>CM048851.1:22083955-24598955 GCA_026545225.1 Cornus controversa | reverse complement strand
TCAAAATATGTGACCTTTATATTATAATTAGAACAACCACCCTCGTGCACGACTATTAGGTCAAATCGCCTCATTTCTAGTCAAGGTTGGTAGTAACGCATTTAATGATTTTGGATAGTCATTAATGGGGGTGATTGAGCTTTAAATGACAAGGGTGCAACATTAAATGCATTTGGCATGATGGTGAGCTTCTCTGTCATAGTACGTATTCACCATTTTCTTTAGTTAAACCCAATATTGGAGTAATCTGGCAAACCCTAGCTTTTTATCCTCCATTCCAAAATTTCTTTTAAGTGTCCCATGGTGCAACTATAAGGGTATGTTGGGCCCCATATGTCCCATTTTTCATTTTAGTCATGTTATGATCTCTTGAGGGTTGTCATTTTGAGGCCTAAAAGGATGTCTCGGGTTCATTGGTCTTGAGGTTTCTTTCTCGAGAAAAGTACCTCAATACTTTGGACTTAGGCGTTGTTTGACCTAAAAGGGTGTTTTAGGGTTTTAGACTTGAGAGTTGCCTTGTGAGAATTTTTTACTAGAGAGGGTATCTCAAGGTTTCAAATTCGAGAGTTTCCTCTTGAGGGTTTTTGGTTAATATAAGATAATGTCTCATGGTTTTGGACTCGAGATTTGCTTCTTAAGATTTCTGACTTGAGAGAGTGTCTCAGGGTTTTGGACTCAAAAGTTATCTCTCTAGGTTTTAATTGGCCCAAGAGCGTGTCTCAGGATTTTTGGGCTTGAGGGTTACTCCTTGAGGTTTTGGTAGTTTTAAAAGTATCTTAGGTTTTTGGACTCGAGGGCTGCTCCTCGAGGTTTTGTATTTTTAGCCTACAATTTGTTTTTTGGGACTGGCCACGTAAGTAGTGCATGCCAAAAAAACCTACAATATTAAATCATGAATTATCACCAAAAAGTAATGGTTGTTGATCACATTTTATTATCCGAGAAAAACTTTTGAACTATTTGGAGAGGTCGGTTACACTTTTGACTAAGTGGGTGATGAACCGACAAAAGATGCCAACTTGGTTCACTGGCCTCTTAAATAAGGTTTATCGTAGTCAACACATGTATATATCTCAGGATTTCATTTAGGCCACAACTAGTTTTGAGTTGTAGCCATGCATGTCTAAAGATTTATTTCTATGCAAAGAATTAATTCTTTCTTTTTTTTACTTGTCTATTTGGTCGAGAAGAAAGAAAAAGATAGGGAAAGGAAATGAAAGACGGGTATAGTTTGATTTGATCATTATAACTAGATTTTTTGGGGGGTGAAAAGGTTAATAAAAATAAGAAAAATAATAAAGATGTTTATCATCTTCTCTCCCATTTTAGGATAATAAAAAGATCCCATTCCTTTTCCTTTTCCCTTCTCCTCCACCAACAACAGGAATATTTTCATCCTTTCTTCCCTATCTTCCTTCTTTCTATTTTTCTTTCCTAGTTCCTAAAATATGCTGTTAATTTTACATTTTGGAGGTTGATTGGGGAAAAATAACACTTCGAATGAATCTTAAGGTAGAAAAATCTGAACTTTGATATATTTGAGTCAGGTAGTTTATGTTTTTTCTAAGAATTGTCGTTAGAGTGATGACCAAGTAAATTATGAAAATTAATAAATAGCCAATCTAATTATGAGATGACCAAGTAAATTGTATGTGCGAATAAATCTTCGTATCACCATATTTCCAAATGTTCACATATATGTAGATAATCATTAAGAACATAACTGAAACTTTTTGTTTTTATTTTTTTAGACTATTAGAACTAGATCAAGTTGATTATGGCAAGTGATTGTAAGAATTCTTTTGTGGAATAATAATAAAAGATAATAAATGAAAAATATCACACACAAGATGAGGAATCCAACATAATGATCTAGAAGAAAGAGAAGAGGAAGCAGAGTGAATAAAGGGATTAATGGAAAATGTATGAATGTTTGTATACTATGACAAATAGTAAATGAGCTTCAATTATGGTGATTTTGTGTTACTGATGCTCTACCCCTTTAATGCTCAATGGTATTAGAATTTATAATTCATCTCATCATGGTTAATAGTACCCGAGGGGTTGAGATCCTAATGGTTACTCAAAACCTATAACCTTGAGATTATAATTAGAACAACCACCCTCATGCACAGCTATTAGGTCAAATCGTCTCAATTCTCATTAGGGTTGGTAATAACGTCTTCAATGGTTTTGACTAGTCATTAATGGTGTTGGTTGAGTATTATATGACTAAGGTGCACCATTAAATGCATTTGGTGTGATGGTGAGTTTCTTTATCATAACACGTAGTCACCATTCCCTTTAGTCAAACCCAGTATTGGAGTACTCGAAAAAATCTTGGCTTCTTATCCTCCATTTCAAAAATTCTTCTAAGAGGTTGTATTGGCTTCATTGGTCTCAAAGTTTCTTTCTGGAGAAAGGTACCTAAGTGTTTTGGACTCAAGAGTTGTTTGACCTAAAAGGGTGCTTTAGAATTTTGGACTCGAGAGTTGCCTTACGAGAATTTCTAATTTTAGAGGATATCTTAGGGTTTCGAACTCGAGAGTTGCCTTTCAAGGTTTTTGGTTGAGCTAAGAAAATGTCTTAGGATTTTGGACTCGAGATTTGCTTCTCGATGTTTTGGTTGACATAAAATGGTGTCTCATTGTTTTGGACTCGAGATTTGCTTCTTGAAATTCTAACCTAAGAGAGTGTCTCATGGTTTTGGACTTGAGAGTTGTCTTTTGAAGTTTTAGTTGACCCGAGAGAGTGTCTCGGGATTTTTGGGCTCGAGGGCTACTCTTTGAGTTTTTGGTGATTCTTAAAGTATCTCAAGTTTTTGGACTCTTAGGTTGCTCTTCAAGGTTTTGTATTTTTAACCTAACAGTTTTTTTTTGTGGGGCTGCTTACGTAGGCAATGAGTGTTTTGATTCCTAACAGCGTTAAATCATGAATTATATATCACCAAAAAGTAACGGTTGTTACACTTTATTATCTAGGGATGACTTTTGTACTATTTGGAGAGATCAGTTAGACTTCTGACTAAGTGGGTGATGAACAGACAAAAGATGTCAAGTTGGTTTACTAGCCTCTTAAATCAGGTTTAGCATAGTCAGCACACGTATATATCTTAGGAGTTCATCTAGGCCACAGTTGGTTCTGAATTGTAGCCATGCATGTCTCCTTTATATATGTTTGGCATCTATGTACGAGACACACCACAAGGTCATTTGTGTATTGTCGGATATAAATTGAGTTGAAAAAATGAAATTTTTCTTCACATATTTTTAATTCTAAGAGTAGTGCTAGAGTCACTAAAAGAATTAGCTTTCAGAGGGCCGTGAAAGAATTGGTTTTTTAAAATTGGCTAATTCTTTTAATAAAAAAAAATTATTTTCCTTATTCTAATTTTTACCATTACATATCTTTATATCTATCTTCATTAGTGTTGTAACTAATAACTACAATATACCTTAGGAGGTGATATTTGCACTCCTCTTTTTTACGTTTGCACTCCTATTTTAAAAGAAATAACACTTCTAATCTTACATTTACAAGTGAATAATTATATTTTTTTCAAATTACACAACTACCCTTTCAAACATTCTCCTCTCTGTCTCCCATCTTTAATGTTTTCGGTCTCTTTGAACATGATAAAAAAAAAATACAAAAAAAAAAACTCAAAAAAGTTATCTTTTTTGACAGGATAAAAAAAAAGTTATCTCTATTGAGTAAATTTTTTTTTTTTACAGGAACCGAAAAAAAAGATCCCAAAAAAAGTTATCTCTATTGAATAAATTATCTCTTTTGATATGAACAAAAAAAAATACTATGCAAAAAAAAAGAAGACCCAAAAAAAATATTCACTGTTGAATAAATTATTTCTTTTGATAGGATCCAAAAAAAAAAGTTATCTCTATTGAATAAAATATTTCCTTTGACAAGACCGAAAAAAAGTATGGTACGCAAAAAAAAAAAAAAAAAAAAGAGGGACCCAAAAAAAATTATTTTTGTTGAATAAATTTTCTTTTTTGACAGGACCCAAAAATATATATATATACCCAAAAAAGTTATCTTTGTTAAATAAAGTATCTTTTTTAACAGTAACAAAAAAAAGGTTATCTTTGTTAATTAAATTATCTCTTTTGACCGGATCTAAAAAAAGAGTTATCTCTATTTAATAAATTATCTCTTTTGACAAGACAAAAAAAAAGTACCTAAAAAGATAATGATCCAAGAAAAAAGTTATTTATAAAGAAGGTGAAAAGAGTTGAAGTTTATACGGTAGTTATGACATTATCAAATAAGGGGTCTTTTTGTCAATTTATTTTAAAAAAAAGATAAGTGGAGTGTAAATGTAGAAAAATGGAGCGCCCTCCTATATCTTTTATATGTCTTCAATTGTATTATTAATGTAAGTAATTAGCAGCTAAATTTCTTATGCAATATTTCTAGGAATTGGATAAAGTTGAGAGGAAGGGCTAATTAATTAATCATTTGAGATGGAACATGAGTTCAACATTCCCATCCACCCACCAAAATAATAATAATACTAATAATAATAATAATGAATAAATAAATTTACATTCACTTTTATGTAACTCATCTAACATAAATGATATGTGATGTTTTTTTTTTTTTTTTTGGCTTTGATCACATATCAATGATAAGTTGTTGAGTCCTTAATCTCATATCCCCCTTTCAGATCCCATGTCATGCTAAATAGGCAATATTATTCCAAATTCAATTACACTATCATGATATTAATTGCTTACACATTATTATTATTATTATTTCTTTTTGAGAGATTGACATATGAAAACAGTGTTCAAATAATTTTAAAGATGAAAATGGAAATATTTGGTTTTATTGTTAATAGGTTTTGTTTCCTTCTTTAGTTTCCTAATCACCTATTTATTTATTTATTCATTTTTAAATTTGAAACTCATCTTATCACTTCACTTATCAAAGAAATGGTACTAAAAGTGTAAGGCTAGCTTTATTTCCAATCTGTCTTTCAACACCACCATTAGGAATTAAAAGGATCAACACTATATATATATATATATATATATATATATAAGCACTTAATGATGCCTCAATTAGGAATTATCATGGTCTAACATTTAATAATGACTTTTTTATATTACTTTGGCAATACTAATAAAAACTATGAATAACCTCCCAGACCTAACAATCACATTTACAAAATATTATAGCACACCAACAAAATTAAATAAATATTGCAAAAAAAAAAAAAAAAAATGAACCATGAAAATATCAGTATTGATTGCATTGCTGAAAGAAGAAACTGGCGGCCGAGGCAGACCAAAACGGTAGTAGTATATCCAAATACAAAATCAACGGCGCATATCAAAACCACCGCTCAATCCAACGACTCAAACCAAAACCGTGTCATAGAAGGGCTTCCCATGAATACATCATCATCCTGAAACGAAAATCCTTTCTTTGGCCCCCAAACTCAACTCCTCCTCTCTCTCTAACTCTCTCTCTCTCTAAAAGACTCAGATTCTCTGAATCACTATACACACGTATATATATAGAGATATATATATATATACATACGCCAATTTGTGCTCTCTGTGCTCTAACATCTCGTATTTTAGAGAGAGAAAGAGGTAAGAGAAATAAAGATGCAATCGAATAACGCTTCGGATCCGCAACCGCCACAGAACCAACAGCCGCCTGCAGCGGCGGCTGCGCCAACGCCACCGCAGCAGCAGCAGCAGTGGTTGGCGATGCAGTATCCGGCGGCGGCGATGGTAATGCAGCACCAGATGATGCCGTCGCCGCATTACCCGCCGCACTACATGCCGTACCACCACCACCACCTCCACCATCAATATCAAGCTCAGCAATATCAACCGCAACAGGGATCTAACGGCGAGAATAAGACGATCTGGGTCGGCGACCTCCATAATTGGATGGAGGAGGATTACCTCAACAACTGCTTCGCTTCCACCGGCGAGGTATACTATCACTGCATCTCACCTTTTCAATTCGTATATAAACACATCATATACATAGATAACAGTGTATATCTTGGTTACTGTATCGAATTCGCGTAGTTGTTATCCAGATTTGTGTATCTAGTGGACGTTACTATGCTATTACTTTGTTAAATTGTAATTCTTGATGTGAATCTGTGTTTTTATTTTTTACGTTATTTAAACAGTTCAAACTCCTCGATTTATTGGCCTTAGAAGTAGTTGGAATACGGATATTGTGTTAAGTTCTACACTTCTTGGTATATGAATTAAACATTTTGTAACATGCAATAACTTTGGCCTAACTTTGTGCAGTTTTTGTGAGGTGGAAAGGGTTAAAGTTAGTTGCTTTTCTTCAAAAAGCCTCAGCTTTTTCTAGAATCATGATGGACAGGGACATTTTTTTGGTATGACAACGACATTCTTACATGGACCAATTGTGGCCGATTTGAAGTGGTTGTGGTTGACATAAGTTTCTTACTAATTTTTGAAATATGTCTGTCTAGAATGGTTGTGCAATGTATTGTATTGCCCGGCTCTCGTGGTTAGATAATCTTCTTGGGCTGTCTACAACAACGGATTCCCCAAAGGATTTGATCTATGTTACATGGACTCTTTAAAAGTAAGAGAAGTATCCATGTCTAGGGCTGCAAATGAACCAAGCTATTGATGATAGCTTGCGCTTTTCTCATTTAAGGCTTGGCTTGGGCTCGTTAGTCAAGCTCAAGCTCGAGCTCGAGCTCGATTTCTAAGCTCGTTTTGTAAACGAGCCAATCCTGAAAAGTATCGGGCTTGACTCATGAACATAAACTTGTGTAGACTCCTATATGTTCGTAAACATAAGCTCCTATAGGGCTCGTGAATATGTTCATAAACATAGACTTATATAGGTTCATGAATGTAAGCTCATGAACATGTTAATGAACATAGTCTTGTGTAGATTTTAATAAGTTCATGAATAAGCCAAAATGATTTATGTTATTAAATGAGCCGAGTTCGAATCTAGCCCGATCTTTTCAAAATAATGACGAGTTGAGCTTGAGCTCAGTTTTTTGAGCTCCGTCATGATCCCGAGTCAAGCCTGAGCTGATTCCACAAACGAACGAGCCAAGTTCGAATAGACTCAACCTCGGCTCGGTTCATTTGTAGCCCTACCCGTGCGAGACACAATACTTAGACATAGTATGATATATGTGTCCGACACTTTTGGTTGGACTTGTACCTAAAAAAACACATCCAATAATTCAATTTTATTATATTATTACTTCAAAACAAGTGAAATACTTATATTAGACCCTATGTTACATAGACATTATTTTACTCTAAAAAATAAAATAAAAATATTAAATAATATGAATATTAGCTGTGTCCATTTGGGGATTTGACACATTCGACTTGTGGATACATACTCGTACCCAAATCAAGGTAACATAGGATTTGATACATAAACGATATAGTTTATATGCAAAGCAATATGTACAACCATGTATCAAATTCTAACTGTTGCACAATACACAACATGATACATGGACGTATATGTTGACATTACATATGATGTGACTTTGACTATTTCCATTTTTTTAAAAGTCATAATTTTTTTTTTCTTTCAAAAAATGTTATTCCAATTATTCATTGGTTATTTAGAATCACATGAATTCATGAACTCTTGTAGAGAACTAGAGATTCATCAGAGGAAACCTCTATATGATTCTTATATATTTATTTATAAAAAAGAAAAAGAAAAAGAAAATAGGAACTCGGAGGACTCTCAGATGAAGGATATATTTTTATACTTAATTAGTTAATTCTAAACTTCAAATCTGAAATTTTACTTTCACAATGTACCCCCTCTGCCTAAAAGGAAAAAGAAAAAAAGGTACTTGGAGGACTTTCAGATGAAGGTGATATTTTTATTAACTTAGGTTACTTAATTTTAAACTTAAAATCTAAAAGTTTACTTGCACCATGTACCCCTCTGTCCATAACATGTTACCTATTTTTTTAGTATTACCCTCATTAACACATTTGCATTTTACATACTCCATCCAGCATTGAATTTATTCCGTGATTAGGAGGTAGTTTATAATATTGAAAACTTCATCTCTTAATATTTTTTGTAGTGAATAAAAAAAGGTCTTAACTCTTATGACTTGATAGAGTTCTCTATGAATTTGTAAGCTCCTTTTTGATAAAAAATGAAATAAATTGAATTTTTTTTAATAGCTGAATTTTAAGTGTTGAAGTTTTAAAGTTGTGTAAATTTTGAGTACTGAACTTATCACAACTGTTTTGAGGAGGAGAAAAGAAAAAAAGAAAGAGTGAAAAATGTTTATTTTATAGTTTTACTTTCAAGATCCTGTAATCACACTGTTTCAAGGATACCAAATAAAAATGGTCAGATTGTCTCTGTATAAAAAAATCAGATAGTATGACAAGGCAATAAATAACACCATTCTTTTCAACCAATCACAACATTATAAGTGGAAATGAGTTCAAAATTAGATAACGAAGACTGACGACATGAATGTTGTCTAAGAATAAAAAGATTAGAAGAAAAAAAAATTGCTTCCTTGAGTGAGCTTTTTAGTATTGCAGGAGTTTGCTTCTGTAGGAGCATCAGAATCCAAAAGAGTTTTGCTGGAGTGTTCCCCTAATGGTTCCTTAAGTTTGTGGATGACTCATAACATATTCAAAGGTATACGAACAAGTTCTTTTCTGTTAAGTAATATATGAACAAATTGGAACTTGAAAGATCTGAAATTGAAGTACAATATGAAATGAACAGAAAGTAAGTGAATGGAGAGAAATTTACCCGGTGGTGAATCAGATATGTCATATAAGTGGCCTGAGGTTGCCACTAAATATCTGCACATAAATGGCAAATTTTTTTTTGGTACAGAGTGAATTGATAATTCTTATACTATGATCAAATGCAGTCCCTACCAAAAATTGATACCAAAATTTTTATGAATTTAATTATTAGCCAAAAATAATAATACTTGTACTATGCTTAGAGTTGGTCCCTTGATCCCCTTCATATAAATCTCTTTGAAGATCCTTGATCCTCTCCACCATTATATACATACTCGTCTAACGTGCATATAGGTCGTGATTACTTTGTTGAAAAGTTAAAAGAAAGTAAAATTTGAAAAGTGTCTTGCAATTGAATTTTGAATACTGTGAACTTGTGCTTGAAACAACAGTTTCTTCTTTACCAATATATAAAAGTAGCAGAGAAAAATGTAAATGAGGGTTTCCCGATCTTTATTCCTTTTCCCCTCTTCTAACTGCACAAATTGATAAATATGATCTCACTTTTATGAGCAATAGTAATTTAAATTCTATTTAGAGAATTACCACATGTTTCTGCATTTCTTTACTTTTCACCAACATATGCTGTCTTCTTATGCAGGTTGCCACCATTAAGGTTATTCGTAATAAGCAGACTGGTTTGTCGGAGGGCTATGGGTTTGTGGAATTCTTTTCACATGGCGCAGCTGAGAAAGTTCTACAGAATTACACTGGCTGCATGATGCCCAATACAGAGCAACCTTTCCGACTGAACTGGGCTTCATTTAGCATGGGTGATAAGCGTTCCAATAATGGTTCTGATCTTTCTATATTTGTAGGAGATTTAGCTTCAGATGTTACTGATAGCTTATTGCATGAAACTTTTGCTAGTAAATATCCATCTGTTAAAGCTGCTAAAGTTGTAATTGATGCCAATACCGGTCGTTCAAAAGGTTATGGTTTTGTAAGGTTTGGAGATGAGAATGAGAGATCACAGGCCATGACTGAAATGAATGGTGTGTACTGTTCAAGCAGGCCCATGCGTATTGGTGCTGCCACACCGAGGAAATCATCTGGATATCAACAGCAATATTCTTCTCAAGGTAAGTGATAATTTTTCTTGCTTTATGAACACATCATCCAGTCTTTCAGCTGCACATGTTGTTAATTTAGTTTTATCTAGTTCAATGTTAGGATTCAATTCTCTGTACTAGCATTGTTGTTGTAACTTGATTTACATAATGAAATGCAAATCCTGTTGCTATAATTAGTTATTATCAATTGCTTTGTAAGGACTTTTCATACATGTTCCTCCCGGAAGTTAGAATTTAGTGAGCTGTAAAAGCACTGTTGTTGTAAGTTTGTAACATTGCTTCCCCAATGATAAGCAAAGCATGTTGCAATTATTCATTATGTCAATTGCTTTGTAAGGACTTCCATACACGTTTCACTTGAATTTTTTCGAGTATATTCCATAGTGTCTTTGGCATGTAGGCAAGTAAACAATGATTTTTACTATGCATGTGTATTTTAATATTGCATTGTCTTATTTCTAACTGGGGTTTTAATAGTGTTCTCTTTTTCTGTCCCCCAGTCTTCTTCTCTAAGGAGGGGGGATTTAGTGGTGAATTGTTGGAAATGTTTCTGCTTTATGGAAAGAGGTTTTAGTTGTATCAGTGGCTGGAATGTAAATTTCCATGGATGATTTAGTTAGATTGACGATTTTTGGGATCTCTGCCCCTTTTGATATTCTATAAGTTCACAACTTCACAAGTTTCACCTTTCTCATATGTTATCCCTGTCACTTAGGAGTTAGGTTTGAAGTTTTGTGTATGTGTACGCCTTACCTCTCATTATTCTCCTGATAGTACATTATTACTTGCATTGCCCAAATTTTTACATGTGCCAACATTAATTAACCTTTATCTCGATACCTACCACTTAATACGTGCTTGTCATGCATGTCAACTATCAATTTACAAGTTAATTAAGTGCAGGTTAACATTTGGTTGATGAACTCGTAATTTTATAATAAAAAATATTATGAGGTATTATGGATCATGACCCGAGGCTTTGATACATCAGAGTGCGCAAAGCCCAAAATAGATCTAGAATAGGATAAATAGATTCAGATTTTAATTAACAATAATTGATTTTTAAAATCTAATAATTATATTTAAAATTCGGTAAAATGAATTAATTAAAGTATAGAGAGCAAACATGAATAATAAAAAAATTACACATAAAACACAACTTTACGAGGAAAACCCCAATAGGACCTAGTCTAGGAAAATCAAATCCACTAGGAGAAAGAAGTTTACCTAGGTTAACCAAATTTCCAAATCTTAAAATCGCCTTGTGCTAGACTCTCTACTCGAGCTCTTGCTGCTGTCAGCCAACAACAGATTTGTTCCTGACGCAATTTGCCAACTTACACATAAAACCAAGGTTGTCAGAATCGGGATTCTACGTTGGATCGTTTTGGATTCCGTAGAATCGGAATCGTAGAATCGGATCGTGAATCGTAAGATTCTACCGAATTAGTAGAAAAACAATTCAAACTAACTTTTTAAACAATGATACCTCTAAAATATAACAAACTAATACTAAAGTTTGAATCTAAAAACTACATGTCCAAAAGTGCAGCAAAGACACCCAAATTCAAAGCACTTTAAGTATTTAACAACCAAAAGAAACAGTATTTCACAATGACCAAAAGTGCATATTCAGTCCAAAGTTTCAAACTGGAACACAATTACACAAAGTCCACGAAAAACTCAGTAATCAGTATCATGACCAACATCAACCAATCAATTTATAGGACCATAATAGAAAAGTCACAACTTTGAATTTGCAGCAAAGACACCCAAATTCAAAGCAATTGAACAAAAAAAAAAAAAACAGTAGTCCAGCAACAAGAACAAACTACAATAGAATTAAGATGCAAAACAGACCATGTAATTTGATAGAAGAGAAAAGACTTGCAAAATCAAAACTCAAAACAGAGGAGAGAAGTGGAAATACACCCGAAGTGAACAGACTGATGACTGAAATATTTTACTAGCGACTGATGACTGAAGTAAAAGATATGAAACAAAGAAGAGTGATGAGAGACCTTTTGTGACTTTTGTCGATGCTGCTAGATGTTGCCGGAGCAGTAGGAGGTCGACAATCGCAAGTCTTCAAGACTTCTAGAAGAAAGAAAAGAGAAGCTTCGAATGGGGGCTTCGAGTCGTCCGTCACTCCATCGTCGACAGTGCAAATGGCCGATCGCAGGTCATCAAAGGGTCGCCGATCGCAGGTCGCAACTCGCAAGTCTTCGAGTGGTCTTCAGTCGTCGCGAAGTCTAGGGCTTCTCTGGATTGGGGCTTCTTCGAATTGGGATTTGGGGCTTCTTCGATTTGGGGCTTTGACTTTGAGTATATAAGTTATAAACTTATAACTTATAAATATATATGACAGTATGTATTATGTAAGTACTGTGATCTGTATAACGATTGGGCCTTAAGTCCTTAACTGAGCATTGGGCCTTTATAATATATTGCCCAAAATAATAACATAATCAAATTGGACCCATTTTAACCCAAAGGGCCAATAAAAAGAGCCCAAAATTGGGTATTTTGTAGAATCGGTAGAATCGTACAGAATCGTACGATTCTACGATTCTACGGCCGATTCTACCGATTCTACGCCGATTCCACACAACGAACGATCCAGATACGATTCAACTCGTTTTTGACATTTTGGATCGTAGAATCGTACGATTCTACGATCCGAATCGCGATTTTAACAACCATGCATAAAACACATAACTTTATGTGGAAAACCCCAATGAGACCTAGTCCAGGCAAATCAAATCCACTATATATATATATATATATATATATATTATTTTTGATAAGTAAAGGATTATAAACAACGCTCAAGAGGGGAGCACATCCCAAAAGAAACACAAGGGCCAAATAAGACCCCTAACCACTCAAGGTATCCATAAAATCCACTATCTCCCCTATAGATTTACAATGTCTCCTCTGAAGCCAAAAAAAAATAAAGTGTGAATAATAGAGAACTTAAGCACACTAATAGGAGATTCCTCTCCCTCAAAGGATCTCCTATTTCTCTCCTTTCGTAAAGACTACCACAAGCACAAAGGCACAAGACCGCCCCTCCAAGACTCTAAAGCACTCCTTGTAGAGAGAGGCATAGTGCACTGAACTCTGAAGATGCCTAGAATCATATCCCAACATTCTCTAGCCAATGGGCAATGGAGAAGAAGATGATCCATTGACTCCTCAACCATTTTGCACATGAAGCACCGATTCACAAGGGTCATCCCCCGCCTCCTCATGTTATCCCCAGTAAGGATGCGGTCCAAAACTGTAGTCCACACAAAGAAGGCAACTTTTAGGGGGGCTTGGTACGCCACACAACCTTCCATTGAAAGGAAGAAGAAGGTTGCGTACTTACCAAACACGCATAAAAGGAGCGCACCCCGAATCTCCCCCGAGGAGAGGGAGTCCAAAGCCACTCATCCATCCTCGAACCCTCCACCGTCTAATGATAAAGAACTGCAAAAAGCTCAAAGATATCATCCAACTCCCAATCTTGGAAATGTCGCACAAACTGTACATCCCATATCAACTCTCCACTATCAAGGTGATAGCAATCGGCAATCATGGCATGCTTGTTCATCGCAATTCTAAGAAGGCTCGGGTAAATGCAAGCAAGAGACCAGTCCTCACACCATAAATCCTCCCAAAAACAAATACTCCTGCCATCTTGCACTCTGAAACGAATGTGCTTAGAAAACTCATCCCATCCCTTCAGGACGAATTTCCAAACACCAACTCCCATTGGACCCCTCACCTCCAAGGAACACCACCCGCCCCTATCCTCCTCAAACTTTGATCAAATGACCCTCCTCCAAAGATTGCTCCTCTCCACCCCAAATCTCCACAACCATTTGCCCAACAAGGCTTTGTTGAAGGGGATGAGTCTCCTAATTCCCAAGCCCCCCACTTGAATAGGCCTGCACACCTGATCCCAATTCACAAGGTGGAATTTAAACTCCTCCCCTATACCTTCCCTAAGGAAATTCCGTTGAAACTTCTCGATCCTCTGGCTCACTGAAACTGGAATCTAGGACAAAGACAAGAAGCAAGTAGGCATGCTCAATAACGTACTTTTCATCAAAGTAAGACGACCTTCCTGTGACTAATACTGTTTCTTCCACTATGAGAAAGAAGTTTACCTAGGTTAACCACAGTTCCAAATCTTAAAATTTCCTAGTTCCCAATTGACTCAGATTTGCGCTAGACTCTCTACTGGAGCTCTTGCTGCTGTCAACCAACAGATATTTTCCTCACGCGATTTGCTTCTCCTAACAAATTAATATCCATGATTAGTGACGTTCAATTAGTTTGATGTGTGGAACTTAATGAGGTTTTGAAATCCTTAGTTCTAGGAATTGTATGTTCCAACACTAATGAACGTGCTAAGAATTTTATGTTTCTACACTAATGAACACTAACCATTTGTATTCAGAGATGATGAATGAAAGACACAAAGTTCTAGTAAAGTTCATGGATGATGAATGAAAGAAATGAATTTCCAGTGAAGTTCATAGATGATGAATGAAAGAAACAAAGTTCTAGCAAAGTTCTCTTGCATACATTATAAAATTGCCTCACAAAAATATGATGCTCAATTTGTTCTATGCTTGAATGCACTTGTGTTCTCTTGGCATAAGTTTTTAGACGACTTAGGTTTTATTTATAAGACCTTGGAGGCTGACAAAGTTTAGGTTTAAAAGAGTTCAAATTAGATTTGGAAACTGTCTTTCTGCAACATTCCATCGTTCGAGGTTCAACTGATTGAATCTAGTCGATTGAGTCTGTTTGGTCCTTTAAGTGAGTCTTAAGTGATCCTTCAATTGGTCGAACTCCCAGTCCTAGTTCTAATAGGATTGGACTTTCCAAAACAGTTGTACGCATTTCAAAATCTGTTTTTATGGATCAAAATATGCAAATAGCCTAACATATTTAATAATAGGAATGAATGCATATGAACCCTAAATTATGGATATGCTTGTTAGGTGCATGTCAATCAAGACATGTTGGACGCATATCTGGTGTCTTACTTGTGTACTCACACATTTGAAAGAGTCCATGTATGATTGGCTAAATGATATTGGAA
Source organism: Cornus controversa (assembly GCA_026545225.1). Classification (NCBI taxonomy): domain Eukaryota; kingdom Viridiplantae; phylum Streptophyta; class Magnoliopsida; order Cornales; family Cornaceae; genus Cornus; species Cornus controversa. The sequence continues at coordinate 24,583,980 of CM048851.1, read as the reverse complement.
TATTCTAAAGGAATATGGAATCTGAATCAGGAAAGATTAAACTAGCTGTGGAATTTGTTTATCAACAAGGAGAAGAAATGGAATTGCATCCAACTCAACTTAACAATCGTTAAGCTGAAATACATGGAGTTGAGCTGCATGGGTCCCATTGCTTCTTTGTAAAGCCATATTCTTGGTTAATGCTAGGTAGTTATGTCCATTATCCTTGCCTCCACCATTGTTATTTTTGGCCTTTATATTTGTTGAAGTAATTTCAATTGATTTTAATAGGACATTTAATCTGATTAAAAAACCATGAATTACATACATTTTCGAGTTCTTATCCAATCACAATAAAGTTCCCATATAGTGCACTCAAAGTGTCAATATTCTTTTAAAATTCACCAGAAGTCTTCTTCCACCAACTATAAATTGGTCTAAACTAATGTTGGAATCAAACCTGTATCTGCAAAATTCCTAAAGCTTTGTTTGGATGGAAGTTGTGTTTGTTAGGTAGTATGAATTTGGATAAATTGCATTCTAACAAATTGCATTTGATTGATTTTAGGGGATATGTTGTTTAGATGAGTATATTACTTTCAGTTTAGATAGAATCGGCAGAAGTAGTGGTTGAGCAACAGTGTTATAGGAGTGGGGACTGGGATGGAGGCTGAGATGGTGCAACTACCTCATTGTTTGGCTTGGTATTGGTTGTGGTGAATGTGGCAATGGTTGTGTGGTGAAGGTGGTATTGATCTTGGTATTCAGGTGCGAAGACAAGATTTTCTTTAAGTGGGTCAATCAATAATATTATTTTTTATGTTTTTCACAAAGATAAATAAAGAATCATGGCAAATAATAATAATAATAATAATTCAATCAACTCACATTTTTTCTTAAAAGCACAAAAGAATATCTAAACTTTAAATGCTACATCTAGTTAGGGGTGCACAAAGAACCGGTGGAACTGGAACCGTAGCTGAACCGAACCAAACCGTTCACTATGGTTCTAAATTTTAGAACATTAGAACTTAGAAGCTAAATGTATTTATCTATATATTATACTTTATATATAATAGAACACTAGAATTAGAAGGTATTAGTATTTATTTATATATTTTATACTTTTTATATATATATATATTTTTATATATAGAATACTAGAACTTAGAAGCTATTATTATTTATATATATATATATATATTTTTTTTTTTATTATAACTAGGGGTGCACAAGTATGAGTGTGTATCTTGCCAATGTTTAAAATAAATATAAAAAAAAAGAAAGAACCGGAACCATAAAGAATTGGAACCGAACCGAACTCAACGGTTCCAGTTCCAAAATTAAGGAATTGTTGGGAACGGTTCCGGTTCCACCAAGAACTGCAAGGAACCCAACCGTGTGCACTCACATTTGGTGGGCAAAAGCCGCAAAGTAATAATAATAAAAATAAAAAGAGATAAGTGATATAAACAATATATCACTAACTCGTTAAATGAACATTTTTGCGATAACATATTGAATATGTGCCCTTAAGTTAAGTTACACTGTAACACAACTAACCGATGCTTTTTGACCAATCAAGTTCCGTTAAGAAAGCATAAAAATATTGTCAAAGAAATGATAATGATTAAAGTCCTAAACTACCGAATTGATCTAATATTAATTGAAAAACTAAGTTTTGATTTCATAATAGCTTCATTTCTATATTGAACAATTAAAATTTTGAATATACTTGAGGAAATTACAGTTTAATATTTCTTTCTCACTTTACCTCCGGACTACTTAAGATGAAGTAACACCATAGCAATTAAAATTCTATTTCACAGTAAGTAGATACTTCTGTTTCTATCCTTTTGTTTTTCTGCTCTCACTTTTCCTCTCTAGACAGCTTCTAAATTGGTCTTAACCTTAATTTCTTGTTCTCGAGAACTTTCATCACTTTTTGGTATTAATAAATGACCCTATCCATTCTATAACTGAATTTTTTACTTTAGAGGAGGCAATCACAAAAAATCTTAATTTTTTTTATAATATCAAATAGACCACATAACTTTTTAAATTTCGGTTGGGGTCACTTTACTCAACTCCATGTAGCTCTATTCCTAGTGGTGTTGTAGAGGAGGAGGTGGTTATAGTGGTGATATGGTGCTGTTGCACAGGTGATGGATTGATTGATGGTAGTTGTGTGGTGAAGTTGGTGGCTGTAGTGTGATCTTATGAAGGAGAATGTGGTGTTCATAATGTAGCAAGTTGCTGTCATTGGGGCATGGAAACTGGGTTGTTCTGGTGGTGGCTATCTTTAATGGTGGAGGCATCTTGGTGAAAGTGGAGGGATGGTTGGTTGCATTGGCAATACCCGGTTATAGTATGTATGATGGTTGCGTTGAAGGAAGAAACATTGTGAGATTGAAGTGGTGCTGGTGGCAGTTTGCTGTTGTGTGTAAGATCTTATTCCTCTTCAAGTTGACAAACTGAAATAAAATATGCCGTAAGTATGATGGTTACAAGTTTTTTTTTTTGGAATGTGAATTAAAGAAATAATGATTGGAAGGTTTCTGCAACCAATTATTTTCGAATTTAAAACCACTGTGCGCGCTTTCTTTTTGTACATTTTATCTTGAAGCTGGCTCTAGCCTCTAGCAGATGTGGAAAAATACTTGACCTCTAGTATAACAAAATATCTCTTCATGATTTTATTGTTGATTCAGAATTGTTACTTTCTGGTTTCTGTCCCTTATACATAAGAACATTCGCTTGTAAGTTAGTTACTCTGTTTTATTCTATTAACTTGTTTACTGGTTGATGTTGATCTTGAATCAGCCGTTGTAAATTTCACAATTTTGATCGCTCAACTTTTAACTAATTTTTTCTCTTAGAAATTATCTTGTTCTCTGCAATAGTCTGCCAATCAAGACTACTAAAGGTTGAAATATGGGTTGCAATTTGCAAGAAGTTAGTTCCAAGTAACAATTGCTTCTAATCTTAAAAATTTTCACATATGATTTCTTTTTAAATCTATCTTAGCCATATTAAATGCATTAAGAGTGAATATTCACGAGTTTTAGTATAAGGACGATGAAATTAAAGAAAGATGGAAAAGTTATTTTGAGAAATTGTTAAATGAAAACCATATAGGAAGTTTAGACTTGGAAGAATATAGTGACCTTAGAGATATCATATTTTCTCCTACGGTCAAGGAGTGGGAGGTTAGAAATGCCTTAAAGAAGATTGAATCGAGAAGGGCTTTAGGACCCGATGGTGTTCCTATTGAGGTTTGGAAATGTCTAGGAGTTGGTTTGTCTTAGTTAATAAAATTATTTAATAAGATAATTACAACTAAGAAGATGCGGATGAGTTGTGCAAAAGTATCCTATTGCCTAGATATAAAAATAAAGGGGACATACAAAGTAGTAATAATTATTGTGGTATTAAATTAATGAGTCACACTATGAAACGTTGGGAGAGAGTAATTGAATAATGCCAAAGATGAGAGACTGAAGTGTCGGAAAATTAGTTTGGATTCATGCTAGGAAGGTCAACAATGGAGACTATTTATTTATTGAAGAGACTAGTGGAAAGATATAGAGAGACGAAAAAAGATCTCTTTTTATTGATTTGGATAAGGCCTATGATAGGGTACCTAGGGATCTAATATGGAGGGTTTTAGAAAAGAAATGAGTCACAAAGGGATACATTGACACAATAAAGGTCATGTATGATGGTTGTGTGACTATAGTGAGAATGCCCATAGGGGAAACAAGTGAATTCCCGATTACTTTAGGATTACATCAAGGGTCAACATTAACCCCATACCTTTTTGCTTTGGCTATGGATGAGCTGACATGGTGTGTGTTATTTGCCGATAATATTATTTTAGTCGATGAAAGTAGATAAGGAATTAATGCCAAATTGGAGGTTTGGAGAGAAGCTTTAGAATTAAAAGGGTTTAAGATAATTAGAAATATAACTGAATATATGAAATGTAACTTTAGTAAATCTAGAATTATAAATGAGGTAGTGAGGATTGAGAATCAAGAGGTACGAAAAAGTGAACATTTTTTTTATTTAGGTTCAATTATTCATAATGAAGGAGAAATTGGAGATGACGTTAATCATAGAATCAAAGCAAGATGGGTTAAATGGAGGAGTGCATATAGTATATTGTGTGATAGGCGTATCCCCTTGAGATTAAAAGGAAAATTCTATCGAATTGCAATTAGACTGGCCATACTTCATGGTACAGAATGTTGGTAGCTAGGAAACAACATATGCATAAAATGTGTGTAGCAGAAATGTGAATGTTGAGATGGATGTGCGGTAAGGCTAGAAATGATCAAATTAGAAATGAGCACATTCGGGATATGGTTGGAGTAGCACAAATTGGAGATAAAAAGAGAGAAAATCAATTAAAATAGTTTGGACATGTGCAAAGAAGATCTTTAAATGTGCCAGTTAGGAAGAGTGACATAGTACACATTGAGGGTAATACTTAGGGAAGAGAGAACAAAGTTGACATGGGTACTGTTAGTAAAGAAGGATATGATACCATGTGGTTTGACTGAGGTTATAGCCTTAGATAGAGTGAAATGGAAACGGATGATTCATGTAGCCGACCCCAAGAAGTTGGGAAAAAGGCTTGATTGTTATTTTTTTTAAAATCTAAATCTGTTTTGGTTTTGACTTTTGATAGGTGGGTATGTGCCAAATGGTGCCTTGGCCCAAGGCCCCCAATCTGATGGAGATTCTACGAACACAACAGTTAGTTTTCCAGTTTTTCCTAGTGTTTTAACCACTGGTGAACACCTTTTATTGGCTAATGAAGGATTGGTTTGCAGATATTTGTTGGAGGGCTTGATCCTAATGTCACAGATGAAGATCTCAGGCAGCCTTTCTCCCAGTATGGTGAGATAGTTTCTGTAAAAATACCAGTTGGTAAAGGATGCGGGTTTGTGCAATTCGCTAACAGGTAAGACTCCTGAAATTGTTATTAGTTACATCATTGGATAGTTGTAAATGTTTTGGCTTTGGCTAAACTAGTAGTTACTATGTCAACCATTTAATTTATGTTGATAGAAATCATGCTGAGGCTGCACTACAGAAACTGAATGGTACAGTGATTGGCAAGCAAACAGTTCGACTTTCTTGGGGACGAAATCCAGCAAATAAACAGGCAATCAATCTCTTCCCCACTCCCTCCTCTCTCTCTCTCCCTCCGATGTATTCTTGAAGGGGGAAAAAAATCCCAGGATGAATATTTTCTAAATTGTCACCATAGAGTTTATGTTGGGCTTCTATGGGAGAACTACAACTACAATAGCAACAACAAGCCTTTTCCCAACTACTTGAGTTCGGGTTATATTGGGCTTCCATGGGAGAACTATTTAAAAAATTATTGTTTGCGATAAGTTTGTTATCTAAATTTTTTGAATATCATTAGATTACCATCAAAACTAGAACCATTTTAGTGGCCCTTGAAATTATTATGCAACAAATTTCCTCCAAACTGCAGCTTGGCATTAAATTTGCCTCTGAAAAATTAAATATCTCATATATATTTTTTCCCCTTCTTACTTGATATTTCTGGCATTTGGCAGTTGAGAGCGGATTTTAGCAACCAGTGGACTGGTGCATATTACGGAGGACATATTTATGATGGTTATGGATATGCTCTGCCACCACCTCACGACCCAGGCATGTACGCTGCAGCAGCTGCGGCGTATGGGGCTTATCCTATGTACGGCACCCACCAACAACAAGTAAACTAAAATGGCTGTCCACGAGAACATATTTAGTTCGAGTGGTAAGACATGCTAAGCATGAACTCAAGTGCTTCATTTCTCTGAAGTTTGCTTGGTTGTAGAATTTTCGTGATCCCCACAAAATGCGGAGCGGAACTGAATTTTGACTACATGAGGTAGTTTTTTCTAGGGTTTTTATTGAACATTTGTTTAAAAGTTCGGGATTTAACATGAAACTTCTTAATTCGAATAAATTATTTTGCAAAATGGTGTGTGATTGTGTTCGCGCTTCATAATAAATCATAAGTGTGCTTTGCTTGCAAATGATATCATGGTTGACATTTGATGAGGGAGTTATTACATGCATTATGCTATTTTATTCTGTGCTTTTGCTTTTGCTTTTTTGGAATTCACTTTGTATCATTGCAAATGATGCAGCCTGAGTGCCATATAATATTTATTTTGAATTCAATTGCTAGAGTTTCCCTTTTAATGGTCAGTTAATTTCTTCTTCTTCTTCAATCCTCATCATTGTCCCTCACATGGATTCTCTTTCTCCATTCTATCATATATTCTCTAATATTTTATATTTTAAAATTATTTTTAATTACTTCATTTCATATTACTTTTGGTCGGCCTTGCTTTCTCTTTCTTTTTTTAACAGGTGCATCAACGGGTTTATGTTCTATGTTATTCACAACGCCTTAGTATATTTTATCGTATTTTATCACTAATTAGGAGTTATTTCTTAATCTCCCTCACTCTTTGATTAGTGACTTTCTTAGGCACTCTATATAATTCACCTCAATATTCTCACTTCAGTGACGTGAATGCTATGAAATAAACCTTATATTGATATTATTCTTTCAGAATCACTAGAGTATATTTGCTTATGCTATGAATAATGATCTATCAATCGGTTTTTGTAGGAGATGAAAATAAATATGAATGTAAACGTGTTGATTTTTGTGTGACCATCAAGATCCTTTAAAGTTGAAACAGAAGCAAGTAATTTTAATATTTGAATTACTAATCATTTTTTTCCAAAATTCCATACATGCAACACATACTTGATCATGGGTAAAGTGTATCAATTAAAACATACTACTTTGCAAATAGAACAAATTTTCTGTAGAATAGGGCCATCGGAGGAGTGTCGATCACAGAGACTGTGTTCTAACTGTGTTGGATGTATGAAATTAATTTTAATTAAATCAAAGGAAAAAAAAGTTGCTGATTTTTATTTTAAATTAACTAATAAAGCAATTAAAAGAGAGCAAGAAAAACTAATGAGTGTAGAAAATATGAAATAAATCTAAGATTATTGACTTTACTACTAACTTCACAATCAATAGTCAATTGAACTAACTATGAGAAATTATATCATGCATAAGTGGTGTAAGTAGCTACAAGCTCACTTTCAACCATCAAGGGAATAACATATAATTAAAGTTAAGTCATGAACTATCTTCGATTGACACGCACCATTTGCCTATCTACTATACTTTAGGGTGTAATATAGTCCGTCTTCTCTAGGCATAATCCATCAAAACTTTAATTATACATTCAATAATTACCATTGTGTAATAGTCACTATCATAATCACAGAAAACAAGAGGGACTGAGTTCAATCACAACAATTAAGTATCTAAGACAAGATAAGAAATCATTGAAACTGAATATAAAGACTTTTATTACTTAATTCTTTAAATAGAATCCTCTAAATTACACAATCTATACGTGAATATAAAAATCCCCAATAATTAGAATAATCAAACTATTGATGCTTAGTTAGGGTTACATCAAAATCTTAGTGGATGAACTAACTGCTTATGGTAAAAGAGAATGCTTCAACGGTTGAGGAAGAAGATGCCATCTCCATAGAATATGTACAAGACATTGTTCTCCAATGTTTCTCCACTCCAAAAGCTGCTACCAAGGATCCATAATACAGTCCCGATTCGTCACTTTTAATTGCCAAGAGGGTATGAAGTGTTCCTGCCTAATTAGGAGACAAATAGGATTTTCCCGCAGGCCCTAATTAGGTGAATTTTTCTTCTGAACTTCGGCCCAATGTTTGATGCCCCAAAAGTCTGATTCACGAAATTTTCATGAAATACAAAAAGATCCGAAATCAAATTTCATTCAACCAAATAGGGAATTGAGCCGTTTTGATAGTTGAAAATAAGAGTTACAAGTAGTTTTTCAAAATGGGATTAAAACTGTATTACGCGATTTTAGCCTGTAATCTCCTTAAGTAATTATATTTCTCTTGAGCCACTTTCTTAGGTTGTTTTGAGTTGAAATATTAGCTAGGCATGGTCCACTTGATGTAGTCTTCTTATAACTCTCTTAAATGTCATCTTCGAAAACCTAAAAATCATGGTTTAACTGAAATTACCATTAAGGACTTGAAAAATATAGAAAATACAAAAATAGAGTAAAATTATAAATAACCTATCACTAAGAGAATAAATTATGCAAATTAAGAGGATAGAATGCGTAACATTTAACGCCTATCACACCCTCAAACTTACATATTGTTAGTCCCTTAGCAATAGAACAAAATAAAACTAAAACAAAGGGAACTAATTAAACACTAACTAAACTACCCAACTCCTCTTTCGTAGGAGAAACGATTGCATTTAGCATTTGTAACAAACCTTTGAACCCCTAAGCTACTCCTAGTGGACGAGTTATATTCTCATGAGGTTTCCAGAAATGTTACCCACAAACATTCAAAATTCCTACTTAAACATTAATAAAAAAAAAGAAAACTACAATATATAGTTATAGACTTACATTCAAGAATAATTTCAATATTTTAAATTTCATAATTCAAAGTAATGGTCCTTATGTATAATTCACATCAACATATCTCAAAGCAACCAACTCTAGCTCCCTCGTGAAAAGTGAACTAATGGTCCTTTCATGTAGTATAACCCAGCTCCAAATATATTAAGTCACATACCCCTTCAACTCACTAGTTCCCCTTATTGAATTCATACTTCGAAAACATGAATACGTAACTTTTTTTTCCATTGATTTATTGGTTGTGAAATGTCTTGGTCCATTAAGCTCTCTGGAAGGTCCATGTAGTAAGCTTTCAGTCAGTGACTCCCAAACCAGATGGCTTTAGGGCACAAGGTGTCAATACACCCCAAAGAACTTAATAACTCAAATTAGCCAGGCTACAAACCAAGACAACCAATACTCATCTTTTCTCATCTCTCACTTTTTGACGCAAATACTCAATGCTTACTGAGGCAAGAGACCCGGTTACTTCGTGAAAAGAATCAAATTGATTTGCTATTCATAACATATTTTTTTCTTTTTTTTTCTATTGAAAGTCAAGTAAAACACATAATTGGTACTCATTCTCAAAGGATACCAATTAATATCAAGCATATGTAACCCAACAACTCAGAGCACAAGTTTATACCCCACAAAATTATGCTAGTGTGTCTGTGCATGGAGGAAACTAAAACCAACCATCCCAAAGCATGTCAATGTAAATCATGATTAAAACCACTAAATTCAAATCATGGTTTTTATAAAAAAAATTTAAAACGCACTCAAGAAGTGCAAGTCAAGAACCTACATAAAGTATTAAACCCTTGATTACTGTAAAAACATTCTAACTAAAAACAAAAGAAAATAAAATAAACAACCAAACTATGAAAATACAATAACCAAAAATTCCTAAAAACAAGAAAGATTTTTCATTAAAAATTTCCCCCATTGCAATAAAGCACATGAAAAGGCACCGCTTCACCTCCAAACTTAAACTATACATTGTCCTCAATGTACATATACTAAAAGCATAGAGAAGAGTGAGAACGATATTACCATGAACCCGGAGTAGTGGCAAGACAATAGAGCAAACCAATAGCATGAAGGCAATGCACGCACTCCCCCAAACTTGAATTCGTCAACCTGTCAAAACAAACCACTATACGCGAACGACCAAGTGAAATAAATGGGTGAAAATAAGAATGAAAAGAAAAGAAAAATAATTTTTTTTGAAACTAAATATTAAGATAAAATAACATATAAAAAGAATAGAAAAAAAAATACAAAAGAGAGGGACTCCCTCAATATTCGTGAGAATGTGGCAACAGAGCATTCGGGTAGAGTCAAAAATGTAGTATCAAAATCAACCAAATAATCTACAATCAATGCGCAATGTCCTCCCCCAAACTTGTAGCACAAAACCCCTCAAAGAAATCACTCCATATCTACAATTAATTCACACCTCTTGTGAAGAAGGAAATATAGAAAAGTTAAAACTTTAATGATAATGCAGAAGAACAAGTTGGAATTGATGATGATGGTGATGAATGATAATGATCAAGTACTAGTATAGCAATAAAAGTGAAAGATTTTAGAATGTATATTGATGTAGGAGGGCACAACAAGAGGCACCAAAGCTTAAATTTCCAAATGGAAGGAACTAGGTCTAGGCTTGTAAGAAGACCTTATATAGGCTAAAGAATTCGGCCCAACCCCACTTTTATATAGCCTTTTTATATAGGCGATTGATCCCCCTTGATGCTGGACGATTGATCACCTAGTTGGTATGATGGTCCAAAAAAAACATTATGAGGCAATCGATCCCCCCATGGTAGGGGCGATTGATCGCCCAACTGGGTTCCTTTGGCGTTTATCGCCTAAAGTTGACTGAAAAGGTATATTTGGAGGGTCTATCACCCAAGGTTGACCGAGACCTCTCTTCTTCACCTGTTTTGAGTCTGAATACCTTGTCCACCTCTCGACATCCCCCAGAAGCAATTAAGACATCAAAAACTCAAACAAAACTCATTAAAACACACCTAATATTGAAAGAAAAGTAAAGAAAAACATGAACTAAAAACTTAAGAAAGAAAAACAAAAAGAAAACAAAGATTAAAACTACAAAATATCCTACAGTTAACATCTGTAGGAGACATTCATCACCCAAGAAGATCAAATATGATAAACGGGATCCATCAAGTCAACGGATTCCACCTCTTTGGTAGGCAAAATCTCCTCTACACAATGTTTTAATCTCTGTCCATTGACCTTCCCAATTAAGCGCCACGGCCAAGAACCATCGAAAACTCCAAATAATTGCTCATCCGGGAATGATTCACAAATAAGCAATTCATCGAACGTAGAGTCCAATAAAATTCGAGATAAATGGTCTGCCACTACGTTCTTTGTCCTCTTCTTATCTTTTATCTCCAAATCAAACTCTTGCAACAACAAAATCCACCGAATAAGGCGTGGTTTGGTTTCCTTCTTTGCTAGCAAGTGCTTTAACACAACATGATCATAGTAGACAACCACCTTGGATCCCAACAAATAAGAACATAATTTGTCTAAAGCAAATACTACTGCTAAAAGGTCTTTCTCTGTTGTGGTATAATTAAGTTGAGCATCAAAAATAGTCTTATTTGCATAGTAGATGACGTAAGGGCGCTTGTCTTCCCATTGTCCCAAAACAGCTCCTACTGCATAGTTAGAAACATCACACATGATTTCAAATGACAATGACCATCTAGGAGATTGCATGATTGGTGAAGAGGATAGCAAAGATCGAAGCTTCTTAAAAGTGTGCAGACAGTCATCATTAAAGGAAAAAGTAGCATCCTTAGTCAAGAGTTGACATAAGGGTCGAGCAATTTTACTAAAGTCCTTGATGAATCTTCTATAGAACCCAGTATGGCTTAGAAAGAATGAACTTGCCTCATTGTAGTAGGAGGAAGCAAAATGGAGATAAGATCAATCTTCGCTTTATCAACTTCAATTCCCCTTTTTGAGACAATATGTCCCAACATAATGCCCTCTTTCACCATGAAATGGCTCTTCTCCCAACTAAGGATCAAATTTCAGTCTCGGCATATCTGAAGCACAAGTGACAAATTCTTTAAGCAATCTTCAAAGGATGACCCAAAAATTGAGAAGTCGTCCATGAAGACCTTCAAGGAATTTTCCACCATGTCGGACAATATAACCATTATACACCTCTAAAAAGTCACCGGAGCATTACATAACCCAAAGGGCATGCCGTCGATAAGCAAAAGTACCAAAGGGGCATGTGAAGGAGGTCTTCTAGATCCATAGCCATTTGATTATAACCAGAGAAGCCATCCAAGAAGCAATAGTAGCTATGACCCGCTAACCTTCGAGAATTTGATTAATGAATGGAAGAGGGAAGTAACCCTTCCTCATCATGGAGTTGAACTTTCTGTAATCAATGTAAACACGTCATCCAGTGGTAGTGTATTGTGGAATGAACTCCCCCATGGAATTTGGAACAATGGTAATGCCAAACTTTTTGGGAACAATTTGAGTAGGGCTTACCTATATTCTGTCAAAAATTGGGTAGATGATGCCCACATCAAGCAACTTGATCACCTTCTTCTTCACCACCTCTTTCATGTTGGGATTTAATCGCCTCTGTGCTTCTTAAGATGGCTTGCTTTTTTCTTCTAAGTGAATTTTATGCATGTATATAGAGGGATCGATACCCTTGAGATCAGCCACACTCCACCCAATTGATTCACGATGTTGGTACAAGACCTCCACTAAGCTTGCTTCTTGAGTGTCTATCAAATTAGAGGCAATGATAACCAGAAGGGTTTCATTGGCCCCTAAAAATACATATTTTAGCCTCTCAGGCAGAGGCTTCAATTCCAGTTGTAGAGGGGACTCCATTGAAAACACTAGAGGAGTGTTAGAAAGAAGAGGCTGTGGTTCGACTATAATTATCCAAGGTGGAGTATTTTGAATGGCTGCAATATCAAGCATGGAATTTACCTCTTCAATCGATTCCTCAACATTGAACGATTCATAGTCAAAGAAGGACATGCATGCCTCCAAAGGGTCTTGAGATAGAGAATATGAAGCGAATTCCTCCACACAGTCTTTAATGACATTTATGAAGAGAACATCACTCTGGATTGTAGGATGTTAAATAACATTAAAAATATTGAGCTTCACCTTCATGTTGCCAAAAGAGATGTCCATGATCCCCGACCTACAATTTATGCAAGCATCAGCAGTAGCTAAGAAAGGCTGGCCAAGGATGACTGGAATGTGCCTCCTTGGATTGTGAACTGGCTCAGTGTCTAGAATAATAAAATCAATAGGAAAGTAGACTTATCCATTTTGATGAGCACATCTTCAACAATCCCTCATGGTTGCTTGGTTGATCTATCTACAAACTGTAATCCCAAGCCCAATTGCAAGTAAACTGAGTAGGCCAACAAATTCACACTTGCACCTAAATCAAGAAGAGTTTTATCTACATAGTGCTCCCCAATGATGCATGAGATAGTTGGAGCACCTAGATCTTTGTATTTGGGAAGAGTGCAATGCTGAATTATGAAACTCACTTGTTGTGGCAGCATCACCTTCTTAAGCACATGACTCTTGGAACACCGCTTCTGAGTGCATAAATCCTTTAAAAATTTGGCATAGGGAGGAATTTGTTTGATAGCATCAAGGAGTGGTAGATTGATCTTCATTTGCCGAAATACCTCTATTGTGTTATTCAACTTGTCCCCTTACTTCCCTAACTTAGAAGCATCTTGAAAATATTGTGGGAAGGGAGCCTTGGGCTCATATGAATTTTCAGCACTTGGACTTGTGATCACTTGTTCATATTCTTTCTTCTTCTCCCCCACCTTGTATCAATTATTTTTCCACTTCTCAAAGTGGTGATGGCTTGAACTTGCTCATGGTGTGGGTTGCTTGAAGAAACATGCATCCCCCTAGGATTAGCAATTGGTTGACTTAGTAGTTTCCCCTTTTCTCTTTTACTCAAGGCATTAGCTAATTGTCCAAACTGAGATTTCAGTTTTGCAATCGACTGAGAGTGAGAATGTACCAATTGAGTAGTGGCTTAAACTATTTCAATAATGGAATCGAGTTTCCCAAGTTTTGTTAGGGCAAGTGTTAACTTGTCTTCAAGAGTAGAAATCTTCTTTGGCATAGGAACTTGTGATTGATATGGCTGTAAAGGCACATAGTTCCTAGGCTGATACCCAAGCTGCATTGCTGCCCCTTGATTGTTGTATAAAGAACCAAGATGATTCCTCCATGTAGGATTGTAAGTGTTGCCACGTGTAGGATTAATTGGTGTAGTGAATGTAGCGTGGACTTGTTGTTGTTGAAGGTTAGAAAACTGTCCAACTGAAGGAGGCACATAGTCCATAAACATGTAATTTCATGTTTTTCAATGCATATCTTTGCCATCCAAATATACTAGCATGTATTTCATACTCATATGCCTACAATCCCATAACCTAGCATACTTTGACCATGCTACACCAATTCACATACTTGCTATGTTATCTAGCATGCATTCAACTCTCATATACCTTTACAATAAATATATAAACACATATATGCACCCAACTATACACATAATCAACATATGCATATAATACACAATACAGCCAAACATGTCCTCATTTTTTTTGAAAATTTTTCCAAATTTTTGGGTCGTATCCCGAGGCCCCGTTGACCAAAAAAGTCAAAATTCTCCAAATATTCTAAAAACTTTCAAAAACCTTAAATCAACGTTCTAAACATGTTTTTCACCCTTGAAACATCCAAAACATCATTCAAAACACACCTATAGTGAAAATAATGAAAAATCAAAAAATTGGTCAAATTTGTTTTCGATCTCTACAACCCTCTTTGTAGTCCGTGGTGTCTCCACAAGACCTTAATCAATGGAATAGTATTCCCCATCAACACTTGATCTCTAGTGTTAAGAATCTCCACCAGTCGCTCTTCATATGAAACGTCTTCCTCAACCTTAATGTCTGTCCAGCCTAAAACATATGACGGATCCGACTTATATTTCTTCAACATGCAAACATGAAAGACATTGTGAACTCCCTCTAATTATGGTGGGAAAGCTAACCAATATACTAATTCACCAACACACTCCAATATCTTGAAGGGTCAAATAAATCTTGGCGATAACCTGTCACTCCTTCCGAATCTTATCAACCCTTTGAGTGGAGAAACCTTGAGAAACACATGGTCTCCCACCTCAAATGCCAATGGTCTTCTCCTTTGATCGACACAGCTTTTTTGTCTACTTTGTGCCGTGATCAATCATTGACAAATCAACTAAATCTTTTCCACTGTCTCATGAACTATATCCAATCCCAAGGCAGCTGTCTTCGGTCCAACAAATCGATCACCTACACGACTTACCATACAATGTCTCAAAAGGTGCCATTACATAGAGTACATCACTTAGCTTAGGCATTTCTTTGGTTTCAGGTATTGTGCATTTTCCTACTATTTTGCCTTTCTTATTATCTCCAAAAATAATTGAACCACTATTAAAATTTTCAATGTTAACAAATTTGGTCTTATCTTCTGTCATATTCCTAGAACAACCACTATCAACATACCATTTGGTATTGACATTACAAGCTTTCAAAGTAGTGTAGACAAACATGCTTACAGAGTTTAATTTCTTAGGAATCCACATCATTTTAGTTTTAATCAACCCTTTTGAAGTTACAGATGCTCTGTGTATGTGCAGATTTGTCTTTCTAACATACATGGGTTTTAATTTCACATAATTGGGACATGCAATTCTAGCAGATGCATTCTTAATCCTTGATTGATGATAAGCATTAAATAGAATTTTATATTTTGGTTTACTAGCTACATCAATAATAGGATATGAAGTATATATATTACCATTCTCAGCTCTAACAAAAGTTGAATGGGATTTGTTTGATTTCACCTGAGTGGCTTTGTAGTTAAAGCCAATACATATTTTACCTAATTGCGTCATAGATTTTCCCCAAATCTCATGCATCTTTTGAGATTTCTCCTCAGGAAATGAGCTCAATTCTAGTTTGCACCTTTTGGTGCTCCAATTTGGTTCTTGAGTCCTATATTTTGTTAGATAACATATAGTAAGTGGAATTGCACATAAGGTAGACAATTTTACCCTTAAGTGCTTAACAAGCAATTCCTTTAATTTTTGTAGCTCTGAGTTGACCCTTTTTAATTGATTCTTTTGTTCACTACACTTATGTGCCAACCTTTCACATTCAGTAAGGACTTCATTAACATCGGATTCTTCTTCACTCTCAAAATCTGAACTAGCCACATCTGATTCTTGTAAGGCTATAAACAAACATGCCTCTTCATCATTCTCATCTGATGATTCTTGTTATTTTTCTTCTAAGCTTGAATCCCAACCAGAGTAAAAGGTTTTTTTCTTGCCCTTTCCTTTGTACTGCAAAGTACTGAACTTTTTGTATTTTGTTTCTTGGGAGCAGTTGGACAATTAGCTATGTAGTGACCTTGCTTTCCACATGCAAAACAACATTGTCCTTGTTGTTGCTTTGCTTTTCTCCTCATCTTGAATTTTTTGAACTTTCTTGCTATGTAAGCCATTTCATCTTCAGAGTCATTAGAATTTGATTCCTTTTCAGTTGAAACCTCCACTTTTTTTTGCTTTTAGAGTTGACTCCCTTCATGTTTGAGTAGGAGGTCCAATTCTCATCTCGTAAGTCGTGAGAGATGACTCCAACTCATCAATGCTGAGTCTAGAGATGTCTTTGTCTTCTAGAATGACGACCTTGGAATTAAACCTATTAGTCATAGTGCGCAGTATCTTTTTGCACACCATTTTGTCTTCAATTTGTTCACCTAGGGCCCTAATGTTATTTTCAAAATCTTTGACTCTGAAGAAGTAATTTACCACATTTTTTCTTTCATACATCTTAAGACCATCGAACTTGACTTAATGAAGTTGAATCTTGTTTTCCTTGATGGTGTTGTTTCTTTGATGTGCAGTTAGAAGTGAATCCCAAATTTCCTTTGCACTTTTACAATTTTTGACTTTTGTGAATTCTTGCTTTTGCAATACTTTGTATAAGGCATTTCTAGCATTCCCATCGACTGATTTGGTAATCTTGTTAGCTGTTGGGGGGTTTGTAGGATCAAAGATGACAACCCCTTCTACTGTAGCGTGCCAAACATCATAGGAGAGGGATAGTAAGAAAGCCTCCATTTTAATCCTCTAAGTGTCAAAACTAGTGCCGTCAAAAATAGGAGCTTTGTAAGTGGAACTGTCTTCAACTATACTTAGGATCTTTACTACAGGTGGTTAAACCAAGAAATGCAGACTTGTGCTCTGATACCAATTGATGAATCTAGAGGGAAATGGGTGAATAGGTTCTTCAATTTTTCTTCCTAATAATGCAAGTTTGGCTATAAAATCCAATCACACATTTTGACACAATTGTTTATAAAGGAAAACCCTTAGGTGGGGTAAAAAACCTTGAACTGAGCTACACTATGTCTAAAAGGGTAGTACAGTAATCTTTCAATCACTCTCTCACTCACCCAACCCACCACATAGTCACTCCAACTCTCATCCCAGTTCACAGCCTCCCTAGGCCTGAACCACTCTCACCAATTCTCACAACAAATTTTTTGCTCTCAACCCAGCCCAGGTTTCCCAAAGCCCAAGCTATCTTTCACCAATCTCATAACAATCACTCACACTCCCCCTGTCCAAAGTATCCTAATACTTGGACTATACATAGTAAAAGTGGAGTCAGTTCGATGTAGAAAGCAGCAACTCTTCAAGCTTAGTTTATTGGTCTTCAAAGTCGATCTGTAAATCTTCAAGCTCTGATGGTTAGTCTTCAAGGTTCAGCTTTATAACAACACAACCACTTGACTTCTTAGCAGATAATGACACTTGAACTCTTGCAATGATATGCTTCAATAAGTACACCCTTAAAGTGTAGCGGCAACGAATTTGTAGTAGAACCCTCTTTCAATGAATCCCGTTCCTAGCTACTTGATAACTCTCCTTCAATTGGGTATTTTTCATGAGAAACTATGCTGGTACTACTCTGTTTTTCAACCTGTTCTAAAGAAATTAACACGACTACAACTGGAGGAGAAATTAGTAACACGAGCAGTTTAAAAGATAGAGAGTATGAATGCAAATCAGTGAAACATTTTTCAGAAATTAAAAGAGCAACTTAACAATTAAGATAGCAACTCAGCAATTTAAGATTAACAATATTAACCTTATAAATTCAGCAATATTATAGATCACACATCAGCATAGTATATACTCAAAAATCAATAAGTAAGATTTTCAAAAACAGGTTTAGCAAGCATATTTAGAAAACATAAAAAAAAATGACTTTTATGCTTTTTCAAGGATAACATAAACTTGAACACACTTCAGATATGATTTAATACATGCATTGTCAATTGAAACTCTAATTGTAGTTAATCGCCAAAAGATAAATACAAAACAATTCCACAAGATTTTGACGGCAGCAAATTTCAAGTCTCAAATGAGATTCTAGATGTTCAAACTTTGAATCAGCCTCTTCAACAACCTTAACCAAGCAATTACAGATTTAAATAGTCAAATAAACTTTCTGGAATACCACAAATCAGTCTCGAAACATCACTAAGCATTCTTATAGTGTTATATACCAATATCAGTAGTAAACAATACAACCATCATGCATTTTTGAGTGTCAAGGATATGAATCATGCATAATGTTGCCAAAATGCAATAAAACATAATTTAACGAGTATATTAAGACGTGTTTAAGCTTATCAAAACTCATTGCATATTAGTGTATCAAACAGAGTAGAACTCAACTTGATAAGAAATGGGTAACCAATCAACATCATTTTAGAACAGAGGTGCTAAGATCATTGATTATAGCAACTTCAGAACCGAGCATGCTTAAATGCCCCATATTAATGACTATTTTGTTTAGAAAGATTTCAGATGTTAAAGACCACCAATATTATACTATTATTAAACTCAAGAGACCATACTCACAGTACTTTGCTTGTCTGGACAAAGTTGAACGAGTAGACTTAATGAGTAGATCAGAGAGATATTACCATCTTGATGACTTCGTAGATGCTAACACAGATGAGACCAAGAACAGAAAATAACACTTCAAATATTGATAATCCAAGAATCGAAAATATCAAAATAGATTTATGAGAAACCAAGAACTAAAATCAGCAAATCAGATAGTGAGAGGCCAAAAGCTGAAACCAGCAACATCAGATCATGCGAAGCCAAGAAATAAAAGCAGCAAATTAGATTTGTAAGAAACTAAAAACTAAAATCAGCAAAACAGATCATGAGCAACCAAAAACTGAGATCAGCAACAGTATATATTGAGCAACCAAAAACTGAGATCAGCAACATGACATAGTGACTGGTTTGGCAGTCATGGATTGGTTTATCTCTCCTCTTCTCTCTCCCTCTCCCTTTCTTTCTCTTTATCTCTATTTTTCTCTTTATCTCAACTTTGCAATTAGCTCACCATTTTTACACACCTCCAGCGCTGAAATAGATAAGAGCCTTTTTTTTTTTTTATCTTTATTTTTGGTAAAGTAAGAAACCCTAATGTAATAATATTCCTAACACGCCCTTACACTAATAACCAATTTAACCTTCCTTGAAGAAATGACGATATTACCCCTGCAATTTTAGTTAGTGGAGATACATGGAAAGATATAATAATACAAGACAATTAAATTAAGAAATTAAATCCAACAAAATATATTTAAAAAAATGACACTAATGCCCTTGCAAATCTTTTTTGACATTAAAAATTGGGTAAACATGCTCATGGGCTTCTTAGACCATCACCAATTCCCTTTGAAATTTAAGATACAAGCTCTCAACATATCCTCTAATAAGTAAATGGTACTCTCCGACTGACCATCAGTCTGAGGATGAAAAGCTATACTGAAACATAACTCTGTATCAAGGGCTGACTGGAAACCCTGCCAAAATCGTGAAGTAAACCAAGATCTCTGTCTAAAACAATAGACACTAGCACTCCATGAAGCTTCACAATCTCTCCACATATAATTTACTAAGTTTCTCCACACCATCTGTGATTTGAATAGGCAAAAATTGAGCCGTCTTAGTTAATCTGTCAACTATGACCCATACGGCATCATGTCCCATCTGTGACCTCGAAAGTCCAGTCACGAAATCGATGGTGATATGCTCAAATTTCCATTCCGTCACTGACAATGGTTGTAACAAACCAGTCGGTCTTTGATGTTCAGCTTTCACTTGTTGGTAGGTAAGATACTTAACCACAAATTTAGCCACATCCTTTTTCATTCCTTTCCACGAATATTGTTGCTTTAGGTTGTGATACATTTTCGTCCACCAAGATGTACCGCAAGCCTAGAACTGTGGAATTCTTGAAGAATGCCCTTCATACTTGGAATAGGTACATGCATCTTCCCTTTGAACCATAAACTCCTATCCTTATGCAAAGACCAACCTTTCACAACCTCACCACTAGAAATTCGAGTGTGAATAACCTTCATTTCCTCATATAGCCCTTATGCCTCAATCATTTCATTAACCAAAGTCAATTGAGCAACAAGGCTAAACAAGGTAGTCGGTTCATTATCCTCACTGAAGTACAAGCCCCCAACTTCACTGTGCCCTCCATTATCTTCCATTCTCAATTGGAATGCTAGCCAACATGCAATGTGATTTTCTACTCAAGGCATCAACTACTACACTAGCCTTTCTAGGGTGATACTGAAGATCAAAGTTATAATCCTCCATGTACTCTATTTATCTCCGTTACCTAGAGTTTAAATCCTTTTGAGTGAAGAAATATTTGAGACTCTTGTGATCAGAGAAGACTTCAAATTTCTCCCCATACAAGTAATGTCTTTACCCCTTTGATGCAAAGATAACTGCCGCCAATTCTAAATCATGAGTCGGGTAGTTTTGTTCGTGAGTCTTTAGTTGCTATGACCCATAAGCAACAACTCTTCCCATTTGCATCAACACACAACCCAATCCATCACGAGAAGTATCATAATATATATCATACCCCAACCCATGTTCCAAAATTACTAAAACTGGAGTGGTAGTCAATCGTTTATTCAATTCTCGAAAAGAAAGCTCACAAGCTTCATTGCATGCAAATTTAACTCCTTTACGAGTGAGTCTCGTCATAGGTGCTGCTAACCTAGAGAAATCCTCCACAAATCTCTAGTAATAGTCGATTAACCCCAAGAAACTCTGGATTTCAAACACATTCTTCGGATGTTCTCAATCTATTACAGTTTCTATCTTGGAAGGATCTACGAAAACTCCCCTTACCAAAACCACATGTCCGAGAAACTTTACTTCCAATAGCCAAAACTCACACTTCTCAAATTTGGCATACAACCGATCTTTTCTTAGAATTTGTAACACCATCCTTAAATGATTCTCATGTCCTCCCTTGATGAAGAATACACAAGAATATCATCCACGAACACTACTACATAGTCATTAAGGAATGCACTAAACACCCGATTCATTAAATCCATAAATGTTGCTGATGCATTTGTTAAATCGAAAGGCATTATAAGGAACTCAAAATGACCATATCGTGTTTAAAAAATGGTATTTGAGACATCTTCCTCCTTGGCTCTCAATTGATAGTACCCTGACCTCAAGTCAATTTTGGAGAAACACTTAGCTCCCTTAAGTTGATCAAATAAATCATCTATCCTTGAAAAAGGATATCTGCTCTTGACCGTTGCATGATTTAGCTTCCAGTAGTTAATACATAACTGTAGTGAACCATCATTTTTCTTAGCAAATAGGACTGGCGCTCCCTAAAATGACACACTAGGACGTCTGAAACCTCTCACCCTTAGGTCCTCTAATTTTTCATTCAACTCCTTTAATTCTGTTGGTGCCATTCGTTATGATGCCATCAAATTGGGTGTCGTACCGGGTATGACATCAATGGCAAACTCCACCCCTCTCCTAGGAGGCAATTTCGTCAACTCCTCCAGAAATACATTTTCAAAGTCACGAACTACTTTGGGAAAGATCCCAAAGTTTCCTCCTTCCTCAGTCACAAGGCTAGCTAGGAAAAAGCCATAACCAATTTGATCCCATGGTCCATAAAGCGATGAAGAATAAAATTCACTCTGTTCTCCCATGAAGCAAAAAAATCTCCTTCTAGTGTTCACACCGACACTTTTCCTTGGTAAAAATCTATATTGGCTCTAAATGAAGATAACCAATCCATTTCGAGAATGACATCAAAGCTCATCATCTCTAAAAGTACAAAATCAAACACCAACCGTCGATTTGTTATCTCTACCTCACATACCCGACACACCATATCCAGGATCACCATACCCCCAACTAGCATATCAATGCACAAGGTTCTATCCAAAGTTGGCACCTCTAACCCTAGTGTAAAAGCAAAAACAATTGATATAAAGGAATGTGAAGCATCCGAATCAATTAAAATTCTAGCATACAAGCTAGATACAAGAAAGATACCTTTCACAACTAATGAACCCATAGACGTCTCGGTTGGAGTAATAACATAGGCACGACCCTGTATGCCCCATCCTACATGATCACTCCCCTAATGGCCTGACTGTTGTGTAAAGGCAGTAGGAATCCCTCCCCTCCCCCATTGCGAACTATGAACAGACTGTGCAAGCTGTGGTAACTGAGGAACTCTGAAACTTGACTGTACCCTAGAAGCCTGTGAATACTCCTCTTGTGACCCTGCAGTACCATAAGAATTACTCTTCTTCTGTAGCCAATCTCGAACCACATGACTTACTTGTCCACGTCTATAATATTTCTTCGCCTCTCCCTCAGGTGTAGAATGCAACTGTGGGCATTCCAACTTGTAATGACCCATCTGCTGACACTGATAACACTTCACGTTATCTCGATGTGATCCAGTAGGCATAGACACTGTAGAGAATGACTATATCTATTGTGGTCCTTTAGAGAAAGAACTACTCCCCTTATGCTTCTTCTTAGGATTATTCTTCGAATTGAGAACTTACATTTTGAAACTGATTTCTAAAGTCCTATATCCTCTTAATATCATTGTCGTCTATCTCCACCAATAATGTCCGCCTCACCACCTCTGCATAGCTTGGCAAGTCCAAAATAGAAACTTTGGCTCTTAGTTTAAACCGAAACCCTTTCACAAATCTCTTTGCCTTGGCTTGCTTGTTTGCTACCATCTCTAATGCAAATTAAGATAAGGCAATAAATTTATTTTTGTACTCCATTACACTCATTCCTCCTTGAATCAAGTGTATGAATTCATTTTACAAAGCCTGTTTGATCGTGTCCAGAAAATACTTCTCCCGAAACAATCTTCTGAAAGTCTCCTACTCTATGTTCCTTACTTCATGAGTATGAGTCATATATTTCCACCATAAGTCCGCTGCCCCCGTCAACTAAATTAGAATCATTGACATCCTCAAATCATCTTTATCTATCCTAAGCACATCAAATGCTTTGGACATCTGTTCTAACCAATGTTCCGCTGCCATAGGATTTTATCTCCCATCAAACTTAGGAGGATTCATTTTCTTGAACATCTTAAGAGCTTTCATTGCCCTATTCCCACCTCCCTGTGCTTGATTCTATGGACCTTCATTAGTGATCCTTGCCAACAATTGGATAGCAGCAGTCATCTCTCTGACTAACTGTGCTTCATCAATCAATGGTGGTGGAGGTGGAGGTGGATCCACACCCCTACCACGTTATCTCCTCGGAGGCATGATTATAATAAATAATTCCAATCAAAGATTAATCACATACATATGTCAATTAATCAATATTACTCACTTTATAGAATCATGTCATTGCATTTAATGCAATTTAAAACATATGACACATAAGAGTCACCTAAACCCAACATTTACCCCATGCCCTTAGGCATTTTGACCTAATACTGACATTCATCCCTAGGTATTCCAAACCTAGTTGCTCTAATAGCAATCCAAAAATCATCAAACCTCAACCCTTACCCGTTACCCCTAGGTATTCCAACCTAGTGCTCTGATACCATTTCTGTCACGCCCCAAATTCCCATACCCATAACGATACAGGAAGTAGGGGTGAAATGTTCACTTCATCCCACAAGTTATCGCTAAACTTACTCAAAACTCATACATTTGAAATTCACAATGCTAACTACATGCATTTTATATACATAATCCAAAATCATACATTGTATACATTCCTCAAAAGTTACAAACTTGTCACCCATATAAATTACTCAATTCCAGAACTCAACTCTTAATATGATTGGAACTAGAAATTAAAACATACACCATTGGATAGAGGATTCAAAAACACTCTATTTTTTAAAAAAAATCAAACATTTGCATTTACAGAATCTGTAGGTACCTACTTCGGTCGGTCGAAATAGTTATTCAGTCGATCGAAAGGCCTCCTTTAGGCGACCGAAATTGAAGGGTAACAAGCTGATGAATTGCCCAAGTTTCAGCTAGCTGGTGGGACATTTGACCGAAACCTAATTGTGGGCTCATCATGTACTAATTGTGCTTCGAGGGCCCATGAGTCCTACCTAGGGACTCATGGTGAATAAAACTTAAGCTTCCACTGTGTTAAGATGATGATGATTGAGAGTTGAATCCAAGTGTTCCATGTAGGAAATCTGGATAAGCGTAAAAATTATAACTAGATGCATGGGTTATGACTTAATTACCCTTGGTTTTCAGGAGTCAGAGATTGTAGCGTGACAAGAATGCTAAATTCATTTCTCATTCTCATCATCCGTATAGAGAGAGAAATATATATCTATATATAGCAATATCTTCTTCCCTTCTCCATTAGTTTTGAGAAGCTTAGGGCGATAATTGGAAGGCGTCGAAGAAGAAGAAGTTGGTTTACGCATTGCCGACTCGAATGTGATCTGTCTGGAATTGAATTTGAAAAAAGTTAATTTTTGTTGAGAAATTGAAAAAATCATTTGGAAGCTCTTCCAAATTGAAGTAAGGATGCCTAACCCATGAACTTTGAGGTTTTTATGAGTATATTGGTTGTTAATAGAAACCAATTGGTTATGTGGGTATAATTAGATATCTTTCAAGGTTAAGGCATGCTAGATTATACTACTTAGTGAATTATCAATGTTAAATGATGTAATTACATGTTTATAATTATTTTAAATGATTATATAAGCATGTTGAGGTTAGATTATGAAAGATTATACGAATTCATGTGTATTTGTGAAAGTAACACTTATGTGTTTGATAATTGTCTTTAAAGCATGTTTGGATGTGAAAGCATGTTTAATTGTCAACATAAGTAATATGAAAAGTGCAATGTGTGACGCATGTTCAATGTGAAAGTAAGTGACTTTTATTTGGAATATATGCAAGCATGACAATTAGTATTATATTACTTTAAATTGGAATTGCATGGAGAGCATGAACATGTGGGAATGCATCTTCATTCATTGGCTTGGTGAGGGTGGTGAGCTCAATTAGGTAGTAAAGTCCTCTTGACGAGTGGTGAGGTAATCCAATAAAGGAAACCCTCGTGGGACAATCTTGTGAAGTAACTCAATAAAGTGATCCGGTAAGGGAGCTCCAATTAGATGAAAGATGATACTCCCTAAAACAGAGTCCTATGATGAGGTAAACCGGTAAAGGAGCCTCAGTTAGGTGGGATTGGGTGATCTATAAAATCGGAGCCCAATAGATATGTGGAGAGGATGAGGGAGTTATGCATATTATATTGTATTACATATTACTTATGATATGGTTGTGATGTACCGATATTTACTTAACATGATTAACTGAAAATATGTGTTTATGTGATATTCACGAATCTTGCGAAATTATGTTTTAGACATTCCTACTGAGCATGTTGTAGCTCATCCCATGAGTATTAACTCATTTTAGGAAATAGGAAAGAAGTGATGGAGTCTCCCAAATAGTAAAGTTGGCATAGAGCGGTATCGGTTCATTTAATGACTTAAAACATTTTATTTGAATGCATGTCTAGATTGTGGACTATATGCATGTAGTAAATATGTAAAAACCATTTATGTTTCGAGAATATGTATTGTTTATGTCTTATGATTTCATACATTATAAGCATGGTTTTAAACAGAGTAGATGTTAGACAATTTAAAATTATGATTATTCATTTATGTTCATTTTTACAAGAATAAACTTGTAAGAATGGTTGTATTGATGCATTGGTAAAATGAGATGTATGTATGGTAAGAATGAGGACCAAAGTATGAGAATTGACACTTATGAAATTTTGCAGAGTATCAATTTTTTAGGGATTTTGATCAATCGAAACCCCTATTTTGATTAATCGAAATGCCTCGATTAATCGGCCAAGTATCGAAATGGTTCAATAGAAGTGATCCAATTCCAGTGGAGTTTCGATAGAACCTCGATCAAGGAAAACTATAACGACCCAAATTATTTTGACCGGCTCAGGATAAATTTTGACCGGTCCAGATTATTTTTGGACCGGATTCATTTTTTTTGAATTAATTAATTACGGAAGAATGTGAGAATATATATATAAATGGAATTATATATATATAGATTGAACGTGGACATTTATATATATAGGAATATATATATATATATATATATATGATTTGCTGCATGGTGAGTGTGTATATATATATATATATATATGGTGGGTCTATATGTAATTATGGATATATAGAGATGCATGTACATAATTATATGTATATGTGGGAGAAAGGAGAATACCCATGTGGTATTTTATGTATATATTATATAAGTAAATATATTTCATGTGGCTGGGAGATTAAGAAAACGTGTGGACCTAAGTGAGGATCAAATTCAAAATGATATGGGTCACGTGTAGTGGTCGGCTGGGAAGGAAAAGAAGAGAAGAAGAATGGAGAAACAGAGGGGCGTTCGTAGAGAGAGAAATAACTTTAGAGAGAGAAAGTTGGATGCTAGAAAGAGAAATGAGAGAAACTGAGAAGGAGGAGGGTGGTTCACGGTTTGGGCTTCCTCATAGTTTGGTGAGAAGGGTGTCGAAGCATGATGGTTGACGGTGGCCAGAACTAACATGGGATTGCTCAGCCTTCGTGGTGAGAGTCTAATGCGATTAAAGGTTGCATTTGGCGCGACTGGTTCACGGCTGGAGATGGCAACTCAAGGATGACGGTCTAGTAATAGTTGATTGGAGAAGATGACCGGAATGAGGTCTGTGGTGTTCCCTCAACTGGACTTGTGGGTGGCGTTTCTATAGGGTGACTGGTAGCGATTCACAGCTCTAGAGAGAGAGAGATGGGAAGGCTGACAATGGCATCCCTCCTGTTCGGAGTTTCGGTCGATCGACAGAATGTTTCGGTCTGCTGAAACTATCATTTCAGTTGATCGAAGCAATTCTTCAGTCGGTCGCTGAGGACACACTTGCTTTCTGTCAGTCACCTTGCAGCTAACCATCTTCATGTCATCTTTTCTTTTTCTTATGACTGGGTTCGGTTGAGATAGCTCGGGGGTGGTGCACATGTGGCTTGGTTAGGGGCTATTTGGTGCACCATTGATCACCGTTTGGTTGGGCATGATGGAAGCCATGGCTGCGGGTTCGGTTGGTGATCTTCTCGGTAATAGATTGATGATGGGTTTGGACAGTGGTTGGCAGTGTGTGAGGCGGCTTATGGTGGCGTGGGCTGCTCGGTTTTGGCGTTGGGCTTTCACGATTGAGGTGAGGGCTGATGGTAGTGATGAATTGGTTGTTCGGTGGCGGCAACGGTGCTTTGACAATAATGGGACTCGCTACCATGAGAGGTGGTAGTGCTAGCCGTGGATTCTGCTTGGTGTGTGCATAAGCTGCCGTGAAGGTGGTCCTTAGTTGGTCTCGGCAGCCATGTTTTGGGCTGTTTGGAGTGGCAATTAAATTGGACTTTGATATCTGGGCTCATAATATGAGTTGGACCAAGCCTAGAAATTAGCAAGAAGGAAATGAATTGGTCCAGTGGATTTGTTCGTGTGGGCTTTAGCACGGGACTGGACCAGACATGGAGATGGACCGCTTTACGAGCGTAGACCCATCAAAAATGGGACCTAAGGAAAGTTGAATCTTGCCTCTATCTCCTACGTATATATTTTAATTATATTGACTAATTTACATATGCTCTTAATTTGATCATATGTGGTGGTTGTACTTATATATATATATGTGCACATATATATATATTAAGAGGTGATTGTGGGATGTACGTAGGATGTGAGTAAATATATATAGGTGTATATATATATATTTGAGATATGAAAGCATGTTAGATTTAAATGCTTCTGTACATTGCAATATGTATATATGTGGATTGAGCCCATGTGAAACATGCTAACTTATATCTGTTTAGCTAAGTATTGTTTCATATGCATAGGTGGATGTTATGCATGGATTGAAATATATATATGATTATATATTGGGTAGTGGTAGAGAAAATGCATGCTAAATATGATATGGTATTGGCGAGCATTTGAAAAACATGATTATGATATGCTAAGTGTTATATATGTACATAATATATATACAGGTGACAGAATATATATGTGGTTATATATTGTGGATGAAAAGCATACTAGTTACTTGTAGTAAATGTATGTCTCGAGTGTAGCATGATGATATTTATGCTAGTATATATGCATATGTAAATTACATGCGGGATTAGACATATATGTGATTATATGTGGGTTTATGTGAGTTCAATGTATGCTATCTATACATAGAAAATGTGTGCATTGGTGAAGCATGATTAAAATGTGCTTAAGTAAATTTTGTGAGCATATGCGACTTATGCTAGAGTTTACATGTATAGGTAATTATACATGTGGTTTGTGGAGGTGAAACGTATGCCATGTGCTTTTATAACTAGCTTGTGCATTGTGAAGCATAAAATTGAAATGCCTAATTCATATATGTTCGAAATGCATGTATAGGACCATTGTGAGGAGAACGGGAAAAATAGAGAGTAATCTAACGACCTTGGAGTATGTGATTTACTCAGTGATGTATTCTGGGACTATTCAATCGCCTTAGAGTATGTGATTTACTCGGTGAGGAATCTCAAAGCCATTTAACCACCTTGGAGTATGTGATTTACTCGATGACGTATTTCAAAACTATCTAACCACCTTGGAGTATATGACTTACTCGGTGATGTATTCTGAAATTATCCAATCACCTTGGAGTATGTGATTTACTCGGTGAGGAATCTCGAAGCCACCTAACCACCTCGGAGTATGTGACTTACTCGGTGGCGGTGTTGAGATTGTGTGAGAGGCGTCTTAGGTAGCATGGTTGGTTAAGAAGCATGCTAGGATATCTGGTTGAGTTCGAGAGGGAGACAAGAGGATGTTTATTATTTTTAAGCATGTTGTACTGTAAGAATGCATATTCATTGCATTTGAGATTGCTACTTGTTGAGTAGGAGACGTGGTGATTGATTTACATTGCTTATGTAAATGCTTAGACATATATGTTCTATATACACATTGATGCCTGATGGTTACTGCTTTCAAGCATGTTGAAAATGATTTCAAAAATCATGTATAGTTGACTTATATGTACATATGTGCTAGATTTGCCATATACATTGTTGGTTCATGCATGCTAGGAGGAGCATGGTCTTAAATATTGTGATATATTTAAGTGCATGTATATTTTTGAGAATATATGAAGATCGACCTGTTGCAATAGTGATAGTATGGTTCGACATACCTTGTTGGGCCTTTGAGCTTACCCCCTCTAGGTTTTGTAGGTATTGCTAATGACATAGAGTCAGTTGGGGACTGATAGTAATGGTTGCAGAGGTAGTAATTAAATTCTTTAGAATATAATGTATGTCCAGGATGTTGGATAGAGTTTCTTTACATTTGGATTAAATGTAACTGGACATTGTATGTTAGGTAATTTATCCCAGTTGTACATTTCATTTGATGTATGTATATGGGACGGACATTCAGGGACTGAGTTATTATTTTAATCGTAATATGCATGTTGTAGGAATGTTGGGGGGGGGGGGGGGGACACGTGCCCAGAAGTGTCCATTTTGAATTTACAGAGTGAATGACATAACAGGATCTGATTTATTCAGAAGGGGTGATGCCCAATTTTCTTGAAAATAATAAGAAATTGAGATTGTATGATCAGGTGATGGTTATGACGTGAGGGTGATCTCACGGAGTTCACACCCCGATTCTCAGGACTCAGGAATCGGGGCGTGACAGAATGGTACTTTATAAAGGGTAAAAAGAGTCCATTGGGACTAATGGACGGGTTAACCTCCGATTTCCCGGGAGTCAAGGGATCGGGGCGTTACAAAAATGTTCAATCAATCGAAACTCCCATTTCGCACAACTGAAATGTGTTTCGCACAATCGAAAGGTGCACTTCGATCAATCAAAAAATGCACCAGTTGTGTGTTATAAAAGGACTTATGTATGTATGTTTTTATTGAAGGGTGTCCAAAGTGGACTTGAATTGCTTTTGTATGCATGTATGCATGGTATTAATGGTATAAAGAATGCTTTTGTTAGACTTTGAGATCACAACTTAGAATGTCTATCATTGTGATATATCCGATAAGGGATTAATGTGCTGATAATGTAAAGACTTCCGCTGTACATAATGATCTCGGTGGTCCAAGTAGGAATCGAGGGTGATAATGGTAAATTGTCATGGTCGTTCGGGTCATGGGGTGACAATCGAGCGAACATGACACCTCACTACCCAAAATTCAGGCTCTGACCGGGGGAGTCCTGGCGGTCTGAATTTTGGGGCGTGACAATACCCTTCCACCAATATTGTTGGCATAAGTTATGATACATTTTGGTACCACCAGGATATACTACAAGTTTTGAGCTGTGAAACTCTCTAAGGATATCATCTCTACAAGCCAAAGAAATAAACATCGTTTTCATGAATATCAAACTCCCATCGGGATGAACTTTCCAACCTTCTACCACCTCGCTACTTGTAATCTGAGTACGAATAGCCTCTATCTCACCATCTTGCCTCTGCTCCTCAATCACTCTATTCACTTGAGTCGATTGAGTAATAAAGATAAATAAAGTTGTCGGTCCACCATCCTCACTAAAATATAACCCTATCTCTAAGATATCTTCCATCATCTTCCACTCATGTATAACCACGCTTACCAAGCTACTACGTGACTTTCTACTCAATGCATTTACTACCATATTAGCCTTCCCCGGATAATATTGTAAATCAAAATCATAATCTTCCATTCATTTCATTCATCTTCGTTGCCTCATATTCAAATCATTTTTTTGAGAAAAGGTATTTGAGACTCTTGGTGTCATTTGGCACAGTGCCATGAAAATAGGTGCGGCACCTAGAGCAAGTTCTATAACAAACTCCACTTCATGTTTTGGAGGCAACTCTGTCAAATCCTCCAAAAACACATCCAAAAACTCATATACTACATGAAAAAGCTCTCTATGTGTCACATATTCACCATCTACTAGCAAGTCAGCTAAAATGTATCATAGTCCCTTCCGATCGCCAGGACTATGCATAAAAGATAAATATAAGTTATCTTGTTCTCCCACAAAACAAAAGTAATCACCCTCTAGTGTGTATAAGGTCACTCTCCCATGATAGTAATTAATGTTAGCCCTATACGTAGATAACCAATACATACCCAATATCACATCAAAGTTAGACATGTCGAAGAGAATAAAATCAAATACCATCCGACGTTCTGATATCTCAATCTCACAAGACTGACAAACACTACATAATATCACTCTACCACCGATTGGCGTATCAACAGACAAGGCGGTATCGAGAGTATGACACTTCTAACCCCAAAGCACAAGCAAATACAAAAGAAATGAAAGAATATGATGCAGCCGAGTCAACTAAAGTCCTAACCCAAGAGCCAGAAACTAAGAATATACTCGAACCACTGACGGTCTTGTCGAGGTTTCCCCTGGAACAAGAGTAAAGGCACGACCCTGTGTTATTTGACCGTACTGACCAGTCCCCTAGTATCCAGACTACTGATTAAAAGCACTAGGAGTGGTTCCCCTAACTAGTAGTCGTGAACTCTGAACTGATGGCACTGGCTGTAGTGGAGGTAATGCTCTAAAGCCAGACTATGGAGTAGTAGGTTATGTAGAACGCTGCTGTGAACCAACCCCACTCTGAGTACCCTTCTTCTGAGGACAGTTCTAACTAATGTGCCCTATTTTTTGACAATGATAACACCAGTTTTCCCTCACTGAAGTAGCTTGCCCTTATGTACACTCAGATCTGTAGTGTCCAGGTTGTTGATAATTGAAACACACCACTTTAGATCGTGAAGATCCTGAGGGTACAGTCACAGATGGTGTTGATCAAGCCTGTTTTTACCCTTGTGAGAATGAACCACCATATTTGCTTCTTCCTAACACGATTGTTCAGAAAGGACCCCGTGCTCCTCATCTAGTTCTTAGCAACTTGTATCCTTTGATTGTCATTACTAACATCCTCTACCATCAGTGCTCTCTTCACCATCGTAGCATAGCTTGTCAAGCCCAAAAATGATACTCTATCCCTTATGAAAGTCTGAAGACCTCTCACAAACTTTTTCACTTTTAGTACCTCGGTAGGGATCCCCTCTTGTGCAAAATGAGCCAAGAAAATGAACTTAGTCTTGTATTCCACAACTGTCATAGTGCCTTGAAACAACTCATAGAACTTTTGTCTCAAGTTATCCTTCACTATCACCAGAAAGTATTTCTCAAATAATAACACCTTGAACATGTCCCAATCCATTATCTCAACGTCATAGTATTTCCAATGAATTTCCACCAAAGGTTCGCCTCGCCCATAAGGTGATACACTGCCGCCTTCACCCTTAAGTCCTCATCTACCTCCAATGCGGTGAGAAGTTTGATTATTTTGTCTATCCAATTCTCTGCCACTATAGGGTCAGACCCTCCTGCGTATAATGGTGGATTGTGCTTCTTGATATGTCCCAATGCTAACATCATTCTATAGGCCCCGCCCTAGGTTGAGCCTGATTTTCCTCTTGTATTTCCCTAGCAATTTGTGGCATGGTTGTAACCATGTCTCGTATGAATTGCTCTTCATCAATAGGGACTGCAGTTGCTCCTCCGCGAGCTCTTTCTGGTGGCATTTTACTATATAAATAACAAGAAGATACTTAAAAACCAAGACACGTATAAAATCAACCAATTCTCCCCATGCTTACACAACGCCACACCAAGTCACTTCATAATTAACATGTCATATCAAATAAGTAAGCACATAAGCCCATTCCATGTAACATGTCCCAATCTTAAATTTATACTCACAACTTTAAGTCTACATGTTGTTCAACCCCACCCATCATCCAAAGGTATTCAAACCCGGATGCTCTGATATTAAGTTGTCACACCTCAAATTTTAACACTCAGAAATGCATGGGAAATGGGGGTGATTAAATCAAACATTAACACTTTTCAAATTACAAACTTGTTGTGAACAGCAAGTTCAATTAATCAAACTTGGTCTTTCGATTAATCGAAGCTACGATTAATCGTGGATCAAGCAAACTTACAATCGTAACATGTTGGTTTTTGAGGCCCGATTTCATCAACATTGAGATTAATCGAAGGGGGTCTTCGATTAATCAAAGATTTTCGATTAATCGAAGAGGGATCTTTGATTAATCGCAGGCTTTTGACTGAAAATCCTTATATTTCATGCTTGGTCAATTTCATGTCCAATTCCCATCTATTAATATGCGTACATTTTTTAAGAAATATAATACACCTAAAATGGGCCATAGCGTGCATAGCATGATCTAAACATAAAATTTACATCTCTAAATGGACCATGTCTATAATTGCATACTCATTGGGATCTCGAAACCACCCTTTGTACATTCATTCATTCATCCTTCAAAAGTTGTGGACATGCCAAACATGGCCAATGCACATGAAATTCCATTACATACAAGTTATCCAAAATGTAATAACAACATTTTTGAAATAGTCTACATGCTATAACTCGGTATGAACATCAATATATATATGTTCAAAAGAACACCAAAAGTCTTGAGCACTTCTAAGCTTCATCATCTATCGATGCTTCATCTGAGAAAGGTTTGGGGGATGGGGGCGAGCATACAACTAGCCCAGTAGAGATAATTTACCCGACTCAACAATGACTTAAGTAGCCATTCAAAAATATACAATGGAATTTCTATATGACTACATGGTAAACTACGAAATTCTTAACTCAAGACTTATTCAACATTGGCATAAGACTGATATCATATATCTCATACATATATAAAGTAGTTTAAAATGAAATACATTCACAATTAAACTCAAAACTACATATACTCTAAAATCAAACCAACTGGTGACTTCTGATTGTCACATCTATAAAAGTGTCCTTGAATGACCACATACTTTGCTTACGCTTTACGGGTCGCTAACTTGACAATAGCGACATCCATTTGGCCAAATTTTGGGCCTTTTACCCTAGGGCTCTAGGCCCTTCTTACTTCTCACACACTTGCCTCCAAAATCAATAATCACCACATAAGTGCACATTTATCACAAGTACACGTAAAATCAAGATTTTCACAGCACTCGCTCCCAATACATCTCATTCATATAGCAAATGAATATAAAACCCAACCCAAGTATATTACAATGCAATTCCAATCAACTCAAGAAAAATCAAGTATTGCGCATTTTCAAGAAATCTCTTTTATGCATTTCTTTCAACCCAGGGAGTTAAATTTCATGTATGCTTCCAAATGAATACAATGACTCACAATGAACTCATAATATCATTTAACAAGTGCATGATATATAATTTCTATCTAGGACATGCTAGAAAATTTAAATTCAAAAGATGTATCAACTTCCACATAAAGAATTCATAAAAAAGCTTTCATGTCACAAGTAAGGGACTTATAGAATCAAAGCTAAGAAGGAATTCATACCCCTACTTCAAATTCCAAGCCTTTTTAGTCAAGTCTTTGAAATAACAGCTTTTCCAACTTCACCAAAGTGGACTTTGTTTGGTCCAAAACGTAGCCATCACCAAGAAGAACAAACCCTTGCCTTTGGCACCCTCCAAATCAACCTCTAGAACTTCCAAATCAAGGAAAGAACGAAAGAAGATGAAGGAGAGAGAGAGAGAGGTGGTTGTTTGGTCTCAAGAGAATAGTTGAAATATCTGGATTTTGATATTTATAGCCTCTATACCGTAAAATGACCAAAATACCCCTAAACCACTTAACGTACCCTCCCGATCTCTGTTTTTGATTTTGAAAGCGGTTATGACTCCAAAATTAATTTCATTAATCTTCTAACATTTCATTTGATTTAAAACCAAAAATAAATTTTTCTAAAGAAAATTTTAAATTCCCAGGCCCACCCAACCCGTGTTTTGGGCCCCGTTGACCCTAAAATCTAAAATTTCACAAAACGCTTCCAAAACTTCTCCGAACCTCTAAATGAGTTTCCAAACATGTTTGTCACATTCAAAACATACACACCATCATTTAAAATTCATTTATGATGAATGAAAAGAAAATCGATCAAAATTAGACCCGGTCTCTATAACAAAAGATGAATATGTTGCAATTATAAAAGCGAGCAAGTAGATGGTTTGGCTACAGAGGTTCTTGGAAGAGTTGGGTAAGGAGCGAGAGAAAAATATTCTATACAGTGACAGTCAGAGTGCTATTTATTTTGTCAAGAATCTAGCGTTTCATTCTAGAATGAAGCATATACAGTTGAGGTACCAGTTCATTCGTTCACTTTTGAATGACAATGTGTTAACACTTGAGAAGTCCATGGAAGTCAGAATTCAGTTGATATGTTAACCAAGGCAATGACTATTGAAAAACTGAAGTTGTGCTTAGCTTCAGTTGGTGTTCGAGCTTGATGACAGAGAATATAGTTACTACAATATTTTGCTATAATTTAGGGCATGAGGGAGTTTGTAGATTGATATTATCAGTATGCAAGTGAAAAATTGATAAAAAGTGTGGAACATGATTATACTGTATATTTTAACCCAATTTTAAGATGTGCCTTTATATACAGTCTGAATTTTCTGTAATTGTATGACGTTTTTTTATTATAATGAAAATTCTGCAACACGAAGAACGTAATTTTAAATTTTAAGTAAATCTTATAAATCTATGTCTATATTTGCGTGATTGATCTTCTTTTCTTTTATGTTAATTTTGGTAACAGAGTATACTCATGGGTATGCCATGCAAGGAATTGGCTCATTTTGGTATATCATGTACTCTCACAAGTCACTATATCGTGTGTATACTATTTGTGGATACACATGAGTGTGTGACCAGAGAACGTGGTCTAATAAAGGCAACTGCTATAGAAAAACAGATGTCCCCTAAAAAGATGAAACGATTATCTGGTCACAACTCCAGCAACCAAACAGTTACTTAAATCCAAATAAAACGTACTTATTCTGTGCATCTAATGTCCACCACTCGCCATGAACCCCCATCGAGGTTACCCACCCGCTCACACATCAAGAATACGATTGTTGTGTGTATCGAGTACGAGAGACTCATGGGGACCCACTATAACATTTCCCTTTTTCTATTATTTTTAATTCGAATGCCGTTGTGTTGCAACATGGGGCGCACGTCACCCTAGGGTTTTGTTACGTTACTGTGTTGGAATGCACCAGAACATTAGGAGATTCTCAGCGTAGACCCAAGGTGTAAAACATCTTTATCTTCACACCGTTAGATGAACATACTAACTATCGTATTCCATTTTGGACGGTTCAGATAGAAGGAGTACGTGGTTCAGCGAATCACTGACTTGGAGCTTTAAAGCAAAAAAAGTCACATGATTGTTCGAAGTGGTCGGTAGTGTAATAATTTCCTCTAATTTCGATGTCCTAAAAAGTCTTTTCACGATTGTAGCAGGATGTGGTTGAATGAGTAACAGCTGGCCTTTCATCGACAATTCTACACGCAACACGTTACCCAAAATGTCTCAACTTTCTCTCTCTACTCTCTCTCCTCCGCCTTCTCTTCCACCTCCGTCGTCGTCTTTTCCCCAGCTTCACCGGCGAATCTTTTTTCGCTCTCTTAGAGTCGAAGCTTCGTCGTCGTCGTCGTCGTCGAATTTCACTCCTAAAGTTGTTGTGACCAGAGAACGTGGCAAGAATGGAAAGCTCATCAATGCCCTGGTCTCTCTCTCTACTCTCTCTCTTTGATTTTTGAATTTTTCAGTCTTTAATTTGGATACATTGTTTATATCTGTTGATTTTCTGTGTTGTATGTTCTTTTGTGTTTTCTTACTGTACTTGCGTTGGATTGGGACTATTGGAAGACATCCTAGTTTCTTCCACTTCTAGAGCATTTTGTTTTTTTGTTTTTCGTTGTTTGAGTTGAATTGATAATTGACTTGTCGCATTAGGTGTTTGATTAAATGCGGGAGTCGGTCCACTTTAAAGAAAGAATCTTTGAGTTCTTGGGAAAATTGAGAAGCAAAGTGCATGGGATATATATCAACTAGGGAAAGGATTCAAGATTTAGAGATTGGAGTTCCCAAATATAGAAAGAATTTATTTTTTTCTTATGGGTTTGTGGTGCCTTTTTTGCTTGAAGAAATGGAATACTGTCACTTTGGGACATAAGTCACATAATACATACTTGAGGATGTTTAAGAATAAAGGGATGTACTTATTTAATTACTCAAAAGTTGAAAGAAAATAAAAGGAATACTTGGCTGTTAGCTTGAGTGGTACTCCTACAGTTACAACAGCTAAAACCTAGCAGAAAAGGTGTAGCTAGTTCTGTGGATATCAGAACTAGGCAGAAATAGTAATGTGTAATATCTCAGATATGAGAACCATCTGCAGAAATAGTAATGTTTAATATCTCAGATATGAGAACCATCTATTATTTTATATTTTTTCTCTTTTCATTTTAATTTTAAAAGAAAGAGATTGATTAAGAAACCAGCAGTTTAAATTAATAATGGTAGGTTGTAATGGGCACACAGCTTTTTTCACATAACTGTCTCTCCTATATATAAGATAGTAATGTAATATATATATATATATATATATATATTTCCAGGGCTGTATCTTTTTGTTGAAGGTTAGAAGAAATTTATCTTCAGATTCAGTTAGGAAAAACTTGATGTTTATGCATCTAAATGTATGGAGTCTTAAATAGTTTTTAGTCATGATTAACACTTGTCTTGGGTAGATTAGTTTTTACTATTGCGTTCTGGAGGAGGTGGATTTTCACAAGATTATAAATTGGGAATATTGAAGTCCATGAAGTAAAAAGCCTAATTAGAAGTCATAACTAAGTCATCTGTTATGTATAAATAAAGTTTCCTTAAATTTGACCCTTGTTCTGGGTTACTTAATCTCTGTGTTGGCAGCATAAGATTTTTTTGGCTAAATATATTTTATTTTGTACTTGTATGTATTATTTTTATTCGATGACTCTTGCCTTGTATGATGTATCTGAGGAGCAAGCAGGTGCCATTTTGTTACAGTATGTTCCGCGAGAGTTGCTGCTAGTTTTAGAGGTTTTCACTTTTCATACAAAGCCTTTATTTTAATTGCAATGTTATCTCCATAAATATGCTGCATCACATATTTGTAGTTAATTGACAAGGACAATGACACAACATTTCTGATGAGAGACTTAAATTTAAATAAATATTGGTATGTGTTTTAGTAACCTATGTGTGTCTCCTAGGCATACATCTGAGCATCTTGGTATGTGTTTTAGTAACCCATGTGTGTCTTGTAGGAATACATCTGAGCATCCAGCTTTGCCATTGGATTGTCCTTGTTGCGTGGGTAGTTCTATGTAAAATGGTTTGAAATGGCATTTTTTATATTTGAGTATAGGCTGAACATGGGATTGACTGTTTGGAGCTTCCCTTCATTCAGCACATGAAGTGGCTTGATTTGTGTATGCTTTCTGCATTGTATGTTGTTTTGTGTTTTTTACTGTACTTGCATTGGATTCGGACCATTGGAAGACATCTTAGTTTTGAGCACTTCTAGAGCGTTTTTTTTTTCTTTCCGTTGTTTGAGTTGAATTGAGAATTGTATTGTTGCAGTAGGTGTTTGATTAAATGCGAGAGTCTGTCTACTCTAAAGAGAGAATCTTTAAGTTCTTGAGAAAATTGAAAAGGAATGTGCATGGGATATATATCAACTAGGGAAAGGATTCAAGATTTAGAGATTGGAGATTCCCAAATATAGAAAGAATTTATTGTTCTTTATGGGTTTGTAGTGTCTTTTTTTGCTTGAAGAAATGGAATGTCATCACATTTGGGATCTTATCACATATGGGAGAGAATACATACTTGAGGATGTTTAAGAATGAAGGAATGTACTTATTTAATTACCCAAAAGTCGAACGAACGAA
Organism: Cornus controversa; assembly: GCA_026545225.1. Lineage (NCBI taxonomy): Eukaryota > Viridiplantae > Streptophyta > Magnoliopsida > Cornales > Cornaceae > Cornus > Cornus controversa. The sequence continues at coordinate 24,544,967 of CM048851.1, read as the reverse complement.
AACAAATAATACTTGGGATTCTGCAAATAACACCACCACCACCCCAGGTAGCTCGAGTGGTACTCCTACCATTACAACAGCTAAAGTCTAGCAGAAATGTGTAGTAAGTTATGTGAGAACTATGCAGAAATTGTAATGTGTAATATCTCAGATATGAGAACCATCTCTTATTTTATTCTCATTTCAATTCAACTTTTAGAGAAAGAGATTGATCAGGAAACCAGCAGTTTAAATTAGTAATGGTAGGTTGTAATGGGCACACAGCTTTTTTCACATAACTATCTCTCCTATATATAAGATAGTAATGTAAATTATATATATATATATATATATATATTTTTCCAGGGCTATATCTTTTTGTTGAAGGTTAGAAGAAATTTATCTTCAGATCAAGTTAAGAAAAACTTGATGTTTATGCAGCTAAATGTATGGAGTCTTAAATGGTTATTAGTCATGATTAACACTTGTCTCTGGGTAGATTAATCTTTACTATTGCATATTGCAGGAGGTGGATTTTCACAAGATCATAAATTGGCAATATTGAAGTCCATGAAGTAAAGATCCTATTTAGAAGTCATAACTAAGTCATCCATTATGCATAAATATAAGTTCGTTAATTTTGACTCTTATTTTGGGTTAATCTCTGTGTTGGCAGCATAAGATTTTTTTGGTCAAGTATTAATTTGTAATTGTGTGTATATGTATTGGATGACCTGCCTTGTATCCGAGGAGCAAGCAGGTGCCATTTGTTGCAGCATGTTCCGCAAGAGTTGCTGCTAGTTTTAGTGGTTTTCACTTTTCATAGAAACCCTTTATTTTAATTGCAATGTTATCTCCATTAATCTGTTGCATCACATTTTTGTAGTTAACTGACAAGGACAATGACACAACGTTTATGATGAGAGACTTAAATTTAAATAAATATTGGTATGTGTTTAAGTAACCTACGTGTATCGTAGGCATATATCTGAGCATCCAGCATTGCCATTGGATTGTCCTTGTTGCATGGGTAGTTCTAAGTAAAATCATTTGAAATGGCGTTTTTTATGTTTGAATACAGGCTGAGCATGGGATTGACTGTTTGGAGCTTCCCCTCATTCAGCACACGAAGTTGCCTGATTTGCACACACTTTCTTCTGTATTAAGCAGTAAGTTCTCAAAGTTCTTTTTTGTTAGCTTGATAGTGGCATTTGATGTTTCAAAATTTTAGTTAGGACGTGTTGAAAATGATTTGTGCCTACAAGATACATTCATAATCTTTCTATAATTTTGTGTCTACATGTATGATTTACATTTCAGGCTCTTTGAGGTCATTATTTAGATATCTTGTCCAATTAGAGCATTGACAGATCTACATGGGGCTGAGTGGGGGCGTACGCCCCACTGATTATTTATTTATATATTTATATTAAACTCCTAAAATTTTATTAAATTTTAGTAATCCTCCCCACTGAATTTTTACTAAAACAATCCTTTTTGGTAGTTTGAATTTTTATTTTATTTTATTTTTTTCAAGGGCGCCGTCACTGAATTAGATTGTCAATCTTGATTCCATGTCGACATTTGCACTGAAAGGAGTTGAGCTATGTAGGCACTACCCTAGCATTGTCCAATTTGTGGTCCTAAGTCACTTGCAGTTGTGTTCTATAGCAACATGTGAGTGGTGCTATAACATGCAACTTGTCAGAGGAACCACTTCTTGTGTGCTCATCTGCTAGTAATTTTGCTTGTATTAGTTGATTGTTTTGTTCTTAGATTTTTTATTGTTTTTTTGCAACTTTGCTTGTTGATTCACTTTAGCATTTGGTTTTTCTTTTTGTTGACTTACTTTAAATGCCCGCTGAAAATAGTTCAAAATTAGTAAGCCTAGTATATAAACATTTTCTGATAATTGTTCCACAAAATGGAATTTTGACGCCTTTCTTGTTATCCCCCATGGCAGCAGACACTGCTTTTGACTGGATTGTCATAACTTCTCCTGAAGCAGGTTTAGTTTTTCTCGATGCTTGGAAGTAAGGATTACTTGCTCATGAAACACTTCCCTATTTTCTAATGTTGAATTGGTGCTGTATTTTGGTAGAAAGATTTCTGTTGTTGCCTTGGTGGTGTCCGGTCATTGTTTCATCATCTATATTACTCAATGACAACTAGAATTAATATCTGTGCCATAGATTTCTGTATGCATGGTCTTCAATATATTTTCTGATCCATTTACATTCTTCATACTTCATTTGGGATGTAAATATTTTCTATTTGCAGACTACAACAGCCCTAAGATGTGCCTTGTTTTGAGTTTATATTATTCGTTGCATGCTTTTATTCTTCTGATCTATCTTTCATTAAGTGTGAGATCCTTGACTTATATAATTATATTGTCAATGTATTATTACCGTCTTACTAGTGCACAATTCAGAACTAGCCCAATAATTGTACAGATTCCTAAACTTCTGCTATGTTCATGAAAATTCAGTATAATTTGTGCAAAATATTTAAATTGTAATACGATGAAGAGTTGTATCCTGTAATTCTTTTGTCATACATCAATCTGCTAGGTTTTCTATTATATGTTTCCTCCTAAGTAATTTTGTAAATATATCTATATAGTAATACACAATTGCTGGATTACTAATTTCCTTTACAATTTCAGGTTATGTATAGTTAACACTCAATTAGAAGGAACCAATGTAGAAACTTACTGGAAAAAAAGGAATCACTGTAGAACAGTATACAATTGGTCGATTATTAATTTCTCTTTGCCATTTCAGATTTGATCTGGCATCTCATGTATGATTAAAATTTAGTTAGAAGAAATTACTAGTATAGATAATTATTTTATATTTGCTGTCGGATTCTATCAGTTCATTTTTGGATCACTTTATGCATTATTGTAACATAAAAGTAGTTTTCACTCTAAAGAACTGAAGATAATACTTGACTAAAATAAGTGTAGTGGATATATTCCGTGAAATGCTGTATGTAATCAAGTACTTGATTGAAAAATGAGGTGTCTAAAAGAGATCCACTATATTTTATATTCTTTTACATTTTAATGATTATTTGGTATCCATCAGTTGATGGACTTGTACCAAATTGTGGTCCTTAGGTCTGCTGGAACTCCAAATGTTAAGGTAGGTGTGGTGGGAGCTGGTACAGCGAGCATATTTGAGGAAGTAGCACAGTCATCAAAGCGATCACTCCATGTTGCCTTCGCACCATCAAAGGGTATGTATGCATGTTTTCCCATTTCCTTTACCCTATCAAGTAGTGTGCACTCATTGATTCCAGGCATGTGATTGTTGAATTTGCATAATGCTTTTTTTGGTTGCTGGGAAGACCAGAAAGCAAATATCACTTGGAATCTCTCAGCAGATGGGATTAAAACCAAAATTTAAATTCATTGATTTGTTTTTTCAGCTACTGGTAAGGTTCTAGCTTCAGAGCTTCCAAAACTTGGGAATAAGAAATGTGCTGTGTTATATCCTGCTTCTGCAAAAGCTAGTAGCGAGATTGGTACGTGCAATATTTCTGTCTTGTTATTGATAATTTTGCTGCTGCTTGATTCTTTCATTTTCTCTCAAAAGTTCAGATTATGAAACAAGTCTGCTAGGATTGAACATTAGTACTTGTTGGATGGCATGTGGGATGACTTCATTATCAGCATCAACAGGTTCAATTGCTCAAGTACAAGTAAGATAAGCATGTAAAGAAAAGAGGAATATGGTCAATTGGTCAAGTACGAGTAAAATGAGCATTTAAAGTTAAAGGGGAATGTAGCAAGACATGAAGATACTAGTAGAAGTCACAGGTGTACAAGTTTTGTTAAAGACAATCCATTGGAGTGAGTGTATAGTAGCTCGATTTCATAGTCATCATTTTGCTGAGAGGATAATTCAGAGTGTCATATTTGCATGTAAAGATGAAAGTAACACGTCTATAAATAATAATAATAATGTACAATGACTTTGGTGGAGGAAGAATATGATGGAATTATTATTACTTTCTAAGCCTCATAGCCGCTGATCATTCTTTAGTTGATTATTTGAGAAAGTCGGGAAAATGGAGGTTTAGCATCAGGAATGTAAAAATCAAACATGCCATGAATCTACTATTAAATCTGAGGAACATGTCCCCCCTTTTTAGCATGTTGAGTTGTGGGGGTTCTCGTACACTCCTAAGACAAGTTTCAACATGATGAAAAATTCCAAATTGAGCGCCTTACAAGCGCAGATGTAGAACCTGCCTGGTTTTTCTGATGAGGGAAAATGATAGAGAGGACTTACCAGGAAGAAAAAAACAAAAAAGAAAATGATAGAAAGGGTTTCTATATTATCAGCAAAGATACTGTTGGTTGCACTTTGCAAAGCCTGTAAGTCATAAAACATGAAGAGGATTCACATCGAAACTGACTAAAGAAAACTATCAAACGTTTAGTCACATGAAAGGAGGTAGTAAATAAATCTGTGATAACCAAAATGCCGGGGCTTCTTCGAGTGTGTAAGCCCTAATGCTGACCAAGTTCCCTGGCTGAACCGATGCTTATACTGAGAATCGCTTCACAAATGAATAGATGTATTAGTCCATCATCAGTCCATGTATAGGTGCATAAAACACTACAAGCCTTTTTTTTCTCCCTACATCGAAGGGGAGACAGAGTACAAAACTGCATCAAATAGAATTAGTTCCCGACACAATGACTATAACCACTAACACACTGATAATTACAGTGGACTTCTCTAAAATTCTGCTTTACTTCTATTGAACATCTTTTTAAAACCTTTTTCTTAACAAGTAGCACCAGAAAAGTAACAATGATGGGCCTATTATATGATTTAATTTTTTTATAGGCACTTTGCTGTCAAGTCTTTATCTACTGCTTTGCCAATAATCTGTAAATTTTTTGTTTTCAGGAGTGCAGATTTTCCTATGTATTGATTGATAATAGGATCCCTTTTTATCTATGATTCATGGCTTATGGTTGCAGAGATTTCCCAACCCCATGATATTTTTGGGGTGCTGTTTGGTTTGACTGCCCAACTCGATTGTAAACCAACATTTTTGCTTTAGTTCTCAACTTTTCATTGGCAAACAATTTTAATATAGTTGATAAAGATATTTTCTGCATTAGTAATTGTGAATCTTCTCTTTTGGTGTGTTCCTGTCCTCTCTCATGTTAAGGAGATTGGTCTTTACATATGTCATTTGGCAGTTATGGTGTCTAGAAATCAGTGTCTTCATGATGGTGCTTCCTTTAAAATTCCTCAGGTTGCTAGGCAAATCATATGGAATGTTTCTGATACATTGGGTATCCAGCTGTATGATCTGGTTGAGATGTTCTGATGTTGATCCAAGGCTGTGGCCTGTGCTTTATCCTTGCTATAATATCACTATGAGGGAGCCTGTGGTGTTATTGTGCAGTCATTCTGTTGTCTTCTTTTTTCTGTTATTTTTATTGGCCTGCTTTTTTAAGTGGTTTTTTTAGTGATGTAATTGTTTGTTTTATGTTTGTTGTTGTTTCTGAGAGGTGTGACTCTCATTGCTCTATTCTGCTGGTTTGTTGGTAATAATACTTCAGAAAAAAGAACATGTCTCAGGCGCAAGTTTGAAAGTGTTGCGTGCTTTCATGTCATTCTTTTAGCAGTTAGTATTATCCTTGCAGTTTATGATCTTATATCTGATGAGAGCCAAAAACAAATATATGGAGCTGATGTCATTGTGCATTTATTTCAGAAGAAGGTTTATCTAGTCGCGGATTTGAGGTCACAAGACTAAATACATACACAACGGTAATATATTCTAGTTTCAATTGTGTCTGTGGTTTTGTTTCTATTATAATGACGCTGATAGTACTTTTTTCCCCTTTGATGTATATAAAACAAAGGAACATTCAGTGTTTTTCATTTGGTTTATTAGATTCTTTAATTGAATTTGTTGATCACTGCTTATTTGATTATGCACATTTTCCCGGCTTATTGCTGCTGACCATGGAAGACCTTTTCTTTCTTTTTCAATATATATATATATATATCAATTGCTCCCTGGTGGGCAGGGAGCAATATACTCACTTTCAATTGTAGCCTTAGGATCTAGTCCTACGACTATAATTAAATAGAACTTATGTGCCCTATTTTAGGAAGCGCAGTGGTTCTTTCCATCACTATTAAATACTATTAATGTAAATGGACAAACTTCCCTCATCACTTCTTTCTATCCTTCACGCCGCTGTCACATACACACACATGGAAGTATTTTACCTTTATTATCAATTAAGATAAAAATACATCTCTGGTCACTCATTTATTTCATGTCAATACACGAAACAAAGATTGAGAAAGTACCATTCATAAGCCTTGCCTGTATCAAGCTTGAGCATTAAATTTGTGTCTCACTTCTTTTATTTTATATGTAGTGAACAGTACTTCATATGCATCTAGAATATTGTGAGTTATTTGTTTATACTTACAGATTGAGACTTTATTTTCCATCTCTTTTATTTTTCTGGGTGGTGAGATGCCATTGGAGGGGTTCTTTTACTCTTGTATATGGAGACAGTTATTTACACAATAAGATAAATACTTGAGATATATCCAAAGAAAAATCTTCTGCCTTTAAAAATACAATGTTTTAAATCGTAAATGAAAACCTTAAATTCAGGCTTCTTCATTCACACGAAAACTAAAGTTTTTTTATGAATAAACTACAGTTCCTTACATGAATCATTGTCTAGAAACAAACAAGTGATCGAAGATATAATTTCATCTTAATTGATAATAAAGGTAAAATACTTCCATGTGTGTGCTTGTGTGTGTATGTGACACTGACAGTGACGTGAAGGATAGAAAGAGAAAATGAGGGTAAGTTTTGTCCATTTACATTAATAGTATTTAATAGTGATGGAAAGAATCACTGTGTTCCTAAAATAGGGCAAAGAAGTGCTATTTAATTGTAGCCGTAGGATTGGATCTAAGGCTACAATTGAAAGGGAGTATATTGCTCTCTGCTCACCAGGGAGCAATTGAACACTACTATATATATATATATATGTTTAACCCTGAAATATGGTTATTATTGTAAATTTTAATGCCTATGATGCTTTTGCATATTTGCCGGTTATTCTTAAATAGAGTTCTCAGGTTGTCTGCATTTCTTAGTCTTTGATGTTGGCAGTTTTCGTTTGCCTTAGTAATTTGCCTAAGTTCCATTTAAACCGACCAGTTATCCATTTTGCAAGAGGAACTTGATAAAATAAATTGGGTGGGACCATGAGGGGGTGCTTGACATGAGAGGTTTATTGTATATTCTGCAAGTATATCTTCTTAGTATTATGCAAAGCTATGAAAAAAAGTATTATGCAAAGCTTCCTATGAAGGGATCTTACAGGCTCAGCCTTCTCCCATTCTTAGAACTCTGTGAAGGTCTCAATCCATTGTCTACAAAATTTTAGGTCTGCATATATGCTAAAGTTTGATTTGATTATCTTCTGTCCACTTTGAGAAAGTATTGTTGATGAGGTATTTACAAGAATAGGCTATTGTCAACTTTGTTGATGAACTGCCAGCAGCTGCTTTTTATACAATTGTGTCTTATGAAACAGACACGGGATTAGTTCCTACCCACATGAGCTCTAAATGTTATCTGGTGGTTGATAATGGCTTATGGTGATGCCTGGCAGCCCCTTATTCCTATGATTTTATTCCAGGTACCTGTTCATCATGTTGACCAACTGGTTTTGAAGCAGGCACTTTCTGCTCCTGTTGTTGCTGTAGCGTCACCATCTGCAACTCGGTACACTATCCGTTGCACTTGTTAACTTACTTTTATTTAGTGTTTCCATAGCTATTTAGAGTTTGTGATACATTGTTTTCTAATTCATGAGATTGAAACTTCTTTATACATCCCTTGAAATTAACTTGAACTTAATGCTTAGGCATGGAAGCTGACCATACAATTTGTATTTGTGTTTGACTACATATATTTAGTCTTGGTCACCATTATTGTCATGTCCTGTAAATTCCTTTCAATAGATGGGAGCCATAATATCACTTGTTCTCTTCCCATCCTTGGCTATCTGGATTTGAAACAGTTTTTGGTGGGGTAGTTCATGTCCCATCTGCTGAATTCATACATTTCTATTGCAACAGTGCCTGGGTTAATCTTATATCAGAATCAGAACAGTGGGGCAATTCAGTTGCATGCATCGGTGAGACAACTGCTTTGGCTGCAAAAAGATTAGGCTTGAGAAATGTATACTACCCAACAAATCCCGGTCTAGAAGGGTAAGTCTCTCTCTTCATCTTCAGAAATTTGCACTTTCTGCTTTCTATTGTTTTAGGTACTGATCACGGAATCTCTATGCTAGGAGGGTACCGTTACACTAGCATGCATCTTAAACATTGAGTAATAATAGAAACAATGTAGAAGCTTTTAATACACCAACATACTTGGAGATTCTACCTCTTTTGGTATGTATTTTAGATTTTTTTTTTTTTGGGTCTTTAAAATGAGTTTAGAAGGATACAAGCCAGATATATAAGATGAAAGTTGAAACTATGAAAAAAGAAGCTGATTTAAAAACATAACCAAATTTTATGATACCTACTTATATTACTGTATTACTATATCATGTGTTTTCATTGAATTATATGCTTAATCAAAATTTTGCTGCTTCATCTTCCAAGCTAGTCTGCAGGCTATGCTAATGAATCAATAATCATCACTTCAATCTCAACTCAGACTATCTCAGTAAAGTACTACCTTGACTGTTTCGGTTTGGTCATTCAAATCTATTGTCAATGTCTGTTTTTATCTAGGGCCATGTATTTTATTCATGTCATAGACCATCTTGTCTCCTCAGAGATTGGACCAAGTTTGTCTTCGGTATATCTTGTATTCCACTCAAGTATTCAACTGTCTGCAGTTCACTACCTAAATTTCATCTGGCCATGTCTTGTTGTTCAAGTTATAGGTCATCTCATAGACTCACTTGTGTCCTTTGGTTGAGGCACCTTTAGTTGGACTTAATCACTACTAGCAACTGCGGGATTTTCATTGCTCAATGAGAAACCACCTTAGATAATTTTCTCTGGTTTTCTGCTTAATGGCTGCCACCTCTAGCTTCTTGCAAACATATTTAGTTCTTAGTATATCCTTCATGGCATGTTACACAATCATGTTATGGACTTCATTTTGACTAGTTCTTTATATGGACATGATGTTTCTTGATCATAGTATTCGACACCATAAAGTATGGGGTATCAATGTATCATTACAGCTATCTCCTAGAAGATTCTGCTCTAAGTTTGTAACTATTTTTGTGATGTCAGAATGCTCTGGAAACATTTGTCCACAATATTCATGCCATTAATGTCATGAGGGACACGACAAATAAAAGAAACAGTCATTCTCACCATCACTATGTCTTCTACGCTACTCTATCGTTCCCATAGTTTGACAATCTTACTTTTCATACTTTTTGTCATAGTTTTTTCCTCTCAAAACTTTTATTTCCTATAATATCTCTTCTTGAATTTACCTTTAAGAAATCTCATTCTAGTCTCGTTATCTAAAAATAGCTTTCGGAACTACCAAACCGCACCAGGGGCTCAGGGCTCTCTTCCTGGTGATTGGTTGCTGATTTGTGATCAAGGGCTCAATTTGAATTTCATTGTAAGATTATTGTAGCTATCATTATTCTCTCCTCCAGATAGTTCTTATACTTTTTTAAAATAATAAACACCTGTCCCAAGCAGGACTTGAAACATGCACCTTCCCTTTTTTTGAATGGCAGGAGATTTTGTCATGCTAATGGCTGGTCGTTATTGTGCAAGTTTTTGTACTAGTTATTGCTCCGCTGAACATGTTATTTATCTCATAGAATGAAGCCACAGTAGTAGCTGATAATTCTAGGTATACTTGCTAGGCTTTTTTTTTTTTTTTAAAAAAAAAAAAAGAGAAAAAAAGAAAGAAAAAACCAGAACATATCTTAATATTTTTTTAACTAATATATATTAGCTGAAAGTCTTCCTTGTCTTTAAACCTTCCGTCATTAAGTAGCTTCCACTGTTGATCTATCTGAAAAGCCTTACTGTTTCTTAGATGCTTTGGTTCACATCTTAGGTTTTTTTTTCTTCCTTTTTTTCCAGATGGTAATTCATCAAATTGATTTACTAGTTTTCGGTACAGTTCTAACAAACATTTTTGATTAGTTAGTTAATCAATCTATTATAGTTCCTACACTTTCAAGCTTTCAGGTGAACTACTGTCATGTCTTGAAGTGTTTCCCTTATTCTTTTCCACCTTATTTTGGTTTCAAAGAGCTCATATGAGTTAAGATACACTATAAGAAAATCTATAGATTCTAATCATTCAAATTACTAAGTCAAATAAAACATCTTAAACATAAGTTTCATAAGTTCTCTTTAGTCAATAATTAGTAACATCTCAAACTAGCTCAAATATTTATCTGTAATGTCATTTGCATAGTTGTAGTTGTTATAAGCTACTCATTTTTGTCCCCGTTAATTGACGGTGCTAGGAGGGGTAGATTAAATACAAACCTAGCCTTTGGCCTTGGTATTATACTATTATCTACACAACGTTGTTGATCTCAAGAATCAAACTCGCATTTGTTCTCATTTACCTTATTAGAATAAGTTTGTATACAGTTTTATCACTATTCATCACATTGCCATAAATTTGGCTTTAAAGTATTTTCTTAGGCTGCCGATATCTTTCATAACTTTCTACCACCGTACAAAGCGCTTGATCCTTCTTCTTCAGAAAACTTTGTCCTGAATCCTTCAGCTTGCCCCTCCCCCTGCAAGGGGGAAAAAGAAAATAGAATAAAAAAAACAACAGGAAAAAAATAATAAGAAAACTCTCATCTCCTTGAGCCACTTTTGCAACTTGTGATAAAGCCAGCCATTTCTTGCAGTGAGTTTCTTCCTCTAAAACCCTTTTTCCTAATCTAAGTATTTAATGGTATATACGTCTTGTCCTTTTCAAGTTTACCATTTAATCCTTGGACATCTGTTTTATCCCTCTCTTCTTCGATTCTAAGATGTATGAATGGGGATGCGGACACGGACACGGATATGACACAACGTGGATACATTGACATAGCATTTTTAACAAATGTAGGACACAAACACAACAAGGACATGTCAATAAAATATATATTTTAAATAAAATTAACAATTGTAATATCAAATTGTAATTTATAAATCATATAATTGTTTGTGCAGATGTGTTTATTTGTGTGTGCTCCTAATCTTATAGAAACTCCTTCATTTGAACTTTCCTCCTCTTGTTTTTTCAGACATGGTTAAACTTCAAATAATTATATATAAATCTTTATACTAAAACAAAGTCTCATGCAATGTTCAAGATTTATCTGCCACATGATTGAACATATTAAAGAAGTGTAGCATGTGTCTGAAATCAAGAATTTTATTTTTTAAACTATGGACATTTCTAAGATGTATTGGACACATTTCTAGGAGTGTTTGAGAAGTGACGTTGTGTGACCCATGTCCATGTCGGACACAACCCCTTCCTTGAAGTGTCCATCCTTCTTAGCTTCCATCTTTTGATATGCATACATTGCAATAATAGCAAATGCCATGTCTCCCTTGTGGTATTAAATTCCTATGCATTTCTTCTTATATTAAATTTACGGTCTAATTCTTCGACAGAGCTACTTCTTCCTCTTTTCACTCTCACTTGTGGTACTAAATTCCTATGCATTTCTTCTTACATTAAATTTACGGTCAAGTTCTTTAAATATATTTTACAGTACTAGAGAACTCTGTACAATTGCTCTCCTATGTTGTTATTTTGTTGCATGTTGTTTGCTGCCCTTTCTGACTAAGATGAAATTGTTGACTCTTTTTCCGATTTGAAGGTTATAGTGTTTATAACTTTTGAAGGTTCACATATTTTGTTTTGATAGGCATGTTTATAATTAATAATTGATGTTTAAATGGATGGATGTTCTCTGTTTTGAGATTGTACTGTGATGACGCCATATTTTCTATATAGTCGAGCCCAAATCTGCTTTTTGTTTATGCAAAGGAATTGATGAATTTCTTGAATTCTTCTATTTGTAACTTGCTAAATGATCCATTTTAATCCCATAATTATCTTTGCTATAGATGGGTAGATAGCATTCTTGAAGCCTTAAAAAGTCCATGATCAATTCCAAAAGGTCTAACAGCGGCCATGTCGGCAGCTTGCTAATTTTCCCAAGTTAATTTGTTATGACAACATGCTTTTGTCTCTTTCATCAAAGGTACATGTATTTTTCTCTTTCTCTGTTGTTTTTTGAGACCTTGGAAGGATAAATGGTCATGTGTAGGATTAAGACAGGCACCTAATATGCAAAAATCTGCACTCCTGTATAATTTACTGTTGGAGCAAGAGTGAGAAATCTGCATGTAGAAGAGAATAGAAAGGTGTCAGACCAGACTGTTGTTGCTGCAGATAGATCATGTACGTTTGAAAGAATTTTCTTCGAGGTAAATGACAAGGCTGTGCAGAGATGTGACTTGTGAGAGGACAGACCTCAAATTGTATATACATTTTTCATGCTGTAGATATCCCTTCACAATATTGAATTCTAACACCATTCTTAACGCTACCATTGATCCTCTCAATCTCTTCTTGAATCATGAACTATTATTGGGATAAATCTTTAGTGAGAAGTTGTGGGTCTTGTCTGTCTAGTCATTGGTTACTAGATTACTACTCCTTATTGGTGTATTTAACATTTTAAATTGAATCACGGGAAATAGAGAAATTATTAGTACTGTTATGTGCTCTTTTAGTTTATAACAGTAAAGTTCTGTTCTTTTTTCCTACTTATGTCATGTTTCTTGTTTTGATGTTTTAGTTTTGTTGTGATAACCTCGCCCATGTATTAACTAGAATGTTCATTTCATTTCATTCTATTCTATTGTACCAAATGTAGGCAGTTGTGTGCCTGCTTGAAAGTTTGATTTCTACTCCCACATGCTAGGAAGCACCAACACTCCTTTAGGGCCCATGGCGGTGTCAAATTTGTGTGCGTTGCATATGGGACACGACTGAACACGTGTTTGAGTCGGTCTGACACGGTAAAATTTGAATTTTTTTTTTTACCTGATTGGACTCATTTCGAACAGTTTAGGACAAAAACAGAGTTGTTTTGCAATTATTTTTTAAAAGCAAAGTTTCAATGTAATTTTAAAACATACTATGGGTTAATTAGAAATTTTAAGAAGTGAAGAAAATAAAAACAATACTTATCCAGCTATAAGCTGTAAATTAGTGATAACATTCATGATGATGTGGATAAAATAAGCAAAAATTACTTGTAAAAAAGAAGAAAAAGAGCAAAAATTAATTTCTTGTATATATATATATACCTACTTGCTTAGGGAGGTATTTAATATAAAAGAATTGCAGATTCCTTCCTGTGAACCACAGGAACTTGTATACCGTCGTACTTGTGTTACCTGTTCGTATCCATGCTTCATAGCCCACAGGACTGCGGTTGACCTTTTGTGTTGGTGGATCTCTCTCTCTCTATCTGGGTTACCATTATATGGTGTTCTTTCATTTGGCATGAATCTTGAGTACTGAATATTCCTAGTGAGTGATCTAAGATCATGTATGTATGTGATACTTGTGTTTATCCCATTCCCATGTTTGTTGATAAGGAAATTCAGCATTAGTAATCAGACTTTATATGCAGATAAATTTACATCAAAATTGTTTGGAATGTGTCCAATCTTATAATAGGCTTAAAACAATATATATACATTCATATTCACATCTTATGAAAAAATACAGTGTCATGTCAAAAAGTCTTTTTACTTATTATTTATTGCTTAATTTGAAGATTGTGGGGGCTTCAGATCCTATGAGCTCATACATTAGTTTGTTTATATGCTGCTAAGTCTGCTGTAGAAGAACATGCAATTGATAATACATTGAATTATAACAGGTTTAGAGATAGAGAGTCAAACAGGCTGTTGATGGGTTATCCTGATCTTTTGTGGTCAGACAGACTTGCCTATTTAAAAAGCTAGAATCTCCTAAAGCTATATATATATATATATATATATATATATATATAAAACAAATGCTAGAACATTCAATTTGTTGGTTTGTTTTCTTGGTTGGTACATTGCTTAGAAAGGTCTGTGTTGGATTTGTTAGAGTGCTGTTGTTTAGGTGGTTAATGGATGAAATATTAATTGATTTCTTCAGTTCAGTTTATAAATTAGTAAGGCTTATTAGTAAACAATATATATAGGGGACCATAGTCCCAAGAAAGCTGGCATAGCCAAATCCAAAACACTAGCAGACAATGACCATTCTCTGCCTAAAGTATCAAGCTTTGGAATTGTTTTTGCTTCTGTCTTTGTCTCACCACCTGTCTCTCTCTCTCTCTCACACACACACACTATATTTCTATTAAAATAATAAATTCTTAGTTTCTAACAGCTTAATTTTTTATTTTTTATTTTTTTAAATATAAGTTGTTAATATGGTATCAAAGTATAAAGTTGATGTTATTGTTTAGATGGAAGATGTATTAATATGTAAATTCTTCTGTCCCAACTCCCAATCAACCAATTCATTGAAATTTATTAATGTTCAGCTTTTCCTATACAAGAAATTGCTTTCTGCATTGGTGGTCCAGTGGTCCCAAATGGTAAAATTAAAATGCATGCATGTGTTATCAGTTCCTTTTTTATTAAGATATCCTCTTCTGTGATTAGGAGATATAATTACTTCAAAAGATGGACCCACATACTCCTGCTGGCAAAAATCCTCTTATGATTAGTGTTTGAATGGAGAGACACACACATATACATATACATATACACACACATGTATATATATATATACAAACGATTTTCAGTGCATTAATAGTCTAGTGCCGCAACAACTTATTAATGCTCTGAAAATATCTTTGTTTATTTACAGTTTAAAATTACTTTATCTAATTATTTAAAGATTACAATTTTTAATACATTGAAAGTGCTTTAGACACGGACATTCTCTAGTCTATATTACGGCCCTGTTTGGATTGGCTTTTGAAAAGCGGCTTTTGGCTTTTCAAGGTCAAAAGCCGTTTTGGAGATTGTTTGGATTGGTAAGGCGGAAGAGTTTCGAAGTCCAAAAAGAGCGTTTAAAGGAAGCTGGGGGGTACTAGCTTCCTGATTTAGCTTCTGCTTCTCTTTTTCTTATGCGTAAAAGTAGAAACAGAAGCTTTGCCAAACAGGGCCTACATTTAAAGCTTGGTCGAAAATGTCTTTGTTTACCTGTGATCTAAAATTAATTTACCATTTACGATCTTCTATTCTTATATCAATCTTCTATATTATAGTGTGTATATATATATATATATATATATATATATATATATATATATATATATATATATATTTTGATGGTAAACGCACAGTGATGCGAGTTCACATGTTTTCACTTCTTGTTTATGTCCAGTCATTTTCTCATTAACAAATAATTAAGCTACATCATTGCATTGTGGACCTTGTCCATGTTTATTCTTACTATTAATTCTATTACTTACATATTGGTACACAAGTACTATGATCATAGGGTGCTCAAAATAAGACATCCCCACAGTACTTTAACATGCAAAAGTACAACTACAACTTAATGTGGTGGTTAATTGTCACCACTAAAAAATTAAATAAATTGATAAAATAAAAATAAAAAAACATAAATTTGGATAAATTATATTATACAATGAAAAAGTGGTCATTATTACATTGTATACTCTTGAGATTTAGTGTGTGCGCTCAATGACAATCCTCTTATTAAGAGCCATCAAATAATATTTGTGTAATGACTGAAGTGTCCTTACGTTGTGTCAAAAGACAATAATAGCCTTAAAAAATGCCGTAAAATTACAAGTTTATTCAAAGACCATCTCTCTCTCTCTCTAGGGCTTAAGATGGAGTGGCTTTGACCCAAAACCCAACCCGATCAGAGTCTATGTTAGCGGATTTGGATTTTAGGTTTGAATACGAATTGAAAACAGGTTGTATATGAATTTTTATTGAAAAATCTATCATAGATAAGGTGAACATGGATCTGGCTACTCTTAAATAGATCAGGTTTTATCCAAAATTCAACCCAAATCAAGTATACTTCTCGATTTGGATCCTATTTAAATTATATGACTCGAATATGGATTATGTTCATAGGATCCGATTTGAACTTTGGGTCTGGACATGAATTCTGATATTAGAATATGGATTTGGATATGAGCACATACAAGAAAAAATTCTTTCTAAAAGGAAAATCATCTGCTTGATATGTTCGCGCACTGGTAGAGTTTGGTGGTAGTAATTGATCACGAGTTTAGGATTTGGCTCGTGATGTTTGATACTACCATTGAGGAGAGAAAAGAGAGAGGGGGTGGTTGTTGTGCTGGTGGCATAGTGGAAATGATGGGAGGAGGTGGAGAGAGGAGGGAGAACGCTTAGAGAGGGAGAGAAGGAGAAAAGGGAGGAGATTAATGAGAAAGTATACAATACCCTAGGGATACTGATGATGTGGTATCTCCGGGAACTGTAATCTTTCTATTTCTCCTTGATTGTAGTGAAATTGATAGGTTTCAAAAGAGATGGAGGGCTTACAGAGTTACAGATGCTGGGGATGCCACATTATCAGTACCCTGAGGTATTGTATAATTTCTTGAAATTGAGAGGATAGAGAATAAATTAAGATTTTTAGTTTTGGTTATTAAAAATAGGGTAATATAGTATTTACAAAAAAAGAATGAGGTAATATAGGGTTTGTTTGGTCCAAATTTATAAAAATAGTTTTTAGAGTTCTTGAAAAGTTTTCAAGAACTCTAATAACTATTTTTAGAGAACTATAAAAACAATTCTACGAAAACAAATATTTTTTAACTGATTTTTAGAAATTGCTAATCAAACATATTTTTGTATAGTTTTATTTATTTTTCAGTTTTTAAAAATCTGAAAATATGTTCTCAGAAAATAGACTTATAATCATATAATGATATAAAAAATCATTTAGCTTGGTTAAATATTTCTTCAGACACTCGTAAGCTTTATGTTTTTGTCTATTAGATTTAGAGTGTAACCGATAAGAGTATGTTCTACAAGAGAGTTCTCATCCGACACTTGCTAGTATAAAAAAAAAAATTATGAGATTTATATATTTTTCAAAGTTAGTTTGGTAAAATATATCTTCGATTTCTTGAAAATTCGAAATTCAACAATATTAGAGTATTTTGTTAAGAGCACTGTTGAAACTTCATTTGATACTTAAAGGGTGAAGTGTAAAAAACTCCTTCATTATATACCAAATGTGCAAAAACCCCTTGCAGTTTAGTATGTGTATATAATTCCTCTTTATTTTTAAAATCTTTGCAAAAACACCCCCTCCATCAAAATGTTCATTTTAAATGACTAAAATGTCATTCACAGCCTTTAACACCCTTGTGCCATATTTGGGTGTCATATTTCCTATTTTTATTTTTATATTAATTAAAATTATATTTTAATTATTTTGTTATTTCGGATGGGCTTGAAAATGGATCCATTGATTAGGCTTAGCGAGTGAAAACTAAGGGAATATTCACACATTTTTTAAATAAATAAGAAATTGATATTTGGATGGGTCTTTTTTGTACATCCAAACATGGCACTAGAGTGGAAGGATATTTTAGAGATTTATCTGTTAAATTGACAAAATGTCATTATTTGCACAATTTAAAAATTGTTGAGGATATTTTGTTTATGTCTGAATCCAAAATGGGGCTTATAAAATTTAGGGTAAATATCATTGACATCCCCTGAGGTTTGATGTATTATCACACGACTACAATTTCGTGATTTTTCATCACTAGCACCTCCTGTCAGAAATTTTAATTTTTTAATAAGTGAAATGTCCTAATTGCCCCTGATTATTTAAATAAATTTTAATATAAAAATATTAAAATTGAAAAATGACAAAAATGCCCTCGTGATTATATCCCACTATTTCTCTCTACCTTCTTCAACCACAGTCAAAAACACTAACCAAAACACCAACCACCACCGCCACCAACCACAACCACAACCACCACCATTTCTTTCTCTCTCATCTCCTCCTCCAACCACCACCGCCAATAACCACAACCACTGCCACCAACGACAACCACCATCTCCTCCTCCAACCACTGCCACTACCAACAACCACCGCCACCAGACTCTCTCTCAAACCTCCTCTCACGATTGTATGCCACTGTTTTTTCTCTCTCATCTCCTCCTCCTTCAACTATCACCGCCACCAACCACAACCGCCACCAACCACAACCACCACCATCTAACCACAGCCACCACCCCTAATCACAAAAAAATTAGGAAAAAATATATTAAATCTCCAAAACATTTATGTAACTTCCACTCCTATTTTTCTTCAATTCAAATAATAAACCTAACTCTTGAGGAGAATGCTCTATAAGGATGTTGTTGAGTTGGATCTAACCAGAAAACGTAAATTCACACGAAGAACAGGCTCAAAGATCTATGTCGCTGAATCACTGTAAAAAAAGAGAAATTCCAGACGCACCACCACCATTGTCGACACCGATCTATAGCCAACAAATCCCATCATACCCAAAACCACCATCAATTTAGAAAGAGATCTAGTTTATATCAGATCTAGATTTAATCCCAAATCAAGATCCGATCAACACAAAAGAATAACAGAAAGAGGCCTTCGCCGCCGCTAACATCTTCATCAATCGTCGCCAGATTCTTCATCGGAATGGCGCATCGTCGGAGTAGTCCTGTCGTCAGTCGATCTCATTGTTGTCTTCATCGTCCTCATTCGCTAATAGCCAATATTGTCCAATCTGTATTCACCATCATTCGCTACCTTTGCCATCACCTAAGTTCTCATAGTCGATGGTCTTTTCTTGTTCATGATCTGTCCAACGTGAGATTAGAGAGAGAAAAACAACAGAAAGAAGATAGAGATGAGAGAGAGAGAGAGTTTTTTTTTATTTAACAATTCATTGGTTGTTGACACGTAATTCTTTTTTTGACGCCTATGGTGGTGGTTGTGATTGTGGCAATGATGGTGGTGGTTGTGGTTGGTGACAGTGGTGCTCGGCATATATATATATATAATGTAATAACAGAGAAGTGAGATATAATAATAAGGAATAGTTGGGGGCATTTTGGTCTATTAGGCAGGGTTAAATATATAATTTTAGTATTAAAAAATGTTAGGTCAAAAGTCAAAGATTACCATGGTCTTTTCATCATCAAAAAAGGTCTGACACGACCTACTTTTGACAGGAGGAGGTGTATGCGATATACAACACAAATTTCAGAAGGTGTTGGTGACAAAATTACACAAAATTATAGTCACGTAACAATATCTCAAACCTCACATAGTGTCAATAAAATTTATCCTAAAATTTATCATATACACATTTTTTTGTTCATATTTAACATATAAATGCATATCACTACAACTATAAATATAGTCTAGGGGACAAAATATAATGTCCACACCCTAATTACACCAACCAAAGGCTCGACCACTCACTCGTCACTACTACTGTGAAAGGGCAGACTTTGTAGCGTGTGGGGATGCTCATGCCCTTCTATCATGTCTGCACTACAATTTCTGTTTTGGCCTCACGCTCACAAAAAGTGAGGCACCAGAAACCCACGAAGAGAGTCACACCTCCAAAGATAGTAGGACCACTCAAAGCCAATGGTACGCCTTTTTGACTTTTGATTCCATGACCCTACTGCATTAATGTTATTAGGGTTACAACTCGAATAAGTTAAACGGGTTCAGAAATAATTCCCATTGAATTCTTTGTATAACATATTCAGTTTAATCCGACTTTCAGTCCAAGTTTTTTCGAATTTTAGTAGAACTCGTGTTCAAAATTTTGAAGTTGGATTGAGTTTCGGTTATATAAATAGGAATAAAAATCGAATTGATGTCAGGTTAGCCACAAGGTAGGTTACATTTATGCATAATTTTTTTAAAATTTTGAATGTAAATATATTAAACATACATACAAGTTTTCAAGAGTTAAAAGAAAAATAAACATAAAATTGGTTGATCAAGATTATATATATATATATATATATATATATATATATATATATATATATATCACATTTAAAGTTATAAATTTATTAAAAAAGTAATGTTAGACTTTGCATTGACTTGTCAACATCAGCCCAACCTTATTGAAGTTGATATTAGATTTTTTTATAACGTAAATCAGTATAATTGAAAACAAAATGATTGTTTAAACCTACTAAAAATTTGGATTGAACTCGCGTTAGATTCAAGTTAGAAAACCCAAGTTACACCCCTAGGTAATATCGCCAGTATTTCTTCGATTGGATATAATAACATTTTACTTTCCATGCCAAGTCTCATTTCTCTATCCAAGAACTTTCAAGTCACCATTATTATCATTGAGTTTAATCAATTTTTCAATTGTTCATTATTAAAGGGGTCATTTGTTGCAATGGTAAAGATTTGGATGGACAAATGTAATTACACTAATTCGAGTTTCAAATTTTTTTTTTCTAACAAAGAACTCCCATTATGTTCTTCAGGAGACTCACACTTTAAAAAGAAAGAAGAGATACCACTAGATCACATGCCTCGATAGGTTTCAAGTTGTGCATGTATAATATTATGTCAAATGTTGTGTTTGTTTTTAATCTTGCCCTCTAACAAAGAACTCTCACGATGTTCTTCGAGAGTTGACTCACTTTAAAAAGAGATTGAGAGATACCATTAGGTCACAAGTCTCAGTAGGTTTCAAGCTGCCTGTATAATATTATGTCCGTGTTTGTTTTTAATCTTGCCCTCTAAACATCATAGGTAGAAGAAGCATATACATGTTAAGTAATGAACTTGTTTGTTATTAAGATCAAAATAGTTAAGAATGTGTGAGAATGAGAAAGGAGGCAAGAAAAAGAAAGTGAAAGAAGAAAAAGGAGGCAAGTAAAGGAAGGTGAAAGAAGAAAAGGAAAAGAACAGTAGTAGTGAATAAGCTTTAGCAAAAGAGGTACAATCATTTGAGGGAAAGAGGTACAATCATTTGAGGTCCCCAGGAAGATTTACACCATCTAATACATATTTTTCAGAAGTCCCTTCACTGGCTAAAGAAGCTTTAAGAGCCTATGAATTTGCATTCACCTTTTAAAAGAGAAGGCATTGATATGAATTTGATCTCTTTAAGCAAGACATGACTCTTGTAGGGTATATATGGTTTTCAATGGACAAGAGCATCATTGTTATCTGCAACTAATGATACTATTGCCATTCCGAGGCTCGACCGACAACCATGGAAGCTCCATTGATGGTTTATATCAGGTTTTGGGTTTCTGGTAGATAGAGAAATACTCATTTTCTGTGAATGATTCCCTTTGGTTTCTCTAAAGGAGCTCTACTTGTGGAGGCTATGCTGTTGAGTGTGGTGTGGACACTCATGTAGATTTGGAAACTTTCTTGAAAAGTTTTCTCACTAAGGACCTACCTTTTTCTCTCTCTTATTGACATTTTTCAACTGATAAATTTCAATAAAAGATGCATAAATTATGGAGTGGGTAAAAATATTTGTCTTTTGTTCAACAGAATATATAGCGTAAAATGATGTCTCATGAGTTGGTAGAGCAAGAAAGGCATGTCTATCGGGACCTAGCTAGTTTCTTGTTTCAATGCTCCATTTAATTAGGTCAGATTGATAGATAAATAATAGGGAAAATTATATTTTAGTGGTCAAAGTTCAAAAAAATTTGTTTTTTTGGTGACCTTAAACTTAATAAAAGTTGGACAGTGAACAAACTTTAAAACTAATTGCTAACGAGTGACCAGTTAATCTTAATATCCAAAATACTCTTCATTCTCTCTATAGAACATCATCATTTCTTCAGTCTACTCCAACCCCCAAATATCATAAATTTCAAAAAAATCCAATGATATACATTCTAAAGAAGATATAATAATAATATATATATATATATATATATATATATCTATCTCATTAACGAAAAATAATAATAATAATTTGGGTGCAATTAATTACAAACCTCACATTTAGTATTAATAACCCAACGAGTCATAATTTTTTTTCCGTTTCTTGAACAGCTGGGATAGATTGAAAAATGTTTTGTTCATTTTTCAAAATTAGAATTAGGATTAATTTGTTAAACCTTGACATACTGGCGGCAAAAAAGAAAAAAAAAATTAGACATACATGAAACAAATTGAAAAAGGCACATGTATTAATTGTAAGATCATCATATATGTCTATATATATATATATAAAGAGAGAGAGAGAGAGAGAAACTCCTCTTCAGAGTCACATATATATATATATATGGAGAGAGAGAGAGAGAAACTCCTCTTCAGAGTCATAGATGTTCTCTCTCTCTCTCTCTCTCTCTCTCTTTATATATATATATATAGACATATATATATATATATATATATATATATTATTTCCTAGAATTCTTTTATACCTTTTGAAGCTTTGGTATTTGGGGGTGCTATTGGAGAAGACGAAAAAGGAACAAAAGAGAGGGTATTTTAGATATTAAAGTTAAATGGTCATTCATTGGCAATTAATTTTCAAGATTGATCCATATTTTACCTTTTATTGAACTTAAGGTCACTATAAAGCAAATTTTTTTAATTTTGGTCACCAAAATCTAATTTTTCCTAGATAATATATTATGACTAGGGTTTAACTCCATGGAGAACCACACTTCACTGGAATGTAATTAAAAATCAGCTTCAATCACACTATTTTAGTACGAGTACTAATATAAAAGCTAAAAAAATAATCAACTACATATGTAAAAGAAAAATGATTTAGAATCTGATAATCAGACTAATTCAACTGATTTTATGTGAGTGAAGAATGTTGTCAATCGAAGTTATTAGAGTCTATGATGTCATCCCCCACTCACATAAAATCAATCGGAGTTGTCTGACCGTCAGACTTTGTATCTAAGGATGACAATGGGATGGGTTTGGGGCTAGGGACTCCAATCACATCCCGGTCTCTGTTTAGCAAAGTTCTCACCATCTCCACCCCAAACTGTTTATTAAACGGGGCGTGGCGATTTTCTTTGTTTTTTTTTTTTAAAATTATTTTAGGAGAGTACTTTGTAATTTTACTATTTTTTTAGTCTTTACACTCTTATGTGATAAGGATTTTAAAATTTTATATGTGCACCACCAATAAAATTTGAACAAGTAAATGTTATATATATAAATATATAAGGCTAGTTTTGTATGTGCATAATATATATATATATATCTAAGGGTAATATGGTAAATATAAACAAGGTGGGACGGGGGTGCCTATCCCCAATATCCCTGCCCCACAACTATGCGAGCTTTCCCCTTTCACTCCCATAAGGTCACACAACAATTTAGACTCTCCCAAAAATCGATTTCAATGGAGCAGAGTGGGACAGGTCTTCGCCAAGGCGGGGCAAATTGCCATCTTTATCATGTATCATGATCAAGATGGTTCATCGACTAGATATACACTAAGGCTTGTTTGGTTTGTTAATCAGAAACAATTCTCATGCACTCAGAAAACATAAAATTGTTTTCAAAGAACTATAAAAGACACTTAAATGAAAATAATTATTTTTAAATTAAATTTCAGAAACTGTAAACCAAGCAAAACAGAAAACTATTTTCAGAAAATTGAACCAAACATGGCCTAAGTTTTTCTAAAATCCACTTATTTTAGTTTGTCTTTTTTGGATCCATCTCAACTTAGTACACCAAATAAATGTTGTGGATTGATATGATACTTTATTGAATATGAAGTTGATATTTTTTTTTATATTAAATATGAACTTGAATTATAGCCCCTTTTCTTTTAATTCTTATAATTTTTCATAGCAAAAACCATTTTCAATAAACTAATATGTTACTTCACATCTCTATGCAAAGAGAGATTGATTTTTTTTTGTTTTGAACTCATGACGGCCAAATTAGAATTGAGCAAGCTTGCCACCAAGACTCACCCATGTCTTAACATAGTTCATTATTTTTCTTGAGATTGACATTTTATCTGCCAAGAGAATGCAACAAGCATCAAGAAATTAATGTTGTCTCTGTGTCCCTGATGCCCAACAACAATCACATATATTTGTCATTTTGGTCAGACATTGCCTACCAGTACTTTTCCCACTAACAAGTTCATTGAAGGACCATTTCGATCGGAAGCTTATCTGGCTATATATACATTTTCTAGGGTTCTCGTTGAGCACAAAGATAGAGATGAGACGGAGATATATACACACATTTTCTAGGGTTTTTGTTGCACACAAAGATAGTGATGGAGACACACACACATATATATATATGAGGTTATATGGATTCAACCCGATCCGACTAGAATTTCACAATTAAGCGTGCTTGAATAAAAGTAGATCTAAGATGAGTGACCCTGAAAAGCCCTCGTGTTGTACCATTTTGTATGATTTCCATTTTATTCAACAAATTCAATAAAGTTTGGTAAAATTGTACCAGTACTAATGCACTAGATTCCATCAAAATTTTATAGTTAAGTGTGCTTGAATGAGAGTAGATCTAGAGATGGGTGACTCCTGAAAAGCCATTGTGTTACACCCTTTTGTACGATTTTCTATTTTATTCAAATAAAAAATATCAGTGAAGAGCTAGTGCTAGCTTTTGCTCATTATCTCGAAAGAAAAAAAAAAAAGTGACATCTTTCTAAAAGATGGATTTTGATGCAAAAAATCATAAAAGAAAATTTCAACATCCAACCAATGTTGAAAGTGTTGGTAATATATTCCAATTATTCCACTTCATCAAGTGGTACTTCAACTAAAGACTCTTTAGCTGCACAGAATTATAGATTGATTAGTGAGGGATATAGTATCAATATTATATGTTATGTAAAGTAAATATTTATTATTGTTTAAATATTAATTGTTTCCCACAGGCTAATAAACATTACCGTATACGGAGATAGTGATGTCTTAACACTTTTTTTTTAATAATGAAATCAAAAGGGTCACTTTCCCTATCCCATCTAGCTAGCTAGCTAATCTTCTTTGATTGAAACCAATCTTCTCATTATTATTCAATAGCACTATATATATATATATATATATATATATATAAAGATGTTATTATTTTAATAGTTCAAAGTTGTTTTCTTTGGTTATTCAATTATTTTATAAATACCATAATGTTGTCATCAAGCGTAGAGATGTTGTAGTTGTCTCATTAGCAAACTAGCTAGCTGCCCTGTGTAAAAGTACAGAAATACCCTTCTAAGGATTAGAGCTTGTTGAACATCTTTATGATAATGAAATTGTCTTCTCACCATGAGATTGTTCTATATATTTATATATATATATATATACACACTATGTTGAGTGGTGAGAGAGTCACTGACAGGAGATAGATTTTAGGTTTGTGCTGTGAGAGTGAGAATCTAGAAGGAAAGGACATGCCACCCACAGCCACGTGACTGTGACACCAAAATACAAGTATTAGAATAGATATCTAATCTTAATAACTGGTTAATTATTTCTTAGTGATATAGATATATACATATAGAGATATATATATATATATAAAGAAAATGGATTTTGGTGGTGTTTATGATTACCAAAGTATCCACTTTAGTTCTCTTATTTCCTTTAGAAAAGTAAATGAGAGATTTAAAGCTCAACGTGAATCTCAGACAATGCACGCGATGTTGGGTTTAAATATTCAGACATGCCTTTCTTTTGCCCCCTTAAAGAGTTACGTAGATGCTTACTTCTTCAAAGAGTATTGTCTTTTTCTTTTCTTTCTTTTTTTTTTTAAATAAATTTATATAAGGACTATTTATTTTTAAGTACCTTACGGTTCTGCATTAATGGCTGTTCTGAAATCTGAGACATTTGATAATGAAAAAGATTTGGTTATTGACTGCCTATATTAATTAAAAAAAATGCAATTTTATTTATTTATTTATAAAAATTCCGGCAAGATACATACACTCGAATTGTCTCTACGAAGACTTTGAACCATCGACAATATTCTATTCTATAGAAGAATAAAAAATATCACTCGAATACAATTTTTCGTGATTAGGCAAGTACAAGAGGGTGTTTTCACCTTCTATGAATCTCAAGTCACACTTTTAAAATTAAAAAATTAAATGTTTCTCTAAAGTGTTTATGAAGTATCATAGAAGTATTTGTGCTGCGTCAGTATGTGAAAATTTTGTTAGAAAAAAGGAAAAAGAAATGTTAAATATTTGCAAATATATATATATATATATATATATATATATATATATATATATATATATATATCTCGCTGCACATAATTAATCTATATTTACTATTATTTATAGATTTCCTTGGAAGAGTGAAAAAACATGTCTATTTCAGTGACCAATAATCTTGTCCATAGATTTTTAAAGAAATTTTGAGATGCAAAGTTTCTTCCCAATAACTTCTTCACGACAAATATATTTCAACGCAAAAAGCAACTTATAATTTCTTTGATATTAACATGCTAGAAAGATATATATCACCAAACACATAATCAGACTTATCAGTTATATATATATATATATATATATATATATATATACACATCATAGTCAACAATGCAATTGCATAGATGTATTTTTGATAATTAAATTTTTATATATGGATTTCCAGTTGTCCACAAACTAAATAAGTCAAAAAAAATCTACAAAAGATGCAGAGAACATTAATAGATTTCTATAAACGACACAAAACTTACTAGATATGCATCATAGAAGATCCAGGACTAGTGAATCAAAGAAAAAAAAAAAATAGATGCAGTCATTTTCTATGAATCAATTTTTTTTTTTTTTGGTAAAGTAAGATTTAAATTTAACAACAATGTACCATGATAATGTTAAAATCATGTAAATTACTGGCTCTGTTTGGTTAGATGGAATTGACCTCATTTAGAAAGTAAATAAAAGTGCAGTGAATGAAAGGAAAATAAATTTTTTAATGTGTATCTAATTAGCATAATTTTTTTTAAAAAGAGAATTATGAAAAATTATCATTTTATGATTTGAATAGCATGAAACTTACTATAAAATAAATGACATTATTGTAAGTTCATAAAAAAAATTCAAGAAATCTTGTTTTTGATAGAAAAAATTTATAAGAAAATTAAGTATTTATTGAAAGTGATTTCCTTTTTCTTGCTAACCCAACTTTTAAAGAATTTTGTTTCCAGATTAACAAAAATTAATATACAAAAAATAGCCAACTTTGTGGAGTAAGTTTTTAAATAGTGAATCTACTTGTGAAACCTGCAGGCATATCCAGTAACACCCATCACTCAATTGAGACAAAAATATACTCTATGCCTTTCCATGTGAATTGAACATGACAATTGGGCTGCAATTAATTAAAATATATAATAATATAACAAGTATGGATCAATATATATATATATATATATATATATATATATATATATATCTCAAAGTCCCTATCCCCACATGTCTTGCCATCTTGGAAGCCCTTCAATTTTCATCTTTCAAGTGCAAAAAAACCTCCTAGTTGGCAGCCATGTGAATCTAGGAAGCTTTTGCTTTCAATAAACCTATCCCACATTTAATAATTTCAACCATTTCTAGCTTTGCCTCTTAAACTAGTAGTAATTAATATATACACACAACACTTTAATGGATAAATCAATCTAATTAAACTTTGGATACTACTCTTGTGGTCAACTTATATTAATATAAAAAAAAATGGGTAATTTTAGTAATCTAAATATTTACCATCTCAAGTTGGAATTTCACTTTTTTTTTTTAAGCATCAAACACTTCTCAACTATTAATTGTAACAACATACAACCCTCAACTATCAATTGTTGCAATTAAGTCATTCAACTTCCAAAAGTATTCACATTACATTCCTGAAGTTGACCATTAAGTACAACTCCTACATTGCACATGATATTAAAAAACTTTTTTAATGACCTAAATATCCTTCATAAATGAAGAAAAATAAAAATTATCTGCTTTAAGAGTGTGACAGCGGATAATTTTTCTTTTTATGAAGGGTATTTAAGTCATTAATTTTTTATTTTTTTTCTTTTTCGAACAACTTAAAATTTTTATATTTTAATTTAAAATGTGAGAAAATACCCCCCTTTGATGGTTATTTTCATATAATTTATCGAGAAAAAAAAAATGTTGCTTTCATATATACATATACAAATATGTATGTATAGTACTACTTTCTTTTTGGTGTCCCATATCCCTTCTACAGGATTAATGATCACTCAAAAATATAAAGTGATAAAGTGGTGAGTTGGGATTAAAAGAGAAGCGCACGTTTATGCATGATGACACAGCGAGGTGGTGTGTCTAGTTGCAGACGGCGCTATAGTGCGCTAGATGCGCACCATCCTTTTCACAAAGCCAACGAATTTACCTTTCACAGAGCAACCATATCTCTCTTTCAGTCTCTCTCCCCTCAAATAAATAATATTTCCATCTGAAGGAGAAAAAATACAGTTGTACTCTCTCTCTCTTATATAAACAGACAACCCACATATATATATATATATATATATATATATATATATATATAGGATTATATATTTTCTACTCCTACTGATAAGCTTGTATCGATGTCCAATGATGTTTTAGCTGGAGTCTGGAGAGCTCATTCATTTCTTCTAGGCTTACGGGTTATGTTGATTTACTTCACACGGATCGAGGAATACAGGGATTGGACTGACCAGAGTTGTTTTTGTCTTTTTGGGGCTTGCATTCAACTTTCCCGCTTTGTTAGGGAATGAAATTCCTCTGAAGGTCTTGTTCTTTCTTTAATGCAAAGATTAAATGTCAATTTTGTCTGATTTCGATGTACATATATGTATATATATTGAAATGGATTTTAATGGGATTGCAGTGTTCTCTCATTTTCCGGGAATTAAAAGATGAATACCAGAGTCCCCAAGACGCTGCAGTCTCTGAAAGCTCCAATTAAGCATGGAAAAGTAATTACATAACTTATAAACTTTGTTGGTCAATCAAAGTCTGAACTGGGTCGTTTGATGTTCATCAATGTTTTGTGTGTTTGTGGAAAACCTTTTCTTTTTGTACTGTAGAAGCTAGTATGCATGAAAGTTGTTTGTGACTATTCTGATAGTGGATGTGTGGTTTTTCACAAGAAAACACAGCTTCTGGTTGAATGGTCAGGTTTCAGAAGCTGAAATCTAAGCAGAAAAACTTGAAAAAGCAGGCATTGATGAGAAACCCATATAGATTTTCAAGTTAAATCTTAATATATATATATATATATATATGTATGTATTGGTATTTCCAAATCTTAAATTTGACTTCCCAACCCAAGAATTGTGAAATTGTGATATCTGCCCCTCACAAAGCTTAATAAATTGTCTTCTTTAATTGCTACCCACAACAGTTCTGAGATTTCATTTCTTTTCCTCTCCCTTTTCTTCTTTTTTCTCTGTCATATTCTTCTTCTTTTCTTGAGGAGGCTCATTGATGTATTCTGTTTCTGTTTAATTGAAGGAGAAGGTGGAAATGCAGGGGAGTAGTAGGATAAAGGATGCTGGGAAAGCAACCACAAGTAGGCGCGGCGCAATCAGAGAGAAAAAGAAGGCATTACAAGAAGATGTATACACACTATATGTCACATGCAATTGATCTTTAGGATTACATTTTGAGTTCCTTCTATTGAGTAATGTGTACTAACTGCTATTGTTTTTTCAGGTTGATAAGCTAAAGAAGAAGCTTAGACACGAAGAGAACGTTCACCGGGCATTGGAGAGGGCTTTTAGCAGACCCTTGGGAGCTCTACCTCGTCTTCCTCCTTATCTCCCTCCTTATGTTAGTACTTCACTCTCTGTTGACTCCTCACTTTCAATTTTTGTTTTTGTGCTCATGATATTGAATAATTAGCAGAACTTGAAGAGAGGTAAAAGTTTACTGAAATTGAGAATGTGAGACAATAGAAACCAAAATCATTGTCATAGAAATTGAATGAGAAGAATCAATGACATTCATAGAAGGTTTTAAGAAGTGGAAAAAAGAGGAGAGAACCCCAAGTTCGCCCAATATTTCTATGTATCTGTTAGATTAGAATTGGGATTGTAATGGGTAATTTTGATATATTTGTAGACGCTGGAGCTTCTCGCCGAAGTGGCTGTTTTGGAAGAGGAGGTTGTGCGGCTTGAAGAACAGGTTGTGCATTTCAGACAAGGCCTGTATCAGGAAGCTGTCTACATTTCTTCCTCGAAGAGAAACATGGAAAGTTTGGCCGATTTATATGTCCCATATCCAATCAAAGCTTCCAAACAGAAACAATCCAACTCTTCAGTTCAAAGTTATGGCAAGTCTGCAACATTCACAGCGAGGCATTCACCTCCTCTCCCCGGTAATGGCTTGGGTTTGACCCCATTGGCTTCTTTCTTATGAATGCTTAAAAGGTGCATTGTTCAATTGGGTAGAAATGGGAAATAGGCATTGGCGAAACCTTATTCTCTTATTTTATTTTTTAAGATGTTGGACAGGGAAACAAGAACCAATTGTGCATTAATTCCACGAAGAACAATAAGCAATCCCCAAATTCAAAAGCCATAAGAACTCCAGTAAAGAGACTGGAGAAGCATTTAGACCCTCAGAAACAACAGGTATAATCTTATGCCATCAACTTTGACTAAGTTAGAGTCAGACTTTACTTTCAGTGGAATGAACATCGTATTTCTTAATTTCCAGCCAGAATGCAGAGGTATGGACCATGAAAGTGTGGAAGCCAGAAGTCCTGTTATTCAAGACGAGAAATTATATGGAGATGATAGTCCAAACAAAATTTCTGAGAATATTCTGAAGTGCTTGTCTAGCATTTTCTTAAGGATGAGCTCGTTGAAGAATAGGAGAACCACAGAAGCATTACCTTCCTTATCAGCATTTGCTTCACATGAAAGCTGTGAAGAAGCAGAGTTTGAGGATCCTTATAATATCTGTTCAAAATTTGGAAAGAGAGATATTGGCCCGTATAAGCAATTATTTGCCATTAAACCTGCCTCAATAAATTTAAACCGGACCGTGAATTCTATGTTTCTAGTTCGTAGACTGAAGTAAGCCACAATTAGATTAGTTTCTTTCTTTCTTCATGCTCCATACAATTTTGCTTGTAGTTAATTCTTTTTATCTTCCATAATTGCAGACTCCTCATAGGGAAACTTGCTTCGGTTGATTTGAAGGGCCTCAACCACCAGGAGAAGCTTGCTTTCTGGATCAATATTTACAATTCATGCATGATGAATGTATGAGTGAGACCTTTCTATGAACATATGTTTTGTGAAACCCAGTTGTGCAATTGAATTTTTGTAGCTTCCTCTCTGTTACAATACTGATATACTTATATTTGGTACCATTTATGTTTGAGTGTCTTCTGTAGCTAAAACAAGTGGGTTTAGTGGGGAGGGGTGTGCACTATTCTACAAATGTGTTTTATTGTGCACTTGTTATAAAGAAGCGAAACATTTACAATAGACTACTATGGTGCTTCAGGCATTTCTAGAGCAAGGAATACCAGAGAGGGCGGAGATGGTTGTTGAACTGATGCAGAAGGTAAGGTCTATCGTACCATTCCTATTGTTCATGTAGTGATAACATTTTTTTAATATAACACTCAGGACTAACAGTGTCATTGATCACATGTATGGGCACAACTCATTACAGTTCAGTTACCTTTATAGTCTTATAGATCAATTTACAGCCAATAATCCTCAAGCTCATTGTTGAATAGTACAGAAATTCTTGATAATATGTTTTCGTGTATGTGTGTGTATATATATTAAAAGAAACCAGTTTGGTCCCTTTTAACTTAGGGCCCTTTGAGGGTAGACAAAATACAAACCTAATTTTTTGGTATTATTTGCATGAAGTGCATATATATATATATATATATATATGCTTATCTATGTTTTCATCGATACATGAACTTCCAATTCTTATCTTTCAGGCTACAATAAATGTTGGGGGGCACTTCCTTAATGCAATAACCATCGAACATTTCATCCTGCGATTGCCTTATCACTCAAAATATGTAAGTGGAGTCCTTTTCGATTTTCTAGGCTTTAATTTCTGCTCTATGATAGGAATTTCCTAACGATTTACCACATTTATGAGTTCCCACCAGACCTTTGCAAAAAATGCAAGAAAAGACGAGATGACAGCATGGAGCATCTTCGGATTGGAGTTGTCTGAACCATTAGTAACATTTGCACTTTCTTGTGGAAGCTGGTCCTCCCCTGCTGTAAGTTAATGCACAGGGTTGATAGAGTTCATTTATTCATCTAACTTTTGTCCAACAAACATTTAATTGTCAAACTTCATGAAATTTTCAGTAATCCCCTTCTCAAATTATTTGCCATTCCGTTAATCTTTCCCATGAAAATATCCACAATGAGTGAAAAAAAATTTTAAAAAGAAAACAAAAATGTATGTAGCATCTATTGAACTGCATTGATTAGTACAGTTCAGGATAAGTCCTTTTTGACTTGCAAATATTTTCTGCTGCAACTGACTTGTAAACTTTCTCAAATGAAGGTGAGAGTGTACACTGCATCTCAGGTTGAAAATGAACTTGAAGCAGCAAAAAGAGAGTACTTGCAGGCAGCAGTAGGCATTTCAACAACAAAGAAGTTGTTAGCAATCCCGAAGCTGTTGGATTGGTATCTGTTCGACTTTGCAAAGGACTTGGAATCATTGCTTGATTGGATTTGCCTTCAACTACCAAGTGAACTCGGAAAAGAGGCGATTAGATGCCTTGAGAGAGGACAAGACGAGCCTCTCTCACAGTTTGTCCAGGTTATGCCATATGAGTTCAGTTTCAGGTACCTTCTACATAAATAAATTTTGCCTCATTTGATCTTTTGTATACAAAATTTTAAATATTTGGAGGTATGGGGCTTGTACACAGCTAAAGAATACATAGTAAAAAAATGTATAATCTGTTCTCCCTTGTAAGTAATTTTGACTTGTTGGAGAATGTTTTCTTCCACATTGGATTTCTGGGTGTAACGAAATTTTACAGGAAATAGTCAAAAAAATCTACTACTTTTTTCCCTTTATAGCTACCCTTTTTTGCATAGCCCAACCGTGGCCGGACCGGCCGGTCTTATACAATTGCTTAATGCATATGATAAGTTGCAGAAGAGGTGAATTCACTTGAAATTTTTATGCCTTATTTCATGAAAAGGAGGCACTTAAGAGTTAAGACAGAAGTGGAACTTAGAATAGTTTCTGCTGTGTTACAAAATTTCTCTTAAGTTGGGTTATGCTCAGCCAGCTATTGCAAGTTGAGTAAGACTATTCAGAGGTCCTTATTAGGAGTCTAATTTAGATTTAATCTTTTCATGTGGCCAACTACATTGACAATGAAATAGGGTGAGTTATACGAAACTAACTTGAGTTTGAATGCGACTCACAAAAGCAATCTAGTGATGTTACCAATTGTGACTGTAAACACATACAAAGAAACTGCAAAAGAGCAGTTCGGTAGACAAATGTAGCTCATTAGAGTGATGGGAAGACCGAAAACGGCTCATTAGAGCAAAAACTGATTTGAAAATAAGAAAATGAATTAGTTAAAATTAATAACTTTGATACACAGATGCTAGTGGGAGCCAATGAATTAAACTTGAATTTGAGCTGAACTGTCAATAGAATAATTTAAAAAAAGATATATAATCTAAAAACAAATATAACGGGAAACATATAATCTACCAGCAACATTAGATTCTAAGCCATAACGTTGCATATGTTGAGGAAAGGTAATTGGGCATATTACTCTAGTACTTGGCACAGTTCAATGCCTTCTTTGGTGTCTTGTTTTAACAGAAATTGTTTACCCACTCATTGATTAGCCATATACATTGGTGCTTTTAATAATTATATGCTAGTCTTCTAAATGGGCTTGTTAATGATTTTGCAATAAGCAAGAATGTTGTTTAACATCCTAACCCAAGCACAAATTATGACTAATACAGACCCTAATGATCTCTAGAAGACATGGTTTGCACCTCTGAACTATTGGGACCAAATCCTATAGTATATATAAATATACAAATTTCAGAAAACCCTCTTTCTTTCTCCAGACAGTTGTAATGTGCACTGCATTTTAAGTCACCAAAATTGAACTAAACTTAAAAACGAGCAAACTAGACTTATTTACCTCCTTTTAGGTCTGTTTAACTGATATATATATATATATATATATATATATATATATCGCAACCCACTTTTGCAAAGGCGCAAGCAGCCACTCTCACTTAGTATTGGAGCAGTTTGCTCAAAATATTGAGTTGAACGCTTGGAAATTAATTTAGAAAAACACATAATGGAATTGGAATCCTAGTTAAGAGAGGGTGGATCGGTACAACGATTTCATTTTGTTTGATGGTGATGGGTCGGGTCAACTTATGAAAGCCCGTCTAAGAACCCTTCTCAAGTCCATTGCAAATTTGTAAGCTATTAATCATTGTACTTTTGAAATTGGTGTTGTAGTTGGGCTTGCTCTCCTCTAGTTTCGGCTAGGCTTACTGTTCTTGTTTTTGACCTTTTGTTGTCCCCTGGCCTTGGGCAAACTTTCCATTTATGGGCCTGTATAGTCTACAAACTCTTATTTATATATATATATATATATATATTACATTTAAGCATTGTTTTGATACACTCTGGAAAAAAAAAATCATGATCTAACAATAAAAAATACTTAAAAAAATTAATCTTACAATTCAAAATATCTATGTATATTTACGGTCTAAAATAATTTTTTTTATTTACGATCAAACCGTTACTATTTACCCACTACACTTACTCCTAAATACACATTCACATACTTTTACACCTAAAATAATATATATATATATTTTATAGTGACATGCGTAGTACACTATATATATATATATATATATATATATATATAAAGATGGGTCTGGCACACGAGTAGTGAAACCTATGGAGTTGTGGGCCCGACAGATCCAAAATTGTCGCATATGGTAACTAGCATACTAGTGGTAGTTGGTCCCAAAATCTGTGGCGGAACCAGTTGGCTAACCGACCGGCTTGCATGACAAGTGCTACAAGACAGGTTGCTACAATCCAACTTTGGTCCCAATTAAGCATGGGAAAATCTAGTGACATTTCATCCAAATTCAGTGGTCCAATTCCAATACCATCCATATATATATATATATATATATATATATATATATATATATATTGTCTTTGGGGCGAATCTATCTCAGAAATTGAAGATTTATGGACCGGGTTCACTGCCAATGGGCTCCGCTTGGCCCAAGCCACAAGCCCAGGCATGTCCACCTAGTTTGCGGACTGAACTACACCCTGGTTGGACCATGGTTGAGGGCCGTTTACTATATATATATATATATATATATATATATGAGAGAGAAAAGAAAAGAAAGATGTGAGCAAATGGAGAGAACAATTTGGTTAGTAATAAATTTAGTTAATTATCAAACAACGACCAAACTGTATATGTCTTTTTCTTGTTTCTAGATGGTCTATTTTCGGTGTTTAACAAATCAACAATTAAGAAATTTCATATGCAAGACTATTAAAATATATCCATTTGAGAGGATTGACATTCATCTATCTACTGCAAGTGGACAAGTACGGCAATTTAGTCTATAAAAACTACTTATAAAACATTCACATCCAAAATCATTTAATTCTTTATACTTTAAACTTAAACCCATCACCTTCACACCTACAAAAGTGTGCATATATATATATATATACTTATATTGTTCTGGTTTTTTGTTTTCCGTGATAATCTGGTTTACTGTCATCCAATATTGAACTCAAACTGCTTATTTAATTACCCGAACATGTTATTTTATGATCTGACTCTTTTAACTATATATATATATATATATATATATATATATATAATGAGATTTTTGTTCTATTTCAAAGAATATTTAAGAATACAGATAATGGAAATTTGACCATTCACACCCTCTAAATTTAGTGTCTATTTTTTTAATAAATAAATTTTGTGCCTATTTAGTGTTCCTACAATTTCCATTTCTAATCAAGTGTTCTTCTTCTGTTATTTGAAGATCAAATATTGTTTGAAATACAATATATAAAAAACCACTTTTTTTTTTTTAAATATTCAGCATACAGACTCCTACCATAAATTTTACTTTTACGTGCAAACGCAACACCAAATACGAGCTTAAAATAAAAGCTCTTCGGCATTAAAACATCTATTGTTTAAAAGTTCTTTATATTATTTTTTTTCACATTTTGTATACAGTGAGTGAGAGGTTTAGTTTGCACTTTATCCTATAACGTGCAAGGATAATCTCAAATTTTGAAAAAAATAAATAAAAATAAGTCAAACATCACAGTCAATGATTTTTTTTTTAACAAAAATTCGCTAGAAGAGATATTTGCTCATCAGATACAACTAGTGAATGGTTATATGAGCATACTAAATTGCAGTAGTGTTTTTTTGTATATTCCATATATAGCGATGATGTTTTTTGCACTTACATCTTCTCTTTTTTTTTTTTTTTTTTAGTAGTGTAAGAGTATTTTTGTCATTTTTTAATTTCGGTACCGGTAAATTGATGATTTATCCTTATTTGCACAATTTGAAAACTGTAAGGGGTTAATTGAATATCATGGGAGGTATTTGCACATTCTATATATAATAAGGGGGTTTTTTGCACTTAACTCAAAATATAAATCAAATAAACATTTTTTCAATTGAAATTAACCAAGTAATATTAACATTGATGAGTTTAAAAGTTTCCAACATATTACAATAAACTATTAAAATTATATTCCTCCAATAATTTAAATAGCGGGGAGATTATGATTTTTAAGACATATATATATATATATATATATATATATATATATATATTAAGGATAAAATGATAAAAAAATTTAATATAAACGGGATGGGGAGAAGTGAACTTCCCCTGTCTCCGTCCTGCACTTATAAATTTTCACTCTTAAAATTTGTTTGCGTCCAAAACTCTTAAACGAATCTTAAAATTATTTTAAATGAGAGGGTGAGGAACAAATATCCAATGAAGTGGGGGTGTTTCGTCATCTTACGAGACTGCACCACCTAGGAGACTAATGAGAATATTGATGATAGAGAAAGGTTTTGAATTTTCAAGATGAACAAATTAATAAGATTATTTTGAGTTATTAATTAATCTGAATCATTTCTAGAAAGCAAATAAAGAGCCGCAACTTCTTGTTACAGGCTTATAGCTTGAGGTGTGTTTGCCTAGTCTGCCAGCCACCATGGCTGATGTGAAAGTTTTTTGTGGTAAAGTTTCTAGGGTCCACGAGCCTCACGAGCCTCCAAAAGCTGCGCCAAACGCAGCCTAAATGTTCAATATATATATATATATATAATATATATAGTAGCTTAATCAACCTCGTGCCATAACAGCAGTCTAAATAAATCTAGAAGTTATGAATTAGTCTATACAAAGAATTTTAAAAATCAACCATATGTCACAAGTTACAACATACAACAAATCATTACAAATTATAATATTACATATAGATTAATTGATCTTGCTCCTCACGTTTTACATTGGACTCCTCCATTGTCAAGTCACTTTTTCACATGTTCGTTCACATCCCAATCTATGAACTATTAATTTAACTTGCTGATCAAGAATTGCAGGGTTAATTTTATATAAATTAAAGCATGGTGATCATATATATATATATATATATATATATATATATATATATATTGCAAAATGAACTTGAATTAAAAGGACAATAACATTCAAAAGGCAGAGAGAAACGGACAAAAGATGACACAAAAGTAAAACTAGGCGGCTTCTTAGACAACACGAGTTTAATCATTTTTGTCTCTCTCTCTCTCCTTCTCATCTCCTTCCTACCATATCTCTCCCACCCTTTTATAACTACCTCACGAGGCTCTTCTGATTTCAAACTCTCTATAATAGCTCCATATATATATATATATATATATATATAGCTCCATATATACCTGGAGTAGTGCACAGAGATGGAAGTGGATATACCAGTTCATGCCATGGATTTCGACTTCAACAGTGCCCGTTCTTCGCCATTTCTGAGCGCTCCTTCAACACCGAAACGTTTCGGCCAGTTCTATTTCAGCACTCCGACTAGTCCAACACACCATTCTAAATTTCTCTATGACTTGGATGAGTTCTCTATGAGCAATAACACCATATTCAAAAAAAGCAGTACTGATTCTTCTTCAGTGTTGAATCCCAAATATGAAGATGATTTTGCTTTTGATATCGTCACCAGCTCTGAATCAGAGCAGACATCAATCTCAGCCGAAGAACTCTTCGTCGCCGGTAAAATCCGGTCTCTAAAGCCACCCAATAGCCCAGTAATTAGATCATCAACAAAGCTTCCAAGATCATCCCATGGCGAGAAGAAAGAGTCTGAATCATTTTCAGAAACTACCCACAAAAGAAAAGAGTCCGAGAGAGGAAGAGAGAGATCAGTTTCTGCTTTGTCATCCAGTTCAAGCCGGGGAAGAAGCACCAGATCAGTATCTCCCTTGAGGGTTTCCAAGTACCCATGGGAGGAGGAAGAAGAAGAAGAAGAAGTAGAGAAACAATCTTCCATCACTAGTACTACTCCAAAAACCGCCATATCTTCGAAAGGGAGTTGCAGAAAATGGAGGCTGAAGGACTTCTTTTTGTTCAGGAGCAGATCAGAAGGAAGAGCAGGAGACAAAGACCCTTTCAGGAAATACACAGCGCTGTTCAGAAAACACGAAGACGACGTGAAGAACGCGAGCTTCCGATCATTGGAAGGCTCGAATTCAGGCTCCGGCAACAAGAGAAGGGGCCGAATCTCGGCTCACGAGCTGCATTACACGGTGAACCGGGCAGTGTCGGAGGATTTGAAGAAGAAAACCTTCTTGCCTTACAAGCAGGGCATTTTGGGCAAACTAGCTTTTAATCCGAAACTTCATGCACTTGCCAATGGCTTTGGATTCTCTCGTAGATAGAAAAATCATCAATCAATACATACATAATACCAAATTGTTTCATTTTGTTGTTATATATATATATATATATATGTAAACTTTTTATATATACTCTGCAGACAAGATTGTAGTGTAGAATTGTAATATATCAGTGAATTTATTCATTGATTTTATGAAGCATAATTGCTTGTCACTGCACAGATCAATGTCGTAAGTTTTGAAAGTCTTTTCATTTTTTATTTTTTAGTTTTTGTAATAATTTTTGAAGTTTGTAAGAATGATAGAGATTATAAATAAATTTTACATTTCCTACTCATTGATATATATATATATATATATATATATAAGCTTGTTTTCAAAATTTTGAATCATAATTCTGCAGAATTAACCAAGTTCTTTAGCAAGTTAATTGGTATGACCCTGCAATCATCAAAACAGCAATTTCAGAACATACTGTAAAATGATTTTGATCAGGAGAGTGCAAAGTTTATATCATCTTCATTACATTACATTGCGAAGCAATGTAGACTCAACCAATATGTCGGCATCACCTGATTCAATTGCATATATGATATATAGAATTAAAAATTGAGCATTATATATATATATATAT
The DNA here is from genome assembly GCA_026545225.1 of Cornus controversa. NCBI lineage: Eukaryota > Viridiplantae > Streptophyta > Magnoliopsida > Cornales > Cornaceae > Cornus > Cornus controversa. The sequence continues at coordinate 24,505,241 of CM048851.1, read as the reverse complement.
GTAACAAAATAAATAATCGTTGCATACTCTGTTTCCATTAATTAAACTGATTATTACATAAAAATAGTATCATTATATATATATACATATAGATATATAGGCGGCTGATATTAGCTCTCTGTTATCTTAGGTGTTCCACTTTCTCTTTTATTTAAAATAAAATTACAAAAGACTCCTAAAATCATGAAAGACTTTATTCTTTCATTTTTAATACCATAACTGTCATTCCCTTATAGGATTCTTCTCTTTCAATTCATTAGTTTTCTCTTTCTTTAATGCATCATTTTATTTTAGATTATAGTTTTTTTCTTTATTATTTTCATCACAAGAAAAGAGAAATATTATAAATGAAACATCACCAACATTACAAACCAGAATTTATTCGGAATATCATTGATAACCCTTAAATAAATCTTTATCAAAACTTCACTCTACTTTCTCCCTTAACACTAAAGTTTTCACTTTCTCCCTTAGCGCTAAGGTTTTCAACTCATAACAACGCAATTCTCTGCTCTACGGATGAAGAGGAATTTTTGAAAAAGAATTTTTTCATTGTTTTAATTCTCAACCTTTACAAATTTATATAATATACACACACACTGTAAATATATCTACACTATATTATATTATAGTTAAACATGCTTTATTTAATCACACGATAATATAATTTTTTAAAATTTTCTTTTTAAATCAAATAAGTTTTTCTTGGCTTGTTTATTAAACCATATAACATAGTTTCCATTTAAGTAAAACTAAGCTTTCTTTTGGATTTGGTTTGCTTTAGGAAAAAAAACCAATTAAAGATTACCGTTATAAATTGGTTTGTTTTCAATTTTATATTTTTTGTATAATGAGATAAGTTATTTTATTTTTTATATAAAATTTGCTTCCCACTCAAATTCTTTTTTGTTTTAATCACATAGCTTTTTATTCTACTCAAATACAAACGAAGAAAAGTAAGTTTCCTATATTATCCAACTTCTAATATGGCATTAAAAATGTAAGAATAAAAAATAAAGTAGAGCGTCTGAAAATGTTGTTATATATATATATACTAGGGTATGCTCGTGCCCACGGCACTATCGCGCATTCGCAATCGTGATCGTTAGATGAAGTGATTTTAGACCGTAAATAGCAAAAGACATTTTGAACCGCATGATTGTTTTTTTAACAATTCTGAACCATTGGATTACCGTTTTTGACCTTATTAGGCCAAGCTTAAATGTAATATATATATATATATATATATATATATATATAGGAAGGAACAAAACAAATAATCTTAGCATATTATGTTTCCATGTTTAAACTGATTATTATTAGAAGACGCAACTAGCTAGCTAGGTAGAGGAGATAAAGATGAAATGTTTTAGGAATTTTCTTTGTTGTACTAAAATGAGAATAATTGATGTAGAAAATTCATAAGTGGGTCCCAAAATCCATATTTTAGTAGCAAATTCGAAGTATTTGGCCATAAAGAAACATGAAGCTGTTTTGCACAACGATGTGAAATAATTTGGCTTTGCAGTTTTGTACTGAAAGTAATATGTGGGCCCCATATATTAGTGTCTCCTCTAAATACAACGTAATTGTCTGCCTCAGTCCATCAATGATGCACAACATTACGTGTTTCTCATTGAATTTGATTTACTTATTATTGTTTTTTTAGAAGAAAAAAAAAATACTTATTATTAAAAGAATGAAGTATATTAATAATACAATGCAACTTTGTTTTATCTTAGGAGTGACAGCCAGCCTCCGAATTCCAACGATTGAGATCGATAGTGGGATTGTGGGCTCCACACAATAGAATTCAGAGACTATCATTTCTCTTTATTCTATGATAATGTTGTGATGTTATGAAAGAAATTTTGTTTTGACCAAATTTTCTCATTTGGATTGTAGACCTAGTTCTAGAATTTCGATTTCTCGTAGTCCGTGTATAACGACGTTTAGGGTTTTGGATTGTGTTAATTGCAGATTAGAGGGTGTTAGAGAGAGGATTTGGGTGAAACTTTGTAATCTACTAATTTTTGTATAGTGAAATATTTCACTGGATTGTGGACATTGGCTTTACGTCAAATCACGTAATTTTTTGTGTTCTTTGTGTGGTGTATATTTACTTTTCTATTAATTTGTCACAACAAATGCTCTTGCTCTTTCTATGTACATTAATTTAGGGGTGCACAAAGAACCGTCGGAACCGGAACCGGAACCGGAACCGAAGGGAACCGTACCGGAACCGTACCGAACCGTGGCAACGGTTCCGGTTCCGGTTCCAGGACCAGTAGAACCGTACCGGAACCGGAACCGTTGGGAGTAACGGTTCCTTGGAACCGGAACCGTTTTATATTAAATATGTGTATATATATATATAATATAATAACTATATATAATATATATATATATATATATACATTACATATAATAATTATATATAATGTATATATATTATGTATAATAATTATATTATCATATATTATATATAATAATTATATTATAATATAATTACTATACATAATATATATACATTATATGTAATGTATATATATCTATAATATAATATAATAATTATATATATATAGGGTGCCATTTTTAGATTGTAGGTTTCACATTTATTTAATGAATATATATATATATATATTTTGTATTTTCAAGCTTCTTTAAAAAAAAAAAAACAAAAAAAAAAAAAAAAAAAAAAAATTCCTAAGGAACCGCGGTTCGGAACCGGAACCGTACCGAGAACCGCGGTACGGTTCCTCACGGTTCCAACCCCCAACGGTTCCGGTTCCGGTTCCGAAAATCAGGAACCGTTGGTAACGGTTCCGGTTCCGGTTCCACCAAGAACCGTGAGGAACCGTACCGTGTGCACCCCTACATTAATTGTAAAACAAGATCACATGCACGAGATGTATGTTGAAATCATTTTCATGATAAAATTATTTTATTCGTTTTGAAATTAGCCAACAATGATTTAAATGGGTGTGGTGCAAGTGGGGTCTTTTGTTAATAGGGTTTGAATGCATAGGGTGTTTTAGGAATTTTCTTTGTTTTCATTTTCTTTGGGAGGACTTTTACTCCATTTACAATAATTGAGGTAGAAAATTCATAGTTAACTTTTTGAATAGCTAACCACTTTTTTTTACCATCAAAATGTTAGTTTGATGTCTCTGTTGAAAAAAGAAACTTGATTTTTGTATTTAGGCTTCGTTTAGATTGAAGGATAAGGAAAGAAAAGAAATAGATGAATAGTATGATTTGTGTTTGGATAATTTAAATAGAGAAAAAAAAAAGATTGGGAGAGAGATTCATATCCATTGGGAGAGAAATGATAGTGGGTAAAGTAATATTTTTATAATTTCAAAATTGTCCTCAACAATTAGAAAGAGGAAATTGTTATTTCACTCATGCCTCACATGTTAATGCTACTAATATCTATATATACAAAGGGAGGCGATATTCGCACTCCCATTTTTTACGTTTGTACTCCCATCTTGGAAGAAATGTCACTACTAACATTTACTTCACATGTGAATGATTAATTTTTTTCAAAATACTAAACTACCCTTTTAGACATCCTCTTTATTTCTTATCTTTAATGTTTTTGTCTCTTTTGATCGAATCCAAAAAAATACTCGAAAAAAAATAATCCAAAAAAAGAAATTCTCTCTTTTATGAGACCCAAAAAAAGTTATCTATGTTAATAAAATATTTCTTTTGATAAGACCAAAATATATATAGATATATATCTGTTGAAGAAATTATATCTTTTGTCGTGAGATAAAAAAAAATATCCCTGTTAAATAAATTATTTCTTTGGGTAGGAATTAAAAATTAAAAAGTACCCAAAAAATAGTTATCCATGTTAAATAAATTCTCTCTTGACACGACCCAAAAAAATAGTATATAAAAAATTTTATTCTTGTTGAATAAACTATCTACATTGAGAGTATCCAAAAAAAAAAAATAGATATATATATATATATATATATATATCGTTATTGAATAAATTATATCTTTTGATAGGATCAAAAAAAGAAATTATCTGTATTGGAAGAAACCAAAATTTTTTTTTATTTTTGTTGAATAAATTATCCATTTTGAGAAGATAGAAAAAAAACTATGAACAAGTTATCTCTTTTGACAAAATTAAAAAAAAAAAAAAAGTAGTAAAGAAAGTAAAAAAAATTTATCTCTTTTGATAAGACCCAAAAAAAAAACATAATAAAGAAACTAAAGAAGGTAAAAAAGAGTTTAACTTTATAGTATAAAGGATAGTTGTGATATAATAAAATAAGAGATGATATACTAAATAGTTTATGGACGTTCTTGTCATTTTCTTTAAAAGAAAAAGGTAAGTGGAGTGCAATTGTAGAAAATGAAGTGCGAATATCGTCTCCCTATATAAATATGTTATATGTATATGCTCTCTGCTTTATATAAACATAACATGACAAAATTGTCTTTCACTTCTATATAAAGTACTTACTTTTCTTAATTTAATAAATTAAATACAAAAGGGTATGATAGTATTTTAATTGTTATCATTTCATTTTTTTTCTCTCCTCTATATTATCCAAACAAGAATACTATCATTTCTTTTCTTTTCTCTCATATTTATCCAAACATAAACCGAAGTTATTATTATCCTCTCGTTTCTTTTTTTTTCTCTCATAATTAATGCTATCATCTCATTTCTTTTCTCTCCCGTCTATCCAAAATGAGCTTTAGTTTTTCAAATATTTGGTATGCATGATGCATTTATCATATTAGTGATGGTAAATTGTCTCGAAGTAAATGTATTGCTCGAGTTAGGCTCACCCAAATCTCACCCCTAGTCATTTATATGTAATTATAAATTTGAAGCCTAATAATCATGTACTCTAGCCTAGGGGTGACCACGGATCGAATCAGATCGGATTTTGCATAATCTTAATTCAATCCGCGGATTACGGATTGGAGAAAATCCAATCCGATCCGATCCGTGGCAATTCACCAATCCGATCCGATCCGTGGCAATCCACCAATCAAATCCGATCCGATCCGTGATTGAACGGATCAGATCGGATCGGATTGACGGATTGGCCTAGTACTCTTATTTGAATTTTTTTTTTTATTTCAAAATTTTCAAAAAAAAATTTGATCAACAAACACAACACTTTTTAAATGAACACAATTGTTAAATAAACAAATATAATATATATTGAGTTTTTAGGTTTACCCATGTAAGTATGTAGCATATTATATTATTATACATATAATTACTAATTATATATATAAATATATTGTCACGGATTGTCACGGATCGGATAAAATTTCTGACCCTCTAATCTGCAATCCGATCCGTGGTTAACAGATTTTAATTTTTTAATCTGCCACAAATCCATTAACTAACGGATCAAATTGGATTCGTCCGGATCGGATCAAATTCATGAATTCGCGAATTTTTTGTGCACCCCTACTCTAGCCACTTGTGCAAGTGAATTAAGTGAAATAACACATATGAGAAAAAAAAAATTTCAAGTGTTCCTCCTTCCACCTTCTCTTTCAAGAATTATATTACCATTCTAGCCTCTTGCTTCCAACCCAAAAAAAAAATCAGAACAAACCCAACAGTCTCACATAACAGTGTAGCACTGCTGAAACAACTGGCTTAAATGTCTAAAAAAAATATTTAAAATTACAAGACACATAAGTGGGCCCCAAAATCGATATTTTAGTAGCAAATTCGTAGTATGGGCCCCCATAAAGAAACATGGAGCTGTTTGGGCAACGATATCAAATAATTTGACTTTTGTAGTTTGTAGTTTTGTGGTGAAAGTGATATAAATGTGGCAACATAAACTACATAGATACTCCTTTAAATTCAACCTGCCTGCGTTAGTCCATCAATGATGCATAACATTACTACGTATTTCTCTTTCAATTTCATTTACTTGTTATTTCAAAGAAAGAAACAAAAGACCTTACAAAATTGCTTTCTTATAATTAATATACAAGTAATTCTAGCATCCCGGTATCAATTGTTTTTACGCAGTCTATCAATCACGTGCTGTCACACAATAAATAAATAAAAAATTAAATATCGACGTACGGGCTCCAAACACTAGTGCAACCCAACCACCCGACAACACGGGAACACTTTTTTTTTTTTTTTTTTGTACGAGGAATTGTACAAACAAGATCACATGGAGGAGATCAATGTTGAAATCCTTTCATGATGAAATTGTTTTCTTGTTCAGAAATCAGCCAACAATGATTGAAATGCGAATGGTGCAGGTGGGGTCTTTTTTTTTTTTTTTTTTGGTGTTAGGGTTTTGATGCATAGCGTACATGTTTGTGTTGGTGGGGAAGAAGAGGAAGCTTTCTCCATTAATGGTGAATTCTTATCTTTCATTAGAGAACAAGTTTAGAGTTCACAGCAACTACAAAGCTCTTTAAGCGATGTACAATGTAATGCTAACCTCAGGTGTGATATATTCTCTCTGCTTTAGCTGGATTAAATTTTTGATCTTTTTTCGATAAATAATTGGACAAAGGAGTGCAACACGAGGACTTTCTAAAAACGTTACTCATCCTAATACTATTCTCGTCCCTTTTGAAACAAGTTTATCGGAGCATGTGGATCTTAATTCTCTCGATCTAGTTTAGCATAATGGTGTTATTTTTTTATTTAATCAAGAAAAAAAACTCTTCTAACTGCTCATTATTGTAGATAACATAATAAAAATTAATCATAAAATCTCGTGTAAAAGAACTTATTTTATATGTAGACAAAACAATTACTTTTCTAATTTATTTTATTTTTATTTCTTGTTTTTTAATTCTCACATGTTAAATATGGTATGAATTTTCAATTATTTCATAACTGAGCTTATTTTTTTATTTTCTGGATCCTCTCAAAAGAGAGCAAAGACATTAAATATTAGAAACAAAGAAAGTGATATTGAAAGGGTAATTGTGTAATTTTTTTTAAAAAATAATCATTTACTTATAAAGTGTGGGTTAGGAGTGTCGTTTCGTTTAAGATAAAAGTGTAAATGTAAAAAAAAAAAGTGTGAATATCATCTCTCTATTTTTATTCATTAATCTCATATATAGTATTTATTCATGAAAAAACTATTGCTTGTGTTAAATAGTCTTTAAAAAATCACTAAAATTTCATTTTTATTAAATTAGGTTGTTGAAAGAAATTCACAACCTTGATAACCAATTTTGCTACATTACACCGATATAGAGCAAATTCTATTACATTACATCTGCGTTCGAGAGCGCAATTCCCGACATTGGTGTGTGTGTGTGTATATATATATATATATATATATATAAGCTTGATATAATAAGGACTAAAAATTCAATATAACGGTCAAAAATGATTAAAAAATCAATCATGTGATATAAAATATTTTTTGCTATTTACAATTTAAAATTACTTTATCTAACGGTCACCATTGTGAAGGCGTGACACTGCATACACTAGTGCGCGCACGTGTGTGTGTGTATATATATATATTAGATGAGCTAAAACTTTTGACCCCATCCCCAATTTGAGTACTAAAAGTCATCACTATGGGTGCACTATGGGATAAATACACATGTTCCTGAGTGCTGACTTAATTGATAAGGGTGGATATTATATATATATATATACACACACACATACACAGTTGAGTTTGCACGAAGTTCTATCAAATTAAATTTGCAAATCAATAATACATAATTAAAAAGGCCAAAAAAGAGAGCACTATTCAGAAAGGAGTATGGAACCAACTTTTAGTGTCGGCAAACTATATATATATATATATATATATATATATATATATATGCGCTAAAGAATCTCAACATTATATGAATTGCACGTGTTGTGTTAGATTACATCAAAAAGAAAATATAATAACAATTGTGTTGCTTCAAAGTCGCATCATTTCAATTGTAGAATATTTATTTGACCCAGCTACACATTATTTTATATGTGTAATTATTGCTTTCTCTATCTTTGTTCATAGGTTGTACCTTGTGATAAGGTTTTCCAGAGCTTTAAAGTAGCCCATCATTGTTAAATGTTAAGTCATGATTGCTAAAATTCTGTTAATTCATCAAAATTCTGTAGTTAATCATTGTTTGTCTAAGCTAATAATTCTATTTAACTCTAGTTAATCATTATGCATTAATTGAGTAAGATACTATTTATAATTCAATTTAACATTCATTTTGAATAGATTAAAAGTATGTTCGATTAGGATGATGTGAGATTCTTAGTTAGAAAATTGCGTGAGTTTTGCTAATCGGGAATATCACATTATTGGTATTTCTGAGATATTGTATATTTTTTTGTATAGAATTGAAGAAAATTTAATTTAAAATTTGAATTAATTTTATTTCAATTTTACTAATTTTAATTTTTAGACACCAATTTCATGCAATCCAATGTATATAGTCTAAGTATTTATCTAATTAAGTATATTTGATAACACATTTGAGTGTCATTTAAATTATAAATATTGCTTAAAATATAATAAAATTTTACATGAATGTGACTTTACTTATAACTAAATACTGAACACGTAAAATTCAAAATATATACAAAGAAAAATTAATTTACAAATACCTCTTAAAACTCCCGCTTTTAAAATTTAACTCTTAAGTTTTTAATATTTAATTTTTAATTTTATCAAACAACACACCGATCATGTGAGATTTTCTGGAACAGTTCTGACGCATAATACATGTCATCTCCAATACACTTTTTCACACACTTCTCTACTGTACAACTTCATCTTATTTATTTTCAAATTTTACAAATTTCAATAGTGAATTTAATCACTATAAGAGTGAAATTTCGTCTATTTTTACTCATTAATAAAATAGTGAAACCCATCATTTAAATTTTTGAATTTTAAAATGGTAAAATTTATGGTGGTGAAAGTCATCATTGAAAATGGTTAAATTTTAAAATAAATGTAATGAAATTGTATGGGAAATTTTTTTTTACTGGATCTTGATTCGAGATGGTATGCCCACACCATGGGCCGGTGGTGGTCCAATAGGAGCTTGGATTAGGAACACCTATCGTGATCCTAAATTATAGTCATACCCTACTCTAGTTCTCTCTGAAAAAGAGGCTAGGTCGGACAAACCAATAATGTTACTTGGGGAGGTCCTCATAAGTCAACCTGAAGAATAAGATAAGATCCCACAGTTTTCATACGAGAACCAGAATCGAGTTCTCTCTCATATATATATATATATATATATATATATATATATATAATTAAAGTGGAGGGTTTCTTCAAACCGTCTTTACATCGGATGGTTTGGTGTTGTGATGATCCCTACCTTATTAACCTCATTGCTGCTTCTATTCCATCGAGCTATTCATTAACATCTCGAAATTAGTACATTTAAAATTCGGCTCCAACTTGTTGATTAAGTAAACAAATTAAACTCGAGCTCAACTTTTGAGCTTCCTTAATAGAGCAGTCAATTCCAAATATTGTTAGGCTAGACTCTTTTAGGCTCGTGAATAATGAATTTGTGTACACTGTATACATTGATCAACATAGGCTCATGAACACGTTTGTAAATATAAATTTGTGTAGACTTGTATAGATTTATGAATGTAGGTTCACGAATATGCGTCCATGAATATATGCTTGTGTAGGCTCAATAAGTTTATGAAAGAGTTAAATCGATCTTGAATACGAGTTCAAACTAAGTGGAATATGATTTCGAGATTGACTTTTTTTAATGAAAAAAGTTAATGCTGAATTTTTTTTTAAAATGACGAGTCAAGTTCAAACTTAGCTTTTCGAGTTTATCACGATCCCGAATTGAGCCTAAGTTAAACTAACGAATGAACGAGCCGAAACCAAACAAACTACAGCTTAGTTCTACTCGACTCATTTACAACCCTGCTACTAATAGTCATAGAACTCTCTTCGCTATATCTTCTTTACTAGTTCAAATTTGTAACTCTAAATTCAAATCCATGTTTTCATTCTAGCTGGTCCAAACTTTTAGCATTGAATCAAGTAATTACTTGTTGCTATCTCATATTCACAACAACAATATTAAAAACTATTAATGATATGATTATATACATCATATCATTGTACATGACATCTCCAATCTGATGCAAGTTTGGTCCCAAAAGCAATTAATCAACAAAAATGTGCTTCTTTCTCTCCCAGACAACTGAGTTTTCATATCAATTAATATGATTAGAAGAAGTTGAGTGTAAGATTGAACTGCTAGACAGCTGCAGACAGGTTGACTCATACCCCCCACCAACCCAATAATCAGAAGGAAACACAAGACACACACACACACATATATATCTACACACACACACACAGTACAAAATAGATGTGTGAATGTTCAAATTCTTTGGAAGGTGAAAGAAGATTCATAGATCAGCAAAACCAGAAAACACAACATTTATCCATTCAGTTATATATATATATATATATAATTAACTTTAGATATATATATAAAACTCATAATTATATATTGAGAGTGACATTTGAGCAATGATTTATAATGGGATCAATCATAGATGAGTTTGGTACTTAATTTGGATATGCACTGTTTGAAGTCGTCGGATAATCTGTGCTTTATAGCTTTATGTTGCATCAGTGAAAAACCAAACTCTTCTGTTAGGCTTAAATTTGGTAACCGGCCAGCTAGCTATTGTAAAAAGCGTACACGCAATGTTTATATATATATATGTGTGTGTGTGTAGCTTTTTATCAAGTTGTACATGTGATTGATAACTGGCATGTTCAATCAATGGGACACTGATCAGGAAATGGAATTGAACATTATGAATAATATGTACCATGTAATGTCTACACAAAAAAATGTACCATGTTAAGGCTATGTGGATGATATGTATACACATATGATTTGGCACCTTTAATTAGTGAATGGTGTCTAAAAGCAGAAAGGACATCCTAATTTGGTAGTAAAAAAAAAACTTATTTTAAAAAAAAAAAAAACTGCCACAGAGCACTGCTTTGGTCAGTTGTGATTGCTCAAAACATTATTATTATTATTATTATCTTGACAAGAACTCACATACCCACCTTGCTCTATGAAGACTTGAAACATTTCTTTGATTTGGTTCTTTTTTGTTGTGTTTGTATTAATACTTATCTAGAATGTATAATTATTTGAACACTTCAATGGAAGGATAGAACACTATGATTGATTGATGTACCACGGACTACATATGTGGATATAGTATATATAACACTATAGATGACTGATATACCATGTACAAAGTACTACATATGTGGAAATAGTATATATAACACTACAGATGACTGATATACCATGTACAAAGTACTACATATGTGGATATAGTGTGTGTGTGTGTGTGTCTATATATATATGTGGATATAGTATATATACACTATAGATGACTGATATACCATGTACAAAGTACTACATATGTGGATATAGTATATATAACACTATAGATGACTGATATACCATGTACAAAGTATACATATGTGGATATAGTATATATAACACTATAGATGACTGATATACCATGTACAAAGTACTACATATGTGGATATAGTGTGTGTGTGTGTCTATATATATATATAGAAGTAACCATGATGAAGTTTTCATTGGAATCTTTGATTTAGTGATTGCTTGCATGGTTATAGAATTTTTCAAGTTTACAAAACTTCTGTTACTCCCTTCTCAAAACTCTCAACTTTGGCCCCTATATGTGTATAAATAGTACCTCTCTACATGTACAAGTAATGTAAAAATACCTAAAAGGACAGAACTTGTGTAGTTTTCTTAAAGGTCATGCTATCATGGTGATGTAGATGATAGCTGAAGTCTCTTTTTTTAATAAGTTGTACCATTGATGGACCCTCATTCATCTTGGACAGTGACTGGCCTTTGTTTGGACATTCTTGGATAACAAATTTCTTCTATCTTGAAATTTTTTATATATGTATATATGCTTGGATGCTCTTAATTGGGAGAGGAAGATTAGAGAGAAACTAAACTTTGACATTCAAATTTTTTTTTCTTTTTGCACAAAATGGTTGTTCTCAAATTCTGAACCGGTGTCGTATATGTCACTTGTCTATCCAAACTTTTATCATTACATTGAGCAATGACCTCTTCAAAACCTAATTGAATTCTTATCTCATTACTATTTCGTTTTCGGTAATAAAAAAATATTAAAAAAAAAAGAGTATGGTGACTTGATTAAATCCATTAGGTTCCATGTACATTTTGAGTGCCAATTTCTGACAGAAATTGGAAGATAGTGAGAGTGATAGAAAGGGAGAGTCACTAACTTAAGAAAAGTGAAACTCCCATATGAAAACATAAGAAGTGTTTGGAGAAAGATGAGTTGCACCTCAATTATTAGTGGAGTGTTTGGGGATGAGATTGGAAAGAACATAAAAGATAGTGATGGTGATAAGCTGTGTAATGATCAGAGAGGCACATGCCAAACCAGCACTGTAAACTCCTTTTTGATCCTTTTGGAGGTTTTTTTTTCTTCCTCCCTTCCCCACAACCTGTGTCCAATCACACTCATATTATCACATTCAATCCCTCCACTCTTTTCATCACTAAACTTGGTCACATCAAACTTTAGCCATTAGCCTCAAAAAAAATTTGAACTGAAAAGGAAAAAGGAAAAGAAAAGAAAAGAAAAGAAAAGAAAATATAGCCCTCTTTCCCCCCCTTCTCTCTTTAACCAACTTGGAGATGAAGGTCACTTCCCTTCCACCACTTTAAAGATTCCAAGCAACCCAACCAACCACCTTCCTTAACTCCTCTTCTATCCTTTCCTAAACCTTTCTATATATCCATCTCATATCTTTCTCATTCTCTTCCCCCAAACACACCCTTCCAATACCTTGAATTTTTCAGAAATTTAAGTCCTCTAATGCCATCCCTCCACTCTACCCCATACAAGCAAATGGAAAATCCAGCCCTACTCTCATTGCTCCAACATTCCACTGGAGACAAGAGATCAAAGAGTTCCAGTGGGGGGTTCTTTAGGATGTTCAAGCTCTTCCCTATGTTAACCTCAGGCTGCAAAATGGTTGCCTTGTTAGGTCGGCCACGCAAGCCTCTTCTAGGAGACCATGCCACCACAGGGACACTTTTTGGCTACCGGAAAGGGAGAGTGATACTAGCAATACAAGAGGACCCTCACCGAGTCCCCATCTTTGTCATAGAGCTGCCCATGCTCACAAGCACTTTCCATAGAGAAATGGCGTCCGACGACATAGTCAGGCTGGCACTAGAGAGCGAAACAAAGACTCCCAAGAAGAAGGTGTTGGAGGAGTTTGTTTGGGCTGTGATTTGCAATGGAAGGAAGATTGGTTACTCTATTAGGAGGAAGCAATTGGGGGAGGATGAGCTTCATGTCATGCAACTTCTGAGGGGGGTTTCAATGGGTGCAGGAGTTCTTCCTTCCCCTTCTGAGAAGGAAATGGCTGATGGGGAATTGATTTACATAAGGGCTAGATTTGAGAGGGTTGTGGGATCAAAGGATTCTGAAGCTCTACACATGATAAATCCAGATGGGGCAGCAGGGCCTGAGTTGAGCATTTTTTTTGTAAGAGTGCATTAGATTTTTTTGTGTGACATATATATATATATATATATATATATATTAAGAATGTAAATTAAACTACCTCTCCCATAAGTGCCATTAAACTAGCTAGCTTGCTCTCTAAAGCTATTTCAATTCATTGTCTTGTTCAATGATATAATGATACAGAAATTACATGGGACATATATATGATCAATATGGTTTGCATTCATCTTAATTAATTTGCTATCTGAGGACTTCTCCTTTCAATTTCACTATTCAATTTTTTGATCTAATCAAGATAGGAATGGCACTTTTTGAAGCTAATGTCATGTCAAGCTAACAGATAACCTGTCCTTTAGTTTTTGAAAAAATAAAAAAGGGAATATTGAGGAGCCCAATGCCTTTCATCAAGGTAACATACATATGTTTCAATTCAATCCAGTTTTGGGCAAATCAGGATCAAACCGATCTCAATATTTTTAAAATATTGAAAAGGAACTGAAATGAACCGAACCGAACCATTAATTCAGTTTGATTTTGTTTTATGATTTAAAATTTTTTTTATCTATACGTCCATACATGTGTATATATATATATATATGCATGCCAATCAAATAAGAAACTAAAATTTAAAATATATATGATAATCCTATATATTAAGGTGTAAAATAAGTTATATTATCTATCAATTAAAATGAAACAAGTGTATTACTCCTTCCGTTCTATATTAGTTGCCCATCTTTTCTTTTTTGGGTTGTCTTAAAATACTTGTCTCATTGAAAACTTATATTCCGTTTGATAGGAGGTATGAAAAAATGGGTGGAAGGAAGAGGGGGAGAATGGATGATGCATCCCTAGGAAAGGGAAGGTGTCGCCCACACTTTTTATTTCGTTGAATGGAAGGAATAGTAGAAAGAATGAATAGGGTGACACTATTTTTCGTTTGGTTAGAAGAAAGGAACTAAGAGTTTTATATTTTTTTTTACCAATATACCCTTAATTGTATGTGTGAGAGAATTTAAGTAGAGTTTAACAAATAATTTGTAAGTAATTAAAGGTTAAAATTGGTATAACATATTTATAGGTAACTTTTCTTTTGCTCGGCTCTCTTCCGCCCAATTTTGAATGAATAATTTTTTTTTCAAAAAATGGGTAGGAGGAATGTTTAAAATTGGTATTAAAGTAAAATAAATTCAATATTTCTATAATTAGCCTTTTAACTTTTAAAAATCTATCAACCTGATAATAAATATAATTATATTTGAAAGAATAACTTGAGAATTTTATAAAGGGACAATGCATTAATTGCATGTCCCTCTAAGAGTTCTAATACCTTAAATGGACAAATCTATCAACTTGATAATATATATAATTATATTTGAAAGAATAACTTAAGAATTTTATAAAGGGACAATGCATTAATTGCATGTCCCTCTAAGAGTTCTAATACCTCAAATGAACAAATCTATCAACTTGATAATATATATAATTATATTTGAAAGAATAACTTGAGAATTTTATAAAGGGACAATGCATTAATTGCATGTCCCTCTAAGAGTTCTAATACCTCAAATGGACAACTGAAATGGGATATAGGGAGTATATATTACTAAGGCCGAGTTTGGTTGAAAAGAAATGAAAGGAAATTAAGAAAGGGAAGGAAATGGAGGGATGTGTTTTTTTTATTTGGTATAATTTTTTTAATGAAATAGAAGAATAAATTAAGGATGAATAGTAGCTTTTTTTATGTTCTAAACGTGAGAGGAAACGAAAGGAAAAGTTAGCATCTTTTAATGAAAATTTTCTAATACCAAATATGTGCTTAAATTTAAATATGTGTTTGAAGTATAAAAGGCATAGATGTAAATTTATTAAAATAATTTCCTTTCTTTCCTCAAACATGATTAGTGTCATTTCTTTTCTTTTCCTTTATTAATCAATCAAACATAATAAGAGGTTAATATTATCATTCCTTTTTTTTTTCTCTCGTAACTAATGTTATCATTTCTTTTCTTTTTTATTCTACCAAACATAGCCTAATGGTTTGATTTATTTCAATTCTTTTGAATTTGAAATCAAAATCGAACCATAATCAATAATTCCTTAATTTTTGGAACCATAATCAATCCCTTTTTATCATAAAATCAGATCAAATCATAAGATTTGATTTTGTTCTGTTTGATTTATCAATCGAATCATAATCAACGACTCTTTAATTTTTAGAACTAGAATTAAACAGTTATATCATGAAACCAAACCAAATCGTAAGATTCGGTTTTGTTCGATCTAATTTACTAGTTTTAAGGATTTTTTGTGTACTCCTATAACAACAAAAATACAAAGTGTATATTATCAAATTTTCTTCTCTCTTTTTAATACATTTATTATTAAGAAAAAAAACTACAATATTTTTCTCTTCACTAATGAGAAAAGACTTCTTTAGAAATGTCAATTTAACCCTCTCCGTTTCGCTCCTAATGGGATGAGTTTGAAATTATACTAATCGGGTTAAAAGCTAATTTGGAAAGAGAGTTTAAAATCTGCAAAGTCCCGTATCCGTCCCGATTAATAATAAATATATAAATAAATATTCTTTTATTAGTTATAAATTTTATTTTTTTTCTTCATTTTTAATGATAATTTTAAATTTTAATAATATTTTTGTTATTAAGATTTGTCTATACTTAACTTTTCTGCAAAATTTATTATAAATTCCTTCAAGTCTACATTGTATTTATTAAAAAATATGTATATTGGGGCGTTTCGAACTCGCGTCGACTCTGATGCGGGGTGCCTCGAATCGAGTTTGAAAGAAAAATTATTTATAAAATAGGTTTAAATAGGGATGCTCTGTCCCAAACCTATAGTGTTGACATCTTTAGATTTCTTCCACGTGATTGAGGATCTAGGAAGCATGGACATGGACACGGGACATGGGTACGACACGACACGGATACGGCAACACGGTAAATTTTAAAAAAATAGGACACGACACGGCGGGGATACGGCTATAAAATAATATATTAATATATATTCAACAAGTTAACCAATATCACAGTACCATAAATCTAACAATAAAAAAAGAATAAATTACACAAATACTTCAATTTATTATCAAGCAATTAATGTATTTTCAAAAAAGGTGTTCATTATATTCAAACTCATTACTAGAATCTTGCACATTACTTATTTTTTTAATAACAAACAAATAAATTTAAATACAAAATACCAAATAAACCAATATGACTTTATGTTAAATAAAGTTCTATTGACTTTTTTATTTTTTTGTTTCTAAATTTATTATTTAGGAATTTTATCTAACTATTTTTTATTTTTAAAATTTTTTATTTTAGAAAATACTATATTTATAGAGAAAAGGGCATAATAGTCATATTAAATGGTATATATGTCGTTATAGTTATTTCAAGGGGTCAAGATGTTAACTTTTAGAAGATGAGGGGCTAAAATGTTAAAAAAAATAATTCAAATGGGTCTTTTTGTAACTTTGAAAAAGTTTAGGGATTTTTTTGCACTTTTAAAAATTACAAAATGTACTCCGCCGTATCCCCCACGTGTCATATCCGTGTCCTTGCCATGTCCCCGCCGTGTCCAAAAAAAAAAAAATTACAGGACACTTCTAAGGAGTGTCTAACACGTGTCCGAGGAGTGTCCGAGTGTCCGACACGGACACGGCACCCCTATACGAAGTGTCCGTGCTTTCTAGTTGAGGATACGTGTTTATTTCAAATTTGTAATAAAAATAATAATAAGGGAGCTGATATTAGCACTCTACTAATATCCTCTGGCACTCCGCTTCCACCTTTTTGTAAAGTACAATTACAAATGTGTCCCTCTACTATACAATATTTGATTCTTATATTTTTAATACCCTAATTGCCCTTATTTGATAATGTTAAAATTCTTAACTCCAAATTGCAACTTCTCTCTCACGTTCTTTTTTGGTGTGAAAATACTTCTTAGTTGATTTTTAAAATATTATTTTTTCATATTGAATCAATTTATCAATATTTATTTTAGAAGTAAAAAAGTTTAGGATTCAATATAATGATTTAGAGAGTATCAATCAAATCCATGTGATTCGGATAATAAAAGTTACATGATTTGATAAGTTGGGAAGAAGTTGTTAATAATAGATTACCTAGAGAGATATAAAAAATGTATTTGAGTTAGAAACAAACATTATATCAATGAATAAAACCGATTTGAAAAAAAATTAATTATATTGAAAATCAAAAGAAAGTTTAATTTCACTTGACTACAAATTATGATATATAGTTCTTTAAGAAAACTAAGGATTTTTTTTTTTATTTTAATAGAGAACTTTTAGAAATTAAAAGATGAAAAGAGAAAAACATGATTCTATGAAATATTTTTTCAATTGTAGTTGTCTTAATTTAACTAAGGAGCCTTTGCACCAAAATTTCAAAAGATAAAAATAAAAAAATTAATATGATATTTTTCTTCGTTTGCTTTTTATTTTCTCCTCCTTCCTTTCTATTTTGTTTGTTCACAAATTGATGGTAAGTTTCAAAATTTTAATTTATGTTATTTTATAAATAAGACATAGGAAAATAAATTACACGTTTGGTGAGTAAAAATAGAATATTTCAAATTTTGGATTCTTTCAGTTATATAGGATATGGACACGAACAACAAGTTTCAATTGAAAAATGTCTAAACTATAGTATTTGGGTGGTAATAAATGGATTGTTATATTGTAAACCTAAAGTAAAAAAGTTGAAAAAACTTTTTTTTAAGAAAAATAAAATAAAATTAAAATTGAGTCTTGAATTAGAAGGGCAATTAGGGTGCTAAAAATATAAGAATCTAAAATAGTATAACATAGGACCACTTTTGTAATTTTATTTTACAAAAATATAGGAGTGGAGTGCTAGAGGATATTGGTGGAGTGCCAATATCAATTTCCTAATAATAAATGCCTTAATTTTTTTCTCTTATATTTTAAATAGAAAATGGACACGTGGTGCCACATCAGCAGCCTAACATTGTCAAAAAAAAAAAAAAAAAAGAGATCACATCACAAATGCCCTGCAACAATGACACAATTAACTTTTCACTCCGACCCGGCTTTTTCTCTCCACCCGCCCAACACGCCTCCTCTCTCTCTCTCAGTCCCTCCACCGCCCACCCCCTCTCTCTCCACACTTAATATTCTCGTTCTTCAAGCCCTCGACACCAAAACCCCACAAGAACTGCTCGTGAAAGTAATCAAGGACAGCCTCGTGGCTCTCGACACCAAAACGGTTGCCGAAGTTAAAGCCCTTGAAGAGGTTTTCCTATGTCTCCTCTGTTTCTCATATACATATATACGTGCATATCTATACATATATATATACACACACACACACACACACTCATTTACATCATACCCACATATCAGGTCTTACTATTTATACCCAAATCTTGACTCTCGATTTGGACCTCACGTTTGGGGCTCACTGCATTTCTCTCCAGTTGTGCGGAAGTTCTTACAAATTAACCTCATTACAACATAGTTTTTGTAGTTAGTCGAATTACGTTCTTGTCAGCTGTGATTATTATGATTATCAGCTGTGATTATTGTGAATTATCCATGCTTTGTCTTCAATTGTTGATTCGAATTCTCTGATTACAGTTTGTACTTGTTAGTAAGGTTACTACTTTCCCGGGGAATTACCTAGGAGGTTGTTTGAAATGGTTTCAGATATTGGGTATTGATTTTTATATATGTTCGCGCCATAGACATTTACTGGTTCTCATATGATGACAATTTCAGTGTAGGTTTAACTAGAAGACTTGTCAAAGATGGAAATTGAAACTAAGGTTATCTTGATTTAGATCCAGGGTTTATCTGGGTTTTTCGATGTTAGGATAAACCCTAAATCACGAAAAAGACATAAATAAACAAAGACTTAAAACACAATATGTGTAGTAAATTCACTTAACTCGAATTCATTTTGTTGTTCTTTAATTGTAATTGTTTTTTAGTTTATAGGATTTGTATTTATATTGAATTGAATATATTCCATTACTTCTCCAGCATATGGAAATTATGTGTTCTATATTTTCAAATGGTTGTTTTATATTGAGCAGAGTTAAATGATTAATCTTCGTTCATTGTTGCTTAATAGTTGCCACCATTGATTTTTCTACAAGCCCTTAAGTTATTTGCTACTATTTTTGATATATTCTCTTGACTCTGATATGTTGTGGCCCGAATTTTATCTCTGCCCGGGTCGCGTTGCGATCCGATTGACTCGAAAAATGGGTTTTGTGTGGCCTTAAGCCACCAAAGCCACGGAGGCCGCCGGGAAAAAATTTATGACCCGTTTTTCGCTTGCGGGTTTTGGACCCGGGTTAGGACTCTTTTGTAGCCCAATATATAAGGGCATCTAAGGGTTTGGAGGTTTGGACGAGAGAAAACACTAAAACCGCAGAGAGTGAGAGAGCGAGAGCTAGGGTTTGGGTTGAAACTTGTAATCTCCTGATTTTCGCATAGTAAAATCTTTTGCTGGATCTTTGCCATGGACGTAGGCACATCGCTGAACCACGTAAATTCTTGTCTTCTGTGCGTTGTGCTTGATTCGTTTTGTGTCATGTTTCATGATTGTGCTTGGTTTGCAGTTGTTTTTCACATCAGAATCTATATTGGATTACATGTTATAGTGATACGTCTCGTCAAAATATAGTCCATGTCTCCTTAAATTTCAATTTGTCAATCTTCCATTATTGACTTGTTACATGTTAGTAGGTATAAATGCTGCATGAATTTTTTTTCGTATTTCTGTCTAGAATTTCTTTTCATAGTATGAAGTCAGTTTCATGTCCTGGCATAGTTGGAATACATTGAATTTATGTGCACTTCAAAATTTATGTTTAACTCATGGACTATAATGGTTTAGTTCTTCAAAGGCAACACAATGTTTCTCTTAGTGCTTTGAGTTTCTATGTTTATTTTTTCCTTTTGATTTCCTTTTTCTTTTTGTTTTCATGTATACTTATGCTTCTAAAGAAATTCTAATCAATTTCTCAGTGAATTTATAACATATGAGTTTTAATTGGTCTAAGAACTTTGAGGTTTAAATTTGGGTTATACTAGTGTCTTATATTTTTTGTTGATCTCTAATCTCATTCATGCATTCAATTTTGATTCATGAGTCACCTTAATATGTTTTCAGTATGATCTTTCTTCATTAAGGAACACAAAGCTGCTGTCACCTAATGACTATTCAGCAATTTTTCTTTTTTTTTTTTAAATTTCCTTTCTTTTCCCTAAAAGTGAGAAATATTTTGTAGCTACTCTCCAAATTTATTTGATCTTCTTTTTTACTATTATTTATTAAATTATTTATTCCTCATACATATCATCGTTCCTCCCAGAATATTTATTGTTGTAGTTTCAGTGTTTTCCATTGAATCTTGGTTACTTGTTGTAATTGAGTCTCCAATTATCTGATCGCGTGGACAACCAAATTTCTATTGAGATCCAAAGCGAATGTCAGCATAGGCTTGTTTTTTCTTTTTCTTTCTTTCTTTATCTTTTTACTTTTTATTTTTTATTTTTTATTTCTGATGTTGCTGCAGTCATGGACGTCTATCAAGTGACAAGACAGACCTTCACCAAGTTACTCTTTTTATTTGAAGAAGAGGCAGAGTGAACATCCTCAGTTACACTTACACTGCTTCAGCTTTCTAAATTTACACTCAATAAGTTTGGTACATAAATTTGGATATGCTTTGGCTAAAGCTATTTTAAAATTCTGGCATTACACTATTATTTAATAGTTAGTTTTTTAACTTAATGATCATTGTTTATAATTCACAATGTCTCTCCTTGTATGCACAACTAAACATTGAACTTCAATTCCCTTTTGATCATAATCTTTTGGTTTGAGTCAAGGTTGTTAAAATCGCGATTTGGATCGTAGAATCGTACGATTCTACGATCCAAAATGTTAAAAATGAGTCAAATCATGTATAAATCGTTTTTTTGGTAGAAACGGAGGTGAATCGGTAGAATTGTGCGTAGAATCGTAGACTTCCGTACGATTCTACCGATTCAACAAAACTCACTTTTACTTCATTTTTTACTGGGCCTTCTGGCCTTTCTGGGTCCTTTCTCGGTTTCTCTTTTGGGTTAAATTTAATTCTTTGGGGCAATATAATTGAAAGCCCAATAAGCCCATTATACTCAGTTAGCCACTTTGCCCAATAACTTACAATATATGAATATACATAATTACATTTACATATACTGTATATAACTCTATATTCGAAGTCGAAGACCTGAATCTGTAAAGCACTGAAGCCCCATTTGAAGAAGCCCTAGATTTTGCAAAGTGTCGACGACGGTGCGACCTGCGACATTGCAACTTGGCGAACTGTGATCGACCATTCTCTTTGAGTCTTTTCTCTCTTTAGACCGGCGACACTGCGATCGTGCGACCTGTGAGCTGCGATAAACTTTCAAGTATCAAGTATCAACTTCTCCACTTCTCTTTTCTTTCTTTTGGAAGTCTTGAAGACCTGCGATAGTGCGATTGTCAACCTCCTAGGCTCCTACAGCTCCAGCAACCTCTAGCAGCACCAACAAGGTCTCTCTGTTCACTTCGGGTGTATTTCCACTTCTCTCCTCTGTTTTGAGTTTTGATTTTGCAAGTCTTTTCTCTTCTATCAGATTACATGGTATGTTTTGCATCTTAATTCTATTGTAGTTTGTTCTTGTTGCTTGACTACTGTTTCTTTTGGTTGTTAAATTACTTTGAATTTGGGTGTCTTTGCTGCAAATTCAAAGTTGTGACTTTTCTATTGTGGCCCTATAAATTGATTGGTTGATGTTGATCATGATACTGATTACTGAGTTTTTCGTGGACTTTGTGTAACTGTGTTCTAGTTTGGAACTTTGGATTGAATATGCACTTTTGGGCATTGTGAAATAGTGTTTCTTTTGGTTGTTAAATACTTAAATTGCTTTGAATTTGGGTGTCTTTGCGACACTATTGGACATGTAGTTTTTAGATTCTAACTTTAGTATTAGTTTGTTATTTTTGCTTGGCATCATACTTGGTAATTGATATTCTATGAAATTGTTAGTATAAGTTTTGTTAAATGTTAGTTAGTGATATTTTTTTAGCCTTTTAGGTAAGAAGAAATATGAGAGAATGCAAGGATTCGAACCTTGATCTCCTCACACACAACTTCACTACTTTTAAATTGCATATTTGGCATGAAAAAGAATGCAAGGACTCGAAGTTTCGAACCTTGATCTCCTCACACATAACTTCAAAAGTTTAGAAGTTGCTTAGTTGGCATGAGAGCTCTACCTTTTGAGCTACATTCTTCTAGTATATGTTTGGAGTGGTATTTTTTTATATATTTTTGTGTTTTGTGCTTATTGTTGCTATATTTTAGAGGTATCATTGTTTAAAAAGTTAGTTTGAATTGTTTTTCTCCTAGTTTGGTAGAATCTTACGATTCATGATCCGATTCTACGATTCCGATTCTACGGAATCCAAAATGATCCAACATAGAATCCCGATTCTGACAACCTTGGTTTGAGTGATATCTATTGTCCCAAGAGGGGAAGTGCAGGGTTCAATTCCTAATTGGCACATAGTCACGCGCCTACTTATCCCAAAAAAAAGAAAAAAGGGAAAAAAAGAGTAAAAGAGAAAGAAATAAAGGATACCATTCTTAGACAGTGCCTTGTTACACTCCTGTTCTGTTTTAGTTTCATCATGTCCTCTGAGTTGTTTTCTTCTTGTTTTTAATGTGCTTGGTTGTTTTTATGCAATTTTTTTTTTACCAATTCCAAGAGTTTCCACATGGGGAACAGGCCCTATTCATCAGTTGGGCATATAAATCTGGAACCCTTTTTATAAAGCCATTTCAGCTTCTGGTTTTACTTGATTTTTGAAGTAACCCATGTTTCTGCACATGTCATTATGTTTCTGCTTTTGTGTGTACCTAGACATTGAGCTTTAATTGCATCTTTGTTTCATATAACCATTCTTAGACATTGCTGATCAATGCACTCTTGTTATGCTTTATTTTTCATCATGTGCCTGTGAGAGGCAGTAATGTTCTCTTTTATTTCATTATGTGCCTGAGTTGTTTTCTTTGTTCTTTTGAAATGCAAATACTTATTTTTGAGTGGTGCTTCAAAATTAAAGCCCTAATCAATTTAAGGATGCATTACGTAGAAAGTTTGCTTGACTATTTGTTTCAGTTTTACATTTTTTACTTGAGTATTTCAATTCTATTTGCATTTTGAAAGATGAGAATTTTGATAATATTATTCTTGCATTTTCCATCTCTTGTTTCGAACTGCTTTCCCTCAGTGAACTCAAGATTCGGGACGTATAAACGTGGAGTGGAAGTATCCATTTCACAGGATTTTAGACCAGAGAAAGAAAATCAAAGGATAACATGGGTTCTTTTCCCAAACAACCTCTGTTTTGCTTGAAATGGCCATGGGACGGACATCAGAATCCTAATGCCCACAATCACTGCAAATTTGAGGCTCCATGGCTATTCAGTTCTTTGCAAAATCTCACTGCCATCGCTGTCAATTTTTTCGACTCAATTCCAAAAACCCAATATCCATGGTACAAATCCCCGCTCCAATTTAATGCTGGAATCAGCCAAAAGAGCATTTTGGAAACAAGAAAGAAGACCTTGACTCCTGAAGAACAAGGAGAGGCAGAGCAGAGAGCACTAGCCTCTGCTTTGGCAAGTGGGAAAGAGGCTACAGTGATTGAATTCTACTCGCCCAAGTGCAGGCTCTGCAATTCCTTACTTAGTTTCGTCTTGGAAGTAGAGGGTAGAAATTCTGACTGGCTCAGCATTGTCATGGTTGATGCAGAAAATGAGAAATGGTTGCCTGAGGTACCTGGACTCAATCATGATTATTTTTAATCCATTTGTCAAAATTAATACTAATTTGGCAGACCTGATAGCTTTCCACTTGGAAGCAAGTACATCTTCATTATGCTTCTCAGTCTAAGTTTAGTTCTTCATCACCTTTCTGTAATCTGCATGGAGATTAGAAACAAGAAGATCCTGAGTTCATATATAGTTTTTTCGCATTTTTCTTGTTGGATTTGACCATTATATTGTTTAAGTAATAGGTAAGCCTATGTGAAATTGTGATATGAATTAGCACTAGTGGTTGTATCTGCAATTCTTTGTGATTTATAATGCAAGATATAAGTGTATGTTGTAGGAAAATATTTTCTTTATGGTGGTGAAAGTAGCACTATAGTTTCTCAAGTTAGTGTGATATTTTTAGCTATTTTTTTGGTCAGTGTTTTTACAAAAGCATGTCTGGGTATCCCCAATATT
The DNA here is from genome assembly GCA_026545225.1 of Cornus controversa. Classification (NCBI taxonomy): domain Eukaryota; kingdom Viridiplantae; phylum Streptophyta; class Magnoliopsida; order Cornales; family Cornaceae; genus Cornus; species Cornus controversa. Next base: position 24,480,295 of record CM048851.1, on the reverse strand, counting down.
TGGGACACAAGGAAAAGGAAACTAAATTTTATTAGAGCTCCTTTTTTGAGCAAGCTAGTGATGATCTTTGAGTTTTATCTGAAGGTGCCCTCACTGGGCATATAGTTTCGGCATAACTCAACTATATTTAGTGCTTCATAAATGCTCCAGCTGATCTAGATTATATCATTGTTTTCTGCAGCTTCTACATTATGACATAAAGTATGTTCCTTGCTTTGTACTGCTGGACAAATACGGGAGGGCGCTAGCAAAGACTGGTGTTCCAAGCAGTCGGTTACATGTAGTAGCAGGTGTCTCTCATCTTCTCAAAATGAAGCGTCCACAGAAGAATAAATGCTAGATTTCAAATTTACATTTGGAGGGACAAGAAAAAACTATTATCCATGTGAGTTTCATGTAGGTAATGTTTTTGGATCACATTGATTGGTCAGGAAAGCAATAACTTATTGGAATGCGACTAATGTTTGGGCAAAATGAAACTCTAATCATTGGGAAATTCTCTGTTTCCTAGACTTTAACATGCAAACTCTTCACAAAAGTTTTCATTTGAAAAATACCTTGGCAACTTAAAAGATCATAGAGCATGCCCTCTGAAAGTGTAGGGAGATATATATGTCTTTCAATTTTTCTAATTGTACATGTAATTTACTGTTACTGGCTGACCAAAGTAGTTGTACCACAATGGTTAAGTGCCTGTGTTGGCAGTTGAACTTGAAATCAGTGGCTATACCTAATTTGACCAATCCTGGTGCTGTTTTACTGGAAATTCTGAGTAAGTTGCAGCAAAATTGTCGTAGCAGCATTAATTCTAATGCTAATTTTCTATATCATCACATCAGTTACAATAACTGTATGTGTAGAACACTATACATCAGACTTTTCCATAAAGTTGAGAATGTTGTAGACGAAAGTGATGTTGGCTTTGGAACTCCTAATGCAAGAGGTAATGGGTGGAATTGTGGAAATGGCATGAACTGCATACCATTACCTTCACAATATGTCATAGAACTCTCTAGGAATGATTGCAAAGCAAAGTGCGAAAGGGATGCCCTCAACCTCCAGGAACGCGTACTATGGTGTATGTGCAACTGGTTCAGGTCTAGGGCTGGGACAAGAGAGAGTAACAATTTTTCGATCAGTGCTGGTGATAAGATAACCAAGACATGATTATAATCACTCTCAGCCAGCATTTACAAGTCCTCACTACTACTACCCCTCCAATGTTGTTCATATTATGGTTATCAATGATATCCTGTGTCTGTCTCTTAAGAGTTCAGTAAAATGAGATACTGCATGATAAAAAAAAAAATGAGATACTGCAGTACTTAGAATCACTCTAAATCCCACCTTTCCCCATTATAAAAATGGAAGCATTCCTCCCCTTCCAATTCATTGTTATTAACCCCTTTGCTTAGCAACCTACATGGCACATGAAAAACCTTCTTAAAATAGAAAAAAAAGGGAGGGATCTCCCTCCCTTAGACCCTTTGAGGGTCTGAAAAAGCCTCAAGAATTTCCATTGACCACAATAGAGTAGGAAACTAGGGAATAGAAGTATTGATTAGATTAATCCAGTGGTGATTCATTCCCAATTTCTCAAGCATAGCGAAAAGAAAGGCCCACTCACACTGACATTAGCTTTGCTCATGTCATGTTTGAGGGCTATAAAAGAGTGTTTCCTCCCTCTTTTGTTTTTCATATATTGTAATGGTTCATAACTTGAAAGAGGATTTTGTCTGTTATATATATATATATATATAGATATGCCTTTTTGCTATAAAAATGCACTTTGGGTTTCACTGATAATACTAGAATGGACTTGTTTGAGTCTATTGGTCATCACTTTGGCAAAATAATTTTGTAGGACATTGTGCAAAGAGATGAAAGGGTAAAGTCGGTGCATGAGGTTCCTGTCATTTCACGGTCTGTTGCGTCAGATGATGCAAAGGGATATAGGTCTAAATTGTGTGGCTGTGGTAGCATTTATAAGGGCTATATTTGTGTGATTAGTACTTTTAAGCATAAAACCAGTATAGAAAAAACTCTTGATAGCAGTTGTGACATCATCTTTAATGAAATTCCAGTATTTATGAAAGAAAAGGGGATCATACCATCTGAACCTGTGGCTGCATAGCAAAAACAACACACTTGACCTCCTCTTCAATCACCTGCTACAGTAGCTGCTGGTTTGAAACATAACTATGTTTGCACATCCTCATTGTTAATGCGACCAACCATAGCTCTGTCAAAGTTCAGCCTCCAGGAACAAGTGGCCAGATCTGTATAAATTAGCACCCACAGTGGACTCCATCCATGGCCTCCTCTGCAATTTCAAATACTCCCATTGAGCTGATCTTTTAATGTCATCAGTGCTTGCATAAAGAACATAAGACACCAATTGCCACTTCTACTATTATCTTCTAACTGTGAAAATCATTTTTGTCTATGACCACAATATCATTGTCCTCTTTACACAATAAGCAAATGCAACCAGCTCTGCCAACAAGATCAACAAAATTTTTTTTTTTTTTTTTTTTCTAATTTCAAAATTTTTTGACAAAATCTGGACTTTGCGTGTTGTACACGCGCAATGGACCCACCTTGCGTGTTGTACATGCACCGGGTGTATTTACACTAGGTGTATTGTAGACGTACTCCTAATTCTGGTAGGCACAACTGTAAAATTTAATATAACTTCAAAGGTAATGATTATCTTATAACTCGTGATATGTTGTTTGTGTCCTTTTGTATAATTAGATACGCATTTCACTCTCTAATGTACCATGAACACTAGCGATACAAACAAAGTCATACAATAATTTATCTTTGCCACTTCTGAAAAACAAAGATAAAAATTTAGAGTCATTCAACTGGTAAATTGAATCCAGAATAATAATTAAAAATAAAAAACAAGAAAGATTGCTTCAAATTTAGATTATTATTATTTTTTAATTTCAATTCTCAAGCACATATTTTATAATCTATATTTTCACATGCAACTTTAGCGTATATAATAACAACATTTTAGATATTTGCTGAGCTTTGTATTACTAGTATATAAATGAAATTTTTTTCAGGTCTACATTTAAATAATAATAGGGTATATACCACTTACATTCTCTTAGTTTAGCGAATATTCCAACTCGAATTCCTCCCTCTGTGACATCAGATGAACATAATCTTCTGACATCATCGGCATAAAAGTGTATAAATGGTCATTTTTGTCATTCTCATGCATGAAATGACATCTTTGACCTCATTAAGCAATGCATAATTACAAAACTAACCTTGACTTATGGAAACAAATGTACAACAATGCCCCTCACTTTCATTATATATATATGTGTGTGTGTGTGTGTGTGTGGATATAGGCTTTTTCCATGAGAAATTTTGTTTTCTTTCTTTTTATTGAATGTCATAATGCCTCAAGGTTCATTGTTCCTTCTTAACACTATTATTTATGCATCATAAGAATCAATTGATATATAATGTAATATGTAGTACACTTTTTTTCCCTAACAGATTACATAACAAACACATGTATTGGAACTTCCGACCAATGCCTATTAATCTATCAATAATACTTTGTTCATGCAATGTCTGACATGCTATATCAATGCCCATTAAGTATTACATGCAAAGCCTTTTAAGCCATACCAAACTGAGTTGACAAAATCTAGGTAAGTATTTCATGCAATGCCTGTTATGCCATATCATAGCTGCAAAAACAAAATACAACTATTGTCCAACAAAATAAATGTTAAGTCATATCATGGCTGCAAACTACCCCAAAATGGCTGCAAACTATCCCAAACATCACAATTACAACTTAAGTGTTAAGCCACAGAATGATTGCCAAAACATATCATAATTGTTCAACATCACAATTACAACTAATTCAGGTCTTCATTTGATGCAGTCCTTGGATTTTGAGATCCTCCTATCCCACTTCCTTTAGATTCCAATTGTCCAAATACAGGTATATATGTCCCTCTCCCCCAACCAAGTCTTGTTGAGTTGTCTACTCATGTATGTGCTAAACAAGGTCTTGTTGAGCTGCCTACTTTTCTCTGTGCTAAACCAAGTCTTATTGAGCTGCCTACTCCTCTCTGTGCTAAACCAAGTCGTGTGGCAATCTCTGTTTTGTAATGTGGGGGCATAAAAAGTCCTTCATGTCATAGAAAATCCTCTTCCTTGTGCAAAAGTAGGAGCCGCACTATCTCTAACTCCTTGTGCAGTTGATGTAGATACAATCCCACTTACCCCCTGTTCACTTGTAATTGAGCTCTATCTTACTCTCTGTGCACTTGGAACAGAGCTCACTCTTCCTCTCTGTGCACTTGGCACTGAGCTCCCTTTTCCTCTTTGTGATGAGACTGACCTCTTGTCACAACCCTCAAAATTAAATACAAGAACTCTAGTCCAATACTTAAATCTAGTGCATGACCACAATAAAATATCCACAATCAATCATATTAACATTAAGTGAAATCATCTTCGTTCAACGATTCCATTAAAACTAAATGAATCCAATAATCGATATTATCTAAATAAAATTCCAGCTACTAAAATCATACTTATTATATGAGTTCTCAATAACAAAACCAATTGAACTAATAATAATATAAAAAAAAAAAGACTAGATGCTATCCATCAACATCGCCACCTTCATCATAGGTCTATACCATATGCTTACTCAACGATTACCTGAAAATATTAAAGAGGTGAGCTTACAAGCTTAGCAAGAATATCGCTAAACATAATCACTGCTGAGCAAATTGACCTCACCTTATACTCTCATATATAAAGTAACTCACAACAATCAATTATATCATTTCAAAATCAGTTATTCAAAACATTAGCAATTAATATATCAAAAATAAAGAATGCACAATCTCATATAAGATGCATTGATCATATATAACCCATCTTAAGTCAATTTTATGATTTTTTGCATGTTACTATCATTAGTTTTCTTAATCACCGGTCTCGAGTTAGTTAACTCTATTGATTAACTTGTCTTAAATTGCACATATCTCACATGAGCCTCAAACTCCCCTCCAATAGGTGGATTGCTCAGCCAACAAAGTGATGTGCATCACATAGTCCCAGACTATCGAAAACATACATGTGGCTAGGTTTGTACGTCTACTCACCTAGATGGTCCCGGACCACGTCCACATAATAAGGGTATGCTCAACCCTATGGCCATACAAAAAGGATAGTGCACTTCCAAATAGGCTGGTCTCGAACCATGCCTAACAACTCCTCATAGGGCTAGTCCTGGACTATCCTTTCATTACTTGGATAACATCTATTAATTACCAATTATGCTAATTTATTAACCGTATACAACATTAAACAAATTTAACGTGTTCATATACATTTTAGTTATTATTCAAGGCGTACAATACCCAACCAATGAGAGCACAAAATTCATGAAGGTTCCTTAACATCAACTATAAGTCTTGCCAAAATTTCAGAACTTAACTATTTACCATTTATCCGTGCTTTCCAATTAAATGCACCAAAACACTACTTTTTCGGACTTTAATTTAGTTAAACTAGCTAAAAATAACTTAAAATCCAGAATTTCAACACAATTAGGTTCATTATGCAAAAACCTATTATTCTAGAATTTTTCATAATTTCCAGAATCGAAATGCTATGTTTTCCTAATTTTCTCTAAATTAAAATCGCCAAACTCAAAATTAATTATAGGACTTTTATATCTCTAAGCATTCCAAATTTAGTGTAATAAAGATTTCAACCAAAAGTATAAGCGTCGCAATCTAAATTTTAAGATTCTGAACACTCATTTATATACACACACACACACACACACACACACACATAAAGAAACACCATAAGCCATGTCATATGACATGATTCCTATGTCTTGTTCTAGTGAACAATTATATTACCAAACTCACCTTTACCAACCAATATATAGGTACAGTGTTTGGCATATACACACACACACCCCACTATTTCTGTATCCAACCCCACGTTATTTATAAACCATACCCGGTGATCTATTCATCTTATCAACACATCTATACCACAAACCTATATATATATATATATATATATCCATAAATACATAATGATGAACACACAGGAAATCAAAAGTTACAGATTCACTGAGCTAACACTGTACACCCAATCACGACAATAAAGTAATCAAATTCTAACATTCATGTTTACAGCAATATGTTAATCTATGTACAAACAAAGTATATATATAATTATATATGCATACATGCGTTAGCCAAGTTCAGTACCTATTCTTCCTAAAACAAAATCTAAATTCAAGCATTAATAGTAGCGTCCATTATTTAAGCATGCCCGATTAGTTTCAAAGAATTTCATCCTATCATAATTCTAATTTTCTATCACCATAAATTACTACAATAACATACTAGAATAATTTTCTAATAAACTTAATAAATCAAGTTACTAATTTATATAAAAACGCAAAACAAGATCAACTTGCCTTAAATATTTCTTTAATTCAATCTTTGCATCTCCTACCAGCGGATCCCTCAGTCGCGTCTCTCTCACTCTCGCTCTCTCACTTTGCGTGAAATATTGGAGTTTTAGTTTACTATCACCAACCTCAGCCTAACATACAAGTGAACGACAAGGTCTACCATAAAGTACCTCATACGGTGTCATGCCAATACTAGCCTGATAATTATTGTTATATGCGAACTCAATCAATGGAATGTGATCCTCCCAACTACCTCAAAAATCTAACACACAAGCATGAAGCATATCTTTCAACACCTAAATGACCCTCTTGGACTGGCCATCGGTCTAAAGATGAAAATCAATACTTAAACTCAAAGAAGTACCAAAAGCATTCTGAAATCTAATCCAGAAGTGAGATGTAAAGCGAGGATCACGATATAAAGCAATAGACACTGACACTCCATAGAGCTTGAAGATTTCCTTAATGTATACCTCACACAACTTCTCCCTAGAGTCAGTAGCTTGAATGGGTAGAAAATGAGCTGATTTAGTCAATCGGTCCACCATATCATGATTCTGTCTCGACCTTGGTAATCCCATAATAAAATCCATCATCCCATTTCTACTCAGGAACACGGAATGGTTGTAGTGGTCTAGATCGTCTCTGATGCTCAACCTTCACTCGCTGACAAGTAAGGCATTTTAACACAAATTCTGCCACATCATATTTCATGTCTTCTCACCAGAACTACCTCTTAAGATCATGATACATTTTAGTGCCACTTGGATGCACTGTGTACCTAGAATGATGTGCCTCTTCTAAAATATCTCTCTTAAGGTCTGCCAAGTCCATAACACATAGCTTACGTCAAAATCTCACACCACCATCTACTCCACGCGTCCAGTCAACATTACCTTTATTCTTAGCAACCTCAACTACTCTAGCCTGCAATCTCTCATCTTGAGTCTGTGCTTGAATAATTCGACTAATCAAGGTCAGTTGTATTGTCAAACTACAAAGAATAGTGCCCATACTCTGAGAAGTTGGTGTAATGGAGAACTCTGCTAATGCCTCTAACATCATCCACTCATGTATCATTATAAAGGCAACCAATCCTATCGGCTTCGGGCTCAATGCATCAGCTACCACATTCACCTTCCCAGGGTGATGTTAAAGGGTCATATCAAAATCCTTCATCTTCTCCATCCACCTTCGTTGTCTCATATTCAATTTCTTTTAAGAGTAAAGATACTTGAGGCTCTTGTGATCGAAGAACAATTTAAATTTCTCACAATACAAGTAATGCTTCTATACCTTCAGTGCCAAAACCACTGTCGCCAATTCCAAGTCATGGTAGGGTAATTTTGCTCATGTAGTTTAAGCTATCTAGAGGCATATGCCACCACCTTACCCTCTTGCATCAGAACACACCCAAGACCCTGATGCAATGCCTTTGTGTAGATAACAAATTTCTCACCACTAAAAGGAATGGTAAGAATTGGTGTTGAAGTCAATCTAGTCTTCAACTCCTCAAATGCCTATTCATAACGGTGATCCCAAACAAACTTCACATCCTTCTGGATCAAACGAGTCAAATGTGCAATAATCTTAGAGAAACCCTCAATGAAATGCCTATAGTATCTTGCAAATCCCAAGAAACTACGAATCTTAGTGATAGTAGTAGGTCGTTTCCAATTTAACACAGTTTCCACCTTGGCAGAATCCACTGAGACTCCATCCCTAAAGATCATATGTCCCAAAAACTTTATATGCTCATACCAAAACTCACATTTCTCAAACTTAGCATAGAGTTGATGCTCACATAAAATCTGAAGTGTAATACTCAAATGCCACTCCTGTTCCTCCTTACTCTTGGAATATATCAATATATAATCCACAAATACCACAACAAACTGATCCAAATAGGGTCTAAACACTCGATTCATCAGATCCATAAAAGCTACTGGAGAGTTAGTCAACCCAAAAAGCATGACTAAGAACTCGTTGAGACCATAATGAGACCTGAATGCAGTCTTAGGAATATCCTCCTCTTTAATCCTCAACTGATGATAACCAATTCTTAGGTCAATCTTAGAGAAAATTGTGCCCCTCTGAGCTGGTCAAACAAATTATCAATATGTAGTAAAGGATACTTATTCTTGATCATCACCTTTGTTACCCAAGAATTGACCCTAGAGGAGGGGTGAATAGGGTCAATGGCAAACAATAATAATTTTTCACTAATATCAATTATAAGAATAAATCTAAATGAAAGCAATAGTGAAATGGTTAAAATAAACTTGATACACAAAGATAAGAGAGAGAGTTAGAGAGAATCAAACACAAGTGACGCAAGATGTAGCGTGATTCGGAATTCCCTACTGCACGACTCAAGATCCCTCTTGAGATTTTCTCAAATCTACTAAGGCTTCTCCTTTCGGGTGGAGAGCAAACCTTTACAATGAAGCTTACAAGCTTCTTCCTTCTCTTGCTAAGTGAAGTTCTTCACCTAGTCTTCTAGGGTTTAAACCAACCCTTTACAATGAATGAGAGGAAGATTGGAGTACAATAAATAATATCTCTCAAGAATAAATGCTCAAGTTTCAGCTCACAACTATAGCAATAAATGAATCTCAAGTTTGAAGCTCAAATCTTTGTTTCAAGTGGGTGAGATGAGTAAATGATGATCAATCAATGTATGCTTGGTGTCCCTCTTCCATAAATACAGATCAAGACTCATATATAACATCTATTTCCAAAATATGGCGGTTGGAGGTGGTTAAGCAACATTAAATGCAATCAACTAGCCGTTTCAGATCTGTTCCTGTAAGGTTAGTCGATTGGTCATTTAGCATTAGTCGACTGATGAGATTTTCAAGGCAAAAATAAATTTTGAACCAATATAAGTCGACTAATGAGATTCTATAAGTCGACTAATTTGCCCCTCTACAAATGACTAAAAAGTTCTGTCAACGTTAGACGATGCTTAGTCGACTGAGGAAAATTTCTTAAAAAATATTTCAAGGCATAAGTCGACTGATGCATTTTCATAAGTCAACCAGTCTGTCCCTTTGGGAATGTCAACAACTCACAGTCTCTATAAGTCGACTGATAAGATTGTATAAGTCGACTGATACATGCTGAACACTGAAAAATAGAGTTTTAACATCCAAACAAAGCCTAAACCAACAAGGACTTAAAAGATGTGATTCAATGTGATCAAGTCCTATTCTCAAGAGGCTAAAGACCTATATGAAATGTAAGAATGATATGCACTTGGTCTTAAAAACTTATTTTTGAGAATTTGAGCTCTAGCAAGATATTCAAATAAGCTTTACAAGATTACCTAAATTCTCATTATTTCCTAACTACCCCAAATCTTCTTTGATTGGCATGATTCTTCAAGTTTGATGTGCCAACTTCATTTTCATAGGATGAATTCTTTTGCTCATATCATCTTCAATGATATCATCTTCATTGTGAATGCTATCTTGAATAGATCATTATTTTAAGCAATCACTTAAAGTAAATGTTAGAACTTAACACCATTAATGTTTTGTTATCATCAAAATTATAAGATTGCCCTTTGGTTAAAACCTTTAGGTTAACAACCTTATTTAGTGCACGATAATCAACACACAAACGAAGTGACCCATCCTTTTTATTGATAAACAGAATAGGTGCTCCCCAAGATGATGTATTAGACCAAATAAACCCACGATCTTACAAATCTTAGATCTAACTCTTTAATTCCCTCAGCTCAACTGGCGCTATCCTATAGGGTGCCTTGGAGATAGTTGATGTGTCAGGAATGAGATTAATGCAAAAATCTACTACTCTCCTAGGAGGCAAACTTAGAATATCCTGGAACATATCAACATACTCTGAAACAATAGGAATCCACTCCATAGTCATATGTTGTGCATCCATCTAAACATAGCCAAGAAACCCCATGATCATAGTACCCTCAAACTTCACATCTAAGCCGATAAGGAAACTGTCCCAGAAGGGAGAAGATAATTATATTCTCATAGTAGTTCAATTGGGTATGATATCTCGCCAACCAATCCATACCCAATATAGCATCAAACTCTCTCATCTGTAGTACAATCAAATCAATAGGAAACTCTAATTCCCCAATCCTAATAGAGCAAGCACGACACACCCTATCAAGTGTCGTCGCGCTTTCAAGTGGAGTCGTAATAGGTAAGACATCACTCATAAGTTCAGGTTCTAATCTAGTGTGTTCACAAATGACAAGGTGATGAAAGAATATAAAGAACCTAAATTAAACAACATTCTAACTATATTACCATAAATTGCAAGTGTACCTTCCACCGTAAGTGGTGCAACATCCTGCCTAACCTCTAGAACAACAGCATAAACTCTCACGCCTCTATATTGTTGCGGTTCCTAAACCCTCTGTAGCCCTCTCTACGTGGTTTAGTACAACAACGAGCCATGTGTTCCCTCTCTTGGCAATTGTAGCAATGCCCAAGAAACTGACGCGACTGTGTATTCTGCGGTGTAGCTGGCACTAAAGCCGTGGACTACTCACCTTCACTAACTCTCTGTCGTTTCCCTACTCGCTAATCCAACCTACTTCTCTACCATGTTTGACTTTGCCCATCCCTCTGAGGTTGCTCCTGTTGTTGTCCCTTCTGATTCGGTTGAGAATTAGAGATAATCTTTCCCTTGCCTTTCTATTCTGCCTTCTGCTCCATCTGTCTCTGATACTCTATATTATGCTCCTCGTTTCTCATGGCACATTGTACAATATCCGAGTATCTTGTTACTGCTGACCGATAACCATCTTCTTGATGTTTGAAGCCAAACCATGCACACACTTTGAAACCTTATCCTCCTCATTTGTAACCATATAGGAAGTAAATCGTGAGAGTTCAGTGAACTTGGCTTCATACTAAATAACAGTTATGGTGCCCTGCTCCAACTATATGAACTCAACAACCTTTTTCTCCCTTAATGCATGTGAAAAATATTTGTCGTTAAACCAATTCTTGAACTCATCCCAGTTCATCTCTAGGATATCAATATCTCGGGTCACTGACCGCCACCATTAGTATGCCTCACCAAAAAAGAGAAAAGTTGCAACTTTCCTCTTTTGCACCTCAATGCACTCCGTAATCTCAAACATTTCTCCATATTCGCAATCCATCTTTCAGTATCTAGTGAATTGGCAACACTTGTAAATTCCACAGCACCTAATCTCTTTATCAGTTTGACAAGAGGATATGTAGGACTATGTCCCGCTTCAGGATTTGGCATCTACAATGCCTCTTTCATTTGAGCAACTCCACGTCCTGCTCCACCATAGTCGGCGCCACCACATCTAACACATCCCCTACCTCTACTAGCTCCAAACATCCTATTTTCAATAATGAATAACATTATCATTAATCCAATGATCAGTCATAATTAAAACTGGAGTATGGTAAGAAAACACATAATCTATCCTTTAGCTAGGTAATCTTAAACCTAAGCTCTGATACCAAAATGTCACACCCCTCAAAAGTAAATACAGGAAGTCTAGTCTCATACTTAAATCTAGTGCATAACCAAAATAAAATATTCACAGTCAACCATATTAACATTAAGTGAAATCATCTCCGTTCAACGATTCCATTAAAACTAAATGAATCCAATAATCGATATTGTCTAAATAAAATTCCATCAACTAAAATCATACTCATTATATGAGTTTTCAATAACAAAACCAACTGAACTAATAAAAAAAATTGAATAAGGCTAGAAGCTATCCATCTCCATCGCCACCTCTATCATAGGTCTCTACCATATGATTACTCAACGAGTACCTGAAAATATTAAAGGAGTGAACTTACAAGCTTAACAAGAGTATTGCTAAACACAATCATTGCTCAACAAATTAACCTCACCTTATACTTTTATATATAAAGTAACTCACAGCAACCAATTATATTATTTAAAAATCAATTATTCAAAACATTATCGATTGATATATCAAAAATAAAGAATGCATAATCTCATATAAGATGCATTGATCACATATTACCCATCTCAAGTCATTTTATGATTTTCGGTATGTTACCATCGTTAGTTTTCTCAATCACCGGTTATAAGTTAGTTAACTCTATTGATTAACTTGTCTTAAATTCCACATATCTCACATGAGACTCAGGCTCCCCTCCAATAGGTGGCTCTCTTAGCCAATAAGGTGGTGTGTATCGTATAGTCCCAGACTACCAAAAATACACATATGGCTAGGTTTATACGTCTACTCAACTAGATGGTCCCGAACTACATCCACATAATAAGGATACGCTCAACCCTATGGCTATACAAAAAGGATAGTGCACTTCCAAATAGGCTGGTCCCGAACCATGCCTAACAACTCCTCATAGGGTTAGTCCCGAACTCAAACACTACTTTTTTGGACTTTAATTTAGTTAAACTACCTAAAAATCACCTAAAGTCCAGAATTTCAACACAATTAGGTTCATTATGCAAAAACCTATTATTCTAGAATTTTTCATAATTTTTGGAATTGAAATGCTATTTTTTCTTAATTTTCTCTAAATTTAAATCACCAAACTCAAAATTAATCATAGAATTTTTATTTCTCTAAGCATTCCAAAAATAGTACTCCCTCTGTCCCATAAATCTTGGGACGTTTGGGGAATCAAATTTTTTATGGTAGTGTAGTTTTAATATATTTTATTATAATGATAATGAATGAATTTACAGATTAGTCCTTGTTAAAGGTTTGTATTAGTATTATATGCTAGGGCCAACTTTTAGGGTAGTGGAGTTTGAAAAGGGTAGTTTAGAAATCATATAAAAGATAGTACATCTATATTAAGAATGGATATGTATTTTGGCATATCCCAAAATGGAATAATGGTACATACACACACACACCCCATTGTTTCTGTATTCAACCCCATGTTATTTATAAACCATACCCTGTGATCTATTAATCTTATTAACACATCTATACCATAAACCTATATTTATAGTATAACTTATATATACACACACACATATATATACACACATAAAGATGAACACGTAGGAAATCAAAAATTACAGATTCACCGAGCTAATGCCATACACCCAATCATGACCATAAAACAATCAAATTCTAATATTCATGTTTACAACAACATGTTCGTCTATGTACAAACAAAGTATATATATAATTATATATGCATACATCCGTCAGCCGAGTACAGTACCTGTTCTTCCTAAAACAAAATCTAAATTCAAGCATTAATAGTAGCATCCATTATATAAGCATGCCCAATTAGTTTCAAAGAATTCCATCCTATCATAATTCTAATTTTCTATCACCATCAATTACTACAATAACATACTAGAATAATGTCCTAATAAACTTAATAGATCAAGTTACTAATTTATATAAAAACACAAAGCAATATCAATTTGCCTTAATTATTTCTTCAATTCAATATTTGCCTCTCCTACCATCTGATCCCTCAGTCTTCTCTCTCTCTCTCTCGCTTTGCGTGAAATCTTGGGGGTTTTAGTCTATATTGTCCGTATAAAACCCTAGTCTTTTAATTTATATAGAGTTTATTTAAAAGTCATCATCCTATTAGGATTAGAATCCTATTTAATTCAAATCCCTAATCTTGGAACATATATATATACATATATATTTTACTTATTTACTTCTATGTCCCTTTCTTTTTAAAATAAACTAAAATAAATTCTGAGGTGTTACACCTCCCATTTCTTATTTGTAACCGTCACACATAACAAACAATTGAAAAATTACACTGACCACCCACTTCCTATTTTCTCTCTGTGCATGTGAAAACAAGATTCAAATTACAATTTACACTAAGTAGTTTGCACTAGAAATTTTACTAATAGATCCTGTAGCATTCTAACTAATTTGCACTAGAAATTGTAGTTTACACTAAGTACTTTATACACATTATAAACAATTGAAAATTTGTTGAAACTCTAAGGACTAGTTTGGTACACAGGAATGGAGGTGGAATGGAATATCCATTCCATTTCTGATTCCATTTTTCTTGTTTGTTGTATTACATTAGAAATGGAATGATCATTCCAACAAAACCATTCCTCCTCTTGAGTTATGGAATGTCCATTCCATTCCCACTCATTATTAAAACCATCATCTCTCTTCATTAATTTATCTCTCTCTCTTTTACAACTCACTCCAAAATATAAATATATTTAATGGGTATATGGAGTTCATTTATATATATATATTAGATAATTAGCATTAATTTAACTATTTATGCAATTTACAACTCACTCTATGAAAGTAATTAGTGTTAATTTCTTTCTCTATATATAATAGGTATGTTATATACTTGCCATACACCTATATACATATACGTATACTTGTCACATGCCCATATATATAAGTTGCTATATTTTAAGATGTGAAAGAAAATGAAGGTTCTTGTTTAATCACTTTCAGTTTTTAATAAAGTATTAATTTTTTTTTCCGTATAAAAGATTATATTAATCTTGACTAGAAGGAAAAAAAGATGGATTATATCTTGATTTAGAAAGTTTTAATTGAATGGGTAATTAATTTTTATTTTCTTCACATGATAATTAAATTAAAGTTGGCTAAATGTCCTATTTTAAAAACTTTTTATGTTTTATATGGAAAAGTATATTATGTTGGAAGGTACTACTATTTCATTCTTACATCATTCTCTATTTGTAACCAAACATTAGAATGAGAATGATCATTCTATTCTATTCTCATTCTTATTTCATTTTATTCTTGCGTACCAAACTAGACCTAAAAGAATTGAAAAATAATAGAAAAATAATACATGTTATGTGTTTTGCCTTGATTGGAATGTCATTTGTCATTTGACTCTCTTGCTCCAATTTTTTTTTCTGCATGTTAAAATAGGATTCACATTAGAAACAATTGAAAAATTGTTGAAGCTCTAAAATAATTGAAAAATAATGGAAAATTAATACTTGTTCCCTTATAGTTGGAGCCCTTTGACCACCCCTTCTATTGTGTCCCCATCATCTTGCAATTATGGCACCTTACAATGCAACTCATTTTTACCATATTAGTACCTCTAGGAGGTTCATCAACAACCCTCTTCCTATTTTTCCTAGGCCTACCAAGTAATCTTCTAGGAGGAGGAGGTTCCAATTGTACTCCATTATAGGGCTCCCACATTTGTTGATGAGGTATAGGATGTATAATCTCTTCATGTATCTTCATATATGTTTCAATAATGAAGTAGAGATCACAAAAAGCCTCAATCTTCTCTCTTTGGAAACATATAGCAGCTACTGCATGGATACAAGATATGCCAGAGATTTGCCAACCCCTACGGTCATATATTCTTGATGGCAGATTCACAATATACCTAAATGTTGGAGCTTGTACCTCAAAACCAACAACCATCACATTAAAAGATCTTCCATCATCAATAGATTTGTTTAACTTTTTCCTTATGTTTGGTGTAACCAATTCATTCTAAGTACATCCTTGTTGGTACCTCATGTGAATTCTTTCTATTAATTAATTTTCCCTAATCTCATCTAAGCATGAGAGTAGAGGTAGGAACCTAAGATCACCCACCCAATTGTTGAAGCTCTCACTTATGTTATTTGTAACATGATCACTCTTCCTTACTAGATGGAATGCATGCCTAGCCCATGACAATAGTTCAAAATAATTCATTAGTCAGTCATGAGCATCCCTTAACATACCCTTCATTTGGTTCATTGCCTTCTTAAATTCCACAGCATTATAAGCTTTAACAACTTTCTAAATTTTCTATCTCAGCATTATACTAGGATATTTCTTCTTATATGCATTGTACAAATGCCTACAACACAATCTGTGATTTGCTTGAGGAATGGTTTCAAGCAATGCTGTGTCAAAACTCTATCAGAAGTGGAATGAAAAAATAGAAAACTATTTAATAAAATAGTAAAATGAATTTAAAAAAAATTAAATTATACACTAAAGTAATTATGACTACACTACCAACCTTTTGCATATCTGACATGAATGTTCAAGGCTTTGAAATTGCATCTACCTCCAAAATAGTACTCAAGGGCTGTAAAAAAATGCTTAACTATCCGTTCACTTTCCACCAAAACAAATGCTACAGGAAATAACCCATTATTAGCATCCAAAGTTATAGCTAACAACAGTACCCCACCATAAGGTCCCTTCAAATGGTAGTCATCTAACCCAATAAAAGGTTTGCATCCCATCTTGAATCCAGTCCTCATAACTTTAAATGAAATATATATGTAATCACTCGCGGGGTGGATTACCGGGGCATGTCAGGATTGCTCAATCCCACATCGCCTAGGTATGGAGAAGGGGATGTGCTTATATGTAGTATATTCTCTTCAAATAGTATGAGGCCTTATGGGGACCCAAGAGCAAAACCGTGCGGGCTTAGGCCCAAAGTGGACAATATCATAACATGTGTTGGAACGGGGTATTATAGTTGGTATTAGAGCCAGGTTCTAGCCGGAAGTGTGCCAACGAGGATGTCGGGCCTCATAAGGGGTGGATTGTAATCACCCGCGGGGTGGATTGCCAGGGCATGTCAGGATTTCTCAATCCCACATTACCTGGGTGTGGAGAAGGGGATGTGCTTATATGTAGTATGTTCTCTTCAAATGGTATGAGGCCTTTTGGGGTAAAATCCAAGAGCAAAACCGTGCGGGTTTAGGTCCAAAGCGGACAATATCATACCATGTGTTGGAGTGGGGTATTACAATAAAGATCCTTCTAAATGTTGGGTTCAAATTTAAATCATCTCTACAATGGCTAAACTTAACTACACTACCTGGATTAGATTTTCTGACTTCAATAGCAAATGGTGACAATAATTTGTATGAGGCTTTATGACTTCTCTTAACTTCAGCTATTGCCTTCTCTTTTGCCATATATGACTTTCCTCTTTGGCACAAGTCCATAGGGTCCTCTAATTGCCCCCTTTGAATATTTTCACAGTCAGCTCTGGATTCTCTTGAATTTTTTTCTCAAATTTCTTAGCTAACCAACTGGCAATTGCTTCTTTATTGTTCTTTATCTTAACACAGTTATGTACATCATTCAATGAATTAATTATATATGTCACAACATATGAGAGAGGGGATGCATGTATCCTCCATAGGCAACCCTCTATTACACACTTGCAAGTCACTCCCTCGTTTTATTTTTTTTTATCCTTTTAAGTCTAAATCCATCCTAAATTACATGATCCCTCCATATCTCTCTAAATCGGTGTACATTTTCAAATATATAAAACCTTTTCAATTTAAATTTGGACTCATCACCTCTTTCAAAAACTTTTCCAAACTTGCTTAGATCAAGCACCACTTCCTTTGGCTATCTCTTTCTTATCACTTGATAAGTAGCTAGATTGCAATACTTTATCTCCTTCCCTTTCACTTTCCCTATCCCTATTCATAACCCTATCCAAATTACTTTCTCATATACTAACCCATCATTACCCCCATTGGTAGCTAACTTAGAGCCTAAATTAGCTTCCTCACTAGCATTCCAATCTTCATATTCACTGCTAAAATCGTACACATTATCCTCTTAAGAATCAGAGTGGCCCTCCTCAACATTTTCACCACCCTCAGCCTCAACCTCAGCATCCTCCCCATTCACATGATTATTGTCACCAACACTCATACCCATATCTTCATCCACACCATAGAATGTTGAAGCATTAACATGACTGAAGATGTTTCAACTGATGAAAGTGTTGGTCCATTATTTATAGTATCAACATGGACAGGTTTCTCTAGGACAACTACTATATTTATGACTTTCCTAAAGTTGTGAAATTCAAACATATCCAGTACATCAGTGTCACTACTTAGTTCAAATTTAAGCTTACTCATAGGTAATTCATGGTGAATTGTAAGTATACCACCCAATATCACCATACACTGGCCTATTCAGATACTTATAACAATCATCTTGCAATTCCAAAAGAGAATATATATCAAGATCCACATTCCATAAAGTAACTACCTTGTCCAAATGATGGGCATGTAACTCATAGAGGTGGTCCATGACTAACAAACAAACAAGTACTGCACTTGTAAATAACAACAATATAAATACATATAATTATTATAACTTAGTAGCATAATATTATCAGCATCACTGAATACCTTAATTGACAGTCCCAATTAGAAGGCCTAATTGAAACCCCCAATTAACAGTCCTAATTAAAATACCTAATTGAAACCCCCAATTAAAAGCCCTAATTGACTGTCCTAATTAAAAAAACTAATTGAAATCCTTAATTAGAAGCCCTAATTAAAAGTCTTAATTGAAATCCCCAATTCGAAGCCCTAGTTGATAGTCTCAATTACAAGTCCTAATTGACACCCCCAATTTGGAGCCCTAATTGACAGTCTCAATTAGAAGCCCTAATTGAAACCCCCAATTAGAAGCCCTAATTGAAACCCCCAATTAAAACATATAAATAAGCCCTAAAATCTAACATATATTGAATGCACAAAAGCATATTATTCGTATAGGTATAAAAACCCTAAATTTCAGAACAATAAACCCTAACATACAAAACCCAAACTACGACAATCATACACAGAAACCTAATCATGATTGATCTAATCAATACTAAAATATAAATATGGAAACAATTTCAGAATGATAAACCCTAACATACAAAACCCAAACTGCGACAATCGTACACAAAAACCTAATCACGATTGATATAATCAAAACTAAAATCTAAACATGGAAACAACAATATATACATACCTCGTACTCAACAAGCCCTGATAGCGACCATTAGTAGTTAGGAAGCCCTAACAGGGACTGTTATTGGTCTAGTGAACGATGAAAAAATGATTTGCTCCGATTAGATTCTTCTTTTGGTTTGATTATACGCTCTGAAGAAAAGAAATCAACTCAACACTATCTCACCAAGCCATAATAGCGACCGCTGGTGTGTGTCTCTCAATTTCTCACACTCTCTCTAAGATCCTCTTAAAAAACACGACCAAGTGTTTGGATACACTTAGGTTAGATACATACAAGGATAATTAGGTATTTTAGCATCATTGGATTTTATTAATTAAATTAAATATATTAATCATGGGTAAAATCGTAAATTTACCAAAAATCATTAGTACACCTGACGAATGTTAGTTACAGGGGTGTAGTCAAAATTATTGAAACTAGAGGGGTCTAGTTTGCATATTAGCTAAATTGAGAGGGTGTAAGTGGTATTTATCATAATAATATTAATACTATTTTTTGTTTTTTGTTTTTTTTAGAATAATGTATTACTTAGAAAGCACGGACACTTCACCAAGGGTGCTATACCCATGTCAAACACTTGGATACTGTGCCAGACACTTGGACACTCATCGAACACGTGTCGGACACTTCATAGAAGTGTTTTGACATTTTTCTTTTTAGGACACTTCTCGGACACACATTCGACACTCATCAAACACGTGTAGGATACTTCATAGTAGTGATGTATATTCAAGCATTTCGAAAGGAAAGGGTAAATTTGGCTTAATTACCCTCAAATTAAAGTTTTTACAAAATTATCCTAACACCCCTGTTAGATTAACCATCCGTTAAACAAAATTACATCTAATATACAATTACAAAAGTACCCTCAAGTTATAATGCTTTTGTACAAAAATAACCTTAATTTCTAATTCTTTAATTGAAATTAACATATTATATATATATTTTTCTCCATCAATTCCACATCAGCACTACTGCCATCGAGGATAGTTTTTGTATTTTGATTTTTTATATTAATTGATTTTAATAGAGCTGACTATCAATTAACGGTAGGGGCACCTGGAGTAAAGTCAACCAAAACTGTGGAGAAGTTGAACACTATATTTTTAAAACTTTAATCTGAGAGTAATTAGGCAAAACCTCATGAAAGGTCAGAGTAATTTACTCGAAATAAAATTATATGTGACTAAGTTATGATTAAAAATCTAAGTTAAATATATGTAGAAGACTAAATAAGTCTAATTCTTTAATTTTTTTTAATCTATTTGTTTACTTTTGTTTATAAATTTGTTTGATTAATTGCTTGTCGATAAATTGAAGTAATTCTGTAATATAATTTTTTTTGTTGAATAATTAATATATTATATTATTATTTTATAGCCATATCCTTATCCTATCTTGTTTTTTTGCCAATATTACCGATTATGAGAGTTTCTTACCAAAAATTTAAAAAAAATAATAAATTTGTAAAGGAAAAACTACACTTAAATAAAGTTAGAAGACCTAAATTACAAAATGATCTATTTAAAATTTTTTTTTCACTTTGGTTGAATTAAGCAAAATAATTACATATGCATTGAAAATTATTATTTAGGTACAAAATGACATTCAATCTCTTATTCTAAAATATCAAATTATCATTCTTAAATCAAATAATTCATTCACTCAAAAATTTAAGAAAATATCAGGAACATTGTTTGGTTTCTGAAAAATTGCAAGATTATAAAAGTAATCCACTAAAAAAGTGAACAAACTCATAAAGTAAAGCAAAATATACGTTATAAAAGCACTTGTAATTATTCTATTATGTCATAAAGTAGTTAAAATTAGACCGCCTGATATGACCCTGAATGTCAACAACTTCTTTTCCCTCTTAGATTAATGTAAGTGGATACACTTGTGGTAATCACAATACATCAACTATATTTGGATGAAAATAAAGTAGATTTTCTAGATGTGCCTGGGTAAAATTTTGGTATGAGGCACAAAGATAAGAAAAATCTAAATTTCATAAGTAAACTCTTATAAATTTCAAGTATGCTTGCAAATGCAAATAAAATTTGAGCTTTAAATATGTTTGTTCACTAATCAAATTAAGAACATATTTAAACAAGAAAACATTAATTAGATAGTTGATAATAGCAATTTAAAAAAGTGATTAGTAAAATTGTTCATCACATTTAAAAAATCTCAAAATTAAGAACCATTAGCACATAAATTTGTCATACAATTCAAAAATTAGTTCAATAATTTTTTTTAATTATTTTTTAAAGTAAAAAAAGCAACTACACTAAAACAAAATAAGAGACCATATTTTTGTGATGAGAGATGATCAACGACTAATAATTTATTCAGATAGTAGTGCTTTGCAATGAATTTAATTTTCTTCGAGTGAGACGAAAAGACAATGATCTATTAAATTTTATTTAGTCACGCACAATGCTCCTACAGTCGCACATGAACCAAACACAATTTAGTATAGATTGGAATAAGAAATTGAAAAGCATTTTGAATTTGAATAATAATTTTTAATGCATATATGATTATTTTATTTAATTCAGTCCAAGAGGGAAATAAACTTTTAAAATAGACTTTGTAATTTGGGTCTCCTTAAGTGTAGTTTTTCATTACTAAATTGAAAATTAATGATAGGAAGAATATATCGCAATTGCATTAATCTAAACCCCATTTTTCGAATTACCGAAAGTGAGAGACAGAAAGCCGCCAAAGCTCGTGATTAGTTCCGGCAACCACAAGCGGTGGTCTATGGAGGCGTGTCGTGTCGGTGCCCTATTCAGAGACGTCGTTTCGTTCTCTCTGCAGAGTTTCCGGCGTTTTTGTTCATCTCCGACCACGGCGAGCTATAGGGCGTCGAGGTATTTTTCCGACGATAATGAAGGAGGGAGTTCAGTCTACCGTAACGCCCTCAAATTCCAGCGTCCATCCACTATAAAATGGCAACCACAGTTACGTAATTCCGTTAGCTTCATCGGAAAAATCGATCGTCCCCTCAAGATGGTTAACTCCAAAACCGGTCTATTTGGCGCCCATACTTCGCTCGCGGTCAAAACCTCCCCTGACTCTAATCGACCGTTCAAGTGAGACATTATTTAATCCTCTCTCTCTCTCTCTCTCTCTCTCTCTCTATATATATATATATATATATATATATATATATGCACATTTGTAGAATATTACGATTGTTTTTTCATTATCATCTCTTGTCACATTCTGAGCTATAGGTAATGAATTTCTTAATTTTTTGAATGCGGATTCTTTTAATCAGTATTCGACCAAAGATGAAGGCAATATGTGTCTGTATAAGTAAAGGCGTGCTTTGTGATTTATGAATGATTGAATTCTTGGAATACATGTTGAACTTTCTTTTTTTCTCCCTTGTATAGTGAATTAGCCCGGATGGCACGATCTCTCCTCCCCAAAGCTACTTGGGGAAATATTGTGGGAATGTGAATTAGCCAGCTGGTATGATCTCTCTTCTCCAAAGGGGAGGTTGAATGTTCTGAGCCCTACTTGGGGCAATATTGTGGGTGTGTGTGCCTTTGGTTGTATTTTTGAAAAAAAAAAGTCCCAGTCTCTCTTATTACAATCGGATGAATCTATATGTTAAGCTTAACCTGCAAAAGAGTGATTAGGCAACTATATAACTACTACTATCAGTCTCAAACCTTCAAGTTTCTATTTGTCTTAAAAGTTAAAATTAATGTATGTGATATAAAATTTTTGTTAGTATTTTTCTGTGGTTGCGGCAATGATTCGAATTTGGATAACTGTTAGACCTTTAACTATGTCCCACACTAGGCCTTGCCATGACTAGGCCCTTGACAACATTTCGTGGGTGGAGGGCTGTTAGCATGCCACAACGTGCAACAGTGGCATCATTGTAAATATGGTGAAAATCAAAGTTGGGAATTTTGCCTTGAAAAAAATACTGGAGTGTCATAAAGTCATTTGAAGCTCATTCCTCAGGTTTGGTGAATTTTGGAAATACCCATATTTATTAGGGTAAAATGCTCTCACACCCCCTCAAGTTTGGATTTATTACCCACAGATGATACTTGTGTCAAAAACTGATTTGACACCCCATTAGGTTTGGTTTAACTAGCCCTAACACCCCTTGTTGCCAAAAATACCCTTCTTTTCTTTTTTTCTCTCTCTTCCTCCACCTCTAACTTCTCTCGACTGAATCCATGAATGGTGGTGAATTCATGGCTATTCCGGCCATCACCAAAATCCGTTGCTGGTGACTTACCTTCATCAACCATCTCTAATCTATTACTCTCTTTTCTTATATATATATATATATAAATTCATGGAGAGAAAAGACCCATTTGCGCCAACCAATAGGAATCATGCCATTGCGGCAAATGTTGCCGAAATTTCAACCACCACAAAGCTATCATCTCCTCCGGCCATAAACCAACAAAAAAAAAAGAGTGAAATGTAAATTAGTTTATCAAGTTCTTAATATGGATTCCAAATTTTTATCTTTTCTTCATTTGAGTTTATGAATGATATTTCAACATGTTAATTTCAATGTTCAGTTTTGGGATCTTAAAGTAATAGCCCACTTGCGTAGATGGATTCAATTGATATTATTTGCATAAGAATCGGAAGAAAAAAAAAACAAGGTTCTAAGAAACATACATAATTATATATACAAATGTTTGTGTAAATTTGGGGGCAATTTATCAAATGTGTTGAGGCCATTGAAGAAACTACGCACATCATAATAGTAAGAATGATTAGGAAAACTTATCGATAATTGTTAATTTCAATCACCGAGAGAGAAAGTGAGCTCTGATTGACACGAAAGAAGTTAGAGATGGAGGAGAGAAAAAAAAGAAAAAAAGAAGGGTATTTTTGGCAACAAGGGGTGTTAGGGCTAGTTAAACCAAACCTAAGGGGGTGTCAGAGCAGTTTTTGACACAAGTATTATCTGTGGGCAATAAATTCAAACTTGAGGGCGTGTCAGAGCATTTTACCCTATTTATTAATGGGTATTATGACTCCTTAGACATAGGTGATGTTTGTTGCTGTCAGAGTCCTGAATGCTCGTTTTGTATATATAGGGTGGTATGGATAGTCTCACTTCCACCCTTTGGCACCCAAGCCTACTTGGCTATGCCTTGGCAAGCCTAGCACGAGGCAAGCATTGGGAGCATGCCAAACATGCCTTTGGTATGGTTGTGCACTATCCCAAAGGTGGTGGCATTTGACGGTGTGGTGGTGGGAACCCCATGGGTCGGCGGCACATGCTGGTGCACCCCAAGCCGTGTATGTGGTAGACATACCATGTACATATGGGCCCATGAGTGTGCAAACTTGCCCTTGGGCAAGGTGGTGGCTTAGATATATGCATGGTGTCTCTTGATTGTGACTCAAGCCCTCGTAGGCATGGCACGGTGGGCGCAGACATAAATTGGTGGGCATGGCTCAGACTATGCATCAACAGATCAAGGCATGGCTAACTCGTGGGCATGGTTGGCATTTGGATGTGCCTTAGCAAGCCTCGTGGGCACGACACGTTGGGCACAGATTGGCTTATGGTGCAGGCTTGATGCACCAACAGATCAAGGCAATGGCAAACTCATTTGCATGGTTTGGATTTGGTCAAGGTGTGGACATTGGCATGGATCATGTAGCAAGGGCTTGGCTTGGCATGGGTTGAGGCTCAATCAGGTTGGCTAAATCAGATGTGGCTGGCATGGATCATAGCTTGGGCTGGGCATGGTCAGAGGCATTAGTTGACACTTGGCGGATAGGTGGCATGCAAAGACATGGTCAGCAGGTGGTTCTTTTATATAGGAGTGGTTGGCATCTCCTTTCACAACATGTGCATAGATGGTGAGAATGTGGGGGTGTGCTACAACCACCCATGACAGGTGGCATATACTGAAGGCTAATAACACATGGCGGTTGCAAGCATTGAGGGCTGTTCTCCCACATTGCAGAGACATGAAATAGTGTTGACAACCATCAAGACACTTGGTAAGGCATGGAAGGCTCCAGTAGATGCAAGTGGTTTTAATTGTTGCTGACTACCTTCCATATATATGGCTATATTGTGGGAAGGTGGGGGAAGACCAACAACCAACTCTGCAAGGTGGCAACCTCTTGGCTTGCCAATACACAACAGTTCCAGCACTTCTCCGCATGATGCTAAAGATGAGGAGACACGGGCATAGTGCTGGCAACCACCAAGGCAAGGTGGCATGTGCTGATAGATTCTAGCACAACCCTAGGTGGATGGGGGTGTCATCACTAACATTGTGGGCTGTATAGGCAGTTTTGTGGGTGCTTATATATAGCCTTAATAGGCATTGTAGTGAGTGACGAATTCTGGAGTGTAAAACACAGTTGGTGAGAGCTATACACTTTGGGAGGATTGACATTGGTGTGCCATTGTATGTTTACTGCAGACCTTGGCCAGAATTTTCTTGTATTGTTCTTGTGCATATAATATAAGGTTGGGAGTCGTAAGACTTCTGTAAATAGTGTGCTTTGTCCCTTCTCTTCGTGTGGGAGTGCCTTGGGGTGTGTCCAAAACATCAAGAGTGTTGGCTGAGACTAAGGCAGAGGAAGACGAGGGCTGTCTTAGTGCCATCATAGCGGCGAAAATTTTTGGTTTAATTTGACCCCTGTGACAATAACCAAAATGTCATGTATGACACAGTGAACTGATGAATCATCTTAGTTTCCTAGTGCCTCTCCGCAATGTTTCCGCAAAGGGGTTTGAACAGCTAGATATGAGTCTGAACTCTGAAGGAATACTACCATCAAGGAAAACCTTTTCTTTCTCCTTCGAGGGAGCTGAAGTAGGAAAACTAATGGATTCTAAGATAATATGCAGGCCTTATTAACTTTGATCTGGTTAATACCTTTGTTTCCTAGACTTGTATATTTTGCATTATTTATACATACATTTTGTGCCCTCATGTCATACTCTTTCTTTTCCATGATTTGCATTTCCTTAGTAAAAATCATCTGTTGCTTGCTTTATTTAAGTAATTTCTTCTCATAGTTGAAAGCACTATACTTTTGCTATGGTTTGTGTGCTTGTATAAGTTCCTATCTAGAGTTTTGTGACTTATCTGCTGCTAGGCCACTGGCCACTTACATCCTACAATTTTGTGAACAGGATTTTACTGAAGATGTGGGATGAGATGGCAGAAATGTCTATAAGACATCTGAAACCAAATGATTTTATTTATGTTTCAGGTGATTTAGGATTATACACAAAGACTGATATGAACGGAAAGCTCAGAACATATTATGAGGTTAGCATTTCTGTATTTGTTCAGAAAATTGTTTTCCACTTCTTTAAAATGTGTAGACATGGATCCTTGTCTGTAGAGCATGAATCCTTGGACATATCCTACAACTTTTGGGTGGCGTCTCCCCTTGTATGGCGTGATCTTTCACCTACTAAAGATGAAGTAGGATATCCCTTTTTCTTTTGCCTTGTCTGAGCTCATTAGAGGACTGGGATCATGGTGCTATTCTAGGTATCATAGGGGTCTGGTGTCAAACTCAAAATTTCGCCGCTGTAATGGCACTAAGCCAGCCCACGACCTCCTTTGACTTAGTCTCAGCCACACCCTCTGGTGCCTAGGACACACGCCAAGTAACACTCCCACACACACAAGAAGGTTAAGTAAGAATGTAAGGGACAAGACATTACAATTTACAAAAGTCTTACGACTTCCAACCTTTTTAGTTTTTACTATAAAACAGAATAATACAAAGGAAATTCCGGCCATAGTCTGCAGCAAGAATACAAATGCACTCTATGCTGCAGACCGCCTCAAGCCTATATGTAGGCACTCACAAAAGTGTTGACAACTACCCACTAAGTTGGTGGATGACACCCATCCACCTAGGGTATTCTGGCAGCATATGTTACTGCCAGTAGGGCAGTTGACAACTCTCAACTGCTAGGGTTATGTGCTGGCACCTGCCAGCTCTTGCCACCTCGGTTGCATCACACCCCCACATTCCCACCATGTCTGCACATGTGGAATCTGTTGGCAATCACTCCTAACTGTTAGGAATCACCTGCCAACCATGTCCTTGTAAGCCACCTGTCCCTCTGCCAAGTGTCAGCCAATGTCTTGGCCATGCCTAGTCCATGGCCTTGGCCTATGCCAGTAACTTTTTGAGTAGCCAACTGAATGGGGCCTAGCCCGTGCCAAGCCCAAATCTAGTGTTCCCTCCGCATCATGGTCCAATGCCCATGTCTTGACCAAGTCAAACTCGTGCCCATGAGTTTGCCACTGCCTTGGTCTGTTGGGGCATGGCCTGTGCCATGCCTGCACCACAAGTCTGTTTGTGCTTACTGTGCTTCGCCCACAGGGGCTTGCCAAGTCACATCTGAATGCCAGCCTTGCCTCTGTCAAGCCACAACCTTGCTCAGGGGCAAGTTAGCATACCCAAGTGCCCAGACATGATTGGCGTGCCATGCCAAGCACGCAGCTTGGGGCGCATGTGCATGCGTTGCACATGCTGCCCGCCTATGGGATTTAGTCATGCCACCAGGTGCCTCTGCCGAGTGCCACCATCTTGGTTGTTCGGACTTTGGTTTTTGATTCATTTACAAAAATGCCACTGTCGCCCGTTGTGGCATGTTGGTAGCTTACCTTGCCCAATGCTGCTAAGAGGCCTAGCCTTCGCTTGCATGGCCTAGGCTCTGGTGCAGGGCAGAATGTTAAGGGTCTTAACACCCCTGCCAGAAGAATCCGATGTCCTTGTCGGAGCATCACCAAGTGTTATAAGCCACGCCGCTGCCTGTAACTCAAACATGTTGGTGTCGACCAGCCCGAATGCTGTAGATCATGAACCCACACTACTCATGGTCATTTTCCATCAATGTTGTAGCCAATCAACTCCACTGCTTGGCCTCAAAAACAGCTCTACACGTGCCTCCGCTGCACTTGCAATCTGCCACAAACCCCCATTCTGCATCGACATATGACAATGTCCTTGCCACCATGAAGGACTCCTGAACACACCCTGAATTCTAACTCGACCAGCAACCCAACTGTTATGTTGTGGCCCGAATTTTGTTTCGGCTCGAGTTGCGTTGTGACCCAGTTTTGACCTGAAAAATGGGCTTTTATGACCCTTTTTTGCTTACGGGTTTTGGACTCTGTTTAGGACTCTCTTGTAACCCAGTATATAAGGGCATCTAGGGTTTGGAGTGAAAAAAGAGAGAAAACACTGAAAACGCAGAAAGAGAGAGAGCGAGAGCTAGGATTTGGGGTTGAAACTTGTAATCTGCTGATTTTCTCATAGTGAAAACTTTTGCTGGATATTCGCTGTGGATGTAGGCACATCGCCGAATCACTTAAATTCTTGTGTTCCGTGTATTGTGATTGTTTCATTTTCTGTCGCGTTTTGTGATTGTGCTTGGTTCGTGGCTGTTTGTCATAACACCAACAAAGAGGAAATTTCCATCACCAGCACGGTAGCACCATGGCAATGGTTTGTGGGCATCCACATCGCTTTCCCTACAGCTGAGTGCCCACCTGCGATCATTACTCTTCAAGTGCAGGCCCTCGGCCTGACTATTGTCCACCAAGATCAGTGGATTCACACGAACATCCCTGTCCATACCAGAGCCTTCCTCCTCAGACTCTTGGGTAACCATGGAACTGAGTTTCTCCCTCTTTGGATAGTCTTTCACCCGATGTGGTTCCTTGCAAATGAAGCAGCCCGAATCAACCCTCTGTTTCTGCTGATTGGATGCCTCAGGCTTGCCCTTGTCTTCCTCTGCACAATTTTACTTGGACTTGTCTGAAGACTTCCCCTTCTTCTTTGACTTGCTCGTGGTGGAGTCAGACTTTTCAAGCTGCAAATCCACAAGATTGTCTGGCATCACAACAATGGCAGAAGGGAGGTCACGAACCCCTTGCCTTCGCAACTCAATTTGTGCCCATGATTGTAAGCCCGCCATGAAATTAAACAGTTTTTCCTACTGGGACATATCTTTGATATCTAGCATCAAAGATGTGAAATCCTTCACATTCTCATGCACCGAACCCAAGTGCTTGAGCTTCCGCAATGTATCTCGAGCCACCCAACCCAAGTTTACTCTAAGAAACTGCTCCCTCATTTCCTTCCTCAAATCTGCCCACAATCTGATCTTGGGCCTTGACTCGTCCTCCAGCCGAGTACGCCACCATAACTTTGCATCACCAATAAGATGCATGCTGGTAATAGCGACCCTATCATCATCCAGAATGTGGGCAGCCTGAAAATACTGTGCGATGTCCTACAGAAAATTCTCAAAATCCTTGGCGCTCCGCTTCCCACCAAATGGCTTTGGCTCAGGATTCTTGATCTTTGAGGCTGGCTTCTCACCAACAAGGGTCTGATTTTTAAGGGCTCTCTTCAGCAAAGCCAACTCGTCCTTCAAGTTCGCCTTGAAGACTTTTGTCATGAACAGAATATCGTTGGCAACATCAATGAGTTTTGAGTTTGTCTCCGCCGCAAACTCAGCATGTAGAGTTTGCAACTCCACAGAATTCTGTTCCGCTTGCACTGAAAACGAAACAATATCATTAGATAGAGGACCACCAACAAAGTCCTCCAAACGACTTGTTTGAGTCTATTGGTCATCACTTTGGCATAAATTTTGTAGGACATGGTGCAAAGGGATAAAAGGGCAAACCCAGTGCACGGGGCTCCCGCTAGTGTGGGGTCTAGGGAGGGTCAGATGGTGCAAAGGGATATAGGTCTAAATTGTGTGACTGAGGTAGGATGCTTAACTTTGGGTATGAGTGCTATATTTGTATGATTAGTACTTTTAAGCATAAAACCAGGGTGGAAAAAACTCTTAATAGTAGCAATAACATCATCTTTAATGAAATTGTAGTATTTATGAAAGAAAAGGGGGTCATACCATCTGAACCTGGGGCTTTTAGCGGCTGCATAGTAAAAAACAGCACATTTGACCTCCTCTTCTATCACCTGCTACAGTAGCTTCTGATTCATTGCTTCAGTGAACTTTGAGGGTACAAAAGTAAGGATATACTAAAGGTTTAGTTTGCCTTTGGACTGGAAAAAGGGATTGTAAATACTAAAGAAATATTTGTTGAATCTAAGTCTCATCCTCTACCTATCTTCCAGATTCATTTTTCACACCAAAGATGAAATTTCTCCTTTTAACTATTGTAGCATAGAAGAAGCTAGAGTTTGTCTCCCAAATTCAACCAATCAAGCCTAGATTTTTGTTTCCAATACAACTTTTCATCTTCTAATCTCATTTTAATCATAACTCTGCATTTGAATCGCAACTCTGCACATCCTCATTCAGTTCCTTTAGTCAGTTCTCAGCCCCTTCAATTTCTTGTCTAGAGTTCCAACTCCTACCTTTGTCCCATTGAGTTAGGCTCCTTTTACATCTTTTGATTTTCTCAGAGAGCTTGAACATATTAGAACCTTCAATCCTGTAGTTCCATGCTTCATTCACTACCCCTGCAAATTGTTTATCTGTAATCCATCTTGCACCAAAGAAATATTGCCTTTTGGATCTTTATTCTGGCTGGATACACTTCTAACAGTATGGCAAAATGATCTGATCCAACTATGCTAATGTGATGAACAATTGCTTTGTCAAAGTTCAGCTTCTAAGAAGAAGTGGCCAGATCTCTATCAATCCTCTCTTTGATGTTGGCTTCAGAACCATTCTTAGTTTCCAAAGTGCCAGTTGAATTGCCTGGGGGTTCCACACACCTTGACAATTCCAAGACAACACCCTTATTTGGATACTTGGGCCATTTAAGCTTGGCTTCCACTACATGTACATCAAGCAAGTTAAGTTGGCTTATTCCCCCATTATCATTAATCTTTGAGGATCAATTGGTTCTCTCCACATGTGGACTCCATTGCTGTGGGTGAGGATAGTTCTATTGAGAGGCCTACTCGTGCTCACAACTATTTACAGTATCCCTCAACCTAAAATTATTGGGGAATAATAAAAGAAAAAAGAACATCAATGGTGCTTAATCTTTCTAGGTTAGAGCAAGGATGTGACATGTCATGAAGATTTAAGTTGACATGTAAAATTGATGAAATATTGTGTTATGTTGTGGCCCGAATTTTGTCTTGGCTTGGGTTGCGTTGCGACCCGGTTTTGACCCGAAAAATGGGCTTTCTGTGGCCTTAATCCACCAAAATTTTATGACCCGTTTTTTTCTTGCGGATTTTGGACCTAGATTAGGACTCTTTTGTAGCCCGATATATAAGGGCATCTAAGGGTTTGGAGCAGGTAATGAGAGAAAAACACTAAAAACGTAGAAAAAGTTGACTTTCGCTGGATCTTCGCCGTGAACGTAGGTACATCGCCGAATCACGTAAGTTCTTGTGTTCTGTGTGTTGTGCTTATTTCGTTTTGTGTTGTGTTTCGTGATTGTGCTTGGTTCGCGATAGTTTTTTACAACAAATTTGTATCAAAGCTTTCGGTTCTAAGTTGGGATGTCGACTAAGTTTATGGAATTCGAGAAGTTTAACGGCATGAACGACTTCAACCTGTGGCGGGTTAAGATGCAGGCCTTGTTGGTTCAACATAGGATGTCCAAGGTGCTGAAGGGAAAGGATGCTCTACTAGAAAAGTGGAAGGACGATAAAAAAGATAAGGTTATGGAGAAAGCGCACAGTGCGATTCTGTTGTGCTTGAGTAACGAGGTTTTGCGAGAAGTTTCTGGAGAAACTACGGCAGATGGGCTGTGGAGCAAGTTGGAATCCCGTTATATGACGAAGTCTCTTACAAATTGCTTGTACCTAAAGAAGCGATTGTTCATCTCTGAAAGACCACCTTGACATGGTTAATGCTGTCATCGTGGATTTAAAGAATATTGATGTTAAAATAGAGGATGATGATCAGGTTATTATTCTGTTGTGTTCTCTACCACCCTCGTACGAGAACTTTGTCGATACAATGATGTATGGCAGAAATAATTTTGTCCATGGAAGACGTGAAGGCATTTTTGAATTCTAAGGAGTTGCAAAGGACGTTTGAGGGCAATACAAAAAGAAGGAAGGAACTCCAGGAGTGGAAGATGCAAGGTTCAAGGCACGCTTGGTGGCAAAGGGCTATACACAGAGGGAAGGAGTGGGCTTCAATGAAGTTTTCTCTCTTGTTGTGAAACATAGCTCAATCCAAGTGTTACTTGCTATAGTTGCTTTGTATGACTTGGAGCTTAAGCAGCCTGATGTCAAAACTGTGTTCTTGCATAGAGAGTTGGAAGAGCAGATTTATATGCATCAGCCTGAGGGTTTTGAGATTCTGGGGAAGGAAGATCATATTTGCCTACTGAAGAAGTCCTCGTATGGGCTGAAACAGTCTCCTAGATAATGGAATAAGCAATTCAACACCTTTATGGTTGGGAGTGGTTACTGTAGGAGTGAGTTCGACAGTTATGTGTATCACATGAGGCTCTCAGATGGTTCGTATTTGTACTTGTTGCTCTATGTTGATGACATGTTGATAGCTTACAGAAACATGTCAGAAATCAACTTGTTGAAGGCTCAGTTGAGTGGTGAATTTTAGATGAAGGATCTAGGTGTCGCGAAGAGGATTTTGGATATGGAGATTTACAGAGACAGAGGAGCGGGTAGATTGTATTTGTCACATAAGAAATACATTGAGAAGGTGCTGGAACGCTTCGGTATGCAAACATCAAAGCATGTGAGTACTCCATTGGCAGCCCACTTCAAACTTTCGGCAGAATTGTCACCACAGACCGAGGAGGAGGTGGAGCACACGTCTCGTGTTCTTTATGCTAGTGTAGTTGGTAGTATCATGCATGCTATGGTGTGCACTAGGCCAGACATTTCACATGTAGTTAGTGTAGTGAGCAGATACATGGATAAACCTGGGAAGGGTCATTGGCAGGCTATGAAATGGATATTGCGGTATTTGCAAGGTATTGTAGATGTTGGATTAGTCTATGACAGAGGTAGTAACTCGTCTGGGAGTGTTGTTGGATATGTTGATTCGGATTATGCTAGAGATCTTGATAGGAGGACGTCCTTGACAGGGTTTGCCTTTACTCTTTGTGGGAGTGTGATCAATTGGAAGGTGACTTTACAGTCTTCAGTTGCATTGTCTACTACAAAGGCAGAGTACATGACTGCCATAGAGGCAGTGAAGGAAGCTATATGGCTTAGAGGCTTTGTTAGTGATCTGGGCTTGCAGCAGGATGATTTTATTGTATTTTGCGACAGCTAGAGTGCTATACATGTGACTAAAAATCAAATGTTCCATGGAAGGACCAAGCATATTGATGTCAGGTTGCACTTCATTGAGATGTGATTGCACAGGGTGCTATTGCAGTGAGGAAGATTGGAACAACAAAGAATCCGACAGATATGATGACTAAATTCATTCCTACTATCAAGTTCAGACACTATCTGGGCTTGATTGGTGTTTACAGTTGCTGAACCCTTAGGGGCATGCGAAGGAGGTGAAAGGAGTAGCTGGGATTGTGAAGCTTGTTGGAATTCGAGCCAAGGTGGAGAATTGTTATGTTGTGGCCTGAATTTTGTCTCAGCCTGCGAACCGATTTTGACCTGAAAAATGGGCTTCGTGTGGTTTAAGCCACCAAAATTTTATGACCCGTTTTTCGCTTGCAGGTTTTGGACCCGGATTAGGACTCTCTTGTAGCTCGATATATAAGGGTATCTAAGGGTTTGGAATGGGTAACGAGAGAAAAATATTGAAAACGCAGGAAGAGAGTGAGAGAGCGAGAGTTAGGGTTTGGGGTTGAAACTTGTAATATCCTGATTTTTGCTTAGTGGACTTTCGCCAAATCTTCGCCGTGGACATAGACATATCACCGAACCATGTAAATTCTTGTGTTCTGTTTGTTGTGCTTGTTTCGTGATTGTGCTTGGTTCGCGACAGGTTTTCACAACAGTGTAAAATTGAAAAAATGGTGAAAAGACTATTGCTATGAAGTACGAATATGGCCATAATGGTGAGAAGACTACTATGAAGTATGGATATGGCCATGACGATACGACAAATTTTAAAAGAACAAAGAATGAAAAAAGAAGATAGTATTATATTCAAATACTATGAATGTAATCACTAATTTGAGCACGAAATTTGACTGGTGTTGCTTTTGTTTTTAAAACATTAAATTATTTTTCT
This sequence comes from Cornus controversa, assembly GCA_026545225.1. Taxonomy (NCBI): domain Eukaryota; kingdom Viridiplantae; phylum Streptophyta; class Magnoliopsida; order Cornales; family Cornaceae; genus Cornus; species Cornus controversa. The sequence continues at coordinate 24,445,834 of CM048851.1, read as the reverse complement.
ATTATTCCATGATATGTTTTAAAGTTGTATTGGAACCCTTTTTTAAAAAAAATATTAATAATTGCAAAAACTACCTTGTATCAAAGTGTTACCTAAATGTGTTCCTGCTGTGTCCAACCAAGAACAAAGAAATATTAAAATTTTAGGACACTCTTAATCGTGTCAAACATGTGTTCAGCCATATTTGTATGTGTGTTCGTGTCGGACGCGTTTCTGATACCACGATGGTACTCCCAAAAAGGTGTTTGTGCTTCCTAAAAGGTCATGACATAGAGGGAGTTTCTTCCTATCACCACAGATTGAATTGATAACCTAATTGAATAGTTCAGGCAGGCACAGCTGTAAAATTTAATATGACTTCACTGGAGTCTGGAGGTAGATGATTATCTTATAACCCGTGATGAGTTATATGTTGTATGTGTCCTTTTGTATAATTGGATACACATTTTACTCTCTAATGTACCATGAACACTAGCAATACAAACAAAGTCTTACAATAATTTATCTCTGCCATGTCTAGAAAACAAGATAAAAATATATCTCTTGAGCCTGCCAAACGAGAATGAATCCTTCTAAAGCACAGATTCTATAATCTATACTTTCACATGCAACTTTAGTGTGTATAATAACGGTGTTTTAGAGGTCTTAGATATTTTGCTGAGCTTTGTAGTATTAGTGTATAAATTAAATGAAAATTTTGTTCAGGTCTACATTTAAATAATAATATTAATATTTTTATTTTTGAAACATGTTTATGTGTTAAGTTTCTTACCAGAATTAAATAATAAAGTTAATTAATAAATAAAAAATAATTATAATAGTAATATATCAGAAATTGCTTTAATCTAAACCCCATTTTTCGAATTACCGATAGTGAGGAAGACATAGTGAGGGAGACAGAAAAGCCGCCACAGCTCGCGATTAGTTCCAGCAACCACACACGTGGTCTATGGAGGCGTGTCATGTTGGTGTCCTATTCAGAGACGTGGTTTCATTCTCTCTCCAGAGATTCCGGCATTTTTCTTCATCTCCGGATGCAGCGAACCGTAGGGCGTGGAGGTATTTTTCCAACGATAATGAAGGAGGGAGTTCAGTCTACCGTAATGCCCTCAAATTCCAGAGTCCATCCACTATAAAATGGCAAGGACAGTTACAAAATTCCGTTAGCTTCATCGGAACAATCGATTGTCCCCTTAAAACAGTTAACTCCAGTACCGGTCAATTTGGCGCCTATACTTTGCTTACCCTCAAACCCTCCAGTTACTCAAATCGATCGTTCAAGTGAGACCTCATTTAATCTTTTTTTCTCTCTCTCTCTCTCTATATATATATATATGTATTTTCACTGATTGCACATCGGTAGCATATTGTGGTTGTGTTTCATTATAATCTCTCATCAAAATTTGAATATTTTGAATACGGATCCATCTAATCAGTACTCGAGAAAAGATGAAGGCTTGTGTCAGTATAATTAAAGGTGTAGTTTGTGATTTATGAATTCTTGGAATACTTTTTAATTTTTATTTTTATTTATTTTTTCTACTCCTTGTGTAGTGAATAAAGTCCCTTTACCTTATTAGAATCTGATGAATTTATATGTTTAAGCTTTACTTGCAAAAGAGTGATGATGCAACTATGGGCTATGGCTGTCAGATTCAACCTTCAAGAGTTCAAGTTCCTTTTTTGTCTTAAAATTAATGAAAAGGGAATGTGATAGGAACTTTTTGTTTGTATTTTGTTGTGATACTCCAATTTGGATAGCCAAAATGCATATATGACACAGAATTGGTGAATCCTCTCAGTTTTGTTTGGACCACTCTACACCATCTCCTAGTGCTGCATTAACTTCAATCTGATTAAAGCTTCTGTTTCCTGCACTTCTATATTTTGCATTGTCATATATGCATACATTTTATGCCTTCATTCCTATGACATCATTCAGTTATAGCCATATTTTGATACCCTTGAGGAAAAACATATGTTTCTTGCTCTTAGTGTATGTATTTTCTACTCATACTTGAAAACACTATACTTTTTTACTTTGGTTCTTGTGCTTGTGTAAGTTCCTATGAAATTTTGACTTATCAAGCTATATCTGCTGCTAGGCCACTTACGTCCTACAATTTTTGTGACCAGGATTTACTGATGATGTGGAATGAGATGACAGAAGTGTCTATAAGTTTAATTCACTACTTTTCCATTCCATTACTTAATTTTTAATAACTCTTATATTATTTTATAGCTACAATATAAATTTTTAACTTATGAATTATCAACCTATTTTGTGTAGACAGAGACAAAAAAGGACACAACATATACAAGTACGCATGTGTGTCTAGATATTTATATGTGTACACATAACAGTAATGAATCATCTCCCCCTCCCTTGTTCACTCATTTTATAAAACCTTAATGTCTATTACTCTTAAAATGTAGTTGATTGTTTTGATCAATTTTATATAGAACTTTTAATTTGATTTCTTTGAACAATTATACTTTTTTTTCACATTAAAAGAAAGTCACATCTTAATGGCTAGGTTTTGTCAGCCATGTGTTTGTAATGGTGCAACTCTAGCAAGTTGGGCGGTTGAAATTTTAAACCCAAGCTCAACTCAAGGAACAAAAAATGTTCTTCAAGTCTATTGAAAGATTAGGTTGATGGCGGTTGGATTACACTTGACACCCCCAAGTTGCATCCTTCCGTGTTTTCTAGTGGTCTAGAAGTATCGACCATGTGTTCAAAAGTAAGAATATGCCTAAGATAGGTCAAACGTACATGTGGGAGTGTCCAGCACAATTTAGGCTCCTTGTAATTTGTAAATGTCTGTGCTTCTTAGTTTCGATATGGAGACAGTTCACAACTAGTGCATGTGTGTATATTGGTGATAGTGTGACCTTGCACGTGTGTGTGCTCGTGCAAGTGCATGTGTTTGCACGTGTTTTTGCTCCAAGTGCATGTGTATAGCTTCAAGCTTACTTGGATTTCTACATATATTCATTTTATTTGTTCTATGTAGGTGAACGTGAACCAAATAAATTTTGTTGCACATTATGGTCAAGGCTCAGCTTGTCAGAAATCTGAGAAATCAGAAACGGGAGGTACAATTCATATCTTTAATTGCTGGAATATATGTCATGATAAGTTTGTGTCTTCCACTATCTTCTCTTTCCCTTCTTGGAATGCTCTGGAAACATAGTAATTTGTTTCTGGAAAATGGTCGGGAATATTTGAATAATTGCCAATTAATTGAGGACGTGGCTTTAAAAGAAGAGAGTGTCCAAAAAAGACCGTAGCAGACTCAGAAGCAGCCTTGACAAAGGCTTGCAGGAAAATGCTTACCATTACATGATTCCTTTGTGTAGAATCATCTATATGGGTCATTAATTGGCAAAGAGGTATATGGGGCAGAAGTGCTGGGTTCATCTCTTGGCTAGTAGGAGATAGTGAACTAAAGCTAAATTTAGCATAACCCACCTGCCTTGGCCTTGTCCAACCTGAAAAGAGGAAGCTTGCACCTGATGAAGTGGTGAAGAGAACAGTTGCTTATCATCTAGAGTTTTGGGAGGCTGTTAGAGGGGACAATAATAGCAACTATCCTGCCTCTCAGAGTGCCTCTTCAAATATTTCAAAGGCTTGTTGGATTCCTCCCAGTCCAGGTACATATAAATTTAATGTTGATGTGGCGTTCAAGGGTGAGTTGAGGATAGCTTGTGTTGGTATTGTTATAAGGGACCATGGTGGTTTTTTTATTAAAGCAGCCACGATCTTCTTTTATTATGTGGTGGAGGCAGCCCAAGCTGAAGCTTTGGTGTTGAGAGAGGCCTTGAGATTGCCTGTTCAATAGGGATACAAAGAGGTGATTTTCGAAGGTGATGCTCAGTCTATCATGATGCTTCAGGCAAACTCCATGCTTCTTTTGTCAGTTATGGAAGACATCCAATGTTTTTTGAAGCAATATTGTGGTTTTAAGTTATCTTGGGTGGCTTGCAGAGGCAACTTGACACTCATCAACTAGCCCAGCAAGCAATTCTTCAAGGTTCTTCTTTTGTATTTGAGAATGAGTTACCTGTAGCAGTGGTAGCTGCTGCTGCTGAAGATTTTAAATCTGTCCTTTTGATATTTCTCTCATTTGCCTGGGGAAAAAAAAATTTGTCATAGGATTGGTGAGAGCTTTGTTTAGTTAGGCCAAGGGCTGACAATTTGGAATGATTTGTATCAGTGGATAAGATAAAAATACTCAAACGTCGTATTTTTAGTTTCATTTGTATATTTATTTCTTAATGTTTATCTACGTTTCTATTTTTGCAGATTCAGGCGAAACTGCTTTGGAGAGATACAAAAACCGCCTTCATTTGTGGCAGGAGTTCTTCGCCAACCCATATGAGTGGCGTGATTGCAGAAAAGACAAGGTAAATCCAAAGCGTCCAGATTTTACGCACAAGGATAGTGGTGAAGCTCTCTGGCTTAGATCCTATGATCCGCCATGGATTAAAAAACAACTCCAACTGCAGGATTCTAGATTGGCAGAAGGCGGCAAAAGGGAACATAGACGTTTTGGTTCTCATATATCACCGTTGGTGTATGATGGCTAGGAACTGATCTGCAGTGCAAGCTATCTATTGTGCAAAATATATGTTTTTTTCTTCTGGTTGCTTCTATCACTTGATTGTCATTGCATATTGCTTGCAGACAAAGTTACTGATCTTATAAGGCTAAGAGTGATATCGGACATGGTTTTAACTTTTAAGCCGACGATATGAGATTGTACAGCTAGCTTCTGGTATGACCATTTATGAGGTTGATCCAGATATATTGGGGAATTTTCTTACTCTTCCCCGGATAAATCATTGTACAGTTCTTATTGAAAAAGATGGTAGATGCTTGTTAATGATACAACTCTTTCATTGTTGGTAACAATTTATTTACAATTTTATTTGGAAAAGTTATAACTAGTTGTCTCAATTGTTTAGTAGATGATCAAGGAAACAGGTTTTTTTCACAGAAAATTTCGAAACAAGTCAAAATTTTGTAGCAAAAACTCTTTTGTTACGAAAATTTTTCATAGCACCAACCGTTGCAAGAAGGGCAGTCTTTAATTGTAGACTTTTACGAAACATGATTTCATAGTGAATAATGTATCATTAGCGACGAAAATTTCTTGTAGCTACTAAATATATATTTTACTAAAATATTTCTTCGCAATTATTTTTCTTAATTAGCGACGAAGATTTTCGTAGTTAATAATCTTATTGTCTACGAAAATATTTTGTTGCAATTGTATATACACCTTCAAGTCTAAGAGTGTAACACCAGGTCTAATGTCAAGGTGAAGACCATCTTGCAACCTTAAGCTTTTCCTCCTCATTACTTACAAGTCTGGTACGTAACGGGACAGAGACGTAAACTTGATCTCATATTCCCTAACGCTCATAGTTCCTTGATAAAGGTTCTCAAATTTCTTCCTCATCTCCCTTCTCATAGGCTTAGGGAAGAACTGATCAAAAAAGAGATCTTTGAAAGCCACCTAAGTCATTTCCTCAACTTCATGCAAGCCAGAGATAGACTTCCACCAAACATCTGCATCGTCAGTGAACAAGAATGAGGTCAAAGTAATCCTCAAGTGATCACTTGGTACCGCCATGGCATCAAGTGTCTTAATCACTTGGTTTAACCAATCTTCTGCCACTAGTGGATCAGGCCTACCTGCAAACTTATTAAGGTTGAGCCTTTACAACTTCATGAGATAGTCCAAAGCTAAGTTAGGCTCCACTGGCTCTGGACGTCTAATCTCTGCGGTAGCAGTCCGAACCATTTTTTGCATGGCTGCAGCAATTCCCCGTGTGATATCCATCATCATTTGATTGCCATCAAATGGTAATGGTGGGTTAGCACCCGCACCTCTATCTCGGTCCCTCCTTGGGACAACAAAATCTCGTAGGAGCTGTGTTTCATCAACATGCTCCTCAAGATTAGAACGCAGATCCTTCCTAGCTTCCCTTCTAGGTGGCATGATTCTTCAAACACAAAGAAAAAAATAATTAATATTCTATTCAACCTACTCTATGAAAGTATAACCATCAAGGCATAATGATCTAAGCAAGTATACAAACCATGTTAAGTCATATAATAAATGTCTTAATCACATGAACACATAACACATAGGATGTCACACACACATATATATATATGAAATATGGATAAACCTAACCCGTCGTCCTAGGTTTTCGAAACTAGACGCTCTGATACCATGTTGTCACGCCCCGAATCTTAAAGACCCAGTGCATGAGAAAATAATAACAATAATAAACTATACACTTTACCACAATAACCCAAAAGCTATTCATCTATAACCAAAACAAACACAAATGGGTACAAACCAACCCCCGAAGTATGTCCTGAAATATACATTGTCTCAAAAACACATCATCCAAATACATTGTATAAAAGCATGTCCAAGATAACAAAAAAAAATATACATATGGCATGCTAATCTATCGTCAAGAAGTGCAAAAATATCATTATGGTCACAGCCAAGCTAGGGGTGAGGAGAGTCCTCCATAGCAACGCTCGTTCCTGAAAAAAAATAATATCAACGGGGAGTGAGCTTACAATGCTTAGTAGGAATATGGTATGCAGTTAAACTATGTTCCTTTGGGCCTCATAACCATGGCATATGCCATACAATACAAGGGACATGCTTCCTAACGTCTAGTCCAAGGGAACTCCTAAAGGAATCATCCTAGAACTAGCAAGATGCAACTATACTACACAATTAAACATATGCAATATAATGAAATATCATAAATCGTAAGTTGCAACTATACATGGATGCCAACTTGTCAATCAAGATTCGAAATCAACAAATGGGATAACTCAGTATAGATCAACAAACCCCCGGACATACCTACTGCATGCACCGGTAAATGTTATTTTCGGGCTACTAACTCGCAATGAACAAACCTAGTAGCCACTATAAATGGAAATTTTCACCCCGAAGGCTATACCCTCGCTTAATAGTAACAGAAATCGTGTATCTCCCAAAATCATCAACCAATTCACAAAGGGGTACACATAGTTTAATGATCATATTTAGCACGTCACACGCGCACATAACACATGTTAACCACGCAACTCATGTCCTATAGTCCAAAACACTATCATGACATGCCCACAATTATGGCATTATAAAAATCATAGATTGATCAATTTACATCATGAAGACATTACAATAACATTAAAAATGCATCAACTCAACAAGCATCATTGCATCATTTAAACATGATTATTAGAATATAGATTCATCAAAAACAAATCACATAACCATCACTATCAATGAATACAATCACTATCCATAAGTCAAAGCCACACACACACTCACACTATGCATGTATAACACACACCATGACTATAAAACTCAAAGAATTCATAGGTTAAAAGCATAACACACCCCTACCTCAATTTGGAGTGAGAACTCCAAATTTTTCGATTATGAAAACACAACTATTGACGAACTACCTTCGTGGGAATGCTCCTAATTTCTTCCAAAAACAGAATTTCCAGCTCGTCACCTCCAACTTCAAAAGTTTATAAAAATTTCATTTCTCAAGCAAATTGCATGAATCCAATTGCAATTGAAAGTTTAAAGGCTAAACTTTGAAACTATCAATTCACCTTCTCAAAATCCCTCACCATCTAAATCAGTTCTAAGACAAAAGGAGCCATAAACATTCTGCCCAGAAACGAATTTTCAGCCTGAAGCTCCCAACTTCAAAAATTCATAGAAAAATCATTTTAAAACGAAATTGCATGAAACCAAAGCCCATTGAAATCTAAGAGACAATATTTTCATACCATATATTCACTTTCATAAAGAGAAAAATAATTCAGGTCCGCTTTTGAACAAAACAGTAGCAAAATTCTGTTTTCGAAACCAGTTTTCCAGCAAGAACAGGATATCTTCAAATATTCGCCAAAAATAGAATACTAAATGAAATGACATGAAATCAAAGCCCAAAATGAAGCCAAAAGGCTAAACTTTCATGCTGTAATTTTTGTTTAATGAGATCCCTTGTGGATCAAATCAGTTTTGATAAAGAAGGCAGACCAACTCTGTTTTCAAAAAATGAAATTTCCAGTCGCAAGCTTCCCATTTCAAAAATTCATATCTACTTCATTTCAAAGCCAAATTGTATGAAACAAATTTCAAATGGAAGCTAAAAAACTATATTTTCATGCTATCAATTTAATTCAACCAATTTCCTTACAAAAAAAATCAATTGAGGGCAGAATGTCTACTTACTAATTTTGCAACCAATTTATAAACCTGAAAATCACTTAATATCCCCACACAATCAAAGTCATTGAAGATTTATTACACGTACCTTAAATCAAGCAAAAAGTCTCAAATTTCTACCCGACGAAAGTCACCAAATCGGAAAGATGAACCGATCAAAACGACAAGAAAGACGAGGGGAACATCTTTGCCTCTTGTAGTTTCTTCCAAATCTCACTATAAGAGGCTCAATTTTTAGAGAGAGAAAGTAGATCTAGGGGGGCCAAAGGTTCATACGTATAGAGAGAGAGAGTAAGCTGCCATCTGATTTCATTTTCTTTAGTCTAACCTCATTTTAACTCTCTCCCAAAAGTCTATATTCACAACTTGACCCAACTCTCTTCCAAATTTGCAACCCCTCATTTTTCTTCTTAAAATCTTTCATTACTATCCCTCCAAAATTACAACTATCATCACCTCCAATTTAAAAAGTCCGTGAAATTATTTTCTCGGGTCAACCCACCTGTCCCAAGTCTATGTACCCGAAGAAAATGCACACAATATTTATATATCATATTTGTGCACACCAAACCTTAAAATGAATTTCATAATTTCACATAGTAAAATAAAAGAAATAAATAAAGAAAAAAAAATTTCGGGTCTCTACACTCCATGCTGCCTGCTAGTTCACAATACCAATTGACTTAAAAAGAAACAACTGCAAGTGACTATTGTTGTAAATAAGTGCTCATGAAGAGCTTTATTTTCAGGTCTCATGACATCAATAGGGCCTCCAAGCTGGATTCACTGATCTCATATCAGGAAGGGACAGAGTGACATCTACACTTGACTCGAACCAGCCCAGCTTCTCCATGAGTCTCTTGATTAGAACGCCAACCAACCGCGTATGAAACTCCTAACACCAAAATGGCATTACTTACATAGTACAATACAATCTTGAAACGCATGTAGAACCTCGGAGGCCTTTGGATGTGAGCCTTTTCCAAATGCTAGTATAGCAATGCACAAAAGAGAAGCAGTTGCAACTGCCACAAGCTTTAGGTCCCCATTGTCACTCTTCCTAAATGAGAAGCCATATGTTACAGGTGGGATTAAGCTGAAAACTAGGAATGATAACACAACAACTGATGAATGAAGTAAGAAATTTCCTCGCTGTCCCGGTAATTCTTGGTACCAATTAATCTGCTTCTACATTTCTTTCATTTGAGGTGCCTTTAGGATGGTCATTTTTGAGTTCCAGAAGCTGTAAGGTTACAAATGCGTTAGAGATACAAGAAAACCTTTCTCATTTTTGGGAGTGATTGTTCGTTTCATGTTATGCAAACAAATATATGACATGGGATACTCAATCCACAACTTTAGTGTTACCCCCCTTTAATTAATCAACAACATCAGATACCTAAATTTGCCAAGATTCATTTTTCTTTTTTATAACACAGCTATATGCAGATTTTTCTTATTCACATGTATAATATCAATCAGAGTTTTTCATAAACCACATCTGCATTTCATATATATATATATAGAATGAAGCCTTGTATAAAACTGCTATATATATATATATATATATGAGAGAAAGAGAAAGGGAGAGAGAGAGAGCAATGTTGGCATGGAATCTTACTCACATTATGACCAATGATGAAAATTTCACCAATCACATTTGCCAATCCCAAAGCTACAATGTTCACTGCAACCACTCAAGACAAAATCTTTAAGCAAATTAATGTAAACTATTTCTTGAAATCGAAGGACAGAAAAACAGAATATAAACAATACAACAAATTTGAGTTCCACCAATTTGTTTCGGGCCGTCGGACCGTTGCGGATTGTGGCGGCGGCCAAAGCCCGGGCTGTTGATATGTCCGCTGAGACGCCGTCGCCGTGATCGTGGTAGGCAGTGCGCACCGTCATGGCGTGCCCCTACACCAGCGTGTTCCTGGCAACGGCCTGTGGGTTCTCCATTCAGCCCGTCTTGAAACACGGGACCAAAGAATCTAACATGTGTGCGAGTCAACAGGCTACTAAACCGTAAGAGCACCACCAATGGGATAGCCAAACACACATTTAGAGATCAAATACATATTGTAGCAACACAATGAGATAGCCAAATTTGTGGGATCCACTTGAGTTTAGCTAAATGGTTAGCCAAATCCGGTGAACCACTTAGCTAACCAAAGGTATATATATATATATATATATTTTTTTGTCTTTGCTTTTCTCGAAATTTGTGCCATGTATATATATATATATATATATATATGTATGTATCATTTATTTAAATGTCAATAACTTTCACTACAAATTAAATTTTTTGATGAAACTAATTCTGTTATAAAGATAATTTCGAGAGCTTTAATTTGAGTACCACTTAGGCTATTTTTTGACTTAAAACGAAAAAATTATGAAATTTTCAAGTTAAAAAAGTATAAAAAAATTTAATATAAATATGTATATACATAAAATTTTAAGATTAATTTAATTGTGTAAAATTATTTAATTGTGTGGGTAATGAAAATTTGAAGAACTTGTTGTGGAGTTAAAATTAGAGATTATGATGTGGTTGACTAAAATTCAAATCTGTAGAACCAAATTTAGAGATCCCACAGTGGATGCTCTAAGGCGCAAGGAAGCTGATCCCCTGCGGGTTGCATCAAATGGGCGGGTAAACCAAAATGGCTATACACACACACTCAGAAACCAATAGAACCCCATCATGCGTTCTCTGTTTAGCGCCATGCCCTTCTCTCTCTAGACTCCCTCTCTTTCTCTCTCTATAAACTCCCTCTTCTTCCAAGATTTCCAACAAAAATGGCTATATGGTCAGACCTTCACAATTCAATCTGGGATCACATCTTTCAACTGCTCGACAGCCTTCTCGATCGCATCAGATTCGCCGGCGTTTGCACACAGTTCCGATCCGTCGTCGTCGCAAGACAGCCCCACCGTCTCTCACGAGCCCTCCTTCTACTCCCATCTGAAACACTCCAACTCTACAGTCTCTCAGATGGCAATGTCTACGAACCCACATTCCACAACTCAATGGCAAGTGCTGTTGTTTGTGGCTCTTCCTATGGTTGGCTGTTCACAGTCGATATCTTATCCGGAGACATCAATTTGCATTTTCGGGAGCCCAAATTTCTCTCCCTCCGCTCTCTGCTTTCACCAACTGTCCCTTGAGAAGGCCACAATCTCGTCGAGTCCGAGCGAAAGCAATGACTTCATTGTGATGACTGTGATCTCAATCATATTGTCACTGGCCTTTTGCAAACCCGGCGACCAAGTGTGGACTAATTTACCAACAAGAGCTTGTGAGGATGTTATGTACTATAAGGGCAAATTCTATGTCGTCGCCAATCGGGGTGCACTTGTAGTTTTGGACCTTTCGGTTGTTGATGCTCCAACAGAGACTATAATCATTCAACCAACATATGAAATTCCATGTAAACACTCCTTGGCAGAATCGATTCGTGGGGAGCTTTTAAAGAATTGTAGGATTTTTAAGAGAGATGAGAATGATAATGAGAATGCAAATTCTTATCGAACCGTTGGGTTTTGGGTTTGCAAATTCGATGGGGAGGAGGAGAAGTGGGTGAGTGGAGGCTTGTGCAGGGAAGCAGTGTTCTTGGGGTATAATCGAGCAATTTGTCTTTCGACTGTGGAGAATCCAGAGTGCAAAGAAAATGGAATTTACTTTACAAATGATATTCAAGCACATTATTCTGTGAATCCAAATGGGAACAATGAAGTGGCTGTTTATAGCATAAACGATGGCACTGTGGAGGAGTTCTATGAGAATCATCCATTCTGGACTGAACCTTGTATTTGGGTCACACCTACTTCAGGCTAGAGGGCAAATGAAGTTTGTCTCAGGTTCACTTCTATGGTCGGTCATAATACTATGGTTTAATACTTCTGACTATGTTTTCCCTTTTATAAGTATATAGATATGCTCTGTAGTGGTTCTTACTGAAATTCTGCAGATTTTTACTATTTGTTCTATTATATTGCAAGCTTTAATACTATATTAGTTTAGAATATGACAAATCTTGGAATTCTTATGCTGCTGCAAAAGTAAAGTATCATAGATGAATTATCATATATAGTTTTATGGAATTTTTTTAGTTATGTTCAAACTGTTACCAGGATTTCTTTGGCACTCGATATTGATTGGTTGCTAAATAATTTTAGCATTTTAATCTTGGCGTTGACATCAGATTTAGCCCAAATGGTTGAAGAAATATGCTATCATTCATTAACCATCTAGTCGATTTCTAGGGCATCCATTTTTAGGGTATAAAGGCCAGCATATCTTAGTTCCTTTCGAGACCAACATGTCAGTGTCCACATATGTGAGCATATAAAGCTTCTGAAAACTCAAAGTAATTCAACTAGCTAGCACTTGTTCTTGATGTAAATTACACCATTTTGATCCTTCTTGGACGTTCTCAATCGCGGCGACTATGAAGGAGTTTGCTTGTGTTTCATCTTTTTAGTTCCGGTAGCACAAGAAAAATTGCAAATGATGGCAACACTGATCAAGTGATTATTGATGTCTTGGTCCAAAAATATTTTCTATCATATTCATGATTAGATGTCTTATTAAAGATTTGAAGTGTTTAGAAATTTATTGTTACCCTTCAAAGAGAGCTTGGAGCTATTGTTTCTGTAGGGTCATTTTTGTTTTTTTGATTTGCTTCAGTTTGCGTGTGTTTAAGAAGGATCCCTCATCTGCTTTCCTTTGTATCAACCTTCCCTTGCATTTTGAAAATATTGTGGTTTTTATCCCTGAAAACTCAAAAGAGAAAAAGGAAAAACAGAAAATGAAAACAAAAATTATTTAACCAATTCAACTCAGAACAACTGAGTTGAATGAATAAATTTCCATTGTTTCAAGCTGTTTTTTCATAAAGATCAATCTGAGCTTTTATACGAGAGTTATACTTATTGATTGTTAATACTAATGTCTTGGAGATCATCCGAAGGTTCATGGTTGTGTTCTGAATGTAGCCATAAAATCTGATAATGTTAGATAAAAATCTAGAAGTTAAGAAGATGAACTTGTTGTTTGTTTTCAAAAGGGGCTGTATTTAAATCAGACAGTAATCAAATTATTTTGGTAAAACAGTAAAAAATGAAGCTTAAAATATGGGTTTTTAGAGCTCCCACAATCTACCTTTGCTAATGTATTTTGAAGTGATGCTTAGTTGTGTACTAGACATGGAAACACTTTTGATGAAGCTTGCAGGAAGATAATGACAACATGAGATGAACCTCAGAAAACCATGGAAGATTTTTGTCATGCAAGCAGTCTTCATTGTTGGTCATAATGCTTATCATGGACTTTCCTTATCTTGTACATTAGTGGTAAAGGGGGGAAAGTAGCTAAGAGCTCTTCTTTTATGTGACCATTGGATTAGGAAGTTTGGGCATAATTGAAACTTGGAAGTGCTTGGGATTGTTGTCATTGTATAAGGCTACAGAGGAGTTTTTCGGTAGAAGGGACCTAGCTTTGATACTGAAATTTGTTAGAGGAGTTTGTACTTTACTAATGAAAGAGAGAGGAAATAAGTAGAAGACATATAATTTGAATATTTTCCTCATTGCCTAGTGAAGAAGTACATCAGCTATTTACATGCCTTCACAGCAACTCAAAAGACTCTTTATGTCAACTACTTTGTAGTTGTTGGGATCACAAAGAGACTGACTTGAAGCTCTTATAATTTTGTAGGGGAATTCTAAACGATGACCACTCAAATGCATTACTTTTAACAGTTTGCAAATGATTCTTCTTTGCATGCAGTTATAGTTCAGTAGAAACTGAGTAAATGAATGTATAATAGAGCATATATTTCAGTATCATAACTGTAGATAACATGATTCATTGCAACATTTAAACATTGATGTAGTTCACAAGCAAGCTACTTGATTCTTGGAAGATATTTAGTAAATGTGTTGCATTACTAATCCTAAATTATTTTAAACACAGCCTCACAACAGCCTCCATTCTTATCGACTTCATTACTGAAGATTTTATATCCTATCATGTTCTTTTACTCTTCACATATCCCATTACAAGGTTCATTGTTTGATATAATGATAATAATCTCAGGTAGTGTGATGATGCTGGTTTGACTCTCTTAAGTATAATTTCTTTGTGCAAATAATGTTTTAAGTACTTTTTTCAATCTTTTGCATGCGACAGATGATGTTTCATCTATTACTATGTACTTCATTGAGACGCGGAAGATGCAATGTTTAATACAGTTCTAGGCACTTTCTTCTTCTTTTTCTTCTTGCACTCTCACTTCTTCTCTTCAGGTCTCTCCTCAGTGTTTAACAAATTATAATAGTAAGTTGAGGATTTTAGCTAGTAAATAACATAAATTAATAGTTTAAATAAATTTCATTTATAAATCAGTTATAGCATATTGTCCTTTTAAAACTAGTGCATACTATATATGTAAAATTAGAAGTTGCATTTGAATTGATGGATTTGACACAGCTTGAATTTGTTATGATAAAATAGAGTACTTAGTTGTTCGTTGAAACTACTATGAGGATGCATATTTCATTTCAACCTTTGAATTGTGGCCTTCTCAATGATTTTAGCATTTTTGTCAATAAGCTTATATCTCTTTGCATTGACATCACAATTAGCCCAAATGGATAGCATTCATTAACCATCTAATTGATTACTAAGTCATCCATTTGTAAGGTATAAAAGGCAGCAGGTCTTAGTTTCTTTCGATTCCAACACTGATCAAGGAATTATCGATGTCTTGGTCCGAAAATAATTTTATCATATTCATGAATTATATTTCTTATTAATGAGTTGAAGTGTTTTGAAGGTTATTGTTACCCTTCAAGCAGAGCTTTGGCTGTGTTTTAAACATCCCTCATCTACATTCCTTTGTATCAACCTTTGCATGTTGATATTATTGTGTGGTTTCTTATCCCTGATAACTCGAAAGAGAGACAAAAAACAGCAAACGAAAACAAAAAATATTCAGCCAATTCAACTCGGAACAACCGAGTTGAATGAATAATTTCTCTTGTTATGAGTTGATTTTTAATAAATATCCATATTAGCTTTTATATGAGAGTTATATTTCTTGATTGACAATGCTGATGTCTTGGAGATCTTCCAAAGGTTCATGGTTGTGTTCTGAATGTTACTTAAAATCCGATAATGTTAGATACAAATCTAGTAGTTAAGAAGATGAATTTTGTTTTTAAATGGGTTGTAATTGAATCATTTTGATAGAGACAGTAAAAAATGAAGCTTAAAATATGGCTTTTAGAGCTCCCACATAACCTGCTAATTAATTTTGAAGTGATGCTAAAGTATGGAGAAATTTTGCTGAGTGTTTATGTAGGAAAGCCTGAGACATGTACATTTGTAATTTCAGTCTTTGAGGTCAGTGTTACATTTGTAATGACAAACCACATATATTTGACCAAATTAAATATACTCCTATTATGCAATATAAAGATGATAAGCAATATAAATAATTCAAGCACAATATGAGGAGATAGAGATAGAGAAATCAAACGCAATTGACATTGTGATTTTTGCAAGGTTCAGAATTCCTATTCCTCGGCTCAAGACCTCTCTTGAGACTTTCCGAATCCAATATGGCACCTCCTTATAACTAATCTTTTGAGTTGACGAGCTCTAGCAGTGGTTGGGTAAGCGTCCCTTTGGTTGAGGTTGTGATCTCCGGCTACTAATTGTGATTTGAGTTGAGGTTGCGGTCCTCTCCCATGGTTGTTGTGATTTGGGATGCAGTTGTGGTCCTCTTCCACCATTGACGGTGATTTGAGTTGAGTTTGTGATTCTCTCCCATCGTTGATAGTTGGATTAAGGTTGTAATTCTCTTCGATCATCACTAGTGATTTGGACATTATGGTGTATGGGTCTATCACTATGGTATGTGTTGAGGTGAGTTGTGGGCTCTTCCACATTACGATTATGCGTGGAGGTGAGTTGTGGACTCCTTCACATTATTTGGAGAGTTGTGATCTCTCCTAGCCATAAGAAGGAAGAATGTGAGTTAGTTTAAAAAGTGTACTTGTGATTTTTAGAGACTAGTGTTCTCTTATTTGATAGATTGATGTGGGCGTGACCTTAGACAAGGTTCTGATCAGTGTTGAGCTCAGAGTTAGTAATAATGATGAACAATTCAGTTTTGGTTATGTCTTGAACTTGCCCTTAGAGTGCATACCGATCGTGGCTAGTAGATTATATTATGATAAATTGATTAAGGAATGAAATTTAAAGTATCGATAGTTAATAACTTATCTCTAATTGTTATATGTTATGATTATTAAATTTGCTATTAGTAAATAATTAATTAATTGCACTTGTTTGGCCTGTAAAAATCTTCTAGTTGAAGCGTAGGCGTGCCAAAAAATTGTTCATTTCCAATTGAAAATCCAAAAAACTAGATTCTAGTTGGAAAGTAGGGATTGGGCGATTATTAGGAAGGTTTAGAATGACCACCTTTCGAAGGTTCTTTTTTGCCTTTGAGAACAAAGAACTTTTAGTGTTTTCTATGACTGAAAAGTTAAATGAAAATGAAGTAGGGAACAATGAAATTACTGGAATTGAATGGACGTGACAAGGAAATTAAATGAATTGAAAGGATATGACAATAAAAGTAAATAATTGAAATGCAATCGCTGAAATTAAAGAATAAAAAGTGCTGGACTTGAAATGAATTTCAATAAAACATAATACATAATCAAAAGTGCATGATCTTGGATTAAAACATATTGAAATAAATTGTAGAAATGTAAAAAGAATAACCAAGTGTAGGACTTTGAATTGAAGTATTGCGTGCGTTGAGCATGCGTTTCATGTACAATGAAGCCTATTATTTATAGACCTAACTAATGACAATTACTATTAGGCAGTTCTGACGACAGTTTCTTCTGGCAGTTGTCACCTTCCACGTGGGCCAATTAGAATTTTGCCACTTGTCCCACACTCTCTTCTTCATGGCTTTATGCTTGTAATTCTATAACTGGTGATAGTGAAGAAACAATTTAACCATGTTTGAGCATGAAGAATCCCATGTTTGGCCACTACCCATGATGGAGAGTTCACGTTCTCTTATTATTCTCATGCCTAATTGAGGCTATGATTCTTATAATTCTTCCAAAGATTCATTGAACCTGGACATCTTCTATAGGAGTTGTATAACTACCAAAGCAGTTTAGGGCATGTCCCATAAAATCTCCACTTTGCACATATTACTACTAAATCTTTTTCATTTAGAAGAAGTAATTTGCATGATAATAGGGATTGACTCAACCAATTTTGGTACTAACAACATTGTTTAAATTGGATTTGATGGTTGCTTAAAGAGCACGATGTCATGATTTGATTTCTTGATGTCATGATTTGATTTCTTGTCCTAAATTGGATTTGAATAAGAAGGGTATTGGGTATATAAGGGTGGGTGTTAGCACCGCTCAATACCTTAACCTTTTGGGTCAGATTGCAACCACCCAGTTCATGAGCAATTAGGTGAACGTGTAAATAGGGTGGACTATAACAACAGAGTGTTGTAGGTTTGAATAAGAGAGAATGTCATGAATTTTTGTCCCACATCGGATCTAGATGGGAAGGGTCTTGAACATATAAGGGTGCATGTTAACACTACTTAATAGTTTAAGCCCCACCCATTGACAACAAGGTCACCTCTTTATCAATAGAAAAAAAAAAAATCCAAGACACACTCCAGCGTCTTGTGCGTCTGGATATCATTGTAACCTAAAGACTCAAAATATATTTGTCGTTGTAAAATGGATCATCCTATCTAGTATCTCCCATCTCTCTTACAGAGCTTTCTCAAGTTTCAGGTCCAGTAGTGGCTCAAAGATTGTAAGCCCTTTTTCTAATAGAAATGAAAGACTTACACTAACCAGGCATAGTACATAGGAAAGTACACCTAAGTATTGTAGAATTTCTCAATAACTTGAGTCAAGCATATTCCTGTGGTGGTCCAAATCAATAATTTGAGCAAAATGTCCAAAATGAATACACCAGTCCAAAACTTTGAGAAACATTAAAAATATTTGGATAGATATTTGGTCCAACTTAAGAAGTTGTGGCTGCCGCTGTAATAGTCTTTTGGAATACAAAATATGTAATTAGCTTAATAGGAAAAGGTAAACAGGACAATGCAAATATGAAATGACATGAGCCAAGAGGCATCTTAAAGTTTAAGGCTACAGATAGATACTCAGAAAAACCCAGAAAGCAAAGACACATGCAGCAGCTAAACACTAATCACACTGTACTCCCAAACAAGGTATATGACCTAAATTTGTAGTCCGAGATGTTGCACAGTCAAATTATTATAATAGAGGTGGAGGACCTTCTTCCAAGATGGCCTGTTGCTGATATCATCCCACCATGCACTCACATGCTTCCTATCCCTTATCATATACTCCTTTTTCACAGGACCCACCAAGTAGTGGGTAAAGGGAAGGTGGCTAAGGTCAGCAAGACTGAAGAAAGTCCCAGCCAAGTACTTGCTCTTTGACAGCCTCTCCTCATAGATGTCCAACACCTTCCCAAGCTTCTCTTCACTCTCTTCAATGACCTTCTCATCTAAAGGAAACCCCAATATGGAGCTGAACAAAATCTGGATAACCAAATTGTAGAGTGGTGGGTGGAAGTTGTTTGCTTCAACTTCTAGCCATTGTTCCACTAGTCCCCTTTCCTCTATTGTCTCCCCAAGTAATTCTGTTCCTTGAGACCTGTACTTTTCTGCATAGTACCTTAAGATAGCCCGTGACTCTGTAATAGTAATGTAAAAAAGCCCACTCTCATCAAACTTTACAAAACTAATGGTCAAAGCGCCAAGAGGAAGTAGATAAAAGTAAAAGGAAATTAAGGGTCTGTTTGGTCCAGTTTCTCAAAATTAACAATTCTCAAGAACACATAAAATAGAAAACTGTGTTGACATAACTATAAATAAACTACTGTTTTCTGAAGAAGAAGAAAAAAAAAACAAACAGCTTGCTTGGTTCAGTTTTTTGAGAATAGTTTTCTCTTTTCTGAGAATTAAAAATCAGAAAACAATTTTTAAAAACTGAACCATGTAGGCTCCAAGTCTTTTTTTAACTTACTTTTTGGAAAATTTAAAAATTGTCAACCAAATAATTTCTTGTACAATATTCTAATTTTCAGTTCTCTGAAAACAGAAAATTGTTCTAAAAAACACTGAACCAAACCTGCCCTAAGTTACCAAAACATGTCCAAATAGAAAAATATAAGGGTACAAATCAATGAAATATTTTCCCTAGGCACACTTCAATAATAATTCTTCAACATAAATTATTAATAATAATAATAATAATAATAATAAAATCATAACATGAAAAATGTAGATCTAATAAGCTCATTAATTACCGTATAAAGTATAATCTCCATCTTGAATGACAGGAACAGCACCAAAAGGCTGCAATGAATGAGAAAAACATTTTGTAAAGATCTTTAACTAATGGGTTACATGACATCCAAAGAGAGACTAGGACTAGGGAGTGTGTGACTGATAAAAAGTAAAGGAATGAACCTGTAGTTTGAGAAATTCAGGATCTCTGTGCTCTCCTTTGATGATGTCTATTGGAACGGTCTCAAATTCTATCTCCTTCTCGATTAAACAAACGATGACACGCTTTGGTGAACCATAGGCTGGACCATACACCTTGACCACCATGGTTGATATGTTTTCTGTCCTTCAGAGAGCAACAGACGATAGTAGGTATTTTATATGTATAATTTTAACAAGAAGACATTCATGGCCACAAAGATATATAGAAAAGGGACCCAATTAACTCTTAGGTTGTCATGTGATGCATTATTTTACAGGATAAGGCCAACATTAATGGTTCACTTGCAGCCAAAGTAAGAAGATTGTTAGTTCATGAACTAATAAAGTTCGTCATAAATCATAATCACAGGATAAGTATGGTTCACTTGCTGTCAAATAAGAAGTTTGTTGGTTCATATACTAACAAAGTTGACCATAAACCAATCGTCACAGGATAAGGCTAACATTAAGATGCTCTTGTTGTTTTCCTTAACAGCTCTTTATAGTCAACAAAAAGGTGCCATACTGCCATGTGACTGAGCTGCGTCCACAAGCTATTCAACCCAAAACCTTTCTTACTTGGGCACAAAGCTTTAGTCCAATGAAAACAACAATGACCTTTTTTTTTATTTTTCCAAAAGTTTAAACAAACGCACACACCCACAATATTATCCTTCGTAGGGCTAGAACACTCAATCTCCCATTTGAGGAAGAGAGATTAGACCATCTAAACTAACGCCCATTGGTATGAAAACAACAATGATATCATCACAAGTTGATCATCAAAAATTAGATATAGGACTCAAAGTACATTTAGGCCCTGTTTGGCAGAACTTTTGCTTCGACTTTTATGCAGAAGAAAAAGAGAAGCAGAAGCTAAATCAGGAAGCTGGTACCCCCCAGCTTCCTTTAAACGCTCTTTTTGGACTCCGAAGCTCTTCCGCCTTGCCAATCCAAACACTCTCCAAAACGGCTTTTGAGCTTAAAAAGCCGAAAGCCGCTTTTCAAAAGCCAATCCAAACAGGGCCTTAGTATATATCTGATTTGACTCTGTTGTGTATCAAAACATACTTATAGAGTACTAATAAAAACTACATGGTAATATCTCACCCAATAACATTAAATAAATGAGAGAGAAGGGTAAATTACACTGACCTCCCTTGTAAATAGGCTAAATAATAGAGACCTCCCCTATGTTTTTAAAAATAACAATGCACTCCCTGTCAATGTTATAGGTTAATGAAAATGGTGAAATGACAAATATAGCCATGTAATTTCAAGTACTTTTATTGTTATTTTATTAAAAAACTCTATTTTGTAAAAAGACATATATACCTCTTCAATCTTGTGATGCTTGTATTGTATTGTATTGTATTGATGTGCTCTGTCAAAACACCCTGTTTGGCTGACACAGATTTTCATCTACATTCCTTACCTATTTTACATTCATAAATTAATACTACTAAGAAAGATTTGTTATGCCCAAACACATCAAATTCGATTGATTTCCCAATTCTGGGAAAGACTTTAATGAGCTCGTGTTGGATAAGCATCTAATAGTTGTAAAGAAATTTCAGGGTTTCAAATTCAAGCCCTAATCAGGTATAGTTCGCATGATGGTCATTCTCGCGCAGTCCCCCACTCCGCCGATGAGGATCCCAGTTAAAGGTCTGCACAAATTTATCCTCTTTGACTCTCTTTCTATATATATTTACTTATGTGTGTGTAGAACACACACACAATGCTACGAATTTGACTCTTTTGTGGCCATTTTTTCTGTTTTTTGAGCTGCATTAGTCTTCGGTATACTGTTAGTGGTGTCATCCCGATGTGTAGTGAAATTGTGTTTATGTTGATTGTGAGTATATTTGATATGTTCTTAGCATTTTACTGTGGAGTTGCTGAATTTCAAAGTTCGCTATTGTGCTTTATGGATTGGGGGTCCAATTTCTTTTAGATTGATAATGATTATCACTGAACTTTTCAGCAACAGTTCGTGTACCATAGACTGTTGTAATCTGATTTTCTATCATTATAGAATGTGTTGTGTGTGGTTGTATAATTGACTCTCAAGTTGGAGTGAAATTGTTTAAAATCGTGTGTTTAGGTACCCCATAGTTGTAACAAGATTTATCTGCATGCCACTGTTTTGTTTTTTTCTTTTTCTCTTTAGGACGATGCAAGTAACAAAGGGTAACATTGTCCATAAAAATTATGTCAAAGGGGGTATTTAAGTCATTTTAAACATTCTAAGGACATTTTGGGATTTTCAAGTGCTAAAACCATGACATCAGCAATTTTTGTCTCTGAAAAGCTGACAAGGGAGGTCAGTGTTACAAAAAGTACGCTGACAGGGGAGTGCAGTGTTATTTTTGAAAACACAGGGGAGGTCTCTGTTATTTAGCCTATTTACAAGGGAGGTTAGTGTAATTTACCCAAGAGAGAGAAGGAAAAGTAGACAAAATGTTTCAGCCAAGGGTTATATAGGCTTATAGTTTTGTAGTAGCTTCTCAATTTTATGAAATAGAAGGTTGAAGGTTCTAAGTTCCATAAAAGATAAATGGGTGTGTATATTTTCCAAAACAAAAAACTAATAATTATTAAATAAAAATAAATAAATAAATAAATTTAAAGATCATACAAGGTTTTTATTAATAGGTAAGAGAGTAGGGATTTTTTTTCTTCTTTTTTAATTATATTTAACATGTTATCCAATAAGTGCTTCCGCACCTCAAGTATTGATACAATTAAATTTCCTTTTACAATGTCCATTGATTCCTTGTATGGTTTTAAAATATTCAATATGTACTTTTTGATAATGATGAATTTATAGTTTGCGTTATGTGCTTTGCACGGATGCAAATTTAAATCCCTGAGAACAATAACTTTGTACAAATATTACCGAAGATTAAATTTATTTCCAATCCATCCCTCCTAACACCCTTGTTTAATGGAACCATGCACAATGAATTATTACCATTTATAGAAGGCATGAGATGACCATGTTCACAAGTCCATGGTAAATAACCAAGCAAAAAGCCAGTTGGATGAAAACATATATACAGATATATTTTTACGGTTTGCTGTGGGTTGGATTGGTTTTATCCCCTAAATTGTAAAACAATCTAATCCTATCAGTTTCACAATTTTTAGAAATACAATCAAACCGTTGGTCTAAACATAAATAATTCTTCACAAGAATAATGAAATAAGGTTTTGTTGAGTTGACTAATAGTTCTATACTTCTATTTTAAATTAATCAATAGCATGCCAACACCAAGTTCAGGAACTGGATGAACTTCAAAAAGTGGTTAAGATATATGCAAATATATTTATTTTAATAAATATAGATGGTGATTGGTAACATGTCAATCTCATTTGAAACACAGAAAAAATCGATAGAATGTTTGGTGTTCCATGAGGATTCATCAGACTCAGCACAGACCTGTGAAGCATGCCTTTCGAAAAGCAGGCTTAATGCAAGAATTTGAACGATGCTTTCAGTAGCGTCCACTAATGGGTATCAAAATCCAAGTAGATTCTATAGGCATTCCGACCCGAAGAGTAGTAACCTTCTATGAGGCTGTCAATTTGGAAATCAAGTTTCTTGTAGATATTCATGGCTGGAACTATCAAGGGATCGACATGAATTCTCATAAGTAGCTTCCTTTCTTAAGACATTTGAAGCAATAAACATTTACCTTTCCCATCAATTCTTTCCAAGAAGCTGAAGAGTGGGTTCTTGAAAATTCTAAGTAGACATAGAATTAGGACCTTGTAACGGACAAAGTTATATGTATGACGAATGTGCTGGGAAAATTGAGAATCTATCCATAAAAAATTAAGAAGAATTTATAACACTATCATTAGACATATTAGCCTCCAGTCTCCACTTTGGAGTTTACCTCAAGTTGGAAGAGACCTCCGAATTACATTACATCTTCTAAAAGACCTGCAGTCAGCAATCTTGCTAACTGAAGAATTTAATGTTGGCAGGTTTCATAACTGGCTTTTATAAAGGATCTTGGCCTAATACAAGAATTTAACGTAATAAATACACTGCCTTCTTAAGGTTTTATTCAGCATACCAAAAAGGGAAATACATGCATGCTCAAACACGATATCATTTGGAGCATATCTGATGCCAATATTACCACATAAAAAATTGAGAAAAAATATAAACAAACTTTAAACACATATACTACACAGCTATGCAATAAAGAAAGGGAGAAAAAAAAATCTCCATTAACTGGCCACTTATGATTTGTATTCATGAATCACAAAACAGCAAGTCTGGCAAAACAGAAGAAGAAAATCATATCAACAAAAGAATTTTTACATCTCTCTTATTTTGCACCAACAATAAGATGTTTAAACATTTCATAATGATTTGTTATATAATTATAGTAATTCTCCTCGCAGCAGCAGAGGACACCATGGTTGAGATATATAGGAAGAAAAAATAGGAAGAGTTGTAACTTTTAGCAAGCATACAATTTGGGGGCAATACGAGACAGATACATGGCAAGAGATATGATAGATAACGCATCACAAGGATCGCAAAACATACAAAACGATTTCGCACACAAACCGATTTCACATACAAAAGTCTAAATAGACCCAACCCAAACTCATTCATGTAAAACCCAAAACACGAAATTAAAACCTCAAAATACCCTGATCTTAAATCAAAACCCCAATACAGAGAGACCTCTTACCAGTGATGGAGAGAGTGAGAAATTGAAATAGAAGAAGAGATGGAACCCTAAAACCCACCAAGCTGTAGTGTTGTTGGACGGTGACGAAGCTGTGGTTCCCTGCTATTGGATTTGTAGATCACCGGCGAAAAGTTTTTGCACTCTCTTTGCTTCTCTTCCGAATCTCTACAAACAAATTCCACCAAATCTCTGCAAAATGGACACTTCTATTCAATCGTGATCAGTTCACTCACACAACTTGTTAGAAAAACCCAAGAAAGATAAACGAGATATGTGATAATCACATGGTCAAGCAACTCGAGTGGAGGAGAGAGAGAGAGAGACACTGAGACAGTGATGTGTCGCTTAAACTATTTACTTATGTCGCGTTAACATAAAGTAATTACCAAAATTACCCCGGATGTAAACAACGAAATAATGCAAAAATAATTACGTAGTTAACAACATCCCCTCAACAGCTTTTTAAGGTACCCAATTGCCCTTCTCCTTGGTAAGAAAAAAAAACACCTAGATGTCACAAGCGTCGGTGTGAGTGTAGTCAATTAGAATTTTTTAAAAATTTAAAAGATTTTAAAATTTTTATTTAATTCAACTTTCATAAACTTTTAAAATTTTCATATAAATCTGGCTATATTCAATTAAGGTTCAAAAAAAGTTTACCAAAGCCTAATGTTTTGTTTGGTAGGAAGGAAGAAAATTGGATGGAAGGGAGAGAAGAATGAATGTATGAAACATCTCTAGGGAAGAGATTGTATTCTTCTCTCTTTTTGTTTGGTTAGATGGAAGAGAAGAAAAAAAAGATTTATTTTTTCCTCTTTAGTTTGTTTGTTAGGAGCGAAAAGAAGAGAGAGTTTTCATTTACTTTTACCATTATAACCATCACTTTATAGTGCTCCTTTGAACCTTTATAATGCTATATGTATTGTTAATTTCACCCTAATTGCTTCATGTATGCTAACTTTGATTGTAATTTTTTTTTTGTGTGCAAAGAATCAGATTATCATGAAAAAAAAAAGTAGTCAACCTACTCATTTGGGTATATTTTGAATAGCGTTGGAGAAATGATTGTCCAATTAATTTATGAAATTGGATTTATCTTCGTGATAAACGAAAAGAATACTATTAGCCAGATACATTAATTTAAAAAATAGAATAGTCTATTCTATTCACTGTTCCCACGAGACTTCAATTAAACTAAGAAAAATCAACTATGCGTCTAAGCAACTAAAATGATGAACAATTACAAGTAAAAATTTCAAATAGACATAAATAAATTATTATCTTTACGAGGAAAAAAGACAAAAAAACTATAAATAAAGAAGAAAAAAAGAAAGAAAATGAATTTCACCTAATTAGTGGAAGACTCCAAAGCAATAATCCTTCACGAGTCGGTTGCTCCATACATCATCTTATATAGCAAATTCAAACGCATCTCCATTGTTACGGAGAAGAATGCACTTTTGTGTGCCTGACTTTTAATAAGGAATAAGAATGCATCTAACTGAAATTGCTCGAGTATCCCAACGTTCAACAAATCTGCAAGTACATCTTCATCTGAACGTGGTCGTGCACTCTTAGAAATAGCAATTCTCTTTTCTGCAATTGTAAGCCCTCTTTCTGCAACAAGATTTCCCTTTTCGATTGCCTCAGCAACTTTTTTAATTCCACATCCAATAACTTCACACTCTTTCTCAAATAAATCAATCATTGACTTCTTTCTTTTGGAGCCCCCCTGAGGATGTAGCAACTTGTGAATTTTGTTGAGAAGGTGCATCTATGGGAGAATTTGTGTCATAGTTGTCTGAATTATTATTAACTTGGTTCGCACTTTCATCTCTTGCCCATTGGTGAACTTTTTCCTTTGCACTTATAGCGCCTTCACCATTAACTCTATCTTTTGCAAAAAGATCATATAATTTATTATAAAATTTGATTTTAGTATGCCTCCATTTTGATGTCAATGGTTTTTGCCTACAAATAGGATAACATATATTAGGTATAGTAAAAAAAATGTATAACAATGTAGATGAAACAATTGTTAAGAAAAAACTAACAATAATAAATAGTGCCATACCTCTATAAGGGCCTTCCAAACTTTAGGTTCAGCTTCAAACAATTTTGTTTCTGGACTCCATGAAAATCCACTTAAATTTTTGAATAGATCATAACAGGTA
Organism: Cornus controversa; assembly: GCA_026545225.1. Taxonomy (NCBI): domain Eukaryota; kingdom Viridiplantae; phylum Streptophyta; class Magnoliopsida; order Cornales; family Cornaceae; genus Cornus; species Cornus controversa. The sequence continues at coordinate 24,419,042 of CM048851.1, read as the reverse complement.
TTAAAGTTAAGTTTCAAGGTTTTCCTGCGATTTTTTATGTGTACCTTATCAAATGAATAACCAATTTTTTCAATACATTTTCTTACAACATTTGAATATGCTGTAGAGGTGAAAGTTCCATCAACTCTATTACCATTTTATTGTTGTTCCAATAGTGCTTCAAGTAATATCTCATCCATTTCTTCTGTCCATCTTATTGCATCCTTCTTAGTTTCAGTTGTGTTCATATCTTTATTGGTTTTCTTCATCATTTTCAAATACTGCATTTTTTAATATCATATGAAAAATAAATACAAGAAACAATTAATCATACTGATTTCAAAAGAGTAACACAAAAATTGCACAACATTATAGAAGTCATATGACTATAAGCGTGGAGGAGGTTTTATTGCTCTACTAATATGACACCAAAGATAAAACATTAAAATAGTTTAAAAGAAAAAAATTAAATTATGCTCCATGTCTTAAATAATCCTCCCACATGCTAGCTGCTATAGCATTCCTTATAGCTGCTCCTTCATTAGCATCTTCTTCATTGTTATTTATACCAAAGTCCTCTTCATTGTCTAGATCAACATTAGTCGGATCAAGATCAAATTTTGCAATCAATCTTTCATTAGGATCAACACCCATTACATAATTATGAAGTATACAACAAGCCAACACAATTTCCGTCATGGTGTCAACTGAATAATGAGCTTCTGCCCCACTTGAAATAATTGGAAATCTCTTTTTTACTATTCCAAATATTCTTTCAATTACATTTCTTAAAGAAGAATGACGGTGGTTAAATAATTCCTCAACATTCTCAGGTGTGCGTGATGAGTACTCCTTCAAGTGGTATCACACACCTCTATATGGTGTAATCAGTCCTCTTTTTAGCATATAACCCGCATCCCCTAGATAATATTTACCTAACAAAAACATGTGAAAAAATTATTTTTTATTTAAAAATTATAGACTATGTATCAATTGTCTTTGAATTACCTTCAAGGATTATTAGTTTATCCTTACGCTTCAAAGCATTTTTAATTATCCTTGAATCAGATGCAGTTCCTTCCCAGCCCGGCAAAACATACGTAAATTTCATGTCGAATGAACATGTTGCTAAGACATTTTGTGTTGGATAGTCTTTTCTTCCTCGATATTTTGGTGCATCCTTTTTACACACTTTTACGTAGATATGAGTTCCATCTATTGCTCCTATACAATCCTAAAATTTATTGAAAATGATTTACAATTTTGATAAGTGGATATAATAACGTGAATTAGTGGTATAAAACCGTTACCTTGAAGTATGGATAAAATCTACTATTGTTGAGTATTTGTGGAGGGACATCTGAACCACTTGGTTGTTATAGAAAAAATTCTTCTAATGTGATTATTGCTCATAACACGTCATGGAAATGGCGACTAATAGTCTCACCAGATCGGCAAAAAAAAAAAATGAATGACACGATTTTTCACATTATGTGCTAGTACATAAAGAAACTTGGCCACTTGCTCCTCGACCAAAGTACATTTATTATCCTTGAGGCAACCAATGCAACGAAGTATATTGCACAACTTGGCAAATGCATATGGCCCCATACGTATTATGTTATGACAATTTTCATTTGAAGCAATTTTATTCATTAATTGTTCTCTTGCTTTTTGTTTATCTCTGTTGATGTCATTGATAGGTCCTTCTATATTACATGAATGAAATACTACTCCCATCAAATAAAGAGCATAAACGGCATAACAAATAACTTGTACCCCTGCCAAATGTCGTTGTTGTTCCCAAGTATTCAAATTCCCTACAATATCTTTCCACCAATTTTCTTCGCCACAGTCTTGCAAAATCTCTTCATTCTCATCCCAATTATCATGTATATATTGTCTTTGAAATTATCATGCCAATTAGGTGCGTTGTCCATCTACCACATAAATATGATTTGTATCTAAATAATTAGTGAAATAGTTACTCTAAGTTACTCAATTACTCAAATTATCCAGCATCAAAATCTCGAAATATCAAATAGATCAAAAATAACACCGTGCTTGTACTAAATAAAGAACTATAACATGTGTATTTGTATTGATGTATATATGAATGTATACTCAGGCATATATTGATGAAACAAATTGATGTATACTCAAATATATTCATGACATGACATGATAAGGTCACAAGAGTATTAGAGTTATTGAATTGATACAAGTAATATGCTTTAGATATATTATGATTCAGATGATGTCCATGATGATTCAACAGCTAGAGATCTTATACTTCATCAAACCAATAACGATGATTACAAAAACAAAACAAAACAAACTGAAACACCCTGTATTTCATAGTTACGAGTCATCATGAAAAAAATGATTTCATCACAAAGCAAAAGGTATAAAAAAAATGAAACAGAGAACTAAAAAATGAATAAATTTTTTTTTAGTAAGAACAGAAAGTAGAGAGACTCTCGCCTGAGTGAAAGACAAATTATTTTGCTTTTCCCAAGCTCTTTCTAGAAATTGTTTTGCTTTTGATAGGGTTATGTGAGAAGGGGATTAATTGTAGGGTTATGTGTGAATCGCGGGAGAGATGAGATTGTGTGCGCGTAAAAATTTTTGCAGATTGATAGTTTGGATTTATCAAATAATTACAAGGATATTTTTGTAATTTGAAATATTATTAATAGCATTGTCTTTCTTCCTCCCTGTCTTCCGTCCAAATTTGGAGGGATGAAAAATTGTGAAAGAGGGAGGATGACTCATCCACCCTCTTTTCTCTTCTCTCCTTACCTCCTTTCTACCAAACGAATGAATTTTAAATCCTTCTTTCCTATCTTCCCTCCACCCCTCTTCCTTCCCTCCTACCAAACAAAGGGTAAGTGTATTAAAAAGTCATAGATTTTGAATGATTTCATCAGATAGTGAATTTTGGTGGATTTAGGGTGGAAGGTATAAATAGTGAAGGCACATAACAAATTGAATATTTTTCTCATAGATTTTGAAGCTTATCAAACAATCGAATATTTTATTCTACATAATACGAACAGTCTTCCTCTATCTTTCAAGGTACACTCTTTTCTTTCTTGGTTTTTCTCTTTTTCTCTTCTCAAATTCTCTCTCTTTCTATTGGAGTATGAAAACTTGTAAAGAAAAAGAAGGTTCACAAATCTATTTCAAGAAAACAAGAATCAATACATCGAGTAAAAGAAGAATGAGAAAAAAATAGAAGGTTTCTGCTTGAACAAATCAACTCCATCACATGATCATGGGATCCAACCATTGGGTAATCTCTACTTAAACCCATCTTCACACAACTCAAGAAACATATGTATTGGTAATCTCCAAACCTTAACTGAAGAGCTAGTTCTCGAAATTCTAGGGTTTTTAGGTGGTACCCATTTGGGGTTTTTATCAACTGTGAGCAAATCCTTTTATGTTTTATGTAATCATGAACCACTTTAGAGGAACCTTGTATTGGAGAATTATAAAGGCGGATCCTTATATAATGGGTCTTGAAGATCTACTTGTATTACTGCATATAAGCCTTCGTTTGCAATTTCAAATATTGGTTCTTTGGATGAGAGAGTGAGTGTTCAAAAGTCTATAAAGAATTAAAGTTTTATGTTTAGTGGATTATATAAATATATAATTTACTACAATCATTTTGTGATCTATTTGTTCTTGACAATAAAAGGGTTTGAGATACTTCCCTAATTTTATTTTAAAATGTAAATTAAAATATAGTAAACATCTAGATTGTATGTAAAGATTAGGCCAAAATTGCATTAAATTAAACTCCATGTGTTATCAAAAAGTTGCAAAATGCCCCTTTCTACTATTTTTTTTATAACACACCCTAAATTTATCAAAAGTTGCAAATTACTCTCATCTGACAGCCAGATATTGGAATTATATATGGTGTTAAAGTAGTCACGTGAATATATGAATTGATTGTTTTGACAAAAATGCATTTACAAATACCTATTTTATCCTTTATAGTTGATTTTACAAATGAGAAGATGAGAGTGTTGCATATGTAAGGAGATCTTTGTCAAAACAATCAACTCATGTGTCACGTGACCACTTTAATACTAGAATTCCTACATTTGATTGCCACAAGGGGTTAGTTTGCAACTTTTGTTAAATTGTGGGTCTATTCTGATTTTCTGTTTTAGAGTTGGCTTTTTGTGCTAGCCTTGAAATGAGACCCGAATGGCTTGAAAGGGATAACATTTCTCAAAGTAAGGAAATTTTGAACTTGTATGCGAAAATAGAATTCAAGGATATAAATAAATAAAATATGTTGAAGAAATCAATACAAGTTTATAAAAATCCATCAAAGTCTCTAATAGAATTATTTACAAATCTATGAAATTCTGTAATAGAAATCTATAGAAATCCATAGAAGTCTATAGAAATCCTTGAATTCTACATAAATTTGTCACTTAAAAAATGCATTTCAAAATTCTTTAAAATCCTAATTGACTACACCCTCCTAAATGTAAGCTCTAAATTAGTACTTTTATTCATAATTATATGGACAAAATGATAAAAATTTATTATTTTTTATATATTTAATAATAGATTATATTATTATTTTTTGGCGTATCTGTGTCCTATTTTTTTTAGATTTGTCGTATCATCGTGTCTGTATTCGTATCGTATCATATCCATGTCAAGTGTCTGTATTTGTGCTTCTTAGCCCTTCTCTCATTATTCTTTCTATCTCTCTCTTCTTTCAAAGTTAGCTCTCTCTAGCCATGTTTGCAAGTTTCTCTCTACATATCCAACTCCACCACCGATGAACCTATCTTTTCTAATAAGACATGTCATCCACCCCCCGCGACCACCGAGGAACCTATCGACCCTGGTGACCCACCGGCCACTACTTTTTCTTTTTACAACCAGTAACACTACTCTTCGTCTTGACTTTTTCTTGTTTAAGGATTTTGTTACTATACTTTGTCTCTACTTCCCTTTTCTTTTTCTAGGATTTCTTACACTACTTTCTCTTTACTCTTTCATGTGAGTGGGTTTGATTTTATTTTAAGATGTTTGGGTGTGTGTGTGTGTATGTTTAAGGTTTAGGGATGTGTTTAGATAACAATGTGAATGTATTTAGATTTGAGAATTGAACGTGGGAAATTTCTTGGAATTCACAGTCCGGCCAATTGCACCGATGCATGTGTTTTCTACATCGGTGCATTTGCAGTCACATTCAATATGCACTCTTGAGAGTGCACTGGTGCAGGAAAACTTTGTACCTGTTACCCAAGAATTGTCCCTAGAGGAGGGGGGTGAATAGGGACAATAGGCAAACGATGAAACTTTTTCGATTAAGCTTGTTTTAACAAAAGTTAGCTTGATTGGACTTTTGTCAAACACTTAGTGAGCTTATGTATTCAACAAGTGGGAATGAGAATGCTCTATCTATTGTACACTTAAATGATCTAGTGAATACAACAAATGAAGTGTTCATGAAAGTGTAACATATCATGCTTGTAGTGTGTGAAAATATTGATTGCGCATTTTATCAAACACGTGATATGCAAATTGATTGGCAAAAAGGTAATCAAATAAATACTCAATCAATTTACAATACAATTAATTCTACAACTCAACCAATATACTCCAAACATACATCCCATCCTCCTCATATGAAACATTTAAATAACATTCATTAAATAAACAATTATATAATAAATGCTAGCAAAATAAAGGAGTAAACATATCAAAAAGATACTTGAGCAATTACCTATGGATATGATGTAAAGAGTAAAACTTTCATAGGTAATTAATCAAGCACTTGGAGTGCTACTCATTCATTCATTCATAAAATGGTTAATTGGATAAGGAATGAAATGAACTAATTGAATATATGTCTATCAATGTTAAAATGGAATTAAAGTTCATAGAGACATTTTATCAAACACATGGTGTGCAATTTACTCCAAGCATTCATCCCATCCTCCTTATATGAATTAAAACATATAAACTCATAACATTCATATATAAAGTATAATGAAATTAAGTATATAAAATACTATTAAGTAAATGAGTTAAGGATTAGAGAAATGCAAACCAAACAACACCACGATATTTACATGGTTCGGCAACTCCAGCCTACGTCTATGCCTTAAGAGCTCATCTTGAGATATCCACTATAGAGCTTTCCTTAATGGTGGAAAGCAAACCATACAATTGCCAAGTAAATTACTTGGGCTTTCTTGTTCAATGAGAATTTCACCAAGACTTCTTTTTCAAGCGCATGACTTGGGCTTCCTTTTTCTTTGACGGTTAAGAGATAATCATTGCTCACTCTAAAGGGCTGAGAGCACTACCCAATCCTCTCCTTCTAAGGTAGAGAATGAACCTTTCTCTTTTCCAGCTCAGAAAAAACTTACAAAGCTTCTTCAAGCTACCCATGCCAAGAGGACCTCTTGGTCTTCTTCTCTCAAGAATAAGAAGTTTGTGTACAATGAGTGTCTCTCAAATAGACAAGATATACAAATTCAAAGTTCTCTCAAATCTAGAGTTACAATTGATGAATCAATAATAAAGCTCAACTTTAGAATGATGAATGAAATACCACAAATGAATTGATCTTTGGAAGAATTTGGTCAAGTGTGCTGACTATCTCTATAGAATATGAATTCTAAACTTAAGAATAGATTCAACCAACAATGGATGATCAACTATGGGTGTAGTAGTCTCTCACTTGTGAAAAATACACATACAAGGTGTATTTATAGCCCCTTTAAGAGATATGGCTGTTTTATAGCTGTTGGGAGTTGTTGGAAGTATTAAATACACCAAACTAGCCGTTAGATTCAGATCCAGCATGTTTGAGGTGGCTCGAAATGAAGTTTAAGGTGACTCGACATGAAGTTTGAGGTGACTCAAAGTGAGTTTAAGGCGCCTCAAAAGGCCTTTTCAAATGATCTGTTTTCTTCTGTAACTTTGAGGTGGCTCAAACTTAAGTTTGAGGCACCTCAAAGTCCTCTAACCTTTAAAGAGTCAGATTTCAAAGCAAAGGTTAGGACTTATAAGCATGTATGGTCTTAGGATGTCAAAATGTAAAGATTAAGACATTTTTTATGAATTTTCGTGACTAAAAAATGATATGAATGTGAATGTATGGTCCTATCATAGAATTGAGTTCTTCAAAAGATATAAAACGTTTATACCAATTCAAGTCAACAAATCTCTTATGGATCAATTTGATCCAAGTCTTATTGCTCTAATTCATAGAGACCATTCCAAATTATATGAGTGAAATACATGGTCCTAGTTATGACTTAATAATTGAGTTCTTCCAAAACTTATGAAAGCTTGAACTAACTCAACCTTAGTAAAGGTCTCATGATGTTATAAATGAAGTTCATGGCCTATTGCTTACGTTCTAATGACTTTTGAATGATATGCATTGATCTTAGAGCTTTCAAGTGAGAACATCAAAGTAACTTTACAAAGATTACCTATACACTCACCACGACTAAATTACACAATCTTCAATATCTTCATTGATCTTGATGTGCAGTGGGTGAAGTCTTCTTTCTTTGATATTATTGCCTTTATCCTTTTTCTCATGTCCTTCATATGAGCTTTTGAACATAGATGGACATGATCAATGTGAGCTTTGGATACCTTCGTAAGGTGCCATTGATCCTCTTGTCTTATTTTGAGTCTTGTTAGAACGTAACATGTTTAAGCACAAACTCAAGTAAACATTAAATCCTAATACTCACAATGTTTTGTTATCATCAAAATAACTGAGAGAACCTTAGTTGGAATCCTTGGTTCAACAGCACCGATACAAGTAATTTATTAGTATTTCTTTATCTCTTTCATAAAATTAAAAAGTGTGAAGATAATAATGAATTCTCCTTCTTCCCTTAAAGATGGAAGAAAATATGGTGAGAAAGTTCTCCAAGAAAAATTATAATTTATAAGCTAAAAAAATTAAGATGATTTCATTTTTCTTGTTATCACATTACATACTTCCCAAGCTTAGGACTCTGTATCTTTTGATTTTAAATTATAATGTATTAAGTTCATAATGTTGACAATGAAATCGAGAAATTGTCGGCCATCATCACATTTTTGTTGTAGTCAAATTGTGCAGTAAAAGTTTGACAGTGTGTAGTAAAAGCTTAACGTTGATGCAGTGAAAGTAGGCCTCTAAACGGATCAGATTCGGATATGATCCGATTTTAACCCGATAAGAGATATAGGTGATCCTATCCGATAACCCAATAGATTATATATAATTAAATCCATATCCAATTAATAACAAATCGGATATATGATCTCATAACTCGGTCTTAAAAGAATATATATATTTTAAAAAAAATTAATTTCAAAAGAGATTAGCAAATAATGATTAGGAAAAAAAATAGAGAAGAAAAATAAAATATAAAGGAAAAAGTAGTAGAAAAGTAAGTAATTGACTTTTTATTAAAGAAAAAACTATAAAGAAAGACCAAATAGAGAAAGGGAAGAATAAGAAGGAAATAATGATAAAAAATAATTTATTAGTATGTAAATATTATATGTTATAACATTAGATAATATATTTATAATAAATTATATATTATATTATTTCAAATCGACCATAATTCATATCCGATTTGTTTAGCTAATGAATTATCAAATTCGGATCGCTAACAGATTATCGGATTGAATGTCAAATCTATATCCTAATTATTGGCCTCATATTCGAATTAAAATTCGATCCATTGACAGGTCTAAATGAAAGTGTTATAGCATGCAGTATCTTTTTCACATTCACATGGCAAAGTCATAACATTGTATTGTTTTATTTCAATGCTCTTATTGTGTTCGAAATCAAGGGCAGATACTATAGTCAATTTTAGCCCAACCCAAAAAAAAAATTATTACTACTATTAGCCCACTCATATAATTTTTTTCATTGGGCCTTAATTACATCAAACCCAATATAGTCAAGGCCAATGATTTTTTAAACTCAAATGTCATATTTTCAATACCAATTCCAATATAGTAATACTTAGTAAACAAGAACTATAATAATATAATAAAAGAAAAATACCAGTAAACTAGAACTACAATATTATATATATATATATATATATATATATATATATATATATATATATTATACCAATTCCTCAATTAAGTGCTTGATAACTTTCATTTGCCCACCTTGAGTATCTCATACGCTACCTTATTAAAAAATTGTGTTATTAAAGTTATGTTTAATATTAGCCCACCACATTGAAAACTCCTCAATCCGCCCTTGTTTGAAATAAAGTTGCGTTCTATTATGGTACTATAATAATGCAATTGAAAATTTGTATATCAATTTTTTTTAATGGCGAAAGGAAAGCAATCATGGAATAAACTCACAATTGATGAGGAATTGGTCAAAGTTTACATGCAAAGGAGACAATGGTTACACCTAAGCATCTTACCAGCGCATATATGTAGCTTGTTTTTGTGAGAAATATATTCAACAGCAATGTTGCTCATGATGGGTATTTTAAATTTGATTAAACTAATTATTTTTTAAGCACTGTCGAGGGCAACAAAGAGATGTAACACTTTATAGTAAGAAATTTATTATAAAAATGTAACTATTTTACTGCATTATGTGGAAGTCTTACTGCACAAATGTAACACCTTAACTGTATTTTGTAAAAGTTTTACTACACAAATTTCTTTACAAGCGTAAGCATATAAGTGAATTCATTTACATTTTTGTTTAATTAATTGTCCATTATTTTACATCTACTTATCAAATGTCCACTCCTTCGTCAATAACCACCTTCAAAAAAAAATAGTGCTTCCATGCAGTGAAGTCTGACGTTGATGCAGTGAAAGTGTGACATTCTTTTATATTGAAATAAATAAATAAATTATTTTAATAATGAGATCCTAGTACATTTACATGATTTCAAGGAAAGCTCGGTGCATGTGGCTATTGGTGCATCTAAAGCTGCATCTTTGAACTCCAATGCGTTGGCTCAAGTGGATAAAGAACTTGGCCCTAGTGCCTAGCAAATATTAGGTCTAAGGATCAAGTCCTCATGGGTGAAAATAAATCTTTGGGAGTGGTTGTGTATACCAACTAGGAAAAAAAAAGCTACACCATTGAAAAATATTGGCCAATGCACTGGTGCAACATTTAATAATGTAGTAGTGTAGAATTTTCTGCACCAGTGCATGTGGCTACTAGTGCAACAAAAGCTGCAACATTAAAAAAGAGAGAAAGATGGCCGGAGAAGGTTGCGAGAGGTGGGGGAGTTAAATATTGGATAATGCACCAGTGCAACATTTTCTGGTTCTCTCCCATTTAATTACCTTGGTTTGCCAGTTTTCTCTACCTCTATCTCCTTAAGGGATTGTACTTCTCTTGTTGAATGAATCACTGTTAGGATTAAGAACTGGACTTCTAATTCCTTTCTTATGCTGGTAGGTGTGTGCTTATCAAGACAATTCTGATTATTGTGCACTCATACTGGTCACATTCTTTTATTTTACCTTTGAAAGTTCTTGATGGAATCAACAGAGTCCAAAGATCTTTCCTTTGGTCTGGCAAGAGCTTAATCACTTTAAATCTGAGGTTGCTTGGACTACTGTTTGTAAACCCAAGGACTAGGGAGGGTTTGACTTTCATGATTTTGAATTGGCAAAAAAGGTTGCTAACCTAAAACACATCTGGAAAATCTTTTCCTTGAAGAATGATAGTTTATGGGCTGCTCGAATTCACACTTATATTATCAAGCTCAAAAGTTTCTGGATTGTCAAAGCAACAACCCTTAGTTCAGGATTTTGGAGGAAACTTTTAAAACTAAGAGGCTTGATTAGATATAAGATTGGAAATGGTCCTAATATCATGATGTGGACTGACTATTGGTTACCAAATGGCCCTCTTACCTTACAACTTAACCTCACTGATTTGAAAATTCTTCAATTGGACTCTTAAGTCAAAGTTGATAGCCTAATTTTCAATAATTAGTAGCTTATCCCTCCCTTGAACCCTATTTTTAGCACCCCATCTATTTTGGCTCAGTTAATTGCCCTCCAACCTCCATCCTCTGAGAGGGACACTATCATTTGGACCCCTCCCCTTCTTCTTCATATTCTTTTTCCCATACTCTTAGCTTCTTCTCTCCACCTTCCCCTTGTGTTAATTGGGTAAATGTGATCTGATTTAAACATCACATCCCAAAGATGAGCTTTATTGCATGGTTTGCTCTTAAAGGTAGACTAAGCATACTTTTCTAATGCTTTCTACCTATGTATGTTTGAGGGAGAGTCCATCAACCACCTATTTTTCCAATGTCCTTTCTCAGCTACAATTTGGAACCACTTTCAGAATGTTGTTGGATTTCACATTCAACCTAATTGCTAGGATGGCCTCATTAGTTGGTGCTCTGATATTTGGTTAAGCTCATGTAACTCTGATAAATTTTTTATTCATAAATTGATTTTACTTGCTCAAATTACTTTATTTGGCTTGAGAGGAATGCAAGAGCTCTCAATGACAAAACTTCCCCTCCTAGAGTCATAATTGGATTAATCAAAAGCACTATCACGAACAGATTTGCCTTTACTAAGCTCTTGAACGGTGCTTTAATCAGGGATATTCATAATTTGTTATAACTGGGTACGAGGAAAGTTCCTAGACAGAGATTGCTTTTGTTATCCTAAAGCATCTCCTCTACTTCTAATTGTTGCTTTGATGTTGATGCTGATTTTGAATGCCCATACATCTTGGCATGCTGTTGTTCTACTGCTCAGAGATTGAGCCTGGACTGCTTCATCATTTTATTGGGTTGATTCTCTCCTTAATCTTAATCTTCATCATGGAATGGATGGGTTCTGATTTGTTTCTGCTGCTGTAATTCAAGATTTAAGTTTATTGCATTAATGATGTAGGATTTACGCTGGCATGTTAACCAATTTTACTTTGTGTATCTTGTTGGTTTTGGAGTTGTTGCTCTTTTGTTTGCCTGAATGGCTTGCTGTCTCTATGAGACCCCCCTGTACATTCTTTTTTTTCTTTATACTACTTACCCATTTTACCCAAAAAAAGGTATTTCTTCATTGACAATACTAAAGTATTTTAATGAATGAATAGTATTTTATTGAATGAATAAAGGTTGAATGAATAGAAGTGCTTTTATATGAGAGTTATATTTCTTCATTTACAATACTAAAGTCTTGGAGATCATCTAAAGGTATTTTTTAAAGCATTTCTATTGCTAATTTTATAATAATGTCTTTTTATCTAATGTTACTATATTTGATAATAACTTTATAATAGAAGGGGTGAAATTGTCTTTATAAAAAATAAAAAGGGTAAAATTGTCTAAGAAAAAATAGTTACCTAAAATATAGAACCTCTACTCCAAATGAAGTTTTAAAAGCTAAAATTTTTAGCTTCTTTCAAAAGCTCTATTGAGCTAAAATTGATAACTATTAAAAGTGCTTTTAATAGTTACCAAACATATTAAAACACAATTTTTTTTAAAAATAAAAGTGCTTTTAAGTGGTTCAACAATAATCCCAAATGGGTTTAAAAGGAGCAACTATTGAAGTGGTTGGCATAGGATCAAGGTTGGCCGATGCCTTTGGCGACTTAGGCGGGTTGCCTAAGGCCCAGCCAACAGAAGGCCTCAAAAAAATATTTTTTTTCTTATATTATGAAAGTTTCTATAAAAAAAAATTAATCTACTTTTATTAGACTTCTTAATTTTTTTTCCTTTTATTATTATACCTTAACCAATTTAGCAATTTTCTAAAAAAAAATTCTCTCACTCATTACACCAGCCGAAATATTGTTTTTAATATATACTAACTCTTAAAAAAAAAAAAAAACCTACTATTATTAGACTTCTTAAATTTTTTTCCTTTTATTATTAGACTTCAACCAATTTGGCAATTTTCTATAAAAAATCTCTCACTTCTCATTACATCAGCTGAAATATTGTTTTTAATATATACTAACTCTTAATTACACTAACCCATAACTTTAGGAAATTGAAAATTGTAAAACTTTTGATCTCCTATTAATTTTCCCTTACTCCACACGTTTTTTACTTTTTTCCTCCTCTGCAGTGCAACCTTTATCTTTCTATTCTCTCACAGACTCTCCAATCTCCATCTCTCTCCTCTCTCCTATTTTTCTTCTCCACTCATTACAACCATAAATTTATTGGAAGCTTTCAACCTTCTAGCTACAAAATAATTGAAGAATTTTTGGAGCATTAGACCGGATTTTTCCAACATCAGACTCTATTGTTCTTTAACTTAAATTATTTTATAGTCTTATTATTTTTTGTTATCATAACATCGTATATTTTGTTTGTAATCATTGTTATTCATATATATTATTGAATATCAGAATATGTATAATAGAGAGTATAAACCAAGATATGAAAAACTTGAATAGAAAAGAAGAATAGATAAACTAATTCAACCTCAAAAAAAGATCTCTTGATAAATTTGTTAACCCTAATAATCAAACAATAAAAAATTTAGGTGAAAATTCTACAAAAGAATAATATATTAAATATTAAAAGACCACTTTATAATTTTCGTAAAACTTGAATACAAGAATCTAATTAGTAATTTGCATCTCAAAAAGCAAGAAGAATAATTTTTAAATAAGCATCATTAATTATTATTTGATATTAATATATTAAATATTAAAAAGTCAACTTTATAATTTTTGTCTAAGATCTCAAATTATGTTGAGTTGTCCTGCATGGGATAATAATGCCTAGCTAACATTTGCTGATGGCTTCCTAAAGGATACTTCCTGGTTATTGACTGCAGGATGTTGGCTATCCACTTCTGGTGGATGTTTATGAGTTGCTTATTAATATCCTCTTGGTAAGGGGTGGTTTAAGCTTGTTAATAAGGTAGACAGGGAGAGTTGGTGGTTTTTGTTTGTGTGATGACCCTTGTGGGCGGGTGCGAGAGATACTAGGTGAGTTACCACACTGGCAGGCTACATGGTGCTCAATCCCACATCGTCTGGGTATAGAGAAGGAGATGTGCTTATATTTAGTGTGTTATCTCCAAATGGTACGAGGACTTTTAGGGTAAAATCCAAGAACAAAACCGTGCAGCCTTAGGCCCAAAATGGACAATATCATACCATAAGATGGAGTGTAATACCCCGCTCCAACACATGGTATGATATTGTCCGCTTTGGGCCATAGCCCGCATGGTTTTGCTATTGGGTTTACCCCAAAAGGCCTCATACCATTTGAAGAGAACATACTACATATAAGCACATCCCCTTTTCCACACCCAGGCGATGTGGGATTGAGCACCCTGCACCCTATCAGTGTGGTAGCTCAGCCTAGTGTCTGTCTTCGCACCCGCCCACTCACACCCGTCCACAAGGGTTACTACATGGAGCGGGCTGTTACAAATGGTATCAGAGCAGAACCCAGCCAGAAGTGTGCCAACAAGGATGTTAGGCCTCTTAGGGGGGTAGATTATGGTGACCCTTGTGAGCGGATGTGATGTGGGCGGGTGTGAGAGATACTAGGCGAGCTACCACACTGACATGCTACAAGTGCTCAATCCCACATTGCCTGGGTGTGAAAAAGAGAATGTACTTATTTGTAGTGTGTTCTCTTCAAATTGTATGAGGCCTTTTAGGATAAAATTCAAGAACAAAACCGTGCGGGCTTAGGCCCAAAGTAGACAATACCATATCATCAAGTGGAGCGGGCTGTTACAGTTTGTTTAGTGGGTGTGGGGATATCATGACCTCGGGATGCCCCTTGTATATTTGTAACTAGGTTTTAGCCTAATTAATTGATATACAATTTTCTTAATTAAGAAAAAAATAAATTATTTGTATTCCTTTTTGTTTAATTAAGTTGAGAATTTCTTTCATTGGTGAAAATTATTTTCTTTATTAGAATGATGTGTGCAATTTTTTTTCGTTCAAAAAACTATTCTCTAGAAAAATATTCTTAAAAAGTGAATAGTCATCTAAACAGGCCCCATACTTCTTTTGCTATGGTTTTTATGCTTGTATAAGTACTTATCTATAGTTTTGTGACTTATAAAGCTATATCTGTTGCTAGGCCACTTACATCCTACAATTTTGTGAACGGGTTTTTGTTCGGTTATAAATATATCAGCTAGGTAAGTCGATTAATTGTGGGAGTGCCAGAGCCATGGTGTCAGCTCGATGTAAACAATTTGATCGAACACAAGAATCTCCTTTGGAAGTTTTGTTGGATCAGGCGATTGGCTAGGGAGAGAGAATATGAAACTCTCTATTGAGTTCTTTCCTTGCCTCAATTAAGAGGACTTTTAACTGTGCGCAAAGAATTGCAAGACTGAATAATAGAAGGAGGGAGATAGAAGGAGGGAGAAATAGACTGACAGACGGATTAGAGGAGGCTGAGAGCAAGAAAATTGAGGGAGACGTAGATCGAGTAAGAAATAGAGTAATATTCCAGGAGAATATTATGGGAGGGACAAATTACACGTGATGCAATTGTATTATTATGGTTGTGAGTACCCTTAATATAGAGTTCTGTACTTTTATTTATAGAAGAAAAGAAATACATTACTTGCACTTAATCATAAATTACAAGATAATGCAAAAAATAAAATAATAAAAGGAAATAAATCAACTATATTCCTAATGCACCGTATCTTCAACAACCCATGATTGTAGTGTACTAGCTGATTAGCTGGTGGTGGTTAATGATTCTGAGACCAATCTTTTGGCCGATTAGCCATCGGCTGCCCCCCGAGTGTCAGAGGTGGCTGATTATAATTAGACCAACCTTGTGACTGATATGTTATTGGCGGCTGATTCAGCGATGGTGGCTGAACCACAAAATATTGAGATGTCAGTTGAGATTCCCATTCCTCATACTCATTATTGATCATCTGAATAAACCTATCAAGAATGATGGTTGTTGATCGAGACATGGATCCACGCAACATGACAAGAAGATCACTTATCCTGTTGGTTGTGTCCCTTAATGAACATGTAGGTTCTTCTTTCATCGGTGGCGGGACACCACATTGTTGAATAGAATATTGAGATATCAGTTGAGAAGCTGATTCCTTAACAATATAATTAATATTCAAAATCAACCTATCAAAAAGGATGGCTGATGATTGAGGTAAGGATTCACGTAACACATCAAGAAGAACATTAGCCCTCAGTATTGCGATCCTTCAATTGCAATCATTTTAGCACTTTTCGATCCCATCAGGTGTGCCAAAATATGTTTGGTTATAAATGTATCAGCCGAGTAGGTCGATTGATTGCGAGCGTGCCAGAGCCGTGGTGTTAGCTCGATATAAACAATTTGATCGAACACAAGTATCTCCTTTGGAAGTTTTATTAGATCAAACGATTAACTAGGGAGAGGGAATACGAAACCCCCTATTGAGTTCTTTCCTCGCCTCAATTAAGAGGACTTTTTTTATGAGACTGAATCGCAGAAGGAAGGAGGTAGAAGGAAGGAGAAATTGACTAACGGACAGATTAGAGGAAGTCGAAAGCAAGAAGATTGAGGGATATGTAGATCGAGTAAGAAACAGAGTAATATTCCAAGAGAATATTATGGGAGGGACAGATTGCACGTGATGCAATTGTATAATTGTGGTTGTGAGAACCCTTAATACAGAGTTATGTACTTTTATTTATAGAATAAAAGAAATACATTACTTGCACTTAATCCTAAATTACAAGATAATGCAGAAAATAAAATAATAAAAGAAAATAAATAAAATATATTCCTAAGGCACCGTATCTTCAACAGCCCGTGATTGTAGTGTACTAGTATCAGCCCTTCTAGAATCCAAGTCCAACTCAACTTTATCCTCAATGCAGCCTTTATTTGTATAAAGTCCATGTTCAGCCAAGTCTTCTAAGGCAACCCAAATTCATTGGAGTCCTTGTTCAATACAAACTAATCCATGTATATACATGAATCATATTAATTTATACATATATTCAGTATAATTGACTTCATAGTTGTTTGTTGGTTATAAGCATCCTTATCCATGAGCAATTTTACCAAGTCAGCCTATTGTTTACGGTCATCAGCCTTCATAGAGTCCTGTTTATGCTTAACTCTTTCACAGCTCAGCCTTCCACTCTGTATCAAACTCACTAGAGTCCAGATTGCACTTGACTCCTTCTTTACCACCTATAAATAACAATTATACAAATATAGATATGCATATATGAGTAACCGTGTATATATATATATATGTGTGTGTGTGTGTGTGTGTATGTGTGTGTGTGTGTGCGCTAGCTACTTTTTAGGACAACTTATTAAAAGTCCTCAACCCTTAGATTTTTCTTCTTGATAGACTCTTTGTCAGCCTTCATGTATCAGCTTACTATGCAACCGTCAACCTTCACAGAGTCCATTTTTCAAGCAAATATATATATATATATATATATATATATATATATATATATATATATAAAGAGTCCATGCATATCAAAATTCAATGATGAAGCTTTAAGAGTCCAATTCCACTAATATCTCTTGGTCAATCTGTTTCTTTTTCCATGTATATGTTGATCTCTTATCCATATTAACACCAAAAGTGGCAGTCACGTGTCACGCCACTTTTGGGTGTCAACAGTTTTACTAAAGATGTGGAATGAGATGGGAGAAATATCTATCAAACATCTGAAATCAAATGATTTTATTTATGTTTCAGGTCATTTAGGAATATTATACACAAAGGTTGATTTGAACAGAAACCTCAGAACAAATTACATAGTTATGCTACGAGAAAGAGAGTTGAAACACATCAAACTTTTGGCATTATTTTATTTTATTTTCTAGAGAATAATCAACCTAAGTTGTATAGACAAAAAAAAATTAAGGATACAACATATACAAGTATGTGTGTGTATCTTGAATACTTGATATGTAATGGTAATGAATCTCTTCTCCTCCCTTGCTTACTCTTTTTATTATACCTTATTGTCTATTACTTTTAAAATGTAGTCAATTATTTTGATAAATTTTAACAATTATACCCTTTTCTTTTCATATTAAAAGAAAGTCACATCTTAATGACTAGGTTTTGTCAGCCACATTTTTGTATTGGTCCAGCAAGTTTGGTGGTTAAAGGCTTAATTCAATCTCAACCTAAGGTACAAAACTCTCTACTCAAGCTAGAGTCTAAACCAACAAACCCAAATCAGGTTTATTTTTCTAAACTTGGGTTCATTTTATTATGCTCTGAATAAGTAATGCTTGAGAATAGTTTAACTATAATACTATTACTCATGATAATATAGCTCGGGTTCGAGTAGGGCTTCATTACCGAGACTTTTGCTTAAATTCAAGTTGAATTCAGGATGAAGTTTTCAACCCAAGCTCAACTCAAGCAACAAAAGAACTGTTCAAGTCTATTGAAAGATTAGGTTTGTTTTGATACTGGTTGGATTAGTCCTGCCTAAGTTGCATCCTTACGTGTTTGGTAGTGGTCTACAAGTATCAACCATGCTATTAAGTATGAATATGTCTAAGATTGGTCAACTATATGTGTGGAAGTGTAAGACGTGACATATAACTTTGTAATTGGCAATTTTTAGTTTCAAAACTAGACATGATCGAGTTATAATATTTTTTTTTATATTCTTATAATTGATCATGTAATTGAAGTCTTAGAGTGAGTATGAAGTTCTACACCGAACATGCAAATAATCTTCAAAGGCATGAAGCTTGAATCTTCAGAAAAAAAACGTTAATGATCTGAACAAGGATTTGATTGATTAAAATTATAGGATGATTTTGATTGCATGTGGACATAGTTGATCAAGTACAAGAGTCACAAAGTCCAGGTAAAGTGGTGAGAACACATATATTTTGAAACGGGAGGTTCCGACCTTGAAAATTAGGGTTTTTGGGCAAAAATGCCAAGTTTTCAAGGTTAGACCAATCCAACTCAAATCTGGACCGGTCCACAAAATCTCAGGACTTCAAATATTGCAGGGTAGAGCCCTAGACCGGTCCAGGTATGAGTTAGACTGGTCCAAGCCCTTTGATGTGGCTTTTTGGCTCCATAGTCTTCCTGTTTTGACCGGGTTTTGACTCTGAAATTTCTTTAAAATTTGGGATTCTTTTTCTATTAATTTTTAACTTGTTTTTCAAAAAAAATTAAGATTTTAACACCTATAAAAATCTCAAATGATTTCTCTCTCAAAGCTTTCAATACATATCAAAAAAAATTATTTTCTAAAGAGAGAAAACATAGAGATATTTTTAGAGCTTTTAATTCTTCGTTTATATTTCTTTGAGAGATCACACACATATATACACGATAAGTGATTTAGGTTGTGTCTCTCTATCTGCTTGATCAATTGTTCAAAGACTACTTCAGAGATTTCTTATTGATTAAGTTACTGGATTGTTGGTTTCTTTTACAACTGTTTGTTGGTGAGGAAGGAGAAGAAGACTGCACTACAAAGGGGATAGAATACTTGCTGAGTATTTGTGTTCTTCTAGTTACCCTTCTGCAAAGATTGTGACTTTAGCCTGAAGTCTACAGCAATTGGACGAGGGAGTCGCAAGAGTGAGCCTGAGGAGTTCCGCATCAGGTTCATGTCATAGTCGAGTGGGTGTGAGTTTGGGATAGAGTTTATTGTACTTTGTTTTGACGATAGTGGACTTGGTTCTTCGGGGCTACAAGCCTCACTTGTGATTTTTTCTCGATATGGGTTTTTCACGTATATGTGGTACACTCATTTATTTTATTGCACTTTATTTTATTTACTTGCTTTGTTGGATTGCTTTAATTTTTAATTGGACTTAAAATTGGAATAATCTAAAAAATTAACCAAAAGGACAAGTAAATGTAATCACCCCCTCTAGGTTTTAATTAAACTTTCACAGCCACTTCTGCACCGCGCAACTCACATAGGATCGGTCAAACATGTGTGTGGGAGTGTCCTAAAATTGTAGTTCCTAGCACAATTTAGGTTCCTTCTTGTAAATTTTTGTGCTTTTTAGGTTGAATATGGAGACAATTCAGGACCAGTGCATGTGTCTATATTGTTGATAGTGTGACCTTGCACGTGTGTGTGCTCGTGCAAGTGTGTGTGTTGGCACCCAAAATGGCGCCATGTCACACGTGGAGTTTATTTTAGACAATATGTGATGATAATGGTTAGAGTAGTTTGAGTTAATGTAGGGGTCACTAAGACTTATCTAATGGCAGTAAGTTTGCACTTGGGAGGTTAGAGATAGAGCTCCCACAATCAACCTCTATCTGCTAATTTATTTTGAAGTGATGCTAAAATGTGTACCATACATGGAAACAATTTTGATGAAGCTTGCAAGAAGATAATAACAACAATGACATAATTGAAACCTCGAAGCAACAATGACAACACGAGATAAACCTCAGAACCGAGGTTAAACCATGGAAGATTTTTGTCATGCAAGTAATCTTCAGCATTCCTCATAATGCTTATCATAGAATTATCTTGTACATTGGTAGGGGGAACGTCGCTAAGAGCTCTCCTTTTATGGCCGTTGGATTAGGAAATTTGGGCATAATTCAAACTTGAAGTGCTTGGGATAGTAGTCCTTGTATAAGGCTACTGATAAAGAGGAGTTTGTATTGTTATATTTAGGGCTGCACACGGTCCGGTTCCTTACAGTTCCCAACGGTTCCTGTTTTTTGGAACCGGAACCGGAACCGTCGGGAGGGAGAACCGAACCGAACCGTAGTCAACGGTTCGGTTCGGTTCCGAACCGCGGTTCTCCCTTTTTTTTTTTTTTTTGTCAATTGAAGAAGTCCCATTCAACATAAAAATTGGTGACTCCGTGGTTGTAGTTTGAGATCTACGTCGAAGAATTGAAGATGGCTTATGGTCGCTGCATGAGTTGTAGAAAGAGAGAGAGTGAGTGAGTTATCGGATGGTCCAGATCTAAATCCGTGAAACCAGAGAGAGAGAGACATACCAAATTGTATTGAACAGTGAATCGGTGACGGACTGACGGTGACTGTGAGGTGAGTGAGGACTGCGGGAGTGCAGTGCGGCGTTGCTATCGGCTCGTCACTGCGTGAGAACTTGGAAGTTGGAAGTTGGAAGCCGTCACTGATCAGAAGACTGAAGAGAAATTAAGAACTAAGAAGAAGTTGAAGAACTACTGAACTAGGGTTTCCCTAAAAATCGATAAAGTTGATTTTATGTCAAATTGTCAATAATATATTAATATTGTGTTGACTGTGTTGTGCGGCTTGTGTTGTGCCAAGTGTTTGTGTGCAAGTGAAGCTAATGTGATTATGTGAGTCATGTGACAGTGTATTTGTGTGACTCTGTGAGTGAAGTAAGTAGTAACTGAGTAAGTTAGTATATAATATATTGATAATATTAATATATTATAATAGTAAATTAGTATTAAGACTTATAATTAAGGTAATTATATAATTAATCTAACGGTTCTGATTCTGGTTCTTTAGAACCGTTATCTACGGTTCGGTTCGGTTCGGTTCGGTTGAGTTCTGCTGGGTCTGGAACCGGAACCGGAACCGTATTCAACAGTTCCTTAAAAAATGGAACCAGAACCGGAACCGTATCGACGGTTCGGTTCGGTTCAGGTACGGTTCCGTACGGTTCCGGTTCCAACGGTTCTTTGTGCAGCCCTAGTTATATTGAGTGGTTAACTAGTTCTCAAATTTACTTCATTTATTTTTTGGGTGGTCAATAAATTCTTTGTACATACAAATTTATATATATATATACATGTTTGTTAGTATTTATTTTATTTATTTACTAACAGTTATATTTGTGTTCACACGTATTGAGAAATGAATTACAGAGCTATAATGGGCTAAGTTGGTTAGTACTTGATTTGGTCAAAATCACTTTTAAGTGGTTGAGATAAAATAGGAGAACAAATATCTCCTACTCCCACGTAGAAACAGGTCGTGCTTGTGCATGGGGTAATGTGGTTGAAAATGGATTATGTAATTGTTAAAAAAAATCACTCTCCTTTAGTGAAGAAAGTGGTTCATTGATATGAGAGTGTTAAATAACCTCTATATATATATATATATATATATATATATATATATATATATACACACACACGAGTGATCAGTTTCAGATACAGATACAAAAAGTAGAAGAACCTTTATTGGTGGAGAAAACTATTACAACCCAAGCACAAATATACGTATCGTCTCTCTGTGTGCTTCGTCTTCAATTTTCTATTTTCAGGTCATATTTGGGAAACTAAAGAAAAGGCGAAATTCAAGTAAAATTGAAGAGACACAATCAAGATAAAATCAATTGAAAATTTATTTGATGACTTTCTGATTTATTCTTTCATGTATTTTACTAATGAAAGAAAGAGGAAGACAAGTAAAAGACAAAAAATTTGAATATTTGCTCATTGCTTCCATGGAGAAGTATATCAGCTATTTATAGGCCTTTACAATTAAC
Source organism: Cornus controversa (assembly GCA_026545225.1). Taxonomy (NCBI): domain Eukaryota; kingdom Viridiplantae; phylum Streptophyta; class Magnoliopsida; order Cornales; family Cornaceae; genus Cornus; species Cornus controversa. Next base: position 24,396,589 of record CM048851.1, on the reverse strand, counting down.
TCAAAAGCTCTTTTATCTAAATAACTTTGTAATTGTTGGGATCACAAAGAGACTTGTTTAAAGCTCTTATTATTTTCTAGGGAAATTGTAAATGATAAGTGCTCAAATGCATTGTTTTTAATAGTTTGCAAATGACTCATCTTTGCATGTGACCATAGTTTGTGAGATATAAATTTGTAATTGGCATATTTCGGTGATCAAAACTTGATTGATCGAGTTGTAATTTTTGATTTATTCTTTGTATCGATCATCGACTACTACGAGCTGATATTCAAGTGCATGGATGTAGACAAATCAATTAGAACACCATATAGTACAGGTAAGTATGGTGATGACATTCTGCACTTTTTAGTTCCGCGCCTATTTTGAAAAATCAGGGTTTAATTGAAAATTTTAGGATTTTTCAAAGTAGGACTGGTCCCCAATATTTAGGACTGGTCCAACTTTTCTCGGTAAAGTTGGTTTATGCAGGTTTTCAAAAGTTCCACCGGTCTTATTTAATTGGCACCGGTCCCACTTAGCCTGTTCCAAATAGGAAATAGATTTTGACGAAAATCCTGATTCCTATTGGGTTTGAAACTTCTAGGAAAGTTCTATTTTGGTAATTAAACTTTTTTTCCAAGTAGAATTAGAACTTCCTTGCCTATATATATGTATTCATATTTTCTCTACATAGAGGCCCTGGAAAATTAATATTTTAGAGAGAGAAAGTATATACATTATAATTAGGGCTATATATTTTTAAAGAACACACATCCATACTTCATGAGTGATATTTAGGATGGTGTTCTACTTCTGATTAGCTGCTCAGAGCTGATCAGAACATTGGATTGAAGGTTCTTCGCTTGCTTGCTTGCTGAGGAAGAAATGTGACCAGATTGCACTACGAAGGGAACAAAATACTTGCTGAGTATTTTGGTTCTTCCAGCAATCTTTCTGTAAGGGTGGTGACGTTAGCCGGAAGTCTGCAACAGTTAGACGTGTTGTCGCAATCATAAGCCTGAGGTGTTCCGCATCAGATCCTTGACAGAGTGAAGAGGGGTGTGAGACTGAGACATAGTCTATTGTACTTTGCTTCATCATAGTGAATTGGTTTCTTGAGGCGTGCCGCCTCCCTCCGTGGTTTTTCCCGCCTTGGGTTTCCACGTATATCTGGTGCATTCTTTTTTTTACTTGCAATTTATTTATTTGCTTGCTTTAATTGTTTGATTAATTGGACTTAAAATTGAATTAATTAAAAATTAAGCAAACGAGCAAGTGATCCTATTCACCCCCCTCTAGGTTCTAAAATACTTTTCGCAACCGCTTCCGCACCGCGCAACTCACAATTGGTATCAGAGCAGTGTTCTCTAATTTGTGAGTAGTTCCTTGCGAAGTATTTTTAAAATCAAAATTTATTTTTGTTTTCAAAAAATATCATAGAATCTAGTCAAATTACAACATTTGAAAATTATCATAGAATGCTAGGGAGCATGACACGTAATATGATTATACACATTGAATTGTCTTTATGCAATGATATGAAATGTGGACTTGAATGAATTGCATAACATATTACTTTGAGCTGTTGAACTTGCTCATCCCCTACATTAATAGTTTTAGGACATAACAAGGAAGTTATGGATAGTGTGAGATGGACTAGGAGTCATTGAACTCTCTTTTCTAGTTATTTTGTTATTTGGCACGTCCGATGTGGACTTAGTGCACATTGATATATGTATGAAACTTAGACTTAATATGTTGCTTTTACGTTTCAAGAACATTATATAAATATGTTGAATGCTAGATAATGAGCATGATGAATCGTTTTCCTTTAAATTCTATGAATGTTAATGGAGAACGATGGGTATAAAGGTGTATGAGATTAGTTTAAGTGATGTGTATATGATAAATATGACTTTCAATTATGCATAATGAGTATAGAATGATGGAAAACTTGCATATAGAATGACCCTTTGAAGCATGAACCTTAAGGAGGTTAAATTGAGGATTTGAAATAAGGGAAAATAGGATCTAAGGAGTTTCAGTCGACTAATACCCCTATCAGTCGACCGAAAGTGTGAGATATCGAGAATTTGCAAATGCAGACCCTGCACGTACCTATTTTGGTCGACCGAGACAGCCCTTCAGTTGACCGAAACTACCCTTCAGTCTACCGAAATTATCCAGCAATTGACCGAAAGACTTCCTTCAGTCGACCGAAGCTGAAGACCACTCAACCGATGAATTACCCAGGTTTTAGTCGACCAGTGGGTATCCACTAGTCAACTGAAACCTGAATAAGAGCTTTATATACATTATTGAACGCCTTGAGTTGTATTTTATGAGATTATGGGTATGATATATGTTCCACGATGATAATGTGAAATGATTAAGTGACATGTGAAGATATCAAACATAACATCAAAGAGGAAGTATGATTGGGAATGTGGTTTATTACACAATCACCCCTCTATTTTTGGGTATCAAAAATCGAGGGCGTGACAACATGGTATTAAAGTATGGTACGTTAGTGAAGTTATTGGTCAGAGGTGATGGTTTATTACTTAATCACCCTCGATTTTTGGGAGTCGAGAATCAGGCCGTGACAACATCAGTTGACTGAAAGTGTGAGATACCGAGAATTTAAAAATGCAAACCCTGCAAGTACCTATTTCGATCGACCAAGAAAGCTCTTCAGTTAACTGAAACTACCCTTCAGTCGACCAAAACTATCCATCAGTCAACCGAAAGACTTCTTTTAGTCGACCGAAGCTGAGGTCCACTCAGTCGATGAATTACCTAGGTTTCAGTCGACTAGTGAGTATCCACTAGTTGACTAAAACCTGAATGAGAGCTTTATATGCATTATTGAACGCCTTGAGTTATATTTTTTGAGATTATGGGTATAATGTATGTTCCACGATAATAATGTGAGATGATTAAGTGACATGTAATGATATCAAGCATGATATCAAAGAGGAAGTATGATTGGGAGTGTGGTTTATTACAAAATCATTCCTCTATTTCAGGTATCGAAAATCGAGGGCGTAACAACATGGTACTAAAACATGACACCTTAGTGAAGTTATTGGTCAGAGGTGATAGTTTATTACTTAATCACCCTCGATTTTCGTGAGTCGAGAATCAGGGCATGACACTATCAAAGGGATAAACTTAGTATGACTTGCCAAGTAATTATTAAACCTAAAAGGTCTGTTAATTTTAACCACTGCATTTTGGAACTTGAGAAAAATACTTGAATGATCAGAAACCCTGGCAGATTAAAAATGGCTTATAAATAAGGAAACATAGATAACCACTTATCACTCATTAAATATCTATCAAGTTTCCTGAAATAGGTTCCATTACTCTAAGAGAATTTAATCCTAGTGTAATTAAGATCCATCAACTCAGCAGTTCTAATGCAAGAATCCAGTTCCAACATGGAATCAGTCCACTTCACAGAACCTCCAATTTGTATCTAATAGCATTAAAATCCCCAGCCAAGAACCAATGTCTTATATGAAACTGCCTAACCTTCTGATCAATATCAGCCCACAGATGTCTGCTTAGCACAACATCATTTTCTCCATATATAAAACTACCAACACAATTAACTAATCCATCTCTGGACACAATATTATAATGAACAACCTGTTTATTGGAAGCAATATGATTCACTGTGATTTTTGACTCATCCCAGCACACCCATATTATTCCTAACTCAGAGTAATCATAATTATAAATAACCCTCCATCTGGGACTAATAGCCCATAGGACCTTTTGAACATTTTCAAATTTCACCTTAGTTTCAATCAAACAAAACAAAGGAATATCAAGATTCCTAATAACCTGTTTCACTTCAGTTTGCTTTATTATGCTATTCAAGCCTCTAATATTCCAGGTTCCAAAAATCATAAAAATTATTGAGTGGATTTATTGGGGTATCTAATTCGAGTACCCTTTTTTGGGTTCATTTGAGTCTTCTCACTATCACAATCATTATCCTCAGGCTCATTAAATCGAGCCTTAATATCATATAATTCCCTAGTGTCAACTTTATTCAAAGAAGTAGGTGGAATACTTACCTGAATATCAGCTACCAAAGAAGATGATTTCATTGCCATAGACATAACAAGTTTATTTACTTCTATGGTATCTTCCTCTATACTATTTAGAATATCAAAATTTTTTGAACAAATCAACCCTTTCTTATTCATTGAGACCCCATCACAAACAGTTGGTATAATGATATCTCTATCTCATTAACCATGTTACTATTCGAAGAAGTTACTTTTGTCCCCTTAACTGGACTAATCACTTTTTTTTTTCCTTTAGCTTTCCCTTCCACAACCTCATTGCCCGGCTTCTTCTTAGAACCATTCACCACTCCCTAACCTAGTTCTATAATCCGCACTTGTCTATTTCTGTACCCCTTACTAAGCTTGATTATCAACAGTACTAGCATTTACTATGTCATTGCAATTTCGCAACAAATGACCAAAAACCTTACAATGAGAGCATTTAACAAGTGTCCACTGATACTCGGCATAGATAGGGATCTTCTCTCCATTAAGCAAAGCCAATTTAAATTCATTTATCACTTCAGAATTGACATTCACTTCTACGCATATACAAGTATAACTAAGACGCTTCTTCCCTTCTGTCATAAAGTCAGCGTACAAGGGTTTCCCAATCGCATTGGCTATGTAGCTCAATCCCTCTTCATTCTAGAATTCCAACGGCACATTTGAGAATTTCACCCACAGAAGAATCTTATCAAAGCTATCATTATGTAGAGACATACCTTTGTGCCATTTCTTTAAGACCATAAGATGATTAACAAAATGCCATGGACCTTTTTCCAAAATATCATCTTTGTCTCCCTCATTGGCAAATTTGAAGAAGTAAAAACCCTTATCATTTCCCAAGACATCTACAAGACCATCCTTCTCCCATAATCTCCTAACAATTGAATTCACAGTAAAAAATGGCAATTTATTGTCAATGAAATACCCTCGTTGTTCTTAACAGAGGGATGAAAGAAATAGAAATTCATCTTGTTAGGTTCGGGTTCTGTAACCATTCGAGCCTAGGTTCTGCCATTTAGGTTTCCATTGGATGACTCAAACTTATCAATACCCTTAATATTTTGACCCACCACGTGACTAAGGGTTGGAAAATCATTATTATTGACAGCTGTACCATCTGGCCTCATTGGAACTGGACTAGAAACAGTTGGCACTGTAACTGAACTATTAACTACATTGATTTTTTTCACTCGCGTCATTTCACATACACGTCATTCTCACATGCTACCTATCAAATCCCCAATATTGATTTCCACGACCGCCATAGCCATTGTAAATTGGAGCATTTCCACCACCATAGGCTTTCTGACCTCTTAATTGACCACCAAAACCGTTCCGACCATGATTTTCACCACCACGGCCCCTGAAACTTCCCTGCCAACTACTGATTACACCATAGCCACCATGCTTGCCCCCAACTTGATCACCAGAGTTCACATTCCTATGCACAGGATTATCCCCATCCTTCCTCAAACCAGTCGCATGCAGTTCTTGATTTTTCAGTTGAACCACACTTAAGGCTCGTTTAGGTTGATGGAATTGGAAGGAAAAGAAAAGAAAGGAAATGATAGTAGTTTTTGTGTTTGGATTGTCATTAGTAAGAGAAAAGAAATGATTAGGAGTGATTTGGAGGGATAACTTATCCCTCCAAATCTCTCATATGTTATCCTTTCAAAAGTGAGAAGATTTGGAGAGAAATGATAAGAATAAGTGAATATTTAATAATACCAAAAATAATCCTAATATTTTAAAGAACAAAATTTAAAAGACACTTGGGTATATCTTATAATATAAACTTAAAAGGGCATGACAGTAAATTGATTAAAATGATTTCTTTTCTTTTATCTCATTTACCTTTTCCAAACAAGAATGCAATTATTTTCTTTTTTTTCTTTCATAATTTATTCAAACATAAATACATGTTATCCTCTCTTTTCTTTTTTCTCATAACTAATATTATCATTTATTTTCTTTTCTCCTGTTTATCCAAACAAAAGCATTTTGCAAAGTAATCATCTCCCTATAAACCTGCTTCAATTGCGACTTATTTACAGTCTCTATATCTTCTTCCTCAACTTGATCTTCACCATCGCTCTTATAAAAGAATTTCAAAGGACCTAGTCGAACACACTTATCAGCACACATTCTATTTTCCTCCATATCGCTTCCATCGATATCAATATGCACATCCACATCTGACCGAGATATAGTCAGTTCCATTGACATTCACCGGGAAGCAAATGCCGGTGAACTGAGAGCCGAAAATCTGATGGGTTAATTTAATTTATGACAACTTTTGGGAGTCTAATTACAAATACACCAACTTTCAAATAATATATGGTCAAAAAAAACTTTTCAAAAAGTAATTACAAATACGACAATTTATACTATTTAGGTCCAAATTATCCTTAAACCCTTTACATATCAGTTTACTAAAACTTTTAATGCACAATGTAATAGTTTTACTGCATATATGTAATACTTTAACTACATGATGTTATAATTTTACTGCACAAATACGACAATTTATACTATTTAGGTCCAAATTATCCTTAAACCCTTTACATATCAGTTTACTAAAACTTTTAGTGCACAATATAATAATTTTACTGCATTTATGTAATACTTTAGATGTTATAATTTTTCTACACCAAAATATTACAGCAGAGGGGTAATTTGGTCATGTGTATCGAGGACAAGTGAAAAGTGTAAAATATATAAATACTTTTGTAGAAGTTGTTTTTTGAGCCAATATTATTAAAAATTTGGCATATTTGTAATCACGCCATAAAAAATGGTCAAAAATTAAATTAACCCAAATCTGATCTTCAGTATCTTGAAATGGTGGATTTCGAAGAACCCTAGCCCTAATCTAATTTCGGCTCTATATACTATTTCCGATTGCTCGCGATTAGTTCCGGCAACGCGCGGTCGTCTATGGAGTGGCGTCGTCTCCGTCCCCTATTCAGACAAGCGGTTTCGTCAAAACCTCCCGTCACTGTAATCAATCGTTCAAGTGAGACTCATTTAAATTCCCTCTCTCTCTCTCTCTCTCTATATATATATATACATTTTTGTGCCATCATGTCATACTCATTCCAATTCCATGATTTCAGTTATATACATGTCCTGATGTTCTTGATGAAAAACATATGTTTCTTGCTCTTAATTCAAGTATTTGATGTTTATCCTTGAAAACATTTAGTACTTTTTTACTATATAGTTCTTGTGCTCGAGTAACCTATTTTGAAAATTATGACATACCAAGCTATAAGTACTGCTAGGCCACTTACGTCCTACAATTTTGTGAATAGGATTTTGTTTATTTATGTTTCAGATCATTTAGGATCATACACAAATGCTGATGCAAATGGAAAATTCAGAACAAATTCCAAGGTTAGCATTGCTATATTTGTTCAGACAACTGTTTTCCACTCGATTAAAACGTGGATTGTTGTTTGTAGAACATAAAGCCTTTGGGCATGTTGCTTTACTTTTGGGTGGCTTTTCCCCTTGTTTGGCATGATCATTAACCGACCAAAGATGAAGTAGGATAACCCTTGATCTTTTCCTTGTCTGCAGCCGTTAGAGAATAGAGATCATGGTGCTATGCTTCGAATCCATGATTTGTTTTGTGTCTTAAGTTTTATTCACTACTTTTCCCATTCGATGACTTTATTTTGAATAACTGATGTTATGACTATGACATTGTTGATGACATTTTAGCCGTATGAATGGTACTAATTACAGTTGATAAAGAATAGCATTTAGATATTGATGTGTTTGATGCTATGAAGCATGAACACGACAACCGTGGATATGCTGACATAATTTTTTTTGTTGAGAAAGTAGTACATGGACGACATAGTGAGAACATGCCAAAAATGAATTATATTTTTCTTATATAAAGTGTACAGGGTCAATTACCTAGTATGTTTTTTTACCCACATAGGAGGCTAAGAGAAAGAGAGATGCGACATACCTAACTTTTGGTATTATTTGCATAAAGTGGCTCTAGAGTTTGGAACTCACATTCTTGCACATGTCAACTTGAGTTTTTTAAATTGCTCCAAACAAAAAAAGAAAAAAAATTGGTTTTCTTGTATATGACTTAAATTACCTTATCACAAGTAATTATAATCGTTTATATCTACGGCAACAACAACAACCAAGCCTTTTCCCAATTACTTGGGGTTGGCTACATGAATCCGATGTTTCCATTCCGCTCTATTTAAGGTCATCTCCTCAGTTAATCCACATGTTATCATATCTTTCTTTACTAACTCTACCCATGTTAGTTTTGGTCTTCCTCTTCCTCTTCCTCTAGCATTGCCCTCAATTTGGACTATGTCACTTTTCCTGACCGGCGCAGTCAAGGGTCTTCTTTGCACATGTCCAAACCTATGAAGCACGGATACTTCTACAAGAGTAACATATCCGTATCGGATACTTATCGGATACTCGCGGATACGTGTCCGATACTTCCTAAACGTATCCATAATTTTAAAATATATATTTTTATTTCTAACACGTATCCGATACTTCTTAGATACTTTGACCATGTATCCGATACTTCTCAAATACTTCATAACACAATTCTAACAGGTTTTGAACATTAAATGTACAATAATATCATAGTATAATTGTTAAGAAAAGTTTAAATTTATTTAAAAAAGAAGTGTTGAAATATATATCATAATTTAATATAAAATTTATCTTTACAAATTATGCAATATGATTCTTAACTCTTATTTTATTTGTTAATCAATATATTTTATAAAGAAATGTTAATAACTCTATTTTTTGTATATATAAAAATTTAATTTGTTATTTTTATATTGCCATATCCTGCCGTACCCGTATCCTTTTTTTTGAGATTTGTCGTATCGCCGTACCCGTATCGTATCGTACCCGTATCCCGTATCCGTATCCATGCGTCCTAGGTCCAAACCATCTTAACCGATCCTCTCTCATTTTATCTCCAATTGGTGTTACTCCAACCATTATAATACAAAATTTTGAACATATGAATTATAATGGGAAAATTACCAGTTAGTCCTACTTTTACACTCCAAAGACAAAAAAATCCTATAAAATTTTCATAAGACAAAAAAGTCCTCCTTTTGAAAATATTTCCAAATAAGTTCAAGTTCCATAAACAATGACCGTTTTTCTAGTATTGCCTTTTGTTGGAGAATATATTATTGGAGTGATTTAAGCATTGATAGAAGATGATTTAAGGGATTGATTTTAGGAATCTTCCATTAATGTATTTTCCATATTTATCACATGTATTTTTTTACATATAAATAGAAGTGGTCATTGTAAACAAAACGAAAAGAGAATACAATAAAAGTGATGTAGCCCTTTAGGCTTTGTGAGCCGTGGATGTAGGCCGTAGTGGCCGAATCACGTTATATTCTTCTGTTCTTTTTGTTTAATTTCTCTTTTCAATTTTATTTTATTTTATCAACACCTTTTATTACTAAATTACCATTAGTGCCTTTCCTCGCTAAAATACAAATTTTGCTCTTATAAAAAAAAATACAAATTTTGCTCTCTCTTTCCAATATTTTGTAACTAATACCTATTTAGGAAAAAAATACTAATTATTACCGAAATTAATAATCTTAAAACATTAAACAAATTATTTCAAATTCACTTACCGTAATAAACTACTCACAACATGTTAATATACAATGAATACTTTTCATGCATTACATTTATGAATAATAAATGAATTATTTTCATTATTTTTGAATTTTCTATTTCATATTTCTTTAAAAAAAATTCTCAAGAAAAAAAAAATCTTTATAAATTTGAGACGATGTTATCTAAAATAGTCATCAAATTATCTTAATGAATAAAATATAACATGAATTTGAAATAAAGATTTTTTTCTTAAATTCTTTATATTCAATCAAAATTTTAGCACATTTTTTGGAGAAAATTAATTTGGAAATATTTATGAGAAGTAGGACTTCATTGTCCTATGAAACTTTTATAGGACTCATTTATCTTTAGTGCAAAAATAGGACTAACCCATAATTTTCCCAATTATAATAATCAATAATCAACTTATGTTGCAGACAGACAAAAACAAGGAAACAATATATACAAGTGTGCATGTGTATCTAGATATGTATGGGTGTACACATAAAGATAGTGTATCATCTTTTCCTCCCTTGCTCACCCCTTTAAAACAAACCTTATTGTTTATTACTTTTAAAATATAGTCAATTATTTTGATAAATTTTATATAGGAATTCTAGTTTGATTCCAAACAATTAATTTTTTTTTCTTTTTCATATTTAAAGAAATTCACATCTTAATGTCTAGGTTTTGCCAGCTCTGTGTTTGTAGTGGTGCAATTTGGCAGGTTGAAGGGTTAACTCAATCTCAATCTGAGGTATAAAACCTTCTACTCTACCGGAGTTCAATCCAATCTTCAACCCGATGAACCCATCTCAAGTTTCTTTCTCTAAACTCGGGGTAGGCTCATTGGTCAGATTATATTCTGGTTTAGTTCAGGTTAAGCTTCGATTAAGCTTGACTTCCTAACAGTTTAATAATAGTGTTACTAATAATGATAATATAGCTCGGATTCGAGTAGGGCTCGTGTTGCTCGAGGCCTGTGCTTAAGTTCAACTTGAACAAAACAGAAACTCTGCCGGAGTTCAATCCAGTCTTCAACCCGATGAACTCATCTCAAGTTTCTTTCTCTAAACTCGGGGTAGGCTCATTGGTCAGATTATACCCTGGTTTAGTTCAGGTTAAGCTTTGATTAAGCTTGACTTCCAAACAGTTTAATAATAGTGTTACTAATAATGATAATATAGTTCGGATTCGAGTAGGGCTCGGGTTGCTTGAGGCCTCTGATGACGTTCAACTTGAACTGAGCTCAGGTTGAAATTTTAAACCAAAGATCAACTCAAGCAACAAAAGATGTTCAAATCAGTTTAAAGATTACATTGATGGTAGATAGATTAGGCTTGAACAGCACAAGTTGCATCCTTACGTGCTTGGTAGTGGTCTAGAAGTCTTGGCCATGTGTTCAAAAATAAGAATATTATTAGTATAGATATGTTAAACATGTGTAATTGTGTAGTGTCCAGCGCAAACTAGAATATAACTATGATTGGCCAAACATGCGTGTGGGAGTGTCCTAAAAGTGACAGTCTGGCTCAATTTAGGTTCCTTCGTATAAATGTCTGTGCTTCTTAGGTTGGATATGAAGATAGTTCACAACTAGTGCATGAGTGTATATTGGTGATATTGTGACCTTGCACATGTGTGCGCTTGTGCAAGTGCATGTATTTGTATAGCTTCAAGCTTACTTGGATTTTTATATGAAATCTAGTTGAGCCTTTCGGTTTGAAATTTTTGTGTTACTTGATTTACCCATTACCTGATAGTGTTTATTTGAATTTTTTTAAATTTTCTAAATGGAATGGATTTGTTTTCAATTAATATTGGATGAGCCATTCTAGTGGATAAACTATAACAATATGATATGTAAAATCTCTAGTGGATGAACCCTCATGTATATGGGTGCTAATAACTAATTATTTTGCCCATATTTTCATTCTATTTGTTCTATGTAGGTAATTGGGAACGATATAATTTTTTTTGCACATTATGGTCGAGGCCCAACTTGCCAAAAATCTGAGCAATCAGAAACGGGAGGTATACTTCATATATTTAATTGCTAGAACATATGTAATGATAAGTTTCCCTCATCCACCATTTTTCCTTCTTTTCTGGAATGCCCTGGAAAGTGGAAACACAGTAGATTTTTGCTGGAAACGGTTGGAAAATATTTGAATATTGTAGATGTGGCTTTAAAAGGACACTCTCCAAAAAAGACTGTGTAGCAGACTCAGAAGCAGCCTTGACGAGGCTTGCAGGAAGATTACTGTCATAAATTCCTTTGTGTAGAAGGCAAAGAGGTGTATGGAGCAGAAATGCTGGGTGTGGTCTTGGCTATTGGAGAAGAAAAAAAAAAGGCTGAATTTAGCATAACCTACCTAACTTGGGCTTGTCTGACCTGAGCTGATTAAGTTGATCTAGGATTGGTTAAAACTTTGTTTAGTTGGACCATGGGCTGACAGTTTGGAATGATTTGTATCAGTGCATACGATAAAACATCTCTAACTTTAATTTCTTTAATTTCATTTGTTTATTTAATGTTTATCTACGTTCCTATCTTTGCAAATTCAGGTCAAACTACTTCTGAGATATACAAAAAGCGGCCTCATTTGTGGCAGGAGTTCTTCACGAACCCGTATGAGTTGCACGATTGTATAAAAAGCAAGGTAAATTTAAGTTATCCAGACTTTAAGAACAAGGATACTGGTGAAACTCTCTCGCTCAGATCCAGCATTGACATTGCATCATTTTTGGAGTTAGAAAGCCATTACGATCTTCTTCTGCATTCCTGTAATAGCTTGACCACTCTCAAGCAAATTCACTCATCTCTCACTACTTTTGGCTTCATCAGGCAAAACCCTCATCTGGGTGCTCAGATCATCATCAAATATTCCAAGTTCGGGTACCCAGAAAGTGCTAGATCGCTCTTTGATGAAATTCACCATGGATCCAATTCTTTCCTCTGGAACACAATGCTTCGCGCATACGCAAATGGAGGTCATTGCTCTCAAGCGCTGGATTTCTATTCGCTCATGCGAAGAATCGGCATTGAACCCAACAATTACACTTTTCCCTTCGTTCTCAAAGCATGCGCTTCCAAATTGTTCTCTCTCCAAGGAAAGCTTGTTCACTGTGATGTTATAAGAACTGGGTTTGATTTTGATATGTATGTTGAAGCTGCTCTTCTTGATATGTATGCTAAATGCGGCTTAATTGATGATGGGCGCAGGGTTTTCGATGGAATGTCTGAAAGGGACCTCGTCTGCTGGACTGCAATGATCACAGCCTATGAGCAGGCTGAGCGACCCGAGGACTCGCTGATTTTGTTGGACAATATGCAGCAAGAGGGTTTGTCGATGGATTCAGTTACAGCTGTGACTGTTGCCTCTGCTATTGGTCAGTTGGGAGACGCAAAGAAGGCTTTTTCAGTTCATGCATATGTCATTCGTAATGCTTTTCTTGGGGATGTCTCTGTAGGTAACTCAATTGTTGCCATGTATGGCAAGTGTGGGGATGTAGAGAAGGCGCGTATGGTCTTTGATAGAATGGAGGAAAGAGATGGGATATCATGGAATTCCATGCTTTCTTGCTATACCCAGAATGGACAAGCTAGTGAAGCGCTGCTACTTTTTGATCAAATGCAGGCTTCTGGTTCTAAACCTAATCCAGTGACAACATTGATCATGGTCTCGGCCTGTGCTTATCTGGGGTCCTCACAGCTTGGAAGAGAAGTCCACAATTTTATAATTGGTAATGACATAAGGATAGATACAACGCTTTGGAACGCAATTATGGATATGTATGCCAAGTGTGGGGATTTGGACACTACAGTTGAAATGTTCAATAGGACTTGCTCAAGTGAACGGAATGTTAGTTCTTGGAATGTGTTGATCTCAGGGTATGGCATGCACGGACATGGTAAAAAGGCACTTGAACTCTTCTCGCAAATGCAAGAGGAAGGTGAGCAGCCAAATCACATCACTTTCACATCCATCCTTTCTGCTTGTAGCCATGCAGGGCTTATCAATGAGGGCTGGGAGTGTTTTTCAGACATGACAAAATTCTCTGTGATACCTGAGGCCAAACACTATGCTTGCATGGTTGATATGCTTGGCCGAGCTGGTCTTTTGTACGAAGCTTATGATTTGATTAAAAAGATGCCATCACAGGCAACCGATGGGGTTTGGGGCGCGTTGCTTTTGGCTTGCAGAATCCATGGGAATACTGAATTAGGGGAAATTGCAGCCAATAATCTATTCCAGCTTGAGCCAGAACATGCTGGATATTATGTGTTAATGTCAAATATATACGCAGTTTCATGTAAGTGGCAAGAAGTTGGAAAGCTGAGACAAGATATGAAAAGAAGAGGATTGAGAAAATCTGCAGCCTTCAGTGTGATTGAGTTTGGTAAAGAAGTTCATGGATTCCACACTGCTGACCAGTTGAATCCATACTCAAGAGAGGCTTATAGAAAGGTAGAGAGCTTGGCAATCGAGATGAAGATGGCTGGGTATGTGCCTGATCGGTCATGTGTTTTGCATGATGTAGAAGAGGAGGACAAGGAGCATATCCTCAACTATCACAGTGAGAAGCTGGCTGTGGCTTTTGGCCTTATGAGGATTGAAACAGGATTGGCGATTCATGTAACCAAGAATCTTAGAGTTTGCAATGATTGTCATTCAGCCTTCAAGTTTATTTCAAAAATTTATGAAAGGAAAATTATAATAAGAGATGCAAATCGTTTTCATCACTTTCAAGGTGGTTCCTGTTCATGCAAGGATTACTGGTAACTTGTCTCTGGTTCATTCAAGTGCCATACTAGTAATTTGCCACAAAAAGTGCAGCCTGTTGATGCTCCTCTGGATCCAGTCTTCCTCTTCCTATTCTGCTCACTCTACATTAGCTGATAGTCAACTCACTTTCAAGTCCAATGAGGTAATGCAGGTGGCCAATGAAATTGCCATGTCAGGTTCTAGCTTTGATCTTCAAAATGAGCACAGCAGATGAGACATCTTATGGCTCCCAAAAAGTGAATCTTTTCTCTTTACTTGAACCAGTTCTATTCTCTGAGAAGTTGCATGGATACAACAACAAAGAATTCTGCTTGTAAGGATGAGAGATTTATGACCTTGATTTCCAAAATACCTGAGATGGAGCTTGTCTCTAATGTCAGAATGGAGAGATGGTTGGACCAGAAACATTTAACGCCCTGTGCCCATTAGAGTTGAACTTCAACTATTGTGCCATAAAATCTTGGCCTAAGGAACTGAAAGCATGCAAATTGTTGAAAAACAATTGTCTAACTTCTAGAAGGGTTTTAATCTATCTCATATATTCTTTATTAGGTCTAACTTCCAGAAACATGGATGACACACACAGGGTGAGTCTTAGTGATCATGAAATGTAAGTTGCGGCTTCAATGTGTCCATGCAAGTGTATGATCACTGGCAATGAGTTTCCAGTCCTTTAAAGAAGAATAGGAGAAGGGTAAGGGAACTTATGCTAAAAAGGCATGGATATGTGTTTCGCCTTCACTTTACTGCTACCACTCATTTCATATCAACTGAGTGTTAACTTCAGGATCCTTGTCAGAGCTTTTCTTTGTAAGGGAAAAACAACAAAGGGAACGATCAAATCTTAGTGGAGGTGTAAGCTTGCTAGCTGAATTTGTACTGTTCCAGGTATTCATTTTCCACTGCCTGATACCAGATCGCTTAGGAAACTCTATTTTCCCATATAGTATTTTTACTGTAAGGAAGATCGTGTTTTAAAATTTCTTATTTGAGATCATTTCATCTATAGCATCTCTGCCTTGTCTCCTAAGGACTAAAGTTGACAATCTGTTTGTAAATCAGTATGCATGCAACTAGCAATTTTCAGATGAATCTTCCTTGTTTGCAACCATATGTCAGTAGAAACTGGGTAAATGAATGTATTATTCAGAGCATATATTTCAGCATCAATAAACTGTAGCAAATTTCATTTGTTATTTTCTTGTTTGTAGAAAATTCTGGAACCATAACTAGTGAAACATCCTAAATCGTAACTTAGTTGTTTTCAACACAGCCTCAGAACAAAGACAGCTTATGGACCCCTATCTTATCAACTTCGTTAGTGGGGATTTTCTATCTTATCATGTTTTTCCTCTTTTCACATATTTCTGTAGAGGGGTCATTGTTTGGTATAGTGATAAAAACTCAAGTTGGTGTAATGATGCTGGTTTGACTCTTGAAGTATAGTTTCTTTGTACAAAATAATGTTTTGGATCTTTTTCACACAACAGACTATGTTTAATGCATTTCTTTGTACCCTATTCATATGCAGATTAATACAATATTAGGCACCTCCGTCACTTCTCTTCTTACTCCTTTCACTTCTTCTCTTTAATAGTTTAAACAAATTTTATTATAAATCGACTAAAACTAGTGCATACTGTGTAAAATTATGAGTTGCATAGGGATTGATGGATTTGATAGTTTGAATTTATTATGATTGTCCCAGGATTATTTTTGTGTTTGATTTAACTAGATCCGTTGATGAATTTAAATCTTTAGCAAGTGCTTTGAAATAGGAAGGTATTTGATATTTTTTCCCACAGGTTCTACTTGCACAAGTTCTCCCATTGCAAATACTCATACACCTCTCTAATTTCTAAACGCTCATGTAGGAACTTGAGTCAAGCTCGAACACTATGGCTAAATGATCAAGCAGAGAGCTTGAATAAGCCCCTACTCGACTTGGCTCTGGTCGTCCATGATTGAAAAAGTTCGAGTTCGACTTGGTAGCTTGATTAGATAAATTAGAAATTATCACTGTTTTACCCAAATTATGATCTTCAATGATGTGAACTCCGAACAACTCATAAAAGGTGCGAGATGGAGGAGGACTAATCTGAGAGAGAGAGAGAGAGAACCATGTATTTTCAGCCATGATGGAGTGTGTCGCCATCACCTTTGTCGTACCACTAGCTTGGCTGTTGCTTACTTCTAGGGGATGATTCATTCTAGTTGAAGAGGTGGGAGAGAGAGACGTGAGATGTCAGACGACTTCAGCTAGTTGGATATAAACGTATGACTAAGTCTCTTTGAATACAAGAGTAATAACTTGGCTTCATCAGTCTCAATTCATTTTTATTACCCGCCATATCACCTATTGTGTTTATTTTTTTTAAAATCATTTCTAATACTTCATTCCACGTTATTTTTAGTCTTCCTCTTTGTCGCTTACCTTTTACGAAAATTAAACTCTCTCTTCTCACCAGTGCATTTATAGGTCTCCGATGTATGTGTCCAAACCATCTAAGTCTACTTTTATTTTCTCGTTGATGGGAGTCACACTTAGTTTTTCTCTTAAGACTTTCATTTGTGACCCTATCTCTTCCCGTCACTCCAACCATCCATCTTAACATTCTCATTTTCGCTACATGAAGACATTGTTCTTGTTTTTTTTGAAAGCCCAACACTCCACTCCATAAAGCATAGTTGGCTTAATAATGGTTCTATAAAAATTTTTTTTGAACATATGTGTTATTCTTTTATTAGCTGAGATGCCACTAGCTTGTTTCCATTTTGTCCACCCCGATCCAATTCTACTAATTACATCACTATCTATCTCTCCATCTTTTTTTGTATTATTGATCATAAATAGAGAAAGTGATTATTTTAAGTAATCTTTCGGTTATCAAGTGTTACCATTATATTATCAAGAATTGAGTCATTATTAATACATTCCATATATTTTGTTCTAGTTCGACTATTTTTCAATCCTATTGATTCTAAAGTATTTATGCACATTTTTAATTTTATTGCCATGTTCTCTTTAGAAGTATCTACTAACACAATATTATCAGCAAATATCATGCACCATGGGATGTGTTCTTGGAGTTCTTTTGTTATTTCATCTAACATTATTGCAAATAAGAATGGGCTTAATATCGATCCTTTGTGCAATTCTACATTTACAGAAACTCACTAGTTTCACCACACAGTACGAACTCTAGTTTTTGTGTTCATATATATAAATCTTGAATACTCTTTATTACTTGCATGGGAGTGTTTTTTTTTTTTTTTTTTGTAGAGCCCACCAAATTATATTGCTTGGGACCTTATCATATGCTTTTTCTAAGTTTATAAAAATCATATGTAGATTTTTTTTGCTTACTCCTACTCTCTTCAACTAATTGTTTAAATAATTATAGCATCTATTATTGATATCCCCTGCACATGGTTGTCAAAGGCTCAGCGGGCGTGCGCCTCAGACACGAAGTGCAGCAACAGCGCCTCTTATAACCTCAAGCATGCGCCTATTGAAGTTGCCTCACCTGAGGCTATAAGAGGCGATGTTGCTGCTCCTCGCACCTGAGGCGCGAGCCTTTGACAACTATGCTTCTAGCTGAATTAATTTGATCAATAACAAGGCTAAACTTACTTCTATTTCATTCCATGATCTGTGTTTTCCGCATTCTAAAGTTTCTTAACTTGCGAAGGGGATTTCTAGTAGGATTAATGCTCCAATTTTTCAGAACATTAACAATGCCCTCTTAATTGCACCAACCCTTCAGAAATTTGAAAGGTTTAGGTTTTGCTGCAGCGTGCATCATCAAAGGAAATATGAACTACCATTCCAAAGTGAGCAGATACTTTTGCAAAGGACAAGCACAGAATTAGGAAACTCCATAAGTCATTCATTGTTGACAAGGCCCATACCTAATTTGGCATAAATTATTCTACCCAGAGCTTGTCTCACACCATGTCCAACCACCATTCACCATAGGTATCTCCATAAGGCCAACCTTGAAAAGAGTTTCATTGAATTCATCAAAAATTCTGATCGAAACCTTCAAAGTCATCCTTATTTTCTTCTTGATATCTTATGATATTCCAGTCCCCAAAGCATAACGAGGCACCATATAACATTAGCTATTAAGTTTATAAGGTTCTTCTCTGTGCTACAGAATTCAAGGCATAAATAGGAGAGACAAGGAATGTTTTCTGCATGTCAATATGGATCTTTTCCTCCTTTGCCCGCTCGTTGTATAAAACATTAATGTCTATTTCTTTTAAAATATAGTTAATTATTTTCATAAAATTTTATATAGAACTTTTAATTTAATATCTATTAGCAATAATACTTTCTTTTTTCATATTAAAAGAAAAAAGGTCACATTCTAATGGCTAGGTTTTTTAATCACGTGTTTGTAATGCTGCAACTCTGGGAAGTTGGGCGGTTGAAGAGTTAGCCCAATCTCAACTTGAGGTATTAAACCTCTATCTGGGCTTGAGTTCAACCCAATCATCAACCCGACAAACCCATCCAAAGTTTATTTTTCTAAAGTCATGTTAGGCTCTGGTTGGTTGAATTATGTTGTGGTAAAGTTTAGGTTAAGCTTGGGTTAACTTGAGTTCCTAATAGTGTAATAATGATACTATTAATAATGAGAATATAGCTCTGGTTCGGGTAAAGGCTCAAGACTTTTGCTTAAAGTCCAACTTGAAGTGAACTCCGGTTGAAAATTTTAACCCAAGCTCAACTCAAGCAACAAAACAAAATTTTCAAATATGTTGAAAGATTAAGTTGATGTCTGTTGGATTAGGCTTTGCCCGCCCCCAAGTTGTATTCTTACATGTTTGGTAGTGGTCTAAAAGTATCGACCATGTATTCCAAGGTAAGAATATGTTTAAGATTGGTCAAACGTGTATGTAGAGTGTCCTGAAAGTGTAGCCTCTAGCAAAATATAGGCCCAAACTTATAAATGTTCATACTCTTAGGTTGGATATGGAGAGAGTTCACAATTAGTGCATGTGTGTATGTTGGTGAGGTGTGAACCTGCACGTGTTTGTCCTGGTGTCAGTACATGTGTTTGCTGGTGTGTATAACTTCAACTAGTACATTTGTGCACGCTATTGTCAATACCCAACTTGCCAAAAATCTGAGCAATCAGAATCGCGAGGTATAATTCATATCTTTAATTGTTGTGATATATGTTATGATAAGTTTCTTCCTTCCCCATCGTCCCTTTTGCTTTTCTGGAATGTTCTGGAATCAAAGTAGATTTTTGCTGAGAATGGTTGGGAAATATTTGAATAATTGTCAATCAATTGAAGATATGACCTTAAAAGGAGTCATTGTCCAACAAAGACTTTGTAGCAGACAAAGCAGTCTTGACAAGGCTTGCAGGAAGATGATTATTATTCTTATTATTATTATTATTATTTCGGTAAATAGAAGATGATTCTTATTATATGATCCCTGTGCGTAGAAGCATCTATATGGCTAATTATTTGGCAAAGAAATGTTTGGTTTGGCTCTATGCTAGTGGGTGATGATGCATCAAAAGATTAATCATTAATGGCTCGGAATTTGGGAAGAAAAAGCTAAATTTAGCATTACCCACCTGACTTGGGATTGTCCTTCCTTAGTCAATTGAAGTTAGTCAAGGATTGGTTAGAGCTTTGTTTAGTTAGGAGGCCAAGGCTAATATAAAACTTGTCAAACTTTATATTTTTAATTCCATATATTTATTTATTTGTTAATGTTTATCTATCTATGTTCCTCTCTTTGCAGATTCAGGTGAAACTGCTTTCGACTAATACAAAGAACACCTTCATTTGTGGCAGTTCTTTACCAACCCGTATAAGTGGTGCTGCGATTGTAGAAAAAGGTGAAATCCAAATCATCCAGATTTTAAGAACAACGATGCTAGTGAATAGTGTAGCTCTCTAGACTCTGGTTCAGATCCAATGTATATTTTGAGCAAAAAATAACTTCTTTTTTCCGGGTTGCTTCTATCACTTGATTGCCATTGCAGATTGCTGGCAGGCGAAAGTATAGGATCTTACATCGTATATAGAACCGGAAGGACAAGGATACAAGAGTGCTATGGGACGAAGTTTTAAGCCAACAAATATGAAGATTGTACAACTCCTAGTTTGAACATTTAGGAGATTGATCCATATAATTGGGGAATTTTCCTACTGTCCCTGTAGATAAATCATTGTACAGATTTTATTGGAAAAGACAGTTGATGCTAGTTAATGATACCACACTCTTTCATTGTATTACAAACCCAGCCCTTATAATTCAGTGGAGATCAGAGGTCCAAGTTAGTAACAATTTAATGTTAAAGTGCAAATATGGTGTTATTTACAATTTTATTTGGAAATGTTACATCTTGTTGTCTCAATTGTTTTGCATATGATGTTATTTACAAATTGATTTGGAGAAGTTAACTGGCTGCAACAATTGTTTTGCATATGATGTTATTTACAAATTGATTTGGAGAAGTTAACTGGCTGCAACAATTGTTTTGTACAATTCAGAAAACATAATTTTATATCATCACAATAAGTTATTAAAAGCCTAGAGTAAACAAAAATTTTCTCATTAGGCTTTGTCTAATTAAATTAATTACACAAATTACCTTCAAATAATATAAACAACATCAACACCCTGAGACAAACCTGGGAGGATTCTTTTGAAACAGAGTATCCCCAGCGAAAGACAAAATAAAAAAATAAAAAAAATTGATTGAAGAATGAGGATTGTTTTGAACAACCTGTTCGAATTAGATATGGGAACAATTTGGCAAGTCGGGCAATGGGATGACTATATGGTTATGTTACTTATGTAGTAGCTCATGCTCTTCTTATTTGTGCACAATTATGTCCACTGTGTTCAAGAGGTTTCTAGATCTGAGGCACTCTGGTCCTATCCAAAAACTATTGTAAAGTGTGAAAACCTACAAATTAGCATAAGATATGGCGTGCAATAGTAAAATTTTGGTTTTCTGATTCGTTTTTGCAAACATAGCAACTGTTTACTCATCTAAGCACTATCAGGTGGGTCCCATCACGTGATAGTGACAATCACCACCATTGGTTGGTGCATCGGACCTCTTCAATACAAGAAAATTTTGAGTAAACTTCATCGACACCCCTTGAGGTTTTATGTATTATCACGCGACTACAACTTCGTGATTTTTCGTCATTAACACCCTTTGAGATTTGTGTCGTATATCACATACACCCCCTCCTTCCAAAAGTAGGTTGTGTCAGACCACTTTTTGATGGTGAAAAGACCATGCATGCTACCCTTTGACTTTTGACCTAAGCTTTTTAAATACTAAAATTACAAATTTAACCCTGCCTAATAGACCAAAATGCTCCCAATTATGCCCTATTATTACATACCCATTTACTATTATTACATTATATATATATATATATACACACACACACACATATATATTTATACATATATAGAGAGAGGGGGGAGGAAACCACTAAGCACCCACCAACCACAACCACCACCACCACTACCACCAACCACCACCACCATATGCAACAAAACCACCACCACCACTGTCGAACTCCAATCACAACCTAACCCAAGTCAACTATCACCAACCACAACCACCACCACCATCACTGTCGAACTCCAATCGCAATGCAACTGAGGCTAGCATTGACGAAGTACTGGTCGGAGTAGGTGGAGGCGTCGGAGATTAGAATTGTTGTGATGCCATTCTCTTGAAGCTGAGGATCAGACAATGAGATCAGCGAAATCAATGGCTTGATTGCGCCGACGCGTGCGATCTTGATTCGATTCTCCGACTTGTCATTCGTGAGGATTCTGATCTCCATCGCCGCTTGTTTTTGATTGTCGATTGAACTCGACTCGAGGCCAGAGACGAGTTGCCAAATCAGCTCGTCAGAGTTCTAGAAAGCGCAGACGACCAAGAGTCGTCGACTTTGTGACGACGCTGATGAGAACTCGTTGGCTCGGTCGCTACTTATATAAAGAGTTGGGGTTTGGGTTTTGGTGATAATGGTGGCGGTGTTGATGGTTGGGTTGAAAATGATGGCGACAGAGATGGTGGGAGAGGCAGGGATGTCGCGGCCGAGAACGACTAGCTCTTGAGGTGGTCAATGGCCAGGAATTTTCCCGTGGTGGGGTCGGTGCAGATGATAAGGAGTTTGAAGGTGTTAGTTCCTATGTCCACGATGACGAAAAGGTGGTTCGCGGCGGGGTTGATGGTGGTTGCGAGATTGATCATTTGTTCTCTGTGATGTGTGTGTGTGTGTATACCGATGCTGGTGGTGGTTGTGGTTGGTGGCGGTGGTTCGAATTTTTGATTTAGGTTGAAGAAGGAAGAGAGAGAAATGGTGGGCATATAAAATTGAGGGCAATTTTGTCATTTTTTAATTATAATATTTTTATATTAAAATTTATTTAAATAATTAGGGGCAATTAGGACATTTCACTTATTAAAAAATTAAAATTTCTGACAGAGGGTGTTGGTGACAAAATTGCACAAAGTTGTAACCGCCTGATAATACCTTAAATCTCAGGGGTGTCAATGATATTTACCCAAAACTTTTTTAATTCAGGTATCTCTAGTACAAGAAAGGTCTCGTGCACAATCAATGGTGGTGATTGCCACCATCAAGTCTTGATGGTGGCAATCACCACCATTGGTTGGTGTACCAAACTTCTCAAGTACAATAGAGGATTTTAATTTAGGTCGAAAACTCTGAGTTTTGCATTGTTCTCGGCATAATTGCCTATGCTATGTTAACTAGTGTGTTACAAATGACAGATGAATGCTTTGCTTTGGGTTGAATTTCTTGTTTGGTTGAGGCTTTGTGCCATAAGTTGATACTTATGATTAAAAAAATCATAACAATAGCAGGTTATACAACATGATTGATGTGCTTTTCTATATTCTTTTCATCTCCATTTATTTAAAATCTAGCTTCAATTGCATGATTATAGAGCCATGGAAAAAAGATAAGGGGGAACATTTAAATTTTTATTCTCATGTGTCTATATGGGTGTATGAAGATGATGACAATGAATAAGTTGCAGGCATAAAAATGTAGGACTAATGGAGCATATATAAAAGGATAATTTGTGCTACTCTTTTCGAGTCATGCATACTGGCTATATATATACTATATAGAAAAAATTCCTTATAAGTCTTTTTTAGTTGTAAGGACCAATAAGTCTTAAAAATTTGTTGTCAAGACAACTAAGTTCTACTTTGAACTAATATTTCTAATTAAGTTCATAATTTCACCCACATTGCTTTTCTTCCAATAGTGCCTTTTTATAGAAATATCATTAATGTCATTCGTATATAAAATTATTCAAAAAAAAAAAAAGATTTATACCATCTTGATAAACTTTAAATATATATATGTATATGTAACATAGTTTTAAATTTACATAAAATTACCTTTAATTCTTGAAATTACATATTTGTAAAACAATATAAATAAAAAAAAGTGAAAAAAATTAACTAATTCATTAATTGTACATAAATACACCTTATTAAAAAAATTGTGGACAATGTCTCACCATATGTCTAGTCTTACCACACCTAAAACAAGTTCCAGTGTTAGGTTGACTCGTAGGATAGTCTGCCCTAATATGTCTTGGCTGCCTACACCTATAACATATTACCTCAGCCCTGGCAGATCTTGATGGCATAGGTGTCGTAGGTGCAGAACGTGCTATAGGCTACCCCACTGATTCCATTGACTGTGAAGAACCACCCTTGAACTTCTTATTTGCCTAATCCTCCAAGGCAATAGTTAAACTCTTGTTCTGTCTCCAGGCCTCTCGTTTCTCCTACCTATCTTTCACTTCGGCTTTGTCATCAAAGCCTTTCTCATTGCTTTAGCGTACACCTTTAATTCCAAAATTGCCATAACAGGCCTAATAGAATGATAAAGGCTGTCAATGAACCTCCATGTGTTTCTCCGTTTCATATCTCACCACTTCATGAGCTAAACGAGAAATAGAAGTGAACTTCTTCTCGTACTCTGTTACAATCATGTTGTCATGGTTTAGCTCGTCAAATTCTTTCCTCAATACTCTCCTCTTAGGCCTAAGAAAGTATTTCCCAAGGAAGAGAGTTTTGAACTCGTCCCAAATCATAACATCCACATCAAGTCTATCCCTGGCTGTCTGCCACAATATCTTAGCACTTCCAGAAAAGAGATATATAACCAACATCACCTTTGTTCCATCATCAGGCGTTGACATTGCCCTTAAATATTTTTCTACTTGCTCCACCCATTTATCTACCACTAAAGGGGTCTAAGCTACCCTTAAAAGTTGGAGGCAACAACTTTGTGGTGACCCTTGTGGGCGGGTGTGATGTGGGCTGGTGCGAGAGACACTGGGTGAGTTACCACACTAGCAACCTACAGGGTGCTCAACCGCATATCACCTAGGTGTGAAGAAGGGGATGTGCTTATATGTAGTGTGTTCTCTCCAAATGGTATGAGGCCTTTTAGGGTAAAACCCAAGAACAAAAACATGCGAGTTTAGGCCCAAAGCGGACAATATCATACCATAGAGCGGGCTGTTACAAATGGTATCAGAGTCGGACCCAGTCGAAAGTGTGCCAATGAGGACGTCGGGCCTCCTAGGGGGTGGATTTTGGTGACCCTTGTGGGTGGGTGTGAGAGACACTGAGTAAGCTACCACACTGGCAGGCTACAAGATACTCAATCCCATATCGTCTGGGTGTAAAAAAAGGAATGTGCTTATATGTAGTGTGTTATCTCTAAATAGTATGAGGCACTTTGGGGTAAAATCTAAGAACAAAGACGTGCGAGTTTAGGTCCAAAATGAACAATATCATACCATCAGGTGGAGCGGGCCGTTACAAACTTCTTAAACCTTCTAATGTATTTGAATCGCCTCTTCGATTCAGTTTTCTCTAGTTGCACTACTAGTTGTTGTACCTCTACAACAACCGTCCTCATAAAGTCCCTTAGGGTTGCGTTCATATCTGTGACCAAACGGTTCTCCTCAGGAATCTGATGTTACTCACTCGAGATAACGTACATACCATGTACACAACACAAAAACATGTTATCATATAATCATGTCATCACATAAACATGTTATCAAATAGACACATAACACATAAACAATTTATCAAATAAACACATAACGTGTGTCATGCACGTATCAATTCTCAACTCAACTATGTCAAGTTTACCCACGTCCTTATGTTTTTAAACTTAGAGGCTCTAACCATTTTGAATCCATAAGCGATCCAACCCTTCGTCCCTAGGTATTTAAACCTAGTTGGCTCTAATACCAAGTTGTCATTCTCCAAAATTTGGGCCGCCGACATACCCCCAATTTGAGCCAGAGCTCCTAGTTGTGAGGTCTCACACAAGCCTGGTCAATGCCCCCTAACCCTAGACTAATTCGACAATATCAAATCATATCCAACACCCTCGGCTCTAATCCGGACCACTAAGATCATCATTCATTGCGAAAGCCTTTCTATCATGTTATTCATTCCCCCCCCCCCCAAAAAAAAACCCTATCCAAAACTAGTCCATATCAATCTCTAGTCTCGCACTTGTGAAATCGTAATCTCATAAATTACTGTGTAATTATATCATAAACCATCTTAACTAATGGGCCTTTCAATGATCACCAATCAAAAATTTTCACTTAACTTAGCTCAACTCAGCACTAGGGAGTTATGATCCATTGTAACTCTAGGATATATCGTGCATATATCGAAATGCATGGGATTTGGCAACTAATCTTCCTCAAGTTTACGATGTATCGTAATGCAGCCTATGATCCATCGTGGAATTGTGATGCATTATAATACGTATTATGATCCATCGTAGCTTCTCAGGTAACAATTCCTCAGTTTCTACCATTGGACAATTTTACACCTAATACATCCATCATCCTTCACATACATTCTCCACAATCATACACTTATCCATCAATGTCCATAGCATGCAATTACAATAACCGAAACATAAAATCATCATTTAAAATGAAAATATCCAATATAGACATGCATAAGATCTAATAATAACTATTCTAGGCATAAGTGCCAACATGTATGTTCTCCACAATTAACCTCATTACATATATCCACATGTGCACAATTCTAAATCAAAAGTGATAAGATACATCAAAAATGCATTTGGTCCACATTCTGGACATGCATCAACAAAATTAACCAAAAATAGTCTCTATGCTCCATAACCTATTCAAGGTTGGTGTGAATCCGGCACCTCCTTTCCGGTACCTAAAATGTTTATATAATAAACATGGGATGAACTCCTACATTTTCAGTAGAAACCCCTAAAGTATGTTTCCTAAAGCCCCGTGAATACACACACACAATCATATAATAAGTCATAACTAACATGCCAACACAAACTATTTTACATATTATCAACCATGCCATGAATCATATGCATTTCGTTCATTATGTTATGCTCCTTCCCCGTGTCACTCGCACGACCTAACACTTGGATTCCATTATTGAGACCATCCCGCTTCCTCATTGAATAATCGAATTCCATTTTTGGGACCATTCGGTTTAATATTCGGATTCCAGTTTTGGCACCATCCAATGTTCACCACCTTTCCCACATACACCCTCGCCCAATGTAGGTGTCATGAATTAACAAAAATCAAAATGCTCACTCTCATATGTTATCATGTCAAATGTGTACATAATAAATACATTTTCGTGTTCCATACTTAGAACATGCATTCATAATCTCATTGAGGCATAAAATCAAACACATGGTCACACATTTTACAAAAGTGCACCAAAAAAGCTCTTAGCCTTAAATTCCCCACATGTTATGCCCACAATTAAATCATACAAGGCATATACATGCATAATCATGATTTCTCATATTTCAAAATCATATTAATAACACATATATACACATTTAACCCCAAAATATACATATAAATTGTCAAAACCCTAGTTGCTCTAGGCATCCAACCAACTCACAAAAACCCCAGAATTTATGGGTTAAAGATCTATACCTTGGTTTAGAAGAGATTCTAAACAAAAACCCCAGTTCCACCAAACTGAAAATCACCTGAATCCAACTTTGTTTGGACCAAATCCGAGCCTTTGTCGCGTAGTTCAATTTTTCCTCCACTGGTGTCTTCCAAATCACACCTTAATGCTCTTAAATCTTAGAGAGAAGATGAGCAATGTAGAGAGAATGAAGAGAGTAGCAATAGCTGGCCCTTTGTAGTCCTTCAAAATAAATAAAATATGTAGATATGTGTATATATAATATCTACGACGTAAAAAGATCAAAATGTCCCTGACCACTTAACGCACCTTCCCGACTTTCGTTTTCAATTCCGAAAGCAGTTACGGTTCCAAAATCATTTTCTTATTTCTCCTAACATTCCAATTAGTGTAAAACTAAAAATAAAATTTTTCAAAAAAATATCCGGCTTTCCTAGCCCACCTGACCTATGTCCTGGGCCCCGCTTATCCGAAAATCCTAAATTGAGCCAAACGACTCTAAAACTTTTCTGAACCTTAAACAAGTCCCCAAACATGCATTTCATATTTAAAACACGCATACCATTATTTAAAATCACTATTATGATGATAAATGGAAAAAATAAAATAAAAAAGAAAATCAGCCAAAAATAGTCACGGTCTTTACATTCGAAAATCACAATGCCTCTTCCACCAATTTCTTCTAAGAGTACACGTAGAGAAAAATTCGGTTGCTCACGGTGCACCATGCAAAGTGTGAATAATAATTCTAGGTACGAGAGCCACCACCATGACTGTGATTCACCCGGTGCATTGGGAGCCGCCAAACATGTTAAAATAATTGATCAGATCCAAACTAATCTAAGTCATATAATTTGGTTGGATTTAATGGATTAACAACATAGTTCCCTTTCAAAACTAAGTAGAACCATTACTTTTTGTTCATTTTACGATATAAATATATATAAAAAAATCTAATTTGAGTCGAACGTTATT
Organism: Cornus controversa; assembly: GCA_026545225.1. NCBI lineage: Eukaryota > Viridiplantae > Streptophyta > Magnoliopsida > Cornales > Cornaceae > Cornus > Cornus controversa. The sequence goes on along the minus strand of CM048851.1, from coordinate 24,368,056 downwards.
TTCAAATAATTACTTCTTTGCTAAAATCACATTAAATTAAGGTTCATTAGTTAAGGGTATTAATGGATCATGGACGACGATTAGGGTTAGGGTTTCATTTTGTAACGTTTTGATAGTTCTTTCAAAACTAAGTAGAACCATTAGTTTATGTTCATTTTGCGATATAAATATATAAAACAAAATCTAATATGAGTCGAACGTTATTTTCAGATAATTACTTCTTTGCTAAAATCACATTAAATTAAGATTATATATATTATATACCCCTTTTTCTAACTTGAGTTTTTGGTCAAGGGTATTAATGGATCATGGACGGCGGTTAGGGTTAGGGTTAAGGTTTCATTTTGATAGCTCAAGGTGTTATTTGATCGACTCAAGAGTCTAGGGTAAACCTGCCAATGGATCGGATTCTGATCCGAATCTAATATGATTAGTCGAATATGTATTGAATAAAAAATTTGATAACTTGATAACGATCCGAACCCGATAATCCGATACCTTAACAAATCAGATATGGATTTAGGGTGATCCGATTCGATATAAATCCGATCCGATTAAAATAATATATTATTATATTTATATTTTAGGGTAAATTTGATTTTTGTCTAGAAGCCAATACTACAAGTATATCAAATACCAAAAACTATTGCAACATTTGTCAACTTAACAAAAAGTAATTACAAATAAATCAATATCTACTATTTTGCTCCAAAATGCCCCCAACACCTTTTTATGAGATTACATAATTACTCCACCCCTACAAACACCACCACCACAGTCCCCACCCACCCTTACAACCACCACCACCACCACCACAGTGCCCACCCCTATAACCACCATCATAGTCCCCACCCCCTCAACTGCCACCACCATTGACCTCCTCCTGAACCTCAGCAAAATCTCCTCAACTTTCACTGATTCTTTGGCGATTTTAGGTTGGTTATTGGCTTCGGAGTCCCTAGGGTAGCCATTGTCGTTCGCTTCATCCCTAGCCCTGCCACCGTTTTCTCCAACGCTCTTGGAGGTATTGTTCAAGAGTCTTCACCGATTAGAAACTTAAAAATCTCATAGATTTGTTAATTATATCAGAATAGAACAAAGCAAAGAATCGAAGCCCTAGAAAAAAATATTGACAACTAGCAGAGAAAGAGATAGATTGAAAGTAACAGATTGTCGAAGACGATTTTCGTTGACGAAGACTATTCGGCCGTTGTGGTTGAGTGAATTCTAGAAGAGGGTTTTGCTGGTGAGGTCAAAAATGAGAAAATTACAGGGGATAAGGCAGCGGTGGAGGACAGTGGCAATGGAATAGAGCTCGACGACTGACATTTTGGAGGTGGTGGAGGAATTGGGTTTGACGGCGATGACTGTGGTAAAGGGAGTCGCATATGGTATCGACAGTGGTAGAGGGAGTCAGTGGTTGTAGGGGTGGGCATTGTGGTGGTGGTAGTTGTAGGGGTGGGTGGGGACGTGGTGGTGGTTGTAGGGGTGGACACTGTGGTGGTGGTGGGCACTGTGGTGGTGGTGGTGGTGGTGGTGGTTGTAGGGGTGAGGTAATTATGTAATCTCATGAAAAGGTGTTGGGGGCATTTTGGACCAAAATAATACATATTGATGTATTTGTAATTATTTTTGTTAAGTTAAAAAATGTTACAATAGTTTTTACTATTCGATGTATTTGTAGTATTGGGGACAAAAATCAAATTTACCCTATATTTTATATATTATTGCATTTCGACCTTCATATTTGTTTAGTTATGGAGTCAATACTGATAAAATTGTGTTCTGTTTGTTCTACAAACATATTTTCTGGTAATCAGGTGTTTAATTTTCAGTAAATCAATTTCTTGATTTGGGCAATTTAGCCTAAAAAAATAAAAATATCACACAATTTACATATAACATTGCTTGCTGCCTTGGGTTTAAATTCAGGTAGGTTACTGGAGAACAACGCCTCTGCTTCTCCACTGCAGTCCTACACCTTTGCTGTTACGACAGTACATTCAGAATCAAATCATACTTCTACAGTGAGGCGTTGATGGTGGTCGAAGATGGATTTCTCTGAAGACTGGAAGTCTCTGTGGCCAATCTCATCTGTATTCTCAGCCCCATCCCTCCTCTCCGCCACCGGAGGCGGCGGTGCTTCTTCCAACAAATCCCAAGACTTGGGACCTCTCATCTTCAACCCAGTTCCCAAATCATTAACCCAACTCTTCGCCTCACCCTCTCTCTCTCCTCTTCTCCCTCCTCCTTACCCCCATCTCTCTCTACCTAGATTCCTCCAGACCTCCGCCGACGCCTCCTCTCTCCTTCCCTCCGCCAGCACCTCCGTCGCCCGCAGCTTGGGCCCACAACTCTCAGATTCCGGTGCCTCCACACTGCCCCACAACCGCCTTCAATTGCTTCGGTGCCGTCCCAACAGCGATTCCGTTCTCGCCTTCTTTCCCACCGGTGACAACTCCGATCGAGTTGGATTTCTTCTGCTGTCAGTACAGGATCGCAGATTGAATATTAGAGGAGATGGGGGTAAGATTTTTACCGCTAAAAGTAATTTCAATCATCGTATTGTCAGATTGTCTGTTAACCCAATTGCTGATTGGTCTTCGAATTCTGGTCATTTATGTTATACTACTGTTGGGTATTTGTTAGCTTGTACAATGTACTCTGTTCATTGGTTTCGTGTTAGAATCAGGGGACTTGGTTCAGATTCGGAGAGACCGGTATTAGATACTCTGCACAGTAAATTTTTTAATAGTTCTGTTGTGCATGCTTGTTGGAGTCCGCATTTGTGTGAAGAGAGTGTGGTACTCCTAGAGAATGGTGAATTGTTCTTATTTGATTTGGATTCTTGTTCTAAAACTCAGAGTTTCAATGCTAGATTTAGTGAAAAAAGGCTGAGAGTTTCATGGGATGATTCAATTAGTTTGGAAAAGGGTGGATGGTTGAGTTGTGAATTTAGCTGGCATCCGAGGATTTTGATTGTTGCACATTCTAATGCTGTGTTTCTAGTGGATTTGAGGTCTGATGGATGCAAGGTGAGCTGTTTGCTGAAAATTGAGGCGTTAGCTATGGATACGATTTTACTACAAGATCGATTTGTTGCATTTTCTATGGTAGGATCTGGTGGTTTCAATTTTGCTGTGGCTTCTTGCAATCGGCTACTGCTTTGTGATGTGCGTAAGCCATTAATGCCATTGTTGCGATGGGCACATGATCTTGCTAACCCGTCTTACATTGATGTGTTTCCATTATCTAAGATGAGGTCACACTCAAGTGATGATACATTTAAGTGGGCTTCTGACTCAGGCTATTGCATTATAATGGGATCATTTTGGAACTGTGAGTTTAGTCTCTTTTGCTATGGGCCTGCTCTTAGAGGATCTGTTGCTGCTGAAATTTCTAGAGTTTGCAAATCATTTTATGCATGGGAACTCCCTTCAGAGCTCTTACTGTCAGGTTGTGAGTGTCCTTGTGGAAGTTGTCTTGTGAGAGAGGAGTTCTCAAAGGATGCTCTTCCTGAATGGATTGATTGGCGGCAAAAGAAAGATATAGTTTTGGGGTTTGGCATCCTTGACAAAGACCTGTATGCCCAGTTGTTTGAACCAGACAGTTTTGGTGGGTTTACACTGATTAGACTGATGTCCTCAGGGAAGCTTGAATCACAGAGATACTGTGCCTCATGGGAATTCCAAATTTTTTTGGAAGAAACCCACAAAGAATCATCTCTTCATTTTGAAGATTCTCTCCTATACGAAATGGGTGATGGGGAATATACTTTTTCTAAGAGATTTAAGTACCTGAAACTTGACTACCTAAATGGGTATATGGAAGGTAATCTTGCCAAAGTTCTGGGTGAAAAGATGAAAAAGCCTTGTAAGGGTCCTTGTGAGAAGGATTCTTTTAGTATTGATTGCCATCAATATATTTGTGAGAAGTTGAAGGCATGTGGATTCAGTAGAAAAAGATCAACTTCCACAGTTTCTGAAGTGTTTAAAGACATCAGCTTGCCAACCAGCATACATGAGATTGCTTTGAGGAGTGTTTGGGTTAGCTTGCCGATGGATCTGTTGCAGTTGGCCTTTTCCAGCTACTCAGAATTCCTTGAAGTTCTTGTGGACAAGAAGAAGGTATCCTTGGAATTCTTAGATATTCCCTTCCAACCCCAGTTGCCTCCTTTCTTCTTGCAGAAGCCTTCATGCCGTAGCAATAAGTGGTCTAAAAAAGTGCAGCCTAGTGATGCTCTTGTGGGTCCAGTTCTTCCTCTTCCTATTTTGCTTACTCTACATAAGCTGCTTGTGGGAGAGGAAGCAGATGTATTGTCAGCTGATAATCAGCTTACTCTCAAGTGCAATGAGGTCATGCAAGTGGCCAATGAAATTGCCATGTCAGGTTCTGGTTCCGATCTTCAAAATGACCACGCGGTTCACCTTGGCGATGACACAGATGAGATGTCATATGGCTCCCAAAAAGTGAATCTTTTCTCTTTACATGAACCAGTTGCATTCTCTGAGGACTTGTCCAGCATGGATACAGCACCAGATAATTCTGCTTCTAAGGATAAGAGATTTACTACTTTGATTTTCAAAACACCCGAGAAGAACCCTGTTTCTAATGTCAAAATGGAAATGGTTGAGCCAGAAATGTTTGACGACCTGTGCCCACTAGAGTTGAAGTTCAATGATTGTGCCATAAAATTTGGGCCTAAGGAACTGAAAACATACAAATTGTTGAAAAAACAATTCTCTAATTTTCTAGAAGGATTTTAATATATCTCAGGAATTCTTTACTAGGTCTAACTTCAAGAAACATGGTACACTATTGCTTTTTAGTTTTTATTCTTGGGGTGAAGTTTTCTCAGAATTTGGCTTCTGACCGCCCTCTTCTTTTGTTTTCCTTTTCTCTTTTTTTGTTAATTAACTTGTAACCAGTGGAAATTCTGTTGTATAGATTCTATCGAAATGAAAAGGTTCCAATCTTGACTGAAATCTATTTTTCTCAAAATCAATGAATCAAAGGTATATCTAACAAGTTGATCAGAATTAGGATTGCCTTGTAACAGTGTTTGAGGTATTGATCTGATTGAATTGACAGAAGGCAGCATCTAAAGAATGGTTCTTCATTGAACCAACTATCATAACAGATGTCAGCACCTTTATGCAATTTTGGTGGAAGGAGGTTTCTGGAAGTATTTACAAATGAATATGAAGCAATTGAAGTAACAATGACACCGAGTAAGTTGCTAGTATTCTGATATCTGTTTGAAAGGTGAAAACTTCCTGAAACTTATAGCCGATAGATAAACAGATCATAGTTAGTATATTTGTTATTGTTCCTCACTTTATGGCTTGGGAGCTGCTCTAATTTTCAAGGATCTGGAAAGATGTGACGGCTTGACCAAGATGAAATCAAACAAAAATGCGATAATTGGAAATAAGATGTAATGAAGCTCTAAGATTATAACTATTCATGTGTGGTTCCAATGTGTTGTTTCCAAATTTGTTATTATAAAATTTTGGTTATGGATTCTTTGTTAACAGAACCTGAATTTAAATCTCACTGAATTTTGTTTGAATAAAAAAAATGTTGGGAAAAAAGGTATATTCTGCCATTTTGGGATAGATGGAACCTATCCCTTGTCCACTGGCAGTCAATGCACATGCCGCCATTTAAAATTACCTTGAGAGTAGGAACTCCTTATGGGCCAGAGTTTATGAAGGCCTAATGTGCATACTATGATGATGGATAATTTTAGTAGCCGAACTCCTCGAAAACAGTTATGTTCATGTTTATTAAAACATTCAACAATCTGAATACTATGTTTTAGTTTAATTTTCCTTTTGAATTTGCCAAATATGGAGCCATGTCTAATGAAAATTGGATATCAGACAGCATGGTTGTAACTTTGTTGTAAATAACATGAAAACATGTTCACAGCATCATAGATGAAATAAGTACTCATGCTGGCATTGTAGAATTCATGTTTATTTGGTGTTATCTTTTTCAGGGGACATGAAACTACTCAAGTGTGAAGCAAGTCAGATGGTACATCTCTCAAGAGCCAAGGGAGTGGTATCCTCCTCCCCAGAGGCTCCGCTGATGTTTGGCTTCACCAGAAAGTGGGGAATTAATTTTTAGCATTGAATGTTATATTGCACATGCTAAATTAAGCAGTGTTCGTTTGACACCTTTGAAGATTGACAGGGTGACCTCTGACCTTAGGAACACTAATGTGAGACTCAAGAATACAGTGACCCAGGTATATGGAATTGTAAAAGAATATAAACTTGAAACTTAAGTTCCTTATGTTCCATCCCTAATTCCTTTATTTATTTATTTTTTTGTGAATTTTGATATTTCAGCTAAGGTCCAGTTGCAACTTTTGCATTGACATCATCCTCTTATGTCTAATTTTAGGAATTGCTACGTATTTATACGAGTAAGTTCTTTCTTCAAGCATATTAACTTGGATGTATGTGGCATAGATCCTATAATATGCTCTCTCCACAATCAAGCTTGTTTCAGAATATCCTCCATTTTTCTGCATTTGTACAGTAACCATATGTATCTAACTCACTATGTCAGCAAGGGCGCTTAATGCTAAAGTTGCGAAGTGACTGTAAATATGACAAATCAAGGACAAAATTTTGAAATGACACCAATAATTAGAGTGTGAATGTTAAAGGATGAAGTTTACTCGTTTCAAATATAGTTCAAATTAAGATAGTTTTCCTGGTTGTTTCTTGGTTTATTTTTCTTTCCATAAGCTGGTAACCCTGGGTACCCAATAATTTCCAACAGAAACTATGTCTGTCCTTTGTTGAATGTTGTTTTTGTCTATTGTGGCCAAGTACAGAAAAGCAGAGAAAATAGATACCTTCCAAAAGCTGTCTAAAGCAAAACGGTGAGGAAGTTTTAATATTTTAAAGGCTATGATTCTTTCTTTTGCAGTGTGTTAAAGTGCGCAAGAGGTTTCCACAATTGCGTGGACAGCTTTTCTGCTTTTACAAGGATTTTGTGTGCATTTCGTATATTTTTATTTTTCATTTTTCCTTTTTCTTTTTTTTTTCTTTCACCTTTTTTCCCCCCTTTTTCTGAACTTCTTCCTAGACTTTTGATTCAGTAGAACTCATGAGTGTCTATAAAAATAGTTTAATTTGGTTCAAGCTATTTCCCGATTTTCTTCAAATTAGGCAAGTGTTCTTCATGTTGGTGTCAATCAAGCTAAGCACAGAGTGGTTGCCAAAAGAACAGGAACGTATAGTGATTATTTATTACATCTGTCAAGCTAAGCAATCCTTCAACACGCTCCCTCATGTGTGGCCTTCTTTTGGTCCAACACGTGTTTCAATTTTAATTATCAAGGTGATGGTGAGCTTTGAACTCCAGACCTTTGGTTCTAATACCATGTTTAAGCTGTTAGAGGGGATGCAACTTTAATATTTAAATCCTTCAACAACATCTTTGTATGCTTAGAAATATTAGCAAGTATAATTGTGGTTTCCACTCATAGTAATATTTTTATTGTCTTGGTTCTTTCATACATAAAAACCCACTTTGTCTCACTTGGAACATTAATCCTTAATATCCTCTTTGCAACTTCTTGTAAGGTTGAAAAACCTGGGGGAAACCATCTGAACCTGGTACTTTATCTGCACTCAACTAATTAACCACCTATTTAATCTCCTCTTGAGGAAAAGGAACTTCCAAGCTCTGGTCTCAGCATGAGTTAAAGATTTATTAGGCTAGGAAATGGAACAATAAGAGATTGGATTCCTGTTATAAAAATCTTAATAGTACTGAACAATCCACCACCGAATAAATTTTATATCAGCTGGCAGTAATAGCATTGAAAGCTCAATGTTGAACAACTTTTTGATAAAGGAAACTGGTTATTTTGGGCTTTTGATGAAGAAAACATTCTTCATTGGAAAGAGCATCCTTCAGTGACCTTGCTTCATTCTTCTCCTTTATTAATTGGTTAACTTCAGGATCAGCAAGAAGAGCTTGTTGGACTGTATCCAGATTATTTCTAGGTGCATCCATTTGTTCAATAACAAGACCAAACTTACTTCTTTTCCATTCCTTGATCCGTGTTTTTTGCATTCTAAAGTTTCTTAACTTGTGAAGGGGATTTCTAGTAGGATTAATGCGCCAATATTTCTGAATAACATCAACAATGCCCTCTTGATTGCACCACCATTTTGAAATATGAAAGGTTTTGGTTTTGCTGCTGCCTGCAGCATCAAAGAAATTATGTACGACCATTCCAAAGTGAGCAAAAACTTTTGCTGAGGACAAGCACAGAATTAGGAAACTCCATAAGCCATTAACAAGGCTCATACCTAATTTGGCATAAATTATTCTACCCAGAGCTTGTCTCACACCATGTCCAACCACCATTCACCATAGGTACCTCCATAAGGCCAACCTGGAAAAGAGTTTCATTGAACTCATCTAAAATTCTGATTGGAACCTTCAAGCCATCCTTATTTTCCTATTGATATCTTGTGATATTCCAGTCCCCCAAGGATAACGAGGCACCATATGAGATTAGCTATTTAGTTTACACTATGAGCTTCTTCTCTGTGCTACATAATTCAAGGCATAAATAGGAGAGACAGAGAATGTTTTCTGCATGTCAATATGGATCTTTTCCTCCCATGTCCTCTTCTTTTATAAAACCTTAATATCTGTTACTTTTAAGATGTAGTTATTTTTTTCATAAAATTTTATATAGAAGTTTCAATTTGATATCTATTAGCTATAATACTTTCTTTTTCATATTAAAAGGTCACATTCTAATGGCTAGGTTTTGTCAGCCACAGGTTTGTAACGCTGCTATTTGGCAGGTTGGGCGGTTGAAGAGTTAACCCAATCTAACTTGAGGTATAAAACCCTCTATCTGAGCTCGAGTTCAACCCAAATCATCAACCCGACAAACCCAACTAAAATTTATTTTTCTAAACTTGGGTTAGGCTCTAGTTGGTTGAATTATGCTGTGGTAAAGTTCAGGTTAAGCTTGGGTTAACTTGAGTTCCTAATAGTGTAATAATGATAATATAGCTTGGGTTTGGGTTGCTTGAGACCTTTGCTTAAAGTTCAACTTTTCTGGTTGAAATTTTTAACACTCAACTCAAGCAACAAAACAAAAATTTCAAATTTTTTGAAAGATTAGGTTGATGTCGGTTGAATTAGGCTTGAGCTGCCCCAAGTTGTATCCTTGCATTTTCGGTAGTGGTCTAGAAGTATCGACCTTGTGTTTGAAAATAAGAATATGTTAAGATTGGTCAAACGTGTGTGTGGAGTGTCCTGAAAGTGTAGTCCAACAAAATTTAGGCCCAAACTTATAAATGTTCATACTTCTTAGGCTGGATATGGAGAGAGTTTGCAACTAGTGCATGAGTGTATATTGGTGATAGTGTGACCCCGCACGTGTTTGCGCTGGTGTAAGTGCATGTGTTTGCATGCCTGTATAACTTCAAGCTTACTTGGATTTTTACATATATTAATTTTTTTTCTTTTCAACATATATTCATTTTATTTGTCCTATGTAGGTAATGGTGAACGAAATAAATTTTGTTGCACACTATGGTCAAGGCCCAACTTGCCAGAAATCTGAGCAATCAGAAACGCGAGGTATAATTCATATCTTTACTTGCTGGAATATATGTTATGATACGTTTCTCCCTTTCTTTTTTTTTTGGAACATGCTTGAATCACAATAGATTTTTGCTGGAAATGGTTGGGAAATATTTGAATAATTGTCAATCAATTGAAGATGTGGCTTTAAAACAGACATTACCCAAAAAAGACTTTGTAGCAGACTCAGAAGTGGTCTTGACAAGGCTTGTAGGAAGATGATTATTATTGTTATTATTATTTTTTCGGTAAATAGAAGATTATTATTATATGATCCATGTGCATAGAAGCGTCTGTATGGGTCATTATTTGACAAAGAAGTGTTGGGTTAGGCTCTTTGCTAGTGGGAGATGGTCGAGGCCCAACTTGCCAAAAATCTGAGCAATCAGAAATGGGAGGTATAATTCATATATTTAATTGCTAGAATATATGTAATGATAAGTTTCTCTCATCCCCCATTTCCCTTCTCCTTTTCTGGAATGTGCTGGAAAGTGGAAACACAGTATATTTTTGTTGGAAACGGTCGGGAAATATTTAAATATTGTAGATGTGGCTTTAAAAGGAGAGACTCTCCAAAAAAGACTGTGTAGCACACTCAGAAGCAGCCTTGACTAGGCTTGCAGGAAGATTACTGTCATAAATTCCTTTGTGTAGAAGCATCTGTATGGGTCATTATATGGCAAAGAGGTGTATGGAGCAGAAATGCTGGGTGTGGTCTTGGCTATTGGAGAAGAAAAAAAGAAGGCTGAATTTAGCATAACCTACCTGACTTGGGCTTGTCTGACCTGAGCTGATTAAGTTAATCTAGGATCGGTTAAAACTTTGTTTAGTTGGACCATGGACTGACAGTTTGGAATGATTTGTATCAGTGCATAAGATAAAACATCTCTAACTTTAATTTCTTTAGTTTCATTTATTTATTTAATGTTTATCTACGTTCCTATCTTTGCAAATTCAGGTGAAACTACTTCTGCGATATACAATAAGCGCCCTCATTTGTGGCAGGAGTTCTTCACCAAACCATATGAGTTACACGATTGTATAAAAAGTAAGCTAAATTTAAGTTATCCAGACTTTAAGAACAAGGATACTGGTGAAACTCTCTCGCTCAGATCCAGCATTGACATTGCATCATTTTTGGAGTTAGAAAGCCATTACAATCTTCTTCTGCATTCCTATATTAGCTTAACCACTCTCAAGCAAATTCACTCATCTCTCACTACTTTTGGCTTCATCAGGCAAAGCCCTCATCTAGGTGCTCAGATCATCATCAAATATTCCAAGTTCGGGTACCCAGAAAGTGCTAGATCACTCTTTGATTAAATTCACCATGGATCCAATTAATTCCTCTGGAACACAATGCTTTGCGCATATGCAAATGGAGGTCATTGCTCTCAAGCGCTGGATTCTATTCGCTCATGCGAAGAACCGGCATTGAACCCAACAATTACACTTTCCCCTTCGTTCTCAAGGCATGCGCTTCCGAGTTGTATCTCCTTGGAAAGCTTGTTCACTGTGATGTTATAAGAACTGGGTTTGATTTTGATATGTATGTTGAAGATGCTCTTGTTGTTATGTATGCTAAATGTGGCTTAATTGATGTTGTGTCTGAAAGGGACCTCGTCTGCTGGACTGCAATGATCACAGCCTATGAGCAGGCTGAGCGACCCGAGGACTCGCTGATTTTGTTCTACAAAATGCAGCAAGAGGGTTTGTCGAAGGATTCGGTTACAGCTGTGACTGTTGCCTGTTGGTCAGTTGGGAGATGCAAAAAAGGCTTTTTCAGTTCATGCATATGTCATTCGTAATGCTTTTCTTGGGGATGTCTCCGTAGGTAACTCGATTGTTGCCATGCATGGCAAGTGTGGGGATGTAGAGAAGGCGCATATGGTCTTTGATAGAATGGAGATAGAGATGGGATATCATGGAATTCTGTGCTTTCTTGCTATACCCAGAATGGACGAGCTAGTGAAGCGTTGTTACTTTTTGATCAAATGCAGGCTTCTGGTTCTGGAACCTAATCCAGTGACAACATTGATCATGGTCTCGGCCTGTGCTTATCTGGTGTCCTCACAGCTTGGAAGAAAAGTCCACAATTTTTTAAGTGGTAATGACACAAGGATAGATACAACACTTTAGAACACAATTATGATGTGTATGCCAGGTGTGGGGATTTGGACACTACAGTTGAAATGTTCAATAGGATTTGCTCAAGTGAACGGAAAGTTAGTACTTTTAATGTGTTGTTCTCAGGGTATGGCATGCATGGACATGGTAAAAAGACATTTGAACTCTTCTTGTAAATGCAAGAGGAAGGTGTGCAGACAAATCACATCACTTTCACATCCATCCTTTCTGCTTGTAGCCATGCAGGGCTTATCAATGAGGGTTGGGAGTGGTTTTCAGACATGGCAAAATTCTCTGTGATACCTGAGGCCAAACACTATGCTTGCATGGTTGATATTCTTGGCCGAGCTGGTCTTTTGTATGAAGCTTATGATTTGATAAAAAAGATTCCATCACAGTCAATCGATGAGGTTTGGGACACGTTGCTTTTGGCTTGCAGAATCCATGGGAATACTGAATTAGGGGAAATTGCAGCCAACAATCTATTCCAGCTTGAGCCAGAACATGCTGGGTATTTTGTGCTAATGTCAAATAGATACGCAGTTTCAAGTAAGTGGCAAGAAGTTGGAAAGCTGAGACAAGATATAAAAAGAAGAGGATTGAGAAAATCTGCAGCCTTCAGTGTGATTGAGTTTGGTAAAGAAGTTCATGGATTCCACACTGCTGACCAGTTGAATCCATACTCAAGAGAGGCTTATAGAAAGGTAGAGAGTTTGGCAATCGAGATGAAGATGGCCGGGTATGTGCCAGATCGGTCATGTGTTTTGCATGATGTAGAAGAGGAGGACAAGGAGCACATCTTCAACTATCACAGTGAGAAACTGGCTGTGGCTTTTGGCCTTGTGAAGATTGAAACAGGATTGGTGATTCACGTAACCAAGAATCTTAGAGTTTTCAATGATTATCATTCAGCCTTCAAGTTTATTTCAAAATTTATGAAAGGAAAATTATAATAAGAGATGCAAATCGTTTTCATCACTTTCAAGGTGGTTCCTGTTCATGCAAGGATTACTGGTAACCTGTCTCATGGTTCATTCAAGTGCCATACTATTAAGCGGTCACAAAAAGTGCAGCCTGTTGATGCTCCTCTGGATCCAGTCTTCCTCTTCATATTCTGCTCACTCTACATTAGCTGTGTATGGGAGAAGCAGATGTACTGTCAGCTGAAAGTCAACTTACTCTCAAGTCCAATTAGGTAATGAAGTTGGCCATTGAAATTTCCATGTCAGGTTCTGGCTCTGATCTTCAAAATGAGCACGTCAGATGAGACGTCTTATGGCTCCCAAAAAGTGAATCTCTTCTCTTTACTTGAACCAGTTCAGAAGTTGCTCTGCATGGATACAACAACAGAGAATTCTGCTTGCAAGGATGAGAGATTTCTGACCTTGATTTCCAAAATACCTGGGATGTAGCTTGTCTCTAATGTCAGAATGGAGATGGTTGGACCAGAAATGCTTAACGCCCTGTGCCCATTAGAGTTGTAGTTCAACTATTGTGCCATAAAATTTTAGCCCAAGTAACTGAAAACATACAAATTGTTGAAAAAGAATTGTCTAATTTCTAGCAGGGTTTTAATTTGTCTCATGGGTTCTTATTAGGTCTAACTTCCAGAAACATAGATGACACTCAGGGTGAGTCTTAGTGATCATGCATGAGATGTAAGTTGCGGTTTCAATGTGTCCATGCAAGTGTATGATGACTGGTAATAAGTTTTGAGTCCTTTAAAGAAGAATAGGAGAAGGGTAAGGGACCTTATGCTAAAAAGGCGTGGATATTTGTTTAACGTTCACTTTACCGCTACCACTCTTTTCATATCAGCTGAATGTTAACTTCAGGATCCTGGTCAGAGCTTTGCATTGAATGGGAAAAGCAACAAAGGGAACTGGTCAGAGCTTTGCATTGAAAGGGAAAAGCAACAAAGGGAACTGGTCAGAGTTTTGCATTGAAAGGGAAAAGCAACAAAGGGAACAATCAGATGTTAGTGGAGGTGTAAGCTTGCTAGCTGAATTTGTACTGCTCCAGGTATTCATTTTCCACTGCCTGATGCCAGATCTCTTCGGAAACTGTATTTTCCCTTATAATATTTTTACTGTAAAGAAGATTGTGTTTTGAAATTTCTTATTTGAGATCATTTCATCCATAGCATCTCTGCCTAGTCTCCTATGGACTAAAGTTGACAATCTGGTTGTAGATCAGTATGCATGCAAGTAGCAATTTGCAGATGAATCTTCCTTGTTTGCAACCATATGTGAGTAGAAACTGAGTAAATGAATGTATTATTCAGAGCATATATTTCAGCATCAATAAACTGTAGATAACAGGCCTAGTTGCAAAAAAATTCATTCATAATTTTCTTGTTTGTAGAAAATCCTGCTACCAAAACCAGTGAAACATCCTAAATCATAACTTAGTTATTTTAAACACAGCCTCAGAACTAAGACAGCTTATGGACGCCTATCTTATGAATTTCATTAGTGGGGGTTTTCTATCTTATCATGTTTTTCCTCTTTTCACATATTTCTTTAGAGGGGTCGTCATTTGGTATAGTGATAAAAACTCAAGTTGGTGTAGTGATGCTGGTTTGACTCTTGTTCACACGACAGACTATGTTTAATTCATTTATATGTGCCCTTTTCATATGCGGATTAATACAATATTAGGCACTTCCGTAACTTCTCTTCTTACTCCTTTCACTTCTTCTCTTTAAATTATTTGGTTTGTGTTTAATAAATTATGATAATAAGTTTGAAGAATAAATACATAAATTAATAGTTTAAACAAATTTTGTTATAAATTGATTAAAACTAGTGCATACTATGTAAAATTATGAGTTGCATTTGGATTAATGGATTTGATAGTTCGAATTTGTTATGATTGTCCCAGGATTATTTTTGGCTTTGAATTTTAACAAGATCCGTTGATGAATTTAAATCTTTAGTGAGTGCTTTGAAATAAGAAGGTAAAAGAAGGTATTTGATATTTTTCCCACAAAGTTTCTACTCTATTGTTTATAGGGCTATAAATGAGCCGAGCCGAGTCGAGTAGGGGCTTATTCAAGCTCAGCTTGATCATTTAGCCATAGTGTTCGAGCTCAACTCAAGCTCCTACATGAGTGTTTGAGGTGATGTAGCGGAAATGAAAGAAGAACCAATATAAATCCTTGAATCCACAAGGAACTCTCAATAGTGGGAAAACTCAAACTTTAAAAATATTTATTCTGATCTCCTCCACTCTTACAATCCTTTCCCTTAAATAGGCCAAATAAAAAATAAATAAAGAAACCATAAATCAAGCCTTAAAACATGGAAATAAAGAAACCATAAATAAAACATGGAAATAAAGAAACCATAAATCAAGCCTTAAAACATGGAAAGTTGACCCAAAGATGTTTGTCCCACATGACCACATCAGTCCCCTCCACTTGGTCAAAACTTGTCCTCGAGTTAGGATATAGTGGCTCGTTTGGAGGATGATACTCAAATAGGTAAGCAACATTGAAAGTGGAGGAAATATTCATGTCATCCGGCAGCTCCACCACATAGGCATTGCTGTTAATCTTCTGGGAGATACAAAGCAGCCCGTACTTCTTGTTTTTCAAATTGCTTTAAGTGCCAATTGGAAACCTGTGCCTGCGTAAATGAACCATGACGAAGTCTCCAACCTAAAAGCTTTAACACTTCGATTTTTGTCTGCAACTTCCTTGTACTTTGCATTAGCCTGCTCCAAATTTTGTGTTACTTCATCATGTATTTTGTGGACTCTCTCCGCCATGTTCTCGGCTCTAAGACTAAACCCGGGCAACTTTGGCAAAGGAACGAGATCCAAAGCATGCCGCGGGGGTTTACTGTACACAATCTCAAAAGGAGTTTTGCCAATTGATCGGTTTACCATGCTATTGTATGCAAACTCCATTTGAGGAAGAACTGCATCCCACTGCTTGGGTCTATCTCCACACATGCAACGAATCAAATTACCCAAAGTACTATTGGTGTCTTCCGTTTGGCCATCAGTTTGGGGGGTGTGCTGTGCTACTGTACTTCAAAGTGCTGTCAAACTTTCTCCACAAGGTTTTCCAAAAGTGGGTAATGAATTTCACATCACGGTCAGACATTATTGACTTGGGCACCCCATGCAAACGTACAATCTCCCTGAAGAACATGTTGGCAACATTAGACGTGTCATCGATCTTCTTACAGGGAATGAGGTGTGCCATTTTTGAAAACCTGTCAACCACAACAAAAACAGAATCTAGTCGACATTGGGTACGTGGCAGTCCCAACACAAAATCCTGAATAGGTCCTCCCAAATATGCTCTGGCACTGGTAATGTTATGTAAAGACCTATATTTTGTGCTTGTCCCTTAGCCGTCTGGCATATGGGACACTTCATCACAAATCTTCCCACGTTGCGCTTTAATTGTGGCCAGAAATATCGTTCTTCTACCAAGGCAATGGTCTTCTCCTTACCTAAATGACTTGCCAAGCCTCCACTATGCAACTCTCTGATGATCTGCTCTTGGAGGGATGTCCTCGAAATGCACATACGGTTAGCTCGGAAGAGAAAATCGTCGTAAACATGAAAATCTCCGGCCTCCAGCTTCAATCGGCACTTCTTCCAAATCTCCTGAAAGTCCTCGTCAACTCATATTGTTCCTTTAAACAGTCAAATCTCATGATCTCAGCACGGAGAACAGTAAGCAAAGAAGCTCTCCTGCTCAGGGCATCAACCACTTTATTCATCTACCCCGATTTGTGATGCATTGAAAAAGTAAATTTCTACAGAAAAGTGATCCAACGAGCATGCATCCTGTTCATCGTGTTCTGGCTATTGACAAATTATAAGGCTTGGTGATCACTATAGAGTACAAACTCACACTGGATAAGGTAATGTTCCCAATGTCGTAAGGCACGAAAACAACAAAGAATTCCAGCTCATATGTAGTCCATTGCTTCTTTGCCTCATTCATTTTCTCACTAAAATACTCTATTGGCCTTCCCTCTTGGGACAAAACAGCTCCAATTCCCACAACTGAGGCATCACATTCAACCTCAAACAGTTTAGGAAACTGCGCACGTCGGTCATTGTCTTAGGTGTGGGCACTCACACCACCTCTTCGTCCACCTGAACTCCCTTCTCTCCCACAACAAAACCCCAAAACAACAATTGGTTCATCATGAAACTACATTTTTTCAGGTTTATATACAGCTTGTGGGCACGCAATGTCAGCAAAACCTCCGTCAAGTGCTCTATATGACTTGCCTTATTACGACTATAAACTAGAATATCATCGAAGTACACGACAATTTTTTTTTCCGATAAATGACTTGAGTACCTGATTCATTAACCGCATGAAAGTATTGGGAGCATTCGACAGTCCGAATGGCATAACCAACCACTCGTACAATCCTTCCTTAGTCTTGAAGGCTGTTTTCCATTCATCGCCTGGCCGTACCCGAATCTGGTGATAACTGCTGCGAAGGTCTATTTTGGTGAAGACCTTGAATCCTTCCAATATATCCAGCATATCGTTGATCCTCAGGATCGAAACTTGTACTTCACGATAATCTTGTTGATTGTGCGGCTATCCACACACATCCTCTAGCTTCCATCTTTCTTAGGCACCAAAATCTCATGTTCCTCTGGACTCATCTGGTAATGGGGTAGGTTGGGTAGACTTGCACCAAGCACCAAATCAATATGGTGTTGTATGTCTCACATTGGTGGGATGTGGTTCAGTAACTCTGCAGGTATTAGATCTTGAAATTCTGCCGTAATTGGTTGCAAACTCTTAGGTATTGTCGTCAGTTTTCCGATTTCTCCCTTCACAGTTGATGCAAATCCTTCTTTTTCTTCCTTTACCAACCCTAGAAATTCAGTCTCTTCTACGGCTAACAAGGTCTGCGCCTCCACTTGAGAGGCTTTGGGTACAATTTCCCTCTCATTTGTTGGAAGGACAATTTTCTTCTCATGCCACAAAAATTGGCAGGTATTATCCTTGCTCTATGAGTGGCGTCCACGTTATACTGCCATGGCCTCCCAAGCAATACATGATAGGCAACCATATCTACGACATCTCAAACAACCTCATCTTTATAATATTTTTCAATTGAAAAAGGAACTTGGCATACCTCTGTTACACACACTTCGAGCCCTTTTTTAATCCAGCCAATTTTGTACGATGATGGATGCTTCTTAGTCTTAAATTGTAGAACCTTAACCGATGCTTTGGACACAATGTTCTCACTGCTTCCGCTGTCCACTATCACGTTGCACACTTTCTGGTTAATAGTGCAGTGAGTCTTGAATATAGTGTCGCTGAAAATCAGTTTCCTTCTTTGGGGCCAATAATAGTCTTTGCACTACGCAAGCTACACGATCCCCGACATTTGGCTCTGCGATCTTTGCTTCACCATACTCACCACCCTCATCAGGTTCATATTCCACCCCATCTCCTCCTGCATGCTCTATTTCATTCACTCGCCTTTGAAGACACTCGTTGGACTTGTGCCCTGTTTGGTTGCAGTGAAAACACTTAAGCATTCCTGGACGAGCATATCGACCCAGGTTCGGTCGGTTCTGTGGGGGCTGGGGAACCAGGGGATCGCCATGTGTTTTACTGGTGCTCACTCCTGCATCGCGAATGTTGGCTTGAGGCCGAAGTTGGTTGGCTGATACGAACTTTCCTTTGTCTCCTATGGCATCATAGTACTGGTTGGCGTTTGCTTTGTTGATTTTGTCATCTGTGCCTCCAATTTGGTAGTGATATTAGTTGTCTCCAATAAGCTACACATGGTGCGGAGACTAATTGGATTGCGAATCTCCAATCGTGGTCCTTCAACGAATCTGACGATCTGTCAAATTGTTCCTCGCATTCAGCCTATAAAACTCCTCTGTATAATCATTTGACTGATCGCGTTCCCTGCCGACAATTCATATATTGTTGGTACAACATCTGTTCTTAATCCGGAGGCAGGAATTTGATTTGTAGAAGTCTCTTCATTTACAGTCATGTCTTAAAAGGCTATTTTCCTTAGGTGCCTCCATTTACATTGCATCTGCTACCACCAAGCTGACGCTCCTCCCTTCAATTTGTAGGTCACCAACTTTACTTGTCTCCCTTCCAGAATGCTCATGATGTCAAAGAAATTTTCCACCGTACTGATCCAATCAAGAAAATCCTCAATACGAAGATGTCCATTGAAATTTGGAATATCAATTTTCATCCAATATTCAGGAGTTTCCTAATCCTTATAGCGACGGTGACATAGCTTACCATTCATGATCTCCTCAAATTCGTTTGAGTCTGAATCTACACGACCTCCACCCATGATTAGGCGGGCATGAGCAACCTCATGGACCTGACCCTACCAGGGTTTTGATTCGCGTTGCTGCCAAGAGCAAGTGTGGCGAGTGTCCGCTGCACCTCTTGCATCATCCCTTCCAAATGTTGAACGGTCTGATGTGTATCGTTCACTCGTTCTTGAACTTGCACGGCTGCCCAAAGGGCCTGCACTCCATGATCTGCATCGTTGGAGTGGTTGCTTCCGGTTTCGTTGTTTGCCATCAAGCCAGGCGACATCAAGGCTCTGATACCAACTGACGTAGTGGAAACGAAAGAAGAACCAATATAAATCCTTGAATCCACAAGGAACTCTCAATAGAGGAAAAACTCAAACTTTAAAAATATTTATTCTGATCTCCTCCACTCGTACAATCCTTGCCCTTAAATAGGCCAAATAAAAAAATAAATAAAGAAACCATAAACAAGCTTTAAAACATGGAAATAAAGAAACCATAAATAAAATATGGAAATAAAGAAACCATAAATCAAGCCTTAAAACATGGAAAGTTGACCCAAAGATGTTTGTCCCACATCATGAGGTCTGGTCGTCCATGATTTTAAAGTTCGAGCTCGACTTGGTAGCTTGTTTAGATAAATTAGAAATTACCACTGCTTTTCCCAAATTCTGATCTTTAATGATATGAACTCTGTAAAACTCATAAAAGGTGCAAGATGGAGGAGAAATAATATGAGTATATAACGAGAGAGAGAGAGAGAGAGAGAGAGAGAACCATGTATTTTCAGCCATGATGGAGTGTGTCACCATCACCGTTGCCGTACCACTAGCTTGGCTGTTGCGTACTTCATTCTAGTTGAATAGGCGGGAGAGAGAGAGATGTCAGATTAGAGAGAGAGAGAGAGAGAGAGATTATAATCTTAAGCTAGTTGGATATAAATGTATGACTAAGGCTCTTTGAATACAAGAGTAAAAACTTGGCTTCATCATCACCATCGTCGTCCTTGCCTTATTCTCATATAGGGTTGGCCACAGGAAATCTCTATCTCCATTCTTTTCTATTGCCCTTCATATCACCTATTGTGTTTAATTTTTTAAAGTCATTTCTAATAACTTCATTCTACGTTATTTTTGGTCTCCCTCTTTGTCTCTTACCTTTTATGAAAATTAAACTCTCTTCTCACCGGTGCATCTATAGGTTTCAATGTATGTGCCCAATCCATCTAAGTCTACTCTCTCTTATTTTCTCGTTGATGGGTGTCACACCTAGTTTTTTTATTAGACATTCATTTGTGACCCTATCTCTTCTTGTCACTCTAACCATCCATCTTAACATCTCATTTCCTCTGCATGAAGACATTGTTCTTGTATTTTTTTTTCAAAGCCCAACACTGCACTCCATAAAGCATAGTTGGCCTAATAATGGTTCTATAAAATTTTCCTTTTAACTTATGTGTTATTCTTTAATTAGATAAGATGCTACTAGCTTGTCTCCATTTTGTCCACCCCGATCCAATTCTACTAGTTATATCACTATCTATCTCTCCATCCTTCTGTATTATTGATCCTAAATAGCGAAAGTGATTATTTTGAGTAATCTTTCAGTTATCAAGTGTTATCATTATATTATAAAGAATCGAGTCATTATTAATACATTCCATATATTTTGTTTTAGTTCGACTAATTTTCAATCCTATTGATTCTGAAGCATTTCTCTATATTTCTAATTTTATTGCCAAGTTTTCTTCAGAAGTATCTACTAACACAATTGTTGTTGACAAACATCATGCACCATGTGATGTCTTCTTGAAGTTCTTTTGTTATTTCATCTAAAATTATTGCAAATAAGAATGGGCTTAACACTGATCCTTGGTGCAATTCTACATTTATAGAAAATTCACTAGTTTCACCACACAGAGTTCGAACTATAGTTTTTGTGTTCATATACATAACTTGAATACTCTTTATTACATACTTGCATAGTTGTTAAAGGCTCAAGGCGCTAAGGCCTCCTGGAGCCTGAGGCGCAGGCCTAGCTAAAGCAAGACGCAAGTTGAAAATAAAATAAAATTTGTAGCCAATAATACAAGCCAATAATAACAGTTGCTCAATAGTTTCAAACTACTGTTTAGCCAAAAGTATGGGAACATCAAACCACAAAATGAGAATGCATAATATCCCAATTTCAAGATTTCTAGTGTGTTTTTGTGATAATATTCTTTAAGAACTATTACATGCATTAGAGAAACAAACTACAAAACATAAACAAATTAAGAGTTCATAAAAAAATAAAAATAAAAAGAAGAAAAGAAAGAGAGAGAAG
Source organism: Cornus controversa (assembly GCA_026545225.1). Classification (NCBI taxonomy): domain Eukaryota; kingdom Viridiplantae; phylum Streptophyta; class Magnoliopsida; order Cornales; family Cornaceae; genus Cornus; species Cornus controversa. Next base: position 24,346,669 of record CM048851.1, on the reverse strand, counting down.
AACAGAAAGACCATAAAAAGAGAAAAAAGGTGAAAAGAGAATAAAAAAAATAGAGCAGTAAGAAGGAAAAAAAAAGGAACAAAAAACAGAGAAGAAGAAGTTGCCAAAGAAGAGCTTGACGTTCAGAAAGCCCAAATTGCAGACTATCATCCCACTGTGTATTGACTTCCAAAAAGTCCTAAATCGACTGATTGTATTGAATCTATCGAACATTTATATTTCTTTTACCGTTAGGAACTGTATTATATGGTTAGAGTCCACCGTAACACAAAAATACACCACATGCTACTAAGTAGGGAAAAAAAAAAGTGTTGAATATTAGGTGCGCCTGAGGCGCCACTTGCGCCAGGAGCCTTAGATGCAAAGGCGCGCAACTTATAGAGCCCACCAAATTATATCGCTTGGGACCCTATCATACGCTTTTTCTAAGTTTATAAAAATCATATTTAGATTTTTTTGTTTGCTCTCTTCAACTAATTGTCTAAATAAATATTGCTTCCATTATTGATCTCCCTAGCACATAGGGATGGCAACGGGGCGGGGCGGGGCGGGGCGGGTTTTGCCTTCCCCATAACCGAAACCGTTTAACTTTTCCCGCCCCGTCCCCGCCCTGCAACCGTGTATAAACGGGGCGGGGGGGGGGGGGGGGTTTGACTTCCCCATTCCCATAACCGTTTAACTTTCTCCGTCCCGCCCAATTTATACATTTTTTTTTTAATGCAAAAATTTTTAGAATAATAAGTCTGATATTTTGATACATATACACCAAAAATACACATTTAGGTACTTGCAACACAATGGATAATATTGAGTCATCCATTACTGATATAATAAACTTGTATAGTTGTATGATATATATAATATTAATATTTCCTCTATATATTATATATATAAGTATAAATATATATATACTTAAACGGGGCGGGTACCCATCGGGGTAGGGTCTTACCCCGTCCCCTCCCCGTTTAAACGCGGGTTATTTTCTCTAACCCCATCCCCATCCTGTTTCCTTAAACGGTTCCGTAAACAAATTTTAAATGGGACGGAGCGGGGCGGGTACGAGCCGGGCACGTGCCTCAGGCGCAGCAACATCGCCTATTATAGCCTCAGGCGAGGCAACTTAAATAGGCACACACCTATTGAAGTTGCCTCGCCTGAGGCTATAATAGGCGATGTTGCTGCGCCTCGCGCCACAAATGCCTTTGACAACTATGCTTCTAGCTGCATTAATTTGATCAATAACAAGGCCAAACTTACTTCTATTTCATTCCTTGATCTGTGTTTTCCGCGTTCTAAAGTTTCTTAACTTGCAAAGGGGATTTCTAGTAGGATTAATGCTCCAATCTTTCTGAATAACATCAACAATGCTCTCTTGATTGCACCAACCCTTTAGAAATTTGGAAGGTTTTGGTTTTGCTGCAGCTTGCAGCATCAAAGGATTTATGAACCACCATTCCAAAGTGAGTAGATACTTTTGCAAAGGACAAGCACAGAATTAGGAAACTCCATAAGCCATTCATTGTTAACAAGGCCCATACCTAATTTGGCATAAATTCTTCTACCTAGAGCTTGTCTCACACCATGTCCAACCACCATTCACCATAGGTATATCCATAAGGCCAACCTTGAAAAGAGTTTCATTGAACTCATCAAAAATGTTGTTTGGAACCTTCAAGCCATCCTTATTTTCCTCTTGATATCTTATAATATTCCAGTCCCCAAACGATAACAAGGCACCATATGACATCAGCTATTAAGTTTACACTATAAGCTTCTTCTCTGTGCTACAGAATTCAAGGCATAAATAGGATAGAGAGAATGTTTTCTACATGTCAATATGGATCTTTTCCTCCCTTGCCCGCTCCTTTTATAAAACCTTAATGTCTATTACTTTTAAAATGTAGTTAATTATTTTCATAATATAGAACTTTCAATTTGATATCTATTAGCAATAATACTTTCTTTTTTTATTATTAAAAGGTCACATTCTAATGGCTAGGTTTTTCAACCACGTGTTTGTAACGCTGCAACTCTGGCAGGTTGGGCGGTTGAAGAGTTAACCCAATCTGAACTTGAGGTATAAAACCCTCTATCTGGGCTCGAGTTCAACCCAATCATCGACCCGACAAACCCATCTAAACCTTATTTTTCTAAACTTGTGTTAGGCTCTGGTTGGTCTAATTATGTTGTGGTAAAGTTCAAGTTAAGCTTGGGTTAACTCGAGTTCCAAATAGTGTAATAATGATGTTACTAATAATGATAATATAGCTCGGGTTCGAGTAAGGCTCGAGACTTTTGATTAAAGTCCAACTTGAATTGAACTCCGGTTGAAAATTTTAAACCAAGCTCAACGCAAGCAACAAAGCAAAATTTTCAAATATGTTCAAAGATTAGGTTGATGTCAGTTGTATTAGGCTTTACTCGCCCAAATTGTATCCTTACATGTTCGGTAGTGGTCTAGAAGTATCGACCATGTGTTCCAAGGTAAGAATATGTTTAAGATTGGTCAAACGTGTATGTGGAGTGTCCTGAAAGTGTAGCGTCCAGCAAAATATAAATGTTCATACTTCTTAAGTTGGATATGGAGAGAGTTCACAACTAGTGCATGTGTGTATGTTGGTGATAGTGTGGCCCTGCACGTGTTTGCGCTGGTGCTAGTGCTAGTGCATCTAGTGCATGTTTTTGCACGTGTGTATAACTTCAACTAGCGGATTTGTGCATGCTATGGTCAAGGCCCAACTTGACAGAAATCTGAGCAGTCAAAAACGCGAGGTATAATTCATATCTTTAATTGTTGTGATATATGTTATGTCAAGTTTCTCCCTTCCCCATCTTCCCTTTTCCTTTTCTGGAATGTGCTTGAATCACAGTAGATTTTTGCTGGAAACGGTTGGAAAATAGTTGAATAGCCGTCAATCAATTGAAGATGTGGCTTTAAAAGGAGACATTGTCCAAAAAAAGACTTTGTAGCAGACTCAGAAGCGGTCTTAACAAGGCTTGCAGGAAGATGATTATTATTCTTCTTATTATTTTTTTTGGTAAATAGAGGATGTTATCATTATATGATCCCTGTGCGTAGAAGCATCTATATGGGTCATTATTTGGCAGAGAAGTGTTGGGTTTGGCAGGGGAGATGGTGCACCATAAGATTAGTCATTAATGGCTCATTGGAATTTGAGAAGAAAATTAAAGGAAAAAAGAATTGCTAAATTTATCACAACCCACCAGACTTGGGCTTGTCCTTCCTGAGTCGATTGAAGATTGAAGTTGGTCAAGGATTGGTTAGAGCTTTTTTTAGTTAGGCCAGGGCCACGCCAGACAATTCGGAATGATTTGTATCAGTGGATAAGATAAAACTTGTCTAACTTTATATTTTTAATTCCATATGTTTATTTATTTTTTTAATGTTTATCTATCTATGTTCCTATCTTTGCAGATTCAGGCGAAACTGCTTCCAAGTAATACAAAGAATGCCTTCATTTGTGGCTGGAGTTCTTTGCAACCTGTATGATTAGTGCTGCGATTGCAGAAGAAGGTAAAGTCAAAATTGTCAAATCATCCAGATTTTAAGAACAATGATGCTAGTGAATAATGAGGCTCTTTGGACTTTGGTTCAGATCCAATGATCCTCCATAAATTAAAAGACAGCTCTAACTGCACAATTCTAGATTGGCAGTAGGCGGCAAAGCTCTGACGGAAGAAGAGATAATATTTTGAGCAAAAGATAAGTTCTTTTTTCCTGGTTACTTCTTTCACTTGATTGCCATTGCATATTGCTGGCAGACGAAGGTATAGGATCTTATATTGTATATGGAACTGGAAGGACAAGGACAAGAGTGGTATGTGATGAAGTTTTAAGCCAACAAATATAAAGATCTTACAGCTCCTGGTCTGAACATTTAGGAGGTTGATCTAGTTAATTTGGGAATTTTCCTACTCTCCCTGCAGATAAATCATTGTACAGTAAACAGTGTGAGTTGATGCTGGTTAATGATACCACACTCTTTTATTGTATTACACCTGCACCTGTAATTCAGTGGAGATCAGATGTCCAAGTGAAAGTACGGTGTTATTTACAATTTTATTTGGAAAAGTTACATCTTGTTCCCTCAATTGTTTTGCATATGGTGTTTGTTTTGTACAAAACAAAAAACACACACATCTTCCTATTCTCCTCTCTTTCTTGCAGAATCCATGGGAATGCCAAATGATGGGGTTAGGGGTGCTTTGGCTTTTACTTGCAGAGTCTATGGGGAAATATGGATTAGGAGAAATTGCAGCCAACAATCTGTTCAAGCTTGATCCAGAACATGTTGGATACTGTGTTTTATATATATATATATATATATATATATATATATATATATATATGCATTTTCAAGTAAGGTAGAGAGTTTGACAATCGAGATGAAGATGTCAGGGTATGTGCCAGGAGGGCAAATAGCATATTCTCAACTATCAAAGTGAGAAGCTGGGTGTGGCTTTTGGCCTCGTGAAGATTGGCCGAGGAATGGTGATTCATGTAACCATCCTTTCAAGGTGGTTCATGTTCATGCAAGGATTATGGGTAACATGTCTCTGGTTCAATCAAGCGCTTGGCCTATGTTTATATATATATATATATATATATATATATATATTCAGTTTGAGAGTGTTTTTATTGAACTTGATGATTCAGGAAGGAGCAATTCTACTCGATTCAGTTTTCAGAGGAATAGTTGATGGTTTCTAGTGGAAAATTTTGTTAACTTACCAATAAATTTTAGATATGGATCTAACAGGATTGACTAATTAGTTGATATGGGAACAATTTGGCAAGGGCATGCAAGGGGATGATTTTATGGTTATGTAGCTCATGCTCTTCTTATTTGTGTACAATTTATGTCCACTGAGTTCAAGAGGTTTCTGGATCTGAAACACTCTGTCCATATAAAGAAAAATTTCTATGAAAAACTACAAATTAGCATAAGATAGCTTGCCACAATAGGATTTATCATCTGCCCCAGACACATATCTAACCAAGGCTTCTTGGAAGATGATGATTTTGGTTTTCTAATTCATTATTAATGCCCACACACAACTGTCTACTCGTTAAGCACTATCAGGTGGGTCCCACCACGTGGTGGTCATTGGTTAGTGCATCGGACTTCTTCAATACAATGGAATATATTAATTTGGGTCGAACCAGTATCCTCTTTACTACAGAAGAGATCCTGTGCACAAGTCCAATTTGATGGTGACTGTAATACTCCGCTCCAACACATGGTATGATATTGTCCGCTTTGGGCCTGAGCCCGCACGGTTTTGCTCTTGGGTTTACCCCAAAAGGCCTCATACCATTTGAAGAGAATATACTACATATAAGCACATCCCCTTTTTCACACCCAGGCGATGTGGGATTGAGCACCCTGTACCCTGTCAGTGTGGTAGCTCAGCCCAGTGTCTGTCTTTGCACCCGCCCACTCACACCCGTCCACAAGGGTTACTACAATCCACCCCCCTACGAGGCCCGACGTCCTCGTCGGCACACTTCTTCCGGCTGGGTTCAGGCTCTGATACCAACTGTAATACCTCGCTCCAACACATGGTATGATATTGTCCGCTTTGGGCCTGAGCCCGCACGGTTTTGCTCTTGGGTTTACCCCAAAAGGCGTCATACCATTTGAAGAGAATATACTACATATAAGCACATCCCCTTTTTCACACCCAGGCGATGTGGGATTGAGCACCCTGTACCCTGTCAGTGTGGTAGCTCAGCCCAGTGTCTGTCTTTGCACCCGCCCACTCACACCCGTCCACAAGGGTTACTACAGTGACAATCACCACCATTGGTTAGTGCACTGGACCTCTTCAATACAAGAGACGATTTTAATTTGGATCGAACTAGTATCCTCTTTAGTACAAGAGAGGTCTCATGCACAATCAATGATGGTGATTGCCACCATCAAGTGGACCCATCACATGGTGGCGGCAATCACCATCATTAGTTGGCGCACCAGACCTCTCCATTACAAGAAGTTATTTTAATTCGAATCGAACTTGTATCCTCTCTCGGCGCACAATCAATGGGGACGATTGCCAATATCAAGTGAGACCCATCACATAGCAGTGACAATCATAACTATTAGTTGGTGCACCGGACTTCTCGAGTACATGACAGAATTTTAGTTTAGGTCTGACACTCGAGGTTTTGCATTGTCCTTGGCAATATCCAGTTGCCCGGGCCTAATTGCTCCAGCTGAGTTAACTTAAGTGTTGCAAATGACAGATGAATGCTCTGCTTTGCGTTGAATTTCTTGTTTGGTTGAGGCTTCGAGCCATAAGTTGATACTTACAATTAAAAAAATCAAAAGAATAGCAGGCTATACAACATGATTGAAGTGCTTATCTATATTATTTTCATCTCCATTTATTTAAATCTAGCTTCAATTACATTATTACGGAGCCTTGAATAAGGATAAGGGGAACACGTAAATTTTTAAGCTCGTGTCCATATGGGTGTACGAAGATGATGACTATGAATGAGTTGCTGGCATATAAAATTAAGATTAATGGAGCATATATAAAAGGATAATTTCCGCTACTCTTTTCGAGTCATGCATACTGGCTATATATACGATATCATCTATATATATATATATATATATATATAATATTGTTCCGATAGATTAATAATATTCAGATTTTGAAATTTCAATTTCTCTAAGATGTTCAATGAAACATAGAACACTTTATTTGATTCACTGGTAGTGAGAAACCGTCAAGAATTTGAGGATTTGCAAAATTGAATTTGAGAATTAGGAAAGAATTTTATCTCATAGTACCAACTCAAACGCGAAGTCTAGGAGAATTATGGGAATTAGGTTCTGCTTATCGGACTCTTTTGAGCATATATAAAATATTTGAATAAAATTGTATTAAAATAGTTTTGTTATAAAAAAATCATGTCAAAATGTCTTAAACTATATGTTGCTAATTATTATTATTATTATTATTATTTTTTACCTTTTTTTGAACTTCCTAGACTTTTGATGATGAGTAGAACTCATCAGTGCCTATAAAAATAGTTTAATTTGGTTCAAGCTATTTTTCGATTTTCTTCAAATTAGGCAAATGTTCTTCGTATTGGTGTCAATCAAGCTAAGCGCAGAGTGGTTGCCAAAGGAACAAGAAAGTATACTAAGCAACCATCTACTCTAAAAGTTTAAGATTATCTTAAAAAGGGTATAACTTTACTACTTAAATCTTTCAACACGTCCCTTCACGTGTGGCTCTGATATCATGTTAACAACCGTCTATTTTAAAAGCTTAAGATGTTAGAGAGGGTATAACTTTAATATTTAAACCCTTCAGCAACATCTTTGTTTCTTTACACAAGTTGGGCAGATGATGTTTATATTGGTGACTAATAAAGTATGCTTAGAAAATATTAGCAAGTATAATTGTGGTTTCCACTAATCAGAGCTTGCTGGAGCCTTTGGCGATCGCCTAAAGTCCCAGTCAATAGACGACCTCCAAAATATTTTATTTCCTTAATAAGAGATTTTAAAATTTTTATTTTCTAATATTATTAAGCTTTCTAAATTTTTGTATCCTTATATTGTGAGTCCCCAAAGATTTAATAATACGCTCAAATAATTTAATTCATTCTAAAACTCTTAATTTATATCATTATCTCAACTCCTTCCTCTTTTTTCTCTCTATCTCTCTACTCATTTTATATATATTTTTTTTATGAATTGGAATATATACTTAACCCATAATTGTACAAAAATGGAAATTATAAAACTTTTCATCTTTTCCTATTAACTTTTATTTTTTTTCTCTATTACTCACGTTTTTTCCCCTATTCCTCACGTTTTCTCCTTTTTTTTTTGGTTATAATTAATAATAAAACAACAAGAAATTTATTTAAAAATTGAACAAATGAATAACAAAAACATCTAAAAGAATTAGAAGATAATACAATAATGAAAGAAAAATATATTAGTGACTTTGATTCATAATGATAATCAAATGTGTGATAAGAAAATTCTTTACGAAGAACATGAAAAAAAAAAAGGAAGAAAGTGAACTAAGTAAAAAAAAAATGAAGATCTTAATCAAAAATCATATTCTATTATCACAAATATCTATGTACCACCAATGAAAAAATATTTTTTAAAATTAAGAGATTTATTAGTAGAAAATGACCCAATTAAATATAATAATTTTAATAAGAATATATTTTTTAAACTAAAATTTGATATTAATATATTACATATTAAAGGGCCACTCTTATATTTTTCGCCTAATACCTCAAATTATATTGAGCCGCCTACAACTAATAGTAATATTTTTATTGTCATGGTTCTTTCATACATAAAAATCCACTTTGTCTCACTTGGAACATTAATCCTTAATATACTCTTTGTAACTTCTTGTGAGATTGATTATGCATGGAAAGGAAGATTTGATGGACATGGTCAAATTTTTTGTTTCACTGTCGTTGATAAATGTTTTAAGAAACATGGTCCACAATATTGTTTTTTACTTTTTATTTTCTCTTGGGGTGGAGTTTAATCAGAATTTGGCTTGTGACCGCCCTCATCTTTTGTTTCCTTTTCTCTTTCTGTTAATTAACTTGTAACTAGTGGGAAGTGTACAGCTCTATAATCGAAATTCTGTTGTACAGACTCTATCAAAATGAAAAGGTTCCATTCTTGGAATTATGGTACAAGTCTCTTGAATCCGATCCACAAAAGGAATACAACTTATCTAGCCCAAGAGGGAGTCCAACTCCAATAAGGAAATAAGTTAGCTTGGAAGAAAAGAAATGGTAACAAGGAATTTGTATCCAAAGAGGATTGGGGGACTACCGGTATAAATAAGAGTGAAAACCTAATGAGAGGAGAGGAATTTCTTTTAAGCATTTTGTAATACCTAATTTTTTCTACAATTATATTTTTGGGATGTGTATGAGAAGTTGACTTGGTCAGATTAGCTGAGCAAATTTTTATATCAACACTTTGGCGCTGTTTGTGGTAATAGGTTTTATTGAAGCTAAGAAATTCATAGCCATGGTGGACACACGAAGAAACACTTATGAAGCAGCAGATCTGGGGGCGAATCCCTAGAAATCAAAGAGAAGTGCCACCGATATAGCCGTAAGTTCAACAGTTGATCACTAGAATGAAACTCTATGCTAGCAAGTTAGTGATCTCCAAGAGAGGGTGGAACACGCAAAGAGTGCAAGGGAGCCTAGGCGCCAACAGAACGAAGGGGTTGGGTCGAGTAATCATCTAGTAAGCACCTCTCATCACAAATTTATCCAGAATGGAGAGCCCAGGTGCAATTAGAGATCAACGAACTAAGGGGTGATAGAGCCCGATATCCAGCAGATCAAGCACTTAAGACCATCAGATAGTTCATAGGGCGAGGAGGTTTACTCTGCTGACTTTCACCGCTTTTGATGGTAAGACAGATCCTGTAGAACACATTTACCACTACCAGCAGAAGATAGCTTTGGACGCAGAGAATGATGCACTTATGTGCAAAATCTTTCCATCCAGCTTAGCTGGACTAGGAGATTAAGTGGTTGCAAAGAAGTGCTACACCCTTGCACTATAGGGAAGATGGGAGAAAGCAGTCATGCCAAATAGCAACCATAGAAATCTCTGCAGAACGACGAGTTGGTAGAGTGAGAGGAACACAAACTCACCGAAGAACCGTTTGAGCCAATCGATATTTGTCCCGGGAAAAAACCCACAAACATTGGGACTTTTCTGAGCAAAGAAGAAAAGATGGAGTTAACGGAGCTATTAAAAAAAATTAGATGTCTTTGTGTGGGATCATATGGATATGCCAGGAATCGACCCAGCAGTGGCATGTCAAACACTCAACGTTGATATGAATTATCCACTCATTAAATAGAGGAAGAGGCGATTCGCTTCAGAAAGGAATCAAGTCATAGCGGCAAAAGTAGACCGCCTTCTCCAAGCTGATTTTATAAGAAAAGTCAAATATCCAGATTATCTCTCTAATGTGGTGGTAGTACAAAAGAAGAATGAAAAATGGTAGGTCTGTTCAATTTTACTAATTTAAACAAGATCGATCAAATGGTTGATGCCATAACTAGTTATGAGCATCTGATGTTTCTTGATGCATGCTCAAGGTATAACCAAATCCCGATGGATCTTAGGGATGAAGAAAAGACATCTTTCATTATTGAGAAGGGAATTTATTATTATAAGGTAATGCTGTTCGGATTAAAAAATGCTGGAGCAACTTATCAGCGCCTAATCAACAAAGTGTTTGAAAACTAGACGGGCTGAATGCTAGAGGCGTATATAGATGACATGGTGGTAAAAAGTCTCAGAAAGGAAGATCACTTGGCACATCTTTAGGAAGTTTTTGACACCCTACGAAAGCACAACATGAGATTAAACCCCTCTTAGTGTTCTTTCAGGGTTTCCTCAGGACAATTCATGGGGCACATTGTCAACCGAAGGGGAATGGAAGCAAGTCCAGTTTAGGTGAAAGTTCTGCCTCAGAACGAAGAACCAAAAACTCACAAGGTTGTGCAGATCCTAATAGGGTGTATAGCTGCTATAAATAGGTTTATTTCTCAATTTTTTGAAAAATGTAAACATTTCTTTGAACTATACAAGCAAGGGGAAAAGAAATATAGGGGAAATGGAGCATTGGCAAAGCTCAAACAATATTTGATTCATCAGTCGATACTTTCAGCGCCCAAGGTAGGGGAGCCACTGTATTTGTACCTCGCAGTATCCCAAACTGCACTTGCAATATTCTGAACTACCACAAGCGCAGTTCTAATCAGAGAGGTTGATGAAAAACAACACCCGATGTTCTATTCAAGTAAAACTATAACTGACACCGAGCAGAGATACTCGAAGATCGAAAATATAATATTGGTTCTAGTCTAAGCAAATAGAAAGCTAAGACATTATTTTGAATCTCATCTAATTATAGTGCCAACCAAATTCCCGATCAAAGCTATTCTCCATAAGCCTGATCTGTCGGGACGAGTTACCAAATAGCCGATCAAGATAGGAGTCCATGAAATACCCCATACAAAATTTCACACATGAGGTTGCTAGTCTCACACACAAAACCTGAGAGATACTTACAATTGATAGCAACAAGCATATAATACAAAGACAGAAATAAAAAAATAATAATTTTAAAGCAGAATAGAAAGTCCATCTGATATAATAATAAAATATTGCATAAATAAAGTACGTGTCTGGTAGTACAACTTGGAAGTCCCGTAACCCAAGGACCCCTTAACCAGAAAGAACAAGAGCTATTACTCTAAATTAAATAACCGAAAACCAAAGTCTCAAAAGAGTTCAAAATCAGAACATGAAGAAGAGAATAGGTTCTTACTCTGAAAACTGATGAGGAGAGATGCCTGCCAAAACCAACTAACCCAAATACTATCCTCGCGGTGGAACCGGCCTTGGACCTGAAATATCAACAAAGTGGATTAAATCCACGAGCAAGTCCTCTCTACTACATCCCAACTAGAGAATCGGTAAACATACCCTCTATATGAGGGATACAAAAAAATAAGTATACACAAGTCATTTCCTTACCTAGTTCTTGTCTCCAAAATGAAAGTCGTCTTTTATATTGTTCCCAAACTAACCCCTATCATGCAAACTTAGAACTTATTTTTTAAGTTCAAATCAAAGGCACAAAAGCACAAAAGCAAGTATTCTATTAAACTTAGACAATCCTGACATGCCACCTATACTATCCTTGGATACCTTAATAGGTATTGGCAATTCTGACATGCCCCCTGGCAATCCTTACATGCCCCCCTAACATTAGATACCTTAATATGAATTGGCAATCCTAACATGTCCCCTAACAATCCTTACATGCCTCTACAACTAACCTATTAAACCAAAACAAAAGACCTACCTTACTTAGCACATTAATTTAATCTAACAGAAGTTCAATCACCACAATAAAATAACTTATATACAATTCAACTAATATCAAATATCATGAACAGTTATGAGTTCAAAGAATACAATTAAGGAAAGAAAATAATATAACCACCAATTATATGAGCAAATACACAACCAAATCTCCAATGTACCTAAACCATCGAGGGAGTCTAAACTTAGATCTAATCTAGGTTTCTGGGTTTATTCTGTTCCTAAGAACCCTATTTAATCATTCTAGAATTGTTTAAAAATTTTCAAAAATTTAAAAATATTTTTTAAATAAAAGAAAATAAAACTCAACTTTGAGGCATACTTTTAAAACCAATTAAACCACGAGAGAAGCTTATTTTCACTTGAAATTTAAAACCCAAGTATATTCTATCCCTAAAAGGTTACATAATTTTTTTAGAATTTTTTGGGATTTTTAAAATATTTCCAAAATAAAAGGAAATAAAGATCTAGTTTTGAGGCACACTTTTTATGCTACTTTAACCACAAGGGAACCTCATTTTGACTTGAAATTTAAAACCCAAGTGCATTCTATCCTCAAAAGATTTGCCAAATTTTTTTAGAATTTTCTGGAATTTAAAAATAATTTAAAAAATTATTTTTCCTATTTTTCTAATTTAAAAATCAATTTTCAAAATAAAAAAATTCCCCAGACTGGGCCCAAAGGTGGGCCCTGGCTAGTGGGGCCCCTTGCCGCCGGTGCAGATGGCACACACCCCCACGCGCCGACAGTGTGCGTGGGGGGCGCTGCCCCCTTCTCTTCTTCCTTATTTATTTATTTTTATTTTCTTTTCCTCACCTGTAGCTTTTACGATCAACGATGGAGTCCGAACTTTTTGATCATTTTTTGGGCATTGAATCGAGCGTATGAATATACCATTCTACTCGTCTCGATCTAAGCTACGCATTGGTACAAAATCACCCCATCTCGCGGCCTAAATAAAAAATGCCCAATTTCAAGTTTTAAAAATCTAAAATTTCAAACTCAAATTCCTATCAATCTACCCAACGGTTCACAACCAAATTTTCAAAGATTGTTCTAGGAAGCAAGATCTACCCATTGATCGGAACAAAAACCCTCAAAAATGATGAATACACTAAACCCAATTTCATGATAGTACATATATATATATATATATATATATATATATATATAGACATCGCCATATATATATGTATATACATATGCAAAAATACCCTAAAGTAGTACCGAAATCCTAGAATCTTCATGTTTAATTCACAGAATCATTCTTAGCATGCAAAATTATTTAATTTCATAATTAAATGCATAAAACAATTTCCAGCAACATGTATATACAATTAATATATATGTCTATAGATTCAAAGGGGAAGAGAAGAGTTCGAACTTGCCTTTTTGTCGACCAAAACTCGTCCCTACGAATCGCTCTTTCTCTCCCTTCTCTCTTGCGTCTATGTTCTTTCAGTTTTTGTGCGTGTAAACGACAGAAACCCTACCCTCTTTTCTTTTCTTTTATTTATTATGTTTTTTAGAAAACTAAATAAACTCCAAAATAATAAAAATAAAAATATAATAAAAATAAACCCTAGCCAATAAAAAATAAGTATACACCTAGCCCAACCATTCCAGCTCAACTCAACCCAGATTCCTCCCTAGCCCAATCCAAAATTAAAATAAAGGAAAAATACAAAGACCCAATCCAAATAAAATTAAATAAAATAAAGTAACCTACACCAAAATATTTAAAGCACTCCAAGAAATTTAATCCAACCAATAAAGGAAATTCAATTTAACTAATAAGACAAAAAAAAATAAAGCATTTAAATTAAAATTAAAAGACCTAAAAAATTACGGGGTATTACAGTCCATAACTTAAAATATGAGCCTTGAACTATAATAAAGGGGTAGGTAGTAGCCGATTTTCTACTTGAGTATGAATTGGAAGATAATGAGGAACCAGAAGTTCTCACTCTATCTAAATAGAAGCTCTATGTCGACTGATCGTCAACACAAACAGGATCAATGATTGATATAGAAATCCGAACTCCTAATGGAATAGTTTTACAATAAGAAATACACATAGAGTTCCCGGTATCAAATAATGAAGCCGAATATGAAGCCCTTCTGGCAGAATTGAGGCTATCAAAATAGCTCCAGGTACAAAATTTACATTAGTGACTCTTAGTTGATTATGAAACAGGTCCACCCTAAAGGATGATCGCGTGAAAGCTTACAAAGACCTGGCATATCAGGAGCTCAAACACTTTGATCAAGTTAGCATTTCCTAGATTCTTAGGGAGCAAAACTTGGAAACAGACAAGGTAGCATGTTTGACTTCAGCCACCCAAACTGAGCTAAGCAGGGTAGTCTCGATCAATACAATGGTTGTCCCAAGCATTCATGCTTAAAAACAAGTACTGGTTTTACAGACGAAACCCAACTGAATAGAGCCCATAAAGGCTTATCTGATCAATAGAAGCCTGTCCTCTTCGAAAGATGAAGCAAGGAAGATCAGGATGAACTCGCAAAGATATGCAATGATTAGCAGTCATCTGTATAGAAGAGCATTCTTTGGATCCTATTTAAAGTGTGTAAAGCCATCCAAAGCAAAAAGGATCCTCACAAGGATCCATGGAGGCATATGTCGAAATCATTCAAGGGGAAGATTGCTAGATCAAAAAGCTATTACTCAAGGATATTTCTGGCCATATATGGCTCGAGATGCTGAAGAGTATACTAGAAGATGCGATAAATGCCAACGACATGCAAGAGTACTCTATCAGCCCCCCCCTGCGAAGACCTTACCACAATGGCTAATCCTTGGCCTTTTGCTAAATGGGGGATGGATTCAGTAGGATCACTTCCTAAAGCAGCTAACAACAAAAAGTTCATTTTGGTAGTCATGAACTATTTTACAAAATGGGTTGAGGCAAAAACTTATGCAACAATCACCCATGTACAAGTATGGAGCAACATTATCTATCGTTTTGGTTTGTTAGAATCTATTATTATGGATAATGCCAAAAATTTTGATAATCATTCAATACAAAGGTTCTTCAGAGAATATGGGATCAGCTAGAAGTTTTCATCAAGATCGTATCCACAAAGAAACGGTCAAGTAGAGGAATGGTTAGAGGAAAGACCATCTTTGAATGTATCCGAAAGAAGTTGGAAGCTCGAAAGAGAAAATGGTTAGAGGAATTGTCCAAAGTACTCTAGACATACTGAATAACCCCAGATGACCAACTAAAGAAAACTCATTCTGTTTTGCATACGAATTTGAGGCAGTGATACCAACTGAACTCTCTACTCCAACGATCAGGTTAGAGGTGTTAGAGAAGGGCATAACAATCAACAGTTGGAACGGAGCCTAGACTTGCTGGAGGAAATAAGAGAAATAACTTAGATTAGGTTGGCTTCGTATCAGCAAATGATCGAAAACAGCAACAATAAGAAAGTGAAGCACCGAGTGTTAAGAATTGGAGACTGGGTGCTAAGAAAAGTCACTGACAATATAAAGAAACTCAATGCTAAGAAATTTAGAGCAAATTGGGAAGGACTGTATGAAATCACTGAAGTGATTGGAAATGAGGAATACAGACTCGCAGAGTCAGTGACAATGTGTCAATTCATAAGTTGTGGAATACAACCCACTAAAAAATGTACTATGTTTAAATTTGATTACTTAGTTGTTGTTCTTTTCTTCTAAGTGACATCAGCCTCATAATATCCATGGTAGAGGGAATGTTTGCAACAAAGTTTAAGTCAAAGCAGGTCCTTAAAAAAATAAAAGCTTCTTTTTATTCTAAGTTTTTATTGTCAAAAAAATAAAGAATGTGGTCCCACATCGAGGAAAAATCCATACACCTACTAATAAATAAGAAGAAAAAAAATATAGTAATTATGGCAAGACAAGGCATTGCGCAAAAAGCTTGCGTATTGCTACTCTCTTGTCGATTTTTGCTTATCTAACAAAGTTAAGGCCCTAAGTGCTGATCACTTACCAAATCAAGCTAAGGCCCTAAGTGCTGATCACTTACCAAATCAAGCTAAGGCCCTAAGTGCTGATTGGTTACCAAATAAAGTTAAGGCCCCTAAGTGCCGATCGCTTCCATAATAAAGCTAAGGCTTTAAGTGTCGATCGTTTACCAAATTAAGCTAAGGCCCTAAGTGAAGATCGCTTACCAAATCAAGCTAAAGCCCTAAGTGTCGATTGATAAGTGCACAAAACTTGCTATTTTATATCCTAAAATAAGTTTTTAATTCATCTTTTATTTTATTTAAAGGTTCTTATCTTTGCATTTTATGTTTTATAGGGGTTGATTTCCAAAGAAGAAGAAAAGCAGCAAAAGAGGGCTAAAAATGATATATATAGCCAAAGATGAACATAAAAAGAATTGTAGGAGAGATGGTATTCTGTGCAATCTACTTCACAAGAGGTCTCAAGTTCAAAACTTTGCCAAATATTTTGTACACGGCCACGTCTGCAGTCCAGAATTGAAATTAAAGATATGGAAATCAAATTTTAGATATTCAAATTCAAAATTTTGTATTTTGAATTTTTATTTTTGAATTTTGAATTTTGAATTTGGTATTTCAAATTTGTATTTTAAATTTTTCCCACCTAAACCATTCCCCTCTAACTCTATAAATAGGGGGTCTTAGGGGATGGTGAAGGGGGTTAGAAATTGTAGAGAAATTATAGAAAAAAATAGTGTATTTATTTTATTGATTCAATGATGAGTAGTAGTTTCATTTCTGTTTGTTTATTTTTTATTAATATGCAAGCGTAAACATCCTTCTCAAGGGAGTGATGAAGCCACCATGGCTGAAGTATAGGTAAGTTATTTTATTTTCTTGTCTACTTTTTCCTCCCAAGAGCATTCTTTTACTCTTCTATTCTGGATTTTATTTTCTAAAATTAGAGGAAGGATTTTTCGTGTTTGCCAAATAATGGTAATTCGAAGAATGCCTACCTTTGTTTACCTAGCCAATGTGTATCAGATTAAGTAAAGAATGTCTCTCTCATATATAATCAAGTCATTCTTTTTTTATTCCATATTTTCCTTCATCTTTTCAAGTTCTAATTGGATTGGTGAAGTGTATTGGTTATTGGAGGAAAAACTAGATAAGAATATAAAAAAAAACTTTATTTATATGGATCCATGGTGGTGAATTCTCATTCCTTGAGATTTTTCCCATCATTTGATCTAAGACATTTAATATTAGTTTTTATTATTAAATAAAAAATTAGAATTTTTTTTTTTTTTTAAATATTCATTTTTCATCTCAAGAGATTTAGGTTTTGAAGTTTAGACTTGTTATTGATTCTCACTTGAGAGTGGTTCGACCCTGCTTACTACTATACAGTTTTTAGTAAAGTTTTTGCAGGTTTTATTATTTTTTGTACGAAGTGTAGAAAAGTAACGACAAACATCCATTAATCTACACTCGTCATCGATCACTTACCAAATCAAACTAAGGTCCTAAGTGCCGATCGCTTACCTAATAAAGCTAAGGCCTTAAGTGCTGATTGATTACCAAATCAAGTTAAAGTCATAAGTGCCGATCATTTACCAAATCAAGTTAAAGCCCTAAGTGTCGATTGCTTACCAAATCAAACTAAGGTCCTAAGTGCCGATCGCTTACCTAATAAAGCTAAGGCCCTAAGTGCTGATTGATTACCAAATCAAGCTAAAGTCATAAGTGTCGATCATTTACCAAATCAAGTTAAAGCCCTAAGTGTCGATCGCTTACCAAATCAAGCTAAGGCCCTAAGTGTCGATCGCTTACCTAATCAAGCTAAGGTTATTAGTGCTGATCTCTTACCAAATCAAGTTAAGACCCTAAGTACTGATCGCTTACCTAATAAAGCTAAGACCCTAAGTGTCGATTGCTTACCAAATCAAGCTAAGGCCCTAAGTGTTGATAGTTTACAAAATAAAGTTAAGACCCTAAGTGATGATCGCTTACCTAGTCAAGCTAAGACCCTAAGTGCCGATCGCTTACCTAATTAAGTTAAGGCCCTAAGTGTCGATCGCTTACCAAATCAAGATAAAGCCTTAAGTGTCGATTGTTTACCAAATCAAGCTAATGCCCTAAGTATTGATCGTTTATCTTACAAAGCTAATGGCATAAGTGTCGATCGCTTCCTCAAAGGCCTTAAATGCTGATCAACTCTCTCTTAAATAATTAAGGCACAAAGTGCTTGAGTTAATGAAATAACCATCACAAAGTGCATAAAAAAATACAAATTTAAGGGAAAAAAATTTCTTAGCATCTATTGAGAGAAGTTGTCACTCCTCGATTTCTAACACCTGGTTAAGAGAGAGGAAAATGGGGGTGAATAGTGAAAATTTCACCCGGTTCGCACTTATTAACTGCTCAATTCCAGAACTTAATTCCCTGTGTGTTTGGAATTTTAGAATGATAATTAGGCCATTGAAAAGAGGATCCAAAAATAATCAATTTACAAAAAAATTACGCTCAATTCTAATTTAAAACGAAGGAATTATGTCCGATTGAAGATTGGACCAATTCTGGGACTTGCTTATAATCCAACATAATTACAAGGGCAATTTTGTCTATTAAATCCTAATAAGCAACCTCAATTACTGAATCAATGCAAAAAAATAATTACTCACATAAATTACCCACATGACTTAACCTCAATAATCCATTATGGCCCGACACGTGGCCACATATACTTTCCTAAACAATTCTCCAATTTTATCTCAATTCACTCTACCACACATTACCATGCATCGTAATGTTGGTTATGATGCATCAAAATTTTTGACGCATCGCTGAAGATCCGTAAGATTTTGTACGTAATATTTAACCATTTACGATTCATCGTTATTGGGTTTACGATGAATCGCCATATTACGATACATCGTTATTGGGATTACGATGCATCGTAATCACTCGACTGCTACTATAACAAATCCACCAAGTGATTATAATTATCATTCTTATTCCTCTAATCATCCTAAACATACAATTATAGAACTTAATTATCATTTTTACACATCCCAAACATCCATAATATGATAATTCACCACAATTATAGTCATCATCATACACATGGAGCTCAATCACATCCATATATTCCATATAATTAAACTTTAAATCATAAACATGCTTGGACATTAATGAGAATACAATTCATAAACACAACCGTTCTCACAAGTTATATATGTAGATATAAATCTAGATGAAGGTTCATTATTTAAACGTCTAGCATTCTACCATGCTTACAATGAAATAAATTATGAGTCATCAACAACACATGCTTAAAAACGTGTTTAAACATACGCAAGCATAAAACATAATCATTACATGTTACCGAAATATAAATGGTCTTTACATGTTCATTTCATGCATATAGTCCACAATCCGGACATGCATTCAAATAAAGCGATAATAAGGTCTTTAAATGAATCAACTCTGCTTCGCACCAATTCACAATTGGGATGACTCCATCATCTCCTTTCTATTTTTTGAAAAGAGTAAATCCTCACGGGATGAGCAACCACATGCTCAGTAGGAATGTCTAAAATATAATTTCACAACTTTTGTGAATAACACATAACATACATTTGCATTTAATCATATTAGGCAAATATCCGTATGACATAACCATATCATAAGCAAACTATGACGTAACATCACTCCATAGGTTTCAAAGTCGGATTACCTCACAGGGATTCATAACAAATATCATGCCTCCTCAAGAGGGCTCTCAACCCAATTGAACTCACCACCCTCACCAAACCAATGATGATGCATCCCACATGTTCATGCTATCATGTATTCACAATTCACTCAATATAACAATAACAATCAAGTTTGCACATTTTTCCCAAATAACATCGCATGCCTTCAGATTAAACATGTTACACACTTTTCACATTTCATATTAATCATATTGACAATTAAACATGTATTGTAAATAAACATACTTCCAAGACATTTCATGAAATAATGCACTTATAAACATGTAATACATCATTAAACATAGTGAATTCATCAATTGGCATAATTAAACATGTTTTACTATTGAAAAATATCTAATTATCCCACATAACCAATTGGTTGCCTTAACAACCAATATACTCACAAAAACTCCGAATTCTATGGAGTTAGGCATCCCTACCCCAATTTGGAAAAGCTTTCAAATGATTTTTCCAATTCTCACAAAAAAAATAACTTTCTCCGAAATTGATTCCGGATGTATCAATCTCAAGCCCTTAGTGCGTAGACTATTTCTCTCTTATTCGGCGTTGACCAATTATCTCCCCAAGGCCTTCTAATTCATTAGAGAAGTGAAGAAGAATATGTTATATATAGATATATGTATATTGCTCCATTCTGTTGAGGAGAATGAGAAATGAGGGCTGGACATTTCTCTTGCTATTTATAAAATGTGACCTCCACTTATTTACAAAAGTGCAACTACATTTTCACTAAACATTTTCGGACTCAGTTTCTGAGTTTCGTAACTCCGATTGACACGAAATTGATTCTGTAGCACGTCAAATATTTTATTTAAGCTACCCTCAAATTTTGGAGTCATTTCGACACTTTCAAATTTCATGAAACACATAAGTGTCATTTTCACAATTGTATATGTATACACAAAATCATTCCACAATTCAATCTTAATAAAATCACATTATCATCTAATGCACTTATAAACATGTAATACATCATTAGACACAGTAAACTCATCAATTGGCATAATTAAACATACTTTACTATTAAAAAATATCTAATTATCCTACATAACCAATTGGTTGCCTTAATAACTAATATACTCATAAAACCCCAGATTATATGGGTTAGGCATTCCTACCCCAATTTGGAAGAACTTCCAAATGATTTTTTCAATTCTCACAAAAAATCAACTATCTCCGAAATTGATTCCGGATGGATCAATCTCAAGCCCTTAGTGCATAGACTATTTCTCTCTTATTCAGCGTCGCCCAATTCTCACCCCAAGGCCTTCTAATTCATTGGAGAAGTGAAGAAGAATATATTATATATAGATATATGTATATTGCTCCATTCTGTTGAGGATAATGAGAAATGAGGGATGTGCATTTCTCTTGCTATTTATAGAATGTGACCTACGTTTATTTACAAAAGTGCCACTACATTTTCACTAAATATTTTTTGGACTCGATTTCTGAGTTTCGTAAGTCCGATTAACATCAAATTGATTACGTAGCACGTCAAATATTTTATTTAAGCTACCCTCAAAATTTGGAGTCATTCCGACACTTTCAAATTTTATGGGCCCACGCATTCTTCACAGCAGCTCTATCTTCTTCGTTAAATATTTGATCAAAGGCGTCAACTATCTCCGTACCACTCTTCCTAGCATCTGTTTGAACTTCCTAAATAGCAGGAACAATGGTAGGAGTGACCGAAGGGCCGACATAGGAAGAAGCAATCAGGACTGGATCCCTTGAGCCTGAAGGTGGATTCATTTCTTCTTGACATCACTAGCTTTAGGAATACCATAAGATCCCAAAGGATCAGTCTCCAGGTCGATGTTAAAATTGTGAGGGTATTGATAATCACTATCAGCCTCTAGTTTTTCACATTGCTCAAAGTCATATTTGAAGCCATCTCCAAACTTCAGAGTAGAGATCTTCAAAAATCACTAGTGCATCTTAATGCCACCAGACGTGAAAATCTGAAATAAGTCCAACAGTTTAGCCACCTTCCACTCGGCATCAGTAACCTTTTTCTCAAAGTACTCCACAGCCTTCTGCTTTTTGCAGAGTGATTTAACAAGCTCTTTTACATTAGTTTCAAGCTTGTCAACCTTTCCTCCTTTCAAACGCTCCACTTCCAGAGTTTTGCAAAGAGAGATATTCATTTAAGTGCTCTGCATAAATAAGAACAAGATGAGAAAGAGCAAAATGATGAAAGCAATACAAGAATACAAAAACAAAATAAATTAGCAAACCTCCATAATGTGAAGAGGAGCGTTTGCCAATAGCTTATCTCCATTAACCCCTTGTTGGAGAAGTTCATCTCGAGGAGGTTAGAATCCTCGAGCCAGAGTCCCCATTACATCACGATCAAGGGCAGCACAGTACTCAACTGTAATGTAAGTTTTATCTGACTTTTTTAGATTGGGGATCCATCGTTCAGTTGAACCCAGAAAAGGCTCATTAGCTATATTAGAGGTCAGATAGGTAGTCACAAGAGCATAAGAGAAAGAACTATGTCCCTTCAAAGCATCTTCCATTAACTTTGATCCTTTTGGGGAAGAGTTAGTCCCTCTCAAGGGCCTTTTCTGTGAAGCGACAACAGAAGTAGATTTCTATTTGTCATGCTTGTTCTTCGTTCTTCCCTCATCAGACTTGGCTTTACTTTGAGTGGATGATCCTCTCTTGATTTTTGGTTTAGGCATATCCATCTTTAAGTCAAAAGAGCAATTAGACTCTGGGTATAAGTTTGAGGATTAAATTGTGGCTTCAGCTGCAAAAGCTTGAAGTTTAATGGGGCTCAAGAATTTCTTCACTAAGGGGCGAACACTCCAAATGCCCTTTTTTAAATACTTGATTCGGTGGTCTAAACAACAAAAATTATATAGCAATGAGACAAACAAACTATCAAAAGCTTTAATACCAACAACAACATAAAAAGAAAGCACTTGCCAGACACAGCAACAGAAGGAATCACAGCATCACCAAATTATTTGGGAATGATAAATTCCCTATAGGCATGAACCTTCTAAGCACCTTTTACAAGTACTAATTGCTCATTCCATAGTTTATCTGAAGTAGAAGCATCAACACAAATATTTCTATTCTTTTTTGGGAAAAGATGATAACAGTTATCTTTAGACCTAACTATATGAATAGAATAACATACTAGAAGATTGTTTAGACCTAAATTTAGCTTATTAACACTGTTTAGTGAGAGTAAGCAAGATATAATCCCAAAGAAGTTAGGGTTCACTTGAAGAGGCGCAAGCCCTAAAGTTGAAAAAATATAGTGGTAGAAAGGATGGAGTGAAAATCTAAAAGTTTTCAGGTGAGAAACTGAAAATAGTACTTTGTTTTTACTAACTTTGTAATACCCCGTATTTTTTTATAAATAAATTAATGGGGTTTAATTGGATTTATGGAGGGTTAGATATTTTATTTCAAATTTAATTGGATTTATTTGCATGTTATTAATTAGGTTTTAATTTAATTGCCTTTTAGTTATTTAAATATTTAGTTGGATATAATTTATTTGATTATTTTATTTATTTGGATTGGGTTTTATTTTAGTGTATATTTGGCCTTATGGGGGGAAGGGATGGGTTTATTTTATTTAGGCCCAAGCCCATATGTTTTAAGGAAGAATATATATATATATGTTAATATATTAGGATTTTCTACAAATTTCATTATACGTATATTTTTAGAGAGAAATATATAGAGAGGAAGAGAGGGGAATACAAACCCTAGGGAGGATTTGAGAAGAGGAATTGAATAAGATCGTGATTTTTAGTAAAGTGCTTTATGTATATGTTATTTCAACCTTTGTTTTCAAAGAGGCAAGTAAATTTTCTTCTCTTCCCCTTTGAATTTATAAACTCTTCACCTCTGAAACTACACACACACACACACACACACACACACACACACACACATATATATATATATATATATATATATATATTATATAAAGTATGAATGTATTGTGTTAAACTAGGGTTTCGTTTCTAATATATATATTGATAGAAACTAGAATTTTATTTTTGGAGATATGTATGTTGACCAAAATCTAGGATTTCATTTATGGAATTTATATGTAGGGAATTAAATCGTGTTGTATGTATTTACATTTAATTAGTGTGAACAGTGTTGATGTAAGACAGAATTTCTGACCAACATATTTTGACTCCACAAGACTCATTCTTGATCAGAAACGACCCAATAAGCAAAACCTAGTAGCTTAAGTTATTGGTTCATGTCCTTTTTCAACTGAAAACTCTCGTCTAGGTCTCTAAAATTACTTTTTTTCACCTATAGGAAGACTGCTAAATATTTCAAAAATTTTGTTCGTGAACCAAACGAACTCAGAATTGGTTGCAATTTAATATTTAGTTTTTAATTATTAGGTTTCTTATTTATTTATTTTTAGTGGTTTCCTTGTGCTGCTAGTTTTCTTTTGCTTTTAGGTTTTCTATACAGTTAGGATTATGATTTCTTTATAATAAATACATGTACTATAGAGAGAAGATCGTGCAACTCATTCAATTATCAAGTACGTGTGAATAGTATCGTGAATTGTACCGGTCAAACTGCACTGTTTTCCTTTTATTTCTTTGTTGATAAATTTGAATCATTTCTCGTCTAAATTATCGATTATACGTCCCTGAATTACCACGTTTGATTGTAGGATAGAATATGATGTGGATTATGTGGATTATATATATATATATATATATATATATATATATATATATATATATATATATTTTGTGAAAAATGATAAATTAGTTTAAATACATAGTTATGTGCATTTAATCTACTCTTCGTAATGATTAATAAAGACATAAGATATGTTACAGGAGTATAGAATGCAATACAGAATTGGGAGCTAGCTAATAAGTAGTCTCACCAATATATATACGATATGTCAGGATTACTTATATACATTTATATATTATTATTTTTTTATTATTATGTAGAATTGTACGTCATGTTAGGATTGCCATAGGGAATTAAGAGCTAGCTAATAAGCAGTCTCACCAATATATATACGACATGTGAGGATTGCCTTTTTACAATTATATTTTGTTATTGTTCATTATTATGTAAAATTGTTCATCAATTGCGTTATAAGCATAGAATTTGTGTATTTATCATGTAGTTTAGGTTGTTTTGATAGGAGATGATTGGTTTAACGATTCTCTGAATGTGATGTAGTAGAGAAGACTTACTCGTGGGTTTAACCCACTCTTTGTTGATATTTCATGTTATAGGTAGTTCCAGCCATAACGTTGAGGACTTCTTTATTTCTCGTAGCTCGTAATCATGTACTCTTTCCTGTTGTTCATTGTAGGGACTATATCTTTAATTATTAGATATCTTTAACATTGATTTATGAATTTGAATTATGGATCCTTGGTTTATGGGATTTTCGAGTTGTAAACATTTATAGTTTTATGGAGTTGGAGATTTATTTAATTTATTAGTTTTCCTTTTGCAATATATATTTGTTTATTTCATGCATCTTGTATTTTGTGCTTATTTATTATCATGTGTTGATATTTCATAATTTTTGTGTATAAGCCTGACCAACTTATGCATGAAAATTAGGGGGTGTCACAAACTCGCTCACCAATGATGTAACCATAATCCAAGGGATATTCCTCAATGACAACATCGCTAAGAATATTGTAGTCCTTCCTAACCCTATCAGTACCGACCCGTTGCCTAATCAAAGAGTAGTTTCAATGTCTTGATCAGACGAAATCACTTCTTTGTTGGCTGGAATGGATTGGGGTTTCTCAACTATTTGAATCGATGAACTAGACATAGTAGTCTCGTGATTATTAGTCAAAGTACGATCGCTATCACTTAAGGTTATATTGAAGAAAAAAGAAACTACAAAGAGAAATTTGAAG
Source organism: Cornus controversa (assembly GCA_026545225.1). Classification (NCBI taxonomy): domain Eukaryota; kingdom Viridiplantae; phylum Streptophyta; class Magnoliopsida; order Cornales; family Cornaceae; genus Cornus; species Cornus controversa. The sequence goes on along the minus strand of CM048851.1, from coordinate 24,321,075 downwards.
TAAAGAAAAAAGGGATGAATTGAACTGAAGAGATGAATGCATGTGAATAGAAATTGGTAAAGTGAAAGTGATTAGAATAGGCGTAAAAGAAAAATGAAGGGAACAGTTACTTACAAAAAATGTTGCCTCTACTTCTGCACAATTAATATGATCCTTTGTGAGTAACGGGAAATTCGAACCAATAGCTCTAAAAATTCCCTCCAATTGAAGCAAGTACATACTGAAAGGAATTGGGGGCAAAGTGTAGGGAGAAAAATCCCCCATGAATATGAATGAGACACGTGGGTATACAAATTAAGGATGAAATCAAGCCCATTTCCACCATGGGGGATCAGGCCCATTAATAACCCAAAAATTAAATGGATCTATGGGCTGACCCATCACTGAGGGATAGGTAAAAGTCTCTTGAATCCGATCCACTATGCACAACCCACAAAAGAAATGCAGCTTATCTAGCCCAATAGGGAGTCAAATAAGGAAATAAGTTAGCTTGGAAGAAAAGAAAATGGTAACAAAATGAGAGGAATTTATTTTAAGCATATTGTAATACTAAATTAGTTGAGCAATTTTTTATATCAACACTCACTTATCAAAAAGGTAAATAAAAAGTGAGGCTTAATTTAAGCCTTGAAATTACTTTATGCAAAATATGTTTTTAAGAAATTTTTTACATCGTTTTTTATAAAATTAATGGCCACTCTAAAACTCTAAACTGTGCTTTCTCACTTGTCATTTGGGTTCCTATTACTAAAAAATATGTTGAAATATTTGACATAGTTGTAAACATTTTTCTCCTCTTTTTGAACATCTAATAGGAGTAGAATATTTGTTTAAAACAAAAATTCATTTTATCCAAATCAACAATGAGCAATGATCTTATCAAAAATATTTGTTAACCGAAAAAAAAAAAACAATGAGCAATGATTAGCAACAAGGTTGTCACCAAGAATTAAAACCACCTAGTAAATATTGTTTAGCAATTGTAGTTCCAAAAATTTATAAATTTAGTGGGATCAAATTTTCACCAACAATTTGTTACATTATAGGTTACTTAAATTACATAACACACTTCCTTAATTGCAATAAATCAAATTTTTTTTTTTTTATCCCACCATGAAAAAAGATATACTCATCTTGTATATGGTATAAAAATAGGAAAAATTCTTTGATGAAGGCATCCTTAGGGAGCTTGTGCCCTCATCAAAATTTAGAGACATGATTGAACGGTGATGAGGACGTGAGATCTGGATCATCTGTTGTATATTTTTCGGTATTATACGCGTGCAAGACATTAAATCAAGGTGCAATACCATTATTTTGAGAATAGCATTACTCAGGCCTATCATTTCAACCCAAATAATAGGCCTAAGAATCATTTTTCTTTATTTCGAAGCTCGAAATAATATTGTTGGATCTCTCAATTTAATTATTGCCTGTGCGTGTTGTGTACAACACACTGTAACACAAAAAACCATTGTGAGACCAGTCGCCCATTTGAACACAAAAAAAGTTAAATATATTTATAGATGGATTCTCATATATTAATTGTTGGTGGTAATTTTTGGTTTTGTTCAATTACCAGGAATTACTTGGCAATTTGATTCATTGCTAAATTTTACTACTGTGACTCCATGAAGGCTGTTAATAAAAGAATTTTGTAATGTTTTTTTTACTCTTTTGTACTCGTAAAGGCTAATGGCAGCACTAATTCATGTAATTAACATACATACATGTTTTATAACTAAGTTGCAACAGAAGCTTTAGGTAGGATTACATTCTTACAAAGTAAATAATAACACAAGGATATGACAGATAATGCAAGACATTGTTGTGTAGACACTCTTAATTGTTTAGACGTGTTTTGAAAAAAATCGTAAGTGTCGAGAAGAATATACAAAACAAACAATATTATCTGCACAACGATCAATATTATCTACACGGGTGAGCAGGTCGTGACAATTGTGCCCAAATCCTAATAAAAAGTGTGTAAAACGAAATTGAGGAAAATGCAAAGTGGTGTTTTGGTTCTTTATATGGCTGACTTCAAGTAAAGTTAAATAAACTTATTGAACCATTAACTATAGACCAAATCTCACTTCCACTCATCTCTGCCTCTACTAACTTTTCTGAGGTTGGAGAAGATTTACAATACACCGGTGTATTTATATCGGATAAATTTGAATCGTGTGTGTTATATATATGTAATAAAATTTATCGCGAGTATTATATACGCACGATTCAAATTTACCATATATATTTACACCGGTATATTGTAAACGTACTTTTGAGATTGGGGATGACGGAAAAAGTGAAACACGGGATATAAGGAAGCCAAACGCATCTACTAATCCAAACAACACTCTTGGTTTTGTTAAGACAACCATGTCTACAAACGAATCAATACTAGCCTTTTGCAGACCCTGTGACAACAAGTGTACTAGCTAGCTTAACATGGCAAAAGCGAATATATTGATGCAAATAAATGTACAGACCCAATAGGGTTAGGAGAATGATTAAAGCATCCAGATCCAGGCCTAGGCCCAAGGGTGCTGGAGCTGTAGCTGTAGCCCAACATGAAAGAGAGTGTACAAAAGGGGCCCAAGCCCAATTAGTCAATTATTTGTCATCAGACTCTTTTTTGTGGTGACCATTTTAACAATGTAATCTTTGTTTTACTGATTGGATGAGTCATGAGCAAGAGTGTACACGGTTTGGTTACTTATGACCTCTAGTCAAACTAGAATCAGAATCAATTCTAGTAGTTCTTTAATTTTGAAACTGAAACCATTGAGGCATGAAACTGTTGAAAGACCAGCTTGGTTCCGGAACCGTTAGCCCCTTTTTTTTTTTCTAACCAAATAGCTCCCATCTCATTTGAATTTTAAAATAGAACAATTAGGTATTGCCTTTTTTTCTCGTTAATTTATTTTGTAATTCTTTCAATGTAGTATGAGTGTATATATATAATATATATTTTTCAACAGTTCCGATTGTATAACGATTCGGTTCGGTTCTAATGGACCTAGAACGGGAAATGTAGTGAACAGTTCCTAAAATTTGGAACCGAAACTGTAGTGAACAATTCAGTTCAGTTTAGTTCGATTCAGTTACGATTTTGGTTCCACCGATTCTATGTACATCTTGAAAGGTTGCATGATCATTTTAGTATGTTTGAGGCACTAGTATACACTGTCAATAGAGTTGAAAAATGGAGTCATTATTTTGGAAATCTCAAGACAACATCCAATTTGGGGAAAAACTGGAAATGTGAAGAGTCTATATTGTATAACTTGCTTGATGATATAGGATATACCAAAATGCATGTCAAATTAATTGAAGACTATATTGAGCAAAAGTCTTCCTGGCTTGTGATCATGCCTCCACATACTTATTAAGAGTCTCTTTTTTGACCATATTGAGCAAAAAGTCCCTCCCACACTGAGAAGGTAATTGAAGACTCAATCAAAACGTCAAGAAATATGACTGAACTTGCTTTATGACTTTCTTTGATAAATGGGACTATGTCTATGCCTATGTCGAATCTGGGAACAAATATTCAATTGATTCCATGATAATATAAGATTTTGACTGGTGAATTTTTCCTACATTAGTTCTGCAATCTGCTACCAAACCAATGAGTCCCCAATTTACATTAAATACGTTGATTCCTAGTTGATATTTGTGAAATTGTGGCCCGAATTTATTGTTTTGGCCCGGTTTTGACCCAAAAATGGGTTCTATGTGGGTTCCCACAAAAATTGTTTGGTCTTGTGGGTCATGAACTACAGTTCTAGTCTCTGTTGGGCGGTGGGGTTGAAATAAAAAGTGGAGAGAAAGAGTTGAGGGCTACATAACTTCCTGTTCTGTCTCCCCTATTCTTAAGTGATCATGTTCTGTGTCATAGAGTTTAAGAGAAATTATGAATCATGATAAACGCACGGATAGAACTCATTCTTGAAAATCGATTTATAAGAAAAAGGTGTGTATGTGTATAAACACTATACATCTCAAAGGTACGCAGGCGATGTGAGACTATGCTAATACTCTCCCTCAACTTCAGGACTGGAGACACTCGGCTCTCCCCGACTCATCTCTGCGGTACACCTACTCTGATACCATGATAAACGCATGGGTATAACTCATTCTTGAAAACCAACTTATAAGAAAAGGGTGTCCATGTATATAAACAGTGCATATCCCAAAAGTACGCAGGCGATGTGAAACTATACTAACAGTCAAAAATTCAAGTGCTCATTGTGCAAGTTCGAGAAAGGATATAATTGGTCATTGTAAATGTTAGTCTTGACTGTTAGGGATGCTAAAGGGAGAGGACTTAAAACAAACAAACTTAACCTTATACATTATTTTACATAAAGGGACTATTTTTATACTTTAACCCATATAAGTGGATTTATAAAATTTGCCAAAAATTTTATGCAATATTCATAAATATACATATACAATTTCTTTTACTTATGCAATTTTTTTTTTTTTTTTTGTGAGTACAAAAAATGAAACCAAATAAATAAAAAATTTCATTAAGTTTGAATTTGTTACTGCAAAGTCTTGCAAAATGGCAAGTCGATTGGTCTTCAACGTGCATTGCATTTGGATTTATGAGGGAAACATCATCTCCAGTTTTACACGCCCAACTTCACTTTTTTTTTTTCTATCTTTTTGGGATAAGACTATCGAGACTTCCATGTCCCCTTGTGTGTTTGTTATGTGTGTATATGTGTGTGTGTGTGTGAGAGAGAGAGAGAGAGAGAGAGTCCTGAGATTCCCTAATAAAACTTTTAAACTTTCTCCTTTGAGTTTGTACACACCAAATCCTTGGTTAACGACTTGTGTAAAACTAAGAAAGGGAAAAATTGAGGGGTTAACGACTTGTGTAAAACTAAGAAAGTGGAAAATTGAGGGTATAGTGGATTAGGATTTTAAACAATTTTGAAAAGTAGATTTATGTAAATTTCTAAATTTTTATAAACTTCTATTACAAGCTTTCATTAATTTGTATAGATTTCTATTAAAAATTTTGATAAATTTTTATAAACTTATATTGATTTCTTTAACCTATTTTATTTATTTCCATCCTTGAATTCTATTTTTTTTAATAAGTAAACTAATGGCTCAAGGAGTAATTATAATGCAAAATAAATAATCTATCATCTGATATATTGTCTAAAACTTATTGTGTAGTGCAAATATTCTAGGAAAGAATGGGATAATAAAGTAACTCACGGACATTATGAAAAAAGAGAAATAAAATAAAATAAAGACTTTAATTATTAAGATATAGGTTAAATCATTAGATAGATAATTGGAGAACCTTGAACCTAGGTTATATTGGATTATTAATTGGACTTCCTGATCAATTTCTGTGGCTTAAGAGATTGATCCCTAACAAACAGTGCAGAGGGATTAATCTCTCTCATAGTGCGAGAGATTGATTAATTTGTTTGAAAAGTCGAATTTTACAAGTTTTCTTAATCCAATAGAAAGAGAGAATATGATAGGAGAGGAAAAAAAACCAAATGAGAAAAAATGAGCGTACTTGAGATGAAGAAAAGTTGTTCGTATTCTGCAGAAAAAAAAAAAATTCTACCAAAATTTGTGAGAAAAATATTGAATTTGTCATGAGTTTCGGTACTTATACATTTCACCCTCAAATTCACAAAAATCCACCACTTAATGAAATCTTTCAAAATCTATGACTTTTTGAATACACCTAAACTTTTGTACACTTTTTAAAAATCCTAATTGAATATAATCATATTTGTACGAACTCTTTAAAAGTTTATAAAAGTCTGATCGAATACACTCGAACTTTTAAAGTCTTTTAAAATTCTTTATAATTCTAATTAAATACACCTTTCTAAGATGATATTTTTACGAAGATATCATCTATTGGTTGTTATTATTATTATTAGTTGTCAAAATTTTCGATTTGCATAGCTTTCCTATTATTTGAACTAATAATACCAAGAATTTGCTCTTCATTCTAATTTAGGCATGTGATTGTGGTGGAAGGATAATTTCTACAAGCCAACAAAGGGCATAACGGTCATTTAGTCGGTATACGTATACGGGTTGCCCACCAGAGGAAGAAGACGGACTTACATTATAATTATTTCCATAATTATCAAATTTCTGTCTCCCACTCACAGGACTTTCAAGTCTTTGTGGGTCCATTTGTAGCACCTAACTTGATTTGCGCAGCCCCGGCCCACTCATATTCTATTTGATTCAATGCATTGAACCGAAACATCTCTCCTTTTCATTGAACGAATGCATCTGTCGTACAATCAAACACACACACAATGAGAAAGCTTATTATTATTATTTTTCTTTTGTTTTCTAGAAAATCTGCATGATACATTACACCAATCTTCTTCACTGACTTGTAATTTGTTTATAGGTCAGGACCATTTTCATCATTTAAAGTCCCACCAAAATAACTTGTAATTTTTGAGGAGGAATGATAAAATGGTTCTTCCAACGTGATTCTCGTCAGCTCTGGTCGTAGACAATTAGGCGGTCGACTTAGGGCTTCCAAATTTAGAGGGCCTCATTTTTTAAAACTTTTTACTAATTAGGGTTCATTTAACTAAAACCAATACTACTACAATACTTGGGGTCAGGGACGGAGCCAATTAAGGCCTGGGGGGCACGTGCCCCCCATCAACTTTAAATTTTTTTTAATATACTATATATATTTTTTGAAAATTTAAATGTGCCCCCCTCAACTCTTTAAAATTTTAAAAGTGGCCCCTCTAAAAACAAAAATATTTTTTCATTTTGTATATATATAGTATGTTAAATTCTAAAATTGCCCCTCAAAAAAAAATTTATTTTGTATTTTTTTGAAATTTTTTACTAACTACTACTTATCAAAGTCCAAACGTCCCTTATGATTTGGGTGCAAGGGTATGTGATTCTTCTCGCAGATTTTTGGTTTTTTCCTTTTTCCTTCTTCACTACCAAATAGCTATTTTCTGTGGCTCTTCTCGCATATTGGAAGGCCTCATGCTTAGATAAGTTTATCAACTTTCTCTCTCTTCTCTAGCTCTTTGGGAGCGTGGGTAGAAGATGTATCATTTTTTTATTAGTTAACTAAGAATCGTCGGAGTACATTAATTTGATATTGGCATGGTTTGGAATTTTTTTCAAAATATCTTTTCTGTTTTTTATTTTATTTTTTTCCTAGAAATCTTTATTATGTTTTTTTGTAATGAGTTTTTTTTTTCCCGAAAATCTCTATTATATTTTTTTGAAATAACTTTTATTGTGTTTTTGGTTGGAAGATAAATTAGTTAAAATTTGATAAGTTTTTTGGGAAATAAAAGTCGAACTGATTTTATATGCCTCTATAAATATATGTAAATATCTGGAAGCTCAAGTTAAAAGTAATTCTCAGCTATTGGACTACTTGTAGTCAACAGGCCTCTCTATTCAACAATTGAGTATGAGAGTGGCATCACACACATTCTATGTATAAAGATTAAATCTATCATGATATGCATTTGAGAGTGATTTGAGGATTTTATTTAATTCTAGATTTCTTAGAAAAGTACTATTCTTGAACAATTAAATCAAATAGGACATAGGTAATTAGATACTAACTTTATATATACATCAATAGTCAACATCACTTCCATGTGAGAACAAATTATAAAATTATGTAGATACTAACTTAATTAAGTTTCTCAACTTTCTCTCTCCTCTCTAAGTCTCTTTATATGAATTTAATATGGACATGATCAACTTAAATAGATGGTCTTAAATTTCAAGAAAATGTAGAATCTTTCCATTACTTTTCTCTGTTTGGTTGATTTTGATTTTACATGAATAGGTGTAAACTTACTTACTTGACCTAGTGAGACACGGAAGCCAATGAATTTGAAGCAAAAGGATAAAATGAGCTATAAAAAAACCTAAAAAACCCCCTAAAAACCTATTTGTGAAGAGACATACAAATCAATTAATTATGTATAAAGGGCATTGCATTTGAAAGTTTGCTGATGGCCTCTCAAAATTTTGAGAATCTCAAGGCCAACCTTTGTCACATCTCGCACTATTTGGGACCAATGCAAGTTTGGTTAAGTAGGGAAGGAAGTCAAAGCCTGCACAGGTCTAGGGCAGAAAAAGAAAAATGTTCTTTGTCCTGCCTACCCTGTTTATGATGCAAAATTATCAAAATATCCTATACTTTAAATGGGGCCTGACTTTGAATGGGGACTGGGATTGAATTTAAATGGGGTCGATAACAGGGAATGTGGGTTTCTGCTAAGCAATTTTGAACAGAGTGGGGACTGCTTTGTTAAACGACGACTGACATAGAAAAAGGCCCTCAGCCCCAAACTTGGGAAATCACAAACACTTCTTCTAGGAGTGTTGTGGCATTATCACACTCTCAGACATTTGTGGGACATGACTAGAAGTATCTAGAAATTTGAAATTTTATGTTGGTCGGATAAAGTTGGGACACGACATAAACACAACTTTAGACACAACATGGATAAGGTAAGGATACGTTGGGGAGACTTTTAGGACACAAGTGGTAGGGATGGCAAAAATACTCCGTCTTGTTAGGTACTCACCTCGTTTAAAATGATTTTAGGGGCTCATTTAATGATTTTGGACGGGAACAAGTTTTAAGAGTGAAAACCTGTGCGGATGCGGGGACGAGGATTGTCATCCTACCCCGCCTCGTTTATTTTGAGAATTTACCAATTTATACTTAATATATACATATATGTGTGTGTGTGTGTGTCTTAAAAACCATAATCTCCTCATTACTCAAAACATTAGAAGAATGTAATTTGGATAGTTTACTTCAGTATGTTGGAAACTTTTAAACATATCAATTTTAATATTATTTGGTTTGAAAGAATGTTTATATGATTTATATTCTTAAATATGACTTTTTAAATTTTGAGTGGGAAAATTAGGGAGAAACAAATTAAATTAGAGTTTAAACGGGGTAGGGCGGGGGAACTTAACCGAGAGTGGGGATGGGGAAGGGACCCCGCCCCATTGCTAAATGGTTTTGGGCAGGGATGGAAGTGAAAAAAGTTAAACGGGGTGGGGAAGGGGCCCTGGCCTCATTGCCATCCCGAATCATACATGTTGTGAGAGAACCAATTTCGGTGTACTCCATATAATATTACTAAATATAAAAAAAAGTTAGAGAGAGAGAGATTATTTTATTTTTATAATATATCATTTAGGAAAGAACTAGATAAACATTGTGTTTTGCCATGAAGAATTTTTGGTCAATTTCTTCGGCTAGGAATTGCGCGGGCGTGCCAAGAATCTTTCCAAATCTAATGTGTGCCAAACAATATTTCAGATATTGTTATGATAGAGATAGTGATTAGGTGATTATAAAAGAGGTTTAGAATGACCACCATTTGTATGTTTTTTCTTGCCTTTTCAAGAACTTCAAGATTACAAAATGGTAGAAGAACAAGTTATATCTAAATGGGAACTGAATTTCATTAACTAAAGAGAACTACAAAGGTAATATACTGCTACACTATGGAATGAAAGAATAACTATATGCTAAATGAAAGAATTACACTATTAAAAGTAATTGCATGAATTGAAAATAAGGGGCAATATAAAAAAGATAAGTGTGTTTTTTACAGTGTGAGGAGCCTTTATGTGGTGACCCTTGTGGGCAAGTGTGATATGGGTGGGTGTGAAAGACACTGAGCGAGTTACAAGATGCGCAATCACACATCACCTAGGTGTGAAAAGGGTGAAGTGTTTTTATGTGGTGTGTTCTCTCTAATTGGTTAGAGGCTTTTTGGGGTAAAACTCAATAACAAAATTGTGCGGGTTAAGCCCAAAACGGACAATATCATACCATGTGGTAGAGCACATCGTTACACTTTAAGTTCATGTCATCTTTTATTTATAGCAGACCCAAACTTTGACAGTTTTTTTTATCTCAAACTCATCTGTTCTTATTTATGTTGGTGGCCAAACCACGTACCTAATGTTCACGTTATGTAACTTATATGGCAGTGAGTAGACAGATGTCCTCTTCACTTTGAAATAATTTATACCTCATTCCTATCTCTCTCCAATTGTGGCCAAGGGTCATTTTGTTGCTTAACTACTCCCTCCTTAAATTATCATTTCCAAGGTTGTAACAACTAATCAGGAGATTCTTTTAGGCCGATTGCCACATGGCCTCTGATTCAAGGCCCTGTGCATATTTGACTCTTAATTAAACTCTTAAGAGCATCCGATGTGCATTCTTAATTCTTGCTGTCTACTTTTTGAAAAATGGAGAGACATTAGCACTTTTTGAAATATGGATAGCCACTTTTTTGGCTAATCATGTCCTTGGTATGTAACTCACTCTCTCTCTCTATCCATTTTATTATTTTTAATCTATTTATTAAAGGATTAAATGATTTTTTTAATTGTTTGTTTCTTTTTTTCCCCACAACTATATTCCCAACGGCTATATTATAATTGTTTGCTTCGATCATATTTTTTGAGAAATTTAAAGAAAATAATATTTAAAGAAATATCCATTACATATGTAAAGAAAAATCACATTACACACCTTCCAATAAACAGAGAAAAAAATACATTAATATTAACCCACATATAGACGACTATATTAGGCATCACATATAATCTCCCCTTAACCTAAGCGTGACAAAATTGCATTTTGTTGAGTCTCGATCCATGATTTTATCATTGGTTAGTATCATTTGGATTTTTATTCATCATTTATCTTTTCCAATCACTCTACTTCTACTTAATCTCCATTGTTTTAATTTGTTGTTACGCCTCAATCTCCTTGAGTTCTATTCGTTTTTATGCCTCAATCTCCATTTTTTTTGTTCATTCTTGCTCCAAGCCCAAATCAAATTTTATTTTGAGTTTCAAAGTATGAACCTTGATTCCTAAGTCATTCATTAACTTATTTGATGATCGAAAAAATCTTAAAATGATGTAAGAAATAAGTTATCCTGTAGCGCAACTTTACTCTTGTTACGACCCTTCTTGAATACTTTTCGTCCAAGGGGTCGTGAAATGTCATGCGAACCTTCATCAACTGCCGGTGAGTCGTTGTCGCCAAGGTTTACCGAACCTAGTGTTGATACTCCAAGAGTTGACGAATTAGATCAATGAATTGGTTGGGACTAAACCTGGTGTTGATGAAACCGTTCAAAGCAATTTCCAGGCTCATTCATACCAAGATCCATAACTCTCTTCTTAGTGTTTGAATTTTTCTTTCCTTTTTGTTTAGGTACGTTGCAAATGGGGAGCCATTTTGGAGAATTTCAAAGAAGATTCCAACAGTGCTCCAACTTAAATTGTTCCTTTTATTGGTTTTGGTATAGTGATTTTGCTACTGAGAGCTATAAAAATAAATAATAATTGAAAATAGACAAATTGTTAATTAAAATATATTTTTGTAAAGAATCTACAAGGTAAGAAACTTACTACATCTTTAGTGTTGTTGTCACTAACATATTGGTCTTGGAATTGATTGTAATATCAACTAAATTTGTTGACTGCTCGCTTAATATGTGTGAAAAAATTTGTCACATCAATCTGGTTTCAACATTTTGTGCCGCCCTGTTGAATTAGAAAATTGGTGTGGATTTGTTCCCAATACGTGCCCAGTTGTTGATTCGTACTCATTTTTAGATCTTCTCTAACATGAATCCATGTTTTGCATAACGTTTCATCTTCTTCGGTGGACCAATTGAGCTTAGATTTCCTTGAATTAGGTCAGGATTGAGATTGGTATTGGGGATGAGGTGGGTATTGGAAAGGGGGTTGGTATTGGGGATGAGATAAGTATTGGAAAGGAGGTGGGTATTGGGGATGAGGTGGGTACTGGAAATGAGAGTATTGGGGTTGAGATGGATTTTCGGATTGGGAGGAAGATTTAGAATAATTCATAGTTATGAGAATGGTTTAAGAGCGTTGTAGTGTTACATTATATTATAAATTGTATATTAAGGTTTCTTGCTCACCACTCACCTAACCTCATTTCATATATAAGGTGACTTGTTCCCCACTCATACCTTATCTTATAAATAAGATTGTGTACTTTATATAATTTTTTATTCAATATAGAGAACTTTCTTTCTCTCATACTTCTAACATGGTATCCGAACTAGGGTTCACAAAACCCAGCTTTTTTACTTTCGCTCATGAATTCCTTGGTGGTGTTACAACAACCTGTCAAGGATCACACATTTCCTGTCTGGTGTTGAGAATAGGTCTTTTCGAAATCCTTTAATGAAGGCTCAGGCCAAAATGAATTTTTCATCTCCAAACTCAACTAGAAGGAGCACTTACGCACCAACACCCGCACTACATCAGCGTGTACACGTCAGCACATCCAGATGACCTAGCATACAAAGTGAGGTTTGTGCCACATCATCTTGTCATGCAAGCTTGCCACATCATCTGATAGATCAATGACACGTCACATTCCAGATTGAGCTTTTCATGCCACATCATCTGGCACGTTGGAAATAATACTGAAAGTTTTTAAATAGTTTTTTCCCGTTCAGTTTTTCACACTGATCTCATATTTTTGGTATGTTTAACCATTTGGGACTCACAAATAGCACAAAATGAGGTTACTCATCCTATTTCTATTATACTTGATGGGGACAATTACTCTTTTTGGTGTCAAGCAATGTGTAACTTCAATAGAGGCCGCAAGCTATGGTCTTACATCACTGGGGATCATAAACCACCAGTGTCGAGCAAAGAAAAATTATTAGATGAATTTATTTCTTGAATTGAAGATTAGGATAGAAACCATCACAAGATCATCACATGACTCTACAACACAACAAATCATTTCATTGGTATAGAATATGAGAGTTATGACACTGCTAAAAAAGTCTGGGATATGCTTGCATTTCGATACTTTAGTTCTGATAGTGCTCGCCAACATCAGTTTATGGTTCATTTTTATAGTCTCAAACATAAATAAGGTTAGCGCATTAATTATTTTTTTGGTCGTATGAAATTCCTTTGGTATCAACTAGATTTTTCAGAACCACCATGGGAACATGCTTTAGAAGCCATGAAATTTTTAGAGGATCGTAATCAACTTCGCCTTCACTAGTTCCTGATGAGTCTCCATAGTGATTTTAAGTTCGTGTAGTCAACTTCTTCATCGCTCTCTTCTCCCATCAATTAATCAAGATCTCAATGAGTTTGTTGGAGAGGAAACATGCCTATAGACTCTCCGCTCTATGCCGACTTTCACTGCCTTGGCTACACTATCCTCTGTATCATAGTCTGCTATTTCACAGTCTATGTCATCTCAGTCAATGTCTGCTCAGTCTTATTCTCACAATAATAAAGGCAATAATAAATTATCAAACTCTAGAGTTGATTGGCGTTACTACACATTATGTCAACAAAAGGACATACAATTGAGAATTAATGCACTCGTGCTCGACTCCCTTACATTGCTACAACTATGGCTAACACTGAGACTATGTCACCATAGCCATCTATTCCAGCATCATCTACGATTCTTCTGGGAATCTTCATCTGCATTTTTAGCTACTGATCTAGAGGCACTTATCAACCAGGTTCTGTCTATAAAATAAGGTGCATTTAACTATATTTTCTCAGTTACACCAGGTACACATCATTCATGGTATTTTGATTCAGCTTGCTGCAATCACATGACACTAGACCACACTTTGCTTACCACTTAGACTCCTATATCTCACTCTCCAGTCATAAATCTGATGGCTCCACTATGGCTATTAGTTATATCGGAACTATTTCTTAGTCTCATTTGTATGTTTTCAATGTTTATCTTATTCTAAATCTTTCTCTTAATCTTTTATATATTGACCAACTAATTGAGTTAGATTTTAACATAAAATTTTCTTCCAATGGTTGTGTTGTACAAGATCCTCAAACAATCAGATCATTGGGACAGGCCGTAAGACAGGACCACAATTTAAACTTTTCTCTTTACATCTAACTACTTCCACTATCTCCGCTTTTTTGCACGGAGCACTTCTCCTATTCTTGAGTTATGGCATTCTCGTTTGGGTCATGCGTCAATATCTCATGTCAAAATCCTAGTATTTCATGTCAATTGGGCAAACAGTCTGCATTACCATTCAATAAAAGTGAGTATTTTGCTTATGCTCCTTTTGATCTTACTCATTCTGATGTTTAGGGGCCTTCACCTGTATTTATCATGGGTGAATCATGATATTTTGGTATAGTCGTAGAAGATTTCTCTAGATTCACATGGATATTTTTAATGAAAATTTGTTTAAAATTACTTAACATTTTCATGCTTTTACCAGAATGATTTTCACTCAGTTTTCCACACATATCAAAACATTTCGTTTTGATAATGCTTTGGAATACAAAAAAATTGATTTTCAAAACATCCTCCAATATTATTACACTATTTTTCACACTTCTTGTCCAGACACATCACAATAGAATAGTTACGCTGAACGTAAAGTTTGACATATTTTAGATTTAACTCGTTCACTCGTCGTTTTTGCCTTAGTGCCTTCCTTGTTTTGGGATAAAACATCTTTCACTGAAATCTATACCATGAATCGTGTACCCACACCGCTTCTCCATAGCCAAACACCCTATGAACGTATCTATCGAAAACATCCAAACTACAGCCATCTTAGAGTGTTTAGATGTGCATGTTTTGTTCTTTACCAACCTCATGAATTAAATTACAACCACGTGCTCAACTTTGTTGCTTTCTTGGGTATGGACTTAAACAAAAGAGGTATAAATGTTATGATCTAGTTGCTAGATGACTCAGAGTCTCTCGTCATATTGTTTTTGGAAACATAAAATGTTTCATACATTACCCAAATTCAGTGGTGTTCTTGTTTAATCATTTCATATTCCTCCATTCGATACCTTTGCAGATATTTTTCCTGATTCTCCTTCTCTAGAATCATCCGATATTGTTGATCATCTTGTTACTAAGGCCCAATCATCTGACTCATATAAGGCACTTGCAAATACAACCACTTTGGTTCTTTATCGCTCAGCTCAAGTAAGAACTCCACCTGCACATCTTAGTGACTTTCATTGCTATCATGCACTTGCAGCCTTACATGAACCTCACACTTTTCTTGAGGCATCCTCTAACCCTTTATAGAAATAAACAATAAAAGAAGTGCTAGATGCACTAGCCAAAACTCAGACATGGGATTTAGTTGATTTGTCTTCAAGAAAGTCTACTATAGGATACAAATGGGTCTACAAGATCAAGACTCGGTCAGATGGTTCTATTAAATACTATAAGGCTAGACTTATAGCAAATGTATTCACACAGGAGTATGGCATTAATTTTGAGGAGACATTTGCTCTTGTTATCCATCTTTTCTCTGTTCGCACTCTTATTGTTGTGGTTGTTTCCCATCATTGGGGACTCTTCTAAGTGGATGTCAATTTTTTTTTCTCAATAGTGATTTACTTGTGGAAGTTTATATGACGCCTCCTCCATGTTTTGAACATCCTCCTCATTAGGTGTGTCATCTAAAACGTGATTTGTATGACCTTAAACAGTCCCCATGAGCTTGGTTTTTCAAATTCAGCTCGATAATATCTCACCTTGGCTACATTGTTAGCTCATATGATTCAGCTCTATTGATTCGATGTACTATCAATGGTGTCATTCTTCTCTTTCTTTATATTGATGATATGATCATCACAAGAGATGATATACAAGGAATTCAGGAACTTAAATAGTTTCTCAGTCATCAGTTTGAAAGATCTTAGACACATCAATTATTTCTTTGGTTTAGAGATCACTACAGCTATAGAGGGTTACTATCTTAGTTAAGCAAAGTACAATTCAGATCTTCTTTTTCAAAGCTGAAATTATAAACAGTAAGATTACAGATACACCACTTGAGCCCAACACTAGACTCACCCTACATGATGGTGAACCTCTTCACGATAGTATTTTGTATCGACGGTAGGTTGGTAGTCTGGTATATCTTACTGTGTAGAGCCCTGGGTATAATTTATGTTAATTATATGTTAATTATGATTAAGTATGAGAAATATGTTTGAGTATGTGTTTTGTGTGTTATATGATCTTTTTTGAGTTTTTGGATATGGGTGTGGGACCTAAAATGGGTCGCGTGACTCGGATTGCATCTACAAACTCTTTGGGAGTTGACGTACGGGTATAAGTAAACTTTTAGGGACTTAAGTGAAAGGTGGAGAGAAAAAAATGTTAGGATATAGTTAGTGGAGAGTTCCTTGGAGTAAGGAGCTAAATTAGAAAAAAAGAGGGACCAAGTGGCAAAGTCTTTCAAGACTTGTGAGATATTTTATATGTATAGACATATGTGGACCAAAAGACACCCAAACATTCCCTCTCTCTTCTCTATAGTCGGTTCATCACTCTCACTCTACAGAGTTTTTCACCTTTTTTTCATTTTGGAGGCTTAAGAGCTTGATTGAAGCCTTGGAGCAAATAGGAAAGTTGTTCCTCTCCACTTCCTCTACATTCTAATCTGTGAAAAGTTTGTTTCTGGTAGAGTTTGAAGATTGGAGATTTTAGGGTTTGTGCTAAAAGCTTGGAATTGAGGTAGGGGTGTAATTTATGTTTTAACTTTAACTCTAGAGGTCACCAACATGCTAGGATGTGTCTTAACTTTACTTATATTTGAAGAAATGTTCTTGCCTTTGAATACTATGATATCCTATATGCTTTGGGTGAGTTTCATGTGCCCAAATGTGACATTATACTTGTAGTTGAGTTATATGTGTATAATGTGTGACAAATGTGAAGTTTTATGTATATGAAACATGAATTATGTGTATTAGTATGTATACACATGTGATTGTAACTATAATTAACATATATGTTGGTTAGAGAGCATATGTAGTTCATTTGGAGTCATATATGTGTTTTTGATGACAAATGTAAATTATTTACCCCATGTGTTTGATAAAATGCATGAAAGAAAGAATTTTTAAAAAAAATTCATATTGTTAATGCATCATAAGATGGATGTCATCACATTGTCATAGACATGATATAAACATGTTATGTGTTGAGTAATGTGGCTTAAAGCATTTGTATAGGATTTGATGAATTCTTGAGTTGAGTGAATTGTTGTGTTGGGAAATCTACGTGTTCGATGCTGATTTTGGGAGGATGTTGTAGGAAGCAAGAAGGGCCCGGAGCCCTAGGGTAAAAATCCAAAACTTGGCTAAGCGGGTGTCATTACCATTAGGTTAATAGCCCGTAAAGAGAGAACAGAGTACTTGGTCAAAAAGGCATATACTTTAGTTTTGAATTGGTGACTACACTCATCTTTGTTTGATTTCATAATATTTGACTTGGTATTTAAGTCTTGTGTGAATGTAGTTTTGGTACTTAAGCTTAATTGCTTGGAATTGTGCTATAATGTTATCATTGCTTATGTTGTTGAATAGGTCTTGTTAATATAATTGTAGATGCATACATAACATAAATTTGAAATTTATATTATATGCATTGTGAAGCATGCCATGTAATTGAATATGAATGCCATGTTGCATATCATGCATGACTGCCCTAGTCATTATATAGGTTAGTTTAAGCATCATTATTGGCCAAGTTGTCGTTCACCCCTCCCCTACAATTTTTTTTACAAATAAGGAGCACGTTGTTGAGAACGCTTAGAAATGTCTTGACTTTGGAGCACTTGGGCATTTTGATTTTGATTTTGTTATATTATGATGTATGTGTGCCATATTGGGCACTTAGAGAAGAAATAGAATATCAATGAGGAATAGTAGATGTTAGAACTATGGACTAGTGTTTACGGTTGTTTCCTTAATCACCCTCATTTCCCTCGTTCTTAATCGGGTGTCAGAAATTGGGGTGTGGCATACTGTCACCCATCCAAAAATTTCTCATATTGTTCGTGTAGTTAGCCAATTCATGCTGCTACGAGATCCACTTACTTTGCTGATATGCTCCGTATTCTTCTATATATCAAAGGGATTCTACTTCGTGGGCTTCACTTCTCTCATCAATCACCACTTGTACTTCATGCTTATGCGAATGCTAAATGGGCAGGAGATCCAATATATTGTCCTTCCATTACAAATTTTGTTTCTTCCTTGAGCATTCACTCATCTCTTAGCGTAGTAAAAAGCAGACAATTGTTACTCTATTTAGCACAAAAACATAGTATAGAGCACTTACTAATACTACTTCTAAAATTTTGTGGCTATAATGGCTTCTTCAGGACATGGGAGTTTCTTAATCCACCGCCACTCCTATATATTGTGATAATAAGAGTGTTATTCAGATTGCACACAATGACATATTTCATGAATGAACAAAACACATTGAGATTGATTGTCATTTTATTCGTCATTATCTTCTTCAGAATGCCTTGTTACAGTATTTCACTTCACAAGATTAGATAGTAGATATCTTCACCAAATCAGTACCACTGGGCTGTTTTCGAGAGCTTGTCTCCAAACTCAAGATGGTTTCATATTATTCATCTTGAGTTTGCGGGGGGTTATTAGATTATATTATATGTTATATATTAGGGTTTCTTGCTCGCCACTCACCTAACCGCATTCCATATATAGGGTGACTTGTTCCCACTTACACCTTTTCTTATAAATAGGCTTGTGTACTTTGTATAATTTGATATTCAATACAAAGACCTTTCTTTCTCTCTCTTTTTTCTTATACTTCTAACATGTAGAATGGAGGTCGAGGATCCATGGAGTGTTGAAGGATTTAAATGTTGAAGGATGAGAACTGAGTGAAATGTGTGTTGAAGGATGAGAAAAAAATATATATATATATACAAAGAGTCGTTGGTGGCTCTTTGGTTCATTCGCCACCCCCATGCACCATGGGGTGGCATTTATTTGTGGGGCACGCCAATTGGCGAGCCCCACACCATCATCAAAGCCTCTCCAGAAAGAACACGCCATATATGCCCCACACCTGATGCATTAACACTTTGTAGTTGCGAGCTATCAAAGAAAAGTGAAAATTTTGCCATGTGTCACTTGATCATTGATTCTTTCGGCTCACAATTAAGGTGTAAACACATAATAAATCATTAACAAAATCATTAATATTCAAAACTACTAGGACTTGTAATCTTGTGTGAGACGCTTAATAAAAGTTTTTACATCTACATCTTACTTTAGAAAATCTCAACAATAAATTAATACATGTGATTCGTTTGTTCATAGACCTTAAATTGTATATAATTTAAATGAAAAATGATACTCATCATTTTAAAATAAAAAATTCCATTAGTTGTCAATTAATCACATTTATTCTTTCATTTTGAATATCAAAAATAGAAATGTGTGGTGACATTATGTTCTGTTCATTTCATGCATGACCTAATTATAGAGCAATTTAGGTAGTCCCATAAATTTGAGTCTGAATTATCTACCAAAGTCTTTTTTCTCTTTCACTTTATAAGATCTCCTATAATGGTTTTGAACATAATGAAATGTTATAAATACTTGTCCAAGAAAACAAAAATAAAGTATTAATTCATGATAAAAAGGAGGAACGATATCATGTTGCCATCTCATATTCATGTCGTGTCAAGTTAATGGTATTCATCCAAACACAACAAGTTTTGTATTCATGTTAGAAATTTTTGACACGAACACCGACCTTTTATTAAGTAGATAATATGACGCAAGATGTGTAATTCATTTAATAAATGAGTTGTGTAACTCACAAAACACAATATGACTTGTTTAATAACATAGTTAACTTATTTAATAAATAATCGATTTAATTTGTTTATTAACTTGTTTTTAAGTATGAAATGTAAATACAATAAAAAAAATGGTATAATGGACAACTAAATTAATAAAAATAAGATGGCAATTAAAATAATAAAATTACCCAAAAAAAAGATAAGACAATATACATATTGTTTATAACAATTGATCTAACATTTATTACCAAAAATAATATAAAAATAAAACTCAATCCAACAAAATCATCGAATAGTCTCTCTCTAGTCCACAAGATAAGTTCAAAAAAATAAATAAAAGACCAGTCCATAAGATAAATTCACGTACTTACTAGAGAACATAAAATGTTCAAATAAGAAGAAGAAACAATAAGACCCTAAAGTCAAGTAGGGAATCAGCTTAGCTACTACATAACACAAATGTTCAAGTAAATAAATTAGAAAGAAAACAGAAGAAAAAGAAGAACTAGAAATCAAAATCTGAGACTCTAAAGCACTTGAAGACCCATCATCATCACACTGTCACAACCTTTTTTCTAAAAGATAAGAGTTGTCTGGCAATCATGTCTTTGTTAGGTGTGTCCTTCTCTCGGATGTGTCTTTTCCCGAGAGTGGATGGATGTGGTCTGATAGAGACTGGTGAGTGCCAGAGATAAGCATGAAATGAAGACTTAAGAAAATCCTAATTGAAAGTTTTTTTTTATCGATTGGATTGATATTATTCAATCTAATGGATAAAAAACTCTCAGCTAGGCTTTTCAGTTAGACTATTAGCTCTGAGAATTATGATACCATAAGGTGATATATTGATGTAAGACAGTTTTATCACTACGACTGACTTTTTTCTAGAACGTACAATTCAATCACGTTGTTTTAACTAGAAAAGACCCATTCTTGATTGAAAATGACCCAATAAGAAAAATAACCCACCAGATATAGTTAGTGGCCTGTGTTATTTTTTGGCTGAAAACATTCATTTAGGACTCGAAAATCACTTTTTTTCGTCCTATCAGTAGACTGCTTATTATTCTAGATTTTTTAATCTAGCCCAAATGAACTAGGATTTGGCTAAAATTTTATATTTAATAGTTTTTAGTAATTAGGTTTCTTCCATTATTTTTTTAGAATTTTTTGAGAAAGTTAAATTTTTATCAATTTCCTTATGCAATTAATTTTTGTAAATTGTTAAGTTTTTTGGTGACTAAGTTGTTTATTCTATTATACATATGTGTACTAACAAATGTAGAAATCAATCAATTCAATTATCAATAATATATCAGATTGCTATGCAATTCATCTTATATTTGTGGATTCAAAATTATTATCTCGTTAGTTGGTATCATAGCCTTATTTTACCCTAATCTGATGGTGATTGATCATTTTGGCAACCCTCACTTTGGCAATGATAATCACAGAGTACAAGGCCATTGGATAGCCATGTATACTCAAGAATGAAAATTTCATTAATGCTATAGACATATTATTGGTTGCAACCAAGTTTGTGATGGGGTTGGGGGGTTTTGAGAGGGGTTTTCTGACAAAAAATTATCAAAACAGTTTACAGAAGCATGGTTCATTAAAATAAAACTGAACCCCTTGATGTATGAAAGATTATGCAAGTATCAAAAAACATTTCTCATGAACACGAATATGATTGAATTGGAATATAAGGAATTCAAAGATCAAATATCTAACGGGAATAATTTTTCAACCCCCTAATCTTCAACAGTTGATGAAACAATTGATCTCCTTTGATGTACTGCCCTATAAGAATCACCACTATAACCTTTGAGGTTGATACTCTAAAAACCTACTTGTTGTTGGAGAATCCTAGGTTTTGTGAATTGATTTTTACGTAAAACGTCTGCACCGATATGGGAGAGAACATGTCATATTTATAAGAGAGTCTCTTCCAAGTCAAGTCTTCATTTCTATATATGCAAGATATGGTAAATCAGATCTTTATATAAAAGGAAACTATATATATACTCCATATCTTATATTCTCATACGAAAAATAAGATATTATGTATATATTTAAATTATATATATTAATATATATTTCAAGATATTAAAATATCCAATATATTTATATATAATTTCACTTGTGCCCTTGGCAAGTAATTAAATTACGAATGTCCCTAGCACATTATAACAATTCACATTTAACAACTCAATTGGTTTTAAATTAGCCTAGCGAGCTAAAAGTGGGGATCTTATTTAAGGGCCCAAACTCCTATTGATTCCAATTGATTATAATTGGCTCGATCATTCCATGACCCTAAATTACAATAATCCATTAACAACAACTTAATTCCACTATATAAGTGTGGTTGCACTCTAACTCAATAATGGTTAAACCATGTGTTGTCTTTAAACCTTGTGTTGCCTTAACACACAACACTTGTATTAATTATACAAAATTATCCCTCTATGCACAATTAGATATGGACATATAAGTGCCCTCAATTCAAATCAATAATTGAATATTTATTAAGCCACGTGATTACTTTTCATTCAATCAATAAGCCTTTAATAAAACTTATGCACTTTGCCAAGGTGCATACCCATTTTATTATAGTTAAACCAATAGCTTGGATTTACCATTGATTAAACAAATCAAACCATAATAAATTAGCTAGCATAGATGTAAATCTTGGGAGCATGTTACAAAGTACAAGATCAACCAACACCCAACATATTTGAATTTTAGACCCTGGGGCTCACCGTATATATCAAAGTGCTAACCAAACATGCCTAGGGTTCATCACTCCCTCATACTTGAGGATAACATTCTCCATAACACTGATAAGTAGTAACTGCAATGACGACCTTACAATTACTTTGATAATGACTTGTCAGCGATCATGTTCTATTCTTTATCAATAGAGAGTCCATCCACTATTATTGAATGAACAAAATACTTTATGATAACATAATATAAGTGACTTGTACTCCCAACTTTATAATCATACCATGCACGCACCAAATCATCGCATAGTCAATGGACACTACGATTCAGGTCTTGAATTAAATTAATATATAGCATTCATAATATATAAACAGTGTTTTTATAAGCAAATAGATTTTTATTTGACAAGCCAATGTCATTACATCCTATTAGATAAATGGGTGAGGATAACACATTATCCCCCATTTAGTGTTCATCCACTATAGACTCCTATATGGAGTGCATCTCTAATTATACGATGCATAATCTCTATAAAAGGAAACAATGAGAGAGAAAAAAATACGATGATTAAGAAATAGAATTCTCTCTGAGTTTTTCCCTCTAGTATTCTTCCTTCTGTTATTTCTCTGAGTTCACTCTCTATTTTGATCTCTCTCTTTGGTAGCCATCAACCAATAGGACTTGGATTCTAGAATACACATAGAGGACTCTGGTAGCTGCTCTATTAACGAGGATCACGTTGCCGTAGGGACGGCTCATAACACAAGCTATCGGTTCGTTTGCTTCTGTTATTTTGGTCTACAAGAGGTAACCGAATATTTCAAGAATATAGATTGATTTTCTAACACTGGTATCAAAGCCTTTATGCTTGTTGTTCGCTTAATTTTTCATGAACATGCTTAGAATAATTTTTTGCAAATTTATTATATAAAACTATGCTTAATATTTATGAAAAAGTGTTTCTCATGAAATTAATATCATATTAGGCTAATTTTTCAGTATGTTGTAGCCAATATGCAAATATATAGATCTAAAAAATTTTATGCAAAAACTTCATTTACTTTATTTTTGTAAAATAAAATAAAGATGATATGACAGAAACTTGCTAGGTTTTTTTCTCATTCATCGTTGAGTTTTGGTGTATGAAAATTATATGAAAATATTCCTTGTTTCATAATCTTTCCGTACATATATTATTTGTAATGTTTCGATGTATAGTTTGTGAGATGAGAGTGTAATTCACCCCCATAGCTAAGAAGCTCGGAATATACCAACAAAAGCACCATTTTGTTTGGAACACTGAGACGATTACAGTGGTGATCTCAGACGCACGAAAAGCCATTAGGAATGTGGCATGTGAGACCCACGTGACTCTTAGTGAGGTGATGCACTGCTATAAAAAATAAATAAATAAAAACAAAATGTCACCCACTCACGCCTAATGGCACGTGGGGGCACGTGAGACTACTGTAGGGCTCCGTTTGGGATGCTATTTTTTCTAGTAGCTTTGGAATTTAATTTTATAAATTTTCATAATTTAAAAAAAAAATTCTAAACTTTTGTTTAGAGAATACCTTCTTCAGCTCAGTGTAATCATGAGCGAAGTGTCCCAAGTTTCCACAATTGTAGCATTTCAGCTTGGATTTCTCTTTCTTGCCACACGCTTCCCTCTTTTGCGCTTAGCAATATTGCTAGCAGCATTTGGTACTAAGTTTCCAACTACACCTTACTTATTCTTACCACCTCGTCTTTTTCGATTAGGCACACATGCCTTATCTGAGCCTCTCTGGGTGACAAAGACATTTGAGCGAATCGCCTCTTGGCATTCCACTTCCAGTTCCAAATAATGCGAAATATTAGAAAAAGTTTTGATATTTTTATTATGAGTTAATATTTGCTTTATTTGGTTCCAGGAATCTAGCAAAGAGCGAATAACTACAAGCACCTGCTGCTCATCTGTAAGATCATTTCTAGGAGACTTAAGATACCGGATCATTGCTGGTATCACCCTAAGGTGTTCAGTCATAGTCTGCTTAGAATCCATCTTATTACTTTCAAACTAAGTGTTAAGGTACAAATCCTTGTGGCAGTGGTTTCACCAAAAGTAATTTTCAGTTGGACCCACATACTCTGGGTAGTGGAGCAATTTTCAAATTCCCTAATTAGATCGTTATGCATGCTGCTTAACATAGTAAAATATGCACCACAATATTTCTTAACCCAGTCTTGATAGACTTCTATGTTTCGACGATGTTGGGCCGTATTACCCTTCTCAGGTGGGGTCATGCTATAAATCAGGGTTTCTAGGACTTCTTGCTCATTAAACAAGTATTGGATTTTCCTATGCCACATGTCATAGTCGGTACCTACTAGCTTTTCACCTCTTATGAGATTAGCGATAACATTCTTAAAGGCCATCTACATTCAAATTGCGTAAGGTGACATTATACATACATTCTTGACTATTTATTATTTACTTCCAGAAATCCAAGTACAAATATTTCATTGTTTAAAAGTTGTTTGGAAAAGCTGTCGGATTCCATTTTCTGATTCCAAAAAAATAAAATCTGGATACCAGCTATGCTGCCGTTTCTATCAAAAGCAGAATCTGTTTGGTAGTGTCATCTGCTGTCAAAATTTTAAAAACTGAAATCTAAAAATATATTTGGTAACCCAAAATAAAAAATTTTAAAAAAAATAGTAGTATATTTGGTTAGAAATTGTGTTTGAGTAATATAGTTCCAACTCATTGTAATCTACATAAATGAACAATACATATTATAACCTTGTTTTAATATTGCAAAGGTACATATTTGTCCTCACATTTTTATGTTACAAAATCATAAAGCATATGATAATGTTAAATATTATATGTTTAATCTTATACAAAACATGTGTTCTAGTAAGTATCCAAATTATAATATTACATTGATTATTTTACTACATAGTTCATTTTGCAATCACTATTATAAGTACAAAAAATATTACAATGATCAGAACAAAGAAAATGCTTATAATAGCACACCCACAACAGCCACAAAAAATAAGTCTTTCCCTACGTCGTGTTGCTAGTAAGTTCACTACTACTAAATCTAACTCTTCATCCTCGTAATTTTCAGTAGCATTTTATTGATGATGTTGATTATCCAACCAATAAAAGGAATCGACCTGATTTTATAAAATAGAACACAATCATTATTAAATGGTTAATGAAAAAAAAAATACAAATAGTTAATACCTTCTATGCTGGACACCTATAAAAGTAACAACCATAATTTTGTAAAGTTTTAGCCATATAAAGTCTCATTGAGCCTCTACCACATGCACATGTAGGTCCTCCTCTTTGTGGTCTAGACATCCTGCATCTTATACAAATCTAAGATAATAAATGAACAATTAAACAAAATACACTACACTACAAAGAAAATATAATCAAACATACCAAATACAATCATACATAATATCAATGCCTAGTTAGAAAATAAATTCATTACACATACATATCCTTAGTTAAAACCACACGTCCTTAATAAAAATCATACATATCCTAAATAAAATTACAACAAATGATCTTCGCGTATTAGCATCATTCTATATTGCATTGGCAATAGAATCACAAAACTCATTTGCTTCATGAAGTCGATTTTGAGAAAGATCAAGTCTTTGCCTTCTTCGGTGAGTATTAACTTTTTCTTGATCGTCATCAACAAAACCATCTCTCCCATATTTCATAAATATTTTATCTCGTTGTGCCTGCATTCTAATAAAATTATGAAGAGTACAACAAGCAATGCAATATATTTTTGAATATCTAAATCAAAAGGAGCGTGAATCCTTATTCGTGAACGCTCTTTTATCTAATAGATGGATATAGAGTTTGATCCATTGTCTCACCCATCATCATCCATTATCACTGTCCCAGTGGTTGAGTTATATCCAACTCTAGTCTCTTGCAACAATCTTTTGAATTATTTATGTGCAATCCTCAATTCACTGTACTTGTTTTTCAGTTGACGTTTATCATAACTATAGTTAGTGAAACTTTTCATTCCCATGATGAGGTTATTCCTACTAGAATTGAAAAATGTAGTCGTAAGTCTATTCCATTTTTTTTATTTCTTCCTCCATCAGTTGGATAAACTTCTCTTCTTTGGAAGCATTCCATATGTTTTTGTTATCTTTACCAACCTCAGTCACTTCATTATCTCCACTAATCAAATTGGTGGTCAATCAAACTCTATATCCATCTATTAGATAAAAGAGCGTTCACGAGTAAGGCTTCGTTTGGATTGATGGATTTGAAAGGATTAGGAGAGAAAAGAAAAGAAAGGATAATGATTTTTGTGTTTGGATAACTAATGTGGAGAGAAAAGAAAGGATTGGGAGAGATTTGGAGGGATAGCTTATCCCTCCAAATCCCTCCAAATCTCTCATTTCTTATTCCTCCAAAAATGAGAAGATTTGGAGAGAAATGATAACTGGTAAGTGATACTTTCATAATACCGAAACTGCCCACAACATTTTAGAATAAATTTTTTTTATGACATCTGAATCCTAACTTAAGATATTAGGGCATATCATCGTTCATTTCACAACACCATTGCAGCAGTAGGACAAGAACGAGCTCTCTTCTCCAACACCACTCTCAACGCATCTCTCTCTAGAAAGGTATCGTGTTTTTTTGATAAATCTTGATTGCTATTCCTTCAAATCTCTCCAAATCTTTTGTTTGATTTCAATTTTTGAACGGTGTCTTGTTGGTTTACTCCTGTTTTGCACTTTTATTTATTTGTTTGATCATCGAAAGTAGAGAATTGATAACCTTTTTAGATGTTTATTTTTATTCTGATAAAAACCACGTTAATTATACAGGAGAACTGGAGAAACCCTCATTCAATATTGTTTTTATAGGTTTTAATGAATCAACTCTCGTGGAATTGAAATGACTATATATAATACTAGTATATAACTTGGGTAATCTTACTGGCCGGTAAGTTCGAGCTTGTAGTTTGGTTCCAGTGTGGTGGCTCTGGATGGGCCATGCAAATCGACACTAGGCGTACGTTAGAAGGCTTCGCTGCTTATGATAGCAGTAGACATGCTGTGCCATAACTGTCTTGGCAATTTCTCACATTTACAAAGTGAAAACCCTTTGAAACAAAGCCTAAGGCACTGTCTAGTGTTCAACGTGGATTGTCGCTCATTATACAATCGATTACGAGTCAAGTGCCATAACTGTCTTGGCAATTTCTCACATTTACCACTTTGTTCACTTTTGAGATTGCAATCAGAAGTTCACTTTCATATATATGTATATAATATTATATATCACATAATAATGGAGCTTTATCTAGACACCTATTTCAAGAATTCAAATAATACAGGGTTCTAACAGCCGCTGGGGTGGTTTCTGTTGGCCTATGCCATGTCTTTTTTTGAAGCTGAGATTACAGAGAAAATATGAAAATTGATTGTAGGCCTTAGCTCTAATGCATTTATTATTTATTTTTTGTTTGTGTTTTTTCTTCTGTTTTGTGGTGAATGGGAGGTTTATTTACAATATAAAAAAAAAAAAAATTTCTTAAGCAATGTTGCAATTAATTCTCAAATATACATGCATAATTCTAATGTAAAAGTACTTTGGCAAAAATTAATTTCTGACTTTGCTTCACTTTGATCTCTTTCTTGCTGAAAAGCTCTTTTGTGTAACTCAAATTGATTCTAGCTGTAGTTATAATTTCCTTAAAAACAAAGGATTTCAACTACGGCCTTGGAAGAGTGAGCCTCTGAGTAATATATATACTGGCACCTTCTATTGCAGCAAATTGGAAACTACTTCATTTAGGCATATGGTAATGGCAGTGTGTTCATGATGTGATTGGTGCTTGTTTTTTACTTATTTTTTTTCTCAACTAGTACAAAAATTTAAAGCTTTTTTAAATTTTTAACCAAAATTTAGGCGAAAACTACTATGCTTAGCTTATAAAATTTAGGCGAAAATTACTATGCAAAGCAAAGAATGGCATAGAAATTATTTAGCCCCAACTGGCTTGCTTAGTTCTGTACTTTGGGAGCTTTGATATGGCACCACTGACAAATTTTTCACTCACTCTCTCTCTCTCTCCATACTTTTTATTTTATCTTTTCATTATGTTGTCTTTGTTCAGGTGACTATTTGTTATAACATGTTGCTCATTTGTCTTTAAAAGCTAAGTTCTATTTTTTTGTTTGTTATTAATGTATATTATTCTGAAAATTAATATATATCATTTTGTATTTTTTTTTATTTTAGATGGACATACAACAAAATCAGTTAACTATGTGGCACCAAAGACGACATAGAATTGCAACTCTTGCCATATCTATTGTTGTGTATTTGTATATGCGCCAAAAACATATAAACTACGTAGATAAACCTCTTACACAATCAGAGATTGAAAGACAAAGAACACGGGATAAACTAATGAACGAACTTATGGTAAATGCAAATTGTCGTAACATTACTCGTATGGGACCAGAAGCTTTTAGAAATTTATGTGAGATGCTTACGAGAGATGGTGGTCTTCGACCCACAAGACGTGCAAGTGTTGAGGAGCAAGTTGCCAAGTTTCTTCACATTATATCACACAATGTGAGGAATCGGACAATGTCATTTTTCTTTTGTCGCTCCGGCGAAACCATAAGTCGTGATTTTCACAGTGTATTAAGTGCAATTATATCATTGGAAGGGCAGTTTCTCAAGTAATGTAATGGATTGGAAGTTCCTCCGGAAATACTTAGTAATAGTAGGTTCTATCCATATTTTAAGGTAAACGTGATTAATCATTCTAATTCTCAATACTTAAATTTGATTTTTTAATATATAGTACATGTAAATTTTCATATAATAATTTATGTCAGAATTGCGTCGGGGCAATTGATAGAACACATGTTCATGTGAAAGTATGTAATAAAGATGCACCAAGATATCGTGGTAGGAAGAATTATCCAACAGTAAACGTGTTAGCTACTTGTTCATTTGACTTAAAATTTACCTATGTTTTGCCCGGATGGGAGGGGACTGCATCAGACTCGAGAGTTATGAAGAATGCACTTGAAAGAAGAGATAAGCTAGAAACTCCTCAAGGTAAATTTTCTTAGCATTAACTAAAATTTTATTAATTAATAATTAATATGAAGTTAATATTAATTACACTTATTCTTAATAGGAAAATATTATCTTGTTGACGCGGGATATCCATTAAAGGGGAATCTTATCACGCCTTATAGAGGTGTGCGTTACCATTTAAAAGAATATGTCGGGTGTCGACCAGAGATTCCTCGAGAGTTATTCAACATTCGACATGCATCACTACGCAACGCTATTGAGAGAGCTTTCAATGTGTTGAAGAAACGATTTCCTATCATAGGAAGTAGTACCGAATCGACATATTCAGTTAAAACTCAAGTTAATATCATTTTAGCATGTTGTATCTTACACAATTATTTAATGGGCATGGATCCTGATGAAATCCTTATTGCTGAAGTGGATCGGGAACTTTTAGATGAGGCTCGAAATGAAGAGCGTGCTCCAATAGAGAGAAGTGCAGATCATGCTGCAGGAGAATACTTAAGAGACTCAATAGCCGCACAAATGTGGAGTAACTATGTAGCTAATCAAATGTGATGTTTGATATGTTTATTTGTTTGTCATAACTTAAACTTATTTGTCGTTATTTAATTTTTCTTTAACTTCTTTTATGTTAGAATGTTATAAACTCCTACCTTGTAATTTTATATTTGAGTGATTGAGCTGACTTATATGAGTTAATTAATTAACTTCCTTTTGTTGAATCTCTATCATTTTTATTCTTTTCTTTATATTATATTTGTTGTTATGTAGATATAAGAATGAGTAAAAAATCAAGCAAAAATGATGACACCAAAAGATGTGTTTGGACATTGCAAATGGATGATATATTTGTTAATGTATTACATAATCAACATCTAAATGGGAATAGGGTTGATGGCACTTTCACCACAAAAGCTTACGATGAGATTGTTCAAGAATTGACGGAAAAATTAGGCATGGATATCAACAAAGAGAAAGTCAAGAATCGTATGAAAACAATCAAGGTTCGTTTTAATGAGTGTTATGACTTATTTAAGAATGGTTTGAGTGGGTTTGCTTGGAGTGAAGAAACAAAAATGTGGAGTGTTGAGCCGGAAGTTTGGGCATCTTTAATTGAGGTTTGCTTTCTAAAGTGATTTTTTGGTTCTTTTGAGTCATATTTTTTTTCTATCTTGAAATAATGTTAATGAACTTTTTTATGATTTGGCAATAGGCAAAACCACAAGCTGAGAAATGGAGGACTACGCCGATTGCCAATTATGAAAAGTTACTGGATTTTTTCGTAAAAGATAGGGCAACAGGGAATAATGCAACAACTGCTAAGGAGAAGAATCAAGGATGGGTTAACACCCATAATGAGGATCTTATGGAGAGCATCAACGGTATAGATCATTTAGTCTCACAAAATTAAGTAAATTTGGAAAATTATGACTTTATTGAAAATGACTTTGAAAATATGGTGTCTCCGGAAACACCTTCAAGTGTGTCTTCCAATAGGATGACTTCTTTAAAAGGAAAAAGAAAAAGAAAAAGGAATTCTTCAGTTGTTGACAAAGATGATGAAATGATTGACGCAATGAAAAGTTTTGCTGCACCTCTTGAAAAGGGGAACGAACTTTTGGAGAAGGGATATGATCTTGCGGAAAAGAAAATTGCTCTTTATGAGAAGTTTAACCAAAATGGAAAATCTGAAGAAGAAATCTAT
The DNA here is from genome assembly GCA_026545225.1 of Cornus controversa. Lineage (NCBI taxonomy): Eukaryota > Viridiplantae > Streptophyta > Magnoliopsida > Cornales > Cornaceae > Cornus > Cornus controversa. Next base: position 24,289,802 of record CM048851.1, on the reverse strand, counting down.
AATGAGTTGATAGCAATTGGAGTGGATGAGCACATAATTGATGATGCGTACATTTTCTTGACTGCGCGTGACCATTGTGACAAAATGAAATAATTTCTTGGTTGTCCATTTACAAGACGCAAGCGACTCCTAGAGAAGTTGATGGCTAATAATTCTGAACGTTGATTATGGTTTCAGTTATGTTATGTTTTTTTGGGGATGTAAACTTTCGATAACTTAGCAACATTTTGGACAGCTCATAGAATTTGCATGGTCTCTTATGTCTAACTTCCGTTATGTTATGTTATGTTATGTTTTTTTTTTTTTGTCATAGAATTCTTGGAACATTAAGATGTTGCAAAGATTTTGTAGTTTGTGATATTACTGTCGAAAGTGGTTGTGATATTATTAAATGAGCTCATGATGCCTTTTCTTTTAAATCCATCTGAAATGCTTTTAGAGAGGTTTAGGAAAATAAACTAGCGTTGGGTCTCTCTCTTGTCTCAAGTGCATGGGTTCAAATTAATAAGAAAATACATAATTGGAAGAAACTTGTGTTTTATTTTGTAATATAAATACGAAAGGGTATATCAGTAATTGGTTAGAATAGTTTCTTTTCTTTTCTCTCCTTTAGCTTATCCAAACAACAATGTTATCATTTCTTTTCTTTTCTTTCATAATTTATCCAAACACAAATACATGTTATCCTCTCCTTTCTTTTCTTTTCTTTTCTTTTCTCTCATAACTTAAATTATCCTTTCTTTTCTTTTCTCTCCTGGTTATCCAAACAAGCCCTAAGGATTCAGTCAAAATTACACCAACACCAAAAAATTACACACCTTTTATATTCTTCCGACATATGCCTATAAGTATTATATAACTATCATGTAAATACTACATGGAAAGGAACAAAAAGACAAGCCAAGTGCCTGATGAATGGAGAGCTACAATCTCATCAACAAAATATCACCAAGGTTCCATCAATGAAAGAGTTGGAGCATATTTCTTTCCCCAAATAAGAATACAGATGTAATGTAATATACAACATTTAAAAATTTGAAGAAAATAAAGAAAACTATTTTCTTGTTGCAAATTTAAGAACTAGTACAGTTAGGTCTATTTACTGCCACTGCTTGTTACCACTTCCAAACTTTTCTTAATCTATGCATGTTTATAACACCACCAGTGAAGCCCCATCCCTTGGGTAATTATATCCTCAAAATTCCTAACCTTCTACATGCACACTATTTGTGACTTTAGCTAGCAAGTGGTTTTAATCCTTCACTATTCGTGACTTCAGCTAGTAGGTGGTTTTAATCCTTCACTATTCGTCAGTTCTGATTAATGACTAGTGCAGAACAAAATTATAAAAGATTGAAAGTTGTTGTTAGATGATGTTATTGTAGTATTATTTAGTTATCAAGGATATTGTTGTATATAAAATTATTTTTGAATATATATTCCCACAAAAAGAGGTGTTTGCTTGCTCTAAACCTAATTAATATAATCACAAGTTCATGATTGGAATTAAGTTTAAAGAGGATTCAAATCCCAATATTAGTAACTTAAAGACACTATAGTACCCACATATGTTCTTTGAGATATTATGTAAAACACCTTATGTGGTAAAGCAAAGTACCCAGTTTATCTATATGTTTATAAAGGGCCTATCGACAGTGTCTCACCAAACAATCCAAGTATTTGTGAAATCCAAATTCCTGAATTTGAAGTAACTAAAAACAAACACAAACTATATATATACACCATATTCAGTACCATAAATTTCAAAAAATAAAAATAAAAATCTAGTATAATAAATTTTGTTATTTATTATAACAACGATCTAACAAAAAGTCATTCTACCAGAACATTAGATGAAGGTCTCTTGAATATTATGGAGAGATATATATTCAAAGTGCATACTGATCAAAGAAAAAGATAAGAAAATGAAAAAACAAAGAATGTTATAACGTATAAGTGTATAGATTATGGAGAGAGAAAGATCGAGAAAGTTCAGAGAGAAGAACTCAAGTGCTGATGATCGATGGTTTTTTGGTCTTGAATTTTTTAGGGTTCTAAGAATTGGGTTTTTGCTTAGATATGAGATTTTTAAAAAAATTGAGAGATTCAGAGAGAGAGAAGAGGAGGAAACAAATATTACTTGTAGATGTGAAGAGAGAGGACTGAGAAGAAACCACAACGTGAGATGCAGAGTTTTTGGTTAGAGTTGAGAGAAGTATATGGTTGGAGTGTCATTTATAACATATCGCTCTATAATAATAAGTGGGCACTGTAGCCGCTACAGTGCCCACTTTGTTTGAAATTTTATTTTGGAAGCTTGCTTTTGACACTTCCAAAATCAGAAGGAAATTGGCAGTCGGATTCCATAAAAAATTGGAATTTTTGAAAATGAAAGTGAGTTACCAAATAGGTTATCTACTGCAACTTTCATTTTTTTGGAAATGAAAGTAGAAATCTAAAAATAGAATGGTTTCTAAACAGCCCCTTAATATAATGAGATAAAAAAATTTGTCATGCTCATAATCATTACCCAATTGTATTAACAAAAAAAATATATTTGCAATTGATTTCGAACAAAATAATTTTGAATTAGAACGTATCTAATCCATCCACACAATAAATAGTCATACATTCATGTGAGCTCTACTTGAGCTCAATTAGCATTCTAGTACCTCGTGCCAAGAAAATTCTAAATATATAAGTATTATGCGTAATTATATCCTCATAAAACTTGTTGGAATTCTCGGAGATTGATACTTGCTAAAAATACAACCAAGTAAGTTACAGAAAATACTGGAAGGGTCACATTGGTAAAGATAGGATGACCAGATTAGTTAGAGAATACCTATTGGGGTCTCTCACTAATGTTACCCTTTTAACATGTGAACCTTGTTTGGTTGGCAAGAGCTGCCGAAAGCCTTTTGGAAAGGCTACAAGAGCTACTTGTCCTCTAAAATTAGACCATTCAGACATTTGCGAACCAATAAATGTGTAGGCACGCAATGACGCCTCTTATTTCCTCACTTTTATAGATGACTATACGCGATATGATTATGTATATCTAATTTCTCACCAGAGTGAGGTATTATATTGCTTCCAATGATTTATGACAGAGGTTGAGAATCAAGTAAAGCAAAGAATAAAGGTTCTTCGCACTGACCATGGACACGAGTATCTATCACACCAGTTCAAGGAACTATGTGAATAAAATGGGATACACAGGCATTTGATAATTTCGCATACGCCGCAACAAAATGGTGTTACAGAGCAGAAGAATCATACATTATTAGACATGGTTAGGTCATTGATGATGTAAGCTAACCTCCCGATTAGTTTTTGGGGGGATGCTTTAATGACTATTGTCTATGTCTTAATTGTGTACCTTCCAAGTCAGTTCCTCAGACCCCTTATGAGCTTTGGCATGGTCGAAAGCCAGAATTGGGACATTTATGTCCATGGGGGTCAGTAAGTTATGTTCACAACACTTCTCATAAGTATGGGAATATGAGCCCAAGAGCTAATAACAATATTTTCATTCGATATTCTGAACACTAAAAAGGATACGTGATGTATGGTGAATAACCTAACAAAATAATGACTACAGTTAAGTCGTGAGATGTCACTTTTATTTAGGATGATTTCCCGAGAATTGATGATGCTAAAAAAAATCTTGAACTCTACGAGATGGTGGATTTAGAAGATAACTTTTTTCCTTTTAGCGAGGGTTGGGAAATTAATTTCTCATCCTAAAATCGCCAAAGAGGATAATAGTAATCTTCAATCCATTCCACAATTGGAATTGAGTGGGAGTCCACAATTAGACTCACAAGAGACTCAAATTCATAGGAGTGAACGTGGAGTAATTCCTTGTCATCATTTTGCAATTGAGGGGGACATACTTTTATATACTTTATTGGATACAGATGAGCCTGCTTCTTCTCGTGAAGTGCTCTCTTCACCGGCTTGTAAAGAGTGGATGATTGATATGGAGGATGAGATGAGTTCAATGAATAACAATTATGTTTGGGAGTTAGTTGATCTTCCAAGTGGGTGTAACACCATTGGAACCGAACAAGTTTTAAAGGTAAAGGGCAAAGTGGATAGATCAATTGACAGATATAAAACACGTCTTGTGGCGAAAGGTTATACTCAAATGGAGGGTATACACTATGAAGAGACATTCTCCCTAATGGTCAGATTTGCCTCTATTCGCCTTATCCTAGCAATTGTCACACATATGGATTTAGAACTTTTTTAGATGGATGTTAAGACTACATTTCTTAATGGAGAATTAGACGAAGAGATATATATGACTCAACCAGAGGGTTTTGTAGTCAAAGGACAAGAGCGTAAAGTTTGTTGTCTCAAACATTTTATTTATGGTCTCAAACAATCATATAGACAGTGGTACAAAAGGTTTCAAATAGCCATTTTGTCTCATCATTTTGAGACGATAGAGGAAGACCACTGTATGTATATAAAATGATCCAAGAAAATTATTCTTATCCTTACATTATATGTTAATGACATCTTGTTTACTGGAAACAATTTGAAGGAAATTGTCGCCACTCAAGAGTGGTTGTCCTCTAATTTTAAGATGAAGGATATGGGCTTAGCTAGTACTATTTTAGGATTGAAGATCATGCGATATTGCTCAAAGAAACTTCTTTGTTTGTCTCAAGAGACTTATATAAAGCGAGTCCTTGAACGATTATGGATGCATCACTCCAAGCCCATTGACACTCCTATAGAAAAATTATGCGATTTACATCTTGGTCAATGCCTTAAGACAGATGAAGAAAAGAAACAGATGTCCAAAACTCCTTATGCAAATGCAATTGGTAGTTTGATATACGCTTTGTTTTGTATTCAACTAGACATTTACTTCACAGTCGGATTGGTTAGTAGGTTCCAGAGTAATCCTGGACTTGCTCATTTTTAAGCAATAAAGAGAATTTTCCAATATCTACAGGGTACCACCGATCTCATGTTATGTTATAAAGGTAGGTACTTGAGATTAAAAGGATACAGTGATGCTAACTGGGCTGGTAATAGGGATGGACGCAAGTCCACTTCAGGTTATGCATTTTCTCTTTGTGGAGGAGTTATTTCTTGGTATAGTAAGAAGCAAAAATGTATAGCTTTGTCTACCATGGAGTTAGAGTATGTGGCTTGTTTAGCTGCAATGCCGAAGGCAGTTTGGTTGAGAAGATTTTTGCAACGATTTGATATAGCACCAAATAGTTAGGAGACAGTAGTCATCCATTGTGATAGTATGGTAGCTTTGGTATATGCAAAGGATCCTAAGTATCATGGGAAGACCAAACACATAAATATTTGTTATCATTACATTCAAGATATGATTATGTAAGGAGATGTGGTATTGAAACATATATCCACGACCAGTATGGTGGCTGACCCATTGACTAAATCTATACCTAGAGATGTTTTTACATCCCATGTTAGAAGTTTGAGTTTATTTAGGATTTGATGTACTGGACACCATTAACATTTCTATTCATTGTTATAAAAATATATGATTTTATGTTTATATTGAGATGATTGCATACATTTCTTAAAATATCATCAGTCATGGATTGGCTCTCTCACAAGAGCAATTCTATTCATTATTATAAAAATATATGATTTTATATTCATATTGATATGATTGTATACATTTCTTAAAATGTCATCAGGCATGGATTGGCTCTCTCACAAGAACAATCGCCTTGGCGCTTAGATAGCGAGTAAGATGAGACATAGAATTCTTTGTGAGTGAGAGAATTTTTATATGTCGCCTTGACAAGGTAAAGATGAGGGTCTTGTGAGAACTGAACATGAAGATATACCACACACTTCATTAGCCTGACATTAGTAGAATACGAACCTTTAAACAGGTACTGATAGAGTGATTGTGTTGGAGTGATCAAGTTGGCACTGAGATAATGACTAGACTAAGATTCGTATGACATTCTATGAGCATGACATGCCCAATTGAGTGGGAGCTTCGTTGTAGCATACGTAACATACTAAATGTGCTATTTAAACGGCCACTAAAAGAGAGTGATTGAAAATATCCCTATTTCGTCATTGTGTGAAATCTTAGAACCATATAATTTTGGTTCCACTTATACCCTTATGACCTAGGACTATGTTATAAAGAAAAGACTTAATGACGCTACTTTAGTATGTACCTAAAGGACCATGAATCATGCGGTCTGGAGGGGCATATCTAGGAAAATGGTTAGGTCCAATTAGATTAACATGAGTAACTAGGAAAGATAATTTCATAATACACTATTGTGTTATGACTCAAAGACGGGGTGACTCTATTGGAATTTGTTTCCTGACATAATCCTAAGTACAATACAGATTGTGGGATTCAAGCATCGCTTTAAGAATAAGTCTCAAATGGAATAATGGATGCGGAATCAGGTGTAAGGAAATAGTCTGGGGCATAGATGAGATTACTAGTTTGTAGTGAGGTGTTATGTTATAGTCTGATGGTAGCTTAATATAATACTCCTACCCTGATCTTTCTCGTCTGGTCACATGATCCATTTCCTGTATGTAGAGATGAGATAAAAGATAAGAGATATGGAGAATTCAGAACTCGCGTATGTGGCTGAGTGGAAAATATTAGATAAATGGGTGAGAATAACATGATATCCCCATTTAGTGGTTCATCCATTATAGACTCCTATATGGAGTGTGTCTTTGATTATGCGATGCATATTGCATAATCTCTATAAAAGGGAACAACAAGAGAGAAAAAATATGATGATTGAGAAATAGAATTCTCTCTGAGTTTTTTTCCTCTGGTATTCTTCCTTCCGTTATTTCTCTGAGTTCACTCTCTATCTTGATCTCTCTCTTTGGTAGCCATCAACCAATAGGACTTGGATTATGGAATACACATAGAGGACTCTAGTAGCCACTCTATTGACGAGGACCACGTTACCGTAGGGATAACTCGTAATACAAGCTATCAGTTTGTTTGCTTCTGCTATTTCGATCTACAAAAGGTAGTCGAATATTTTAATAATATAGATTGATTTTCTTTTACATCCCAATTGGTGCTATAAAGGGTATACAATTCCAACAGTTTGTGGTTCAGTTCAGGATTGTGGTGACGATGTTCCTCATAGCCAAGTGAACATGGGTTATGTTCCTATATATCCATATAGGCCTCTGGCCTATGAGAATTATTCCTATAATAAAAAGATTGGATTCAGAGGAGTTGCGGTGAATCGACATGATCGAGGTAGACGCGACATAATCTGTAAATATCGAAACATTTGTGAGTTTCAGAGAAAACTTGATTTACTCACTTTTAATGAAAGTTTTATCGGAGGATGTCTTAGATTGGCTTGATGAAGTTAAACAATTTTTCGAGTATTTTGAAATACCCAAAAATAAGCAAGTTCCCTTTATAGTGTTCAAGCTTAAAAGATGGGTTTCAACTTGGTAGGAATAGACAAAGACTAATTGAATGAGGTAAGGAAAATAATCTGTGAGATCGTGGTACGAGATGAAGAGGTTGTTAGTGGCTAAATTCCTACCACCAAATTATAAGAGTAGATATTGTACAACCAATATCAGAATTGCAAGAAAGAGAGTTGGTTTGTGAACAAATTTATTGAGAAATTTTACAATAAAGGTAGTGACATCAAGGATAATAATATTTGTGTTGAAGTAACGAGTGATTTTATTGAGATTGACCATGAACAAAATTTTATTGCTTCACCTCTTGGAATTGAAGATGATAAAGTTGAGGAATTAAACATGACAAAAGAAGAAGATGGTGACAAGAAGTTCGATATTGAAAGTGAGCAACATGGATTAATTGATGATCAACAGGCCAATAATTTTTCCAAATTGCATGACCAAGATGGTATGAAAGAATTCAAACATCAATCTGGTGAATGATTATCACATAAAGCAGACGATGACATCAACATGTGTTTTGAATAAAATCCATTACTTCTAGATTCCATTGAGAATGAAGTCAATATAGGTGTCATAAAAGCTACCCAAAAAGGCCTAGAGAAAAATTCACCATGTGAGAAACGTAAAAAGATGAAAGCATGCAAGCAGTAAAGAAGTTCTGATGATGTACGCGCTCTAGGAGTACTTGTGGAAATGAAAAGTATACTTTTTGGGCCAATTTGTTGGGATTTAGTTTAGTGCAAAACATGTTTCTCTTGCTGATTGTTTTGAGAACTCCATCTTTATCCTAAGAAACCAGTTGGTAGAGGTAGACGTAGACCTTAGAAAATTGAAATACATTGATAACTTTCCTCTATTTGGGCTTTCACGTCAAAAGATATTGTGATGAGGGTGGAACTCTGTTCCATGAAAATTTCACATCAGTTTATAAGTCACATTATACGCGGCTAAACTCGAGGACGAGTTTTTTTGAAATAGAGGGGACTAATGTAGGACAATTATATCGATGTAGTCGACTTTTTCCTGAAGCAGTTCGATCACATCATTTCAATTCAAAGAGACACATTCTTAATCCGAAACGACCTAATAAGTAAAAGAACTCACTAGATTTAGCTAGTGGCTTATGTCATTTTTTGGCTAAAAACATTCGTTTAGGATTCAAAAATCACTTTTTTCTAGTCTTGTTGGAAGATTGCTGATTATTTTGGGTTTTTTGTTCGGGCCCAAACGAACACAGATTTGGCTGAAATTTTTTATTTAGCTATTTTTAGTAATTAGATTTCTTACCCTTTTTTTTTTTTTTGAATCTTCTGAGAAATTTAATTTTTTAGCAGCTTCCCTCTGCATTTAATTTTCTTAAGTTGTTAGGTTTATTGGTGACTAAGTTGCTTATTATATTATAAATATGTGTACTACTTTTTGGTGACTAAGTTGTTGATTCTATTATAAATATGTACATGGCTAGATAGCAGAAATCAATCAATTCAATTATCAATAATATATCAGATTGCTTAAGAAAAGATTACGGCTTAATAAAACTAACAAGATTACAACATTATACAGGTTGAGCCCAAAAAAATGAACTCGACACAATTAATTAAATGCGTTAAATAGATTGACATGATTATGACACGAACACCATTAAGGTCAATCCATGCCAACTCAATGTTGTGTCAAATTTTTCCACGCCTAGAAGGGGAGACGGGAGTCATGCAAGTTTATTACAAAATTCAAATTAATATAAGTGTCGTGAAAGCATTGTTGTTTATTGTTAATTTTGCTAGCTTTAACATTAGCAATTAATACTGCGATCCACTTTATACTCTTTCAATTCACTTTTTAATGCAAATAATAAAATTGTATTTCAAAATCACTCACATTACATGTATGCTTATCACCTAGAAAGTACGGATACTTCACCGAGGGTATCGTACCCATGTCGGACACTTCGTAGAAGTGTACTGACATTTTTTTTTAAGACACTTCTTGGACACTCCTTGAACATATGTCGGACACTTCGTAGCAGTGATGTATATTCAAGTATTTCAAATAGAAATTCTATATTACTAAGTTATGATTAAAAATCTAAGCTAAATATATGTAGAAGACTAAATAAGTTTAATTCTTCAATTTATTTTAATCTATTTATTTATTTTTGTTTATAAGTTTGTTTGATTGTTAATTATATGATGATGAATTGAAATATTTATGTAATGTGGTATTTTTTTATTGAATAATTAATGTATATTAATATATTATTTTATAATCGTATCATCGTTGTATCCATGTCCTGTGTTTTTAAAATTTTTCGTATCGTCATGTCTATGTCGTATAATACTCGTGTCCGTGTCAGTACTTCGTAGATTATCACCTACTCTTGCACTCTACTTGAGGAATCATTGAATTATATTCTTTATTTAAAAATCAGGTGGAGTGACAAGCAAACACTTCATCCCTTTTTAGTGTATGAAATTTTTTTTTTATTGAGTCCTCGTATTTAGCTTGAACCTTCTTTTTTTTTTCAGACGATTTTCAAATACGTATTATATCGAATTGACAAAAAAAAAAATTTACTATTTAATCGAACCTATTGGGTATGAATTGAATAGAACCATCAACTAGTGTAAAGTTGTTAAGAGACGACCATTTGCAAAAGTTGTCTATTATAAATGAATTTGCCAATGTTTCTATAAACATATTTATTTGCAAGAGACATTTTTCTTGATACAACATTCACTTTATATATATATATATATATATATATATATATATAACATCATGGGAACACTCTCCCACAATAATCATAATCAAATGGATAGCACAGCTATTCATAACCACGACTCAAGCAAAGTTATGCAGTCAATGGATTTCATGAGTCCCATGGTATTTTACTAAAACCAGAGATTAGCACACTAGAAAATGATAGGCTTTGACTAATTTTTCTGACTTTCAAAAGAATTATAAATTTACAATTGAAACCGTGTTTTAGGAAATATGTCCCATTGCTAGTTCCACGTTTAACTGAGGAATCTCACGACTAAGATAACTCTTCCCATCCCTTCATGATTTGTCATTTGTGCATGTGGAGGACCATTTTGTCATTTAACATTTCACTTCAAAAAGTTGGACAAAACTTTTCCACTTACATTTCCACTAATCAAGTTAAGGGGAAATGTGATTTTCTCTTTTAACCCTCAACAATTATTATGCTATTTTAGTTGAAAAGTAAAGTTGGATTAAATGGATAAAAATAAATGAAGTACTTAGCAATTTTTTTTTAGCACCATGAAATTATATTATACATCAAAAAAGGTGAGTGTGTGTGTGTATATATATATATATATATATATATTTGTAGTAAATTACACTAACCAATCCTATAGGAAGAGAAATTACGTAGATTGCCTCCATGATATTAAAAATTTACACTTGGTTACCTTTGAGGTTTGATTGTAGGCATTGGTGCAACGGTAATATTGTCCCATTGTGACTTGAATGTCACAGGTTCAAATCATGGAATCAATCTCTTCATGTAAAGATAAGGTTTCGTACATCTGATTCTCTCTGAACTCTACAATGATAAGAGCTAAGCAAAATACTTTTTTGGAGGGTCATTATTGCCCTTGAAATGTGTGTAAAGATGATAAAAAAATGTTTTAAATGTGGGCAAATTAGTAATATAATGCTATATTTGGAATGCATGAATGAAATATAATAGAATGGAATGTAATGTTCATTCCAACCATTCTTTGATAGGTGAGAAATTTAAAGTGGGAATGACCATTCCAAGTCCATTCCCGGGAATGAAAATAAAAAATAAAAATTCATTCCACATCTCAATCTATGGAATGGTCATTATTCCATTCCCAAGTAAAATTTTAAAAAAAAAAATCACGTTCCAAAAAAACCTCACGTTCCATGCCCAAAAACCCCCACTGTCGTCGCCACCATCACCACCGCCTTGCACTGCCACCTCTACTTTTGTCCACTGCCGTCGCCGCCTTCCACCATCGCTACTGTTACTACCATTACCTTTCACCACCGCCATCTACACCACTATTGCCTTCCACCACCGCCTTCCACAACCACCTTCCACCAACACCACCACTTACACCACTGTCGCCGCCACGTTCCACCACCACCATCGCTACCTTCCACCACCATTGCCACCATTTCTTTTAAAAAAATCATAGAAGAATATTATTTTGTTAGTTTAATTTATTTATCACTGATAGGAGTATTTTGGATAATTTAATTTAAAATTCATTTCATTCTTACATCATTTCATATTTGTAACAAAATAGTAGAATAAGAATGACTATTCTATTCTCATTTGCATTCCATTCTACTCATTCTATTTTTATTGAGATTTTATTCTATTTTTGCTTACCAAATGTAAGCCGAACTTCTATTAACTTTATCTACCAACAAGGTATGACTATAATTTTTAAATACGACAAAGAGGTCTTTATAATTTTGCTTCCGAAGGAGATGTCAATTCAATTCTTTTAATTTTGGTAGATAAGTCACACACATCTATTTGTCTTATTGGAGACTCATAAACTCTTACACCTTTATTTCAAAGGAGGAATATATACTTGCACCCTCTAATTCACTCAATTAAAGGGTGTGAGAATAACTATTTAATCGTTAATCTGACCTGATCCAATTCAAACGTTGTGATTTGATTTGATTGTATAACTCAACAAGTCGGTATTCGATTCCAAAAACAAAAGAACAATTATGAGTAATTAAGTTCACCATTTAGAGGTCAAGAAACCAAACTAGTCCGAATGGAACTATGATTTTTAGACATATATATTTGTTTTCATTACATTGGGTAACATTAAACCAAGGTTTACATATATCATTTTCAAACCTTAACCCTCATTTACACAATTACATTAATAAAACTATATTTTATTTTTTGTTACCATATATATATATATCTTAATCCTAACAAACAAAACACCTACATAGTTTTTCCTAGGAAGACTTAAATTTTCAATCTTCCATGTTGCAAAGTTGAGAAAATACTTGGAATGTCAATTTAACCTAACTCGTTGGATCCCGCTCCTAATGATCTTGGTTTGGAAAGTGAGTTATAAAGTCATCAAAGCCCGAACTTGCTCCGACTAATAATAAATATATAAATAAATAAATATTCTTTTATTACTTATAGTTTTTCTTTTTCTTTCTTTTTTATAATAGTTTTAAATTTTAACAACTTTTTTGTTATTATGATTATTAAGTATTTGTCTATACTATTTTTTTCATATAATTTATTTTAAATTTGTTCCGGTGTGAATTAATTTTTTTATTATTTTTAAACATGCATGTCTAGGTGTCCCGAATCCATCCCAAATCTCAATGCATGGCAAGAAGAGTTTTAGAAGAAAAAAAACTATTTGTAAGACGACTTTGAGATAGAAGTGTCATGTCCCAATCCGTACAGTGAAATTCCTAAAAAAATATTAAATAATAGAAGAAATTTAATTTTTGTCAAAAAAAGTTAAGTTGAATAAGATTTGATTTAGCAACATAGTTAATACTATTAGATTTAGTTAATATTAGATTATGTTTTGATGTGAGCTTCAACTAGTAGTACAAACGTGCATCGAACCCAAACCATTCACGCCAATGAATCTACCATCAATCTGCTGTTACTCTTAGTTAGTTGGAGGAGTACCATTACTGAGTTGTAGTACCTTATAAGTAAGAGAAAGCAAACTTCAATTGACAGCCACTCTGCTCCGACGGTCTCAGCCAAAAACCGCTGCCGCACATGGCGGTGACGGACTTTTTCGTCGGCGAAATCGCCACCGAACTCCTCAAACAGCTGATAAGCATATCCAGAAAGTCCGCCCTCTGCAAGTCCATCGCCCAACAGCTCATCTCCACCATCGAAGAACTGCTCCCCATAATCCAAGAGATCAAGTACTCCGGCATCGAGGTTCCGGCCAACCGCCAGCGACAGCTCGATAACCTCTCCGAGACTCTCCGCGGCGGCTTGGAGCTCGCCCGAAAAGTCCTCTCCTCCAAACGCTGGAACGTCTACAAGAACTTGCAGTTGGCGAGGAAGATGGAGAGGCTTCAGAAGCAAATCACGACGTTCGTCAACGGCACGATGCAGGCGCACGTGCTCGCCGACGTGCACCACATGAGGTTCGAGTCGGCGGAGAGGTTTGATCGGCTCGAGGGGTCGGCGCGGCGCCTGGAGCAGCGGCTCGGAGCCATGAAGATCGGCGTCGGCGAGGGTGGGTGGTTGGGGGAGGCGGTGAAGAGGGTGGAGGAGGAGGAGAGGTACGAGGGTAGTTTGGTAAATTTGGGGGTGGGGATGGAATTGGGGAAGAGGAAGGTGAAGGACATGGTTATTGGGAGTGATGATTTGGGTGTGGTTGGGATTTGTGGGATTGGTGGCAGTGGAAAGACTACTCTGGCTAGAGAGATATGCAGAGATGATCAAATTCGAAGTAAGTCCAAAACCCATATACTAATTTAGTACATGTATATGTATGTATGGGTTTATTGTCTACGTTTGTGTTTCTCAAACAACTTTCTTTACTTACCTCTCTGTTTGGTAACTGAGAAAATGTATATTGAGAATTGTTGTTCATGTTGTTGTGTTACTCAAAAATGAAAATGACAACTATGCTCAGTCTAGTTAAAATTTTAATTTTTGGGCCATTCTTTTAATAGCTCCAAGATGTGTTGGTCTCATATGATCAATTAGAATAGTTGATGAAGTTTGCTCATAATGATGACAAGTTAAAATGATAATTGATGAAGGGATATATATATTAATGGACTTAAATTAGCTTCTGGTTTTCTATATTCAAGCTCATCTTCTTACTCTAAGAGTTCTTATAGACTATGTTTTTGAGTTCTCATTCTAGTGAAAATTTTAAACCTCATAATTTTAAATTTTTCGGGCAATTCTTTTAAAAGCTTAATGATGTGTTGGTCTCATATGATCAATTAGAGTAGTTGATGAAGTTTGCTCATAATGATGAAAAGTTAAAATGATCATTGATGAAGGGATATATGTTAATTAGCTTCTGGATTTCTATTTTCAAGCTCTTGTTCTTACTGTAAGAGTTCTGATAGACTCTGTTTATTGTGATTACTAGGTCATTTCAACAATAGAGTTTTCTTCTTGACGGTGTCTCAGTCTCCAAATGTGGAGCAATTGAAATATAAGATTTGGGGAATGATATCAGGAAGCCACTTTGCAGATTCTAATGATATGGTGCTGCCACAATGGAACCTGCAATATGATTTCAGGACTGTTGTGCGAACACTAGTGGTTTTGGACGATGTTTGGTCACTCTCGGTGCTCGAACAGCTCATTTTTAGGATCCCCGGATGCAAAACCCTTGTTGTTTCACGATTTAAATTCCCTCCAGCAGTTATCAACTATGAGTTGGAGTTGTTAAGGGAAGATGAAGCCATGTCCTTGTTCTGCCACTCTGCATTTGGACAGAAGTCCATTCCTTTCGGTGCTAATGAGAAATTAGTCAACCAGGTATTATAATCAAGCACACGAATATTCTCACTCTCTCTTTAACTATTTCTATTGCTGATTGGAATTGCTTTCAATAGGTTGTTGATGAGTGTAAAGGGCTTCCATTGGCTCTAAAAGTTATTGGAGCTTCGTTAAGGGATAAGCCTGAAATGTTTTGGACAAGTGCCAAGAACAGACTATCACGGGGCAATCCTATATCCGAGTCCCATGAGATCCAATTGCTGTCCAGGATGAAATTAAGCATAGATTACTTACCAGAGAAGGTCAGGGACTGTTTCTTGGACTTGGGTTCCTTCCCAGAAGATAAAAAGATTCCCCTCGATGTTCTTATTAATATATGGGTGGAGTTGCATGATATTGACGAGGAAGAAGCTTTTGCAATTCTTGTTGATCTTTCTGATAAGAATCTCCTCACCCTAGTGAAAGATGAACGGTACGTGGATTGAAAATCTATATGTAGTTCTTGATTTCTCGTCCTGCCAATTACTTTGTTCATTTAGTCATATTATTTGATGTTTTGTTGATTTTATCAAAATTTGCATTCCTAAAAACCATTAGTTTGTCAATTTGGCAGTGCTGGAGATATGTATAGCAGTTACTATGAGATTTCTGTATCTCAGCACGATGTGTTGAGAGATCTGGCAATTCACTTGAGCAATCGTGAGAACATAAATCAAAGAAGGCGATTGCTTATGCCAAGGAGGGAAACAGAGCTCCCAAAAGAATGGGAAAGGAATGTGGATCAGCCATTCAATGCCCAGATTGTTTCAGTCCATACAGGTATTAACATCCCATTGCTGGATTGCTTTGAATTAACTCGTTAAGATTCAATTATGGCAATACCTGATTGTTACTTTATTTGAAATAAAATAAACCGAATCCACCTGCATGTTGGGTTCTTGTAATGAGGTGTAACTTTTTACTCTATAAGCTCACATTTGCTAACTTCACAATACAGGTGAAATGAGAGAAATGGACTGGATAAGCATGGACTTTCCCAAGGCTGAAGTTCTTATCCTGAACTTTTCATCAAGTGAATTATTCCTTCCTCCCTTCATAGATAACATGCCCAAGCTTAGGGCATTAATATTGATTAATTACAGCACCTCAAATGCTGTACTACACAATGTATCAGTCTTTTCTAATTTGTCCAACTTGAGAAGCCTGTGGTTTGAAAAAATCACTGTTCCTCAATTACCAGAGACTACAATACCCCTCAAGAACTTGCGCAAAATATCTCTAGTTCTCTGCAAGGTTAACGGCAGCTTTGATCAATCAGATATGTCTCTCCTCTTCCCTCGCCTCACAGAACTCACAATGGATCACTGCATCGATCTAGTCAAGCTGCCTTCAAGCATCTGCAAGATGTCCTCACTCAAGACCCTAAGTGTCACGAACTGCCACGGTCTCTATCAACTGCCAGCCGACTTGGGTAATCTGAAATCTCTACAGATTCTGAGGATATATGCTTGCCCGGAGCTGAGAAAGCTTCCTCCTGGCATTTGTGACCTGGTCTGGTTGAAGTACCTTGACATTTCTCAGTGTCTTAACCTGGAATGCCTTCCTGATCGGATGGGTGGATTGATTAGCTTGGAGAAGATTGACATGAGAGAGTGTCCACAGATAAGAAATCTGCCCAAGTCTGTGGTGTCATTGCAGTCTTTGAGTCGTGTCATTTGCGATGAAGAGATTTCTTGGCTGTGGAAAGATGTGGGGAAGGCTATATCAAATCTTTATGTTCAGGTTGCAGAGGAATGCTTTAATTTGGACTGGCTTGCAGAATAAATAAGCTCTAAAACTGTGTCCTCCTTTCCTTAATATTTTTCTTCTTCCTGTGATATTCATTGTAAATAATTTGTAGTAAACTGAACTATAAAATTTAGGTTGGTTCAATGCATCACTCTTCTATTGACTTTGTGTGTTATGATTGAGCTATTTAAACCAGAAAACAAGTATTACTTTAAAGTCTAGTCCGCAATAAACAGTAACTCAATACAACGACATGATTCCTAGGGTTATTTGTTAAAGGATTTAAATATTAAAGTTACACATTCTCTGACTATTTAAGTTTTTAAAGTAGATAGTGATAGTCTAACTATTTAAGTTTTTAAAGCAGATAGTTGTTATAACGATATCCAAACAAACAAAGTCGTGAGTTTAACTATTTAAGTTTTTAAAGTAGATAGTTGTTATCACGCTATTCAAACAAACAAATTCGTGAGTTCAATGATCACTGTCATTCAAATAACATGGGGATATAACTTGTTTCATAAAAGAAACTGGTCCCAACTTCTTCACATGGGGCTATAACTTGTTTCATAAAAGAAACTGGTCCCATCTTCTTCACAGAGCCGGTTGGTAGCCTTGGCGACTTAGGGGGGTCATCTAAGGGTCCGATCAATAGAAGGTCTCTATTTTTTTTTTCTTTTTCTTAATAAGATTTATTAAAAAAATTATTTTTTAAAATTATTAGATTTTCTAAAAATTTTGTTTCCTTATATTTTTAAGCCTCAACCAATAGTATAGATTTAATAGTGAGTTCAAATAATTTTATTCTAATATCATTAGACTTTCTAAAATTTTTGTTTTCTTATATTATTAGCTACCCAATATTTAATAGTAGGCCCAAATAATTTAATATACTTCAAAACTCCTAATTTATGTTCTTATCTCACTATGTCCTCTTTTTTCTCGCTGTCTCTCCCTCCATTCCACGCTTCTTTTATGAATGGTTGAATATATACCTACCCGATAATTGTGAAAAATTAGGATTATAAAACTTTCCATCTTCTCCTATTAATTTTTATCTATTTTTTTTCTCTATTCCTCACGTTTTTTCTTATTCTCTCATTACAACATTTTTTTTTTTTGTTATAATTAATAATCAAACAAAAAAAATATTTAGGTGAAGATTCAGCAAATGAACAATCAAATGATCTAAAAGAATTAGAAGATTATACAATAATGAAAAAAAAAATATTAGTAATTTATATTCATAATGATAATAAAATGTTATAAAAAATAACTCTTTAAGAAGAACATAAAAAAAATGGAAGATAGTGAATAAAGTAAAAAATAAAAAATAAATAGATTGATCTTGACAAAAAATTATATTCTATTCTCATAAATATCTATGCATCTAAACAATGATAAATATTATTAACTAAAATTTGATATTAATATTTTACATATTAAAAAGTCACTTTCATATTTTTCACTAAGAATTTAAATTATATTGAGCCACTGCCTTCTTCTTCTTCGCGAATATGCTTTTGAGAATGATCCTTGAAAGAAAATTCCATTCAAATGTTGATTTTTTGGACATTTGTTAGCATGTCCTCTCATGTCTCTCTCTCTCTCTCTCTCCTCTCACACACACACACACACATATATACATGTCCTACCAAAGTTAGGTACTTAGTATCAATGGTAACGTACGAGTGACTCTTGCTATGTCAGTCACATCCTCTGAGCGTCATTGACTTGCATGCTTCAAAGCTAACTATTCTTTCAAGCGACTGTCAAGACTCAAGCTATGAAGAAATTATTAGATAATCCAGACTATGGTTCGGTCTAAATAAAAATTTTTAATTAAAAAAAAGTGAACTCGTTAAAATTTTAAAGATATTTAAAAAAAATAAAATAATTTTTTAACCAAAGTATTTGACTCAGACCGAGATAATCTCAGTCATTAGATGCAACAGTGTGAGAGTCAATGAAATGTGGGCCTGTATGGTATAACTCTAAAACAAAAAAACAAAACTATGAATTTGAGTTTTGATTAAATTGAATCATGAAGTGGACTCGTAGAATGTCTAATAATTTCACTGTCGAAGAGATCAACGAAGAAAACTTTGTTATCATTTAAAATAATCTAGTGATGTGTAACATGCAAATGTATGGACTTGATAATTCTAGTAATAAATGCAACGCGGGAAGAGAAACGTGTGGACCCTTCTACTAAAGGTTTTAGAATTTAGAGGCACTCGCTTATGGCAAATAATCAGTAGCTTTCACTTCCAGTCATGGAAAGTTGGAGAACATTCACACTTGAGAGGATTTGTGTGTGAAAAATTTGCAATAGGAAAATGATATGTCGTTGGTTGAGGTGTTTCAATCCTTTGTTGTAGCGGATACTCTAATGTGTTGTCGTATGCTTATTGTGAGTTATGCGGTATGAAAACAGATTAATTAATTTAGTGTGAGATGTTGTTTCTTGTGCTTAGAGGAGAGTGAATAAGTCTTTTCATCTAATTTTTCTGATTGATTAATTATTCAAAACAAATAACAATTATGCATCCAAATCAATAATAAAATAAATAAAGAAAGTAAGGAAAGTTAAAAATGACACCATAAATTTTACGTGAAAAACCTAGTAAAGGAAGAAAAATCACTGGTGAAGCGAACGTCTCTGGAGAAATCAATCCACTATTTCGAACCAAAGTACAACAGACTCACACCCATTTCATTCTAATAAGAACTTGATGTTGAACACCTTAGGCTTACTCTTACGACTCTGCGTCTAATTGCTGCATACTTCAGATTAATGTCACAATTCTTTCAAAAGAGTAACTTAAAGAACACAAAAGTTACACAAACAATATGTCCACTTCGTAGCGATCGTTTATCATTCATTTCAAACGATAGAATCAATGTTGAATTAAGAAATCATCATTGCTACTCTGATCGTTTCTCATTCCTTTCAATCACCACTACTTTGATGTAAACTCCGAAAATCTCATTGGTTAGACTGAGAAGAACATCACAACTTAAACACTCCATGTGTATGCTCAAAAATAAATTCAGAAAAGATTTTCTATTTGTACACACAAATTTTGAGTCTGGGAATAAGATTAAAACACGTGGACAAATAAATCAAATTTATTAATTTCAAGAAATATGGGTTACAAATCTCTGTAGATCTTTATAAAAGAAAGACAAATTCATTTGATTCGATCTCCTTGGTGATCCAGATTCAATGATTGCTGGAGCTTAATCTTGAATTAGATTAAAACTTTAGTAAAGAACGACACGTGGATGATGT
Organism: Cornus controversa; assembly: GCA_026545225.1. Taxonomy (NCBI): domain Eukaryota; kingdom Viridiplantae; phylum Streptophyta; class Magnoliopsida; order Cornales; family Cornaceae; genus Cornus; species Cornus controversa. The sequence continues at coordinate 24,269,784 of CM048851.1, read as the reverse complement.
GCTTGTTGTTCTTCTCCTTCAGGGTTTTAGATACTTTGGAGCTTTGAATTTTGAGTGAAGAATCCTTCAGAGCCTCAGCGTTCTTTGAGAGTTTTCTTCTTCTCCTTTCTCTCCTCTTTTCTTTCCACCTCTGAACCTTTATTTATAGGCTCATTGGAAGGGTAAACTGGTAATTTTCTTCCCTTCTGATAATTATCCTATTAATATATATAAATATGATAACTATCATTCGGATGATAATTATCTTTTGTGATAATTATCCAATATATATATGTAATAATTATCTTTGATAACTTCTTAGATAATTTGAATCGGCTCATGACCCATTTATTTGTGGTAGATCTAGGTTTGAATTATCTGACTCATTGGGCCATATTTCAAAGTGGATTAAATTGAAGATAAGCCCAAATTATATTTTGGGTCCATCATGTAATTTTTTTAATTTCTACAAATTGCCCCCACTTCAAGTCTCGCACTAATAGCAAACTCTTTGCGTATTTAAAACGAGACTTGAAGTAAATTTTTTTTTTAAATGCAATTTCTCAACATCCAAAATTTGGACACTTTCCATGACATGAATTAGGATTGCTTAAATTTCCTTCTTTGAATGGAACTATGATTTCCTAGTTCTCATTTTTCTGATTGAATCAGCATCTTGAAAATTCTGTTCCAACTAGAAATTTTTTTCTTTCTTGTCCAAGTAGAATTAGAATCTTGAGAATCATTTCACAAATATAATGTTGTTGACTATATATGTGTGACCCACGCATCAAACCTGTGGCATCAATTTCTACATTCAAAAGATACACCACGTTCTGTCGTATACTTTCCACAGACTTAAATTAATGAATAGGTGAAGGAAATCCTACCTCTTGTCCTATTCATCTTATTCTCACATCTTAAAAAGTAAGCAAAATTTCTTCATTTTTTTCCTTTCTTTATTATTTCTTTTCATTGATTTGATACATTTATCATGTGCCTATGTAGCAGGAACTTTAACATGTTTACATGTATGTACCACCAAACACCCAAAGTTTCATTAACTAATTTTCTACTCATCTCTTTCTCTTATATAGAGGTCCTCTAGGGTGTTCTTCAAGTAGAAGAAAATAGGAAAGTGTTGAGAAGAAAATCTGCCAGAATATTTCCTTTGACTTGCAATCTAATTTTGACCTTGAATAAGTGTGATTCACAAAAATTTTATGAAAAATAATATCTTGGGTTTCAAGTTAACTTTTCACAGCCGCTGAGTTTGCTCAATTCCGGTATCCAAGTCGACAGATATGGTCAAATTACCATAACTGGAGTAATATTCGTGCAAAATATTGAAACTATTTTGACACGCTATTTTTGCCCCTTAAATGTCATAATTAGGGATTATTTGTGAAATAAAAATCTATTCCCCTATGAATAAGCTTTCTATAAACTCTGGGATTGTATTAATCCGATACTTGAGATGAAAGTTATGACCCAAATAGTAAGACTGCATAGAAAAGTCGTGGACTTTATATTTGTTAAATTTGAGCCTTTTTCGCAAACATCACTATAAACCTGGATTATCTTTATTTTCTCTGCCTTGGCCTCCACTTCTTTTTCCCTTTTTTTTTATTTTTTTTCAATGATAACTTTGCAGTGAGCAAAATTTTTCTTTCTTTTTTTTTTTTTCAGTAGCAACTTTGTCTTCCGTGATTGCTATTAGCCATTTTTTTTTCCAGATCAACTTCTACTTGTGGGCTCTACTCGAGTTTTATGTTGCCTTTCGAACAACGTACAGATCCATTAAACTCATCGAGGAAGACAACTTTACACTTTACATGAATCACTCAAATCTTTTCTTACAAGTTCAAATTTTTTTTCAATTCTTGCAAGTTTTCATTCCTTTTCCACTGATAGACAACTTTTCAAAATACTTCAAATTGGTCATTTGATTCTTTTAGAATATGGAGTTCAGAACGCCATTCATTTGTCCTTTTGGGGTCACTTAGTTCATTTGGAACACTTTATCGTCCCTTTGAAGTCACTTAGTTCCTTTGGAACATTTTTCGTCCCTTAGGGGTCACTTAGTTCCTTTGGAACACTTTATCATCCCTTTGGGCACTAAGTTCCTTTAGAACATGTTTTGTCCCTTCGGGGTCACTTAGTTCCTTTGGAACACTTTATCGTCCCTTTAGGGTCACTTAGTTCATTTGGATGAGGATATACCGAAGACCGCTTTTCGTATTCAATATGGACATTATGAGTTCCTAGTGATGTCATTTGGGTTGACGAATGCACCGACGACTTTCATGAGCTTAATAAATCGTGTCTTTAGTGCTTACTTGGACAAATTTGTTGTGGTGTTTGTAGATAACATACTAGTATACTCACTTGAGGATGGTATCACAACTTTTAAGGGAACATCGATTTTATGCCAAGTATGAGAAATGTGAATTTTGGCTAACAGAGGTAAATTTCCTTGGACATGTTGTGTCAGGAGGAGGAGTCTCTATGGATCCTTCAAAAATTGAAGTCGTAATGAGTTGGGAAAAACCAAAGAGCATTTTTGAGATCTGTAGTTTCTTGGGCTTAACCGGTTACTACCAACGCTTTGTGAGGGACTTTTCACGATTGGCGGCACCTATGACACGACTTACTCGTAAAGGAGTTAAGTTTGTTTGGAATGAAGCTTGTGAACACGCATTCATAGAGTTGAAGGTTCGATGGACTTCCGTTCCAATTTTGACTATTCCCGAACGTGATTTGGGGTATGTTATCTATTGTGATGTTTCGCAGGACGGTGATGTAGGATATCTCATAAATGGGATTGTATTTCAGCGATGATGGAGAAATGGCAACATTGTTCACACTTATTGCTCAACCAACTCTAGTGAATCGAGTGATTGAGAAACAACGGTAGGATAGTGAAATGGAGACCATTCACACCCGAATTTTGGGTGACAAAATGGTGAAATGTTGCACAATCTATTCTAATGGAGGTTTGAGATTCAAAGGGAATATGGTTATACCATTGGTTTGTAGGGACGATGTACTTAGAGAGTTTCATCACTCTAGACTTGCAGTACACCATGGCGATACCAAAGTGTACTATAATTTGGGTTGACAATATTGGTGAAAAGGAATAAAGAATATTGTTGCTCAATTTGTGGCAAAGTGCCTTACTTATCAATAAGTAAAGGCCGAGCATCAAAGACCGGTGGGTTTGTTATAACCATTACCGATAGAAATGTGAAACTAGGAGCATGTCACCATGGACTTCGTAATGGGACTACCTAGGTCGAGGAAGAGCCACGACGCCGTATGGGTCATCGTTGATAGATTGACCAAGATGGCTCGTTTCTTCCTATTCGGGTTACTAATGATGTGGATGCTATGAGTCGATTATACATTGTGCAAATCCTAAAAATTCATAGCGTACCAGTTTCTATTGTATCGAATAGAGATCCACGGTTCACATAACAGTTCTGGCAGAGTTTTCAGACAGCTCTCGACACCGATCTTCATTTTAGTACAGGTTTTCATCCTAAGACGGATGGTCAGTCTGAGAGGACTATTCATATTTTAGAGGATATGTTTCAAGCTTATGCCTTGAATTTTCATGGTAGTTAGGATGATCACCTCCCATTTGTAAATTTTACTATCAGGCTAGTATCGAGATGGCACCATTTGGGGCCTTGTAGGTCGCCCATTTGCTAGAACGAAATTGGTGAAACAGTGGCTTTGGGAACCGACATAGTCCGAGAGACCACAGAAAAGATTAAAATGATACGATAATGGTTGATTACTGATTAGAGTCGTCAAAAGAGCTATGTTAATAGAAGGCGACGTCTGTTGACATTTGAGATTAGAGACCATGTGTTCCTAAAGGTTCCTCCACGCAAAGGATTGATGCGGTTTGGGCATATTAACAAGTTATTGTCACAATTCATAGGTCCATTTGAGATCTTAGAGCATGTGGATGAAGTTGCATAGTGCTTGGCATTACCACCACAAATGTCAAGTGTGCACAACATATTTCATATTTTCATGTTGAGGAAGTATGAACCGGATCATTCACATGTACTAAATTAGACGGATCTTGAGGTAGAAATGTCTTATGAAGAGAGACCAGTAGAAATTATGGACTCTAGAGAGCAAGTGTTTCAAGGCAAGACCATCCCATTGGTCAACTCTGGAGACATCATGGAGTCGAGGAGGCTATGTGAGAGCAGGAATAAGAATTTCGCTCAAAGTATCCCGAGTTATTTGCTACTTGAGGTATGTCTTAGTTTCAAGGACGGAATTCCTTGAAGGTTGGGAGCTTGTAAAGCCTTGAAATTTCTTTCTTTATTACAATTAATTATGTTTTAATTGTGATAAAACATAATAAATTGGTTTAAATATGAGTTTTATGTGTGATGAGACTTTTTCAAAAAATTTTGAGTTTGGGTGTGGGACCTGGGAGGAGTAGGATGACTCGGAAGACTCCTACGAGTCTTGAAAATTTTTTATAAGGGCGTATATGAATAATTGAGGGGCTTAAAAAATAAGTTGGGAGAAGAATATGTTATTATGTGATTAGTAGAGAATTAGTAGTAACAAGGAGCAAATTAAGAGAAAGAGATGGACTTAGTTGCAACTATAATAAGTATAAATAGATTTATATAATTTATTTCACCACAAAAATTAGATTTTCTATCATCTCTCTCACTACAACTTCATCCCAACTTCTCTCTAGAATGAAGATGACTTAGAGTAAGATTTGAAGATTGTTCCAAGAGGAAAGATTGTTCTCCTCATCATTCTCTTCAATTTGATTGATTCAAAGTTCAATTTGGTGAAGATTGAAGAATTGGGCAAAACTAGGGTTTAGAATTGGGGATAGCTCAAAAGAGAAAGTTGTTCTCCTTCGCTACGACCTATGCATCTACGGTTCGATAATCAAATTCGGAGAAAATAGAAGGTTTGGTGATTTGTGAATTTTTGAAATTTAAGCTTGGAATGTAGGTAATGGTGTTCTCTCCACCTTATCATCGATTCCTTAGGAATTGATGTTGAATTCGAATTGTTTAACATGTTTATAAGTGCTAGAAAGTGATAATTGTGAGTCTTGTATGTTTTCTTATACTTATACTTATCAATTGAATCTTCACATGATAGTTATGATTATAATAATGTGCATTAATATTGTATATAAATGTTTTGTTGAATTTATTGATTGAATGCATGTTGGTATATGTGTTTATATGAGCTATACATGTGAATTATATTTACATGCCATATATGCTTGAAATTTAGGATATAATTATTTTTTGTTAGAGCGAATTATTGTTGTGGAAACTATGTTATACATGTTGAACGCCACATGTTTGATAAAATGCATGAGAATGTTCTTTTTCTACTAAATTTTATTTTATGAGTGCCTCGTGAGACAATTGATATTGCATTGTTATATGCATGAAAATGACATGTTTTAGCATGGAAACAAGTGACTCAGAAAAGCAAGAAGAGCCCGGAGCCCTAAGGTGCAAAGCCCTGAACTTGGCCAAGGAGGTTTTGTCTAGACCTTTGGGTTAGTAGTCCGTAAAGTAGAATATTGGTTTTGTCTAAACACTCGCGTTAGCTACCCATAAAGTAGAATATTTAGAAAAGTGGTTTGAAAAATCCTTGACTTGTGGATCTACGAATACTCCCACCTTGTCTGATTTCGAAACTTATGGAGTTGTGATAGTCATGTTGATACTTGTATAGCCTTCTATTAATTGAGTATTGTTTAAGATTATGATTCATCCATGTATTGAATTGAGATTCCATAAACATAAGCATTAACGTATGCCACGTAATGTGTAGGAATGCCATGATAACATCTCACGAGCATTAAAAGTATGCCATATAGTAAATAGGAATGCCATGATTGCATTTCATATAAGTCATGTCAAGTTAATGCATAAGTTAGTTTGGGCATCTCTACTGGGCATGTTGGCTCCCACCCCCTTTTCCCCAAACATTTTTACAGATAAGACACCAGTGGACGATGGAGCTTGAGGTGCTAGGATCAAAGGATTCGTTCTTTTATTTTATTATCTACGTTATAATTCATATGCTTTGTTTAGGCATTTCTCAAAATGTTAGAATTTGAACACGGGGTAAGGGATCTATGCTTTGTATTGAATATGATTATTTTAAGTCTTAAACAAGTGTGATTTATGGTGGACAAATGTTTAAGGATTCTTTTATACTCTTTTTACGTGAATGAATAATCTTAATAGTGGAAATTATGGTTTTGATCCACAATTATGGGTTGGTTTGTATATGTGAGCCTTTGGGAATTTAAAATGACATTGTATTAGGATTTTTGGACTTTCGGTCAGCTGGTTGGTCTTTCAGTCGACCGATGATGCTCCCAGTTTTCAACTAGCTGAAGGGTGTGACGTATATTTTTGTAATTGACAATCTTCAATGTCAAAACCAAAAATGGTCGAGTTGTAATCTTTGAAGGTATATTCTTATCATTGATCATATAATTGAAGTCTCAGAGTGAGCATGAAATTCTACACCAAGCATGCAAGGCTTCGTCAAAGAATGAAGCTTGAATCTTCGGTAGAAGCCATCAAGGGTCTGAACAAGGATTCGATCAATTGAAATTTCAAGATAGTTCCAAATGCATGAGGACATCATTGATCACAAATGAGAGTCACGCAAGTAAAGTGGTGAGAACACATATATTTCAAACTGGGAGGTTCCGATCTTGAAAAGAGAGACTTTTAAGCAAAATAGTGAAAAATTCAAGGTTGGACCGGTCCAAGAGGTCTCAGCAACTCAGAATGAGTTTGCAACAGGGTTGGACCGGTCCAAGTAAAGCCTAGACCGGTCCAAGTTGCCTGGTATGCGGGAATTAACCTGTTTTGTCCAGTTTTAATCGACTCAGATTTCATTCAGAACTTTCCTAAAACGTGGGGACTTGTTTTCTATTGATTTTTAACTTGTTTTTGAAAAATAAAATTAGGATTTTTAATCTTTATAACATCTCATATGATTTCTCTCTCATTTGGCTTTCAACAGAACAGAAATTCATATTTTAGAGAGAAAAAGTATTGAGATATTTTTCAAGCAAAGAATTTTTTCTCTCAAATTCTTTGTTTATATTTTTGAGAGCACACACATATTCACTAAATAATTTAGGGTGTCTCTATTTGCTTGATCAAACTGTTCGAAGACTGCATTGAAGATTTCTTCGTGATCAAGTTACTGGATTGATTTTTTCTACAACTGTTTCGTTGGTGAGGAAGAAGAAGAAGATCGAGTTATGAAGGAGACAAAATACTTACTGAGTGTTCGTGTTCTTCCAATTACCCTTCTGAGAGAATTTTGACGTTAGTCGGGAATCTGCAACAGTTAGACGAGGTAGTCACAATTGTAAGTCTGAGGTGTTCCGTATCAGAATTCTTGTCAGAGTGGAGTGAGTGTGAGTTTGGGACATAGTCTATTGTACTTTGCTTCGACGATAGTGGATTTGCTTTTCTGGGGCTATAAAGCCTCACCTGTGATTTTTTTCCTATCTGGATTTTTCACGTATATCTGGTGCATTCTTTACTTTACTGCACTTTATTTTATTTACTTGCTTTGTGGGATTGCTTTAATTGTAATTGGACTTAAAATTGGATAATCTGAAAAATTAAGCAAAAAGCGAGTAAACCTAATCACCTCCCTCTAAGTTTTAAATCTAACTTTCGCAGCCGCTTTCGCTCCGCGCAGCTCACAAATGGGAGTCCATCAACTGACTGAAATTGGACTGACCTGAAACTTAATTGATTTCAAACTTCAAACGATGAGAATAAATGCATAGACTAGTGGGGCCTCCTGGGATGAATAATGATGAGTGCACGTGCATATAAATATGTTTGTACAATATTGCTTCTGCGGTTATAAGGTTATTGGAATAGTTCAGGTAGTTAAATGAATGGGTTCACTCTCGAAATTTGGACTCGGAATGAAAATTTCGGTGACTCGAATTTTAGGGCATGACAGCATCGAATACAAATTACAACTTGATAAACAAGTTTTGACACCGAAATTTTTTAATTACAATTATATATCTCACACTTAAAACAATCAAGATTTAATTATGTTAAGCGCACTATAACACGGTGTTGTAAACTACAGAAGATCCTAACTTAAGATTGAGATCCTCACATTTCAAGGACTGCGAGGGAGTGCTCACAGGGTGAGCAACCCCTTGAAAGCACTGCTCTTTGGTGAGTGTTTTTGAAGTTTTTCCGTTGTGGAAATGCAAAAAGTTTATCCAAAAGAAAAAGGACAAAAAAACAAAACGATGGTCCAAACATAATTTGGTAAAATTGTTGCCATTTTAAAAAAGTTCAACCAATAAGGGCTAAATACTGAAAGTACAACCAAGAAAGGGCTAAAAATTGAAACCATGATTCAAATGTTTGAAAAATAAGACAAGAGTATATATACACTTGTTTATACATACATATATATACATGTATATTGTTATACATATCCAAACAACACACGTATATATATACACACATATAAATATCTGAATATGCATACACATGTATACACTTCTTTTTTTTCCTAACAAGCTAGCAGAGGGGTGATGCTCAGCACACATATTTATTTGAAAAGCACATTTCTATTACATTACATATATATATATATATATATATATATATATATATATATATACACACAGTCACACACACATGTATGTTGTCTAACACGTTTTATTTCATACTTTCAGCTCAAGTCTATTTATGCGGTCCTATATTGAGCACATTTAGACGTGTCAATTTTCAAGAATTCCAAAAAGTTGTCAAAGATTTGAAATCAAAATTATGTTCTTCAAAACTAGTCTTTATTTTAATTGTATTTTCAAAATGCTACCAAAGAATTAATTTTCAAAATGTTTTGTGTTTTTTGATATTCAAAGTCAAAACTATTCCTAAAAAAACTAAACAAAGCAAATCCTAATTTTCCGCATGAATTTTGTCTATGATCAAAACATTTTATCAGAACTATTCTTGTTACATTGCGAGTATTTAATTAGAGTGATAATACATAAATATATTAACGGTTATATGACAAAGGAAAGAGTGCTACACATAATTTTATATTTTGATATATAAACTCTCTATATCTATACAATTTATTTCCAATCTTCTCCTTTCCACCTCATATTAAAGAGAAAAATTAATTAGTTACTACTCCCCTTGTACCATATACTAGAATAATTATAGCCATAGGTATAATACACGTGCCAAAATCCACCACTACACTTATGACTGTGATTATCTCGATGTACACTACAACGAAAGCAACCAAGTTATTTTTTCATATTAAGAGTTGTGTCAAAAAACTTAATTCGTGATATAATTTCTTTTAGAAATTTAAAAATGTTATAAAAGTAACAATTTGTGAGATCCCAAGACATGCATTTAGAAAATGTAAGAATTTGCTCATATCTAATTATGATGCAGATGTCGAATTAGACAGTTTCTGAATAAATTTTTGTAAGTAGATAATGACATTATGATGATGTCATCAACATAATAATGTCACACTCCACTCACACAAACTCATTCGAAAACAACCGAATTCAGAACCTTTAATTAATACTTCATGTCATTTCAGATTTTAACCTAGTGATTGCCAAATGCACTAGTCTTTAAAGCCAAAACAAATTCATATTACATAGACTATACAAATTTTGTCTATGATCTAAAACAAGATGAGAAAATTGAATGAAATGGAACTTCTCCCACACACTATAAGCATTAAATTATACCGCGAGTAGTAATATACAAGCCCATAAAGTGTTTTCAGAGATATCTAGAGGGGATCAACTCATGTATCCTAAGAGGGAAATTGTAGAACTCCTCACTTCTGCTATCTCCCTTCCTGCTCTGGAAGGGAACCCACCATGGAAGCCCCCTGTCGTCCCTGCGCTTCGGGTCGAGCGTGTTATCTAGCAGCGTCGCCACAATCATCGCCACGGTAGGAGGTGAAGAGAATAATGTATTCAGTACATCATTGAACTGCAAGCAAAAACAATAGATGCAACCACATCAGAACTTTTAAGTGACCATTTTTGAGTTGCTTCTTGGTTGGTTGGGTGGTTCGGGGCACAACATAACAAGTAATTCAATAGACCAGCTCACCGGGGAAAATTGGGAGACAGCAAAAAGAAGAAAACAGGAAAAGGAGAGAGAGAGAGAGAGAGTAGGAAAACATACAAACTTTAAGGCAGTAGTTAAGAAGAATAAATCATTGTTAGTACTTGGTAAGAATTTTTGAAGCAATACAGCACTTCTCACATCACTCCGACCTCTAACCCTGATTTCGGACACATGATCCAGGCAGAGCTTAATAATTCATTCAAGAGTCCTCCGGACCATTAGGGAAGATGGGAATTAAACGAAAAGAAGCAAACAGAAAAGAGGAAAGAAAAGGAAGACATACATGAAAACATTCTAACAGCATTATCAAGATAAGATATAACGAAAACGCAAAAATTCTACTAGTGTGTCATCGAAGTTAAAAGAGAACTGTGAAACACAAACACGAGTAATAGTAAAATTGGTAAGAGTGGTCAAGAGAGAAGTCCCAAAAATTACTTTATTTATATAGTTGATAATAGGTTTTTATATGCCAATGCCCATGTGGTGCATTAATGTCCTTAAAACTTTTAGCTCCTCACATCTATCTCTGCCTCATCTTAATAATATGTCACCAATGATGAACAACATGAAGAAACTGAATAATATCAAAAAGTAACAACTGTATCTGCTTACCCAGCCAGCATCGGTTTTAACAGGTCCATGACCAGCCGCATCGGTGTGCATGACAAAATATTGTGATACTGATATCCCAAGGAACAGAGAGAGACCCAGTATGTAGATGTTCCGCATGGAATTCGGGTTTGCAAATTGAATGAACGTAATCCCAGTAGCAGCTGTAGGAAAATAAGTATGCATAACTTCAAATTAGAAGACGAGCAAAAGTTTACAAGCAGCAATGCAGCAGGAGAACTTACCAACGATACCGTATAAGACGCAGTATATGGCAGCAAATATTGGCAAAGGTATAGATGCGAAGAAGGCCCCGAACTTTCCTGAAAGGTGTTCTTAATCATAATACAATAACAAACACAAAACAGCCTTGAATACAGTTATGATGAAGGTACGAAAAACAAACCGAATATGGAGAAGAAGATCATGAAAGCAGTGGATATTTGCACCACCCTTCTGCTGCCAACATGAGTTAGTCCGAGCAGGCCAACATTTTCACTGCATTATCATTCAGATTCATCATTAAGAGCTATACATATATATATGTACAAACTCGGCCAACCCCATCCATATGGAACAAAGGCAAGGATGATGATTAAGATGATCTACACACACAGATTCTTTAAGCTAACTATTAAGGGTTACCAAACAATAATATCAAGGTTTTTTTGTGGGATAATTATTAATCTGCAAAAGCATACCACTTTCTCCCTCCCATCCTTTCTACTCTTTAGATGATGGTTTTTGGAGCTACCAGGGGATGGTCCAGCAGGACTTCCGATTTAAGTATCAAAAGTAAATTGGACAATATAAATACATAATAAAATGTAAGTTCCCATAGGGCATCGAAATCTCAAAGGGAAGGGTGCACAACTTAACCCGACATCCATGGCTCAGTTTGGTCCTCCAGTGAGGTCAGTTTGGCCTCGGTTCCAAAATTAGGATTGTTTAGCTATTGGTTGACCAATCAGTTTCCTCAAACCAACCCTCTTATAACCATAATCTAAGAAGCACAAAAACAGATACGGGACACGGATATGACACGACACGGATACGGCGACACGACAAATCCTAAAAGATTAGGACACAGACACGGTGGGGACATGGCGAATGATAAATATTTATTTTTATATAATATTTGATGTCATACTTTAAATAATTAAAAGTAATATTATTTTTCATCAACCTAATAGAGAAAAAATTCACAAATCATAAGTCACAAGTATACAATTGAATCTACTCCACAACAACAATAATTATAAGAGAACGATGTCACAAAGTCATAAAACCAAATCAAAACGAGACATTAGAATAAAAACTAGTCTTATCATTTAAACATCATTCCAGCCTCCTCCAAATACAAAAGTATCATCAAAAAGTCACATGTAAAAGATAGCAGTTATACATTAAGAGAAAGAAGAGTAAAAAAGAACAAAGATGAAGAGATGAGATGGGCTGTAGTTGAATTGTTAAAACAACCTTTCTAGAACTTGTGTTTTGTTGGGAAAAAGAAAGAAAGAGGCTAAAAAAAGAGAAAAAAGCAAAAAAAATTAGGGTTTTGTTAGAAAAAGAATTAGGGATTAGTGAAAATAAAGTAAGAATCCATGGAAGAGAAAAGATTCATGAAAACAAGAGGAAAAAGAGAAAAAAAAAAATTGGCATGTCCAACATGTGTCCGCGTTGTGTCTGAAAATTCATGGCGTGTCGGACGCGTGTCCACGCCGTATCCGAAAATTAAAAAAAAAAAAAAATCAGACACGCTTTTTGACATGTCCAACACGTGTCGGGGTGTGTCTGACGCGTATCCGTATCCGACACGGATTCTTTGCCTTTTTAGGCATGTCCGTGCTTCATAGACCATAATACATGGCTTATGCAGCATGTTTGGGAATAAAGATAATATATATTGGAGAAAACAAGTTTCCACAATCAAGTGTGATTATGAATGATGCACCCAAATTCTAGCTTTTCTAAATATAATAATTACATAACAAACTGAGAATTTCATCCCATTCCACTTTTTTAATGAAATGCAGTCTACACGCATGACATGAGCCTCCTATAGTGGATTTGACATTAGAAGAATAATGTATTAGCCCAAGTTTATGATCCATTCAAATTTTAATTGATAAGCTTGTTAACCGCAAACCCATTTGACTAAACCAGAGTTTTTCCTCATTTGGTTTGGTTTGGTTGTTCAAATCTATGTTTCAGTCTAGGCTGTGATATCAAGAATGTAACTAAGCCGGTTAGGTTCGGGGTAGCATCTAACCCATGTGTGTAGACCAGATAGTTGAGTTCAACTATTAGATCTAAATGCGTTTTGTAAGTACTAAAAAGGCCCCATAAGTATGCAGAGAGTCGCAACTTGCAACTGGCATGTAGTTGATTTAGATATTCTATTTTAGACGAAAATAGCAGCAAAAAAGTATTAACAACTTTTACTAGTCTTGATAACATTTACAGCATAAAATGGAGCAAAAACTTGCCAAAACTTAATAACGTGTAACTGTTATGACAAATATTTCCTAAAATCATTACAAGCTGAACTACAGCATATATTCAAGAATTATAATGCATATGATTATGATAGCAGCATCAAATTCTTACACTGATGCGGTAGTACCAACAGCGGCACCAAATATCCCATCAAGCAGCTGACCAACACCCTGCACTCGCAAATGACACAGCCAAATGATTATCATCTCAAGGAAAAGCTCATGGGGAAGAAGGGGAATAAAACAGAGAACTTCTAATTCAGCATATGGACCTGCAGACCGATGCTTCGGCTAAGCACATGTGCAGGAGGAGCTGTAGCACCTGCAAGCCGTGCAGCAGCAAAAAATGTTCCAGTGGACTGCACTACGAATGGATAAAATGACTAAAGAAGAAAGAATTCAAACAAAAACTTTTTCTTTACTGCCTAGAAAGAAAGGGAAACAAGTTTATTTTCATTTTCTGCACCAGTTCCAAAAAATAATTTTTTCAGAGAAGCAAATGTTTGGAACAATGTTAAAATTATTAAATCAGCAAGTTGAGTTGAAATGACAAAAGGAAAACTAAAGGATTGTTATACACCGAGTCAAAGTAGGGTAGCAACTAAACCTCTGCTGATGAAACAAGAGCAGCCCCCATCATCCCAAATACATGGCTTGCTCTGAATATGGGAGCACCCCATTGAAAAGGGTATGGAATTTTGATCCTATATTGAAAGACACATCAAGAACATTTCATAAAAAGCTATTTTTCTGAAAGGTAAACCTAACTTAAAAAAGGAATTCTATTATAGTAGAATACCATGGAGCAGATGACATGAGAAAGGAATGATCCGTGCGGCAACTACGCTTTGTTTGCTCCTTAACATTATTGTAAGCACCAGCTGCAGTGAGAATAGCAGCAAAAGCCCATACAATCCCAACACAGAAGAGCAAAGCAAACCTCTCGAGTATGGAACGGCTGGTTTCGTGAAGGTGCTTCAGATACTGCAGCAAAAAATAATATATTTCTGATTTTCTGATTTTGCTTCTAGAGAAGAGCATCAATAAAACATGCAGTTTAACATAGATATATCACCTGTTGGCATATAACCAGTAATATTAGCATGGGCAGGCCAATCTCCACACAATTTCCGATCTGTGGATTATACATGGGAGTTATATAATGTTTTTCATATTAAAGTTTCAGTGTCACTAACACTGAATCAATTAAGGAAAAGAATACCTGAGGGAAGCCCCTTCCAAACAGACCAAGACCAACCACACAAACCACTGGTACAATAACAATAGGACTGAAGAGCCTGCCAAAAAGAAAAATAAAAACAATTCCAAAAAAATTCAAAAAGTAAGAGTAAATTAGCTCTTTTTTTTTTTTGTTAGGATTTTAAGTTTCAACACAGAATTATTAACTAGGCTAGTACTTGCAAGTCTAGCAAAAACGAAGAATTGATAATGAAGTAAAAACTGTGTTACCTTGTTAAATTGCCCCATGCCAAACTATATCCTAACAAAATATTAACGAAGGAAGACACGATTAGAGATCCTTGAATGCCTCTTATAGTGTGGGTGAATCTCTGCAAGTACCACATCAAAGCAATCAAGAAAGGTGAATTTTGAATGTTAACAACAAAACTATATCATCAATGAAATCAAGGATTTTAATTGTAATTAAAGGCTCTGACTTAAGTACCATTAGCAACTTCAAATGTAAAGCAAGGTAGTTCACAATGAAATAACCAATATTACTGTCAATTATCCATACAGAGTGTTAATACCTAAACACAAGTGGAAGATCAGTGCAATAAACTAAAATGAAGGTGTTGACAACTTGAGATGCAATGGTTGCACTGGAGTACAATATAGGGGGGAGTCAAATTAGAAGACTTTGTCAGATGGAATGAATTCCATTCATTGCATCAGCAAGCAAGAATCAGATTGGAGTTTAAGTCACCAGAACGATAAGAAGTTCATAGCGGTGCCTGATATAAAAGCAGGTATCTCTCCAACTAGAGCGGGGTTGCAATAATGCATTTGTGTAGCGAACCCCGAGTAGATGGGAGTTGAGAATAACACTTTCTAAACTTGAGTTGAGGAGTACAAAATTAAAATTAAAGACTGAACTTTAGAGGAATGAAAGTATGCATTTCATCAAGGAAATAAGTTAAACATTCAGAAACTATACAGAAGAACGCACAAAGTCCAATGTAAGTAGCGAAGTATCGGCAATGTCAGTGATTTTTGCATGTAATAGTAATGAATTATGGAACTTTTGCAAGTACAACATAAACCGGCATGCCAAGCAGGACTTGGACCCACTCCTACCTATGGAAGTGGCAGGAGATGCCGCTCGTGCTAATAGTCGGTGATCTGAAACTTTGAATTATGGACATTAAAAAGATAACCATGCTTACAAAACATCTACGGATTTAACATCTTAAAGAAATTTGGAGAACTTTGTGACAAAAGAAACCACTTGAAGTAGAAAAAGGTAACAAAACAGCAACAAAACTTGTAATTCGTGGTTATGATAAATATTTAACAAGAAGTTTGCATACCTGGTGCTCACTTGTGAAGTTACTATCAGAGAAATCATTGATGATCAACAACACTGATAACACGTAAGCAAATGACGGACCCATCACCGTAGGAAGTCTTGTCCCAATCCAGGTTTGCAGGAGAGTATTCACACCCGACATGAACAGCAGCGCTTGAATCACGCGGGCCTTATCACCCTACTCAAATGTGGATCAATGGACTTTAGATATGCTATCTTTTAATTTGATAATTATAAAGTTGAAATATAATTTCTAGGGTAAATTACCCTGACCTCCCTGAGATTTGGCTTAATTACCTTTAGATTAAAGTTTTTAGAAGATTACTTTAATACCCTTGTCAGACTAACAATTCATTAAACAAAATTACATTTAATATACAATTACAAAAATATCCACAAGTTATAATGCTTTTGTGCAAAAATAACTTCGATTTCAAAGCCTTTGGCTGATATTAACATGTTATATATATATTTTTTCTCCATCAATGTTACACCAACACTATCGCCACTGATGGTAGTTAGTTTTGGCATTTTGATTTTTTTTTTTATATTAATTGACTTTAACGGAGCTACTTGTCAATTAACAGGCGTATCCGAAGTAAAGTCAACCTAACTACCATATTTTAAAAACTTTAATCTGAAGGTAATTAGGTAAAATCTCAAGGGAGGTTAGAGTAATTTACCCTAATTTCTAATAGGATATATAATCAATCAGTCAATATAATTGTGACTTAATCAGAAGAGAGATGGTGAATAAGACTCACATTGTCTCCACCCATTCGAGGAACAATTATAGTGGCAATCATAACTGTAGTACCAAGCATCACAATATAGTGTTGAAAAGCCAGAAAAACTGATGGTACTGCAAAATTTAAATCTACAACAAATCAATAGCTGCCAAAGAGGTAATAAAGCATCACAATATAGTGTTGAAAAGCCAGTATAACTGATGGTACTGCAAAATTTAAATCTACAACAAATCAAGAGCTGCCAAAGAAGTAATAAACAAATCCTAGAATAGTAGCACCAAAAATTCACAAAATCCAATTGGGTAAAAGTGAAATATGTTAGCCACAGAATAAGAATTAGTAAAACTTCAGTTGAAACCCCATATATGTCAACAACAGAATACATGTATATAATATGAGTGGGGATAAGCAAGACTCAGTTAGAGAATTCAACATATATATATACACACACACACACACACACAACTAAAATTAATAAAAAGAAAAGAGAATCAGAATCAAGATATGATTTGCCAAAAATTTAGATTAAAAAGATCCCATATTCTGTGTGTGGGGTATGTGTGTGTGAAATCCAAAAAAATCCTCCCAAACCATCACATTAATATACACATGCATAAAATTAGCAGGACCATAGATACACCACAAAAAAGTACAAGCCCGTTAATGTAAAGGGGCATAATTTTAGAAGACCAAATATATAAAAATAAAATAAAAACCATAAAAAGAACAGAACAGACGGAGAGAGAGAACTGACGCCAGTAAGGGTTGGAGTGGATGCAGTAGTGAAGCTGATTGAATTGCTCGGTTGGAGGAAAAACAGGGCCTCTGGCGGATCCAAGTGGTGGCCGGGCTGGCTGAGTTGGCGGTGGGTGGGGGTGGGGGTGTTGGTGGTTTGCGGTCTCAACCATTGCTAGCTGCTTCTTGATCACTCTTCTTCTGCTTCTTCTTTACTGAACGAACTTCTTGTGGGTATGGGATACAATTCTAATCTTTCCAAAAATCACCGATAGTATACATAGAAAGAAATAATTTATTGCTATAAAACTAATGGCAATCTCCAAGAAATTTATATATATAGTATGGTATCTATATATATGGATCAGATCATTAACATGTTCCAACCATAAAATATTCTGACATAATGAGAGAGAGAGAGAGAGAGAGAGAGAGACAGTGTGAAAGGAGGGTTGTATTGATTACGTTAAAAGGTTGTCCGTATCGAGGAACATAACGCGTGGGCCTTCGCACTTCGATGAGTATTTTTCAAAACCGACTCTTCTCCTTCTGCAAATAACGATTTTGCCACTCACTTTTAATACAATTTCAGAACTAATAGATCTATCATACAATATATTTTATATAATAGGTCTGTCGACTCATGGGTAAGATTATTATAATGGGTTTATTTTCCAAATTAACAATTTCAGAACTAATAGATCTATCATACAATCTATTTATATAATAAATCTGTCATGTGATGCAACTTAATATTATTATAATGGGTTTATTTTCCAAATTAACGTAGTACAGTATATTTTAAGTACGAAAAAGTCTGCACAAGTCACATCATAACATAAAATATTTTAAGATAACAAGAACTTATCCAAGAAGAAAATAAAGTTTGGTCAAATTTTGTTAAAAAGAATAATAATAATAATAATAAATATAATGCAAAATTTAATTGAAATATGCGATCTTTCTACTCCCTCCGTCCCAAAATTCTTGGGCACTTCGGGAACTATTTTTGGGACGGAGGGAGTACTATTTTTGTTTTTTTGTTTATGCAATCTTCAAATCGTTCTCTCCGTGACAACAGATTCGTTTTTAAAAAATGGCGTAATCATAGTAAAAGAAAAAATGTAGGATAGAATCTTCATTTTTATCATTTCATAACTTTGTTCCGTAAGTTGGTATCAAAGTTTTGTCATCGATTGATGGCTAATGTACGTGATAGTGGCAACCTCACTGGAAACAAAGATCGACAAGGAGTGACTCTTTCCAGGGCCAAATTTTAGAACTTTCAATGTGATATAAAGTATACACTACAAGATATTCAAGCATCCTTTACTAGGATTGCGCTGGGTTCGAACCAGAATCGCAATAACAACAAATTGCGTAACGATGACATAGAACATGTTTGTCATGTTCATGATCGCAACCTCATCCCGCCGCATAAATAATTAGCCTACAAAAAAGATGTGTTTAGGGGCCATACAAATGCACGAAGATATCATGATCATGGGAGTTACAATTCTAGGATTTTTTGTATGAAGATTAATCTTCCCATTTTGATGGTTTCCTTCGTATAGAAGATTTCCTGGATTTGTTAGCAGATGTTGAGAGGTTCTTTGATTATATGGAGATTCAAGAGGATAAGAATGTGAAATTGTGACATGCAAACTGAAAGGAGTAGCTTTTGCATGGTAGGAACAGTTGTGGGTTTCTCGTGCACTACAGAGGAAAGCACATGTACAATCTTGGTTGAAGGTGACACTTTTCTTCCACTAGATTATGAGGAGATCCAGTTTCAGTAGTACCAGGATTACAGGCAAAGGTGTACGAAGGTTCAAGTTTATAACGAGTTATGATTGTCTTCAAAAGCTCAACTTTCTCTTACAATGGAAGGGTTTACACAATAAGCATAAAGTATAAAAAAAAGTTATATGCAACCAAGAACTAGAATCCCAATGACTTTAACATACAATAATGAAGAACTAGAAGAGGAAAAGAAAGAAAGAGATAAAAAGAATGAAGAATTGGAAACGACTCATTTAACTGTTGTCAATGAAAATGTCAATGACTTTAACATCGCAAAAGAAAAAGGTGTTGGAACCAGACAATCAAAAGTAACAATATTCAATTATAAGATGAGATCATCACATAAATACAAATATGTGATAAATAATAATATTCTGAAAGTATATTTAAGAAATTATAAATAATTTCAAATCAAAGCTTAGAGACACGTAATCACTTCTTGAAAATAGTTGAAGCCTCTCCTAGGTGCAATCAGAATATTAAATGGCAACACTATCTATAGGATTCAATTAAGCCAGATTCAGCAATCTGTATTTTCATATAGTGACACCCTCTATGAACTTGTGTATTCATCTCCCTCCAATCATACATCCAAAATAAAATATAATTCTAAGAAATTATATTCAAAACACATATATCAATATATATATATATATATATATATATATATATATATATTAACCATAGTAGTTGGAAACATTATCATATTGGAATTCCTAGAATTCTCATAATTTCGTTACCAAAAAATTGGTTGAAAATTCAAATTTTTGTTATCAAACCTCTACCGAAACCTCTTTGAAATCTTGACTTTGACCACATATAACTTCATCAAAATCTCGTCAAATTCTAGACTTGGTCATCGGAGATTTCAACAGATTCACCAAAATTTCTCTAGATTTGGTAACTTCACTCACTATACATTAGACTCATCTCAACTTCTGATTCTGACAATGTTAAGAAACAAGCCTTTAATCACATACCACCAAATATTACAATGTAACGATAAGTAAACAAACACGAAACAATTTGTAAAAAAATACCAAGAATTATACGAAATTTGGCTAAACAAGCCTATATCCACGGAGAGCTCGATTTCACTATATAGATTGTAATAGTAAAAGTTGAAGGATTGTATCAAGAGTACACTCAACTCTCAACCTTTAACCTTTATACACTCAATCTCACTCAGAAGGAAATCACGAATTCTAAACAAGAATTCTCTTTGTAAGTGCTCTCTCAAAAATAATAAAAGTGACATCTCAATTTCAAAGAGAGTATTGCCTATTTTTTTTCTCTCAGTAGTCTCAATCTATAAGATAGGTAACTATTTATAGAGCCCAAAACTTAATTCATTAGTGGACAAGGATTACCAATTCCTTAGAGCCCAAGACTTGCCCAACAAGAACTTTCATTCCTTTAGATCAAGACCTGTCTGCTAAGAAATTACCTAATAAAATATAACTCTATAATGAAAACCTAATTACAATAGAAATTTGAGCCAACCCAACAATCTCCCCTTGGAACATTTTTTGACAAGTCTTCAATAAACGAGACTTCTGTCTTCAAATCTATAAACGATTCATCGGCCTTTCAAACTCTAGTTACATAACCTGAATCAAGTATGAAATAATACTCCCCTTTGATCCTTACGGCTAATGTATTCATGCAGTTGTGTCAAGTCAACACTATCAAGTGACTTTAGAAAAGGACTTCAATGCAACCCTTCTCCAAGCAAGAAATTTCATCTCACCCACGTCTATCTGGAAATATGTAACCCGTGTTTTCGATAAATCAAACGAAACATGTCTCGAGATGTTGTTATCATGTGCACCATGTTTCCTATCCACAATTGAAGTCTGAGTGCCATTGGCACTACCCACCAAATAGTACAAACCTTTACTCTATTCTCCTTGCATTAATACCATGTAGCCCTTGGTGATCTTTATAACACCCCTTGCAATAGAGCACTTGTAACCCATAGAGTCCAACCGACTTAAGAAAATTAGATTATACCGCAACTTTGGTGCGTAAGTAACATCCCCCAAAGTGCATTCCACCCCATCAAATATTTTGAACTCCACCATTCCAACGCCCTTAACGACACACTTGTCACTATTAGGATTGTCAAAGAACTACCATCAAATTTTTTAAATGAATCAAAACATTTTTTCACATAGCAAATATGGTTCGATGAACCCGAATCTAAAAATCACTCATGTTGAATAAGACTGTCACCTTTGAAAATTGTGAGAACATCCCCAAGGTTATTATCAGAAGCGCATATGCAGTAGTTCCATTCTTGGAGGTGCTATTATCCTTCTACTTTGCAAGTGGATAGTTCTTCTAATGTGGCCCTACTCATGACATTTGTGGCACTGTTTACCCTTTTCTCCACCCCTTGATCTAGACCTGCTACTATAACTAGTGATAAGTGCCAAATGACGTGCATTTAGGCGCTTAAGCATGCATATGATAGTATTTTAGTAATGCATTTTTATGTGTTTTTAGTTCTAATTTGGTTTATTCTTGATTTGTAGTCAATTGTGACAAATAAGGTGTCCTTAAGTGTTGTAAAGAAGATCAAGCTTCAAGAGAAGTAAAGGGCAGCTGCATCAAAAAAGCAAAACAAAGTATTCAAGGAGTTCTTTGCTTGATCAATAAAGCAGAGCTTCGATCGATCAAGATCAATCAGACACTTGGCTTAATCGATCGAGTCGGACCTGTTGTAAACTTAAAGTTCAGATCTGTTGTGTGACGCAAAGTTAGAGTGGTGCACTTGATGAGAGGGCAATATGAACTTGGGAGCTAAGTATAAATAGCGAAATTAGATCCATTTGAAATAGGCTAGCAAATTTGGTAAGACACCACTTCTCTCTTTCACTTTCACTTTCTAGATCCACCATTGAAAAAGTCATGAAGATGAAGATCCAAGTAGAATTGCCAAATCTCTCTATCTCATGGCTAGTTAAACTTTTACTTAGGGTTAATGAAGCTCTAACCTCAAGTATTGTATTAATTCACTTTTTATTTAGGGATTTTTCTTAATTGATATATAATTCATGCTTGCTAGGGTTAGATATTTGGTTCTACCAAGATTTGAGTTGTAAATTGACACATTAATTTTGAATTGAGCTTAGTCTTGTCTTATAATTGTTTAGTTGTTGATTGATCTCATACATTATTCTTTTTGTAATTAAGATGGTGATGCTTGCATGATAGGTTTAATTGGATATAATTGTGGATTAGTTTGATAATTCATGCTTATGTGAAGATTTGTTGTTCTACAATTTAGTGTAGAAGTAAGTAGGTAGACAATGCATGCTAAACTAAGATGAATTGCACTTATTGATCTCAATTATAACATATGCTTGATCTTCAGTGTCTGTTTGTAGCCACACTTGATAGTATACATCAACAACTTAATTTTTCCCAAATTGAATTGGGAATTATGAAATTTATTAGGGCTTAGGGTGGATTCAAAAGCCCTAAGTTTCTCTCTCCATTTTATACTCATCTTGTGTGCTAGACCTTTTACTTGTAATTTCATTATTTTTAATTAGTGAAATTAGGAATTAATCTCAAATAAAATTTTCTTGAATTTAATTAGGTATTAGTTTTAAGCACAATCAACCTTTGATCTTAGTGGACGATACCCCTACTACTATACTACACAATCCATTATATTACAGATAGTGGGTAATGCTAGTTAGAGGTTACAAATATTAAATTTGAAATAGCATATATAGCTACGCATATTAACTATATTATAGGTTGGTCTGCCTTCCCCTATTATGCCAATGAACAACCATAGCCGAACTTGAACTCTCATCAACGAGAGATTTTCTTTTATTGTTGGATAAGAGAGTTGCCATATGTATCCTTGCCATATAATACGGTAGTCACTATGTTCTCATATAAATTTGGAAATGAAGTAAGAAGTAATATGGCTTTGTTTTCTTCTTCAATTTTCACATCGACCTTTTCAAGTTGATCAACAATTTCATAAAATTCATTCATGTGCTCCAAGAGGTTTCCGCATTCCTTTATCTTTAGCTTGTATAAATTCTGCTTCAAATTGAGTTTAGTAATGAGACATTTTGCTAGATAGAGCTTCTCTACATTCTCCCACAATTTCGGCGCTGAATCATTTCCATTAACATTGTTAATGATGTTATCCTTAATACAGAGTTGAATAGTGTTAACATACATTCACTCTATATCTTGTCAATTATTAACTGATATTTTTTTCGACTTTCTATCCTTACCTTTTTAACACCCGTGCTAAGCCTTGTTGAACTATGATATCCTTCACCTTCCCTTACCATAGGATGAAACTACCCTTACCATCAAATCTCACCACCTTGTACTGTGTGGCAATATTATTGGTCATGATTATCACAAGTGCCCAAGACGAACAACACCTGTGTTATGAAGAAAAAAATCTTGACAATATTTTTATCAAATACCTTGTGTGCACCTTGAAACTCTGATATCAATTTGTTGAGAAACAAACCTCTAATCATGTACCACCAAATATTACGATGTAAAGATAAGTAAACAAGTACGAAATAATTTGCAAGAACACACCAAGAATTATACATGGTTTAGCTAAACAAGCCTACATCTACGGAGAGGCTAATATCACTATATAGATTGTAACAGTACAAATTGAAGGATTGCATCAAACCTCTACCAGAACCTTTTCGAAATCTTGACTTTGACCACCTATAACTTCATCAGAATCTCGTCAAAATTTGGACTTGCTCATAAGAGATTTCTACTAAGTCACCAAAATTTCTCTAGACCTGGTAACTTCACTCACTATATATTAGACTCATCTTAACTTCTGAATCTGTCAATGTGTATTATATAGGTGGTGCCCTAAGCCCCCTTTTATATGCTCCATATTCATAGTCGTTATTTATAGGTGATTAAATAGTGTATTTAATCAAGCAACTTAAGAGTTAAGAGTTACAAGTCATTTATAGGTGATTAAATATAGACATAATGATGAAGCCCAATAGCCAGGAGTTTTAACAAGTATAAATGATGGATTAACTATGGAATTCCAAGAGACATGAGTTACAAGCAACCCAATATTCTCCTTATTCATGATTGATTAAATGATATATTTAATCACATAATCAACCAATTATTACCATTTAATTTTGTAACCGATAAAGAGAGATGAAAAGTCACAATTGAAAGTTTAATATATATATATATATATACACACACATTCCAACAATCCCCCACTCGTTTCAAAATAAAAAAATAATAATAATTTATGGATGATTAGTATGGTTATGTGCATCAGTAAATGTGCGTTTTAGACTTGAGCCATTTCCTAGTGAAGATATAACTTGATTTATCTAATAACTTGGTGAACAGAGTCTTGAACAAAGAACCATATTGACAAACCAGAAGTACCTCACACACACTTTTGTTTAGAGATCAAGTACTAAAGTTGTGACATGTTTCAGCTATTTGTCCTAAATTCGTACTTTTAAGTGTCATTATAGATGAAGTTTGTCCAGATCCTATAGAAGCAGCCCCACTTCCACACTCAGATCTGCGTGTCTATCAAGAATGATCTTGCACACTCCAATCGAAATACTGGTTATGGACTCATTAAGAGAACTTAATCATATCCTTCTTATTGCAAGATTGGACGGTGAATTCCATCAAGAGTGACCTTGCACACTTTAACCGAATACCGGTTATAGACTCAGTAAGAGAACTTAATCTCATTATCCTCATTGCAAGATTATTTGGTGAATCTATCTTGAGCGATCATGTACACCCCAGTTGAAAAATCAATATATAGATTCATTAAAAGACCAAGTCTCAACCTCCTCACTACACTATCATTCGATTAATTTATTAGGAGTGGTCTATACACTCCAAACGAAAACTGATATATAGATTCATTAAGAGATCTAAGTCTCAACCTCTTCATTTACATGATTGAGCACGCATCACATCATAGGGAAATAAACTTTGATGTGCTCCCACAAGTTGTTATGTTACTTGTTTTTTCCATTGAACACAGGAGATATATCACTCGGTTGGGTTCTCATAACATTACAACACTATCAATTACCGACTTTAATCTAATCCTTCTAGTTGTCTCAAACACAAGATCCATTCACATGGATTTTGATAGTGGATCGGTCAAATTAGTTTGGCCTTTACAACAAAGTGTAATCTCGGACACAATATCCCTTCACGTGCCTTTCAATAATGGATCCACCAAATTATATTTACCTTTACATACTGAGTAGTGATAATTCCATCAGCCAGAATTCCTCTCACATGATTGCACTTCAATCTCATTTGGCTGAATTTTTCATTGCAACACTCGTTATCTTGAAACATTACAGCCTTCTGTCACAATATATTGTCAAGGGTAATATATGCTTATTCCATATCGAAATATCTTCCTTATTCATTCAGCTTCTTCTCCAATAGAAAAAAATGATATATACTCTGGTTCCATCGAGGAATGAGTTGTACAATTCAACATCTTAATTTTCATAAAAATGCAACTCCACCCAAGGTGAATATCCAAACCATTATAGATAAAGAACCATCCTTATCAAAATTGCAAGCAGCATAACTATAGTTTCCAATAATTGATAGATTTTTGCCATAATGAGATCCATATTACATAGTACCCCAAGATTCTCACAAGAGAATTCCAATAGTCTCTTCTTTGATAAATTATGCAGTTACTCAAGTACCCATTATGAAGGCTATGTTTATCTTGATGCGGTACATTGCATCATGAACACCACCAATAATCCGAGACTTCAAGTTGATTCACTACACTATCTTGTTTGCGAACTAGCTCCACACTAGTATCAAGAGGAATAGAGATAAAAATTATGTTTGAATTACAAATCAACTTCACAATCGGGTTAATTGGAGTAAAAATTACAGCATATGAAAAGTGATTAAACTTTCTAGAATGATCTTGACATAGCTCGGCTACAAAAGTGCTAAATCATGTTTGGATCTCAAAATTTTGATTTATGAAATCAAATTAGCCTCTAGATGATCCTCCATGTCAAAACTTTAAGTTAAACTTTATAGGCAAATAATGATGCCAAAAGTTCCTTGAAATCCACTAAGGCTCCATATCAAAATTTGAAGTGTAACTATCATCATCCCTTCCTAAGCTTATCATCTTTTAAGAAAATGAGCTTCCAAAGATTAAAAAATAATATCATCAATAAAAATGATAACATTGATAAGCCCGTTTTTGATATGTTAATATGGATCAATTCTAAGACATTAATGTCCTTTCAACAACAGTGAATGATATTTTAGTAAAATACACATGTTGTATATAATGCATTGATACACATTTTGAATCCATTTTTTATTAATGGATTGGCTTATTTCAACAAACATGTCACTTTTGGACGAATATGAGATCAATTCAAAACTCACTTCAAAGCCATACTTTTCAAATCTCAAAACATCCTTCAAAGGGATCACACTATTGAAAACTATGCCAGTGTCTGCCACTTTAGAAGTTGAAGAGTTCTCTTATATTGCCATTTGATCCTCCATTATTTCATAGATCTTGAATAATTTCGACTAATCTAAATGTGGAGAGATGCTCTAGTTTCAATTCATAGAGATTTAACAAGTTCTTTTCACAAAAATCAAGAAATTTGATTAGAAAATTGTGTATCACTTATCACATATAATAAAATGCGAGGCAACTATCTTCAAATTGTTAGAACCATATAATTAAAAAGCGACAATATTCAATTATAAAAGGAGATTATAACATAAATACAAATATTTAATAAATAATAATATTTCAAAAATATATTTAAGATTATAAATAATTTCAAATCAAGATTTAGAGGTGCGTAATCGCTTCTAAAAGATAGTTGAAGTCTCTCCTAGGTGCAATTAGAATATCAAATGACAACACTATCTTCGGCATTCAATTAAGCTAGATTCAACAATATGTATGTCCATAGAGTGGCACCCTCTATGAAGCCATGTATTTATCTCCATCCAATCATACGTCTAAAATAAAATATAATTCTAAGAAATTATATGTATGAATGTATGTATATTGACCATAGAAGTTGGAAATGTTACCATAATGGAATTTCTAGAATTCTCATAATTTTGTTAATTGGTTGAAAATTCAAAATTTTGTTGTCGTATACCAGAATCTTGACTTTGACTTCCTATAGCTTCATCAGAATCTCATCAGATTCTAGACCGTCATCAAATATTTTGACAGTCAACAAAATTTCTCTAGACTTAGTAACTTCACTCACTCTACATTAGACTTATCTCAACTTCTGAATCTGTCAATGTGTATTGTATAGGTTCACCCTAAGCCCCTTTCTATAAGTTCCATATTTATGGTCACTATTTATAAGTGATTAAATAATGTATTTAATCAAGCCACACAAGATTCAAGAGTTACAAGTCATTTATGGGTGATTAATCATAGACATAACGATAGAAGTCCAAGAGACAGGAGTTATAACAGGTATAAATGATGGATTAATTACGAAATCACAAGAGACCGAAGTTACAAGCAATTCAAGAGTCTCTTATTTATGAATGATTAAATGATATATTTAATCACGCAATCAACCAATTATGACCGATGAAAGAAGATGAAAAGTCACAACCAAAAATTTAATATATATAATTTTGAAACATATTCCAACAGAGGGTTGCAAAAGAAGCAAGCACGAAAATTAAAAGACGGATTGATAAAAGAATTACAAGACATGCGAGCTCTAACAGTGAATTTAGCACGTGTGAAAAATTAGATATATTAAAAATTGGTTATATGTGATGAATCTAAGGGAAAGAAATGCAAATCAGAAATATTTAGTTACAAGTATGAAGAAGATTATCAGAAGAAGATGATGGAAATAAAAGATAAGTAGACGAAAATTTTCAAGCAAGTTTATGAAGCATTAGGATCGATTATGTTCATACTCACGTATGATGAGCTAATTTATCCGCAACTAAACTTGAGGACTATTTTTTGTTTTAGGCAAGGGATACTGATGTAGGATAGAATTTTCGAAGAACTTTTTTTGGCTCGAGGATACCAATTCTTGATTAAAAACATTCTTCATCTAGGGCCACAAAACCACATTTTTTGTATTATAGGATAGCGAAACCTGTTGATTATTTCAGAATTTGTTTTCATGGCACAAATGAACTCCAATTATTCTATTTTTTATATTTAGTACTTTTTAGTAATTAAATTTCTTACTTTATTTTTTTACAATTTTTGAAAAAAGCTAAATTTTTAGCAGTTAGCTTATGTAGTTAGTTTCCTTAAGCGGATAGATTTCTTAGTGATTAAATTCCTTATTCTATTATAAATATGTGTAATGCAAAGAACAGAATTGATTGAATCATTAATTAATAATATATCAGACAACTCTGCAACTTTTCTCTTTAACTTTGGCTCTGTTTGGTTAGACAGAATCAAATAGAAAAGAAAGAAAATGGAAAATTACTAAATAAATTGATTTTCTAGTATGTTAGCATGTATTTGGTAGCATAAATTTTTTTCCCAAGAAAGTTGTAGAAAAATACATTTTTGTAGTTTGAATAGCATATAAAAGTTAATAGAAAATATTTCTCCTTACCTAAATTGCCCTTATCATAGGCCAACATCTCTCTTGCTATAACAGAAGAGTGCTTAATAAGAAAGAACAAATGGTTATATACTTATATGGTATGAGTAGTTTAACATAGATGATTCTTAATTAGTAAGTCGAAGTTTGACTGTGGTACAAAGGTTGATCTGGATCTTGCACTATGTGAAAAGCCTAAAATGCTGATAGGAAATCACATCTTGCGCACTTACCCTTGTTTTATTATTTTAAAATTTTGATTTATGCTTTGTGGACTCATTTCATATCATGGTTCAAGTGTTAAAATTGGTGAGGTTTACTACTCCGACCATATATATATATATGAAGAAATAAGAATACAAAATAATATATTGATTTTTCAAGAAAAATAAAGGGGTAACAAGAATCACAGAGTAAAAGAGACAACTTGACTTCATCGAGCTTGCAGTTCTTTGAAATTTTTTAAAACTCAATTGAAAACAACCAAGAAGTGGTTGGGTAAAATAGGAATGTAAAATAAAAAGGTGCTTCTTTCACATGAAAATATTATTTTTCCGTATTATGTGCGAAAAAGTTTTGGGAAAAATAAGCGGACAGTAGATTCTAAATTCTCTAAATCATTTCCCTTTCATTCCATCCAAACACAAAAAAATTTAAAATTTTTCTCTTTCCTTTCTTTTCTAACTTAGTCAAGCTAACCAAACGGAACATTTGTGAATTCAAAGTTATTCCTTATTCATAACATTAATAGCTTCCGCTTCGTAAAAAAAAAAATCCATAAATATTGTAATAAAATGCACATCATTATATCTTTTTTTTCTTACTAAATAACACATTTCATGTGTTGAAGCGACCTGAACCATGGATTAATTTAAAATAAACTTGAGAAATAGAACTCACAGCTCAAGTCCACCAACTAACCCAAGCCATACTAGAACTTAATTTTTTGAGCCTGAATCAAGTTCATGCTGTTCGAACTGGATTGTGTTGAAATATAAAAAATTGTTCTTATTTGCAGAGAAACGACCTAAAGCAACTTAGAGATATCATGTATTTACTAAAAAAAAATCTTAAAGAGATCATATCATGCCTAATGTGTAAGAAAAAAAAATAGAAGTTACACCTATTAAAAAGTAAGTTTAAGTGATATGAATATCATAGTGTATATGCACTATGAAGATAAGTGAAAAGAAGTTATTAAGAAAGAAAAATGACTTGTAATATAAAAAATGGAACAAAATTTTTTATGTAACGGACAATATTCACGTAAGAATGATAAATAATTTAATTTAGTGATACATAATTTTTAAAGTAAACGGTCGAGAGTTAAAGTTTATAAGGACAGTCTTTTACCGTTATGAAAAAAGAAAAAGAAAAAACGGGAGTAAGAATGTGCTGCCTAACATTCCAAGGAATTAAATCCAAATATAAATTTAACCAACCAAAAATAACATAAATATTATTATAAATTTCAATGACGGTTGGTATGATATATTTTCAAATTACAATTGCAACCTAATTGGATGCCAATTTTAAGTTTTTCAGAGCATGCATAATCCAAACAACAAAATGAACTATTGGAAGCCATTCAAATATTGAGTTATGGACTCTGATTGAATTGAGTTGAATCTAACCGAATTACAATTCTAATGTAAACAGAGATGAGTAATGGTACTGTAGTGACTTTTGTGGGCGAGTGTGATGTGAACGGGTGCAAGAAAAGACATTAGAGCGAGCTACTACACTAGCAGACTACAAATTACTCAATCTCACATCGTCTGAGTATAAAATAAGAAATGTACTTATATGTAATGTGTTCTCTCTCAATAATATGAGGTAAAAAGCAAAAATTGCGTCCAGCGAGCTATTACAGATAATATGTCTGACTTTGAGTTCGGCTTAGTTCGGACATAAAATCATTATTCTAACTATATATATATATATATATATATATTACTGCTCGAGTGTCAGATCCATCTGTATCTATATATATATATATACATTTCTTTTTATCAATGAAATGTTGTCACTTCCAACTTAAATTAGCTACAGTTGAGGTTAAAAAGAAAATAGATACAGATGGATCTGACACTCGAGCAGTAACAATCACAATCACTAGCATCTCTTTTGATTGTCAATGGAAGATTAAAGAAACATTCAATTTTAAATGCAACAGTAAGATCCCATGCATCTGATATTTTCAAATTTTACTATAGTAAAAACTTTGTGCGTTGGACTAGTCCTTATCACAAATTCATTCGTCTAAAATTAAGATAATAATAACGGTCATGATTATGTTGAATTAATGGATGATTTGGTGAAGAAATTAGAGGCCAAGCTAATTCAGACCAAGTATAGAAAGCACAAGAGACAATATAACATTTAAGCTTCAACTCTTCAATCATAACGCTTCCTTTAGAATTGTGTAGACCATAGTCATCTCAATTTAAATGTCTTATCCTCATCATATGGGTCACTAATTCCTACCATTCAAAGTGAAGCAATTAACCAGCTCCACCAAATTCCCATTTGTCCACTTTGGCTTGCCATGGCCTATTCAAGCAGTAAGTTTACAATATTCGAGTATTTTGACACGTGATATTTCGTCTATACATTATTTTTCATTCTTTTTAAGAGTTTTTTTTATAATTTAATTATATAAAATTTATGTAAACGATAAAATTTTTTTCATATCGGTTGCTTTATTAATTTTTTCAACAAATAACTATCTTGAAATATCAAAACTTATACAAGATTCTACGTTTCGTCAAATTGTCGTTAAAATATTAATTAAGTGTCAAAGACTTTATAAATATCCAATTTTTATCCTTTGGATTAATTGCATACAAGTTACAACTCTCTTAAAATTTAAAATTTTCGTGTTACCCTTACTCAAAGGGGTAAGGTGAAAATTTCTTATAGTTCCGTGGAGTTTTTATGCAATTAATTTTTAAAGACAATTTAGTAATTTTCAAGACATTTAACCGTCGTTGCCAATTAAATTGTTGGTCTTATTTGCAATTTTTCAGTAGTTTAGGATTAATTTTATTTTGTGGGAGTAACATGCAATTTTTTTTTTATAACTCAAGGAGGTTTTGAGCAATTAATCTTATTATTGTATTTTTTTTTTTTTCATAGCAAATTAAGATGAGGTTCGTGGCATCTTCATATTTGGATGAATTTTATTCTGAAGATCCACGTCAGAAATTTTCAATCTTCAAATTTTGGCTAACCCAACCTTCACAATGACATTTCCATATTTCTGTTAATAAAAAATTGACATTTTAACAAATTTTAATTTTTTAAATTAAAATTTATTGTATTACCATATAATAAAAGTATGTTTACTTTCGATTAAAACATAATATTTCATTTTCACATTTTGAAGACTCGTGTCCACACTTTCACACAATTAAATTATAAATAAAGATAGAAATAATGAAAGTTATCATCCAATTAATCTTAAATTATTTACTTTCATTCTTAGATAGCGCAAATGGGATCCACACTTTCACAATTTAATAGATGGTCACCCTCTTCACTACACATTCGTGGTAACTTTTCACTATCCCTACCATTACTCTTAAATTATTTTTCACACAATTGAACTAATCGTCTGCAATGTGTTGTTTGTGTGTGTGTATATATATATATACGTGTTAAAAAAAATTTATACTCTTCTCAACTTGGAAAGCTAATAAATTTCTCGTCTTAAGTCAAAACATGGCTTAAGTCGTATTCAAATTAAAACTTTCAAAATTCTCTTTCAAATAAAAATGATTTTATAAATAAAAAAAAAATTGTAATCAAAGTTATAGAATTTTAAGTGGAAGAAACACACAAATATATATAGAGAGAGAGGATAAAGTGCAAAAAAAAAACTTTGTTATATACATAATGTGCACAAAACACCCCCCTATTTAATATGTGTATATAACTTCTAAACATGTGAAAAATGTGTGCAAATTAACCAATCCCATTATTTCTGACAAAAAAAAAATCAAATGAAAACTCCAAATATTTCTTTTAAATGACCAAAATGCCATGTGTCGTGTTTGGATGACAATCTCTCTTTGAGAAGCATTTTTTTCTCTCTCTATACATCTTAACAGTCTCTCTCTCCAACATCGCTCTCCATTCTCTCTCTCTTTTCATCCATGCCCAGTAGTCTCTCTCTATATGGTATACACACAAATAAACATGTTTATTTATATAAAGATGCAAACATGATCAGTTCATGTGAAGAGAACCATGGAAAAAGAAGTTTTCATAAAGAACCATGACAAAGGAAGTGAAAAACAAACCCAAAATCTAGTAAATGTAACCTAAAAATTAAAAATCACATCGAAGATAATTATACTAACAACTAAACATTTTTTTATACAATTTTCTGATTTTTAGTTATTTAAAAATAAAATTATTCTCAAAAAATGAATCAAATGAGAAGAGTACTCTTTTGGGTCTAAAAGATGTGTTTGACTCATTTTGAATTAGCGGACCCACAACACTCTTTTTTATTATTTTTTTGGAGATTTGAGTTTAGTAATGTAAAAATAAGGAGTGAAGATGTCATCATGATGTCATGATAAGACGACGTCATCACTTCTCCCGTAACAACATAATCAAAAATTGTCCAATTCCGCTGTTCTATCACAATCCAAAAAATAGATATAAAAAAAAAATTAGATATAGCCTGTAGTACTTCATAATAAAAGAAAATATAAATACTGATTCTACATCTATATAAAAAACAAAATATAGGAAAATATTTATAAATTAGAAGTACTTCATAATCTCTTAGAAAAATATAAATACTAATTATATTTTTGTTTTTATTTTTAACCTTCTTTTCTCAAATGGGTGCTTGCAAAAATATGGTTAAAAAGATTTCAAATTGAGATTTTCTTTATACTTTGCATGATCAAAATTAAATATCCTATAGAAATTTTTTAAATATTCTTCCTATTTTTAAACTTAATTCATAACACACCTATTTTGAAGGAATTTGATCAAAATTTGGGGTTCGGGTTATAGCCCCCTCAGTCCCCACAACACTCTAAGTAAACCATTGAACATGTATATGACTACATGATGTTCTAAATTTTTAAAATTTAGTCTCAAACTAGTTTAAATACAGTAATAATAATAAAAAAAAGTAAAAATTAAATCAGAAATTGAAAAGACACAAGACATTAATGTCTTGTGAGCTCACTATTGTCAATGATGAGTCACACATAACACTCTGTCTTGTTTGTTGTTCGATTTTGACGAAATAATCTTTTTTTTTTTTGTTTGGATAATGTTTTGGATAATATGTTCACCTCAAGAGAAGTATTTTGCTTGTAATTTGGTACATGTACAAGGTTAAACATTGACAAAGCACAATTTCCGAAGACTATTCGAGTCAGCCACGTGAAGGCTGCATGGGAGACGTGCACAACCATACAAGGTGTACCTAAAATAGCTTTACAACAGACCAAGAATAAAAATTATTATTATTATTATTCTTTTTTAAAAAAATAAAGATATTATTTTTAAAGTGTCGGTTATGTGAATTTCTTTTCGATGCATAATAATAATAAGGAAAAATTACATTCACCTCTCCTGTAAATAGGCAAGATAACATATACCACTTCTGTAGTTTTAAAAATAGCACTGACCTCTCTTATCAGTGTTATCGGTTGACCAATAATATAAAAAGACAATTATACCCATGTACCTTTTACTATATTTTATTTAAAAATATCTAATAATGTAAAAAGTCCTATCTACCCTTACACTTTAACTCATTCACTTTTTTTTTCTCTCCTCTCTCACCGTCTCTCTCTCCCTCACCTAACTTTTCTTCTCTTCTTTGCAAATTCTCTCTCCACATTTCCCAATTCTCTTTTCTTCTCTTCTTTTTCTTTGCAAATACACACACACACACACACACACACATATATATATATATATGTGTGTGTGTGTGTCTATATATATATATATATATATATATATATATATATATATATATATATATCACTGGTGCTCAATACCAGCGGATTGACAGCCATGGAGCTCTCGGAATCAGGAGGAGAGAGAAAAATGGTGAGAGAGGAGAGAGAGAGACTTATAGGTTGCTAGAATAGGTTGTTTGAGGTGCGAGATCCCGTTGATCAGCAGGAATTGATGGAATATCCAGCGTCAAATAGCTTGACTGGACAGGGTATCTTTACTAACTAGCTTGATTCGCAAGAGTAGCCTTGCTTGAGTTACAGATTAGCTTGCCTAGCCAGATCATTAGCTACAGGCACTCTCCTTAACTTAAGCTTCAGCCGAGAGGAAGAATCGGTTAATCTCTGTTTCATATATATATCCCAATCTGCAACATAATTCTCCCTTCCAATGCTCCAGTTCATCAAATTTTGAGTTCACCACAATCTTCAACAGAAGCAGCTAAGAAAGATGCCTGCTTGAAAGCCTGCAAAGAACTACATGAACTAGGTGCTTTGATTGACTACCTCTTGCCAGATCAAGATGATGGAAATGAGGGATCAGTACAAGACTCTTCTAATTCAGACAACTGTGATGGTAAGGGAATAGCAATAGGAGATATTAGAACCCGTTGCCTTTTATATTCTTTAGGTTGAATTGTGATTCTATTTGATCACCCAAATCTTTATATATATATATATATATGTATGTGTGTATTATGTAAGAAAAAGCGGGTTTAATTTGGGGGAAGGAGATAATGAATAGTGGGGGGCAAAAATGTCCACAAATAATATGTAAAAGAGGGTATTTTAGTATTTTCATACGTTTAAGGGGCATTTTGGGATTTTCAGCTCAAATATACAATGACATCATCAATTTTCGTACCTGCACCATTAACATGGAAGGTCAGTGTTACAAAAGGTACACTGACAGGGGAGGTCAATGTTATTTTTGAAACTAGAGGGGAGGTATATGTTATTTTGCCTATTTATAGGGGAGGTCAATGTAATTTTTCCTAATAATAATAATAAAATTTAATTGTGTTAGTCCTTATGAGCGGGTGTGATCTGGACGAGTGTAAGAGACATTAGACGAACTATCACATTAGCAGACTACATGGTACTTAACCTCACATTGTCTGAGTGTAAAAAAAGAAATGTGATTATATGTAATATGTTCTCTACAAATAGTATGACATCGTTTGGATAAAATTCATGAGCATAATTGTACGGGCTTAGATCCAAAATGGATAATATCATACCAACGGGCGATTATGCAAATTTTTTTTTGTTTTATAGCTCATGATACTTTGTTTCAAAAATAGATTTGATTTGAAAATAATTTTTATTTGACAAGAGTAATACTTGATTGATACAATAAGAGAGTGTTATGAAATAAAGCTATAGAAAAAGTAGAGAATAATTAAAAAAAGGAAGATATAACACTTAATTAGACTTTCTTATTTATTTTTTATTTTTGGAAGGGCACTCTCCTTTTTTACTATTGCACTCCACATTTTTTTATTTATTTAATAAATGACAAGAAATTCTCTAAACTCATTAATGCATCATCTTTTATTTTATAATACCATAACTATCATTTTTTACTAGAATTATTTTTTATTTTTTTTATCTTATTGTAGATAATATTTATTTGGATAATGATTTGCTAGCCGAAAGTCGAATTTCTCAACTAATTTTTTGTGAGTAGGATTGACAGCGAAAAGTCAAATTTCAGACTAATTTTTTTGTAAATGAGATCTGACGTCAACGTTATTCGTAGTTATCCAACTTCAACCTCACATACTTGCATC
The DNA here is from genome assembly GCA_026545225.1 of Cornus controversa. Lineage (NCBI taxonomy): Eukaryota > Viridiplantae > Streptophyta > Magnoliopsida > Cornales > Cornaceae > Cornus > Cornus controversa. Next base: position 24,233,231 of record CM048851.1, on the reverse strand, counting down.
TCTTAAACCAAGATGCTTCCCTTGTTATAAACTTAAATGTATGTTTTTTTTTTACGGTTGCATTCTATTTTTTTTATTTTAAAAAATGATAAGAAAATTCATAAACTCATTAATGTATTATCTTTTATTTTATAATATCATAACTAATATTTTTAGTGTTTATTTTTTTTATCTTCCTGTTGTTTTTTGTGAATGGAGTCTGACCGTCAAAAATGAAATTTCTTAAATTAATTTTTTTTGTAAGTGAAATCTGGCAACAGCAATATTTGAACTCATCCAACTTCAACTTACGTATGAGTGTTCTATCCATTTTAACTCAAAATTATATTATATTATATTTTTTATTTATTTATTCAATCAAAAGAACATAATGCACTAGAAAGACAAAATAGAGTCCAATCTCACCGACTAACTCACGTCGCTTTAAGACGTTTTCTTTGTTGTAAACGTGTATGCATGCCTTTTTCCTAACAGAGACCAACCCGTCACAGAAAAGGAGAGAAGTTCACATGGATTTGCCTTCGTCTTCCACCAGTATATATATATATATATATATATCTATAATAACTCTAAATTATCGAATATAGCATTTAGAAACAAAATTACATATTACTCCGTACTTGTCAAAACTGACACAGACTGAGACTAAAAACTAATACGAATAGGACGCTATTTAAAAAGATCTTTTTACTTTAATATTATTAATTCAATTTATATATGGCGATTGATATTTATGCTCCACTAATATCCTAAGATACTTCACATATTTATTTTTTTTAAAAATAAAATTACAAAAGAGCTTATGTTATATAATATTTGATTTTTATACATTTAATACCATAATTACCCAAGTTAGGACTCTAGTTCAATTGTTTTTTTTTTACGTTTCTTAAAATTCTAATTCATTTAGGTTTTATCTCACATTCTTATATTTGGCATATTGTCTTTTACTCACAAAAATTATAATTTATTTTACACGCGTCGTATCTATAAAATAAGACAAATTAAAGATTAAATACATGCAATTAATCAAGTGAAACACGAAGGAATGAAAAAAAATAAGCAAAGGAAGAGTAATATCCTATCAATTTTATTTATTTATTTTGTTGGAATATTGCTACAAAGTTTCCTCAGCTAAATTATGAGAATTTACAATTAAAAAAGGATTATAGTGAGTCACATATTTCTCCATTTCTTAATTTCTAAGAGTTTATTCTAAAATCAAAAAGTTTTTCATAGCTTCCATAAAGAACTATACATTATAATTTATATTTAAGTAAAACTAAAATTTTCTTTTATTTTCAATTCAATTAAATGTTTTATTCATTCATATAAATTTTACTTCCAACTCAAATACTTTTTAATCTAATCAAATAACTTTTATTATCCTAATCATATACATTTGATCAATACTCTCTCAACTCATTATATTAAATCCTATACTTTTTCATTTCTATTTAATAATAACCCCTTCCTCCTCTTTGATCTATACATAAATTGCGTCTATTATTCTCAACATATCATCTGAATGAATAAAACTTAATTCTAAAATAAAAATTATAGATTGATTCAGTAAGAAAAAATAATTTTTTCAAAGAAAACTCAAAATATATATTAGAAAGAAAAGTAGAACAAAAAAAGAAAAATAGAAAAAAAATCACATTACCACGGGAATTAGAAGGGTTGAATGATTCATAGATTTTTAAAATTTCAATAACTTCTTCTAAGGTTGAGTCACACATAATTTCTATTTCTAAGGTTAAGTAATCTTCCATTTTTTCTTGATCAAGAAGAGAGAAAGATGAGAAGGAACGTGAGGGAAGTTGCATTTTGATGTCAAGAATCCTTATCTTAACCGATAAGGGCAATTATAGTATTAATAATATAATAATCAAATATGGTCTATCACAAGAACTTTTTTGTAATTTTGTTTTAAGAAAATATAGGAGTAGAGTGTTAGAGGATATTGATGAAACGCAAATATCAATTCCCTATATATATATATATATATGAGCATTAATTGACTATGTGTGTGTTTTATGCTGTATAAAAATAAAAAGAAATATTTTCAAAGTATAAAAATCCATTTTTTTAGTATATATTGGTCTTATGCAGGAACATTTATGTACTAGTATTTGCAATTCTTTTAGAACAATTCTTGAGAATTTTGTCCTGATAGGTGATGTGCCTCCTATAATCAAACAAGTGTTCAAAAAAAATATATAAAATTAAAAAAAAATTAAAAAATTGAAATAAATTTGTTTATAACGAGTTAACAGGTAGAACTCTAGGATACAAATCTGGTAAGTCGGGAAATGCTAAACATCATGAAATTTTATCATGAATTGCCATCATGAATGATGTGGCAGGTGATAATATCATTGGGATTCCGTGTATGGGGGAAATCCCACCAATACTAACTCATCATTTAATTGCCACATCATTCAAGATAAAAATTCATGAAATATTTTCGTGACGTGTAGTATTGCTCTGGTAAGTCATTTTACTTGATGATGCCACACGAAAGAGAAGTAGAGGGTGATGGTATGAAATATCGGTTTCGAGTTATAGATAGTTTTTACGTAATTTGCATCTCTATCGGTCTCAATTTTGACTCGTTAAATTTGTCATCTTAGGTTTTTCCAAAGACACGTAAGTTTTTTTCAGAGCCACGTTAGCATTTTTAACTCTATAAATTTTGGCTACACAAGGCATCACATTGGATTTTCTCTAGCAAAAAAAAAAAAAAGAAAATTTAATAAATTTTTAATTTTATTATTAATATTAATAGATTTGAACAAGAAATAAATTAAAATTGATATCATATATAATATGTGACAATCAAATCATATTAGATCGTAATAAATTAAAGAAATATATAATTTGTTTACATATAAAATAAATTAAATATAAATAAATTTGGTTTTGTGTTATATTTTATGATTAATTGAATATAATTTTAGTTAGACTATATATGTATATAAATAAGGTTTTAGGCCGTACAAAGTAACCCTTTGAAAATTATCCATACAATTCAAAATATACAATCAATATAATAATTATTCTTTTGGTAACAAAGAAATCAAGTGGCTTGGTGGATGGTGAAATTGTTGTTATTGGAGAAACGCCCAGGTTTGATTCCGTCAAAACCTAAACCCTTTCCCTTCAGGAATCAGAAAAAAATTATAATATATATATATATATATATATTTTTTTTTTTTTTACAAAATAAAAAAACTATATAGAGTTTTCTAATAATTGTTTTATAAAAGTTAAAAAAAATATATTTTCGAAGAAATGTTTTTGAGGTTTTTTCATAGATCTCGAGAACTACTTTTTGAAAATTGAATCATTCAGACTCATAGTTTTTGACTCACAAGAAATCTACCGTGTATAATTTCGATTGGAGAAGCATCTATATTATATTTAAGCATTTGAATTTTTTTCTATAAAAAAATCATGATCTAACGGTAAAAAATGTTTAAAAAATTAATGTTACGGTTCAAAATATTTATACTTATTTGCGGTCTAAAATAACTCTTTCCATCTACGATCAAACGGTGATGATTAATCCATTATATTCATACATAAATTCACATACACATACACTTACCATTAGACTCCTAAAATGACATTCACACCTAAATTCACATACACATCCACCTACCCTCACACCGAAAATAACATTATATTTTTTCTAGTACTGTAGGCACGGATAATACGCTAGTGTATATATATATATATACACACATTATGCAAATTATCTTTTCACCTTTTTTTGATAAAAATTCTCCCAAGAGGATATAAAAAGGCCATTTCTTTATTTTTGGAGGAGCATAATGAAGCATCCACGCGATCAAAATAAAGTTTTTGCAAATGATATTCTAATAAAAATAAATTATAATAAATTACTGAGATTGAATTATATATAATGTGTGAATGTTTTATTATATTTAAACTTTTTATTTAACTTTAATCCCTATATTGATGGTAATAATTTGAGTTACTTTTTCTAAATTCTATACAAAGAGACTCTATTAAACAAGTTGGATATATCATACTGTATATGTATAGTTGTTCTTAGAGAATTCTTACACTCAACTTCATTTTCCACCACGAGCTCATGTCAATTGATAATTCAGTCTATGACTAGGTGACATAATATAATACATTTTTAAGGCCCAAACAAATTTTTTTTTTTTTTTTCAGGTTTGACTTTTCGCAACAGTATTAGAGGCTTGGGCCAAGAATTTCAAAGTATATTAAAGAGTATAAATCATATTATATATTTTCTTAAAGGACCCAAAAAATATAAAAAAATTTAAGAGAGATATAACTATGTGAGGGCCGAAACTAAATAACTACCCAAATTAAAAATAGGAAAAAAAAAAAGAAGCAACTAATGACCACCAAATCCACTGGGCTTGGCTTGTGCTGTTGACTCTTACTTCTGTATAATGATTTTATTTGAGAAATTAGTCAATAAGGGAAAAACAAAAACTAGTATAGCTTTGCTGAAGCTGTTCTGGGCCTTTCTGCCCTTGAAATATGTCTAAGGGCCGGTCACGGGCTTTCTTATTTAAGCCCAAAGTCAAGTCAGGTTGGGCTTGAGCCACGACACTTATTTTGGCCCAACTCTACCCATGGCTACCTTGTTCTTTTTCTTTTTTGTTTTCCCCTATGCTCTAGTGCCTATAGATTGATGATTTATTTATTTTTGGGAAAATTAAATGGGTATCTCTAATTTCCCCCAATTTGGTGGTGACAAATGAAATTTTGCTATCATTTTACTTCTTAATCTCCTTGCTTTTGAGAAAAAAATTCAGAATGTTCCATCAAACTCAAATCTCCAAACCCCACCCCCTAGAAGGCGAGTGAGGTCACCAACTGTTCCGTTCTGTGTATCGCAATGGGATCGACGCATGTCGGGATTGGTTTGGAATAAGGACCAAAGGATGTGTTCTTGGAATAGTCATCTAACATTGAGTTTTGGTGTGCTAGATTACCTGAAATGTAAAAATGTGAGTGCAGCCCTTTTGAAATGCATGACTGTTATTTGGTCTTTCGAGAATCAAATTAATGGATTCGGGGGTTTGGTTATGTGTGGGGAAGATGTTAGGCACCTCACAACATCCGTACTAAGTACGGTTACCTAGTTTTCATGACGCTTTGCTATTTCCATGCCCAGCCCTAGGCATAGGCGACCTAGGCGGCCGCTTTGGGCCCCCACATTTCAAGGGGCCCCAATTATATATATATATATATATATATATATATATATATATATATATATATATATATATATGAGGACAAAAAAATAATTTATAAATATATGTATGCAATATGAATCAGAGACACATTTGCTTTTCCAAAAAAAAATAAAAAAAAGAATAAGAGATATAAGTAGAATAATCAGTGACGAGAGGAGAGAGAGAGAGGTTGCTATATTATATAGATATATATGTAGTCATGAGTGGAAGACAAAATAAAAGAATGATGGGAGGAGAGAGAGAGCTATATTAAAGAAAGAAATGTTGGTATGTAAAAAAGAATAAAAAGAGAAAAAAGAAGCAAGAGAGGAATATAAAAGAAAAAGTCAAATACACCCTCTATTGATTATTATAGACAGAAGGAAATGAAGACAGGGGCAAAGACACATGTTATTCTTCTTCTTCTGCATATTCATGCATGCATTTTTTAGAGTAATGATGGGCACAGTGAAAGTTATCACCAAATTAGAAAAGTGAATCACTATCATCCTTAGATTAATGCAAGTGAAACCCACAAATTTACAATCCAATGGATGAGAGTGATTTACTTTCCTAATTCAGTAATAAATTTCAGTATGCCTATCATTACTCATTTTTTTAATCTATTTTTTTCTGTTTTAATTAATTTAAGTGAATTTGTTGTGTTTTTTAATCTATTTTTTTCTGTTTTAATTAATTTAAGTGATTTCTGTTGTGTTTTTTAATCTATTTTTTTCTGTTTTAATTAATTTAAGTGATTTCTGTTATATTTTTTTAATCTATTTTTTTCTGTTTTAATTAATTTAAGTAATATGTGTTGTGTTTATTTATTATATGTTTTTCTATTTTATTTAAGATAAATGAATCTTATTGATGTTTGGTAATTTTTTTCTTTATATTTTTTGCAGACCCAAATTCGAATTAAAGAGAGATTGATAGCTTGGAGTTTGAAGATTGCTTGGATTATCTACTTATAAGGTTAGTTATTTTTTTTTGTCTACTCAAAAATTTGAATCTAGTCATGAAAAAAGAAAAAAAAAAGAGAGAAGAAAATTTGATTCAATCTAAAAAAGGAGATCTTCTTAAGTTTTTTTTTTTAAAAAAAAATACACAAACAAAATGTGTCGATTGTGTCATTTTAATGAAACATTTGCATTGTTATAATTTTTTTGTACTTGTGAAATTATACGTAAAAAGGGCCCCTTATTTGAAAAATTGCTTTGAGCCCCTTTCCATTTTAGGATTATCAGGGTTGGCCTTTGCTATTTCAAAGATGATTGTGTTCATAGAGGGATCTAACATGTATATGTATGTAAAAGGAAGAAAGAGGAGGGGGAGTTTGGGGAGAGGTATGACTGAACTCGGGGTTGCCCAAGTTGCCTACGTATCTCGGTTAAAGGGAATTAGGTCAAACGTAGTTCAGATTGGAATAAATGGATTGCATGGAGTGAATGTAGTGGATGTAAAAGACATATGAAATGTAATGGCGATGGATGAAAAGTGGTATTAGGACTGAATCTAGGGCTACCTAGACTGCCTATGTATCTTAAGGTTGCTCAAGAATCAGGTCGAATGTAGCTCAGTTTAAGGGATGCAATGTGTCACGCCACGATTTCCGACACCCAGTTAAGAGCGAGGGGAATGGGGGTCCACTCTGATACCAAGTTGTCATGCCCCAATTTCTGACTTCTAGAACCCGAGGGTGACTAGGTTTTCACATCATCAACTTATATCCCAAATCTCACCTGATACCATACAATTGCAGAAGCTATTTATACATACGCAATTACATATGTGTATACTAATCATTATTTGTCCCAATGAGTTCCACTTTGGTTTATGCATCCATACCCATTCCTATTCCAAAGTCTAAGAATTTCAATTTAGTCCAGTTTTGGTCAGCTGAAACCTTCTTCAGTCGGCTGAAACTTGGGTTCAACTAACCTTCAGGTTCCCAGCTCTGTCGGTCGATTGGAAAGTAGCTTCGGTAGACCAAAAAGGAGCTTTTGACCGGCTAAAACCCTTCTTCAGTTTTTCGAAATAGGTACCCTATTTACAAATATTCGGGATCTCATACTTTTGGCCAGCTACTACAGAGGTTAGGCGACTGAAAGTTCAAAAAGTGTCCAAAACCTGTGTTTCTCAAGTCTAGATACATTCTCTATGTTCATGCACTCATTTACAATCCTAAACTTGGACAAAAACTCATACAATCCATATATTTAAGCCCTGTAGATGCTAAGTCCATAATTCTCATAATTTTATTCAAAAATGTACATTCCCTTGAACATAAAACATCCAAAAATAATCCATATGATACATAACATGATAAAAGCCTATAATCCTCATTTTCAATGGTCACATTCACATTTCCATACACACAGATATTCAAAATGGGTCATCATTCATACATTTCTCAAAAGTCATATATAAAGGAGTTCATTGTACATAAATTTCTCAAAAAGTCCTACTCATGCCATATGTGGCGTTTACATTTGAAGTTCATGTACAAGAGAAGAACCAAATGTAAAGGCAACACTACAACTATAGTTAACATGCCACAAGCCGGCATGGATCTCTATATACACGTGTCCAAATGATACAATTCAAAATAGGAACTCAAATCTCTATATAGTTACATATCATGCTCCAATGGTTTTCATGTTCAAAATAATATCATTTTTTTGGAAATCATGCACAATGTCACAAATCTGCAATGCACATAAACCATTTAGAAATGAACCATATTCACGAAATAAACTCACGCCACGTATACTCTGAAATCAATTCATCTGAGGATTTCTGTTTGTCACAATTTCATAGTAAGAGTCTTTTCGAAATCACATAATCTGCTTATGCTCTACGGGTTACTAACCCGATGGAAGCGACATCCGCTTGGCCAAGTTTTGGGTCTTGCACCCTAGGACTCTGGACCTTTATTAATTATCACACATGTCCCAAAAATCTTAAATTGTCACAAAGGTGCACATTATCACACATATGCACGAAATTATGATTCTCACCAATTTTATCCAATGCAAAAGATTTGTCAAATAAATGCATTTTCAAATTTCAACCTAAGCTTATCACAATGTAAATCCACTCATCTCATGGAAATCAACACATATGCATTTTCAAGAAAAAGTCTTCTTTTATGTATGTCTTCTCACATAGAATCAAATTTCACAACTTTTCACCAAATGAACACAATGGTCATACAATGCATTCATAAGCCTCCAAAACACATATACAATACATAAATTCTATCTAAGCATGCTAGACAATCTATATATGCATAAAAACACAATTTCTCATAATGACTTTTGAAAGAATTTCATGTCACAAGTATGTGACCTATAAAATCAAAATAGGGAAGAGATTTACACCCCTACCTCAAATTTAAAGTCTCCTCTAGCTAAAGCCCAAAATTTCTCTAAGTTCCACCTTGTTGAAAATCAATTTTGTTCAGTTCAAACCAACGCCCTTAGTCCGAGGAACAATCTACCCTTCTTTGGGAATTTCCAAATCAAAGCCTAACCTTTCTGAAATGTAGAGAGAATGGAGAGGGATGAAGAAGGAGAGTGAGAGAGAGATATTTTATCTCATGAAATGGCTGAGATCCTAGCTCTAGATATTTATATCAACTTGGGGCGCAAATGACCAAAATGCCCCCGGGTCACTTAACGTACCTCCCGACCTCCGTTTTTGATTTTGAAAGTGGTTATGACTCCAAAATCACTTCCTTAACTCTTTTAACATTTCATTTGGTTTAAAATCAAAAATAATATTTTTTTAAAAAAATTTCGGATTCCCGGGCCCACCCAGACCGCGTCTCGGGCCTCGTTGACCAAAAAATCTCAAATTTTTTCAAATAATCTCAAAAATTTAAAACAACTTCCCAAACATGTTCCCCACATTTAAAACATGCTAAACATTATTTAAAATGCAATTAGGACAAAAATGATGATTAAAATGAAAACTGGTCAAAATTAGACTCGGTCTCTACAACTTCTAAACTTTCAAGGAATTTCGTCCTCAAAATAAAAACATACCTTAAGTGGTGAACAATTCAGGATACTTGGATTGCACCTTTTGCTCTCATTCCCACATCACTTTTTCAACTCCTTGGTGTCTCCAAAGTACCTTAACCAATGGGATGGTCTTGCCCCAAAACACTTGGTCTCTAGTATCCAAAATCTGAATCGAACTCTCTTTACATGAGACGTCTTCCTCCACCCCCAAGTTCTGTCCAATCTAACACGTGTGAAGGATCCGATTCATACTTCCTCAACATAGAAATATGAAAAGTGTTATGTACGCTTGACATTTATAGTGGCAATGCCAAGTGATAAACAACCTCTCCAACTCGATCCAAAATCTCAAATGGCCCAATAAATCGTGGTGCTATCTTGCCACTACGACCAAATCTCATCTAGTCTCTCCGTGGTGAGACCTTTAAGAAAACATGGTCTCCCACCTCAAATGCTAATGGTCGACGCCTCCTATCGGTATAACTTTTCTGACGGCTCTGAGTAATAAGCAACCGTTTTTTGAATTATATTCTATTCCAAGGAAACTACCTCCCCGACCTCGATCCAATAGACAGGTGACCTACACGGCCCACCATACAAAGCCTCGAATGGAGCTATCTCAATGCTAGCTTGATAGCTATTGTTATAGGCAAACTCTACCAATGGAAGGTGATCCTCCCAACTACCCCGAAGATTAAGTACATATGCTCATAGCATATCCTCCAAATTTTGTATAGTACATCCCAATTGACCATCCGTCTGGAAGAAAAGCTGTACTAAAGTGGAAGTTTTTATGAAGTGCTGTTTGGAAACTCTGCCAAAAATGTGATATAAATCATGGGTCTTTATCTGACACAATAGAAACTGGTATGCCATGAAGCCTAAGGATCTGCTCAAGATACAATTTACTGAGAGTATCCACATCATCTGTCACTCAGATAGGAAGAAAATGAGCCACCTTGGCAAGCTATCAACAAAGACCCAAACTACATCATGACTCTTCCTCGACCTTAGAAGCTCCATCACAAAGTCCATAGTGACATGCTCTCACTTCAACATTGCCAGAGGCAATGGTTGTAATAACCCTGCTGGCCTTTGATGTTCGGCTTTCACTTGTTGACAAGTGAGGCACCTCACTACGAACTGAGCCACATCTTTCTTCATATCTTTCCACCAATACTGTCGGCGTAGGTTATGATACATCTTGGTACCACCCAGATGTATTGCAAGCTTAGAGTTGTGAAACTCTTTGAGAACTTCTTTTCTATAAGTTAAGGGAATAAACATTTTTCCTTTGAATTTCAAACTCTCATTGGAATAAATTGCCCATCCTTCCACCACTTTGCCACCCAAAATTTGAGTGCGAATAGCCTCAATCTCACTATCCTTTATTTGCTCTTCAATCACTCTACTCACTAGAGTTAGTTGAGCGATAAGAGTAAACAAAGTTGTCGGTCTATTATCCTCACTGAAGTATAATCCCATTTCTGAGATATCTACCATTATATTCCACTCACTTATGGCTATGCTTGCTAAGCTACCACGCGACTTCCCACTCAATGCATCCGCTACCACATTAGCTTTCCTCGGATGATATTATAAGTCAAAATCATATTCTTCCATGTACTCCATCTACCTCCGTTGCCTTATGTTCAAATCATTTTGTGAAAAAAGGTATTTGAGACTCTTGTGGTTGGAGAACACTTCAAACTTCTCACCATATAAATAATACCTCCAAACTATGAGTGTAAAAATCACTATCGCCAATTCCAAGTCATGGGTCGGGTAATTTTGTTCATATTTCTTTAATTACCTTGAACCATACGCCACCACTCTTTTGGTTTGTATCAACACACATCCCAAACCAAGTCGTGAAGCGTCACAATAGATTGTCTATCCCAACCCATATTTCAGAATGATCAAAATTGGAGTCGAAGTCAATCGACTCTTTAATTCCATGAATGCATGCTCGAAAACATCATTCCACATAAATTTTACTCCTTTTTAGGTAAGCTTGGAAATTGGTGCCTCTAACCTCAAAAAATCTTTCACAAATCTGCGTTTTTCAAATACGCTCCTTGGCCTTTCTCAATTCATCACCGCTTCTATTTTAGATGGATCCACGAAAACTCCTCCCTCAGACACAACATGCCCAAGGAACTTCACCTCCGCTAGCCAAAATTTACACTTCTCATATTTGACATATATAAGATAAATGGGTGTAGATAAACATGTTATCCCCCATTAAGTGGTGACTCCTGTATGGAGTGTATCTCTAATTATGTGATGCATAATCTCTATAAAAGGGAAGAATGATAGATGTTGAATGTTACTCATTGTAACCTCTTAACTTGCATATTTTATTCTCTCAGTGATGGATTATTTGTGATTTTACTCTATTTTAGTATTTTCTGTATTTTCAGGTCCTTTATGGTAATTTCAATTAAACTATGATTTTGGGGCTTTTCAAGATGGCATTCAAGAGGGTTATAAGAAGCCTGCATCAAGTGGACCAAGTCTAGCCAATATTTCAACTCAAAACAACCCAAGGAAGAGGCCCAAGAGAATTATGACTGCTTAAAGAGATTACGGGTTGAGGTCCAATTATGCGCGTAATATAATTTTAATCCCGTTTTGGTAAACTATTCGTAACTCTTATTTTTTACTATCAAAATGACCCAAATCCAAAGTTGGTTAAACGAAATTTGATTCTGGATCTTTTTGTATTTCACGAAAATTCTGTGAATCGTACTTCTGGGACGTCAAACATTGAACTGAAGTTCAATAAGAAAATTCACCTGATTAGGGGCTACGAAAAAACCCTAATTGTCTCCTAATTAGGTGGGGACACTTCATATTCTCTTAGCTATTAAAAGTGACGAATTGAGGCTATATTGAGGACCCTTTGATAGCAGCTTTGAAGAGCTTTTAGAATGAAAAATCATTGGAGAACAAGTCGTAACACTAATTCCATGGAGATGATGTCTTCTTCCTCAACCGTTGAAGCATTCCCTTCTACCATGAGCGGCTAGTTCATCCACTAGGGTTTTGATGTAGCCCTAACTAAGCATCAATGGTTTGATTGTTCTAACTATTGGGGATTTTTGTATTCATGCATAGATTGTATAATTTAGAGGATTCTATTTATGAAGAATTGAGCAATAAAGTTTTTATATTCAGTTTTAATGATTTCTTATCTTGTCTTAGATACTTAATTATTGTGATTGAACTTAATCCCTCTTGTTTTATGTGATTATGAGAGTGATTATTACACAATAGTATTCACTGAATGTATGATTAAAGTTTTGATGGATTATACCTAGAGAAGATGGACCATATTACACGCTAGAGTAGAGTAGTTAGGCAGATGGTGCATGCCAATCGAAGATAGTCCATGACTTAGCTTTAATTATACATTATTTCCTTGACGGTTGAAAGTGAGCTTGTAGCCACTAATACCACTTATACATGATATAATTCCCCCTAGTTAGTTCAATTAACCATTGATTGCGAAGTTAGTGCTGAAATCAATAACCCTAGATTTATCTCATATTATCTTCACTCTACAGATTCTCTTACTTTTGTTTAATTGCTTCATTAGTTAATTTAGAATAAAAAATTAGTGAACTATTTCCTTTATTTAATTAGAATTAATCCAATATATCTAACACAGTCAGAACACAATCTCTGTGGTTCGACACCCCTTTCAATACCCTATTTTACAGAGAATTCATTCTATTGCAAAGTGGTAATTTTAATTGATACACTTAACCACGATCAAAGAAGGAAGAAGAAAAAAATACAATGATTGATATATAGAATTCTCTCTGTTTTTCCTTTTCCTTCTAGTATATTTCCTTTTGAGTTCTCTCTCTATCTCAATCTCAATCTCCCTCTTTGGTAACTTTCAACCAATAGGATTTGGATTGTGGAATATACATAAAGGACTTTAGTAACTACTCTATTGACGAGGATCACGTTGCCGTAGGGACAACTCATAACACAAGCTACCGATTCGTTTACTTCCGCTATTTCGAAACACAATTATATAAGATTGATTCTCTTACATTGGTATCAGAGACTTAATGCTTATTGTTTGCTTAATTTTTTATGACCATGCTTAGAATAAATTTTGCAAATTTATTATATAAAAGTATGCTTAAAATTTATGAAAAATTATTTCTCATGAAATTGATATCATATGAGGCTGATTTTTCAATATATTGTAGCCTATATGCAAATATATAGATTTGGAAATTTTATACAAAAAATCCATGTATTTTATTTTTTAAAAATAAAATAAAGATGATATGGCAGAAACTTGCTAGGACTTTTTCTCATCATCGTTGAGTTTTGGTGTATGAAAATTAAATAAAAATATTGCCTGTTTCATAAGATTTTTGTGCATATATTATTTGCAATTTCTCGATGTCCAATTTGTGAGATATTCAATCGAGAAGTTTCGGGTCGAAAATAGGTGTTAAATGAAAAATATAGTAGTTTTTTTCATTTTTCACTCTCACTGAGAGAGAGTGCAATTCACCCCATAGTTAGGAAGCTCAGAATATACCAACGGAAGCACCATTTTGTTCGGAACAGTGAGACGATCACAATAGTGATCTCAAAAACACGAAAAAACACTGGGAATGTGGTGTGTAAGGCCCACACGCTTCTCGGTGAGATGATGTGCTGTAAAAAAAAATAGAATGTAGATTCTATCGCCCACTAGCGCCTGGTGGCGCATGAGGCCACTGTAGGGCTCCGGTTTGGATACCATTTTTTTCAGTAGCTTTGGAATTTAATTTTACAAATTTCCATAATTTTTGTAAAAAAATTTCCAAAACAGATTTTTTGTTTATAAATTTTATTTGATAAAATTATGAAATTCCGAAGGGAAAAGACTCCATTGTGCGAATGAAGGCGTGTAAGGAACTATTTGGTGATCCAATTTGTGGTGTTTATGATCCTAGAGCTTTATCCTAATTTTTTGGACATTTGCAGTTATTGACATTATATTCATAGTAATTGCATTGGGTTATTTATGGATCATTTTTATTTTTTTATTTTCATATTGCTTATTGAATTGATCTCTTATATGTGAGACCCAATTCCTACTCCACTGCAGTGAGTATGGTAAATCCCATCAATCAAAGTGCATTTTTTTTTTTATGATATTATGGATGTATGATGATACTAGATTGAATGAGATTATTAGATTGATATTCTAGTATACGTGTTTAAGTTGAAGTATTATAACAAGGCCTAATTTTAGATATATGATTTTTTTGGTGACATCTTCATGAATGATGTTATTATTTCTTGGATATGTGACACTGTTAAAATAATACAATGTCTAGGCAAGTTCAGGAGATTGAATTTTAAGTGGGACCAATGTGACCCCTCCAGTCTTTTTTGCAACTTACCTGGTTGTATTTTTAGCAAGTATCAGTCTCCAAGAATTCCAACAAGTTGTATGGGGATGCAATTACACACAATACTTATATATTTAGAATTGTCTTGGCATGAGGTACTAGAATGCCAATTGAGCTTAAGTGGAGCTCACATGTATGTATGATTATTTATTGTGTGGATGAATTAGATATGTTTTAATTCAAAATTATTTTTTTCGAAATCAATTGCAAATATATTTTTTTGGTTAATACAATTGGGTGATGATTATGAGCATGACAAAATTTTCGATCTCATTATAATAAACAATGAAATATTTTGTATTTGAATTTCTGGAAGTAAAATAATAATAGTCAAGAATGTACGCTTAATGTCACCTTGCGCAATTTGAATGTAGATGGCCTCTAAGAACGTTATCATTGATCTCACAAAAGGTGAAAAGCTAGTAGGTACCAACTATGACATGTGGCATAGAAAAATCCAGTATTTGCTTAATGAGCAAGAAGTCCTAGAAACCCTGACCAATAACATGACCCCACCTGAGGAAGGCAATACGACCCAACATCATCGAAACATGGAAGTGTATCAAGACTGGGTTAGGAAAGATTGTGGTGCGCACTTTACTATGTTAAACAACATGCATAATGATATAATTGGGGAATTTGAAAATTGCTCCACAACCCAAAATACGTGGGACCAACTGAAAATCGCTTTTGGTGGAACCACTGCCATATGGTTTCATGCCTTAATACTTAAGTTTGAAAGCTATAAGATGGATTCTAAGAAAACTATGGCTGAACACCTTAGGGTGATATCGGCAGTGATCCGAGATCTTAAGTCTGCTGAAAATGATCTTATAGATGAGGAGTAGGTGCTTGTTGTTATCCGTTTTCTGCCAGATTCTTGGAACCATATGAAGCAAATATTAACGCATAATGAAATATCAATACCTTTTATGATATTTCGCATCATTTGGAACTGGAATCGGAGCACAAAGAGGCGATTCGCTTAACTATCCTTGTTGCCCAGAAAGGCCCAGATAAGGCACGTGTGCCTAATTAAAAAAGACGACATAGTAAGAATAAGCAGGGTGTAGCTGGAAACTTAGCACAAAATGCTGGAAATGTTGCTAGCAATATTGCCAAGCGCAAAAGAGGTAAGCGTGGTGGCAAGAAAGAGAAATTAAAGCTGAAATGCTACAATTGTGGAAACTTAGGACACTTCGCTCGTGGTTGCACTAAGCCAAAGAAGGTATTCTCTAGACAAAACTCTCTATTTAGAATGGTTTTCTCACACGTACTAGTTGCTCATTTATCTCCTTTGTGGATACTGGATACAAGAGCAACCAAACATGTGATGTAAAATAGAGGAGGTTTCGTAGATTATCGTCGGATACCAATAGGGAGCCAAAACATCTTCATGGGCAATGGTGCTAGTGAAGTGGTTCTAGGAGTTGGTTCTTATTAGCTCAAACTACTCTTAGGGTGTGTACTACTTCTACATGATGTGTTTTATGTACCTAGTGTCCGATATAATTTAGTTTCAATTCCAGTACTAGCTAAACTTAGTTTTTCTTTTTAAATAAGTAATAGACAAATGGACATGTATCTTGATGATATGTTTTACCGACATAGTTTTCTTTTAAATAATATATATCATTTGGATTTGTTTGATTATAATTGTTCATCTGAATATTTGACATGTGATATTGATAATCATGATTCTATAAAATAGAATGCGAGACTAGGTCACATTGGAAAATATAAGATGGCCAGATTAGTTAGAGAAGGTTTATTGGGGTCTCTCACTAATGTTAGCTTCTAATACGTGAGCCTTGTTTGGCTGGCAAGAGCTACCGAAAACCTTTTGGAAAGGCTATAAGAGCTACTTGTCCTCTAGAATTAGTTCATTCAGATATTTGCAACCAATAAATGTATGTGAAGGCACGCAATAACGCCTCTTATTTCTTCATTTTTATAGATGACTATACGCAATATGGTTATGTATATATGATTTCTCACCGAAGTGAAGCATTAGAATGCATTAAACGATTTATGATAGAGGTTGAGAATTAGGTAGAGCGATGAATAAAGGTTTTTTGAACTAACCGTGGACGCGAGTATCTATCAGACCAGTTCAAATAACTATGTGAAGAAAAGGGGATACGCAGGCATTTGACAATTCCACATACGCCACAACAAAATGGTGTTACAGAGTAGAGGAATCGTACATTATTAGGTATGGTTAGGTTAATGATGGCACAAGCTAACCTCCCGATTAGTTTTTGGGGGGATGTTTTAATGACTACTATTTACATTTTTAACCATGTGCCTTCCAAGTTAGTTCCTCAGACCCCTTATGAGCTGTGGCATGGCTGAAAGCCAGAATTAGGACATTTACGTCCATGGGGGTCAGCAAGTTATGTTCACAACACTTCTCATCAGTATGGGAAGATGGGCGCAAGAGCTAATAAGAATATTTTCATTCGATATTCTGAACGCTCAAAAGGCTATGTGATGTATAGTGAACAACCTAACAAAGGAATGACTACAGTTGAGTCGCGAGATGTCACTTTTATTGAGGATGATTTCCCGAGCATTGGTGATGCTAAAACAAATCTTGAACTCTATGAGATGGTAGATTTAGAAGATAACTTTTTTCCTTTTAGCGAGGATGGAAAATTAATTTTTTGTCCTGATATTGGCAAAGAAGATTGTAGCAATCTTCAATCCATTTTATAGTTGGAATACAATGGGAGTCTACAATTAGACTCGTAGGAGACTCAAATTCGTAGGAGTGAACATGGAGTAGTTCTTTGTCGTCGTTTTACGATTGAGGGGGACATACTTTTATGTACTCCATTGGATACAGATGAACTTGCTTCTTTTCGTGAAATGCTCTCTTCACCAGTTTGTAAAGAATGGATGATTGTTATGGAGGATGAGATGAGTTCAATGTATAAGAAACATGTTTGGGAGTTAGTTGATATTCCAAATAGGCGCAATGCCATTGGAACCAAATGGGTTTTAAAGGTAAAACGCAAAGTGGATGAATCAATTGAAAAATATAAAGTGCGTCTTATGGCGAAAGGTTACACCTAAATGGATGGTATAGATTATGAAGAAACATTCTCCCTAGTGGTGAGATTTGCCTCTATTCGCCTTATCCTAGCAATTGTTGCACATATGGATTTAGAACTTTTTTAGATGGATGTTAAGACTGCATTTTTTAATGGAGAACTAGACGAAGAGATCTATATGACTCAACCCGAGGATTTTGTAGTCAAAGGACAAGAGCGCAAAGTTTGCAGTCTCAAATGTTCTATTTATGGTCTCAAGCAATCATCTAGATAATGGTACAAAAGGTTTTAAATAGCCATTTTGTCTCATCATTTTGAGATGATAGAGGAAGACCACTGTGTGTATGTAAAATGATCCAAGAAAAGTATTCTTATCCTTACATTGTATGTTGATAACATCTTGCTTGCTGGGAATAATATAAAGGAGATTGTCGCCACTCAAGAGTGGTTGTCCTCTACTTTTGAGATGGAGGATATGGGCTCAGCTAGTACTATTTTAGGGGTGAAGATCATGGGAGATCGCTTAAAGAGACTTCTTTGTTTGTCTCAAGAGACTTATATAAAGAGAGTCCTTGAACAATTTCGGATGCATCACTCCAAGCCCATTGACACTCCTATAGAAAAATGATACGATTTACATCTTAGCTAATGCCCTAAGATAGATGAAGAAAAGAAACAGATGTCCAAAACTCCTTATGCAATTACAATTGGTAGTTTGATGTACGCTATGTTGTGTACTCAACCAGACATTTGCTTCGCAGTCGGATTGGTCAGTAGGTTCCTGAGTAATCTTTGACTTGCTTATTGGAAAGTAGTAAAGAGCATTTTCTAATATCTACAGTGTACCACCGATCTCATGTTATGTTATAAAGCTGGGGACTTGAGATTGAGAGGATAGAGTGATGCTGACTGGGCTGGTGATAGGGATAGATGCAAGTCCACTTTAGGTTATGTATTTCTTCTTTGTGAAGGAGTTATTTCTTGGTGTAGCAAGAAACAGAAATGTATAGCTTTGTCTACTATGGAGTCAGAGTATGTGACTTGTTCAACTGTAGTGCAAGAGGCAGTTTGGTTGAGAAGATTCTTGTAACGATTTGACATAATGCCAAATAGTCAAGAGACAGTAGTTATCCATTGTGATAATATTGCAGCTTTGGCATATGCAAAGGATCTCAAGTATTATGGGAAGACCAAACACATAGATATTCGTTATCACTACATTTGAGATATGATTGCGCAAGGAAAGATGGTCCTGAAACATATATCCATGGCCAATATGGTGGATGACCCAATGACTAAACCTATACCTCGAGATGTTTTTATATTTCATCTTAGAAGTTTAGGTTTATTTAAGATTTGATGTACTGGACACCGTTGACATTTGTAGTCATTGTTACAAATATATGATTTTATGTTCATATTGAGATATTGCATACAGTTCTTAAAATGTCATCAAGCATGGATTGGCTCTCTCACACGAGCAATCGCTTTAGCGCTTAGATAACAAGCAAGATGAGACACAAAATTCTTTGTGAGTGGGAAAATTTTTTATATATGTCGCCTTGACAGGGTCAAGATAAGGTTCTTGTGAGAACTGTACATGAAGGTCTACCACACACTTCATTAGCTTGACATTAGTCGAATACGAACCTTCAAACAGGCGTTGAAAAAGTGACTGTGTTGGAGTGATTAGGTTAGGCACTGAGATAACAACTAAACTAAGATTGGTACAACGTTCTATGAGCATGACATGCCCAATTGAGTGAGAGTTTCATTGTAGCATACGTAACATACTGTATGTGCTATTTAAACGGCTACTAAAAGAAAATGACTGAAAATATCCCTATTTCGTCACTGTGTGAGATCTTAGAACGATATAGTTTTGGTTTCACTTATACCCTTATAACCTAGGACTATGTTATGAAGAAAA
The DNA here is from genome assembly GCA_026545225.1 of Cornus controversa. NCBI lineage: Eukaryota > Viridiplantae > Streptophyta > Magnoliopsida > Cornales > Cornaceae > Cornus > Cornus controversa. The sequence continues at coordinate 24,213,533 of CM048851.1, read as the reverse complement.
GACTTAATGTCGCTATTTTAGTATGTACCTAAAGGACCATGGTTCATGCGGTCCAGCGGAGTATATCTAGGAAAGCGGTTAGGTCCAATTGGATTAAAATGAGTAGCTAGGGAAGATAATTTTGTAATACACTATTGTTTTGTGACTCATAGCCCGGGCGACTTTGTTGGAATTTATTTCCAGACATAGTCTTGAGTACAATATAGATTTTGGGATTCAAGCATCACTTTGAGAGTGAGTCTCAAATAGGATAATGAATGTTGAATCAAGTGTAACGAAATAGTCTGGGGTATAGATGAGATTACTAGTTCGTAGTGAGGTACTATGTTAGTTTGATGATAGCCTAATATAGTACTCCTACCCTGATATTTCTCATCCGGTCGCATAATCCATTTCTTGTATATAAAGATGAGATAAAAGATGAGAGATATGGAGAATTAAGAACTCACCTATGTGGCTGAGTAGGAGATATAAGATAAATGGGTGTGGATAAACATGTTATCTCCCATTAAGTGGTTCATCCACTATAGACTCGTATATGAAGTGTATCTCTGATTATGCGATGCATAATCTCTATAAAAAGGAAGAAAGAAGAAGAAAAAAATATAACGATTGATATATAGAACTCTCTTTGTTTTTCCTTCTGGTATAATTCCTTTTGAGTTCTCTCTCTATCTGGATCTCTCTCTTTGGTAGCCATCAACCAATAGCATTTGGATTGTGGAATATACATAGAGGACTCTAGTAGTTAGTCTATTGACGAGGATTGCGTTGGCGTAGGGACAACTCATAACACAAGCTAGTGGTTCGTTTGCTTCTGTTATTTCGGTCAATAAGAGGTAACTAAGTATTTTAATTTTATAAGATTGATTCTCTTACAACATATAATTAGTTTGCTCTTAGGAGTTGCAACACAATCCTTAAATGACCCTCGTGCTCCTCTTCAAAAGACGAGTACACTAGGAGTCAACGAACACAACTATAAACTTTTCCAAATAAACATTGAACACATGGTTCATCAAATCCATGAATGCTGCCAGTGCGTTTGTCAAACCAAACGGCATGACCAAAAACTCATAGTGTCCATATCGTGTGCGAAAAAGGGTTTTTTGAATGTTCGCCTCTCTAACCACCAACTAATAGTATCCAGATCTCAAGTCAATGTTTGAGAAACATTTTGAACCCTTAAATTGGTCGAACAAATCATCTATCATTGGTAAAGGATACTTATTCTTGATCGTTACCCGATTTAACTTTTGGTAGTCAATACAAAGTTGTAAGGACCCGTCATTCTTTTTGGCAAAAAGAATCGGAGCTTCCCAAGGCGAAGTACTAAGATATACAAATCCCTTGTCTAGTAGCTCTTATAATTGGTTCTTTAGCTACTTCAACTCAGTCGGTGCCATTTGATACGGTGCCATGGAAATGGGTGCGCTACCTAGAGCAAGTTCTATAGCAAACTCCACTTCACGTCTCAAAGGCAACTCTGTCAAGTTTCCTAGAAATACATCCAAAAACTCATGCACCACGCGAGGAAACTCCCCATGTGTCAGATCATCACCATCAACTAGTACGCTCATCAAGAAATACCCAACTCCTTTCCGATCACTAGGACTATGCGAAGAAGACAAGTAGAAGTCATCTCGCTATCCCACAAAGCAAACACCATCACCCTCTGGTGTCCCGATAACAATCAATGTTGGCTTTATAAGTAGACAACCAGTCCATACCTAATATCACATCAAAGCTAGACATATCGAGGAGAATGAAGTCATATACCAACCGATTTCCCGAAATCTCGATCTCGCAAGACCGACATACATTACCCAAAGTCACTCTACCACTAACTGACGTATCAATGGATAAAGCCGAGTCCAAACATAACACCTCCAACCTCAAAACACAAGCAAATACATATAAAATGAATGAATGTGATGCACCTGAGTCAGCTAAAATCCTAACCCACGAGCTAGAAATAAGGAATATACCTCGGACCACTAACGGTCCTACCGAGGTCTCTATTGGGACAAGAGTGAAGGCACGACCCTATGCTCTCTGGCCCTACTGCCCTGCACCTTGGTGTCTATACTGCTAATTAGGAGCACTAGACGTGACCCCTCTAGTTGGTGCCATGAACTTTGAACAAATGGCACAGTTTGTAGTGGAGGCAATGCCCTAAAGCCCGACTGTAAAGTAGTAGGTTGCGTAAAACACTACTGTGAACCGACCCCACCCTAAGTGCCCTTCTTCTATGGATAATTCCAACTGATGTGCCCCATTTGCTGGCAATGGTAACACTTCTTTTCTGCCACTGAAATAGTCTGCGCTTAAGTACATTTGAACTTATAATGTCCGAGTTTCTAACAGTTAAAGCACACCACTCTAGATCATAATGATCCAGTAGGTACCATCACAGATGGTGTCGATTAGGCTTGTTGCTGCCCTTGTGAAAATGACCCACCATCTCTTTGTTTATTCCTAGCACAATTGTCTGCAAGGGACCCCGTGCTCCTCACTTCGTTCTTTGATTCCTTTACCCTCTAATTATCATTGCTGAGCTCCTCAACTATCAGTGCTCTCTCTACTACCACAACATAGCTTGTCAAACCTAATACTGCAACTCTTTCCCTTATAAATGTTTGGAGACATCTCACGAATGGTTTTATCTTAAGTTCTTCAGTTGGGATCATTTCTCGTGCAAAATGAGCCAATGATGTGAACTTGGTCTTGTATTCCATTCCTGTCATTGAGCCATGAGTCAACTCATAAAATTCCTGCCTTAGGTTATCCATTACCGTCATCGGTAAGTACTTCTCAAAGAAAAGTACTTGGAACATGTCCCAATCCATCATCTCGATATCATGGTAGTTCCCTATAAACTTCCATCAATGGTTGGCCTCCCCCGTAAGATAATGGGTGACCACTTTCACTCTCAAGTCCTCCTATACCTCTAGCACAGTAAAGAGTTTGACAATCTCATCCAACCCACCACCATAGGGTCAGACACTCCCGAATATGATGGTGGACTACGTTTCTTGATATGTCCTAATGTCGTCGTCATCTGACTAGGAGGTGCTCTTTGTGGAGCTTGTCTCCTTTTGGGTTTCCCTTTGTGTTTTCCTAGCAATTTGCCGCATGGCAGTAACCATGTCACACATGAATTGCTCTCCATCAATGGGAACTACTACCGGTGCTCCTCCACGAGCTTTACGTGCTGGTATATTTCTATATAGATGACAAGAAGACGCTTAAAATCCAAAACATGAACATAATTAACCATTTATTTTCATGCATACTCAACACCATGCTAAGTCACTTCGTAGATAGTATGTCATACCAAATAAAGGACCACATAAGCATATTCCATGTAATATGTACTTATCCTTGAATCTTCACTTAAAACCTCAAGTTCTCACCTCTATGCGTGGTTCAATGGGCCCACGCATGGTCACACACACACATACCCAACATATATATTTAAATTACAAAAATACAAAAAGGGTTTCCAACACGCTCTCTTTCTCTCAATCTCTCTTGCTGATCGTTCTCACCTCTCTCTTCTCGCTAGGGTTTTCTGCAAATCGAAGGACTACTTAAGGATCTTAATGACATATGACATGTCGAACGATGTAAACCTACCTGAAGAGGTCATTGTCGACATACTCTCTAAACTCACAGCGAAGTCTCTCTACCAATTTAGGTGCGTATCAAATCCATGGCGTACTCTAATCTTAGACCCTTATTTTATTAAAACATATCTCAATCGAAACAGAAAAATAAGAAAATCATGTTTCCCACATTTAAAACATGCATAACATCATTTAAATTGCAATTATGATGAAAATGATGAATACAAATAAAATCGGTCAAAATTGGACCCGGTCTCTACAGTTTCTGCTCTAAAACTACTCACAAATGTTTTCACTCTCTAAAAACAATGATTTCAAAAGGCATAATTGTAGAGAAAATGTAGAGATGTATTTATAGATGAGAGAGTCCTAAGTTTACTTGAAAAATAAGTTTAAAACCATTTTAGGATGTCTCAAAGAAGTTTTGGTTGGTTTGGAACCCAAACCAAATCAAAAAGGAAATTTTCACTCAAATCTGTCAAAGTGTGAACGGTCCTCAAATTTGGAGACCAGTCCTACTTGACCTTAACTAAGTTCAACTGGTCCTGAAATTCGGGAATTGGTCCTCGAATCAGTATGTCTGAAAAATACAAGAAATCGAGAGAAGTTGGACTAGTCCTTAACCAAGGATCGGTCTAACTTAGTACTTAGAAAAATATGTTTTAAAGTCAAAATTTTGTTTTTTCTAAGCCTACCAAACTTCAAATATAAAGTGTCATCACACCATACCTTGTTGTAAATGATGTTTTCAATGAATTGACGGTAACAAGACACTTTTTGTTCAGCTCTGAATATTGGTTGCAAAGATCAACCAAAAATGCAACTAGCTCGATCAACAAGTTTGGACGCCGAAATTTGCCAACATAAAATAACATATCTCACATATTTTTTGATAGATATTTTGAATATATTTTCTTACCTGACACTATGATTGTTAGAAAATCAATGATGGGCAATCTCCAATTATCATGATCCAAATTATGAATATCAACAACAAATATTTTTGTCACTCTCTTTTCTATTGATGGCATAATTCCTCTTTTAATCACTACCAATTTTTTTCTAACCCTTCTTATATTTTAATTCCAAAAGAAATTTAAGCAAGGTCGTTGGCTTATTTATTTATTGTCTTGGCTAATGTTTTAGTTCTACATCTTCAAATTAGTCAAGCAAATGAGTGGCCAAAGAGTGAAATGGCCTTCACTGCTAACTCAACATCTAAAGTCCTCTTAAATTTGACTAAGTATTAAATTTAAATCTCAGATAATGTATATATACTATTTTAACAACCATTTATAATAATATTTCTAGGTAGATAATTAATGCTTCATACTCAACCTAATTTTATGTTAAAATCTTTAAAATCAAGAAAAATGTCATCCCCATCGCCATCATTTGTACTTGATCCTTGAAAAATTAGAGTCCCATGGGATTAGGGACACAACTAATGACTCTATTTCACCACATATATTTGGATCAATACCAAGGCATGGATGATCGGCTAAAACTTTTGCCAAAGCAAGACTTTTATTAGCTATATATTTGAAACTAAATTCCATGTATTTGAATAAATTTTTTTGACAAATAATGTAAACTACAATCAACAACATATTAACCCTTAAATTTATGAGAAGAAACGTATAATGCAAACATAATTTCTCAACCGACATATATTTACACTCGATTGGAGTTAATACTACCTTAGTCAAATAATAAACAATTTTCTCCATCTCCCATTCACTATCTTGCGCTAATAAACCCCCAATAAATTCTTCCAAAGTTGATAACGACTATTTCTTTCTCGGATGCATAATGACCGAAGGATTTGATTGATAAGATTTAATTTCTTCAAAGGTTTGTTGATGCTATGACAGAAAGTGCATGTACTCTCCCAAGGTAGAAATAAATCTTTATAAGAAAATGACTTAGTCAATAAATTTATGCATTTTCACTGCTGAACATTGCTTTAGGCTTCGTTTGGATAGAGGGATTTGGAAGGATAATGAGAGAAAATAAAGGAGATGATAGGTTATTTTGTGTTTAAATATGCATCATTAAAAGAAAAGAAAGAATAGTTATCCCTCCTTATCTCTCGTATCCTATCCTCCAAAAAAATGGAAAGGTTATGAGGGAAAGAATAATGTTTAAGTAGTACTTTCATACTTCCGAAACTGCTCTCAACAATTAGAATTTTTTTTATTATTCCACCCACATCCCATAAATATAAAATGATATGATAGTAATTTGGTCAGTATCCCCCACATCCCATAAATATAAAAGGATATGATAGTAATTTGATTATGATCCTTTCTTTCCCCTACTTTATCTAAAAAAGAATTCTATTATCTCCTTTCTTTTATCTCTTATTTATCGAAACATGAATAGAATTTATTAATATTCTCTCCTCTCTTTTCTTTTCTCTCATAACTAATGATATCTTCTAATTTCTTTTTTCTCCTGTCTATCCAAACAAAGTCTTAGTCTTGTTTTTAACAACCTCATATTTATCTCCATATCTAATTTAGCACGAGTATAAATGAAAAATTTAGTGATTTAGTTCTTAAATGCAAAAAAAAAAAAAAGTCACATTTTATTAGTTCTAATGGAAATTACAAAACTTATATCTATATTACATTTAAGCTTGATATAATAAGACAAAAAATCCAATCTAATGGTCAAAAGTGGTTAAAAAATTAATCTTGTGACTCAAAATATCTTTGCTCATCTACGGTTCAAAACAATCATATCTAACAGTCATGATTAAGAGTACATGATAGTGTTGTAGGCACGGGTATACACTAGTATGTATGTATGTATGTATGTGTGTGTGTGTGTGTGTATATATATATATATATCTAAATTACAAAAAAAAAAACAAAAAGGGTTTACCAAGCCGCTCTCTCTCTCAATTTCTCTTCCCAGTCGTTCTCACCTCTCTTTTCTCGCTAGGGTTTTTTGCAAATTGAAGGACTACTTGATGTTCTTAACGACGTATGACATGTCGAATGGCGTAAACCTACCCAAAAAGGTCATTGTATACATACTCTCTCGACTCACCACAAAGCCTCTCTGTCGATTTAGGTGTGTGTCGAATCCATGGCGTACTCTAATCTTAGACCCTCATTTTGTCAAAACACATCTCAATCAAAACAGAAAAATCAAGAAAATCATTTTTAACCTTGGCCATAAATCTCTTTACTCCATTGACTGCTCTGAATCGACACGATAACATGAAATAAACATGACACGAGTTAAGTGGGTTTGAGTTTGAGGTAAGCCGACACATTTAATAAATGAGTCGACACGAACATGACATGCAAAAATTGGGTTGATTTTGAGTTTAAGCTGTCTAACCTGTGACATGATTACGATATGAGTTATTCATAAATTATGATTTTATACAAACTTATATATACATAGTTATATATATTGCAATTGTTTGGAATCTCTTTGTTTGTTTACAAGACTGATGTGACCATAAAATGCAAAGATGAGATTGTTATGATGTCGTTTTAGTTGTTGAATTACCTTAGTATGTTTTTGAGTTTATATATATATATATATATATATACAAAATTTATAATATAGTTTGATTTTAGGATTTATGTATTGATATGTACTTTATTTTTTATATGATCTTCAGAGAGTTTTTAGGCGTAGAGAAACTTATATGATATAAGTTAAACGAATTAAAAAGGTTATTCATCCGTACCAGCTGTATCCAACGATCCTCTATTTCTTTATTCCATCGGCTTTATCACAAGATGTAGAACTACTTGGAGTCCCTGTTATTGTAGACTCCTTATACTTAATCTTAATGTTAAATTACATCCACCTAAATATATATATACATATATATGTACATATATATATATGCGAATGTGCCATAACGGTGACTGAATATGTGTACACATTATTCCTTTAGGATAATCTTACTAAAGTCTCAGCCCCTTTAGAGTTTTTTTTTCAAGATGGACTCTTTGTTAGCCCCTTAACAACAACCTTATCCTTGGCTGCCAATTTTAGGTTCCAACATATATATATATCCTCCTGTCCCAAAGAAAGGGAACTATGTACTGTACGAACCATCCATTATCACAATAAATGTAGAACAAGTTTTCTAAGTTCAAACTAGAGGCAAGCCTAACATGCCTGAACACATATAATTTAATTTTCCTGCTAACTATTAGGCAATCCTGACATGCCTATACCCGTATTTTTTGAATACCTTATTAGGTATTAGGCAATCCTGACATGCCTTCTCACAAACTTTAAAACACAACTTATACTTAAAAACATGAGTAATAATATAAAATGATATTATACCAATCCACAAGGATAAAATAAGAAAACATCTATAACTTAACTGTCATTTTTCCTCTATTCGCAATAATAATAAAAAAATAAAAATATAAATATAAAACAACTATATCAAACATTCACCTTGTACATACTATTGCTATCCAAAGCAATAATAAAAAAATAATAATAAGGCTTATATATTATGTGATTGCCATTTAAAAATAAAAACCATCCAAACCTTAAGCTACTCACATGATATATCCTGTTACTAACCAAAGCAATCAAAAGAGACTTATCAACATTCAGCCGCATATGTATGGTGGCCATAAAATATAAAAAAATTCAAACCTTAAACTATCCACATGATATATATACTACTACTAACCCAAAGCAATCAAGAAAGAGACTTGCCAACATTCAACCGCATATGTATGATGGCCATAAAAAAAAATATAAAACATTTCAACCTTAAACTACCCACATGATATATATACTGTTACTAACCCAACGTAATTAAAGAAAGAGTCTTACCTACATTCAACTACATATGTATGATGGCTATAAAAAAAATATAAAACATTTAAACCTTAAACTACCCACGTACCATATACTGTTACTAACCCAAAGCAATCAAAGAAAGAGAGTTATAAATCTTCAGCCGCATATGTATATATGATGGCCATAAAAAAAAACATAAACCATTTAACCTTAAATTACCCACATGACATATACTGTTACTAACCCAAAATAATCAACGAAAGAGAGTTATAAATCTGCAGTCGCATATGTATATATGATGGCCATAAAAAAATATAAATCATTTAAACCTTAAACTACCCATATGACATATGTTGTTACTAACCCAAAGCAATCAATGAAAGAGAGTTATAAATCTTCAGCCGCATAGGTATGAACATATATATATATATATAAGGAGTGATTCCTTAGGCAAGTTCTTGTTCATCAAAAGACAAGTTCATGCTCTACACCTCCCCTTTGTGCTTATAAACATAGTATCTCTGAGTTTTCTTTTATATAGAACTTGCCTTTTGATGAACAAGAACTTGCCTAAGGAATCACTCCTTCTCTCCCCCCTCTCTTGCATCTACAGTTCTCTCCCTCTCTATGCATGAAAGCGATAGGAACCCTAACCATTTTTTTTTCTTTTTAGAAATACCAATAAGATTCTAAAATAAATAAAAGGAAAAAAAAAATAAATATACACTTAGCCCAACATCTAAACAATTATACTCTAGCCCAAACTCAACTCAAACCCAAACTCTCCCTAGCCCAATCTGAAAAAGAATTAATAAAAATAAGAGAAAATACAAAAGTATGGTCCAACCTAAAAAAAATAAAATAAAACAACCTAAAGCATTTAACATTTAAAACTCTTAATAAACAATTTAAACAATTAGAGCAATTTAAACAAGTAGATCATTTATCATTTAAAACACCCACAAAATAAATAATTTGAATAAATGAAAAATCCAAATTAAATAACCTCAAAATTACGGAGTATTACAATAGCCAACAAATGCCTTAGAGCGGCATGATCTGAAAATACAATGACCTTGGATCCTAAGAGATAAAATCAAAATTTATCCAAGGCGAAGACTACTGCAAGTAATTTCTTCTCCATTATATAGTTTAGTTAAGCATCGGAGAGGGTTTTACTTGCATAGTAGATAACATGTGACAACTTATTTACACGTTGTCCTAAGATTGCACTCATAGTCGGATGCATCACACATGATTTCAAATGGGATAGTCTAATTTGGAGGGGTGATGATTGGAAGGGAAGATAAGAGAACGCAGAGCTTCTCAAAAGTTTTAAGGCACGCTTCATCAAAGTGAAATGGAGTTTCTTTCTCACAAAGCCGACACAAGGGTCATGAAATCTTGCTAAAGTCTTTGATGAAACTGATCGGCGTTGAATGTTACGCATTCTAGCCTCTTAATTTGCATATTTTATTCTCTTAGTGATAGATTATATGTGATTTTACTATGTTTTTGTGTTTTCTGTCTTTTTCAGGGCCTTAATGATTATTTCAGATAAAACCATGATTTTGGGCTTTTAAAGATGATATCGAAGAAGGTTATATGAAGCCTACATCTAATGGGTCCATTCAACTCCATATTTCAACTCAAATCAGCCCAAGGAAGAGGTTCAAGAGAATTATAACTGCTTAAGAAGATTACGGGCCTAAAGCCCGATTTTGCACTTAATCCAATTTTAATCCCATTTTGGAAAGTGGATCAAAAGTCTTATTTTTGAGAGTCAATTCGACTTAATTCTCGCGGGGGTTGAACGAAATAAAATTCTGGACACTTTTATATTTCACGTAAATTTCGTGAATCGAACTTCTACTGGGTCAAAACTTGGGCCGAATGTCAGCAAAAAAATATACCTATTTAGGGCTGCGGGAAAACCCTAATTATCTCCTAATTAGATTAGGACTTTATCTCATAATTGGATTAAGACTTTATGTATTCTCTTGGGGTATAAAGAGGTGAATTAGAGGCTATTTTGGAGGAAAAAAGAAGTAGAGGCCAGGACAGAGAAGACAGAGACAATCCGGGTTTTATTTATTCATTATGTCTTTTATTATTTTGTTATCTTCTTCTTCTACTATGTGTAACTAAACTCCTCAACTAGGGTTGAGGAGGAAACCTCCATTAATGAAGTGAAGTTCTTTTGTTCATTAATTGATTCTCTTGTGTATGATTTAATTGCTTATGATTTTCGCTTCTTGTGATTAATTATTTTATAATTCTTTTACCATCTATATCATGTATATGTGGTAGTTAGAAAGTATTATAATTAATCTAAGCTTGGGTTTGTATTTCTTAAAAGTGATAATCTTTGATCTTGTATTTTTCATTAAATTGGATACATAAGATGCTTAGAATTTTACACTAGTAAAGCGAAGGAAAATCTACCTTTTTAATATATTTTTTATATTACTTTATTGTTAAATCTTAAGTAAGCAATAGATTGATTTCTTGATTGCAACTCTAAATTTGGGAATTAATAAATGAATATTAGAAACTTCATGGATTTAATGGTGGTGGAATCCAACACCTTAGTTATTTTCTCTATTTAATTTCATTTGTGTTATTTTATTTGCATGTTAGTTTAATCTTTCTCAAATCAACCAACTTTTTGTTTAAACTAGATTAGTTTTAAATTAATTTGAATTTGTATTAGTTTTTCTTCTCAAAGCATTCCCTTGGGTTCGACCTCGTTCTTGCCGATCTATACTTCAATAAATTCGTACACTTGCGAGTTATTTTACACTTTTAAAACAACAAGGAGTTAAAAGTGTCCAAAAGAGGAATAAAAGTTGAGGAACCAATTTGCCTTTTTCATTTTCAAGCACAGTGATGCTTGATTTCTTTGGTACCACTTGTGGGGGGCTTACCCACTTGCTATTTGAGATGTGATAAATGATTTTCGCATCTACCAATATCACTACCTCTTTTATTACTACTTCCTTCATATTCGAGTTAAGCCAACATTGCGGCTCTCAAGAGGCCTTTGCATCATCCTCCAAATGTATACGATGTATACAAATAGAAGGATCTATGCCTTTAAGATCAACAACGCTTCACCCTATAGCTCCCTTGTGCTCTCTAAGCACATTCATTAGATCATTCTCTTGGTCATTTGTTAGATTTGAAGCAATGATGACCGGAAGAGTCTCACAAAAGCCTAGGAAACATATTTAAGCGTAGCCGGTAATGGCTTAAGCTCAAGTTTGGGTGGAGAAACTAAAGATGGAATTGAGGGAGTACTTAAAAGAGTATGAAGAGGCATAATTAGTGCCTTCCATTTAGAAAATTCCATTACAATAGTGGCGTCAAGCATTGAATTAACTTTATAAATGAATTGCTCAACTTCAAAGTCATCACAATTAAAATGACTAAGGCATGCCTCTAGAAGATCTTTAGATAAAAGATAAGGAAACACTTCTTTAATAAATCCATCCACAACATCAATGAGAAAGCACTTGCTCTCATTATTGAGAGTGTGGGAAGCATTGAAGATGTTCAACCTGACTTTCATATTTCCAAATGATATGTCCATCACCCTGGTACGACAATTAACGCAAGCGTTAGCCATAGCCAAGAAAGGGTAACCTAGAATGATTGGAATATGTCTAGTAGGATTGTGGACATGTTCCATGTCAAGGACTATGAAGTCCATCAGAAAGAAAAGTTTTTCCACCTTTATAAGAACATCCTCAATGATACCACATAGTTGCTTTACTGAGCGGTTGGCAAGTTGCAATACCGCTATGGTTGGATTGAGTTCCCCTAACCCTAATTGCTTGTAAACTGAGTAAGAAATCAAATTAAAACTCGCTCCTAAATCAAGAAGGGCCTTTTTAATCTCTTGGTCACCAATGACACAAGAAATTGTCGGGCTTGAACTTTGGAGGGCTATTTCTTAGAAAGATGGAGCTCACTTGTTCAGTTAGTAGGACTTTCTTGGGAACTTGGTTCCTAGATTTGCATTTTTGAGTGTAGAAGTCCTTTAAATATTTAGCATAAAGGGAGATTTGTTTGATAGCATCAAGGAGAGGGAGATTGATTTTGACTTGTTTAAAAATCTTCATCATATCTTGTATTCTCTCATTGCTTCCCAAAATGAAAAGGCTCCTTCAAGTGCTGAGGATAAAGAGCCTTAGACTCAAATGAAGTTTCAAGATTTGGAGTAGATGATGAAGGAACTTCATTTGCCTTTTCTTTTTCTTTTGAAAAAATTGGATGTTTAGGAGAAATATTTGGATTTTGAATTTGTGAAACTAGATTTGGATTTAAAATGGGACAATTTGGATTTTTAGGATTCTAACATTATTTTTCTCTCTTATCCTCAACCTTATTATCAATAATTCTTCCACTCCTCAAAGTAGTGATTGATTGAGCTTGTTCTTGATGAACATTCAATGATGAAAGGAAGGCTCATCAACCATATTTACTCCCTTTGGATTTGCCACCGGTTGGCTTGGCAATTTTCTCTCTTCTCGCCTATTCAAAGCATTTGCTAGTTGTCCCATTTGGGATTCTAGCTTAGAGATGGATTGAGAGTGGGAATACAACAATTGAGTATTGGACTCAAGGTTGCCTAGTGTCGCCAACACCTTTTCCTCAAAATTGGGAATTCGAGGAGGAGGAGGTGTGTAAGAAAATAGATTTTGTTAATAAAGTATAGGATGGAATTAAGGCGGACCTTGTTGTCCTTGAGAGCCCTGAGGTCCTTGATTTTGATATTGGGACCCTGGGTTCCATATTAGAAATTAGGATGATCTCTTCATCCCGAGTTATAAGTACTTGAATGAGGATTATGCACCGGTCTAGAGTAGATTGTGTTCGCTTGCTCTTAATATAGTCCGGATATTGCCCCACTAGAGGACAATCCCTAACATAATGAGAATGACTAGAGCAAAATGAATATACCTCAATCTTTTGAGTAGGAGAAGGAGTAAGAGTTTGAGTAGGAAGAGGAGAAGGAGGAGGAGATCTGGCCAACATAAATTGGTCGAGTTTTTGAGTTAAGCATCTACTTTCATAACTACCTCATTCTCTTTGCTTAGTTAATAAATACTCTCTTTTATGAGTAATGGTTGAAATACTCTTCCCCTTTCTAGAAGAAGAAGAATGTTGAGACGAATTCTCGCTCAAGTTCTCAAAAAGAGTTCATGCCTCATCGGGGCTCTTAAGTAATAAAGTACCTCTACAACTTGAATCCACCATTTTTCTATTTGGTTCATTTAGACCTTCATAGAAACCTTGCACCAATTTCCATTTTGGAACGACATGGTGAGAACATGTTCTAAGTAAGTCTTTCAGTCTTTTCTCACTTTTCATGGAAAAGTTCTCCTTCATGTTGAGTGAATTTGGTGATTCCTCGTTGAATGTCACTTGATTTACCCATCAGAAAGTATTTTTTTAGAAACTCTTGTTGCATTTGGGCCTAAGAGGTTATAAAATTGGGTTCTAAAGAATTAAACTAATACTTGGATTTATCCTTTAGTGAGAAGGAGAATAGACGAAGCCTTAGCTCTTCTTCCGAGAAGTTTTGCAATTGGAGGGTTGAACAAACTTCTAAAAATTAATCAAGATGTTTATAAGGATCTTTGTTAAGATGACCATGAAAACAATTCAATAGATTGATTGTAGAGGATTTAATCTCGAAGTGATTTGTCGCGACATTCGGAAAATGAATGCACGATGGAGATGCGTAGGTAGATGGAACATAATAGTTCTTAAGAACATCCACCTCCGGGGGAGGTGGTGGTGGAATTTGTGGATTAATAACATTATCATCATTGGCCATGTTTTATCTCCTATGTTCTCTAAACACAATAGGGTCCCTAGGGATTCCTTTGTGTTGTCTAACTTCTTTCGAATTCAAGGTCAAAAGGCAACAATGGTAATGATAAGGATCTTTAACCTTGCATGTGATACAACTAAAAACAAATCTAATATGCACAATACCTAAAATAAAGTAAGTGCAAAAATTTGGAATACAATACTCACAGAATGTTCCGAGCTTAAGTCTCGAATCATTGAATGAAGAATTAGTACCTAAAACCAAGCACTTGAAAAGTAAGAAAAAAAGTAATTACAAATAAAGAATTGAAAGAATGGCTACACTAAAAATTAAACTAGACTTAATCTCTCAATTGATAACAATTGAATTGTAGTCCCCGGCAACGACGCCAAAAATTGATGTGCACTTTGGTTTAGCTATCAAAATGTAATATCACTCACAATAGAATGAATCCTTGATAGGATATGGCTATATAGAGGGTGTCGATCCCACAGAGACTACGTGGGTTAATTGTTAAAATGTTGAGATTAATTTCGATTCAATTCATAAGCAAGTTTGATTAAAACTATTGTATGCAATGGAAATGACAATAAACATAATGAATTTGAGATAAAGAAATGGAACTAGGGCTTAAATTCACCACTAGTCATATAACCATGTCCAATTGCAATTTAAATGGGGGAATGAACATATATATATATGGAAATGAATCATGTAGCTTGTGGCCTACAACGATGTCATCAAGAGAGTATGTGAACCCTAACTAAGCACAGTCCATCTTCAATTGACAAAATTTTTCTACATACCTATGTTATGCTAATTACCTAATTACTTAAGTGTAACAAAATCATCTCCTCTAAGCATAGACTATCAAAATAAGAGTTGACACGTTCAAGTAAAAATAAAAACAAAGTCATCCATATTTTCATGAAAAATACGAATGTTGAGAAATAATTTGAAGCAAACCAAATTCTAAGACAAGAAGAGTAATTTGAGACAATTGAAATTATAAAAGAACTATACTTGTATTGAAATCAAGCCCCAAGACAATGTAAATTACATATATACATACAAAATCCTCAATTTAACACAATTAGAACATATTTACATAGTTAGAGTTTCGTCAAAACCCTAGAAAAGAAGTTATTTGATCATGGTGAGGTGGAAGAGCTCCATAGACAGAGGAAATCCCAGCTTCATTTGATCTTCAAGGCCTTGTCAAAACCTTCTTTGATACTTTCTCTCTCTAGACTTCTCTCTCTCTAAAATTCTATATATTCTCTAAACTTAGCTATATCTAACTCTCCTCTTAGCTAATATTACATGTATATCAGATTTAGAACTCAAAATATCCTAAAAAAAATTATGCAAAACTTGTTAGAGAAGATTTGAAATCAAGTGGACAAGTTGAGGGCAAAATAGTCTTCCGTTGATGCACCATTACGCGGAATCCTAATGTTGATTATGATTCATAGTGGTGCGCAGAATCCTAATGTTGATTAGGATTCATCGTAGGTTTTGGTATTCTGAATTTTGATGCTATAGCTCACCTTGGTATTTGGATTGGTCCATTGATGTTTGGTCCACACTATTAACTTCTCACATTCCTTGGCACTCAAAATGACGATGCTTGCTCATGGAATGATCGAAACCATTGGAAATGACGGCATTTTGGAGATAAATTAAACTTGAAAACATAAAAAACAAGGAAACAACATAAAACTATTAAATAAATGCAATTAAAAAATTAGCATACGCAATTAAAGACGCGTGAATGCACGAACATTAACCGTTTATCAATATTCATAAATTTTCCAATCGACTTGTAGGTTCCAAGTGACTTATTTACCAACGTTGAGTCAATAATGCTCATTGAACAGTGATTAAATTTCTCTTTCATCAATTTATGATGATTAACCCGAAAGGCAGCCCTGCATTCCACATGTTTGATTAAAATACTAGCTAGTATCATGTGTCTAACAATTGTTGTCGGTAGATCAATGACGGTACCTCTAGAAATGTGGTACAACAATTCAACCCTTAACCGAGGA
The DNA here is from genome assembly GCA_026545225.1 of Cornus controversa. Taxonomy (NCBI): domain Eukaryota; kingdom Viridiplantae; phylum Streptophyta; class Magnoliopsida; order Cornales; family Cornaceae; genus Cornus; species Cornus controversa. The sequence goes on along the minus strand of CM048851.1, from coordinate 24,197,211 downwards.
ATCTTACCAGTACAGGCACATGGATCTATATTGTGCATGTAAAGTTAGTTCATTTTATATGGTATATGTAAAGTTTTGTAATGGGTGGTTATACAAAGGTTTTCTAATCGGTGGTTGACTTCTTGTTGATGAAAGAGTGGACGGACATGTAAACTTTCTCACCCACTCCCTTTTGTCATAATTTTCAAATCATTTTCTTTTGGAGAAGCTCAGAAGAAATCTAATTGTTGAAAATTTATGCCGATTTGAGCTTTTGAAAAACGACTTTTTTCAAGCTTAAAAGTCACAGAAGAAAGGCCTGTTTTAATTGACTTTTGAAAAACAACACTCTTTTCAAGCTCAAAAACCATTCAGTAGCTATATACATAACTCAATTTGATTTGATTTAAAGTGTAAGTTAAAGTGAAATTTGTCCCAACAATTTTTTGAAACCAATGAAAACCTTGATTCAAACCAATTCCAACGGATAATAATTAGGCCAATTCTAAAATCAAGTTTTACTCAATTCAAGGAATTAGTTAAGAACAATGATACTTTAGTCGATAATTCAAGTCTAAAATATCAGCACATCGTTTTTCATTTAGTTAATTATTTATAAGTATATATCTAAAGTGTCAATAACTTAAAAGAGGGGCCTTTTGTAATTTGAGATTCAAATGACAACTAATTGGTAATGAGAGAAGTTGGGAATGTTAAATATATGAGTAATTATCATCGAATAGAAATCGAATCACTTTCTTATCCACCAGATAGTGTATGTAGGACCCAAATAATTATTTCACTTTCACCATCCAATGAATAGAGAAAAATTCGATTATTCGATAACTTTCACTATCCTAATCATTTTCATATATATATATATATATATATATATATATATATATATATATTGTCACATGATTCAATCACAAACCATAAATGGTATAGGATAAATATTAGGGTAAATTACACTGACCTCCCCTGAGGTTTGCCCTAATTACAGCCAGCATTAAACTAAAGAAATTTGTTACAATGACCTCCCATCTAACAGAAATGGACTAACAGTGGTTAATTTTTGGGTGAAATGTCTATTATACCCTTATTAATATTATATTGATATATTTTATTTTATTAATATCACAACACTTGGATGTTAAATCTGACAAATCGAAGCTGAATTCTAAAAAACAGACTTCACAGTTGCGTCCGGAATGGTCCATTTAGCTATGAATCAGTTTGAGTTGGTAAAAAATGGCCAAAATTGACTTCCCGGAAAGTTCGCCGGAAAAATGAAGGTGGCCGGAAATTCGCCGGAGAAAATGACCGGAACAGTGCATATCGCCGAAAATTCGCCGGAGAAGATGACCGGAACAGAGCAGTTTGCTGAAAATTCGCCGGAGAAGATGACCGGAACAGTGCATCTCGCCGGAAATTCGCCGGAGAAGATGACCGGAACAGAGCAGCTCGCCGGAGAAGATGACCGGAACCGTGCAGCTCGCCGAAAATTCGCCGGAGAAGATGACCGGAAACCGTGAAAGTCGCCGAAAATTCGTCGGAGAAGATGACCGGAATAGTGCACATCGCCGGAGAAGATGACCGGAATAGTGTATATATATGTATATATATTATAATCTGAAATATATATATGTGCATATATATATATATATATATATAAGTTGATGGGCATTTTGGTCTTTTCAACTAAAATTTTTGACCAAATTAACGGAATTTTGGACGGAGGGGGTCTGTGTTATAACGGAGCAAACCTCAAGGGAGGTCATTGTAACAAAATTCAATAGTTTGATGCTGGGTGTAATTAGATCAAACCTCAGGGGAGGTCAGAGTAATTTACCCTAAATATTATAGCACTTAAATCTTTACACCAAGCAAAAAGGGGCAACACATTCACTCCATGTTGCGACATTTTTACTGAAAGAATGTGACACTCAATGCACAATTGTCACATTTTCACTACACCAAAAACTCATGTAAAGAAACAAAAAACAACACATGAAAAGCAATATAGAAGCTGGTCCCTTGAAACAACTCTAAAAACTGATATTTCTTCATTGCTAGACTTCACAAATCACAAATATAAAGAGCATCATAATAGCCAAGGTCAATGTTATCATGATTCACATCCCAGTACCGCTTGTAAAATTGAGTGAATTGATCATCTGCATCAAACTGATTTTATGATTGTATAATTCATAAAATCGTAACCTATATAGTTCGATCTGGTGTCATCAACTTCCTGAGATTTGAGGTTGTTTGAGCACTCCAATATTAGAATGCAACTATACTTATCTCTATACAAACTTATGTTTACATCTTTATTACCATTAGATTATAAATTCATAAAAGAGTAGCACATTTAGTTTGCTTGAAGATTTGTTTGGCAAGTAGGAATATACCGGAAAAAGATGTTTGATTTAGAGTTCTGTGGAGGAAAAATCAAATCCGTTGCCCTTTTAAAGAGCCCTAGAGATCTTTGAAATCATAAAAATCAAGAAAAGATGGACAAAGAAGAGTAATGAATGTACAACTTTTAGGAGGGCTTTAGGAATTAAGCTTGTGATGGAGAAAAATAAAAGGAAAATAAATAGTATGTAAATATTAAAATACAGATTTTGCTTACAGTTAAGCTTGACAAGCAACTGAGTCATAGACTTTTCAAACCAAGATCTTTTAAAAAAAAAAAAATTTTTTGATTCGCATAGGATTTACTACACTAGAGGTCGCACCTTGGTGCGATGACAAATGTCTTCGCCCAAAAGCGATAGATCTCGGGTTCAAGACTTGAAAATAGTCTCTCCAAAAATGAGAGTAAAGTCAGCCGACATCTACCTCTCCCAAAACCCACTCAAGCGGAAGTCTTGTGCACTGGGTACGACCTTTTTATAGGATTTACTACACTTTCTTTCAATATAAGATTCAACCTAGCAATTCATATCTAAGAGGGATCCAATGGAAGCTCAAGATTCAAATTGTGAACCATAGGATTTTAACAACTATAACCAAATGTCTCTCTCTCATGCTTCACCTAAGCATACAAGGAAGAGCCCATTGACAATGTTTGCATGAGAGAGAGACACACACACAGACAAAGAGAAATTCAATGAAATTATCTAGCATAAATCTTTCTTCAACTAAGTTGTGCATATTCAATGAAAGCTAAATTCAAAAAAATATGATTTTTATAACCATAAAGTAAATACAAATAATATAATAGAATAACTAGAACAATAAAACTACAAAAGGAAACTTGCATTTATTTTCAACTTTAGGCTTTACCTTCACAAAAGCATCATATAAATGAAAGACAACACTGTAATATTAGAGGAATACTAGCACCAGAAAACTAAACCAAGACATGTACTTATCATACTAAATGAAATTTATGTTTTTATTTTAAGTAAATATTGTATTACCTTTTAGGCACAGCATGGTTTTGCAATCTGCGAGGAAGACCATTCAGAGCAAATCTCACCTGCTCTGGTTCCATCAGAGTCGAATGATTAACTTCTGCTAAAAACATAATAGAAAATGAAATCAAAGTTACACAATTTTGTTGATTAATGATAAACATACCATGTACAAGACTGGATAGCATAACCAAATGTGCTACAAACTCTAGATAGAAAAAGCCAAACAGAGGGTTAACAACATTTTGATTTTTTAGAATATATCGTTCTACTTTCTACTGTCCTGGCCTATGCATTAGAAGTAAAAATTGTAATAAACAAAAAATGAGTGAGAATGTGTCATCATTAAAAAATGAGTTAAAATTGAAACATTGTGTTGGGAAGGTCGGTCACTCATTTGGTGTGGCCTTTTTAATTTCCATATTTTGAATTATTATTTTTTTAGAAGAGTGAAAAATGTATGAAAAAAATAAGATTTGCTTACACTTTCAAAAGTAGAATAGATAGGAAACACATTAATATAATCCGATGGAATGAAAGAGTTGATGATTAAGTACTGGTGGTATCTATCAATCTGCAAAAGTGAGGTGAGGGTTCCAAACTATTATGTCAATTTTAGTAATTGACATCATAATAGTTTGTGTCTTAGTTTGCATGCAAAAAGGAATATAAAATGATCCAAACTAAGACACTAAAATAGCAACAATCAAATGGTCAGACCATTTGAAAGAAATGTCACCTCAAAATAGTTTATCAAGGAGTTTACACAGTCATCAGTCTAGGAATATAGTAATACACAACAAAACTTATAAAGGACCTATGTCATGGTAAAAATCGCTCCTTGCAGGACAGGTTGGGTTGCTAGATCAAGTCACTCATTCTCGTCCTTGACATCAACAGTAAAGCTATATTCCTGGTCACAACCCAAATATGAGTCGCACATGAAATAGAGAGTATACGTCTTCTTTCCAGGTTCTCCGGGAGCAGCAAATTCAAGCTTGACCTTGGACCTCCTTTGCAGTGAAACCCTTTTGATGGCAAGCAACTGGTTACTTTTAGTATCACCAACGACAAGCCACCATCCCTCTTCTTTGGCTTTGGGATACCTAGGGGCATCAACAGGTCCAACCTCTGTCCTACCTTCGAGATCCCGTTCAAGAGCTACCAGCAAAGTGACATCATCCCCAACCCCTACTTTATCACTATCCAGAATATCATATGCCAAATCAATGTTGGGAAAACGGTTGCAAAACCGAGCAATGTCAACTAACTGTGCATCAGACATCTGCAAGAGCTCCCGCCTTTCATCATCCTCCATCTCTACCAAATCAAACACTGTCTCTATAATCTTTCCCGGGTTCTCTTGGCATTTCTTAGCCAAATCTTTTGTGAAGTGTGGAAGTTGTAGAAGCATGGAATCGCGCTCCCACATGCCCTGGGTCACCATCTGGCTCACTTCCATTGCAAGAAGTGCTAGGCTTAGCCACCCACTGCTGGAAATAACATCAACCATTGCTTGAAGCAGTCTAGTGGAAGAAAGAAGCATCTCTCGCTGATCAGAGGCTAGATTCCCACCCACCAATTGCCTTGAGAAGTGGGCTTGTAGCAAGGCATTAGCCTTCACATGTGGGTCTGTGTATTTGGGATTCTCAAAGGAGAACCTTTGATGATGAATTAACTTACGTATCAATTCTTCTTCTCCTGGACGTATTGGAATGTCTGCAAACTCCGAAGCTGAAGCCAAAATCTCAAGAAGACCCTTCATCTTTGTTTTGGAGGTCAAAGAAGAACTAAATCGTTCTATTGTTGTGTAACTTATATAATAGTAAGATGCTATCATGCCAAGGTTCAAAGGAGAGAGCTCAATATCATCCTCAATGGTAACACATTTACTAGCTTCCAGATCACTCAGTGTGTTCTCTACAAGCTCCGAAAGGTGATCGCTAAGATGCCGGTGACTAACACCTTGAAGATTGTAGTAGTTTGGATTTTGCGTGAGCCTTCTATACATGAATGTCCACGTGAGATAATCCACAGCATCCTGTTTGTTCTGAATGACTCCAACAACAATCTCTGCATTCAAATTATCATGAAGGAAGTGATGCAAATGGCTTTCAACTGGGAGTGCTTCATACAAGAACTTCTTATAGTATTCTTTTCGTGGTGCATGGCAAAGGATGACACATTTGCCGGAGTTATCCACAAGAGGTCGACTGGCATGACCCATCATTTGCAATAGATCAGTGACTGGGTAATCAGTATGAGCATTTTCCCGTCCATCATAATACTGTGTTCCCATAACCACCACCAAATGCGCTGACAAGGGCACCCCCCAGCACATTGAACTGATCATTACACAAACTTGTATCCATCCAGTTTCAAAGAGTGTTTTTACAATATCTTGATCTGTAGTATTCAAACCCTCGTGCAAATAGCCAACACCGTATTGCAGTGTCTCTCTCAACATTGGTTCCTTAATCCTGACAACGAAAGGCTCCAGCATTTCTGCAGATCGTAATAAGAAAATTGGCTTCTCTCCACTGTCCACACTCGAGTACGTCATGAGATCCACAGCAGTTAGTCGGGTATGCTTCCTGGTAGGAGCAAACACAAGGGCAGGTTTCCCACTCTTAGCATGTTGGACAATTGCAGTATATGTCGGCTTCGTCATTGCTTGCATCCTTGCATCGAAGTTGGCAATATCAATGCCCTGAATGTGTATTTCCAGAGGCACAGGACGGACACCAGGAGGAAAATTGAAAAGGCCATGAGAGGTAGCCCCAATCCATTCCCCTAAATCCTTCGCATTTGCAAGGGAAGTTGATAGAGCCACGATACGGATCCTGTTGTCGCCTTGAGTTGCAATATATCTCATCCTTGACACTATCACCTCCAAGATGGGACCACCTTGACCCCCAATCAAATGGAGTTCATCAATGATGAAAAGACTGACCTGCTGAACATGCTTCCGCTGCTTCCAACGTCGGGATAAAGCATCCCACTTCTCAGGAGTGCTGATTATTACTTGACCTTTCTCAAGCAGTTTCAAATCTGTTGCTGTTTCCCCAGTTAATTCAACCACTCTCATCCCTAGACCCTCTCCAAACTTCCTCTTCCAATCATTATACCGTTCCGTAGCAAGAGTTTCAATAGGAGCAATATACACAGCACGCATGATACTCTCGGGGCCTTTCTGATGATTCCTCAATATAGCGAATTCTGCACATATGGTCTTCCCACTCCCAGTTGGTGCTGCAACTAAGACATTGTCATCTGTGTTATACAAGACAGTGAAAACCTGAGTCTGGACGGGATTGAAGTGCTTAAATTCTTGATAAAGAGCTTCATATGATGGATTCCTTAATGCAGTCACCGGCAGTGGCTGCAAGTCCAATAACTCAGTAGGGGGAGGATACTTTTCCGGTAATATAAGATGCCTGAAAGAAACAGGCAAAACAGACTGTGATCCGAGCCATCTATCTGATACGACACGAATGAAGTACTGTGGAGGCAGTGGTTCATAGATTGACACTGTGAAATTCAAGGTGTGGTCCTCATCAACATACTGTTTCTTCAACATGAAATATTCGTTATGGAGGATATATTCCCCATCGTTATCCTCCACAATAACCCAAAATGGCTCTACATATCCATGGACTTTGTCCTCCCACTGGAAGTCTGGCGTAATTGTAAGTTCAACCCTCAAAACAGTGCGAGTAATTGGCTGAACATGTGCTGCCAGGTTAAGTTTTGGGAACTGGTGAATGAACTTGTGAAGGGTTCTTCCCATCTTGGGGAAACGAATAAGCTCTCCTAGCTCCTGTGAGGAGAGATCATAATACCTATCCCAAGCCAAATCTTTCTTCTCCAACTTCATCAAAATTTCATTTGGAATCCCATTGAACTGGCGAAGCGGTGTCTGGACACTCCACATCCTCTTGTTAACCATTTTGCACAAATTTAAAGCCTTCTCAGCTAATTGTGCCCATCCTCTTTTCAAGACAATCTCAAAAAGAGCTCGCATGAGACGTCCGGCACTCTACAAAAATAAATCACTCATTTGAGCAAACAGAAATACATCTATTTAGCTTTTAAATTAAGTAGCAAGTATCCAGCATTTTACTGAATAAATTTAGAGCCTTCAAATAAAGGTCATATTCGACAACAAACCTGAGTTATGAACACCATGTCAGAGGTCAGAGAAAGTCCTTCAAGCTTTAGCTGTGAAATATATGCTTGCAGCAAGACATTAATCTTAGCGCTAGGCTCTTCCAGGCTTTCCTTGATGGGAATGGGAACCCGATCTAAAAGCTTTGCCAATTCCATCTTCTCATCTTGTCTCACTGTTACATATTTAAATTCTTCGCTAAGGGAAAATAACCGGCAAAGCTCAATATCACCCATTGTTGGCTTCAAATGCTCATTATATGTGGATATTGTCCCATGAGTTATATAATAGTAGCTAGCAATGCGACCCAAGTCAGTGACCTGGAAATATCCACTTTTCCTATCATACTTTACCAGGTTATTTTTGTCCAAGACTATTGCTGCGGAATGAATCTGCAAAAACCATTACAAAACATGAGACATTTATTTTAAAAAAATCACGAACATAAAGGTAATAAAACAAAACAATGCAGTCTCTAATTTTAGTTATTTATTTTTTTATGAGTCACATATGCATTCACGAAATAACATAAATCCTATTTTTCCCAACTACACGGGCTGCATGAATCCTATTTTTCCATTGCGCTCTAAGTCCATAGCAAGAGACAAAACTATAGGACAGAAAAATAACAAAAAAAGTTTTTCAAGCACAAGGGGCCTAATCACTACATAATAACCAACTTGTGTCTACATTCTACATTCACGGGTATCATCATTTAGCAATATATCATTTCTACATTCTGCATTCACCGGTATTATCATTTAGCAATATATCATTTCTCACTTTAATGGGACTCATTATTCAACTACAGAGTAGAACACATGATGAGAGGTAGAGATATTTACTTGGGCTTCAAAAGAACTTTGATTCATCACTCTTTTCCTTTAGGATTTAGTGCTAACATGCCCTTTTAAGTTGAAGGGATCAAGGCTTTGATTACCTTTTCAGACTATTGATGGGCATTCACTTTCTATGTTAACCTCAGTGGCTTCTAATCTAAGTACCATTCAGATAGTTGATCATGCACTATAAAAATTGTTAGAACTTACAGGTGGATCATAGTAATAACAAGCTAGCAACTCCATTGTGGTATTGGACTCTAAGTCTGGAAGCGGTGATTAAAATTTAAAAAAAAAAAAAACAGAATTACTGTAGTATATAGTATGGATTTGACCAATATAATCAGAAATTAATTACCACCAATGCTATTTATTTTATTTCCTAGACATAAGAGTTGGTCTCAGATATAAAAAATTAACTATTGTAAACTACATCTAAACCATTAAAGCCTTGACCTTCTCTACCCAATTTGTAACCCACAATTCCGAACATGTAAAATAGTGTGCATGATTGAGTTGCCCTCCCAAATGTTTTAAGGTGGGTTCTCTCTTTGACCCAAATATGCAATCCCAAACTGTAAAAAGAATCCTGATACTAACAACCTTGTTGCAATATGAACCATGTTCGGGCATTCTAGACAATCAAAAGTCAAGCCTTAGATGCTTAACGTATCAAATAGATCAACATATGAAACTTCAGGATTTTCCTTCCCCTTCAGAGCACCTCAACTTTAATTCCCTTCTTACCCTTGTTATGGTTCTCTTTATGTCTTAAATAAATTTAAATGGAAATTCTCATTTACTGCTCAATTCTATTAAGAAGATGGAAATTAGCTTGAATAGAACAAAGGAGAACTCCCAGTAATCAACTTCAATCTTTCTCCGCTACATTTTGGACAATTTCAAAAACACAATTAAGTGAAAATTTGTTGAAACTGGTTTCACCTGCAAAATAGTCCACGAGAGATACAAGATACGAGAAAGACCAGAATTATATAAAGCAAATTATAGGAAAATTGGTTTGATCAGATTGAGTAACAGCGAGCCTCATTTTGTATTTCACCCGAGTTAATGAGATGCTGATTCATTTTTTTTATTTTTACTTTTATAAAGTTCTAGGGGTTCTTTATAATATGTAAAATTTCTACACAACGTTGTAATGGTGGTCTATGGTCAAGTTATGTTATTGGGTATTTATGTATTAGTTTTAGTTGATTTAGATGGTTTCCAGCCAGTGCCTTCATCCCAATATAATTGTCCCTTTCCAAGGATTCCAACTTTTGTAGGGGACATACATTTAATGCATTGTCCCCTTTGAAATTTCCAAGTTACCTCTGAAGTTTATATATTTACATTGTCAGATAGGGAAATTTTCAAAACTTAGAAGGATATAATTGGGATAAAAAGCAATTTTTTTCTTTAACTTTTCAAAAGGGACGTGAATTTTTTTTTTGATATGTAATATTGTATAAAGAAAGCGCTCAAGACCCCAAGGATCAAATAGGGTCCCTAATCTCTCAATATATCCAGGTACTCAACAATTTCCCCCATTGATTTACAATTTATCCCAAGAAAGAGAACTAATGAGACTGAGGGAGCTTCAAGTTTCAAGGTTAACAATTTGGAGTCCAGGTCCCACTAAAGTATGAAAAACTAGAGTTCAGCATATAGCTATGCAATTCTTTCAATTGCCTAATAGACTATCGGAGTGATGACTTCTTCTCTTTAATTTCTGGGAAGAAGAATTCTCTACTTTAATCACATTCAAACTTTTCATTGTTTTTTCCAACGTAAAACCAAACTTCAGAAACCCCAACTCTCTGCTTAACCTATAAGCCTCCTTCTAACACCTAATTCTAAGTTGACCAGATTTTCAGCAACACTCCAACATTCTAACCAATAATAACTCCAAACCCAAGCAAATTCGCTTGCGGCACAAACCTAGCACCCAAAAAAACACAACCAACCTGAAGTTCTCTCTCCCTGCCTAATCAAACCCCTAAACTCCAAAATTTGATTGTAACCTCTTAACCCCTCCCAAATAAACTAATAATATTTAGACTTGAGAAAGTCCTTTTTTAACAATCCCTACATAAACTTTATGTCATATAGCTTATATGAGTATGTTTCGTTAAGCTTGTCCAACATAAAGCTATAATCAAATGTTACAATGTAGAAATATACCCCACGTCATATAGGCCATATCCAAACAATATTGGATCAACCAATCAGTTACTTATATGCTGCTATTGTTTGATATTTTCTTTTATTTTCTTTCCCTTTTTTTTTTGTGTCAATTTCAGGGGGCCTCAACTTATTTTTAAGTTTACAATTACTTGGCTAAATACTAAGTGACTGAACTCCCAAATGATGAAAACTCTATTTGGATTTGGAACCTTAAAGCACAATCTATTTTTGCGGCTCCTGATGAGAGGATTTCTCTGAAGCTAATCAACTCAAGACAAGAGGTCACCGAAGAGTGGCCAATATGTTATTCTGTACCTGAAATGCAAAATATCATATCATCAATAATTGTATTTTGGATCAAAGAATATGAAGCATGATCCAAGCAAAGTGCTCCTCTTCTTTTTTTTTTTACACTATAGGAGAACATTTATACCTAGCTAACATTTTTTTTTCTTTTTTCTTCTGACGGGTGGGAGGTGAGGTGCTTGGAGAACTTGTTCAGGTAATGTAAGCTACAAAGGTAACCCATCTGTGAAAATTAATTTCATCCTATTGTGGATGCTTTTGGAAAGACTTCAAACTTGTATGATTAAGCAAGCTTCTACTCCGTTTTCCGAAGTCTATTCAAAACTTTCGAGAAAGACTTCAAATCGACTCCACTTTTGACCAAGTTTTTACCCTTTTTCTAAAAAACTTTGAGGTTGCAGAGCACAATCCTATATTGTCAAAGAAGAAATGTTTTTTTCTTTTTTGACAAGTACTGTCGAAGGGTAAATCTTAAACCTATTCCTGATTTGTTAACTGAACTTGGATCCTTCAGACTAGACATCACAATGTGCCTCTTCAGAGTTCAGACAGCCTAGTTTGCCCCTAGGCAGGTTAGTTACTGCGGCAGCAAGAAAATATATCACCCTCAAAATGATGTTACGCTATACTTTCAGCACGGAGTCACTGCATTTAGATAAAGAAAACAATTCTCCTTGTCAACTAAGACGAGCAGGTACTATCTTCGCCCTTTTTGTTCTGTGGGATGTGCTCCCTTTTCTTATAAAAAAAAAAAAAAAACTAAGACGAGCGGGTACTTCTAATAAGAAGGAACCATGTCCATCAGGAAAGTATTAGACACTGACTCTTCTTTAGACACTAGAGGCATGTCGGACATTTCTTGGATTTGTTTCTAATTTAAAATAAAATTCTTAATTTTGGAGACAAAGCCAATGTTTTCTGGACACTTGCTAGCATGTGTATGTATGAGGTGGCCCTCCAGCATTAATATACAAGCCGTAAAATGCTGCTACTCAAAGGCAGAAAAATAGAGGCTTCAGTGGCACAATGAACAGAAGATGCCAAATGCAAGCCTACAGATATCTCAAACATTTTTATACTTCTAAGTCACCTATTTGTTTCAACGGAAACTGCTTCCAAGGAATGTTTGCTCAAGGAAATAAATCTTTGAGATGTAAGCAAATGTTTTCTAGCAAAGCATAGCCAACTCCAGTAGTAGTTGTCTTGCAAAGCTACCAGAACGGACATGATAGATTTTCCTTAAGCTTCATAGCAAGGAAGGCTCCTGTGGACATAAACAAAGGCTCTCCAAGAAAAGGAAAAAAAGTTCCCCAATGACCTTTGCATGAACTATTTTCTCTCAAACAAAAGGAGACTGTATAGGTATCTCTGCGTAGAAATACATATAATGGGCTCAATCTGACCTATAGAGGAGAGTCAATTATCCCATCCTCCCATAGGTCATCTAGGACTACCACAAGGTAAAAATATCACATCAATTACTATATTTTTCTACCATCAGGAAGCTTAGTGCACAGTGTGAAAGCATAGAATTTTCACAATGCTTAACCAATGTTCTAGTCATCTCAAATGGGGAAAACAGTTTTTTATATTGCTTTGCAGACTCCCTCACTCCCCTTTCTCCTCTCTCCTATGTCACATAACCATGTATAGAAGAGAAAAAATATTATATTGCAACATCAGAGGGGGATCACTTCAGGATGGGAAGGGAAAAAATTTAGCACACTTCCTAAATGGCCATAACAGGAGTTCAGAACCCCCAAACTATTATTTGTCTGTCTCTACCTAGTGGAAAATAGGAGAGAGAAAAACGAAAACTACTAGATTCATCAGCAAATCAAATAGAACACTAGGTAGAACACTAGGACGAATATGATGCCAAAGCAAAATGGTTTAGTAAAAAGAGTTTTTAAACGTAAGCTAAATTAAAGAGAATGCTTACCAGATCAGCCCTTCTCTCTTCTAATAATATATCTCTTGTCAGAGCATCAGGTTCTAAACCATATAGAACAGGATTTCGTAACATCCGAACATACAAGTAAGTGTAACTGAGCCAATTGCATGCTTCTCTGGCATTTTGGACAGTTCCAAGAACTATTTCTGCATTCAACTGGTCAGCCAATTTGGAGATGAACTGGCTTTCAATAGGAAGCTGTTGATTCATTAGCGAGAGATAATATTGCAATTCACTATGTCCAGTTATAATTATCCCCTCCCCATAAGAATCATATTGAGGCCTACCTGCACGGCCAAGCATCTGCATAACATCCAAAGGACTCAGTTCAGTCCATGCTCCTTTCTCAGGATCGTAAATCTGGGTCCCTTTAATAATCACAGTATGAGCAGGCAAATTGACACCCCAAGCAAGAGTTGCTGTGGAAACCAACACTTGAACATGTCCATCAGCAAAGAGATCCTCAACAAGTTGACGATCAGCCCTAGCCATGCCCGCATGATGAATTGCAAAACCATACGGCAACAGATCTTTAAGGTCATTGCTCTTGACCAGTTCTGTATGGCTATGTAAAATTTCACGACTTGCACTATCCTCTTTCAAAAATTTACCAAGAGTGTCATTAGCAAGTGCAGCATCTCGAATCGAACGGGCCGTTTTCGCTGTTTCTTTTCTTGAGTGGACAAAAATAAGAACCTGATGCTTTCCTGCTACAGCAATCACCTTCTCATAACAAACATCATTCATCAACTGAAATCTCTGCAGTGGCTTCTTTACGGTGATTCCAACATACTGCTGGGCAAGAGGACAAGGTCTATAACCATTGTCAAAATGAAAGAGTCCTTTGTTGAGATCAACACGCAAAAACAATGCCACATCCTCATAATTAGGGAGTGTAGCTGATAAACCAACCAACCTAATATGCTCCTTTGTAGTTTCAATTTGCCTAACTGTTCTTGCAACAATACTTTCCAGAACAGGTCCTCTGTTATCATGAAGAAGATGAATCTCATCAATGATAAGAAGTTTCACAAGCTGTGTATAAGTGCGATCGCCTGATTTTCTGGTTATGATATCCCACTTCTCAGGAGTTGTAACAATAATCTGAGTCTCTTCAATTTGTTGGCGAGTAAGTGACTGGTCTCCACTCAGTTCCTTCACCTTGACATCATAATGCTGCAGACGATTTGACAGATTACCAACCACTTCAGCAACAAGTGCTTTCATTGGTGCCACATAGACAATCTTGTAATTGCTGTGGTTGAAAGACCCATCTTCGTTCCTATTCAAAGCAATCTGCTGGAGTATCGTGAGCATTGCAACATTAGTTTTCCCTGCCCCGGTGGGAGCACACAGTAGAATATTATCTGCTGCAAACAGAGCAGTTTCATAAACTTTACTCTGGACCCTGTTCAACTGGGTCATCCCTTTGAAAGCAGGTTGTGCCCAGTCTGGCATGGCAGATATCTTTACAAGCTCTTCCCCAGGAGCAAGTGGTTTAGCTTTCAATGCCGGCACATGAACTTCTTCATATCCCTTCTTATGGTTCCTATAAGACCCCAATGGAAGCTCACACTTCTTCTTCGCCATAAAAAGACCACCTTGGTGAAATGAAAGATCGTCAAGATCAAGTAATTGGCGCTGCCCCTTCAACCAACCATTGTCAGCATCTCTATCCACAAGCCCCCTCCGCTCACGATCCCCATCTCCACCACTCTCATCCTTCAATCGACGAGCCTCTTCTCTTATACTTTTCTCCAAATTCTTTTGCCTCTCTTTTGCAGTTGCCCTTGTCGCATGCAACTGCTCCAGAATTGCAGCCAAATCTGGCCCCAACTCCATCATTTCTTCTTCAATCTTTTTCCTCTCCTCTTGGTCTTCAGACCTTGCTAAACGGGTACACCACACTATCTTCAGGCGGTTCCGGCACAGATACTTGATGAGACTGAACTTATCAAACTGGAGATGCACCAACAGCTTAGTTTCAACTTCCCGATCATCACCTTCAGCGAGAATTTTGAGTACCTCTTCTGCAAGCTTCTGGCTCTGCTGTGGATCAATCTGCTGCTCATATGCCTGAGAAATCTTCCTTTGAAGCCAGTAAGCATCAATGTCTTGAACATTTAGGGTCATTCCCTCATTAGCTTCCTGCATGTCATCGTCATCAATGCCGCCACCCATCTGCATTCCCCCAGGGGCATCCGCCTCCAACACATCATCTTCCTCCTCCTCATCCTCCTGCACCATATCAAGATCACTCTCTTCTTCCTCCTCTTCATTTTCTTCAAACTCCACCGCAACACCCATGTCATCGTCAAGAGCATCATCACCATTGGCTGCAGCAGACCCAGCCACATCACCTCCATCTTGGTAATCAGTGATAAGCCTCCCAATGGAAACCAGCTGATCAAATATATGGTTTGGTATAGGGTTCAAAAGTTTCTCAATCTCTTTTTTCTTGTCAGGGTTTTTGAAGATATCGTTCTTGAGAACGGACAATATTTCATCAGCTGCACCACTAACTATATTCAGCGGCTGCCCGCCCAACTGCTGTTGAATGACACTAAGCATGGCTTCATAAGCCGCCCTTGTTTCCTTCGTCTTCGGCTGGTAAACACCTTCATCAGTAGAAGTTAATACACTTTCTTCTTGAATTCGTCTTCTCTTGCTCTGTCTAATAGGAATGGGTTCCGAAGTAAGCTGTTCACGCTCCTTCTTCTTCTTTGACTTCTTAAGTTTCTCATCTAACTCTGGAGGTCTCCCCCTGTAAGCACGGTCACCGAAGGACTTGGGGTCTATCTTCCCGTAGAGGGACTCAGGCTCGCCAGTGGGCTCATGTGTGTCACGTGGGCGAGAGTCGGTGGTCAGTACAAGACTCGAGTTGGCTCGATATTCATACTGCTTGAATCGGGCGTGCGCTTCCGCACCACCACCCAGATGTGCCATCGGCAAATCTGGAATCGAACTTCAAAAACCCTAAAAATTCCAAAAACCCAAAACCCTAGGGTTTAGTCGAACAATGAAAAAAACTCTAAATACCAAAAGCACAATATACCCTAGGGTTTAGTTATATACAGATTTCTGACATTCAGCAAATATAAATTACATGGCACAAATTAAACAGAAAAGAGAGAGCAATTGTACTTTAATACCACTACAAATAGAAGAAATTGAAATCTCAAATGAAAATAAAAATATAAAGAATGGACCGAAAAGGTAGAACTATGAACTCACCGTCGTATATTCTCAGCAGGGACGCAGTCGATGAGATTCCTCTCCACCTCGACTCAGAAATAGAACAAACCCTATATTATACAGGACAGTTATATGAGTAACTGTGTATGTATGTATGTGCGTTTTAAGGAGAGGACGAAATGGTGATTAATCTATGAAGTTTGGAACCGCCATATAGGAGTGTCGGTCTCTGTTGGGGGTGAAGGGATCCCAATCTCCCATTTATATTCGGGTTTGGGCCTGGGCCTTGTTTGTTGCCTTCCTCATTCGGCATGTTATTTGCCGTATTAAATGGCCCGTCTTTGCTCTTTTATTGTCTTAAGTTCAATGGGCTAGTTCGACTTTAGGTCTGGACCTTGTATCTGCATTCATCTTGGGAAAGGAAAAAAATAACCAAGAGTGGTTCTTTAAGGCTCGTTTGGTATGCGTTTTGTTTTTGTTATTTTATTTTTACCTAAAACAGAACAAGTGTTTTAAATAGAATCAAAAACAAGTTTGGCAAGAAAAATCTATTTAAGTGTTTTTTGTTTTTATTTTTCCTGCTACAATTGCTGAAACACAATAAAAACACCAAAATGGTATTTTCAATTTCAGTCCAAAATTTTGAAACGTTTTGACACTATTCAAACACAACGAGCGGTACCAAACATGCTTTGCTTTTACAATGCCGAAACAAAATAGAAAAACAAAGACAAAACGCATGTTAAACAAGCCCTTAGGCTTAGTTACAAGAGAAAAGAAAAGAGAGGAACTTGTATTCATGTTTGGATTAATTATGAAGGAAAAGAAATGAAATGATAGCATTCTTATTTTAAAAAGGTAAAGGAGAGAAAAGAAAATAAACCATTTTAATAAATTTACTATCATGCCCTTTGTGTTTATATTACAAGATGGACTCAAATGTCTTTTAAATTTTGTTCTTTAAAATGGTAAGGTTATTTTTGGTATTATAAAGATTCACTTATTCTTATCATTTCTCTCCAAATCTTTTCACTTTTGGGAGGATAGCATATGAAAGATTTGGAGGGATAAGCTATCCCTCCAAATCACTCCTATCATTTCTTTTCTCATACTAATGACAATCTAAACACCAAAAAATATTATTCTTCCCTTTCTTTTCCTTCCAATTCCATCACTAGTTTGGTACGCTAGAATGGAATAAAATGATCATTCCATCTTTTGATTCCATTTCTCTCCTTTAGTGTGCAATATTAAAGATGAAATGGTTATTCCAAGTCATTTTCTGGAATGCTCATTCCAACAAAAACTATTATACTTCTTAACTAATGGAATGGTCATTCCATTCTCATTTAAAATTAAAATTAAACAATTAAAAACAAAAAAAAACTTTTAGACTATACAAAACTCTCACATATCACTAAATAAATTTTTGCGACAAGCTATTCCAAGAAGTCTTATATATATATATATATAGACACACACACACACGTCTATTTTAGGTGAAAAGTTTATAAATTTCTTTAAGAATCAATTCTACCACCGTTGATGCCTCCGCTTTGTTCAATCACCTTCTTCTATCATTTTCCTTTCTTATATATATGTGTGTGTGTGTAGGACAAGGATTCTCTAGATAGAAATCTCTCTCCATAATCTCTAGACCTAAATATGATGGTTATAAAAAGACCATCTCATCTAGTCACTCAATTAATAACACTACATCGTTTTGTGACCAAACAACAAACAATTAATGGAAGAGTGAAGATGCAAAAAGCTTAGCTTCGATCTTTATCGATGTCTCTCTAGTTTTCCATCTCATCGTCCATTGGAGCCTTTCACTCTGTTTTGAATCGACTTGTTTGAGAAATTTCTAATCATCTTTTCCGTCTCAGTCTTTATTGATCTCTCTCTAGTTTTCATCTACCTTCCATTGGAGCCTTTCACTCTGCTCAATCGACTTGTTTGAGAAATTTCTCGTGTCTCCTCCATCGGAGCCTTTCATTGTTTCTAAGAGGTGGTTGTTGTTCTTCTTCTACTTCTTGAATTTTGCTTGGTTTTCATTTTGAAAATGAAATTTAGGTTTTGTTGGCTAAATTGAAAAGGTACTATATGGTTCAGCAGTCACCTTTCATCATCAATCTGTGCTTTTTATCATCAATTGGTGCTTTGAAGAATAGATTTCTCAAGTGATGAAACTCTTTCTCAACTTATTTAGCATACTTGGGTGATTGAAACAATTGAAGTCGTTTATGATCTCACTATTGGAACAACGTTCAAATGACTTGGGTGATTTGGTTGAAGATAATATCATATGTCTGTATATTATATGTTCTATCTTTGTTCTGTGTTGACAATACTAGTCTGAATTTGATTCCGGTTGTTGCTGAATTAGCTAAACAACTGAATGACAAAGAGAGAAAGCGTGAATTATTCTTTGATGTAAGTAGAATACCTTGGATATTGATGGTGAATGAGATAGAAGAGTTAGGGTTCTTCTAGAGAAGAATAGGGGAGAGATAGCAGAGAAAGATCAACGAATAAAGCGAATGGAATTTCAGAAAGAGATCGAACCATGCAACGAGAGAAGTTTTGGTATAGATTAATTTTGTATATTTTTCGTGTTTGGTTCGGTTAACGTTTGTTTGTCGTTTAATTCCAAAATGATGTAATGTACGTTATTAATTGAATGATCGGATGATGTGGCATTTTTATAACCATTAGGGAATTCTGGAAAGAGATGTTTTAGAAGAGAATCTGTGTCTATACCTGTATCTATATATACAGGTCTATTTCAAATGAAAAATTTACTATTTTTCTATTCTAAATGAAATTTACAAAAGAGTCTCTAGACTATAAAATACTTGGTTCTCATATTTTTAATACCATAATAACCCTTTTTTATTAAAGTCAGAACTCTTGAATTGCCTCCTAAGATTTTTTCTCCCTTGTACTGAAATTACACACGGTATATATATACTATCACGTCCTAATTTCCAACACCCAGTTAAGAACGAAGGAAATGGGGGTGAACGGTGAAATCAATATCCACACCACTCATTGACATCTTATACTTACGGAAGCTTAAATATATACACACGTGTACCTATGTATGACCCAACACCAACCTCTAACTAAGACCCACACATGGCCACACTTGCACAATACTAGCTGCTGGTCTTCATTTTCACACAATCAAAATGTACATTTCGCACATGCGAAATGTGCATTTCACACAATCGAAACCCCATTTTCGCATAATCGAAGCTTTGATCATGCAAAGTACTTTCGAAATACTATCGAAGGAACATCTCAACTCTCGGGACTTTTGGACACTCTACATTCTGCAATTTTTCGCACATGCAAAACATGGGTTTCGCACGATCGAAAATTTCGATTATGCGAAATATGGGTTTCACAAGATCGAAATGGCACTCTGCAGAAATCCTGTAATTTCACAAAAGGCCATTTTTCATACCACTTCTCATCCCTCAATGCTTATAGACTCTCCATAGGATTCTAAACATCCTAAATAGTCTATAACACATATCATATAGTCCAAACACATGCATTCATTCTCTAACTAATCATACTCATAAACATAAGCATTAAAGTTCTAACCAAAAGTCGTATACATTCATTTCTTCAAAAGTGTACATAAGCCACATGTGGTGATTACATTTGAGATCTACATACATCAAGATAAATCAAATATAAAGAAAACATTTCTAAGAAACTACTCCACATGTCACTAGCCGGCATGGACGTCTATACACATATGAACCAAAAGAAAGTCAAAAGTTCACTCGAACCCTCTAATCTAATCAAGCATCATCCTCCATCGGAGCTTTATCTGAAAAAGAGTTTGGAGGAAGGGGTGAGCATATAACTATGCCCAGTTGAACTGATCCACCCTACTCTACCTTGACTCAAGCAGCAAGCCAGCAATGCATGAATGCACAATAAATCTCTAAGTGTTTAAATGCCACACCTCAATGGTTTTCATGCTCAAAACATTCATATTTTTGAAATCATGCGTGATGTCTCACATTCCAATCACAAAATAGTTTATAAGGAATCACAACTCTCAAATAAACTCACACCACGTATACCCGAAAATCACATCAACTAGGGACATCAGATTATCAAAATTCTATAGTAAGGGTCTTTTTAATATCACAAACTCTACTTACGCTCTACGGGTTACTAACCCAACGGAAATGACATTCGATTAGACAAATTTTGGGTTTTGCACCCTAGGGCCCCGGACCCTTCTTAATTCTCACACATTCCCCAAAAATTACAAATTCTCACGTAATGCACTTTATCCCATAAATGCACCAAAACTCAAGATTTTCACAACTTTCACCAAATGCATAACATAAACCAATTTAATGCATATCAACCTCAAAGCATGCATATTCAATGCAATCACACTCAACTCATGGAAATCACAACACTTATACATTTTAAGAAAATATTCTTTTATGCATTTACTCTACACATGGGATCAAAACTCACATCATTTCACAAATGAACACAACTTTACTATATGCATTCATAAACATTATTAAGACATACATAATACATAAATTTCATATATCTATGGAAGAAAGTCACATTTTCACAAAATTTTCAAGATAAATTTCATGCCACAACTATGTGACCTATAGAATCTAAATAAGGCAATTATTCACACCCCTACCTCAAATCTCAGGCTTGGAAGTTAAGTTCCCAAAATCCTAGCCCATTCAACTTTGTTAAAAGTGAACTTTGTTCAGTCCAATGCGTAGCCCTCGCCGAGTAGAGCAATCCACTTGCCTTCGGCGTTTACCAAATCTTAGTCCAAGACTTTCGAAATATAAAGAGAAGGTAGAGAGAGAAAAAAGGGAGAGTTAGAGAGAGATATTTTTGTGTATCTAATGGTTGGATCCCAACTAAATGACCAAAATGCTCCCGGGTTACTTAACGTACCCTCCTGACCTCCGTTTTTGATTTTAAAAGCGATTATGGATTTGAAATCGCTTCCTTAACTCATTAGATATTTCATTTGGTCCATAATAAAAAATTATATTTTTCTAAAATTTTTCGGATTCCCGGACCCACCCGGACCGCATCTCGCATTGACTCAAAAATTCAAACTTCTCCAAATGTTCCCAAAACTTTCCAAAATCTTAAAACAACTTTCCAAACATGTTTTTCACATTTAAGTCATGCTAAACATCATTAGAAATACAATTAGGGCAAAAATGATGATTAAAAATGAAAACCGGTCAAAATTGGACCCAGTATCTACAACCTCCAAACAATAAATTTTGTACTCAAAATTAAAACATATCTCAAGTGGTGAACAACTCGGGATACTTGGAATACACTTTCTGCTCTCGTTCCCACACAGCTTCTTCAACTTTGTGGTGTTTCCAAAGTACTTTGACCAATGGAATGGTCTTACCCCAAAGTATTTGGTCTCTAGTATCCAAAATATGAATCAATATCTCATCGTATGACATCCTCATCCACTTCAAGGTTTATTCAATCAAGCACATGTGAAGGATCTGGTTCATACTTTCTTAACATAGAAACGTGGAAAGTGTGGTGTACACTTGACATTTGTGGTGGAAATGACAAGCGATAAGCAACCTCCCCAACTCGATCCAAAATCTCAAACGGTCTAATAAATCATGGTGTTAACTTGCCACTACAAACAGACCTCATCAATCATCTCTGCGGTGAGACTTTTAGAAAAACATAGTCTCTCACCTCAAATGTCAATGGTCGTTGTCTCCTATCGGCATAACTTTTCTGACGGCTCTGAGCTGTAAGCAATTGTTACCTTATTATATTGATCTTCTCCGTTGTCTCTCGAACTAAATCTGGCCCCAAAGAAATTATCTCTCCACCTCGGTCCAACAGACAGATGACCTACACGGCCTACTGTACAAAGCCTCAAATGGAGGCATCTCAATGTTAGCTTGATAGTTATTATTGTATGCAAACTCCACCAATGGAATGTGATCCTCCCAATTGCCTCGAAGATCAAGTACACACGCCTGTAACATATCCTCTAGAATCTATATAGTATATTCTAACTGACCATCTATCTGTGGATGAAAAGTCGTACTAAAGTGGAGGTCAATATCAAGCACTATCTAAAAACTCTACCAAAAATAAGATATAAATTGTGGTCTCTATCTGAAATAATAGAAATTGGCACACCTTAAAGCCTAAGGATCTGCTCAATGTACAATCTACTGAGGTATCCACATCATTGGTCACTCGGATAGGAAGAAAGTGAGCCAGCTTGGTCAATCTATCGACAACGACCCAAACTACGTCGTGACTTTTCCTCAACCTAGGAAGTCCTGTCATAAAATCCATAGTGACATGTTCTCACTTTCACATTGCCATAGGTAATGACTGTAATAATCCCATTGGCCTCTGATGCTCAGCATTCACTTGTTGACAAGTGAGGCACCTCGCTACAAACTGAGCCACATCCTTCTTTATGCCTTTCCACCAATACTGTCGACGTAAGTTATGGAACATCTTGGTACCACCCGAATGTACTGCAAGTCTTGAGTTGTGAAACTCTTTAACAACTTCATCTCTACAAGTTAAGGGAACAAATATCTTTCCCTTGAATTTTAAGCTCTAATCGGAATGAATCGTCCATCTTTTCACCATTTCGCCACCCAAAATACGAGTGTGAATTGCCTCCATCTCACTATCATTCATTTGCTCTTCAATCACTCTACTCATAAGAATTAATTGAGTGATAAGAGTAAAAAGAGTCCCTGGTCCATCATCCTCACTAAAATGTAATTCTATTTTTAAGTTATCTTCCATGTACTCCATCCACTTTTGTTGTCTCATGTTCAAATCCTTTTGTGAGAAAAGGTATTTGAGGCTCTTGTGATTGGAGAACACTTCAAACTTCTCACCATATAAGTAATACCTCCAAACTTTGAGTGCAAAAATTACCGTTGCCAATTCCAAGTTATGTGTCGGGTAATTTTGTTCATGTGTTTTCAATTGCCTTAAACCATACGCCACCACTCTTTTGGTTTGCATCAACACACATCCTAAACCAAGTTGTGAAGTGTCACAATAGATTGTGTACCCCAACCCACATTTTAAAATGATCAAAATCGGAGCCAAAGTCAATCGACTCTTTAATTCCATGAATGTATACTTGCAAGCATCACTCCACATAAATTTCACTCCTTTTCGGGTATGCTTGGTCATTGGTGCCGCTAATATCGAAAAGTCTTTCACAAACCTCCAGTAATATCCGGCCAATCCCAAGAAGTTTCGTATTTCAAATACGCTCTTAGGTCTTTCCTAATTTATCATTACCTCTATTTTGGATTTATCCACGGAAAACCCTCCTTCAGAGACAACATGCCCAAGGAATTTCACCTCCGCTAGACAAAACTCACACTTCTCGTATTTGACATATAATTGGTTCTCTCTTAAAAATTGCAATACTATACTCAAGTGACCCTCGAGAGCTTCTTCCAAAGACGAGTACACTAGGATGTCATCAACAACTACTACCATAAACTTGTCCAATTAAACATTGAACACTCGATTTATCAAACCCATGAATGTTGCCGGTGCATTTGTCAAACCAAACGGCATAACCAAAAACTCATATGTCCATATCATGTGTGAAAATCAATTTTCTGAATGTCTGATTCTCTAACCCCCAACTGATAATAGCCCGATCTCAAGTCTATCTTTGAGAAACATTTGGAACCCTTAAGTTGATCGAACAAGTCATCTATCCTTGGCAAAGGATACTTATTCTTAATCATTGCCCGATTCAACTTCTGATAATCAATGCAAAGCCGTAAAGACCCATCCTTCTTCTTAGCAAAAAAAACTGGAGCTCCCCAAGGTGAAGTACTAGGACGTACAAATCCCTTATCTTGTAGCTCTTGTAATTGGCCTTTTAGCTTTTTCAATTCAATCCGTGTCATTCGGTACGGTGCCATAGGAATGGGCGCGATACTTGGAGCAAGTTCTATAACAAACTTGACTTCCCATTTTGGAGGTAACTTTGTCAAGTCTCCCGAAAATACATCCATAAACTCACACACAACACGAGGAAACTCTTTATGTGTCCCATCATCATCATTAACTAGTAAGCTCGCTAAGAAATACCTAAGTCATTTCTGTTCACTAGGACTATGCGAAAAAGACAAGTAAAAGTCATCTCGCTCTCCCACGAAGCAAATACTAACACCCTTCGGTGTGCACAAGGTTACTCTTCCCCGATAGAATCAATGTTAGCTTTGTAGGTAGACAACCAGTCCATATCCAATATCACATCGAAGCTAGACATATCGAGGATAATAAAGTTAAACACTAACCGATATCCAGAAATCTCGATCTCGCAAGACCAACATACACTACCCAATGTCACTCTACCACCAACTGGTGTATTAATGGATAAAACCGAGTCCAAGGATGACACCTCCAACCCCAAAGCATAAATGAATGCACATGAAATGAATGAATGTGATGTACCCAAGTCCACTAAAACTATAGCCCATGAGCTAGATACAAGGAATATACCTCGAACCACTGATGGTTCTGCCGAGGTCTCAGTTGGAACAAGAGTGAAGGCACGACCTTACTCTTTGGCCCTGTTGCCCAACACCTTGATATCCTGACTGCTGACTAGGAGCATTAGACGTGACTCCTCTAGCTGGTGCCCACGAACTTTGAATTGATGGCACTGTCTATGGTAGTGGTATTGCCCTAAAACTCGACTGTGGAGTAGTAGGCTATGGAGGATGCTTATGAGAACCAACCCATTCTGTGTACCCTTCTTCTATAGGCAATTCCAACTAATGTACCCCATCTGCTAACAATGATGGCACTTCTTGTCTGTCATAGAAGTAACCTATCCTTGAGTATATTCAACCATATAATGTCTGGGTTTCTGACAGTTAAAGTATATTACTCTAGACCGTGAAGATCCTGTAATACCCTGCTCTAACACATAGTATGATATTGTCCGCTTTGGGCCATAGCCAGCACGATTTTGCTCTTGGGTTTTACCCCAAGAGGCCTTATACCATTTGAAGAGAACATACTACATATAAGCACATCCCCTTTTCCACACTCAGGCGATGTGGGATTAAGCACCCTGTACCCTATCAGTGTGGTAGCTCAGTCCAGTGTCTGTATTCGCACCCGCCCACTCACACCCGCCTACAAGGGTTACTACAATCCAGAAGGTATAGTCACAGATGGTGTTGATTGGGCTTGTTGTTACCCTTGTGAGATAGACCCACCATCTCTTTACTTCTTCCTAGCACGATTGTCCGGAAGGGACCCTGTGCTCCTCATTTGGTTCATTGCTTCTCTCACCCTCTGATTATCATTACTGAGTTCTTTTACTATCAATGCTCTCTCTACTACCATAGTGTAACTCGTCAAACCTGAGACTGGAACTTGATCCCTTATAAATGTTCGGAGACCTCGATAAGTTCTTCTGTTGAAATCATTTCTTGCGCAAAACGAGCCAAGGACATGAACTTGGTCTCGTTTCCGTCACTATCATGTTGCCTTGAATCAAGTTGTAGAATTCCCTCCTCAAATTATCATTCACCATTACTGGGAAGTATTTCTCAAAGAAAAGCACTTGGAACATGTCCCAATCCATCATCTCGATGTCATGGTAGTTCTTGATAAACTTTTACCAACAGTTGGCTTCACCCGTAAGATAATGGGCTGCCATTTTCACTCTTAGATCCTCCTCTACCTCAAGTGCAATAAAGAGTTTAACGATCTTGTCTAACTAGTTTTCAGCCAATATAGGATTAGACTCTCCTGTATACTGTGGTAGACTATGCTTCTTGACATATTCTAATGTCGTCATCATTCGACTAAAAGGAACTGCTCTTGGTGGAGCTTGTGTCGCTTGTGTTTCCTCTGTCTCCTCTTAGGTCTCCCTAGTTATCTGCCACATGGTCGCAACCATGTCACGCATAAATTGTTCTCCATCTATGGGGGTTGCTGCTCGTGCTCATCTACGACCTCTACGTGGTGGCATCTTGCTATATAGATAACAAGAAGACACTTTAAAACTCCAAAACATGAATATCATTGTCCAATTCTCTTCATGCACACTCAACATCATGCTAAGTTGCTTCATAAATAACATATTATATCAAACAAGTGAGCACATAAGCATATTCCATGTAATATGTACATATCCTTAAACCTAGGGTCACAACCTCAAGTTCATGCGTTTATGCGTGGTTCAACCCCACCCGTCATCCGAAGGTATTCAAACCCCGTGTCTCTGATACCAAGTTGTCACGCCCCGATTTCCAACACCTAGTTAAGAGAGGGAAATGGGGGTGAACGATGAAATCAACATTCACACCACTCATTAACATCTTACACTTACAGAAGCTTAAATACATGTACACGTGTACCTACGTATGACCCAACACCAACCTCTAACTTAGGCCCACACATAGCCACATTTGCAGAACACTAGCTGCTAGTCTCCATTTTCACACTCACATGCGAAATGTGCATTTCACAAAATCGAAACCCCATATTTGCATGATCGAAGCTTCGATCTTGCAAAGTACTATCGAAGGAAAATCTCAACTCTTGGGCCTTTTGGACACTCTGCACTCTGCAGTTTTTCGCACATGCGAAACATGGGTTTCGCACGATCGAAATAGCACTCTGCAAAAATCCTGCAATTTCACAAAAGGCCATTTTTCATACCACTTTCTCATCCCTCAATGCTTATAGACTCTCTATAGGATTCTAAACATCCTAAATGGTCTATAACATAGATCACATAGTCTAAACACATGCATTGATTCTTTAACTAATCATACTCATTGATAAGCGTTGAATGTTATACATTCTCGTGCCCTTACTTATGTATTTTGATTCCATAGCGGCACATATTGTATAGTTTTTACATATTTTTATACTTTTGATGATTTCAGGTTCGAACTTAGAATATGGCGTAATTCGACTCTTTTATCAGTTCAACAATGCATTCCTATTTCCTATCATCCTTCATGGAAAGTTTACATCAAGGAATAGTGAATGGCGTGTCAAGATCGGAGTCGAAAAGTTTGAAAGTTGAAGATCTGCAGAAGAAGGAAGATCGATGCATCGAAATCCCTACTTTGATGCATCGCAGCTTTGATGCATCGAAGTCCCTACTTCGATGCATCGCCCGAATCTGCTGAAGATATTTTTCTGCAAATATTTTCTTCACTTGCCACTTGTCCAATTTTGCTTGGATAAAGCCTGAACGAAATTTCTATGATATTTTGAGCCATAGATCAGTTATATAGTTAGAGAATATGTAATAGATAGATATATCACAATTCTTGTAATAGAGAGCATATATAGAATTCTAGAGAGAGAAAGTGAAGTTCTAAAGAGGGAAAGCTTCCAAGAGGGCTTTGTAAGGCCTTGAAGACCATTTTGAGCATGGGATCATCTCTGTCTATAGAGTGCTCCAGCCCACCATGATGAACTAATCATTCTCTAGGGTTTTGACAAGCCCTAGCTTTGTAAATATGTTCTAACTTCAATGAATTGGGAATTTTTATGTATTTTGTGTATATGTCTCTTGCCTTGAGCCTTATTTGAATTTAAGTTTACAAATTCTTCATGCTCATGTGTTGTGATTTATCTTCTTGTCTTAGAATGCTTAAATTCCTCACATGATCTTCAAACACTTGTAAGTTTCACAAGAACTACAAGTGATGGCTTGAGACTAGTTTTCACTATAATATGCATAGCTAGATTTGCATAGTCCATGCATAGAGACGGTGGTTTCACTACATTTAGGTAATTAGGTAAGTAGGTAGGTAGGGAAATCAAGAGACAGTGATTTCGCTACACTTAGGTAATTAGGGAAGTCATACTTTTCGAAGATGGATTATAGTATATTAAGGTGTATGTATTCTGTTGGCGACGTCGTTATAGGTGGGACTGGTCAACGAATCATTTAGTACACAGTTGCATGAATTCTCCCAATTTGTTATAAGTGTGACATACTACGAGGCTAGTGGGGAAGTCTAACCCTAGTCCTTTATTCTTCTCTTAAACTTTGTATTTAAATTACCTTTATACTTTCAAAGTAGAGGAAGAAAACAACCACATCTGGTTGTGATTTAAACAAGAACCAACCCTTAATCTTTAGCGAGTTATACCTATGTAGTCTCTGTGGGATCGACACCCTCAACTTAGAGCCCTATCCTTCAAGGATTCATTCTATTGCGAGTGGTAAATTTATAAATTGCGAGTAGCGCAACCGCACACAACACTTATGAACATAAGCATTGAAGTTCCAACCAAAAGCCATATACATTCATTTCCTCAAAAGTGTACATAAGCCACATGTGGCGATTACATTTGAGATCTACATAGATCAAGATAAATCAAATGTAAAAACAACATTTCTAAGAAACTACTTCACATGCCACTAGCCGGCATGGACGTCTATACACATATGAACCAAAAGAAAGTCAAAAGTCCACTCGAACCCTCTAAGCCAATCAAGCCTTATCCTCCATCGGAGCTTTATTTAAAAAAGAGTTTGGGAGAAGGGGGTGAGCATACAACTACGCCCAGTAGGACCGATCCACCCGACTCTACCTTGATTCAGGCAGCAATGTATAAATGCATATGAAATCTTTAAGTGTTTACATGCCATGCCTCAATGGTTTTCATGCTCAAAACATTCATATTTTTGAAATTATGCATGATGTTTCACATTCTAATCATAAAACAGTTTATAAGAAATCAAAACTCTCAAATAAACTCACACCACATATACCTGAAAATCACTTCAACTGGGGACTTCAGATTATCACAATTTTATAGTAAGGGTCTTTTCAAGACCACAAACTTTGCTTACGCTCTACGAGTTGCTAACCCGACGAAAGTGACATCTGATTGGCCAAGTTTTGGGTCTTGCACCCTAAGGCTCCGGGCCCTTCTTAATTCTCACACATGCTCCAAAAATGACAAATTTTCACGTAATACACATTATCACATAAATGCACCAAAACTCAAGATTTTCACAACTTTCACCAAATGCATAACGTAAACCAAGTTAATGCATATCAACCTCAAAGCATGCATATTCAATGCAATCACACTCAACTCATGAAAATCACAACAGTTATGCATTTTAAGAAAATCTTCTTTTATGCATTTACTCTACACATGGGATCAAAACTCACATCATTCCACAAATAAACACAACTTCACAATATGCATTCATAAACATTATTAAGACATTCATAATACATAAATTCCATATATTTATGCAAGAAAGTCACATTTTCACAAAATTTCAAGATAAGTTTCATATTACAATTATGTGACCTATAGAATCAAAATAAGGCAAGGATCCACACCCATACCTCAAATCTCAACCTTGGAAGCTAAGTTCTCAAAATCTCATCTCGTTCAACTTTTTCAAAAGTGAACTTTGTTCAGTCCAATGCGTAGCCCTCGCTAAGTAAAACAATCCACTTGCCTTCGGCGTTCACCAAATTCTAGTCCAAGACTTCCGAAATGAATAGAGAAGGTAGAGAGAGGAAGGGGGAGAGTTATAGAGAGATATTTCTATGTATCTAATGGCTGGACCCCAACTCCTAGATATTTATATCCTCTTGGGGCGCAAAATGACCAAAATGCTCGCGGGTCACTTAACGTACCCTCCCGATCATCTTTTTTGATTTTGAAAGAGGTTATGGATTAAAAAATGTTTCCTTGACTCATTAAAAATTTCGTTTGGTCCATAACCAAAAATTATATTTTTTCGGATTCCCGGACCATGTCCCGAGGCCTCGTTGATCCAAAAAGTCAAACTTCTCCAAATGTTTCCAAAACTTTCCAAAACCTTAGAACAACTATGTTTTCCATATTTAAAACATGCTAAACATCATTAGAAATGCAATTAGGAAAAAAATGATAATTAAAAATAAAAATCGATCAAAATTCGACCTAGTCTTTACATATACACACTATAAATATATGTAAAATACATTATATAATAATTAAAAGTAAATTTAATCACATAATAATATGATTTCTAAAAGGTCCCTTCTTAAATCATTCTTTCCTTGACTTGCTTATTGAAATATACAACAAAGTTCCTATTTAAGTAAAACTAGGTTTTCCTCACCCTTAAAAAAAAAAGAAAAAATTAAATTTTCCTTTGATTTTGAATTCAATTAAATATTACTATGCTTCAGAGAGATTGTTTGCTTTCAATTTAATGTTATAAATAGTAATTAGATACCTTTTTATTCTAATCATCAATACTTTCTCAAGTCATTATTTTCAAAATCAATTCAAAAAATATATTTTGAAAAAAAAATCCACCATTACCACTAGAATTAGAAGTGTTTAATAATTCATAGAATTATGATATTTTTTCATATTGCTTGTGTTAACTTCTTTTAACTCAGACGTTATATGATTACTAAGATATTTTATTTATGTGCAAAGAGAGAAGATAAATAAATGAATTTGCATTTTAAATTAGGGCCAAGAGTCCTAACCTTAATGAAAAAGGACAATTATGACATTAAAAATATAATAACAAAAAATTGTAAGGTATAGTGACTCTTTTGTAATTTTATTTAAAAAAAAAGAAAAGAAAGTGGAGTGTTTGAGGATATTGGTGGAGCGCCAATATCGGCTCCCAAGTTAATATATATGTGTGTGTGTGTATGTATCTATATATACACATCTATTAAAGCAATTTTTTGGTCTTTGAGTAAAAAAATTTTCAGAATGTTATTGATTTTTTTAATGTATATAATACTAAATAAAAAAACAGCTGTGTATTGATTTTTTGGTCTTTCTAGTAGTAAGTTTTAGTGAATGTTATTGATTTTTTTTAATGTATAAAACAGTTGGTAATATGGAGAATAATTATTTAATTCTAAGATCTAACCGTTCAGCAACATTCCATGTTTGAATCCAAACAATGGGATGAGAATAATCATTTCATTCCACTCTCATTTTCATTCCATTTTCATATACATTCCATTTTATTCGTGCGTACTAGATAATTCCATTTTAATTCTACGTACCAATCTAGTCCTAACACAGATTTGATTAGTTTTGCTTTTTTGATAACCAAGCATGTCGTATCAATTTTTAATAGCTAGTATAAAATTATTATTAGTTTTGCTTTTTTGATAACCAAGCATGTCGTATCAATTTTTAATAGCTAGTATAAAATTATTATTTTTTTATCTAAATTCTAAACTGCTCAAAATTTCATTTATATCATATCAAATTAGATATAAAATTTAAATAAAAAATAATAATATTTCATTGACTTTTGTAAAAAAGTTATATATATTTTTTTATTAAAGTCATTGTAAATTATACAAAAGATTTGAATTTGAATTATATTAATTATAATTTAAATTCATAATGTATTATTATTAGTAGACTAAAGCTTAAAGTGATATAAGATAAAAAAAAAAAAAAAGATTATATACCAATTTTTTTTGATAAAATTGTAATTGCAAAATTTTACTTTTTTTTAAAGGCGTAAATAGAAGATTTAGTGGTTTAGAACTTAAGTCCAATTTTTTTTTTTTAGAAGTAGGACCTATAGGTTTTATTGAAAATTGATAGGACTTATTCCTTTTTGAAAGAAAATATAGGACAGTGATAATTTTTTCAATATTTAATTCAATAATCTATTACCAACTCGAACCCAATATTTTATTAGATTAACAAATTGATATGGTGGACAAAATGGAGTACAAACTAGTGACATTTTACATGATAAAAGAATAACAGATAAACTAAAAGAAAAACTTATAGGACCTTTATTAGACCAACTATGTTATATAGAACAGAGTGTTGGGCTCTAAAAATAAAAGAACAATACATTCATCAACAAGAAAGTATAAGAGAAAAATTAGAAGTGAACCCATCAACGAGAAATAAGAGAGAGTAGACTTAGTTGGTTTAAACACATATATTGGAGACCTAAAGACAGGCAAGTAAAACGAGGAACACTAGTTTTCATAGAAGGCGAGAAATAAGATAGAGTAAACTTAGTTGGTTTGGATATATACATCGGAGACCTAGAGACAGGCGAGTAAAATGAGGAACACTAGTTGTCATAGAAGGTAAGAAACGGAGAATGGCAACCTAAGGTTATTAAAAATAATTTTAAAAAGTTAAACATAGTAGGTGAAATGACATATAATAGAAAATATTGGAGACAAAAAATTCATGTAACCAATTCCATTAATATGTGATTAAGATAAAGGATAATGATAATTATGATGAATACATTAGCAAGTAAGAATCCTCCTTTCTTTCAAGGCCCTTGACGCTTCTAAAGACGAGGACTTCAAACGCAAACAATATGCAGAGGCAAATGAGTATCAAAAGATATCAAAACAAAAAAAATAAAAAAAAACTTGTAACTACCTATATATACATAATCATCTTCATTACAAAATTGAACAATTCGAACAAGATGATGGTAATTTGGATACACAATTTGATAAGTATAATTAATACTAACTAAACTATGACTAGCTAAGACTAAAACAATAGCAAAGGCTAAAAGTTATGGCTTTGGTTACTATATATTAAGAGACTAAAATAATGAAATAAAATGCTAATTTGATGTGGTCAATTACCCATTTGTCAGCTATGGTTTCATGCATTTATAACCAAGCTTCAGCTATTACGAGAAGTTGTGTTGTCTAAGAGTAATTATCGGCAACCGGGAATTTCATATTTTTAAGAAATTCACTATATTTCTTATTATTTTAAAAAATAATAATAAATAGTGAGTTACTAGTGGTGGTATTCCTCCTCATACACAAAACAATGTGGTATTCAATAATTTTAGGATAAATTACTCTGACCTCCTTGAGATTGGCTTAATTATCCTCAAATTAAAATTTTTACAAAATTACTCTGGCACCCCTGTCAAAGTAACATCCGTTACAACTACAAAGTACCCTTTAAGTTATAATGCTTTTGTGCAAAAATAACCTTAATTTCTAATTATTTGACTGAGATTAACATATTTTATATATATATTTTTTCTATCAATGTCACACCAATACTATCGTCACTGAAGGTAGTTTTGACATTTTGATTTTTTATTCTAATTGAGTTTAACGGAGCTGACTGTCGATTAACAGTAGGGGTACTCAGAGTAAATTTGACCAAATTTTAAGTAAGGTTGACTATCATATTTTAAAATTTTTAATTCAAAAATAATTTGAAAAAACTTTAAAAGGGGTGAAAGTAATTTACTTGTAATTTTATGCTGTTCAAGAGGAATTAGATTGGTTTCACTTGTCTCAAGTGATAATGCGTTGGGTCTGTTGGAATATTTTAAATAAATAAAATATTTTTTGTGGTTCTATGCATTATTTCTAAAATTGGATTGCAATGTAATTATTGTTACGTGATGGGTTGGGGTTATACTTGTCAATTGTGGTCTAATTGGTAGTATAATATTTACACCGTTGGATTGTGGTTTTCCAACTTTATTTGATAGGATTTAATCCTAGCCGTTGGTATCTAGGTCTCCATGATAGGAAGGGAGACTTAGGTATTTTATTTGTAGAGAAGTCGTCCCCCCCTGTTGTTGTTATAAATAAGGGTTTCACAACCCTTATTCAGCCCTATCGAAGAACAACTCTCAGAAAGGGGGTAGAGCTCTCTAAGGATTTCTTGCAGGAACACAAAGGTATTTTACAGTTTAATCTTCATTCAGGTATGTCAATTAAAATCTCCTCTTTAATTAATTGCAGTATTCTTGATTTCTACAAGTTGAGTATGGATTAAATTTCAACAATTGGTATCAGAGCCAAGGTTAGGACTAGAGTTTTTCTTTGTAGAAATCAAGACTATATATATATATATATATATATATATATATATATATATAATTGCTCCATAATCTAGCATGAAACCTGAGTATCTGTTTATGGGGAGAGATACTCTTGTACACTTGTGGGTCAATTTTGTTAACCTTTGAATTTCGTTCATGGAAGATTAGCTTATGTTGTGTTTTAGTTCATTCAGCATGCGTGTATTTGGGAGCCAGCAGATACGATGTTAGATGACATGGAAAAAGTGTCATTACTTTTACATATTGTTTATATTGATTTCCGTGCATAATAGTTTATCATTTATTAAGTAAATTGTTGATGTACAGAATGTTAAACATTCAGATTTTAAAGGTTTTGATACATATTCTTAATGTTAAGAATTATTATTTTTTTTTAAAAGTTATGATGAGATTGCATGTCTCGATTTTTGTGCACAATTTGAAACAATTTTCATCTAGTGTGTGCTTATATATATATATTTACTTGTATATAGAGATGACAATTGAATAGTTTTATTTTATTTTATTGTTATCTAATTCATTAAGTTAATTCAAATATTTTTTCTTTTGAATTGTTTATTAGAATATAATGTTCTAATGCATGATGATAGAGTGAGTTCCCATGAATTGTGTCTTGATCTAATTTTGGGTTAATTTTTGAATTTAGTTCAACATGTGTACATATGTGAGCCAGCTTATATGGTATCAAATGACATGTATATTTACACACTATATTAACAAGTGGCAATTATTGGTAAGACTTGTGCAATTAAAGAATATATATAACATATATGAATTTTTGGTTTCTTTGCAAACCAAGTTTCTGGAGGTTGTGAGTCTTGAGTGACGTGCACAAGTGTGTTTACCAATTATGTCCAGCAACTTTACATGTGCTATATTTTTCAAAAGGCTACAGTTATACATGTTTAAAGCATATATATTTTACATGTACAGAGTGATTGAACATTTAATTTAATTGTTCAATAAATTGTGAATAGTGAATTTTATGTGCATGGATAAATATAAATATATTTCTTTTATTTATATTTAAGTTTGTTGGATCCATGTTTATATTTTGTCTCATTATATTTGGGTTTATTTTTATGTGCATTATAAAAAAGTTTTTGAACCTAAATAAAATGAAATCTTAAAGTTTAGGTCTTTCCTTGGAGTTTAGGAGGACCGGTAAAGTGACCGTTTCAAGGTAGTATCCAAAGTGAGTGATGTCTGCCCAAAGGTGACATTCACTCATGTAGGTTATTATTTTTGAAAAATTTTATAGATAAATATTGGTCTTATTAAGGTCTTACAGTGCACTTACCTATATTGGGACATTAGTTCTGCCCAAAGGTGATCAGTGTCTGAATGTAGGATAAGTGAGTAGAATAATTGAGAGTGTTTGGGTTAGAACTAAATAACCCTCTTACCCAAAGGTAGTGGAAGTGTTTAGTAATAATTCAAGCATAATCAACTAGGTCTATATGCGATTTAATCGCAAATTTGGGAGGTAAATGTATTTAAAATTCTACCCAAAGGTGATTTTTAAATAACATCTTACCTGTTCCCGCAGGGTGGAAGGTTTTGCACATAGTAAAACACCCTGATAAATTCGGCTTAAAACTCCAAGTACGAATTAAAGTGATAATCCCTAAAGCTGTGACATATTATTTTATATGTTGTTTATGTGGTGTTATTTAATATAACATGTTTTGAGGTTATTAACGCTTCCGCAATTCAGATATAGCTTACAGGAATTGAACCACTGGATGGTTCAAATTATACTTACCTAGAAGACATGTTTTATTATTATATTGGGTTTATTAGACTACGAGTCTGTACCTTTTAAGGAGAAACCCTCTATGCTGGTTGCAGAATCTTCTGAGGTAGTAAAGTTGTTACATTTTAAGTGGACTAAAGGTAATTCAATTGTCATAAGGTTGATTTGTGCTTCTATTGGTGTGATTTGTGGGGTGGTATTCTAGTATTTAATACTGCTAAGAAACTTCTTGATCTGATTAGGAAGTAGTTCATGGCACCAAGAAGCAGTTACAGTATTATTATCTGACACAACTTGTGTCAGCCAGATATGATGGCAATGGTTCAATGAGGGAGCACATTTATACGATGTGCAAACTGGTTAATGCTTTAAAGGGAGCAGAGAATCACATTTGATGATGAGTTATTAGTCCACATAGTGATATATTAATTCTCTGTTTAGGTCTTTTTGAGAAATTTAAGGTGAATTATAATTCACATGAGACAAAATAAAATATTAACCAGCTATTAGCACTTTGTGTGATTGAGGAAGAGCAACTCAAGGGAATTAAAATTGAGTTAGATCATCTTGTCGTAAATAATAGTAGTAAGAATATTTTCTAGAAGAAAATAAGCGGCAAGAAAGGAAATTTGACTGAACAGAAAAGTTAAAAGTAGAACGATAAAGAAAAATGCATGATCATAGGAATGATGAATGTTGGTTCTGCAAAATGAAAGGATATTAAAAGAAAGACTGTCACAATTTTAAGATTTAGTTGAAGGAAAACAACGCATGTATGAAAATTATTGTGGTAATTTTTTAGCCCAATTAAGTTAACATGCCTGAATATATTTGAGGATTGATTCGAAATAGATCATACATGCCTCTTGTTTATCTATGGGCTCGATACCTTTCGGATAAAATCGTGTTTTGTTAGAGATAATTAATATGTGCTATGACATAGGAGATTGAGACATATCTCTTGAAAGAGACATGAACGCTAGGTTAAGGATGAGATTATTGGACTACTAATTTTTCAGATTATAATTTATGTGTTGACTGTGTCAAGAAGATGTAGAAGAAATGCAATTTTTTAAGATTATAGATATGGAGGGTGTGAATCGTAGTGTTTTAGTACATATCTCAATATTTTGAATGGGTCATAAGCCGAGTCTCAGACATTTACATGTGTGAGGATGCCTTATAGAGGTGAAATTGTATAATCCAGATATTAAGAAACTTGATCCTTACACTGTCACTTGTCATTTTATTGAGTATCTTGAGAGACCTTTCAGTTATAATTTTTATTATCCCTCTAAACCTATGAAAATTGTTGAAACATGTCATTGCAAAATTTATTGAGGATGTGTGAATTCAGTGGGAGTCTAGAACTTTGTGGTTTCTTTTATACTTAATGATGTTGAGTTGTATTAGATAGATGTCTAGACAATATTCCTCAATTGAGACATTAAGGAAGTGATTTACATGTTTCAACCTGAAGAGTATCGTGATCTAATGCATATACCTCAAGTTCAGTGGGAGTTAATTTGTTATCTTTGTCTTATATGTTGATGATATTTTGTTAGTTAGTAATGACATTCATGTAATACATGTACTACAGAAAAATTTGAACTTTCTCAAAAGGCATGTATTGACAAAATATTGAAAATTTTTGAGATGAAGATATTGTGTACCAAGTGAGGTTCAAGGTGTTAAAGAAAATATGTTGTCAGAATAAAAGTAGCTCGATAATGATTTTGTGAGAAGTCAAGTTAATTTTAGCAAAATCTGCACATTGTTTATTCGAAAGTAGTGAAGAAAGTCTTGAGGTATCTCCAGAGAACTAAAGAGTTCATGTTGATCTATAGGAAATTAGACTACTTTGAGATAATTGGTTATTCCGATGCTGACTCTGCAGATTGCTCGAGTAGTAGAAAATTCACTTCTAGATTTATTTTTTTTTTGCTAGCTCAAGGATCTGTTTCATGGAAAAGCTCTAAGAAGTCTATTATCACATATTTCACTATGTATGCAGAGTTGGTTAGTTGTTGTGAAACAACCAATCATGCCATGTGACTGAGAAATTTTTATTGTGAATTTGAAGGTTGTGGACTCCATACACAAGACTATGACATTTTCTGTGACATTGCAAATTGTTTAAGGAGCACGTGATCCGGATAGGTGTTCGAGAGTCATTGTGTTATGACGTCTGATATTTGTTTTATATCATGTTACATTGCAGTTAGCTTTTAGCTTATTTACACCTTATGGTGATAGTTATTTTCCTTCAGTTTATTTACGCCTTTTGGTGACAGTTATTTGCATGCAAAATGAAGTTATGATGCATCATTATTATTATCTTCATTTATATATAGTTTATGCACGTGCTATTATGTTTGCCTGGGAGTGATGTTACACTCATGAGGGTGTTTGGATTAGATGTGGGATTGTCACCACATTGGTAAATCCAAACATAATTATTAAAGTGCCTGTGGGAGTGTTTCACACTCCATGAGGAGAGCTTGGGCTAGATATGAGATTGGCTCCATATCGGTAAACCCTCACACTGGACAGGAGGTTGGCGGTTTGCTGTAATATATTCAGGTGACATACCATGATGGTATGAAGTAGGACGGATAGTGAGGTATGCGCTTAGACCACATGCAGTTTGCACATCTCATGAAATACAGTAAAAATCACTATATTTGCTCAAATCCTGGATGGAATTAGTTTTGAGACCATGGAACTGTTTAGACTAATATATTACTTGTCTATGCATCCATGATCCACTATTGAGGAAGTCTATGGAAGAGTGTTTTAAAGTTTCAACCCATCTGTTTCGATAATTGTATTTTTCTAAAATAAAATGAGTGGTCACTCGACTTTTCTAAAGTGTTGCAATCCATAGTGTCGTTTTATAAAATTTAAAGTGCATGAACCAAGTGGGAGATTGTTGGAATATTTTAAATAAATAAAATATTTTTTGTGGTTCTATGCATTATTTCTAAAATTGGATTGCAATGTAATTATTGTTACTTGATGGGTTGGAGTTATACTTGTCAATTGTGGTCTAATTGGCAGTATAATATTTACACCGTTGGATTGTGATTTTCCAACTTTATTTGATAGGATTTAATCCTAGCCGTTGGTATCTAGGTCTCCATGATAGGAAGAGAGACTTATGTATTTTATTTGTAGAGAAGTCGTCCCCCCCCCTGTTGTTGTTATAAATAAGGGTTTCACAACCCTTATTCAGCCCTATCGAAGAACAACTCTCAGAAAAGGGGTAGAGCTCTCTAAGGATTTCTTGCAGGAACACAAAGGTATTTTACAGTTTAATCTTCATTCAGGTATGTCAATTAAAATCTCCTCTTTAATTAATTGCAGTATTCTTGATTTCTACAAGTTGAGTATGGATTAAATTCCAACAGGGTCGCCATGTCTCATAACCCCATGTTTCTGTTTACTTATAAAGCCACCACCCTTGTCAACTCAAGAGACCAGCACATAGCATCAACCTTATTGAATAACTACACAATATGTAAAAAAAATTTAAATAATAATAATAACTACACAATTTGCATGCAGCTAGAAAGTACGGACATTTTACCGAGGGTGCCGTATCCTTGTCGGACACTTGGACACTGTGTCCAACACTTCGTACCCGTGTCTTGACATTTTTCTTTTTAGGACACGCCTTGAACACTTCTTGGACACTTTTTGGATACTCCTCGAAGACGTATCGGACACTTCATAGCAGTAATATATATTCAAATATTTCGAATGAAAATTATATAATACTAAGTTATGATTAAAATCTAAGCTAAATATATATAGAAGACTAAATAAGTCTGGTTCTTTAATTTATTTTTATCTATTTGTCTACTTTTGTTTATAAGTTTGTTTGGTTTTTAATTGTTTGATGATGAATTGAAGTATTTATGTAATGTAGTATTTTTTTATTGAATAATTAATATATATTAATATATTATATTATTATTTTATAGTCGTATCCTCGCCGTGTCCGTGTCCTATTTTTTTAAAATTTTTCGTATCGCAGTGTTCGTGTCGTATCGTACCCGTATTTCGTGTCCGTGTCCATGCTTCCTAGGCATGCACTTATTTCCATTAATTGTTTATAGATAATTCAGGTTGTTTAATTTTGATCTTAAAATTAATTGGTCTACCACATTTGACAAAATTAATATTTTTAATCTTTCAAAAGACAGACAGAATAATGAATTAAGTTCTAATTTTAT
Organism: Cornus controversa; assembly: GCA_026545225.1. Classification (NCBI taxonomy): domain Eukaryota; kingdom Viridiplantae; phylum Streptophyta; class Magnoliopsida; order Cornales; family Cornaceae; genus Cornus; species Cornus controversa. The sequence continues at coordinate 24,157,244 of CM048851.1, read as the reverse complement.
AATTAACCATATTTATGATTCAATCAGACTGGTCACAGTCAGTCACATCAACACCTTTTATATTTTCAAGTGTTAAGAAGACAGTAAATCTTAACCTTTGTAAAGCTGCACAATATGACAAATGTAATAGGAAAAATTGCATAAAACTCTTCTCCACTTATATTGCAATTTTTCCTATTACATTTGTCATATTGTGTAGCTTTATATACATACATATATATTTTTTTTTGTGTAAAATCTACTATAAATTTTTTTGACCTAAAACTCTCTTACACTGTCCAATTGTTGCAAAACAATGTTAGAATAATGAAAATGTCTCTTAATATAAATTTAAGAAAATTTAAGTTTTTTTTTAAAATTTATTCTCATTTTAATTTTCTTCTCCTTTTTAATTTTTTAAAAATACAACTTTAAGAAAATCTTGAAAATCACACACCATTAAAGTGATGTTATAATAACGAAAATGTCCCTTAATGTAAATTTTTTAAAAAATTAGGTTTTCTTAAAATTGATTTTCATTTTAGTTTTTATTTTCCTATTTAATTTTTAAAAAAATAAAGAAAATTTTGAACATTTTCCAAGGTATTTTTATTTTCTTATAGATGTACCATTAATTTTTTTTTTGAAATAATTTTTAACAATATTATGCCGAATGAATTATTTGTATTAATTTTAATCTTTTATTATGGTACACCATTTTCTTGAATTTATATTAAGGGACATTTTCATCATTATAACATCACTTTATAACAATTAGATAGTTTAAAAGAGGGGGGGAGGAGGGGGGTTTGGGTCTTGTAGAAAGTTTTGTGCTAAAAATTGAAACTAAAAAGGTGTTTTATGCAATTCACCCAATTTGGGTACAAATAGTACAAGATTGAGTTCTAACGACATCTCCTCCTCTAACATTAGAGGTTGAGTCCAATTATTTGTCAATAATATATCGTCACATTAATTAGTAGGGATGCACACGGTACGGTTCCTTACGATTCTTGGTGGAATCGGAACCGGAACAATTAAGTATAAATATTTAATAAACTATACTTGAAATAATCTCTAACATCAAGGAATGGCTTAATAGGAAGTATCACTTAATTGAGTAAGTATTTGGTACCCCGTAATATCGTGAAAATAAAAATTTCATTGACACAAATCATGCATGTATGAGTTTTTTCTATTATCATAAAAAATTAGTGTTTGTGTTGGATGAAATTTTTCAATACATAGTATTCCCGTGATATTAAATAATTTTCCCTCTTAATGATTGACATTAAATTTTTAAGAATTTTATTTCTTGAAAATATATTCCCATAAAAAGATATAAGAAATCATAATCCAATTTTATTTTAAGAATACTTACAAAACTGAAATCATACATGGTTGAAAAATTATGAGCGCCTAGTTTTAAACCCAAAGGCCGGAATGTCATTTGGAGGATTTTAGAGAAAGATATGATTAAGGGTGCACAAAAAATTGGCGAATCCGTGAATCCGATCCGATCCGGACGAATCCGATCCGATTCGATTCGATCCGTTAGCTAATGGATTGATGGCGGATTAAAAAATTAGAATCCGTTAGCCACGGATCGGATTACGGATTGGAGGGTCAGAAATTCGATCCGATCCGTGGCAATCCGTGGCTATATATATATATAATTAGTAATTACATGTATAATAATATAATATGCTACATACTTACATGGATAAACCTAAAAACTCAATATATATTATATTTGTTTATTTAATAATTGTGTTCATTTGAGATATGAATTAAAAAGTGTTGTGAATTTTTTTCTTGGAATTTTTGAAATAAACAAAAAAAAATTCAAATAGGAGTACAGGGGCCAATCCGATCCGATCCGTTCAATCACAGATCTGATTGGATCAAATTGGCAGATTGCCATGGATTGGATCGGATTCAATTTTTGCCAATCCGTAATCCGCGAATCGGATTAGGATTATGCATAATTCGATCCGATTCGTGGTCACCCCTAGATATGATGAACATTTTAATAAAAAGTGTCCACATTCTTGGCAATGTAAGTTTGTTAGGGGTTAGCAATCAGTTGGGGAGGGGAATCGAACATAGGCGGGCAACACAAATGTGCAGCTCCTATCCACTGGGCCACAAAGCCACGCCTAAAAAAAAAAAAAAGTAGATATTGTAAAAATGGTTAAATTTTTCCACATTAATTTTTCAAATATAAAAATGACAAGTTGATATTGTAAAAATGGTTAAAATATTCCATATAATTTGCCTAGTACATTTTCATAACAACAACTAGTACATCTTTTTGGGAGATTTTTTTCTTCCCTAAATAACATTTTATTAACAAACAACCAAAGAAAATAGAAAACTAAAAACAAAAAAAAACAAAAAACTACTTGACAAAACATTTAAAAATAGAGACCCCCACACAGGCCAATACCAGACACCAATACAGACCACAGTTTAATTATTTGGAGTCCACTCCTTGCATGAATCTCATATTTCTATTCGGTTTTATCTAACGTCATAGTCTCAGTCAATTCACATGCTATCGTATCTTTCTTTACTAATTCTATTCATGTTAACTTTGGTCTTCCTCTTCTCCTAGTATTACGCTCAATGTGAATTATATCACTCTTCTTAACTGGGGTAGTCAAAATATCTTCTTTTACTAAATTTTCAATACTTCTTACTGCACTGAGAATTGCTAGAGTCGATCATATTTCAAATGTATGGCTGATCAGCCATAATCGCCTCTCGACCTTTTGGGCAAGCAACATTACTCCGTTCATCATATGTAATTTTTTTGAGATCACTTTGCACCCTTGAATGAAATTTTTGATTAATCTTTGCAATGACACTAATTTTAAAGTAACTCACCAATACCAAATCATTGAGTATATATTATAGATCTGATCAAATGTTGTAGTTTAGTGGTACTTTTTCGACTTTCAAAGTAAAAGGTTAAGCGGTCAAGTTTTCATAAAGACAAACTGAACGTATTTCTTGTTAAGTATAAAATAATAATAAAAAAATCAAATAAATAAAAATCACATATCAGATTAATCCCAGTCTACATGCTAAAGATAGACTAAGAGATCCCCCCACCCATGAATTTTGGGAGCAATATTGTCTATTAAGGCTTGGATGCCTTGTGACACTAAGATGGATAACATGCATCGCATGGCTTTTGTGATCATGGCACTACTATAGTACTATGACACTAATGTACATGATTAATAGAACTTTTTATTTATAATTTTTCATTTTACTATAAATTACAACTTATGATAATGTTTCAAAAGATGTGACCATATATATATACGTATATGTATATCTATATACATATATGTATATATATATGTATGTATATGTATATATATATGTATGTGGTGACATACACTACTCCCTCAAACCATGGCAGGTCAGCCGTCACATTTTTAGCACATGAGATTCTTTTGTCAATCAAGTTACTAAGCGAGCACATGATAATCTTGGTCAATCAACAATTTTCTATGTAACTTTGTGGTGAATTTTGCTTAAAGTTATTGTTTTCTACCAATACAGACGTGACATGTGTACCAAGCAGTAATAAATTGAAACGAGACACGTATTCAGCATAGATGCCATCAACATTTAGTTGCTTGAATACTCATCAAAGCTGACCCGTTGACTTCGACAAAAAAAAGCTGACCCGTTGACCAAGTCACCAGAATTGTGGGCCATGATCCCACTAAACAAGCAAGGAGTAGAATTAGGGAAAAGATCGTCCCACGATAAAAGAAGTTGGCTCCATTTTCTCGATTATTAAGGGAGAAATTTGTGGAAAATTGGTTATGATACTTGTATAAATACCAAGAGGGAAAAATGAAATAAGAGTTATATATAATATAGAAATATAAAAGGAAATAAAACAAGTATATACAATAATATATGACAATTATCAAAAATATGTAGCCTTTCAAAAAAAAAATTTATCAAAAATATGTAAATAGTTAGAATTTATAAACGATTACCAAGAATATGCAAATGCTTAGAAATAAATTTTTAATTAAAATAAACTAAAATAAAGTCCTAACATTTAATTTATAAACGATTATCACATTTATATTGGTTAAAATGAGTTTGAACCATATTACTCAAATACAATTTTTAGTCAAAGATATCACTAATTTTTTTTTTGAAAATTAATTTTGGGTTACTAAATATATTTTTAGATTTGTGTTTTCAAAATTTTAACAGCATATGACATTACCAAACATATTCTTCTTTTGACAGAAATGGCGAACAATAGGTTTTTAGATTTTATTTTTTAAAAATCAGAAAATGAAGTCCCACAGCATTACCAAACAGCCCCTAAGAGAAAAAGAGTGATTCTTGTATTATGATATTCAAGAAGCTTTAGCCCAAGTGATAATAAGAGATAGAATCTATTTCTCTTTTTTTAGTGTCTTTTTCAGTGTAAATTTTGCTTGTTTTATTCTTTGTAATTTTCTGCACCTACACTTTGACGCCACATGTGGAATCTCAAAACGAAGCCATGCATTTGCGATCCGGCCTTCAGCCTATACCTAGTTTGAATGGGTATCCATTCCATACTCCGAAGTACCAAGAAGGAAGAGTTTTTGTGTCTAGTGGCACCTGATTCGGCAACTTGCTTAGCAGCACTCATATTATAAATGGTGTCTTTCTCTGAACAACACTTTCACTTAAAGAAGCCAGCTCTTCCCTCCAGATTGCCAGCTAAGCTAGCCTTCGTCATTTAGTACACGCCTGTATAAATTCTCTAATTTATTATAAGTTTTACGTGTTATGAATCTAGTGATGAAGTCACTACCCTAGTCCTTTATCCATTTCTTAAATTTCGTCATTTTATTATCATTTATGTTTTTCAAGTAGTTAAACAAATAACCCAAAACCTATTTGTAAGTTAAACAAGAAACAATCTTCAATTTTTAACAAATTATTTCAACGTAGTCTCTGTGGGACCGACACTCTCTTCTAGAACCTCATCCTACAAGGATTCGTTCTATTGCGAGTGATAAAATATAATTTGATTTTTCAAAGCCGACAACAAGGCTTCAGCCTAAGTGATAATAAGAGCTAGATTCTCTCTCTATTTTGAGTGTGATTTTTGGTGTAAATTTTGCTTGTTTTATTACTTGCAATTTTCTGCACCTACAGTTATGTTTGGAACTATAGAAACGGTGTCTTGAAATATGAATTGTAGAAGATTTAATTTTAAGTTTGAACTAAAGATCTTTCAATTTCAATTTCAATTTCAAGGCGGTCTCTTTCTTCTCAAGGTAAGGTAAAGGGCAAGGCATGGTGGCGAAGGAGCATCCAGTCGACAATCTTCTCTACTTGACAAAACGCAATCCTTCAACCTCATGCTATATATATATATATATATATATATATATATATATATCATGATATATATATTGATACACATATAGTTAAATGATGGAAAAAAATCCTACGCCTTGACATGAATTAATTTCTAGGCCTATGAAGTCTCGACTCTCAAGCCTTTCAACTAAAATTTTTCAACACCATCCTCATGTTAGAGGATTTTAGTATTAAAAGGTAGACCTCTCTAATAACTTAAATTTTTAGAGCAGACGGTGATGATATTAGAATAGCATACTAGCATACTACTTTTTGGTCACTAAACTTTGTTATATATCTCCTGTACACTGATGAGTATGAAATTTTTTCACACCATGTATGGTAACTGTTAGATATGATTGCTATGTTTTTTGGTAATTACTTTTTTAATACTTAGATCATATCCAACGATTACTATGCTTGAAGTATAAAAAATTTCTTACTCACCGGTGAGCAAGAGGTCTTTACTCTGTGTGTGTGTGTGTGTATATATATATGCCACTCAAGAAATATACTGTAATAAGACTCATAACAAGCCCACTTTGTGTGAGTGTGTGTGTTTATATAGATTATGGGTACCAAAAACCACACTAAAAAACATTGTAATGACTAATTTAGAATATAAGAAGCGTCATCTGTATTAGCCAAGTGTAACGGGTCGGGCGCTTGCCCTCTACCCAAAAAGCCTAAGTTATTAGGTAGTGCTGCATACCCACCCATTTATACCCGATTACTTTCCCATCTAGATCCGATGTGGGGCAGGATCCTCTAACATTCTTCCTCACCCGAACTCACAACGCCCTCGTTGCGATCGGACCACCCTGCCTACCTGTCTCCCCTAACAATGGAAGGACCCAGTAACGACCCGGACCCAGACTCTACCTGGGTGGGCGCTAGGAATGGCACCGGATCAAAGATTGGGTCTGGCTCTGATACCAATTATAATGGGTCGGATGCTTACTCTCTACCCAAAAGCCTAAGCTATTAAGTGGTGCTGCATACCCACCCATTTATACCCAGTGCACCCATTTATATCCAATTACTTTTCTATTCGGATTTGATATGGGACAAGATCCTCTAACACCAAGTCACTAGATGGTGGATAGGGAAAATGGATTTGAGTGCAACTAACCTTCCAATTTAATTAGTATAAATTAAACGACTGCTAGCTAGTTCCAATGTATCACAACTTGCAATTAAAGCATAGTTACATCAAAATCATTGTACGAACAAACCAACTATGCCATTTTATATACAACCAACAGTGTGTTTCCAATTATCTTAGCTCAGCTAATAATGTCAAAACTATGTTTTTTTGTTTAATATGAAAGAGAGAGAGGCTTCAATCATAAGAAATAAAAAAAACCTACTAACCCGCAATGTGTTTTCAAACATATAGATGCTTGGATCCCTCTTGGTATTCTTTAGCAGTTTATGTGGGAAAATTATATCCGTTGCTATATAAACTAACACATGATTTTAATCCCCACATTCTGTCATTGACTTCATAGCATCACAGAAGAAAGCTCTCTAAACAAAAATGGTAATCACTTGCAAAAATTAATATGGCCTTAAATTGCAGAAGAAAGGTGGTAACAATCACACACACACACACATATATATATATATATATATATATATATATATTTACATTCTATATATCACATAGAACTAATTACATACAGATGCATGGCCTTAGTTGAGTCACGAATATATGCCACCTTTCTTCAATAGATGTGAACTAATATTGTCTCCAATAAAACTATATATATATATATAACAGGAACTAAAGCATCAAATGTATCATATATATATATATATATATATATATATATATATATGATACATTTGATGCTTTAGTTCCTGTTTTACTTTCTTCAAAGTTTAACATTACTATTACTATGTTTGGCTAACTAGTTTCTTGTGTACGTGATTAATGACCAGGGGATTTGCAGAGATGTTGAAAAGCAACCTAAACAACCACCAAAGCTAGGAGGAACTAGAGCTTCTCTCTTTGTATACGGTAACTAGTATTCTACTAAATTCTAATCTAAAACTATGTTTCTAGTGAATGACCAGTCTTATGATCAGTTATATGTAGAATAAATGTACATTGATGAAATGGGGTTAATTAACTGGTTTTTTTTTATTGTTCTTGGTGTTACTCATTCATATATATGCAGCTATGGAGGGACTTGAGAACATGGCATTCATCTCCATTATGGTGAGCCTTGTCACTTACTTTACGGGGTACATGAATTTCAGCTTGACAAAATCGGCCACCACGCTTACAAATTTAATGGGGACTGCATTTTTACTAACATTGTTCGGAGGATTCATCTCTGACACATACTTGTCCAGATTCAAGACTTGTGTTCTGTTTGGAGGCATAGAAGTTGTGGTATGTTAATTATAATTCATATATATATGGTCTACCACTTTTCTTCACACTATAGTCCGTCCATGTGTGTATCTGTGTAAACAATGCATTGTCATTGTCAGAAATAATTAACCCGTTAACAACCATTTATTCTAAAAGTTTAAACTGTTAGAGAGGGTGGGTGTGGCTTTCTTTTTGTCCAATACATGAAAACCTACTCTGATAGCATCTTAACAACCATTTACTCTAAAAGTTTAAACTGTTAGAGAGGGTGGGTGTGGCTTTCTTTTTGTCCAATACATGAAAACCTACTCTGATAGCATCTTAATAACCATTTACTCTAAAAGCTTAAACCGTTAGAAAAGGTGCAACTTGAATATTTAAATCCCAACGTAACCAAATACCCGGAAAGCTTGGTTGAGTAATTCGATCAGTTGCCTTAATGTGAGTTCAGATTATGAAACAAAAGGAAAAAAAACTTACGAGCTCTTAGTAGATATGATTTAATTAAGTAAACTGTGTCTATCAATGGATTTCCAGGGATATGCAATCCTAGCAATACAAGCACACTTTAGAGAGCTGAGGCCCTTCCCTTGCAAGGGTGTTGCTCCAAGCAAAATGAATGAATGTGAAGCTGCAGATAGCAGCCAAGCTGCAATCCTCTTCACTGGTCTGTATCTAGTTGCATTCGGGACGGGTGGGGTTAAAGCGGCTTTGCCATCCTTGGGAGCTGACCAATTCGACCAGAGGGACCCCAAGGAGGCATATATGATTTCGAGCTTCTTCAACTGGTTGCTGCTTAGCATCACCCTTGGAGCTATATTTGGTGTGACTGTCATAGTCTGGATAAGCGATAACCAGGGCTGGGATTGGGGGTTTGGTGTTTGTACCATATCTGTCCTACTTGCAATTCTCTTCTTATACATGGGGAAATCATTTTACCGCAATAATGTGCTCAAGGAAAGCACAATAGTTCGTATTCTACAGGTATACAAAGCATAAACAAGTCCATTTTGATATCTATATAGGCTATATATGCCGCTGCATGGAATTGGAGTTTTGAAATTGGAATTGGAGAAAATTTTGTTCATGGACAATTTTATGAATAATGAACAAATTTTTCGCCAATTCTAATTCCAAGACTCCAATTCTATCCGGTCGAATATGGCCATAGTGTTGTATACAATGATGATAAACTGATTTTATATTTAGGTATTTGTAGCTGCCATTAAAAACCGAAATCTTCCAATACCAGAGATGGCAGAAGAATTACACGAGATTCATGACAAAGAAGCTGAGATTCTTCAAAGAACTGATCAATTCAGGTATATTATCTAAAAGTTCTCAAGTCCAACTATAAGTACTACTGAATATGTAATATATATATATATCTACTCATGAACTCAAATTTACTTGTCAGATTTTTGGACCGGGCAGCGATAGTTAGTTGCAAACATGGTGGATCGACGTCGAATACTATAGCTGGACACTGGCAATTGTGTACAGTGACACAGATTGAAGAAACAAAAATTCTAGTTCGCATGTTCCCTATAATATTGAGCACTGTCTTCATGAACACATGTTTGGCTCAACTCCAAACCTTCACTATCCAACAAAGCACTACCATGGACAGAAATTTTCTCGGTTTTCTAGTTCCCGGTGCCTCAATTCCAGTAATTCCCCTAGTATTCATGGTTATTCTGGTCCCAATATATGAACGCGTTTTCGTACCACTAGCAAGGAAATTTACAGGAATTCCAACTGGAATTCGGTACCTCCAGCGAATTGGGGTGGGACTGGTGCTCTCAGCGATATCTATGGCAGTAGCCGGAATCATAGAAACCCACCGTAAATCTGTAGCTATTAGACACAACAAGGTTGACTCTACTGATCCTTTGCCCATGAGTGTGTTCTGGCTAGGAGTCCAATATGCTATATTTGGGATGGCAGATATGTTCACATGGGTGGGGCTGCTAGAATTTTTCTATTCAGAGAGCTCATCAGGCATGAAGTCACTGAGCACAGCCATTACATGGTGCTCTTTGGCTCTTGGATACTTCACAAGCTCAGTGATGGTGGAGGTGGTGAACAAGTTGAGTGGTGGGTGGTTGGCTAATAATAATTTGAACAGAGATAAGTTGAACTACTTCTATTGGTTATTAGCAGGGTTAAGTATAGTGAACTTTGGTGCTTATTTGGTGTGTGCATCTTGGTATAGATATAAAAAAGTGGAAATCAAAGAAGTAGATAATTGTAGTAGTGATAATTTTTAGGGATGTTTAGACTTTACTGTTTTTAGGGTGATTTTCATATAGTAATGTTGTCAAGAGAGTTCTCTCGATCATGACAAGAGTTACGAGCTCCCTTAAAATTAAAATAAAAAAAAAGTAATTTACCAATTTCATGCTGTCGAGCAAATTGACTTGTACCTTTCAACTTTCACTTTCGAATAATCTACCAGTACATTTTATAAAAACTGTGTCAATTTTGCATAATGTATTAACAGTTTTTACAAAATATGTTGTCCTTTTATGTATAAACAGCACCAATGACAATTTTTTTTTTTTTTGGTTTTATAGATTGTAAATCAAGAGCATATGTCACGTAAGTTTAATAATTTGATAGATAATCAATTTTATTAGAAAATTTGATTAAAGGAAAAAAACTGATACTTCATGTGTTCCTGAATAATAAAGAAATAAGAGCAAAATGTCAAAGTATAAATATTTAATAAACTATGCTTGGTATAATCTGTAACATCAGGGTATGGCTTGATAGGAAGTATCTTTCGCCTTTGACGTAGTTTTTATGATTTGTTTTTCCTTGAAAATATATTTCAATAAAAAGAAATAAGAAATAATAATTCAATTTAATTTTTTTGGATGCTTACAAAACTGAGGTCATACGTTGTTGAAAAATTATATGGGCCTATTTATCGGGAAGAAAAAAATATATGTTGGCCTAGTTTTAAACCGAGAGGGCTGGAATGTCATTTAAAGCATTTTAGAGAGAGATTGAACTATGGGTGACAATTCGTGTTAGCACGTCATAATCGTATCTTGTCCACCTATGAGTATTATGCTAAACATGTCAACTCGAATACAGCCGGTTTAATAATCATGTTTGAGACCCTCAACACGAATACGACATGTTTATTAAAAGGCTATCAAGACACAACCCGTTGAATCCGTATAATAAACGGGTCATGTAATAACACGACTCATTTAATGTCATGTTTAACTTAAATGAGTATTAACTTAATTATAAAATACAAATATAATGAAAAATGAGATAATGAATGACTAAATTCATAAAAATGAGAATAATTAGGAAAATACAATTACAAAAAAAAAAATACCAAATACAATATCCATATTGGATATATATTAGAATACTAGAAATGTCCATAATAATTGGAATAAAATAGGTTATGGGTTAATTAGGTTGACCTGACATGATTACTTAAACAGTTTTAATCAGGTTAAACGGGTTAAGTTCCAAAACACGAACTCGACACAATGAATAAAATAGATTGACATGATTATGACATGAACACGATTAAGGTCAATCCAAACCTGCTAACTTCATGTTGTGTATGAGTCGTGTTGAATTTTGTCACCTCTAGATAAAACATCTTAGTAAAAGTGTCCACATTAATTTTTTGAATATACAAATGACTAGTAAATTTTGTAAAATTGACTAAAATATTTTGTTATGCCCTAATTTTCCTTACAACACCCTCGCATGAAGAATGCTTATACAAACAATGTAAATAAATATGCTTTTGAAAAAATAAGACTTTAAATGCGACAAAATGTAATAAGACCTAAAGAACATGGAGTTACCGTTGAACATTGAATTTTAGTGTGTTAGGTCACCAAAAGTATGTGGCCATGAGTTTAATGCAATGGTCCCATGTAATGACAGCAGATGGTCGAATGAACTAGATGAATGGATTCAAAGGTGTGATTATACATGGAAAAGGTGTTAGGCACCCCTCGTATCCATACTTATGCATGATTACCAAGATTTCATGTGATTCTCTAAGTGTGTGTTAATGCATGTTGAACCTTTTATGTGGTTGTTTTTACTTTAGCCTCATTTGATCAGATATTGCGTATTGCACAACGCAAAATTTGTGTGAAAGGCTTGATCTAAGATGAAAGACCTAGAGGGGGTGAATAGGCCTAACTTGCTCTTTTTGAGTGATTTTTGGATTATTTTACTTTTACCGAATTAAAAATAATACCAATCACGCAAAGTAGTAAATATAATGCAGGAAAGATATTCTCGAATGCATTCTATCATCAAAAAGATATTCTCAAATGCATTTTATAATCAATAGCTTCTCGTCAAAATGGAGCATCATGTGAAGACATCACCTTGAAATAAGTTATAAGATCATTCTTGATCATAAGAGTGTAGAAGTCTAGTCTAACAAACTTTGTCTTAGCAATCCTGGAGCTCCTCCTTGGTCTGCTTCTTCTGGAGATGTGGAGGCTTTCCTTTTCCTCGTGTGAGAAGATGAAGGAACATCTAGTTTATTTTTGCTTTCTTTATTCGAAAAAAATATTCTCGAAGAAATTTGTGTGAACTGACTCAATGATTGTATGAGGTGAAAGAGTTTCTAGATTCAAGAATATATAAGCGTTACTACTTGTTGAATTACCAATAAATACATAATCAATGACTCTATGACCAATCTCTGATGTCTGCTCATTTGGTAATCTAACATGAGCTAAATAGCCCCAGACTCTAAAATAACCAACATTTGGCTTCTCGCTTCTCCATACTTCGTAAGGAGTTTTTTTGAATTTCTTATGTGGGACTCTGTTAAGAATGTGACAAGCTGATGACAGAGCTTCCACTCACAAATTTTTAGGTAACCTAAACTAGTAAGAATATAATTCGCTATTTCTGTCAGAGTTTCATTCTTTCTGTTAGAATTATAAGAGAAATAAAGAGAGAAATGTGATCTCTGCATTGAATGAATTAATGATATAATGTACATAAGCCTGTTTATAGGCATATATTTTGGAGGCTAAGTAAACTTAGGAGATAATAAATCATATATGGTTTAGGAGAAGGATAATATTAAATATATTATTTAACAGCCCCCCTCAAACTTAAGGTAGATTATATGAGGCCATCTTGAGTTTGGAGACAAGCTTTTGAAAATGGCATGGTAGTAGTGATTTGTGAAGATATTTGCTATATGATTTTATGAAGTGATAGTGTAATACCCCACTCCAACACGTGGTATGATATTGTCTACTTTGAGCCTAAGCCCGCACAATTTTGCTCTTAAGTTTTACCCCAAAAGGCTTCATACCATTTGGAGAGAATACACTACATATAAGCACATCCCCTTCTCCACACCCAAGCGATGTGGGATTGAGCACCCTGTAGCCGGCTAGTGTGGTAACTCAACCCAGTGTCTTTTCTTGCACCCGCCCACATCACACCCGCCCACAAGGGTGACTACAATCCACCCCGCAGGTGACTACAATCCACCCCCCTATGAGGCCCGACATCATCGTCGGCACACTTTTAGCTGGGAACCTGGCTCTGATACCAACTGTAATACCCTACTCCAACACATGGTATGATATTGTCCGCATTGGGTCTAAGCCCGAACGATTTTGCTATTGGATTTTACCCCAAAATGCCTCATACCATTTGGAGAGAACACATTACATATAAGCACATTCCTTTCTCCACACCCAGGCGATGTGGGATTGAGCACCCTGTAGCCCGTCAGTGTGGTAGCTCAGCCTAGTGTCTTTTCTTGCACCCGCCCACATCACACCCACCTACAAGGGTCACTACAATCCACCCCGCGGTGTGGAGAAGGGGACTGTAGTGACCCTTGTGGGCGGGTGTGATGTGGGCGAGTGTAAGAAAAGACATTGGGCTACAATACTGGTAGGCTACAGGGTGCTCAATCCCACATCGCCTGGGTGTGGAGAAGGGGATGTGCTTATATGTAGTGTGTTCTCTCCGAATGGTATGAGGCATTTTGGGGTAAAACCCAAGCGCAAAACTGTGCGAGCTCTAACCCAAATCGGATAATATCATACCATGTGTTGGAGCGAGGTATTACAGTTGGTATCAGAGCCAGGTTCACAGCCGGAAGTGTGCCAACGATGATGTCAGGCCTTATAGGGGGGTGGATTGTAGTCACCCGCGGGGTGGATTGTAGTCACCCTAATGGGTGGGTGCAAGAAAAGACATTGGACTGAGCTACCATACCGACAGGCTACATAGTGCTCAATCCCACATCGCCTGGGTGTGGATTAAATACCCCCCAGAAAATTTCGCGCATGAGGTGGCCAGTTTCATACACAAAACTTGAGGGATACTAACAACTGATAACAAACAAGCATAAAATACAATAACAAAAGAAAAAGAATTATAAATGCTGAAAGGAAAGTCTAACTGAAATGAATAATTATGTTAAATAACATTGTATTATTCTGATTGATACAACTTGGAAGTCCGGTAACCCACGGACCCCTTAACCAAACAAAAAAATATAAAAGTAAAACTTTATGAACAGATTTAAGTCCCTACACTAAAGTATGGTAAGGAATGGATGATTGTCAAGCTCTACGAACTCTACGCGCAAATCTCCAAGTATAAACTGTCTAGAACCTAAAATATCAACAAAGTGGGTTAAACCCACGAGCAAATTCTCTCTACTACAACCCAATCAGAGAACCGGTAAACATTCCCTCTATATGAGGACAGTAAAGACATATAGATATAATTATACTGTTTAGTCATTAAATCTCATATCTTAGAAGTAACTAGAACTATGTTCTGAACTAACCCATCCATTATCACAATACAGATAAAACAAATTTCTAAGTTCAAACCAAGACAATCCTAACATGCCTTCTTCCATATATTCTACAAATGCCTTACAAGGTATTAGGCAAATCTATCCTGCCTTCACCAATAATCCTTTCCCAAGACAACAAATTTATGTTTATATCAATTAAAGATAACCCACCAGCTCATAAATATATATCCCCAATTAACCTTATGACCCAAGAATAGATCCGCCCCACACCCTACACTAAGACATCAGTTATCTTAATGCAAGTGCAGACTAGTTTTAAGTTTACACAAGAAACAATTGTAACATGCTCGAATATATAACGAGAAATGTTCTTACTAGATATTAGGCAATCCTGACATGCTCCAAATAAAATATAAAGATACCATATTAGGTGTTTGGCGATCCCGACATGCCTTGGCAATCCCAACATGCCAAATATAATGCATAGATACCTTATTAGCTATTAGGCGATCCCGACACGCCTTAACAATCCCAACATGCCAAATATAATGCATAGATACCTTATTAGGTAGTAGGCGATCCTGACACGCCTTGGTAATCCCAACATGCCAAATATAATGCATAGATACCTTATTAGGTATTAGGCGATCCTGACACGCCGGACAATTCTTACATGCCAAATAAAATGCATAGATACTTTATTAGGTATGAGCGATCCTGACACGCCGGGCAATTCTTACATGCCAAATAAAATGCATAGATACCTTATTAGGTATGGGCGATCCTGACACGCCTTGGCAATCCCAACATGCCAAATAAAATGTATAGATACCTTATTAGGTATGGGCGATCCTGACACGCCGGGC
Organism: Cornus controversa; assembly: GCA_026545225.1. Lineage (NCBI taxonomy): Eukaryota > Viridiplantae > Streptophyta > Magnoliopsida > Cornales > Cornaceae > Cornus > Cornus controversa. The sequence goes on along the minus strand of CM048851.1, from coordinate 24,141,814 downwards.
AATCCTTACATGCCAAATAAAATGCATAGATACCTTATTAGGTATGGGTGATCCTGACACGCCGGGCAATCCTTACATGCCAAATAAAATGCATAATACCTTATTAGGTATGGGCGATCCTGACACGCCGGGCAATCCTTACATGCCAAATAAAATGTATAGATGCATTCCCAATATGAAACATAAAATAAACAAAGTGCATTATGATTTTAATTTGCACAAACAAAGTAATTCAAATTATCCGACATGCAATTATCACCATAAGACAAATTGTTCATAAGTAAACTATAATCAAGTATTTAATGGGCATTTATATCCTTAAAGGAAAATACATTCAAGTAAATCAAATAACACAATTTAACCACTTTAGAAGCAAACACCCAATCCAACCCCCAATGCACTCAAATCTATGAAGGAGTCTAAACCAAACTCTTATCTAGGTTTCTGGGCCTATTCTACTTCTAAGAACCCTATTAAATCATTCTGAAATTTTCTAGAATTTTACAAAATATTTTCAACAAATAAAAGAAGGTCAAAATCCAACTTTTAGACACTTTAAAAATTAATTGAACACCAAGGGAAGCTCATTTCGAGATGAAAATTTAAAATCAAGTTTATTTAACCTCCAGAAAGTTACAGCAAAATTTGGAAAATTTTGGAATTATAAAAGTATTTTCTAAAATTACAGAAAGTGAAAAACCCAGCTTTTGGACACTTTAAAAACTAATTGAACAACAAGGGAAAATCATTTTGAGTTGAAAATTTAAACCCAAATGTATTTAGCCTCTAGAAAGTTACAGTAAAAATTTGGGAATTTTTGAAACTTTCTAAGTATTTTCTAAAATTAAAGAAGCTAAAAAATTCAGTTTTAAAAATTAATTTAAAGATAATGGCAAATCATTTCGACATGAAATTTAAACCCCAAGCTCCTTAAGCTCCCAGGAAGTTGACATAAAATTTTGGGAATTTTTCAAATTATAAAAGTATTTTTTAAAAAATGATTTTCTGAATTTTTATGTTTTTCCAAAAATTTTAAAAATTCAAAACAAATACCAAAATAATTCGGAATGGGCCCATATCGGACCCAGAGGTGGGCCCCCGCGAATGTGGCCCAAAATAATTTTTCGGCCACCAAACTTTCAAGGATTGTTCTAGGAAGTAAGATCTACCTTTTAATCGAAACAAAAACGTTCAAAAATGATGAATACAGTAAACCCAATTTCATGTTAATATATATATATACCCGCCTATACAGCCATATATGCATGCATGAATATATGCAAAAATACCCTAAAACAGTACCAAAACTCCAAAATCTTCATGTTTAATTCATAGAATTATTCTTAGCATGCAAAATCATTTAGTTTCATAATTAATTGCATACAAATTTCTAGCAACATGTCTATACAATTAATATATATATTATACATATATTCCAGCAACATGTATATACAAAAATATATATGTATACAGATTCAAAGGGGAAGAGAAGAGTTCGAACTTGCCTTGTGATGTTGAGCAAAATCATTTTTTTCTCCTTTCCTGGCGTCTACCGTTTTCTCCCTATCTGTACGTAGGAATCATCTGTACGTAGAAACTACTGAACCCTAATTCCTTTTCTCTTATTTAAAATTCTTAAATAATTAAACTAATAAATATAAAATATTTAGCCCAACTATATATATATATATATAGCCCAGCCCAGCAGCCTAGCCCAACCTAATAATAATAATAATAATAAAACAAGAATAAAGAAAATGCAGCCCAAACTAACATATTTTTATTTAATAGAAAAAACTATATTTAAAACAAATATTTAACACACAATTAAACACAATCAACACTTAGTAGCAATTCAAACATATACATTAAACATATAAAAACAGGCATTGACAAAATTAATTAAAGCATTTAAATAATTAAAAACTCCATCAAATAAATAAAAATCCAATTTAGATATCCTCAAATTACGGGGTATTACAGTGGAGAAGGGGATGTGCTTATATGTAGTGTGTTCTCTTCAAATGGTATGAGGCCTTTTGGGGTAAAATCCAAGAGCAAAACCGTACAGGCTTAGACCTAAAGCGGATAATATCATACCATGTGTTGGAGTGGGGTATTACATATAGATTGCAACTGCAAAGCATTTTAGAGAAAATGATGAAGAACAAAATGATAATCAATCTCAATGTATTTTGTCTACTTATGAAATATGTTATTGTGTGCAATATGAATAGCATTTATATTATCATAATATATAGGAGTGGCAGTGGATTTTGAAACTCTCATGTCCTTAAAAAGCCTCACAGCCACAAAAGTTCAAAAGTAGCATCAGCAAGTGCTCTATACTTTACTTCTGTACTAGACCGAGCAATAACTATCTGCTTTTTACTGCGCCAAGAGATGAGTGAATTACCAAAGAAGAAGCAAAATCATGTAGTAGAATGACAATTTGTTAGATCTCCTGCCTAGTCAGCATCCGCATAAGCATAAAGTACAAGTGGTGACTAACAAGAGAAATGAAGTCCATGAAGTACAGTCCCCTTGATATATCGAAGGATATGGAGCACAATAGCAAAGTGAATGGATCTCGGGGCAGCCATGAACTGGCTGACTATATGAACAATATGAGAAATTTTTGGATGTGTGGCAGTAAGATTAGAGAATGCATAACCAAGAAGGAAATGAAGCTCAAGTTTATGAACTCACAAGACCAAGTTGCGGATATTTTCACCAAACCCCTCAAGTTTAGAGATTTTCACAAGTTAAGGAGTTTGCTTGGAATGGAGAAATCAAGTTTAAGGGGGGTGTTAGAAATTAAACTTGAATAAATTAATTGTTATTATGTTAGTGGTAGTTATTGTGTTAGTGGAGCTATTATTGTGCTAGTGGAAGACATGGGAAAGTTGTGTTAGTGGAGCTATTATTGTGTTAGTGAAAGACGTGGGTAAGTTGTGTTAGTGGAGTGGAAGAAATGGGAGTTAATGTTATGTTAGTTGGTGTAATGGTATATACATATAGGTTTTACATATTTGTTTTGAAACCTATATAATGTTATGTTTTCTACCCAAAAAAAGGTGAGAAAAAAGTATCTTCCAAGAGTTCTTCCCTTCATTTTTGTCTTCCAATTTTATTATTGCGTGTGTGTGAATTAGCCACTATTTCCAATGGAGAGTGTGTGTGTAGAGATAACTACACTAATCTATAGATACATGCAAGATTACATAAACATATATACAAAGATGTATATATATGTATATATAAAAAATTATGGCATGTGAATGTGTGTGTATACATTTCTTAATAGATCAAATAATACACCTAATCACGACATCACTTTCTGGATCACCTTCACCCTCATGTACAGTTTCTGGTAGTTTAATACAATGAGTGTGGTGTCATGGAAAGTAATAGAGAAAACAGAAGAGTGTTAAGGTTTCGTGATGAAGAATGCAAAAAAAGAGAGAGAAAATGGAGTTAAAGTTTTAACCATCTGTGATTGTTAGACCAATCAAATCAAGGGGTAATTTGAAAAATCTAAATATAATGCTAACATCAGCAATATGCAAGAAATAAAGTAAGGATATTTCAGTAATTAATCACATACAGTTGAGGGTATTTAAGTAAATGAACATGATCTGTCAGTTCCATTAACTGGTTGTTAGTCTGTGTAAAGTCTTGAGATTTTATTTTTATTTTAATTACAAGTTAATTGTGACAAAGCATTAGAAATGTGCTTAAATATGTGTTTTGTGAGCTATAGGACTTTTTTGAATTTTTGGGTTCGAGTGTTGGGCCAAGATGAGTTAAATGACTCGGAAGACTTTTACAAGTCTTGGAAACTTATAGAAGGGCGTATATGAACAATTGAGGAATCTAAAAGATAAGTTAGGAGAAGAAAATGTTAGTATGCAATTAGTAGAGAGTTAATAGTAACAAGGAGAAAATTAAGAGGAAGAGAGAGACTTAGTCGCAAATATTGTAAATATAAATACATTTATGACATTTATTCTTTCCAAAAATCTGATTTTCACTTCTCTTTCTCTATAAACTCACTCCAACTTCTCTCTAGCTTTTGAGAGGCTTAAGGTGAGACTTGAATATTGTTCCAAGAAGAAAGTGTAACACCCCACAATGTTATAAAAAAATAAATTGGGTTTAATGTGATTTATGGAGGGTTAAATATATATATATTTTAATTTAATTGAATTTATTTGCATGTTGTTAATTAGGTTTTAATTTAAATGAGTTTTAATTATTTAAATATTTTAGTTGAATTTTTTTTTTTTTTATTATTTTATTTCTTTGAGTTGGGTTTTGTTTTAGTGTATGTTTGGGCTCATGTGTGGAAGGGATGAATTTATTTTATTTGGGCCAAAACTCATATGTTTTAAGGAAGAATATATATATATATATATATATATACTAGTTTAAAGCACGTGCGATGCACGTGAATAAAAAAAATTTTAAATTCTATTATAATATCCAAAACATTGAAAACTATTATAACACATCCAAACACATTAATTAAAACACCTAAAACTATTTTCATTATGTAACCTTGGTAATATAAACTCATTTGTTGAAAAAAATAAAACTATAAGTTAACTATTATTTACATGGAAGGAATCAAGTATAAATTATAAGAAATTAAAAGGTATAATTCTAACCATTCATAAACAATCTATTATTATTCTTTTGAAAATTCTCAACACTTTATCCTTTTTATATTTCTGAATTCTTCTTCAAATAACTCATTCTCAAGTGAAACTTCTTTGATAGTTGCACAAACAAAACTATTTTTGACTATGTTATTTTTACTGTTGTTTATCTTGATCATAAAAAGAAATGATTTTCCTTCGCAACTTGTCACTTTATCGTAAAATTCATTCATCCCCTTGTCCTACATAAAGAACAAATTTATTTTAGTAATATTGATACATTTCAAATTAATTATTTTATTCATAAATTTTATAAGTGAGGAAAAAATATTACTTGACTTTTTAACTGTATTAGCTCATCTAGTGAACAATTTATTAATGATTGAGAATCATCAAATATTATTAGATATGCATTATTTGTTATATCTTTGACTTGAAATTGCCTCATAAATCTGCATAAATGAGTATACTTCATTGATACATAATACTAAAGAATGACATATTTGTTATATTGTAGTTTTTTTTTTTTTTTTAAAAAAGAAAATGTTTGAAGATATAATAATACATTTGAAAGCATTTAGCATCTTTTGTTTTGCAATTAGTACAACTGAGTTCATCCGTTCGTACTTTAACTTTCTTCTTGCATTGCTTACATGTATTGTACCATGGTTCGAATGCATTTTTAATCTCTATAATTTTGCTTCAAAAAAGTAATGTGTTTTCTCCAAATTGAGTAACAAAATATATTTTTTTAACAGAAATTAAGTATAATCATGTGATATAATAAAGAAAAATTAAATGAATATATAAAATAATAATAATAATTTAATACCTTGAATGCCATTGCAGATTTCTCAATTATATCTTCAAGTGAAAAATTTTCAACCTCTTCGAATAATTGATATTTTGAACTTGAAATGAGAGTATCTATGTCTTTGTTATTTACGTTTTCTTTAAACCTATCAAAGCATAATAAATTATTGGAACAATATGTTGTTGATATGTACAAATACACTTCTGTTTGATTTTTTAACTATTGATAGTGGATTAGCTTCCACCAACCATGTCCTACCAGTCATGATATTCTTTAAGTAAAATCAATAATTAAAACCCAATGTAAGTAAGAAGAAATAAATAACCAACCAATAACGTAATGTTTTGACTCTTTCAATTTTCATATTAATTTGTAATGTAGATCCCAATTGTGTTTGAAGACCCAAACCTGAAATATAATATTATTTTTTATTTTATGTTCAGTTAGATATAATAAAAAATATAAAGTGAATAATCTCAATATAGTGTGGTAAATTACCTTTGAATGTGTTGATTGACAAATGTATAACTGTGATAATGTCTTTCATTTTTGAACTTCATTATCAAATTTCCTTTATTCTCAGCAAAATCATCCCACAATGTTAAAGTAATTGTTCTTGAACTATTATAAAAAATAATTAGTTCAATAATTTATAATGGTAATTATGAGCATTTATGTAGTATTGTAACGATTTAACTCATATTCATTATAATGATGTCTTGCAATTTGGATGTTCCTCCATTGATTTTCTTAGTTATGTTGAATGTAGGAGATGTTTCAATAACGATTCCCAAAACATCTAGCGAGAGTAAAAAATAAACTTATAGATTTATATATAAGAGAAAATATATATAAAGAGAGTAAAGAGTTAAAAGAAAACAAATATATAATTATTTTTTCATCAATGTACTTGTTCAAGTCTTTGAAGTCTACAAAATTATATTTTATTTTTTCTAAACTTACAATTTCAAGCTCCAATTAAAATAACAAAATAAACCATGTAAATTGAAGAATAACAGATACAAAAGCTGTTGAAGATATTCTCAAAGCTTAACCAAACTTGCTGAAAAGGAAGTCAAAAGACTAAGAATATAGACACCATCTCCAACTTTAGTTTCAAATGTTTGATAGTAATGAATTGGATGGCATAGCTCTCATCAAACCAATCATACCGCAACTGAACATAATTCTTCGCAAACAACTTTCGACCAGAAATAATATTAAGACAGTGAAGATATAATATTGTATACATAATTCTATGAATAACAAACAAAACCACAATTTTTCTCAGCCATATATGCATAAAGTTTCTAATCTTAAACTTTTAGGGAGACCAAAGAAATTAGATCACATTAATCACCTTCTAATTTAATTTTATTTTTTAAGTGAACTGTCACCACTCATTAAAAATAAAATCATCAGACAAGTTGGTGCATGTACCGCAGACCAAATGAGAAGTCTGGAGGGTATGGTGTTAGATGGAGTCCAATTATCCCTTACCTTTTTTCAGTGCCTTAAGATTGGGAAGAGGTAATAGTTTACTTCATTAAAATAGAGTTTGAACTATGTTTGAAGAAATTTATTGATCTTAATCAAATAAACATAAATTATTCATTCATATTTATGTCTAATTGATCAGTTCTTGGCTCTTTATCCTACCTTGTAGGGTTTAGTTTTTATCGAAAGCCTTAAATCATTTCTCTAAATTAGTCTCTTGATCTATGTTTTAGGTTTCTGTATCGATTGCAGATTTAGGCCGTGGGCAGACATAATTTTTTATTAAAAAATTTTGATTTCAAGATCTAATAACAAACAATTAGGAGAAAAAAAAAGAAGCTAAAGAAAAGAACTCACATCTAAGCCGAGATGAAATCGAATCGAATGGTTGTTGATGAGATCCGAGAGAAAGCTGAGAGCCGCGATGAGAACCATGTTGATGATAGCCGAGAGGAAGATGAGAGCAGAGAGGAAGAATGGAGAGCCATAGCCGAGAGAAAGAGTGATTTTATAGGTGTTTAGGGCCTCATTGTACACATTTTCTCGCGGGAAAATGGTTTTGCTTTTTTAAATTTAGAAATTATAAATAAAAAGAAAGGGTTAATAAAAAAGGAAGATGAGAGCGGAGAGGAAGAATGGAGAGCCGTAGTCGAGATGAAGAGTGATTTTATAGGTGTTTAAGGCCTTATTGTACATTTTTTCTCGTGAGAAAGAGTTTTACTTTTTTTAATTAGAAATTAGAAATAAAAAGAAATGGTTAATAAAAAAGGAAAGGGTTTTGCTTGGGAAATAATTTAAATAAAAAAGTAAATTTAGAAATTAGAAATAAAAAGAAAGGGTCGTGGGAAAGGGTTTTTCCCTTTTAATTTTAGAAATTAGAAATAAAAAAAAAGAGTTGATAAAAAAGGAAAGGGTTTTGCTTGGGAAATAATTTAAATAAAAAATTAAATTTAGAAATTAGAAATAAAAATAAAGGGTTAATAAAAAAAGAAAGGGTTTTGCTTGGGAAATAATTTAAATAAAAAAATAAATTTAGAAATTAGAAATAAAAAGAAAGGGTTAATAAAAAAGGAAAGGGTTTTGCTTGGAAAATAATTTAAATAAAAAGAAAATTTAGAAAATTAGAAATAAAAAGAAAGGGTTAAAAAAAAGGAAAGGGTTTTGATTGGGAAATAATTTAAATAAAAAAAATAAAGGGTTTTGCTTGGGTAATTCTATTTTTCTTTAGTTTAAAAGTAAAAAAAATAGTGTACTGAAACTAAAAAGAGAGCTGTAGCCGAGAGGAAGAGCGATTTCATAGGAGTTTAGGGCCTCATTGTACACTTTTTTTCTCGCGGGAAAGGGTTTTGCTTTTTAAATTTAGAAATTAGAAATAAAAATAAAGGGTTAATAAAAAAGGAAATGGTTTTGCTTGGGAAATAATTTAAATAAAAAAGTAAATTTAGAAATTATAAATAAAAAGAAAGGGTCGCGGTAAAGGGTTTTGCCCTTTTAAATTTAGAAATTAGAAATAAAAAGAAAGGGTTAATAAAAAAGGAAAGGGTTTGAGAAATAAATTATATAAAAAGTAAATTTAGAAATTAGAAATAAAAAGAAAGGGTTAATAAAAAAGGAAATGGTTTTGCTTAGGAAATAATTTAAATAAAAAAGGAAAGAGTTTTACCTGGGTAATTCTATTTTTTTAATTTAAAAATAAAAAAATAGTGTACTGAAACTAAAAAATCCTTTTGTACTTTTAATATATATATATATATATATATATATATATATATATGTGTGTGTGTGTGTGTGTGGGTGGGTGGGGGGGGGGGTTAAATGTATTAAACCCCCCTGAACTATCACCAGATTGCAAGAAACCCCTTGAATTACAAATTGACCCCCTGAACTATAAGAAACACACACTTAAGGACAAACCCTCAATTAACATTTAACAAAAAGCCAAATTACTTTTTTGTCCTTCGTTAATATGTATGTTTGTTGGTGAAGTAGACTAAGGCCCTGTTAACACTTTCGATTCTTGATTTCAGTTTTCATTTTTATTTTTTTGGAAGTCACAGTAGAAATTATGTTTAGTAATGCATTTTTCATTTCTAAAAAAATGAAAATGATGTCAAAATTTTGACAATCCTTAAGCATAATTTCAAAGCTTCATAACGACGATTTTAGTTTCAAATTTTATTTTTCAGTTCAAGTTTTTATTTTTGATTTTTTTATAAAATACAATAGAAAAAAAATTTTCTTGCTCAAAAATATAATATAATATAATATAATAAAATAAAATAAATTAAAATTTTATAAAAAAAATTAGAAAATACAATAAATAAAAGATTGGTTACTCAAAAAATATAAATATAACAAAATAAAATACAATAAATAAATAATATAAATATAAATAAATAATATAGACAAAATAAAATAAATACAAAATTATAAGACAATAAGAATAAACATATTTTATAAAATACAAAAAATAAAAAATATATATATATTTATTATTATAAAGATATATATATATATATATATATATATATATATAAAGAGATATATAAGAAGAAAATACAATAAAATAAGATATGTTGGTAATGTTAATTGTAGAGGCTGAGATATAAGGTGTATTTATATATATAATGAGTCTAACAGTCATAAGGGTATTTTTGGCATTCTAAATTTTGGGTAGGTCAAATGTGTCAAATAAGGTTAGATTTTGGATGGCAATTTAATGATTTGGGGTTTATTGTAGAGAGAGAAGATAGTTCAGGGGGTTAAATATTCAATTGATAGTTCAGGGGGCTGTTTTGAGAGAGAAAAGATAGTTCAAAGGGGTTTAATGCACTTAACCCTATATATGTTAATATACTAGGGTTTTTTACAAACTTCATTATATGTATATTTTTAGAGAGAGAGAGATATAGATAGGAAGATACGGAGATACAAACCCTTGGGGGGATTTGAGAAGAGGAAATGAAGAGGATTGTGATTTTGAACAAAGGGCTTTGTGCTAATTACAGGATTTCTACCTTTGTTTTTGAAGAGGTAAGTACATTTTCTTCTTTTTTCCTTTGAAGTTATAAATTCTTCACCTCTGAAATGATATATAAATGTTTTTTTTTATAAAGCATGAATGTATTGTGTTAAACTAGAGTTTCATTTTTAATATATATATATTAATAGAAACTAGAGTTTTTATTTTGTAGATATGTATGTTGATCAAAATCTAGGATTTCATTTATAGAATTTATATGTAGTGAGTTAAATCGTGTTATATGTATTTATATTTAATTCTCGTGAATAGTGTCGTTGATGTAGTACAAAATTTTCAATGAACCTGTTTTTAACTCCACGAGACTCATTCTCTATCATAAACGACCCAATAAGCAAAACTCGATAACTTTTGCTACTGGCCCATGTCGTTTTTCGGCCGAAAACTTTTGTCTAGGTCTCCAAAATCACGTTTTTCAACCTATAGGAAGAGTGCTAAATATTTCGAGAATTTTGTTCGCGGAGCAATCGAACTCGAAATTAATTGAATTTTCATATTTAGTAGTTTTTAATTATTAGGCTTCTTATTTATTTTATTTTAGAATATTTGAAATTTTTTTATTTTTAGCAGTTTCTTTATGTTGCTAGTTTTATTTTTAGCAGTTTCCTTATTTTGCTAGTTTTATTTTGTTTTTAGGTTTTATTATGCTGTTAGGATTATAATTACTCTATAATAAATATATGTACTGTAGAGAGTAGATCATGCAACCCATTCAGTTATCAAGTACATATGAACAGTGTCGTGAACTGTACCAATCAAACTGCACTCTTCCCTTTTATATCTTTATTAATAAATTTGACTCATTTCTCTTGTCTAAATTGTCGATTATACATCCCTAAATTACCGGGTTTGGTTAAAGTATGGAACATGATGTGGATTATATATATATTTTGAATGAAAAAGGATAAATTAGTCTAAATATATGGTTATGTACATTTAACTTACAATATATGATTATGTACATTTAACTTACTTTTCATAATAATGAATATATGTGTAAGATGTGTTACAAGAGCATATGATGCAATATTGAATTGGGAGCTAGCTAATAAGTAGTCTCACCATTATATACATACGACATCTCAAGATTGCCTATTTACATTTATATATTTTTATTATGGTAAAATTGTTCATCAAATATGTGTTAGGTGTATACTTTAAGTTTGAATTAGGTATATAGACTCTATGGTGGTTGGTATATAAATTTCTATATGTATGTATATAGGTGTGTGTAAATATGATATATATACATATATATATGCTGTTATATTGTCGTTGCAATTGCTACATGATTTTGATATATATATATATATATATATATATATATATACAACAATATGTATGATTCATATTTAAAGTATGTTATATAGACATATATGCTTCTGTGTCTAGTGTCCTAGATGCTTCGTATGCTATGATTTCAAATATATGTGCAGTGTTATTCTTGTGCTACTACTTGAATTGTATGTATGATTGTTTTTTTTCTTCTAAATGTCATGAACTAGTATGATAGGATTAAAGTTGTCTAGTGCATTAGTTGTTTAATTTTTAAAACATGTAGATGTTTAGTGCGTTGTGTGCTTTGATATTTTAGGTTATGATGATGGTTGATTTAATGGTTGTGTTGAAATCTTTTGATTATGCATAAGAGTTTAGAATGCTACTTCCATTTGATAACTGTGAGAAATATTTAGATAAATTGTCATATATGTTTATGGTGATTTTTTATCACATTATAAATTATGTATGTGTAATAGAACCATTGTGGACTGGCTAATAAGTTGGACTCACTAGTACCAATTAACACGATTGAGTTGCTAGGGCATAGTTGAGTTACCAGACACGTGGTTATTTGAAGGTATAGTTGAGTTGCCTATTTTTATTCTTATATATATATATTTGTAGGCATGGTTGAGTTGCCTATTTATATTCTTATATATAATTGCAGGCATGGTTAAATTGCATATTTTTATTCTTATATAAATATTTGCAAGCATGGTTGAGTTATCTATTTTTATTCTTATATATAATTTCAGGCATGATTTAATTGCTTATTTATTTGTAATTGTGGGCATGGTTGAGTTGGCTAAACCTTTATAATTTATTTTATTATCACATATGTATATTTCTTATGTGTGGATTATGTCGGCACGGTTGAGTTGTCTAATTTCTTATAGTTTATAAATTGTCATCTATATATATGTGTGTGTGTGTGAATGTTATTATCAATTTTTTTGTTATATTTATGAAGATGGTGGGTTTATCGGTATTCTACTGGGTTGTAGTAGAGATGACTTGTTTGTGGGTTTAACCCACTTGTTATTGATAAACTTTCAGTTCATAGGCAGTTTCAGACACAAAGTTGAGTTCGGGATTATTCTTAGATTTACGTATCTACATTCTATACCAGTTTTTTCAAAGTAGGAATTTGATTATATTTTATTTTTCAGATTATTAGACTATGATTTTTTTTTGTTTTGGATATAGGATCCTTGAGTTACTAGACTCCCGAGTTGTATTTAATTGAGGATTTTGGTATATAATCCGAATTAAATTACGAATTAGTTACGGAGATTTATGGTTTTGGATTTATTGTTTATTATATTTCATTTCTGCTATTAAATTATTTTTTTATTCCATCTTGTATTTTGTCCTTGTTTATTATCGATTGTATGACGCCTCTCCGTTTTCGTGTGTTAGCCTGACCAACTCATGTGTGGAAATTGGGCGAGTGTCACACAGCTAGTATCAGAGCCCTCCAGGTTTAAGTGTCCTTAAGATATATCCGCGTTGCATGAGTTGATATATATATATATATATGATTATGATTATACTTTCGCGGGTATGAGTTTTCGAATTGGTTAAGGGTTTGGATGACAGTTCACATTCAATCACCCAATTTCCCTCACTATTAACCGGATGTCAAAAATTGAAGTGTGACACTCTGATAGGGGAGACCAGAGTTAAAATTCAAAAAATTTAATCTAAGAGTAATTAAGTCTAATCTAGCTCAATGGAGATTTGAGTAATTTACCCTATATAAATTTGTATATTGATATGGTTACCTTATTGTTACTTGTAGTTTACGCATAGATGTAGATGACATAGATTCAAGGGACTCGGATTGTGGAAATGATGAATTATATATATATTAGTAATCAAACTCATTTTTGCCAGTTTATGATTTTATATTTTGTATTCTACTATTTAAGAAAGAAATCAACTGTTGCTTTTGAGTGTTTTATTTGTTTATTTAATTAATTATTGTTCAAGTCCAAGAACAATGTTTGGAAGAGAAAAGTTGTATCTTGTGATTGGTACATGAGTAGCTTTGAAAATTTCTACAAGAATTGTATCTTGTGGATGGTTATGAATAAAATTTGTTTGCATGTGCTTGATCACATATAACCGACTGAAATTGGCAGAGTTATAATCCCTTCGGTTGAAAAATTGAGAATTGTTCTGAAACTATAATTGGAGTTAGCCGTCCACCGTGAGAATGACCGGAATATTTAAGTTACATGATCTCTTATATTATTTTTATGATATATATGGATTTGGAGGATTTTTCCTACTGGGCGGTTATGCTCACCTCAATATTTTTCAGGTTTAGTAAAAATTAGGAGTAACGAAGATTTTTTGAACTCACTTAAGGATGTTTCTGGATATAAGAAGTTTTAAGAAAGTGGTGCTTAATTTCAATATTGTATTGAAAGACTTCAATTATATGTTTTTAAGGCAGTCTTTTTACTTGTTATATTTCTTTAATTTGAAGGATGATATATGGATTATTGAAATGGTTCTTTAACGTTATTATGTGTTTATTTTTAATTATTTAAGGTTGTTTTTTTATTTTATTATAGTAAATCATGCCCCAAAAATTGGGGCTTGACAAGGGCACCGAAAATTAAATTCCTGCAAATATCTGCAAGATGCCGCACATCTTTCAGAGTGATCACTTTTCCAAGGGTAAACTTTAATTCCACACTTCCTTTACCTACAATCTTGGAGGATGAAGAATTTTTTATGAACATTAACATTCCAACCCCCACTATTTTGGAGGTTTTGAAAGAGTTACGATACGTTGCAATGTGACGAGTTGCTCCAGTATCAATCCACCATTCCATTGCATTTCCAATGACAAAAGCCTTAGTCACTACAACAGTTAAATCTTCCTTTGTTTCTTTTTTACGCTCTCTTTGGCTCTTGAAACTTCGAGAAGGCTTAGCTCTCAAGCCATTCTTCTTGTGTTGATTCTTCTCGACGACTTTCTTGTCAGATCTCTCCCCCATAACATGTCTTTTCACCATTGTCTCTTTTAGAACTTTGCTTGCCATCGCAATTCCTTGTTTCTTCTTCAATGAAGAGGTGTTACATTAATTGCTCTATATTCATATTCTCTTTTTCATGCATGAGTTAATTGCGAAACTCCTTCCAAGATGGAGGAAGTTTAGCAATAATCACACCTACATAGAATTCTCATCAAGAGACATTCCAACCATTGTAATATCATTTACTATAAGTTGAAATTCTCTTGCTTGCTCAAAGACCGATCTTCCATCAGACTAACTTCATAATTTTTCACAAATCTTTTGCAGTCTTGTAATTGTTCATGTACTGATCATAGATTGCGTTGACCATTCCATTAAGGAACACCATTCAATAACAATGATGATGAAGCCATCGAAGGAAACTATCTTCAAATTATTGGAACAAATAGTTAAATAAATAATAGTTTCTCGGAAATACAATTAAGTCGAATTGTAAGAACATAATTTCAAATCAAGACTTATAGGTGCGTAATCGCTTCTTGAAATTAGTTCAAGTCTCTCTTAGGTGCAATCGAAAATTTAAGTAACAACACTATTTTCAGGATTCAATTAAGCCAAATTTCACAATATGTATGTCCTTAGAGTTACACCCTCTTTGAACTGATGTATTCATCTTCGTCCAATCATGTATTCATAATAAAATTAAATTTTAAGATTCAAAAATAATTTTCAACTTAAAATAATTTCAAAGACATTTTCATTTCAAAATAACTTCTGAATCAATATATATAATAAAGCTATAAATATAGAGAGTATAAGTTGAAAAAATATTACCAATTTGATATGCCTACAATTTTGTAGCCGAAAATCACTCTTTCTCACGAGATTCCTAGTGCAAAATGAAACTCCAAGTCTCCATCTACCGACTAGACAACTTTATTGTGTTATAAAATAGGGAACTAATTTACTTAAAGATTATTTCCAAAATCTTTATAAAATGAAACCAATTTAATTTTTAAACATTTTTCTAATAAGAAAAACAATGCTTTTGGAATTTAAGCTCCATACAAAACGTGACTTAGAGTCTATTGTGGAGAGGAATTATGGTAAGTAGGGATGTCAACGGGGTGGGTCGGGATGGGGTACCCCTTTCCCAAACTCCTCTCACGAATAAAAAATTATTTCCAAATCCGCTTCGGGGCGTCCCGCATAGGAGTCGGGGAGGGTTCAGGGCGCTTCAATATATATATTTTTTAAGAAATATAATGCAAACTTGAACGAATTAACGATAAATTTTGTAAAAAAAAAAATTAAGTATACTTACAAATGATAATAAAAAAAATGTTGTTAAAATTTAAAATTATCATAACTAATGAAAAAAATAAAAATCATAGTTAATAAAAGAATATTTATTTATATATTTATCATTAATTGGGATGGGTTTGAAGCTTAGCAGATTTTAAACTCTTTTCTCAAATTCGTCTTTAATTCAATTAGTATGATTCCAAATTCGTCTCGTTAGGGACAAGACGGGGTGAGATCCCAACAGTGCGAGTTAAATTGACATCCCTAATGCTAAGCAAGAGGAGTGAAAAGACAACAGAAAGGCGTAAAGAGATTATAATTCTGTAATTTGAGTTTGATATGAAGTGGACTTTGGCTTCAAAATTGCATAGCTTTTGTGTTTTTTAAAGAATGACGTGGAACGTTATAAGTAATAGATACAAGGGAAAGGAGATGCGTCGAGACGAGAAAAATTCAACTCACTATAACTTGGAGAATTCAGATCCTTTGTCAACTTGTAATCATCACATCAAAAGAACTTTTAAAACTAAACCAAGCTTAAAATATTTAGAAAAACTATGAATTGAAGTGAACTTTTATTTATAAGAGTTTCTTTAAAGGAATACATATATTGCAACTAATTTTAGTTAAAACTATCGTAGTTTTTGTTTTTATAAATTACAACTAATGATAATGTTTCAAAAAGACGTGACTAAGGGTGTAATTTTGAGTTGGCAATTCGAATTCAACTCGAGTCCAGTTTGATTTTTTACGTGTTCGGATAACTATTTTTATAATTAGAATTGAGTTTGAGTTGAAAAACCTCAACCCGAACTTAATTAGGGTTGAGTTTGGATTGATGTGCCAACAATTAGAACTCAACCCGAATCCGAATTGTAAAACTATTTTTATACATATTTTTTATTTTAAATATATTATATATAATATTAAAATTATAATAACCTTTTTCTTTTCAACTTTCTTTATTTAAATCTTAATTTATTGTATGTTAACACTTTGGATAATTAATTTTCTAAAAAATTGTTTGTAATTTTTTATTTTATTTTTTGTGTTTAGGAGTAATCTAATGTGAAACTTATTAAAGATTAATTTAAATTTTCAACGTGGTATAGATAACTTGAATTAACCCGATTTTTTAACCTGAAATCTCAACTCGAATTGCAAATCCGAATTTAAAAACTTAAGAATATGTTAGACTAGGGTTGAGTAATTACAGTTGAAAATCGAATTAAAATTAGATTAAAATTAAACATTTCATAAATAGAGTTGAGTCTGAAATGTACCTCTACTTCAACCCGTCGGAGTTGCACCTAAACGTGACATACTACTCCCTCAAACCATAGTAGGTCGCCCGTCACATTTCTAACACTAGATCCCTTTTTGTCCATAAAATGAATCCCTACAGTTTTTTGTTTTTTATTTCATATAATTTGTTGGTAAGACAGCCCATTTTTATTTTATTTTAGTTTTTATTCTCTCAACGTGATGGGGCTCCCTGGACTCTTAGAACGTTGCAAAAGACGTTGTCACTAAGCACGCATTAAGCCCATGTGTGATAGGTGATATATATATATATTTAGAGAGAGAGAGAGAGAGAGAGAGAGAGAAACAGCTTCTCGCCTGCAGTTGACCATGCAGATTAGTATTAAATTGGAAAAAGATAATCAACATTAGTCGGGCCTATGAATTGTAATGTATATGGCAAAGCACATGATAATGTTGGTCAATCGATAGTTTGCCCTAT
Organism: Cornus controversa; assembly: GCA_026545225.1. NCBI lineage: Eukaryota > Viridiplantae > Streptophyta > Magnoliopsida > Cornales > Cornaceae > Cornus > Cornus controversa. Next base: position 24,124,482 of record CM048851.1, on the reverse strand, counting down.
AACTCTATATGTTTGAGAGCATCAAATAAGCGTCTTCAAATTAGAATTTAAAGAAATTTAATTATAAATTTTGTAAGAAAATCAATTTTATATAATTGAAATATTTGGTTACCTCTTGTAGATCAAAATAGCGGAAGCAAACGAATCGGTAGTTTGTGTTACGAGCAGCTCCTACGACAACGTGATAATAAAGCAGCTACTAGAGTCATCTATATATATTCCAAAATCTAAATTCTATTGGTTGATGGCTACCAAAGGAAGAGATCCAGATAGATAGAAACCAGAGAAAAAACTCAAAGAGAATTCTATATATCAATCGTAGTTTTTTTCATTCAATCCTTTTATAGAGATTAATGAGATACATCAATATCTACTCAATCAATTTAGTTAGGTAGATATGTTTTGTTCCACATAGGAGTCTATAGAAGAGTCTACAGTGGAATCACTTAATAGAGGATATAAATTTTAACTAAAGTTCTTCCGATTCTAATTTGAAAGCATCAATCCGATACTCCAAATACAACATTAAGTTGAAGCATCAATCCGTTACTCCTAAATTCAACATCAATGCTTATAATGATGTCTTTCAACCTCATGCATTATATATATATATATATATATATAGACATGCATATAGCTAAATGATGGGGAAAAAATCCTAACCCTTGACATGCATTAATTTCTAGGCATGTATAGTCTCGACTCCCTAACCTTTAACCTAAAATCTTTCTAACATCATCCTCGCATAATTGCAACACAATTAGGCCGAATCATATTGTATAGAAGAGATCACTGTAGCCACTAGTACACTCCTAATTCAAACATGCACACACACACACACACACATATATATATATATACACTCACAATATTGTCTCTAACAGGACCGAGCACTTAACTTCTACTTTCGAAAAGAAATCTCATAGCATCTGGGTTATGCCAATTGATACTAGTACACTATTTTTTGATCACTAAACTTCCTTATATATATATATGTGTGTGTGTATATGTATATATATATATATATATAACACATATATATATGCAGGCACTTGAGAAAATTGTCATGAGACTCCTGGCAAGATTGTTCCTACTTTTTTTTGTGTCTACATGGATTATGGGTACAAAAAACCAAACTAAAAAAATGGTAATGACTAATTTAGAATGATAAGAAGCGTCATTTGTACATTAATTACATGTCGCCCTAAACTCGAATATTGGAATGAGTTTGATTTAATTTATCTTCTAACATGACCAAAGAATTCAGTTTCTATTAGTCAAGCCCAGAGAAAATGAATTCAAGCCCAACTAACGTTCCGATTTAGTATAAATTAATTAAGCAACTACTAGCCTGCGAGTTCCAATGTATCACAACCTGCAAAGCATAGTTACATCAAAATCATTGTATGAACAAACCAACTGATGCCATTTTATATACAACCGACAGTTTCCAATTATCTTATACTAATATGGGTCAACTAATAAAGTCAAAGCTATGCTTCTTGTTTAATATGTGTGTGTGTGTGTGTGTGTGTGTGAGAGAGAGAGAGAGAGAGAGAGAGAGGGAGAGAGGTTCCAATCATTAGAAACAAAAAGAACCTACTAAGCCACAATGTTTTTCAAACATATTGATGCCATTTGATTCCTTTTGGTATTCTTTGGCAGTTCATGTGGGAAAATTATTTCCGTTGCTATATAAACTAACACATACAATTTCAATCCCCACATTGTGTCATTGGCTTCGCAGCATCACAGAAGAAAGCTCTCTCAACAAAAATGGTAATCACTTTGTGGAAAAAATTAATATGGCCTTAAGATTGCAGAAGAAGGGTGGTAACAATCACACACACACACACATATATATATATACATTCTATATATCACAGAAAAATTTGCACACACATGGCCTAAGTTGAGTCATGAATGCCACCTTTCTTCAGTAGATATATTACACATTGGATGCTTTATCTTACTCTTTTAATTTCTTCAAAGTTTTAACAGTACTAGTGCTATGTATATTATGCTAACTAGTTTCTTGTGTGACTAATAACCAGGGCATTTGCAGAGATTTTGAAAGCAAGCAACCTAAACAACCACCAAAGCTAGGAGGATTTAGAGCTTCTCTCTTTGTATACGGTAACTTTGTATTCTACTAAATTCTAATCTATATCTATATCTATATCTATATCTATATAGCTAGGTTTCTAATGAATGACCATATTATGAGTTATGTATATTGATGAAATGGGGTTAGTTGGTTTCTGAATGTTTTGGGTGTTACTCGTTCATATGCAGCTATGGAGGGACTTGAGAACATGGCATTCATCGCCAACGCCATGAGCCTCGTCACTTACTTCAACGGGTACATGAATTTCAGCTTGACAAAATCAGCCACCACGCTTACAAATTTAATGGGGACTGCATTTTTACTACCATTGTTTGGAGGATTCATCTCCGATACGTACTTGTCCAGATTCAAGACTTGTATTCTGTTTGGAAGCTTTGAAGTGGTGGTATGTTGATTATTATTCATATATATATGGTCTTCCACTCTTCTTCACAGTATATATACTCTGTCCATGTGTGTGTGTGTATCTGTGTGTGAACAACTGTACTGCATGTCATAAGCTATTACTTATGTTTTCTATTTAGTTGCCTTAATGTGAGTTCAGATATGAAACAAGAGGAAAATAAAAGTGAAAAAAGAACAGATAACTATGATTAAAGAACAATCTGTAAACAATCTAGACTTGCTAAAGTGTATCTATCATACACAACTTGGAGAAAATTTTCACAGAATATGGAGATAAATGTGGCCTAAAACTATAGTAATTGAGAAAATAACTCATTGACTTGAATGATGCTAAGTTATTAGTACATCAATTATTTCATTAGTAAATTAATCACAAATGATTAGACTATCTGAGTCTGACCATGAACCAACCTTATAAACATATAGAATAATCATGATATGCCATACACCTACTATGCAGGTCAGTTAGATGTCTTTAGTTTTTTGTTGGTCAGATTATGTTAGTTTAATAAATTCACTTCCAAAGTTTTTTTTTTTTTTTTTTTTAGCACACTTCCAAAGTTCAACACACCTAAGTTTTAACAATCAAATATAATAGTAGCTTGGCAATATTGAAGAAAGAGAAAAGAATACATTAATTATAAATAAAATAAAGTAAAAATACAAAAGTACCACACAATAGGCCAAATCTATTGTAAGGAAATAGATCTAAACCCTTGAAATTTCTTTGAAATTAGTGGTAAAAGGTTGAATGACAATGTCCCGCGTTTAAGGTAGTACGTTCATTACAAAAATGGAAAATGAAGAAAAGAAAAATTATGGGTTTAGTTCTCTGAGAACAGTTTCTATTTCTAAGAACTGAAAATCAAAAAATTGTAAAAGAAACCTGCTTGGTTGTTAGTTTCTGAGAACCGAAAACCGTGTTAAAAAAAAGCCTGTTTTCACAGTTCTCTGAAAACGGTTTTCTGTTTTCTAAATTCTAGAGAACTGTTTTTAGATAATTGAATTAAGCAGGCTCTATGATCTAAGTAAATTGTGTCTGTTCGATGAATTTCCAGGGATATGCAATCCTAGCAATACAAGCACACTTCCGGGAGCTGAGGCCCTTTCCTTGCAAGGGTGTTGCTCCAAGCAAAATGAATCAATGTGAAGCTGCAGATAGCAGCCAAGCTGCAATCCTCTTTGCTGGTCTGTATCTAGTTGCATTCGGGACTAGTGGGGTTAAAGCAGCTTTGCCATCCTTGGGAGCTGACCAATTTGACCAGAGGGACCCGAAGGAGGCATCTATGCTTTCGAGCTTCTTCAACTGGTTCTTGCTTAGCCTCATCATTGGAGCTATATTTGGTGTGACTTTCGTAGTCTGGATAAGCGATAACCAGGGCTGGGATTGGGGGTTTGGTGTTTGTACCATAGCTGTCCTAGTGGGAATTCTGTTCTTATTCATGGGGAAATCACTTTTTCGCAATAATGTGCCCAAGGGAAGCCCAATCGTTCGTATTCTACAGGTATACAAAGCATAAACAAGTCCATTTTGAAATCTATATAGCACGTATTATATAAAATGATGATAAACTGATACACAAGTCCATTTCGAAATCTACAGGTATTTGTGGTTGCTATTAGAAACCGAAATCTTCTAATACCAGAGATGGCAGAAGAATTACATGAGATTCATGACAAAGAAGCTGAGATGGAAACTGAGATTCTTCAAAGAACTGATCAATTCAGGTATTAATTCCATCTAAAAGTTCTCAAGCACGACTATAAGTGAATATATATATATGGCTACTCATGAATTTAGATCACTAACAGTACTCCTCAATTTTACTTGTCAGATATTTGGACCGCGCAGCGATAGTTAGCAGCAAACATGATGCATCCACATCGAATACTACTGGACCCTGGCGCTTGTGTACTGTGACACAGATTGAAGAAACAAAAATTCTAGTTCGAATGTTCCCAATAATATTGAGCACTGTATTCATGAACACATGTTTGGCTCAACTCCAAACCTTCACTATCCAACAAAGCATTACCATGGATAGAACTATCCTCGGGTTTCAAGTGCCCGGGGCTTCAATTCCAGTAATTCCCCTAGTATTCATGTTCATTTTGATCCCAATATATGACCGCGTTTTTGTCCCACTAGCAAGGAAAATTACAGGAATTCCAACTGGGATTCGGTACCTCCAGCGAATTGGGGTGGGACTGGTGCTGTCAGCAATTTCTATGGCAGTAGGCGGAATCATAGAAACGCACCGTAAATCTGTAGCTATTAGACACAACATGGTTGACTCTGCTGATCCTTTGCCCATAAGTGTGCTCTGGCTAGGCTTCCAATATGCTATATTTGGGATGGCAGATATGTTCACATTCGTGGGGCTGCTAGAATTTTTCTATGCGGAGAGCTCATCAGGCATGAAGTCAATGGGCACAGCCATTTCATGGTGTTCTTTGGCTTTTGGATACTTCACAAGCTCAGTGATGGTGGAGGTGGTGAACAAGGTGAGTGGTGGGTGGTTGGGTAATAATAATTTGAACAGAGATAAGTTGAGCTACTTCTACTGGTTATTAGCAGGGTTAAGTATACTGAACTTTGGTGTTTATTTGGTGTGTGCATCTTGGTATAGATATAAAAAAGTGGAAATCAAACAAGTAGATACTGGAAGTAGTGATCATATTGAGGGAAAAGTTGAAATGGGGACAGTTTAGGATGTTTAGGCCTTACTGATGCACTCCTAGGGCAATTTTCATAGAGTAATGCTGTTAAAAGAACTCTCTCATGACAAGAGTCACTGAGCTCTCTTTATTGACCGTTAGATTGAGAGATAAAGATCTCAAAAACTATCTCAATCCAATGATTAATAAACAGAGAGCTCATGACTCGTCATGAGAGATATTTCTTGAAAGCATAGTCCGTTTTCATATTATTATACTAGTGCACATTATGTATTGTTGTACTAGTGCACACTAATGAATCTGTGGGGCCAAAAGGTTTCTTATTGTTCATAATCCAGTCATGGGTTATCTTTTACCTTGATTGTTAAATGAAAAAGAGACATATATGAACTCGACTTCTATTTTTTAACTTGATTGTTATTGTCGCATTAGAATTGAAATTGAAGGAAAATTAGTTCAAACTCACGCAACATGACCACGTCACTGAGATTATGATCCCTTATTGAAATGGGCAAGAGAGATGCATTTTTTTTGGGGAAACCCTCAAGTACAAAAGGGATATCAGCTCTGATTGAAGAAGCCACAGAAAGCCATGGAAGAAGACTGGCAGAGAGTAAAGCATGAGCTTCGATCCTAAAAAAACTGAATGATTAAAGTAACTCTAATTTAACATCATCTCTCTGTTTACACAGATCAGATGGCATCTAATCATCAGTTAAAAACTCAGATTTCGAACTTCCTAGCAATTGAAGAAACTTGTGAATCTGCAAATAGGCTTAATTGCACTTTTAGAGTATCAGAGCTTGACAAATGAATTGAAATTCGACGGGTCTTAAAAAAGAACAAACCTAGCTGAGCTTGCAACCAAAACAAGCCCTAGTTATTTATGAACAGTTTTGTAACCATACTCCAACGATTCCTCGTCATTCTTTCTCTAAACAAACTCGAACAATTCAATATGCCTTCCCTACTAACTTTTCTTCAGCTCTCATGTTCTAACATTTATCTCTGGTACATACATCTCCACCAGTGATCTAATTCATCCAACTTACCATCTAAACTGACTTGGTGGAACACTAGAACAAGAATGCACATTCTATTGATGCATTCAAGCATAATTCCATATTGCAACCAAACAATTCCTACACTATCTTCATTTCGATCAATACTGTACAAGATTGTGGCACGTTGTCCGTTCTGAATAGGGATGTAATTTCAGGTCATCACACAATAAAGAGGCAACTTTTTTTCATTCTTATACTTTACAAAACCAAAAGAGAATTTTAATTACAAATCACCTGTGTATGTAAAGTTGATCATATCAGGGTAAAGGAAAGACTGAAAAAATACCCTACATTTCATCACCGTAAACTTGCACGAAGAAACTTTTGTAATTTTTTTCTACCATTTCACATCCAGCGTTAGACCCTCTGGAGGGACAAGAAGTGATGGGAACTTCGTAAAGGAAAGATTGGACATCAAATTACTCCAAGCAGATGAATCTGCCGCAATGAAAGGTATCACCTTCTTAATCTCTAGGGGTTTCAACCTCTCTGATTCAATCCTTGCTAATACCTCAAACGAAACACGTTCAATAGTAGGCCTTGTTCTCCAATCAGCCAAAATACCATTGAGAGTGGCATTGCTCCCATTAACCCTTTCCAGTTCCAACTTGAAGCGAACCACATTTGATGCTTGAGTTTTTGCTTTGACAAATCCCAAAACAGCACTCTGACTGGTTTTGTCACCTAGAAATCTCCTCAAAAACATTTCCACCTTAGATATCCTCAAAGCTAGGGAATCAATGGGGCAGCCTCGCTTTTTATAGTGATGTCTAGTGTAACATTTTTCTGGCAGCAATTTAATTGTCTTCCTAGATAGCAAAGCAGTCTCAATCCAAGCATAATGATTTCGAGTTTTATAAGCCACCACTGATGCTGATCCTGAAATTCGTACAGGAAGTAGTGGCATACATAATGAATGCCAAAATGACCAAAACTCGCTTCTCTCCCTGTTAATCACACCACTTCTATTCACTCGTGATCCAAGTTCGGATGCATGAAGCAGAGAGACTTCTTGAGCACTTCTTACTTCTACTGTGAGGCCTTCACCAACAAGGATTCGTTTCAGACCAGTATGTGAAGTATTCAGCTAATAATCAAGGTCAAAAGGTACAAACAGTCAGTAGGAGGACTAAACAAGCACTTTGACAAATGTTGGCATGCATTATGGTAAACCCTAGAGGAACCAAAGTAGATTATGAAAACACCACATTCGGTTCTGTTTATTAGAACAAGGATTTACAATATAAGTGAGCTATGATGTAATAAAGTACATCTAAACGATAGAGGAAGGCAACAAATAAATACAACAAACGTTCTTGACATTGTAAAGCCATTACTCAAGCTTCTAATATATATATATATATATATATATATATATATATATTACACACACACATTAACATGGTAAGCCCAAGAGGAATAGAAGTAGAATATGAAAACACCACATTCAGTTCTGTTTATAAGAACTATTTACGATATAAATGAGCTATGATATAATAAAGTACATATAACGAGAGGAAGGCAAAGAATAAATACAACAAACACACTCGACATTGTAAGCCGTTACCACAAGTTTCTCATATATATATATCATGACTATGACTTACAATTTTAATTAGAGCCAAAAGGTATAATAACCCAACTCTATGAGGTTATATGGTATTGTATTTGGTATGATGAATTTCAAAAGATTCTGTTTGTTCTTAGTATTTTATTTTGGGTAAATATCACCGACACTCCTATGGTTTGGACTTATGTCACACGGAGAGAAACTTTACTTAAAGCGACCGTAGAAACCCAAACGTTTTGCACCGTCTATCAAAGAGACCACAAACCGTGTATAGGCAGGTCTGACACCATGCAAAAAAACACTGATACCCTTTCACCTTTTACATGAGGTAGTAAATTACCTAACTACCCTTTTGCTTACTCTTTGCAACTGATACCCTGAAACGTTTTAATGTATATTTATATATTATTATATATATATTTATATTATTGTTAGTTTTTTATATATATTTGTATATATCATCTATATTATATATTTTTATTTGTCCATAAATTTTTATATTTGTATTATTATAGATATTATATATACATACATATACATACATACATACATACTGTTCTTCTTCTTCTTCCACGCACAATTCCACAGAACCACCGCCACCACCAGTGTCGAATTCAAATCGCAACCCAACCCAAGCCACTTGCCACCACAAACCCCCAATTGACATCCAACTCCGAGACCCAAATCACAAAACCCGAACACCCACCGGCACCAAAACCACCACTGTCGCTGCCAACACCACGACAAACCTCCATGGCGAAACCCAAAATCGACAAACCTCCAAGGCCCATTCGCAACCCAAACCCCAAACCAGGAACCACCGTACACAACCCCTCTGATCAAATAGAACCACCGCAAGCCACCACAAGCCCAAATCGAAACCCAAACGCACATCAATCAATCCTCCATTATCGATCTATCAGCGCCAATCATCAACATCACTATTGTCAAACTCCAATCGCAACCCAACCCAAGCCAACTGCCACCACAAACCCCTAGACCCAAATAACAAAACCCGAACACCAATCGTACCGCCACCTAACAGCCTTATCGTCACCGAAATCTGCTCTAGCAGCCATCATCATTGGAGCACCGCCACTTAATAGCCTTGTCATCACCGAAATCTCCTCCAGCCACTGTCAGCATTGCTGATCACCACCGTCGCCGCCTTTTCCTGAACGATCTCTCTCTCTCTCTCTCTGTATTTCTCTTTCTTTATATGTATATAAGTCTATATTCAATTAATTATATTTCTTTAAATAATTTTATTAGCTAACTTATTAATTATTCCTATATTAATTAATTTACTTAAACTTAATAACTTAATACGTAATTTAATATATCTGTATTGACTAATTTGCATAAATTAATTATAAAACTATTTCGTAATTGCTGTAATTTAGTTTTATTAGTTTTACTTTGAAGCCCTAAATTTGGGTGATGAGTCTAAAGAGAGAGTAGATAGACTTTGAAAGGTCAAAGGGGTAAAATAGTCTTTTTGAATAACTGATATTTTGAAATAAAAAATAATAAAATATTAGGGGTGTATTAGACATTTCACAGGTAACGGCGTTATGGATGAAAATATCACTTGGGGTCTCTGTGATAGATATAAGCAAAGTTTCTCTCCGTGTGAAATAAGTCCAAACCACAGGGGGTATCAATGATATTTACCCTTTTATTTTTAGGTGAAAGGTAAATTTATAAAAATAAACCAAGGGCTAAGGGGCATGCCCGTGAACAAAAAAAAAAAAGGCTTCCTTAGAGGAAGACACAATCTATGCCAAGAGCATAGAACCTCCAAGTTAAACCCTAGAAATAAAAGCAATAATAAAGGAAGCCCACTCCAAGAGGGGGAGCAGAAACTATAGAAAACAGAATACCGCACTAGAACCAACACATAAGAACCTATACACTAGCCTTTGCCAATTGTGAGTATGGCTGGGCATTTGAGAGGGTGTTAGGGTGAGTGGGAGGTGAGATTTTTTTGTAATGAGAGTCCACTCTTTTACCTTTGGAGGGTTCAAATTGGTTGGTTGGGGTTCAGCTGGTTTAGTGGGGCATCCTTTGAAGGAATGTCCAAGCTGGTGGCAGTGCAAGCAAGAGAGGGGTCTCCTTTGATATTCCACTTCGATAGAAACTGAATTTCCCTTCCCTGTTTGGACTTGAAAGCTTTCAACCAAAGATTTTGTAGGATCCACCTCAATACACATCTTGGTAAAATCGATTCTCTTCTTGCTTTGTGTTGTATGATTAGCATAGAGTGGTCTTCCAACGGCACTAGACTATGTAGCTCAAGCCTTTGGAAGTCAGGTATTGAAGGGGTATATTGTGAATCTTCGCCCAAATGGGAATATTGTTGCAAGGGTCCTGATCTAGCAGGATTGAAGAACTCCATTGCTTCAAGATGACTTTTTTGTTTGCTAATAATATCCAAGGTCCTTCCAGAATTCTTGCAGCAAATGCTTAGCTTGCAAATTTGAATAGCTAATAGCCCTGGACAGTGGCCATGACCTCTATTAAACCCTTGGAGCCTCATATTTTCTGAGCATTGGCCTGGACTACCTTGAATGGGACTCTTTGAAAGAAATGGCCTATTAGAGTAGCTTTCCATTCTCCTCCTCCTTCATCAGCGAGCTCTTGAGGAGGGTAAACTGAAACTGCCATTTTCTGTTGAGGGTTTGAAGTATTCAAACTCCATGGGTTTGAGTAGGTTCAAGTGGAGAGTTTCAGTCCAATTCATGGGTGATTGGGTGTGGAACGGATGTTGGTTGGTGGAGGTGATCGTGATGTGGTCTTTCAAAAAAAAGCTGCAGATGGAGGCTTATATGTGGTAGGGTGATTGAGGTTGACAAGAATGGAAAGGTTGATTTTTTGGTTTGAGTGAGAGGGTCAACTTTTGACTTCAAATTTGAAATTTGAGAAGGGTGTTGCTCACGCTCTTGGAGTTGGTGTGGGTACACCCCTTTCCTTCTCCATCAGTGCAGGTTGAAGATGGAGGGTTTGGGTCAGGTATGAGTTCTGGGGAAGGTTAATGAGGCTGTTTGTTGGTCTTATGAGGCTGGTTTGGGCTATTTTTTTCCAAGTTTATGTGTTTTAGTGGGCGAATGGATAGTTTCCTTGGTGTAGGAGGGGACATGGGAGAGAATGAGGTGATAGGGTTACTTGAATGCATGGAGTTGGTGTCAGTTGAGAGACTTCCATTGTCGTTTGCAGTGGTGACACCTTTGGAGCGAGGTACAGAGGTGCAAGATTCTGCCAGAGCCTTGCGTAGCTCTGAGATGGTTTTTCACACCTCTTTTCTGGTTTCTTCAGCTCATTCAAGGATATCCCTTGCCCATTCAAGTTTCTCCATTAATCTGGTTATAATTTGGTGTTCAGGTGAGTCATATATGTCTGGATTGAAGTTTGAAGGGTGGGTTTGGTTGGGGTTAGGGGTTAGTGTTTAGTATAGTCGAGTAGGTCAGTGGGGTGGAGATGTGTGGAAGAATAGTTGCTGGTGGTGGTGGTGGTGGTGGAGGTGATCGGGAACGCCCAGGTGCTGGAGGTGGTGGTGGAGGTCGGGAAGGCTTAGGTGCTAGAGGAGGAGGAGGGAGGTGTGTGGGGGGGGGAGGGGGGAGGAGATATCTGTTTCTTCCTCAAATGGCCCTTGTTTCCCCTACTTGAGCCTACTATCTTCCATGAGTTGTGCCACTAGTGAGTATGAGCGGCCTACTACTAGACAGATTCTTTGTTCGCGAAGGTTTGTAAAATTAAGATAGAGAGAGAGAGCTGCCTAGAAGGATGTAAATCGCCCAACCAAGATACATACTCCCTAAAATTTCTGTTGTTTGAAATTTTCAACAGCATGTGCTTTGCCAAGTGTCATAAGACTGAGAGCCAGCCTAAAACATTTGTCAAACCCCTCTGGACAAGAATTATGACAATATTTGAGTAAATATTAGTGTACTTATTAAATGATGTGTTGCACTGACTTCCAAGTGCTTCAACAATGCAGAGCCGTTGGAAAATTGCTACAGATTTTTACACTATTTCGGCCAAGCGTGGGTAAAGAAGTTAATCCAAGATATTAGGCTTGAAAAGCAAATTGGAATATAGAAACATTGACAAATTAAGAGATAGAGTTGGTAGATATTATGATTAGAAGAAAGATTAATATAGTAAACCTACAAGAAGCAAAAGCTGGAAGAGAAAGCAGGAAAATTAAAAATATCAGATGAGCTATATTATGCTGTTAAAAAATAGATTTAATAGTATATGGTAACAGTCGATAAAAATTTAAAAGAGAACATGCAACTAATAACTAATCCTATAAACAAGGTATAAATATATTAATTAAACATTGGTTACGCGTAGGACTAAACAAACAAAATAAAACATGAGGGAAATATTCAAGGAATACCAAAAAGAGAAAAAACTTGAAGAACACTGCTATAGGAAAAGATTGTTGAGGGTACAAGATGGTGCACGATAAATATAGAGTAGATACAAATTTGAGATAAGAACGACATCAGCGAGGCTGTTTTAGAATTTGAAGTGGCATATAATCATTAATAAATACCCATCTCAAAAAGAGAAATAACATTTAATAACAATTAGAAGTGGATTGAACATAAGTCAGATTGACATTTCCCTAAGTAGAAGATTAGATAGTCTATATAAAATATTGTAAGGGTGTTTGACTAGAGAGTTGGCAATAGCAACATAGATGGACAATTTTAGATGCACATATTATAAAACAATTAAGAAAGATGAAGGAGATTATAAACTCAAAAATTAAGTGACTAAATGATTGAGTATATTCTTATAAAACAACAATATGAAACATTGCATTAATTTTATTTTTTATTTTTTAAAATTTACGTGGCCCAGAACAACTTCACAAACAAAAACTATAGTTCAAGCTATCCACAAAAGACAATAGAATCTCCAAAGACTTACAATTTGACCCCTAAACCCAAATAAATAGAGAACTAAGTGTAGAGAATCTAAAAGCCCCCCAAGGAGATTCCACCCCATTAATCTCCTATTTCTCTATCTCGGTGAGGCCCACCATAGATAGGGGCAATTCTCCACGCATCTCTAACTTGGGAAAGCACAAAACACCCTCCCTAAACATCAATCAAGCTCAACGCAGACTCTGGCATGACCCACTGTATTGACCCGAAAGAGAGAGGGGGGGTGAATAGGGTCTATGACAAACAATATAAAAATGTTATCTTAGAATAAATTCTATGACCAAATTAAATCTATTTTAATTATGTAATGTATAAGAGACAAGCAGTTGTGAAATTTAAGCATAATGAAAAGAGTTAGAGAAAAAGAAATCAAACACAATTGACACCGCAGTTTTTGTGAGGTTCGGAACTCCTACTCCTTTGTTGAAGATCCCTCTTGAGACTTCCCAAATCCAATATAACACCCCTTTATAGGTGGAGAGCAAACCTTCTTACTAAGAGAACCACCTTCTCTTAGTTTTCCCTGAGTCACACCAACCTTTGCTAAAGAAACAACCTTCTTTGGTCTTCCTTTGGATCAAACCGATCCTTGTGGATGGAAGAAATGTTTATAAACTTATCTCTTAAAGATAGATATACAATATGAAGCACTTTATAGATATCTCTCAATATAGATGAATACACAAGTGTAAGCTCACAAGACTAAAATATGAATAAATTTACAAATTGAAGCTCAAGTCTATTGAATGATTTTGAAAGATAGAAGATGAGTGTATTGAATGCTCAAAGTATGTATTTTTTTGCTCTTTAATGTCTCTTACATTATATAAATGAGAGTTTACAGAAACAAAGCCATTTGGGGTAGTTGGGTAGCATTTAATGCAGGAACTAGCCGCTAGATTCAAAAGCCGACAGTATCGGCCGGCTGATGAATTCATTGGCCAACAAATGAATTCATCAGTCGGCTGATAACATTGTATCAGCCAACTGAAGCTACTTTTCGGTCGGCTGAAACAATGTTTCAATAGCTCTAGTTTTGCACAACTCACTGGATTCCAACTTCTACCAGCTGGCTGACAGATCCCATTAGGCGGCTGAACATCTCCAAATGAGGGTATTATCCATTTTTGAAAGGTTCAACTGATGACCTAAGGGCAATCTAGTAATTTTAATGATTACAAACCATTAATTGTGTTTTAGCTCTGATATCTACATTGAGTTAATGTACTAGTTGATCAATAATTTAAGATAAGTCTCAAGGAAGCAAAGTCAAATTCCAAACACTTCAAGCTCAAATAATCATCACAAACATCTACAAGTGTATTAAAATTCAAGGTTGCCAAAATCGAAGCATTCAAGTTAACAAAGTTTATTAAGCTCTAAAAAGCAATCCAAAGAAGCAAGTCTCATCTTCAAAAGCTCAACAGATCAAATCCATGCTTGAAGAATGGGGTAGATAGGTTGGTGAGTACTTGGGATTCATTGTCAAAGTATTTATGAATTCCTTTGAAGCTCAAATCTTAAAGAATCATGCATAAAAATATTTTTCATTTCATATTCGATCTTTATTAGCCTCATCAATAGGTCTTGAACATCATTCATACTTCTTCATAGACTTATTAATATGATTAATCAATTGAACTTTTCAAAAATGGAGAATACCCTCATTTGGAGACTTTCAATGGGATCCATCAACCGGCTGGTAGAAGCTGGTGAATCCAGTGAGTTGTGCAAAATTGGAGCTACTGAAACATTGTTTCAGTCGGCCGATACAATGTCATCAACTCGCCGATGAATTCATCATCCGGCCGATATTGACGGATTTTGAATCTAACAGCTAGTTCCTGCATTAAATACTACCCCAACTACCCAAAATGACTTTGTTTCTGTAGACTCTCATCTATACAATGCAAGAAACATTAAAGAGTAGAAAAATATATGTTTTGAGCATTCAATACACTCGTCTACTATCTTTCAAAATCATTCAATAGACCTGAGCTTCAATTTGTGAATTCATTCATACTCTAGTCTTGTGAGCTATTGAGAACTTCATATTGTATATCTATCTTTGAGAGATAAGTTTGAAAACATTTCTTCCATCATCCACAAAGATCGGTTTGATTTAAAAGAAGACTAAAAAAGGTTATTTCTTTAGCAAGGATTGATGTGACCCAAAAAAGACTAAGAGAAAGTGTTTCTCCTAGTAAGAAGGTTTACTCTCCACCTATAAAGGGGTGCTATATTAGATTTGGGAAGTCTCAAAAGGGATCTTGAGTCGAGGAGTAGGAGTTCTGAACTCGCAAAAACTACAGTGTCAATTGTGTTTGATTTCTCTATCTCTAACTCTTTCCATTGTGCTTAAATTTCACAGCTGCTTATCTCTTATACATTGCATAATTAAAGTAGATTTAATTTGCTCATAGAATTTATTCTAAAATAAAATTTGTATATTATTTGTCATAGACCCTATTCACCCCCCCTCTTCCGAACCTCGCAAAAACTAGTGCCAATTGTGTTTTATCTCTCTCTCTCAAATTCTTTTCATTGTGCTTAAATTTCACAACTGCTTATCTCTTATACATTGCATAATTAAAGTATATTTAATTTGCTCATATAATTTATTTTAAATAAATTTTGTATATTGTTTGTCATGGACCTTAGTCACCACACCCCCCTCCTTTCGGGTCAATACGTGGTTAACACCCAACTCTAGGACAATGTAAGAGGAGATGATCCACCTCATCCCTCTTACACATACAACCCCAATTGACTGTAATCTAACGCCTCCTCAGATTGTCAATCATTAAGATCCTTCCCAGAATAGTTGTTCACCTAAAAAAAGCCACCTTCAGGAGGGGCATTAGAGTGCCAAATTCCTTTCCACGGAAAGGATATCCCCTGAACTTCCAACATACAACAATAAAAAGATTGCACCTCAAATCTCCCATGATTCGTACCCATCCAAAACCACTTATCCATCCCCACACAAACAACTGAATGGATATAACAAAAGCCAAGAACTCAATTATAACCTCTACCTCCCAATTGTGTAAATGTCTCTCAAACTGCACGTCCCAAGTTAGTCTCTTGTCATCAAGAAAATAGCAATGAGCGACCGTCGCATGCCTATCCACCACAATCCCAACCAAGATAGGAAAAATCCTCTCCAAATGACACTCGCCATGCCAAGGATTGGTATTTCAACCTAAAATACTATTATGTCAAGATTGTAAATCTCTCATTCACTATCAATTAGAAATACGCCATCTATAAGAAAATGAGGTACATACAATCTTCCTCTTTACAAACTCGTCCAAATAGTGATGGACGTTGGCAGTGGGTAACCCTTGGGCTTTTGAGAATGGTATAGTTGGTTATTGGTAATTGATACTAGTATCATGGTGTTAGAGTAATATTCATGGATGCTCTTACAACAACAATCAGAATATCAATTTTTTTTGCCATGGAAATGAAATCATGAGAATATCAAATTTTTTTGCAATGGAAATGAAATCATGAGAATATCATTTTTAGGCAATGGAAATGATTGGAGTGTGCTTTAGTCATCAAAATTTATAGTTGGTTGGGCTTTACCTTTCTTACTCAAACAAATACAGTGTATTGCAAATTAAATTGTTTGGTGCTTTCTTACATGTATATCATTTATGAACGTCTAACTTTACATAGATGCATTGTTTCTTTTTTTTTTTTTTACAAAAATGAAACTGATTCGAAAATTAATGTTTGGGTTATTGACGTATCTGATTATTCATTTGTTACAAATCTTATAAGTGGGTAATCTAATTGTTTGGTTCATAGATCAATTTATCATGCTATTTTGCCATAACTCCCAATAATTGAATACAAACACGTACACACACGTGTAGATACATAATATATGAACATGAAAATAAAGGGTGTATCGAATTAAAGAGCATACCGGCAATTGTAGTGAAATCTCATCATCTCCACCAACTTGTAACTCGAAAGGACCTTTAATACGGAACGTATCGAGCACTGCCACCGAACCAACCTCCTTGACCAAAGATTCAAAGTCGCCACCTTTCTTGAGTTTCTTCCACAAAGACACTTCGTCCCTAAATATAAAAACCAATTCACTCTTACTGATCCGAAACCGAAACTCGTACCCTTGCGAACTGCCAAATTTCGCATTCCTCACATTCAATTTCGAAGAAACCCTAAAGTCCTCCAAATTCCACTTGTATCTCACCGATATAGCCTTCAAAACATCCTGAATTCAGATCATATCAACTACAAATGTTCAATATTCGAAAAACCAGAGTTTAATTAGCAATTAATATCGAATTCAACGTACCTCCAATAAAGTAGAGGGTTGAGGACGAAACTCGTCGCCGATCTTCGGATAGAGAAAGTGAGAGATGTTCAGGGATGAGGAAGTGATTGCTAGAATGAGTGTTAGGGTTTGGAGGTATATGAGAAGTAGGAGAGAGAAAGTGAAGCGTTTGATCATTTTCTAGGCCTCTCTCTCGTCAAACAGTCGTCGAAGTCTTACTGTGTGCATCGATTTAGTTGAATCGAGAAACGTTCTGAACCGCTCGCCAATTAGGCTTTGATGTGAGAATTGAGATCTACTTAGCTTGAAATGACTGTAATAGCCACCCAACAAAAATGGAATTCCGAGTGGGGTATCCGAGTCAAAGAAGTAAATTATGGGTCTATGAGTAATTTCATCACTTTCAATTGTAAAAATTTTATGCACGATTAAATTCGCACGGTAAGGTACTCCGTATTGAAGAGGATTCAAATTCTTGAAAAAAGCGATATTTTCGTGATATCTTTACAACTTTTTAAAATAAAATGTGGAAGTTCAAGTTGCATGGAAGAAGGTGGGGGTATGGGAAAAAGTCATCATGTACTGTACTGTCCCGTTATATTAAAATTAATTATTTTTTTCTTAATATATATATCCTAAAATCATTTTTTTTTCATTATTTAAATCATTAAAAGAGTATAATTTAAATAGTTTAGTTTGGTACGTTAAAAACTTTCAAATTTATCAATGTTAATATTATTTGATTTCAAAAAATGTTTATTTGATTTATATTCTTAAAATAACTTATTAAAATTTGAGTGAAAAATTTGAGGAAAAAAATTTGAATGAGAGTTTAAAATGGAGCAAGACCGGAGAACTTAAACAAGAGCGAGAATGGAGAATGAATCCTAGCGACAAACCTGTCCTATTGCTAAATTGTTTTAGATGGTGATGGAGCGCAAAAATTTAATCGAAAATGAGGACGAGAAAAGGCCCCTCTGTCCAAAACCTCTTCTTTGTCGTCCTACATATGAGTTATTTGTCATAACAAAACATATATATTCACTTCAAGCCTAAAAAGCACATATACTTCTGCAAGAGTAACGTAACCATATTGGGTACTTATTGGATATCGATACTTCTCAAATACTTGTGGATACGTGTTCGATACTTCCTAAACATATCTATACTTTTAAAATATATTTTTTTATTTCTAACACGTATCTGATACTTCTTAGATATTTCGACCATGTATCCGACACTTCTTAAATACTTCAGAACACATTTCTAACAAGTTTTGAACATTAAAATGTAATTTTTCCAACAATAATATCATACTATAATTGTTAATAAAAGTTAAAATTAATTTATTAAAAAAAATGTTGAGATATATATCATAATTTAGTACAAAATTGATCCATACAAATTATGCAATATGATTCTTAACTCTTATTTTGTTTGTTAATCATAAAATTTTATAAAGAAATTTTAATAACTATATTTTTTGTATATAAAAAAATATAATTTTTTATTTTTATATTGTTGTATCCTACCGTATCCGTATGCTTTCATTGCCAATAAATATGCCACTACAGGTCAAAATGCCCAAAACTCCAGCCTGCACATGAGGAGGAATCAATGAATTGTTTCAGGTGTGGTTAATATAGATCACATTGTAAGGGATTACCCACAGAAGAGGGGTGGCACTCATAGTGAAGTGGGTTCAGAACAGTGCCCTTCGTAATCTTCTGTGGTACAATCAGGGTTCAAAGTTTCACAACCACCACAACCTGCACCGTCAATCCAAAGTTTGTGACCTATAAGGGGAGCAACTCCTTGTACTTCTACTCATTCGTCCGGTTATTAGGGGATATAGGGTCATGCATATGCAGTCACTCTAGCTAAGACTTTAGCGGATCCTTTGATGGTTCGAGCTATATTCCTTGTATCCAGTTCATGGGCTAGATTGTTGATTGATTCAGGTGCATCACATTTATTTATATCATCTACCTATGCATCTACTTTGGGGTTAGAGGTGATGACTCTAGATAGAGCCTTATGTGTTGATACACTAGTTGGGGGTAGAGTGACACTAGACTTGGTTTGTCAGGCTTGTGAGATAGAGATTGCAAACCATAGGTTAGTGTTTGATTTTGTCGTTCTTGAGATGACTAGCTTTGATGTCATTCTCGGGATAGATTGGTTATCCACCTTTCGAGCCAACATTGATTGTTATCAAGGGTGTCAGTGTGCACACCCGAAGGAGATTGCTTTTGTTTTATATGTGAGCGGAGTGATTTTCACACTTCATCATCCTATGGATTAGGTGGTCGAGGTATCTTCGGCTTCTTCTTGGATAGTTTTTTGGCTGAGGAAGGAGAGAGAATTTTTAGAGGTTTTGATTTTTTGAACGTATTTCTAGAGGAGTTGACAGAATTACTTCCTAGGCAGGATGTTGAGTTTGTCATTGACGTCATATCCGGTACCACACCCACTTATATGACACTGTATCACATGGCACCAATGGAATTAAAAAAGTGGAATGAACAATTAGAGGACTTGAGAATGAATGGTTTTATACGTCCTAGGGTTTCACCTTAGGGAGCACCAGTCCTTTTTGCTAAGAAGAATGATGGATCATTACGACATGTATTGATTATTGAAAGTTAAACTGTGTTATGATCAAGAACAAGTATCATTTGTCAAAGATAGATGACTTATTTGATCAACTCAAGGGAGCGAGATGTTTCTCCAAAATTGACTTAAGGTTGAGGTATTACTAGTTAAGGGTCAAGGAGGAAGATCTTCCTAAAACTGCTTTCTGCACACGATATGACTATTATGAGTTCCTTATGATGCCATTTGGGCTAACGAATGCACTGGTGGCATTCATGGACTTGATAAATCATGTGTTTAGCGCCTATCTTGACAAGTTCGAAGTGGTATTTGTTGATGATATTCTTGTATACTCATTATTGGATGAAGAACATGAGAGTCAAATGAGAACGGTATTGCAACTTCTAAGAAAAAATCGATTGTATGCCAAATATGAGAAGTGTGAGTTTTGGCTATCAGAAGTGAAGTTTCTTGGACACGTGATTTCAGGAGGAGGTGTTTTTTAGATCTTTCCAAGATTGAAGCCGCGATGGATTAGGAATGTCTGAAAATGTGTTTGAGATTCGGAGTTTCTTAGGGTTAGCTGGCTATTACCGAAGGTTTGTAAAAGATTTCTCTTAGTTAGCGGCGCCTATAACACGACTTACCCGCAAGTGAATCAAATTTGTATGAAATGAGGCATGTGAGCTTAACTTTTGGGAGTTAAAGAATAGGTTAACTACTACTCCAGTTTTAGTGATTCTAGAAAGTGGGTTGGGTTATGTGATATATTGTGATACTTCACACGATGGTTTGGGCTGTGTGTTGATGTACTTAGGAAGGGTTGTTGTTTATGGGTCTAGACAGTTGAAGAATCACAAGGAGAATTACCCAATTCATGATTTAGAGTTTGCGGCAGTTATCTTTGCCTTGAAGGGATGGAGAAACAACTTGTACGGAGAAAAGTTTGAAGTCTTTTCGATCACAAGAGTCTTAAGTATCTATTCTCTCAAAAAGACTTGAACTTAAGGCAACAGAGATGGGTGGAATACATAGAAGACTATAATTTTGAGTTAAAGTATCATTTATGAAAGAGTAATGTAATGGTCGATGCCTTAAGTAGGAAGTCACTTGAAAATTTGGCTAGTGTTGCCATTCGAGAATAAAAGATGATGGAGGACATAGCAGATTTAGGTTTTTACTTCAGTGATGATGGGTTACTGGCTACCTTGTTTAGCCTTATTACCCAACCAACCCTAGTTAGTGGGGTGATTGAGGCACAAAAACAAGATGAAGAAATAGAAGCTATTCATACTCGGATTTTAGGTGGTGAGATTGTAGATTATTGGATCTTACATTCGGATGGAGGTCTATGATTCAAAGGGAAGATGTACATACCTATGTCTAGTAGGGAGGATGTCCTTCGAGAGTTTTATTATTCATGACTTGTAGTACATCCTGGTGGTACCAAAATGTATCATAACTTGAGGTGCCAATATTGGTGGAAGGGGATGAAAAAAGACGTGGCACAATTTGTGGCTAAGTGCCTTACTTGTCAATAAGTAAAGGTCGAGCATTAAAGACCGACTGGATTGTTACAACCATTACCAATGGCGAAGTGGAAATGAGAGCACATCACTATGGATTTCATGATAGGACTTTCGAGATCACAAAAGGGCATGATGTCGTTTGAGTCATAGTCAACGGATTAACCAAGACAACTTACTTTCTTCTTATTCAAGTTTCAGGTGATGCGGAGAAACTCGGTAGGCTGTATATTGAGCAAATAGTTAAGCTTCATGGAATTTTGGTATCCATTGTTTCAGATAAAGATACGTGATTATGTTAAGGTTTTGGCAAGGTTTTTAGTTATCGCTTGACATAGGGCTGCACTTTAGTACGACATTTCATCTCAAACTAATGGTCAATTGGAGCTTACCATGCATTCAGATATTGGAGGATATGTTGCGGGCTTGCATTTTAGACTTTGGGGGTAATTAGGAAGATCATTTTCCTTTAGTAGAGTTTGAGGCGTTATATGGTAAGCCTTGTAGGTCTCTAGTTTATTGGACTGAGGTAAGGGAAACGACTGTCTTAGGATCCAATATAGTTTATGAGACTACAAAAAAAATTAAGTTAATTTAACAACAGTTTGTTACAGCTCAGACTAGACAAAAGAGTTATGCCGATTGAAGGAGGATACTATTGTCATTTGACGTGGGAGAGCATGTCTTTCTTAAGGTCTCTCCATACAAAGGGTTGATGTGATTTGGGAGGAGTGACAAGTTGTCACCACGGTTTATTAGGCTTTTTGGGATTTTAGAATGCATTGGTGACGTTGCCTACCATTTGGTATTACCCGCCCCAATTGGAGGGTGTTCACAATGTTCTCCACGTATCCATGCTAAGGAAATTTAAGTCAGATCTATCATATGTGTTAAGTTAGACATACAGTGAAGTTGAGAAAGATTTGTCATATGAGAAACGACCGGTAGAAGTTCTTGACACTAGAGATCAAGTGTTGAGGGGTAAAACCATTCCATTGGTCAAGGTTTTGTGGAGACATCATGATGTAGAAGAGGTTACATGGGAATGGGAGCAAGAAATTCATTCCAAGTATCTCGAATTATTTGATAATCAAGGTATACCTTAACTTCGAGGACAAAATTCCTAAAAGATGAAAAGGTTGTGGAGCCCCTGAAATACTCCCTAATTTTCATGTATGAGTTGACCAGTCTCACACATAAAGCATAAGGAATACTCACACTTGATATCATACAAGCATAGAATATAAGGACAAAAGAAGAATAATAATAAATGTCGAAAGAAAATTCTAACTGAGATAATAAATAATAATAAATGCCAAACAATACAACTTGGAAGTCCTGTAACTCAAGAACCTCTTAACCAAAAATAATAAAGATAAAATACTTTAGAACAACATCCCAAAATAGTCCACATCCTAGGCATAATTTAGAAAAGAATTAAGTCCCTACACTGAAGTCTGGTAAGGACAGATGGCTGCCACGCTCTACGAACTTTAACATTCTAACCTCGAGGTGGAAACGGCCTGGAACCTGAAATATCAACAAAGTGGGTTAGACCTATGAGCAAGTTCCCTCTACTATCACCCAATAGAGAACTGATAAACATACCATCTCTATAAGAATAATGTTATTGCATAAAATATATATATATATAATATTTTCTCATTTAATCTCCTGTCCCAAAAATAAAACAACTCCACGCACTGTACCAACCTAACCATTATCACAATAAATGTAGAACAAGTTTTCAAAGTTCAAACAAGAGTCAATCCTAACATGCTTGAACACATACTAAGAAATTATCTTATTGGGTACTAGGCAATCCTAACATGCCTTCATCCGTATTTACAAATACCTTATTAGGTATTAGGCAATCCTAACATGCCTCCACACACACACACACACACACACACACATATATATATGTATCAAATACCTTATAAGGCATTAGCAATCCTCACATGCCTTCCCATATTCTCTTAAAAAAAATAACATACTTAAAAGCATAATTGATAATATAATGAAAATGCAGCAATATTCACATAAAAAATCAATAAAATCAAACAACCAAAACATAATGTTCTTTTACCCTATTCTCAACGCCATTCACTTTGTAAACACTATTACTATCCAAAGCAATAAATAAATAAATAAAAGATATATATTCAGCTGCATATATATATATATATATATATATATATATATGATCGTCAAAAAGAACTAAAAAAAAAGTATACAAAAAATCGAAACCATAGAAACCTACTTTGTTTGTGCTAACTATACAATTAGCGTAACTAACCCTAGCTCGAACTTATGATTCCATGCATATTCTGTCCTAAAAAGACTAATGTGATTTTTCAGGAATTTTCTAGCATTTGTTGGTATTTTAAAATATATATATATATATATATATACATTTTAAAATGTTTAAAAATATATAAAAAATACTTTTATTTACTACACTGGGCCGAAATTGGGCCCATAGGTTGGGCTCGGCGAGTGGGACTAGACCATCATTTTTTCGATCCCAGCCAACCACCGAAATAGTGCCCATGTGCTGGCAGCGTGCGTGGGCTTTGCAGGGCACTGGTCTTCTTCCTTCAACGACTACTATTCACAGCCGCACCAAGAACGCCCCAACCCTTCTTCGACGACTTCTCGGGCTATTTTCGGCCACCAAACAGCCTCCAAACAACCCAAATTTTATATAAAACAACTCCTTTTGGATCCAATTTCACTTTAGAGAGAAAAATCTCTTCTAAAAAGAATTTAAATTGAAAATCCCCAATTCTAAATTTCTAGGGTTCTTACTCTAAAACTCCAATTTTCCTCAAAATTTCACAACCAATCACACCCCAAATATCATGGGTTATTCGAAAGGGTCAGACTAACACATTTATCGGATTAGATTCCTTCAAAAATATGAAATCACATGTTCATATATAATTATACAAGTTTACATATATAACATATATATATATAGATATATATATAAATCCACAGTAGCTACCCACACAAATTTTATCCCATAATAAAAAAAAAAACACACTACTATACATATTCATACAGAAGCATGTATATATATCCATGTATATGCATACTATCAATCAAAAAAATATTATTGTATGTTTATAAGCACAAAGGGGAAGTGTAGAGCATAAACTTGCATTGTGATCGGAACAAAATATCGGTCATTCTCTCCCTCCTATCTTGTGTCTATTGTTCTCTCCCTCTTTGTGCGTGAAAGCGACTGACCCATTTTTTTTTCCTTTTTTTCTTTTTAAAAACCCTAGAATAACCAATAAAATATTAAAAGAAAAAAAAGAGAAATAATATATATATATATATATATATATATATATATATATAAATCTACAGTAGCTACCCACATGAATTTTATCCCATAATCAAACAAAAATAAAAACACACTACTATTCATATTCATACATAAGCATGTATATATATCCATGTATACGCATACTATCAAACAAAAAATATTAATGTATGTTTATAAGCACAAAGGGGAAGTGTAGAGCATGAACTTGCATTATGATCGGAACAAAAAATCGCTCCTTTTCTCCCTCCTCTCTGTGTCTACTATTCTCTCCCTCTCTGTGCGTAAAAGCGACTAACCCCTTTTTTTTTTTGAAAAAAAAAACCCTAGAATTACCAATAAAATACTAAAAGAAAAAAAAGAGAAATAATATATATATATATATATATATATATAGCCCAACACCTAACAATTATAACACAACATGTATAGCATTGATGCAGCCCAAACTCCCTTAGCCCAACCTGGAAAATAGAAATAAAAATAAATACAATAATCTAGTCCAACCTAAAAAAGAAAATAACAAAGAAACCTAAAATAAAATAAAATCCAGCCCTCCACCGATCCAAACATTCCCCGGCAACCTCTCACCAATTTATTGTGTATTTATAAATATATGAACATCATATATTCATATGTCGTACATCTACACACACACACACACACATATATAATACTACCGCAAAAGACATAATTTTACCCTCATATATTTTTTTATAAAAAAATAAAATGCATTTAATAGAGATGCATTTAATGGAAAAATTGCACACTTATTTAAAACAACCAACAAAATGAACTTAAAGCATTTAAACACTCACAAACAAAACAATCCAAGCAAATGAAAGACCCAAATTAAATAACCTCAAAATTATGGGGTGAGGCGATATCCGCACTCCACTTTTTCACGATTGCACTCCACTAGCATTTTTCTTTTAAATAAAATGATAAGAAGGTCCCTAAACTCTTTAATGCATCATCCCTTATTTTATAATACCATAACTACCATTTATACAATAAATTTTAATTCTTTTTATTCTGTTTAGTACTTTCTTTTGGATTCCGACCAAAAAGAATTTTTTTCTCAAGTACATTTTTTTGTATCCAGTCAAAAGAGATAATTTATTCAATAGAGATAGCCAGTCAAAAGTGATAAAAGAGATAATGTATACTCTATTTTTTTGGTTTTTTTTTGGTCTTGTCAAAATTAAGAGAATTTATTCAACAAGAAGAACTTCTTTTTTTTGTGTATCATATATATATTTTTTTCAATGATGTCTTATGAGATAATTTATTCAATAGAGATAATTTCTTTTGGGTATTTTTCTTTTTTACGTACCATACTTCTTTTTTCTCGGTCATGAAATAGTTTATTCATTAGAGATAAAAAAAATTGGGTCTTTTTTTTTTGCGTAGTATACTCTTCTTTGGGGTCCTATAAAGAATGTTTTTTAATCCTTTTTTTCAGTTCTTGTCAAAAGAAATACTTTATTCAAAAAATATAACATTTTTTTGGTACTTAGATAATTTTTATTTTTTTTAGATATGTCAAAAGAGAAAGAGATAACTATTTTTTGAGTCCTTTTTTCTGTAATTTTTTTTGGAACATGTTAAAAGAGATTGAAAATATTAAATATTGGAGACAAGGACGGAATATCAGAAGGAGTAGTTGTGTAATTTTTTTTAAAAATAATTAGTTACTTATGAAGTTAAGGTTAGAAATGCCATTTTCTTTAAAATAGGAGTGTAAATGTAGAAAAAGGGAGTGTGAATTAATATCGCCTCCCAATTACAGGGTATTACAGCCCCGAGTATTTTTTTTATCTTAATTATATTTTAATTGTGATTAAGCATGAAGGATTTGTTTATGTGTGTTAGATTTAAGGGCTATATGGTTTTTGTGAACTTACGGGTTCGAGTGTGGGACATGGGAGGGTCACGTGACTAAGAAAATGTTCCAGTTCTTTAGAACTTTTGTTAGGCCATTGTGTTATATTCTTAGGGACTTAAGTGAATAGTGGATAAAAGAATGAGTTAGTGTGTAATTAGTTGAGAGTTGCTAAGGACAAGGAGCTATTTTATAAAATTAAAAGACTAAGTCGCTCTTACACCAATTGTAAGATGTAATACCCCGCTCCAACACATGGTATGATATTGTCCGCTTTGGGCCATAGCCCGCACGGTTTTGCTATTGGGTTTACCCCAAAAGGCCTCATACCATTTGAAGAGAACATACTACATATAAGCACATCCCCTTTTCCACACCCAGGCGATGTGGGATTGAGCACCCTGTACCCTGTCAGTGTGGTAGCTCAGCCCAGTGTCTGTCTATGCACCCGCCCACTCACACCCGTCCACAAGGGTTACTACAATCCACCCCCCTACGAGGCCCGACGCCCTCGTCGGCACACTTACTTCCGGCTGGGTTCAGGCTCTGATACCAACTGTAATACCCCGCTCCAACACATGATATGATATTGTCCGCTTTGGGCCATAGCCCGCACGGTTTTGCTCTTGGGTTTACCCCAAAAGGCCTCATACCATTTGAAGAGAACGTACTACATATAAGCACATCCCCTTTTCCACACCCAGGCGATGTGGGATTGAGCACCCTGCACCCTGTCAGTGTGGTAGCTCAGCCCAGTGTCTGTCTATGCACCCGCCCACTCACACCCGTCCACAAGGGTTACTACAATCCACCCCCCTACGAGGCCCGACGCCCTCGTCGGCACACTTACTTCCGGCTGGGTTCAGGCTCTGATACCAACTGTAATACCCCGCTCCAACACATGGTATGATATTGTCCGCTTTGGGCCATAGCCCGCACGGTTTTGCTATTGGGTTTACCCCAAAAGGCCTCATACCATTTGAAGAGAACATACTACATATAAGCACATCCCCTTTTCCACACCCAAGCGATGTGGGATTGAGCACCCTGTACCCTGTCAGTGTGGTAGCTCAGCCCAGTGTCTGTCTATGCACCCGCCCACTCACACCCGTCCACAAGGGTTACTACAATCCACCCCCCTACGAGGCCCGACGCCCTCGTCGGCACACTTACTTCCGGCTGGGTTCAGGCTCTGATACCAACTGTAATACCCCGCTCCAACACATGATATGATATTGTCCGCTTTGGGCCATAGCCCGCACGGTTTTGCTCTTGGGTTTACCCCAAAAGGCCTCATACCATTTGAAGAGAACATACTACATATAAGCACATCCCCTTTTCCACACCC
Organism: Cornus controversa; assembly: GCA_026545225.1. Taxonomy (NCBI): domain Eukaryota; kingdom Viridiplantae; phylum Streptophyta; class Magnoliopsida; order Cornales; family Cornaceae; genus Cornus; species Cornus controversa. Next base: position 24,096,675 of record CM048851.1, on the reverse strand, counting down.
AGGCGATGTGGGATTGAGCACCCTGCACCCTGTCAGTGTGGTAGCTCAGCCCAGTGTCTGTCTATGCACCCGCCCACTCACACCCGTCCACAAGGGTTACTACATAAGATATTTAGTGTATATAGACTTATGTGAGCCACATTTCACCCAACAACTCTCTCACCCTCTCTATAGAACCTGCTCTCCTTCTCTCTTTCCTCTATTTTATCTTTTCTTCAATTCTCTTAATTAGGTTTAGACACTAAGGAGTGGGATTCAAGGCTTGGAGCAAGAACAAAGGTTGCTATACTCACTTTCCTCTACGTATTGATCGGTTTAAAGTTCAACTTGGTGGAGTTTGGGGCTTTGGTGATTCTAGACTTTAGTAGATTTTCATCTCTTGAGGTATGGGGGTGTGTGTTGTGTCTTTCATTTCAAGTTTCTTTCCATGTTAATTCATAAAATGTAGACTTCATATTTATATAGACTCTTATATGTCTCTTTGTGAAGATTAACTTCATATTGTGATATAAGGTATGTGTTTTGTAGATTACATGGTTTAGTTGATGATTTGATTGAATTAAAGTGAAGATTAATGTGAATGTGAACATCTATTATGTATGTGTTCTATTCTAACATGAAATGGGAGAACATGTGGCATAAAAGATGCTTTCTTGTGGAGTTATGGTGCTATGACACCATGTGTTTGTTAAAATGTCCCAATGAGAAAAGTTATGCGAAATTATGCCTTCATGACTTGTATGTTGGGATGAGATGTTTTAAATGGATATGACATGTTAGGGATGAACCTAGGGCATATGATGGGTGCTTATGCATCGATGAATTGCCTATATGAATGCTAAATGTTACACATTTAGTGATTGCGTTGTTTTTCTCGGATAATAAGACTCATGTTGGAAACGAAGGAGAAAGGACTTTTCCGGAGTTAAAATTTCTCAAACTTGTGCAAGAAGGTTATTACTAGCGAGTTAGTAGCCTGAGAGAACTATTATTGTGGTTCGAAGCTTAGGCACGTATCGATATTGTGTGTGAGTTTTGAGTCAATTTCTTATTTTAATGTGCTTTTGAGATGATTTATTAATTCAAGTTAATAATTTGATTGAATTGACTTATATGATTCATTGCATAAGTAAACTTATGATGAATGTGAAATGTGGAATATTATCGTGTTAGGTGATGTGTGTGCTATGTTAGGTTATGACAATGTCTTTATCTATAACGTTAGGTAGCCTGACAGTAGTTTCATTGTTTGCATTTTTCTACTTTATGCCTGGACATAAATTGCAAGACGTGGGTGGATTGCACAATGTATTACATTGAGCACGTTGACTTTTGTTCATCCCCCTATAATAACAATTTCAGGTATAAAACCGACGACAGGAAACTGTTGATGATCGTGTAAGGATGGACCTTATTTTGGGAAAAATTTTGTATATTTTGACATAAGTTGGAAATTTAGGTGGAACTTATGTAATTTTGACCATGAACAATTGTGTCATATATGTATATTGTTATTGTTTTGAATTTCCCCTTTTGTCTCTCAAAGATGTGTATTTTTTGACAATTTCAATTCCTTTGAGATGTATGGTTTTTGGACATGAATTCGACTAGGATCAATGTATTTTATTTTTCTCTCTCATTTATATATGCTATGAATGGTTTTATTTGAGTCATGGACAACTTAGGATGTTTGGTTGAAAATGATAGGGAATTTGTGGTAGATGGTGGAGTGTAGTAACTGTGTCTTTTGGCTACTGCCAAAAAGGCACACTTGCTCTTTTTAAGGTTGCACATGTGCCCTATTTGAGAAGGCCGATCTTGGGTTGCTGCCTAAAAGGCGCACATGCCCCTTTTAAGGGCGCACATGCGCCCTTTTCAAAGCATTAACTAGCCGTTTTTGTCCTAATTTCAAACGGGTATATCTCGATCATTTCTAATCGAAATTGAGTAATTGTTTTGTTTTAGAAACTGAACTTTTTTAAACCCTCATTCCAATGAGATAATTTTTAGTTCAATATTCTAATCGCACAAAGAGTTGGGCACCTGAATTTGGAGGTTTATGGGTGTGAATCAGTTAAACTATCTCTTAATCATCCCATTTCCTTCGCTCTTAATCAAGTGTATGGAAATCGAGGCATGACAATCTATCACTACAAGAAAAATACCTTTTAACAACACACTTTTAATGATAGACGTGTGTCCTTTGTGGAAATTCATTTTCTACGATGAGCAAGAATTGCCTTTAGTAAAAAACAAACTTTCTACGACGAGCAAGAAAGTCCCGTTGTGGAAATAAATTTACCATGACGGGCTATGCGAGACCATCGTAGAAATAAGATTTTCATGAGGGGCCTTGGCCATCGCCGAAAAGTGTATACTTATTATGGGCAATGCCCGTAATTAAAATTTAATTTTTTTAACCAATAAAAAAAATTCTCGGTCCTATTTTTGATTCCCGCGATATATGTATTTTTTCTCATTCTCATAGCTACTTTACTCTCTCCCTCTCTAATCACCATTTCTCTCGATTCTCCTTAGAATCTCAACCCATAATGCCAATTCATCAACCTAATCTCTCTCACAGATCGAAACCCTAACCCAATTTCACTCACTAATTGACTTAGCCCAATCTTGTTGATCGATATTCGTTAAGGTTCATCACAGTGAAGGTATAGAAGGTTGAGACAGCACAGTGAAGTTATACAGTAGATTAGCAATGTCCTTTTATTTTCGTTAGGGTTACGATAATATCACCCATTTCTCTCCCCTATATATATGTGTGTGTGTGTGTATTATTCATTTTTTATATCTCTTATTCCTATCGTATTACCTTAAACTCAGAAATTAAAAGTGGAATTTGAATGGTGGTTGCAGATTAAGAGAGAGATTGACACTTTGAAGCTCCTCAAACATCCAAACGTCGTCAGATTACATCATGTATGCATGTAGTTCCCCTCCCAATTTCAACTTTGAATTGGTTGTGTGTGTGTGTGTGTGTGTGTGTATATATATATATATATATATATATATATATATATATTTACGATTTTGTCAACTAAAGTAGGAATTCAAAATTTGTCAATATAGTTCTCTGGTTTAATTTGTGGGTTTGTCATTTTTTCAATCAGGAAGTCATAATCTTAAAAGGAGTAATTGAATTTTAATTGAAATTTTGTCTTAAAAGGTATTTTTCTTGTAGCGTGTTTTTTTTTTTTTTTTTTTTTTTTGTACTTCTGTTTAAGGGCAAAAAATGAACCCCTGCCCCTAGACAATAGCGCTTTTTTTTGTTCAATTTTTAGACACTTGGCCATGTCCAACGCGTCACACACACACACACACATATATATAAATATATATATATATATATATGCGTATGCATGTGTGAGTCATTAACTATCCAGAGAGACTTGTTAATTAACAAAAGATGGATTAAAGATCATTGGAAAGCACCACATTGGCAAGGTTAGAATTAATTGGTTTAAGAAATCTCATTAGTGAACAAATTGTGAGTTCTGGATTGATGACTATCTCAACTTATGTTAATCAACAAATGAAATGCACATACCACTTTTAGTGCACTCATGAAAACAGAAGCATGAAAAGGACTCATATTTAAATATCCAGCTCTCTCCCCCTATTTTCATCTCCATCACCCATCTCCACTTCTTGTCATCTACCAAAAGCATGAAAATGACTCTTATTGACCGACTTTTAGTTTTAATTTATCTGCTTTAGCTTGTCTTTAATTTTTCAAAGGATTTCTTTTCGTTGGAGCCAAAACATATGCACAATAAATAAATAAATAAATACTTGTGCATTTTCATTTCGAACTTGTTATCATGAGTGCACTTGAAGAATTAGTATGAAAATCATGTGTTAGTGGGGTAAATTGTTCTCAGTTTCAATTCACTTTATGAATACAGATATGTAACTAAATTATTACAGGAACACAGGTGGTACTTTTTATTTGGATTTAGATGGGCACTATAGTTTTAAATTTGAATATAGGTGATGAAATTCAGGAGAACACGAAACTAATTTATTATAGTAGTAAAGATGACACATCTTCTAATTTTGACATGCATAGATTTATAAGGTTATTTAGTCTACAGAATTAAAAGAACAAAGTTGGCAAGTTGATAAATGAAGCACTACTACCTTAGCATCTTATCAATGGTTATGCTCATATCAGCATGGGATGAAGTTGGTATCCTTATTGGGTTGTTGTCTACTTGATTCGACCTTTCATTAGAATAAAAAAAAGGCTTGGGAGGCATTTGCAGCAACTCCTCCTCCCCTTCTAGCATTTGTAGGGCTTTGCTCATAGAGGGACGATCCATGGGCTTTAGCTGTATGCACCATAATGAAGCTATGATCATCGTCCTCACATAACTTTTTTCTTCTTCATTGGCATCTCCTAACTACAAGTTCTCACCTTGATTGATATGGTCATAAATCCAGTATGGGAAGTATATTTGACTTGTGTACTCTGCATGTGCATTCACATTTTCCCTTTTCCCCACCATTTCCATCAAAATCATGCCAAATCTATAAACATCAGCCTTATATGACACATCTCCAATGTTCTTATAGAACAACTCTGAAGCAGTATATCCAAGAAGTGTTCCCCTTGCTGCAATCAGAGAGACAATACTATCATCTGTGGGGTACAATTTGCAAGGCCAAAGTTTGCAACTTTTGGGACAAAGCCTTGGTCAAGAAGAATATTGCGAGGCTTGATATCAAAATGTAGAATTTCAATTGCATGTCACAGCCACGGTGCAAGTATTCAATCCCTCGATGTAATACCCCAAAAATTTGGACGTCAATTATTTTAAAGAATTTGAATTGCTTTATATTATTATTTTGTATTATTAATTCTTGTGAAATACCTTGTCTCTATATTTTATCATTTTATGAGTTGTTTTTCCTTTATATGCATTTTATTATTTCATGTGAATTGATAAGTTTGATTGTTATTATTTTATGTGGATTATTTATGTTTTATAGATTCTAATTATTTCATGTGAATTTCTCTGTTTATATTTTTATCACTTTATGTGAATTGTTTATTGATTACGTATTGTTTGATTTAAATCTTTTGAATGCTTTGGATTGGGTTAGGGAGGAATTTGGGCTGGAATGGTTGAGCTAGGAATATGCTTAAGTTGATGGGCTTGGGTGTATGGTTATGATATTTGAGTTTTCTTTTATTTTATTATATATATATATATATATTTTTAGTTATTTAGTTCTGTAGATAAGAAATATAGAATAATAATAATTAAGACAAAAATAAAATAAGAAACTAGAGTTTTTGCTATTTGCTTTACGCACAGAAACCAAGAGAGTAGACGAAAGAGAGAAAGTGAAGGAACGATCGGGTGAACGTGTTGTTGAATCGTCAAAGAGGCAAGTTTGATTCTTCTCTTCCCCTCTGAATCCATATGCATAGTCTAGGTTTGAGGATTTTGTTTATATTAAAAATTGGTATATAATTCTATATTTATTTTCTGTTGTTTCCTATTGATATTTTTCGTGAGAATTGTTTATGCTATCTGTATATAGGACTATAGATTTATATATGTAAGAATGTATGCATATATATTTCATGTATGTGTATATTGTATAGAAATTCGTTCATGCATAAATTTGGGATGGAAAGAGATATTCATTCGTAAACCTTGTGTGTTATGATTGTCAAATAAATGACCATTGATCTTTAGGAAAATATAACGTTGAGGAATTTGATCTTAATTTTTGAATCTTTGCGAAGAACCCTAGAATTTTTGAACTAAGAGTTTTTGATTTGGGGCATTTTTTATAGGGCTTTTAGCACCAAAGGGTAGAGGGGATCAAGAGGAGAAGATTGACATAAAAATCAGGTTGAACGGAGGCCGGAGGACGCCGAAAAAGGCGCCGGAAAATCCCCCAGCGCACTGCCATGCGCGCTGGGGAAGATGACCCAGCCAGCTCGTGCCCCCACGCGTGCTGCCAGCACGTGGGAGCCCATGCGGCGGGCGCCGGCCGGTGGCCAGAAAGGAATTTTTGGGCCCCACTCGCGGGGGCCCACCTCTGGGTCCGATATGGGCCCATCCCGAATTATTTTGGTATTTGTTTTGAATTTTTGAAATTTTTGGAAAAACTTGAAATTCAGAAAATCATTTTTTAAAAATGCTTTTATAATTCTAAAAATTCTCAAAATTTTATGTCAACTTCCTGGGAGCTTAAGGAGGTTGGGGTTTAAATTTCATGTCGAAATTATTTACCATTGTCTTTAAATAGTTTTTAAAGTGTCTAAAAACTGGATTTTTTAGCTTTTTTAATTTTAGAAAATACTTAAAAATTTTCAAAACTTTTGAAAATTTTATTGTAACTTTCTGGAGGCCACATACACTTGGGTTTAAATTTTGAACTCAAAATAATCTTTCCTTGTTGTTCAATTGATTTTTAAAGTGTCCAAAAAGTGGGTTTTTTACTTTCTGTAATTTTAGAAAAATACTTTTATAACTCCAAAAATTCCCAAATTTTTAATGTAACTTTTTGGATGTTATATAAACTTGGTTGTAAATTTTCATCTCTAAATGAGTTTCCCTTGGTGTTAAATTAATTTTTAAAGTGTCTAAAAGTTGGGTTTTACCTTCTTTTATTTTTTAAAAAATATTTTAAAATTCCAGAAAATTCTAGAAAAATTAAGGTAACTTTATAGGATTAAAATTCACCTGGATTTTAAATTTCATGTGAAGATGAGTCTCCCTTGTGATTGTGTTGGTTGTAAATGTATGCCTCGAATTATGTTTTATTTTCTTTTTACAATAAAACTATTTTTTTTAAATTCTCAAAAATTCTAGAAAATTCCAGAATGATTTAATAGGGTTCTTAGAAGTAGAATAGGCCCACAAACCTAGATAAGAGTTAGGTTTAGACTCCCTCGCAGATTTGAGTGCATCGGGGGTTGGATTGGGTGTTCGCTTCTAAAGTGGTTAAATTGTGTTACTTGATTGACTTGAATGTATTTTCCTTTAAGGATATAAATGCCCATTAAATACTTAATTGTAGTTTACTTGTGAACGATTTGTCTTATGGTGATAATTTCATGTCGGATAATTTGAATTACTTTGTTTGTGCAAATTAAAATCAGAATGCACCTTGTTTATTTTATGTTTCACATTGGGAATGGATCTATACATTTATTTGGCATGTAAGGATTGCCCGGTGTGTCAGGATCGCCCATACCTAATAAGGTATCTATGCATTTTATTTGGCATGTAAGGATTGTCCGGCGTGTCAGGATCGCCCATACCTAATAAGGTATCTTTGCATTTTTTTTGGCATGTAAGGATTATCCAGCGTGTTAGGATTGCCCATACCTAATAAGGTATCTATGCATTTTATTTTGGCATGTAAGGATTGCCCGGCGTATCAGGATTGCCCATACATAATAAAGTATCTATGTATTTTATTTTGGCATGTAAGGATTGCCCAGCGTGTCAGGATCGCCCATACCTAATAAGGTATCTATGTATTTTATTTTGGCATGTAAGGATTGCCTGGGGTGTCAGGATCACCCATACATAATAAGGTATCTATGTATTTTATTTTGGCATGTAAGGATTGTCCGGCTTGTCAGGATCGCCCATACCTAATAAGGTATTTATGCATTTTATTTTGGCATGTAAGGATTGCCCGGCGTTTCAGGATCGCCCATACCTAATAAGGTATTTATACATTATATTTGTTTTGTCATGATTGCCTAAATTTAATAAAATGCATGCATATGTTTCTTTACTTTGAACTTAAAGAATGTGTTCATTGTTGAATGATAAGGGTTTGTTGGGACAATATATAAGATGATTTTAATTTCTAAAAATATGAACTAGGTAAGGAATGACCAGTATGTATATACCTATACCTATTAAGGTATCAAAGGATAAAATGGTGACATGTTAGGATTGCTTAAACTTGATAGTATTTCATGTTATGTTTATTTCTACTGAACTTAAGGAATGTGTTCACTTTTGCATAATAAGGGTTTGGGTGGAATATTATAAATAATGACTGTTGTTTTGGAAACATGAAATTGGATAAAAGAATAGCTTGTATATTAAATCTATGGATTTATTTTGTGTCCCTTATACTGAGGGTATGTATATTAGTTCTTTGATTGGGATGTAGTAGATAGAACTTGCTCGTGGGTTTAACCCACTTTGTTGATATTTCAGGTTTCAGACAGGTTCCATCGCGAGGATAGAGTTTTAGGGTTTGATTGTAGCAGACATCTCATCTCATCAGTTACAGGGTAAGAACTTGTCTTCTTCAAGAGTCATACTATGAACTTTTGAGACTTTGATTGTTGGTATTAATTTTAGAATTAAAAACTTTTGTTCATTCTGGTTAAGGGGTGCTTGGGTTACAGGACTTCCAAATTGTATTACTGGACATATACTTGTTTAGTTAACGGTTATTTTAATTCAAAGGAACTTTCTATTCTGCTTTTAGAAAATTGTTCATTATATCTTTTGTATTCTATGTTTGTTGCTACCAGTTGTATGTATCTCCTAGGTTTTGTGTATGAGACTGGCCACCTCATGCGCGAAATTTTTTGGGGGGTATTTCACTCGAGCCACTCCAACTGCAATCTTATACATTCTCTCTCAACAGATGAGAGTTAGTGGTAGATTCTTTTCTCCTCGCAAGAAAATGAACTTATCAAGAGATCCATTAGGCATGACGTGCTCTTTTAGATCCCTCTGCACAAAATCCAATCATTCGCACCAGAAAATCCAACCACATTTATGGTTCAACTTTCAATTCCTTATAGAGAAAACATTGGTCTTGCTTCCTTTAGTTCTTTGTCCTTTCTTTTCCCTCATGTGAGTTTTTTTTTTCTTAATTCATTGTACACTAGCATTAGGCATAAAGTTCCAACTTCATCATTTAGTTTAAGTTTTTAAGTCCTACTCTGTAACTATCTATAATTTCAAGTTGTACTCTTAAAGGTGGACCCGATTATATAGAAAATCTAATATATTGAAATATGTTATTTCCAATTTTCACTAGTTTCAAACAACTTTTGTTTCTTTCTCATTGACATATATTATAATAACTAACCAACATCATTGTATACTAGATGTTGATCATTCCAAAAGGTTGCCAACCTCTTATTACGAATTAGTTTCTAATTTCCTATAAAAATAAATAATTCATATGAAAATTCATACTTTATTTTTTCTTATGATTGGAACATATGCTCTCACTGACTCATTTAAATATACGTGTGGATTGAAGCACATAAAAGAAAATATGGAATTTTATAAATGAAGAGGTCAAGGAGGCCGTGCTAACAAATATTTCCTTTTTAGTTTATGTTAATAATTTATATAATTATTATGCTAAAAAGTGTTTTTTACATATATTATTGTTTCAGGAACAAATGCAAGACTATACACAGATCACTCAGAGTTCAGAAATTCATGATAATGCAATCACGCGTGTATTGGTCCTGAACATCGAGGAAGAGTTAGAGGGTGTGGGTTTGGGGTAACACTAACAAAAAATGTTTTCCAGAGATATGAAAGGACAATTGAAGACTTGCAACAACAACAACAAATACAACTGCAACTGCAACGACAATTACAAATGCACCAGCAGATGTTTGAACAAATGCAATTGTTTCAATCGTCATGGGTAAAAAAATTGTCTATAAATTTGATGCAATCTTTCACTCATATATTACAACACTAAAATTTAACTAAGAAATCATTATTTATTTTATTTTTTCTCTCTTTTTTTTTCCCACTATTGTGGTAGGCACAAAATGCTAACAACCAATCTTGTCCCAATGCTTCACCTCAATTCTCACCTACTGGAAATGTTATCGGGGATAAATGTGAGTTATTGCATTATAATGGGACATGATTAGTTATTGTCAAGGGCGAAGTTGATTCAACTGATCCTAATGATCTCATAGGTGATTTTCCTCTTGGTATGGAATGTTGAAAAGTATGGATCATGATGTCAAGGAACCCAAAGTGACCTTGTATAGGGTTGTTCAACCTTGCAGTATTCTTGGTCATGTGATGGTTTTCTCAATTGCATGGCCTAGTAGATTTATCAAAATCCGTAAGTTTGAAAATACTTTTTTAACATGTTTTCAAAATCATGAAATTTTTTCAGTTTAGTCCTGCTACATTAGATTGAAAATATTATTTGGTTCACTTGCAGGACCACCTTTGTGATAAGCTTGAATTTGAGAGTTTTTGCTTAATGACGGTATGTTTCTAAGCTTTTCTTAGAATTTTTATATTAATTAGGTAATATTTTTTATTAATAGATGTCTTTTTTTCCTGATGTTTTGTCCTGCTATATGGTTTACTTGTAATCTCTAAAATTGCATCAAAATATAGTTTGGCATGTACATTTTTCTATTATTTTCACCAGGCTAATAAGGATGAACCTAACATTACACTGCTTGCGGCATGAAATAAATAGTGTAAAAAGGGAGAAAAACTCATCATTCTAACTTAAATTAATTTATTTTTTTATTTCTAACATACCTTACCAATTAAATTCGCTTACATCTTTAATGTATCACTGGCTATGAGATGTTTGAACTCATTAGATTATCTCAACCCCTATCTTTCATAAGTCAAAGAAGAATATGAGATTACACCTCTTTTTTATTTATTTTTTTGGCTCAAATGTCTTTATAAGTTTATTTTCTAGCTTAATGTTGCCATGGAGAGATTGTAGCATTGGATTCCTACACCAAGCAGCCAGTCCTTTGTCGGAGCTGGAAAGAGAAATAATACTTATATAGGAAGAGACAAACTAACATAGACACTCATGCCTTCAATTATTGTAGCTTGCTATCCATTTTATTTTAATCATGAATCAACCTTACATATATTACTCATATACTATCTAATTTGATCTCTTAATTATTGGTATAATCTTTTAGATTTATATAGTGCAAGTGTATAACTACTTTATTATCATAAAATGCCAAAACTGCCCTCATTGATATTTTTTTTTTAGTTTTAAATTGAAATGTGAGACGGGATGTATTTGGAACACAAACGTGTGATTTTACTTGATAGTAGCTCCAAATGGCCATTTTTGGAACCCGAATGACATAGAGAGAATATTCAAATATTAATTTATGGGAAGACTGCCTTTTTCTATTCTGACAGTTCCACTAACAAAAATGTTATTTTTCATTCCAACAACAAACAAAGCTGAAACCTCAACTACTTGGCCAACTACATGAATCCTATATGGTGCCACTAACAAAAATGCCCTTTAAAAATCTTCCTATTTGCATGTTTTCCCTAAATTCCTAACTTGCATACCAAGTTGAAGTTTATAGCAGTATCATGCTATTAGCTACTTTGTATTCCCTAATTCATTTATTGATTTTTTTATACTATAGTCTATGGACATGGCTTTGTTTTTTTTTTTTTTTTTGTGTTTGTTAGAATCTGATTTCTCACTACTAACTATATATAGACAAGACATCTTGTAGGAGCAAGGTTAAAGAAAAGAAAGAAAAGCAAATATGGCAGCCTCATTTTGCATTATGACCGAGGAAGGTCCTTACATCTTCAAATATTTTGTGGGTACTAAAAGATTACCAATTTTTTAATTTCTTGTATATATGTGTTAACAGTGATGACAATTGTGTGCCTTGAACTCTTTTTTTTTTTTTTCTTAGCATCATGTTGTTTGGAAAGACTTGGTGTGTATGACTTGGGTGGAGTTGTGTTGTTGGAAGTATTAGATAAGTGATGTTGTTGGTTGTTTGGACATGTTTAATTAAGCAAGCATTTTCTTTTATTTTTTTTAAAAAATATATCTTTTCTACGATGGGCTATGCCCTTCATGGAAACCACCTTTTCTATGACGGTGTTTGACTGTCGTACAAAGTTACCTTTTCACAAGGCGCCATGCCCCTCGTTGAAAGTTACTTTCCACTAGGGGTTAAGCTCGTTGTTCCCTCATTGAAAGAGACTTTTCCACAAGGGGTTCAGCCCGTTGTTGAAACTATCATTGCACGAGACTTACGCCCGTCATAGTTGGCTGACTGTTTTCAACGACGGCCAAAAGTCTGTCGTGAAAAGAATCATTCAATGACGGGCAAAACCGCTCGTGAAAAGAGACATTCAATTATAGGCATAACCCCTCATGGAAAGTCTCTTTCCATGAGGGGTTATGCCCGTCATTGAATGATTTTTTCCACGACAGACTTTAGTAGTTGTAAACATTGACAACTAAGCTTTCCACCTTAGGCATGCAACACCAAATCTTCAAAAACCTAAAAGGTTTAGGCCCTTGGGAACATGATGGAGACCACTTCACAACCATACCATAGTGATTTGAGAGAGTAGTAGTTGTAAGAAACACCTTAGAATCTGTAAATTGCATCAACCAATCAGAGTTGACACTTCTCTGTCTAATTTAGCTAATATATATATATTCTCCTAGATATGAATTACTTATTCAACCATGACCATGTATATTTATTTACAGGAAGGTCATCCAAGCCCACAGCATTAAGAACACTCTTCTGGTTGGGCCAGCTACATTGTTGTTCTATGTGAACCTAATCTAAAATAGTTTGAATCCAACATTTTTTATGTTATGCAACGAGTGTTTAAATGCATAAAAAATTATATAAAACTCTAATATTTACAAATTGACCTCTATATCCTCAATAAAGAAAACCCATCAGTTAGCTAACACTGAACATAGGAAGGTAATTGTAAGCATTGCAAGCCTCTTCATTCCTCTGTTGACACGAAGCTTTTAGCACTTTGCCAGAGCTTGGTTAATTGCAAGCCTCTTTACGTCTTTGTTGGGTTTAGGTAAGCCTTTGAAAAAGCTTCATTTTCATTTAAAGCCATGTGTGGCTGTCCTTCCCAGATAATCCCACCATGATAGTTAGCATATTCTATACACATTCCTCAAAACACTTTTTAGTTTCAATTCTTTTCTAGACGGTTGGGGTGGAAGTAATCTACAGGTTTGTCAATGTTATCTATGATTTGATCCTAAAGAAAATAGGAGAAGAACTGGTGATCAAGTAAATGTGGTTTGTAAAAAATTTAATTTTGAAAACTGTTTTTCAGTCCACACTACCAAGTAAAATTTCCGAGTTTTTGTTTTTTGAGAATTGTTTTGTAATTTTCCTAATCAAATGAATTTTCATTCTCAAAATATTAATGGTAAATATCATTCAGTTTGGACTTATTTTACATAGAAAGAAACTTTACTTATAACTATCCTATAAACTCAAATAATATTTTTATCGGGATGGAATTAAAATTAACGTAAAATGTCATATATGCACTCACTTTTTTAATTCAATTTAATCAAAATAATTAAATATTTAAAAACACTAGAATGCCCCCTAACTACTCTCTTCTCCAACACAACTACTCTCTCCCCTCTACGTTTTCGTCAACCCGAAACACCATAGCCATGCACCATCGAGCACCACTTGATCGTCCATGAAGAACCACCACGCCGGAGTCCCATGTCGAGCCTCCATTGAAAGCCGAAGCCACCATTTCATGAACCTCCACCATGCACAAACGCCTTCACCTCTGTGCCACTGCCGAAAACCGACGCACCATCCAACTCCAACACCATGCAACTCCATCTTCAATGCAACCAAGCACTATACACTCCATGCAACCACCTTCTCCAAACCGAGCTCCACTGCCAAAATACAGTCGCTGCCAGTTTGTCCCAAGAAAGCTGTGAAGCATTGCACAAGTGCATCAAGTGGGTGATCGAGTTTTACTCTGGACTGTTTTACTTAGTGATAGAGTATTTGACTCCAATTATGAAACGTACAACGTGGAGGTTGAGTTCAAGGTGACGTGGATAAGGAATCTACTTTAATCAGGACTCCTCTATCTCCAGGAGCCAGTCTCTTACTAGGATGCAGTTTACTTGACCGCTATAAATACAGAAACGATCCATATACCAGGTACGCAATTAATACCCTCGGAGTTTCTTTATAGCTTTTAAAGCCCTTTCGATTCCTGACTTGATCGTCGGAGGGTAGTCGGCCGGCACCACGCCGGTGCCCTTTCGATTACTCCTCTCTTGTCTCTTTTATAGGTTGGCGTTTGACCAGTTCGCGGCGGATTTTGCTTCATCAGTTGGCGCCGTCTGTGGGAAACAAACCCACGAACTATACTCTCATCTTACCTAAAAAACGTAAAAAGAAGCATGATGCACCTGCGATCTGGGCTAGAGACCGCCGCCATACAAGACCCTCCTGCTGGGGAGGACCCCCTCGCTGGGCAAGACCCTCCTGCCGCATCCCCGGGTCGCTCCAATCACAATATCCCTATAACAGGAGAGGGGGGCATGCAGCCTCCTGGCCAAGGAGACTTTCCCGGGGCACGCCCCGGAGTCCCAATCGACCAGGAGCGAGTTGCAGCGTTGGAATATCAGGTCCAGCACTTGAACCAAAGTCTGGCCCAGTTACTCCAGCAAAATGCGACAATCCTGCAACGCCTTCCTCCTGTGGAGCCAATGCCATCGCAGAGCCATCTTATGCCAGTTGATCCAGATAGGGATGGTGCCGTGCGGGGTAGTGGGGTACTAGCAGAAGACGTGGCCCAAAACCACGTGAGAAGCGACCGAGAAAAAACAAATCCGACTCATCTAATACCGCTGGAGAGACCCCGTACCCAAGGGGATTCAGGGTTTAGAGCCCGTACCTTCGGAGACTCAGGGCACCCAAGAGAGGTTGCCTATTATGACTTGGAGATGCAGGATCTCAGAGCCAAAATAGAAAGCATGACTCATCCATAAAAGGGAAAGGCCAAGCTACAGTAGAAGATCTGGTTCAGCAAACCAATCTCCCTTTCTCTAATGAGGTAATGACCTGTCCTTTACCCAACAAGTTCAAGATGCCTACCTTTGAAGGCTTTGATGGGACCCAGGACCCGCTAGATCATCTGGAGACTTATAAGGCTCTGATGCACCTTCAAGGAGTACCAGATGAAATCCTATGTAGAGCTTTTCCTACTACATTGAAGAAATCTGCTCGGTCATGGTTTAACAACTTGAAGCCAGCATCTGTACGTTCCTTCAAAGAACTGAGTCAATTGTTCGTAGGCAATTTTATTGCCGCCCGAAGGCACAGAAAGTCCGCCACCTATCTCCTGAACATAAGACAGACTAAAGGAGAGTCATTGCGAGATTTCATTAACCGATTTAACAGGGAGATGTTGCAGGTCGATGCTCTGGACGACAAGGTGGCAGTTACCGTATTTATGGGGGGTCTATTGCCTTCAAAGTTCTTGTACTCAATTTCCAAGCACCCTCCAGAAAGTATGTCTGAACTACTCGTGAAAGCCCAAAAGTACATGAACGCAGAGGATGCCCTTGATGCGAGAAAGGCAGATAGGAAAAGGGGGGAACAATCCAGTGAGGAAGATAGAGACCCCAAGTATAGCAGAATGTCACGAGAGCAGACCGATAAAGCATCACGTCGTGATAAGGGATTCAACACATTTACCCCCTTAAACACGTCAATAAGCCAAATCCTCTTCTACGTCCAAGATGACCCGGCTGTTGAATGGCCCCCAAAACTAAGAACCAATCCATCCAAGAGGTCCCGCGACAAGTATTGTAGGTTCCATCGCAACCATGGCCACGATATAGATGAGTGCATAGACTTGAAAAGGCAGATTGAAAGTCTAATTCGAAGGGGCCAACTACAAAGATATGTAGTTGGAGATGAGAGGGGAACACAGAACCGCCCATGGGATGGGGATGGTAAAGATGACAACACTCGAAAAAATCATTTATTGGGGGAAATCAGAGTTATCTCTGGTAGACTTGGAGGAGACAGGGGGCATATTGATTAGAGACGTTAGAAGGGAGACAGTTGGCCCATCCTTGGAATGCTGAGCATCTAGGAAGTGCCACTAGTAAGACTTTCTTTTAAAAGTTGCATTTACTTCAATAATTTCATCTGAAACTCAGTTTAATATTGAGCCTTATGATGATAGTTTCAAAGTTCTTGCTTGAATAATTCTCTTTTTGTTACTGAAATATCAATAGCAGTCCTTTTTTCAAAATATGTTGTTATAACTAAAACAAAAGGTAAGTGGCCCTACGTGGGCACAACCATACTGGGATAC
Organism: Cornus controversa; assembly: GCA_026545225.1. NCBI lineage: Eukaryota > Viridiplantae > Streptophyta > Magnoliopsida > Cornales > Cornaceae > Cornus > Cornus controversa. The sequence goes on along the minus strand of CM048851.1, from coordinate 24,080,509 downwards.
ACCTCCAAGGAGGGCCTTTGATGAAAGATACGGGATGGATTAATCCCGAGAAAAATACTGCCCTACGCGGGCAAAACCTTACGGGGGTACACCTCCAAGGAGGGCCTTTCATGAAAAATGCGGGATGAGTTAATCCCGAGAACATTGTATAAAGAACCCTACGTGGGTACACCTCTAAGGAGGGCCTTTGATGAAAAAGGCGGGATGAATTAATTCTGAGAACATTGTTAAAATGGCCTTACGTAGGCACAACCCTACGGGGACACACCTCCAAGGAGGGCCTTTGATGAAAAAGGCGGGATGAGTTAATCCCGAGAACATTATATAAAGAACCCTACGTGGGCACAACCCTACGAGTATACACCTCCAAGGAGGGCCTTTGATGAAAAAGGCGGGATGAGTTAATCCCGAGAACATTGTATAAAGAACCCTATGGGGGTACGCCTCCAAGGAGGGCCTTTTACAAAAAGGAGGCGCATGAATTAATCCCAGAGCATGGCCGGCAAAGGGGAGTTATCCAACAGTGAAAGACTCCACGAAAAGATTCTATGAAAGCCTTTTGCAGAGATAATAGCTATTTATCCATGAAAGGCGTTACAAGATCATAAGCATAAACCACAGAAAAAAAAAATGCTACAGTAGAAAGCGATATATAAATAAAAAAAAATGATGAAAAGAAGTACATCAGTCAAAGCCCTCGTTCTCATCCCCTTTCAATTGCAAGCGGGAAAAATTCATATCAGGCCACTCGCCTTGGTCCGAAAATACTCTATCGAGGGCAGACCCGAGGGAAAACGGCCAAGCGCGAAGGCAGCCGATCCTCGAGGGCTGCCAATAGCGAAGGCGGCCAAGTGCGAGGGCGGCCAAGCACGAGGGCGGCCAAGCGCGAAGGCAGCCAAATGCGAGGGCGGCCAAGCGCGAAGGCGGCTGAGCTCGAGGGCGGCCAAGCACGAGGGTAGCCAAGCGCGAAGGCGGCCAAGTGCAAGGGTGACCAAGTGCGAAAGAAGCCGACCCTCGAGGGCTGCCAAGAGCGAAGGCGGCCAAGTGCGAGGGCGGCCGACCCCTCGAGGGCTGCCAAGAGCGAAGGCGGCCAAGTGCGAAGGCGGCCGACCCTCGAGGGTTGCCAAGAGCGAAGGCGGCCAAGTGCGAGGGCGGCCAAGCGCGAAGGCAGCCGATCCTCGAGGGCTGCCAATAGCGAAGGCGACCGAGTGCGAGGGCGGCCAAGCACGAGGGCGGCCAAGCGCGAAGGCGGCCAAATGCGAGGGCGGCCAAGCACGAGGGCGGCCAAGCGCGAAGGCGGCTGAGCTCGAGGGCAGCCAAGCACGAGGGTAGCCAAGCGCGAAGGAGGCCAAGTGCGAGGGCGGCCGAACCCTCGAGGGTTGCCAAGAGCGAAGGCGGTCAAGTGCGAGGGCGGCCAAGTGCGAAGGCGGCCGACCCTCGAGGGTTGCCAAGAGCGAAGGCGGCCAAGTGCGAGGGCGGCCAAGTGCGAAGGTGGCCGACCCTCAAGGGCTGCCAAAAGCGAAGGCGGCCGAGTGCGAGGGCGGCAGAACACGAGGGCGGCTAAGAGCGAAGGCGGCTGACCCGAGGGCTGCCAAGGGCGAAGGCAGCCAGCACTCGAAGGCGGTTAAGCGAGAGGGAGGTCGGTCGAGCCCAAGCCCAAGGGCGCCCAAAAAAAAAAAAAAAACTTGTAGCGGTTTAAAATCCATGGGCCAAAATAGAGCCCGGTGGGCTAGCCAAAGTGTTCATAAGGCTTGACGAGCAACCCTCATGAACAGGGGGCATCTGATAGAGTATTTGACTCCAATTATGAAACGTACAACGTGGAGGTTGAGTTCAAGGTGACGTGGATAAGGAATCTACTTTAATCAGGACTCCTCTATCTCCAGGAGCCAGTCTCTTACTAGGATGCAGTTTACTTGACCGCTATAAATACAGAAACGATCCATATACCAGGTACGCAATTAATACCCTCGGAGTTTCTTTACAGCTTTTAAAGCCCTTTCGATTCCTGACTTGATCGTCGGAGGGTAGTCGGCCGGCACCACGCCGGTGCCCTTTCGATTACTCCTCTCTTGTCTCTTTTATAGGTTGGCGTTTGACCAGTTCGTGGCGGATTTTGCTTCATTACTTAGTGTTCCCAACTTTGTTTTATTAAAGACCCATCAACCACCATCATTCCGTCAACCAAGATCCACCATAACAGCCGTAATTCCACCATTGGTTCACCACCGAACAGAGACCCAGTTCTGCCACAGAGATCGACAGTCACCATGGCTGTCTTCACTGGCCAACATCGCGAGCCACCATGCCCATGCACCACCATCCATCGTGATACCCATGCACGAAGAAGACCCAGTGGCACAAAAGTATGCCAACCTCTTCACTGCCGAAATCCTTCCACGTCAAGTCTAACTCCATTCCACAAAGATCCACCCTCTAGCATCACTGGAGAAACACCCACAGAGAAGACCCATCTTCAATAAACAAGCCACTGCCATGCACACCAATTTTATCACCAAGATCCACGCCAACTCCAATAGCCGAGCACTACACCACCATTGAAAACCCAGTTCAACTCCGTCACCACTACGATGAAGTTTCTTCCAACAACACCATGCATATACAGACCACTTTTGGATTTGTCATCAGCCAAAACCGTGAGAAAGGATAGAATGAAGGGTTAGAGATAGAAAGAAGCATGTGAGAGAGCAAAGCCGAGAGAGAGAAAGTGTTTAGAGAGAATGAGGAAGCAGTGAGAATGAGAGAATCCGGTTATAGAGAGAGGGAAGCTGTGAGTACATGTGAGTGGGCTATAATGTGAAGAGAGAGAGATCAAAATTATTAATTATGCAGAATAGTAGCAGAAAAGGACAGAGAATGAAAGTTAGATAGTGAGAGAGAGAGCGAGCGAGCGAGCGCTCTAGTGTGCATGGGTGAAGAGAGATGGAGGAATTGAGAGTATTGGGTGAGAGAGATGAAAAAGAGAAAATGGAAAGAAAAGAAAGAAAAAGAAAAGGAGAAGTGATGAGAGAGAGAGAGGGCAAGAGAAGGTTTTGGGAAGGGTGTACAAGTCTTTTTACTAGTCAAAAAGAGTAAAGGGTATAAGAGTCTTTTTGTATGTTTAAACCTGTCTATATATACACGAATTGAGGTATTTCTAACAGAAATAATAATATTCTGTCCGATCAGACTTAGTTGGATATTTTTTTATGTGAGTGGGGTGGTGGATCCCACCACATGATGTCATGATGAGGTCATGTGTGAGGTCCACTATCCCACTCACATAAAACAAAAATCGGAGTAAGTCCGATCGGCCTATCATCATTACTCTTCTAACAGATAGTACGTTTGAATTTATGCAGTCACTTTAATCAAACTTTCTCTTCGTGTAAAATAAATTTAAATTACATGATGTAAGTGATATTTACGCAAATATTAAAATTTGTTCTTTATTCTTGTTGTCAGAAAACTGTTTTTAAAATCTTAAAAACAGAGATACAATCCAAGTAGGCCCTTAGTTTTCCTAATCTAGTTTCAACCATGATAGCCAAAAGACAATTCTTAGAAGAAATCGAGTTCTTGACTTCCTTCTGCATTAAAGGCCTATTCAGACCTCTGACATTTCAACACTCAATCATTGAGAAAGATTGGGTGGTGATTTAGCCCAACCATCACACTTAGCTCTAGTAACCCTCCCTGAGGGCTCAAGAATCACTTTCTTCTTCTTTTGTCCTTTCTTATTCATTTTCAAACATATAATTGTCTAAATAGATATATAACTTCTATTGTGGATCTTTCTAGCATGAACTCAAATTGGTTAACCAATATCGGAGATTCCTTCCTTCGTTTTTGTTATATGATCATTTCCCACACTTTCATTCTAATGACTTATTAATTTAATTCCTCTATAATTGTCACAATTTTGTATATTTCCTTTATTTTTGTAAAAGGGTATTATTGTACTTTTCCTCTATTCATTTGGCATAATACACTTCAAAAATTATGTTTTTGTAAACTTTTTCTCCTAAAATTGTTTTGCTTTAAAATAAAAAAAAAATTAAAAAACCCACAATCTGATTGCACTTTTTTGAGAAAACATAATTCATTACTTTTTTGGAGTGCTATCTGTCATGAGAGTCCTTCCAACACAAAAAATAAATAAATAAATAAATTAAAAAACTTTATTTGAAAGTTTTCAAATAATTTGTGCATGACATGATTATCCATGTTAACTTACACAATATTCAAAAAGTAATTTATATTTTATGCAATGTTGACTGTCACAATGCATGGGTGTTTAATTATAACATGTATATTACAAAAAAAGAAACGAAAAGATGAAAAATGAAACTGAATTCTTATTTTTTGAGAAAATGAAATTCAACCCAAATGTCAAAACCAATATAAATTGAGTTCAAAATTTTGAAAACAAGCTGGGATTGAATTAAATGTCAAGCTAGGCTGAGATTGAAAGTCAATTGGATTGTGTCTTTATTGAATAATGAAAAGTTTTAGGACTCAAATTTGATATTCCTGGTGCCCAAAAAAAAAGACAGGAAAATTTAAGATAGAGAAATAAAAGAAAAATATCATGATTCATGCAATCTCATAACAACATTCATGCATTTCACTATAAGCTCAAAAAAAAAAAAAAAAAAACCAGTCTCTTTCTTTCACTTTGTTCAGCCCATACATCCAAAATAGACCCCAACCCCATCTACATAAATCTGAACAAACAAAAACTAGGACACCAAAATAGCATTCCAGTAGCTTCACTTTGTCTATATATATATATATATATATAGACTCTCCACCCTCAGAACAAGGACCTAAATTAAAAAGACACCTTCAAACTCAAAATATATATATTATATCTATATATGTAATAGACAAGAAGTGACTAAGAACCAACTGAAAAGGAAAGAGAAAGAAACCCTTCTTTCCTTCCTCAAAAAACTAAAAGAGTAAGAGTGGAAATAGCTATTACTCGAGACCTTTGCCTTGAGTGGAAATAGCAAGGTCCGGCCAACCAAAGCAATCCGAATCCGCCAACCCGCTTTCAGTACCACCCATCTGCCAATTGTTGAAACCAGATGACGCCCCATGAACACACCCACCACCGCCACCATCATTATCACCACCCCCACATCCATGGCCTTCACCGACTTCCTCCACGGGCCAAACCGCCGGACCCAACCCAAACCCCATTTCATTCAACCCGGTTCCAAGCCCGAACCCGCCCAAAGCCAAGAACCCAGCCCCCTGCGTGTTCAGCAGCGAAGTGAAACTCCCACCGGACAACGGCGAGCCAATATCGGGTTTCATTCCGGCCACCATCGTAACCGGGTTGGCCGGTATCGGGTCGTGGGTCATGTTCGAATACGAAGTGGTAGTTATCGGAGCGGTGCGAGAGCGCTTGCTGGAGGACTTGCGGGTCCCACCGCCGACGGGGACGTTCCTGAGGGTCCCACCACGAGTCCAGTACCGGCGACACGACTTGCAGAAGTGTCGGGGCTGAGAGAGGTTGTAGTTGTTGTAGTAGCAGAACTTGGTGTCGGTGGAGTCGCATCGCGGGCATGGCACGTGCTCCGGCTCCGGCGGGTGCGTGCCCGTTTGTTGGACCCTCGCCGGTCGTCTCTCGCCGGATTCTGACGGCATTTTTCTCTCCTTATATCGATCTCTAGCTTGATTTGTTCAGAGTAGGGAGTAGAGAATTAGGAATGAGACAAAGAGGAGAGGAGAGAGAGAAAGAGAGAGAGAGAGAGAGAAAAGGAGACTTATTTTGAAAGTTGGGAGTGGGTTTATATTGAGAGAGAGAGAGAGAGAGAGAGAGAGAGGAGGAGGAGGGGGGAGACAAACTCTGACGCTTAATATGCGAATGGATTAACCAGCGAAGTCCTGCTATGGAAAGCATTTTCAGAAGCGGTGGTTTGTATTTTGTATTCAACGACGTCGTTTTAAGAGGTAGGAGAGTTCTGGCATTTGATGACGTGTGAATTTGTAATTCACTATAAGGAGAGTAAGGAAGTACCACTGGAAAAAGAAGCCGATGAGATGTTGTTTCTACGCGCTTGGGTTCCACTAAAGAGATGCCACGTGGCCTACACATGAATCAGGATGTTTTTATGGTAGAATGTAGAGAGTAGTGCAGTAGTTTGTAATTGGATTAACATAACACTCCACCTGACTTTTGAGTCTATAAAATTGATTTTCAAACCTTAACTAGTACTAATGATGAGAACTGATCCAAGTGTTCTAACATGATGAATTGGATTCAACTCTCACTCTCTCTCTCTCTCTCTCTCTCACACACACACACACACGAAAACTATTCTAGTGTTCTTACATGATGAATAGGATTTAACTTTAATTCATTCTCTCCGACAAAGCTTGAGTTCTATCCTAACGGGACAAAGTTTGTCTAGTAAGGTAATGGTTTAATTAAAATTTGTTACATGTTTAAAAAATTTTAGAAATGGAGGATGGATGAAACCCAATTTTTAGAGGGTATCTGATAGTTTTTGTATGATAGTAATTATTTTTTGTCGATTTGTTTTTATTTAAATACATATAAATGAAAAATACATGTTTAGCAAACTAATTCATGGTTTGAAAAAGTTTTCGGAATGTTTGACAAAAGTTGATTTTTTCGGATCCAGTCGATGCGGGTTCTGTGGGTCCAGAAAATATGAAGTATCAGAATGACTTCAAATTTGGCGAGTAGCTTAAATAAAAAATTTGACGTGCTACAGAATCAATTTCGTATCAATCAGAGTTATGAAACTCAAAAACTGAGCCCGAAAAAATTTAGTGGAAACGTAATGACATTTTTGTAAATGTTGATTAAATTCTATAAATAACAAAAGAGAATGATTGGCTCTCATTTCTCATTCTCCTCACCGAATGGAGCATTATATATATATTTATTTATTTATTTATATATATCAACATCTTCTTTCATTCTCCATTAATTTTGACAGACTTAGGTTCATAATTAGAGTTCACCGAAGAAGAGAGAAACGGTCTATGCACTAAGAGCTCAAGTATGATCCATATATCCGGAATTAATTTCGGAGAAAGTGAGTTTTTGGTGAGAATTAGGAAATTCATTTTGAAGCTCTTCCAAATTGAGGTAGGGATGCCTTACCTATAGAATCCGGGGTTTTGTGAGTATATTGGTTATTAAGGCAACCAATTGGTTATGTGGGTATAATTAGATATTTTTTGATATTAAAGCATTCTCAATTGTGCCATTAAATGTGTTATTAATGTTAATTGATGTAATTGCATGTTTATAAATGCCTTAGAGGATTACGTAAGCATGTCTATATTGAATTGTGAAGAAATTGTGTCTTTATATATATACGTGAAGGTGACACCTATGTGTTTGATAAATTATTTTGGAGGCATGCTTAAGTGAAATTTTGGTTTAAATGCCAATATGTGAATCATATGAGATGTGAAAAATGTTCAATGTGTATGCATGTGGTGTTTACATGAAATTATGCAAACATGATGAATAAATGATACATTGTAATAACCCTTGTGGGCGAGTGTAATGTGGACAGATGCAAGAAAAACACACTAGGTTAAGCTACCACACTAACAGGCTATAGGGTATTTAATCTCACATCGTTTGGCTGTAGGCCCGAATCGGACTATATCATACCATCAGGTGGAGCGGGCTCTTACAGTTGGTATCAGAGCCTGAACCCAGTCGAAAGTGTGCCGATGAGGATGTCGGGCCTCGTAGGGGGGTGGATTGTAGTAATCCTTGTAGGCGGGTGTGATATGGGTGAGTGCAAGAAAAAGACACTGAGCTAAGCTACCACACTGGCAGGCTATAGGGTGCTCAATCCCACATTGCCTGGGTGTAGAGAAGGGGATGTGCTTATATGTAGTGTGTTATCTCCAAATGGTATGAGGCCTTTTGGGGTAAAATCTAAGAGTAAAACAGTGCGGGTTTAGGCCCAAAGAGAACAATATCATACCATGTGTTGGAGTGAGGTATTACAACATTAACTTGAATTACATGTGTACGTTTATTAAGAACATTTTGAATTCCATGTTCATTCATTGAGAAGTCTATGGTAAGGGTGGTGAGTTGATCAGACAGTGAAATTCACTTGGTAAAATGGTAAGGTATTCTGGTAAAGGTAACCTTCGTGAGGTATTCTGGTAAAGGTACCCTTGTGGATTAGTTAGTAATGAGGTATTCCGGTAAAGGTAACTCTCATGAAGCATTCCGGTAAAGGTAACCCTTGTTAGGTGGGATTGGTTGTTCAAGAGAATTAGAGACCAATAGATATGTGGAGAGGATGAGGGAGTTGCGCATATCATGTTGCATTACACTTTGCTTATGAAATGGTTGTGTTATATAGATATATGTTTAACATGATTAAATGCAAATGTATGTTTACGTGGTATTCACGGGATTTGTGGAATTGTGTTTTAGACATTCCTACTGAGCGTGTGATTGCTCATCCCATGAGGATTAACTCTTTTCAGAAAATAAAAAAAAAGTGATGAAGTCTCCCCAATAGAGTATTGGCGTGGAGCGAATTTCGGCTTCATTTAAAGATTTGTTATTACTTTATTTGAATGCATGTCCGAATTGTAGACTATATGCATGTGAAAAACATATAAAGACCATTTATGTTTCGAGAACATGTATTGCTTATAGAGTATTGGCGTGGAGCGAATTTCGGCTTCATTTAAAGATTTGTTATTACTTTATTTGAATGCATGTCCGAATTGTAGACTATATGCATGTGAAAAACATATAAAGACCATTTATGTTTCGAGAACATGTATTGCTTATGCTTCATGGTTTGATACGTTTAAGTACGATTTTTATGCATGTGTTGTTCATAACTTATGATTTCATACATTATGAGCATAGTTTTGAGCATGATTGAATGCTAAATATTTAAATGATGATCATTCATCGATATTTATTTTCCATATGTATAAACTTGTGAGAATGGTTGTGAATGAGTTGATAAAATGAGGTGTACGCATGTATAGAATGATCTCTTTGAGTTATAAACTTGTGGAGGATGCATTGAGAATTAGAAACAAGAAAAAATAAGTTCTGAAGAGTTTCAGTCGGCTGAAACTTCCATCAGGCAACCGAAATGGTGAGATACCAAATGTTTGTAATTGCAGACTTTGCAGGTACCTATTTCGGCAGACCAAAATAGCCCTTCAGTCGATCGAAAGACATCCTTCAACCGATTTAAACTTGAATGTGAGCTTAAAATGCATTGTTGAGTATTAAGAGTTAATGTGTACTACTTACGGGCCTATGATGAGATTGTAAAGCTTTCGCTGTGTTATAAAAATGATGGATGAGATAGGGAATTGGTGATGATAATGTAAAGGCTTCTGTAATAAGTCATGACCCAATAATTGGGGCATAACAGCTTAGTATCAATGGGATATCCGAGTGTTTAGGTCATGGGATGACAATCAGGCAATCATGATACCTCACTACCTGGGATTCGGGCTTGGACCTGGGGAGTTTTGGCAGTCTGGATTTTGGGGCGTAACAGTTTTCTTTATGTTTCTTTCTCATATTAGACAGAGATCAACCCTAGTTACGATACATGTATCTCTCATTAGATCATGACTCTTTCTCTCCCTGCAAAACAAATGCTTGGACCTATTGATTGTCATCTCTTTCTAGATCTAAACATATAAATCCATAAAAACATAAAATTTTCATGTAATAGAATACAGATCATGGAATTTTTTTCACTAAAAATTGTCATCTCTATTTTCTTTTTCCAAAATTGGGGATGTAATTTATCCCATTTATATATCTATATATGGAAATTCATAGGATGATACGTACATATATACATATATATATATATATATATATATATAGACTTATTTTAAATTTTTTTTTTAAAGTTTTAGACAAGTGTCTGTATTTTTCTGGGCCACATCAGTACCCTATAGGAAATTTTTTGTCTTGCTATGGTAGGACCTAAGCAATGTCCTTCTCTCTCTCACACACACATTAGGGGTGCACAAAAATTCGTCCCAATCGGACCAGACAATTTGGTTCAACTTTTTTACGGTCTAGCTCTTTCGGTCAATAGTAAAACCATGAATTAACAGTTTGATTCTGATTTCATATCCTTAAGAACTGGACTGAACCGTTTATATATATTTATAGATAATATATATAATATATTATATAATTTATAATATTACAAATTAACATAAATAAGTAAAATGTAAGTGTAACCAGTATAGTAATATACTAATTGTCTAGTTTTACACTCTTATATTATACTCTATATATAATATATATTATATAATTTATAATATAATGTATTATAGGTGAACCGTGGAACGAAACCAAACCGATTTTTTATGGTTTTTTTTCTGTTTGGTTCCATTGATTATAATGGTTCAGTTCCATTTTCAGTGGAACAGAATCGTACAATTTAATTTAAAAAATACCAAAACCAAACTGGATCAGACCGTGTGCACCCCCTAACACACACATTTTGTCTATATTAACTTAAACTCTCAACATCCACTTAAAAAAGGTAAAAAAAAAAAAGCACTAGATACTGTAATATTATTCGGGTGAAGTGCATAAAACATTATTGTATTATAAATGTTGTGCATAAAACACTGCTCACGTTCGAAGTATTTATATAACTCCAATACATTTAAAAAAATGTGTAAATTAATCCCTTGTTTTAATGTATATTAGTTTTTGTTCGTTGATGGGCATGCACGTGAATAGGTTTAATTTGAAAGGTCAAAATTGCCCTCATCTCTCACACTCGCTTTCTCTCTCTAGCTTGACTCCTCTCTCTCTAATAGCAAGAAGCTTTCTCTTTCTATCAATCTCAATTTATCAATTTAAAATGGTTAATTCGTAAACAATATTAATTAATAATCGCATAATTTAAAATTTAAGTCAACAGAAAAATATGAAAGTTGAACGCACACTAGATTTTCATCCAATGCTAAGAAAGTATTTATAATATAATTTATAAGCAAAGCGATTCAACTATCATTAACCTAAACATTTACAACTTTAAAGCTTTAGAGAGGAATTTAACCCTAGCCCTAAGTAGAACCCGAGCCAAACTTTAATTAAACAACCTTAGATAGGTTGGGGGGGGGGGGGGGGGGGCACCAACTAACTTTAGAAACAATCAACACCCAAAGTGGTTGGTGATAATTGTAATTACACTGACAAATAAAGTTTTGTTGACATTGATGATAATCACTTCCTTGCTTCCTCTCATTAAGTGAGAGCTTTGGAATCATGGCTGCCTTGATCTCATTCCTCGTAGTAACCAGAGTGTCAATATGGCTGCCAAAAACCCTAATGTCTTTCTACGCAAGATCAAAGTTTTCTTCTTCAACTGCCTCGAATTACAGAGCTTGCCTCTCGACCTTCAAATCCTCCAATATGATTATGGGAAAACTCACAAGCGCAATCATCGATTTGTCATACTTCTTCGGAACATAAGTCAATACACTTCTTTCTTTCAAGAACGGATAATTCAAAGAACAAGCCACATTATACACAAATAACTAAGGTAAACTTATTTGTCATGTTGAGAATACGGATACTTAAACCTAAGAGGCTCAAGTGTTATTTGACTTGAAGGAATTTGGATGAGTTTGAAAGATGTACCTAGCTTTCTACTAGGGTTTGCACTTAAATGACCTAATTTATAAGGAAACTAGGGTTTGGAAGAAAAGTTGGACATGTGGAGTTTCCTTTTTGAGAAAAAGGGTACTTTGATAAATTTATCTTGAAAATGATCACAATATAATTACATATCTATATATATAGTAATGATCTCTTGCTCAGAAATTTTATACACATCAAGCATAACAATCGTTTGATATGATCTAAGTATAAAAAAAGTAGTTACCAAAAAAGCATAACAATTATATCCAATGATTATCATACATAGTGTGGATAAATTTCTTACTCACCGGTATCCAAGAGGTCATTTTTTTGTGTGTGTGTGTGTCTATATATATATATATATATATATATTACTTATTAAGACATAGCAACAAATATTTCACTAAATTTAACATTCAGTTATACACTAATCTCACAATGTATGCATATATATCAAATATACAAAAATCTCAAAGTACTAAAACAAATTTTCAAACCCACCTTGAACAATGAATTATAGAAAAGGAGAGGGAGTTTAAGTGTTAACTTATAAGGGTAAATTGGTCCATAACATTAAGGTTAAAATTAGGAGTGGCAAAATTAGATACAACATGACACGAGCTAAACGGGTTTGAGTTTGAGATAAACTGACACATTTAATAAATGGGTCGACACGAATATGACACCCAAAAATTGTGTTGAGTTTGGGTCTAAACTGTCTAACCGCTGACACGATTAGGACATTAGTTATTCATATATTCTGGTTTTATTCAAACTTCTATATACATAGTTATATATATTGTAATTGTTTTTAATCTTTTTGTTTGTTTGTAGGACTAGTGTAGGCATAAAATGCAAGGATGAGATTGGTATGATCTCTTCCCAGTTGTTGAATTGCCTTAGTATGTTTTTGGAATTTATATATAGATACAAAATTTATAATATAGTTTGATTTTAGAGTTTATGTATAGATATATACTTTATTTTTTATAGAATCTTCTAAGAGATTTTTAGAGGGTGGAGAAACTCATATCATATAGAAGGATTATTAAACAAGTTTTGTCATTACAGAGAAACTCATATCATATAAATTAAATAGATTAAAAAAGTTATTAAACGAGTTGCACCATTATGATAGGGATGATCTCACCGTACTGCATGAACTTGACGTGAAAAACAGTTAAATATCTTGTCCTCTTGTAAAAATAAAAAATAAAATAAAACATAGAAAACACTATTCAATGTAGAAATGCCAACATTTCCCGAGGTGGAATAGCATAAATCAAGATCGACAAAATTTAGCCTTAACCCTATAGTTTAAAATTTAGTGTATAAGATTCACCTAGCTCCAACCTGATTAGGGTATTAAAAATTTCCTCTGATTAGGAGAGGATTTGAATTAGTTTTATAAGATTATCGGAACCTTATATGACAAATCCAGGCACGTACACCAGTAGATACACAATTTATGAAAAAAAAAATACAACTATATATCATTGCAAGTCAAAGAGCCTTTGAACAAGGTAATTAAGGTGGTCCAAAAAACATACTTATATATGTCATCATAACCGAAGAAATTGATTATACTTCTTAAATACAACTTGGAATCATTAATCCCATGAATCATCATCGCTCTTTAGTTGTCACTTTTTCCAAGTTGGGTCTCCATCTCACCAACACGAACATGAACATAAACATGAACATATGATGATGAGGTCTCGGGTCAAAAAAATTGAATTGAAAATCTCTGTGATGAGAGAGATAGAGAGAGAGAGAGAGAGAGTAGTGGGGTGTGTGTCCAAAATGTACCCAATTATTGCACCCCACGCCACCAGACACAATGATGCTGTCCATCCTATACTTGTCAACCTAGCATGTCTCTCTCTCTCTCCAACAGTGCTCTCTGTTGACAAAAGTCCAGTCCACAATCATATTTCCTCTTCGCCTCTTGTTTGTATGATTTTTGCTGCCATTCTGCCGGATTTATCGGTCGCCGTGATCTCTGCTGACTATTATACACATACTATTTTGTAGTTTATACAAACACTGTGCAATAAGACCACTTTACAGTAATATATATATATAGTATATTTATATATGCGTATTATTGCAATAACATATTTACATACATGCTAGATAATAGCATTACACAGTAGTCTAATATATATATATATATATATATATATATTATACACACATGCTATATAAGATCACTAATAAATACTGTCATATCTATCTCGAATAAATATTTGAAACGGTACTGCACTGCCCAGTAGTATAACCTACTTAAAAGAAGAAATCTCTCTCTCTCTCCATAAATATACACATACATATACAAATATATACATATTTGACGGTGGCGCAGGAAGATCAGAAAAAGGTAAATAGGTGACAGAAAGGACGCGTGTCGGTGGCAGAGCAAGCATAAACAGGGTTTGGTTTTAGGCACGCGCGCATCTTCAGCCTCTACGGAAGGAGAATAGAGGCAGTCCATGCATCTCTCTCTCAGTGAGTATATATATATATATATATATATATATATATAGTTTTTGTCTGTTTTGCATCTAATTTTTTTTACGCACAGTTTGTCTTATACAATTAAATTTAATTAAAAAAATAAATAATATAGTGATAAGAGTTTAAATGAATGTAAAATTTATGTTTTCAAGCAATATAATGTCATATGTCTGCTTTAAGTTTTCTCTCAACGTTTTTATTTGTTGAGTATTGCAGTTATACAGAAGACAATTTCATTATTCTCAAAATAGCACTGCATGTATTAAATTAGGAATGCTTTCAGAATATTACTTTTATTAATATTCTAAGTTTTTAAAAGATTAATATAACTGAGTCTCTCCCTTTATTATTTTTAAATGGTGTAATGACACTAGTCTTTTTGTTGTAAAGCTATTGATCAAGAAGTGATATTAACCCTTTTCCATTAGGTTCCTTGCACCGAAGAAAGAAATGAAGTGACCACTTTCCTTACCCAAAAAATAAAATAAAATGAAATTTCCACTTTGTATGTCACACGACAATTATATTTTGCACAATTTTAACCACTACAATATTTAATAGGATTTTACCTAACAAATGATTATATCTAGAGAGAGAAAAAGAAGTTGCAGCTAGATGAACATTTTATCTTTTACAAAAGAGTAATTGATGAATTGATAGTGATAAAACAATTTTAGTTGGATACATAGATCAACTTGGTATAGATAAGTTTGGACACCGCATAAGCTCAATTGGCAAAAATTTTTGTTAACGTCCATCTTGCTTATTTTAATGGGGAACATTTGATCTCCCAATGCAACATCAACACTAAATCTCTATAAATACAATCATTCGTCTCTCAAAAAAGCTATGCCACAATTAATTATATAAATTCTTTTTGTACCATGTCTCGTCAAGTACTAATTTAATTGTCAGAGCGTACCCGACTAACAGTCAGTCAGCGCGATCATATCTCATCCGTTTTGCATAAATGAAGCTTTGAACCAGATCATGGAAATTTTTGTATCATTAAAGAGTATGTGAAAATGTATGCTTATATATCGGTTGAGAATATGTAATAACTAACATGCATTCATTTTGACCGGGTCAAACAAGTCTAGATATTCCGACTTATGAGTATTATTTAACTTGGGAATAGTCGAGACTCTTTCTTTATAATCTATTTTATCTATTTAACTAAAAATATGTTTGTGTATATATGAGACAATTTTCGATCATATATAAAGGGATGTGATATTCACACTCTCCTTTTTTCGCATTGCTCTCTATATTCCTTTTGCTTTTAAAAAAAATGACATGAAAGTCCCTAAGCTCATTAATACATTATTTCTTTCTTTATAATACCACAACTATCATTTTCACTAATAAGACATCAGCACAATTTTTTTTTCTGTAATACCCCACTCCAACACATGGTATGATATTATCCGCTTTGGGCCTGAACCCGCACGGTTTTGCTATTGGGTTTTACCCCAAAAGATCTCATACCATTTAAAGAGAACATACTACATATAAGCACATTCCCTTTTTCACACCCAGGTGATGTGGGATTGAGCACCCTGTACCCTGTCAGTGTTGTAGCTCAGTCCAGTGTTTTGTCTTCGCACCCCCTCACTCATACATGTCCACAAGGGTTACTACAATCCACCCCCTACGAGGCCCAATATCCTCTTTGGCAAACTTTCGGCTGGGTTTAGGCTCTGATACCAACTGTAATACCCCACTCTAGCACATGGTATGATATTGTCCGCTTTGGGCCTGAGCCCGCACAATTTTGCTCTTAGATTTTACCCCAAAAGGCCTCATACCATTTGAAGAGAACATACTACATATAAGCACATCCCCTTTTTCACACTAAGGCGATGTGGGATTGAGCACCCTGTACCCTGTCAGTGTAGTAGCTCAGTCCAGTGTCTATCTTCGCACCCACCCACTCACACCCGTCCACAAAGGTTACTACAATCCACCCCCCCTACGAGACCCGACGTCCTCGTAAGCACACTTTCGGTTGGGTTTAGGCTCTAATACCAACTGTAATACCCCACTCCAACACATGGTATGATATTGTCCGCTTTGGGCCTGAGCCCTCACGATTTTGCTCTTGGGTTTTACTCTAAAAGGCTTCATACCATTTGAAGAGAACATATTACATATAAACACATTCCCTTTTTCACACCTAGGCGATATGGGATTGAGCACCCTGTACCCTGTCAGTGTGGTAGCTCAGTCTAGTGTTTTGTCTTCGCACCCGCCCACGCCCACTCACACCCGTCCACAAGGGTTACTACATTTTCCATCTACTTTCATTTTTGAGAAAATATAGAAAAAAATAATTAATCTAACAATATTTTAACTTGCCATTAAAAATCAGAAATACTTCATCTTGTACATGTTACCGTATCTTCAGAATGTAGTAAATAACAGCTGGAAAAAAAAAACTAAAACTATTAGACAATTCCACCATATATTCAGCACACATGCAAAAAATGTTTCTTGCAAATAGAATGAATAGTTTCAAAAAATAAAAAATAAAAAATAAAGAATAACAACAAAACTATTGGACAATTCCAACATTCAACACACATACATTTTAGAATGAACAGTTAACATTTTGTTCCACCCAACAACGTCCAACCCAATATGCAATCAAATGGATAAAACTTAATCCTAAGAGTGACCACAGAATTCTATGTAATACCCTGTAATTTTTGACGTCATTTATTTTAATTTAAATGTTCTACATATTTTTATTATTTTATGTGAGTTATTTTGTGGATTGTGTATTGATTGATTTAAATTTATTTGAGTGCTCAAATGCTTTATATATTTTTATTATTTCATGTGAATTGTTTTGTTGATTGTGTATTGTTTGATTTTTTTTTTGAGTGCTTTAAATTGCTAGGAATTTTTTTTCATTTAATTCGGGTTGGACTAGGTCTTTGAATTTTCTTTTATTTTAATGTTGGATTGAGCAAGGGTGAAATTGGGTTGAGTTGGACTGGAATGGCTGGACTAGGCGTATAATTATTTTGGTGGGCTAAGGTTTGTTTTATTAATTTTTTCCCTTCTAATTTTATTTAGTTTTAATTTGTTTTCTAGAAAAAAAATAAAAGAAAAGAAAAGAGGGGCCTAGGGTTTCTGCCATGAGTTTTACAGACAGAAACCAAAAATGTAGACGAAAAAGAGAAGGAGAGACGGAACGATCGAGTGGGCGAGTTTCAAGTCATCGAAGAGGCAAGTTCGATCGAGTGTAAGAATTTATACATACATATATATATATATATATATATATATATATATATGATGTATGTGTATAATGTATGAAAATCATATGAGCATGAATCTAGGCTGTAAGGGATGTTAATTTGTAATCTTCTGTGTTGTGGTTGCTCGGGTAAACGA
Source organism: Cornus controversa (assembly GCA_026545225.1). Classification (NCBI taxonomy): domain Eukaryota; kingdom Viridiplantae; phylum Streptophyta; class Magnoliopsida; order Cornales; family Cornaceae; genus Cornus; species Cornus controversa. The sequence goes on along the minus strand of CM048851.1, from coordinate 24,062,916 downwards.
CCATTGATCCTTAGAAAATCAAATCATTGAGAAATTTGGTTTTAATTTTGGAAATTTTGCGAAGAACCCTATAACTTGTGAATTGGGAGTTTTCGATTCGGGCTATTTTTGATGGTTTTTTTGTATCAATGGGTAGAGGAGATCAAGAGGAGAATATTGATATAAACATGGGGGTGAACGGAGGTCAGGAATCGCCAAAAAATGGCCGGAGATGCAGCCAGCGTGTTGGAGAAGAAGGGGGCCAAGCAATGTGTCCCCCACGCACGCCGCCGGCGCGTGGGGGCACGTCCGGCTAGAGCCGTGAAAAATGTTATTGGACCCCACTCATCGAGGCCCACCTCTAGGCCCAATTTGGGCCTATTCTAAATTCTTTTTATATTATTTTTTATATTTTTGAAAATTTTGGAAAATCTTGAAAATTTGAAAAATTATTTTTTAAAAATACTTAAATATTTTAAAATTTTTCTAAAATTTTAATTTAGTTTCTTGGGGATTAAACAAGCTTGGGTTTAAAATTGCAAGTGGAAATGAGCTCCCCTTGTGATTAATTTGATTTTAAAAGTATGTTTCAAAATTGGGTTTTCATCTTCTTTCATTTGGAATTTTTTTTAAAATTTCAGAAAATTCTAAAAAACTTTAGGTAACCTTTTAGGGATATAATATACTTGGGTTTTAAATTTTAAGTGGTAATGAGCTTCCCTCGTGGGTCAATTGGTTTTAAAGGTATGCCTCAAAATTGTGTTTTATTTTCTTTTATTAGAAAAATATTTTTTAAAAAAATCCCAAAAATTTCAGAAATTCCAAAACAATTAAAAATGATTTTTAGGAACAAAATAGGCCCGAAAACCTAGATTAGAGTTAGGTTTAGGCTCCCTCGAAGGTTTAGGTACGTTGAAGGTTTATTCGTGTGTTTGCTCCTAAAATGGGTGATTGTATTATTTTACTCATTGACTGTATTTTTTCTTGAAATTATAAATGTACATGATATGCTTGATTTTAATTTAATTGTGAATGGGTTATTTTATTTGTGATGATTGAATTGTTATTAAAGTAAATTCATATGTTTGTGCAGTTTAAATCGCTATGCACCATCTTTTATTTCATGTAGTATGTTGGTTTGGGAGGCATGTAAGGATTTCCAAGGGACATGTTATCTAAAGTTAAAAGGGGCATGTAAGGATTGCCAGGGGGCATGTTGGGATTGCGAATAACTATTAAGGTATCCAAGGATAATAATAGTGGCATGTCAAGATTGCTTTGATTTAATAAAATACATGCTTATGTTTCTTTATTCTGAACTTAAAAAATGTGTTCATTCTGGTATGATAAAGGGTTTTGTTGGAACATTGTAAAAGATGATTTTTATTTTGAAAACTTGAACTAGATAAAGAATGACCTGAATGTTTATATCTATATTTTTCTTTTGTGTCCCTCATAGTGAGGGTATGTATACCGGTTCTCTCTTTGGAATGTAGTAGAGAGGGCTTGCTCATGGGTTTAACCCACTTGTTAATATTTCATGTCTCAGGCCGGTTCCATCACGAGGTTAGAGTCTTGGGGTTTGGTTGTGGCAGATATCTCCTCTCATTAGTTACAAAGTAGGAATTTATTCAAGTTCAAATTGTGAACTCTTTTGAGATTTTGGTTGTTAGTTTTAATTTAGAGTTAAAATTCTTGTTCTTTCTGGTTAAGGGGTCCTTGGGTTACGAGACTTCCAAATTGTATTACCAAATACTACTTTATTTATATAATGTTTCATTTATATTCAGAGGGACTTTCTATTCTGCTTTTAAAATTATTTCCTTCTGTCTTTTGTACTCTATGCTTGTTGCTATTAGTTGTGTATATCTCTCAGGTTTTGTGTATAAGACTGGCCACCTCATGCGCGGAATTTGTTAGGGGATATTTCATTTAGCAAATAGAAAATAAACTATTTTAGTATAATAGAAAAATTAGTATATATCAAAAGGGGAAACCACTAAAAAAGCCGAAACCAGTACTATCTAATTCCAACATCACTAAAATTCTCAAAAGCATCTAACATCTTGAAAGTGAAGATGGAAAAATCAAGACTAAAGTTACTTATCATTTGCACAATGAATAAAAAATGTATTAGCAATCTTTTATATAATAATAACTTCATGCATATGTAATGTAAAATCAATAGCTAGGAAAGAAGCTTAGATGCATAATAATGTTATCAACAACTTAGTTAATATCCAAAATTTAATTTTTCACCTACGTACAAAAAAAAAAATTGATGAAACAAGTCAGTACATAAAAATAAAGCTATTGTGAAACTTATAAAGTTAATAATTTTAAAAATATAACTACCTTACAAAAACTTTTTAATTCCATGGAAAACTATTACTTGAATAAGGAGATGCATTCATATGTGTTATTTCCATCAAGTATACATTCTTTTCTTGGTTATGCAAGATAAATGGAGGGCTCAATCTGGTTGTTTCAACTTTATGTATACAAGTGCAACTGTTATGCCCAACACTTTTGCATACACCATATTTTTGGGTCTTTTAGCAATCTCAAATGCAGAAGGATCCCAACTTGTAGAACTAGTTTCCTTTCTTTTCTTTGAACCCAATGGACGTCCTTTGCAAGGTTGAATATTAGGAGCAAAAATAATAGGAATGGAAGTATCAACAAGTTGAGCAATTTACCTCCGAGAGTCTTTCTTTTTAGTAAGTGGCATTTGTTAGAATTTATTGTGAAACTCCTTGAGAAGACCATCAATATGGTCTTCTTGATTACTAAAACCATCACCCATGTCAAAAAATAATCTATCAATTCTCCACTGTGGAAGTATATGAGCAATTTGCAAAATTAATTCTTTCTTGTCCCTTATCCTGTGTGCACAAAGAAGACCAATGGTACTTGAAAAATAATTTTTGCATGGAAGCAATGGAGTATCGGATTTGGCCAGCTCATATTGCTTATAAAGTTTCCCAAGCGCAAATCTAGAAACATGAGTAACAAGTTCTTTAAAGAAAGGAATGTCAAATTTATGTGGAATATGAACCTTTTCACTTGACAGCTTTGTTTTTATTTCTTGAAATTGATGTTCAATTGCAAGAGAATTTTTTTCTTTTACCTCTTGAAAATCACTGGTTGAAACTTAGAGATATCTCTTGAGCATTGCATATGCACCTTTAGCCCTTGAAGTGACACAATTTCCAAAATGTGCATATTTCTCTGTCCATGCATCTACAAATCTTTCTTTGAGGCAGTCAAGTGCTTTTGATGTAGCTTAGAATAGATACTTGTTCATTATACTGAATTTCAAAATGATTCCAAGCTTCACTAAATGTTGATTCATCAGGTGAGTTTATCAAACAAATTCAAATAGATAGAAATATATCTGTAACAGCCCGCGCAACCACATGATATGATATTGTTCGCTTTGGGCCTAAATCTGCATGGTTTTGCTTTTGGGTTTTACCCCAAAAGTCCTCATACCATTTGGAGAAAACACACTATATATAAATACATCCCCTTCTCCACACTCATGCGATGTGGGATTAAGCACCCTGTAGCTTGCCAGTGTGGTAGCTCACTCAGTGTCTCTTCTTGCACCTGCTCACATCACATCCACCCACAAGGGTCACTACAATCCACCCCCTAGGAGGCTTGACGTCCTCGTCGGCACACTTCTAGCTGGGCTCCAGCTTTGATACCATTTGTAGCAACCTGCTTTTTGTAATAGCCCACTCCACCACATGGAATGATATTGTCTACTTTGGGCCTAAGCCTACATGATTTTGCTATTGTGTTTTACCTCAAAAGACCTCATACCATTTATAGAGAACACACTATATATAAGCACATCCCCTTCTCCACACTACATATTGTTCAAATTGAAAAATGTAGGAGGTTTTGCGAACAACATGGGAGCTTTTGCACATTTTTTATATAGCGGGAGATTTTATGCACTTTACCCTTATTATATATTATTATGGTTAGTGTGTGCGTGCGCACGAGCACCGGTGTGCAATTCTATAATTTTAAGCTATCCCCTACATGATGAACTACAAAACCTTTGAAGACATCATTTATGCATTAATCACTTAATTTCATTCCGTATAAGCCCCATTAACTAGAACCATTCCTAATGGACCCATGGAAGTAGCTTCTATGCTTGCTTGGGTGCAAATGTAACCATGAGAGGAAGTTGGTTTTTTGTCTGATCTATACTAGGTGAAAAACTCCATTCAAGTCCCAAGTTATGGACTCCAAGGATTTATGTGCAACAAAGATAAAATTGTTAGCCTAGCTCATTCTTTTTTTATTTTTTATTTTTGTTGTGGAAGGTGTCCCCATCCCCTTCTAGGGCAGGATAAATCCATTTGGATTGGAGAAAACAAATAAACAAAGATAGGAGGAATATTGTTTTCACTCTTAAACATTAGAACTATCTAGTCATCTTTGCATGTCGATAGCCACCAACATGATGAGAAGTATGACCTTTGTTATGATGTCAATTGTTTTTTTATGTTATATTCCCTTCTGAAATTGGTACCACTACTTTATCTAAACTATTTTGTGTGTGTAATTGTGCATGCGTGATATTCTAGCTTTATAATCCATCACCATCGTAACATGTTGAATAGTGTATAACCTTTGTGTTTGATGTGTATTTTTTGTTGCATTGCTCTTGTTATTTTGTGTTATTGCAACTAAGGTTGTTTTTCATCTAAATATATAATGTTTGTATGTTTGCGTGCATGTGTGCATATGTGTGCATCGAAGTGTTTGTGCAATTCTAGCTTTCAACCCTTTAAGACCTATACATGGTTGTCAGTGCCCAAATTCCTTCACTCTTCAACACCTTAGAAGTGGAGCAAATAATTTTTGTTCCTTGTTTGTGCAATGCAGGTTCAGTTCCTGAAAGCAACCACTTTATGCAATTAAAGCTAAAGGTTAGGTTTTTATAAAGTTATTGTGTTACACCCCCTAATACTATCGATTAATAGGATCATCATGGGGTAATGACGCTAGCTTTGTTAGACTTTTATTTACCATGGCGTGGACTAGGGGTTCGTTTTGGCACATAACAGATTTGGAGACAATTTTTTGTACTTTGTGAATTTCTATTTAGATAATATTTATTTATGTACCTTTGAGATTTTGTAGCTTGTACGTATGCAAAAAAAAAAAAAACCTTATGGCATGAAATCGCATCAACTAAGAGACATGGATATGGATACAGTAAGACACGACATGGATACGTTGATACATCAAACTCTAAAAAAGTAGGACACAATCATAGCATGGACATGGCTAATATAAATATAAATTTTCATTTATATATCTATTAAATAAGATAATTTTCATTCATTATGATGTCTCTTTTTCTTAACTGAGCTATTTAGGCATTAAGTTTTTTAATCCTTTTGCTAAATTGATTTATTTGTACATTGATTGATGTAGGATCTTGAATCTTAGCATTTACAAATTTATATTAAGGAAGAAAGAACAAACTATTTTTTGGAAGATTCTAGAAGAAACTACTTTTATGCTCCGTTTGGTAAGAGGGATGGAATAATTGATGGAAGGGATAGAGGGAGGGATGGTGTCCATCCATCCTTTTGTTTGGTTGGGTGGAAGGGAAGGATGGGAGTTCTATTATTATTTTACCAATATATCTCTAAAAATATAAATTATCATATTTAAATGAGGATACTAATGTCTTTTTATTTTCATCTAACAAATATCCAACTTTTTCTCTCCTCTTTCACCCACTTTTGGATAGAAGCAAAATGGTGGGCCCAAATGGGTGCCTCATCCTTTCTCCTTTTCCTCTCTCTTCTACCAAACAATGGTAAACTTGCTTCATCCCTCGTCTATTCCGTCCTTCCCTTCCCTCCTACGAAGTGAATAATTAATGAAAGAAGAAAGAGAATGGATTTAATACGTGATATCAAACTACTCTTATTAGAGCACTCTACAAGTCATGTTTAAATTATGGAGAACTCAGAATTATTGGGACAATTTGGGGTTGAAGGTTTAACAATACTAGAACAATTAACATTCCTATTAATTTTCTTTTTTGAAGTAAATGTCTTTAGAAGCCAAAAAAATTGATAATTTTTATTATAAGTGTAAGTGATGTAAGATATATATTCTCAACACTAATAGCTTAATACTAGAGAGGAAGGAACAACTAAGAGAAATGAGATTGAAAGTTCTAAGAGAGAGAGAATGGAGAATAGGAGTGAGAAGCCTAGGCATTTTCAATAACACGAAAGAGAGTATGCATCTTGCATCACAACTAATATAAGCTTAGTCACTTGATCTATGATCGGATAGTTCTCTTCGAAGGTAAGTTTACGAGAGATTATGAGTAGTATCTTCAAATCTTTTTTGATATCATGTAAATCATTTTATTTTCTTGTGATAATTACATCATTTAAAAAGATTTGTGTGGCAGTGCTTTGCAGAACTAGGTTGACTGAGTTCATATTTTTTTTGGTTCGTATAATACTTCACTAGAGGACGTCTAATCCATTTTTTATGAAATTTATTTTTTCTAATATTAGGATTTCAATTAATACGCCATGTCATTAATTTGGAGATCTTTGTGATTGTTATATTTTGCAATGTATGCATACATCCTATCCTATTTCCTTAGTTAAATGCTACTGGAAAATCGAAAGAGAAGGACTTCTAGTAATATATGTTGATTTAGATAGGCATTTGTCTTCTCTCATTTAGGACGACAAATTGATGTCTTCCATTTTTTTGTGGGGTCCAGCATGTTTTCAATACTTAAATGCCCACATAGATGGGCCTCACATGAATGGATCATTGTGATTTATTAGATGAGAGTAAATGGAAACTGTTCATTTATACCCAGAAATGGAGGTTCCTATCTGGTCAAAATTACAATTGTAGGTGTTATGATAATGTTATTGGATTGACATTCTAATTTGGTCTATGATGTAGGAGAATGCAAGGGCAGAAGTAACATGGCTGTTTCTAGAGACACTGAGAGAGTTTTGTCAGATTAGTTGTTGGAAACTATTGGATTCTAGTCTATTCTGCGAAAAGAAATTGATTGAAGACCTGTCAAATTGTAAGTTTTTTTGTATTACCCCACCCCCTCTCTATGTGTGCGTGACTTTCTCTCTAATTACATTTTTTCTGCACTTTTCTCAAATTTGTGTCTAATTGATTTTGCTTTGAATTGAACTTTCCTTTTGGGAGTAAATAGTATAAATTCATGTGGTTTTCCTTTTTATACTTGTCCATCATTTTTTGTTTACTAATTTGTGGTATTTCTTTTCTTTCTTCTTGTTTTTGAAGAAGATGATCCCATTGCCACTCTTGGCTACATTAGTCCACAGACTTCTATTCCAATGCACAAGACAAAGCAAGCAGGAATTTGTCCTCCAGCTCAAATCAAGTTTTGGTAGAAGGAGGGAGTCCCACAACTTTCTCCTAAGCATTTACTTTCTACATAATTTTTAATATAATAAAATTACATGGATAAGCATTTTCATGCTTCTCACAAATATATTTTTTAGGATGCCATGTAGGGAATATTGTTGTCCTTAAGATGTCTCCCAAAGCATTAGAAAGATAAAATAATAACCGAGGTCGGCTCAACCCCCAGCCAAGGCTGCAGTAGTGTTTAAAAACAAATGCCCCTATTAGTTGGGGCAATTCCCAAACCCTTTTAGGCATTCAAAATAATCATTTTCATTGTTTTCCAATCTTGATCAACGATTTTTCAACAAAAAAATCATCTTAAACTCAAAATTTCACAATTCTAAACTCTTTTTCATGATTTTCATAGGAATCATCATTTTAAACTCTTTTTCCATGAATATCTAAAAACCATATCTTCAAAATATTCTAAACAATGTCACTTTCATTAATTTTCATAAAAATCACCCTTTTAAAGTCAAAATAAAGTTTTCATGAAAAAAATCATCCCTTAAATTGTATTAAATATATTTCTCAAAAGCCTTTTTTCTAAAATTCAAGATATCGCCAGCTTGTCATATTGTAGGTGCAAAATTTATGGGTATTGTTTCATTCTTGAGTGTTAAAACCAATTAGTGAAATGCATTGTTTATATTCCTAGCACAATAGGTGAAATTTTTTGAAGTACATGTTCAATTCCTTAGGTAGATATCTCTGTGTCAAATGAGCTTTTGAGATTAACAAGTCAAAAATGAAGGGATGAGAGGCCATTATTTTCTTTTTCCCAAGTTAATACAAATATCACCATTGATAACCTTTTTAAGCCAATTTTATTCCTTTCGTTAACCCAAGCGAGGGATCACTGTGACGAAGATAGTGAGATGATAATAGGCAAGAGCTTTAATACCAAAGTGATTATAGCTAAAAGGACAAGAGGCCCTCGTTTCTGCTATCCTACAATGATATATATCCATTGCTAACCCTTAGTGCGATGATGATAGTTCCTTTTATTATACCCACCGTTGATCACACCCCACACTGGGGCATATTTTATTGAGATATTACATTAGACTAGTAAAAGTTTTGATTACTATGTAATCTGAATTAAAATGAAGAGATGCCATCGTTTCTATTATCCATTATCTACTATGATTTCCATTGATGAACCCACAGAGCCTAGTTACATTTCTTCTTCTGAACCTACCAAGGATCATTACAAGTGCACTTGCACTGTTCACCTGTAACTCAAGCTAGGGCAACTTTGGATTGATTATTCCTTCACAATAAAGCACAAGACAAATAACAAGAAATGTGAAAGTAGAGAAGGCCTAATGATCTACCGAGGAAGAGCCGTAAACCTAAACATCTTGTGTTGGATTCTTACAAGGCGTTATAAAAGAAAGGCAAAAGTAAAGATGTGATTAAAGAATCTACTGGGGCAAGTCATAATCCCGGACGTCTTGGGTTCGATTCTTGCAAGGCATATGAAAACAAAGATGGTGGAGTGATTAAAAAATCTACCGGGACGAGCCATAAACCCGGACGTCTTGGATTCGATTCTCACTTGATGTCATAAAAGAACGGCAAAAGCAAAGATGACGATTAAAAAATCTACCAGGACGAGCTATAAACTTGGACGTCTTGGGTTCTATTCTCACTGGCCGTCATAAAAGTAATGTAAAGTAAGGGTTCCTATAGAACAAATGAAGATATTCAAATTTAGTTAATGCCCCGACCGCATGTCACCAAAGTATAAGAAGATTGAAGATGATCCTTGGTCTTTTACCCCCATTTCACATTAATTTTGAGCCTTTCCTATATTTTTCTTCATCACCTATAAGCCCATAGACCACATTACAACCCATATAAATTCTTCTCCGATTAAGGATGATTGCATAGTTTAAAAAACTTTTTTCTAAACTAACGTAGAAAACTTGCCCCAAGCTAGGGTAGTTTTCCTTTTATGGTAATAACGGTTTATGAACCCTGTGCTAATGTAATATCTTTGAGCCTTAATATCCTTTCCTTTAGCCTACATTACGGTCCAAATCAAAGACCTTGACGAAGATCATTTAGGATTGAAAGCTCTCGCATAACGAGCAAAATTTTCCGTAATTTCCCAAACTAGGGAGGTTTTTGAGTGATCCTTAGTTCATCACCCGATTATGTGTCGTATTTTGAGCCTAATATAACATTTGTTTCTCAAACCACTTTACCTAAGGCCTCGTTACAATCCCAAGTAAAGTCCTTTTTGATCAATGATGACTTGTTAACCAGGAAAGCTCAACGACATGTGGTTTGAAACTGAAAGAACAATACATGTCGACAAAAAATACTTATCATTTGTTTTTTTTAAAGATAAGCTTCATAGGTGTTTGGGAATATAGACAGTCAATCATATATCGGTTTGAATATGGTTGAATGAATGCTACTCATAAATTGACCACCTTTTTCAAGGATATCCCTTTTCAAATAAAAACATATTTTTCAAAGTAAATTTGTAAGTACTTTGAAAAAATGTTTAGAAACTCTTTAGGAAATTCATTGCAAAATGTCTTTTAAAAAAATTCTTCTTAAATTTTAAGTCCAGTTTTCCAAGAATCATTCACAATTTTCAAAACATCTTTGGCAAGACTCTTCTTAAATTGCTTTTTAAAAGCTTGTGTTTTCAAATTGCTCCTAGGTTTCCTTTAAGGTCATCTCTCAACAACCCATATTCTCGTATTCGACCCTTAGGATGAACTACGTTCGACTTGATTGACACCACGCCACTCATGGCTAGCTGGGATACGTAGGCAGCCTATATTTCAATTGGGTTCGGTCATACCATTATTTACTTTACTATTTTCTCCTTCTTTAAAATAATTATTTATCCCACCCTCAAACCAGCCCTTAGAGCTCCAACATATTTTCTCACATAGGCACCATAGGGTCCACCGCAAACACCAATATGGTCTGCTATCGACCAATGTGAGAATTTAAGCGGCTAGTATACTAGCTAGAATCAGTAGAATTTGCCCAACCATAGCCCTTTGGTAGATACAAGAGTCTTGTAACACAGCCCTTTAGTAGTGGAAGTCTAATTTTCAACTATCTTACTGTAAACTGACTGTCATTGTACTGATATTTTTCCTTTTTAAATTTTCTTTGTTTGAATCTAGCATCTAGGTTGAATAGTTGTCCACCACACATCTTTTCAGATATAATTTGTATGCACAGAGGATTTTGATAGTACGTTATATCTTTCAATGGCTCGGCTAAATATTTATATGTACTAAATGTTTGTGTCTGTGGTTGGTATTTGGTTTTTAAGCCATGACAACCATATGCTTTTATTTTTAGGGTATACAACCTCATGCATTATGATTGTTGCATTACTAGGTATTTATATTAGAGAAAATGTCGTCTTTGAAATAGTTTGAACCTTCTAAGTAGGATGTTGCGTCTTACATTTTTGTTCTATGTTGTTTATTTGTTTGTACCTGTTTAACAGTCGATGATTTAATTACGTTGCTGTCAGGACTACTTTTTATGTCATCATTTTTTTTTATTTGGGGCTGAATTTTTATTTAATCTCTCAACACATCATCTCTATATGATTGTTTTTATTTATTTATTTTTTTGTATTGTTTTTGTAATTCTTTTTAGAATGTCCTATCATTCTTCTTCTTCTTTTTTGCCTACATGTTGAGCATTACTCGTGTGGAATGTTGTGTATCTATTGCACCTCTCTCGTGTGTGGCAATTAATTTTAAATTTTACTATGGTAAATGTCTCAGTTTCTGCATGTCTATCTCAATTTTTACGGGCCTAACTTTTGAGATTCGAGGGAAGGTCTTGTTACCTTTTGAAGAAAATCCTTATAGAAAATTGGTGTTAGATTTGATAAGCCTATACATGATAGAATTGACCTACGGGATCTCTGTGATGCGGATCATGGATTCTTCTATAAGGTAAGACCCTAATTTGCTATTATTTTCCACATGCTCATGACTTTAGAAATTTGGTTATGTCTTCAATATTGCTTAGTCCCATTCTTCCATTCTCTCTCTAGTTAGTGATTTTCACTTGGAAACCCTGGTTCAGAAGATCTAGACAAGTTACTCATCAGCATGTTATTTGAGGTAGGCCTTATATTTTGTTCAAGTAATTTGGTTTCTTATGTTTCAGTTTTGCGATTTATCATCATTTCATTAAATACATTTTAAGTTTCACTATTATATGTATATATATTTTATCAGATTGTGTTCAGTGAAAGCCGGAATTCATCGTTTATTTTGTTTATGATAAATTCTGAGAAGTCCATTGTTGAATTCATAATCATATTCAACATATAAGAGCAGGCTTGAAAACCTCCTTGATAACGTTCTCATAATTGGTTTGTGCACTCAAACTGACAATCGTAAGGAAAAGGTAATGGTTGCCTGATTTCATGGAGTTAGCTACCATGGGGACATTAGTTTGTTCTTTAATTCTATTGGATGATATATCTGTTACCCTTAAGTTAAAATGCAAAGGTGATATAGACTTTATGAGTATGAGTTCTAATAATGATGTAGAAGAAAACTTCAATCAACAAAATGCTTTCTAATATTGACATATATAAAATCAAATGGTGTTAAGCCTTTGAAAGTCTAATTTGTTGCGCTGTTTCTCTCAACATCAACAGTTGTGCATACCCATAGTGAAAATAACCAAAAGTGTCTTCTCCAAAAAGTAAAAGATTGGACCTCATTTTTCTTTTAGTTTCTATCTTTTTGCCTTTCTTTCTCATGCATGTGCGCACGAGCACGCACACACACTTTTTCTATATGTACAATTGAGTAGAGTCTCATTTATGTTTCAAAAATGTTGTATATTATATGTTTTATGTAAATTTTATATAAAAAAAGGAAAAGCAAGCTCGGTTGTTGGTCTTTTTTGTTGTGTTGATTTCTTACCCGAAAAAATTTCATGTACTGGATTACATGATATGTCCTGTGGGTCTCTATCACTGAAGTGTCCTGATACCACGCATTGAACTTTTGACACAATATCAGTTTATTTTTATTTTTTTGAGATATATTAATGGTGATCGTTTTTGAATTGACAGGGAACAAACAATTTACACACTTTTTCTATCTCTATCTCTACAAAATGAGTAGAGTCTCATTTATGTTTGAAAAATATTTCATATTATATGTTTTATGTAAATTTTATATTAAGAAAAGGAAAAGCAAGCTCTATTGTTCTTTTTTTTGTTGTGTTGATTTTTACGTGGATATTTTTCATTTTCTGGATTACATGATATGCCCTGTGGGTCTCTATCACTGAAGTGTCCTGACACCACACATTGACTTTTGACACTATATCATTATTTTTATTTTATTGAGAGATATTTATGATGATCGTGCTTGAGAACAATCAATTTTTTAGTGCACGATTGCCAATCTATTTGACGAATACAAATTCTTCCCAAATACCTGAAAGGCCGCTCAAAATTGCTGATGTTATCTTCAGTTGGGTTCCATAGAACTTGGAGTCCATATGTCCGACTGGTTTCATGTTTTTAATTTCCTCTTACATTTTTTACTATTACAATTTTGATTTAAATTCTATCACTGGTTTGCTTTAGTTTGTAGGCTACTCATGCAACTATTCATCTTTTTCTTCATATTTCACTTGTTAGCCGGAGTTAATAAGATATTTCATACTTGTACAATTTGTTAATATTAGTCATTGACAGAAATGCCCCTTAGAAACAAACTTTCCACATATAGTACCGAACTGCCCTCTTCTTTTAGAAACTGATGCACAAGCTGCAAGGGCAGTAAAGTCAATGTGAATAATGACAGAAAAGTTTTTTCTAGAAGAATTTAAGCTGAGAGAATGTTTTTGAGTGCTAAAAAATTACAGAAATGCCCTTCAAGCTCAAGGGCTGCCAGCTCTATTTGAAAAGAAATAAGAATTCTACAAATTGAATTTGAGTCCTTTTGACATTAAAAGAGCAAACTAAGACAGGACATAAACCAACACAACCATGTTACAATGTTGTGGGTCCTGCATCAAATAAGATGCGTCAATCTTGTGATGCCAAAAATATTGAATGTGTTCTCTTGCTGGAGTGGTGTGTTTTTTCTATTTGTTAGAACAAAGCTCTAACAAATGTTGTCTCTGAAAAAAGATGAATTTGAATCTACAGAGATAAAGGATTAAGCTCCCAGTGCCCATGGAAGCAAGGAAGTCCCTCAATTTGAGGCCACAATATTTTTCTTCTTTTATTCTTCCATTTTATTTTAACATTTTTTTTCTAATTGTTGAACAGTTGTCCACCACACCCCTTTTCAAATATAATGTCTATGCACTGAGGATTTTAACCATAAATTATATCTTTTAATGGCTCGGCCAAATACTTATGCATATTGTATGGTTGTGGTTGTGCGTATTGTGTTTGTGGTTGGTACTTGGTACTTGGTTTTTTAGCCATGACAACCAGATGCTTTTATTTTTAGGGTGAACAACCTCATGCATTTTGATTGTGGCATTACTAGGTATTTATATTAGATAACAGGTCATCTTTGAAATATTTTGCACCTTCCACAATAGAATGTTGCGTCTTTACATTTTTGTTCTATGCTATTGTATTTGTTTAATAGTCAATGATTTAATTGCGTTCTTTATGTAGTTTTCAGCAGCATCAGAGATTCAGGACAAGATATCATTTCTTATTAATAATTTATCTACTTCAAATATTGAAGCTAAGGCGAAAGAATTTATTGACCTTTTGAAAGAGCAATATTATACCTGGTTTGTGCAGCATATGGTGATGAAAAGGTGAGAGTGTATGAGCCTATGAGGTATCTATGTTTCTTTTATACACACGTGTCGATATCATGAATTTAACATAGTATAAAAAATTGCTATCTTTTCTGCCTTAGGAGCGAATCTCTCTAGTGATGTTAATATCAATGCAACCAATGTTTATTAACAATTCAGATTCAGCAGTTGCATCTTTGTTCTTGTTTTGTACATGCACGTGTGTATTATGATATGCATTGTATTGTTTAATAGTTTTATTTACCAGCCCGATCTATCACCCACTTCTCTGCTTTTTGTTACATTTGGATGACAGTTTCATGGTCTTCTTAATTTCTTAACAGAGCAAGCATTGAGCTGAATTTTCATGACTTGTACTTGAAGTTCCTAGAAAAATTTGATTCAAAGGCTTTGAACAAAGAGATTGTCCAGGCCACTTATGAGAACTGGAAGCTTCATATCCTGAAACTATTTTAATTCATGCCTTTGGATGTAGTTTTTAGTGGAAGCCTATATTGCTTCAATGTATTCTTTCAGGTTCTTTTGGGGTCAGAGCTTATAAAATCAAGTTCAGAAGAGCGTTTACTGCATAAGAATTTGGGAAGCTGGCTTGGGAAAATTACAATAGGCAGGAATCAAGTTTTAAGGGCACATGAGATTGACCCCAAATCTTTGATCATAGAGGTCAGTTTTTTTGTCGATGTAATCATCTTGGAGTTGATATTTTTCTAATTTAAAATTTCATCGTCTTTCATTTGCTCTTTTAGAACTGGTTGTCACTCCTTCCTACATGACCTGATCAATTTGATTAGGCACTCACCCTCTTTTTCATTGTTCAACTTGGTCTTCCATTTTTTTTTCACTAACAGGCATATGAGAGAGGTTTGATGATTGCAGTAATTCTATTCAACTCCAAGGTATAGCTATTATGGAAGTTGATGTGTATGCTCTAAACTTTAGTGTTGTAATATATATGTCCTATATTTTTGCTACAGATTTTGGAGCCCTGCCAAAACAGTATGGCATATAAACCTCCTAATCCTTGGACCAGGTTATTCTTGGATTATTGGCTAAGATATATGCAATGCCAAATTTAAAAATGAACCTGAAGTTTGACATCGAGGTGTGTAGTCTATATTTATTAATTTGAATTTTACTTGTGGAATATCTATCTGAAATGTTTGATAATTTAGTCATATATTTCTCTAACACTTTTCGCATTTCAGGTCCTGTTCAAAAACCTTGGTAAGGATTTGAAGGGTGTAACTCCAACTTGTCTTCTCAAGGACAGGGTAAGGCAAGTCAAAGGAAATCCTGATTTTTTCACCAAAGATGTGGGGGCATCCCAACCACAGATGGTTGGTGATGTTAAATCTGGTGGTCTATTATCTACACTGAATCAAGTTGAGCTACCACTTGAGGTTTCCAGAAGATCTCATCCTGGTGGCCATTCACATATATTATCGCAGGTTCGTATTGGTTTTGTGATTCCTTGTTGCATGTAACTTGCCATCGCACATTGTCAGTATCTTAATGTTCAAACTATTTGGTGGACAGTATGCTACCCTCTCCATTTTACGTCTGGTACGCTGATGGAGGATGAAAATCTAACTGCTTTAGGCTTATCTGATCAGCTTCCTCCTGCTCAAGGAATTCTACATCGACAAGCACCATTTTTCATTAGTCAGGTATGGTTGCAGTTGCTTCCTCCATTCATCTTGTACTCATTGATTGACTACTATTATATGCTGTTGATCCTTTTTGCAGCTTCCCACGCCAGCTTCTAATAACGAACAACAGTACATTGTTAACACTAAGCTCCATGCGTTAGGCCTGTGCTTGCACTTTCAAAGGTTTGATATATTTTTTTTCTTTTTATTTGTGTAGGCGTGCATTAGTTTATTTATTCTCTCAAGTGCTTTGTATTCAATGTAATTTATTAAAAAACCAAGGCTGGAATAGTAGCATCCATTCGTTTTGCATAACCTGAAACATTATTTAGAAATTGTATATAAAGCCGAAAAAGGTATCCATCTTTGTATATGGCTTCAAGGTGGTTTGTATTCTTATTCCATATATCTCTCACTCTTACATTTATGAGCACATACACAGAAGATCAGTATTCAGTAGACAGTTGTCAAACCACAAGCCATGTGAGGGCAAATTCACTTTTCAAATGGTTTATCCTGTGATCTTTTTATCAAGGTTTTAATTCTTATTCTTCATTTCTTTTTTATTTTTCCTTCATAAGGAAATTCTTGATAAGAATTCAAAAATGTGTATAGAACTGTAAATTGAGAGGGAGAAAATCTTGTTGAATTACTACAAGTGCAAAATCTTCACCTGTTTATTTATTTTGAAAATTTGATAAGCCACATGTGAAAAAATATAGATAAAGAAGTGCCTGCCACCTGTAAAATTCCAGGATGTTTAAACTTCAGACGAATTTACAAGCTGTGAAATTTTTTTTGTGAGTTTTGATGAACTCTAACACTTCTGTTAGGTTTAGTCACATGAATATATAAGGGGTCTTCTGTTTAACTCTCTTTTTTTTTTAACAGTCTTTTTTTGTTGAATAATGAATATAATTATGTTATTATTTTATAGTCGTATCATTGCTGTGTCCACGTTCGTGTTTTGTATTTTTAGAATTTCACATGTCGTCGTGTTCGTGTTGTATCCATGCCCGTGTCCGCGCTTCTTAGCTGAATCATGTTTTTGGTGAAGGGTTTTCCAAAAGTTATGTCGCTGGTATGCTATTTGATCAATTCTTAGCTCTTTTGAGTAGGTGTGTTTGGGGCTCTTCTGTCCCAGCCTTTGAATTGTGTTTGGGGTTTGCTGGGTTTTAGTTTTGGTGCCAATTCTAGTTTGTTGGTTGTGTTTAGCTTTAGTTAGTTTGGGCTGTTTGATATGTTGGTGCTGTTTGATTTTGTTTGTTAGGATTTTTAAGCCAAGTTAGTTGTTCTTATTAAATATTTTTCATCAATAAAATTATCTTGCATATTCCAATAAAAAAAGGGTAAAATATATTGACCTACCTTGAGGTTTGACCTAATTACACCCGGCATCAAACTATTGGATTTTGTTACAATGACCTCCCCTAAGGTTTGCTCCGTTAGACAAAGACCCCCCTCCGTCCAAAATTCTGTTAGTTTTGTCAAAAAATTTCGGGTAATTTACACTGACCTCCCCTGAGGTTTGGGGTAATTACACTAACATCCCCTGAGGTTTGGCCTAATTAATATTTAATATATTATTTTAATTTTTATAATATAAATATATAAATATTTATTATATATAATATTTTAATAATATTATATATAATATTAAGATGTAATTATTAACATTATATAATATTATAATGTTAATATAAAAAAATATAGAGGTAAATGCATTTTTGAATTAGATTTTTTTTGACAATTTAGATTTTCAAAATATCCATTTTGTCTTTGAAGCATATGTAAAGACATTGTTATGCTCTTGGAAATTCTTCTGAAATTACCTAAATACCCTCATTCTAACAAAATGCAATGAGCAAAAATACCCTCATTAACAATTTAAAAAGTCTCTCTCTTCATCTTCATCTTGTTGGCCTTTATAGATTTCGATCATGGAGGATTTGAGTTGGTAAGAGAATATTAGAGAGAGGAGAAGAGAGTTTTAGAGAGGGATTGACATGAAAAAGAAAGCAAGGAATAAAAAATAGGACATAATGATCTTTCTATTTTATACGATTTGTTTTTTTAAAAAATCATTAGAAAGCATTAAAATAATAGAAAAATAGAAATATATATATATATATTCTTTTTTAAAAAAAGAGTCCAACCTTGTGAACATATATTATTTAAACCTAAGATGGGTGAAATGTCTATTCTACCCTTAATATTATATTGATATAAAAATTAAAATATTCATATATATAATATTATATAATTAAAATATATTTTTGCCCATCTTAATTATATATATACATATAAATATTTTAATTATATAATATTATATATATATATATAATATTAAGATGTAATTATATATAATAAATATTTAATATTTATATTATAAAAATTAAAATATTATTTTAAATTTTAAATATTAATTAATTAGGCCAAATCTCAGGGGACGTCAGTGTAATTTACACCAAACCTCAGTGGAGGTTAGTGTAAATTACCCAAATTTTTTTGACAAAACTAACAGAATTTTGGACGGAGGGGGGTCTTTGTCTAACGGAGCAAACCTCAGGGGAGGTCATTGTAATAAAATCTAATAGTTTGATACCGGGTGTAATTAGGCCAAATCTCAGGGGAGGTCAGTGTATTTTACACTAAAAAGAAAACCAAATAAAAGGAAGTGTATCATTCATTCACTAATATGGTAAAAGTAAGTTATCGAGGAAAAAAAATATATATATGGTAAATGCAATTTGGACAAAAAATAGCATTCACCGTGGGTCAGAAGTGCTGTAAAAAGGATTTCAAATTAATAACACGGATCATGATTGCTAGTAAAAACTAATCTCATTACTTAGACTAAAGTGCTGTCTTATTTCTCTGCGTGCAAAGAAAATCATCGCTCTTAGGGGAGGGTTAGTCCCTTTCAAATCCCATCCCGTCCTGTCTTGTTTAAGTTTCGTCGCTCTTAACTCCTCTTAAAACTATTTAGTAAACAATCTTGAAACTGTAGTAACCGTTGTGGACGGGTATGAGTGGGCGGGTGAGAAGACAGACACTGGGCTGAACTACCACACTGACAGGGTACAGGGTGTTCAATCCCACATCGCCTGGGTGTGAAAAATGGGGATGTGCTTATATGTAATATGTTCTCTTCAAATGGTATGAGGCCTTTTGGGGTAAAACCTAAGAACAAAACCGTGCGGGCTCAGGCCCAAAGTGGACAATATCATACTATGTGTTGGAGCGGGTATTACAATTGGTATCAGAGCCTGAACCCAGCTAGAAGTGTGCCGACAATGACGTCGGGCCTTGTAGAGGGGTGGATTGTAGTAACCCTTGTGCGAAGACAGACACTGGATTGAGCTACCACACTGACAGGGTACAGGGTGCTCAATCCTACATCGCCTGGGTGTGAAAAAGGGGATGTGCTTATATGTAGTATATTCTCTTCAAATGGTATGAGGCCTTTTGGGGTAAAACCTAAGAACAAAATCGTGCGGGCTCAGGCCCAAAGTGGACAATATCATACTATGTGTTGGAGCGGGTATTACAATTGGTATCAGAGCCTGAACCCAGTCAAAAGTGTGCCGACAATGACGTCGGTGGATTGTAGTAACCCTTGTGGATGTGTGTGAGTGGGCAAGTGCGAAGACAGACACTGGACTGAACTACCACACTAATAGGGTACAGGGTGCTCAATCCTACATCGCCTAGGTGTGAAAAAGGGGATGTGCTTATATGTAGTATATTCTCTTCAAATGGTATGAGGCCTTTTAGGATAAAATTCGAAATATCATACCATGTGTTGGAGCGGGGTATTACAGTAACTCTCTATTCAGACCCATTTAAATTCTTCCGTCCTAATTAATTTCAATTCAATTTTTTTCTAATTTTTTCACTTAAATCTTTAAAACTTGTATTTAGAAATATAAACCAAATAATTTCAAAATTTACAGACTTGTATCAAATTAACAAAATAAACATGGATAAGTTACACTCACACCCTCTAAAAGTAAACCGACCAACCATATACCAGCTGTTAGCTTTTCTACTAGTAATCGGCTGCCAAATTACTAAATGTATAGCAGGGGGTTGCATCTTTTAGAGGCGGTTTTGACTGCCCTATTATATACCCTTATTTCTTTTAGTGCAACTGCCTCCACTAGAACAAGTTATGGGTTAAACAAGCAAACGCAAGTGTTGAACTGCAATAACAGCTATAGCCCAAAACTGAAACTATTCCTCCAACCTCTTAATGCGCTCGGGAACCAAATTGACTCGCAACACTAAAACCAATTCGATAATGTTGATTTCTTGCAGACTTTAATTGGTACATCTTATGGCAGACTCGATTAAAGATAACTTCAATTGTTTGTATGTGACCAAGCATTACTCTGACCTCTTTTGAGTAACGTTGATTTCCAATTCTGTTTGTATATTAACACTAAAACCAAGTTAAGATTGATTATATGACATTACTCAAAAGATTAATGTCTTAATTATTAGTGGCCATGATTGTATATGACCCTGATAAATCCATGGATAGAACTTATTCAAAATTGACTTACAGGAAGAGGGTGCCCATAGTTATATACATTGCATATTTCAAATATATTCAGGAAATGTGAGACTATGCTAACATTCTCCCTCAGCGCCAGTATAATACCCCGCTCCAAAACATGGTATGATATTATCCGCTTTGGGCCTAAGCCCGCACGGTTTTGCTACTGGGTTTTACCCCAAAAGGCTTCATACCTTTTGAAGAGAACATACTACATATAAGCACATTCCCTTTTCCAAACCCAGGCGATGTGGGATTGAGCACCCTGTACCCTGTCAGTGTGGTAGCTCAGTCCAGTGTCTGTCTTCGCACCCGCCCACTCACACCTGTTCACAAGGGTTACTATAGCCAGGGTCGGAGATACTTGGCTCTCCCCCTCGACGCAGGAAAAGAGATACGAATCTGACTAATCCCTGTGCTACACTTGCTCTGATACCATATAAGAATTACAAAGAAAGAAAAGAAGAGATAAAAAGGGGTTAGAATTTTTATTACAATCTGAATGCAAAGTTACAAATATGAAAACCTGAGAATACATAGTCTAACAAACAAAATAAAGTAAGTAAAAGACTATTCTACCCTTGCTAAATATAATAAATCTAATAAACCCAAGTCTTGATTTCTCCCGTTACCATCCCAAGGATCAGTAGAAAAGATTTCAGGACTAAATTGATCACTTTGAATTGCATGCAAGTTGTTGTATCACATAATTAACTGATTTCAGAAACCAAAACACATTCTAAAACAGGCTCTTTGTTATACAAAAACAGAACCAAATTAAGTCACATCACTACAAGTAATACATTGATGCCTGGGATGAACACACTGAACTTTTAGATTCCAAGGAACCATTTCCAAACCCCCCCCCCCCCCCCCCAAAAGCAAACAACTAACGTTAATTTGAAAATTTTCACAAATAATTAGAGAATTATTTGCGACTTGACCGAACTTCTGCAAAATCTGCAAACTAGTGAAATATATGATATAGGATACAAAAGCTTACTAAAAAGGTCACATGAAACTGGAGTGACTTTCTCTACAACATTGCAGTCTTTATACTATTAGATAAAACTATAAAAACATATTCAGAAGGCTTGGGGAAGCTCATATGAACTACAATGATAAAAAGTATAGGCCAAAAAGGACTGCTTAATTCAGTACTAGTACCATAGGAAATTGGTAAGGATATATGTTTGGGAATTTCCTCTTCAATTTCTTGGCTTTAGGATTGCTTGCATTGGATGGAGCTTATGAGAGGTGAGTACAAGGGTATCAACATTTTCTTCCTCCCCATCCCTCAGTCTCCACTCAAATTCTTGTATGAGTCTACCAATTGTGGTGCAGGAAATTAACATGGCTTTAGGAGCACCTGCACATACCCTCTTTCCCCCTCCAAAGGCCATTGTCTTGTGCAAGTCCATGGGATCATACTTGCCGTCAAGAAATCTCTCGGGGTTCCACTCTTCAGGGTTCTCCCACTGTTTCTTGTCCATGTTGCATCCATAAATGTTTATAGCAATCTAAGAATGAAGCTCAAATTAATTAAGTTAGAAATTAATTAAGATGGAAATGCAGGCAAAAAATGCAAGAGGTCAGAAAGAAGAGTAGTCAACCTCACTTCCAGCAGGAATATAGTATCCTCCTAGTTGGGTATCTTCATGCACATATCGAAGAGGAACAATTGGAGTAGGACTGTGCTTTCTCAAAGTTTCATGGAAAACAGCAGACAAGTATGGGAGCTGACTCAAATTTTCCTCTGTAATCTTGTTTGACCCACAGACATTTTTTATCTCTTGATAGAGATGATCCTGTTGGAATTAAGATTGAATTAATCAAAATATATCATGCACTAGTAGAGTACGCACGAAGAACATGTAAAATGAAGATGATGTATTGATTGGAGAGAGAGAGAGAGAGAGAGAGAGGGGAGTACGTGATAATAGATATTGAAATTCAGTGACTAAAACAACCTGCCGCATTGGATCTTTAGCAAGTTCATACATAGCCCATTCTGTGGTGACTAAAGTAGTGTCTGATGTTTCAATAATGACCTCCCAAAGCAACATCCCAATTTGTTTCTCTGATAGTGTTTTTGCTTCAGATAACAAATAATCAAGATAACAGTTCATTTCCTGCTTTAAGAGCCAGCCAAGTTATGTTAACTACTAAGCAACAGAAGAAGTTATATATATATATATATATATATATGTTAACTACTACTATGTAATTGAAAAGACTTGAAACATGAGTAACAATTTAAGGCAAGAGTAAGTATATATACCTCCCCAAAAGCGATTCCTTGTCTCTGCTGGCTCATCAGGGCCTTCATCACTGCCTGCCTGCGTAAATCCATTAGCTCGATTTTCATTTCAAATTCTTTATTTGAAATCCAACTTAGATATGGGAAAAAATCTCTCCAGTCCACGTCAATAGCACCCGCCATTGGGTCAATCACTAAAACCTTAAAGATCTCCTCGCTTGACAAAGTGGTTCCAAGCTCCTCCACATAAATGGATTCCACATCCTTCCCCAAAGCCTGCAAATGCCATTCATTCATTTTTTTTCTCAATATTATTGATTTTTGGTTCACTATTCTAAGCAGAGGCGTAGCCAGAGACACTAGTGGGTACATTAGCACTCACTTAATTCTATAATTTTTTTTTGGATAAAATACACTGACCTCCCCGATGTTTGACCTAATTACATCTGACATCAAATTATTGAATTTTGTTACAATGACCTCCCCTGAGGTTTGTTCCTTTAGACAAAGACTCCCTCCATCCAAAATTCTGTTAGTTTTGTCAAAAAATTTAGGGTAATTTACACTGACCTCCCCTGAGGTTTGGGGTAATTACACTAACCTCCCCTGAGGTTTGGCCTAACTAATATTTAATATAATATTTTAATTTTTATAATATAAATATATAAATATTTATTATATATAATATTTTAATAATATTATATATAATATTAAGATGTAATTATTAACATTATATAATATTATATAATGTTAATATAAAAAAATATAGAGGTAAAGGCATTTTTGAATAAGATTTTTCTTGACAATTTAAATTTTCAAAATATCCATTTTGTCCTTGAAGCATATGTAAAGACATTGTTATCCTCTTGGAAATTCTTTTAAAATTACCTAAATACCCTCATTCTAATAAAATGCAATTAGCAAAAATACCCTCATTAATAATTTAAAAAGTCTCTCTCTTCATCTTCATCTTATTAGCCTTTACAGATTTCGATCATGGAGGATTTGAGTTGGTAAGAGAATATTAGAGAGAGGAGAAGAGAGTTTTAGAGAGGGATTGACATGAAAAAGAAAGCAAGGAATAAAAGATAAGGCATAATGGTCTTTCTATTTTATACGATTTATTTTTTTAAAAAATAATTAAAAGCATTAAAATAATAGAAAAATAGAAATATATATATATATATATATATATATATATATATATTCTTTTTTTAAAAAAGAGTCCAACCTTGTGATGGGTGAAATGTCTATTCTACCCTTAATATTATATTGATATAAAAATTAAAATATTTATATATATAATATTATATAATTAAAATATACTTTTGCCCATCTTAATTATATATATACATATAAATATTTTAATTATATAATATTATATATATATATAATATTAAGATGTAATTATTAACATTATATAATGTAATATAATATTATATATATATTAGGTTAACATTGTATAATATTATATAATGTTAATAATTACATCTTAATATTATATATAATATTATTAAAATATTATATATAATAAATATTTAATATTTATATTATAAAAATTATAATATTATATTAAATATTAAATATTAATTAATTAGGCCACAACTCAGGGGAGGTCAGTGTAATTTACATCAAACCTCAGAGGAGGTCAGTGTAAATTAACCTAAATTTTTTGACAAAACTAACAGAATTTTGGACGGAAGGGGATCTTTGTCTAACGGAGCAAACCTCAGGGGAGGTCATTGTAACAAAATTCAATAGTTTGATGCCGGGTGTAATTAAGTCAAACCTCAGGGGAGGTCAGTATATTTTTATATATAGTAAATGCAATTTTTTGGAGTTTAGAATTGTAATGACCTATTAAATTTCGAGTGATATACCCACTCAGTTTTATAAAAAATAAATTATGACCCGAGTTTTTTCATTCGTACTCACTTATACAAATTCCTGGCTACGCACAACTTCTAAGTACAATATATAAGTTAATTACAAGATGATGGCTTCTTATATATATATATATATATATATAGATAGATATATAATGATATTGGGAAAGCTCACTTCTTTCATTGCTAATCCAAAAAGTTCAGACTTGAAGATGCTACTGAGTCTTACAGCTTCAAGTGGACAATTCTTGACATGAGCATGAAAATGTTGTGAAATATTTTCAATCAAGGTGTCTCTGTGGCCTCGGTGTTGCTTCTGATATATATTCATCAGAAATATATATGTTCAAGAAATTAATAATAGTAAATCGTTTATTCAAAAAAAGGAAATGGGAATTGAACAACCCCACTTATGGATAACTTTTGCAGCACGAACCAGAGCATTTGGTCCCAATAGATGTGTGAGTATATGTCGTTTTACGGTTTTATGGAACTCGTTATAATCACTTGTTGCAACCATGCATTTATCGAATGTAAGGATCTTCAATGCTTTCGATAACTTTCTTGTTGATATGGATGAAAATCTGGTCACCGTAGCCTGAAACAAACAAAAAGGTTTGAGTTGCAACCCTATTGCTGGTGTTTTATAATGAAAATATATAATAGTCCATATGGAAACTATTTCTAAAAAGAGAGTTAGAAAAGCAATTTCAGGAAACTCTATATTTAATTATATGAAAACTATTTCTGAAATTTATCTTTTACCCTTTTTGAGTCACATGATTTAAGATATATTTCCTTTATTCTCTTTCCTAAACTAATACTATCAATTTTCTTTTCCTTCTGACTATGCTTCCCAAAAGCGCTTTGTAGGAGTAACAAAGAGATGAAAAGGAAAACATAAAAAATAAAAAAAATAAAAAAAAGTCAACCACGTGGCATGTTCATGTCACGCCGTGTCAAAAAATCACAAAAATATAGAGGACTCATAATTTGATTATATAGTAAATTAATGAGACGACCCTGGCCATAGCTAGCTTTTCCTAGTGTCTGGTACATATCTTCTGTGAAATGACAAAGCCATCCTCTGTTCAGTTAAGGATAGAGCACTGTTGATTGATGTCCAAAGGAGAGAGAAACACACACACACACATATATATATATATAGACAGAGAGAGAGTGTGATTACCTCCTTGACAACATCATTAGAGTTGAGAACAACAACAGTGTTGGCACCAGTTTTGATGGAATAGACTGGTCCATAAATCTCAGCCCACTTGCTAAAAGTTTTGTGTGGTTTCTTCTCTTTCAGTTGCAGCAGATTTCCGATCACCGGCCACCCTGGTACCTCTGCACCCAATCCAAATCTATATAAATTAATACACACACACACATATATATATGAAGACACTGATAAAAAGAAAAAAAAGAAGATGAGTAGTTTTACCAGGCAGAGTTAGGAGATTGGGGTGTCTCTTCTTATGATCATTGACATACCCTCTAATGAACCATATTGAAATACCACCCAGAGCAATTGCTGGACCACCCACAGCAACTGCTGTTCCCAAAGCCATTGGTTGAAGACTTAGAATAGCCTCAGTAAACGCCATTGAAACTATTGCAAAGAAGAGAGAGAGAGAGAGAGAGAGAGAGAGAGGTGCTCGGTTAATGCTTTTGTTATATGCTGTATCCCACTACATTAATCCATATAAAGTGATGAACATTGAGAGGGGTGTGACATTAATTGATTATAGATGGATATATATAATAGTATGGGAATTGTTGGAAATTGATCTCCACGAGGTTGGGTATATGAAGACAAAGAGCACGTTTTGTCGTTTAGTGATGGTTAAGGTAGACCCAACAGATATGGAATATCCTGTTTAATGAAAAGCCCGGATGTAAATAATAGGAAGAGGAGTGCTAAGCGTATAACAAATATTGGGTTTTAAATTTAAGGTGGAAATGAGATTTTTGTGGTTTTATCAATTTTAAAAATATGTTTCAAAATTATGTTTTATTGTTTTTTATCAAAAAAATATTTTTTAAAATTTTAAAAAATTTCAGAATGATTAAATAGAGTTCTTAGAGCATGAGCAACGGACTGGGCAGACACAAGTCTGGCCAGCAATCATCACTGTAGCCAAACACCACATTGGTTAAATTTGCGGGACCCACAGTTGATTCGTTTACCGGTTGGCCGGATTTGGCCAACCATATAGCCAACCAAAGGCTTAGTTTATTATTTTTTTTCTAACTTTTATAGAAGTTTGTGCATATATATATATATATATATATATATATATATCATTCACTTAAATCTCAATAACTTTCACTACAAATTGAATTTTTTGATGAAACTAATTCTGTTAGAAAGATAATTTCGAGAACTTTAATTTGAGTAAAAGTTAGGCTATTTTTTGACTTAAAACAAAAAAATTATGAATTTTTCAAGTTAAAAAATATAATTTTTTTTAATATAAATATGTATATACATAAAATTTTTGATTAATTTAATTATGTGAGTAGTGAAAATCTGGAGAACCTGTCGTGGAGTCAAAATTTAAAGATTATGATGTGGCTGGCTAAAATTCAAATCTAGAGAACTTGTTGTGGAGTTAAATTTTAGAGATCTGGACATGATGATGTGGCTGGCTAAAATGCTGAGGTGGCTGGCTAAAATTCAAATTTGGCGAACCAAATTTGGCTAACCCATAGTGGATGCTCTTAGAAGCAGAATGCCCGAAAACCTATATTAGAGTTAGGTTTAGACTCCTTCGAATATTTGGGTACATTGGAGGTTTGGTTGTGTATTTGCTCTTATAATGGATGATTGTATTATTTTATTTTTCTTAACTGTTTTCTCCTTGAAATTGTATTATTTTATTTTTCTTAACTGTTTTCTCCTTGAAATTGTATTATTTTATTTTTCTTAACTGTTTTCTCCTTGAAGTTATAATTGTCCATGATACACTTGGTTTAGTTTATTTGTGAATGAGTTATCTCTTTGTGATGATTGGATACCCGATAATTTAAATCCTTATATCTTGTGCATTTTCAATAATTGTGTACCTTATTTTTATTCATGTATTAAGTTGGTTTGGGAGGCATGTAAGGATTGCCGGAGAATGTTAGGGTTGCCAATATCTATTAATGTATCTAAAGTTAAAGGCATGTAAGGATTGCCGGGACATGTCAAGATTGCCAATACTTATTAAGGTATTTAAAATTAAGGAGGCATGTAAGGATTACCATGAGCATATCAGGATTGCCAATACCTATTCAAGTACCCAGGGATAAAAAAAATGGTGGCATGTTAGGATTGCTTAAACTTGATAAAATATATGCTTATGTTCCTGTATTTTGAACTTAAAGAATGTGTTTATTATTTTATGATAAGGATTTTGATGGAACATTGTAAAAGATAACTTTTATTTTGAAAACATGAACTGAATAAGGAATGACTTGTATGTTTACACCTATATTTATCTCTTGTGTCCCTCACATTGAGGGTATGTATATTGGTTCTCTGATTGGGATACAGTAGATAGGACTTGCTCGTTGGTTTAACCCACTTTGTTGATATTTCAGGTCCCAGGCAGGTTCCACCGCAAGGATAAAGTTTTAGGGTTGGTTGTGGCAGACATCTCCTATCATCGGTTACAGGGTAGGAACCTATCCTCTTTTTCAAGAGTCAAACTATGAACTCTTTTTAAAACTTTGGTTGTTAGTTTTAAATTAGAGTTTAAATTCTTGTTCTTTCTAGTTAAGGGGTCCATGCGTTACGGAACTTCCAAATTGTATTACCAGACACGTTTTTATTTATTTATCGGTTATTTTCATTCAGAGGGATTTTCTATTTCACTTTTAGAATTTATTTCATTCTGTCTTTTGTCCTCTATGCTTATTGCTATCAATTGTTAATATTCCTCAGGTTTTGTGTATGAGACTAGCCAACTCATGCGTGAATTTTTTGTGGGGGTATTTTACAAACACTCATGGCAGACTACCATTATCACCCTCGGTTCTGATCTGGACCACCTAGATCATTACTTGTCACAAAAGCCTTATTACTTGTGTTATATCAATTCCCAAACCAGAAGGTCAGTTGAGGACAATCAATCAAAGTCATAATCTTATAATCTAGCATAAGCATTATCTTGTATATCAATATCAATATATTCAAGGGTCAATCTCACTATAGGACCCCACATTAGTTACAATGCAAGTCTGTCACTCATCTCAGTTCAACTCAGCATCTGAGTATTTCGATGCATCGTAACCCAGGTTATAACCCATCGTAATCCTACGATGCATCGCATAAGTATCGTAACAAGGTGCGAAATATGCTGTTTTTGACAACAATTTTCCATTATATATACGATACATCGTAAGGCATTCTGTGATTAATCGTAATATTATGATACATCGTAATACACATTATGATCCATCGTAATCATACGACCAGTTTTTCATCCACACTCAATACTAAATCCATTTCACACTTTCTCAACTCAATTATCCCCACAATTATCAAGCATACATACCTGGACATAAATGAAAATGTAAAATCATCATTCTCATTGTTTAGCATTCATCTATGTCTCTAAAATTACATATAAATATATGTAATCATAAGGCAAAAACCACAAACATATTCTCGAAATATTAAGGTTCATATACATGACTCAATCAGTGCATATAATCCACATCCCAGACATGTGTTCAAATAAAGCAATAAATATTTTTAAAAGAAAACTAACCACGCTTCACACCAATTCACAGTTGGGGAGACTTCATCACTTCCTTTACATTTTCTGAAATGAGTTAATACTCATAGGATGAGCTCCAACATACTCAGTAAAAATGTCTAAAACACAACTTTGCAAGTTCTGTGAATACCATATAGAGCATACAATGCAGTTAATCACATTATGCATAAAATCGCATATTTCAACCCTATCATGAATTACATGTAATGCAACATGATATACACCCTTCCTACATCTGTTTACTCCAAACATCCATTGACTCCAATAACAGGGTCATCCAATGTTATCTAGATAGGACTCCAATAACAAGTCCATCCCATTATTTCTTTATAGTACTCCAGTTATTGGGTCATCCTATTCATTCGTCAAAAAAACTCCAATAATAGGGCCATCCAGTTGAGCTCCCCACCCTCACCATATGCTTGCCATGCATGTAGATGGATTTCACTTACTCATGTTAAACGTTCATATGCAATGAGTAACATAGTAATCAACTGACATGCTTGCACATTTTTATGTACGTTTCCCATACATACACATTGAACATGTATCACATTTCCACATTTCATAGTACTTATATCGGAAATTAAACATGATTTATATTTAATCATGCTCTTTAAGGCAATTTATCAAACACATAAGTGTCGCACTAACACATACACATGGAACACTTATAATTCTCTCATATTTCTTATTTAACATACCATATAATCACATGTGGCAATTATAAACACATAATGATATCATTCACATTGAGAATTCATTTAATTGTATAATCTAGCATGCTTTAGCTTTGAACAACATCTAATTATACATATATAACCAATTGGTTGCCATAGACAACCAATATACTCACATAAACCCCGGATTTCATTGGTTAGACATCTCTACTTTAGTTTAGAAGAGCTTCCAAACAGAATTTCCAAAACTCATCGAAACCAACTTTATTCGAATTTAAATTTGAACGGATCAAACTCGAGCCCTCGTTATATTGATCAACTTTCCTTTCTTCGGCGTTTTCCAATTCAAGCTCCATGTCCTCCAAATTCAAGAGAGAGGGAAGATGAAATTGTAGAGATATATTGAATTCTCTCAATTGGCTGTAGAGATGGAGAATATGTGCTGAATTGTTCTCTCTTGTATTTATAGCCATAACCTCTTTAATTTACAAAAACGCCACTAGTCACTTACCGTACCTTCCCGAACTCCGTTTTCACTTTCAATAACTCTTATGGACTCGAAATTGATTTCATAGTTCATCTAATATTTTGTTGAATCTAATCTCAAAATTTGGTATCATTCCAAAATTTTTGAATTTTTCGGCCTCGCCAGACTCGAAAATCTCAAATTTCACCAAACACTCCCAAAACTTCCTAGAGCCTTATATAAGTCCCAAAACATGTATTTGACATTTAAAACACACATATAATCATTTAAATCATTTATGTGACAATAGATGAAAATAAAATAAAATCGGCCAAAAATGGTCATAAGTTACCCAACTTAAAAGGATTTCGTCCCCGAAATCAGGCCATACATGAAAGAAACAAGTCCAGATACTTAGCATAAATTTTTTACTCACGTTCTCAGGTAGCCTCCTCAACATTATGGTGATGCCACAAAATTTTGACCAAAGGAATGGTCTTACCCCTCAAGACTTGCTCTCAAGTGTCTAGAATTTGAATTAGTCTCTCCTGATAGGTGACATCCTCATCAACCTCTACGTCAACCCAACTCAAGACATGAGATGGATCAGATTTGTATTTCCTCAACACCAAAACATGTAATACACTATGAACCTTTTACAACTGTGGTGGCAAAGCCAATCTATAAGCTACTTCACTAACACACTCAATGATCTTAAAAGGTCCAATGTATCTGGGCGATAACTTGCCACTCTGTCCAAAAAGCATCAATCATTTTCATGAAAAAACCTTGAGAAACATATGGTCTCCCACCTCAAATGATAATGGTCATCTATTTATATAGCATAACTCTTTTGTCGACTCTAAGCCATCAACAATCAATGTCTAATTAGCTTGATCTTTTTAGTAATCTCATACACGATGTCTGGTCCTAAGGATATTGTTTCGCCCAACTCAGTCCAAAAAACTGGAGATCTATAAGGTTTTCCATAAAACATCTCAAATGGTGTCATCTTAATACTAGCCTGATAGCTGTTGTTGTAAGCAAACTCCAAAAGTGGCAAACAGTCCTTGCAACCACTGCCAAAATCCAAAATGCAAACATGAAGCATATCCTCTAATATCTGAATGGTACGCTCCGACTATCCATTAGTCAGAGGATGAAATCTTGTGCTAAAATGCAACTCTATGTCTAATACTGTCTGAAATCCCTACCAGAACCTCGAGGTAAATCGTGGATCCCTATCCAACATAATGGATACCGAAACTCCATGTAACCTCATAATCTATTCCACATACTGTCTACTAAGTCTCCTCACATCATGATATGTTTCCATGTCCACTCTGCCACTGGTAACGGTTGCAATAACCCAACTAGTTTCTAATGTTCTGCCTTCACTTGTTGACAAGTAAGACATCTTGCCACAAACTGTGCCACATCTTTTTTCATACCCCACCACCAATATTGGCGTTTCAAATTGTGATACATTTTTGTGCCACCAGGATGGTGACATAGTGATGAAAATCAGTAATATATCCTCACGACAGTCAGAAGGAACTACCATCAACCCTCTAAATCGTAGACCCTCATCAGAATGAGAGGTCCAATCCTTTATTATCGTACCGCTAACAATCTGTGACTGAATGACCTTCGACTCACGATCCTAATTCTTTATCTTAATCACCTTGTTCACAAACATACGTTGAGCTACCAAGCTAAATAATGTTACTGGTTCACCATCATCACTGAAATATAATCCCAACTCTGAGCAATCTTCTATCATTCTTCATTCCCATATGGCTATGTTAGCTAGAGTCCCATGAGACTTTCTGCTTAATGCATTCTCCACTATATTTGGTTTTCTAGGATGGTATTGCACATCAAAATTATAATATTTCATATACTCAACTCATCGCATCTGTCTCATGTTCAAGTTCTTTTGGGAGAAAAGGTACCTGAGATTCTTGTAATTCGAATACATCTCGAATCTCCCACCACACAAGTAATGTATCCACCCCTTCAAGGCAAAGATTAGCGCCGCTAGTTCCAAATCATGCATAGGATAGTTATGCTCGTGAGTCTTTAATTGCCTAGACCCATAATCAACTACTTCGTCAAATTGCATCCACACACAACCTAGCCTATTCTTCGAAGCATCACAATAAATCACGTACCCCAAGCCACGCTCGGGTATCACCGAAATAAGAGTTATAGTTAACCACTTCTTCAATTCACAAAATGCTAACTCACAAGCTTCGTTCCACACAAACTTCACACCCTTACGAGTAAGTCATGTCATAGGAGCTGCAATACTAGAGAATTTTTTTCACAAACCTTCTATAGTAGCTCACTAAGCCAAGAAAACTTCAAATCTCAAAGACACTCATTGGACTTTTCCAACTTATCACGACCTCGATCTTAGATAAATCAACTGAGACTCCACCTCCAGAAATAACAGATCAAAAGAATTTCACCTCTAGGAGCCAAAACTCGCACTTTTCATACTTAACATACAATCGGTGCTCTCTAAGATTTTGTAAAACTGTTCTCAAATATAACTTATGCTCTTCCTCCGAAGATGATTACACAAATATATCATCTACAAACACTACTACAAAAGTGTATAGATACTCATGAAATGCCTTATTCATCAAATCCATAAATGCTGCCAGTGCATTAGTCAAACCAAATGTCATTACAAGGAATTCATAATGTCTATACCATGTACAAAAAGCAGTTTTAAGGATATCCTCATCCTTTACCCTCAATTGATAATAACCCGACCTTAAATTAATTTCTGAGAAGTAGTGAGCTCCCTTCAGTTGATCAAATTTGTCATCTATCCTCGGCAACGGATACTTGTTCTTGATCATCACATAATTCAATTTTGATAATCAATGCATAATCTCAAAGAACTGTAATACCCCACTCCAACACATGGTATGATATTGTCCGCTTTTGGCTTGAGCTCGCACGGTTTTGCTCTTAGATTTTACCCTAAAAGGCCTCATACCATTTGAAGAGAACATACTACATATAAGCACATCCCCTTTTCCACACCCAGGCGATGTGGGATTGAGCACCCTGTACCATGTCAGTATGGTAGCTCAGCCCAGTGTCTGTCTTTGCACCCACCCACTCACACCCGTCTACAAGGGTTACTACAAAAACCATCTAATATGGTGCCATAGAGATAGGCGTTATACTGGGTTATAAGATCAATAAAAAATTCTACCTCTCTCTTGGGAGGAAAGTCCATCAAATCCACCGAAAAGACATCTAAGAAGTCACATACCACTACCGGATACATCTTTCTTGGAATCTCTTCTCCCTCAGCCAAAAGACTAGCTAAGATAAAATTGTGTCATTCTTGACCACTAATACCACAATAGAGAAATATAGGAATCAATTTGATCTCCCATAAAATTAAAACAATTGCCATCGGGCATACAAATCGTCACTCGCCCTCTAAAACAATGAATCGTCGCATGGAACTCCGACAACTAGTCCATTCTCAGGATGATATCAAAACTACACAAGTCAAGGAGAATGAAATCAATTCAAGTGTCTGTCCGACTATCTCAATAGCACACCCCTGACACACTCAGTCAAACATCACTGTGCCACCCACTAGCGTATCAACACAAATAGTTCTGCCCAATGGACTAACCTCTAAACCCTAATTCCCGTCCAAACGATTTAGCAATAAATGAACATAATGCATCCGAATTAGCTAATACACGAGCCCAAGAACTATACACCAGAAATAAACATCTGACCACTGAAGGTCTTGCTGAAGAGTCTACAGGTGTCAAAATATACACTCTGCCCTGAGTCCTCCAATATTGTGCTCCACTACCTCGAAAACCAGATTATTGTGTGGACGCACTAGGGGGTAGACCCCCTCACTGGTCATACACTTTGAGCTGACAAAGCTGGCTATAGAAGAGGCAATGCTTTATAACCTGACTGTGCAGTCACAGTCTGAGCTGGCCTCTGCTGTGTACTCTGATTACCCTTGGCACTTCCACTTTACTGTGGACAATGCCTCACTATGTTTCCCTGTTGCCCACAACCAAAGCAAGTCATCATACGAAGATGACTCGTAGGTGGCCTCGTAAAATAATCTATCTTGTAGTGCCTCGTTTGTTTACATTTGAAGCATACCACATCCACCCTGGCAAATCCCAATGGCATAAAAGTGATAGGTGTAGAATGTGCCATAGCCTGTCCCATTGAACCTACTAAATGTGAAGGACCATTCCTGAACCTCTTCCTTGCATGCCACTTTAAAGTAATTGCCAAAGCCTTGCTCTGCTTCTAAGCCTCTCGCTTTTCTTACCTATCTTTGGTTTCAGCCTCAATCATTAAAGGTTTTTCTACCACTTCGACATACACCTTCAAGCCCAAAATAGACACACATGGCCTAACAGAATGGTGAAGGCCATTAACGAATCTCTATGTCTTCTCTTCCTCATCTCTCACCACTTCGGGGGCAAAGCCCAAGAGAGAAGTGAACTTACAATCATATTCAATCATGGGAATGCCGTTATGAACTAGCTCATCAAATTCCTTCCTTAGTGTCATTGTATTCGACCTTGGAAAGTAATACTCAAGAAAAAGAGTCTTAAACTCTTCCCACCCAATGGTCTTAACATCATGTCAGTCACTCACCAATTTCCATCATAATTCAGAACCTCCAAAGAACAAATAAATAACAAGTATCACCTTCATCCCATCATCAGGCATAGACATCATCTTTAGATGTTTCTCTACTTGCTTAAGCCACTTATCCGCTACTAATGGATCCGAGCACCCATCAAAGGTAAAAGGCATCAATTTTTTGAATTTAGTGATGAATTTAAAACACCTCTCACTTTATGTTTCTTCCGGTTACACTACCGGTTGTTGTACCTCAGTGGCAGCTGCCCTCACAAAATCTCTAAGGGCTGCTGATCGGCGTTGAATGTTACGCATTCTAGCCTCTTAACTTGTGTATTTTATTCTCTTAGTGATAGATTATTTTGTGATTTTACTTCATTTTAGTGTTTTCTGTATTTTCAGGGCCTTAATGATTATTTTAATTAAAACCATAATTTTGGGCTTTTAAAGATGACATGCAAGAGGGTTAAATAAAGCTTACATCAAATGGATCCATTCAACTCCATAATTTAACTCAAAATAGCCCAAGGAAGAGGTCCAAGAGAATTATAACTGCTGAAGGGTATTTCGGGCTGAAATCCAATTATGTGCGTAATACAATTTTAATCCCATTTTGGAAAACGGCCTGTAATTCTAATTTTTGAGCGTCAAATTGACTCAATTCATGCATCAGTTAAACGAAATTCGATACTGCACACTTTTGTATTTCACATAAATTTCGTGAATCGGACTTCTACTGGGTCAAACTTTGGGCCGAAAGTCAGCAGAAAAACTCACCTGATTAGGGCCTGCGGGAAACCCTAATTGTCTCCTAATTAGGTGGGGACTCTTCATATTCTCTTGGCTATTAATAGTGATGAATTGGGGCTGTATTGAGGGAGGCTTGGCAGCAGCTTTGAAGAGCTTTTGGAGTGGAGAATCATTGGAGAACAAGGCGTATCATGAGCGGCTAGTTCAGCCACCAGGGTTTTAATGGAGCCTAACTAAACATAACTGGTTTGATTGTTCTAATTATTGGAGATTTTTGTATTCATTCATAGATTGTGTAATTTAGATGATTCTTATTGTAGAATTGAGCAATAAAAGTCTTATAAATTCAGTTTTAATGATTTCGTATCTTGTCTTAGATACTTGATTGTTGTTATTGAACTCGTCCCTCTTATTTTCTGTGATCATGAGAGTGATTATTACACAATAGTTTTCATTTAATATATCATTAAAAACTTTGATGGATTATGCCTAGAGTAGAGTAGTTAGGCAGATGGCCCATGCCAATCAAAGATAGTCCATGACTTAGCCTTAATCATATGTTATCTTCTTGATGGATGAAGGTGAGCTTGTAGCCACCGACACCACTTATGCATGTTATGATGCCCCATAGTTAGTTCAACTAACCATTGATTGTGAAGTTAGTGGTGAAATCAATTACCCTAGACTTATCTTATATTCTCTACACTCCTTAATTTTTCTTGCTTTTGTTTAATTGCTTCATTAGTTAATTTAGTTATAAAAATCAAAATTATTTTCTCTTAAATTTAATTAGAATTAATTCCGTATATCCAACTCAGTCAGACCACAATCCTTGAGGTTCGACACCCCTTTCGATAGCCCTATTCTGCAAAGAATTCGTTCTATTGTGAAGTGTGGTAATTTTTAATTGATACACTTATTGAGTCACACTCACACACGAATCAGCCGTAGTTATCTCTGTGACTAATCGGTCTCCCTCGGGAACCCCACCCCCAATTGTTCCTCCTCGACGTCTAGGTGGCGTAATTCTATATAGTCAAGATATAAGTCAACAATAATGAGTTATCTCATGCTATGCACTTAACACAATCAAACTACCACGTAGCATGAAAACGCGTTATCATTTAAGCACGTAACACATAACCATGTTTTTTCATAAACATTTAACATATAAACATGTTCCCAAGTCAACACATACATATAACACATGTTATCATACAAGTACATAACGTGTTATCTTATAAACATGAGTCACACACACATAAGTTTATTAAAATAGCTATGTTATGTCTACTCATGTTCCAAGGTTCCCAAACCTAAAGGTTCCAATAATTTCAAGTATTCACATGATCCGACCTTTACTCTTCGTCCTTAGGTATTTGACTTAGTACTCTGATACCAGACTGTCATGCCCCAAAATTAGTACCGCTGGGACTCCCCGGTCCGAGTCTGAACTACGGGTTACGAGGTGTCATGACTACCCGATCGTTATTTCATGACCTGAAATATTATGGCAGACTACCATTTATCACCCTCGGTTCTGATCCGGACCACCTAGATCATTACTTGTGATGGAAGCCTTATTACTTATGTTATATCAATTCCCAAACTGGAAGGTCACTTGAGGTCAATCAATCAAACTCATAATCTCATAATCTAGCGAAGGCATTATCTTGTATATCCATATCGACATATTCAAGGGCCAATCTCACTATAGGACCCCACATTACTTACCATGCTAGTTTGTCACTCATCTCAGTTCAACTTAGCAACTGAGTATTACGATGCATTGTAACCCAGGTTACGATCCATTGTAATCCTACGATGCATCACCCAAGTATCCTAACAAGGTGCGAAATACATTATTTTTTACAGCAATTTTCCTTCAAATATATGATACATCGTAAGGCATTCTAGGATTACTAGTAATATTATGATACATCATAATATGACGATGCATCATAATGCACATTACGATCCATAGTAATCATGCAGCTAGTTGTTCCTCCACACTCAACACTTGATCCATTTCACACTTTCTCAACTCAATTATCCCCACAATTATCATGAATACATAACTGGAAATAAATGAAAATTTAAAATCATCATTCTTATTGTTTAGCATTTATCCATGTCTCAAAACTTGCATATAAGTGCATGTAATCATAAGGCAAAAATCAAAAACATGTTCTCGAAACATCAAGGTTCTTATACATGACTCAATAGGTACATATAGTCCACAACCTGGATATACGTTCAAATAAAGTAATAAATATTTTTAAAAGAAAACTAACCACGCTGCACACCAACTCAATATTGGGGAGACTCCATCACCTTATTGCCATTTTCTGAAAAGAGTTAATTATCATGGGATGAGCTCCAACATGCTTAGTAGAAATGTCTATAATACAACTCCGCAAGTTCTATGCATACCACATAAACCATACATTGTACATCACGTTATGCATAAAATCGCATATTTCATCCGTATCATGAATTACATGTAATACAACATGATATGCACCTTTCCTATATCTGTTTACTCGAAACATCCATTGGACGCCAATGACAGGGTCATCCAATCCTATCTAGTTGGGACTCCAATAACCGGTCCATCCCATTATTTTTTTTTATAAGACTCCAATTATTAGGCTATCCTATTCCCTCGTCAAAAGGACTCCAATAACAGGGCCATCCAGTTGAGCTCACCACCCTCACCATATGCTTGCCATGCATGGAGATGAATTTCATATGCTTATGTTAAATGTGCATATGTAATTAGAAAGCAACATAGTAACCAATTGACATGCTTGCACATTTCTATATTGGTCTCCTATGCATACACATTGAATATGTATCACATTTTCACATTTCATTGCATTTATATCAATAATCAAACATGCTTTATATCTAATCATGCTCTTTAAGGTAATTTATCAAACACGTAAGTGTCGCACTCACATATACACATGGAACACATATAATTCTCTCACATTTCTCATTCAACATATCATATAATAATATGTGGCAATTACAAACACGTAATCATATCACTTCACATTGAGAATTCATTTAATTATATAATCTAGCAAGCTTTAGCTTTGAAAAATATCTAATTATACACAAATAACCAATTAGTTGCCATAGACAACCAATATACTCACACAAACCC
Organism: Cornus controversa; assembly: GCA_026545225.1. Taxonomy (NCBI): domain Eukaryota; kingdom Viridiplantae; phylum Streptophyta; class Magnoliopsida; order Cornales; family Cornaceae; genus Cornus; species Cornus controversa. The sequence goes on along the minus strand of CM048851.1, from coordinate 24,023,799 downwards.
TGTATTTCATAGGTTAGCCATCCTTACCTTAATTTAAAAAATCTTTTAAACAGAATTTTCAAATCTCACCAAATCTAACTTTGTCTAAATTTAAATTTGAATGGATCAAACTCGAGCCGTCGTCACGTAGATTAACTTTCCATTCTTCGGCGTTTTCCAATTCAAGCTCCAAGTCCTCCAAATTCAAGAGAGAAGGAAGAACTAATTGTTGAGATATATTGAACTCTATCAATTAGCTGCTATAGAGAAGGACAATATGTGCTGAATTGTTCTCTTTTGTATTTATAGCCCTAACCTCTTTAATTTACAAAAACGCCACTAGTCACTTACCGTACATTTCCCGACTCCGTTTACACTTTTGATAGCTCCTACGAACTTCAAATCGATTCCATATATTATCAAATATTTTATTTAGTCTAATCTCAAATTTTGGTATCATTCCAAAATTTTTGGATTTTTCGGGCACGTCCGACCCGAAAATCTCAAATTTCACCAAACCTCCCAAAACTTCCCCTGACCCTTATATAAGTTTTCAAATATCTATTTTACATTCAAAACACATATATAATCATTTAAATTATTTATATGATAATAAATGAAAATAAAAGAAAATCGGCCAAAAATGGTCACGGTTCTTACACCATGAATGTCGCCGGTGTGTTCGTCAAACCAAATGGCATCACTACAAACTTATAGTGTCCATATCTAGTCTAAATTGTAGTCTTCAGAATGTATTCATCCCTTACTCTCAACTGGTAATATCTTGACGTTAAGTCGATCTTTGAAAACATCCCAAACCCTTGAGTTGATCAAACAAGTCGTCTATCCTTGGAAAAAAGGATAGTTGTTATTGATTGTTGCTTGGTTAAATTTATACTAATCAATACAAAGTCTCAAAGATCCATCATTCTTCTGAGCAAAGAGCACTGAGGCTCCCCAAGGCGATGTACTAGGCTGTACAAATTCCTTATCTTATAAATCTTGTAACTGATCTTTTAACTCCTTTAATTCTGTCGGCACCATACGGTACGATGAGATAGAAATAGGCATTGCACCAGGAGTAAGATCAATACTGAACATCACTTCCCATTTTGACTTGTGCCACATGCCTTGTTTGTGTATCCTTCTTTGTGGTGCTTGTCAACTGCCCCAATAGGCTTGTACAGTTTATTCTCCTTTTTACAATTAACTTTACCTTTCAGAAAGAAAAAAAGGCATTATGAGGTATTTGCTCTGCGAGTTTTTACTAAATCTAGTCCTTTATAGTGCTTCATAGTTGAGGCTTTATGAGGTCTTTGATCTGCTAGTTTTTACTGAATCACTAGGAAGTTTGGACACTTCATCGAGGGTGTCATGCCCGTATCGGACACTCGGACACTATGTCTAACACGTATCAGACACTTCATAGAATTGTTTTAAAATTTTCTTTTTTGGACAATTCTCGGACACTCTTTGGAAACTTTTCGAACACATGTCAAACACTTCGTAGCAGTGATGTATTCAAGTATTATGAAAATATTTTATATGCGACTGAGTTATGATGAAAAATCTGAGCTAAATATATGTAAAAGATTAAAAAATGAACAAAAAATTGAAGCATCATAGCTGAACAAGTATGGTTCTTTAATCTATTTGTCTATTTTTGTTTATAAGTTTGTTTGGTTTTTAATTGTTTAATGATGAATTGAATTATTTCTGTAATGTAGTCTTTTTTTGTTGAACAATGAATATAATTATATTATTATTTTATAGCCGTATCCTTGTCGTGTCCATGTCCGTATTCTATTTTTTTAGAATTTCACATATCGTCGTGTCGTACCTATGTATGTGTTTCTTAGCTGACTCATGTTTTTGGTGAAGGGTTTTCTAAAAGTTATGTCGCTGGTGTGTTGTTTGATTAATTCTTAGCTATTTTGAGTAGGTGTGTTTGGGGCTCTTCTGGTTCAGCCTTTGAATTGTGTTTGGGTTTGCTGGGTTTTAGTTTTTAGTTTTGGTGCCAATTCTGGTTTGTTGGTTGTGTTTAGCTTTAGTTAGTTTGAGCTGTTTGATTTGTTGGTGGTGTTTGATTTTGTTTGTTGGGATTTTGAGCCAAGTTGGTTGTTCTTAGTAAATATTCATCAATAAAATTATCTTGCATATCCTCAAAAAAAAAAAAAAAAAGACCAAATAAAAGGCTGTGTATCATTCGTTCACTAATATGGTAAAAGTAAGTTATCAAAAGAAAAAAAAAAAAAAAACAATATGGTAAAAGCAATTTGGACCGAAAACAGCATTCACCGTGGGTCAGAAGTGCTGCAAAAGGGATTTCAAATTAATAACACGAGTCATGATTGCTGGTAAAAACTAATCTCGTTGCTTAGACAAACGTGCTATCTTATTTTTCTGCGTGCAAAGAAAACCATCGCTCTCTAAGGGGGAGGGTTGGTCCCTTCCCCCATCATCCTATCCCATCCCATCCCATCCCATCTCATTCCGTCACATTTAAGTGTCGTCACTCACAACTCCTCTCAAAACTATTTAGGAAACAATCTTGAAATTTTAATTGGACCCATTTAAATTCTTCCTTCCTGATTAATTTTGACTCAATATTTTTTACTTAAATTTTAAAAACTTGTATTTAGGAATATAAACCAAATGAACATTCTTTCAAATTTTACACAATTGTATAAAATAAGTAAAAAAAACATGGATAAATTACATTCACACCCAGTAAAAGTAAATCGACTGACCATATACCAGCTAGTAGCTTTTCTGCTAGTAATCGACTACCAAATTACTAAATGTATAGCCGTTCGGTTGCATCTTTTAGAGGCAGTTTTGACTGCCCTATTATATACACTTATTTCTTTTAGTGTAACTTCCTCCACTAGAACAAGTTTTGGGTTAAACAAGCAAAGGCAAGTGTTGAACTACAATAACAACTATAACCCAAAACTAAAATTATTCCTCCAACCTCTTGATGCTTTCGGGAACCAAATTGACTCGCAACACTGAAGCCAATTCGATAATGTTGATTTCTTGCAGACTTTAATTGGTACCACTTATGGCAGACTCAAGAAAAGATAGCTTCAATTGTTTGTATATGACCAAGCATTACTATGACCTCTTTTGAGTTTGGGAATTTCCTCTTCAATTTCTTGGCTTTAGGATTGCTTGCATTGGATGGAGCTTATGAGAGTGAGTCCAAGGGTATCAACACTTTCTTCCTCCCCATCCCTCAGTCTCCAATCAAATTCTTATACGAGTCTACCAATTGCGGTGTAGGAAATTAACATGGCTTTAGGAGCACCTGTACATACCCTCTTTCCCCCTCCAAATGCCATTATCTTGTGCAAGTCCATGGGATCATACTTGCCGTCAAGAACAGATACTTGTTCTTAATTGTCAAATGATTCAATTTTTGATAATCAATGCACAATCTCAAAGAACCATCTTTCTTCTTAACAAACAATACCGATGCTCCCCACGGTGATGCACTCGGTCTATTAAAGCCCTTAGTTTTCAAATCATCCAATTGACATTTTAATTCTGCCAACTTCGCTGGTGCCATCCAATACGGTGCCATAGTGATAGGTATCGTACCGGGTATAAGATCAATGGAAAATTCTACCACTCTCTTAGGAAGTAAGTTCGTCAAATCCTCTGGAAAGACATTTAAGAAGTCACAAAGCACTGCCAGATATATCTCTTTTGGAATCTCTTCTCCCTCAACCAAAAGACTAGCCAAGATAAAATTATGTCATTCCCGACCACTAATACCACAGCATAGAGAAGTATAGGATTCAATTCGAACTCCCATAAAATAAAAGCAATTGCCCTCGAGCGTACAAATCGTCACTCGCCCTCTAAAACAGTAAATCATCGCATGGAACTCTGACAACTAGTCCATTCCCAGGATGATATCAAAACTACTTATGTTAAGGAGAATGAAATCAAATTCAAGTGTCTGACCGGCTATCTTAATAGCCCACCCCGACACACTCCGTTAAGCATCACTGTGCCACCCACTGGCGTATAAACACAAATAGTTATGCCCAATGGACTAACCTCTAACCCCAATGCTCGTGCAAAAGATGTAGCAATACACAAACATGACACACCTGAATCAGCTAATATACAATCCCAAGAACTATACATTAGAAATATACCTCTGACCACTGAAGGTCTTGCTAAGGAGTTTGTAGGTGTAATAGCATACACTCTACCCTGAGTCCTCTGATCCTGTGCTCCACTACCTCAAAAACCAGACTACTGTGTGAACGCACTAGGGGTAGAGCCCCTCACTGGTCGTCCACTCTGAGCTGACAAAGCTGACTATGGTAGAGGCAATGCTTTATAACTTGACTCTACGATCACAATCTGAGCTAGCCTTTGTTGTGTACTCTGACCACCCTTAGCACTTCCACCTTACTGTGGACAATGCCTCACTATGTTTCCCTGTTGCCTACAACCAAAGCAAGTCATCATACCAAGATGACTCATAGGTGGCCTCATAAAATAATCTTTCTTATAGTGCCCTGTTTGTTTACATTTGAAGCACACCACCTTTGCCCTAGCAGATCCCAAAGGTATAAAAGTGATAGGTGTAGAATGTGCCATAGGTTGTCCCATTGAACCTACTAAATGTGAAGGACCATTCCTGAACCTCTTCCTTGCATGCCCCTCTAAAGCAATTGTCAAAGTCTTGCTCTGCTTCCAAGCCACTCACTTTTCTTGCCTATCTTTGGTTTCAGCCTCAGCCATTAAAGCTTTTTATACTGCTTTGGCATACACCTTCAAGCCGAAAATAGACACACATGTCCTACCAGAATGGTGAAGGCCATTAACGAACCTCTATGTCTTCTTTTCCTCATCTCTCACCACTTCGAGGGCAAAGCGTGAGAGAAATGTGAACTTGTTCTCATATTTAGTCATGGTCATGCCCTCATGAACTAGCTCATCAAATTCTTTCCTTGGTGTCATTATTTTCGACCTTAGAAAGTAATGCTAAAAAAAAAGAGTCTTAAACTTTTCCCACCCCATGGTCTCAACATCATGTCGGTCACTCACTGATTTCCACCAAAATTCAGCACCTCCCGAGAACAAATAGGTGGCAAGTACCATCTTTATTCCATCCTCAGGTGTAAAAATCATCTTTAGATATTTTTTGACTTGCTCTTCACTACCAACAAATCATAGCTCCCATCAAAAGTAGGAGGCATCAATTTTTTGAATCTAGTGATGAATTTAAAACACCTCTCACTTTATTTCTTCCTGTTGCACTACCGGTTATTGTACCTCAATGGCAGCTGCCCTCACAAAATCTCTAAGGGTCATAATCATTTCGATGACCAAGCGGTCTCCCTCAAAAACCCCACCCCCCAACTGCTCCTCCTCAGCGTCTAGGTGGTATAATTCTATATAACCAAGATATAGGTCAACAACAATAAGTTATCTTATGCTATGCACTTAACACAATCAAACTACTATGTAGTATGGAAACATGTAATCATTTAAACACGTAACACATAGACATGCTTTTTCATAAACATTTAACATATAAACTTGTTCCCAAGTCAACATATAACATATAACGCATGTTATCATATAAACATGAGTCACACACACATAAGTTTATCAAAACAACTATGTTATATCTACTTGCGTTCCTAGGTTCCCAAACCTAAAGGTTCTAACAATTCCAAGTCTTCACATGATCCAACCCTTACCTATCGTCCTTAGGTATTCGACCTAGTACTCTGATACCAAACTTTTATGACCGCCGAGACTCCTAGGTCAGAGTCTGACTGCCCTATCGTCATTCCATAACCCGGACAATCATGGCAAACTACCATTTATCACCCTTGATTTTGATCTGGACCACATAGATCATTACTTGTCGCGAAAGCCTTATTACTTGTGTTATATCAATTCCCACACTGGAAGGTCACTTGAGGCCAATCAATGAAAATCTTAATCTCATAATCTAGCGGAAGCATTATCTTGTATATCAATATCAACATATTAAATGGCTAATCTCACTATAGGACCCCACATTACTTACCATGCAAGTCTGTCACTCATCTCAGTTCAACTCAGCATTTAAGTATTACGATGCATCGTAACCCAGGTTACGATCCATTGTAATCTTATGATGCATCGCCCAAGTATCATGACAAGGTGTGAAATATGTTATTTTTGACAATAATTTTTCCTTAAATATACGATGGATCGTAAGGCATTCTACGATTAATTGTAATATTACGATACATTATAATATGATGATGCATCGTAATGCACATTACGATCCATTGTAATCATGCAACTAGTTGTTCCTCCACACTCAACATTTGATCCATTTAACACTTTCTCAACTCAATTATCCCCACAATTATCGTGCATACCTAACTAGACATTAATGAAAATGTAAAATCATCATTCTCATTGTTTAGCATTCAACCATGTCTCAAAACTTACATATAAGTGTATGTAATCATATGGAAAAAACCACAAACATGTTCTCGAAACATTAAGGTTCATATACATGACTCAACATGTGCATATAGTCCACATCCCAAAAATACGTTCAAATAAAGCAATAAATATTTTTAAAAGAAAAATAGCCACGCTCCACGCCAACTCACTGTTAGGGAAACTCCATCACCTCCTTGCCATTTCTTGAAAAGGGTTAATACTCATGGAATGAGCTCCAACATGATCAGTAGAAATGTCTAAAACACAACTTCGCAAATTCTGTGAATACCACATAGAGCATACATTGCACTTAATCACGTTGTGCATAAAATTGCATATTTCAATCGTATCATGAATTAAATGTAATGCAACATGATATGCACATACCCTTCCTACATCTATTGAAATATCCCCCAGAAAATTTCACGCATGAGGTGGCCAGTCTCATACACAAAACCTGGGAGATACATACAACTGGTAGAAACAAGTATAGAAGACAAAAAATAGAATGAAATAAATTCTAAAAATAGAATAGAAAGTTCCTCTAAATTAAAATAACCGCTAAATAAACAAGTATATGTCCGGTAATACAATTTGGAAGTCTCGTAACCCAAGGACCCCTTAACCGCAAAGACCAAAAGTTTTTGAATTCTAAATTATTACCAACAATCAAAGTCTCAAAAGTTCATAGTCTGACTTTTAAAGAGATAAGTTAACCGATGAGAGGAGATATCTGCTATAACCAATCCTAATACTCTATCCTTGCAGTGGAACTTGTCTGAGACTTGAAATATCAACAAAGTGGGTTAAACCTACGAGCAAGTTCTATCTACTACATCCCAATCAGAGAACCAATATACATACTCTCAGTGTGAGGGACACAAGTGATAAATATAGGTGTAAACATACAGGTTATTCCTTATTCAATTCATGTTTTCAAAGATAAAAATCATCTTATGAATGCATTTTATTAAATGTAGGCAATCCTAACATGGCAAATATAATGTACAAATACCTTATTAGGTATGGGTGACATGCCGGACAATCTTAACATGCCAAATAAAATATATAGATACCTTATTAGGTATGGGCGATCCTGACACGTCGGGCAATCCTTACATGCAAAAAAAATGTATAGATACCTTATTAGGTATGGGTGATCCTGACACGCCGGGTAATCCTTACATGCCAAAAAAAATGTATAGATACCTTATTAGGTATGGCGATCCTGACACGCCGGGCAATCCTTACATGCCAAATAAAATGTATAGATACCTTATTAGGTATAGAGGATCCTGACACGCCGGACAATCCTTACATGCCAAATAAAATGTATAGATACCTTCCCAATATAAAATCTAAAATAAACAAGGTGCATTATAATTTTAATTTGCATAAACAAAGTAATTCCAATTATCCGATATGAAATTATCACCATAAGATAAAAATCGTTCACAAGTAAACTATAATCAAGTATTTCATGGGCATTTATATCATTAAAGGAAAATACAATCAAGTAAATCAAATAACACAATAATCTATTTTAGGAGCAACCACCCAATTAAACCTCAAGTTTATCTAAACCTTCAAGGGAGTTAAAACCTAACTCGAATTTAAGTTTCCAGCCTATTCTGTCCTAAAACCACATTTAAACATCCTAAATTTTTTTTGATATTCTCAGAAATTTAAAAGAAATATTTTCCAATAAGAGACAAATAAAGCATAGAAAAAAGGCATATTTATACAACAGATACAACCTCAAGGGAAACTCCTTATCTTGAAATTTAAAACCTAGGTGTATTTTAATCCTATAAAGTTACCTGAATATTTTTAGAATTTTCTGAAATTTTAAAATATTTTCTAAAAATAACAGAAGGTGAAAACCCAACTTTTAGACACTTTAAAAATCAAATGAACTCCAAGGGAAGCTCATTTTGAGATAAAAATTTAAACCCAAGTGTATTTAATCTACAGAAAGTTATTGTAAAAATTTGGGAGGTTTTGAAATTTTTTAAATACTTTCTAAAATAAAAGAAGGTGAAAAACCCAACTTTTAGACACTTTAAAAATCAATTGATCTACAAGGAAAGATTATTTTGGCATAAAAATTTAAACCCAACACTATTAAAAATTCAGAAAGTTACAATAAAAATTTGGGAATTTTTGGAAGCACAAAATTATTTTCTAAAATAAAAGAAGGTGAAAAACCCAATTTTTAGACATTTTAAAAATAAATTGAACTACAAGGGAAGATTATTTCAGAATGAAAATTTAAAACTAATATCATTCAATATCCAGGAAGTTACAATAAAAATATGGGAATTTTTGGAAGCTCAAAAGTATTTTCTAAAATAAAAGAAGGTGAAAAATCTAATTTTTAGACACTTTAAAAATCAATTGATCTACAAGGGAAGATTATTTTGGCATGAAAATTTAAACCCAACATTGTTCAAAATCCAAAAAGTTACAGTAAAAATTTGGGAATTTTTTGAAATATTTAAGTATTTAAAAAAATTAATTTTCAAAATTTCAGTCTGTGCGCACTGTTCATGCCTGCAGGTAGCCCTTTTCCGGCAACTTTCCAACCTCCGTTCAACCCAAATTTTAGACCGATCTTCTTGTTTTATCGTAAGCTATTCATTGGTACCAAAAGCCCTATCAAAAACACCCCGAATTGAAAACCCCCAAATCACAACTTCTAGGGTTCTTAAACAAATTTTTTAAATTTAAATTTAAATTCCTCCATTATCCATTCCCGAATGTTCAAGGGTAAATTAATCCAGCAAGAACAATTTAACACTCCACAATTTCTACATTCAACAGTCACAAATTTAAACTTAACATATCATTATATACATCATCTACATGAATTGCAAAGAAATCATGATCCACAAAATCAGATTTATAAAATCAATTTTATACTAAACAATGAAAGATTAAAATTAAATAATACAAGAACTAATTTAAACATTGTAGGAATTAGTCTATGTATATAGATTCAAAGGGGAAGAGAAAAATCGAATTTGTCTCTTTGACGATTCAAAACCCATCCACATGATCACTCCTTCTCTCCATCCTCTCTTTCGTCTACACTCAAAATTTTTTTGTGGGTAAGCTAACGGCAGAAACCCTAATCCCCTCTTTTCTTTTCTTTTATTATAATTTTTTTTAGAAAACTAATTAAGACTAAATAAAATTAAAAGGGAAGATTAATAAAACAAACCCTAGCCTATCAAAGTAAGTACACCTAGTGAAATACCCCCTAGAAAATTTCGCGCATGAGGTGGCCAGTCTCATACACAAAACTTGGAAGATACATACAACTGGTAGCAACAAGCATAGAATACAAAAGATATATTGAACAATTTTCTAAAAGCAGAAAAGAAAGTTCCTCTGAATTAAAATAACTGTTAACTAAACAAGTATATGTCCGGTAATACAATTTGGAAGTCCTGTAACCCAAGGACCCCTTAACCAGCATGAACCAAAGTTTTTAATTCTAAAATTAATACCAACAATCAAAGTCTCAAAATGTCATACTATGACTCCTGAAGAAGACAAGTTCCTACCCTGTAACTGATGAGATGAGACGTCTGCTACAACCAAACCCTAAAACTCTATCCTCGCGGTGGAACCTGTCTGAAACCTGAAATATCAACAAAGTGGGTTAAACCCACGAGCAAGTCCTATCTACTACATCCCAATCAGAGAACCAATATACATACCCTCAATATATGGGACACAAAATAAATCCATAGATTTAACATACAAGTTATTCTTTTATCCAGTTTCATGTTTTCAAAATAACAGTCAATATTTATAATATTCCACCCAAACCCTTATTATGAAAAAGAGAACACATTCCTTAAGTTCAGCAGAAATAAGTATAACATGAAATACTATCAAGTTTAAGCAATCCCAACATGTCACTATTTTATCCTTTGATACCTTAATAGGTATAGGTATATACATACTGGTCATTCCCTACCTAGTTCATGTTTTCAGAAATCAAAATCATATTATACGTTATCCCAACGAACCCTTATCATTCAACAATGAACACCTTCTTTAAGTTCAAAGTAAAGAAACATATGCATACATTTTATTAAATCTCGATAATCATGACAAAGCAAATATAATGTATAGATACCTTATTAAGTATGGGCGATCCTGGCACGCCGGGCAATCCTGACATGCCAAATAAAATGTATAGATACCTTATTAGGTATGGGCGATCCTGACATGCCGGGCAATCCTTACATGCCAAAATAAAATACATAGATACCTTATTAGGTATGGGCGATCCTGACACGCCGGACAATCCTTACATGCCAAAATAAAATGCATAGATACCTTATTAGGTATGGCCGATCCTGACACGCCGGGCAATCCTTACATGCCAAAATAAAATGCATATAGATGCATTCCAATATGAAACATAAAATAAACAAGGTGCATTATGATTTAAATTTGCACAAATCAGTATTTCAAATTATCCAACATGAAATTATCACCATAAGACAAATCGTTCACAAGTAAACTATAATCACGTATTTGATGGATATTTATATCCTTAAAGAAAAATACATTCAAGTAAACCAAATAACCCAAGCATCCATTATAGAAGAAATTTCTCAACTCAACCTCCAATGCACTCAATTCTACGAGAGAATCTAAACCTAACTTTTATCTAGGTTTCTGGGTCTATTCTACTTCTGAGAACCCTATTAAATCATTCTGGAATTTTCTATAATTTTTGAAAATTTTAAAAAATATTTTTCTCGCAAAAAGTAAATAAAACATAATTCGAAACATACGTTTACAACCAGCACAATCACAAGGGAGACTCATCTTCACATGAAATTTAAGACCCAAGTGCATTTTAATCCTATAAAGTTAACTAAATTTTTCTAGAATTTTCTGAAATTTTAAAATATTTTCTAAAAATAAAAGAAGGTGAAAATTCTACTTTTAGACACTTTAAAAATTAACTTAACACCAAAAGAAACTCATTTCAAGATGAAAATTTATAACCACGTTTATTTAACCTCCAAAAAGTTACAGTAAAAATTTGGAAAATTTTGGAATTATAAAAGTATTTTCTAAAATTACAGAAAGTGAAAAACCCAACTTTTGAACCCTTTAAAAATCAATTGAATAATAAGGAAAAATTATTTGAGTTAAAAATTTAAACCCAAGTGTATTTAGCCTCCAGAAAGCTACAGTAAAAATTTCAGAATTTTTGGAAATTTTGAACTATTTTCTAAAATTAAAGAGGCTAAAAAATCCAATTTTTAGACACTTTAAAAATTAATTTAAAGACAATGGTAAATAATTTTGATATGAAATTTAAACCCCAAGCCCCTTAAGCTCCGAGGAAGTTGACATAAAATTTTGAGAATTTTTAGAATTATAAAAGTATTTTTAAAAAATGATTTTTCCAGATTTTCAAGTTTTTCCAAAAATTTGAAAAATACAAAATAAATATCAAAACAATTCGGAATGGGCCCATATTGGACCCAGAGGTGGGCCCCCGCGAGTGGGGCCCGAAAACAATTTTTCGGCCACACGCCGGTGCCGAAGTCGGCCGGACGCGCCCCCACTCGCCGGCAGTGCGAGTGGGGGTCACGCGCCGGCTGGGCTGTCTTCCCCAGCGCGCTGGGGGTTTTTCGGCGCTGATTCCGGCTTCGTCCGACCTCCGTTCTGCCTAATTTTTGTACCGTTCTTCTCCTCTTGATCCTCTCTACCCAGTGGTACAAAAAGGCCCATAAAAAATTGTCCGAATCAAAAACCCCTAATTCACAAGTTCTAGGGTTCTTTGCAAAATTTAAAAATTTCAACTCAAATTTCTCACGATCTATTTTATTAAAGATCAAGGGTTGTTTTGTAGACAATCACAACAGAGAATGCTTACGAATTAACATCTTTTCTCATCCTAAATTGATGTATAAACAGATTCCTATACAATTTACACATACATGAAATATATATGCATATATTTTTACATATATATATCTATACTCCTATATACAATTTAGCATAATAAATTTTCATGAAATTTATCCATAAGAAGCAACAAAACAAAATACAATTATAAACTGATTTTTCAATATAAACCAAATTCTTAAACCTATACTATGCATACGGATTCAAAGAGGAAGAGAAGAATCAAACTTGCCTCTTTGACCAATCAACTTGTTCATCAGATCGTCACTCCATTCTCTCTTTCATTTACTCCTTCAGTTCTGTGCGTAAAGTAACGGCAAAAACACTAATTTCTTTTTTTTCCTTTTTGTCTTAATTATTATTCTATTATTGATTTTTCTAAAACTAAATAAAATAATAATAATAATAATAATAATAATAACAATAATAATATAATTATAACTCTGGCCCAACAATTTAAACATAACCTTAGCCCAATCATTCCAACCCAAATTCCTCCCTAGCCCAAACCAAAGCATTTAAATAAAATAACACATAATCAATAACAATTCACATAAAATGATAAAAATAAATAATTAAATAGAGCAATTTACATGAAATGATTTGAATCTATAAAACCTAAGTAATCCACATAAAATGATAAGATGCATATAAAAGAAAACCAACTCACTTACAATGATAATTTATTACAATGATAATTTATAGAAATAAGGCATTTCACATGAATTAATAAAATAAAGTAATAATATAAAGAAATTCAATTTCATTAAAATAATAGACATGTAAATTTTTCGGGGTATTACACCTAGCCCAACCATTCCAGCCCAACTCAACCTAGATTCCTCCCTAGCCCAATTCAAAATTAAAATAAAGAAAACACAAAGACCTAGTCCAAATAAAATAAAATGAAATAAAATAAAAATAAAGTAAACTACACCACAATATTTAAAGCACTCAAAGAATTTAATCCAACCAATAAACCAATTCAATTTAACTCATAAAAGAAATAAAGCATTTAAATTAAAATTAAAAGACCTCCAAAATTACGGGGTATTACATCTATTTACTCGAAACATCCATTGGACTCTAATAATATGGCCATCGAATCATATCTAATTGGGACTCCAATAACAGGTCCATCTCATTGTTTCTTTATGAGACTCCAATTACTGGGCCATCTTATTCCCTCATCAAAAAGACTCCAATAACAGGCTTATCCAGTTGAGCTCACCACATTCATCATATGCTTGCCATGTATGGAGATGAATTTCATATGCTTATGCTAAATTTGCATATACAATTAGAAAGCAACATAGTAACCAATTAACATGCTTGCACATTTCTATATAGGTCTCCCATGCGTACACATTGAACATGTATCATATTTCCATATTTCATAGCATTTATATTGGTAATCAAACATGTTTTACATCTAATCATATTCTTTAAGGCACTTTATAAAAACGTAAGTGTCGCACTCACATATACACATGGAACACATATAATTCTCTCACATTTCTCATTCAACATATCATATAATCACATGTGGCAATTATAAATGCGTAATCATATCACTTCACATTGAAAATTTATTTAATTATATAATCTAGCATGCTATAGCTTTGAAAAAAATCTAATTATATACATATAACCAATTGGTTGCCATAAACAACCACTATACTCACACAAACTCCGGATTTCATGGGTTAGGCATCCTTACCTTAGTTTAAAAGAGTTTCTAAACTAAATTTCTAAATCTCAATGAAACTAACTTTGTCTGAATTTAAATTTGAATGGATCAAACTCGAGCCCTCATCGCGTAGATCAACTTTCCATTCTTCAGCTTTTTCCGACTCAAGCTCTAGGTCCTCCAAATTCAAGAGAGAAGGAAGTAGTAATTGTAGAGATATATTGAACTCTCTTAATCGACTGCTATAGAGAAGGACAATATGTGCTGAATTGTTCTCTCTTGTATTTATAGCCCTAGTCTTTCTAATTTATAAAAACGCCACTAGTCACTTACCGTACAATCCTGGACTTCGTTTTCACTTTTGATAACTCCTACAAACTCGAAATCGTTTCCATAATTCATCAAATATTTTATTTAATCTAATCTCAAATTTTGGTATCATTCCAAAATTTTTAAATTTTTCGGGCCCGCCCGACCTAAAAATCTCAAATTCACTATAAGCTCCCAAAACTTTTTCAAACCCTTATACAAGTTTCCAAATATGTATTTCACATTTAAAACACACATATAATCATTTAAATCATTTATATGACAATAAATAAAAATAAAAGAAAATTAACCAAAAATGGTCACGGTTCTTATACCATGAATGACGTCGGTGCATTCGTCAAACCAAAGGGCATCACTAGAAACTCATAATGTCCATATCTAGTCTGAAAAGTAGTATTCAGAGTGTCCTCATCCCTTACCCTCAACTGGTAATATCTCGACCTCAAGTCGATCTTTGAAAATATCCCAAACCCTTGAGTTGATCAAACAAGTCGTCTATCATAGGAAAAAAAGATACTTGTTACTGATTGTTGCTTGGTTCAATTTATGGTAATCAATACAAAGTCTCAAAGATCCATCATTCTTCTTAGCAAAGAGGAGTGGGGATCCCCAAGACGATGTACTAGGTCGTACAAATCTTTGTTTGACAAATCTTGTAACTGATCTTTTAACTCTTTTAACTCTGCCGGCACCATATGGTATGGTGCCATAGAAATAGGCGTGGTACCAAGAGTAAGATCAATACTGAACATCACTTCTCGTTTTGGCTTGGGCCACGTGCCTTGTTCGTGTATCCTTCCTTGTGGTGGTTGTCAACTGCCCCAATAGACTAGTACAGTTTATTCTCCTTTATGCAATTAACTTTACCTTTCATTAAGAAAAAAAAGCAGAATAAGGTCTTTGCTCTGCGAGTTTTTACCAAATCTAGTCCTCTATAGTGCTTAATAGTTGAGGCTTTATGAGGTATTTGATCTGCTAGTTTTTACTGAATCACTAGGAAGTACGGACACTTCATCGAGGGTGTCGTGCCCGTGTTGGACACTCAGACACAATGTCTAACACGTATCGGACACTTCGTAAAATTGTTCTGAAATTTTTCTTTTTTAAACACTTCTCAGACACTCTTTGGACACTTATCGGACACATGTCAGACACTTCGTAATAGTGATGTATTTAAGTATTTTAAAAATAGTTTATATGTGACTGAGTTATGTTGAACAATCAGAGCTAAATATATGTAGAAGATTAAAAAATGAACAAAAAAATTAAAGCATCATAGTTGAACAAGTCTGGTTCTTTAATCTATTTGTCTATTTTTGTTTATGAGTTTGTTTGGTTGTTAATTGTTTAATGACGAATTAATTATTTATGTAATGTAGTCTTTTTTGTTAAATAATGAATATAATTACATTATTATTTTATAGTCGTATCATCGTTGTGTCCATGCTCGTGTTCTGTATTTTTAGAATTTCACATGTCGTCGTCTTCATATCGTGTCGTACCCATGTCCGTGTCCGTACTTCTTAATTGAATCATGCTTTTGGTGAAGGGTTTTCCAAAGTTATGTCGCCGGTGTGCTGTTTGATCAATTCTTAGCTCTTTTGAGTAGGTGTGTTTGAGGCTCTTCTGTCTCAGCCTTTGAATTGTGTTTGGGGTTTGTTGGGTTTTAGTTTTGGTGCCAATTTTGGTTTGTTAGTTGTGTTTAGCTTTAGTTAGTTTGGGTTGTTTGATATGTTGGTGGTGTTTGATTTTGTTTGTTGGGATTTTTGAGCCAAGTTGGTTTGTTCTTAGTAAATATATTTCATCAATAAAATTATCTTGCATAACCCAAAAAAAAAAGGAAGTGTATCATTCATTCACTAATATGGTAAAAGTAAGTTATCGGAAAAAAAAAACAATATGGTAAACACAATTTGGACAGAAAATAACATTCCCCGTGGGTCAGAAGTGCTGTAAAAGGGATTTCAAATTAATAACGTGGGTCATGATTGCTGGTAAAAACTAATCTCTTTACTTAGACTAAAGTCTTGTCTTATTTTTCTGCATGCAAAGAAAACCATCACCTCTCAGGGGAGGGTTAGTCCCTTCCCCATCCCATCCCATCCTGTTTAAGTTTCGTCACTCTGATGTAGGAGGATCTGAGTCAGATGATGCTGAGTTGTCAGATGGCACGTTGATGACGCTGAGATACCTTGAGTTGGCAGATCAGCGCAAAGATGGTAGAAAGTCGTGATCTTGTCCCGAATTGGGAAGTTTTGGGTGCGTTTCAGTATTTTGACCATAACTTTGGCTACGGGTATTAGAATCATTCTTATGACCCCAATTCGTAAAACTCTTTTATGACCCCAATCTGTGATCTTGTCCCTAATTGGGGCGAAGCTGGGTGCATATTTTTTTGAGCCCAAAATCCGCTATTTTCCCTTCCAAATCCCCATTTTTAGTTTTTCTTTCCTTTTACAGTAATATTCTCTTTTGTTGTTTAAGCAATGATTCTGAACTTGATTTGGGCCAAATTTTTGGCAGCTTAATTCTTTTATTTTGTGTTTCATTTTGGCATAATTATTGGGATTTTACTATTTTTGGTAGGAGTCCGATATTTATGATTTTTCAGTTATGTAGCCCGGCTTGTGGGCTGATTTGAGGTCAACTTTGATTTTGAATAATAATTTGAATACCAGAGGATTTTCTCTGTGTTTTGGGCGATTCTCTTGCGTTCTTCTCTGTGAATTGACTGTTGACACTAGCCTACAGGATAATAACTATTTTGTCCAGCATCACACTCTCAACTTCTCTCAAAACTATTTAGTAAACAATCCTGAAACTCTATTTGGACCCATTTAAGTTCTTCCGTCCTGATTAATTTCGATTCAATTTTTTTCTAATTTTTTCACTTAAAATTTTAAAACTTATATTCAGGAATATAAACCAAATAAACATTCTTTCAAAATTTACACAATTGTATCAAATTAACAAAATAAATATGGATAAATTATACTCACACCCTCTAAAAGTAAACCGACCAACCATATACTAGCTGATAGCTTTTCTGTTAGTAATCGGCTGCCAAATTACTAAATGTATAGTCGTCGGTTGCATCTTTTAGAGGCGGTTTTGACTGCCCTATTGTATACACTTATTTCTTTTAGTGCAACTCCATCCACTAGAACAAGTTTTGGGTTAAACAAGCAAACGTAAATGTTGAACTGCAATAACAGTTATAGCCCAAAACTGAAACTATTCCTCCAACCTCTTGATGCGTTCGGGAACCAAAATGACTCACAACACTGAAACCAATTCGATAATGTTGATTTCTTGCAGACTTTAATTGGTACCTCTTATAGCAGACTCAACAAAAGATAGCTTCAACTGTTTGTATATGTCCAAACATTACTATGGCCTCTTTTGAGTAACGTTGATTTCCAATTATGTTTGTATATTAACACTAAAACCAAGTTAAGATTGACACCCAGGCAATGTGGGATTGAGCACCATGTACCCTGTCAGCGTGGTAGCTCAGCCCAGTGTCTGTCTTCGCATCAGCCCACTCACACCCGTCCACAAGGGTTACTACAATCCACCCCCTTACGAGGCCCGACGTCCTCGTCGGCACACTTTCGGCTGGGTTCAGGCTCTGATACCAACTGTATTACCCCACACCAACATATGGTATGATATTGTCCGTTTTGGGCCATAGCCTGCACGATTTTGCTCTTAGGTTTTACCCCAAAAGACCCCAAACCATTTGTAGAGAACATATTACATATAAGCTGAAATACCCCCAACAAAATTTCCCACATGAGGTGGCCAGTCTCATACACAAAACCTGAGGGATACTAACAATTGATAACAAACAAGCATAGAATACAATGACAAGAGAAAAAAAATTATAAATGCTGAAAGGAAAGTCTAACTGAAATAAATAATCATGTTAAATAACATCGTATTATTCTGATTGATACAACTTGGAAGTCCGGTAACCCACGGACCCCTTAACCAAACAAAAAACATAAAAGTACAACTTTATGAACCGATTTAAGTCCCTACACTAAAGTATGGTAAGGAATGGATGATTGTTAAGCTCTATGAACTCCACGCGCAAATCTCCAGGTAGAAACTGTCTGGAACCTGAAATATCAACAAAGTGGGTTAAACCCACGAGCAAATTCTCTCTACTACAACCCAATCAGAGAACCGGTAAACATACCCTCTATATGAGGACAGTAAAGACATATAGATATAATTATACCGTTTAGTCATTAAATCTCCTATCTTAGAAGTAACTAGAACTATGTTCTGAACTAATCCATCCATTATCACAATATAGATAAAACAAATTTCTAAATTCAAACCATATACAATCCTAACATGCCTTCATCCATATATTCTACAAATGCCTTACAAGGTATTAGGCAAAACTATCCTGCCTCCACCAATAATCCTTTCCCAAGACAACAAATTTATGTTTATATACAATTAAAGATAACCCACCAGCTCATAAATATATATACCCAATTAACCCTATAACCCAAGAATAGAGCCGCCCCACACACTACACTAACACATCAGTTATCTTAATACAAGTGCAGACTAGTTTTAAGTTTACATAAGAAATAATCGTAACATGCTCAAATATATACCGAGAACCGTTCTTACTAGATATTAGGCAATCCTGACATGCTCCAAATAAAATATAAAAATACCATATTAGGTGTTTGGCGATCCCGACACGCCTTGACAATCCCAACATGCCAAATATAATATATAGATACCTTATTAGGTATTAGGCGATCCCGACACGCCTTGGCAATCCCAACATATCAAATATAATGCATAGATACCTTATTAGGTATTAGGCGATCCTAACACGCTGGGCAATCCTTACATGCCAAAATAAAATATATAGATACCTTATTAGGTATGGGCGATCCTGACATGTCGGGCAATCCTTACATGCCAAAATAAAATGCATAGATACCTTATTAGGTATGGGCGATCCTGACACGCCTTGACAATCCCAACATGCCAAATATAATGCATAGATACCTTATTAGGTATTAGGCGATCCTGA
This sequence comes from Cornus controversa, assembly GCA_026545225.1. Lineage (NCBI taxonomy): Eukaryota > Viridiplantae > Streptophyta > Magnoliopsida > Cornales > Cornaceae > Cornus > Cornus controversa. The sequence goes on along the minus strand of CM048851.1, from coordinate 24,004,312 downwards.
CACGCCTTGGCAATCCCAACATGCCAAAATAAAATGCATAGATACCTTATTAGGTATGGGCGATCCTGAAACGCCGGACAATCCTTACATGCCAAAATAAAATACATAGATACCTTATTAGGTATGGGCGATCCTGACACGCCGGGCAATCCTTACATGCCAAAATAAAATGCATAAATACCTTATTAGGTATGGGCGATCCTGACACGCCGAGCAATCCTTAAATGCCAAAATAAAATGCATAGATGCATTCCCAATATGAAACATAAAATAAACAAGTTGCATTATAATCTTAATTTGCACAAACAAAGTAATTCAAATTATCTGACATGAAATTATCACCATAAGACAAATTATTCACAAGTAAGCTATAATCAAGTATTTAATGGGCATTTATATCCTTAAAGAAAAATACATTCAAGTAAATCAAATAACACAATTTAACCACTTTAGAAGCAAACACCCAATCCAACCCCCAATGCACTTAAATCTATGAGAGAGTCTAAACCAAACTCTTATCTAGGTTTCTGGGCCTATTCTACTTCTAATAACCCTATTAAATCATTCTGGAATTTTCTAGAATTTTACAAAATATTTTCAACAAATAAAAGAAGGTGAAAACCCAATTTTTATTACTTTAAAAATTAATTGAAAATGAAGGGAAGCTCATTTCGAGATGAAAATTTAAACCCAAGTTTATTTAACCTCCAAAAAGTTACAGCAAAAATTTGGGAATTTTTGGAATTACAAAAGTATTTTCTAAAATTACAGAAATTGAAAAACCCAACTTTTGGACACTTTAAAAATCAATTGAACAACAAGGGAAGATCATTTTCAATTGAAAATTTAAACCCAAGTGTATTTAGCCTCCAGAAAGTTACAGTAAAAATTTGGATATTTTTGGAAATTTCTAAGTAGTTTTTAAAATTAAAGAAGCTGAAAAACCCAGTTTTTAGACACTTTAAAAATTAATTTAAGGACAATGGTAAATCATTTAAACATGAAATTTATACCCTAACCTCCTTAAGCTCCCAGGAAGTTGACATAAAATTTTGGGAATTTTTAGAATTATAAAAGTATTTTTAAAAAATGATTTTCCGAATTTTCAAGTTTTTCCAAAAATTTCAAAAATTCAAAACAAATAATAAAATAATTCGGAATGGGCTCATATCGGACCCAGAGGTGGGCCCCCGAGAGTGGGCCCCAAAAATACTTTTCTGGCCACCGGCGCCGGCGGCACGCGCCCCCACGTGTCGGCGGACGCGTGGCCACCTTTTTTTTTTTTTTTTTCTTTCTTTCTTCTTCCCCACCTGAAGCTGCAGCGGCCAACAATGGAGGCCGAACTTCCCGATCACTTCCGAGCACCGAATCGAGCATATGAATATACCATTGAACTCGTATCGATCTAAGCTACGTATTGGTACCAAAATCATCCCCTCCTGCGGACTAAATCAAAAACCCCCAATTTCAAGTTTCAAAAATCTAAAATTTCAAACTCAATTTCCCGTCAATCTATCCAACTTTTCACAACCAAACTTTCAAGGATTGTTCTAGGAAGTAAGATCTACCTTTTAATCGGAACAAAAACATTCAAAAATGATGAATACAGTAAACCCAATTTCATGTTAATATATATATGTATATATATATATATACCCGCCTATACAGTCATATATACATGTATAAACATATGCCAAAATAGCCTAAAACAATACCAAAACTCCAAAATCTTTATGTTTAATTCACAGAATTATTCTTAACATGCAAAATCATTTAATTTCATAATTAATTGCATACAAATTTCTAGCAACATGTCTCTACAATTAATATATATATTATACATATATTCCAGTAACATGTATATACAAAAAAATATATATGTATACAGATTCAAAGGGGAAGAGAAGAGTTCGAACTTGCCTTGTGATGTTGAACAAAATCATTTTTTTTTTCTCTTTTCCTGGCGTCTACCGTTTTCTCCCTATTTGTGCGTAGGAATTCTCTGTGCGTAGAAACTACTGAACCCTAATTCATTTTCTCTTATTTAATATTCTTAAATAATTAAACTAATAAATATAAAATATTTAGCCCAACTATATATATATATATATATATATATATATATATATATATATAGCCCAGCCCAGCAGCCTAACCCAACCTAATAATAATAATAATAATAAAACAAAAATAAAGAAAATGCAGCCCAAACCAACATATTTTTATTTAACAGAAAAAACTATATTTAAAACAAATATTTAACACACAATTAAACACAATCAACACTTAGCAACCATTCAAACATCCACATTAAACATATAAAAACAAGCATTGGCAAAATTAATTAAAGCATTTAAATAATTAAAAACTCCATCAAATAAATAAAAACCCAATTTAGATATCCTCAAATTACGGGGTATTACATAAGCACATCCCCTTTTTTAACACCCAGAGATTGAGCACCCTGTACCCTGTCAGTGTCGTAGCTCAGTCCAGTGTCTGTATTTGCACCCGCCCACTCACACTTGTCCACAAGGGTTACTACATATATGACCCAAGTCTTTGATTTCTCCCATTACCATCCCAATTAGCTAGGATCAGTAGAAAAGATATCAGGACTAAATTGCTCACTTTGAATTGCATGCAAGTTGTTGTATCACATAATTAACTGATTTCAGAAACCAAAACACATACTAAAACAAGCTCTTTGTTATACGAAAACAGAAACAAAATCTGCAAACTAGTGAAATATATGATTATAGGATACTGGAGTAACTTTCACTACAACATTGCAGTCTTTATAATATTAGATAAAACTATAAAAACATATTCAGAAGGCTTGGGGAAGCTCATATGAACTATATATAATGATAAAAAGGGGCTTCAGCACTAGTAACAAAGGAAATTGGTGAGGATGTTTGGGAATTTCCTCTTCAATTTCTTGGCTTTAGGATTGCTTGCATTGGATGGAGCTTATGAGAAGTGAGTCCAAGGGTATCAACATTTTCTTCCTCCCCATCCCTCAGTCTCCACTCAAATTCTTGTATGAGTCTACCAATTGCGGTGCAGGAAATTAACATGGCTTGAGGAGCACCTGCACATACCCTCTTTCCCCCTCCAAAGGCCATTGTCTTGTACAAGTCCATGGGATCATACTTTCCGTCAAGAAATCTCTCGGGGTTCCACTCTTCAGGTTTCTCCCACTGTTTCTTGTCCATGTTGCATCCATAAATGTTTATAGCAATCTAAGAATGAAACTCAAATTAATTAAGATGGAAATGCAGGCAAAAAATGCAAGAGGTCAGAAAGAAGAGTAGTCAACCTCACTTCCAGCAGGAATATAGTATCCTCCTAGTTGGGTATCTTCATGCACATATCGAAGAGGAACAATTGGAGTAGGACTGTGCTTTCTCAAAGTTTCATGGAAAACAGCAGACAAGTATGGGAGCTGACTCAAATTTTCCTCTGTAATCTTGTTTGACCCACAGACATTTTTTATCTCTTGATAGAGATGATCCTGTTGGAATTAAGATTGAATTAATCAAAATATATCATGCACTAGTAGAGTACGCACGAAGAACATGTAAAATGAAGATGATGCATTGATTGGAGAGAGAGAGAGAGAGAGAGAGAGAGAGGGGAGTACGTGATAATAGATATTGAAATTCAGTGACTAAAACAACCTGCCGCATTGGATCTTTAGCAAGTTCATACATAGCCCATTCTGTGGTGACTAAAGTAGTGTCTGATGTTTCAATAATGACCTCCCAAAGCAACATCCCAATTTGTTTCTCTGATAGTGTTTTTGCTTCAGATAACAAGTAATCAAGATAACAGTTCATTTCCTGCTTTAAGAGCCAGCCAAGTTATGTTAACTACTAAGCAACCGAAGTTATATATATATATATATAGATGTTAACTACTTATAAGCAATTGAAAAGACTTGAAACATGAGAAACAATATTGTGCACTTTATTAAGGCAAGACTAAGTATACCTCCCCGAAAGCGATTCCTTGTCTTTGCTGGCTCATCAGGGCCTTCATCACTGCCTGCCTGCGTAAATCCATTCGCTCCATTTTCATTTCAAATCCTTTATTTGGAATCCAACTTAGATATGGGAAAAATTCTCTCCAGTCCACATCAATAGCACCCGCCATTGGGTCAAGCACTAAAACCTTAAACATCTCCTCCCTTGACAAAGTGGTTCCAAGCTCCTCGACATAAATGGATTTGACATCCTTCCCCAAAGCCTGTAAATGCCATTCATTCATTTTTTTTCTCAATATTATTGATTTTTGGTTCTCTATTCTAAGTACAATATATAAGTTAATTACAAGATGATGGCTTCTTATATATATATATATATATATATTGGGAAAGCTCACTTCTTTCATTGCTAATCCAAAAAGTTCAGACTCGAAGATGCTCCTGAGTTTCACAGCTTCAAGTGGACAATTCTTGACATGAGCATGCAAATGTTGTGAAATATTTTCAATCATGGTGTCTCTCTGGCCTCGGTGTTGCTTCTGATATATATTCATCAGAAATATATATGTTCAAGAAATAATAGTAAATCATTTATTCAAAAAATGGAAATGGGAATTGAACAACCACACTTATGGATAACTTTTGCAACACAAACCCGAGCATTTGGTCCCAATAGATGTGTGAGTATATGTCGTTTTGCGGTTTTATGGAACTCGTTATAATCACTTGTTGCAACCATGCATTTATCGAATGAAAGGATCTTCAATGCTTTCGATAACTTTCTTGTTGACATGGATGAAAATCTGGTCACCATAGCCTGAAACAAACAAAAAGGTTGTGAGTTGCAACTCATTTAATTGCTGGTGTTTTATAATGAATATATATATATATATATAGTCCATATGAAAACTATTTCTAAAAAGAGAGTTAGAAAAGTAATTTTAGGAAACTCTATATTTAATTACGTGAAAACTATTTCTGAAATTTATCTTTTACCCTTTTTGAGTCGCATGATTTAAGATATATTTATTTTCTTCTCTTTCCTAAACTAATACTATCAATTTTCTTTTCCTTCTGACTCTGCTTCCCAAAAGCACTTTGTAAGTTTGTAGGAGTAACAAAGAGATGAAAAAGGAAAACATTAAAAAAAAGTCAACCACGTGGCATATTTATGTCTCGCGTGTCAAAAAATCACAAAAATATAGAGGACCCATAATTTGATTATATAGTAAATTAACGAGACCACCCTGGCCATAGCTAGCTTTTCCTAGTGTGTCTGGTACATTTCTTCTGTGAAATGACAAAGCAATCCTCTGTTCAGTTAAGTATAGAGCACTGTTGATTGATGTCCAAAGGAGAGAGAAACACACACACATTTATTATATATATATAGATATATATAGAGAGAGAGAGAGAGAGAGTGATACCTCCTTGGCGACAACATTAGAGTTGAGAACAACGACAGTGTTGGCACCAGTTTTGATGGAATAGATTGGTCCATAAATCTCAGCCCACTTGCTAAAAGTTTTGTGTGGTTTCTTCTCTTTCAGTTGCAGCAGATTTCCGATCACCGGCCACCCTGGTACCTCTGCTCCCAATCCAAATCTATATAAATTAATACACACACACACATATATATATATATATGAAGAGACACTGATAAAAATTAAAAATTGATGAGTAGTATTACCAGGCAGAGTTAGGAGATTGGGGTGTCTCTTCTTATGATCATTGACATACCCTCTAATGAGCCATATTGAAATACCACCCAGAGCAATTGCTGGACCACCCATAGCAACTGCTGTTCCCGAAGCCATTGCTTGAAGACTTAGAATAGCCTCAGTAAACGCCATTGAAACTATTGCAAAGAAGAGAGAGAGAGGGGAACAAAAAGGTGCTCGGTTAATGCTTTTGTTATATACTGTATCCCACTACATTAATGTATATAAAGTGATGAACATTGAGAGGGGTGTGACAGTAATTGATTATAGATGAATATATATAATAGTATGGGAATTGTTGGAAATTGATCCCACAAGGTTGGGTATAAGAAGACAGAGCACATTTTGTCGTTTAGTGATGGTTAAGATAGACCCAACAAATATGGAATAAGACAATAGTTACTTGTCTAAGTGCGTCCAACTGCTGATGCATTTCAATAAAACATGGATACATCAATTTTAATTTTAAAATTTAAAGTATAATAAATAAGTATAGTAAATCAAGTTAATCTCATTTATTATACTTATTTATTACATTTTAAAATAAATTTTATAATTAAAGATAATGTGTTTATTTTTTATTAAACACATAAATAGTGTTCACTTACAAACTGGTGAATAGATAAGTATTGTCCTATGGAATATCCTGTTTAATGAAAAGTCAGGGATGTAATTAATAGCAAATCTACAAATATGGTATCATAATAGGACAAGGCTCGGACCATGTAAGTAGTAGGGGTGGCAATTCATGTTCCCGTGTCGTGTTCGTGTCGTGTCGATGTATAAGTATTCTACTAAACAGTTCAACTCTAACCCGACCCATTTACTAATCCTCAACACTAACCCAACCCGTTTATTAAACATGTTATCCGTGTCGACCTGTGTAATCCGTTTAATAAACATGTCTTATAATAACACGACTTGTTTAATAACCTTTTTAATCCGTTTAACTTATATCATATGAGTTTCTCCACCTCTAAAAATCTCTCTAAAGATCATATAAAAATAAAGCACATATCAATACATAAATCCTAAAATTAAACTATACATATTATAAATTTTGTATCTATATATAAACTTAAAAACATACTAAAGTGATTCAACAATTGGGAAGACATCATAACAATTTCATCCTTGTGTTTTATGGTTACATCAGTCCTGTAAATAAACAAATAGATTACAAACAATTGCAATATATATAACTATGTATATATATATTTGTATCAAACCATAATATATGAATAACTCATGTTATAATCGTGTTGTAATCGTGTCGTAATCGTGTCACGGGTTAGACAGCTTAAACCCAAACCCAACTCAATTTTTGCTTGTCGTGTTTGTGTCGACTCATTTATTAAATGTGTCGGCTTACCTCAAACCCAAACCCGCTTAATTCGTGTCGTGTTATCGTGTCGTGTCCAATTTTGCCACCCCTAGTAAGTAGGGATAACTTATACACATAATATAATGGATCACTTGTTAATTTATAATATTAAAAGGTAAATGTATAATACAAATAATTTATTTTTTTAATGAGTGTAATTAATAGCAAATTTACAAATATGGTATAATAATAAGACAAGCCTCATACCATATAAGTTGGCGTTACGTTTACACGCGGAATACAATGGATCACTTGTTATTTTATAATATTAAAAAGTAAATGCATAATAAAAATAATTTATTTTTTTAATGAGTGTAATTAATAGCAAATCTACAAATATAGTATGATAATATGACAATGCTTGTCTCACACTATATAAGTAGAAGCCTCCTACTTACGAAAGATGGACCAATACAATACTGACACTCCTGTAAAACTTAAAAAAAAATTAAAAATGGATCAAATTGGTAATTTTTTTTAGGATATCCAAAGATTGCATATACAGAGTTTGACATATTACTCATAATCGATCTCGTTTACAAAGAGTATGATTCAACAAGTACTGAGATCTTTTTTCGTCTTCGCTGAACTCATCAGTTGCTGGAAAGCGCATAAACTATCGAACCAAATCTCGAGCAGACCATCAGTCTCTAAAACATAATTTTTTTCATCTTCAATCATCTTTGACGCTCAACATCTTATTTTGTTACAGAAATTTTTAACCTTTGATTACAGATGTTGTCGTAAACAAAGAAAAAAAGTGGGTTTCAAACCAATTTCAAAAGGAATTGCCGGTAGCGTGATGAGAAAGTTTGCTCCTGTAATACCCCGCTCCAACATATGGTATGATATTTAATACCCTGCTCCAACACATGGTATGATATTGTCCGCTTTGGGTCTGAGCCCGCACGATTTTGCTCTTGGATTTTATCCCAAAAGCCTCATACCATTTGGAGAGAACATACTACATATAAGCATATCCCCTTTTTCACACCCAAGCGATATGGGATTGAGCACCCTGTACTCTGTCAGTGTGGTAGCTCAGCCTAGTGTCTGTCTTCGCACCCGCCCACTCACACCCGTCCACAAGGGTTACTACAATTCATCGCCCTACGAGGCTCGACGTCCTCGTCGACACACTTTCGACTGGGTTCAGGCTTTGATACCAACTGTAATACTCCGATCCAACATATGGTATGATATTGTCCGCTTTGGGCCTGAGCCCGCACAGTTTTGCTCTTAGGTTTTACCCTAAAAGGCCTCATACCATTTGAAGAAAACACACTACATATAAGCACATCCCTTTTTTCACACCCTGGCGATGTGGGATTGAGCACCCTGTACTCTGTCAGTGTGGTAGCTCAGCTCAGTGTCTGTCTTCGCAACCACCCACTCACACCTATCCATAAGGGTTACTGCAATCCACCCCCCTACGAGGCCCGACGTCCTCGGCGACACATTTTCGGCTGGGTTCAGTCTCTGATACCAACTGTAATACCTCGCTCCAATATATGGTATGATATTGTCCGCATTGGGCCTGAGCCCGCACGATTTTGCTCTTGGATTTTACCCCAAAAAGCCTCACTTATCATGCCCTCCTCCATCTGTACCCACTGTATAAAATGGTACATATCCAGACTTCAGCTCAGCCACCTTCTCTACACACTACGGGTCAGTAAGCTGATCTGAAATTACCCTCCAAATGATAGAAAGTGTGACCACTACACACATTACAAAAAAATATCAGATAAATTATCAATGTTTTTCCTGTGAGAACATATACTGCAACCTCTTATGGTCGCTGAACAATCTGTAGGTCTCATCTAAGAGTTAATGACTCCAAATCCTCAAAGTAAAAACTAGGACTGTCAACTCTAAGTCATAAGTCAGGTAATTAAGATCGTGAGGCATAAGCTTATGTGAAGCATAAGATATCGACCTTTTCCTCCTACATCAACACATACTCCAAACCCTATAACAACGCATCGGTGAATACCAAGTACTCAATGCCACTCTAATGAGTAGCTAGGACAGGTGCAATTTTTAACTTGCTCTTCAACTCATCAAACGCTGTCCAATAAGAATCATCTCAAACGAAAGACATACCCTTTTTAGTTAAATAGATGAGAGGGCTAGCAATCTTGAAGAAGTCCTGAATGAACCTACAACAATAACCAGCTAACCCCAGAAACTACAATTCTCTATGGGTGTGGTAGGTTGCCCCCACTCAAATACTGCAGACACAATGCTTGGATCAACCGCTATCCCTTCTTAGATACTATATGACCCAAGAACTTCACCTCTATCTGCCAGAAATCACACTTCTCAAACTTTGTATATAACTGGCGATTTCTCAATGTCTACAAAATGATACAAAGATGTTTGGCATTATCCTCCTCTGACCTAGAAGTAGGTCTAGTGCCTCAATTTATGTAAATTACAAAGTCTATCTCACGACTTGGTGGTAGTCTTGGAATTTTCTAAAACACATCCTGAAAGTCTCGCACCACTGGAATGGGATCCATAGAAACTATATTTCCCTCTAGAGACTCCTCACTAATAAAGAATAGGCGAGTTCTAGACCCTTCATTTGACTGCGGTATAATAACCAAATACACCTCCTGACTGGGTATAACAAAAAGAATTTCCTAATCATGGCAATTGACATGGGCATAATAATGCGATAACAAATTCATCCTGAGTATGACATCATATGAATTCATGTCTAGGACCAATAGGTCTGTCAAGAACCTGAGATTGCTAATGCCTGTAGTGACTTGACTACAGTGTTCCCGTAACACTGTACTAATTTCCAATGGTGTAATTATAGTAAGTGGAGAACAACACGACTGAGTAAGTATACCCGATATCCTAACAATCGACTGAGACACAAAAAAGTGAGACGCCTCAGTATCAAATAAGAACACGATCAAAGTTACCCTTTATCAGAACTCTACCCTCGATCGCCTAAGGAGGCTGCTCATCATAATCAACCTATGTGGAGCAGTCTTACAATATTATTGACCGTAGGGATCAGGTTCTTCATTCTAAAACCATTCCGTTAGTTCGGGTTCAGTGGAGTCACCATAATGAGGCGGAGTCCACTTGAGAAAGGGAGGATGAAATAAAAGCAAAGTATCCAGAATATTTTTTTCTCAGGTATGAGTTGAATTTCGAGGATGGAATTCCTCTTTTTAGGGGGTAAGAATGTAATACCCTGGAAATTTGGATGTCGATTATTTTAAAGAATTTGAATTTCTTTATATTATTATTATTTTTTATTAATTCATGTGAAATGACTTATCTCTATATTTTATCATTTTATGTGAGTTACTTTTTCTTCATATTCATTTCATCATTTTATGTGGATTGATTATGTTTTATAGATTCTAATTATTTCAAGTAAATTTCTCTGTTTATATTTTATCATTTTATATGAATTGTTTATTGATTATGTATTGTTTGGTTTGAATCTTTTAAATGCTTTGGATTAGGCTAGAGAGGAATCTAGGATGGAATGGTTGGGCTAGAGATATGTTTAAGTTGATGGACCAGGGCTATGGTTATAGTATTATTATTTTTTAGTTTATTTAGTTTTTGAAAAAAACAATAATAGAACAAAAATAATTAAGACAAAAATAAAATAAGAGACTAAGGTTTTTGCCGTTTGTTTTACGCACATAAACCAAGAGAATAAACGAAAGAGAGAATGGAGTGAAGTAACAATCAAGTGAACGAGTTGTTGAATCGTCAAAGAGGCAAGTTCGAACTCTTCTTTTCCTCTTTGAATCTGTATACATATATATTATTTGTATATACATGTTACAGGAATATATGTATAATATATATATTAATTATATAGACATGTTGCTAGAAATTTGTATGCAATTAATTATGAAATTAAATGATATTGCATGCTAAGAATAATTCTGTGAGTCAAAAATGAAGATTTTGGAGTTTTGGTATTGTTTTAGGGTATTTTTGCATATGTATATATATGTATATATGATTGTATAGGCGGGTGTACATATATATATATCTACGAACATGAAAGTTGGGTCTATTGTGTTTATCATTTTTGAGGATTTTTGTTCCGTTCAATAGGTAGATCTTGCTTCCTAGAACAATTCTTAAAAATGTGGTTGCGAACCATTGGGTAGATTGACGGGAATCTGACTTTGAAATTTTAGATTTTTAAAACTTGAAATTGGGCGTTTTTGATTTAGGTCATGAGAGTGCGTGAATTTGGTACCAATGTGTAACTTAGATCGAGACGAGTTCAATGGTATATTCATAAGCGTGATTCGGTGCCTGAAAGTGACTGGAAAATGGTCGAAAAGTTCAGCCACCATTGTTGAATGTGGGAGCTTCAAGTGAGGGAGGAAGAAAAGAAAGAAAAAAAAAAAAAACCCCCCACGAGCGCATGCCATCGACCGGCCTCGACCGGTGGCCAAAAAATTATTTTTGGGCCCCACTCGCGGGGGCCCACCTCTGGGTCTGATATGGGCCCATTACGAATTATTTTGTATTTTTTTTAATTTTTGAAATTTTTGGAAAAACTTGAAAATTCGGAAAATCATTTTTTTAAAATACTTTTATAATTCAAAAAATTACCAAAATTTTATGTCAATTTCCTAGGAGTTTTAGGAGCTTGGTTTATAAATTTCATGTCGAAATAATTTTCCCTTGTTTTAAAATTAATTTTTAAAGTGTCTAAAAACTGGGTTTTTCACATTCTGTTATTTTAGAAAATACTTAAAAATTTTCCAAAATTCCCAAATTTTTACTGTAACTTCCTGGATATCAAATTAACTTGGCTTTAAATTTTTATCTTGAAATGAGCTTCCCATGGTGTTCAATTGATTTTTGAAGTGTCTAGAAGTTGGGTTTTCACCTTCTTTCATTTTAGAAAAATATTTTTAAAATTTCAAAAAATTCTAAAAAAATGCGGGTAACTTTTTAGGATTAAAATACTCATGGGTTTTAAATTTTGAGTGAAAAAGAGTTTCTCTTCAGGTTGTATCGGTTGTATAAGTATGCATTTGACTATGTTTTATTTGTCTCTGATTAGAAATTATTTCTTTTAAATTCTAGAGAATATCATAAAATTTTCAAGATGTTTAAACACGGTTTTAGGGACAGAATAGGCCTGAGAACCTAAATTCAAGTTAGGTTTTGACTCCCTTGAAGGTTTGGATAAATTGGAGGTTTGATTTCGTGTTTGCTTCTAAAGTGGTTAATTGTGTTATTTGATTTACTTGAATGTATTTTTCCTTTAAAGATATAAATGCCCATGAAATACTTGATTATAGTTTACTTATAGACGATTTGTCTTATGGTGAATTGGTGATAATTTCATATCAGATAATCTGAATTACTTTGCTTGTGCAAATTAAAATCATAATGCACCTTATTTATTTTATGTTTCATATTGGGAAGGTATCTATGCATTTTATTTGGCATGTAAGAATTGTCCGGCATGTTAGGATCACCCAAACCTAATAAGGTATCTATGCATTTTATTTGGCATGTAAAGATTGTCCGGCTTGTCAGGATCGCCCAAACCTAATAAGGTATCTATGCATTTTATTTGGCATGTAAGGATTGCCCGGCGTCTCAAGATCGCCCATACCTAATAAGGTATCTATGCATTTTATTTAGCATGTAAGGATTACCCGGCGTGTCAGGATCGCTCATACCTAATAAGATATCTATACATTTTATTTGGCATGTCAGGATTGTCCGGCGTGTCAGAATTTTTCATACCTAATAAGGTATCTATACATTATATTTGGCATGTTAGGATTGCCTAGATTTAATAAAATGCATGCATATGTTTCTTTATTTTGAACTTAAAGAATGTGTTCATTGTTGAATGATAAGGGTTTGTTGGGACAATGTATAAGATGATTTTGATTTCTGAAAATATGAACTAGGTAGGGAATGACCAGTATGTATATACCTATACCTATTAAGGTATCAAAGGATAAAATGGTGGCATGTTAGGATTGTTTAAACTTGATAGTATTTCATATTATGTTTATTTCTACTGAACTTAAGAAATGTGTTCACTTTTGCATAATAAGGATTTGGGTGGAACATTAAATAATGACTGTTGTTTTGCAAACATGAAACTGGATAAAAGAATAACTTGTATGTTAAATCTATGGATTCCTTTTGTGTCTCTTATACTAGGGGTATGTATATTGGTTCTCTGATTGGTATGTAATAGATAGGACTTGCTCGTGGGTTTAACCCACTTTGTTGATATTTCAAGTTTCAGACAGGTTCCACTGCGAGGATAGAATTTTAGGGTTGGTTGTGAAAGACATCTCTTCTCATCGGTCACAGGGTAGAAACCTATCATCTTATTCAATGGTCAGATTATGAACTCTTTTTGAGATTTTGGTTGTTGATTTTAAATTAGAGTCTTAAACTTTTGTTTATTCTAGTTAATGGGTCTTTGGGTTATGGGACTTTCAAATTGTATTACCAAGCATTTAATTGTTCATTTATCGGTAATTTCATTTCAGTGAGATTTTCTGTTCAGCTTTTAGAAATTATGTCGTTCTGTCTTTTGTCTTCTATGCTTGTTGCTATCAGTTGTTAGTATCTCTCAGGTTTGTGTATGAGACTGGCTACCTCATGTGCGAAATTTTGTGGGGGTATTTCAACTACTTGGTAGACAGCATTGCTTCCTCTTCATATGTTGTTATTGCTTCCTCTTTCTGTTGAGACATAAGGTGATCGATATGATATGGATGGTTTGTAAGTGATGATGAGAATGATGATAGTGATGCGTCTTACAAGGAAATGGGAGACAGTGTTGTTTATTTTGGATATCCCTTAAAATCTTACCCGTTGGGGCCATCTTTAATTTCTTTTTAAAAAGTTTTATAGGGGTGTCACTATTGTATTGGTCTACATCTCCCATAACTTGGAGGCTCCTAATTATATGGCTTGAGACAAGTATTGTCCATAATAATATTATGAAATCTCAGCGGTAAAGTACAAGTTCCTCCTCATGAGTAAGAGGCAAGTATTGTTTTATATCAAAGATCCACTTGCAAGTGCAAAGGTGGGAGTTCTAAGGGATTACTTGAGGGTAAATTACACTGATCGTTTCTTCAATATACACTTATCTCCCTTCTTATTTGTAAAATTATGTTGACCTCCTCTATTAGAGTTATCGAGAGAATATCATAAATGAATTTTTTTTGTAATTACGTTTCTATCCTTATAAGATCGCATAAATTAATAATTCTTGTATACACGCTGATCACGCTAACCCTACGGCTTTTAACAGAAAAGAACACAATGTTACAAAAATACAAAACTCAAGGAAGGTCAGTGTAATTTTGCAAACAAGAGAGGAGTTCAGTGTTACAAAAATAACAAAGGTAATTTTGCAAACAAATGGGGAGGTAGGTGTATATTGACTAACGGAGAGGTCAATGTAATATAGTCTTACTTTAATGGTAAAGATTCTCGTCCCCTATAATTTGGAAGTTAAAAATTCAAATTTTCTTGGAGTTTTTTATAAAGGAAAGGAAAATAAAAAAATTACAATCTTTAAGAGTTTGGTTAGAAGGAAAGTGAAAATATTAAGTAAAATAGGATTCCACGACTGCTAAATTTTCTTCAAAAAACTTTTTACAGAAAGTTTACAAGTGAGTTATTATAACACACTTCTTCATTGTAGCTTTCCTTTTATAACATGTTCTCTCTTAGTAATATATATATATACACACACACACACACACACACACACACACTAGTGTATGCCAGTGCCTACGGCACTATCATGCACCCTTAATCATAACCATTAGACAAGGTTATTTTGAACTGTAGATAGACAAGATATAGATTAACTTCTTTGTCTTGTTATACCAAGCTTAAATTTAATATAAATATATACACACATATATACTATTAAAAATTGTAAGCTTTCTTATTAAAACTTGGATAAACATGTTCACGGGCTTCCCGGACCATCAAATATCTTTCATCATGTTCCACTCACGCATGACAATGCTTGACAAAGTACCATGTAATTTCTTACTCAAGGCATCGGCTACCACATTAGCCATTCCTGGATGATACTGAAGATCAAAATTATAATCCTCCATCTACTCCACCCATCTTCGTTGCTTCATTTTCAAGACATTTTATGTGAAAAAAATACTTTTAAGCTCTTATTATTAAGAAAACCTCAAACATTTACCTGTATAAGTAATGCGCCCACATTTTTAATATAAAAATCACTGTCGCTAACTCCAACTCATGAGTTAGGTAATCATTCTTATGTGTCTTCAACTGCTGGTAACCATATGCAATAACCCTCTCAGCCTGTATCAATACACATCCCAACCCATCTTGAGAAGCATTACAGAATATTACATAATCCAAACCACGTTTGAGAATTATCAATATTGGAGCACTAGTCAATTGACTCTTCAATTCCATAAATGCATGCTCACAAGCATCATTCCACACAAACTTAACTCCTTTACGAGTAAATCACGTCATAAGCGCCGCTAATTTTGATATTTGGGAATTATCAATATTGGAGCACTAGTTAATTTTCAATTCTATAAATGCATGCTCACAAGTATCATTCCACACAAACTTAACTTCTTTCTGAGTAAATTGCGTCATAAGTGTCACTAATTTTGAAAAATCTCTCACAAACCATTGATAGTAACCTGCTAGCCCCAAGAAATTACGTATCTTAAGTATGTTATTTGGTCTTTCCCAATTCATCACTGCTTCAACCTTAACATACGAACTATATGTCTAATGAACTTTACTTCCGTTAGCAAAAATTTACATTTTTCGTACATGGCATACAAACAGTGTTCCCTCAAATTTTGTAACATAGTCCTCAAATGAACTTGTCCAAATAAAAGATGAGTACACGAGGATACTGTCCACAAACACTACCACGAACCTGTCCAAATGAACATTGAAGACTCTATTCATTAAGTCCAAGTGTCACACCCCAAAAATACAGACCGTCAGCACTCCCCCGATCTAAACTCCGGGTTGTGAGGTATCAAGACTGCCCGTTCATCATTCCATGACCAGGACTGTAATACCCCGCTCCAACACATGGTATGATATTGTCCACTTTAGGCTTGAGCCCGTACGATTTTGCTCTTAGGTTTTATCCCAAAAGGTCTCACACCATTTGGAGAGAACATACTACATATAAGCACATCCCCTTCTCTACACCCAAGCACTATCGGATTGAGCACCATGTACCCTATTAGTGTGATAGCTCGTCCAGTGTTTCTTCTTACACCCACCCACAAGGGTTACTACAATCCACCCCCTACGAGACCCGACGTCCTTGTCGGCACACTTCTAACTGGGTTCAGACTTTGATACTAACCAAAATACCCTCACAAAAATTTCACGCATGAGGTGGCCAGTCTCATACACAAAACCTGAGGGATATTAACAATTGATAGCAATAAGTATAAAGGACAAAAGACAGAATGAAATAAATTCTAAAAGCATAATAGAAAATACCTTTGAATTAAAATAACTGATAAATAAATAAAAACGTGTCTGTTAATATAATTTGGAAGTCTCCATAACACAAGGACCCCTTAACCAGAAAGAACAAGAGTTTAAACTCTAATTTAAAACTAACAACCAAAGTTTCAAAAAGAGTTCATAGTTTGACTCTAGAATAAGAGGATAGGTTCCTACCCTACAACCGATGAGAGGAGGTGTCTGCCGCAACAAACCCTAAAACTCTATCCTTGAGGTGGAACCTGCCTGGAACCTGAAATATCAATAAAGTGGGTTAAACCCACAAGCAAGTCCTATCTACTTCATCCCAATCAGAGAACAAATATATATACCCTCAGTGTGAGGAACACAAGAGATAAATATAGGTGTAAACATACAGGTCATTCCTTACTCAGTTCATGTTCTCAAAATAAAAGTCATCTTTTACAATGTTCCATCAAAACCCTTATCATAAAATAATAAACACATTCTTTAAGCTCATAATACATAAACATAAGCATATATTTTATCAAGTTTAAGCAATCCTGACATGCCACCATTTTTTTTTATCCCTGGGTACCTTAATAGGTTTTGGCAATCCTGACGTGCTCATGGCAATCCTTACATGCCTCCTTAATTTTATATAATAGGTATTGGCAATCCTGACATGCCCCAAAAATTCTTACATGCCTTCTTTAACTTTAGATACCTTAATAGGTATTGACAATCCTAACCTGTCCCGACAATCCTTACATGTCCTAGCAATCCTTACATGCCACCTAAACTAACTTACAACATGAATAAAAATAAGGTGCAAAATTATTAAAAATGCATAAGATATAAGGATTTAAATTATCGGGTATCCAAACATCACAAAGAGATAACTCATTCACAAATAAACTAAATGAAGTGTATCATGGACAATAATAACTTCAAGA
The DNA here is from genome assembly GCA_026545225.1 of Cornus controversa. Lineage (NCBI taxonomy): Eukaryota > Viridiplantae > Streptophyta > Magnoliopsida > Cornales > Cornaceae > Cornus > Cornus controversa. The sequence goes on along the minus strand of CM048851.1, from coordinate 23,986,762 downwards.
AGAAAACAGTTAATAAAAATAAAATAATACAGTCATCCATTATAGGAGCAAATACCCAACCAAACCTCCAATGTACCCAAATTGTCGAAGGAGTCTAAACCTAACTCTAATATAAGTTTTTGGGCCTATTCTGCTTCTAAGAACCCTATTTAAACATAGCTTTGAGGCATACTTTTAAAATCAATAAAACCACAAGGTAACCTTATTTCCACCTAAAATTTAAAACCCAAGTGTATTTTATCCCTATAAGGTTACCAAAACTTTTTTAGAATTTTTTGAAAAATTTAAAATATTTCCAAAATAAAAGAAGGTGAAAAACCCCATTTTTAGACACTTTAAAAATTAATTCAACCCCAAAGGTAGCTCATTTCTACATAAAATTTAAAAATCAAATTCAATTAACCCCAAAAAGTTACAAAAAAATTTGGGAATTTTTGGAAGTATTTAAGTATTTTTAAAAAATGATTTTTTGAATTTCAAGTTTTTCTAAAAATATCAAAATAATTCAGAATAGGCCCATATTGGACCCAGAGGTGGGTCCCGGTGAGTGGGGCCCAAAAACTTCTTTCCCGGTGCCCGCAAAGCACGTGGGGAAGCGCCCTACGCTGGGGCTTCTTCCCCAGCGTGCACAGCGCGTTGCTGGAAACTTTTCGGGGACAGTCTGGCCAACGCCGGCCACCGTTCGCCTCCATTTTTGTGCCGTTCTTCTCCCCTCAACGTCGGCTACCTATTGGTGTAAAAATCGCCATCCGAAATGGCCCGAATCAAAAACCCCCAATTCAAAAGTTCTAAGGTTCTTCGCAAACTTTCAAAATTAAATCTCAATTCACCAACGATCTGATTTGCTAAGGGTCAAGGGTTGTTTACTCGTGCAGTCCACAACATCAAAGAAACAAATTAACATCCTTCACACTCCTATCCTAGATTCATGTTATTACGATTTCCATACATATTACACACATATCATATATATATATATATATACATAAACCTGTTCATATATAAGTTCTTCACATATATTCAGTTGTCATAGTAAATCTCACGAATTTAATTCAACAGAAAACAACATCAATTACCATACAATTAGATAAACAATATTTTCAGGAATAATCATAGACTCAAAACCTAGACTATGCATACGGATTCAAAGGGGAAGAGAATAATCAAACTTGCTTTTTTGACGATTCAAAAACTCATTCACCCAAACTCGTTCACCCGATTGCTCCTTCTCTCATTTCTCTCTTTCGTTTACTCAGTTTTTGTGCATAAAGAAAATGGCAGAAACCCTAGTCTCCTATTTTCTTTTGTTTTAATTATTATTATTCTATTTTTTTTTCTAAAAAAACTAAATAAACTAATAAAAAAATAAAATAAAATAAAATATTATAACCATAAACCCTAGCCCATCAACTTACCAGCACATTAAAGTTGAAAAGATTGAGTTGCAGCCAGATGCAACATATGAGGAGCAGCCTTACTAAATTCTTGAATGTACGGATTAGGTTCTCTGTTCTAGACTAGTCCATTAGTTCGAGTTCAGTGGAGCCATCACAATGAGGCAAAGTCCACTTGAAAAAAGGAGGATGAAATAAAAACAAAGTATCCAGAGCTTTTTCTCTCAGGTATGGGTTGAATTCCAAGGACGAAATCCCTCTTTTTAGGGGGGAAGAATGTAATACCCCGAAATTCAGACATCATTTATTTTAAATTTAAATTGCTTTATAGATTCTTATTATTTCATGTGAATTGCTCTGCCTTTATAATTTTTATCATTTTATGTGAATTGCTTTGTCTTTATAGATTCTTATTATTTTATGTGAATTGCTTTGCCTTTATAAATTTTTATCATCTTATATGAATTGCTTTATTGATTTTGTATTGTCTGATTTAATATTTAAAATACTTTGGATTGGGCTAGGGAGGAGTCTAGGCTGGAATGGTTGGGCTAGGGTTTATGGTTATAATATTTTATTTTCTTTTATTTTTTTATTAGTTTATTTAGTTTTCTAGAGAAAAAAATAGAATAATAATAATTAAGACAAAAGAAAATAAGAGACTAGGATTTCTACCGTTTGCTTTACACACAGAAACCAAGAGAGTAAACGAAAGAGAGGAGCGATCGGGTGAACGAGTTTTTGAATCATCAAAGAAGCAAGTTTGATTCTTCTCTTCCCCTTTGAATCCGTATGCATAGTCTAGGTTTTGAGTCTATGATTATTCTTGAAAATTTCGTTTATCTAATTGTGTGGTAATTGATGTTGTTTTCTGTTGAATTAAATTCCTGAGATTTACTATGTCAACTGGATATATGTGAAGAACTTATATATGAATAGGTTTATGCACATATATCTATATATATATATATATATATGTGTGTGTGTGTGTGTGTTTTATGTATGGGAATCATAATAGCATGAATCTTGGGGGGTGAAGGATGTTAATTTGTTTATTTTATGTTGTGAATTGCAAGGGTAAACAAACCTTGACCCTTAGAAAATCAGATCGTTGGTGAATTAGGATTTAATTTTGAAAGTTTTGTGAAGAACCCTAGAACTTATGAATTGGGGGTTATTGATTCGAGCCATTTCAGATGGGGCTTTTTACACCAATAGGTAGTCGACATCGAGGGGAGAAGAGCGGCACAAAAATGGAGGCAAATGGAGGCCGAAGTTGGCAAGACTGTTGCCAGAAAGTTCCTAGCAGCGCATCACTGGCGCGCTGGGGAAGAAGCCCCAGTGCAGGGCATTTCCCCACGCGCCTGGTTGGCACGTGCAGGGGCTGGGAAAGAATTTTTTGGGCCCCACTCACTGGGGCCCACCTCTAGGTCCAATATGGGCCTATTCTGAATTATTTTGATATTTTTTTTGTATTTTTGAAATTTTTTGAAAAACTTGAAAATTCAAAAAATCATTTTTTAAAAATACTTAAATACTTCCAAAATTTCCCAAATTTGTTTTGTAACTTCCTGGGGCTTAATTGAATTTGGGTTTTAAATTTCACGTAAAAATGAGCTCCCCTTGGGTTTTAAATTTTAGGTGAAAATGAGGTTCCCTTGTAGTTTTATCGGTTTTAAAAGTATGTCTCAAAACTATGTTTCATTTTCTTGTACTAGAAAAATATTTTTTAAAATTCTCAAAAATTTCAAAAAAATTTAGAATAATTAAATATGGTTCTTAGAAGCATAATAGGCCCGAAAACCTAGATTAGAGTTAAGTTTAGACACCCTCGAATATTTGGGAATATTAGACGTTTGGTTGGGTATTTGCTCCTATAATGGATGATTGTATTATTTTATTTTTCTTAACTGTTTTCTCCTTAAATTTATAATTGTCCATGATACAATTGTTTTAGTTTATTTGTGAATGAGTTATCTCTTTGTAATGATTAGATACCCGATAATTTAAATCCTTATATTCTGTGCATTTTTAATAACATTCCTCCTAGAGTAGCTGTTAATACGAATAAGAGAAACTCTGTTATAGCCATTTCTGTACATTCAATGTACTCTACGGATAGAGGAATACATAGAGTTGAACATAGTAAAATAAGAAATTGAAAGATTTCGTTGAAATTGTTCGTTTGGAAATTTCCCGAAAAGCTAAAGTTAAAGGAGGCATGTAAGGATTGCTGGGGCATGTTAGGATTGCCAATACCTATTAAGGTATCTAAAGTTAAAGGAGGCATGTAAGGATTGCCGGGGCATGTCAGGATTGCCAATACCTATTAAGGTACCCAAGGATACAAAAAATGGTAGCATGTCAGGATTGCTTAAACTTGATAAAATATATACTTATGTTTCTGTATTCTGAACTTAAAGAATATGTTTATTAATTTATGATAAGGGTTTTGATGGAATATTGTAAAAGATGACTTTTATTTTGAAAACAAGAACTGAATAAGGAATGACCTGTATATTTACGCCTATATTTATCTCTTGTGTCCTCACATTGAGGGTATATATATTGGTTCTCTGATTGGGATACAGTAGATAGGACTTGCTCATGAGTTTAACCATTTTGTTGATATTTCAGGTCACAAGCAGGTTCTACCGCAAGGATAGAGTTTTAGGTTGGTTGTGGCAGACATCTCCTCTCATCGGTTACAGGGTAGGAACCTATCATCTTATTCAAGAGTCAAACTATGAATTCTTTTTAAGACTTTGGTTGTTAGTTTTAAATTAGAGTTTAAACTCTTGTTCTTTTAGATTAAGGGGTCCTTGAGTTACGGGACTTCCAAATTGTATTACCAGACACGTTTTTATCTATTTATCGGTTATTTTCATTCAAAGAGATTTTCTATTCCGCTTTTAGAATTTATTTCATTTTGTTTTTTGTCCTCTATGCTTATTGCTATCAGTTGTTAATATCTCTCAGGTTTTGTGTATGAGACTAGCCACCTCATACGTGAAATTTTTGTGGGGATATTTTACACACAATCATGGCAAACTACCATTTATCACCCTCGGTTCTAATCTGGACCACTTAGATCATTACATGTCACAAAAGCCTTATTTCTTGTGTTATATCAATTCCCAAACCAGAAGGTCACTTGAGGACAATCAATCAAAGTCATAATCTCATAATCTAGCAAAAGCATTATCTTGTATATCAATATCGATATATTCTAGGTTCAATCTCACCATAGGACCCCACATTACTTACCATGCAAGTCTGTCGCTCATCTCAGTTCAACTCAGCATCTGAGTATTTCGATTCATCGTAACCCAGGTTACAATCCATCGTAATCCTACGATGCATCGCATAAGTATCATAACAAGGTGCGAAATACGCTATTTTTGACAATAATTTTCCATCAAATATACGATGCATCATAAGGTATTCTGCGATTAATTGTAATATTACGATACAACGTAATGCACATTACGATCCATCATAATCATGCGACCAGTTGTTCATCTACACTCAACACTAGATCCATTTCACACTTTCTCAACTCAATTATCCCCACAATTATCATGCGTACATAACTGGACATAAATGAAAATGTAAAATCATCATTCTCATTGTTTAACATTAATCTATGTCTCTAAACCTACATATAAATGTATGTAATCATAAGGCAAAAACCACAAACATATTCTCAAAACATTAAGGTTCATATACATGACTCAACAAGTGCATATAATCCACATCCCAGACATGTGTTCAAATAAAGCAATAAATATTTTTAAAATAAAACTAGCCACGCTCCACACCAACTCACAGTTGGGGAGACTTCATCACCTTCTTTGCATTTTCTGAAATGAGCTAATACTCATAGGATGATCTCCAACATGCTCAGTAGAAATGTCTAAAACACAACTTCGCAAGTTCTGTGAATACGACATAGAGCATACATTGCATTTAATCACATTATGCATAAAATTGCATATTTCGATCGTATCATGAATTACATGTAACGTAACATGATATACACCTTTCCTACATTTGTTTACTCCAAACATCCATTGGACTCCAATAACAGGGCCATCAAATCCTATCTAGATGGGACTACAATAATAGATTCATCTCATTATTTCTTTATAGTACTCCAATTACTGGGTCATCCTATTCCCTCGTCAAAAGGACTTCAATAGCAGGCCATCCAGTTGAGCTACCCACCCTCACCATATGCTTGCCATGCATGTAGATGGATTTTACTTACTCATATGCAATTAGAAAGTAACATAGTAATCAACTAACATACTTGCACATTTTTATGTAGGTTTCCCATACATACACATTGAACATGTATCACATTTTCACATTTTATAGTATTTATATCGGTAATCAAACATGGTTTACATTTAATCATGCTCTTTAAGGCAATTTATCAAACACATAAGTGTCGCACTAAGATATATACAAGGAACACATATAATTCTCTCATATTTCTCATTCAACATACCATATAATCACATGTGGCAATTATAAACACATAATGATATCACTTCACATTGAGAATTCATTTAATTATAAAATCTAGCATGTTTTAGCTTTGAACAACATCTAATTATACACATATAACTAATTGGTTGCCATAGACAACTAATATACTCACACAAACTCCAAATTTCATGGGTTAGCCATCTCTACCTTAGTTTAGAAGAGCTTCTAAACAGAATTTCCAAAACTCATCGAAACTAACTTTGTTCGAATTTGAATTTGAACGGATCAAACTCGAGCCCTCGTCGTATAGATCAACTTTCCTTTTTTCGGCGTTTTCCAATTCAAACTCCATGTCCTCCAAATTCAAGAGAGAAGGAAGACAAAATTGTAGAGATATATTGAATTCTCTCAATAGGCTACTATATGATCGGCGTTGAATGGTACGCATTTTAGCCTCTTAACTTATATATTTTATTCTCTTAGTAATAGATTATTTTGTTATTTTACTTTGTTTTAGTATTTTCTGTATTTTCAGGGCCTTAATGATTATTTCAGTTAAAACCATGCTTTTGGGCTTTTAAAGAAGACATCCAAGATGGTTAGATGAAGCCTACATCAAAGGGAACCATCACTACAAGAAAAAAATATTTTAACGACATACGATGTATGTCGTTAAAAGTATTTAACGACTTGCATGCGTATGTCGTTACTGGCCATGCCGTGAAAAGTCTATTTTATTAACGACGTGCAACCTAAGCCATTAATGTTAAAATGTGACGTCATCACACGGTAAAACAGTCGTTGCTTTAGAACATTTATGACATTTTTTGCATGTTGTTAATATATCATAGTTTTAACAACATGTGTTGCAGGTTGTTAAAACATTCTTTTTAAGACATGCATAGTATGTTGTGCTTGTGTTGATCTTTTTAACGACCTGACATGCGTGTCGTTATTTAGATTTTATTAATGATGTGTTATAAGTATTGTTAATATTTCTAGCACCTGTAACAATGTGCTTCTAGGCTCGTTAATATCACATATTAACAACATGCAATGTAAGTTGTCATATTGTTATTGTTGACAACATGCTTTGCAGGTCGTCAAATTTTTTAAAAAAAAAAAAATTTAATTCCCTCTCTTTCTTATAGAACAACAATATAATTTTTACCCCTATCATATCACAGGACAACTATCATATCACAAATTATACCTCTCTTCAATGTGAAAAAATAATCCACACCACATCATATCACATAAGCATCACATATAAACATATATACCAAGAAGAGTAAATAAAATATTGAGTCTAGGACCATGTCTACTTCAAAATATTTAAAGTTGCCATAAATGCCAATAGAATTCTCATTCATATGATATAATAAAGCCAACAAGAAATAAAAACTAAACCTTTAAATTCAAGAAAAATTAATCATCTCTTGCAAAATAAGAACATAATCATCAATTTTGAACATATATTAGTCCCCACTCGTGCATACAAAGTCTTGACAGCAAAATCGATTCTTCAATAATGTTCTGCCAAAAAAAGAAAAGAAAATAAAACAAGTTACTACATTTAATTGGATCACATTAACAAAAAAATCAACCAAGCTTAAAGAAATATAGGGGAAGAAAAAGGCGAAGGAGAGGAAACTGTAAATAGGGACAAAGAAGAAGATGAAGAAAATTCAAACTCTTACACATAAAAATATATTTATATCCATTTATAAATCAATAAATCCACACATATATATAATTTAAAATAATTACCTTTGAAAGTAATTTCTTCTAAAAACTTGGCAGGCCATACAATTGATCCTACCTTAGCTTATCGAAGGTAAAAGTAATTTTTTCTTGCCCTATACAAGGTCACATCAGTTGTATATACATCCTTAACTAAGATTTTCCAACATTCGGTTTTCCAATAGGAATAGTATCCACAAAATGCAATTAGGCCTGTTGAATCAATTTCTCCAATAAAAACATACAACACAAAAGTTCTAAATGGATTGGCTATGCTGAACATACAACACAAAAGTTCCAAATATGACAAAACTGGAAACCACAACTATACCTAGCCCAAATATTCATGCCAGCAAAAACAATTTAGAGCATATCTCCTCATAAGACCATAAGAACTCAGAACAGCAAACATAGTATGACATCCCACAAAAATTCTGTTGTCTCACAGCAATATGCCCCCAATCAGATCAAATCCCAAAAAGTAGATATACATATAATAAGAGCATAAGTAGTATCCTCCACACTTAGCAAAACAAACTGACAAACATATCATAACAAACTTCCAAACATCAACAGGTTGATTCCAGAAACAAAACCAAAATTGAAAAAAAAAACATAAATAAAACAAAGTAAGCCCATAATTAGTGTAAGCTAGCATATGAAAAAATTTCAATACTATATAACGCCATTATGGAACCTCTCATATAATATTGCCTTGTTTGTTCTCAAACACTCAAACTATTTGGTTATGGAACATGAAGAATCAAAGTAAGTCCTCCATTTTCATTTCTACCTCTGCTTATTTTCTTTAATGCATCATTGACAATAGTTCAAGAAGTTGGTAATGTTATATATATCACAAATACTTGCATATGTCCATGCCGTGAAGCAACAAGGACGAAAGGAACAATCCCCAAGTTTAGAGAGATAAGAAGGAATTACAAGCCTAATAATCCCACTGTCATGAACAGGGTCATGATATAACGGTAAGAAAATTACTAATTAAAAACCTTGCTTATGTTTTTAGAACATTTGCTCATTCACACAATTTCTCATATATGTATAACTATATTTAGATGTTCTGATTATTTTGCTTGCCTTAAACTTTTTACTTTCTTATTTATGGATAAGGTTTTTCTTTTTTCATAAATTAACACCAAATTTTTTCTCACATTAGGCATCCTTATAAATGTCAAGAGTAGTAATACCTCAGTTCATGCTAAAATAGGCTTCTTTTCCTTTCCCTGTTTCACAGTTTCCTTTCACCCTTTTATTACTCATTTCCTTATAAATTAATGCTGCAGATATAAATATAATTTTTTCTTTGAATTTCAGTTGGAGTATAAAATTCATGTACAGTTCTGAAAGAATTAATATCTATATAACGTGGAGCTGCAACTGATCAATGTAAGCCCAAGCCTCAATATTAAGAATAGGATAGAAGTAGTTGAGCTCCTTAACAAGATTGGCCAATCTGATGTTTTTCTATTTAAGGTAAATATACTAATTCTAGGGTGACTTCTAGTCAAAACAAAAGTGTACATTTCATGTCCTTAATTTCTGATCACCCACCATGCATTAGAACTCCTGGTTTAGCCTGAAATTCTTGCTGCTATGCTTAGCTTGAAATTATTTTTCTATTTGATGAAGTGGAACTCTTGGTTTAGGATCAAAAAAGAAGAAGGGGGAATACTGAAAGGCTTCATTGATTCAGTATTTCTATCATATGTTACCCTAATTAGGTTCATCCTTTTCTAATTAGATCACATGGTACCATTTTCACAGATTTCATATTGTGATGAAGTGCAATAAAAAATCTCTACACAACTACTATCATAGAATTGATAGTTGACTTTTATCTTCCCCAATCTAATGTCAAAATTATTAAGAAGAAGAGTCGTTTATAAAATAAAAAAGAAGAGTCGTTGCAGTTTCATTGAACAAATCTTGAAACAAGTCTTGTCTTGTAGTTTCTATAAAATTGAAATATTTAAAAATCATTCTTGAATAATCCCTTAAGCTATTTAAAATCTGTACACCTGTTTCGGAATCAATCTAGTCAGCAAAAGCTTAACAAGTTGGATTTGCTCAAAACATGTCTAATTACTAGTGTTTGTATATGATTCACAAAATTGGCTTTTATCCAAAAACCATTGCCTACTAATATAATTTGGCTTCTTCATTCAAACCATTAGTAAGATGAGTAATTTTTCAAAATGTCTGCACATATAAAAAAAATGGAGACATTCTATATATGACTTTTATCTCCTAACTAGACAACATAACTTGATCAATAAGGCGAAAGAGTACCCAATTCTAAATCACTCAGCTAGATGAAGGTTTTGGATTCATAAACTAACTTGACAACTGAAGTAAAACAGACCCTAGTACTCCAAACATTACTCATGTTTTGGAAAATACTACAATTGAAGATCGCATAAGTCAATATTCGAATCATATGTAGATTGTGCAAAGTTAGTAATAACCATGACAACTTTACATTAGATCAAGCTCGACTTTCAATTCCAAAGAATAAAGGTAGAAATATTTACAATGATCAATCATCAATAGAGCATTTAAGATAAAGCAGTTTTCCAATGTTCATTCACTTAAGACTGTCATTGCCCAAAATTCATAAGGATTGATATCTATCTAGAAATTAAACTACCATACATCTAATGCCGTATATATATACACACACATCACTTAGGCAATACAAGTATGAAATAAACATGTCTTTTGGGGAACTACTAAGTAGATGTTTTAGTAGATTCATAACTAAATTTTGTTCTTCCTATTGTCTTTTATTTTGAGCAGATAGTGAACATGCAAAGAATAATAATTATGACAATCCAACCCAACCCAATCAAATTATGTATAAGAATATGTTAAAATCAAAATCATTATTCATATCATGGAACAATTATACTATTTTTATTTATTGAAGATAAGGCAAACACACACCCATAGCACATAGAGGTATGATTACTAGAAAGAGAGAGCAAAAGAATGAACAAAAAGAAGTAGCTAGAAACTCACAATTAAAGTTGCAATATTTGGTTGTTGTTGGGCTGTGGTAAGTTGTCTTTGTCTTGTTGCAACAAAATTCACAATCAAACTCCCAATCTCACAAAAAAAAAAAAAAAAAGAAGAAAGTCAAAATAAAACTCATAATTAGTGAAAAAGTCTAGCAGCAAACAGAATTATATGGGAATAAGCACATTCAAAAAGATTAAAAAGTTTATCTCATCTTCGAGCAATACTTGGTACAAAAGTTCTTTGGAGAGATTAACAAGTGTACACCAACACTTTTTTTTCACATTCACACCACATCACTCTACCTTTTTTATTAAAAAAAAGAAATAAAATTTAAACACCTTGGCATTAGATGATGAGACTAATTAAAAGGACAAATAAAAGAAGTTACTCCAATTTGAAGACAGGCATGTGGCATAACAAAATAATTTAATTTTGTGGGGTAAGGTAAAAGTTAATCTAAAGTGACCAAAGTGCAGAGAAAGAGCTAGAACAAGAAAATAAAAATTTAAGAATATAAAAGATTTTGGAGTACAAAAGCCCTGCTGCCTGGTAGTCTTGGGGCATACCCCAAGGATCAACATCAAAAAAGTGTGTGAAACCCGCATATCTACCAAATACAGAGTAGCCATATTGGAGGGACCACAAGTCAAAGAAAAAATGGTATAAATCCTAAACATTCTAAATATTGAAATATGTAACAAATTAATTAGTAGCAATATATAGTGGAAATCCTAAACGTTGGCTCAATTGCATAATCATAAACTCCTTTTTCAATTTAAAAATAATATTGATAACATTCTATGAAAAAAGAAAAATGATTAGTGGCAATATATGTTTAATTTCAGTAGCTCATAATTTAGGTAGGAAATAAGCATTATAAAGCCTTACCTAGTGATTTGAAAAGCTGAACAATAATGAAAAGTTCAATCCTCTACTCTGGAAATCAAACTGATCACACTCCACTTCTCAAACCATAAGTTCCCTTAAGATTTCAACTTTTCATTACATCTTTTCCTCTCCTTTTTCAAAAATCAGCAAATAATGGTTCAATACAAGTCTTTGAAGATGATGCTTACCCACAATTGGGGTACATAATATTTTTTATATACCATTGTTTTCTACACATTAGCATGCCCTACCTTGGGGTTTAATATAGTTTAACACTTTATAACATGCCGATTAATGTAATATGACTCCTTAACAATAATTGACCATAAAAGTGTACTTCATAAATAGCTGCATAGAATGATTTTCTTTGTCACTTACTAGTTTGATATAGCAACACATGAAAAATTTTTAGAACTCAAATATTTATGTATTGGTTCAAAGTTGAGGTCATCTGACCATTAAAATCAAGTTGATCATTGATGTTCGTTCATGCATCAGCCAAGTTGAGGGTTTACAGATTATAAAAAGATATAGTAATGTTGAAGGTAATTATGGTTTGTCTTAGGACTCCCATGGGCAAAAGGCAAAGGTGTGAGTTCTTCATTTCTTTTGTTTTTGTGTGTGTGTGTTTATATATATATCGTGGTTATGTATATGTATATAAAGCACAACTACTACATTTTACCTACTTAATTACTAGTATATAAGCATTTATCTAAAGGACCAACAGTCACCCACTGACCTCAATTATTTCTACTATTCTGTCAACATCTAATTTTCTTAATTTTTTTAAGATATTGGTTCAAACAAACAAAACAAGTTGTCTAAAGTGACAAATACAAAAAATAAGACAAATATAGAACTGGTACATAAACTACAACACCAATCAATCAGAGCCCAACTAAAGATAATCCAAACCAAATACATAGAAAACCAGAACCAGTAGATAAACAACAAAGCAGAAAAGTAGAACCAGTACCTAAAAAAAAAGCAAAAAATCAGAACTAGCAGCTAAACAACAAAGCAACACTCAATAAATAGAGAAAATGATGTATCATAACATAAGAGAATAAGAAACAAGAAGTAAACCTAGGCTGACCTATTAGAATTCACAAAGAAAAAAGAGGGCAAATTATTTGTTGAAACCAAAGAAGGGGTATTTTATTAAATCAAAATGGATTCTAAATCAACCATTGATTCAAAAAAAGCTAAGTATAAGAAGTTTTTGAAGCGTCATATGTGTTACATAGATTCTTGTTCCTATTCCCCTCTATGTACTCATGTCAACACATCTTCATATGGGAAAAAAATGCGATATGTGTCTGATGCCCAAATTCTCCACTATAAAAATTTAATAAAAATCAAAATAGAAGAAGAAGAAGGTGTCATACCAGTCACGAAACCCCCCCCCCCAACTTTGCTTCTGTTCGTCCTTTTTCACAATAGCTATTATGTCAGTCTGATGGGAAACTGATTAAGAAGGGGCTCTTTATTGGTTCAATGGGAAACCCCAAATTCCCCACACAAACACACGCTTGGTTGTTCAGGTTCTTCGAATACCTCTGTTTTGTCTAGTAGAGTCCTTGACGGTGTAGATTAGGGATGAAATCACAATTCATTATAGTCGAAATACTCTACCAAGAATCACTGAAACATAGGGTTTACAATGAGAAGAGAAAATGTTCAAAGTGTCAAATTACTCTACCCAGAATCGCTGAAACCTAGGGTTTACAGTAGGAAGAGGAAACAATAAAAAGAAGACAAGGAAAGTGATTCATGTGTGAGTGTGACTCAAAAACTATATCAATTAAAAATTTTCACACTTCGCAATAAAACGAATTCCTTACAGAATAGGACTATCGAAAGGGGTATCGTACCTCAGGGATTATGGTTTGATGAGTTGAAATACGGAATTAATTCTAATTAAATTTATAAGAAAAGAATTCTGATTTTTAAACTAAAACAATTAAAAAGATAAAATAAAATAAGTCAAAGGAAATAGATAGTGAAGATAATAAGAGAGAAATCTAGGGTGGTTGACTTCACCACTAACTCCACAATCAATGGTCAATTGAATCAACTATAGGGGAATTACATCATGCATAATTGGTGTCGGTGGCTACAAGCTCACCTTCATCCGTCAAGAAGATAACATATGATTAAGGCTAAGCCATGGAATATCTTCGATTGGCATGGGCCATCTGCCTAACTACTCTAATCTAGGGTGCAGTATGGTTCATCTTCTCTAGGCATAATCCATCAAAGCTCTTAAAAATATATTCAGTGATTACCATTGTGTAATAATCGCTCTCAAAATCACAAAAAATAAGAGAGATTGAGTTCAATAACAACAACTAAATATCTAAGACAAGATAAGAAATCATTGAGATTGAATTTACAAGACTTTTATTGCTCAATTCTATAATAAGAATCCTCTGAATTACACAATCTATGCATGTATATAAAGGTCCCCAATAATTAAAACAATCAAACCATTGATACTTTGTTAGGGCTACACCAAAACCCTAGTGGATGAACTAGCCGCTCATGGTAGAAGAAGAAGCTTCAACTATTGAGGAAGAATGCATCATCTTCATGAATTGTGCGTCTGACTTTGTTCTCCAATGGCTCTGCAAATATGTTTCTGTTCTCTTCTTAGCCCTCTCAGACTCTCCAATCTCTGTTTTCTCTCCCAACTTCAGCCTCTTATTCTTCACTTTATTCCCCAAGAGAGTACACTAAAGTCCTAATCCAATTAGGAATAAATTAGGGTTTCCTGCAGCACTAATCAAGTGGGTTTTTCCTGCTGACTTTGGCCCAACTTTTGACCCACTAGAATTCCGATTCACAGAATTTTTGTGAAATACAAAAGTGTGTAGAATCAAATTTTTTTCAACCTAATGCTAAAATTATGTCAATTTGAGGCTCGAAAATAAGAATTCTGGTCCATTTTTCAAAATGGAATTAAGACTGTATTATGCGCAGATTTGGGCTTCAGGCCTGAAACCTTCTTAAGCAGCTGTAATTCTCTTGGACCTCTTCCTTGGCTGATTTGAGTTGAAATAAATGGTTGAATGAATCTCCTTGATGTAGGCTTCATCTACCCATCTTGGATGTCTTCTTTAAAAGCCCAAAAGCTTGGTTTTAACTAAAACAATCATTAAGGCCCTGAAAATAGAGAAAACACTAAAACGAAGTAAAATCACAAAATAATCTATCACTAAGAGAATAAAATACATAAGTTAAGAGGCTAGAATGCGTAACATTAAACGCCTATCACACGCCCAAACTTACATATTGTTAGTCCCTTAGCAATAGAAAGGAAACTAACAAATACTAACTAAACTACCCAACTCCACTTTCGTGGGAGAAACGATTGGATTTAGCATATACAACAAGCCTTTAAACCCCTAGGTTCCCCCTAGTGGACGAGTATAGTCTCGTGAGGGTTTCCAGAAATGTTACCCACAAACATTCAAAATTCTGTTTCAACATTAATCAAGAAGGAGACTACAATATATAGTTACAAACTTGCATTCAAGAATAATTTTAAACTTTCAAATTCCATAATTCAAAGCAATGGTCCCCACATATAATTCACATCAACATATCTCAAAATAATCAACTCTAGCTCCCTTGTGTAAAGTGAACTAACAGTCCTCTCATGTAGCAAAACCAAGCTCTGAATATATTAAGGCACATACCCCTTCAACTCACTAGCTCCCCTTATTGAAATCATACTTCCAAACATGAATACATGACTTTCTCATTTTTTTTCAATTCTTTTTTTATTCATTGCTTTATTGGCTGTGCAATGTCTTGATCTATTAACCTTTCTGAAAGATCCATGTAGCAAGTTTTCAGTTAGTGACTCCTAAACCAGATGGCTTTAGGGCACTAGGCTTTAAGATACCCTGAAGACCTAATTACTCGAATCAGTTAGGCTACAAATCAAGACAACCAATGCTCATCTTTTCTCACCCTTTCACTTTTGATGGGAACACTCTGTGCTTCCTGAGGCATAGAGGCCCGGTTACTCATGAAAAGGATCAAATTGATTTGCTTATTCATCATATTTCTTTTTTTTTTTCACTTTTTCATTGAAGTCAAGTATAACACATTATCGGTACTCATTCTCAAGAGATACTTTATAATATCAAGCATATGTAACTCAATAACTTAAAACCAAAGTTTATACCCCATAAGATTATGCTAGTGTGTTTGTGCATGTAAGGAAACTAAAATTAATCACCCCAAAACATGTTATTGCAAACCATGATTAAAACCACTTAATTTAAACCACAGGTTTCAAAATTTTAAAACATACTCAAAAATTGCAAGTTAAGCACCTACATAAGGTACTAATCCCTTAAATAATGTTAAAACATTCTATCTAAAAATAAAACAAAAGAAAATAAAATAAACAAACTAAGAAAAGAAATTAAACAAAAATTCTAAAACAAGAAGAATTTCACAAATTTTCCCCTATATGCAATAAAGCACAAAAATAGGCATCGCCTCACCCCCAAACTTAAACTGTACATTGTCCTCAATGTACTACCAATTCAAAGCATAGAGAAGAGTAAGAACGATGTTACCAAGAATCCGGAGTATGAGTGGCAAGAAAATAGAGCACACCAAATTGTAAGAAGGAAACGCAAGCACTCCCCCAAACTTGGATGTTACAACCTGTCAAAACAACCACTAAACACCAAGACTAAGTGAAAATAGGGGAAAGAGAATAAAAAGAAATAAATAAAAATATAATATAATATAATAAAATGATCAAAATCATTGAATACAAAAGAGGGGGGAAAGAGAATAAAAAATAAAAATAAATTTTTTTTTTAAAAATTTTTTTTTTTCTTTTTTTCTGATTGGGCGATCGATCCCCCCTTGGCTGGGCGATCGATCGCCCCCTATAGAAAAAAATTTCAAATATTTTTTTTTTGGGCGATCGATCCCCCTACAGGGGGGCGATCAATCGCCCCTACTGGTCCAAACTGGACTTTCTATCGCCCAAGGTCGACCGAGAAGGCCTTTTTTCGCCTGTTTTGGGTCCAAATACCCCGACACACCTCCCGGCATCCCTCGGAAGCAACTAAGACATCAAAACCTCAAAGAAAATACATTAAAACACACCTAATATTGAAAGAAAAACTAAGAAAACATGAACTAAAAATTAGAAGAAAGAAAACTAAAGAAATTAAAGGATAGAAATACATACAACCCCTACAATTTAACGTCCGTAGGCGACGGTCATCGACTTCAATTGAAAGTTCACCCAATGCCACATCTCTTGAGCATATTTAACATCATCCCCTCTATATGATCCTCACTTCCTTGTGCCAAACTCAAAGTACCCGGAATGGTCTCATTGGCTTCGAAAAAAACATCTCTTTGCCTTAACGGAAGATGTTTCAATTTTACCTATGGAGAAGACTCTAATAATGGCACTGAAGGAGTGTTTGAAATAGGGAGAAGTGGCTCAATCGGAATCCTCCAAGGTGGCTTATCTTTCATGGCCACTACATCAAATATGACATTCACTCCCTCAATGGACTTCTCAATATCTTGAGATGGAGCACACGAAGTAATTTCTTCCAAACAATCATCAATGTCATCTATGAAGAAACACTCACTCTCATCTGGAGGATGTTCAATGGCATTAAAAATATTCAATTTTACCTTCATGTTGCCAAATGATATATCCATGATCCCCGCTGTACAATTAACACGAGCATTAGTAGTAGCTAGAAACGGATGACCAAGGATGACTGGAATATGCCTCTTCGGATTATGCACTGGCTCAGTATCTAGAACAATGAAGTCCACTGGGAAATAGAATTTATCCACCTTGATGATGACATCTTCAATGATCCCACGAGGTCGTTTGGTTGATCTATCCACAAACTGCAAAACCACCGTGGTAGGCTTCAATTCTCCCAAACCCAATTGTAGGTAAACAGAGTAAGGCAATAAATTCACACTTGCACCTAAATTCAGAAGAGCTTTATCAACATGGTGCTCCCCAATGATGCATGAGATAGTTGGAGCACCAGGATCTTTGTACTTGGGAGGAGTGCACTGCTGAATTATAGAACTCACTTGTTGTGGCAGCATCACTCTCTTTGGAACATGGCTCATTGATCTCTTTTTCTGAGTGCACAAGTCCTTCAAGAATTTGGCATAAGGAGGAATCTGTTTGATGGCATCAAGGAGTGGTATATTAATCTTCACTTGTCGAAACACCTCGATCATGTCATGCAACTTGTCCCCTTGTTTCCCCAACTTGAATGTTTCTCTTAAACGTTGTGGGAAAGGAGCTTTGGGCTCATATAAATTTTCAGCAATTGGATTCATGAGCACCTCTTCTTGATTATTCTTCTTCTCCCCCACCTTGTTATCAATTATTTTTCCACTTCTCAAAGTGGTGATGGCTTGTACCTCCTCAAGATGTGGGTTGCTCAAAGAATCATGCATCCCTCTAGGATTGGCAATGGGTTGACTTGGTAGCTTTTCCTCTTCTCTTTTACTCAAGGCATTGGCAAGTTGTCCAAACTGAGATTCCAGTTTGGCAATTGATTGAGAGTGAGAATGTACCAATTGAACAGTGGATTGAAGTACTTCAGCAATAGAGTCAAGCTTATCAAGTTTTGCTAGGGCAAGCATCATCTTATCTTCAAGAGCCGAACTCTTTGGTGGCATAGGAACTTGTGCTTCATATGGTTGTGGAGGCACATAGCCTGAGAAGTGGGCTGAATTACTGAAGATGGATTAGAAACTTGACCAGTTGCCATGAGTTGCACCATTCTTTGTGCCACAGCATCCACAATGGTAGACATAGCATCTGTAGAATCAATATCAAAAATATCAGCTATCCTCCTTGTATTGGATGGTCTGCTCGAACAAGATGAAGACACACGTTGTAAAGAATTGTCACTAAGGTTCTCGAACAAAGTCCATGCTTCATCTTCGCTTTTTAACATAAAAGTACCCCCACATGATGCATCCACCATCTGTCTGTTACTTTCTGTTAGTCCCTCATAGAAACACTGTACTAACTGCCACTTTAGAACTTGGTGATGAGGACACTTCCTAAGAAGGTCCTTAAATCTCTCCCATGTCTCATAAAATTGTTCCCCCTCAAATTGAGAGAAACCAGTGATAGCACGTCTGAATTGATTGGTCCTCCCTATCGGAAAATATTTCTTCAAGAACTCACTTTGCATTTGAGTCCATGTAGTGATAGAGCCTGCCGGTAGAGATCTGAACCAATACTTGGCCTTCTCCTTTAGAGAAAATGGAAAGAGTCGCATCCTGAAAGCATCTTCTGAGAAGTTATGAATTTTTGTTGTTGAGCAAACTTCTATAAAATCATCTAAGTGCTTGTATGGATCTTCATCAGTCAGCCCAAAGTAGGATGGCAACATCTGGATGATACTGGACTTGATCTTATAGTTCTGTGCAGTCACATTAGGCAGTTGAAATTCAGCTGGCGAATTATATGTCTCTGGGACATAGTAATCTCTAAGAAGTCTCGCCCTCTCCACGACAGCATTAGGCACAATAGTGTTGTCCTCATTACTAGCACTCACACCAGCCATGACATCAATAATCTCTTCCTCTTGCTCAATGGTATGGCAATTGAAGTACCTCAAAAGAAAACAAAAATAAAATAATACAAATTAGTAGCAAAATAAAAAATCTAAAAAATAAAAAAATAAAACATAAAAAAAATAAAACAAATTAGTATCTGAAATAAAACAAAAACAAAATTAAAAGCAAAATAAAAAAAAAAAAATTTCCTAAACTAAAAATTCAATTAAAATTAATTCTGTACAATCCAATCAATCAAATAGATAATCCCCGGCAACGGCGCCAAAAATTGATTCATGTGTGAGTGTGACTCAAAAAGTATATCAATTAAAAATTTCTACACTTCGCAATAGAACGAATTCTTGCAGAATAGGGCTATCGAAAGGGGTATCGTACCTCAGGGATTATGGTCTGATGAGTTGGAATACTGAAGTAATTTTAATTAAATTTATAAAGAGAAGAAATCTGATTTTTCAACTAGCTAAAAAGATAAAATAAAATAAATCAAAATAAATAGAAAGTAAAGATAATATGAGAGAAAATACCCTAGATTTCTCTCATATTATCTTTACTTTCTATTTACTTTGATTTATTTTATTTAGTCTTTTTAACTAGTTGAAAAATCAGATTTCTTCTCTTTATAAATTTAATTAAAATTAATTCAGTATTCCAACTCATCAGACCATAATCCCTGAGGTACGATACCCCTTTCGATAGCCCTATTCTGCAAGGAATTCGTTCTATTGCGAAGTGTGAAAATTTTTAATTGATATACTTTTTGAGTCACACTCACACACGAATCACTATAGAGAAGGAGAATATGTGCTGAATTGTTCTCTCTTGAATTTATGGCCATAACCTCTTTAATTTACAAAAAATGCCACTAGTCACTTACCATACTTTTTCGAGCTCCATTTTCACTTTCGATAACTCTTACGGACTTGAAATTGATTCTATTGTTCATCCAATATTCTGTTGAATCTAATCTCAACTTTTGGTATCATTCCAAAATTTTTGAATTTTTCAGCCCCGCCAAACCTAAAAATCTCAAATTTCCCTAGAGCCTTAAACAAGTTCCAAAACATGTATTTCACATTTAAAACATACATATAATCATTTATATGATAATAAATGAAAATAAAATAAAATTGGCCAAAAATGGTCATAACTTACCCAACTTAAAAGGATTTCGTCCCCAAAATCAGGCCATATCTGAAGGAAATAAGTCCGGATACTTAGCATAAATTTTTTGCTCTCGTTCCAAGGTAGCCTCCTCAACATTATGGTGATGCCACAAAACTTTGACCAAAGGATTGGTCTTACCCCTCAAGACTTGCTCTCAAGTGTTTAGAATTTGAATTAGTCTCACCTCATAGGTGACATCCTCATCAACCTCAACGTCAACCCAACTCAAGACATGAGATGGATCAGATTCGTATTTCCAAAACATCAAAACATGTAATACGTTGTGAACTTTTTCTAACTATGGTGGCAAGGCCAATCTATAAACTACCTCACTGACACACTCAATGATCTTAAAAGGTCCAATGTATCTAAGCGATAACTTGCCACTCTGCCAAAACGCATCAATCATTTTCGTGGAAAAACCTTGAGAAACATGCGGTCTCTCACCTCAAAGGATAATAGTCATCTCTTCATATTAGCATAGCTCTTTTGTCGACTCTAAGCTGTCAACAATCAATAATGTCTAATTAGATTGATCTTTTCAGTAGTCTCATACACGATGTCTGGTCCAAAGGCTACTGTTTCTCCCACCTCAGTCCAGAAAACTAGAGATCTATAGGGTCTGCTATACAACATCTCAAATGGTGTCATCTCAATACTAGCCTGATAGCTATTGTTGTAAGCAAACTCCAAAAGTGGTAAATGGTCCTTGCAACCACTGCCAAAATCCAAAATGCAAGCACGAAGCATATCCTCTAATATATGAATGGTATACTCCGACTGTCCAATAGTCGGAGGATGAAATGATGAGCTAAAATGCAACTCCATGTCAAACACTATTTGAAATCCCTACCAGACCTCTAGGTAAATCGTGGATCCCTATCTAACACAATAGATACCAGAACTCCATGTAAACTCACAATTCGTTCCACATATTGCCTACTAAGTTTCCTCACATCATGATATGTTCCCATTTTCACTCTACCACTGGTAACAATTACAATAACCCAACTAGTTTCTAATGTTCTGCCTTTACTTGCTGACAAGTAAGACATCTAGCCACAAACTGTGCCACATCTATTTTCATACCCTGCCACCAATATTGGCATTTCAAATTGTGATACATTTTTGTGCTACCAGGATGGACAGCAAGACATGAGTGATGAAAGTCTAGTAATATATCCTCACGACAGTCAAAAGGATCTACCATCAACCCTCTGAATCGTAGACCCCCATCAGAATGAAAGGTCCAATCCTTTATTATCATACCGCTAACAATCTATGAATGAATGACTTCTAACTCACGATCCTAATTCTCTGTCTTAATCACCTTGTTCACAAACATAGGTTGAGCTATCAAGCTAAATAATGTAACTGGTTCACCATTATCACTGAAATACAATCCCAACTTTGAGTAATCTTCTATCATTCTTCATTTCCGTATGGCTATGCTAGCTAAAGTCCCATGAGACTTTCTGCTTAATGCATTCGCCACTATATTTGCTTTTCCAGGATGGTATTGTAAATCAAAATTGTAATATTCCATATACTCAACTCATCGCATCTATCTCATGTTCAAGTTCTTTTGGGAGAAAAGGTACTTGAGACTCTTGTAATCTGAATACATCTCGAATCTCCCACCACACAAGTAATGTATCCACCCCTTCAAGGCAAAGATCAGCACCACTAGTTCCAAACCATACGTAAGATAGTTATGCTCGTGAGTCTTTAATTGCCTAGACTCATAATCAACTACTTCGTCAAATTGCATCCACACACAACCTAGCCTATTCTTCGAAGCATCATAATAAATCACGTACCCCAAGCTACGCTCAGGTGTCACCGAAATAAGAGTTGTAGCTAACCACTTCTTTAATTCATAAAAAGCTAACTCACAAGCTTCGTTTCACACAAACTTCACACCCTTACGAGTAAGTCGTGTCATAGGAGCTACAATACTAAAGAATTGTTTTCACAAACCTTCTATAGTAGCTCGCTAAGCCAAGAAAACTTCAAATCTTAAAGACACTCTTTGAACTTTTCCAACTTATCACGACCTTGATCTTAGATGGATCAACTAAGACTCCACCTCTAGAAACAACATGTCAAATGAACTTCACCTCTAGGACCCAAAACTCGCACTTTTCATACTTAACATACAATCGGTGCTCTCTAAGATTTTCTAAAATTATTCTCAAATATAACTCATGCTCTTCCTCTGAAGATGAGTACACAAATATATCATCTACAAACACTACTACAAAAGTGTATAGATACTCATAAAATGCCTTATTCATCAAACCATAAATACTGCCAGTGCATTAGTCAAACCAAATGGCATTACAAGGAATTCATAATGTCCATACCACATACGAAAAGCTGTTTTATGGATATCCTCATCATTTACCCTCAATTGATCATAACCTGACCTTAAATCAATTTTTGAGAAGTAGTGAGCTCCTATCAATTGATCAAGTTGGTCATCTATCATTGGTAACAGATACTTCTTCTTGATCGTCACATGATTTAATTTTTGATAATCAATGCACAATCTTAAAGAACCATCTTTCTTCTTAGTAAATAATAGCGGTGCTCCCCACGGTGATGCACTCAGTCTAATAAGGCCCTTACCTTTCAAATCATCCAATTGATTATTTAATTACACCAACTCCACTAGTGCCATAGAGATAGGCGTCATACTGGGTATAAGAGCAATGAAAAATTCTAACTCTCTCTTGGGAGGTAAGTCCATCAAATCCACCGAAAAGACATCTAAGAAGTTACATACCACTACCGGATGTATCTCTTGGAATCTCTTCTCCCTCAACCAAAAGACGAGCCAAGATAAAATTATGTTATTCCTGACCACTAATACCATAACATGGAGAAGTATAGGAATCACTTCGATATCCCACAAATTAAAAATAATCGACCTCGAGCGTACAAATCGTCACTAGCCCTCTAAAATAATCAATCATCGCATGGAACTCCGACAACCAATCCATTCTCAGGATGATATCAAAATTACTCATGTCAAGGAGAATCAAATCAATTCAAGTGTCTATCCGGCTATCTCAATAGCACACCCCAGACACACATCGTCAAACATCACTGTGCCACCCACTAGCGTATCAACACAAATAGTTCTGCCCAATGAACTAACCTCTAACCCCTAATGCCCGTCCAAACGATTTAGCAACAAATGAATATAATGCATCTGAATCAGCTAATATACGAACCCAAGAACTATACACCAGAAATAAACCTCTGACCACTGAAGGTCTTACTGAAGACTCTACGGGTGTCAACATATACACTTTGCCCTGAGTCCTCTGATCTTGTGCTCCACTACCTCAAAAACCAGACTGTTGTGTGTACGCACTAGGGGTAGACCCCCTCACTGGTTATGCACTTTGAGCTGACAAAGTCAGCTATGGTAGAGGCAATGTTTTATAACTTGACTGTGCAATCACAGTCTGAGCTGGCCTCTGCTGTGTACTTTGACCACCCCTGGCACTTCCACCCTACTGTAGAAAATACCTCACTATGTGTCCCTACTGCCCGCAATCAAAGCAAGTCATTGTACCAAAATGATTCATAGGTTGCCTTGAAGGATAATTTGTCTTGTAGTGCCCTAGTTGTCTACATTTGAAGCATACCACCTCTACCCTAGCAGATCCTAAAGGCATATGAGTGATAGGTGTAGAACGTGCCATTAGCTATCCCACTGAACCTGCTAAATGTGAAGGACCATTACTGAACCTCTTCCTTGTATGCCACTTTGAAGCAATTGCCAAAGCCTTGCTCTACTTCCAAGCCTCTCGCTTTTCTTGCCTATCTTCCATTTCAGACTTAGTCATTAAATCTTTTTCTACCACTTCGACATACACATTCAAGTCCAAAAAAGACACACATGGCCAAACAGAATGGTGAAGGCCATTAACGAAGCTCTATGTCTTCTCTTCTTCATCTCTCACCACTTCGGGGGCAAAGCCCAGAAGAGAAGTGAACTTGTAATCATATTCAATCATGGGCATGCCGTTATGAACTAGCTCATCAAATTCCTTCCTTAGTGTCATTTTATTCGACCATGGAAAATAAAGCTCAAGAAAAAGAGTCTCAAACTCTTCCCACCCAATGGTCTCAACATCATGCCAGTCACTTACCAATTTCCACCATAATTCAGCACCTCTGATACGTGTGTGAGTGCATCTCAAATTATAATTATCACACTTCGCAATAGAATGAATTTCTTACAGAATAGGGCTATTGAAAGGGGGGTCGAACCTCAGGGATTATGGTCTGATGAGTTGGAATACGGAATTAATTATAATTATATTTAGAAAAGAATTCTAATTTTTAAATTAATTAAAAAGTAAAATAAAATAAATCAAAGTAAATAGAAAGTGAAGATAATATGAGAGAAATCTAGGGTATTTGACTTCACCACTAACTCCACAATCAATGGTCAATTGAATCAACTATAGGGAATTCTATCATGCATAAGTGATGTCGGTGGCTGCAAGCTCACCTTCATCTGTCAAGAAGATAACATATGATTAAGGCTAAGTCATGGACTATCTTCGATTGGCATGGGCCATCTGCTTAACTACTCTAATCTAGGGTGCATTATGGTTCATCTTCTCTAGGCATAACCCATCAAAGCTTTAAATGATATATTCAGTGATTACCATTGTGTAATAATTGCTCTCATAATCACAGAAAATAAGAGAGATTGAGTTCAATAACAACAATCAAATATCTAAGACAAGATAAGAAATCATTGAAATTAAATTTATAAGACTTGTATTGCACAATTCTATAATAAGAATCCTCTAAATTACACAATCTATGTATGAACATAAAGGTCCCCAATAATTAAAACAATCAAACCATTGATGCTTTGTTAGGGCTACATCAAAACCTTAGTGGATGAACTAGCCGCTCATGGTAGAAGAAGAAGCTTCAACTGTTGAGGAAGAAGGCATCATCTTCATGAATTATGCGTATGACTTCGTTCTCCAATGGCTCTGCAAAGTATGTCTTCTGTTCTGTCCAAATCTCTCTTAAAATCTCCAATCTCAGCCTCCAATTCTTCACTTTATGCCCCAAGAGAATACACCAAAGTCCTAATCCAATTAGGAATTAATTAGGTTTTCCCGCAACACTAATCAGGTGGGTTTTTCCTACTGACGTTCGGCCCAACTTTTGACACACTAGAATTTCGATTCACGACATTTTCTTGAAAATAAAAAGTGTGCAGAATCGAATTTCGTTCAACCTGTAAGAAAATTAAGTCGATTTGAGGCTCGAAAATAACATTTCTGGTCCATTTTCCAAAATAGGATTAAGACTATATTATGCGCAGATTTGGGCTTCAGGCCCGTAACCTTCTTAAGCAGCTGTAACTCTCTTGAACCTCTTCCTTGGGCTAATTTGAGTTGAAATAAATGGTTGAATGAATCTCCTTGATGTAGGCTCCATTTGACCATCTTGGATGTCTTCTTTAAAAGTCCAAAATCAATGTTTTAATTGAAATAATTATTAAGGCCCTGAAAATACAGAAAACACTAAAACGAAGTAAAATAATAAAACAATCTATCACTAAGAGAATAAAATACATAAGTTAAGAGGCTAGAATGCGTAACATTCAACGCCGATCACACCCTAAACTTACATATTACTAGTCCCTTAGCAATAGAATAAAATAATACTAAAACAAATGAAACTAACAAATACTAACTAAACTACCCAACTCCACTTTTGTGGGAGAAACGATTGCATTTAGCATAGGCAACAAGCCTTTAAACCCCTGGGTTCCCCCTAGTGGACGAGTATAGTCTCGTTAGGCTTTCCAGAAATGTTACCCACAAACATTCAAAATTCTGTTTCAACATTAATCAATAAGAAGATTACAATACATAGTTACAAACTTGCATTCAAGAATAATTTCAACCTTTCAAATTGCATAATTCAAATCAATGGTCCCCACACATGATTCACATCAACATATCTCAAAATAATCAACTCTAGTTCCCTCGTGTAAAGTGAACTACCAATCATCTCATGTGGCATAACCCAACTCTGAATATATTAAGGTACCTACCCCTTCAACTCACTAGTTCTCTTTATTGAAATCATACTTCCAAACATGAATACATGACTTTTCATTTTTTTTTCATCATTCTTTTTTTTCATTGCTTTATTGGTTGTGCAATGTCTTGATTTATTAAGCTTTCTGAAAGATCCATGTAGCAAGATTTCAGTCAGTGACTCCCAAACCAGATGGCTTTAAGGCACTAGCCTTAAAGATACCCCAAAGAACCTAATTACTCGAATCAATCAGGCTACAAATCAAGACAGCCAATGCTCATCTTTTCTCACCCTTTCACTTTTGATGTGAACACTCCGTGCTTCTTGAGGCATAGAGGCCCGGTTACTCATGAAAAGGATCAAATTGATTTGTTATCAACATATATTTCTTTCTTTTCACTTTTTTTTCTTTTTCATTGAAGTCAAGTAAACACATCATCAGTACTCATTCTCAAGAGATATTAATTAATATCAAGCATATGTAACTCAATAACTCACAGCCATAGTTAATACCCCACAAAATTATGCTAGTGTGTTTGTGTTTGTAAGGAAACTAAAACCAATTACTCCAAAGTATGTCAATGCAAACCATGATTAAAACCACATAATTCAAATCATAGTTTCCAAAAATCTAAAACATACCTAAGAATTGCAAGTTAAGCACCTACATAAGGTACTAATCCCTTGAAATAATGTCAAAACATTCTATCTAAAAATAAAACAAAAGAAAATAAATAAATAAACTAAGAAAATAAAATAAACAAAAATCCTAAAACAAGAAGAATTTCATAAAAATTTCCCCCATATTGCAATAAAACACAAAAATAAGGCATCGCTTCACCCCCAAACTTAAACTATACATTCCATGTACACCCAAATAAAAGTATAGAGAAGGGTAAGAACGATAATACTAGGAATCCGGAGTAGTGGCAAGAAAATAGAGCACGCCAATGGTATGAAGGCAATGCAAGCAATCCCCCAAACTTGGATGTTACAACCTATCAAAACAAACCACTATACCCCAAAGATCAAGTAAAATAATATTGGTGAAAATAAATATGAATATAGAAAAATCCTAAAAATAATATTTTTTTTTTGAGATGAAACTAACACTACAAGAATTCTGGGTTTTAAGGACGGGTTTTAGAGAGAGTCTAAAAACTGTCCCAAAATGTGCCATTTTTTGGGACAGTAATATTTGACTGTCCCTAAAAGTGTGAGTTTTAGGGACAGTAAAATATAACTGTCCCTAAAGGTTCATATTTTTTCGCCAAAAAATTTGATGCGCCAAAAGAAATTGATGTCCAAAAATCTGGCGCCAATTTTTTTTTTCTGGGTGGTCCCTCGTGTTATACCCAAACCCAATACACTAATAAAGCTATTACCCAATTTCAGTATTTATTACCCAATTTCACTCTCACCAGCGAATCTCTGTCTCTCACACACACACACACGATCTTCCCTCTCCCTCTCATCTGCCATGGAAGACAAGCAGAGCAACCAAAATCTGTTCTCTCGTGCCCTTTCCCTTTCGGTGTTCCTTTTTGAATGATCAAATTGCTTTCTCTAAGACGAAAAATCTTCAGGCAAGTCAATATATATATATATATATATATGTATATATATATACACAACTATATTTGTTTATACCACTGAAAAATGCTCTCTCTCTCTCTCTCTGAATACAGTCAACCAGTCCTCTCCGATGAAAGCAACTCTTTCCCTCTCTATTGGTAGTTACAGTCAACCCATTCCTCTCCGATGATAGCAATACATGGTTGTTTGATTCTTCACAGTGAAAGCTAAACAGATTTGTCTCCGGTAAGACACTTGATTTCTGAATTTTTTTCCATATTGACTGTAAAAATTTGTAGATCTTTGTAAATCTCATGTTCTCTCCAACTAGTGGAGGTATTCACCATTTTCTGGAATTGTCTCAGTTCAATTTCTTCTCTACTTTAGATGATCGATCGATTGGGTTTTGGAAGCCGATTAAGTGATCAGGTGAGAACATTTTCTTATGCTCTTTTTTTTTTTTTGGTTTCTCTGTTTGAC
The DNA here is from genome assembly GCA_026545225.1 of Cornus controversa. Classification (NCBI taxonomy): domain Eukaryota; kingdom Viridiplantae; phylum Streptophyta; class Magnoliopsida; order Cornales; family Cornaceae; genus Cornus; species Cornus controversa. The sequence goes on along the minus strand of CM048851.1, from coordinate 23,958,272 downwards.
AAGCCCTAAAGATATACATCGACACTTGACAAGCCCTAGTTCACTCGCGTGTACTCTTTTTCTCTCTCACACGCTCTTCTTCTCTCTCTCAGACTACTTGCCGTTTTAGTTTGGCATGAGAATCAATGGGATTTGAGGCATAGTCCATCTCACTCTCACAACACCATCTCTCTCAGTGGCCTTCAAGAACGCCTCTCTAGCACCCCTGCCCAGACTACAACAATGCTCACAACCGCCACCAGGTCAAAACCTAAATTTCTATTATTTTTTCTTTTTGTACACAAATCGTTGAACTTCATGTCCAGTTGTTTTGAATTTCATGCCCAGTTGTATGATATTGTTTTGCAATTTCAACTCTTAATGGAAGAATTTTCTATGATTTAATGTTCCTGCTCTATTTTCGTGTAATCTGTGATGTTGATTCTGTTTTATTTTATTATTTCTTTTCTTTTTTTTTCCTTGTTTTTTATTTTTAATTATGGCTCTCTCTTTTTTGTTTCTAATGAAATTTTTCTTTAGTCTGTTGACTGTTTTCGATGTCAATGAAAGTAGTCTGACTCACCCAATATCTTCTTCGTGGCTTGGCTCAATTTTCTGGTACATGGCAGGGTTATCTTGTCAAGCTGGTGCCCAATATTCCAAGTTAAGGGTTGCATCAACTCTGTATCAATTCTTATCAAAAATCACTTTATTCCTAGTGCACAACTGTCTATTTCTAATGTTATTCCATTTATTTGACATATATGTGAGTATGTCTACATCAAAATATGGAAAAAAGTTGAAGAAAAATTAGTATATATATGAGGCCTACGAGACTGAAATCCTTAGATCATGCAAATCGCTAAGTGATCACAACTTGATGTTTTCTTTTTCACTAATAAATTTTGGTCAATACTTGAAGTTCCTGAAACTTCAATCCAATCCACATGTATCATATATATTACAATCTTAATTAAAGAAGCTTGACAGTTAATTTTGCTTAGAGTATTATTGCTAGCCACAATTGCGACTAGCATAGCCTCTTTTCCATATTGGTAGTTACTAAAAGCTCACGTTGTTATGCAGAATGCCCCCCTGCTTTGCTTGTTCATTTTTTGAGGGAACACCATTCTGAATGGGCTGACTATGGGGTTGATGCTTACTGTGCTGCATCTCTTAAAGCTAGTCCTTACGCAGTTCCTTGTGCCAGACCCGGTGGCTTCCCTAGTAGCCAGGTCATTTAGCCTCTCGCCCATAATGTGGAGCATGAGATAAAGATTAGGGGACCCTGTTCAAGCTCTTCTCTAACTGGGTTAAAACAATCTCATCTTTTTTTGTGGAAGCGAGAGAGCGTCTGTTGAGTAAGAGAGGAGGCTCTCTTGGACGAGAGAGCATGTCTATTCATGCAAATTAATCACTAATTCAATGTCAAAACTGTGAACTTACAGCTCTAAAATACTCATACACTCTCTAGGTTTTCTTTGTTTTCAACTTTGTTTTTGGTGTTATTGTTCTCTGAATTTGTCAATGGCGCTTTCGATGCATAGAGAGTCGAACAAGCAGATGGACTTGAGCAAGTACGTGAGGTATACGCCTAAGCAAGTAGAGGCCTTAAAGAGGGTCTATTCAAAGTGTCCCAAGCCTAGTTCTATGAGAAGGCAACAACTTAACAGGGAATGTCCTATTCTCTCTAACATTGAGCCTCAACAGATCAAAGTCTGGTTTCAGAATCGCAGGTATATATCACCCTAGCTAACACCACTAGAAGACCACAAATTTTCTCTCACTTTCTCTTCACTTTTCCACATTCAAATATTTTGGAATTGTGGGTGTTAAAATTCGCAAGTGGGGTTTAAATTTTGTTTTTTATTTCCAGCAAAGTTGAGTTCTTTGTGGTGTATTATTCTTATATGGGTCTCAAGCAGTTCTATTTTTTTTTGGCTCAACTTGTGGGGGTTTGAAGAAATGAGAAATGATGGTCTGATCTATTTTTAATTGTTTTCTCTTATTTTCCTTTTCTATATGTTTTTGGGATTTGGAATGGTAAGATTTGTAAAATGAGTCCTTGCAGTTTTTCTGTTTCTTATTTTTTTATTTTTTTTTGTGTGCTTCATTCTTTCATCTTAAGGTTTCGAGTTGGGTTGGAAGAGAATGAGGCTTAAGAGATGGCGTGGTTGAGTTATTCTTGTTCCAGTCTAAATGTGTTGTATTCCTTGTTTAATTGTCAATCTATCTTTTTTGTTTATTGTTTATTAATGGTGAATCACTGAAAGAGTGGAAATGTGGTTATGTTTGAATTTGTTCTTGAAAATTAATTTTGAACGTCTTTTCCCAAAATGGTTTCCTTTCTTGCTTTCCATTTTTATTTATTGAAAAGAGAGTTAGTTCTAATTTCTAATATGGTTAAAATTGCTCTCGTCATTTATATACAAGCTTGAGTCTTATTGGTGTTTGGTTCTGTTCTGTTTTGTTTTAATTTACTATTTTTACTTGTCTGAATTTTTTTTCTTCTAAATAATAAGAATTAATGAAGGATTTGGGATAGTGAGTTTGTGACTATGGTTTGTCTTGGTTTCATTTGTCTTGTTTGTGTTGTTATTTAGTGATTAGGATGAAAGGTCCTGCATTTTTGATTAAGATCTTTCTCTTTCTTCTTTCTCTAGTATCATATTTTGTATTATGCTTATGTTATTGTGTTTTATTATTTTTTCTCTTTCCTTGTGCTTTTTACCTGTGGTTATTTAGGATAGACTGAAACTCTGGCTTAAAAAATTGGTATTTTTTATCCCTTATTCCGATTTCTTCATTAAATCAATGATATACTTTTCAAAACAATGTTTATTGTCTTACTAAGTTTCTGGGCAGTGTTAACTTTTAAAAAAAGATAATGACAGCAAATCAATTTTTTACTTTGGATGAGCATCATTGTGTTATTCTGCTGATTTTCTCTATGTTTCATCATTTGGGTTTCTTTATTTATTTTTTGAATGAAAAATGCTAGTGCCTTGAAATGGGTTTCAAGAATCTACAGTTTTGGGTAGATTGCATCTTTTCTTTTCTTTCCAATATTAATTTCTGTGATTAGTTTGAGAACACAATCATTTTGAACGTAAATGTAGAGCAAAATTCCAAAAGTGCAATAGAGAAATGGAACAAATTTGAGACGGCAACATAGAGAAAGCTCTCTGCCTTCTTTCAGAGAAGATGGTAAAACAAAGGTATCTCCTCTGAGATCATTTTGAAAAGGGCAGTCAAAAGAAAAAAATAAATTTACATATTTTTTTCTCTGTTCTGCCTTTTGAGTCTCAACAATCTCTCCTGCCTATCATTATCATCATCATTTGCACACTCAAAAAGTTACACTATCACCATCAACAACATTAGCAAATATATTATACCATTGACTGCCCTTTTGCCCCTTCTTTCTCAAAATTTTTGTTGAAAGAAACATGTTCTATGTGTTGTTGAAATAAATTTCTCATGGATCCGTGTATTTTCTTCTGCTTATATCCGTACTGCAGTTACCGAGTGGTCTGGTGGGCTTTGTGTATCCTCCTACTATGGCTGGAAGCAGGCCTGGGGGTCTAATTGCTGGGGCTTGGGCAGCAATGATGTCTTTAGGATTAGAAGGTGACAGATTTTACTTGATAAGTCACAAGATCCCTGAGAGTTTGCTTTCTCTAATTTCTGACATCATCTGCCAAGTGTTTGATGTGTAGTGATTTTTGTTTGATTCCTTTTATAGGTTACTTGGAGAAGACGAGAGAGCTTATGGAAGTGTCTAAGAGAATACAAAAAGGGTGTGTATTGCCATTACAAAAAAAATTGTATTGTATTTCAGAATATAAGACTGCTAGAAGCTAATGTTACTTGGTTTGCAGAATAAAGGAGATTCCTGAGTTGTTTTTAATTGGAAGGCCAGACATGACTATTGTGGCTTTTGGATCTAACAACGTAGACATATTCGAAGTCAATGACATTATGTCATCTAAAGGATGGCATTTGAATGCATTGCAGAGACCTAACAGGTACCCTCTAAAACTGGGAGTATTTATTGTAATAGTTGACTCTAATTGGCAATTGGGGTAGCTGACTCACTGATTTGAGGCATCAAATGATGGGCCTCCCAAATTTGAATTAAATTAGATGATCTCAGTAGGTGAGTAATCTGTGCTGGTGGCAGTAAGACTGGTTTATACAATATATTCCAATTATCATTAGTCGTAAATTTTAAATTGTACCTATCAAGAGGCGAAGTATGGTTTCATTATGAGAATTCTACTATGCTTTTATCAGCATTCATATCTGTGTAACCCTTCAACACGCGACAGTGGTTGACGACTTCCTGGAGAATCTGAGGGATTCTATGCAAACCGTAAGTTGTTTGTTCATAATTAAAATTATAATACATTTCTGCCATTTGATCAGGTTCCATTACTTTGTGTCTGATCCCCTGAGATTATAATGCTCAACTCATAGTATTTTTTTTTTTTTGTAAGTACAGATTGTTAGTAGTATTTTTTTATAAGTTCCAAATTTTATATATATTATACATGTATATTGTGTTATTTGTTGAGTGGCTATGAGAGAAAATGGAGACGAGGAGGATGACTTGGAGGGTATTCGGGTAGTGCTTGGATGGTGGTGGGTGGGTTTGGTGCTGTGGCTTTATTTGTGATGGAAATGGGTTTATGCTTGCTGATGCATGGTATGTAAGTGGTGAAGTGGAGGAAGGTAGGTTCGACTGATGTGTGGGTGTTTGATGAGGTGGATGGGCTAGTTAGTGCTTGGTGTTTGATGAGTGATTGGCTTGGGGCTGATGTTGGGCAAGTGAGGTAGGTGAGAGGTTGTTGGTTTCGGCTGAGGTGTGGAAGTGGGTTGTGGTGATGACTGGCTGTGAGTGAGGGAAGTGGGATAGTGTTGAGCAATATGGGTGCATGCGGCTGAGTTTGAAGGTGGTGGTGAAGGTTGTCCCAATATATATATATATACACACATAAACACTTTCTCTCTTCACCCACTCTTCTCTTTTTCTTTCTTTTCTTCCTTCCCCAGGACATCTCTCATTTCCCACTCATCACTTCACTATTCTTTTATTTCTTTTCACTCACCAACAAACCCTCTTCATTCTCTTCATTCCTTCTTTCTTGTTTTTCTTTTCTTTTCTTTTTTTTCTTTCTCCACTTCTTTTCTGATTCTTTTCTCACTCCCTTTCATCACCTAGCTGACAATAGCACATGGATGGTGGTGGGTTAAATGATGGTGCCTTGGGGTGCTTGTGGTGGTTGAGGTGAGGTTGCGGGTGAAGGAGTTTAATCTTCATGTTGGGTTAGCTTGAGTGGGCTGTGAGGTGGAGAGGATGATGATGTGGGTGCGGCTGTTATGGTGGCCAGAAGTGAGGGTGATTTGGCATGGCAGTGGGTTGAGATGAGGTGATGATTCAGTGATGGCTGTGGGCTGTTTGTAGTGAGGAGGTTGTTTAGTTGGCTGCCATTGTTGGCTAGTGGACAAAAGGTGATTGATTGGTAAGGAAGATGAGCTCACGGCTGGTGGCAGTGGGTTACGTTTGGTGATGTAGTGAGGGTGCTTGATTAGTTGATTAAGAAATGGGTTTTGGGTTTGGTTTGGTGAAGTGATGTGAGCTGCTAGTGTATTGTTTAAGTGGGCTGAAGTTGGTTTCGAATATGGGCTGGGTAGTGGGCTGCCATGTGTGTGCATAAGGTGCCGAAGTGGAATAAACCAATATGAGTTATCATTTATTGTTGTAATCATTATGCTACTAGTTGGTTTTTCATACACTAATATAATTTTATTAGCTCAATTGATTTTGGATAAGCCACTGTTAATAAAAATTACCTTCAGTTAACATATCAAAGGGTTGATTCTTTAGCTGTTATTACTTGGATGTTTCATGGAATCTGTCAATATTATTGTTCCATGTTCTTGATTCATGTCCTAAAAATATTTTTCCTTGAGAATGAGAATTATTTTAAGAACATTTGGCTTGAGCATGATAAATTTTTGCATTTTAGAAAAATTATAGTAATTGGGTGTCATTTTTATCATTTTCCCTTAATGATTGGGTGAGGGAAATGAACCTGGAAGATATTTATATACTAAGAGTACCAAATATATTAAATGTCACTTAAAGATGAGTTTCCAGTTGAAGTGTATACATGAAACTTAAATACATTGTCATTTTAACTACTCAGTGTTAGCTCATGTATTTGAATTTACTTGGATTTTGTCACACCAAAAGGGTTATAATTCCTAACAACTTGTGTTCTATATGTTTCATCATTACCCATGCCCTATTTGACCTCTCCTTTAACTTACGTTGCCTTCAATTGGAGCCTTATGGCTCTTTACTGGTGTTGTCATTGTTCTTGATTAGATGTAACATGAAAACAAAAATTTGATGTATAATTTTGTAACTGCATTGATTTGATTTTCAGTGGACTAATTTTTCAGTTTTTTCATGGACTATTTTACTTTTATCTCAATTTTAAGACTCGAGTTTTAACTCAATTACAGGATGAAATGATGGAGAAGCTTATAGAGGTTGCTCTAAATTTTGATACTATCACAAGGCTAATCATAATGATGCGGAGATAGTGGAATACCAACTCGGTACGAAGAGTAGCACGAGCACCAGTACCACCACCAGGATAAATATAATGTCTGACCTTTAGTTTTTTTATTTAAAATGTTTTCTTTAAAATTTTGAATATGATAAACATAAAAATTGTCTAGATTTTTCATTCCAATTCTTTTTGTAGGGCTCAAAAAATGTAGAGAAATTGGGTTAGTACTGTTATTTATGATTGTGGTTATAGGATGTAAGTAATGTCATTCAACTGTTGTATTAGTTATATCAAATTTTATGATAGTGTATGCATTTATGTGATTTTTGATATACCATTTTGTTTTATATATAAATTACTTCTAATATTGATTTTAATATTTTTTATATTGGTGTGGATTTTAAGAAAAATATACCTATAAAAGCAGAAACAAAATCAATTTTATAACAGAAAAAAAAACAAAAAAATATAATTATAGTATTAACAGCGGTTTGGCAAGAAAAAAAAAATTAATGTATTAGCGACGGAGTTTGCACATTAGTGACAGAAAAAAACCGTCGCTAATATATGTATTATTAGCGACAGGAAAACTGTCGCTAATACTTTTTAGCGATGACAATAATGGCGACAGTACATACCGTCGCTAAAGCACCTTACCATTTGCGACAGTAACCTTTTTACCGTCGCTAAAGACCTTTTGCGACGGAAGCATTAGCGACAGACAGATTTAGCCTTTAGCGACGGTTTTAGAACTTTTAGCGACGGTTTTGGCTGTCGCTAAATCACAGAATTCTTGTAGTGTAATAAGAAAAATCTAACTACATAAAGAAAAATAAACTAAAGATAAAAATAAAAACTAAGAATAAAATAAAATACAAAAGAGAGTTACCTTCTAGTCAAGGATGTGGTGGTGATTGAGCATTTGGATCCAAGTTCGCCTGGCGCATCAGTGCACACCGCATCCTCCTCATCTCTAGTTGATCCTAGCGAGTCTCACGAAAGTGATCGGCCATCTCGGTCCTCATAGCTCCAAACTGTGTAGAAACCTCTGTTTGTAGGGTGCCAAATTGGGCTGTCAACCCAGCAATCTGCCCCTCTAAATAATGATAATCATACCCACCAACTTGTGCATGTACCTCATCTTCTGCTTCTATCTCCTCTGGATCTTCCACCGGTGGTGGTATATCTATAAGTTCCCCTCCCTGAGCCAATCGAGACACTTCACCTGGCGCAGCTATGACTCTTTGATGCATATGAGATCGACTCAAATTCCAGTCATGTGTGCCATAATGAATATCATGTGGAAAGGCAAGCTCGTCCTCATCTACTGCATACCCCTGTGCAATAAGCAACTGATGAATGATAGTAGGGAATGGAAACTCCCAATCACTTGCACTATCCGGTGCCTTGGACACAACTTTGGAATAGAATTTTTTAATCTGGCCCCAGACAGTCTGTGGGAATGACATCCAATACCCAAAATGTATGGCATATAAGGCTCTAAGGAACTCTTGACGTCTCTCAGTTTTATGTCCAATGGGACATATATTCTTGAGCAAAACAGCATCAAGGAACCATAAGTGATTTGGCATAGAAGACTTTGAAGCTGCATTCCACTTTGGCCCAGAAAATTGGTTAGCACATAAACGTGCAACCAAGTTACCCACCGACAAATCATCGGGTAGAGAAGTATAGATATTTGTCAGATCATCTGGGCACTCATAAGGACAACTCATGACAATAGCAATGGATGACATATCAACCTGAACTAATCTTCCATCTACTTGAAAAAATAAGCATATCCCGCTCATCAGGTTTTGGCATTAAGTTTTGATAAAAGACCTTGACAAGCCTCGGGTATATAGTAGTAGATAGTGGAAAAAAAATCAACGCCGACCGACGACGACGAATGTCAGAAATCCCCCATCGTGTCCCGAGAAACATACCATATAGTTCGGCGATGTCAAACGTTGTTTCAAAATTCAAGGCCCTTGGATGCCATCTCTCATGAATACCATCTCGACGAGATCTTGAGAAACCGGGTGTTGGATCATGTCTTGCTCGAGACGAGGATTGCGTGAGCTTGAAGCACCTTGGTGACTTGCTCTCTTTGGTGCCATAGAAATAGAAAAAGCTTGGTTGAGGAATTTAATCAAACACTTGGCGTGCACAATAAAAGTTTATCCTTCAACCTCTTCATTTTGGCAATTTTTCCACCCAAATTGAACAATTTAATCCACCAATTATATCCCCCAAACTTGGTCTTCAAAAGCCCTCAAAAAGATTTGCACAATTTTGCTAAAGAAAAACTTCACTTACTTTGATGTAGAACTTGAAAAAGTGAGAGTTTTGATTCGTGTGTCAGTGTGACTCAAAAATTATATCAATTAAAAATTTCTACACTTCGCAATAGAACAAATTCCTTGCAGAATAGGGCTATCGAAAGGGGTATCGTACCTCAGGGATTATGGTCTGATGAGTTGGAATACGGAATTAATTCTAATTAAATTTAAGAGAAAAGAATTCTGATTTTTAAACTAAACTAATTAAAAAGATAAAATAAAATAGAACAAAGTAGATAGAAAGTGAAGATAATATGAGAGAAATCTAGGGTGTTTGACTTCACCACTAACTCCACAATCAATGGTCAATTGAATCAACTATAGGGGAATTACATCATGCATAAGTGGTGTCAGTGACTACAAGCTCACCTTCATTCGTCAAGAAGATAACATATGATTAAGGCTAAGCCATGGACTATCTTCGATTGGCATGGGCCATCTGCCTAACTACTCTACTCTAGGGTGCAGTATGGTTCATCTTCTCTAGACATAATCCATCAAAGCTCTTAATAACATATTCAGTAATTACCATTGTGTAATAATCGCTCTCATAATCACAGAAAACAAGAGAGATTGAATTCAATAACAACAACTAAATATCTAAGACAAGATAAGAAATCATTGAAACTGAATTTACAAGACTTTTATTGCTCAATTTTATAATAAGAATCCTCTAAATTACACAATCTATGCATGTATATAAAGGTCCCCAATAATTAAAACAATCAAACCATTGATGCCTTATTAGGGCTACATCAAAACCCTAGTGGATGAGCTAGCCGCTCATGGTAGAAGTAGAAGCTTCAACTGTTGAGGAAGAAGGCATCATCTTCATGAATTTCGCGTATGACTTCATTCTCCAATGGCTATGCAAATATATATCTGTTCTCTTCTCAGCCCTCTCAGACTCTCCAATCTCTCTCTGTAAAAATCTCTCTCAAACTCAGCCTCTTATTCTTCACTTTATTCCCCAAGAGAATACACCAAAGTCCTAATCCAATTAGGAATAAATTAGGGTAAGCCGCAGCACTAATCAGGTGGGTTTTTCCTACTGACTTTGGCCCAACTTTTGACCCACTAGAAGTCCGATTTACGGAATTTTCGTGAAATACAAAAGTGTGCAGAATCAAATTTCGTTCAACCAAAATAAAAATTATGTCAATTTGAGGCTCAAAAATAAGACTTCTGATCCGTTTTTCAAAACGGGATTAAAATTGTATTATGCGCAGATTTGGGCTTCAGGCCCGAAACCATCTTAAGCAGCTGTAATTCTCTTGGACCTCTTCCTTGGGCTGATTTGAGTTGAAATAAATGATTGAATGGTTCCCTTTGATGTAGGCTTCATCTAACCATCTTGGATGTCTTCTTTAAAAAGCCCAAAAGCATGGTTTTAACTGAAATAATCATTAAGGCCCTGAAAATACAGAAAACACTAAAACAAAGTAAAATAACAAAATAATGTATCACTAAGAGAATAAAATACATAAGTTAAGTTAAGTTAAGAGGTTAGAATGCGTAACATTCAACGCCTATCACACCCCCAAACTTACATATTGCTAGTCCCTTAGCAATAGAATAAAACAAAACTAAAACAAAGAAAACTAATAAACAATAACTAAACTACCCAACTCCACTTTCGTAGGAGAAACGATTGCATTTAGCATATGCAACAAGCCTTTAAACCCCTAGGTTCCCCTAGTGGACGAGTATAGTCTCGTGAGGTTGTTACCCACAAACATTCAAAATTCTGTTTCAACATTAATCAAGAAGAAGATTACAATATATAGTTACAAACTTGCATTCAAGAATAATTTTAAAATTTCAAAATCCATAATTCAAATCAATGGTCCCCATGCATAATTTTCATCAACATATCTCAAAATAATTAACTCTAGCTCCCTCGTGTAAAGTGAACTAGCAATCATCTCATGTAGCATAACCAAGCTCTGAATGTATTAAGGCACATACCTTTTCAACTCACTAGCTTCCCTTATTGAAATCATACTTCCAAACATGAATACATGACTTTTCTATTTTTTTTTCATTGCTTTATTGGTTGTGCAATGTCTTGATCTATTAAGCTTTCTGAAACATCCATGTAGCAAGCTTTCAGTCAGTGACTCCCAAACCAGATGGCTTTAGGGCACTAGGCTTTAAGATACCTCGAAGAACCTAATTACTCGAATCAATCAGGCTACAAATCAAGACAACCAATGCTCATCTTTTCTCACCCTTTCACTTTTGACGCGAACACTTCGTGCTTCCTGAGGCATAAATGCCCGGTTACTCATGAAAATGATCAAATTGATTTGCTTATTCATCACATTCTTTTCTTTTTTTTTTCATTGAAGTCAAGTATAACACATCATCGGTACTCATTCTCAAGAGATACTAATTAATATTAAGCATATGTAACTCAATAACTCAAAACCAAAGTTTATACCCCATAAGATTATGCTAGTGTGTTTGTGCATGTAAGGAAACTAAAATTAATCACTTCAAAACATGTTATTGCAAACCATGATTAAAACCATATAATTTAAACCATAGTTTCCAAAAATTTAAAACATACCCACAAATTGCAAGTTAAGCACCTACATAATGTACTAATCCCTTGAATCATGTCAAAACATTATATCTAAAAACAAAACAAAATAAAATAAAATAAACAAATTAAGAAAATAAAATAAACAAAAATCCTAAAACAACAGAATTTCATTTAAATTTCTCCCATATTGCAATAAAACACAAAAATAGGCATCGCCTCACCCCCAAACTTAAACTGTATATTGTCCTCAATGTACACCTAAATACAGCATAGAGAAGAGTAAGAACGATGTTACCAGAAATTCGGAGAATGAGTGACAAGAAAATAGAGCACACCAAGTTGTAAGAAGGCAATGCAAGCATACCCCCAAACTTGGATGTTACAACTTGTCAAAACAAACCACTATACCCCAAAGATCAAGTGAAATAGTATGGGTGAAAATAAATATGAAAGAGAAAAATCCTAAAAAAAAAATATTTTTTCCATTTTTCTTTTTTTTTTATTTTTTATTTTTATTTTTATTTTTATTTTTTTTTATTTTGTAAAAATCTAACTACATAAAGAAAGATAAATGAAAAATAAAAATAAAAACTAAAAAGAAAATAAAATACAAAAGATGGTTACCTTCCTGTCAAGGATGTGGTGGTGACTGAGCATCCGGATCCAAGTTTGCTTGGTGCATCAGTGCACGCAGCATTCTCCTCATCTCTAATTGGTCTTGGCGAGTATCACGAAAGTGATCCGTCATCTCTGTCCTCATTGCTCCAAACTGTGTGGAGACCTCTATTTGTAGGGTGCCAAACTGGGCTGTTAACCCAGCAATCTGCCACTCTAAATACTAATAATCATGGCCACCAGCCTGTGCATGCACCTCCTCTTCCTCTGCCTCCATCTCCTCTGGATCTTCCACCGATGGTGGTATATCTATATGTTCTCCTCCCTGGGCCAACTGAGACACTTCACCAGGCACCGCTATGACTCTCTGGTGCATATGAGATCGGCTCAGGTTCCAGTCATGCGTGCCATAACGAAGATCACGTGGAAAGGTAAGCTCGTCCTCATGGACTGCATACCCCTGTGCAATAAGCAACTGATGAATGATAGTCGAGAATGGAAACTCCCAGTCACTTGCACTGTCTGGTGTCTTGGTCACAACCTTAGAATAGAACTTTTCCATCTGGCCAGAGACAATCTGTAGGAACGACAGCCAATGCCCAAAATGTATGGCATATAAAGCTTTGAGGAACTCTTGACGTCTCTCGATTTTATGTCCAATGGGACACATTCTTGAGTAGAACAGCATCAAAGAACCATAAATGATTTGGCATAGAAGACTTGGAAGCTGCATTCCTTTTTGGCCCAGAAAATTGATTAGCACATAAACGTGCAACCAAATTACCCACTGACAAATCGTCGGGTAGAGGAGTATAGATATGAGACAAATCATCTAGGCACTCATGAGGACAACCCATGGCAATAGCAATGGATGACATGTCCACCTGAACTATTGTTCCATCTACTGAAGAAGTAAGCACATCCCGCTCATCAGGTGTCGGCATTAAGTTCTGATAAAATACCTTGACAAGCCTCGGATAGATAGTAGACGAGAGTGGAACAAAAATGGATGCCGACCGACAACGACGGATGTCAGAAATCCCCCATCATGTCTCAAAAAACATACCATAGAGTACGGCTATGTCAAACGTAGTTTCAAAGTTCAAAGCCCTTGGATGCCATCTCTCTTGAATACCTTCTCGGCGAGATCGTGAAGAACCGGTGGTTGGATCATTCCTCGCTCGGTGAGGATTGCATGAACTTGAAGCACCTTGGTGACTTGCTCTCTTTGGTGCCATAGAAATAGAAAAAGTGTGGTTGAGGAATTAAACCGAACACTTGGTGTGCACAATTAAATTGTAGCCTTCAACCTCCTCTTTTCAGAAATTTTTCCACCCAAATTGAACAAGTAAACGCACCAAATTAATCCCCCAAACTTGGTCTTCAAAAGCCCTCTAAAAGAATTGCACAATTTCACCAAAGAAAAACTTCACTTACATTGATGTTGAACTTGAAAAAGTGAGAGTTTCCTTTGAGAACTAGTGATTTTTGATCCAATTTGATGTTGAAGTTAATGATGATCAATGTTGAATTCTTGTTTAATAATCACCAATTGAAGAAAATAATTTTTTGGTTGAAGTAGGACTTGAATCGGAGTTCAAAGAGGTAGAAGATGCAAGTGGTAGCAACCAAGTAGGATAAGGAGTCCATTTATAGAGCAGATTTTCGGGTAGCCCACAAGAGGGCATAGGTGATCAATCCCCCTTGGAGTGGGCGATCGATCGCCCACCTGCTGGTGGGGATCTTCCAAAAAAAACATGGGGCGATCGATCCCCCTTGGCTGGGGCGATCGATCCCCCCCTGGATGCCTGTTGAACCCTCCATCGCCCAAGGTCGACCGGGCTTGATATTTTTGAGTCTCCATCGCCCAAGGTCGACCGAGAGCATGATTTTTCACCCGTCTTGAGTCCAAATACCTCGGTACACCTCTTGGCATCCTCCGGAAGCAACTTATACATCAAAAACTCAAAGAAAAAACATTAAAACGCAACAAGAATTGAAAGAAAACTTAAGAAAACTAAAACTAAAAATTAAAATAAAAGAAAACTAAAGAAATTAAGGATAGAAATACATACAAAACCTACAATTTAACGTCTGTAGGAGATGATCAACTCTCCGAATGGATTAAGTCGGATAGACGGGGTCCATCAAGTCAACGGACTCTACGTCTCTTCTTGGCACACATCCTTCCACACAATGCTTCAACCTTTGCCCCATTAACTTTCATCAAAGTATTATCTCGAAAGCTTCAAATTTCCACAGCACCATGAGGAAAAACCGAAATCACTTAGAATGGTCCATCCCACCTTGAACGTAATTTTTTTGAAAACAACCGTAGCTTTGAATTGAAGAGCCACACCTTATCACCTGGAGAGAACGACTTTCGTGAGATATGTCAATCATGAAATGCCTTCGTCCACTCTTTGTAAATTCATGAACTTTCATAAGCATCACGTCTAAACTCTTCTAATTCATTCAATTATAACTTTCTCTCTTCCCCAGCTCTTTTTGCATCGAAATTGAATTTTCGGATCACCCAAAGTGCCTTATGCTCGATCTCTACTAGAAGATGACAGGCTTTCCCATACACCAACCGATATGGTGACATACCGATAGGAGTCTTGTAAGCAGTCTGATACGCCCATAGCGCCTCACTCAGTCGCAATGACCAATCTCTTCTATCCGATCTTACTGTCTTTTCAAGAACATGCTTAATTTCTCGATTGGACAGCTCTACTTTCCCACTTGTCTGAGGATGATAAGGTGTTGCCACCTTATGTGTCACTGAATATTTAGCAAGCAAACCTCTCAAGAATTTATTGCAAAAGTGAGAACCACCATCACTGATCAAGGCCCGAGGAATTCTGAATCGACTAAGAATATTTTCATGCATGAACTTGATTACTACCTTGTGATCATTGGTTTGAGTTGCAATGGCCTCCACCCATTTGGAGACATAATCCACACCAACCAGAATATACTCGTAGCCAAAAGAAGGTGGAAAGGATCCCATAAAATCAATTCCCCAAACATCAAAAATTTCAACCACCAGAATGGGGCTCATTGGCATTATATCTCGCCTTGACATTGAACCCAATCTTTGACAGCGATCACAATTTTTACAAAAAATATATGCATCATGAAACAGAGAAGGCCAAAAGAATCCACATTGAAGTACCTTTGCTGCTGTCTTCCTTGCACTGGAATGGCCTCCACATGCCAATGCGTGGTAGAACTTGAGAATATCTTGGAACTCATGGTCTGGAACACATCACTGAATAATCTGATCTAGACAATATTTAAATAACTCTGGATCCTCTCAAAAGTAATGATGAACTTTAGAGAAGAATCTATCACGTTTTCGCTTGGTCCAGTCTCTTGGCACTTTTCCCGTGGCTAAATAATTCACAATATCTGCATACCATGGTGTGGAGTTGTCGGATACTCCAAACATTTGCTCCCTTTGAAATGTTTTGGAGAGTGTAGTGCATACAGAATTTACTGCAATGGCAGAAAATTGATCTTTAAACACCTACTTTTCCTTCTATTTTTCTTGCACCTTTATTTCATCTGTAGATTCAGACACATCCACAGAATCCATGAAGAAAACATCTGTCTGATCTAGAGGATTCTCATCAGCATTGAAAATATTCAGCTTAACCTTCATGTTGCCAAATGAGATATCCATGATCCTTGACCTACAATTTATGCAAGCATCAGCAGTAGCTAAGAAAGGTCGACCAAGGATCACTGAAATGTGCCTCTTCGGATTATGAACTGGCTCAGTGTCAAGTACAATGAAATCAACAGGAAAGTAGAACTTGTCCACTTTAATGAGCACATCTTCTATGATTCCTCGGGGTTGCTTTGTTGATCTGTCTGCAAATTGCAATACCACCGAGGTAGGCTTCAATTCTCTTAAGCCCAATTGTAAGTAGACTGAATAGGGTAGCAAATTCACACTTGCACCCAAATCAAGAAGAGCTTTATCAACATGGTGCTCCCCAATTATGCATGAGATAGTTGGGGTACCAGGATCTTTGTACTTGGGAGGAGTACATTGCTGAATTATCGAACTTACTTGTTGTGGCAGCATCACCTTCTTTGGCACATGGCTTTTAGAACGCCTTTTCTGAGTGCACAAGTCCTTCAAAAATTTAGCATAAAGAGGAATTTTCTTGATGGCATCAAGGAGTGGCAAATTAATCTTCACTTGTCGAAACACCTCCATCATGTCATGCAGCTTGTCCCCTTGCTTCCCCAATTTAGATGCTTCAAGGAAACGTTGTGGGAAAGGAGCCTTGGGCTCATAAGAAATTTCAGCACTTGGACTTGTGGTCATTTTTTCTTCTTCTTTCTTCTCACCCACTTTATTATCAATTATTTTTCCACTCCTCAAAGTGGTAATGGCTTGAACTTGCTCATGGTGTGGGTTGCTTTTGGAAGCTTGCATCCCTCTTGGATTAGCAATTGCTTGACTAGGGGGCTTCCCTTCTTCTCTTCTACTCAATGAAGTAGCAAGCAGTCCAAACTGAGATTCCAGTTTGGCAATGGATTGAGAATGCGAGTGCACTAGCTGAACTGTAGATTGTACTGTTGCTATAGTAGCTTGCACTATCTCTATAAGAGAATCAAGCTTGTCAAATTTAGACAAGGTAAGTGTCAGCTTGTCTTCAATAGCAGAAACTCTTTGGGACATAGGACTTTGTGTTTGATATTGCTATTGAGGCACAAAATTCCAAGGTTGATATGATGGTTGCATTACTGCCCCTTGGTTACTGTAAGAAAAACCAGGATGATTCCTCCATGTGGGATTGTAAGTATTACCTCGTGGAGGATTCATTAGTCTAGTGAATGTAGCTTGGACTTGCTCATGTTGAACATCAAAAAATTGCCCCATTGAAGGACAATTGCTCACATTATGCATAGGACTAGAGCAAAATTCACAAGGGCCTAGCAATGAAGAATTTGAAGTAGAAGGAGTTTGATTGGCAGCCATAATTGCTGCTACCTTCTTTGCAATTAAATCAATATCAGTTGGCATAACTTCTGATGCACCAACCTCAAAAATCTCATCAGTCTTCCTTGTAGTGGCGTGTTTGCTAGAACGAGTAGAGGACTCATGTTGTAGAGAGTTGTCACTAAGATTTTCAAATAAGGTCAATGCCTCTTATTCACTCTTCAACATAAAAGTACCTCCACAGGATGCATCAACCATCTGTCTGTTGGCTTCTGTGAGCCCTTCATGAAAACTTTGCACTAATTGCCACTTAGGAACTTGATGATGGAGACACTTCCCAAGAAGGTCCTTGAATCTTTCCCATGTCTCATAAAATTGTTCCCCCTCATGTTGGGAGAAATCAGTGATAGCACGTCTGAACTGATTGGTCTTCCCTATCGAAAAATACTTCTTGAGAAACTCATGTTGCATCTGAGTCCAAGTCGTGATAGAACCTGCCGGTAGAGAATTGAACCAATACTTTGCTTTGTATTTCAAGAAGAATGGAAAAAGTCTCATTCTGAAAGCATCTTCAGAGAAGTTGTGAATTTTGGTAGTTGAGCACACTTCAATGAAGTCATCCAGATGCTTGTAAGGGTCTTCTTGAGTCAGCCCAAAATAAGATGGTAGCATCTGAATAATGCTGGACTTGATCTCATAATTCTGTGCTGTGACATTAGGCAGTTGAGAACCTGCTGGTGAGTATATGTCTCAAGAACATAATAGTCCCTAAGCAATCTCGCTCTTTCTCCATCAGCATTAGGAACAAGGTTGTTATTCCTCTCTTCTGCCATGTCTTCAATTAATTCTTCCTTTTGCACAATAGTATCAACAGGGATGTTCCTCTGTTGTCTAAGAGTACATTCAGGCTCAGGATCAAGAGGTATCAAAGGATCAGCTACAGAACGACGACCTTGCATATATTAACCAAAAACACCTGAAGAGAAAACAAAAACAAAATTAAAAATAAAATATAAAAATTTTCTAAACTAAAAATCCAATTAAAACTAATTATGTAAAATCCAATCAATCAAATAGATAATCCCCGGCAATGGCGCCAAAAATTGATTCGTGTGTGAGTGTGACTTAAAAAGTATATCTCAATTAAAAATTTCCACACTTCGCAATAGAACGAATTCCTTGTAAAATAAGGCTATCGAAAGAGGGAATCGTACCCTAGGGATTATGGTCTGATGAGTTGGAATACGGAATTAATTCTAATTAAATTTAAGAGAAAAGAATTCTGATTTTTAAACTAAACTAATTAAAAAGATAAAATAAAATAGAACAAAGTAGATAGAAAGTGAAGATAATATGAGAGAAATCTAGGGTGTTTGACTTCACCACTAACTCCACAATCAATGGTCAATTGAATCAACTATAGGGGAATTACATCATGCATAAGTGGTGTCAGTGGCTACAAGCTCACCTTCATCTGTCAAGAAGATAACATATGATTAAGGCTAAGCCATGGACTATCTTCGATTGGCATGGGCCATCTGCCTAACTACTCTACTCTAGGGTGCAGTATGGTTCATCTTCTCTAGACATAATCCATCAAAGCTCTTAATAATATATTCAGTGATTACCATTGTGTAATAATCGCTCTCATAATCACAGAAAACAAGAGAGATTGAGTTCAATAACAACAACTAAATATCTAAGACAAGATAAGAAATTATTGAAACTGAATTTACAAGACTTTTATTGCTCAATTCTATAATAAGAATCCTCTAAATTACACAATCTATGCATGTATATAAAGGTCCCCAATAATTAAAACAATCAAACCATTGATGCTTTATTAAGGCTACATCAAAACCCTAGTGGATGAACTAGCCGCTCATGGTAAAAGTAGAAGCTTCAAATGTTGAGGAAGAAGGCATCATCTTCATGAATTACGCGTATGACTTCGTTCTCCAATGACTCTGCAAATATGTTTCTGTTCTCTTCTCAGCCCTCTCAGACTCTTCAATCTCTCTCTGTAAAAATCTCTCTCAAACTCAGCCTCTTATTCTTCATTTTATTCCCCAAGAGAATACACCAAAGTCCTAATCCAATTAGGAATAAATTAGGGTTTCCCGCAATACTAATCAGGTGGGTTTTTCCTGCTAACTTCGGCCCAACTTTTGACCCACTAGAAGTCCGATTTACGAAATTTTTATGAAATACAAAAGTGTGCAGAATCAAATTTCGTTCAACTTATGCAATAATTATGTTCATTTGAGACTCGGAAATAAGACTTCTGATCCATTTTCCAAAACGGAATTAAGATTGTATTATGCGCAAATTTGGGCTTCAGGCCCGAAACCTTCTTAAGCAGCTGTAATTCTCTTGGACCTCTTCCTTGGGCTGATTTGAGTTGAAATAAATGGTTGAATGGTTCCCTTTGATGTAGGCTTCGTCTAACCATCTTGGATGTCTTCTTTAAAAAGCCCAAAAGCATGATTTTAACTGAAATAATCATTAAGGCCCTGAAAATACAGAAAACATGAAAACAAAGTAAAATAACAAAATAATCTATCACTAAAAGAATAAAATACATAAGTTAAGAGGCTAGAATACGTAACATTCAAAGTCTATCAAGTTCCTTGATAACTGGTGATGATCAATCCAGTTTTGATGTTGATGTTGATGTTGATGATGATCAATGTTAAATATTTGTTCGAGAATCACCAATTGAAGAAAATATATTCCTGGTTGAAATTGGAGTCAAATTGGAGCTCAAAGAGGTCAAGGAAGCAAGTAGTTACATTAAAATAGGAGAGGGGGTCCTTAAATAGCAAGAATTTTCGGGCAACCCACATTTTTGACCTGGGTGATCGATCCCCCTAGGGTTGGGCGATCGATCGCCCAGTTGGTTGGTCTCCCCACATGAAAAAATATGGGGGTGATCGATCCCCCCTCAAATGGGTGATCGATCCCCTCGGCTAATGCCTGTTTGACCCTCCATCGCCCATGGTCAACCGGGACATGTATTTTTGGAGACTCCATCGCCCAAGGTCGATCGAGAGCTCGTTTTTTCACCCGTCTTGAGTCCAAATACCTCGGTACACCTCTTGGCATTCCCCGGAAGCAACTTATACATCAAAAACTCAAAGAAAACACATTAAAACGCAACTAGAATTGAAGAAAACTAAAATTAAAAATTAAAATCCAAGAAAACTAAAGAAATTAAAGGATAGAAATACATACAAATCCTATAATTTAACGTCCATAGGAGACGATCAACTCTCTCAAGGGATTAAGTCGGATAGATGGGATCTGTCAAGTCGACGGACTCTACGTCTCTTCTTGGCACAAATCCTTCCACACAATGCTTCAACCTCTGCCCATTGACTTTCATCAAAGTATTATCTCAAAAGCTTCAAATTTTCACAGCATCGTGACGAAAAACCAAAATCACCTGGAATGGTCCATCCCACCTTGAACGTAATTTTCTGAGAAATAACCGAAGCTTTGAATTGAAGAGCCACACTTTGTCACCTGGAGAGAAGGACTTCCGTGAGATATGTCAATCATGGAACGCCTTCGTCCTCTCTTTGTAAATTCATGAACTTTCATAAGCATCACATCTGAATTCTTCTAATTCATTCAATTACAACTTTCTCTCTTCTTTAACTCTTTTTGCATCGAAATTGAATTTTTGGATTGCCTAGAGTGCCTTGTGCTCGATCTCTACTAGAAGATGACATGTTTTCTCATACACCAACCGATATGGTGACATACCGATAGGAGTCTTGTAAGCAGTCTGATATGCCCATAGTGCCTCACTCAGTCGTAATGACCAATCTCTTCTATCCGGTCTCACTGTATTTTCAAGAACATGCCTAATTTCTCGATTGGACAGCTCTACTTGCCCACTTGTCTGAGGATGGTAAGGCGTTGCCACCTTATGTGTCATTGAATATTTAGCAAGCAAACCTCTCAAGAATTTATTACAAAAGTGAGAACCACCATCACTGATCAAGGCTCGAGGAATTCCGAATCGACTAAGAATATTCTCATGCATGAACTTGATTACCACCTTGTGGTCATTGGTTCGAGTTGCAATGGCCTCCACCCATTTGGAGACATAATCCACACCAACCAAAATGTACTCCTAACCAAAAGAGGGTGGAAAGGGTCCCATGAAATCAATTTCTCAAACATCGAAAATTTCAACCACCAGATTGGGGCTCATTGGCATCATATCTCGCCTCGACATTGAACCCAATCTTTGATATCGATCACAAGATTTACAGAAAACATAGGCATCGTGGAACAAAGAAGGCCAAAAGAATCCACACTGAAGTACCTTTGCTACTGTCTTTCTTGAACAAAAGTGGCCTCCACATGCTAACGAGTAGCAGAATTTAAGAACATCTTGAAACTCATGGTCCGGGACACACCGCCGAATAATCTGATCTGGACAATATTTAAACAACTCTGGATCCTCCCAAAAGTAATGATGAACTTTAGAGAAGAATTTATCACGTTCTCGCTTGGTCCAGTCTCGTGGCACTTTTTTCGTGGCTAAATAATTCACAATATCTGCATACCATGGTGTGGAGTTGTCGGATACTCCAAACAATTGCTCACCCCAAAGTGATTTGGATGGTGTAGTGGATACAGACAGTCGTGATAGAACCTGCCGGTAGAGAATTGAACCAATACTTTGCTTTATCTTTCAGGGAGAATGGAAAAAGTCTCATTTTGAAAGCATCTTCAGAGAAGTTGTGGATTTTGGTAGTTGAGCACACTTCAACGAATTCATCTAGATGCTTGTAAGGGTCTTCTTGAGTCAGCCCAAAATAAGATGGTAGCATCTGAATAATGTTGGACTTGATCTCATAATTCTGTGCTGTGACATTGGGAAGTTGAAAACCAGCTAGTGAAGTGTATGTCTCAGGAACATAGTAGTCTCTAAGCAATCTAGCCCTTTCTCCAGCAGCATTAGGAATAAGATTGTCATTCCTTTCTTACTCCATGTCTTCAGTTAATTCTTCCTCTTACATAATGGTATCAACAGCGATGTTCCTTTGTTGTCTAAGAGTACGTTCAGGCTCAAGATCAAGAGGTATCAAAGGATCAGCTACAGAACGACGACATTGCATATATTAGCAAAAAGCACCTAAAAAGAAAACAAAAACAAAATATAAAAATTTCCTAATCTAAAAATCCAATTAAAATTAATTCTGTAAAATCCAATCAATCAAATAGATAATCCCCGGCAACGGCGCCAAAAATTAATTCGTGTGTGAGTGCGTCTCAAATTATAATTACCATACTTCGCAATAGAATGAATTCCTTACAGAATAGGGCTATCGAAAGGGGTGTCGAACCTCAGGGATTATGGTCTGATGAGTTGAAATACGGAATTAATTCTAATTAAATTTAGAAAAGAATTCTGATTTTTAAATTAATTAAAAATTAAAATAAAATAAATCAAAATAAATAGAAAGTGAAGATAATATAAGAGAAATCTAGGGTATTTGACTTCACCACTAACTCCACAATCAATGGTCAATTGAATCAACTATGGGGAATTCTATCATGCATAAGTGGTGTCGGAGGCTGCAAGCTCACCTTCATCCGTCAAGAAGATAACATATGATTAAGGCTAAGTCATGGACTATCTTCGATTGGCATGGGCCATCTACCTAACTACTCTAATCTAGGGTGCAGTATGGTTCATCTTCTCTAGGCATAATCCATCAAAGCTTTTAATGATATATTCAGTGATTACCATTGTGTAATAATCGCTCTCATGATCACAGAAGATAAGAGAGATTGAGTTCAATAACAACAACCAAATATCTAAGACAAGATAAGAAATCATTGAAACTGAATTTATAAGACTTGTATTGCTCAATTCTATAATAAGAATCCTCTAAATTACACAATCTATGCATGAACATAAAGGTCCCCAATAATTAAAACAATCAAACCATTGATGCTTTGTTAGGGCTACATCAAAACCCTAGTGGATGAACTAGCCGCTCATGGTAGAAGAAGAAGCTTCAACTGTTAAGGAAGAAGGCATCATCTTCATAAATTATACGTATGACTTCGTTCTCCAACGGCTCTGCAAAGTATATTTTTTGTTCTGTCCAAAGCTCTCTCAGACTCTCCAATCTCAGCCTTCAATTCTTCACTTTATGCCCCAAAAGAATACACCAAAGTCCTAATCCAATTAGGAATTAATTAGGTTTTCCTGCAGCACTAATCAGGTGGGTTTTTCCTACTGACGTTCGGCCCAACTTTTGACCCACTAGAAGTCAGATTCACGGAATTTTCGTGAAATACAGAAGTGTATAGAATCGAATTTCGATCAACTCATTTGAAAATTAAGTCGATTTGAGGCTCTAAAATAACACTTCTGGTCCATTTTCTAAAACGGGATTAAGACTGTATTATGCGCAGATTTGGGCTTCAGGTCCGTAACCTTCTTAAGCAGCTGTAATTCTCTTGGACCTCTTCCTTGGGCTGATTTGAGTTGAAATAAATGGTTGAATAGATCTCCTTGATGTAGGCTCTATCTGACCATCTTGAATGTCTTCTTTAAAAGTCCAAAATCATGGTTTTAACTAAAATAATTATTAAGGCCCTGAAAATTCAAAAAACACTAAACCGAAGTAAAATAACAAAATAATCTATCACTAAGAGAATAAAATACATAAGTTAAGAGGCTAGAATGTGTAACATTCAACACCGATCAACCTCCCGAGAATAAACAAAAGTTAAGTATCACCTTCATCCCATCATCAAGCATTGACATCATCTTTAGATGTTTCTCTACTTTCTTAAGCCAGTTATCTGTCACTAATGGATCCGAGCACCCATTGAAGGTAGAAGGCATCAATTTCTTGAATTTAGTGATGAATTTAAAACACCTCTCACTTTATGTTTCTTCCAGTTACACAACCGGTTGATGTACCTCAGTCGCAGGTGCCCTCACAAAATTCTAAGGGTTGTAGTCATCTCGGTGACCAATCGGTCTCCTTCGGGAAACCCACCCCCAATTGCTCCTCCTCGGCGTCTAGGTGGCATAATTCTATATAGTTAAGATATAAGTCAACAACAATCAGTTATCTTATGCTATGCATTTAACACAATAAAACTACCACGTAGCATGGAAACACGTTATCATTTAAACACGTAATACATAGACATACTTTTCCATAAACATTTAACATACAAAAATGTTCTTGAGTCAACACATAATATATAACGCATGTTATCATACAAGTACATAACGTGTTATCATATAAACATGAGTCACACACACATAAGTTTATCAAAACAACTATGATATGTCTACTCACATTCCTAGGTTCCCAAACCTAAAGGTTCCAATAATTCCAAGTCTTCACGTGATCCGACCCTTACCCTCCGTCCTTATGTATTTGACTTAGTACTCTGATCCAAAACTGTCACGCCCCAAAAATTGGACCGCCGGGACTCCCCAGTTCAAGTTTGAACTATGGGTTATGAGGTGTCATGACTGCCCGATCGTCATTCCGTCACCCAGACAATCATGGCAGACTACTGTTTATCACCCTCAGTTCTGATCCGGACCACTTAGATCATTACTTGTCATGGAAGCCTTATTACTTATGTTATATCAATTCACAAATCAAAAGGTCACTTGAGGTCAATCAATCAAAGTCATAATCTCATAATCTAGCGAAAGTATTATCTTGTATATCAATATCGATATAGTTAAGGGCCAATCTCACTATAGGACCCCACATTACTTACCATGCCAGTCTGTCACTCATCTCAGTTCAACTTAGCATTTGAGTATTACGATGCATCGTAACCCAGGTTACGATTTATCGTAATCCTATGATGCATCGCCCACGTATCCTAACAAGGTATGAAATACATTATTTTTGACAATAATTTTCCCTCAAATATACGATGCATCGTAAGGCATTCTAGGATTAATAGTAACAATATGATACATCATAATATGTATTACAATACATCATAATATGATGATGCTTTGAAATGCACATTATGATCCATCGTAATCATGCAGCCAGTCGTTCCTCCACACTCAACACTTGATCCATTTCACACTTTCTCAACTCAATTATGCCCACAATTATCATGCATACATAACTAGACATAAATGGAAAATTAAAATCATCATTCTCATTGTTTAGCATTTATCCATGTCTCAAAATTTGCATATAAGGGCAAGTAATCAAAAATCACAAACATGTTCTCGAAACATTAAGGTTCTTATACATGACTCAATAGGTACATATAGTCCACATCCTGGACATACGTTTAAATAAAGCAATAAATATTTTTAAAAGAAAACTAACCACGCTCCACACCAACTCACTGTTGGGGAAACTCCATCACCTCATTGCCATTTTCTGAAAAAAGTTAATTATCATGGGAAGAGCTCCAACATGCTTAGTAAAAATGTCTAAAATACAACTCCGCAAGTTCTGTGAATATCACATAATCATACATTGCACTTAATCACGTTATGCATAAAATCGTATATTTCATTTGTATCATGAATTACATGTAATGCAACATGATATGCACCATTACTATATCTGTTTACTCCAAACACCCATTGGACTCCAATGACAGGGTCATCCAATCCTATCTAGTCGGGACTCCAATAACAGGTCCATCCATTGTTTCTTTATAAGACTCCAATTATTGGGCCATCATATTCCCTCATCAAAAGAACTCCAATAATAGGGCCATCCAGTTGAGCTCACCACCCTCACCATATGTTTGCCACGCATGGAGATGAATTTTATATGCATATGTTAAATGTGCATATGCAATTAGAAAGCAACATAGTAACCAACTGACATGCTTGCACATTTCTATATAGGTCTCCCATGCATACACATTGAATATGTATCACATTTTCACATTCCATCGCATTTATATCAATAATCAAACATGCTTTATATCTAATCATGCTCTTTAAGCCAATTTATCAAACACGAAAGTGTCGCACTCACATATACAAATGGAACACATATAATTCTCTGACATTTCTCATTCAACATACCATATAATAATTGTGGCAATTATAAACACATAATCATATCACTTCACATTAAGAATTCAATTAATTATATAATCTAGCATGTTTTAGCTTTAAAAAATATCTAATTATACACATATAACCAATTAGTTGCCATAGACAACCAATATACTCACACAAACCCCGGATTTCATCGGTTAGGAATCCCTACCTTAGTTTAAAAGAGCTTCTAAACAAAATTTTTAAATCTCAACAAAAAAAAAATTGTCTAAATTTAAATTTGAATGGATCAAAATCGAGCAGTCGTCGCGTAGATCAACTTTCCATTCTTCAGTGTTTTCCAATTCAAGCTCCAAATCTTCCAAATTCAAGAGAGAAGGAAGAAGTAATTGTTGAGATATATTGAACTCTCTCAATTGGCTGCAATAGAGAAGGACAATATGTTTAGAATTTTTCTCTCTTGTATTTATAAGCCCTAGCCTCTCTAATTTACAAAAACACCACTAGGCACTTACAGTACATTTTCGGACTCCGTTTACACTTTTGATAACTCCTACGAACTCGAAATCGATTCCATAGTTCATCAAATATTTTATTTAATCTAATCTTATTTAATTTAATCTCAAACTTTGGAGTCATCCCAAAATTTTTAGATTTTTCGAGCCTGCACAACCCAAAAATCTCAAATTTCACAAAATGCTCCCAAAACTTTCCCTGACCCTTATATAAGTTTTCAAATATGTATTTCACATTTAAAACACACATATAATCATTTAAATTATTTATATGATAATAAATAAATAAAAAAGAAAACTGGCCAAAAATGGTCACGGTTTTTACACCATGAATGTTACCGGTGTGTTCGTCAAACCAAATGGCATCACTAGAAACTTATAGTATCCATATCTAGTCTAAAAAGCAGTCTTCAAAATATCTTCATCCCTTATTATCAACTAGTAATATCTTGACCTTAAGTCAATCTTTGAAAACATCCCGAACCCTTGAGTTGATCAAACAAGTCATCTATCCTTGGAAAAAGGATACTTGTTACTAATTTTTGCTTGGTTAAATTTATGCTAATCAATAAAAAGTCTCAAAGATCCATCATTCTTCTTAGCAAAGAGCACCAGGGCTCCCCAAGGCGATATACTAAGCCGTACAATTTCCTTGTCTAACAAATCTTGTAACTGATCTTTTAACTCCTTTATTCTTCCTGCACCATATGGTACAATGCCGTAGAAATAGGCATTGTACCAGGAGTAAGATCAATACTGAACATCACTTCCCGTTTTGGCTTGGGCCACGTGCCTTGTCTATGTATCCTTCCTTGTGGTGCTTGTCAACTGCCCCAATAGGCTTGTATAGTTTATTCTCCTTTTTACAATAAACTTTACCTTTCATAAAGAAAAAAAGGCATTATGAGGTCTTTGCTTTGCGAGTTTTTACTGAATCCAGTCATTTGTAGTGCTTAATAGTTGAGGCTTTATGAGGTCTTTGATCTGCTAGTTTTTACTGAATCACTAGGAAGTTTGGACACTTCATCGAGGGTGTTGTGCCTATGTTAGACACTCGGACACAATCTATAACACGTATCAGACACTTCGTAGAATTGTTCTGAAAATTTACTTTTTTGGACAATTCTCGGACACTCTTTGGACACTTTTCAAACACATGTCAAACATTTCGTAACAGTGATATATTCAAGTATTTTGAAAATAATTTATATGGGACTGAGTTATGATGAACAATCTGTGCTAAATATATGTAAAGACTAAAAAATGAACAAAAAATTGAAGCATCATAGCTAAACAAGTATGGTTCTGTAATCTATTTGTCTATTTTTGTTTATCAATTTGTTTGCTTTTTAATTGTTTAATGATGAATTGAATTATTTCTGTAATGCAGTCTTTTTTTGTTGAATAATGAATATAATTATATTATTATTTTATAACCGTATCGTTGTCGTGTTCATATCCGTATTCTACTTTTTTAGAATTTCATATATCGTCTTGTCGTACTTATGTATGTGCTTCTTAGTTGAATGATGTTTTTGGTGAAGGGTTTTCCAAAAGTTATGTTGCTGGGGTGTTGTTTAATCAATTCTTAGCTCTTTTGAGTAGGTGTGTTTGGGGCTCTTCTAGTTCAGCCTTTGAATTGTGTTTGGGATTTGCTGGGTTTTAGTTTTTAGTTTTGGTGCCAATTCTGGTTTGTTGGTTGTGTTTAGCTTTAGTTAATTTGAGTTATTTGATTTGTTGGTGGTGTTTGATTTTGTTTGCTATGATTTTTGAGCCAAGTTGGTTGTTCTTAGTACATATTTTTCATCAATAAAATTATCTTGCATATCCTCAAAAAAAAAAAAATACCAAATAAAAGGCAATGTATCATTCATTAACTAATATGGTAAAAGTAAGTTATCGAAAGAAAAAAAACAAATAAAACAAAACAATATGGTAAAAGCAATTTGGACAGAAAACAACACTCACTGTGGGTCAAAAGTGCTGTAAAAGGGATTTCAAATTAATAATGCGGATCATGATTGCTGGTAAAAACTAATCTCATTGCTTAGACTAAAGTGTTGTCTTATTTTTCTGCGTGAAAAGAAAACCATCGCTCTCAGGGGGGTGGGTTGGTCCCTTCCCCCATCATCCCATCCCATCCTATCCCGACTCATTCCGTCAAGTTTAAGTTTCGTCACTCATAACTCCTCTCAATACTATTTAGCAAACAATCCTAAAATTTTATTTGGACCTATTTAAGTTATTCCGTCCTAATTAATTTTGACTCAATATTTTTCTAATTTTTTCACTTAAATTTTAAAAACTTGTGTTTAGGAATATAAACCAAATAAACATTCTTTCAAAATTTACGCAATTGTATCAAATTAGTAAAAAAAAACATCGATAAATTACACTCACACCCTGTAAAAGTAAACCAACCGACCATATACCAGCTGGTAGCTTTTCTGCTAGTAATCGGCTACCAAATTACTAAATGTATAGCCGCCCGGTTATATCTTTTAGAGGCAGTTTTGACTACCCTATTATATACACTTATTTCTTTTAGTGCAACTCCCTCCACTAGAACAAGTTTTGGGTTAAAGAAGCAAACGCAAGTGTTGAACTGCAATAACATTTATAGCCCAAAACTGAAACTATTCCTCCAACCTCTTGATGCGTTCGGGAACCAAATTGAATCGTAACACTGAAACTAATTCGATAATGTTGATTTCTTGCATACTTTAATTGGTACCTCTTATGACAGACTCAAGAAAAGATAGCTTCAATTGTTTGTATACGACCAAGCATTGCTATGACCTCTTTTGAGTTTGGGAATTTCCTCTTCAATTTCTTGGCTTTAGGATTGCTTGCATTGGATGGAGCTTATGAGAGGTGAGTCCAAGAGATCAACATTTTCTTCCTCCCTATCCCTTAGTCTCCACTCAAATTCTTGTACGAGTCTACCAATTGTGATGTAGGAAATTAACATGGCTTTAGGAACACCTGCACATACCCTCTTTCCCCCCTCCAAAGGCCATTGTCTTGTGCAAGTCCATGGGATCATACTTGCCATCAAGAACAGATACTTGTTCTTGATTGTCTAATGATTCTATTTTTGATAATTATTGCACAATCTCAAAGAACCATCTTTCTTCTTAGCAAACAATATCGATGCTCCCCATGATGATGCACTCTATCTAATAAAGCCCTCAGCTTTCAAATAATCCAATTGACGTTTTAATTCCTCCAACTCCGTTGGTGCTATCCAATATGGTGCCATAGAGATAGGCGTCGTACCGAGTATAAGATCAATGAAAAACTCTACCACTCTCTTGGGAGGTAAGTCTGTAAAATCCTCTGAAAAGACATCTAAAAAGTCATATACCACTGCCAAATATATCTCTTTTGAAATCTCTTCTCCCTTAACCAAAAGACTAGCCAAGATAAAATTATGTCATTTTCGACCACTAATACTATAGCATAGAGAAGTATAGGAATCAATTCGATCTCCCATAAAATAAAAAAAATTCCCTCAGGCGTACAAATCGTCACTCGCCCTCTAAAACAATCAATCGTCGCATGGAACTTTGACAACCAGTCCATTCCCAGGATGATATCAAAACTACTTATGTTAAGGAGAATGAAATCAAATTCAAGTGTCTGTCCGGCTATCTTAATAGCCCACCCCCGACACACTCCGTCAAGCATCACTGTGCAACCCATTGGCGTATCAACACAAATAGCTATGCCCAATAGACTAACCTCTAACCCCAATGCTCGTGCAAACAATATAGCAATAAAAAAAATATGACACACCCGAATCAGCTAATACACAAGCCCAAGAACTATACATCAAAAATATACATCTGACCACTTATGGTCTTGTTGAGGAATTTACAAGTGTCATAGCATACACTCTGCCCTGAGTTCTCTGATCTCGTGCTCCACTATCTTGAAAACCAGACTACTGTATAGACACACTAGAGGTAGACCCCCTCACTGGTCATGCACTCTAAGCTGACAAAGCTGACTATGGTAGAGGCAATGCTTTATAACCTGACTGTGTGGTCACAGTCTGAGCTGGCCTCTGCTGTGTACCCTAACCACCTTTGGCACATCCACCTTACTGTGGACAATGCCTCACTATGTTTCCCTATTGCCCACAACCAAAGCAAGTCATCGTACCAAGATGACTCATAGGTGGCCTCAAAATATAATCTATCTTGTAGTGCCCCATTTGTTTACATTTGAAGCACACCACCTCTACCCTAGCAGATCCCAAAGGCATAAAAGTGATAGGTGTAGAATGTGCCATAGACTGTCCCATTGAACCTACTAAATGTGAAGGACCATTCCTGAACCTCTTCCTTGCATGCCCCTCTGAAGCAATTGTCAAAGTCTTGCTCTGCTTCCAAGCCTCTCACTTTTCTTGCCTATCTTTGGTTTCAGCCTCAGCCATTAAAACTTTTTATACTGCTTTAGCATACACCTTCAAGCCCAAAATAGATAGACATGTCCTACCAGAATGGTGAAGGCCATTAACGAACCTGTATGTCTTTTCTTTCGCATATCTCACCATTTCAGGGGCAAAGCATGAGAGAGGTGTGAACTTGTTCTCAGATTCAGTCATTGTCATTCTGTCATGAACTAGCTCATCAAATTCTTTCCTTGGTGTCATTCTTTTTTGCCTTAGAAAGTAATGTTAAAAAAAAAGAGTCTTAAACTCTTCCCACCCCATGGTCTCAACATCATGTCGATCACTCACCGATTTTCACCATAATTCAGCACCTCCAGAGAACAAATAAGTATCAAGTACCATCTTCATCCCATCATCAGGTATAGACATCATCTTTAGATGTTTCTTTACTTGCTCTCCGCTACCAACAGATCCGAGATCCCATCAAATGTAGGAGGCATCAATTTCTTGAATCTAGTGATGAATTTAAAACACCTCTCACTTTATGTTTCTTCCGGTTGCACTACTGGTTATTGTACCTCAATGGCAGCTACCCTCACAAAATCTCTAAGGGTCATGGTCATTTCGATGACCAAGCGGTCTCCCTCAAAAACCCCACCCCCCAATTGCTCCTCCTCAGCTTCTAGGTGGCATAATTCTATATAACCAAGATATAGGTCAACAACGAGTAATCTCATGCTATGCACTTAACACAATCAAACTACCACATAGTATGGAAACATGTTATCATTTAAACATGTAGCACATAGACATGCTTTTCCCCAAACATTTAACCTATAAACATGTTCCCAAGTCAACATATAACATATAACCCATGTTATCATACAAGTACATAACGTGTTATCATATAAAGATCAGTCACCCACACATAAGTTTATCAAAACAACTATGTTATGTCTACTCGCGTTCCTAGGTTCCCAAACCTAAAGGTTCCAACAATTCCAAGTCTTCACGTGATCCAACCCTTACCCATCGTCCTTAGGTATTCGACCTAGTACTTTGACACCAAACTGTCATGCCCCAAAAATTCAGGCATTCGAGACTCCCCGGTCCGAGTCTGAACTATGGGTTGTGAGTTACCATGACTGCCCGATCGCCATTCATAACCCGGACAATTATGGCAAACTACCATTTATCACCCTCGATTTTGATCCGGACCACCTAGATCATTACTTATCACGAAAACTTTACTACTTGTGTTATATCAATTCCAAAATCGGAAGGTCACTTGAGGTCAATCAATCAAAATCTTAATCTCATAATCTAACGGAAGCATTATCTTGTATATCAATATCGACATATTCAAGGGCCAATCTCCCTATAGGACCCCACATTACTTACCATGCAAGTCTCTCACTTATCTTAGTTCAACTCACCATTTGAGTATTATAATGCATCATAACCCAGGTTACGATCCATCGTAATCTTACGATGCATCGCCCAAGTATCCTAACAAGGTGTGAAATATGTTATTTTTTACAATAATTTTTTCTTAAATATACGATGCATCATAAGATATTCTACGATTAATCGTAATATTATGATACATCATAATATGTATTACGAAACATTATAATATGACGATGCATCGTAATGCACATTACAATCCATCATAATGATGTAGCTAGTTGTTCCTCCACACTCAACATTCGATCCATTTAACACTTTATCAACTCAATTATCCCCACAATTATCATACATACATAACTGGACATTAACAAAAATGTAAAATCATCATTCTCATTATTTAGCATAACCATGTCTCAAAACTTACATATAAGTGTATGTAATCATAAGGCAAAAACCACAAACATGTTCTCGAAACATTAAGGTTCATATACATGACTCAACATGTGCATATAGTTCACATCCCGAAAATACGTTCAAATAAAGCAATAAATATTTTTAAAAGAAAAATAGCCATACTCCACGTCAACTCACTGTTAGGGAGACTCCATCACCTCCTTGCCATTTCTTGAAAAGAGTTAATAATCATAAGATGAGCTCCAACATGCTTAGTAAAAATGTCTAAGACACAACTCCACAAATTTCGTGAATACCACATAGATACATTGCACTTAATCACGTTATGCATAAAATTGCATATTTCAATTGTATCATGAATTAAATGTAATGCAACATGATATGCACGTACCCTTCTTACATCTATTTACTCCAAACATCCATTGGACTACAATAATAGGGCCATCCAATCATATCTAGTTGGGACTCCAATAACAGGTCCATCCCATTGTTTCTTTATAAGACTCCAATTATTGGGCCATCTTATTCCCTCGTCAAAAGGACTCCAATAACAAGCCCATCCAGTTGAGCTCACCACTTTCATCATATGCTTACCATGCATGGAGATGAATTTCATATGCTTATGTTAAATGTGCATATACAATTAGAAAGCAACATAGTAACCAATTGACATGCTTGCACATTTCTATATAGATCTCCCATGCATACACATTGAACATTTATCATATTTCCACATTTCATATCATTTATATTGGTAATCAAACATATTTTACACCTGATCATATTCTTTAAGGCAATTTATCAAAAATGTAAGTGTCGCACTCACATATACACATGGAACACATATAATTCTCTCACATTTTTTATTCAACATATCATATAATCACATGTGGCAATTATACACACATAATCATATCACTTCATATTGAGAATTCATTTAATTATATAATCTAGCATGCTTTAGTTTTGAAAAATATCTAATTATACACATATAACCAATTGGTTACCATAAATAACTAATATATTCACACAAACCCCGAATTTCATGAGTTAGGCATCCCTACCTTAGTTTAAAAGAGTTTCTAAAAAAAATTCCAAATCTCACTAAAACTAGCTTTGTCTGAATTTAAATTTGAATGGATCAAACTTGAGCCCTCATCGCCTAGCTCAACTTTCCGTTCTTCAGTGTTTTCCAATTCAAGCTCTAAGTCCTCCAAAATAAAGAAAGAATGAAGAAGTAATTCTAGAGATATATTGAACTCTCTTAATCAACTGCTATAGAGAAGGACAATATGTGCTGAATTGTTCTCTCTTGTATTTATAGCCATAGCCTCTCTAATTTACAAAAATGCCAATGGTATTCTCGGACTTCGTTTTCACTTTAAATAACTCCTACGAACTCAAAATCGATTCCATAGTTCATCAAATGTTTTATTTAATCTAATCTCAAATTTTGGTATCATTCCAGAATTTTCATATTTTCAGAGCCCGCCTAACCCGAAAATCTCAAATGCACCATACGCTCCCAAAACTTTTCAAACCCTTATACAATATCCCAAATATGTATTTCACATTTAAAACACACATATAATCATTTAAATCATTTATATGACAATAAATGAAAATAAAAGAAAATTGGCCAAAAATGGTCACGATTCTTATACTATGAATAACGCCGGTGCATTCGTGTAATACCCGCTCCAACACATGATATGATATTGTCCGCTTTGGGCCTGACCCCGCACGATTTTACTCTTGAATTTTACCCCAAAATGCCTCATACCATTTGAAGAGAACATACTACATATAAGCACATCCCCTTTTCCACACCCAGGCGATGTGGGATTGAGTACCCTGTACCCTATCAGTGTGGTAGCTCAGCCCAATGTCTGTCTTCGCACCCACCCACTCACACCCGTCCATAAGGGTTACTACCATGCACCCCCTACGAGGCCCAACGTCCTCGTCGGCACACTTTCAACTGGGTTCAAACTCTGATACCAACTGTAATACCCCACTCCAACACATGGTATGATATTTTAACCTATGGACACAACATTGTCTATTGATGTACCGTTATGGGTAGAGTGACCCTTAGAAATTGAAGTCTGATGGTTAAGGGTACTTCGCTCAGGTTTTGGAACATGACTAGTTTTGATATCATGGAAGGATGATGGTGGATGGACCTTTAGTTTTGTCTTGGTTAGTTACTAACCAAGGAAAGAATGTGACAGGTAAGCAGTAATGTTTTCTGTTAATTTTACTCCACTATGGACCGTACCTTGTGGTATAGATAGGATCAAAAGAATCTAAGAATCAGTTGTGAAATTTGGAAAAAAAATGAGAGTTTCATGCTTTTTGAGACGCCGCCTTAGAGGAAATCCCTATACTCTTGTCGGAAAGAGGAATGTGGTCGAACTGGTCGAGGATTGTGTTATAAATCCTTAGGAAGTGTTGGCGTAGGCCATTCATAAGGACCTTGGGAATTGTGATCCAAGGAGGATAAATTGCTCGGAAGGGGTGCATAGACATGCCTTCACTGATTGAAAAGTGAGTTGGTTATAATTTTGATCTTCTTGAAATTTGATTAGGAGATGATTGTTGTCGTGCTAGTTCACAGTACGATGATTGCATTACAATTTTAATGATGTTCGGACACCGTTAGAGGTGTACCAGCAATTAATTATTTCATGAGGTGAGGAGTGAAGTTGTATGAGGTGATAATTAAAATCCTCGATGGTTAAGGAATGAGGGTCGAGTGTTGGAGACCGGCAAGTTGATAGATTTTACCGGTGGTAAAAAGGGAGTTAGGAGGGGTCACTAAAGGCTTGTGACAACACGTGGAAACTTGGATTATGTTCCTAATTTCGAGGATGAAATTTTTTAAAGAAGGGAAGGTTGTAGAGACCGTGACCAATTTTGGCCGATTTTTTTGATTTTTCATCATTTTTGCTATAAACACATTTCGAATGATGTTTTGAAGGTTTCAAGAGTGGGGAACATGTTTGGAAGGTTAATTTAAGGTTTTTAAAAGTTTTTGAAATATTTGGAGAAGTTTGACTTTTTGGTCAAACCGGGGCCCTAGACGCGGTCCAGGTGGGCCCGAAAATTTAAAAAAATATTAGAAAATAATTATTTTTGATTTTGAGTGTAACAAAATGTTTAATGAGCTAAGGAAGTGATTTTGAGGCTGTATGAATTTTTGAAATCAAAAATAGAGCTCGGGAAGGTACGTTAAGTGACTTAAGGACAAAATGGTCATTTGCTCCTTGTGAGGTGGCATATATAGATATATATACTACTGGGACAGATGTGTATGATTTGTGTTGTTGACCTTTGGGACACTTTGGGTGAACGAGTTCACACTCGGGATTTGGATCGGTTTAGGGGAGTCCCGGTGGTCCAGATTTTGAGTCGTGATAGAATGATATCAGAGCACTAGGTTGGAATACCTAGGGGCGACGAGTGAGGGTTCAGGATTTGAGGATTTCTGGATTGTGGTTAAACCATTAGTTTTGAAGACCTAGGATATCAAAGTCATAGGTTCGAACACCTAAGGATGGAGGGTGAAATCACGTGTTGATTTGGAGATATGAAGTGATTGATAGTTGTCTAGACAATAGGTTTGATTACCTATAGAGAATAGTGGAATGAGTAACTCGATTTGAGAAATCATGAGGAAATATCAAATTCTTGGTGTGAGAAATCGATTTCATTAGGTAAAACACCCAAAGTTGGTTGAGTTTGGATTTTTAACTTGATAATTTTATCTTGTTGGGTGAGCAACGAATTGATACCGCAAGGAATGTTGTGAGTGTTTGAGTCCTAACAGATACTTAGGGGCTTATGATGTGTGGGTAGATTGGTAAGTTTTTACCAATGAGTACAGATGATGAGAGTAGGTTGGTTCGAACCACTCTAGATTTTGTGTTCTAATATGTGTGTATACTAGGAAAAATTAGGCTGTGTTTTCACGCGCGCTCCAGCAGAGGATATATCAGGACCGTACATGGTCAGAGGTATTTTTTTAGTTTTAGCTCGAGGGTTAAGGTGTTGATTTATGCATTATATGTCATATCATGCATCGTATGTGTTTATTTGATTTAACATGTTATATGTTATATGCTATGTGGAATATGTGATTTATGTGACTGTGCATTGCATGAGAGTGTTGCATTTTGTGTCACATGATTTGTTGTGGCATGTAGCCACCACTTAGAAATTCCAGTTCTGAGGAATGGTAAACCTAGGTGGAGGTTTGGAGTTTAGTGGATTGTGATGTTGAAATAAGACATGCGAACATAGACGTCGAGAACACAAGTCTAGAGTTGATAGAAAAGGTATGATTTACCCTGAAGATTCCAAAAAGATAGTTTGGTGATTTAAAAATTGCGTTGCATTGATTGTACGACTATTGAGGATAGAATTTAGTCAAATGACTAAGACAATTGGTGGTATTGTGACACCGGGACTCTAGGCAGAGTATGTCTAAGGAGTAACTATTGAGATAGTTGGATGAAGACTCATAAATGACCAAATTCTTTGAGTCGGTGAAACATATAATGATTTTTACGTCTGAAAACAAGACGTTGGGATTATGTGAAAGGAATTGAGAAGTTGTATCATAGGTTGAATATGATGGTTAAGTAAAGAATGAGTTGATAGTCAGTTAGAACCCTAACATGTACTGACATAAGTGAGGATGATTTCTTTCCATGAGAGGGAAGGGTGGACCCAATGGACGCAGTCCGGGTTCTACACCGGGTTGGTGTATGTGACTGTAGGTGATTGTAGGTGACCCCGAACTCTCATTGGAATGGGTTGTCTGAGGTGAAGCTCTATATGAAAGGAATTCTCTCTAACTGTCAACTGGCTCCTTTTGTGTGAATGATGAAAATGAGAAATAGTTCTCCTCTTGAGTGATGAGATTGTGAAATCAGTGGGATGTAAGATCCTGGATTTGGTATTGGATTCCAGTGGGTTGTAGTCTATGAGACTGGGCAGGATTATGTGGCTTGATGCGGCAAGTGCACCGCTTATGTGGTTTGTATTGGCAAGTACACTGTCATGTGCCTTGCCGGTGAGTGCGCTTGTGATGTGCACTGAATTGATGTGGTTTGTGTTGTGATAATGCCCAGGATGTTGGACTAAGCCCGGGAATGGTATGCTAGATTGAGAGTCATATTTGATAATGATGGAACGATACATAGTATTAATGATCCCAGATTACAAGGAAGTATCACTGTGAGTGATTGGTATGATTAGTCAGAGGTGTTGCCTTAGACTAGAGATAGAGATGGACTGGATAGGTTTTGAGGTGGAAATTGTGGACTCTAAAAAGCGAGTGCTTCAGAGAATTGTGTAAGTGAACCATATATGGGGTTCAGAGTTTCCCAACCATGTCACAGGAGTGGTATAATTATCCACTAGGGTATGATTAGTAGAATTACCTCATCATGCTGAGGCTAAAGCCTAGAATTCAGAGTTATCCTTAATCTTGTGAGAATTCAGAGTTGCCTGCTCATGATTGGCAAAACCACATATTGTTGGAGTTGTATGATCGTTTAAAATTATCTATGCAACTTGTGACTGTCTCAGAGTTGTCCACTCACATAGCTAGATCATTTGGTAGTTATACTGCTTTAGAATAGTTGAGATGCATCGATTATGCTAAACTCTAGTGTTGTGAGTTAGGTGTCAAGAGTGTGACACCTAGTGCGTATGGGAAGAGGAAGTGGAGGTTTTTGGTGAGAGTAATGTCCTATTTGGATTGGTTTTGGAAAACATTGAGTATATTGAATGTAGTATGTGGTATAATAGGTTATTAGCATAACTTATATGGCTATGCAGAGCGTATAAGTGTTTACGTTAGATGTCACGTGATGTATGTGGGCGTGTTATTATCGCCTAGAAATCCTAGTATTGGGGATCTGGTGATCCAGGCCAAATGTTGATCTTGAGTAGAGTTACTATGGTTAAAGTATGCGAGTGTAATAGACCCTAGTTATGGAGGCTTAAGACCTTGAGAAAGGTTACATGAAGTGTCTTCCTACGTGGAGAACTAAGAATTGATTATGATTACAGGTTTGATCGTACCAAAGTTGGAAGGACAAGTATGACACATTGTCGGGGTTGGGCTAACGAGGGAAAATGGCCCGGCCAAACATTTTTTTTTGATTAGTGCTTTTCTTACAATGTGCTTGGTCCAGATAGTTGTGGAATTGTCTCATTGGGTGTTGGCAAGTGAGGAAATGAGGTTTGGATGTGCTCGAGTATAAGATAAATATATATTTTTTTTACTCATAGATTGGATTATGATTGAGAAAGGTCTTTATGAGGAACTACCGAGATATACGGTTGTAAATGAGCAAGAAAATGCTTATCAAATGGTTCGTGATGATAAAAGTATGTTAGTTCTAACCACTCTTGAAGTAATGTTGTAGTACTTGTTAGAGTACTTGTTGAGACAGTTCGAAGTTCTCAGAAAATCATTGATTTTGAAACTTTTGTCACGAGAGAATGTCTTTAAGGCACAATTTTTCCTTTTGGTATATCGATGGTATCGGTGGTTGTCAGTATAGGCACCATTTTGTTTATAAACACATCCATTGGAGCGACTGGTGTCTCCCAAACATAGTTTTGATTATTGACTCGCCGGTGAGCGTGATGTCGAGACTGTAGACAAAGTTTTGTCTGTGACGCAACCTTTGGCCTTGGTAGTTGCTAATTAGATATAGTTTTATCTACAGACGCAATTGTTGAGGTAAGATTTTCACCTCTGGACACAACCTTGTCTATCGATGTACCGTTATGGGTAGAGTGACCCTTAGAAATTGAAGTCTGATGGTTAAGGGTACTTCGCTCAGGTTTTGGAACATGACTAGTTTTGATATCGTGGAAGGATGATGGTGGATGGACCTTTAGTTTTGTTTTGGTTAGTTACTAACCAAGGAAAGAATGTGACAAGTAAGCAGTAATGTTTTCTGTTAATTTTACTCCACTATGGACCGTACCTTGTGGTATAGATAGGATCAAAAGAATCTAAGAATCAGTTGTGAAATTTGGAAAAAAATGAGAGTTTTATGCTTTTTGAGACGCCGCCTTAGAGGAAATCCCTGTACTCTTGTCGGAAAGAGGAATGTGGTCGAACTGGTCGAGGATTGTGTTATCAATCCTTAGGAAGTGTTGGCATAGGCCATGCATAAGGAGTGTGAGTCTGGGCTCTTACACATGATGTTATCTGTGTAAGGACCTTGGGAATTGTGATCCAAGGAGGATAAATTGCTCAGAAGAGGTGCGTAGACATGCCTTCGCTTTTTGAAAAGTGAGTTGGTTATAGTTTTCACCTTCTTAAAATTTGATTAGGAGATGATTATTGTCGTGCTAGTTCATAGTACGATGATTGCATTACGATTTTAATGATGTTTGGACACCGTTAGAGGTGTACCACTAATCGGCGTTGAATGTTACGCATTCTAACCTCTTAATTTGCATATTTTATTCTCTTAGTAATAGTTTTTTTTATGATTTTACTCTATTTTTGTGTTTTTTGTCTTTTCAGAACCTTAATGATTATTTCAGTTAAAACTATGATTTTAGGCTTTTAAAGATGATATCCAAGAAGGTTATATGAAGCCTACATCTAATGGGTCCATTCAACTCCATATTTTAACTCAAAACAGCCCAATAAAGTGGTCCAAGAGAATTACAACTGCTTAAGGAGGTTACGGGCCTGAAGCCCAATTTTGCACTTAATTCAGTTTTAATCTCGTTTTGGAAAGTGGACCTAAAGTCTTATTCTGAGTGTCAATTCGACTTAATTCTCGCAAAAATTAAACGAAATTCGATTCTGGACACTTTTGTATTTCACGTAAATTTCGTGAATCGGACTTCTACTGGGTCAAAACTTGGGCCGAATGTCAACAGAAAAATATTTTATTTAGGGCTGCGGGAAAACCCTAATTATCTCCTAATTTGATTAGGACTTTATCTCCTAATTAGATTAGGACTTTATGTATTATCTTGGGGTATAAAGAGGTGAATTGGAGGCTGTTTTAGGGAGAGAAAAGAAGTGAAGGCCAGGGCAGAGAAGACAGAGACAATCTGGGTTTTATTTATTTCATTATGTCTTTTATTATTTTGTTTTCTTCTTCTTCTTCTACCATGTGTAACTAAACTCCTCAACTAGGGTTGAGGAGGAAACCTCCATTAATGAAGTGAAGTTCTTTTGTTCATTAATTGATTCCCATGTGTGTGATTTAATTGCTTATGATTTTCGCTTCTTGTGATTAATTATTTTATAATTTTTTCACCATCTATATCATGTATATGTGGTAATTAGAAAGTATTATAATTAATCTAAGCTTGGGTTTGTATTTCTTAAAAGTAATAATCATTGATCTTATGTTTTTCATTAAATTGGATACATAGGATGCTTAGAATTTTACACTAATAAAGCGAAGGAAAATCTACCTTTTTAATATATTTTTCATAGTACTTTATTGTTAAATCTTAAGTAAGCAATAGATTGATTTCTTGATTGCTACTCCAAATTTGGGAATTAATAAATGAATATTAGAAGCTTCATGAATTTAATGGTGGTGGAATCCAATACCTTAGTTATTTTCTTTGTTTGATTTCAATAGTAATATTTTATTTTCATGTTAGTTTAATTTATCTCAAATCAACCAAACTTTGTTTAAACTAGATTAGTTTTAAATTAATTTGAATTTGTGTTAGTTTTCTTCTCAAAGCATTCCCTTGGGTTCTACCTTGTTCTTGCCGATCTATACTTTAATAGATTCGTACACTTGCGAGTTATTTTACACTTTTAGAACAACATCAACCAGCAATTAAGTATTTCATGAGGTGAGGAGTGAAGTTGTATGAGGTGATAATTAAAAGCCTCGATGGTTAAGGAATGAGGGTCGAGTGTTGGAGACCGGCAAGTTTATAGATTTTACTGGTGGTTAAAAGGGAGTTAGGAGGGGTCACTAAAGGCTTGTGACAACACGTGAAAACTTGGAGTATGTTCCTAATTTCGAGGACGAAATTTCTTAAGGGAGGGAAGGTTGTAGAGACCGTGACCAATTTTGACCGATTTTTTCGGTTTTCCATCATTTTCGCTATAAACGCATTTCGAATGATGTTTTGAAGGTTTCAAAAGTGGGAAACATGTTTGGAAGGTTAATTTAAGGTTTTCAAAAAATTTCAGAATATTTGGAGAAGTTTGACTTTTTGGTCAAACTGGGGCCCGGGACGAGATTCGGGTGGGCCCGGAAATTCAAAATTTTTTTGGAAAATAATTATTTTTGATTTTGAGTGTAACGAAATTTTTAATGAGTTAAGGAAGTGATTTCGAGGCCGTATGAATTTTCGAAATCAAAAACGGAGCTCGAGAAGGTACGTTAAGTGACTTAAAGACAAAATGGTCATTTGCTCCTTGTGAGGTGGCATATATAGATATATATACTACTGGGACAGAGGTGATAGATATAGAGGTCAGCCATGGGAGCTCTCCTTCTTCTCCAAGCTTCTCTCTTCATTTTCATCACCTTAGAGAGTGATTTAGGGCTTGTCTCAAGAGAGAAAACTTCTCCTCTCTCCTTCCTCTATACGTTGTCGGTCCAAAGTCTCTTAATAGATAATTCCAAAAATGGTGAGTTTTCAAAGTGTGGATTCAGGCTTCGTCCAAGAAGAAAAGAGTGTTCACCTTGAACCGATCTATGATTTTATGGAGAGAAATTTCTCATTTGGAAGAATTTGAAGTTTGGAGGATTCTTGGACTTGCTTGAATGGCTTCCAATTTGAGGTAGGGGTGTTTAACTCATAAAATCTGGGATTCTTGTGAGTATATTGGTTGTCTACGATAACCAATTGGTTATGTGGAATAATTAGATGTTCTTCAATGTTCAAGCATGTTATTTATGCCATTAAATGTGCTATTAATGTTGGTTAATGTAGTTGTATGTTTATAAATGTCTTAGAATAATTTATAAGCATGTTGGAATTGATTTGTGAATTTATTTGGTACATGGATTCATGTATAATTGTGAAGGTGACTCTTATGTGTTTGATAATTTGCTTTAGCAACATGTTTTAGTGAAAGGCATGATTTAATTGTCAAATTGTGAATTTGGTGAAATGTGAAGGATATGTGGCTATGTGAAATGTTGAGACGTGAAACATGTTCATTGTAAATACATATGATGCTTGAATGAGAACTCGTATAAATCTAATTGTTAAATGCCTCATTGGTTATAAATTATGAATACATATTTGATAAAATTGTGGCGTTCTGGTGAGGGAGATAAGCTCAATGTGAACGGTTGAATCCATTCGGTAAAACGGCGAGGTATTCCGGTAAAGGTAACCCTCGTGAGGTATTCTGGTTAAGGTACCCTCATAGATTGATGTGTAGTGAGGTATTCCGGTAAAGGTAACCCTCAAGAGTATTCCGATAAAGGTAACACTCTATTGGTGGGATTGGTTGTCCTCAAGGATTGGAGACCAGTGGATGTGTGGAGAGGATGAGGGAGTTGTGCATATCATGTTGCATTCTACCTTGTTTATGAGATGGTTGTGTTATGTGCATAATTGCTCAATATGTTAAATACAAATGTATGTTTACATAAAATGAACAATTGCTCACAGAATTGGTGGAATTGTGGTTTAGACATTTCTACTGAGAGTGTGGTTGCTCATGCCATGCGGATTAACATTTTCAGGAAATGGAAAAAAGGTTGTGGATTCTCCCCAATAGAGTATTGGCGTGGAGCGAATTTTAGTTTCTTTCAATGACCATTTACGTTGTTTTATTGGAATGCATGTCCAGATTGTGGACTATATGCATAAAATGAACATGTAAAGATCATTTATGTTCCGAAAACATGCATTGTTTATGCTTTATGGTCTTATGCACTTAAATATGAATTTTTGGTGTATGTGATTCATGACTTATGATTTCAAACATTATAAGCATGGTGTTGAACATGGAAAGTGTTTGATGATACTAATGATGGTTTCATAGTTCCATTAATGTTCATTTAAGCATGTTTATGATTTAAGAGTTAATTATATGAGATGTATGAGGTTTCGACATTTTATTCATAGTTTGGATGTGGTTGGATGAGTTTTATGTATTTGAAATATTTGGATATGAGGTTTGGGGTGAAATTTGGTTTAAAATGTGTTAAGTGGGGTTTC
Source organism: Cornus controversa (assembly GCA_026545225.1). Classification (NCBI taxonomy): domain Eukaryota; kingdom Viridiplantae; phylum Streptophyta; class Magnoliopsida; order Cornales; family Cornaceae; genus Cornus; species Cornus controversa. The sequence continues at coordinate 23,914,252 of CM048851.1, read as the reverse complement.
CAAGTTGAATAAGTCGACTAACACCTTTCTATAAGTCGACTAACGTTGGCGGTGTATTTTAGAGCTTTCTAGAGCAGCAACTTAGTCGACTAATGCACTTCATAAGTCGACTGATGCACTCATAAATTGACTGACAAGTCGACTAATGGAGATTTCCAAAATTTGAAATAGGTATAACTTGGTCATTTCAAACCCGAATCAAGTGATTCTTTTTTTAAAACTGAGTATTTTTAGATTCTCTATCCACTGGTGTAGGTTTCAGCTTCAGATTCCAAACACACAAAGTAATGAGTCCTGAAAGTGAGTTGAGTTAACTTAGAATGAGTGAACAGGTGAGTGTGTTGTGCACGCGAGATTCCATATTGAGAATGACCCTTGAAATCAATGGTTTTGATGTGTGAGAAATGCTTCTGCTGATTATGTATGATTTGTGTTGTTGACCTTTGGGACACGTTGGGTGAATGAGTTCACACTCGGGATTTGGATCGGTCCGGGGCAGTCCCGGTGGTCCAAATTTTGGGGCAACTCCCTCCACTAAAACAAGTTTTGAGTTAAACAAGCAAACGCAAGTGTTGAACTGCAATAACAGCTATAGCCCAAAACTGAAATTATTCCTCCAACCTCTTGATGCGTTCGAGAACCAAATTGACTCGCAACACTGAAACCAATTCGATAATGTTGATTTCTTGCACACTTTAATTGGTACCTCTTATGGCAGACTCAAGAAAAGATAGCTTCAATTGTTTGTATGTGACCAAGCATTACTATGACCTCTTTTGAGTAACGTGTTAAGATTGACTACATGACATTACTCAAAAGATTAATGAGTGGTCATAATTACTAGGGGCCATGACTATATATGAGTCTAATAAATCCATGGATATAACTTATCTTTAAAAATCGGCGTACAAGAAGAGGGTATCTATGTCTATAAACACTACTGTACATTCCAAAGGTACTCAAGCGATATGGGATTATGCTAACACTCTCTTTCAGTGCCAGGGTTGGAGACACTCGGCTCTCTCCCTCCACGCAGACAGGAGATACGAACCATACCCATCTCTGCGATACACTTGCTCTGATACCATGTGAGAATTGCAAAGAGAAATAAGAAGAGATAAAAAATGCGCTAGGGTTTCTATTACAATCTGAATGCAAAGGTTTGTATTACAATCTGAATGCAAAGTCACAAATATGAATAGCTAATAAAAAGAATACATAGTCTTACAAACAAAATAAAGTAAGTAAAAGACTACTCTACCCTTGTTAAATATAATAACTCTAATAAACCAAGTCTGATTTCTCCCATTACCATCCCAAGTATCAGTAGAAAAGATTTCAGGACTAAATTGATCACTTTGAATTGCATGCAAGTTGTTGTATCACATAATTAACTGATTTCAGAAACCAGAACACATACTAAAACACGCTCTTTGTTATACAAAAACAGAACCAAATTAAGTCGCATAACTACAAGTAATACATTGATGCCTGGGATGAACACACTGAACTTTTAGATTCCAAGGAACCATTTCCAAAACCCCCCCAAAGCAAACAACTAATGTTAATTTGAAAATTTTCACAAATAATTAGAGAATTATTTGCGACTTGAACGATCTTCTCAAATCTGCAAACTAGTGAAATATATGACATTGGATACAAAGGCTTACTAAAAAGGTCATGTGAAACTGGAGTAATTTTCTCTACAACATTGCAGTCTTTATACTATTTGATAAAACTATTAAAACATATTCAGAAGGCTTGGGGAAGCTCATATGAACTATAATGCCAAAAAGGACTGCCAGAAGGGGCTTGCTTAATTCAGTACTAGTACCATAGGAAATTGGTGAGGATGCTTGGGAATTTCCTCTTCAATTTCTTGGCTTTAGGATTGCTTGCATTGGATGGAGCTTATGAGAGGTGAGTCCAAGGGTATCAACATTTTCTTCCTCCCCATCCTTCAGTCTCCACTCAAATTCTTGTACGAGTCTACCAATCGCGGTGCAGGAAATTAACATGGCTTTAGGAGCACCTGCACATACCCTCTTTCCCCCTCCAAAGGCCATTGTCTTGTGCAAGTCCATGGGATCATACTTGCCGTCAAGAAATCTCTCGGGGTTCCACTCTTCAGGGTTCTCCCACTGTTTCTTGTCCATGTTGCATCCATAAATGTTTATAGCAATCTAAGAATGAAGCTCAAATTAATTAAGTTAGAAATTAATTAAGATGGAAATGCAGGCAAAAAATGCAAGAGGTCAGGAAGAAGAGTAGTCAACCTCACTTCCAGCAGGAATATAGTATCCTCCTAGTTGGGTATCTTCATGCACATATCGAAGAGGAACCACTGGAGTAGGACTGTGCTTTCTCAAAGTTTCATGGAAAACAGCAGACAAGTATGGGAGCTGACACAAATTTTCCTCTGTAATCTTGTTTGACCCACAGACATTTTTTATCTCTTGATAGAGATGATCCTGTTGGAATTAAGATTGAATTAATCAAAATAAATCATGCACTAGTAGAGTACGTACGTAGAACATGTAAACTGAAGATGATGCATTGATTAGAGAGAGAGAGAGAGAGAGAGAGGGGAATGATAATAGATATTGAAATTCAGTGACTAAAACAACCTGCCGCATTGGATCTTTAGCAAGTTCATACATAGCCCATTCTGTGGTGACTAAAGTAGTGTCTGATGTTTCAATAATGACCTCCCAAAGCAACATCCCAATTTGTTTCTCTGATAGTGTTTTTGCTTCAGATAACAAGTAATCAAGATAACAGTTCATTTCCTGCTTTAAGAGCCAGCCGAGTTATGTTAACTACTAAGCAACAGAAGAAGATATATATATATATATATATATATATATATATATATATATATATATATGTTAACTACTACTAAGCAATTGAAAAGACTTGAAACATGAGTAACAATTTAATGAAGAGTAGGTATATATACCTCCCCAAAAGCGATTCCTTGTCTCTGCTGGCTCATCAGGGCCTTCATCACTGCCTGCCTGCGTAAATCCATTAGCTCGATTTTCATTTCAAATCCTTTATTTGGAATCCAACTTAGATATGGGAAAAAATCTCTCCAGTCCACATCAATAGCACCAGCCATTGGGTCAATCACTAAAACCTTAAAGATCTCCTCCCTTGACAATGTGGTTCCAAGCTCCTCCACATAAATGGATTCCACATCCTTCCCCAAAGCCTGCAAATGCCATTCATTCATTTTTTTCTCAATATTATTGATTTTTGGTTCTCTATTCTAAGCACAATATATAAGTTAATTACAAGATGATATATGGCTTCTTATATATATATATATATATATATATATATATATATATATATATATATATAATGATATTGGGAAAGCTCACTTCTTTCATTGCTAATCCAAAAAGTTCAGACTCGAAGATGCTCCTGAGTTTTAAAGCTTCAAGTGGACAATTCTTGACATGAGCATACAAATGTTGTGAAATATTTTCAATCAAGGTGTCTCTGTGGCCTCGGTGTTGCTTCTGATATATATTCATCAGAAATATATATGTTCAAGAAATTAATAATAGTAAATCTTTTATTCAAAAAAAGGAAATGGGAACTGAACAACCACACTTATGGATAACTTTTGCAGCACAAACCCGAGCATTTGGTCCCAATAGATGTGTGAGTATATGTCGTTTTACGGTTTTATGGAACTCGTTATAATCACTTGTTGCAACCATGCATTTATCGAATGTAAGGATCTTCAATGCTTTCGATAACTTTCTTGTTGATATGGATGAAAATCTGGTCACCATAGCCTGAAACAAACAAAAAGGTTGTGAGTTGCAACCTTATTGCTGCTGTTTTCTATATATATATATATAGATATATATATATATATATATAGATATATATATATATATATATAGTCCATATGAAAACTATTTCTAAAAAGAGAGTTAGGAAAGCAATTTCAGGAAACTCTAATTTAATTATGTGAAAACTATTTCTGAAATTTATCTTTTACCCTTTTTGAGTCACATGATTTAAGATATATTTCTTTTATTCTATTTCCTAAACTCATACTATCAATTTTCTTTTCCTTCTGACTCTGCTTCCCAAAAGCACTTTGTATTTGTAGGAGTAACAAAGAAATGAAACGGAAAACATAAAAAAAAAAAAAAAAAAAAATCAACCACGTGGCATGTTTATGTCGCGCGTGTCAAAAAATCACAAAAATATAGAGGACTCATAATTTCATTATATAGTAAATTAATGAGACCACCCTGGCCATAGCTAGCTTTTCCTAGTGGATCTGGTACATATCTTCTGTGAAATGACAAAGCAATCCTCTGTTCAGTTAAGTATAGAGCACTGTTGATTGATGTCCAAAGGAAAGAGAAACACACACACATTTATTATATATATATATATAAATATATATAGAGAGAGAGTGATACCTCCTTGACAACATCATTAGAGTTGAGAACAACAACAGTGTTGGCACCAGTTTTGATGGAATAGACTGGTCCATAAATCTCAGCCCACTTGCTAAAAGTTTTGTGTGGTTTCTTCTCTTTCAGTTGCAGCAGATTTCCGATCACCGGCCACCCTGGTACCTCTGCTCCCAATCCAAATCTATATAATTTAATACACACACACACACATATATATATATATGAAGAGACACTGATAAAAAGAAAGAAAAAAAAAGATGAGTAGTATTACCAGGCAGAGTTAGGAGATTGGGGTGTCTCTTCTTATGATCATTGACATACCCTCTAATGAGCCATATTGAAATACCACCCAGAGCAATTGCTGGACCACCCATAGCAACTGCTGTTCCGGAAGCCATTGCTTGAAGACTTAGAATAGCCTCAGTAAACGCCATTGAAACTATTGCAAAGAAGAGAGAGAGAGAGAGAGAGAGAGAGAGGGTACAAAAAGGTGCTCGGTTAATGCTTTTGTTGTATACTGTATCCCCACTACATTAATGTATATAAAGTGATGAACATTGAGAGGGGTGTTGGATTAATTTATTATAGATTAATATATATAATAGTATGGGAATTGTTGGAAATTGATCCCCACCAGGTTGGTTATAAGAAGACAAAGAGCACATTTTGTCGTTTAGTGATTGTTAAGATAGACCCAACAGATATGGAATATCCTGTTTAATGAAAAGCCAGGGATGTACTCAGTAAAGGCGTTACTTATACACACGGAATACAATGGATCACTTGTGATTTTATAATATTAAAAGGTAAAAGCATAATAATAATAGTTTATTTTTTTTAAGGGCAAAATACATCCGCTGAAATTTGTCCTAAAGACACTGATATATAAAGTTTGTTTAAATTTATACTCATATTTCTGAAGTTTAGAGTTTGATCGCACACAATCCCCAATTGAAATTTATCGGTCAAAAAATTATATGAAATGTCTATTTTACCCTTTACTAACTGAAAAAATATTTTTAATCTTACTTTTCACATTAAAATACCATATTGCTCCCAACTTTTCTTTTTCACTTGACAAAACTACCCTTATTACCTTATTGCTTTTCTCCCTCTTCTCTCACCCTCAAAACTCACTTTCTCTAATTCTTCTTCTCTCTCCTTTTTATTTTCTCTCTCTCTCCTCGCTGTCTCTTTTTCTCTCTCTTCCTCCATCTCTCTCTATTTCCCGAATCTGTCTCTCTACATCTAACCCCCTCTTTTCTTTATTTTATCTACTTCTCTCTCTTAATTCTTCACCCTTTTCTCTTTTTTCGTTTATTTTTTTCTCTTTCACCGTTTGCTATGACAGTGCACATGAAAATTGACAGTGATACATTTATTTAAAATATGCATACATTTATTTCAAAAAGAAAAAAAAATAGTGATGGCACTGATAAAATTGAAAAGTAAGTACTGAAAAAAAAAGAGAGAAAAAACATTATCCAAGATTAATAATAAAGTAAATTTTAGCCTCAAAGTTTGAATTTCTTCAGATTGAATTTTATTTTTCAGTGACAACTAATATTGGGTCATACACATAATAGAGAAATAATATAAATTATTTGCTAAATTGAATCACCAAAACACATTAAAATCATTTCTTTATTTCACAATTCTTTTTTATAACTAAAAAACAAAACAAAAGAATTCAAAGAATTTTGTTGCCCCTTCACTAAATTTAGGGGACACTAATATAGTAATATATCGGTTGAAGGGTTAATTTAGTCATTTTATTTTAATAGATTTTTTAAATATAATATAGTTATTATATTGATGGGTAAAATTGTAATTTTTCATGCAAATTATTGATTCAATTTTCTTTAAGAGTCTCAGTGTAAATTTAAACAAATTTTCTATATGAGTGTATTTGAGGCGAACCTCAGGAGTCTCAGTGTTAATAGCAAAGCTACAAATATGCTATAATAATTGGACAAGGCTCAGACCATATAAGTAGGGGTTACTTATACACAGAGAATACACTGGATCACTTGTTATTTTATAATATTAAAAGGTAAATGCATAATAAAAATAATTTACTTTTTTAATGAGTGTAATTAATAACTATAATAATTGGACAAGGCTCAGACCATATAAGTAGGGGTTACTTATGCACACAGAATACACTGGATCACTTGTTATTTTATGATATTAAAAGGTAAATGCATAATAAAAATAATTTACTTTTTTAATGAGTGTAATTAATAGCAAATTTACAAATATGGTATAATAATAAGACAAGCCTCAGACAATATAAGTTGGCGTTACTTATACACAAGGAATACAATGGGTCACTTGTTATTTTATAATATTAAAAAGTAAATACATAATAAAAATAATTTATTTTGTAATAAGTGTAATTAATAGCAAATCTACAAATATGGTATGATAATAGGATAATGCTTGCCTTATACTATATAAGTAGGCTCCTACTTACGAGAGATGGACCAATACAATAGTGACACTCCTGTAAAACTTAAAAAAAAATTAAAGATGGATCAAACCGGTAAATTTTTTCAGGTTATCCAAAGATTGCATATACAAAGTTTGATATATTACTCATAACTAACCTCTTTTACAAAAATAATGATTCAACAAGTACTGAGACGTGTCGAACCAAATCTCCAGCACTGCTGAGACCATCAGTCTCTAAAACATAATTTTTTTCATCTTTAGTCATCTTTGACGCTTAACATCTTGTGTTGTTATACAAATTTTTAACATTTGGTTACAAATGTCGTAAAAAAAAAAAAGTGGGGTTCAGACCAATTTCAAAATGAATTGCAGGTAACATGATAAGAAAGTTTGCTCCTTGGTATTGACATCACTGCTTTCTCTTCATGCGTGGTTATTGCTTCTTCTTTCTGTTGAGACATAATCTTTTGTTTGTTTTTATCGCATGTGCACAAAGTGAAGAAGAGATTGAAGGTGATCGATATGATATGGATGGTTTGCAAAGTGATGACAAGGATGATGATGGTGATGCATCACAAGGAAATGGGAGACAATATTGTTTATTTTGAATAACCCTTAAAATCTTACCTATTTGAGCCATCTTTAATTTTTTTTTTAAGTTTTGCAGAGGTGTCACTATTGTATTGGTCCACATCTCCCGTAAGTTGGAGACTCCTACTTATATGGCTTGAGGCAAGTATTGTTCATAATAATATCATGAAATCTCAGCGGTAAAGTACAAGTTCCTCCTCATGAGTAAAAGGCAAGTATTGTTTCATATCAAAGATCCACTTGCAAGTGCAAAGGTGGGAGTTCTAAGGGATTACTTGAGGGTAAATTACACTGATCATTTATTCAATATACACTTATCTCCCTTCTTGTTTGTAAAATTATGTTGACCTCCCCTGTTAGAGTTATCGAGAGAATATCATTAATGATTTTTGTGTAATTACGTTTCTATCCTTATATGATCACACAAATTAATAATTCTTGTGTATACGCTGATCACGCTAATCCTCCGGCTCTTAACAGAAGAGAATACAATGTTACAAAAATACAAAACTCAAGGAAGGTCAGTGTAATTTTGCAAACAAGAGGGGAAGTCAGTGTTACAAGAACAAGGGAGGTAATTTTGCAAACAAATGGGGGGTAAGTGTATATTGACACTGGGGGAGGTCAATGTAATTTAGTCTTACTATAATGGTAAAGATTCCCGGCTCCTATTTTGGAAGTGAAGAATTCGATTTTTCTTGGAGTTATCTTTAAGGGAAAGGAAAATAAAAAAATTTACAATCTTTAAGAGTTTGGTTAGAAGGAAAATGAAAATTTTAAGTAAATCGAAATCCATGACTACTCAATTTTCGTCAAAAATAATTTTAGAGAAATTTTACAAATGAGTTATTATAACACTCTTCTTCACTATAGCTTTCCTTTTATAAGATGTTCTCTCTCACTATAATATATATATATATATATATATATATATATATATATATATGACAGTGCCTACAACACTATCATGCACCCTTAATCATGACCGTTAGATAATGTTATTTTGAACTGTAGATAGATAAGCCATTTTGACCCACATGATTAGTTTTTTAATAATTTTTGACAATTAAATTAACTTTTTTGCATTATTATACCAAGCTTAAATTTAATATAAATATAGACACACATATATACTATTAAAAATTGTAAGCTTTCTTATTTTTTATATACATATTTATAATTTTACTAATTAAATACTTTTTTAAAATTTTAATATAAGAAGTTGAATAATCATATCCATATGTTCACTTTTGGAATTAACTCTTTAATCTAGAACTTTATATTTTATACCTATTAAAAAAGGAGTTACCATTAAAGTTACATGACTCTTCACGGTAATTATCTTTCTAAAATAAATTACCATTATTAATAATTTTACCAACCTCCATTCCCAAGCAGCACATCTTTTGGCAATCAATCGGTTACTCGAGTCTCGACTAGAAGAGGCATACAAGAATTGAAGCATCACTGTATCGTGACTAGTAGTTTTGAATAATAAATAGTCTCTTATTCGACTAGAAGTGGTATATTAGGATTGGAGCATCACTATATAGTGACTTTTAGTTGAAATAATAAAGTATTTTATTTGTCTTACATTAACTTTTAACTTCAAATACTCAATCATTTTTAAAAAATTTGCACAGTCTATTTCTTTGCTAAAAATAAATATAAACAATTGAATAGAAAGAGAATTTATTTTACACAAATTTATTTCTTTTTTAGTGTTTGAAATCAAAGAGTAATTTTACTAATTGTAATTATTTTCTTTTCACTTTCATACAATTCAAACTAACAAAATAATATTTTTCCATAACTTTTTTTGAAAGAAATTCATGCTAACCAAATGCATGTTGGAAACCTAATTTTTATTTCTTTTCACTTCATTTTCTTTCACTTTCACTTTTTGTAAGGTATCGTGCTGGTATCGGACACGTATAGGACACGATTCGGACATGACTAGAAGTGTCCTAAAATCTGAATATTTTATTTTTTACTTCTGACACGATTGAGACACTATCACGTTCAGGACAATTTCTCATCACGACGAGGTGGTTTTGTAATTATTTTTCTTAGAAGAATGAAACTCAATGTAATTTAAAGTATATTGCGAGTTAATTAGAGAAATAATATAAAATTTTAGAAAACAAGAACAAAAAATCTCTAGCTCTAAACTCCAAATTAGTGATTTCAACCATGATTATATGAATAAAATGAGCAAAAATTATTATTATTATTATTATTAGTATTATTATTATTATTATATTTTAGGTTGTATTCTTGTATGTTCTTTTTTAGATTTATCGTATCACTGTGTTTTTAGTGTGTTATATTTGTGTCTTGTATTTATATTTGTACTTTTCAATTATCTGATCTACGTGGGACAAAATATTTCATGTATTTTGAGATATTTTAAGAGATCCCAAACTACTATTCTCGATAAGAAAAATTTATCAAAAAAAAACTATTCTCGATAAGAAAAAAAGAAAATTAATAATACAAATAAGTCAGGTGGTGGGTGGTGATGGAGTGACTCGGTGTCTCTTTCTTTTGTTTCTATGCTTCCCCGCATCAATTCTCAATCTGATATTTGGTTGCTTCTTCCAAATTTAAAGTGAACAATTATCAGATAAATTGGGTCCCATTTAAGGGATATTCATTTTTATGAAATTGACACCACTCAGATCGTAGTCTATCCATTATATCCATTATATATATATAATCAGTACTGTATACATGATAGTTAGACAGAGTAATTTTAGACCGTAGATAGCAAAAAATATTTTGAACCGCAAGATGCAAGCTTATATATATATATATATATAGTAGTGTATACCTGTGCCTACGGCACTATCATGCACTCACAACTGTGATCGTTAAATAGAGTGATTTTAGACTGTAGATAGTGAAAGACATTTTGGACCACAGGATGCAAGTTTATATATATATATATATAGTAGTGTATACTTGTGCCTACGGCACTATCATGCACTCACAACTGTAATCGTTAAATAGAGTGATTTTAGACTGTAGATAGTGAAATACATTTTGGACCACAGGATGCAAGCTTAGATATATATATATATATATATATCAAACTTCTGTATTTGCTAAAAACACTTTAAATTCTTGAATTAAAAAATCATGTAAAGCTTCTACTTGGAAACTCCATATAACTTCAGTCATGCGTAGTAGTAGTAGTAGTATTATTATTATTATTATTATTATTAATTCTTTTTGTGGGCAACAATGTAGTAGTCAGTCGTGACTAGGGTGACAAATGATTTAAGTTCATGAATATTTTTACGCGGTTTGATTAACCCTTTAAGGTTCACTTTCAACTGTTCATAAACAAGTTGGTTAAGATTTGATCGCAAACATGACTTATATTTCCGATTATTTGCATTTATAATCAATTTATTTCGTACTCAAACTTGGACTCAAACTCAAGAAGATTAGCTAATGAATCAAACGAATTAATTTAAATTACTTAACTTGAACTTGATATTTAGCTTAACTGGGTTCATTTGTATTATAAGTCGCCCATTAAGGTTGCCCACTACTGTCTCGAACAACCGCTTCCAACGGTAACATCATATTTGAATCCGGCATGAAGCCATTCCGATTCCTAGGCTGATTTAGCCCATCTTGAACCCTCAGTAGAGTTCAATTCCAGTGGAAGAAGCTTCCCTCTTATGGAGTCGCATATACGATTTGATGATTGAGCTCTGAGTTGATGGGGGATCATCGAATATTCTATTGTTTCTCTCCATCCATATATGGTGTTTTGTTGCAGAGAGAGCAAGTTTGTTGATGATGTTTGAACAACACTTCGATTTCCAGTGATATGCTGCCCAATGAACCAAATTATGCCATGAAAGGGAACCTAATAGAAATCCACATTTCGATTGGATGTAGTTCCATGGGGGAGATGAGAATGGGCATGAAAAGAAATGGTTGTCCATCAATTCAGCAGCGGAAAGGCATAGTATACAGTGGTTACTGGTTAGGTATGTTCCGAAAGGCCTTTGATGTTGAACCAAGAATTGAAAGTCGATTCCGGACTGCGAGCCAGAGAATGAATTTATGTTTTGCAATCGAAATAAGATTCCAAACGATATGTGTGACGTATATTTTTGTAATTGATAATTTTTGGTGTCAACTCGAGTTATAATCTTTTATTTATATTCATGTACTTGATAATACATTTGAAGACTCGGAGAGTGAGCATAGTGTTTTACACCAAATATGCACATGATCTTCAAAGGTATGAAACTTGAATCTTCGGAAGAAGACATCAATGATTTGAACAAGGATCTGATCGATTGAATTTTTCAGATAATTTTGATTACATGTGGATATTGTTGAAAGTATGAGAGCCACGTAATCTAGATAAAGTGGTGAGAAGATATATATTTTGAAACATGAGGTTCCAACCTTGAAAAATATAATTTTTGGGTAAAATTGCAATATTTTCAAGGTCGGATCGGTCCAAGCTTTAGATGAATTGGTCCATGAAGTCTCGGGACTTCAATTTTCAAGGCAGAAGCCTTGGACAGGTCCAAGAATGGGCTAGACCCGTCCAAGCCCTTTAATGGCGGTTTTTGGCTCTATAACATTCCTATTTCCACCGAGATTTGATTCTGAACTTTTCAATTTAATTTTAACTTGTTTTTCAAGAAAAATTAGGATTTTTAACGTCTATAAAAACCTCATATGTCTTCTCTCTCATTAAGCTTTTAATACACATTAAAAAGATTATTTTCTAAAGAGAGAAAGCATAGAGATATTTTTAGAGCAAAGAATTCTTCATTAATTATTTGTTTGTATTTCTTTGAGAGATCACACACATATATATACGATGAGTGATTTAGTTTGTTTCTCTTTCTTTGTTTGAATAATCATACGAAAACCGCTTCAAAAATTTCTTATTGTGAGTTTGGGACAGAATATGTTATACTTTGTTTCGATGATAGTAGATTTGATTCTCTTGTATTATAAGCATCACTTGTGATTTTTTTTTTATCTGATTTTTTTTACGTTTATCTGATACACTTTTATTTTATTGCACTTTATTTTATTTACTTGTTTTGTGAGATTGCTTGAATTTTAATTAGACTTAAAATTAAATTAATTTAAAAATTAAACAAACGATCAATTAAACCTAATCACCTCCTCAAATTTTAATCAAACTTTTGCACCGCACAACTCACAACATGAGCCCATGGTTCAATCTCGATTGATTGGTGGAAAAGGGTAAGTCAAAGTGTTCTTCAGAGAAAAATTTTCATTTGGGGAGAGCATCCACGTGAAGAAATCTGATGCTGCAGATGGAAAAGGAATCGAGTGCATATCAGGTATTCGATGAAATAATTGATCCGGAATATTCCATTGATTGTCAGCAATTCTAGAGTTCAGCATGGCATTACAAGGAATGGCAGAATTGTGAATAATTGTTTGGGTGACCTTGCTGCATAAAGGATAGTTTGACACCCAGTTGTCATGCTAGAAGCTTTTCGATTGTCCATTACCAACTTTGATATGAATGAGAGGCTGGATAATTTTTTGTAACTGAAATTGTATATAGAACTTGATATGAGTGGGCTTTAATCACGTGTGTGATATACTAGTGCAAATTAATTTTCCTTTATTTCTATAAAATAATGTGAACAGCTCATGCAAACTAAAGGCAAAATATTGTTTTCTATATTGATTCTAAAATTTGTCTGTCTTCAATAACCATTTTGGATATTATATGTGAAAGTTATGTCATTTTCAATCTAATTTCCACCTTATAAAGGCGATGCCACTTAGAGTAAGGTGGCGTTCATGATCATCAAGTTATTTTATTACAAAAAAAATTTCATCACGGTACATTATGCAGTTATACTGGCTCACCATTAGAGACAATATTGTAAATTTGCAAGTGTGCGTTTGTTCTTGAATTTTAAAATAAAATAAAAAATGCTGGCTCAATTCTCAAGATGTCCCTAGCTCAATCAGGCGTAAAGCAGATCAGCCAAGTTCAGTCCAAAGGAAGAAAAACTAAACCGGCTAGTCTAACTGTGTGTCGAAAAAATGATGTAAACAAGGAATTGGGCCAACACATGACAAGAAACAGGCCCAACTTCAAAGGTCAAATGACCCGCAAAGCCCGGCCAACACATGACAAGAAACAGGCCCAACTCCAAAGGTCAAATGACCCACAAGGCCCGGCCCACCACACCAGGCCAAGATGACGTGGACTGCCATCGTTCGAGATAAGGCCAACACCGACAAGCACACGTTCGTCACTTGCTAGGCCATCATTATTACGATCCACCTCCTGCTTCGTAGGATAAGAACACCCAATTTCGGATAAAGCCCAAAGGAAACTCCGGAGACAATGATGAAAGAGGATGATACGCCAAAAAGATCTAAGGGGGTAAGTCCACCAAAAAGATAACAAGAGAAGGGAAAATGTTTATAAGAGGGAAGGAGAGGCTGAACAGAGAGGAGAAAAAAATTTCCTTATTAAGAATCACAAGTGAACCTCAACTTTGTACCCAAAAGAGATATATAAAGTACGATATTTTGATTTGAGTGTAGGCTATCTTATCCTGATATCTTGTTTTAGTCATTTTTTAGCATCTACACTTTGGTGTCGTTTGTGGGAAGCGACGAAAATAAATCGTCCATTCGCCACTCCTACTTTACTTACAAAAAGTGTCATCGATGGTCGGATCCACCTGAGCCACTACCTACACCGAGGTACCTTCCCACCCAAGCAGGGGCGAAGAGCATCAGGAAGACGTTGAGCCATTGATGAGTCAAATAGAAACCCTGCGATGAGAAAACGCAAAACTTCACAACAAAGCCCGAGTTGCCCGAAGTCCCTCCCACGATCCGCCAGAACAATCAAACAACCGAACAGCAGGAGGTTCGCGCCAAGGGCGAGCTGAGCCGAACCCCGAACATCCTTTTGGGGTTGCCCCCATTAGGCGTCTTATAGGGATCTCAAACGAGTTCGTAGTGAAGTATCTCACTCGAGTTGAACAAGACCCAGTCAAACAAGCCCTGATGTGCTCGATAGGACCAAAATCAATCCAAGAGCAAATATAGAAAGAGATCAAAATCATAAGGAGGGGCCTTAAGTCAAAAACCCCGTCAGACCTTGCAACAAAGGCGATAAAGGGACTCATACAGTCGCCCTTCGATGACCACATCCTAAGTGCAAGTGTCCCTAAAAAGTTCAAAATGCCCACGTTCGCCAACTTCGACAGCCAGACGAACCCGGTCGAACACATCTACCACGTACAACAACGGATGACGTTGAATGTCGAGGATGATGAACTTATGTGTCACATGTTTTCCACCACTCTGAGTGGCCCAGCTTTGCTATGGTTCAAGCAATGACCCGCTGGGTTAATTTCCATCTTCCAAGCCTTGTGCAAATAGTTCATCTAGCAGTATGTGGGGAATCGAAAACAGAAGAGGACTGAATCTTCACTGCTTATCTTGAAACAATCTAAGGGCAAGTCTTTGAAGGTATTCCTCTCTTGATTTAATATTGAAATGTCTTTGATTGATGGGTACGACCAAGGGACGGCGGTTGAAGCATTTCGGGTGGCCAAGTGTAGTGGCATAGAGTTTTACCAAGCTTTGTTGAGGAAACCCCTGAAGGACATGGGGGTCCTGAATAGTAGAGCCTAGGGATACATAGCGATCGAGGATGATGAAGCTAGGTGGGGCCGGACGTCCACCTTCATCACAGTTGCCACACTTGCGGATAAAGGTGCTATAATTCAGTCGACAGCATCGCGCCTGCCCACGCCCTCTAGCTATTGTCCCTCAGAAAAGAGGCCAAAAATTAAAAAAATGGAGACACCCTTGAAAGTACACCTGGGTCAACTTTTCCAAGATACCCTCAATAGGGGGATTTTTCGTAATCCGCCCCCTTTAACTGCCCTGATCAAGTCAAGAGACCGAACAAAACACTGTGCCTTCCACAAAAACGTCGATTATATCACCAACGATTATCGGAACCTGCGTAATCAAGTAGAGCTCCTCTTGTCATGAAGACAATTGGCCGAATACATTTTGCGAGAGTTATCACCTCAACCTAATCCTTCCTGATCGAACCGAAAGTCCGATGAGTCATCTGTTCCATCCCCAAAGGTGATCGACACCATCCATGGGTATGCGCAGCCCTTAGCTACGGTCACCCAGTCCCCTACACTCTGCCACCAATTGAAATCCCACAGAACAGAAGAAGTGCACATTATCCAAAACGAGAGTGTGTTCGCAGAAATCATCTTCCACTAATGGGACATACGGAACATCCAGACACCGCATGAAGATCCATTGGTGCTAAGTCTTCCTATAGCGAACTACGTCACCATGCGATATTTGTGGACGCGGGATCCAGCGTGAACGTGATGACCCGCTCCACGTTCGAACAACTTTGTGTCTACGGTGATCAAGTCCTCCAAACCCACAACCATCTTGTCGAATATGATAGAACCAGACTTACCCTTTTTCGCATTGTCCTCCTCCCGATTGTAGCTACCCAGAGAACGTTAGAGGAAGTTTTCATGCTAATTGAAGTCAAGTCGCCTTACAATGTTATCCTCGGTCGGGCTGGATACACCGTATGTGTGGGGTCCCATCCACCCTCCACCAGGTAATGAAGTGTCTTTCCTTGAATGGACAAAGTACAGTTGACATTCTAAGAGATCAAGCTGCCTCTCGTATATATTACATTGTCGCTCTCAAAGGAAAGGAGACTTCTGACACTGACGTCATCAATCACGAGCACCCCCAGTAGTAACTACCGCACTGTCTCTTTGATGCGGCCAAAGAGAAGGAGGAACATTCCCATACCCTCAAGGTGCTACAGATTGTACAGATCGATCCCAGCAACCCATCCCAGATCACTCAAATAAGGACTCAATCTTTAGATACGAAAAAGGAGGCTCTTATACAGCTGTTTTGAGAAAACTTGGACCTCTTCGCATGGGATCACACAGATATGTCCGGAGTTAGCCTGACCACAGCCTGCCACAGTTTGAATCTCAATCATGCCTTCCATCCTGTCAAGCAACGTCAGCGCATGTTTGCGTCTGAGCGAAACCAGATCATCGCCGAAGAGGTTCAAAAGCTGCTTGACGCCAAACTGCTTCGGGAGGTGTACTATCCAAAGTGGATCTCCAATGTGGTCGTCATTCAAAAAAAGAACGACAAATGGCGAGTCTGCATAGATTTTACCAATTTAAATAAGGCATACCCCAAAGATAGTTACCCATTGTTAAAAATTGACCAAATGATCGATGCAACAATCGGATATGAGAAACTCACTTTTCTAGACGTATACTCGAGGTACAACCAGATCCCCATAAACCCAAGTCATGAGGAGCAGACCTCATTCATTACCGAGCGAGGTATATACTGTTATCGGGTCATGCCGTTCGCGTTGAAAAATGCTGGGGCGACTTTTTAACATTTGGTAAACAAGTTGTTCTGTAAGTAGATTGGTTGCTTGGTCGAGGCTTACATCGACGATATAGTCATCAAAAGTTTGAAAAAAATGACCCACCTAGTCGACCTACAAGAGGTTTTTGATATACTGCAGTGACATCAAATGAAGCTAAACCCCACCAAATGTACCCTCAAGGTAACAAAGGGAAAGTTTCTAGGCCACATCATTAACAGGACGGGTATAAAGTCCAGCCCAGAGAAAATGAGGACATTTTAGGGACCTTCAGGTCCTCATCGGTCGGGTGGCCGCCCTTAGCAGATTTATCTCCAGACTCTTGGATATGTGTAAGCCTTTCTTCGACTCAATCAAGTCAAAAAAATAAAACCATTTGGCAAGATGAGCAAAGGGAAGCCCTAGATAACCTAAAAAACTATATATCAAAACCACATATTCTATCCGTACCAACCAAGGGTGAAAAAATGTTCCTTTATTTAGCTTTCTCTCAATCACCCACCAACTTTATCCTGTTAAGAGAAGAGCAGAACAAAAAACATCCTATCTACTACTCAAGTCGAACGATGACAAACGCTGAATAGCGGTACACAAGAGCAGAGAAGATCATCCTAGCCCTAGTGAAGGCCAAAAAGAAACTTTAACACTATTTCAAAGCATATCCCATCACAATGCTAACCACCTTCCCCATCAGAAGTATCCTATGCAAACCAGATATGACGGGGCATTTGTCAAGGTGGGCTATTGAGCTAAGCGCGTTCGATATTAGTTACGTCCCCAAAATAACCATCAAAGGCCAGGTCGTAGCCGATTTTCTACTAAAGTGCGGCCCGACAACTCAAGAAGACAAGCTGTCTGAACCCCAGTGGCAGTTACACATGGACGGCTTAGCCAACCAGGTCGGGGTGGGTATTGGTATCGAGCTACGTGTGCCCGAAGGATCCTTACTCCAACAATCACTACGACTAGACTTTCTCGCATCGAATAACGAGGTAGAGTATAAAGCCCTGATTCACAGCCTAAGGCTCGCTTGATAGCTATAGGTATAAAATTTATGAGTCACTGTGATTCACAGTTGGTCGTTAAGCAAATGGCCAAAGAGTACTTTGTATGGGATGAACGGATACACGCTTACCAAGAAGAGGCGCGGATGACCATGAAAGACATTCTATAATTTGAAATAGTTCATGTGCCATGGGAAGAGAATAAGCGTGTCGACAGCCTGGCCTGTGCAGCCACATACGCTGGGAACGACTTGGTATGATGCATACCCTTGGAAGTTGTTCCTGAACCAAGCATATCAAAAACGCTGCAAGTATTCTGAGTGACGAACGAACCCAATTGGATGAATCTCATACAATTGTTTCTAGGGAAGGTGTTGAACCAAGGTTTCCAACCAAGGTTATATTGGTTATTTTGATGATAACAAAACATTGTGAGTGTTAAGATTTAATGTCTACTTGAGTTTGTGCTAAAATAGGTTACGTTCTAACAAGACTCAAAGTAAGATAAGAGGATTAATGACACCTTGCAAAGGTATCCAAAGCTCACATTGATTATACCCATCTATGTTCAAAAGCTCATATTAAGGACATGAGAAAATGATGAAGGCAATAACATCAAAGAAAGAATACTTCACCCAATGCACATAAAGATCAATGAAGATATTAAAAATTGGGTAATTTAGTCTTGGTGAGTGTATAGGTAATCTTTGTAAAATTACTTTGGTGTTCTCACTTGAAAACTATAGGACAAATGCATTTTATGTATATCATTCATAAGTCTTTAGACCATAAACAATCGGCTATGTACTTCATTTATATCATTTAGAATGGTATCTAAGAATTAGAGAAATAAGGCTTTGAACTTATATGTTTAAATCATGAAAAGCCTTAAGTAATATTGAGAGGATCTCTAATTGTAAATATCTTTAATTCTCAATATTTGCATTTAGTGAAGTATGAAGTCAAAGTCCTTGAATTAGATTGATTTATTTCATAAGGCCATAGTTGACTTTGAGGAGGTTCAAGTTTGTCAAAATATTCAAAGAACCTATTTCGTAACTTAGTTGACTCTAGGACCTAATGCAACTCATGTATATCATTTTAATGGTCTCTAGACATGTAGAAATATGGTTTGATCTTCTTTGAATCATTTCTTATAAGTTCTTGATGGTTAGGCTTGTTTGGATGTCAAAACTTTATTTTTTTAATATTGAGCATGTATCAGTCGACTTATACATTCCTATCAGTCGACTAATATAGACTATGAGTTTTTGGCATTTCTAGAGGGACAGATCAGTCAACTTATAAAAATCCATCAGTCGACTTATGCCTTGAAATAATTTTTCAAGAAAGTCTTCTTATCAGTCGACTAACTATCGTCTAACCTGGATAGAACATTTTAGCTATTTCTAGAGGGGCAAATTAGTCGACTTATAGAATCTTATCAGTCGACTTATATTGTTTCAAAACTCATTTTTGTCTTGAAAAAACTTATCAGTCGACTACTCTTAAATGATCAATCGACTAAACTAACTTTACAGGAATAGATCTGAAACAACTAGTTTTTGCATTTAATATTTTTCAACCACTTCCAAACGGCTATAATTTGTTCTTGGGCTATAAATACACATTGTATATGTATTATATAAGGGTGAGAGACCACCAAACATATAGTTGATCATCCATTGTTGGTTGAATCTATCATTAAGCTTAGAATTCATATTTTATAGAGATAGTCACCACACTTAATCATATTCTTCCAAAGATCAATTTATTTATGGTATTTTATTTATCATTCTAGAGTTGAGCTTTCTTATTGATTCATTAATTGTAACTCTAGATTTGAGAGAGTTTTGAATTTGTATATCTTGTCTATTTGAGAGACACTCATTGTACACAAATTTCTTATTCTTGAGAGAAGAAGATCAAGAATTTCTCTTGACATGGGTAGCTTGAAGAAGCTTTGTAAGGATTTTTCTCCAAGCCCAAAAAAGAGAAAGGTTTATTCTCTACCTTAAAATGAGAAGGATTGGGTAACGCTCTCCACCCTTTAGAGTGAGCAATGGTTATCTCTTAACTATCAAAAGAGGAAGGAAGCCCAAGTCATGCACTTGGCAAAGAAGCTTTGGTGAAGTTTTCATTGAGCAAGGAAGCCCAAGTAATTCACTTAGCAATTGTATGGTTTGCTTTTTACCCTTAAGGAAAGTTCTATAGTGGAAACCTCAAGAAGTGCTCTTAAGGCATGGACGTAGGCAAGAAGGGCCGAACCATTTAAAAATCATGGTGTCAATGTTTTCATTTATTTATCATTAATCTCCTTACATTATTTTGTTCATTATCTTTGTTAAATGTATTTATATTTTGAATAGATATGAAGAGCATAATTTTATGGAGATATTGCACACCATGTATTTGATAAAATGTCTTTATGAGCTTTAATTCCATTTTAGCATTGATAAACATATATTCACTTCGCTCATTTCATTCATTTTTCAATGAACCATTTTATGAATGAATGAGTAGCACTCCAAGTGTTTAATTAATTGCCTATGTTAGTTTTACTTTTTACATCATATCCGGTAATTGCTCAAGTACCATTTTAATATGTTTACTCCTTTATTTTGGTAGCATTTATTTTGTAATTGTTTATTTAATGAATGTTGTTTCATATGAGGAGGATGGGATGTATGCTTGGAGTATATTGGTTGAGTTATGGAATTGATTATTTTGTAAATTGATTGAGTATTTATTTGATTATCTTTTTACCAATCAATTTGCATATCATGTGTTTGATAAAATACGCAATCAACATTTTCACACACTACAAGCATGATATGTTGCACTTTCATGAACACTTCATTTGTTGAATCCACTAGATCATCTAAGCGAATAATAGATAGAGCATTCTCATTCCCACTTGTTGAATATATAAGTTTATCAAGTGTTTAACAAAAGTCCAAACAAGCCTACTTTTGTCAAAATGAGCTAAACCGAAAAAGTTTCATTATTTGCCTATTGTCCCTATTCATCCCCCCCCCCCTCTAGAGACAATTCTTAGGTAACAGAAGGGATCCTCCCTGTCTCCAAGAATGAGGCCAGTAGGGTGCAACTCACCGCCCGAAAGTACTCAATAATTTGTCACCAGTTATACCGAAGCTCACATTCTGGGGCTATACCTTCGGTGTGTCACCCCCTCCGAAGCCAAGGATGTGCCCGAGGGGATCCACAGTGGGGACTGCGGGAACCATTCAAGAGGAAGATCACTGGCCAACAAAGTCCTCTTACAGGGATACTTTTGGTCGTATATGGCCAGAGATGCACAAAACTATGTCCATAGGTGCAATAAGTGCCAAAGACATGCCCATATCCTGCATCACCCCCCTAAGGATCTAAACTTGGTAACCAGTCCCTGGCCCTTCACTCGATGGGTAATGGACATGGTGGGCCCCCTACCTAGAGTTGTTGGGAACCAAAAATTCATACTTCTGGCTACTGACTACTTCACTAAATGGGTAGAGGCCGAGGCTTATGTCACCGTCACCTAGCACCAAATTGAAAGTTTTGTCTGAACGAACATCATATGCAAGTTTAGAGTTCCCCAATCAATCACTACAGACAACGGAAAAAACCTGATCAGTTGCAATATATAGGCATTCTTCAAGAGCTATGGTATCTATCGAAAGAAATCCTCCCGTTCCTACCCCCAAGGCAATGGCCCAACCGAGATTACCAACAAAATCGTGTTTCACTATATAAAGAATAAGTTAAAGGATCCAAAGGGAAAATGGTTGCAAAAACTACCCAAAGTACTATAGGCCTACCTAACGACACCAAAGCGTCCGACCAGCCACACTCTGTTCAACCTTACTTATAGGACCGAGGTGGTAATCCCCATTAAAATCGATCTACCAACTCTCCAAACTGAATCCCTTTAAACCAATGTTAACAACCAATCACTGGAACGCAACCTAGACCTTCTGGACGAGCGAATAGACATAACTCTAATATGACTGGCGTCCTATCAACAAACAGTCGCCAATAATTACAACAAGTGTGTGAAGCACTGAGCATTCAAAGAAGACGACTGGGTGTTGCGCAGAACGATCGGGAGGAATAAGGAGGTCAACGCCGGCAAGTTAGCATCAAATTGGGAAAGACCCTAGGAGATAACAGTAGAATTCGGCAAGGGTGCATACTAATTCCATCATGTCAAGGATGGGGCGATCGTTAGACTGCCCTGGAACTCCACTCATTTCAAAAAGTACTACGTATAAACAAAGTCCCAAAGGGCAAGAATGTTTGAACTATCGTCTATACATATTTTCAATAATAAAAGAAGACCTGTTGTTTATTGAACATGGTGAACATATTACCCTAAGGCATGGTTAGCCAAAGGGATGACTGAACGGCATGGTTAGTCGAAAGGTCGAACAGTTCGTTCCCCAACACATAATTAACCAAGACAATGATCACTCATCATGGTTAGTTAAGCCAGCCGAAGAGCTGGAATGTCGTCCTCAACACACGAGAATCCAGCACATCTTAGAAAGCTCGCAAAATAACATAAGTTGTATAAACACTACCATATAAGCAACACCAAAATAATTCATTCATCCATTTAAATAAACCAGTTGCATACGTCCAATAGACTACACCTCTTTAAATTACGAAGGCATATCCCCAAAAAGAGCTGAAAGTAAAAAAGACAGCAAAATAACAAAGTTTCCTAGAACAAAACCTTGGACTTCAGTTTAGGCTAAATTGGCTCATCTCGCACTAGCAAATCCGGCACCTGATCCTCAGTCTAAAGGCAAGCAACTTTAGATTGTGTTCATTCGGGCTGATCAGGAGCATTCAAAGCTTTAGTCAATATCATTTAAGCATTAGCAGACGCTAAATTTGCTAACACTTGCTCCAGCAAACCCTTAATCGTGCCCTCGTCCGGTGTGCTTTTAGGGTCTGGATATATGAGATCGTCAATGCCCATTTCCTAGTCGTACTCATTTGGCCCACCCTTATAAATAGGGACTTGTGCACCATTGTTCGTAAAACTCGTACTATAGACCAATGCATTCTTTACTTGCCAGATTCGGTACATCCTTCGAAAAAAGGACTGAACGACCACTTCCATTCTCTAATTGGCCTCTAGAAAAGACTGGTTAACCCCCTCAAGCTCGGTTGCCTATGCTTCCAACTCTTCAAAATTGGCCATCCGAGCTTCAGCCACCTCCATCTCTTTCTTCATTTGACTGTACGCCGCAACATACTTCTTTATCATGTCCTCTCAATCCTCAACACACTTTAGATAGGATGACATAGTCTCCAGCCTATGACACAGAGCCACAGTAACAAAATGATTCTATGGAAGGGTAAGCAAAAAATGTTAAGACGAACACAAAAAGTAAATTCAGAAACAAAATACATAAACTCCCGATAAGTACCTTCTATGAACGAAGAAGAGTAAGATCCAGAAGATCCCCTAGATCAATCTCATTCATCACTTGCAAATCCTTGGGGGTCAACATGTCGTGCGCAATAGCACGACACGTGTGCACGTCTCTAAAATTGAAGTCCTCCGCGATCAACAGCGCTCCATTCGATTTTACTAACCAAAGTAACAAAAACTTAGAGGGACCGGCCACGTTTAAAAGACCTAATGACCTAGCCAAAGTCCTGAGCGAAAACACACCACTCAATCGAGGAGGTACCCTTGTCGAAACCACACTCGATCAAACGTGCTTCTAGATTTGCCCACCTTCTATCTCCCTAGTCCCAGAAGCCTCTCTGGTGGAGTTCTTCCTTTTCAAACCCACTTCTTCCACAACTGATCCAGAGGGCACAAAAGTATTACAATATTGCTCTGCAGCCTTCTTGCTCATGGGCCTCCTCGTGGTAGTTGGCATACTTATAGTTACCACTTATATCGTTCGTTGTGCAATAAGCCGTAAGTTGACTGGGACTAAGAGATCTTGCGAACTTGGTCTGTTGCACCACACGATTAATTGCAGGATCTTCGCTTGGCTCTCCTCTTCAATCAAAGGAATATCAAATCTATCCTCTGTAAAGGTCAGGAATTCAACACAACAAGTCAAGTACAAGCACCATATAAGCAACACAATTGCAAATATATATACAATGCGAATATACCTAAGTATGTGAATTTTTTGGGAATAGGGTATTTTGTTGACAAGCGTGTAATACCCCGCTCCAACACATGGTATGATATTATCCGCTTTGGGCCTGAGCCCGCACGATTTTGCTCTTGGGTTTACCCCAAAAGGCCTCATACCATTTGAAGAGAACACACTACATATAAGCACATCCCCTTTTCCACACCCAGGCGATATGGGATTGAGCACCCTGTACCCTGTCAGTGTGGTAGCTCAGCCCAGTGTCTGTCTTTGCACCCGCCCACTCACACCCGTCCACAAGGGTTACTACAATCCACCCCCCTACGAGGCCCGACGTCCTCGTCGGCACACTTCTTCCGGCTGGGTTCAGGCTCTGATACCAATTGTAATACCCCGCTCCAACACATGGTATGATATTGTCCGCTTTGAGCCTGAGCCCACACGGTTTTGCTCTTGGGTTTACCCCAAAAGGCCTCATACCATTTGAAGAGAACACACTACATATAAGCACATCCCCTTTTCCACACCCAGGCGATATGGGATTGAGCACCCTGTACCCTGTCAGTGTGGTAGCTCAGCCCAGTGTCTGTCTTTGCACCCGCCCACTCACACCCGTCCATAAGGGTTACTACAAAGCGTACCCTCTAGTTTGCACCTATCACCATTAGTTTCTCCTTCCAACCCTTATTTGATGAAGGTTTCTTAGTACAAATCGCCCTACGCGATTTAGGGAACAGATGATATCGACCTCTCTCTCCCTTTATCCTGACCACACGATAACATACCATCAAGTCATTGAAATCCAAGTTCAACGACCTAGTGCAGTTCAACGTGAGCAGACATGACACCATCCTGAAAAAATTTGGGTTAACCTATAATGGTGCCAGGCCATGGGTATTTAGCACCAGATGGTAGAAAGGATGAAGAAAAAATTGAAGAGCTAGGAGATGACCCACCGAAATTAACAGCTCATCCTCACTCATCCCCTCACCCGACCAAAAGTTACTCCCAATAGGGTACTACCTAAGTGTCACATCTGTAGGGATTTCTCGATCTATTCGCAGTCTCTCAAGATCAATATCTGAAACACTACCCTCGAAATCAAACGAATCTATTTCCTTAGGCCTCAAAGCCCTAGAGGGATCAACCACCAACGCATCACCCTCACCAACAGAGGATTGACCATCCCCAGATCCACCTACGTCCCCATCTTTGTGACCTTAATTTAGCATAACTTCAGCCACATCTCCACACTTCCTCCACCCCTTGAACCAGAAACACTATTACTCCTATCACCTGACTCATCACTACAAGATGTGCTTTCTTCTTCCTTCATCTTGAGAAGAGTAATCCTGAACTAAAACAAAAATTGCAGTGAAGTTGGGCAAAGAGAAACTGACCTTAAATGACGACAAGCTAGCAATGCTCAGAAACCCTTAACCAAACTGACACAACTTATGACAATTCAGTGAAAATACTCAATCCCTCTAATCGCAGCTTTTATAGACACACTAGCTTCACTTCCCAAGGAAAAAATAAACAAAACACATAACTCAAGAGTTGCGACTATTTGGATGCTCAAATAAACACAATTCCCTTCACGTCCGTTCACCTTTTTGAAGTGAATGGAATTAGGGGCGATGTGTGGTGTTGAAAAAATGATGTAAACAGGGAATTAGGCCAACACATAACGAGAAACATGCCCAACTCTGAAGGTCAAATGACCCACAAGGCCCAGCCCACGACACCAAGCAGGGATGACATGGACCGCCATAGTTTGAGATAAGGCCAACCCCGACAAGCACACGTTCGCCACTTGTAAGGCCATCATTATTACAGCCCGCCTCCTGCTTCGCAGGATAAGAACACCCAATTCCAGATAAAGCCCAAAGGAAACTCTGGTGACATAATGATGAAAGAGGATGATATGCCAAAAAGATCTAAGGGGACAAGCCTACCAAAAAGATAAGAAAAGGAGAAGGGAAAAGGTCTATACAAGGGAAGGAGAAGCTCAAGAGAGGGGAGAAAAAAATTTCCTTATTAAGAATCACAAGTGAACCTCAACTTCGTACCCAAAAGTACGATATATAAAATACGATATTCTTATTTGAGTGTAAGCTTCTTATCCTAATGTCCTGTATAGTCATTATTTAGCATCTACACTAACTATCTTGAAATAACTATATACGTGTGTTTTTTCTGCAAAAGTGTTGGTTATGTTGAGACGCATTTCGGTGTATTATAATAAAAATAATTAAGTTTAGTGAGAATCAATTGTCAAAATATAAAAAATAAGTCTTTGTTTTATGTTCAATTATCGAGTATATATATTCTGTCACTCTACCTTTTTAATCTAAATATCAAAAGAAGTGAAATGGCTTAAATTTTTCTTGAAGGCTAATATCATTTTCAAAAATGTATTGTGACGCATTTATTCTGAATTATTTTAAATAAATATAAATATATCAATGATTATCATATTTTAAGTATTTGTGATTTTTATTATTATTATTTTACTTTTATAGATTTGTAAGTATAAAGTTAAGATTCATGCATTTATTTTGTTAAGTGGAAGTTATATTTACACTTCAATTTATTTTAATAAATGAAATAAAACAATTATTACTCAAAAGTCAAAAATAGAGTCTAAAAAAATTTTTGAAACAAATATGGAGTGCTTGCATGTTGTTTTATTTAATATTAAAAACCAGTAAGTGGAGTGTTGTAGACACACCCGCATTTCACCCCCACCTTCTATTTTGAGTATAATTCATTGCTCAAGCCTTGTAAAATCTTATAATTAGAGTGATTGAGAAGTTCTAGAGACTCCAAATCCACTAAATGATGGAATTTCATTGTTTCTTACCATTTCAACTTATTTTCATTATCCAATTATGAAATCAATCTCAAATCGAGTCCCAATTAGAGTTATTGATACATTTAATTTCAATCTTACTCAACAACGATAACCCATAATCTCAGTAAACACACTCAAAGGATTCAAAATACCATTTGCATATCATAATTCATTTAATTGCATCATTCAATGCTAAAGAATGAATAGTATAAAGGAGTTATATGCAAATAATAACGTATATGTACATTTTTTTTTTGGGAAATGCTAAGCTTCATGAATTTATTTTACAAATTTTAACTCGAATGACGTGGCTGATTATGTGGCAAGTGATCTCGTAATTAGTTAATCTAAAAATAGACATCAACATGTATATTAGACCACCGGGACTCCGTGAATGGGGGGAATCCCACTAATACTAACTCACCATTTAATTTTATCTCCTAAAATAATGCTCTGTCACCTTCCATATAGATTCGAGATATATATTTTGAGTTATTTATTCGAGACGTGTAACATTGCTCTTTTTTTTGTTGTTGTTTAGTGTTCTTTTTAAATTTGGATAGTTTTAAAACAAAAAAATGAGTGAGACTCATTCTGCAGTACAAATGGTTTTATAACAACATTTCCATTGTCATTGACAAATCCATCAGTAATATATGGAAGACATCTAAATACATCACTACGTAATTTTGCAATCTCAACCAAAAAATGAACCACTAGTAAATAATTGAATCATTTCAATAAAATGCAACAAGAACATTTACAAAGCATAAAACTATAACCATGATGTTTGACTCCAACATGGATTTCATCATTGAATGGCAGAGTTTCCTCTCAATCCTTAAATGATAGATATCAATATTTGGAATTTCAACTATGCCATCTGAACATGGGTTTTGAGGTCGTAGTGTAGACTCTCATTCATTTACACTCTTATCTTGTGGTGAAGGCTCCTATCATGAGGGTTTTCAAATTGTGATGGAGGCTCTTAGAAGCAAAAAATGTTGCAATAACCATATGCACAAGTGAAGTACAATTTTTTTCTAGATTAAGTAATAATTCAGATATACCGACTTTTGTTTTTGTTCTACAATCACATTTCATGTTATGAAATATGACTGTATTGCTTGCAAAGATGATGAAATCATTTACATCACAAAACAATGAGATAGATGGAAGAAGAAGTGTA
Source organism: Cornus controversa (assembly GCA_026545225.1). Taxonomy (NCBI): domain Eukaryota; kingdom Viridiplantae; phylum Streptophyta; class Magnoliopsida; order Cornales; family Cornaceae; genus Cornus; species Cornus controversa. Next base: position 23,886,112 of record CM048851.1, on the reverse strand, counting down.
GTCACCCTATTTTGCACCTCCCACAAGCAAGAAAGTCATGACCAAAGACCATACTCTCTAGTCCACCAAATCTGATTTCACAGGGGATGCACCAATTTATCAACTTACGATCCCAATTATCTAGATCAATTTGGCCGTCGGCTCGACAATTAGGCTTCACCATCATGGTTGGCACATCCCAAAATCTCAAGATCGCATGAGGATCACAATGGATTGTGTTCCTAATCACCCTACCTTCATAGGGGCAAAATTGTAATTTTTTACTCAAAAAATCTAACCATCCGATTAAAAAAAGGACTTTACCATCACGTCTGAAACATTAAAAAATTACAAGAACACCCAAGCACATGTTGGATTGCGCTCTCGATCAATCATATCACTACAGCGGCAAAATCGTAATTTTGCACCTAAAACAAATCTGACTGTCTAATCGTCAAGCTCACCATCATGTTCGAAATACTCAAAACCCCTAATGTCACATAGGATCGCACCCCATCATTACTAAGATCACCAAATAATCAAAGACACAACTTTCTGATTTCATATTGGCACAAATCCGACCATGTAATCAACAATCGAACTTTTCCATCGCATCTGGAATGCTCAAAAACTGCAAGGGATACCTAAATCAGAGGTCTAATCAATAAGGATCAAAGACAAAATAGTAAAATGGTCATTTTTACAATTCCAAAATTTTCTATCAATGATAAGGGGCCGATCAATGGGGGTCTAAGGTGACATCATCAACAGATCAATGGGGGTCTGAGGTGACATCATGAGCAAGACATTAGTAAGGAAAGGTCGTGCTTCAAGGCGCGGGCCTTCAAAAATTCTAGAATGCGGGTCCTCACCTCGAGGTGCGGCCCAACCAGTAGATAAAATTTTGCAAAATTCTTAGTGTGTCCCTACTTCGGATGTTTATAAATAGGAGCTCATTTCACCTCCATTTTCACTAACAACTCACTATAATGTTATAATGCCTCTATAGCTCCTCAAAGCCTCTCTATAGACTTTCTCTTTCTAGAAAAGTTTTCTCTCTCTACCAAAGCAGAAAGGAGCCCCTCTTACACCCACAAGCCTCCACCTCCATTCAAGCTCAAACTCAAAACATCTCTTATACATTCCAAGAAGAAGGTATTCAAGAGAACAAGCCTCCAAAGAGGCATTTCAAGGGTCTTCACCAACATTTTATTTCTACTTTGATTTCTTTTTTCTTTTTTGTGGATATCTTATATTTATTTTATGTCTTACATAGCTCATCTCTGCATATGATCTTAAACCCTTATCATCACTTTCGCACTAGGAATATATTGACGCGACATCACTATTAATCCCTACTTGTTAAATATCCAGGGTGGCGGAAAGCTTTCTAGCCACCTAACACCCAAATTAGAATCATGTTAGGAATTTTGGTTCTTTTACACCCTAGCAATTGATTATCAATGATGTGTGCATTCATTCATTACTCTTTACACATTCTCTCTCTCACACACACACACTTTCAAAACTATTACATGCATGTTCATTATAACAGTTATAATGCCAAAATTTTGTTATGCAATAGATGATTCACGTAGGATCTCTCAAATCTTTTGAATGAGCACTAAGGCGTTTCGACGTATGGGTGACTAGTTAAAGTTAGAAATCATCACCATTTAAAAAAAATTACACATTTCATGCATTCTTCACTAAGGAGTTTCTTTCACCTTTTTCCTCTTTTTTCCCACCCACTCGCCCTTTTGAAACACATTGGTTACATTCATTATCAAAACATCTGGAGAAGGGGTTTATGAAAAGAGAGCTAATCAAAAAGCTCAACGGATTAACTGGTGGTAATGCATCACAAAGAAAAGAAATTAAAGGCTCAAAATAATCAAAGATGACCTAAAATTATTTCTTAAGAATTTATATAGTTCTTCAACATACATGAGCTTAAAAGATTCAAGTGTGGCATAAAATGATTAATTCTCAACATTTGACCAAGAATAAAAATAATAATGAGACTAATCAACGAAATTATGCGGACTTAAGAAAAATCAGAATTAGCCTATACTATCAAAAGGAAAAGAATGGTACGATAGCTTACTAGGTTAAATCGCAACTTTTATTCACCAAATCTCTAACATGCAATCACTCATCAATTTCAAATCATATCAAATGGCTATAGTGAATAGTTTTTTTTTCTAGGTTTTAGAAAATCATGAAATTAGTCTACCCAAAAGATAGGATAAAATCTTAATCTTTACAAACTTATTAATACATTAAAGCTTCAAAGTCAGAATTTAGTATTCAAAATCTCTAGACATTGAATATTAAAAAATCAAATCATAGTGAAGAAAATTACCATTATCCCAAAACATTTTTCAAAGAATTTGACAATTTAATTTGAAAATTTAAACCCTACCCCAAAACCTAAACTCAACATTATCTTCAATGTAAATAACAACAAAGTAGTAGAGATTAGAGATTGTACCTCAAGGTTCGGATAAAAATAAATAAAAAAACTATAATTCATGCAAAATGATAGACACTAAACAAAAACAAAAACAAAAGCAACAGAAAAAAAAAAACACACACTACTTAACTACGACTCTTAAAGTAAGGTGCAACCTATGCCACATCTCTTCAGAAGATGTAACATTGTCCATGTATTTTTCTCAACTTTCAACGCAGAACCCAAAACAGTAATAAGATAGGAAATATCAACTCTCTCATTGAACCATAAAAAATAATCAAGTAATTTTCAAAAGGTTCAAAAATACATGACCAATTAAATTTCTTTTGAATAAGTGTCTCAATCATATTTACTTATTCCTTATTCAACTCAGAAGCAATAATAACATATGGACTCTCATTCGGACTTAAGTAATCATACTTAAGTTCAGCAGGTAAAGCTTTCAAGTCTAGTTCAAGTGATGACTTGACAAATGGGTATTAGACTCAATTGGTTGAAGTGGTTCCACATTTGCCTTTCCATGTTGTGTCCATAAGAGAGGCTGAATCCAATAAGGGATTTATCTATTCACAAGCACTATAACCAGAATGAGCCCAACATGCCTCTATTAGAGTGGTAGTCAACTGAACATGCTCATAGAGTTTGACTATTGAACTCGATGGGTCACTACTTGAGGTTGCCCTTTCCGGTTGGGTATTAGCTGACTGGAAAATTTTTCTCTTTAACTCTCTTTGATTGCAATGGCTAATTGGTCTATTTGGTGTTCTAATTTCACAATTGCCTCAATGTTCTGTTGGGTAGAAGCTTTGATTTCATGAATGGCCTGACCAGTTAACTGCATAAATTTTTGGAGAGTATCCTTTAAAGATTACTATTGTTGCTGTGGTGCAACAATCTGTGAAATAAGTTGAGGAACAAGAGGATATGATTGAGAAGGAGGCTAGGGTTTAACTGATTATTCTATATAATATTCCCTCCTAAGTTCATTTGAGATGGACTTTGGCTCCGTAAAAAATTGGGGTGATTCCGCCAATTTGGATTATATGTCTAAAAAAAGGGATAGTGAACGGCTTTTTAAAATTATTTAGTGTATTTGCTTGTTCGGCAACGCACTTTGAATTACCATGCATGGAAAGACATGACTATGTCAAATGCATTGGACTAGCACAAAGAGAACATACCTCATTTCGGATTTGGTTAACAAATTTTATGGTTTCACTCAAGGCTAAAGCCTCTACCTTCCTGGTTAGACTCTCAAGTTTAGCATCTATGTCAATCATTTCTAACATCATACATTCCACCTCGCTTTGATTTTTAAAGAAACTTATAATTACCTTATCACCAAAGTTCAAGAATACTCCACCATTCATGGATTTTATCATTTTACAATTTTTGTGTTAAAAAAGAACACTACCCAAACAAATATTTTCTTTATCAAAAATATAATTCAAGGGTAGTGAATTTTTTTTATAAGACAAGTTTCAAAATAATTCTCCTCCAATCCTTATCTTGTTGGGTGGTAATGTCCTTACTAAAATTTTAATACAAAAATGCTAAATTAAAATGCACAAACAAAACACACAATAAAAATAAAAAATAAAAGAAAAAGTGAGTGAGTGTGTGGTCTTTCTTCTTTTTTCTTTAAAGAGAAAAAAAATAAAAGAATTAAAAAAAATCAAATTAAATAAAATAAAATATAAAATAAACATGAAGAAAGTGTGACCCTAGGGTTATTTCTAAGTTATTCTATCCTAGAGTTCACATGCAAAACTTATCTACCTAAAAAAAATTCTAAAGTTTTCCTAATCTAAAACGAAAAAATATGCATATGCGTAAAAAAAAAAAAAAAAAAAAGTGGACTTACTTGGATTCCACAGTAATACTAGTGATGATGCAAAAAACTGAATTCCACTTCAATCTAGTTGAGTTTCTATACGACAATCTCCAACAATATCACCTATAGAATTGAAGAAGTATCAAGTGACTTAACAACCTAAAATAAAATAAAATAAATAAACTCTCTAGAACTAAAAGAGAAAGTAAAACTTCAAAAAAAATCAATTTTTTTTTAATAATAAAAACCTAAACTAAAACTAGTAGAATAATTAAATCAACCTAGATTTGATTAGTTTCTTGTTGCAATCTCCGGAAATGGCGCCAAAAACTTGATGTGTTTTACAAATAAAATAACTCGAACAAGCCCAAATCTATTAGAGTATAAATATGCAAGAACGAGGTCAAACCCAAGGGATTGCTTTTAAGGGAAAAAAAAACTAATACAAATCCAAATTAATTTAAATCTAACATAGTTGAACAAAGTTGGTTGATTTGAGAGATTAAACTAAAGATGCAAAATTTCAATAAATAGAATGAGAATTTAATCAATAGAAGAACATACTAAGATATCGGATTCCACCACCATTAAATCCATAAAATTTCAATTATTCATCTATCAATTCCCTAATTAAGAAAAGCAATCTAGAAATCACTTCTTTACTTTCACAAGATTTGATCATTAACACTCATGTAAAAATATTTTGAAAAGTATATTTTCCTTCGCTTAACAAGTGTAAAATCATAAGCATCATATGTATTCAATTTATTGAAAATTATAAAATCAAAGGTTTTTTTCTTTTCTTTTTTTACTTTCGAATATTATAAAATCAAGCTTAGATTAATTATTTCTTATTTCTTACTACAAAAAATACATGACAGATGTGGTTGAAGGAAACATAAACCAATTAATCATATGAAGTGAAAATCATAAACATTCAAACCACATACATGAGAATCAATAAATATAATAAAAGAAATTTATTTCATCAATAAAGGTTTCCTCCGCAACCTTAGTTGATGTGTTTAGCTACACATGATTAAATAAAAATAAAGCAAATAGATAAAATTCAGATTTCTTCCAACTAAGTGTTCTCTGACTTTTTTGTCTTATTTTCTTCTCTTGTACCTTCTCTCTTCTCTTCTTTTCTTGTGCTTACTCCCCCTTTTTATAATCAATCTAGGGCTTTTTCAAAAGAAAAAAAAAGGAAGTCTTAATTGGAGAAGAAATCTGTCAAAATTCGCACAGAATATTTTTGTCACTTTTCATCCCAATTTTGGACTATTTGGAGTCCTATTCTAGAAATCTTCATCAAATACAAAATTATAAAACTTTAAGTTTTCTTTCCAAAACTAAAAATAGAGCATAAATCCGATATACGAGTCAAAAGATATAGCCAAAATACGGTGACATCTTCAGAACTTTCCATCCAAATTTGTTTCCAAATTGGAATAGGAAGTTGCTTTCTTTGAAATTAGAGTTCCAAACGAATTTGACCATCTAAAATCTTCAAGAATTATCATCAATTCTCTTGACACTTGGATTCTCTTGGATGCTTACTTTCCACACAATTGGTCTTTGAAATATTATTTGCTCAATTTGCTTTCGGTGACAAATGGGCTAAATAACCTCTCTTTTGGTGAGAATTATTAATAACCTGAAAAGACATAAAACTATTTATTAATTAAAAATAAAACATAATAAAGTTCTAACAAATATAAATTTGGAGGTAAAACGTGTATAAAATACGCACTCATCACCAACTATAGTTAGCAAATCAGAAAGAAAAAAACAAAAAAAAAAACAAACAAACAAACCTTTTCAATGATAATATTATCAGACTCCTTTTTTTTGTTTTTCAAATCTTTATTTAGAAAACATTATTGACTATACTAGTGGAGAAAATATTATATATGTTAGTTATATTTTTATTTTTAAAAAAACTTGGATAAAATTCTATTAATCTTTTATTTTTTTTATGTTTCTAAACTTATTATTGGGAAATTTTATTACTATTTTTTATTTTTTTAATATTTAGAAAACACTATATTTATAGAGAGAATGGTATAACGGTCATAAGAAAGGGTATATATTTCACTATAGTTTTTTCAGGGGGTTAAGTTGCCTACTGTTATAAGATGAGTGATTGAGTTGCTCTAAAGAATAATTTAGAGGGCAGTTTTGCACATAGAAGAAACTTCAGAAAATATTTTTTGCACTTTTGCCGCTTTTAGCATATCCGAGGAGTGCTAGAGACAATCGCTTAAACGACTGCTCTTCCATAGTCGCTCTATTCGTTGGTGGAAACCAATCAGAGTAATTAATGTTTTTATTTTTTTTGTAATAAATGTCCTACTTTTTCATTGAAGAAAATGCCCTTCTAATTTTAAGATATTTACACTAGTGTCATCACCAAACAAATAAAGCTATTGTAAGCGAAAAAAAATTAATAATAATTTTCTATATTAATCTATATAATTATTATAATCATTTCCTATATAATTTTTTGAAATTTGTAATTAATTAGTATATAAAAATACGTTATGAATCATGGTTCCTAATTTAGTTAAAGAATATATTTTTTCTTTTAAAATTGAAGAACTAGTTTATGTCCACTACAATTTTATGTGTTTGTTGATGGCACTAATGTAAATATCTTAAAACTAGAAGGGTATTTTCTTGGATGAAAAAGTAGGACATTTATTGCACAAAAAAATATTAATTACTCTTATTGGTTTCCACCAATAAATAGAACAACGTGGAAGGACAATCTTCTTCATTGGTTTTTGCATAGATGATGGAGAAACTCGAGGCGGCTTAGTCTTACTGATTTGGCTCTTCGTCCGCTGCCCCACAATGATCAAAGTTAATCGTTGTTTCCAGGCAACTTCATCCTCTTCTATTATTTGGTACTTCTAAGCCTAGAAGTTTAGTTCTCCCATATTATTTGGAGCACTTTTCACCAGAGATCTGTGAAAGTCCTCCTTGGGCAATATTGCTATTTTGAAAGCTTATATCTCTGCAATTTGATCGCATTGGTCTATAATAGACATCTCCATATTACAGTGAGTCAGAAAGGTTTTCAAGGTTTCTTAATTTGTCTCATAGTGAACAAGGAAGAGATAGTCCTCAGCCGTTCTTGATTTTCGGCGTACTGAGCGACAAAAAGCTCACAAAGTCTTGCGAAGTTCGAGATGAAACGAGGCTGTTGTTGTCTAAACCATAACAACACTGATCCTGATAGGCTAGACGAAAAGATTTTGCACATGAGCGCATCATTTTCTGCGTCTAAAGTCATCTTCTGCTGGTATTGATAGATGTGCTCTATATGATATGTTTTTCCATCGAAGGTAGTGAAAGTAGGCATAGTAACCCTTCTTGGTCTTTGGGCTCCGACTATATTTTCTGTGAAAGGAGACTCAACCAATCTGTTGTTTGTGAACACTCGGCTAGCTGGATAGTGGTCTTTGTCACCCCTCAATTCGTCAATCTCCCATTGCATTTGGGCTCTCGACTCCGAATAGGTCTGTGTAGGATTGATCTGATCATCATTGAATCGGTCAGGCTGTAGATCGCCGCCTACAGCCTAGTTGTTATGAGATGCGCTCAACGAGTGGTTGCGTGATCCAGCTCCCTCGTTCTGTTGTTGCCCAGGGCCTCTCGCACTTTCTGCGCACTCTATCCTTGTTTGGAGATCGGCAATCTGTTGGCACAAAGCATCATTCTGTTGAATCAATTGTTGAACGTCCGGCTGTATTGGTGGCTGCTCCCTTTGATTTCTAAAGGGTCACCCCAAATCTGCCACGTCGTATGTGTTTCTTCGCGTATCCATTATGGCTATATGGCTATAGATTTCTTAAGTTTTGCAAGAAAAATGATAAAACGTTTTTCACATACAGCGCCAAAGTATTAGTACAAAAAATTGTTTGGTTAGTTTTACCAAAGTAGTACAAAAAATTGTTTGGTTAGTTTTACCAAAGCCTATCTGATGCACACACCCAATCTCCTTAACAGGAATTCAAAAATAATTTTCTTTTAAAAATTCCTTCTCCCTTTTTCTTATTAATCTCTTCATTTATTTATATAAGTCATAATGGGAGTCCTTTAGGATTCGAATTTCTTTATTTACAGATTTATGTGCTTCCAAATTTTCGGATTCTTTACAGGATTCAGATTTCTTATTGAGCCGGGCAATCCGTCCTCCTTTATGGGCCCTTTGGACTGAAGCAACTCAATCCACATCCAGGGCCGATCTAAAGGTCAGGTCTGCTTTTCCATTGCCAATGAGCTCGAGTATTTTTTTCCTACATATATATTAAAATACACAACACAACTCAATGTTCGAGGACAACTCCATATTCTTTGGACAGTATTAGTCTTCTTTCTTAGTCGGTTTACCCAACATTCTCCCACAAGAATGTTAAGATAAATTAATCAATATTGGTTCTAATCACAAGTTTGCTATAAAACTAATTATCTATTTAAATCAGGTCAAACTTGCTAGTAGTGTCTTAGTTGAGTCCAAATACTAAAAGTTGGTTGTCAAACTCTGCTAAAACAACCTACAGTTCAACTCAATTCGATTGTAAACACACAAGCCGACCGGAAACGGGTTTGGTTCTCCTTACCAGAAAATATATTCGGAAACGGGTTTGGTTCTCCTTACCAGAAAATATATTCAGTAGTCTCAATATAACAAAATTTACCATTTAATGCCGTTCTCTTCTTTCTCTTTCCATTACATTCTCATGTTTTTTGGGCCTGTTGGGTAACACTTCATTTTCTTTTTCAATTTTCTAAAAAATGGAAACTGAAAATCAACTAAACAAGAAGCAATGTTTTTTGGGCCTGTTGGGTATCACTTGTTTTTCTTTTTCAATTTTCTAAAAAAATCGAAACTGAAAATCATCTATATAATCATTTATGTCAAAAATGGAGTACGTTTATTAACGCCATCTACTGAAATTTTTTTAACATTGCTACAGTGCCCCTAAAACTAAAATATAAAACTAACAAAAATGAAGCTTTCAACTTATTCCTAACCAGTTGTAAATTTTTTAAAATTGCTTTTATTTATTTTTTGAATGAAAACGTGTTTCTGGTTGTAACTTCTTTTTTTGAAAATAGCAACGACAAACAAAAAACAAAATTGACCAAATTACCAAACAAGCCCTAGTTAATGATAGAATAGGCATTTCCATCGCCTTTTTTTTTTCCTTTCCTTTTTTTTTTTCCTCGTGAAACACATGAATTATGGTGATGGCAGAGGAGAGGCATACTAGAAAAATAGCAGCCTACAATATCATATAACCATCCTAAACATCAAGAAGTAAAGACCACCAAGAAAAATAATTACATAAGATCCATGAAGGAACATGCATAGCTCAACTCATAAGAGTTGTAGCTTGACCAGCAATTGTTACATGACAGTCTATAAACCCTCAACACCACCCGAAAACTGATTCCCAAAACATATTACCTGTACACAACAAAAATTTTGCTTTCTTCCCACAAAATGGGAAACTTTGACTCTATTTTTGTTTTCCATTTCCTTCTGCAAAACAGAGACCGATATGAAGAACAATTAGATGTTAATTTTGGGCAACTTTTGTTTTTGTCAAAGTCAACATAGCATAGTGTGTGCACTGACTTTCTCTTGATGATGGACAAACACATGGGACTCCAAAATCTGATATTTCAGTGTTTCAAACAAACAAAAAATAATAATTAAAAATAATAATTATCTAAAAGAATTTAAGGACGTAGGCAAGTAAAATAAAAAATTTCTGCCATGAGTAAGTGGTAACTTGCATAGAACAACCATAGAAAAGCAGAAAAATAGTTTGGGACCTTACCGATGCATATCCATGATATAGGAAACCTCTCATTTACTATGAAAACTATGAACATAAAGCATCCATCATTTCGGGTAAGCCTCGAGAAGAGCAAGACCATTGCTTGAAGCTCGCAAGGTACATAGAGATCCTGTACAGAAGTATGGCATCCATAAGTTTAAATATATGGTATGACTTTACGCAAGATGCTGGCAAATGAAAAAGTGGAATGTACATTGCACCTGGCGCTTATTTCGACTTGAGATTGGCCTTGACTTTTTTCAATTGCTCCCCTTGTTGCTAAAGGAACATAAAAATCAACAGTTCAACAACAATTAAGAAATTTTAGATAGCAAAGATAATGTGAAAATTCATGTAAAAATGTATGTGCATAAATATATATTATAAAACTAGGAAACAATCTCAAACTAACAAGACCTTGTATAATCTCTTCCATGAGCTCTCTGATCTTTCTTGTAGCAGGCACCATTCCATGGCCATCTCATATTCAATCGTGTTAGGTTGAGAACAATGCGAAGTAGAAACAGCTTGTTTCTGCCAGTTAAAACCCCAGAGATCACATTAATATGAACAGCAAAGAACTAGACTACGCACAATCAAAGGTCGTATGTGCATAAGCTTGCAAATCTGTGTGATATAATATAAATGTGTGTATATATGTGTGTGCGTGTGAGAGAGAGAGAGAGAGCAGAACTGAGCATACCATCTCCCTTTGCATTTTAATCTTGTCAATAAACAAGTGGCCAAAAAATGTTGACTGCTTTCCCAGCAAGCTAGGAGGAGGTGCAACGCTTCCAATAAGAGGCCTGCAAATAAAAGAGTATGATAAAGTGGGCACACTCTCTGCATGCCAAGAGAGTTGGCAAATCACACGGTTTCCAATAACAAGTGATATTAGAACTGAAGGCCAGAAAGCACTGATACAAACACGAGTACGACACGTCGACACAACAAATCTCAAAAAAATAGATCAGATATGAGTCATATGACAGGGATACGTCAAAAAATAATAATATTATATATTTATTATATATATAATATTTTTTTCTCATTTTGTCCACATTATCATGAATGAAATCACTAATTTTGAGCTTAGAGTTAGATTTTTTTTGTTTTTATTTACTAAAATTTTATATTATTTTTCTAAACCCATAATAATATTTTAAAATTGCATCATAATCACATTCTTCTAAGAAAAATAAATACAATACTACCCCGTCGTGTACTAAAAGAGTCCCAAACGTGTCCCAGCCGTGTCCAACCAGAAAAAAAATATATTCAAATTCCAGGACACTTCTAGCCATGTTAGACACGTGTCCAAGCCGTGACCCACACGTGTCCGAGTGTCTGACACTGGCACGACACCCTTAGGAGAAGTGTAAGTACTTCCTCGACTAGAAGAGACTTCCATCCCAAGCCGTGCAGAATATGTACTAAAAAAAGGCAAGGCATACATTGTACTATATATTTTAAGACATCAAACTTAAGAACCCTATGAGATTTTTAAACTGAAGAATATACTACGTGGCATACATGCTACACACCTCAATTAACTTGAAGTCGGGGCATCTCTCATATTCAGATAAGACCAAAAATCTATGATTCGCTAGAAATGAAGTGCTTTAGGAATTCACACAACTGCTGTGTTAGGGGGAGAAAAATTAAGTTATACAAAATTACTCTAAAGCAGTTATGTGCATTGAGAAAAAATTGAGACCCCGAGAAATTAAACAAGAAAAATGATGCCAAGGAACAACAATGAGAGGTGTATATGGACACCTTTAGTAAGATCCGGTCACAACAGAACAATTTCTTAAGAAACCCAATAATAGACCAGAAGTTTAACATGACATACTAAAAGCATATTCAAAATTGACGATATTTGAAGAAATAATATTGATCTATGTCAAAGCCTAAGTTTCTTAGAGGGAAGCAATAGAAAAAACTTTCACAATGACGCTGATATGCAGGAACAGCTCACGTTCTAAAATAACACATTGGCCAAAGGTGGATTTTGTTTAATAATCAAAAGTCTTTAATAATTCTTTAACTTCTAAGAAAAGAAAACTATAAGACCCCAATAAAATTAAATCCTCACTAATAAAATGTTTTATTCTCATCCATACAGCTTAATTTAAATATAAGAAAGAAAAAAGACATAAAAGAGCCTAATTAAAGCTGATACTGTCACATAAACAGTGTTTATGCTGAAGGACTGCTACAGTACTCATGAACAGTAACTTGTATATTGCTCATGAACAATAGTGATTCGGTACTCAAACAGTATTGCCACAGTACTATGAACAATACTGCTGGTGATATACAGATAAGAAAGCATAGCAAATAATAAAATAGTATTCATCACAAATTGAAGGCTATAGGGGGAATGCACAGCGAGTTAGCAATGGCAGTTTTGAAGGTACAATTTGAAAGTATACCAAGACACCTGGATGTGCCAAATATTTGTTAGGTTTAATGTTTCCAACATCTTCGGTTCAGATCACCATTGGGGCAACTTACAGCAAGGGAAACATAGCAAATGAAAAAGAATAGAAAGTGCTAAATGGAGACTAGAATGACAGCCAACAGTGCAACGAGTGTTGGAAAGAAACAAAGGTTTTAACGTCAGCACATACTATCATTGAACAACTGACAGGTCTTTTAAAAACAAAAATGCAAAGCAGACAAAAAAGAAAAGCAGATCTCCGGAAAATGTTGCTGCCCCTGCTAATTGATGCATTACTTTTCGGTGGACTTGTCTACATACCTCCCATCTGATAGCATTAGGCATCCCTCGTCCAATTTTCTAACAACTCTCTCTGCTGCTTCCCTTGTTTTGAAAATAACAAGAGCTTGCCCTACAATATGAAAAACTACCAGGTTAGATTTGACTAATGGTAGAGAATATCTAAATTGAGCTTTTTATGTACATATAACATACAATGCATAGTGATTAACTATTCAAGACATTACTTTTTCACATGTTTCCATACCAGAATGTGGGCTAGAAATTGTGGTGCGTTGCAGCATCTTTGATGTGCAACTTTCCTTAAAGCCATGCCAAATAATATCCTGAAATATAACAAAGTTCATTGTTGTAATAAAGATATATATAGTTATAAAACCAAATATACCTGCAAATTTGGCATCCATAACTGCATATATAGATTAATATGAAACAGAACAATTGATTAGAATCTAAGATTAAAAAAACACAATTTTATGCAATTCCATATTCTGGGACACATGTAGTGTGCATTAATAGCTATTATTGCATCATTGCACTTTACATGTCATTTCGACATAAAACACAATTCTAGCAAAAGAGACTAAATTTAATGAAGAATATGATGGAGAAAGAAGACCCAATTCATTACAACAAAATTGCAAAGGGTCATTGTCTGTGTAGTGGAAACAGCTTGGGCTGCCAAGAGAGACATAAGGGTTCAAATCTGAGGCAGTCAATTTTTGCAAATAATGCCAAAGGCTAGGTTTGTTCCTCATCCACCTAGCATCATCAATGGAACCACACTAGGTAAGAACCTTTTTAATTACAATAAAATGGCAGCCCTGAAAATAAGCCCATTTTTCACTTGACCATGAGAGTGACAAGAACTTTTGTTCATCCCAAACAATGTCTCAGGCTTTGAACTTGACCCCAAACCATGTTCGCTTGAATGAGAACAATGGGAAATCATAATCATCTAGTCATCTGCCAGCCAAGGAAGAAGCTTCTAAATATTTTTTTCACAACATAAATAAATCCACAATCTAATACAAGTTTAGAAATACAAGAAACTGGTTAAAATAACAGGTTAGGATTAGTTCACTAGAATATTTTTTCATACCAGGCCCAGTCATGAGATGGATCTAATAGATTCTTATGAACAAGACCAAATTTGTTTCTCTTTTATCTTTCTTCTTTTTCCCTACAGGGTGATTACATTACTCGTTATAAGCTACAAATTAATGGTCCTTCCTACACAAGTTGGAGTAATATGGAAACATAACAGAATTTCCATGATGTCTATCACCTACAGAGAATCATTTGAACACCCGGTCAAGTTGCACATACCGGCCTGGTTCATAACAGATTCGGCAGGCGCCATGTCAGAATCACATTTATATATCGGCGCGATGGAAGTTCACAAGAAACTCACACCATAGGGATGAGTATAGTGTGTGACACACCGTAACAGCTGTTAAAATGCTGTAACGGACCGTTGTAAAGCCGGTCGTTATGGTCCAATCGGATTCCTGGGTAAAAAACCCATTCTCTTTTCAACTTTATTTCACTTCCAACCAACCAAAACTGCACCCAAACAGTTATTCAAGTGTAGATCGAGCCCCCAATATCCAAAAGACACAATACCTCAGTCTCATTCTTGAATCAAAGCTTTCAAATACTTCAAATAATTGGTAAAATTTCAATTTCTTGTAATCTGTGCTGTTTCTACACTTAGATCTAACATAAAAATTGTATTTCATATTAGACCTATAGGCATCAAAAACCCATTCTCTTTTCAACTTTATTTCACTTCCAACCAACTAAAACTGCACCCAAACAGTTATTCAAGTTAGCCCACAATATCCAAGAGACACAATACTTCAGTCTCATTCTTGAATCAAAGCTTTCAAATACTTCAAATAATTGGTAAAATTTCAATTTCTTGTAATCAGTGCTGTTTCTACACTTAGATCTAACATAAAAATTGTATTTCATATTAGACCTATAGGCATTCGTGAGTGTTGCTCCAGAGCATCTGATTAATCCATTTTTCAGTTATTACCAAAATTTCTTAAACAGGCAAGTAATTTACAATCATACAATTGTGAAAATTATATCTACATGTTATGGAAGTTATAATTTTCAACTTTTCCAATTTTTTCAATTTATAATTTTTACTGATTCTTTTTCTTATTTGTAATTCATTTATTCAGATTTTTTATTTTATTATTATTACTTTTCTTTGTATCAAAAATATATTTAATCAGCACAATGATATCTAAAACTGATAATGGATATACCCTGCTAATTTAGTATTTTAGACATATTAATTAAATATATTTATAATTACTGGTAATAATAATTACTAATTTACATTAAATATAATGTAATACTAGACATTTTAACTGTTAACATAACGGTCTGACTAATTTAAAAGTTATAAACTTAACATGAAATATAATGAATCCAACAAACTAACAGTGACTACTAGTATATATTTAGTATGAACTACTTTCAGTAATCTTTCAATCTACAAATTTCACTAAATTATTAATACTAATAATCTAATATACAGCTGTGTGCAATATATGTTGAGGCAACTATACAATTTTTTTAAGAATGCTTTGGATGTAGTAATTGAATATGGGTTAGAACATTTTTGTCGGTACTTCTTTACATGTTCTAGTCCACAATATACTAATAATATATTTTTGTGTTTTGTGATGCAGAGATGCGGCAGTTGAGGTACCTAAGAGGGACGCTACTTTGTTTCCGGGCAATCTCGGGTCTGAAGGTGAACTTTGGAAAGAGTGAGATTGCTCTTGTGGGGGAGGTGGAGGAGCTTGGCCATTTGGCAAATATCTTGGAATGTAGAGTGGGCTCTTTTCCCTTAGACTTATTTGGGACTACCACTGGGTGTTAAGGAGCGAAGAGCCTCTTCTTGGGATCTTGTTGTGCAACGATTTGAGAGGCGATTAGCTAGGTGGAAGAAACAGTACTTATTGAAAGGGGGTAAATTGACTTTGATGAAGAGCACGCTTTCAAGCCTTCGTACCTACTTCATGTCCTTATTTCCTTTGTCGGCTTCTGTGCAGAGGAGGCTGGAGAGATTACAGGGAAACTTTCTATGGGGTGGCATGGGGGAGGAGCCTGAATATCATCTAGTAAGATAGGAGCAGATTTGTCGACCCATTCAGAGGGGAGGGCTAGGGGTGCGGAAATTGAACTTTTTTAATAAAGCTTTATTGGTAAGTGCCTTTGGCGGTTTGGGACAGATAGAGACAGGTTTTGGAGGCGGGTTATATGTCTCAAATACGGAGAGGATGGAGGGGGATGGTGCTTGTTGATGTTGAGGTCACCAGTTGGGATTGGGTTATAGAGGTACATTGCAAAGGGCTGGAATGAGTTCTCCAAGCACATTCATTTTAGGGTGAGGGATGGATGGTTTGTAAGATTCTGGAATGACCATTGGTGTGGTGAGAGATCGTTTGAGAGTACCTACTCAAGACTTGCCAGAATTGCGATAGATAGACAGGTAATAGTTGCTCAGTGCTATCACCTGGATGGCGAACAACTGGTTTGGGATGTTCAGTTTGAGAGACTTCTGCACGATTGGGAGATTGAAGAAATTACGGAGTTTTTGGCCTTACTCTACGGACATGTCTTTTCTAGGGTGGGGTGAGATGAGCTTATTAGACTGGCACGAGTCATAGGAGATTTGAGGTCCGGTCATTTTATCGGAGGTTGTTGGACTCTCATGGGCCTTCCTTTCCTTGGAAAGGCACTTAGCGCTCTAGAGCTTCTTTGAAGGTAGCTTTCTTTGTGTGGGCAGCGTCCATAAGGAAGATCTTGACCATTTGATAACCGAAGGAAGAGAGGACACATCTTGGCAAATTAGTGTTGTATGTGTAAACAGGCGGAGGAATCCGTTGATCACCTTCTTCTTCATTGCCCTAGAGCTAGGGAGGGATGGGATTTTCTTTATGTTATTTTTGAAGTGCAGTGGGTCATGCCTAAGTCGGTGTCGAGCTGCATTACAGCTTGGGATGGATTCAGGGTGCGGCATGATGCTAGACATTCATGGAGGATTGCTCCTCATTGTTTATGGTGGGCTTTATGAAATGAGAGGAACAAGAGATCCTTTGAAGATAAAGAACATCTCTGGGGAGTTTTTAGATACTCTGTTCTTAGTTCTTCATACTTTTGGTCAGAGGGATCCTTTTGTAATTCTTCGGAGACCCTGTTGACTTTTGTGGATAGTTTAAGGTTTTGATTTTGTGTTGTTCCTTAGGATGCATCCCCCGCTTGAGCACTTTTATTGAAATATTTACTTATAAAAAAAAAAGGTTTTAAACAACATACTAATTCCTATTTCAAAACAATTCTTTTTAGGTATGAATTCTAAAATATTCTTCAAGTTCTCTAATTACTTTAAAGAAACCTTACCGAAGGGAAGGGGGAGGGAAGCTTAGAGGAGACATTGAAAAACAAAAATCTATTTAACCATGCTAAAAAACGGGCTATTGCCCAATGTTGATCTTGATGTAGCAAGATCTAAAGTAGTAAACCAGGGCAAACTTAACTTTCAGAGTTGCCCCAATGCCTACCCACTCAAACTAGAGTTTGCATTCTCACTTCAGAGCCTTAGATTTACAAACTTATGCTATAATTAAAGCTATAATTAAAAACACAGTAAAGCTTTATAAGTTAGTCCTACGTAATCGTTTTTCTTCATAAACTTTTGTATGTTTACTATTTCTCTCTTCAAATAACATTAACAGCCAAAAATTATTTATTTGTAAGAATTTATTTATGCTAATAACTAGGGGTAACAAAATTTGACATAATCGTCAACATGACTTGAACCCAGTACGACATTAGCTGGATTGTGTCTAACCTTAATCGAGTTCATGCAATAATTGTATCAAATTAACCAGTTATCAAAAAAGGAAAAAACGCTCGATTTTTTTTTAAAAAGTAAGATTGTATTAGAAAGCGATCAAATGGGGATTGCAACCCACAAAAGCTACACAAGGGCCAAAAGGGGCCCCTAACCTCTCAAAGTATCCAAAACAATCAACTATCTCCCACATGGATTTACAATTTCTCCCAACCACAAACAAGATAACTAATAATAGAGAATTTCAGCACCCCAATTGGAGACTCCTCACAATCAAAGGATCTCCTATTTCATTCCCTCCACATGCACCACCAAATGCACAAGAGCGCTACCCTCCAAAAGTCTCAGGCTTGGACCCACTATACAACCTCTCCAAGCCACTATAATACCTCTCGAGGATTGAGGCATAACTCACTGAACCCCAAACAAGCCCAAAAGCAATCCCCAACTATCTTGGGTCGCAGGACAATGCAACAAAAGATGGTCTACAACTCTTCATCTCTCTTGCACATACAACACTAGTTAACGATAACTTGTCTCCTCCTCCTCAGGTTGTCCAGAGTCAGAATCCTCCCCAGCATTGTCGTTCAAGCAAAAAAGGCCACTTTAAAAGGAGCCTTAGTGCACCAAATAGCCTTCCAAAAGAAAGTAGGTCCCAGAACATCCGATAAGCTCCTATAGAAAGAGCAAACATCAAACCTTCCTTGATCGGAGGGCATCCATACTCGGGAATCAGCTTGGATTCGAATTTGTGGACCCAAACTAACCATTTTTATTAACAGTTTTAACTCAACCAACCGACACGTTTAAATTAGTATGGTATTATAGTGAAAACCCAGGTCGATTTTGTGTGATTTATCCAGATATAGAGAAATTTTTAGTTATTCCATAATTTTTAATTCAATATTTTATTTGTTTTTGTTACATTTAAAATAGATTGTTAAATGGCAAGTGTTGTGTTACATGTTGCACAACCCATTTATTAAACGGGTTACATAGTCGTGTTGTGTTACCTGTCAAATGGCCGTGTTAAAATAGATTATTTACTTGTTTCAACATAACAGAAACCTAATATGTTAACAAGAATCGCCATCCATACTCATAGCAACCTAGAACATATGGCTTGACCCATATATGTTTTTGCGAACAATTCTCCACAATTTTCATGAAAAAGAAAAAAGTAAGCCATCTAACAACTAAATGCAAGAAATAAATTCTTCTAAATTGCATAACGAAAACTTTTGTTTAGTGTCATATAACATATTTAAAAGTAATATAGAACCATCTTTCATGCATTCATTAGACAAGAAAATACAAAACCAATAACTTTAAGTCTCAACATTGCCAACTATCATAATTTTGTGAATCGGCAAGTTTGCAACCTCTTGAAATTGACCAATGATTTCTCAATAACATAGCCAAAAGCCTTGACATTACCGTTTGGATTCTCATGCTCATGCCAATACGTGCATGCTCACCAGACTCCAAACTCACCTTATACACACCATGAGGGACATAATTACAAACCTGTACAAACTGTGTAAATGCATTTGATACAATTATTAACAGCATTATCTTGGGGTAAAATGAAAAAAAAAATTCAATTATCATTTTTTAAGTAGGCGTGCAATCAAAATCATAATTATATTTGAGTTCACTAGAATTTCCAGAAGCACTAGACAGCAAAGAATAAAACACAAAATACACTATATAAAAAACTTGCAACAGAACAAGTGATACCTCCACTTCTGCAGAAGTAAATTCTGGATCCAAATTTCGAAGCAAGACAAGTGTTCCTTGTTCATGAGCATTTTGTATTCTTTGCTCCCAAGGCTGAAATGAACATTAAATGAAAAGCTAATAGATGAATACTAGCACAAGAGATGTCCACATTATGAGAAATTTTTTAAATATATGACCCAAAATTATCTTTGCTGCTTCCAATGTGAACTAAATTTAACCAACAAAAGAAATGGTCATCATCATCATCCTCCTTGCCTCTATCCCATATGGATGGGGCTAGACACATGAATTCTCTTTTTCCATCCTATTATACACCATGTCTTCTCTTAAATTTAAGTTTTTTAAGTCGTTTTTAATTACTTCACCCACGTAAGCTTTGGCCTGCCTCTTGGTCGCTTACCTTCTAAACAAACACTCTTCCTCTTTTAATAGGTGCATCATCGGGTCTGCGTTGAATATGACTATATCACATAAGTCTACTTTCCTTAATTTTATCATTTATAGACGCTCTACCTAATGTTTCCCCCTCACACATTCCTTATTTATCTTATCTTTTCTAGTGATTCCTATCATCCAAAGTAGCATCCTCATTTCCACTATACAAATGTGTTGTATTTGTCTCTTTTTCAACACCCAACACTGTGCTCCATACAATATTGTCAGTTGAATAACCGTTCTATAAAAATTTTCTTTAATTTATTTGGTATTCGTTTGTCACAAAGTTTACCACTAGCTTGCCTCCATTTTGTCCACCCGAATCCAATCCTAATTACTACATCACCATCTATCTCCCCAAGCTTTTTTGTAGTAAAATCCTAGGTAACGGAAATAGTCCTTTTGAGTAACTCTTTGGTCTTGAAGTGTAATAATTATATTTTCATCGTCTTCTACTTTATCAAATTTACATGTCATATATTCCATTTTAGTTTTACTAATTCTTAGGCCTCTTGATTCCAATGCCTTTCTCCATATTTCTAATTTTGTCGCTAAGTTAGAAGTATCTATTAAAACTATGTCATCTACAAATAGCATACACCATGGGATGTTTTCTTGAATATCTTTCATTATTTCATCTAGTATTATTGCACATAGGTATGGACTCAACATCGATCCTCGGTATAATCCCACCTTTATAACATGCTGGCACGAATATAAAACCACAAAAAGTAAGAGTTCATCAATGATTTTGTTGGCACACAATGACTAATGGAGATCACTCAGATATATTGTCAAGCCTCTCATGAAATTACTATAAAATGGCAAATAAGATGAGAATAAAGATAAAAGAAATGAATAGCTGCAATAGGTATGACACAACCACCTATTTGGGAAGTTTAAAAGAAGATCATACAAAATTCCAGATGCACCAATAAGCTGTTCACAAAAATAACCATTTATTCAAATTTAAACTCGGGGACAAAACAAGTAATCAGAAGCACAGTTCACACAAATAACCATTTATTCAAATTCAAACTTGGACAAAACAAGTAATCAGAGGCACAATCAAGGAAAATATTAAAATGGGTGAACAAGATTCTCAAATTCCTTGAAACGTTTTTAGCCTCAAACTAACTGAACAATTTGGCTGCAAGTTCCAGTATCTCAGTTAACACATGTCCCTGCAATGTCATTTCAAAATAAGGCAGGACCTTGCTCCACTGATTTAAGAAGAAAAAATCTAAGAATACTTTCTGCCTACGGATCTAACCCTGTTCACTATCATCATGAACAATAGCAAACCTCAAGGATTGTAAGCCAAATCAGGCCCAACCTGTCAATTTGAAGCATTTTCTTTCAACGCTTTTAATTACTCAATATGAACTATCACCAAGCTTTCAAATTCTTTTTCAAATCCATTGAGTTAGCAGTAAACATGGCCCAACTTTCCAAAAGTTATTCTTTTCCGACCATATTTCTAAAATGCAGCAAAATTTTGCAAAAAGAAATAAAAGTTAAACCTCAACTTAATCAGGTACCCAAACCACATTTAAATTTGGCCCAGCTTTAAGCAATTAATTATCAACACTAGATAGTAAGTAATTTATGATTCACTGGACTCCAACCAAAATTATACATCAAAATAGAATTATAATGACATTGAAATCTAATATATGTGATGCTACTGCCGTTGGATGAAATAAGTGATTGTATTTCTTATATATAACTATGTCAGGATATAGAATAATTGTGTTGGCAAATTCAGTGTTCTAATCTATAATCCTAGGGTCTACTCGGTCACACATGTCCTAATGTTTATGGACAAGTTGACCATTGATTTCGTTTCACTTTGCAATGTCCAGTGAAATTGTATAACTTTAAGATGTGTTAGAGTGTTTCTACACAATAAAATGTGTTTTATACGGATGATAGTACCTTTGAACATGTTTTGAGTGCGCTTGTAATCAATACCCTCATCAAGGATCAAATATGCTCTCAGAATTTGACCGATTGCTTTTTTCGATGCATAAAAAGTTGGAATCTCATGTTGATCTTTATATGTCTAGAAAGGACACACGTAAAAATTTGCCAACAATATCTGATTTGCATAGTTTTGAATTTGTTTGGCCATAAACCAAAAGCCAAAAGTCATACCGTCTATGTAAACTTGTGAGCATTGACTAATTTCCAGAGAGATGACCGCCGATGCTAGAACTGTTTCTAAATCATAAAGGAATCATTTAAAAGTTTACAAATTTATTTCAACTTATTTGAAGACGTGAAAATGGGTCTCAAAAGCCTATATAAAGGCTCTTAGGACACTCTGAAGTCTGAACAAAAGTTTTAAATATAAAGAAGAGACCAATTTTTTTTTTCTCACAGATACAAATAATTGAGTTGGACATATTGAGATTTCTGAGCAATTTACTTTGTTTTACACAGTTTGGCAGAATCATTAAGAGAATCTTGGGAGTTTTAAGTGCACCCATTCATGTAACCTTTTGAGCATTAATAAATAATATTTTGTAAAGCAACTAGCAGCAGACACATCCATCATAGATTAGTTGTGGAAAACAAACCGCTCCTCACTCTGATGGAATAGCTCTTGTACTCAGGAACCAACGTGTAAAGCAACAGACTAGTGATTCTGGAGTGAACTTTGAAATGGCTAGGAACATTGTACAATGGAGGTGAAACAACAAGCTGGTGAATCAAAGGATTAGAGTATACGACTAGTTCGAGAGGTTATACTCTTTCTTCTCAAGTGCATCGTTAAGTTCTAAACTAGGTTCCATTCTTTTTACTCATTGGGGTCCAAGCAAAATTCTCTCTTTTACTGCATTGTGGTTTTTATTTATGGCAAGCATTGTTGATGGATTAGGTTAATTGAGGTCATCCTTGAAAAATGATTGATAAATCAATTAATTGGAGCAGATTAAAATGAAATTTAGAGAGGATTTTCCAGAGATTGGCCGGGATTGTGATGGTTGCTCGTTCCTATTTTCTTGATGGCAAGAGACTAACTTGGGACGTGCAGTTTGAGAGACGGTTACACGATTGGGAGGAGAAGATGGTTGAGTTCTTGACTTTGATTTATAGCCAGGCAGGTATTGGCGAGGTGATGGATGAGTGGCAGTGGATGGGTTCAAGTCATGGGAGATTTGAGATGCAATCTTTCTGTTGCCGGATGTTGAAGGTTCAGGGGATATCCTTTCTATGGAAAGGTATTTGGCACTCTAATGCCTCCCTAAAGGTGGCCTTTTTTTGGATGGACAATGGTTCTGGGGAGGATCTACGATTGACAATCTGAGGCAACATCAGATTGCATTCAATTGGTGTTGTATATGTAAGAGGGAAGAGGAGAGTCGGTGGATCATCTCCTCTTACGTTGCCCCAGAGCTAGGGAGGGTTGGGACATGTTGTTTGCCTTTTTTGGGACAGTGGGTCATGCCACAGTCTGCATTGAGCTTGATTGATGCTTGGGGAGGGTGCTCAGCACAGCCCCAAGTTAAACACGCATGACCACCCCGCTTTGTTTATGGTGGGCCTTGTGGAGGTAGAATCACCCCCCCCCCCCCCCCAAGCATCAATTCTCAAAGGGTTATGGTCTACCCTCTTAGATTTGTGAAGACTTGTCATCGTAGTGGGATAAAAGTCCCATTAATTCTCAATAATATGGGCATGGTACTGCTCTCTCAAGAAAAAAAAATCTCAACAATTTATAAAAGAAATGATCCTACAACACGAGACTAGAATCTTGGTGGAAACAAAATTTAAGCATTGGATACTGAAAATTTTAAATTAAATAAAGATTATGGCTCTTACAGAGATTCAGACATAAAAAAATAGGAATACATTTCACCCTATAATGATTTCAACACCCCATAGCTCAATCTAGGGGAGAAAGAAAAATAAAAATAAGTAAAAAAAAAAATGTTGTACCTCCAACCCACTTTCAACAACGGAGAATAAAATTTTAAAATCTAAAGTCAAAGCCGTTTGAATTAGAAAGACGAATTCAAATGTCTCGAGTGAAGAGATCGGGAATCAACTTTGTGCTTATTCTTCTAAACCATCATATTCTGTTAGGTTTTTCCCCCATAGAAAATCTAAAGCAGTCAATCTTGTACTTTAGCACTTACTTTCATAATCTAGGTTGGTTCTTCAATGCTTTGCTCTTGTGCCTAGACTGTCTCTCTTTCTGGTGAACTAGTCATTTGTCTTCATTTCTTTCTATTCCGGTGCATCATTTTTATTAGTGCATTGTGTCTTCTGTTTTGGTGTTATTGAAATTAAAACATTGAACAGGTCTAAAAATGTTTAAACATAATCTGTCGAACCTCAGTTTAGTGGATTATGCATATAAGTTGCTTTCATGATTAAACATTTGCACATACTAATTATTACTATTTTGGCCTAGGTTTGAATATGTTAGTGTTGACCTACTACCACTTCAGGAATTAGGATGAAAACAAGCATGGCAAAAAATCAGAATCAGTAAAATAAAAGCAAAAGAAAATACCGATGAAAAAGAAAAAGAAAAAGAAAAATATAATTTCTGCTGATACTAACCTAACTTCTAAAGAGAGCCACATTTCAATTTATCCAAAAGTACCAAGACAATCAGGAATGAATACAGAAGTAACAAAATCAAATAAATGAAAATTGTCATTGGCTGCTCATTAAGTGTGAACCGCCAAGGTCCAATAATTGAAAAAAACAATCAAAGTAGTGTGCTAATACATGTTTACATTTTACATTGATTTCATTCCAAAATAAATTTGGTCTGCATTCATGCATTAGAATTTAGACACTCTTAGTTATCTTTGTGTGTATAAGAGCCACAATAACGAATAATGATCAAATCCATTTCAGCAATTAATATAGTTCACTTTACACCAAAAGGAACCTTAACGCAAAGTCTACTGAAGGTCACCAAGGATTAGACTTAGTTTGGGACTCTATTTTAGAATAGAATAGGTGATTCCTTTTTAATTAATTTTTCTCTTGATAATACTTATCTTGGACAAAATTAAATTTTCGTTGAAAACAATAAAAACGTTTCAGAAATGCTATGTATTCTTGAGTCTTGATTTTCAATTTATAAAATAGAATAGAAATAGAATTTTTGAGTTTTTGGGTAATGAAACCTAGAAGTTAGGAGGAATCCTCATATATATATATAATGATTGATAGGAATTTTAGTTCAGTGAGATTTTATAGATCTCTCCCATTCTTCATGGTCTACGAACATTGGGTATTTATATTTGATTTGCTCTAAATTGAATATTTTAAATTTGCTCAATTTCACCTTGTGATTGATTCACTTTGTTATGAAAAATTCTAATTTTTTTGTCTTTTATCAATTCATAACAAAAAGGAGTATAGAGAAATATGTTATTAGCTAGGAAGCACGGACACACCTAAAAAAGCAAAGAATCCGTGTCGGACACAGATACGCGTCGGACACACCCTGACACATGTTGGACATGCTAAAAAAAATGTCTGAATTTTTTTTATTTTTGAATTTTCGGACACGGCGCAGACACGCGTCCAACACTGCTTGAATTTTCGGACACGGCACAGACACATGTTGGACACGCCATTTTTTTTTCTCTTTTTCCTCTTGTTTTCATAAATCTTCTCTCTTCCATGGATTCTTACTTTATTTTTTACTAATCCCTAATTCTTTTTCTAACAAAACCCTAATTTTTTTTTTACTTTTTTCTCCTTTTTTAACCTCTTTCTTTCTTTTTCCCAGCAAAACACAAGTTCTAGAAAGGTTGTTTTAACAATTCAACTATAGCCCATCTCATCTCTTCATCTTTGTTCTTTTTTACTCTTCTTTCTCTTACTGTACAACTACTATCTTTTACATGTGACTTTCTAATGATGCATTTGTATTTGGAGTAAGCTGGAATGATGTTTAAATGATAAGACTAGTTTTTATTCTAATGGCATATTTTTGATTTAGTTTTATGACTTTGTGACATCGTTCTCTTATAATTATTGTTGTTGTGGAGTAGATTCAATTGTGTACTTGTAACTTGTGATTTGTGAATTTTTTCTTTGTTAGATTGATGAAAAATAAAATTACTCTTAATTATTTAAAGTACAACATCAAATATTATAAAAAAATAAATATTTATTATTTGCCGTGTCCCCACCGTGTCTGTGTCTTAATTTTTTAGGATTTATCGTGTCATGTCGTATCCGTGTCCCATATCCGTTTCCATGCTTCTTTGGTTATTAGAGGAGAGAGAGATATCTATACATATATACAGATGTTATGTTGTGGCCTGAATTTTCTTGACCCCGGTCGGGTTGCGGCCCGATTTTGATCCGAAAATTTGGCTTTGTGTGGCCTTTTTTTGCTTATGGATTTTGGACCCTGATTAGGACTCTCTTGTAGCCCAGTGTACAAGGGCAACTAGGGTTTGGAGTGGATTAAGAGAAAGAACATTGTAAATCGCAGAAAGAGAGAGAGAGCGTTAGGGTTTGGGATTATATCTTATAATCTCCTCATTTTCGTATAGTGAAAACTTTCATCGGATCTTCGCTGTGGACGTAGGCACATCGCCAAATCACATAAATGCTTGTGTTCTGTGTGTGTTGCTTGTTTCATTTTCTGTCGTGTTTCGATATTGTGCTTGGTTCGCAGTTGTTTGTCATAAAAAAAACTGGTATCAGAGCTTTCAGTTCGAAGTTGGGATGGCGACCAAGTTTTTGGAAATTAAGAAGTTTAACGGCAGGAACGATTTCAACCTGTGGCGGGTTAGGATGCAAACAAAGTTGGTTCAACATAGGTTATCCAAGGCACTAAATGGAACGGATGCACTGCCAGAAAAGTTGAAGGAAGAGCAGAAAGATGACATTATGGAGAAAAGCATAGAGTGCAATTCTATTGTACCTGAATAACGAGATTTTACAAGAAGTTTCAGGAGAGACTACACCGAATGGGTTGTGAAACAAGTTGGAGTCCCGCTATATGATGAAGTCTCTTGCAAATCATTTCTACCTAAAGAAGCAGTTATTCACTGCTCAGATGCAGGAAGGCAGGTTCATCTTTGAAAGGCCATCTTAACAATGTTAATGTTGTCATCGTGGATTTGAAGAATATTGATATTAAAATAGAGGATGAGAATCAGACTATTATTCTATTGTGTTCTCTACCACCCTCGTACGAGAACTTTGTCGATACGATAAGGTATGGCAGAACTATTTCGTCCATGGAAGGCGTGAAGGCAACTTTGAATTCTAAGGAGTCGCAGAGAAGGACGTTTGAGGGTAATATAGAAAGTTCGTCAGAAGGCTTAGTTGTAAAAGGAAAAACGAATCAAAAGGGGCATTAAAGGTCATTCTAAGTCTAAGAACCAATCGAAGGTGCTGAGATGCTACACCTGTCACAAGAAAGGAAACTTCATGAACGACTATCCAAAGCGCAAGGGAAAGGAAAAATCCTCTGAAGCCAGTGAGGTGGTGGCTGTTGCAGAGGATAATGATTTAGATGGTAGTAACGTTCTCACAATTTCTATTGATGGCTCTGGCAATTAGTGGATTCTTGATTCGGGTTTGCTCGTATCACATTTGTCCAAACTAAGACTGGTTTACCTCTTATCAGTCCATTAATGGAGGAAAAGTTCTGATGGGGAACAATGTGTCGTGCAAGGTTGCAAGTATCGATACTGTTCGGTATATTTTTTGACCTGTTTTTCACTTACAGGTTTTGGACCCTGATTAGGACTCTTTTATAGCTTGGTATATAAGGGCATCGAGTGGATTAAGAGAGAGAACACTGTAAATTGCAGAAAGAGAGTGAGAAAGCGAGAAATAGGGTTTGGGGTTGAAACTTGTAATCTCCTGATTTTAGCATAGTGAAAACTTTCGCCGAATCTTCATCGTAGACGTAGCCACATCGTCTAACCACATAAATTCTTATGTTATGTGTGTGGTGCTTATTTCGTTTTCTGTCTTGTTTCGTGATTGTGCTTGATTTGTGGCAGTTTGTCATAACAACAGAGATAGAGAGAGAGAGAGAGAATAAAGAAAGGGAGAGTATTTAGTTTTCCTTCATGTATTGCTTCCTTTTAACTTTAATATGCATATTTCTTATTCATAGTTTTTTTTACTGATTAATCTGCACCTCATAGTGTTGTTTCCATATCTGCAGATCACAGGTTCGAAAAATATTAATTTGGCCTTGATCTTAAAAAAAATTCATACATTCATATAATTAAATTTTCTATCCTGGTTAGGTTATGTCTGGTATATTTGGACTTAGTTTATGGCGTAATTGCCAAATAGGAAGATTACTAGGACTTAAGAGTCATTGTGTTGGCAATTTCCCGGTCCAAACATGAGTTGTGATTGGTGGAGTTCTTTTTATAATGGTTTAGATCTATTTGAGTTTATGAGCATGTTGATTTACTTGAGAGAGGTTTGATTGAAAATTTTACTCAAAGATCACATTAAGATAGCAAAGCGATACAAAATTAATGGTTTTAATCAAATTTGATCACAAAACTATGACAAGGTAAGTTTGGCTATTGCCTAAATGAATCCTAGGATTAAAGTGGCTGACACTAAAGGACTTGGATAACTTTTGGAATATAGTGTTTCCAAAGGTAAAATAGTGCTTTAATCAAACTAGACTACCTTTAAAAAGGTTTTGACTTGGCTTGGAATCAATACCCACATTGATGATTAATAGCACTACCAGAATTAGACCTATTGGCCTTTCTAAAGTCACTAAAACTTAGAATCTCTTGTTGATCTTTTATATGTCTTGAAAGTCAACTCGATATAACAATATATTAATTTGCCCAATTTCAAGTTCTTTTGGCCTGTAAAAAAAACTTTAACTAATAACCAACTATCCAACCATGTTAAAGTCTACATTCTGTTGAACATCCTGACATTAGAAGTTGTGAAATTGGTTCAGCTGCTCCTAGCCAAGAGGGGGAGGGAATCAGAGCAGTAAACTATATATGTGATACAAAAACGTCAATTTTAGGCACTCATTTCACCACATTATTGAGAAACTAAAAGCCTGATGAAAAATTAGTAATCAAGAACCACTAACTGGTTAATTAATCTGCATGTTCCTACAATATATAGCCATTTATTCTTTTTTCCAACACAAAATCTCTAAACCAACTTACAAATAGACAGATTATTTCCAAATAAGGAATCAGAGGATAAAGATTTAGATGCAGTGAGTCTAAGAAAAACTTCATGGTCAAATATCACAAGATGTGAGACACCGTAAAAATTCATCATCCAAATTGATACTTATTGTGATTGGAGGCAAATATGTGTACCAAAAAGGAAAGCATAAAAAACATAATACGAGTGAGGAACAACTACTTACGAGTGCCCTAAACCATTTGCTTTTATCCTGCAAGCACAATGAAAAAATATATACGTAAGAATCATAATTTACCTAGATAACTTTTGACAACAATGCAGAAGAGCATACATCCACACACCATCAATGAAACATAACATCATCAACACAATAGACATGTGTTAGCCTAATGCATATGCGGATTTGGCAAGATCAAAAACTAGCTGAATTATAATGCCCAAGCCATTATCATGCTTTACAAGAGATTAAATAATGTTCCAACCAATCAAGCAACCACACAGCTGCAGCATGACACATACAATGCATTCTAGGAAGCACAGACACTTCTAGAAGGTGCCGTGTCCGTGTCAGACACCGACACTTCCTGGACACGTGTCGGACACTTCATCGTTGTGCCCATAATTTAAAAATAATTTTTATAATTTTGGACACTTGGCCGACTCATCTCGGAAACTTGTCAACACATTTCAAACACTTGACCAACATCCTATACTTTTCGTCATGTACAAAACAAACACATGACAGTCATATCAAAGTGTCTAGCCTTTTTTCTTTAAAATTTTGACATTAAACACATGTCATAGTATGTAATGAACAAAAACATAACTATAATGACAAGATAGGAAAGTAATATCATATATAATATAGTATATTCTTTTTTATATTCAAATAGCTTCATCTTCTAACTTATGTAACTTTAGTATAGAAATTATAAATTAATTAAAGTTCTATAAATCATACTCAATAGATATATGAATGAAAATTTATATTTATATTAGTAATGTTCATGTTCGTGTCCTACTTTTTTAAAATTTGACGTGTCAGCGTGAGCGTGTCCATGTCGTATCATGTTTGTATCCTGTGTCTGTGTCCATGCTTCTTAGCTTGCAATAATTCGATGCCATTTAGCCTGTCATGGAATTACTTTATGACGACACCACCCTGGTCCACCAACACCCCTTTCTTTGAGGTCTTTGTTGTTGAACTACAGGGATCCTCATAAATCAATTTTATATACATCATCACTATTTAACGGTCATGTTGGCACCTAGTGGAATCAGTTCATTGAACCAAGTCTTGGTTCAGGATTGAAGAGTTCTTGAGGAGAGGCTATTTGCTTTTCCTGTATAGGGGGTTGTTATCGTGGGAAGTGATATTAGATATTCTGCAATCAAAAAATAAACCCCTCTCTCACAATATCTACCTCTCTATGTCACACCATTTCTTACATTTTTGGACACAACACTCTCTTTAACCATCATGTGAAACATAACTGGCATAACAAGCGAGCCCGGAACTCAAACATATTATAGTTTAGAATTTGGTTTGAATAGGCACCTGAATCTAAGAGGTTAATCAGGCAAGGACTGAACTAAAATAAATAAATTTCCATTATGTCATGGGTACACAGTTTCACTCTCACCCCAACTCTAGCTACAATTGTGCATAGAGCTGTAAATGAACAAAGTAGTTCACGATCGTCGTCCGAAAGCCCGTTATGGCATGTTCATTTATTAAATGAACTGAGCTCAAGCCTAACACGGAAGCTCAGGTCGGTTCATTTGCAGACCTACCTGTGCAACATCAAGGCGATGTAACCCTCATGAAAAAACCATATTCAACTGTACCCCACTTGCTCATGCCTCTCCCACAATGTTGTAGTGACCCCCACCTTCATATGCCCATTCCAACATTTAAGCAAATTGTTGGGACTTGTGTCTCAAATTCCAAGTTTAATTAGATTTTTATTTTAGAATTTTATTCTGTTAGGGAATTTCTTGTTTGACAAGACTTAAATTCTAAGAAATTGTAATCCTTCTATAACAATGAATTGGGTTTAGGACTCTCTAAATAGGTGCCTAGATTTTGGATTGAGACTTATGAGATTGAGAGAGATGTAGTCTCATGAGAGAGCTGATGGGTAGAGGCAGTTTATGAGTTGGTAAAGTAGGGAAAACACCGGTAGCATTGGTATCAAGGAGACAAGCCCGTGGAGTGGTACATGATGAAAAGGGCATGTACAAGGCGTTGGTACTCCACTGTTATAATATCTCTACGGAATCATAATGGAATCTCTTCTCATCCGTGGATGTAGGTCGGTTTTTGGTCAAACCACGTTATATCTTGTGTTTGTGTGTGCTTGCTTTGTAGGCTTCCATTGGATCTCGATGTTCGTGCGTTTCCACTACCCTAACAAATTGGTATCAGAACCAAAGGTGAAGGAGATCTAGAAAACACAGGAGTCTCAATGGGTGTTGCAATGGGTTTCAATTGCAAGTGCAATCACTTGTTAGGCAAGTCTTGGGCTCTAAGGAATTGTAATCCTTGTCCACCAAGGAATTAGTTTTGGGCTCTATAAATAGTTACCTATATTATAGGTTGAGACGAGTGAGAAAAAAAGAGGCAAAACTCTCATTGTATTTGAGAGGTCACTTTTGCATAGAGGTAATACTCTCATTGTTATTGAGAGGACACTTAGAGAGAATTCTTGCTTAGAAATTGTGATTTCCTTTTGAGTGAGACTGAGCGTATAAGGGTTAAGAGTTGAAAGTTGAGCGTACTCTTGATCCAATTATTCAACTTGTATTGTTACAATCTATATAGTGAAATCGGGCTCTCCGTGGATGTAGGCTTGTTTAGCCGAACCACGAATAATTCTTGGTAAGTTCTTGCAAATTTCTTCGTACTTGTTCACTTATAATCTCATCGTAATATTTGGTGATTCGTGATTGGGGGCTTGTTTCCCAACAGTTTGTGTGCAAGATGGAAGTTCCATTGAATTGTCCTGATCAATGTCAGGGAAGCGATGATTGGTTTAATGGAATTTGAGCCAAGGTGGAGATTGTTCGAACTTGTGTCTCAAATTCCTAGTTTAATTAGGTTTCTAAGTCGTGTTGCGACCCAGTTTTGACCCGAAAAATAGGTTTTGTGTGGTCCAAAGCCATAGGGGTCCGGGGACAGCACCCCTGGAAAAAAAAATTTTGACCCGTTTTTGGTTTGCGGGTCTTGGACCCTGTTTAGGAATCTCTTGTAGCCCAATATATAAGGATGCTTAGGGTTTGGAGTGAGACAAAGAGAGAGAACACTGAAAATCACAGAGAGTAAGAGAACGAGAGCTAGGGTTTGGAGGTTCAAACTTGTAATCTCCATATTTTAGCATAGTGAATTTTTCCCGAATCTTCACCGTGGACGTAGGCACATCGCCAAACCACGTAAAATCTTGTATTCTGTGTGTGGTGCTTATTTCATTTTCTGTCGTGTTCCATGATTGTTGCTTGGTTCGCAACTATTTGTCGTAACAAACTGGTACCAAACATCTAGAAATCGAGAAGTTTAACAACTAGAACGATTTCAACTTGTGGCAAGTTAAGATACAGGCAAAGTTGGTTCAACATGATGAAGTCTCTTGCAAATCACTTCTACCTAAAGAAACAATTATTCACTCTTCAAATGCAGGAAAGTAGAGGTATGTTCATCTCTGAAAGACCATTTGGACAATGTTAATGTTGTCATCGTGGATTTTAAGAATATTGATGTTAAAATAGAGGATGGGAATCAGGCTATTATTATGTTGTGTTCTCTACCACTCTCGTACGAGAACTTTGTCGATACGATGATTTATGGCAGAACTATTTTGTCCATGGAAGATGTGAAGGCAGCTTTGAATTCTAAGGAGTTGCATAGAAGGACATTTGAGGGCAATACAAAAAGTTCAGCACGGAGCATGGTTGTTTGAGGAAGAACGAATCAAAAGGGAGGGTCTGACAGCAAAGCTCTTTCTAAGTCTAAGAACAAATCGAAGGTGCTGAGATGTTACACCTGTCACAAGAACGGACACTTCAGAAACGACTGTCTGGAGCGCAGGGGAAAGGGGAATTCCTCTGAAGCCAGTGAGGTGGTGGTTGTTTCAGAGGGTAATGACTCAGATGGTAGTAACGTTCTCACGATTTCTATCAATGGTTCTGGGGATTAGTGGATTCCTAGTTCGGGTTGCTTGTATCACATTTGTCCAAACTGAGACTGGTTTACCTCTTATCAGCCCATTAATGGAGGGAAAGTTCTGATGGGGAACAAAGTGTCGTGTAAGATTGTAAGTATCGATACAGTTCAAATCAAGATGTATGACAGCATAGTGAGGACATTGACCAATGTCAGGCGTATTCCAGAACTATAGAAGAATTTGATTTCCCCGGGTACGCTGGATTCCATCAAGTGCAGTTACAAGGTCGGAGGTGGAGTCATTAGGATTTCAAATGGTGCTTTGTGGTGATTAAGGGACTAAAGCAGCATGGTTTGTATGCGCTCCAGGGTAGCACAGTCACGGGTTCAACTGCAATATCGTCCTCAGATCCTGATTTAGATACTACCAAATTGTGGCATATGCAGTTGGGGCATATGAGTGAGATGAGGATGGATGTTTTAAGTAAGATGGGTCTACTTGGTGGTCAGAAAATCTAGAAGTTGGATCTCTGTGAGCATCGTGTCTTCAGGATACAGTGCAGAGTGAAGTTCAGTACGAGAATTCACGGGACCAAGGGCACAATGGATTATATCCATTCTGATCTTTGGGGTCCCTCTCAGGTTACTTCACATGGTGGTGATAGATATAAGATGACGTTGATTGATGATTTTTCTTGAAAAGTTTGGGTTCTGAAGCACAAGAATGAGGCCTTTGTCACATTCGAGAAGTGGAAGATCTTGATTGAAAAGGCAAACTGAAAAACAAGTTAAACGCTTGAGGACAAACGACGACTTGGAATTCAATGACACAGAATTTAATGAGTTCTGCAAGGCTCACAGGATTGTGAGACACCACACAATGAGGAAAACTCTATAGCATAATGGAGTCGTTGAACGGATGAACAGAACACTATTAGAGAGAGCACGGTGTATGTTGTCCAATGTTAGGTTAGGCAAAGTGTTCTGGATTGAAGCTATTTCCACAACTTGTTACTCGGTGAACCCATAGTTGTTAAAGGCTCAAGGTGAGTGAGTGAAACAATGTAGAACAACTACAATTGAGAGCAAATAAAAAGCATATTTTAACAACTAATGACACAGAAAAACAGATTCTGGAGTGAGCGAAACAGGCTCTACAGGTTGCACCTCGCGCTTCATGCCTCAGGTGCCCCTTGCTCCTCACGCCTCAGTGCTTGAGGCGCGTGCCTCTTTCAAAGCACCTCGCCTGGGCATACCCTAGGCGCAGAGGTTGCCCCTCAGGCGTGCGCCTCGCGCGCCTTTGACAACTATGGGTGAACTGGTCTCCATTGACTGCTATCGACTGTAAGACTCCGGAGGAGGAATGCTCTAGTTCTTCTACTAATTACAGTAATCTGAGAATATTTGGGTGTCCTGCACATGCTCATGTCAATGAGGGAAAGTTTGAACCGAGGGCTAAGAAGTGCATATTTCTTGGTTATGAGCCCGAAGTCAAGGGATAGAGATTGTGGTGCCCAAATGCTTCGGGAAAGAAGTTACTTGTTGGCAGAGATGTGACCTTCTATAAGTATGTGATGCTTACTCCGCAAAAGGACACAGTTGATTCGGCTAGAGCTCCGAGTGTCAGCATGCAGGTGGAGCCATCAGAGGTTCAGTTAGAGAAAATGCTTGATCAGTCGAATGATGAGTAGGTGCAATTTTAAGTTGAGGAGGAAGATGCATAGTTGCAACAGTATAGTGTGGCTAGAGAGTATTGATGGGCAAGCACCACGTACTTATTATGAGGCCATCACGGGTGGAGAGTTAGCATAGTGGTCTATTGCCATAAGTGAGGAGATTGAGTCTCTTCATAAAAACCAAACTTTGGAGCAAGTTGAGAAGCCCAACAGCTAGAAGATTGTGGGCTCTAAATGGTCTTCAAGAATTAGGAAGGAACTCCAGGAGTAGAAGATGCAAGGTTTAAGGCAAGCTTGGTGGTAAAGGGCTATACACAGAGGAAAGGGTGGACTTCAATGAAGTTTTTTTGTTGTGGTGAAACATAGCTTAATCAGGGTGTTACTTGCTACGGTAACTTTATATGACTTGAATCTTGAGTAATTTGATGTCAAGACTGCATTCTTGCATGATGAGTTAAAAGAGCAGATTTATATGCATGGGGGGTTTGAGATTCTGGGAAAGGAAGACCATATTTGCCTACTAAAGAAGTCCTTGTATGGACTGAAGCAGTCTCCTAGACAGTGATACAAGCGATTCGAAACATTTATGTTTAGAGTGGCTGCAGTAGGAGTGAATTTGACAGTTGTGTGTATTATATGAGGCTCTCAGATGGTTTGTATATGTCCTTGTTGCTATATGTTGATGACATCATGATAGCTTGCAAAAACATGTCAAAAATCAACATGTTGAAGGCTTAGTTTAGCAATGAATTTGAGATGATGAATCTAGGTGTCGCATAGAGAATTTTGGATATGGAGATTTACAAGGAAAGAGGAGCGGGCAAATTGTATTTTTCACAGAGGAAATACATTGAGAAGGTGTTAGAACGCTTTGGTATATAGGCATCAAAGCCTGAGTACTCAATTGGCAGCCTACTTCAAACTTTCGGCAGGATTGTCACCACAGACCGAGGAGGAGGTGGAGCACATTTCTCATATTTATTATGTTAGTGCTGCAATGCAATTGGTAGCATCATGTATGTCATGGTGTGCACTGGCCAAACATTTCACATGCAATTAGTGTAGTCCGCAGATACATAGATAGACTTGGAAAGGTAGGCTGTAAAATGAATATTGTGGTACTTGTGAGGTACTGTATATGTTGAATTAGTCTATGACAGAGGCAGCAAGACATCTAGGAGTGTTGCTAGATATATTAACTTGAATTATGCTAGAGATCTTGATAGGAGGAGGTCCTTGACAAGGTATGTCTTCACTCTTTGTGGGAGTGTGATCAGTTGGAAGACGACTTTGCAATCTACAGTTGCATTGTCTACAATTGATGTGGAGTACATAGCAGCGACAAAGGCAGTGAAGGAAGCTATATGGCTTAGAGGCTTGGTTAGTGATATGGGCTTGCAGCGGGATGATTTGATTGTGTTTTGCAATAGTCAAAGTGCAATACATCCGACTAAAATCAAATGTTCCATGAGAGGACCAAGCACATTGATGTCAAGTTGCACTTCATCAGAGATGTGGTTGCACAGGGTGCTATTACAGTGAGGAAGATTGGGACAGTAGAGAATTCGGCATATATGCGACACGTCTACGAGTGTTGCTAGACATATTAATTCGAATTATGCTGGAGATCTTGATAAGAAGTCATTGAAAAGGTATGTATTCACTCTTTGTGGGAGTGTGATCAGTTGGAAGGCGACTTTACAATCTACAGTTGTATTGTCTACAACTGAGGCGGAGTACATGACAGCCACAAAGGCAGTGAAGGAAGCTATATGGCTTAGAGGCTTGGTTAGTGATATGGGCCTGTAGCGGGATAGTTTGACTATGTTTTGCAACAGCCAGAGTTCCATACATCCGACTAAAATCAAATGTTCCATGAGAGGACCAAGCACACTGATGTCACTGTCTGGGATTGATTGGTGTTTGTAGTTGTTGAGGCCCTTAGGGCATGCGAAGGAGGCGAAAGGAGTAGCTGAGATTACGGAGCTAGGCAGTATTTGAGCCAAGGTGGAGATATGTTATGATATTTAAGCCTTGGGTGGATTCCTTAGGGTGGCAAGCATATCTATCCTTTGAGTTTACACATGTACTTCCTATTTCTCTATATTTCCGATGCAATTGAAATGGATGATAAGAGTATATAGATGAGAAAGGGTTAATAATCAACATGCGAAGAAAAACTAGGAGTGGTGCCTATTAGTGAAAAAACAAGAGAATATGTGGTATGGCCACATACAACATAGACATAGATGCATCAGTTGAAAGAAATTATTTGCATAGAAGGTATGAGACAACGAGACCAACCAAAACTCAAATAGGATGAAATAATAAAAAATGATTTCAAAAAATTAAATATAATAAGAGACATGATATGTAATTAAAAAGAATAGAAAAAAAGAACTTATGTTATCAACCTCATTCAAGTAGGATAAAGGCAAGAATGACAAAACATGGAGGTGCAGTGTTGGAAAGTAATATGGATTTATACGAAGTATGTCAACAACAAAAACCATATACTTACTCAAGAAACTAATATAGAGAGCTGAGATGAATCTATAGATTTAGGGAAAGCTTACGGATGAGTCTATAGATATAATATAATATTGTGAGTTTTAGGGAAAAAAAATGAATTGCAAAAATATATTGAATGACAAAAACGAAAAATTTGTTATCATATTATAAACAAGTGTGGGATGAACGGTAAATTTTCAACTATGGCACACCATTAACCCATATCTTTTGCCTTAGCTATAAATAAAATTAACCAATTAAACTCAATATGATCTTTTTTTGCAATTTGTTGATGATATTTAATAAAAATTATAACAATGTAGGTGTCCAATATATTTTAGTCCAGATGGCAACGCCACACCATCAATAATGGCCCACAAAGCAAAAGTCAAACGGTCAATGGTCAAAGTTACATGGCACATACCACGTCATCAATAAACCTCAAACAGAAGGTCGAAGACATGAAGACCTGAATTGGGAGAAGGACTCGTGAATACCCGGGATCCAAGGAGGAACTCATGAAATACCATTTTGATTCCCGTACAATTTATCCACATCTTGGCTAACATTGCCTTATAATTATTTGAGAAATTTATCTCTTTTAATTATTATATAATAAAACCACGTGTTGTCCTAGGATGACATCACCCACTCTCTCACTTGGCAAGGAGATACTGCAAGGCCAAAGAGGTGATAACAACAAACAAGGAGAAAATAACCTCCTAGACATTTTGAGCTCTCATGCTCTCTCACACCCGTGCTTTCTTCACACCCTCTAAACCTTCACCAAGGGAGTCAATGGCGTTATTGAAGACTATCATCTTCTTTCTCTCTCTCTCTCTCTGTCTCTCTCTCAAGTTTGTATGGGCTTCCACCTCTCTCAATCCACCTCGGATTCTACTATGTTACGAGCAATGCCTAATTTTATATTTTATATTGTGTTTATTTCAAGAACCCTACAAACAATAATAACTACTAAATTAAAGGTTTGAATTCTAGATCAAGAGAATTTAAAATAAGTACGACTAAACCTGAATATATGGAATGTAAATTTAGCTAAGCTAAAAATACAAGTGGGGTGTAATCGACATATACCTCTTGAATTGAAAAGTAATTCTATTATTAAGAACAAAAAAGGTATTAGACTAGCCATACTTTTTTTCGACGATGGTGATGTCAGGCCTCTTAAAGCTCCCCATAATCCACCATCAAGCACATGTAGTCCCCCCGTCCCACTTTACCAGGTAATTACCGGAAA
The DNA here is from genome assembly GCA_026545225.1 of Cornus controversa. Classification (NCBI taxonomy): domain Eukaryota; kingdom Viridiplantae; phylum Streptophyta; class Magnoliopsida; order Cornales; family Cornaceae; genus Cornus; species Cornus controversa. The sequence continues at coordinate 23,847,408 of CM048851.1, read as the reverse complement.
AGTTCCCTAAGGGTGGCCCCAAGGGATTCGAACTCTCAACCTCCAAGATGTGAGGTGAGAGAACCTTGCCCTTAGGCTAGCCTTACTTCATGTGACTAAAATTCAGGCGGTAAGGAGACAATATATACATAATATGAGCATGTTAAGATGTATGTGTAGCATGAAAAGAAAGGATTTAATAAGCATGGACACTCTTCTAGGGGTTGTTGTGGTAATATCGAACACATGTCCGACACAGAAACACCAAATACATGTTCGACATGGCCAGGAGTGTCTTGGAGTTTGAATATTCTTTCTTCCTGATTGGACACAACAGGAACACGGCATGGACACAATGTGAACATAATGAGAACACGTTAAGGACACTTTTGAGACATGACAAGATAATTTTGCAATTATTTTTTAAAAAAATGGGGTTCCAATGCAATTCTAAAACATATTTATAAGTTGATAGAAAATTAATATAAATTTTTGGAAAATAGAAATAACACCCATCCTGATTTAAGCTCCAAATCACCATCCATGATAATGGAGAAAAAATCCTTTTTTGTATATATAATAATATACAATATTATTATTTTAATGTTGTATCCATGCCATGTCAAAAAATATTTGTCATGTCACTTGCATGTATCGTGTCGTACTCGTGTCTATATATGTGCTTCATTAGAAAGGATAAAATTAGAGATAATCGCATTCATGATACGCTTGAAGTAGCATTTATTGGAGATAAAAAGAGAGAAAATTGAATAAGATGGTTTGACCATGAATAGCGAAGACCAATAACTACACCAATATGGAAGAGTAATTTGGTCCACAATGAGAAGAATGTTGAAGGAAGAAAAGGCCAAAACTAACATATATTGAGATAGCATGGTAAAATATGATAGCATGCGATTTGGCTGATAGAGTGAAATATTGAAACGAGATTCATGTAGCCAACTCGAAATAGATGGAAAAAGATTTTGTTGAGTAGAGTTCTCAAAAGAAAATCCATATAACTTACGACATCTGGTCTACGGCTGACTTCAAATCCCTTGCCTTCAGTTTTCTCCTCATCTAGATACACTTCGGCAGATGCCTTTAGCAACTTGCCATTAGAAGGCTTTGATATCCTCTCATCAAGCTTTTGCTTCTCCGGGAGGCCCTTGTCGAGCGCAATAGAATCCTTAGCAATTCTAGATTTTGCTTTTTCTTCATAAGAAGTGACAGTTGGCACCGTATCTCTCAAATTTCCACCAGAATTGACACTCAAACTTTGAACATTATTTCTATTCTTGTCCACAGATAATTTAACAGAACTATCAACTCTTACTTTCTTAGAAGGCCTATCTTCCAAAGCACCATAATCTTTCGCAGACTTTACTCCTTTGTCCAGCCCAAGAGAATCCTCACGAGAATCCTTACCATGTCCAGATCTTGCTTTTCCATCAGCACAACTGACAGTTGTTACCAAAGCCTTCATGTCATTCCCATTAATAGTTAACCTCTTATCACTATTCAAAGTCTCGTCCTCAGATAATTTAACAGAACTATCAACCCTTGCTTTCTTAGAAGGCTTATCGTCCAAAGCATCGGAACCCTTATCAGATTGTACTCTCTCTTTGATATCAACCTGATCGACAGGAATGACACTTGGTTTAACCTCATCCTTATCATAATCAAGCATGCACCTTGTTTTGGTTTTGTCATCTGAAACACTTACCCCACCGCCGCTGTAAATAGCCACATCACTGGAACCCACACCAGCACCAGAAGCAGGCTTTTCTCCTGCCAAAAATTCCTGTTTAATCAATGAAGCTTTAACAACTTCATCTTCTTTTGCCTCCAAATGATTAGAAAATCCCTCTGTCTTCACTGTTCTAAAGTCTTCAGATTGATTTTTCTCAGGAAGCTGCAGTCTTTTATTATATGCTACAGCACCAATATTATTCTCTTTCGCATCAGAATCGAGTTTGGGAACACAGATGACCCTTTCACACTCTTTTCTGTTAAACATAAACTTAACTGTAAAATTTGAGAAACAATAGATGTGTAAGAGTTCAAACAAGCAGACCAATGGAGACCTGTTTAAAAACCAGAGTAGAAGTTGAAAACTCAGGATACAAAAATATAATAATAATACCTTCAGTACCAGCAACTTTGTCACCCATCTTATCCGATAATGTAAAGTGACCAACATCAAAGGTACGGTAAAATATGTAGTCAGCCATCTGAAGTTCTTCCACCGAAGGTTGTGGATTTCTGCTGTCCTTTGAAGTGCAGACAACATTGATTTTGCCAGCAACAGCTTCCTGGTTTGGCATATGAAATTTAACAAGTAGAACAGTCAATTCATTTGACAAAACCTTGTGTGAGTCACCACCGGAGGCATTCAACATATTTTTTCATATTCTTACCTGATTTTCTCTAACTATATCAATAATGGCATTACACAACACCAGAGGCATTCAATGTATTTTTTCATGTTCTTAGTACTTAACAAGTACTAACTAGAAAATGTAACTCTCAGCCAAAAACAAAATAGTGATATTACCATTATATCAAAGTTTTGAACTATGGGGATATGGAAGAGATTGTTAATAGAGATATCAAACATAAAAACTGTCGTAAGAAAAAATGGTGGAAACTAATAGTGATTACAGAAATTTCAAGTGGAACATTTGGATATAATTAAATGTATTGTAAGTAGGTTAGAGAGACAATTATGCAATAAAGATGCATATATACTGAGTATGCAATGTATAGAGTGCAATAAGAGAATGTCACCTAGAACTATACCATTCAAATAAAGTATTCTCAATAAATTAATTTTTTCAATTTTTTCTTATAAACCCAGGACATTTTTTAGTCAAGACATACTCCTACAAATGCATGTCATTACTAATAAACTCTTTTCAACAAGGACTCATAAATATCTCACAGGTGAAGGGTGTGACGAACAGCGACTGAAGACTCACTGACTCATACAGCCTTCTCCTTATTTAAATTTACTTTCTAAAAAGTGAAGGCCAGGACATGTAAAATATTATCACAATATCATCAACATGAGTTGGAAAATTTTCAAAATACCACTGACAACTTTGCAAAAAAAAACATGTATATGACATAAGAACTCCATGAAATATGATGTATAGTGACAATGTCAATGCTATGAGGATAAATCATGCGAGACATTACTAGAATGATAGCTAAGATACACATCTGCATCAAGCTCAACCAACATGCTATGTCAATCGATACTGATATCTCGTCCATATAAATGAAATTTGAAGTTTTCATTATGATGGATTAGGGAAGAAAAAAAGAGGGAAAAACAACTAAATTCCATTAAACAAAAAGATCTTCTGTGTTAACAAACAGAATGTTATAGAATGAACAATGAGAAATAAAATCTCCTGCAAGGGTAACATTCAAACTCAATAACCCTTTGCATTAATAAAAAAAAATGCAGACAAAGTAGCTTTAGTCAGACTGAATTTTTATCTGCTTAAATCTGAACCCAGTTTCAAAATGTTCAGGAATTTAACCAACATTCCATGTTTTGATTCTACGTGAATAACCAACATATATTGTCAAATGAGATCAAACAACCCTACTTCTTAAAGAAAATGATCACTTTTAATTGCATATAAACCTAATTTGGTCAGAGAAAGTAACCTTCAAAACTAAGGAAAACGAAAAGGCAGAAGGTACATAAGCATGGAACTGCAGCATAAGAAAGATAGAATGCTAAAAAATATATCATAATTCAATTACCAGAGGACAGACGTTTGTTAGACCAACTCCTTCACCAGATGCCAAGAATATTTCATTCTCAAGTGTCTCTGTATCTCGAAGCCAATACAAAATCTCAAAAGGCCAAAAAAACCAATGAACTTTTACTTTCTTTGTCTTGTCTGGATTTTCCCATATCTTTATAAGTTTCCCAATATAAGGAAAACCTCCTCCTTCCTTGTGCATAAATACACAGTCATGTAGAGTGTACTCCACGTCATCATAGGTAAAAGATTCATAAAACTGGACCCCTCTCTTTTTCCCACCAACTCCTCTCTTTTTACCCCATTTAAATTCCAGGTTCTCAACATTATTCACTTCACCTTGACCAGACATAATTGCAAGCTTCTCTTTGAGCCAAGTGGTTAATAATCAGTGCCAAAAGTAATTGAACCTGAAAAAATATATATTATTACAAAAACCATAACATTTCTTAAGGAAAGAAACACCAAAAGGGTTGAAATTAACTCAAATGATGGCCGCAGAGACACAACTATTGCTTGTAGCTGTGCAAGCCAATTTTATTAACACCACAAAAATTTGCTGGAATAATGCAGTACTAATTTCTTAAATATTGGTCAAATCGTCCGATTCTAAAAATAAGAAAATGGACTCGAATGCTGAAACATACTCCTTTAAGAAAATATACAGAACTGAACATAAAAGGCAGCAGTTCACTTACTCTATAAGACAATATTTTTTAATATAATATCTTATATATGTAACTTGTTGAAAGCATAGAACTAGATGCCTTCTCATTTACGTCAGGCTCTAGGTCTGATTTTACCCGTGGTTCTGTTGTCGTCCTAAGAAATCCTAAGTGCCCCAGAAGTAAAGTGAGCAATGCTTTAAATCATGCTACTCTAGTAGAACTAATAATGGCAAAAAAGTTATGGATATAAGCGAATCCTGCCCTTTCCACAGTGTGTAAGTACCACGTTTAGCAATAAGCTGTTACTAATCAAACTAGAATAAGAGAATGTTATGAAGAGAATAGTTTTTAGATGATGGACATTCTGCATCAAGAACTTTCAGCGAATACATTCACCATTCTTAATTATTGTGTTCATGTGAAACATCTTGATGACAAGAATCACTTTCAATTATCAATGAGGGGAACAAGTCAATATAGAGATATGTACCAAGACAATGGTCTAATCATATTGAGAAAGCCCAGTTTTTACAGAAAGCAACTAAATAAAGTTTCTGGCATGCCAACACACTCGCCCATCACTCTATTTTCCATATTTCTTGATCGTCATGAGAATTTAGAACTGATCAAACCAACTAATAGGGGAAAAAAACCATCAAATATAACAAGTCATATAACAGACATTATATAGTAAAAAATATGATCATGTTTTTTCTTTTTTTTCCTTTTTTTGGGTAAAATAGGATAAGGCTTACTTAAGAGTAATCATAAAAGCCAAGCTATATAGTCAATAGAGTAATCATAACAGCCAAGCTATATAGTCAAAAAAATATTTCCCCATATTCCTTTTCTACATTGTCCCACAATAGTTATCAACAACAATTCTAAATCACTACTGGGCCATTAGCCCAGCTGGTATAACCTCTCCCCCCAAAGGGGAGGTGAGGAGTTTGTGCCACGTAGTGGGCATTTGTGGGTGTGTGTATTTTCTTAACCAAAAAAAAAACAATTCTAAATCCGTAACAGTCCTGTTATCCTGAACCAGTAAAAAGAAATCTGATAGATAATCCTAATGTTAACTATGTTGTGCATACATACAAAAACTAGTGCCCTACCCTCGAAAACCAGTTTCCCATTTCAAATATAATATGCGCCAAAAGTTTCAGAAACTACTTTTTAAGTAAGTTGCATCTGCTACTGCTAACCCACAGCTGCACATCGGTGACATTCAATAGCTAATGTTGGTCCTATTCTCCTTTAAAATCAACTACAGAGAAGAAAGGATTTTATACCTCTCCACATGATTCTACAAAAACAAACAGAACTTCTAAAAATTTAGTGTTTTATTCAATTAACTTTGAATAGACATACTCCCTGTATTCCTACATATAATTTCTCTAGAAAATTTATGCGAGTACTCCTACATATAATTTCTCTGAAAATTTTATCTTAAAAGTGTTTCTTTCCAGACAAGTAAAGGGTATCTTAACCCTAATTTCATAGTCAAATTTACGATAGGAAAAAAGAAAACAGATAATACAGACAAGCAAAATACTTGGAAAAAATGGCGAAATACAGCAGTGTATATAATATCGAAACATAAAAAGAATCACTACCATACAAATTTTACTTTCTTCAATCAGTAATGAAAAAAAATAAAGAAAGAAAGAAACACAACTGGACTTACAGTTTTCGCTTGATTCTTCTGCTACAAACCCTAGAAGCAAAATAGGGCACAGTTTTTTAATTGTTAGTTGTAAGTAGTCCTTTTGGTGATTGTTGATTTGTCTGGCGATTTTTGTCGGAGTTTACGTCGGCCTTCTCTTCACCGTTCATTTCGCCGTGACAGTCGCCGGCGGCAGTGTGTATCGCACCTTGCAGGATGAGAGTGGCTGAGAATCGAGGGAAAGGGAAAACAGAAAGTGTAAATTTCTGTTGTTTTTAGTAAGACCGTGTTTGGAATGTGAGGATTTGGTGGGATTGGAATCCAAAATAGATCTTATAGGCCAAATTCCAGATACTATCAAAAAGTTGTAAAATACTTTCCTTTTCTATTTTTATTTTTTGGTAAATTTAACTCAGAGTCCTAAAATTTGATATATTGATATGCGATTACAGTATTGTGAATTTTCGTCATCAACACCTCATGTCACCTTTTCAATTATTTTAAATATGTAAAATGTCTTGATTGCCCCTATTATTTGAATGTATTTTAATATAAAAATATCATAATAAGAAAATAATCATATTATCCTTCATGATAATATGCATTGATAATTAATTTTTTATTTTATGTTAACTGTAGTGGGAAAAAGAGTCGTTAGGTGACACGTGCGACCAACTCAATACGTGGCATCCACGTCACCATCCATGTCACCTAATTTAGGAGGCGCGAATATCGAAAAGAATCCCAGAATTTCCTCCAACTATACCTATGATCAAGCAATGAGATGAGGACAAAAAAGAAAGGTGTTATTCCTTAGATTAGGAGAAAGAGAGAGATTAAAGGCGTGAGAATTGTATTTGAAAAGGGATATAAAAAGATCAAGGTGAGAATGAAAAGGGGATCTGAGAAAAAAGTGTATTGGCAATTTTTCTGTACCTACATTAACATTATTATTTATGAAAATAAATAATTATATATAGATTACATATATCATAATATATATATATATATACACAAAGGATTTTGGTCCATTAGACTAGATTAAATGGGTAAATTTAGTAGTCAAATGGGTTTGGTCAAAAGTCAAAGGACAACATGGTCATTTCACCGTCAAAAAGTGCTCTAACACGGTGTACTTTTAATAAGAGGAGGTATAATATATGACACAAACCACAAGAGGTGTTGGTGACAAAAATTCACAAAATTATAATTACGTGTAAATACATCAAATCTCATGGAGTGACAGTTATATTTATGTTTCTTTTTACAACAAATCCTCTCAATTTATCAAAAGTTGCAAACTACCTTCCCTAAGACATGAAATTTATAATTTTTTTTTTCAAGTGGTCACTAGACACAAGGACTGATTTTTTTGACAAAAAAAAAAACCCTTATGCATGCAATAAATGCCCTTAACTTCTCATTTGTAAAATTATTTGTAAAAAATAAAATGGACATATATAAGGATATTTTCCTAAATAATAAAAAATATGTCACGTACATTGCACATGACAACTTGAAAAACAATCCAATTTTTGTGCTTTGAAGGGAGTAATTTGAAACTTTTGATAAATTATGCAGTTTGTTGCTAAAAAATCATAGAGTGGGATATTTTGCAACTTTTAGATAGTACATAGGAGTTTTGTGCAATTTGGCCTTAGAATCAATGTAATTTAAAATGCAATTGAATTTTATAAGATTTGAATTCCTAAAAGGAATTTCTAATTTATGAAAATATAATTTAAAATTCAATTGAAATTTCTAAAATATAGTTTTTTCAAATCTCATCAATAAGTTTGTAATTTACGGATGTGCACTTCTTTGTTTTCAATTCTAATTAATAAGGATAAAATGTTTAAAAAATATATTTTTTTAAGGAATTTCTAATTTATGAAAATATAATTTCAAATAGTCTATACAAATATGGTTGTATTCAATTAAGATTTTAAAAAAGTTTACAAACATCTAATTGTATTCAAAAAGTCATAGATTTTGAAAGTTTTCATTAAGTGATAGATTTGAGGGTGAAATGTATAAATATCGAAGCTCACAACAAATCTAACATTTCTCCCATAGATTTTGGTGAACTTTTTTTTTTCTACATAAAAGTCATAGTAGAGTCATTTTTTCTCTCTTCTCAGATTCTCTCTCTTTCTATTGGATTAGAAAAACTTGTAAAACTCGAGTTTCTAAGTAAGTTGATCAAATCTCACACTACAAGAGGAATTTATCCCTCTACACTCTTTGTTAGGGATCAATCCCTTAAGCCCCAGCGATTGATCATAAAATTCAATTAATAATCCAGTATAACCTAGGTACAAGGTTCTTTAATTATCTATCTAATAATTTAACCTAGACTCTAAGTTTGTACTTTTTTTCCCTCTTTTTTTATAATGTGTGATTGAAATCTAAGAAAGAGTTGATGTGCAATTTGTGTTCATCACGTGAGTTAATTTATTATCCCTGCTATTTCTTGAGATATTTGCATTGCACAATAATTTTTAAACATTATATCAGATGATAGATTATTCATTTTGCATTATGACTGCACCTTGAGCCATTGGTTTACTTATACGCAAAAATAGAATTAAATGATACAAATAAATAAAATATGTTGAAGAAATCAATACAAGTTTATAAAATTCATCAAAGTCTCTAATGGAACTCTATACAAATCAATAAAAGTCTGTAATAGAAGTCTATACAAATCCATAAATTCACATGAATCTGTCACTTAAAAAATGTCTTTCAAAATCCTAATTGACTACACCCTCCTTAATTTATTCTAAATATACAAATGTAATTTCATTTCAAATTTAATTCAATTTTTTTTTCGAATTTAAATTTCCAAAAAAAAAAAATGATTTCAAACAAAATGTATGTTTTGAAGGGAGAAAATATAAATCACTTACCAAAATCACTCGTTGTAAAAATTGCCATCTATTTTTATTTTGGGTGGGTTGTGACTCGTTTGCCCAATTAAGAAAAAGCAACGTTGTACAAGTCCACAAAAAAATGGTCATTTTTTAAGTCGACTCAACTACAATATTTAGATAAATTCATGTGTAACCTACGTAAATGTATTGTTTAAATTATTATTATTTTTTGTCGACGATGGTGGTGTCGAGCCTATTAGAGCACCCTATAATCGACCACCAGGCACATGCAATCCCCTCATCCCACATCTGGGCAATTATTGAAAAATTTTCCGAAAGTGGACCCAAGAGAATTTGAACTCCCAATCGCCAGGTTATAAGATGAAAATCTTTGTCATTAGGCTATCACATGAGGGTTACTGTTATAATTGAGTTTGTCTAAAGAAACAACTTATTTTATTGTATTGTATCTTTTTTTTAAGTGAAAAATATGAATTTCTTAAAAAGTATTGAAAGAGGTGCCGAATTCAAAAATTTTCAAATGAGACTTATGTGAGTTGCGATGTGGGCCCCATCACATTATGTCCTGGCATCATGTGGTGGAGCCCACATCCCCACTCACATTACAACCATTCACAACCATTCAACATCTTCCAAATTCGGAAGATGTATCATTATTTATTCTTAAAACTTGTTTCGTCTAAATTTTTTATGACTCGTTTACGTTCATAAAGAAATTAAAAAATAATAATTTAAAATTAATTAATGTTGTTATTAATATTTTAAGAGCAAAATTAAAAAATACAATAATCCTATAGTACCTATTCTTACTGCCTCCTTGGCATTAAGTACTAAAAAATAACTCTTTTACTACATTTTATCCAACTCAATTTAGGATGCAACTTGGGAGGCCAACCCAGCCCAACCCAATTTTTTCGAGCTTGGGCAACCAATTTTACACTTAGGGTTGAACTTAAGTTGAAAAATCTCACCTCTAACTTAATTTGGATTGGACTTGGATTGAGGTATAAGCAACCCAAATACAAATCCAAATTCTAATTTTATTTATTTATTTTAAGTACATTATATATATTTCAAATTATGATTACCGTTTTACTTTTATTTAAATGTGAATTTATTGTATACTAATATTTTGGAGAATTAATTTTCTAAGATTATATTTGCAATCTTTTCAAAATTAAATGAAGTTTTTAGAATTTCTATCTTAGTAATAATCTAATTTGAAACTAACATAAGATCAACTTGATTTTTAGCCTAATTCTCTAACCTAAGTTTAACCTGAAAATAAAAATTTGAACATAAATTTCTTCTCTATATAAACACACACGTATGTGTGTGCAATAGTACAATAACCTTTATCTGCAAATGTTAAACTATTGTGAAATATTGATCCAATTAGTCTGGAATTAGATACCAAATCGGCACATTTGACTAACCTAGTCAACCCGACCATGATAGGGTTTGGATTGGCTCTTCCTAATCTAGAGTCGAGTTCAACTTGAGCTTGGGTAACATTGCTCTTAACATAGATTGGGTTACAATTGACCCTTCGACCCGTCCAACTTACCTGAGTTGCACCCCTGTACTCAATGCGTGAAAGTACCTCAAACAGAACAAGTCTTCTACCTCCCTTTGGGCACCCACCACACCGTACATATATATTCAGCATATAAAAATTCCACCTAACATATATGTATAATCACTCATTAAGGCCTTATTTATTTTGATTAGGTAAATGTCACAAACACATCCACAAATGTCTTTTATCGAGTTCAAACCCTTCACATTCCTTTGAAAAAGGAGAAGATGCTAGCTAGACAATAGTAGGCCTTTTTCTTTTCATATCGCATCTATGCATCACATATACACTCAAAACATATGAATTTTAATCTATATTTTGCTTCAAATCTGCTTGATATATACATGCATGCTCGTTATTTGAGGTTGCTATATGGTTTCCCATTTACAATTCATGTTTTGAACTTACTATGCTTTCTCATCTTATATTCAGTGTTTCTTAATATTCCATATATATTGAGTGTGTGTGTGTTTTCACAACTTTAATTACAAACTGAACTATCATATTAATCAAATTATTGAAGTGACAGTAGTTAGTAAAGCCTGATCACACTGATGTTCCAAACAGACCAACACAATGACCTAGAGTCCACTAAATTTTATCACTGACCTTAAACAATGGTAAGATATACAAAATCAATGAACTTAGATCTCGTGCATGTAAATCTAATTTACACACCTAAATTACCTATAATATAACTTGAGGATATCTCATGTGAAAAGTCTAATGCCATGAATATTAATAATAAATCACATTAATTATTGCAAAATTTATTAATATTCATGCATGAAAATCTAATGCGTGAATATTAATAAATTAGAGTATTAACTTATATATAAATTGTCAAATATTTCCATCATTTTATCATGTTTCTCATGGGTTATTTTGTTTTATTTCTCCCATCTCCCATTTTAAAACTATCCATCAAATTATGAAAAGGTAAATCATATTATCTTCTAACCTTATTTTTTAGCCAGTGAAGAGGAGAAAAATAATCAAAGTTATATAAAGATATTCTTAAGAATATGCATATGTTTTAATTCCAATTTTTTTATAAAATCAGGTTAGTACATTGGTGAAATAGTCTTCAAATGAGTTTGATATGATTCAGAATTCTTTTGTTTAGCCATAAACAAAGAATAGTGAAAAGTTGATGATTCAATTCTTTTGTTTATATTGTTACTTTTTTCATTCTCATTCTAGTGCTTGGTTTGTCACATGAAATAATAATGGAAATGAAATGAGTATTCTATGGATTAATAAGTGGAATGTTCAATAATGGTTTTTTTGTGGGAATGACCATTTCAAGGAAATAACTTCTTAATTTTTGGTAAATGGTGGATTGGGCATTCCATTCCTAGCTACGAAAGGCAGATCACTTTTAGACAATTATACTTAAAATTTCAACAATCTCTCTCATCACCAACTAATCACCCATTTTTGAATCCAAATATCATTATCCTTTGCTATTATATTCCATACGGATGATAATTTGTGATTGTCCATCAAGTAGTTAAGAACCAAAAAAATTTATAAACAAAAATAGACAAATAAATTAAAATAGATTAAAGAAACAGACTTATTCAACTATGATATTTCTGTAAGTTGCACGATGCGGAAACGGCTGCGAAAGTTAGATTTAAAACCTAAAGTGCTGGTGATTAAAGTTTGCTCACTTTTGTTTAATCTTTCATATTATCTAATTTTTAAGTCCAATTAAAATTTAACCAATCTCACAAAACAAGTAAATATACCATATATAAGTGGAAAACCCAATTTGAGAAAAAACCACAGGTAAGGATTTGTAGCCCCGAAGAACCAAATCCACTATCGTCAAAGCAAAGTAAAACAGACTTTGTCCTAGACTCACACCCACTCTACTTTGACAAGAACTTGATGCGGAATACCTCAGGCTTACTATTGTGACTCATTTGTCAAATTGCCTTAGACTCCTGACTAACGTCAAAATCCTTGCAGAATGGTAATTGGAAGAATACGAACACTCGGCAAGTATTCTGTCCCCTTTGTAGTACGATCTTCTTCTCCTTTCTCACCAATGAACAGTTGTAAAAGAAACCAATCCAGTAACTTGATCAAGAAAAAATCTTTGAAGCAGTCTTCAAACAATTGATCAAGCAAAGAGAGACAACATAAATCACTTAGTGAATATGTATATGTTATCAAAACAATATAAATAGAAAAATAAGGGGTTGCTTGGTTTGCAACTATAGAAACATTTTTCTATTTTCCATGTTTTTAGTTTTCAGATAATCAAAACAGAAAATAGTTTTCAATTTTTTCAGTTTAAAAATCCACTTGGTTGGTAAAACTACAAAACAATTTTCAGAGAACAAAAACTCATAAATCTACTTGGTTGTATCTATTGAACAGTTTTTAGAGAACAATTTTTACTTTATTTTTCTTAAATCTAATAATACAATTTTTATTAATAAGTGTTGAAGGTGCATTACTTTTAAGCTAGTGTTTTTAACTTAATAAATCTACTTGTACTGAAAATAATTTTTTGAACAAATAAAATAACAAAAATTGCGCACTACTATAATAAAAAATAATTTTTACTAATTAAAGTAATTCTCAAATTACATCAAATAAATGAAAGGAATACAATTTTTTTTTTGTGAAAATTAACCAAATTGTATAATTATATTATTATGATAATAAGTGCATTATTATGTTTAATTGTTTATCCAAACATATCTTATGAGACTTGTGTGCACAGTGCATTTATACAGCACATTTATGCTCCTTTTATGATTCTTTTTTGAACAAGTACATGACCAAAGTCAGGTCATTGAGGATAAAATTATCTATATATATATATATATATATATATATATATATATATATATATATATATATATATATATATGAAAGAAGAATGATCAGAGGAGGTGGGTGTCAGCAGAGAGAGAAAGGGAAAGCCAGAGAGAGAGAACAAAAAAAAGTGGAAGACAACCTCATCTTAATAAACCCAAAATCAGAGCTTGCAGTTGATCATTTCTTCGAGCAATAAAAATGATTTAAAATGCATTTATGGAAAAAATAATGAAATAAAAGAAAATCGATCAAAATTGGACTCGGTATCTACAATTATAATATTTTGTGGATTATCCTCCACAAATGAGGTGAAATGAGCCCCTATTTATAGAAATCCGAGATAGGGACCTGCTGGAAATTTGATTTTTGCTATTTACTGGACGGTCTGTGTTTTGGGGCACGGACCCATGTTCTTGAGTTTTCTATAGGGGGTTCGCGCCTCTAGACATGAACCCTCCTGGTGATGTCACTGTGATGACGTCATAGTTGATGTCGCTTGGCGATTTTAGAATCCCGAAAATAATCATTTTGCCCCTGTATCTTTGATCCTTATTGATTAGAGCTCCGATTTGAGTTTCACATCCGATCTTAGGTGGATCCCAAGGTCTTTGGGCGTTCCAGATGCGATGGCAGGGTCCAATTTTTGATTAGATAGTTGGTTTGGCCCCAATATGAAATTAGAAAGTTATGTGTCCAATGATTTGGTGATTTTGTTTTAGTGACGTGTGATTGTGAGTGATCCTAAGGTTTTTGAGTGTGTCGGATGCAATGGTGAGGTCTGTTTGTCAAGTGGGCAATTGTGTTAGGTCTAGGTGCAAAAATACAATTTTGCCCCTGTCGTGATTCGGGTGATCGAGAATGTGTTCCCATATGGGCCCAGGAGTTCTCAAGTTTTCTTGATGTGCCAGACATGATGGCAGAGTCCGTTCACTGAATAGGTCGCTGAATTTTTCTGATTGGAAGGGGTCTGTAGACTGGTTTGACAATTCCTCCCCGTGATACTGGATTTTGAAGGGTTGAAAGCTGTGTTTGAGGGGAGATACGAAAATGGGGTGTCTATAGTGTGTATGAGATTTTTTTATTTAAAAAATGATGATTTGTGTGAAAATTTTAACAAAGAGGACCTGGAAAGGTCCATTTCCAAAACAAATAACGATTGTTTAGAATAAAAATTGAGAATTTGAAACAAAAATTACCACTTCTAGAGAAATTTTATATTTGAGATGAAAATGACCATTTTCAAAGAAATGGCATTTTTGGGACGAAAATAGATATTTTGAAGTGGAAATGACTATTTTCGAAATGACATTTTTGAGATGAAAATAGATGTTTGGAAATCAAAACGATCATTTTCAAAGAAATTGTGCTTTTGGTATATAAATGCAGATTTTGAAATAAAAATGTTCATTCCCAAAGAAATGGTGTTTTGAGATAAAAAAAAATATAGAGATTTTGAAAATTGAGATGAAAATGATCATTTCTAAACAAGTGAGGTTTTTGGAATTGAAAATTGAGAATTTGAACTAAAAATGACTACTTCTAGAGAAATGCTGTATTTGGAATGAAATGAGAATTTTGAGATAAAAAATGACCAATTCTAAAGAAATGGTGTTTTGCAATGAAAATAAACCACTTTTTTGAAAATGGGTTTAAAAAGATAATATTTGAGATTAAAAATAAAAATGTCCATTAATTTAGTTTTTCGGAATGAAAATGACCAATTTAACATAAATGGGTTTAGATAGATGGAAATGATAATTTTGAAATGAAAATGACCATTTATAAGGAAATGGAGTTTTTGCAATGAAAATGACCATTTACATGAAAATGGGTTTAAAGAGATATGAAAATGTACATTTCTAATGAAATGGAGTTTTTTGTATTAAAATGACCATTTACATGAAAATGGGTTTAAAGAGAGATGAAAATGTACATTTCTAATGAAATGGAGTTTTTTGTATTAAAATGACCATTTACATGAAAATGGGTTTAAAGAGAGATGAAAATGTACATTTCTAATGAAATGGAGTTTTTTGTATTAAAATGACCATTTACATGAAAATGAGTTTAAAGAGATGAAAATTAAAGTTTTTAAATGAAAATGTCCATTTACAAGGAAGTGGAGTTTTTGGAATGAAAATGACCATTTATATAAAAATGGGTTACATGAAATTGAGTTTAACATGGATTAGTATCATGTGACTGTACAAATATTACCCTAGGAAAAGAAACAATAAAAATATGATTATCTTTTGAGAACGAAAATGAGAACATTTTGATGCAGTGATGCATAGGCATTATGCAAGCAGCTCTTTTGCCATGGGAGCTTGAAGGACAACCACCATTTCCTTAGATGCCTTAGCTGCTTGCAACTGGTTTGATTCATCGATACATGATGATTTTCATAATCATTGTAAATATTATCATCTTGCAAATGATACTTACTGACACTTCATAGATACTAGTCTTTAAAATTTCTATTTTAACTTCTCAATCACTAACTTCGCCAAACAATTAAAAAAATAAAATAAAAAAGTGGATGGAGAATACATAACATAATTGGAAAATTTATGAACAATTCAATGGTTTCACTAGAGAATCTCTAATTCAAAAAGTGACCTTATCTTCTCATGGATCTTGTGTGCTGTTAGAGTTGTTCGACTATAAAATCAGCTAGGCTAACCGATTCTATACAGCAGATTGTGGGTGTGGCAGAGCTGTTAAATCGGCTCAAAGAGACAAGGATTGGTTGAACAAATATCTTTTTTTTAGTTTAAATTTGGACTAGACAATTGATTAGGGTGAGAATAACAAACCCCCTTTAAGGTTCTACTTGCCTCAAAGAAGAGGACTTAATAAAGAATTGCAATAGAATTGAAAAAGGACTAGAATTGAAATGTGCATAAAGTAAATTGCATGAAAATTAAATGACATAGAAACATAAATTGCTAGAAAACATAAATGACATAGAATGAAAGTTGTTATGGTCGGGGTTCCTTTACAAAGTCCTTTACATCACTTATTTATAGACTCCTAAGGCTGCTAAACAACCTTCCTAAATCTGTGTAATTAAATAAAATAGAAAACAACTTGATAAATCAATGCTTATCCAAAGACACCATCTGTCTTCCTCTCCTTCACTCAGGAACCTTGATCCAAGATTACTTTGGTATTATTCCTAACAAACAGTCCTATTTGATATGAAACTCATCATGATTATCAATTTAGTATTAAATCGTACCACTGAAGAGTATACTTTTGATCTTTGAACAGAAAGACTTCACGTATAATTAACTCCACGATCCATTAAGCTTTGATAGTCCTTGTAATAGTTGGTACCATGTATATCCCTTAAAGCTAATCTTGCTCTTAACAATTATTTTCCCGCACCATGTGCCATTTTAGCTAGTCCTTATCTCACTTACTTTGATATCCTATCTTACCACACATGTTTATCCAAAAAGGTTATCTTTGTTTTCCCGTAAGCCTTCTTCTACTGGTGGACCCAACGTTTTACCTTTCTCAAGTTCAAATAGTAATACTGATATGTCTTGTCCTCATCTTTTCACGTGTACAAAAAACATAGCTTCATAATATTCTACATGGGTATCACCTTTTTGTTTATCCCTGTCATTACAAAGGTGTGTCACTCCTGGGTGTTAACAATTGCTCCCTAATTTCAAATGTCTTACGATTATTTTAAAAATGTATAACTCACAAGTGTATGAATTTATTGAAATATAAACAGGCAAGAACAAGGTCGAACCTCAGAAAAATGCTTTGAGAAAAAAACTAATACGAATTCAAATTAATTTAAAATTAATCTTATTGAACAAAGTTGGTTGATTTAAGAAATTAAACTAATATGCAAGTAAACTAACATGACTGAAATCAAATATAAAAAATTACTAAGGTGTCGGATTTCACTACCATTAAATCCATATAGTCTCTAATATTCATTTATTAATTCCCAAATTTAGAGTAGCAATCAAGAAATCAATCTATTGCTTACTCAAGATTTAACAATAAAAAATTATGAAAAAATATATTAAAAAGATAGATTTTCCTTCGCTTAAATAATGTAAGATTCTAAGTATTTTATGTATCCAATTTAATAAAAACATAAGATCAAATATTTTCACTTTTAAGAAATACAAACCCAAGCTTAGATTAATTATAATACTTTTTAACTACCACATATATTTGATATAAATGGTGAACAAACTATAAAATAATTAATCAGAAGAAGCGAAAATTATAAGCATTTAAATCATCCACACGGGAATCAATGAGTGGGCAAAATAGCTTCACTTCATTAATGGAAGTTTTCTCCTCAACCTTAGTTGAGGAGTTTAGATACACATGGTAGAAGAAAATAACAAAAATATAAAAGACATAATAAAATTGTAAGAATCGTGACCATTTTTGGTCGGTTTTCTTTTTATTTCATTTAAATATAAATAAATAATTATTAATGTATTTTAAATTTAAAATACATGTTTGGAGACCTTTATATATATCCAAAAAGTTTTGGGAGCGTTTGGCAAAAGTTAACTTTTTCGGGTCAAATGGGCCCACACGTGGGTCTCGTGGGCCCAAAAAATTCGAAAGTGTCGGAATGACACCAAATTTGGGGAGTAGCTTAAATAAAATATTTGATATGATACAAAATCGATTTCGTGTCTGTTGGAGTTACGAAAATGAAAAACGTAGTCTGGGAAGGATTAGTGAAAGACTAGTGACATTTTTGTAAATAGATGAACTATGTTTATAAATAGCAAAGTAGAGAATTCAGCAATTCATTTCTCATTCTCATCACTCACATAGAGAGAGCAATATATATCTATATATAGAAAGAAGAAGTTGGTGTACGCATTGAGGGCTCAAGTTTGATCCTTTTGGAATTGAATTCGGAGAAACTTGATTTTTTTGTGAAGAATTGAAAAAATTATTTGGAAGCTCTCCCAAATTGGGGTAGGGATGCCTAACCCATAAAATCTGGGGTTTTTGTGAGTATATTAGTTGTTGATGGCAATCGATTGGTTATGTAGGTATGATTAGATGTCTTTCAAGGTTTAAGATGCTAGATTATACTACTTAGTGAATTACCAATGCTAAATTACAAAGTTACATGTTAGATTTGCCTTAGATGCATGATTATATAAGCCTATTGAGATTAAATTGTGGAAGAATTATGTGTATTCATGTGTATTTGTGAAAATGACACTTGTGTGTTTAATCATTGTCTTGAGAGCATGTTTAAATATGGAGCATATTTAATTGCAATATGAGTGATATGAAATGTGCAATATGTGAAACATGTTTAATGTAGAAATATATGATGTTTATTTGAAAAATGTGCAAGCATGACAATTAGTATTACATTGCTTTGAATTGTATGCACACAATATCATGAACATGTGGGATTCATCTTTATTGGCACGGTGAGGGTGGTGAGCTCAATTAGACGGTAATGTTCTCTTGACGAGTAGTGAGGTAATTCGTTACATGGGAACCCTCGTGGAGTGGACTGGTAAAAGAGCCCTGTTAGAATGAAAGAGGATACTCCCTAAAACGAAGAGGCCAGTGGACCCCCTATTGGCACAGGGCTTCTTTCTCGTCAAGAGTTGAGCAAGACCTAGCACATCGATTAATAAGAGAAATCAAGGTAAAAAGAACCTAGAGTTAGGGACTTTAGGCTCTCCACTTCATAAGTTCAAGGCTGCGAAGCAGGCTTGACTATTTATAGTCAAGGGCTTTAGCACTCGACTGATTAAGAGAGAAAGAGAGTTATGGGCTCAACTTTATAAGGCAAGGGACGAAAGCCAACCCCAAATCTTCTCATTAGCGTTATCTCGGACAAAGCCGTTCTTTATTAGTCTATTCCAGTATCCCCTAACTATACTAGACTGTTGCCCCTTGTTGACGCCGAGTTGTTATAGCCCATAACTCATTTATAAAAAGAGGTCTACGAGCCTCCCCCTGCTCTCAACAATGCAGCCATAAAAGTTAACATAGAAGTTAGCTTCCTAAAGTGCTAATAAAGGACCGACGACTAAAGAAACCCCCGGATCCTATCCCAAATACGGTCTCATTAGTCCAACCAAGTCACTACTATCATCTAGGTCTACATCAGGCTTAGGCTTTGGCGGCCCGTCTTCCAATCCAAGGAAGTTGGCTTTAGAAGATCATCTAACCTTGACCATGAAAATGATATGCCTGTTCACCAATGCAGTTTGGATCATGTCACCCAAAAGTCACTTCATCCTCATTCTAGGAAGTAAGCCCCACAGATACAATTAAAGCAATGCCTTCAAAGTTGTAAAGGTTAATACCCAGATCGGAAGGTGAAATCCATAAGTTGTCTTTCCCCTATCATAGATAAAGGGGTTCATATTAGGAAATCAAGGAAATAAAGAAGTGAAAAAAAAGGGGATTTCCATTAACCTGACCAGGAACGAGCCCAAAGAAGTAAGCTTCCAACAGTGAAAGCTCATTCATATAAATGCCCTAATCCTAATAGGACTCTTGATACATACATAGATAGGTGCATTTTGGTTGAATCACCAAAGAGGGAAGAAATATTTTCATCCTACGGGGAAACACACGACCATAAGATTCAAGGAGGAAGCATACTTGGTTGCCAGATTCAAGTCCTAAAGTCACTAATTAGGCAAATTCATGGGGAGCTTCACTATTTTAATGATGAGACAAGGGCCAGGGAGAATAAGTGAAGCACAAAGATTTTATACTCAATGTGATTGAAAGTGGAATCAATAAGAAATCGAAGAGTACAACTAACTCTCCCTTTTTTGCCACCTTCTCGGGTTGGTGAATCATTAACCCGCTCGTCTGTCTATCGCAAATGAGCTTGCTTAGCCCTAAACAAGTTGGTACGGTCTCGACCGGGGCATCGAGAGTCGAGAATATGATAACGGGACTAGTTACAGGGAGATATCTAATGTAAAAGACAAGAAGCTCAATCTTTTCCATTTTTGGTTCTTCACTTTGTAACTCTTTCATTCAAGGGAAAAAGGACTCTTGGATACCCTTTTGACCATGTCATTTTGGAAGATTTCGTTGCCTATGCCAAAGAAGTTTACTTGAGAAGTTTGCTAAACTCCAATCTTAGAAGGAATAGAAGTATTGCTCCTCTTAGTAGGAGGCCATCCCTTCAAAATTCTTCATAAGCATATTTGAGTGGAATGAGTAAATCATTCTCATGCCTTCTTATTGCCTGTGCTATCCACTGCAGAGCAAACGAAGTGAAGAGATCCACAATCACTCTCAAATTATGCTTTTTGGACGGGGATGTTTACTGAATTAATCAACACACACAGCTAGTACCTGTTGAAATAACAGTGTGTAAGCTTAACCTTGGGACCCTTGAGAGACCAAATGATCTTGTACTTATGGTATCTCAGCCAAAAAGGGAATACATACTATTGGAGACTAGCTTGCCCCACTCCTGACTCCCATTAAAATTGTTAAATAACTCGTAAGTGTACGAATCTATTGAAGTTTAGATTGGCAAGAACGAGGTCGAACCCAAGGGAATGCTTTGAGAAGAAAAACTAACACAAATTCAAATTAATTTAAAACTAATCTAGTTTAAACACAAGTTAGTTGATTTGAGATAAATTAAACTAACATGCAAATAAAATAACACTATTAAAATCAAATAGAGAAAATAACTAAGGTTTCGGATTCCACCACCATTAAATCCATGAAACTTCTAATATTCATTTATTAATTCCCAAATTTGGAGTAGCAATCAAGAAATAAATCTATTGCTTACTCAAGATTTAACAATAAAGCACTATAAAAAATATATTTAAAAAGTAGATTTTCCTTCGCTTTACTAGTGTAAAATTCTAAGCATCCTATGTATCCAATTTAATGAAAAACATAAGATCAAAGATTATCACTTTTAAGAAATACAAACCCAAGCTTAGATTAATTATAATACTTTCTAACTACCACATATACATGATATAGATGGTGAAAGAATTATAAAATAATTAATCACAAGAAGCAAAAATCATAAGCAATTAAATCACACACATGAGAATCAATTAATGAACAAAAGAACTTCACTTCATTAATAGAGGTTTCCTCCTCAACCCTAGTTGAGGAGTTTAGTTACACATAGTAGAAGAAGAAGATAACAAAATAATAAAAGACATAATGAATAAATAAAATCCGGATTGTCTCTATCTTCTCTGCCCTGGTCTCCACTTCTTTTCTCCCTCAAAATAGCCTCCAATTCACCTCTTTATACCCCAAGAGAATACATAAAGTCCTAATCTAATTAGGAGATAAAGTCCTAATCCAATTAGGAGAAAATTAGGATTTTTCCGCAGCCCTAAATAGGTAGATTTTTTTGTTGACATTCAACCCAAGTTTTGACCCAGTAGAAGTTCGATTCATAAAATTTATGTGAAATACAAAAGTGTCCAAAATCGAATTTCATTCAACCTACGCGAGAATGAAGTCAAATTGACACTCTAAAATAAAGTTTTCAGTCCATTTTCCAAAACGGAATTAAAACTGGATTCAGTGTAGAATTGGGCTTTAGGCCCGTAATCTTCTTAAACAGTTGTAATTCTCTTGAACCTCTTCCTTGGGCTGATTTGAGTTAAAATATGGAGTTGAATGGACCCATTAGATGTAGGCTTCATATAACCTTCTTGGATATCATCTTTAAAAGCCCAAAATCATGGTTTTATCTGAAATAATCATTAAGGCCCTGAAAAAGACAGGAAATATAAAAATAGAGTAAAATCACATATAACCTATCACTAAGAGAATAAAATATACAAATTAAGATACTAGAATGTGTAATATTCAACGCCGATCAATATGAAATAGGTCTCTTTTCTAGCTTCTCCTTTTTATATGAGGTGGATTGGTATAAGAGCCTCAGATAGGTGGGATTAGTCCGTCCAAGGAAAATTGAGACCAATGGATGTGTGGAGAGTATGAGGAAGTTATGCATATCACATTACATTATACATTGCTTGTGATATGGTTGTGATGTACGGATATTTGTTTAACATGATTAAATGCAAATGTATGTTTATGTGATATTCACGGAACATGCGAAATTGTGTTTTAGACATTCCTACTTAGCGTGTTGTAGCTCATCCCATAAGTATTAACTCTTTTAAGAAAATGAGAAAGAAGTGATGAAGTCTCCCCAATGGTAAGGTTGGCATGGAGCGGTATCGGTTCATTTGAAGACTTTAAACATTTTATTTGAATGCATGTCTAGATTGTGGACCATATGTATGTGGCAAAAATGTAAAGACCATTTATGTTTCGGGAAGATGTATTATTTATGCCTTATGATTTCATACATTATGATGATGGTTTTGAGCATGGTAGACGCTAGACAATTTAAATGATGATTATTCATTTATGTTCATTTTTACATGTATAAACTTTTGAGAATGGTTGTGTTGATGAATTGGTAAAATGAGATGTATGTGTGAAAATGATATTTTGTATCTAACGCATCAAATGTATAATGTTTTTCGTACTTTATTTATGATCAAATGTTGTGTAGTTGATTTTAGGTTGTTAGAATGAGATTTGAGCATAAAATGGACAAAGTGTGAGGTTGCAGTAATTTTGTAGAAGGCCATTTCAATTGTGCGAAATACCATTTTTCCATGACTGAAATAACTTCAATTTTGCGAACTTGTAGTGAAAGTTTCGATGGAAGTTAAGTTAAATTTTAGTGAGATCTCGATAGTACTTCATAAGTACTTTGTTTTATCAATATTTTCCATTATGCAAACTTAAAATTTCAATTATGCGAACTCAGCATTTCGATTGTGCGAAACTATGCTTTCGATTGTGCGAAACTATGCAGTCCACACTATGGTGGATATGTAGTGTATGGATTCATATGGGGCC
The DNA here is from genome assembly GCA_026545225.1 of Cornus controversa. Classification (NCBI taxonomy): domain Eukaryota; kingdom Viridiplantae; phylum Streptophyta; class Magnoliopsida; order Cornales; family Cornaceae; genus Cornus; species Cornus controversa. The sequence continues at coordinate 23,824,078 of CM048851.1, read as the reverse complement.
CATTGATGAGAATGGTGATGAATATATGCTTACACAGTTGTGTATATAAGGTTAAGCTTCCACGATATTTGAAAGGTTTAGATGTTTATTAGGGTTTAATGGACGGGTTCACCTTCAGTTTTCGAAAGTCAAAAATCGGGGCGTGACAACTTGGTATCAGAACGTGATATCAAAACGAGATTATACATGAGAGTTGTGAGTGCTTGACTTTAATCATCTTTACTTCTGGGAGTCAAAAATTGGGGCGTGATAGCTTTATATCAGAGCGTGATATTAAAATAAGATTGTATATGAGTGTTGTAAGTGCTTGACTTTAATCACCCTCGCTTCTGGGAGTCAAAAATCGGGGTATGACAGCTTGGTATTAGAGCACTAGATCGAATGGTTAGATTACGCGTGGGTTGAGATGGTTGATAGCCGTTGTTAGAACACTAATTCAAAAAACCAATCTGAATTAGAACCTTTTAGTTTAAAAATCTAAAAACGCGTGTAGACATGACATAGTTGAATATAATAACTTTTAAGCACTTAGCATATGCTTAAGTGATAACATGTGTTATATGTTGTGTCAAAATGAAAACATGTTTATGTGATAACATGTGTTATATGTTATGTGTTTATATGAGAACATGTTTATGTGATTAAATGTGTGTTGAAAAGCATGACTATATGTTACGTGCGAAAGTGATAGTATGTTGTTATGTTGTATATTAGTTTGATCATGTTGAATACATAGCATGAGATAATGTTTTGTGTTGACCTATATCTTGATTAGATAGAGATATGCCACCTAGACGCCGAAGAAGGGTAGTTGGGGGTGAGGTTTTTGAGGGAGACTATTTGGCCGCCCATATGACCGTGACCCTTAGAGAATTCGTGAGAACAACCGTTAATGAGGTAAAACAACCGGTAGTGCAACCAAAAGAGTGTGAAAGTGTGAAGCAATTCAAATTCACCACTCAATTTAAAAAATTGATGCCTCCAAGTTTTGAGGGGAGTTCGGATCCGTTGATAGCGGATAATTGGTTAGAACAAGTTGAGAAGCACCTTAAGATGATGTCTACTTTCGATGATGGGATGAAAGTAATTCTTGCTATATACTTATTTTCGAGTGGTGCCGAACTTTGGTGGAAATCGGTGAGCGACCGACACGATATTGAGATGATGCCATGGGAAGAGTTTAAGACTCTATTCCTTGAGCATTATTTTCCTAGGTTAAAGAGGAGGGCGTTGAGAAAGGAGTTTGAGGAATTTATTTATGATAACATGACCGTTATTGAATATGAGAACAAATTTATTTCCCTTTCACGCTTCACAACAAAGTAGTGAGAGATGAAGAAGAGAAGATATGGAGGTTCGTTAGCAGCCTTCATCATTCAGTTAGACCATTTGTGTTAATTTTGGGATTGAAAGTATATGCTGAGGTGGAAATAAAAGATATGCATGAGAAGAGAGAGGCATTGAAGCAAAGTAAGGCTTTGACAGTTGCATTAGAGGGGCATGCAAGGAAGAAGTTCAAGGGTGGTTCTTCTTATACAGCGGGTTCAGGGGGATAGCCTATGGCATGTTCTACACCTACTATTTCCCTGTCCTTGACATCTGCTAGAGCGGAAGTGGTATGTTATAAATGTAAGCAACCAGGGCACTACAAGTCAGATTATACTTTGATAACACCTATTAGAGCACCTCAGAGTCAGCCTATAGGCAACCTAGCATGACGATTTGCTTTGGTTATGGGCAATAGGGACACAGAGTGACGCATTGTCCACAACATGGTGGAAATGCTCAGGGTGGGTAGAGTGCTCAGCAGAGGCTGGCATAGACCATGACTGCATAGTCGGGCAATAGTGTAGTGCCTCCATAGCAGCCAGTTATATCTACACAGAGTGCAAGACCAGTGAGGGGATCTACCCCTAGTGCATCCACACAATAGTTAGGTTTTTGGGCTAGTGGAGCATAGGATCAGAGGGCATTTGACAGAGTATATGCTATGACACCCACAAACACCTCAACAGGACCTTCAGTGGTCAAAGGTATATTTCTAGTGTACAGTCCTTGGGCATGTGTATTGATTGATTCAGGTGCGTCATACTCATTTATTGCTTCATCAGTTGCATGGGCATTGGGGCTAGAGATTAATCCATTGGGTAAAGCTGTTTATGTTGATACGCTAGTGGGTGGTATAGTGATTCTTTTAAGAGTATGTAAGGGATGTGCTATTGAGATAGTCAGGAGGACACTTGAATTTAATTTCATTATCCAAGATATGAGTAGTTTTGATATCATCCTTGTGATGGATTGGTTGTCGGAGTTTTATGCGACGATAGAATTTTTTAGAGAGAGAATGACGATTTGTATGCCCGAGGGTGATTGTTTTTATTTTGTTAGGGATTAGAGCAATTCCTATACCTCTCTATGCTATAGCATTAGTAGTCGGGAGTGACACCATTTTATCTTGGCTAGTTTATTTGCTGAGGGGGAGGAGATGCTGAGAGAGATATATCCAGCGGTAGTGTGTGATTTCTTGGATATATTTTTGAAGAATTTGATGGACTTACCTCCGAAGAGAGAGGTAGAGTTTAGCATTGATCTTATACCTAGTATGGCACCTATCTCTATGGCACCATATTGGATGGCATTGGCGGATTTAAAGCGTCAATTAGATGAATTGAAAGCTGAAGGCTTTATTAGACCGAGTGCATCTCCATGGGGAGCACAGGTGTTGTTTTCAAAGAAGAAAGATGGTTCTTTGAGATTGTGCATTGATTATCAAAAATTGAATCATGTGACAATTAAGAACAAGTATTCGTTACCGATGATAGATGACCTATTTGATCAATTGAAGGGAGCTCACTACTTTTTAAAAATTAATTTAAGGTCAGAAAATTATCAATTGAGGGTGAAGGATGTGGATATCCATAAAACGGCTTTTCTGAACCACGCATAAATGTGTGAACTTGAGGTTGTGATCCTAGATTTAAAGATAGGTACATATTAAATGGAATATGCTTATGTGCTCATTTGTTTGGTATGACATGCTATTTATGAAGTGACTTAGCATTGCATTGTGTATACATAAAAAGAATTGGTTGATATTATGCATTTCTTGGATTTAAAGTGTCTTCTTGTGATCAATATAGCAAGAGACCACCTTGTAGAGCTCATGGAGGAGCACTAGCAGCAGCTCTTATAGATGGAGAATAGTTTATGCACGACATGGTTGCGACCAAATGACAAATGGTTTGGGAGAATCAAGAAGAGAAACAGACAACACAAGCTCCACCAAGAGCAGCTCCTCCTAGTCGAATGATGATGACATTAGGACATGTCAAGAAGCATATTCCACAATTATATGCAGGAGGGTCTGATCTTATAGTGGCAGAAAACTGGTTGGATGAAATAGTCAAGCTCCTTACTGCATTTGAGGTAGATGAGGACTTAAAAGTGAAAGTGGCCGTCCATTACTAGTTGGTTCAAGGCTCAATGATAGTGATGGAATACAAGACCAAGTTCACATCATTGGTCATTTTGCGTAAGAAATGATCCCAACCGAGCTTAAGATTAAACAGTTTGTGAGAGGTGTCCATACATTTATAAGGAATAAAGGTGCAGTCTTGGGTTTGACGAGTTACGCCGTGATGGTAGAGAGAGCATTGATAGCTGAGGAGTTCAACAATGATAATCAGAGGGTGAGAGATGCAAAGAACCAAATGAGAAACACGGGATCCCTTCCGGACAATCGTGCTAGGTAGAAATAAAGAGACGGTGGGTCATTTTCACAAGGGCAACAACAAGCCCAATCGACACCATCTGTGACTATACCCACTAGATCTTCATGGTCTAGAGTGGTGTGCTTTAATTGTCAAAAGCCTGGGCATTATAGGTTTGAATGTACTTAAGGACAGATTACTTCAGTGGCAAACAAGAAGTGCTACCATTGTCAACAAATGGGGTACATTAGTTGGAATTGTCCTCACAAGAAGGGTACTTATAGTGGGGTGGGTTTATAATGCATTCTACACAGCCTATTATGCCACAGTTGGGTTTTAGGGCATTATCTCCACCACAGGCAGTGCCATCTGTTCAGAATTCATGGGCATCAACTAGAGGGGTCACGTGTAGTGCTTTTAGTCAATAGTTTGGACATTAGGCTATGGGACAGCAGGGCCAGAGAGCACAGGGCCTTGCCTTCACTCTTGTTTTAGTAGAGACCTTGACAAGACTGTCAATGGTCTAAGGTATATTCTTTGTTTCTAGCTCTTGGGCTAGGGTTTTAAAGGTTCACAATGTTTCTCAAAGATTGACTTGAGATCCGGATATTACCAGTTGGGGCTTAGAGAGGCGGACATTCAGAAAACCACTTTTTGTAAACGATACGGCCTACGGGCACTACGAGTTTTTGGTAATGCCATTTGGTTTGACAAATGCACCGGTAGTGTTTATGGATTTGATGAACTGTGTGTTCAATGTTTATTTGGCCAAGTTTGTGGTAGTGTTTGTTGATGATATCCTAGAGTACTCATCTTCGAAAGAGGAGCACGAGGGTCACTTGAGGATTATATTGCAACTTCTATGAGAGCACTAATTATACTCCAAATACGAGAAGTGTGAATTTTGGCTAGTAGAGGTGAAGTTCCTTAGGCATGTTGTGTCCGAGGGAGGGGTTTCTGTGGATCCATCCAAGATAAAGACGGTGATGAACTGGAAAAGGCCAAAGAGAGTACTTGAAATACGTAGCTTCTTAGGATTAGCCGGGTATTACCGAAAGTTTGTGAAAGATTTTTTAAGATTGGTGGCATCGACGACCAAGCTTACCCGAAAAGGAATTAAGTTTGTGTAAAATGATGCTTACGAGCATGTATTCATGGAATTAAAGAGTCAATTAACTTTGTCTCCGATTTTGATAATTCTAGAACATGGGTTGGGGTACACAATCTATTGTGATATTTCATGACTTGGTTTAGGTTATGTGTTAATGCAAATCAAAAGAGTGGTGGCATATGGTTTAAGGCAATTCAACCACATGAACAAAACTACCCGACACACGACTTAGAATTGGCAGCGGTGATTTTTGCACTCAAATTTTGGAGGTATTATTTATATGGTGAGAAGTTTGAAGTGTTCTTTGATCACAAGTGTCTCAAATACATTTTCTCTCAAAAGGATTTGAACATGAGGCAACGGAGGTGGATGCAGTAAATAGAAGACTATGATTTTGACTTGCAATATTATCAGAGAAAGGCTAATGTGGTAGTGGATGCCTTAAGCAGGAAGTCACATGGTAACTTGGCAAACATAGTTATACATGAGTGAAAGATGATAGAGGATATCTCAGAAATGGGATTATACTTCAGAGAGGATGATGGACCGGCAATCTTGTTTACTCTTATCGGTCAACCAACTATAGTGAGTAGAGTGATTGAAGAGCAAAAGAAGGATAGTGAGATTGAAGCTATTCGCACTTGGATTTCGGGTGGTGAAGTGGTGGAAGGATGGACAATTCATTCCGATGAGAGCTTGAAATTCAAAGGGAAGTGTTTGTGTAATACCCCGTTATTTTGAGGTTATTTAAATGGATAATTTATTTATTTCGATTGCTGATTTTAAGTGTTTTAAATGTTTTAATTTAATTTTGTCAATGTGTTTATTTATGTTTAATTTAGATGCTAATTGTGTGGTATTAAATGCTTTGGTTGTTTTAAATAAGTGTGTAGTAGTTTTATTATATGTTTTATTTATATATATATATATTTGGGTTTTTATTTTATTTGTGTGGGTTACACCTTTTATTTTCCTTTTATTTTGGGTGGGTTTTGCTTTAGTGTACATTTGGGCTCATGGGGGGATGGAATATGTTTATTTTATTTAGGCCCAAGCCCATATGTTTTAAGGAAGAATATATATATGTTAATATATTAGAGTTTTCTACAAATTCTATTATACGTATATTTTTGAGAGAGAGAGGAAGAGAGGGAGATACAAACCCTAAAAAGGATTTGAGAAGAGGAATTGAAGAGGATCGTGATTTTGGGCAAAAGGCTTTGCGTCTAGGTGCTTTCTACATTTATCTTTGAATAAGCAAGTACTTTTTCTTCTCTTCCCATTTGAATTTATAAACTCTTCACCTCTGAAACCATATCTATATGTATGTGTGTGTGTCTATATATATATATATATTATAAAGTATGAATGTATTGTGTTAAACTAGGGTTTTGTTTCTATTATATAGATTGATAGAAACTAGGGTTTTATTTTTGGAGATATGTATGTTGACCAAAATCTAGGATTTCATTTATGGAATTTATATGCAGTGAATTAAATCATGTTATATGTATTTACATTTAATTTCTGTGACCAGTGTCGATGTTTAGAATTTTTTGATGAACGTATTTTGACCCCACGAGACTCATTCTCAATCAGAAACGACCCAATAAGCAGAACCCAGTAGATTTAACTACTGGACCATGTCATTTTTTAGCTGAAAACCCTCGTCTAGGTCTCCAAAATTACGTTTTTTCATTCTATAGGAAGACTGATGAATATTTCAAAATTTTTGTTCGTAGACCAAACGAACTCAGAATTGGCTGAAATTTAATATTTAGTAGTTTTTAATTATCAGGTTTCTTATTTATTTTTTTTAGAATTTTTGGAGAATTTTTGTTTTTTAGCGATTTTCTTGTGCAGCTAGTTTCTTTTTGTTTTTAGGTTTTCTTGTACTGTTAGAATTAGGATTTCTTTATAATAAATGCATGTATTGTGGAGTGCAGATCATATAACCCATTCAATTATTAAAAAAATTGAAATTTTTTTAGAAATTTAAATTATTCTTTTAGGAGTTGAGTACACTGGGTTTTAATTTTCAAGATGAAATAAGTTTCCCTTGTTGTAGAATTAGTAACAAAAGTATGCTTTAAAATTGAAAATTTATTTTCTTTTATTTTTAAAAATAATTTTAAATTACGAAAAATTCTGAAAAAATTTCAGAAATTTTTTTAATACTTTTAAGGACAGAATATACATGGAAACCTAATTTAGACATAGGTTTAGAGACTTGATGTTTAAATTGAGGTGTTGGCTTCATTGCGGGGTTTTCTTTTAATTAATTGTTTGAATTCTTTTTATTATTTTCTTTGCTTTCATAAATGTTGGTGATAAATTATATGATGTTTAGATTTGTTTATGGGATTATTTTAAACTCCGATTACATGTATGATATGCCGTGTCATTTTAATTGTTTAGATAATAAATGTGACGATAGGATGTTTTCGGATTTTAATTAGCATGCTTTTAAGTATGTTAAATTTTTATTTAAATGTTAATTATGCAGCCGTGTCAGGATCGCCTAATACCTAATAAGGTATCTATGCATTATATTTGGCATGCTGGGATTGTTAAGGCGTGTCGAGATCACCTAATAACTAATAAGGTATCTATGTATTTTATTTGGCATGTTCGGATTACCAAGGCGTGCTGGGATCGCCTAATACCTAATAAGGTATCAATGCATTATATTTGGCATGTTGGGATTGCCAAGGCATGTTTGGACCACCTAATACCTAATAAGGTATCTATCCATTGTATTTGGCATGTTGGGATTGCCAAGGCGTGTCAGGATCGCCTAATACCTAATAAGGTATCTATCCATTGTATTTGGCATATCCGGATTGTCAAGGCATGTCGGGATACCTTAATACCTAATAAGGTATCTATACATTGTATTTGGCATGTTAGGATTGCTAGGCGTGTTGGGATCGCCTAATACCTAATGTATTTTTATATTTTATTTGCGGCATGTCAGGATTGCCTAACATCTAATAAGAAAGTTTTTCGTTATATATTCAAGCATGTTAGGATTGCTTCTTGTGTAAACTTAGAACTAGTCTGCACTTGCATTGAGATAACTGATGGGTTAGTTTAATATGTGGGCCTGCTCTATTCTTGGATCACAGGGTTAATTGGGGATATGTTTCTGAGCTAGTGGGTTATATTTAATTAGATATAAACATAAGTTTGATATATTGTTGTGGAAGGATTTCTGGTGGATGCAGGTTAGGTTTGCCTAATACCTAGTAAGTGTAGTAACCTTTGTGGACGAATGTGAGTAGGTGGGTGCGAAGACAGACATTGGCTGAGCTACCATATTGACAAGATAAAGGGTGCTCAATCCCACACCGCCTGGGTGTGGAAAAGGGGATGTGCTTATATGTAGTATATTTTCTTCAAATGGTATGAGGCCTTTTAGGGTAAAATCCAAGAGCAAAACCGTGATGGCTTAGGCCTAAAGTGGACACTATCATACTATGTGTTCGAGCAGGGTGTTATAGTTGGTATCAGAGTCGGAAGTGTGCCGATGAGAACGTTGGGCCTCGTAGGGGGGTGGATTGTAGTAACCCTTGTGGACTGGTGTGAGTGTGCGGGTGCGAAGATAGACACTGGACTAAGCTACCACACTGACAGAGTATAGGGTGCTCAATCCCACATTGCCTGGTGTGGAAAAGGGGATGTGTTTATATGTAGTATATTCTCTTCAAATGGTATGAGGCTTTTTAGGGTAAAACTCAAGAGCAAAATCGTTCGGGCTCAGGCCCAAAGTGGACAATATCATACTATGTGTTGGAGCGGGGTATTACAGTAAGAAATTTGTAAAATATGGAGGAAGGCATGGTAGGATTGCCTAGAATCTAATTAGAAAACTTAGTGTGTTTAGGTATGTTAAGATTGCCTATGGTTTGAACTTAGAAATTTGATCCACTTTTATTGTATAGTGGTTGGGTTGGTTTAGAACATAGTTCTTGAAAATTCCTTGAAGGTTGGGAGGTTGTAGGGACTGGGTCTAATTTTGACCAATTTCTATTTTAATCATCATTTTTTACTAATTGCTTTTTAAAAGATGTTGAACATGTTTTAAATGTAGGAAACATGTTTGGGAAGTTGTTTTAGGGTTTTGGAAAGTTTTGAGATCATTTGGGAGAATTTGAGATTTTTGGGTTAACGGGGCCCAGGAATCCGAATTTTTTTTAGAAAAATATTAATTTTGATTTTGAATCAAACGAAATATTAAATGAGTTAAGGAAGCAATTTTGGAACCATAATTGCTTTTGAAATCGAAAACAGAGCTTAGAAGGGTACGTTAAGTGAACCGGGGACATTTTAGTCATTTCACGCTCCAAGAGGATATAAATATCTAGGAGCTGGGATTTCAGCCATTTAGATACAGAAATATCTCTCTCTAATTCTCCCCTCCTCATCCCTCTTCCTTCTTTCTACATTTCAGAAAGGTTAGACTTTGACTTGAAAGTCCCGAAGAAGGGTAGATCATTCCTTGGACTAAGAGCGTCAGTTTGAACCAAACCAAATTGATTTTTGACAAGGCAGAACTTGGAGAACTTTTGGGCTTTAGCTAGAGGAGACTTCAAATTTGAGGTAGAGGTGTGAATCTCTTCCTTACTTTGATTCTATAGGTCACATAATTGTGACATGAAATTTTTATGAATTCATTTGTGTTGAAATTGATTCTAAATGGTGAAATTGATGTTGTTTAACGTGTTCTAGGTTAAGGTTATGTTGGATACATGTTTTAAATTCCATTTTGTGTTCATGTTGAGTTATTATGCCCATTTGCATCATAAATGAAATTTAAGCCCATGTGTGGGATAAATACATGAAATGAGAGTTCCCTAAAGTGCATTGTTGTGATTTCCATGGAGTGAGTGAAATAGCATTTGTGACAAGCTTGAGATGAAATTAAAATTCATTCATTTGACAAATGTTTTACATTGGATGAAATTTGTGAGAATCATGGTTTTGTGCATATATATGAAAGTGTGCACATTTGTGAGAATTCATGGTTTCTAGGGCATGTGTGGGAATAAATACGAGCCCTGAGCCCAAGGGTGCAAGACCCAAAATATGGCCAAGTAGATGTCGCTTCCATCAGGTTAACAGCCTGTAGAGCATAAGCAGAGTAACTCGTAGAGCGTAATCAGAGTATGTGATTTTGAAAAGACCCTTACTATGAGATTATGACAAGCAAAAGTCTTCAGTTAAATTGATTTTAGAGTATACGTGGCGTGAGTTTATTTGTGAAGATGGTTCATTTATAAACTGTTTACGTGCATTGGAAATGTGTGACATCAAGTATGATTTCAAAAATGATATTATTTTGAACATGAAAACCATTGGAAAATAACATGTAGCCATATAGAGATTTCATTACGCATTCATACATGATTGCCTGAGTTAAGGTAAAGTGGGGTGGATCATTCCTATTGAGCGTAGTTGTATCCTTACCCCATTCCCCTAAACTCTTTTTCAGATAAAGGCATAAAATGCTTGAGTGAACTTTTGAGTTTCTTTTGGATGGTATCTTTTAGACACATGTATATAGAGGTCCATATTGGTTTGTGGCATGTTGACTATGTAGGAGTGTTGCCCTTACATGTGGCTGATCATCTTGTACACGAACTTCAAATGTATTTGCTAAACTTGACTTATATAGGATTTTTGAAGAGGGAATATATAATGAATTTCCTTATGTATGACTTTTGAAAATCAAATGAATGATGGATCTTTTGAATCTCTTTATGACGGAAATGTGGGAATGACCATTGGAAATGAGGGTGGTATGTTTGTATCTTGTTATGTATATTTTGGATGTTCATAATAAAGGAAAAATGTATATTTTGGAGTAGAATTGTGAAATGTATAGACTTGCATTTATAAGGCTCAAATATATGGATTGTATGGTGATTTTGATATGTTTAGAGTTGTGATGAATGTATGAACCTAAAAAATGTATCTACACTTGTGAAAATTAGTTTTTTTGGACATTTTTGAACTTTTGATCACCTAGTCATTGCAGCAGCCAACCGAAAGTGTGAGATCTCAAATATTTATAAATGGGGTATCTGTTTTAGACAACTGAAGGAGGGTTTCAACCGATCAAAAGCTCCCTTTTGGCTGACCGAAGCTATTCTCCAGCCGACCGACAGAGTGGGAACCTAAAGGTCAGCTGAACCCAGGTTTCAGCCTATTGAAACTAGATTGAATTGAAATTTTCTTCACTTTGGAATAGGAATGAGTATGTATAGATGCATAAACCAATGTGGAACGCAATGGGATAGATAATGACAAGTATACGCATATGTAATTGCATATGTATAGATAACTTCTGTAATTGTATGATATTTAGGTGAGATTAGTGATGTGAGGTGATGACGTGTAATCATAATCACCCTCGGTCTTCGAAAGACAAAAATCATGATGTGACAACTTGGTATCAAAGCATGATATCTGAGTATGATTAATGATGAGTTGCTTTGATATTTGACTTTCACTGTTTACCCCCATTTTCCTCGCTCTTAACCGGGTGTTAGAAATCGGGGCGTGACAGTTGTGATGTATGAATATTTACTTAACATGATTAAATGAAAATGTATGTTCATGTGGTATTAACGAAACTTGCGAAATTATGTTTTAGACATTCCTACTGAGCGTGATGTAACTCATCTCACGAGTATTAACTTTTTTCAGAAAATGAAAAAGAAGTGATGGAGTCTTCCCAATGGTAAGGTTGGCATAGAGTGGTATGAGTTCATATGAGGACTTTTAAACATTTTATTTGAATGCATGTCCGGATTGTGTACTATATGCATGTGGTGAACATTTAAAGACCATTAATGTTTCAGGAACATGTATTATTTATGCCTTATGATTTCATACATTATGAGCATGATTTTGAGCATGGTATATGCTAGACAATTTAAATGATGATTCTTTATTTATGTTCATTTTTACATGTATAAACTTGTGAGAATGGTTATGTTGATCAATTGGTAAAATGAGATGTATGTGTAAAAATGATGATTTTGTATCTAACGCATCAAATGTATGATATTTTTCGCACTTCATTTGTGATTGCAATGCTGTGTAGTTGATTCTAGATTGTTAGAATGTGATTTGAGAATAAAATAGACAAAGTGAGAGGTTGCAGGAATTCTGTAGAAGGCCATTTCGTTTATGTGAAATTTCATTTTTGCATGATTGAAATGCCTTCGACTGTGTGAACTTGTAGCAAAAATTTCGATGGAAGTTAAGTTAAATTCTAGTGAGATCTTAATAATACTTCACAAGTACTTCGTTTGATCGAGATTTTTGATTGTGTGAACTCAGCTTTTCGATTATGCAAAACTACACTTTCGATTGTACAAACTTTGCAGTCCACACTATGGTGGATATATAGTGTTTGGATTAATGTGGGGCCCATTGGGGAGAATGGTGATGAATATACGCTTACACAATTGCATATATAGGGTTAAACTTCCACGGTATTTGAAAGGTTTAGATATTCATTAGGATTTAATGGATGGGTTCACCTTCGATTTTTGGCAGTCAAAAATTAGGGCATGACAACTTGGTATCAGAGCATGATATCAAAATAAGATTGTACACGAGAGTTGTGAGTGTTTGACTTTAATCACCCTCACTTTTTGGAGTCAAAAATTGGGGTATAACAACTTGGTATCAGAGTGTGATATCAAAACAGAATTGTACATGAGAGTTGTGAGTATTTGAATTTAATCACCCTCGCTTCCGAGGGTCGGAAATCGGGGCGTGACAAAAATCAAATAAAATCCGAATTGTCTCTGTCTTCACTGACCTGGCCTCCACTTGTTTTTCTCCTCCCGCCTTCTACTCATATCTTTCTCTTATATAGAAGTCATCTGGAGTGTTCTCTAAGTAAAAGAAAATAGAAAAGTGCTGAGAAGAAAATCTGTCAAAATATTTCCTCTGACTTGCAATCTAATTTTGTCCTTGAATAAGCGTGATTCACAAATTTTTCATGAAATACAAATATCTTGGACTTCAAGTTAGCTTTTCATAGTTGCTAAGTTTACACAATTTGGATATCCGAGTTGAGAGATATGGTCAAATTATGATAACTGGTGTAATGTTTGTGCAAAATATTGTGACAATATTGACACGCGATTTTACCCCTTAAATGTCATAATTAGGGCTTCATCATAAAATACAAATCTGTTTCCCTATAAATAAGATTTCTAAAAACTCTAGGATTGCATTAATCTAATACTGAGCTGAAAGTTATGGCCCAAATAATAAGGCTGTGCAGAGAAGTCGTGGACTTTATATTTTTTGAATTTGGGCCTTTTCCACAAACATCACCGTAAACCTAAAAAGACAAAACCACATTTATTATATAAAATAATATAAAATAAATTAGTAACAAATATTATTTTGAAGGTTTATTGTTTAAGAATTATGCACTTATCAGCTGCCCTAACTGATAAGAATTTTGAAATCTAAAGTACTTTGGAAGGACATTTTTACAACTATGGCTAAACTAACATTTGATATAAAACGACAAAAAAAGGAACTCCAAAGCAATCACAACTTCATTTATTTCAGACCACTATTAAGATGATCTTTATTCCATATCAGCCCTATTAACATGGCTAATCATGGTTCTTCTATAACTTTTCATAAAGTTGGTTGATACCCTTCAAGGTATCAGCCAACCATATACCTAAGATAAACTCCACCATCTAACTTTACTAGCATGACATGATTGTGACCAGCCAAGATTAGGTTATTATGTAATGTCATATTGGCCGATCTGCTATCGAAAAAAATAGAATTGTGCCTGTATAGAGTTACTCTAATGTCTGATCTTCTTCAATTTCTATATACCCATAAAGCTTCTGAAAGAAACTCACGCCAAATTTTTAGATTTTCCTTTCCTTCAAGAATTTAGTCATATCGACCGATAACACTAAAAATAAAATTTCTTTTTTTGCCGATTTCCTCTTAGCTGAGTAAGCTTTTAGCTTAATGTAAACAGTCTAGAAGGCCTGTTTCCTCCTTCTTTCTTTTAATGGCATTTCTTCAGCAATTGGCTGAGAAAGATTACTCCTGATTCGTGTGTGAGTGTGACTCAAAAAGTATACCAATTAAAAATTTTCACACTTCGCAATAGAACGAATTCCTTGCAGAATAGGGCTATTGAAATGAATGGGTATCGTACCTCAGGGATTATGTTCTGACGAGTTGGAATACGGAATTAACTCTAATTAAATTTATAAGAAAAGAATTCTGATTTTTAAACTAAACTAATTAAAAAGATAAAATAAAATAAATCAAAGTAAACAAGATAGTGAAGATAATAGGAGAGAAACCTAGGGTGTTTGACTTCACCACTAACTCCACAATCAATGGTTAATTGAATCAACTATAGGGGAATTACATCATGCATAAGTGGTGTCGGTGGCTACAAGCTCACCTTCATCCGTCAAGAAGATAACATATGATTAAGGCTAAGCCATGGACTATCTTCGATTGGCATGGGCCATCTGCCTAACTACTCTAATCTAGGGTGCAGTATGGTTCATCTTCTCTAGGCATAATCCATCAAAGCTCATAACAATATATTCAGTGATTACCATTGTGTAATAATCTCTCTCATGATCACAGAAAACAAAAGAGATTGAGTTCAATAACAACAACTAAATATCTAAGACAAGATAAGAAATCATTGAAACTGAATTTACAAGACTTTTATTGCTCAATTCTATAATAAGAATCCTCACAATTACACAATCTATGCATGTATATAAAGGTCCCCAATAATTAAAACAATCAAACCATTGATGCTTTGTTAGGGCTACATCAAAACCCTAGTGGATGAACTAGCCGCTCATGGTAGAAGAAGAAGCTTCAACTGTTGAGGAAGAAGACATCATATTTCTGAATTACGCGTATGACTTCGTTCTCCAATGGCTCTGCGAATATGTTTCTGTTCTCTTTAGCCCTCTCAGACTCTCTCTGTGTTCTCTCCACTCCCCCTCAACTCAGCCTCCAAGTATTCACTTTATTCCTCAAGAGAATACACCAAAGTCCTAATCCAATTAGGAATAAATTAGGGTTTCCCGCAGCACTAATCAGGTGGGTTTTTCCTGCTGACTTCGGCCCGACTTTTGACCCACTAGAAGTCCGTTTTACGGAATTTTCGTGAAATACAAAAGTGTGCAGAATCAAATGTCGATTTGAGGCTCGGAAATAAAACTTCTAGTCCGTTTTCCAAAACGGGATTAGGACTGCATTATGCGCAGATTTGGGCTTCAGGCCCGAAACCTTCTTAAGCTGCTGTAATTCTCTTGGACCTCTTTCTTGGGCTGATTTGAGTTGGAATAAATGGTTGAGTGAATCTCCTTGATGTAGGCTTCATCTCACCATCTTGGATGTCTTCTTTCAAAGCCCAAAAACTTGGTTTTAACTGAAATAATCATTAAGGCCCTGAAAATACAGAAAACACTAAAACAAAGTAAAATCACAAAATAATCTATCACTAAGAGAATAAAATACATAAGTTAAGAGGCTAGAATGCGTAACATTCAACGCCTATCACACCCCCAAACTTACATATTGCTAGTCCCTTAGCAATAGAATAAAACAAAACTAAAACAAAGAAACTACTAAACACTAACTAAACTACCCAACTCCACTTTCGTGGGAGAAACGATTGCATTTAGCATATGCAACAAGCTTTTAAACCCCTAGGTTCCCCCTAGTGGACGAGTATAGTCTCGTGAGGGTTTCCAGAAATGTTACCCACAAACATTCAAAATTCTGTTTCAACATTAATTCAAGAAGAAGATTACAATACATAGTTACAAACTTGCATTCAAGAATAATTTCAAACTTTCAAATTCTATAATTCAAATCAATGGTCCTCATGCATAATTCACATCAACATATCTCAAAATAATCAACTCTAGCTCCCTCGTGTAAAGTGAACTAGCAGTCATCTCATGTAGCATAACTCAACTCTGAATATATTAAGGCACATACCCCTTCTACTCACTAGCTCCCCTTATTGAAATCATACTTCCAAACATGCATACATGACTTTTTTTTCTTTCTCATCATTCTTTTTTTTCCATTGCTTTATTGGTTGTGCAATGTCTTGATCTATTAAGCTTTCTGAAAGATCCATGTAGCAAGCTTTCAGTCAGTGACTCCCAAACCAGACGGCTTTAGGGCACTAGGCTTTAAGATACCCCGAAGACCTAATTACTCGAATCAGTCAGGCTACAAATCAAGACAACCAATGCTCATCTTTTCTCACCTTTTCACTTTTGACGCGAACACTTCGTGCTTCCTGAGGCATAGAGGCCCGGTTACTCATGAAAAGGATCAAATTGATTGCTTATTCATCATTTTTTCTTTCTTTTTTTTCTTTTTCACTTCTTTTCTTTCTTTTTTCATTGAAGTCAAATAAACACATCATCGGTACTCATTCTCAAGAGATACTAATTAATATCAAGCATATGTAACTCAATAACTCAGATCATGAGTATATACCTCACAAGATTATGCTAGTGTGTCTGTGCATGTGAGGAAACTAAAATTAATCACTTCAAAACATGTTATTGCAAACCATGATTAAAACCACTTAATTTAAATCACAGTTTCCAAAGATTTAAAACCTACTCAAAAATTGCAAGTTATGCACCTACATAAGGTATTAATCCTTTGAATGATGTCAAAACATTCTATCTAAAAATAAAACAAAATAAAATAAAGACACAAACTAAGAAAATAAAATAAAATAAAATCTTAATACAAAAGAATTTCACACAAATTTTCCCCATATGCAATAAAGCACACAAATAGGCATCGCCTCACCCCCAAACTTAAACTGTACATTGTCCGCAATGGACACCCAATTAAAGCATAGAGAAGAGTAAGAACGATAGTACCGGGATCATGGAGTAGTGGAAAGAAAATAGAGTACAACACGAGCACGAAGGCAATGCAAGCACACCCCCAAACTTGGATGTTTCAATCTGTCAAAACAAACCACTATACCCCAAAGATCAAATGAAAATAGTATGGGTGAAAATAAATATGAAAGAGAAAAATCCTAAAAAAAAAAAAATATTTTTTCATTTTTTCATTTTTATTTATTGATAATAAAAATCTAACTACAAAAAGAAAAATAACTAGAAGAATAAAAGCTAAAAATAAAATAAAATACAAAAGATGGTTACCTTCCTGTCAAGGATGTGGTGGTGATTGAGCATCTGGATCCAAGTTTGCTTGGCGCATCAGTGCACGCATCATCCCCCTCATCTCTAGTTGCTCTTGGCGAGTGTCACGAAAGTGATCCGCCATCTCTGCTCTCATTGCACCAAACTGTGTGGAGACCTCTGTCTGTAAGGTGCCAAACTGGGCTGTCAACCCAGCAATCTGCCCTTCTAAATATTGATAATCATGGCCACCAGCCTGTGCATGCACTTCCTCTTCCTCTGCCTCCATCTCTTCTGGACCGTCCACCGGTGGTGGTATATCTACATGCTCTCCTCCCTGGGCCAACCGAGATACCTCACCAGGCGCCGCTATGACTCTCTGGTGCATATGAGATCGACTTAGGTTCCAGTCATGCGTGCCATAATGAAGATCACGTGGAAAGGCAAGCTCGTCCTCATGGACTGCATACCCCTATGCTACAAGCAACTGATGAATAATGGTAGGGAATGGAAACTCCCAGTCACTTGCACTGTCTGGTGTCTTGGCCACAACTTTGGAATAGAATTTCTCCATCTGGCCCCAGACAATCTGTGGGAATGACAGCCAATGCCCAAAATGTATAGCATATAAGGCTCTGAGGAACTCTTGACGTCTTTCGGTTTTATGTCCAATTGGACATACATTCTTGAGTAGCACAGCGTCAAGGAACCATAAATGATTTGGCATTGAAGACTTTGAAGCTGCATTCCTTTTCGGCCCAGAAAATTGGTTGGCACACAATCGTGCAACCACATTGCCCACCGACAACTCGTCGGGTAGAGGAGTATAGATATGAGATAAATCAGCTGGGCATTCATGAGGACAACCCATGGCAATGGCAATGGATGACATGTCCACTCGAACTATTGTTCCATCTACGGAAGAAGTAAGCACATCCCACTCATCAGGTTTTGGCATTAAGTTCTGATAAAATACCTTGACAAGCCTCGGGTAAATGGTAGATGAGAGTGGAACAAAAATGGATGCCGACCGACGACGACGAATGTCGGAAATCCCCCACCGTGTCTCGGGAAACATACCATAAAGCTCGGCTATGTCAAACATTGTTTCAAAATTCAACGCCCTTGGATGCCATCTCTCTTGAATACCGTCTCGGCGAGATCGTGAAGAACCTGTGGTCGGATCATGCCTCGCTCGGCGAGGATTACGGGAACTTGAAGCATCTTGGTGACTTGCTCTCTTTGGTGCCATAGAAGTAGAAAAAGTGTGGTCGAGGAATTAAATCGAACACTTGGCGTGCACAATTAACTTGTACCCTTCAACCTCCTCTTTTCGGCAATTTTTCCACCCAAATCGAACAAGTAAATGCACCAAATTGATCCCCCAAACTTGGTCTTCAAAAGCCCTCAAAAAGATTTGAACAATTTCTTCAAGGAAAAACTTCACTTACTTTGATGTTGAACTTGAAAAAGTGTGAGCTTCCTTTGAGAATAGTGATTTTTGATCCAATTTGATGTTGAAGTTGATGTTGATCAATGTTGAATTCTTGTATAATAATCACTAATTGAAGAAATTAGTTTTCCGGATGATGTAGGACTTGAATTGGAGTTCAAAGAGGTCTAGGATGCAAGTAGTAGCAACATAGGAGGAGTGGGTGTCCATATATAAGGAGGATTCTCGGCCAGCCCCTCAATACCCTTGGGCGATCGATCCCCCTTGGATTGGGCGATCGATCGCCCACCTGCTGGTGGGGATCCTTGAGAAAATGTATGAGGCGATCGATCCCCCTTGGCTGGGGCGATCGATCCCCCTCCTGGAAGCCTGTTGGACCCTCCATCGCCCAAGGTCGACCGAACCTTGATAATTTTGAGTCTTCATCGCCCAAGGTCGACCGAGAGCACGATTTTTCACCCGTCTTGAGTCCAAATACCTCGGTACACCTCTTGGCATCCTCCGGAAGCAACTTATACATCAAAAACTCAAAGAAAAAATATTAAAACGCAACTAGAATTGAAAGAAAAAGTAAGAAAACTAAAACTAAAACTTAGAATCAAAGAAAACTAAAGAAATTAAAGGATAGAAATACATACAAAACCTACAATTTAACATCCATAGGAGACGATTGACTCTCCGAAGGGATTAAGTCGGATAGACGGGATCCGTCAAGTCGACGGACTCCACGTCTCTTCTTGGCACACATCCTTCCACACAATGTTTCAACCTTTGGCCATTAACCTTCATCAACGTAGTTTCAAACAATTGCTCATCCGGGAATGAGTCTCGAATAGGTAATGCACCGAATACCGGCTCAGACTCGATTCGAGATAAATGATCCGCTACCACATTCTCCGTCCCCTTTTTGTTTTTTATTTCCAAATCAAATTCTTGCAGCAATAAAATCCACCGAATAAGACGCGATTTGGTTTCTTTCTTTGCCAATAAGTGTCTCAATGCTGCATGATCAGAGTAGATAACCACCTTGGACCCCAATAAATAAGAACGAAATTTTTCCAAGGCAAACACTACAGCTAGAAGCTCTTTCTCTGTGGTTGTATAATTGAGTTGGGCATCAGAGAGAGTCTTACTAGCATAGTAGATGACATGTGGTCGTTTCTCTTCTCTCTGTCCCAACACGGCTCCTACTGCATAATCAGAGGCATCACACATGATTTCAAAAGGTATAGCCCATTTTGGAGACTGCATAATTGGTGCAGAGGATAACAGAGACCGAAGCTTTTCAAAAGCTTTCACACAATCTTCATCAAAGATAAAGGGAACATCTTTAGATAACAAATGGCATAATGGTCGAGCCACTTTGTTGAAATCCTTGATGAATCTTCTATAGAACCCGGCATGGCCTAAGAAAGATCGAACTTGCCTTACCGAAGTTGGATGAGGCAGAGTTGCAATTAGATCGATCTTTGCTTTATCAACTTCAATGCCCCTCTCTGAAACAATATGGCCCAATACAATACCTTCTTTCACCATAAAGTGGCTCTTCTCCCAACTAAGTACCAGATTCCGTTCTCGGCACCTTTGAAGCACAAGTGATAAATTGCTCAAACAATGTTCAAAAGATGATCCAAAAATAGAGAAGTCATCCATAAACACCTCCAAGAATTTTTCCACCATGTCAGAAAAGATGGCCATCATACACCTTTGGAATGTAGCCGGAGCATTACATAATCCAAAAGGCATACGACGATACGCAAAAGTACCAAAGGGACAAGTGAAAGTGGTCTTCTCTTGATCTTCTGGATCCATAGCTACTTGGTTATAACCAGAGTAGCCATCCAGAAAGCAATAATAGCTCTGACTAGCTAACCTTTCAAGTATTTGATCAATGAATGGAAGAGGGAAGTGATCCTTCCTTGTCATAGAATTGAGCTTTCTGTAATCAATGCAAACACGCCAACCTGTGGCAGTACGTTGTGGAACAAGCTCTCCCATGGAGTTAGGGACAATGGTAAGACCAAATTTCTTTGGAACCACTTGTGTCGGACTCACCCATGTGCTATCAGAAATTGGATAAATGATTCCTGCATCAAGTAACTTGACAACCTCTTTCTTTACCACCTCCTTTATGTTGGGGTTCAATCGCCTCTGTGCCTCTCTAGTTGGCTTACATCCTTCTTCCAAATGGATTTTGTGCATGCAAACTGAGGGATCAATGCCCTTAAGATCAGCAACACTCCATCCAATTGCTTCACGATGTTGGTATAAAACCTCTACTAAGCTCTTCTCTTGAATTTCTGTCAGATCAAAGGCAATTATAACAGGAAGAGTTTTCTGTGCCCCCAAGAATACATACTTCAATTTGTCAGGCAAAGGCTTCAACTCTAATTCTGGAGGGGACTCTAATGAAGGCACTAAGGGAGTGCTAGAGAGAAAGGGTAGTGGCTCAATTGGAATTCTCCATGGTGGAGTATTCTGAATAGCATCCACTTCTCGCATAGCATGCACTTCTTCACACAACCCTTCATCATTAATGTTCTCAAAGTTATAAAAAGACTTACATACCTCCAGGGAGTTTCGAGATGTAGAGGATGAAATAAATTCCTCCACACATTCATCAATATCATCCATGCAGAACACATCACTCTGATCTGGGGGGTGTTGGATAGCATTGAACACATTGATCTTGACATTCATGTTGCCAAAGGAAATATCCATGATCCCCGACCTACAATTTATGCAAGCATCAGCAGTAGCTAAGAAAGGTCGACCAAGGATCACAGGAATGTGCCTCTTCGGATTGTGAACTGGCTCAGTGTCAAGTACAATGAAATCAACAGGAAAGTAGAAATTGTCCACTTTAATGAGCACATCTTCTATGATTCCTCGGGGTTGCTTTGTTGATCTGTCTGCAAATTGTAATACCACCGAGGTAGGCTTCAATTCTCCCAAGCCCAATTGTAAGTAAACTGAATAAGGTAGCAAATTCACACTTGCACCCAAATCAAGAAGAGCTTTATCCACATGGTGCTCCCCAATAATGCATGAGATAGTTGGAGCACCAGGATCTTTGTACTTGGGAGGAGTACATTGCTGAATTATTGAACTTACTTGTTGTAGCAGCATTACTTTCTTTGGCACATGGCTTTTAGAACGCCTTTTCTGAGTGCACAAGTCCTTCAAAAATTTTGCATAAGGAGGAATTTGCTTGATGGCATCAAGGAGTGACAAATTAATCTTCACTTGGCGAAACACCTCCATCATGTCATGCAGCTTGTCCCCTTGCTTCCCCAACTTGGATGCTTCAAGAAAACGTTGTGGGAAAGGAGCCTTGGGCTCATAAGGAATTTCAGCACTTGGACTTGTGATCACTTTTTCTTCTTCTTTCTTTTCACCCACCTTATTGTCAATTATTTTCCCACTTCTCAAAGTGGTAATGGCTTGAACTTGCTCATGGTGTGGGTTGCTTGTGGAAGCTTGCATCCCTCTTGGATTAGCAATTGGTTGACTAGGGAGCTTCCCTTCTTCTCTTCTACTCAATGAAGTAGCAAGCTGTCCAAACTGAGATTCCAGTTTGGCAATGGATTGAGAATGCGAGTGCACTAGCTGAACTGTAGATTGTACTGTTGCTGCAGTAGCTTGCACTATCTCTATAAGAGAATCAAGCTTGTCAAATTTAGACAAGGTAAGAGTCAGTTTGTCTTCAATAGCAGAAATTCTTTGGGCCATAGGACTTTGTGTTTGATATTGCTGTTGAGGCACAAAAGTCCTAGGTTGATATGATGGTTGCATTGCTGCCCCTTGGTTACTGTAAGAAAAACTAGGATGATTCCTCCATGTTGGATTGTAAGTATTACCTCGTGGAGGATTCATTGGTCCAGTGAAAGTAGCTTGAACTTGCTCATGTTGAATATCAGAAAATTGCCCTATTGAAGGACAATTGCTCACATTATGCATAGGACTAGAGCAAAATTCACAAGGGCCTAGCAATGAAGAATTTGAAGCAGAAGGAGTTTGATTGGCAGCCATAATTGCTGCTACCTTCTGTGCAATTAAATCAATATCAGTTGGCATAGCTTCTGAAGCACCAACCTCAAAAATCCCATCAGTCTTCCTGGTAGTGGCAGGTCTACTAGAACGAGTAGAGGACACATGTTGTAGAGAGTTGTCACTAAGATTTTCAAATAAGGTCCATGCCTCCTCTTCACTCTTCAACATGAAAGTACCTCCACATGACGCATCAACCATCTGTCTGTTGGCTTCTGTGAGCCCTTCATGAAAACTCTACACTAGTTGCCACTTAGGAACTTGATGATGGGGACACTTCCTAAGAAGGTTCTTGAATCTTTCCCATGTCTCATAAAATTGTTCTCCCTCATGTTGGGAGAAACCAGTAATAGCACGTCTGAACTGATTGGTCTTCCCTATCGGAAAATACTTCTTGAGAAACTCATGTTGCATCTGAGTCCAAGTCGTGATAGAACCAGCCGGTAGAGAGTTGAACCAATACTTTGCTTTGTCTTTCAGAGAGAATGGAAAAAGTCTCATTCTGAAAGCATCTTCAGAGAAGTTGTGAATTTTTGTAGTTGAGCACACTTCAATGAAGTCATCCAGATGCTTGTAAGGGTCTTCTTGAGTCAGCCCAAAATAAGATGGTAGCATCTGAATAATGCTGGACTTGATCTCATAATTCTGTGCTGTGACATTGGGCAGTTGAAAACCTGCTGGCGAGGTATATGTCTCAGGAACATAGTAGTCCCTAAATAATCTAGCTCTTTCTCCATCAGCATTAGGAACAAGGTTGTTATTCCTCTCTTCTGCCATGTCTTCAATTAATTCTTCCTCTTGCACAATTGTATCAACAGGGTTGTTCCTCTGTTGTCTAAGAGTACGTTCAGGCTCAGGATCAAGAGGTATCAGAGGATCAGCCACAGAACGACGACCTTGCATATATTTACCGAAAGCACCTGAAAAGAAAACAAAAACAAAATTAAAAATAAAATATAAAAATTTTCTAAACTAAAAATCCAATTAAAACTAATTCTGTAAAATCCAATCAATCAAATAGATAATCCCCGGCAACGGCGCCAAAAATTGATTCATTGTGAGTGTGACTCAAAAAGTATACCAATTAAAAATTTCCACACTTCGCAATAGAACGAATTCCTTGCAGAATAGGGCTATTGAAATGAATGGGTATCGTACCTCAGGGATTATGTTCTGACGAGTTGGAATACGGAATTAACTCTAATTAAATTTATAAGAAAAGAATTCTGATTTTTAAACTAAACTAATTAAAAAGATAAAATAAAATAAATCAAAGTAAACAAGATAGTGAAGATAATAGGAGAGAAACCTAGGGTGTTTGACTTCACCACTAACTCCACAATCAATGGTTAATTGAATCAACTATAGGGGAATTACATCATGCATAAGTGGTGTCGGTGGCTACAAGCTCACCTTCATCCGTCAAGAAGATAACATATGATTAAGGCTAAGCCATGGACTATCTTCGATTGGCATGGGCCATCTGCCTAACTACTCTAATCTAGGGTGCAGTATGGTTCATCTTCTCTAGGCATAATCCATCAAAGCTCATAACAATATATTCAGTGATTACCATTGTGTAATAATCTCTCTCATGATCACAGAAAACAAAAGAGATTGAGTTCAATAACAACAACTAAATATCTAAGACAAGATAAGAAATCATTGAAACTGAATTTACAAGACTTTTATTGCTCAATTCTATAATAAGAATCCTCACAATTACACAATCTATGCATGTATATAAAGGTCCCCAATAATTAAAACAATCAAACCATTGATGCTTTGTTAGGGCTACATCAAAACCCTAGTGGATGAACTAGCCGCTCATGGTAGAAGAAGAAGCTTCAACTGTTGAGGAAGAAGACATCATATTTCTGAATTACGCGTATGACTTCGTTCTCCAATGGCTCTGCGAATATGTTTCTGTTCTCTTTAGCCCTCTCAGACTCTCTCTGTGTTCTCTCCACTCCCCCTCAACTCAGCCTCCAAGTATTCACTTTATTCCTCAAGAGAATACACCAAAGTCCTAATCCAATTAGGAATAAATTAGGGTTTCCCGCAGCACTAATCAGGTGGGTTTTTCCTGCTGACTTCGGCCCGACTTTTGACCCACTAGAAGTCCGTTTTACGGAATTTTCGTGAAATACAAAAGTGTGCAGAATCAAATGTCGATTTGAGGCTCGGAAATAAAACTTCTAGTCCGTTTTCCAAAACGGGATTAGGACTGCATTATGCGCAGATTTGGGCTTCAGGCCCGAAACCTTCTTAAGCTGCTGTAATTCTCTTGGACCTCTTTCTTGGGCTGATTTGAGTTGGAATAAATGGTTGAGTGAATCTCCTTGATGTAGGCTTCATCTCACCATCTTGGATGTCTTCTTTCAAAGCCCAAAAACTTGGTTTTAACTGAAATAATCATTAAGGCCCTGAAAATACAGAAAACACTAAAACAAAGTAAAATCACAAAATAATCTATCACTAAGAGAATAAAATACATAAGTTAAGAGGCTAGAATGCGTAACATTCAACGCCTATCAACTCCTCAACTGAGACTCCGTTTTGCTGACATTAATATCAACTAGACTTCTTTTTATAGTAGCTGATGTAGGTCGTCCTATTTTATCTATGCTTATGAGCATTATAAGCACATGATTCTTATTATATAGCTTTGCATCGGCCACGTAGAAGTTTTCACTAAATGAATAATTTACTTTCTTCCATGAACTTGACTTCGTCTCTATCTAATTTTGTTGCCTCTCGAGGTCAAGAAGTTTATAGGGAGGACAAAATTTTATATTTTCTAGACAAATATATGGTTGATTATCCATATCCCCCCCCCCCAAAAAAAAAAAAAAAAACTCTCACTTGGGTTTTTCATCCAGAATTCGAAGAAAAACTTTAAAATTTATTTTCTTCTAGTCGAAGAGCTTGCAACAGCTGAGAAAACTGTCATTTCTGGAAGAAAATTAAACTATGGAAGATTTTTTTTAAGAATCGATAATGGTTGATTTTGCATCGCTATTGGGGCAAAGTCATTTTCTTCCAATGGTGGATGTTGTGGCTGATACACTTGTGGCTGAATTTGTGGAAGAAATTCTATTGGTGGTCGTTGCCATTGAGAAATCTTCTTCTCTGCTATAGAGATTGGTCTATTATGAGGGATCTAAATAGTAAATTAGTCGATGTGTTCGACCATTGATTGATTATTTTCTCTACTAAAGGTTACAAATTCAGGGTTTTTGTAACCTATAGGATACTCCACCTTATCTATAAAATTTGGGCATAACTCCCTATAAATTGGTCAGCCAACTCTTCTTACAGCCATACCACATTCCTGATTAGTTGAATCAGCCAATTGGCCTCTGTCCAATATAATTAGTTGGGCCAGCTTATTAGGCATTTGTGTATCTGATTTACCAAAGGCAGCTAATTTGTCGTTGGTGATTGATAATACTTAAGCCAACCTTGTGGTTGATTGGCCATTGACTATCCTTGATTTACCACTTGCAACTGATTTGCCGCTGGTGGTTGGTAATAATCTGTCTAACCTTATGGTTGATTTACTACTGGCGACTAATGTGCCATTGATGGTGGTTGATATTCTAGCCAACCATATAGATGATTGGTCATTGGTTGCACCACGAGTATTGGAGGTGATGGTGTGAAAGCAAACTAAGCTTGGTCCAATAAAATTAGTTAAGTAGGTTGATTTGCCCCTTGCTATGACTAATTTACCACCGGTGACTGATTTGCTCCTAGTGGTGGATGATAATACTCAAGCCAACCATATGGCTGATTGGCCACTAGCGGTTGATTTTTCGTTGGTGGTTCGTAATAATCACGCCAACCTTATGGCTGATTGGCCATCAAATGCCTCTTGTGTACTACAGGCTACAGGTTTGGGACAAAGGACGGATCTAGGTGTCTCCACCAAACATGGTTGCCCCTTAGTCTGGAAGTTCTCTATTGAAAAGAACTTGTGGGGCTATATGTGTATACGGCGAATGAACATATGACTGATACAGTGGCTGCTATAGTAGCTGTTGCAATATAAGTGGTTGTTGAACTATGGGAATATTTAGTTGCGACTGAACTTTTGGCCAACTCGTTAGCAAGTTTACCAAAAAACTTCTTAGCTAATTTGGCTGAGTTAGAACTGCCAGCAGATTCTATTGAACATGTTGTACAGTCACTACTGGTTGAGCCATTTGTGGCTGAATAACAGTTTATAGAACAGAATGTTGGAAAATCGGTCAAGAAATCAATTCCCAAATACTGAAACTTACTGTTTGGATCAACCTAGTCTGATGGTTAGCTGATAGCTAAGATAGGCAAAGCTGAATCATGTTTATACCAATATTTATCTTGTTGCAAAATTTTTTCACTACTTGCATTGTTTCATTGATGATGATATTTGTGATTGAACCATTGATATTTTTGATCGTATAGCTAGTTCAACATTAGAACTCAATGCAATTCTTTTGACATTCGGGTCCCATTGGGCATGCCAAAACATGTTCGACTATAAAATCAGCTAGGCTAGCAGATTCTATATAGTTGGTTGACAGTGTGCCAAAGTCGTTAAATCGGCTCAAAGAGAACAGGGATTGGTTGAACAAATATCTCTTTTAAGTATATATTTGGACCAGGCGATTGATTAGGGAGAGAGAATATCAAACTCCGTTTAAGGTTATAATTGCCTCAATGAAGAGGACTTTAGAAAGAATTGTTGTAGAATTGAAAATGGATTAGAATTGAAATATGCATAAAGTAAAGTGTATGAAAATTAAAATAACTTAGAAAGATAAATTACAGGGAAACATAAATGACAAAGAATGAAGGTTGTTTTGGAAAGGGACCCTTTATAGAGTCCTTTACATTAGTTATTTATAGACTCCTACGGATGCTAACAACCTTCCTATTTGTGTAGTTAAATAAAATAGAAAATAACTTGATACATTAATGCCCATCCGAAGACGCCATCTGTCTTCCTCTTCTTCACTCAAGAACCTTGATCCAAGCTTGCTTTGGTATTATTCCTATCAAACAGTCCTATTTGATATAAAACTCGTTAGGAATGCTTATCAATTTCCTATTAAACCGTACCACTCAAGAGTACACTTTTGATCTTTGATCAGAAAAATTCTATGTGTAATTGACTTCACCATCTAGTAACTTTTGATAGAGTCTTTGGAGTGGTTGATACATTTATATCCCTTAAAGCTAATCTTGCTCTTAAGGATCACCTTCTCGTGTCATGTGTCATTATAGCTAGTCCTTATCCCTGTTACTTTGATATTTTATCTTATCACATATGTTTATCCAAAAATGATATCTTTGTTTTCTAGCAAGCCTTCTTCTACTAGTGTGCTCCCACATTCATGTTCAAATAATTATACCAAGATGCCTATTCTCATATTTTCACATGTACAAATAACATACTGCCATAGCTTTATAATATTCCCGTGTGTTGTAAGAACCATGACCATTTTTGGTTAATTTTCTTTTTATTTCATTTAAAGACATATAAATGATTTAAATGATTATATATGTGTCTTAAATATGAAATACATGTCTGGAGACTTGTATAAGTGTCTAGGGAAGTTTTGGGAGCGTTTGACAAAAAATGAGTTTTTCAGGTCGAGTTTAGTGGACTCAAAAAATTCAAAAGTGTTAGAATGACACCAAATTTTGAGGTTACTTAAATAAAATATTTGATGAGCTATGGAGTTGATTTTGGGTCCATAGAAGTTACCGAAAGTGAAAACGAAACCCGAGAAGATTTGGTAAGTGACTAGTGGCATTGTTGTAAATATGAGAGGCTAAGTCTATAAATAGAAAGGAGGAGAATACAGAATTCATTTTCATTCTCCATCAGCTGAATTGAGAGAGTAATAGATATACATATATCTCTATATTCATATTTTTCCTTCTTCATTGGATTTGAAAGGCTTGGGGTGAGAATTAGAAAGCGTCGAAGAAGAGAGAGTTGGTCTATGCATCGAGGGCTCGAGTTTGATCTGTTCGAAATCGAATTTGGAGAAAGTTAATTTTAGTGAGTAATTTAGAAATTTTATTTGAAAGCTCTTCCAAATTGAGGTAGGGATGTCTAACCCATGAAATTCAGAGAATGTGTGAGTATATTGGTTATCTTTGGCAACCAATTGGTTATGTGGATATAATTAGATACATTTCAAGGTTAAAATATGCTAGATTATACTATTTAGTGAATTATCAATGTTAAATGATAAAATTACATGTTTATAATTGCTTTAGATGATAATGAAGTATGTTGAAGGTGAAATGTGAAAGAATTATGGGTATTCATGTGTATTTGTGAAGGTGACACTTATATGTTTGATAAATTATTTTAAAAGCATGTTTGAATGTGAAGCATGTTTAATTATCAATAAATATTATGTGAAATATGAAAAATGTGATACATGTCCAATATGAATGCATGTGAAGTTTATTTGGAAAATGTACAACCATGACAATTAGTATTACATTACTTTGAATTGTATGTGCACGTTTAGCATGAGCATGTGAAAATTCATCTTCATTCATTGGTATGGTGAGGGTGGTGAGCTCAATTGTGGAGTGCCCTCTTGACAAGTGGCAAGGTAATTCGGCTTGAACCCTTGTGGGGCAATCCGGGGAGGAACCCTGTGAAGTGATCCTATATGGAGCTCTAGACTAGATGGAAAAGGATACTCCCTAAAACGGGGTCATACGATGAGATAATTCAGTTTGGAGCTTTCGTTAGGTGGGATTGGGTGATCCGTAAAATTAGAACCCAATGGATGTGTGGAGAGTATGAGGAATTTATGCATATCATGTTGCATCATATATTACTTATGATATGGTTATGATATACGGATATTTGTTTAACATGATTAAATACAAATGTATGTTTATGTGATATTCACGAAACTTGCGAAATTGTGTTTTAGACATTCCTACTGAGTGTGTTGTAACTCATCTAACGAGTATTAGTTCTTTTTAGGAAATGAAAAGGAAGTGATGGAGTCTCCCAAGCCGTGAGTTGGCGTGGAGTGAATCGGTTTCATTTAAAAACTCTTAATGCTTTATTTGAATATATGTCAGGATTGTGGACTATATGCATGTAGTGAACATGTATAAGATTTCTTATGTTTCGAGAACATGTTATATTATGCTTTATGATTGCATATGTTTAAATATGATTTTGAGCATGGTGAATGCTAGATGATGTAAATGATGATTTTGCATTTATGTTCATTTTTATATGTATAAACTTGTCAGAATGGTTGATGAATTAGTAAAATGAGGAGTGTGTATGGTAAGAATGAGAACCAAAGTATGAGAATGGACACTTAGAAAATTCTACAGAGAAGTAGTGTTCAAGAGCTTTCGATCAATCGAAAAATTTGTTTCGATCAATCGAATTTTTTTAATTAATCGGCCAAGTATCAAAAATTGTTCTATGGAAGTGGTTCAATTCTAGAGGGATCTCGACAGTACTTCGATACAAGTTTGATCAAGCATAAGCTTTAATCAATCAAAATCTCAACTTTGATTAAATGAAGAGAGGACTTCGATTATATGATAATGTTTCAACTGATTTATGAGATGATAACTTAGACTATTGATCATTGTGTGGTTCCGATGAGGGAATGATGTATTGATAATGTTAAGGTTTTCACGACAGGTCATGGCCTAGGAATTGGGGCGTGATAGCTTGGTATCAATGATGATATCAAAGGGTGATAAATGGTATTTTGCTATGATTTTCTGGGTCGTGGGATGGCGATCAAGCGATCATGACACCTCACTACTCGGAGTTCAGAATTAAATCAGAGAAGTTTCGGTGGTTCAAATTTTGGGACGTGACATGTCACGCCCCCAAATTTAAATACAAAGAACTCTAGTCCAATACTTGAATTTGGTGTGTGACTTGAAGAAAAATAACGTCCATCTTACATACATTAATCCAATATTTACATATTACAATCAAAATATGATCATATAGATCATCCAATACAAAACTTCATCTGGAGACCTTTTCCCTCATCTTGAGCACATTTATGTACAACAAAAAAAAATTACATGCCAAAGAGATTTACATGTAAATGACCTCCACTGTCATGTACCGTGCCACCATTCACTCGGTACCTGAAAATAAAATAGGGTGAGCTCAACAAGCTCAGCAAGAACTGTAAAACAATATCATTGCTTAACAAATTGACCTTGCCTTAAATTCCTATATATAAGGGCACATACAACAATCTTTGTTGATTAGATTCACAAATTTTCTTATGATAATTAAACTCTAGTTCATTATCATATCCACAAATTTTTTCACACATGAGAACCATATTCTCAACAATTTCTTATTAAGCTAATCGTTTAGATTAACTTAAGATCAATAACCTCACATGAGCCTCGGGCTCCCCTCAAATAGATGGCATGCTTAGCCAACAAGTGGTGCACATCGCATAGTCCTAGACTAAGTAAGCTCTCACATGTGGCTGGGCTTGTACGTCTACTCACCCAGATGGTCCCGGATCACGTCCACACATTAAGGGCATGCTTCGCCCAATGGCCATAACAAAAGGGTAGTACATACCCCATAGGTAGGTCCCTGACCATACCTCAAAAATTCTTTAAGAATTTTATCTCATTTTCAAGATTTCAAGTTTTTAGGATTTACCAAATACTTTTAACATTTAATAAATTGAATCATTCTTTTAATGTGATCACTAATCACATTAATTAATCACTTTAGGATTTCACCACTTAAACCTTTTCTAAACTTAATTATTTTAGCATAATTAAGTATATTATGCCAAAATGTACCACTCAAAGATTTTTCAAAAATTTTAGAGCTTAAAGGATATTTATCCCAAATTTAGACTAAAAAATGAAACAAAGAAAACAAAACATTCTTATTCCAACATTCCATCGTTGATAATTTATTAAATGCTTTTTAAAATTTAATAAATTAAATGACCAATTTGTGTGCGTTCATTATGCTAAAAACATTGTTATTCGTGTTTTACTCCTTACACCCCACTATTCCTACATAAAAAGCTCTAATATGCATAAACATATAATTTTGGAAATCTTTACATAAATTATGGAGCATTAAAAATATTTTCTTCCAAGTTCTAATTTCAGCCCAAAAAGAAATTCTTTACATTTCTTTTAAATGACCTTGGGCATATTCTTAATTGTGGCCCAATCTAATGTCAAGCCACCATTTATCTCTTTTTAAATTATGCTGGGCCAATTCTTAATTTCGGCCCAATCTAGTTCACCAAGCCCAATTCACTTATCCATTCACTTTTACTAACTTCCACTCTTGGGTCAATCCATCCTCTAAGCCCAAACCATAAACATTTAAATTCAGCCCACACAAAGCAACTATGCAAGCTCAATCCACAATAAATTTGTGGAACATAAACCAATTTGTACACTTCACCAAAATGTATCAAACCCATCATAATCACCACCTCAACCGAGCCTGCTAAACCCACACTAAACATCCCACAATCATGGCTGTTCAAACAAGACCCACAAACTTGAGGCTTACCACCATGCCCCTGCCGAACCATCCTTGTTTGCTACCATTCCACCAACCTCCAAACAATACCTACCAATAGTAACATATAAATCTATTATATATGATCAATACATAATATAGCCTTCTTTGTGCACATCACCAAATATACAAACAAAATGTAAAAATCATGATTTATATACAATGAAATCAGGCTCATAAAATAAGCTTAACCAAATTCCATGGCCCATTTCAAACAAACCACCATCTTCTCCATAGCAGCACCCATGCTGCCACCCCCAAGCCATCCTATGAATCAGCCTAAACCAAACTACTAACCAACAACTAAACCCACAAGCTTCGACACCTAGAAGGATCACCTCAAAGACCCATATTCAAAAGTCTAATGCCATGCATATCAATCAACAATTAGAATACCAACTTATAAATATATATTAATCAAATCATCCATATATATATATATATATATATGCATAGACTCAAAATTATAAAGAGAGTTGTACATATTAGAAATAAGCAAGAGACAACAAGCTACATATCTAATAATAAAACCATAGTGACATACTAATTCATATATTCACCCATACTTAGTCCATGCAAGCAATCTGCTAACCCACACGAAAATAATATAGACTCAAAATTATAAAGAGAGTTGTACATATTAGAAATAAGCAAGAGACAACAAGCTACATATCTAATAATAAAACCATAGTCACATACTAATTCATATATTCACCCATATTTAGTCCATGCAAGCAATCTGCTAACCCACATGAAAATAATAGTCCACAACATTTGCATATAAACATATAATGTAACTATTCTATATAAAAACAAATTATACTTATAACTACGCAAAACCCCCATACTAACTCAACATAACATGTAACTCCTAACTCTCAAGATCCACATAATCTATTACCAAACAATACTTAATCCAGAATTTTTTTTTTTTTGTTAAAAATCTCATTCTTAAGTCAGTTTCAAATCAGAATTTTCTACCAATTTAAAACATAATTGTTTAGATATATAAATCTATATATAGAAGCATAAGGGCAAGATTTAACTTGCCTCAAGTGTGGGTTTTCCTTCTCTTCTTCTTTTCCTTTCTTCAACTTCTTCTTCTTCTCTTTCTTTTTCTTCTTCTTCTTCTTCCATGTCCTCTATTTGTCAACCATGCAAAAGCCTTATTTGTCACTTCCATTAGAAATCTATATTTTTTTAACCTCCAAAATTACATTACTAACCCCCACAACTCTAATTTTATCTTTGAATCCTAGAAGAATAAAAGCAAAAAGGAATCCTATTTTAAGGATGTTACATGACATGTGTCGTGTAATACCCCGCTCCACCTGATGGTATGATATTGTCCGCTTTTGGCCTAAGCCCGCACGGTTTTGTTTTTAGGTTTTACCCCAAAAGGTCTCATATTATTTGGAGAGAACACACTGCATATAAGCACATCCCCTTCTCCACACTCAGGCGATGTGGGATTGAACACCCTGTAGCCTGCCAGGGTGGTAGCTCAGTCCAGTGTCTTTTCTTGTACCCACCCATAAGGGTGACTACAATCCACCCTACGGGTGACTACAATCCACCCCCTATGAGGCCCAACGTCCTCGTTGGCACACTTTTGGCTGGGTTTAGGCTCTAATACAAACTGTAATATCCCGCTTCACCTGATGGTATGATATTGTTCGCTTTGGGCCTAAGCACGCGCGATTTTGTTCTTGAATTTTACCCCAAAATGCCTCATACTATTTGGAAAGAATACACTACATATAAGCACGTCCCCTTTCCCACACTTAAGCGATGTGGGATTGACTACCCTGTAGCTTGCCAATGTGGTATCTCAGTCCAGTGTCTTTTCTTGCACCTGCCCACATCACACCCTCCCACAAGGGTCACTACAATCCACCCCGCAGGTGACTACATGTCGCCTTTTTATTTATCCCGGTCACTGCCAAGGTGGCTACCACGTGACATGCCACTTTTTGTTTTGAAGACAATAATTTCATTTTTTTTTCTTTTTTTTTATATATTTATAAATGGATAAATATTCTTTTATGAATGGACAATTTATATAACCACATTGAGGGATATCAAACTTTTATTTATTGAAGAATAAAGTTTCTCAAATTGGATATACATACATATATCATACACATATAAAATTATATGGAGGATTTTAATAACAGTTATAGAAGATTTTAATTAAATTTAGAAATTTATTTTTAACTAGGTTTTACTAGTACAAATACTATTTTGGCATCGAAATATTCAACTAGAAAGTCTAATTCAGCATGGTGTTGACTTTTCACAAATCAGAAGGCTCAATCCTGAAATACTGAGCACACTTTTGTTTGGATTTTGCTAGCTTATGAAATATTTTATTCACTCGGAGACATATCCTCTCGCTATCCCAAGATAAAAAGATTAGTTTTATTGATTTATTTAGAACAGTGGTGTAGGACTTTGTAGGTGTCAAGTCATCCTTGCCAAATAGGATATTGAAAAATCAAATAAATATTGGCCAGCGTGATAGGCATGTGACCTTGTGGAAAGTCAAAACCAAGACTTATTGACCCACCAGATCACCAAGCTCTGAGAATCCCTTTAAGCAATACAAAAAAACCACCCAAGCCTCGAGATCACCTCTCGAGCATTGCTACAAGGCCTAACACCATGTCAGGCCATCTATAAGTCTCGAGAACACCCCTCGAGCACTACTAAAAGCCATGACACCATGTCAGGCCATTTAAACCTCGAGATCACCCCTTGAGCACTACTACAAGCCCTGACACTATGTCAGGCCATCTAAGCCTCGAGATTACCCCTCGAACACCACTACAAGCCCTGACACTATGTCAGGCCATCTAAGCCTTGAGATTACCTCTCGAACACCACCACAAGCCTTGATACCATGTCAGTCCATCTCAGCGTCTAGATTACCTCTCGAGCACCATTATAAGCCCTAACATCACGTCAGGCCTTCTAAGCCTCGAAATCACCTCTCGAGTGCCACTACAAGCCCTGACACCATGTCAGGCTATCTAAGCCTCGAGATCACCTCTCGAGCACCGTTATAAGCCCTACACCATGTCAGGCCTCCTAAGTCTCGAGATCACCTCTTAAGCATCATTACATGCCCTGACACCGGTCATGTCAAGTCATCTAAGCCTCAAACGCCATCAAGTGTCGAGCGAAATATGGTAAGATCTCCTGACACTGATGTAACTAATCTTTTTGGAATACTTAAAAGGAATTTGGATTCGAGGATGAGAAGTAGAGAAAGCCTAACACAACTAATGGGCCTAGTGAGTGGGATACTGAACACATGTTGTGACCCTCACGATCACCATTAATACAATGTTAAATCATTAATGCTCTCAACCACCGCCGTTGTGGTATAGCCGAATACATTTAATAGGCATAAGAGCTCACACGCCACCCCCACCTAAGGATGCGGTGGTGTGAGAGACTTGACCCTTACGCATTTAGGAAATCATTACCTAAACATGTTAGGTATTGGGTGATATACTCTCTGGATCCCTCATTGTATTGAATACATCAATTATTACTTGCAATACTATTTTTGGATAAAGAACCCATACAGACTTCTACTTCTGAGCACTGAAAAATAGTTTCTGAACCGTTTATACAGATGTTCCTTAATAAAGGCCAAATTAAACCCCAAAAGACATTTGATTAATACAGGGGCAGTAGTCTGGTTTGATGTTAATTCTGCTTATAGTTAACATATATATATATATATATATATATAGACCACAGTCGAGCAGTCCTGTCCATGCAATCCCATTTTATACGCATGCATGCTTCTGCGTAAGTAGAGTGAGTTACAAACAAAGATTTCATGAATGGCATAACAAATTATAATAATCTGATCTATCTATTCACTCATCAAAGACAAATCAATGACAATGAACAATAAGAGAACATGTACTGTGAAGAAAATACCACAGTTTGATACCATATTTACATTTTTTCTGCTCGTGCTTTTTTATGCTTAATTAGCACGAAAGCCTCTCTCTAAGGAGGCAGCAGAGCTGTAATTACAGATTAATCTCTGGGATCGAACTCAAACTACAAGCTAAAATTAAGTGAGTGTATGTGCTACACTTTTAGACTAGAAAAAGTGTAAAAGGTATGAGAAAGTTATCAGAATTGCACCATTTAGTAGCCTGGGACCAACGGTGGAGGTGGTGATGCATATCTCGCGCCAATGGTTGGTGGAAGAACGAATGACTCTTCACTTGGTGTCTGTGGAGGTGAAAGAGATGGCAAAGGTGGTGGCGGCGAGTTTCTTGGGGTTGGTGGAGGTGAAGAAACTGGTGGCGGAGGAGGCGAAGAAACTGGTGGCGGTGGAGAGTGCACCGGAGGTGGAGGTGAGAAGACTGGTGGTGGTGGAGAGTGGACAGGTGGTGGTGGTGGTGGTGGTGAGTGACCTGGTGGTGGAGGAGAGTGGACAGGAGGTGGTGGTGGAGGAGAGTGGACAGGAGGTGGTGGTGAGTGAACTGGTGGTGGGGGAGAGTGGACAGGAGGTGGTGGTGAGTGAACTGGTGGTGGAGGACAGTGGACAGGTGGTGGTGGTGAGTGAGCTGGTGGTGGAGGAGAGTGGACAGGAGGTGTTGGAGAGTAGACAGGAGGTGATGGTGAGTGAACAGGTGGTGGAGGAGAATTGACTGGTGGTGGAGGAGAGCTGACAGGAGGTGGTGGAGGTGAGTAGACAGGTGGTGGAGAGTAGACAGGAGGTGGTGGTGAGTGAACAGGTGGTGGAGGAGAATTGACTGGTGGTGGAGGAGAGCTGACAGGAGGTGGTGGAGGTGAGTAGACAGGTGGTGGAGGTGATTGGACTGGTGGTGGAGGTGAGAGGACAGGGGGTGGTGGAGGAGACTGGACAGGGGGTGGTGGAGAGAGGAGTGGTGGTGGTGGAACAGATTTCTTTGGTGGTGCAGGAGATGGTTTTGGTATTGAAGGTGTGGTGTGAGGTGAGTAGACAGGTGATGGAGGAGAACGAACAGGTGGTGGAGGTGAGTGGACAGGAGGTGGTGGTGACTGCACAGGTGGTGGAGGAGAGCAGACTGGAGGTGGTGGTGGAGAGAGGACTGGTGGTGGTAGAACAGATTTCTTTGGTGGTGCAGGAGATGGTTTTGGTATTGAAGGTGTGGTGTGAGGTGGTGGCAGTGTCTTTTCAACTGGACTTGGATCAACTGGTGAAGAATGTCCACCAGCACACTTGGACTTGCCACAATCAACAGGCTTACTCAACACAGGAACACATGCTCCTTGTGACTTTTGTTTGGGACGATCAGGCAAGCAATTGTCTGTGTAATCCATCGCAATCTCTTTCCTAGATTGTGGCTTGCATGCTAAGGCATCACCATTGAAATAGTTACTCGAGTATGTGAAGTTCTTCAAGCTTGGCAGGCTGCAAATGCTATCAGGAACAACCCCTGTCAGGTTGTTGTTGGAAATATCCAAATGCTCAATCTGTTTAAGCCCACTGAAGCTCTTAGGCAAGATACCGGTGAACGAGTTAGATGCGGCTGCAAAGACCGTCACGTTCCCCAGCAACCCTATCTCGGATGGTAAGCATCCTGAAAGCTTATTGTTCATTAGGACAATTTCATTCAATGTTTTTGCCATTTTACCAATACTTGTTGGAATGCAGCCACTAAATCTGTTATTGGCCAACACTATGACTGAGACCGGAGAGTTTCCTAGGGTTTCAGGAATGTTGGATGTGAATCGGTTGTCGTTCAAGAACAATGCATCAAGATTCTGATTGAAGAGCTCATCAGGCAACTTTCCCTCAAAGTTATTGAACCTAAGATCAAGGTACTTGAGATTAGGCATTGATAGGACAACAGTTGGGAAAGGTCCAACGAAACGGTTGTTACTAACATCGAACTCAATCACAAGCTTATACCTACAGAAGGTCTTTGGGATGATCCCACAAAAGCGATTAGAATTGACGTGGAAAAAGGCAATGTCGGACAATAGGCCTAATTCGAGTGGGAGGTACCCGGCAATGTCACCATGGTTGAGATCAATGCCGATAACAACGTCTAGTTTGGGGTCATCAAGAGCATGTGCACAAAAGACGCCTTTGTATTTGCAAACATCGGCTCCTTCCCAACTGCTAGTAAACTTTGATGGGTCGGAATATATAGCCTTCTTCCAAGCTTGAAGCGCAATGTAGGCGCTTTTGAGCCTGGGATTGGCAAAAGTGATATTGAATTCGAGCTTGTATTCATTGTCTAGCAATTCACCATTCTCACCAAGAGCTAAGAGCTGGTGACGAGCAATGGAGGAAGCTTCTGCATCAGATAGAGCGAAAGAGAATGAAGAGAGAGAAGAGAAGAAGAGGAGAGAGAGTAAGAAGAGGCAGCCTGAGGCCTGCATGTTGGTAGAGATTGGAATGCCAGACCACCTTGGAGCCCCAAGACTGCTTATAAGAGTTTTAAGGGACAGGAGATATTGATGAGTGGAGTTGGGAGAGTTTGTTGTAATGTGGGGAAGCCAAGTAATTAAGCTAGTAGGCCATTTCAGAGGCCCTGCAAAAATCTCTCTAGATATAACAACATTTGGTTATGCATTTCTAGGCACCACAAAATGTAACCATTTCCTAGATTTGGAGATGGCTTAAATTAGGGGATACTATCTGCCTTATAATGGAGTCCTGTAATATTTTGGCTTTATTCTCTAAATTTTCACTCAATCTTTATAAACCGCCAAACAACCAAGTCAAACTTCCACAACTGAACCGTCCATAGTGCATTTAGCTAAAGTGAAATTTATAATAAGAGGTGCAAATTCGCACCCTTATTCATTGAATTGAGAGGCTGCCAGAGCATTCTCAATCCAACGACTGAGTAGGCGAGTTCATAGTTACAACACCGTCTCTAACAAGACTTGCTCCTTTAAGTGATGACAGCTCCAACAAAATCAACCTAGATCAATCAGCCTCAATAAATTAAGAGAGAATTTAATTGTTGGTGTGCAAAAGGAATACAAAATGGAAGGGGCACATGAATGCTCTGCCTCCCTGTGTCACAAGTACCATGGGTATTTATCCTGGCATAGATCTTTGACAACTATCATCCTCGGTGCCATTCTGTTATTGTAACACGTGTCCATTCTATTATTCCTTCTGGTTAGCCCATGGCACCCCTTGGAACCCTCACGGATCACTTTCGTGACCCTCGCGAGTTCCCCCCAAGTAACCCTCACTTGTGCTCCAAGCTAACGTGACACCATAACCGTACAGGCCATGGCATAGCGCACATTCATGCCAATAGTTTGGAAACCATCATGATCCTTTCAGAGAACATCACGACATGTCACTCACCCTTTTTGAAAAGCGAAACCAGAGGAAGGCTCACGTCGTGCTTTCACAAAGAGTACAACCCATAATTGCGAGCTATAACATAGATAACTATCTCGGCAATACATTTCCCAATCAATCTGTGTGACTGATTTGGCAAAGGTACTCTCGAGTTATCTCACTATAGTCGGTGCCATCGTTATAGCCATGTCATCGTCAATTGTACTCTCATGTAACTTGGGACATGCCGAGAGTCTCCTTCGATTCTTCTTCCCTCCACAGATAGGAGTCATCTTGGAAAACTAAGACATGCCCGCCAAGGAGAACCCAACCCTTTAGAGGTTCTCCTTGAACCCTGTATCCTTGCGAGGACTTGTTACTCGTGAGGTTTCCTTTACAGACAGTATCATAAAACATTCTTATCTAACCCTGCTTGTTATTTGTAAGAAATTTTTTTTAGCACCACACCATGACGAGAGTTTCAAAAAAGACAAAATGCTCAAAATATAAATGGAAGTAGTTCATTTGCAAACACAACTTTTAATATTTTTGTCAATTTTCATATTCAACATTAGAATTGGAATCCAATCAGGGTGATTCTAATGTGATTCAATAATTTGATTAAGCAATACAACCAAAACTGAAAAAGTAAAACAAGGCAAAGATGAATCTACTAATAATGGAATATCCAAGTTCATAACCAATCTAATCTGAAAAAATATTTCATAAAATAAAAATAGAAAGTAGATATACTTTTATGCAGCAAAATTAATCACATTTGTGATATAAACTTATTATTTAGTTAGATTGATTCCATAATTAAGAAATTTTAGTAGAATTTTTATGTAATGTGTGTTGATATTGAAGCATCTAATTGATCAACATATCTAAAATGAGATTTAGCAAATTTGAATTGGTATTGGTGATCTATTGCCATTTCTACTTAAATTCTTGTGTTAACTTGGATATAAGGAAGGAAAAATTAGATTTTTATGATCAAATCTAAACAAAATTGATCTTTAAGTGATCATAAAATCTAGGAAAGATGAATAGTGACCAAATTAAAAAGTTAAATGCTAGTAAGTGACTTTATTCCATAAATACCCATCTTAAAAAAAATCATTTTATTATAAAAACTAAAAATTACTTATCTTTCGGATCACCTGTCCCAATTTCTATTCTTCATTTTCTTTTGCCCCCACCCCCCACTCCCCCACCCCCTTTCGACCCTCTTTCTCTCTACAACTTTCTATGTATGTATGTAATTATGTATGTATGTATATATGTATGTATGTATGTATGTAATTATGTATGTATGTATGTATGTATGTTGAACTATCCTGGTAAGAACAATTCACGGTCACATGTGTATGTTTAACTATCCTGGCAAGAACAATTCACACACACACACATATATATACACTAGTTTAAAGCACGTGCGATGCACATTGATTAAAAATAAATTAAATTTTATTATAATATCTAAAATATTCAAAACTATTATAATACATCTAAACACATTAATTAAAACACCTAATGTAATACCCCGCTCCAACACATGGTATAATATTATCTGCTTTGGGCCTAAACCCGCACGGTTTTGCTCTTCGGTCTTACCCCAAAAGACCTCATATCATTTGAAGAAAACATACTACATATAAGCACATCCTCTTTTTCACACCCAGGAGATGTGGGATTGAGCACCCTGTACCCTTTCAGTGTGGTAGCTCAACCCAGGCCCAACATCCTCGTCGGTACACTTCCGGCTGGGTTCAGGTTCTGATACCAACTGTAATACCTCGCTCCAACACATGGTATGATATTATCCGCTTAGGGCTTAAGTCCACACGGTTTTGCTCTTGGGTCTTACCCCAAAAGGCCTCGTACAATTTGAAGATAACATACTACATATAAGCACATCTCATTTTCTACATCCAGACGATGTGGGATTGAGCAACCTGTACCCTGTCAGTTTGGTAGCTCAGCCCAGTGTCTATCTCGCACCCGCCCACACACACCAGTCCATAAGGGTTACTACACCCAAAACTATTTTCATTCTGTAACATTGGTAAAAAATAAAATTATAATTCTTATTTTTATAGCTTTTCTAATTATATTTATTCTTTCTCTCACACTTCATTCCTAACAAACTATCTTTTTATTTTTAAAATTCAAAAAAATAAAAATATATATATTATAATTCTTATATATTGATATTTTTTCTAATTCTATTTACTCTCTCACTAACTTCATTCCTCACACATAACCATTATCAATTATATATCTCTAACTGCATTATGCATATAAAATCCAATCGTGTTTTGTTAGAATTAATATTTCGAGTTAGGCACAAAAAATTTACACCAAATACCCAAATAAATTTATATTATAGGATAAATAATCTCAATATTGTATGATAAGTTACCTTTGAATGTATTGATTGACAAATGTGTAACTGTGATAATATGTCTTTCGTTTATTAGCTTCATTATTAAATTTTCTTCATTCTTAGCAAGATCGTCCCACAATGTTAAAGTACTTGAACTGTTGTAAAAATAATTAATTCAATAATTTATAATGGTAATTATGAGTATTTATGTAGTGTTGAAATGATGTACCTCATAGCCATTATAATGATGTCTCACAATTTAGATGTCCCTCTATTGTTCTTCTTAGCTATGTTGAATGCATGATATGCTTCAATAACGATTCTCAAAGCATCTAGCTAGCGAGAGTAAAAATTAAACTTGTAGATTTATATATAAGAGAAAGTATATATAAGGAGAGTAAACAGTTAAAAGAAAACAAACCTATAATTTTTTTTTCATCAATGTACCTGTTCAAGTCCTTGAAGTCCACAAAATTATATTTTATTTTTTCTAAACTTACAACTTCAAGCTCCTCTCATATGAATTTTATTTTAGTTAATAATTCTATAAGTTTTACCGTATAGCTTTAATTTATATTAGTATATTATTTCACCATCATAATAATAAAAGGTCAAAGATATATATATATATATACACAGACACTATTACTAAAAGTACAAAGAGGTTCAAAAGTTTCAGTAAATTTTTTATTTTTATAATGCATTATTATTTTTAATTTATTATAATATATTTATTCTAATAAATACATAGAAACATAATCTTTCCATAAATCTTAAACAAGTGTTCTTTTCTAATTTTATTTATAATTTGTCTCACACATTATCTCTAACAAAAACTCTTCCTATTTTAGAAAAAATAAAAATAACAATATAATTCATACTTTTATATATTTTCTAATTCTATTTATTCTTTCTCTTACACTTCATTCCTAACACAAAATATTCCTATTTTTAAAATTTAAATAATTTGATTAGAAAAATTAATTTACGGAGTTTCAAATCATTTAATTTAATTAGAATTCTTTTTTTTTTTCTTAAATGTCTAAAGAAATTCAAATCCATTTAGAGTGGCTTAATTAGGTTAGAATTCCAATTTCTTTCGCACTTGATCCCTAACACAAATTATTCCTATTTCAAAAGAAATAAAAATAAAATTATAATTCTTAATTTTTATAACTTTTCTAATTCTATTTATTATTTCTCTCACATTTCATCCCTAACACACCATCTTTTTATTTTTAAAATTCAAAAAAATTAAAATATATATATTATAATTCTTATATATTGATATTTTTTTCTAATTCTATTTATTCTTTTACTAACTTCATTCCTAACTCATACTCCTAAAATATAATATTATTTAAATAAGTCTTTTTTTTTTCTATTTCTGTTTCTTCAATCTCTTACTTCATCCCTAACACAAACTCCTAAAATATAATATTATTTATTACACAACCATTATTAATTGTATATCTCCAAGTACATTATGCATATAAAATCCAATCATGTTTTGTTAGAATTAATATTCTAAGCTAGGCACAAAAAATCTACCCCAA
This sequence comes from Cornus controversa, assembly GCA_026545225.1. Classification (NCBI taxonomy): domain Eukaryota; kingdom Viridiplantae; phylum Streptophyta; class Magnoliopsida; order Cornales; family Cornaceae; genus Cornus; species Cornus controversa. The sequence continues at coordinate 23,780,675 of CM048851.1, read as the reverse complement.
ATATGACTATATTATAGGCTGATTATTTATTATTAAATTTTTGTCTGATTTATTAATAAGATATTCAATTCTATAACATGACTCATTATAGACGTAATTTTTTATTAGTAATTTTGATTTCAAAAGCTAATAGCAAATAATGATTAGGAAAAAAAAGGCAAAGAAAAGAACTCACGTGTAAGTCGAGACAAAATCGAATCGAATGGTTTTTGATGAAATCCGAGAGGAAGCTGAGAGTCGTGTTGATGAGAGCCAAGAGGAATATAGGAGCGGTAATTCTTATATATTGATATTTTTTCTAATTCTAATTATTCTCTCACTAACTTCATTCCTAACACATACTCCTAAAATATAATATTATTTAAATAACAATTTTTTTTTCTAATTCTATTTCTTCACTCTCTAACTTCATCCCTAATGCAAACTCCTAAAATAAAATATTATTTATTACATAGCTATTATCAATTATATATCTCTAAGTACAAAAAAATCTACTGAGAGTCATGTTGATAAGAGCGGAGAGGAAGAATGAAGAGTTGTAGCTGAGAGGAAGAGTGATTTTAGGTGTTTAGGGTTTTGCGAGTTATAATTATATTTTTAAAAATTTAGAAATAAAAAGAAAGGGTTTTGCTTGGGAAAGGATTTTGCTTGGGTAATTCTAATTTTTCTAATTTAAAAATAAAAAGGAAAGGTTTTGCTTGGGTAATTCTATTTTTTTAATTTCAAAATAAAAAAGTAAAGGATTTTGCTTGAGTAATTCTATTTTTTTAATTTAAAAATAAAAAAATAGTGTACTGAAACTAAAAAACCCCTTTGTACTTCTAATAGTAGTATAGATATGTATGTATGTATGTTTGTTTGTTTGTTTGTTGAATTATCTCGGCAAGAGCAATTCACTGTCACATATGTATGTTGAACTATCTCGAACTATCCCGGCAAGAAAAATTCACTGTCACATATGTGTGTATGTAATTTTGGCCACTAATATAGTCTCAAGAGAATGGAATGTTGATTGAGTATCAGATTGGCCACTGTCTTGGTTTGGAATTTGAGGGTTGTAACTGAGCATATCATCAATTGAATTGCTTGATATTTTGGAGATGAATGTGAAGTATGTTCAATTCTGGCCATATGATCCCAAAGCCAAATCACATTTTTTACTTGGATTCCAAAATTATATCCTTTTACTTTTATTTCTAAGATGGGTATTTATGGAATAAATCATCAATTTGTCACTTACTGGCATTTAACTTTTAAATTTGGTTGTTATTCATCTTTTTTGTACTTTATGGTCATTAAAGAGTAATTTTGTTTAGATTTGGTCACTAAAAGATACTTTTTCGTATAACAAATATATTTGGGTTGATGACTTTAGCCTGATAAATTTGGTTACCCTTTGTCTGCTTAGATAAAAGAGTACAGACAAAATAAGGTGTCTACACAGAGCTTTCTCCAAAATAAATGCAAACTCCACATCCTCCATTGTACTTGGGAATGATCTAATCCATCGAGCATCTTATTCTCAACATTGAAAAAGAAAAGGTAATGGAAACATTAACTTCCTCTACAAAATGGCTTTAGCACCGATAGTTTATGATATCTGGATAGAGCGTTCATATCTCAATCTTTATAGGCTTCTTTGGTTCTTCAACTAATCTTTGACTTAATCAGAGGCAAGCTAAAGATGGATAAATTTAACACTTCATGATCTAATTGTATCATCTTTGAATGGGTGATGTGGTCAACAAGTATCAACTTGTTAAAAACACTTTTCCATAATAAAATCACTCGCAATAGAACGAATCCTTGTAGCATAGGGCTATATAGAGGGTGTCGAACCATAAGAACCGCGTTGATTAAGTTGTTATGTTGTTAAGATTTCTTCCAGTTTGATTCGAAGAAGGAAGTTTTGTTTGATGTTTGCTAATTCTAAGATGTAGAATTTAAAGACATGAAATAAATTTAAATCTTCAAGAGAAAGGCTAGGGAGTTGAATTCAGCACTAACCTCATAACAATGATCAGTTGTATCTACTATAAGAAAATTCGATATATATACAACTATGATTCATGTGGTTACAAGCTCACAATGATATTATCAAGATGATACATACAATCAATAGCTAAGCATAAATCATCTTCAGTTGGCATAAATCGTCCACCTAATTACATTAAACTAGGGTACAATATGACTTGTCTTCCCTGAGTATGGTCTATCAATCAAGGTAAAATGCTTTCTAATTAAGACAAGATAGGAATTCCGTCAAGATTAAATATAAACATGAAGATCAATCACAAATGTACTACAAATGTGATTCTCAGGGTTATACAACTATTGTATATATATAGAACTTTCCCCAAAATATAAATACAATCAAACCATCGTTGCTTAGCTAGGACTATATCACTCTCGTAAGAAGAAAGATAGTTACTAATGGATAAAGTAGAAGCCTCCACTAATGAAGAAGACTCCATCTCCATGGACTCTGAAATTCCGCTATCTTTTTCTCCTTTTTGGCTTCAAGACCCCACAACTATGGTGAGCTCTCCAAACCCTAGTTTCTCTCTCTATCTATTTCCTCCATTCAGCAAAAGATCATCTCTCCCTTATATAACCAAAATCAATCCATAAAAATGAACCATAAAACCTTGCCAAAAGTGTGGTGCATCCCCCCCTAAAAAGAGTGATTCTTCTAATTTAGGTCACACACTTCACAACAATTTTTCCAGGCTATCCACATTGTGCTCAAGTGCACTTAAGATTGCACTCGAGCACATTCAATAAGGTTCAAAGAACCAAATCTATTTTTCTTAAAGTGCAATAGGATCGAGCTCTTTCTACAGAAGTCCATCATGCACGTGGGCTTAAGTGTTGACTTGGCTCATCACTTCTATCATCTTTTAAGCTCAAAATGGCCAATTCACTCTTTTTGTTGAAAGGCTTTGACCACCACTCTCGCCTTGTATCTCTTGGAACCATCATGTTCCTCTTTGACTCGGAACACCCATTTGTTGTGTAGGCTGAGCCATTAATGGGCCGTTTCAGTGCCTGCCCACAAGTAAAGGGCTTCGAAGAGTCTAAAATATGATACTATATAGTGAATAAGGGTTTTGCAAAATAGCATTTATTCTAATGTTGATTCTGCTTCTTCAGATGCTTCATATGTGTCTTTACCCTTCGAATGGATATTCAAATTATGCAAATAATGTTGTGGAAGACCTATTCTTCATATGAGACTACTGGACCAGATGGATAAGGAGTCGACCTACATACAAGGTTGGCTTCATTGCTTAGAAGGGGTAGGCTACAAAAGGGTTCAGAGGGTGTTTTTTTTCCTATGGGCAACTTAGCTATCTCCCATGTTTTCTTAAAGATGATGGACTTCAACTCATCCATTCTTGGCTTGGATGGCTTTGGATCTTCATTATGAACTAGCCCAAAGATGTCGTCGCTCTTCTAGTTTCATGGAGGCATCATCGAAGGCCCAAAATCAATGAAATTGATTGAATTTATAGAGAAGGTCCTAAAAATGACACAAAAAAAAAACATAAAACCTCTAATGTAAATGCAATTAAGGAATTAACATATGCTACTTAAAGGGCATGAATATGCAACATTCAGTGGTTATTAATGGGATCTCCCTATCTTTGTAATTCACCCACCTCGAAGACCTCCTGACTGATCTAAAGTTCATGGCCTCCATCTTTTCTATGCATTACTGGAGCATATAGGGGCGGATTTACATGAACCCCCCCCCCCCCCCCCCAATATTTAATTTTGCCCTTCCAAAGTATAAAGAAACCTCAATTTAGATTCCTTTTTATCTTATGTTTGGAAGATGCCATTTGATAAAAAGTCAATATATATATCATTAGTATTTATATTTTTCGCAGAGATTATGAAATACTGTTAATTTATAAATAATTATGTATATCTTCTCAAATATATAAATGTATAATCACTTTTTATTATTATGAAATACTATAGTTTTTTTATATTATTTTTTATATTTATTTTTCATTATACAACTTCGATTTTATTTTCATGTTACTAAATCTACCACCCCCCAAACTAATGTTTCTGGGTCCACCCCTAGGAGCATATGACAAAGGTTTCATTTGGTCGGTTGGTCAGTTGGGGGGGGGGGGGGGTTGGGTGGGGCGCTAGTTTAAAAATATTAAATTTACTTATAAATAATTAAGTGCATTCAAAAATATATCTAGTAAATTTTTACACAGACATGTACAAAATGGACAAAAAATTTAACTATATTATACATTCTATATATCCAATGATTTTTCAATTTTCTATACAAAGAGGTTTTAAGTAGTTTCGATTTGAAATGAACTCGATATCATACAAATGGAATGGACTAATTTTAAATTCAGTGGTCTTAGACGATATTATAGTATTACTCAATTAATTTGAAAGCTACTCTTTTCTTTCGATTCACAAGGAATCAAATAACTTGACTTATATGGTAAGTAGATTCACCTTTTCGGGTATTTGGGTAGAGGTTTTATTAGGGGGTATATTTTGTTCAAAAATTGGGTATTTGGATGTGCTAAATGTTATATGGATTTTAATAGGCCAAATGTCTATGGGTTAAATTTTGTTGCAATTTGGCTTGGCTTTGTTGTTGGGTTTCACTTGCCTTTTCGGCCATCTGCAATTGGGTTTGTTTTGGATCTATCTTTGTAATGGGCTTGAGGCCTTGTTTGGGCTTCATGTCTTTTGTAACTAACGTGGCCACTGCACATTTCATACATATCCTATACAATATTATTTTATTTTATTTTTTGTCCTGACAAAAATAACTCACACTATACTTGGGAAAACACTCAAACTATCTACGTTTCACTTTGAAATGAGAATAATTATCATTGTGCCACAGGCCTCGGTTATACAACATCATTTTAAACTTTTGAAAAAGAAAAAATAGTTCATGCGAGGAATTTGAATTATTTCTCTTTCTATTTTCTTGGTGGGAAAGATATTGGAATTTATTTTGATTTATGATTTTGTTATTATGTGAGGACAATTTTGGCATCAATGTTGATGTGATAAATATATACTCAATGTCTCATTTTACTACATGATTATCAATTTTTCTTGTCGTTTTATGTTGGACATTCTAATAAGAATATACTTGTTATAACATTCATAGAGCACACAACAGGAGAGAAAACAACTTCGATCTTGTTTCTTTTCATTTGATATTCTAAAATATACTTTTTATCTCACAACAAAAAGTAAAAAGAAACAAAAAAAAATTTCATTTACCTAATTGTAGGTATAAAAATTAATTAACTAATTCTTGCTAATCAATTTGATGCACACACCCAATAAAGATTAAGAACACAATATTTTCAGAGATAAATTCAAGAGAGGATTATAGGATCCCTTTCGTTAATCTATCTTTGGATATTTATACAAGTTGGAATTTCAGTCCTTCTAGGACTACAATTCCCTTATTTGCAGTTATCTTTACTCTCAAGAATTTGAATTCCTTTTTGACTTTGGACTCTTATTTGGATTGGTCTATTTTAGCCTTTAATGGGGCGACTAGGCCCTTTACTTTTCTCAAATTAGGACTTTGGGATTTTTGCTGATACTTAGGCTCAAACCAACTTGGGCATGATCAGTTTTTGTACCAGTTTAGCCCATTGACTAAGTGAGAATTTTATCCCTACACATTGCCCCCAATTCATTTTCAGTTGTGAGTTTCATCATAATCAAGGAAATTTGTATAGGTTTTATAATGATTTTATCACTTATATCGATGTTTCTCATTTAATGATGAGGTACTAGCAACAACACTGAGCACGTAAGTGATTTTTTTACGTTACCCTTTGCATTTTGTCTTGATACTTGTTATTTTCAGCCACAAACCTTCTACAACTGATTGGCTTCTTCTTTTAGATTTATTTTCTCTTGATCTTCTTAGTAACGATTTGTCTTATCTGGTTAGTCTCTTTATTTCTGTCTATATCTTTTTCTTTTTTACGATGTCTTCTAGTAGTAGCGATTGTACTCTCTCTAACAATCAAGAAGTTGCTATGTCTAATTCCTCTCTCCCAGTAGTAGAGACTGTCTAAACTTCTGTTGTTGCCTGGAAGCAGTCACATTTGATCAGAGTGTGGTTACTGCTTTGGTAACTAGGTAGTTAGTTGATGTAGAAAGAATTATAGAAGAATGTCGTATCCCTAGCGACGTCATAATTGAGGGTTAGCCCTTATATTATGATTACAGTACCAGGGAAGGAGTCAAGAAAGGCGAAGTCTTTTTCTCGGCTTCTCATTTGAAGACTTTCATATTTCCTCTTCATTCTTTCTATAGTTTCGTTCTTTTCAAACTAAAACTTGCACTACTTTAGTTAAACCCTAACTTTTTTCAAATCATCTTATGTTTACTTTCTCTGAACTGGGTATATAATCTAGACCTGACCCTAAACGATCTCTTATTCTGCTACTCCCTCCATCATGTTAGTTCTGAGGATAACCGCTACCATCTGTTCCCCAATAAGGACAGAAAAATTTATTTTGATACTTCTTTTCCCGATAAGTTATGAAAAGAGAAACTTGTGTTAGTGAAAGGGGCTTAAAATGTTAGGGCTGCTCAAAGCTTTCCTATTCCTAGTGCCTTCGGAGATGCTGTGATTCCTCCCTTTAAATTATCTGACAAGTTTTTGCGTATAAATTATAGGAAGTTCTTGGTTTAATATTCTCTTTTTTTCATAACCTGATTTTGCTCTTTTTTTTTTCTTTGCAATTGAACATATCGAATTTCTAAGGGAGAAGGTTTGGAGCATTCGTCCCTCCGTGAAGAGGTATCTGTCTCGTCATCAGCTTCAAGCTATCACTTACTTTGCTTCGGTTGACTCTTCCTGTCTGTATCCCGCTTTGGATTCAAAAAAATGGATATGCCAGAGCCCAAGACAAGGAGGGGATCTGTTGGTTCAATTGAGCCAAAGCCTAAGGACGCTGAGGGGAGGTCTAAGGCCAAATAGGATAGGAACAAATTTTTTGCCCTTAATTATTCTCAGAAGAGGGTTTCTTTTGGTGTTGTTTCCTTGCCTAAGCGCTAAAAACTTATGGTGGATGCCATGAAGGGCCAGAGTAACTTTTCTTTCGCTCTGACTCTTTTTGATCCTGCTAGTAGCACAGTTGATGAGCCATTCATTGGCTTGACCGATCGGTGGGCCCAGACTTGAAGAAGTATGATGGTTTATTTTTTTTACGGTGGGGCAGTGTGCTGCCCTAAATCGTTAAGTGATAGGGGCTCTTGCCATGAGCTCCGCTAACAAGGATGAGCTCATTGCCAATGTGCTTATCCATATTATGGAAGTTTGTCTCATCATATCCTCTGTGTATTTCTTTATTTATTTTTTCCTATGCTACTATTTTGACTTTTTGTGTTGTATTGTGCTACAGAGTGCATATATGACATTTTCTCTCTACAAGGCTCTGGAGGTCAAACGTTTGAACGGATGTAAGGCCAAAAGTCTTAAGGAAAAGATGAAGTTGTTGACCAAGTCCCTTGCTGAAAAGAAAAAGGCTCTTGGTTACTTTGAGTGGAAGGCCTTGGAAGCCGAAGAGAAGGCTACTGAGCTTGAGGCAATGCTACAGATCTGCAAGTCTGGGGGACTTGAGATGTACCAGCGGTTTCTGAAGATCCCAGCTCCGAAGCTTGCTGATAGCTTTCGTTATGGCTTCAACCAATGAGGGAAACCTGAAATCGAACAAGACTATGTAGATCCTGATGTTTAACGTTGATCAAACCATTGACCCATCTGGTAAATATGGCATTCCTGTGGTTGGCGAAGTCGAACGCAAGTTCGCTGACTTCTTTAAGAGTCCGTGCTCAGCTCCTCTCCCTTCTTCTTCGGTGGTTGCTCCTTCTGTTTCCACCCTTCCTGACCCGATCACTCCAAAAATACCAGTCCCTCCTAAGAAGGGAACTCCAATCGTTGACTCATTTGATCAGGATTTCAACAAGGAGGATGAGGCGGCTTCCCAGGGTTGACCCTTGTAGCTTTTATTTTCTTTTGCCTTTTGTTATACTCAGAAGTAGTTTTTTCTCTCTTTTTTTTTCTTTTGAGGGATACTTGTACCTTGTCCTTTGTAACTGTCATTTTGATCAATGCAAAAAAATCTTTTATACTTCTTCTCTTCCAAACTCATCCTCTAATTTAGTTCAAAATTTCTGCACTTGATAGCAACTTAATCTGACGATTGCCTTGGCAGGTTGGGCTTTAATCCCTTTATTAGACTAGAAACCCTTTTCTTATTTTAGTAGTGTAGACGATCAACATTCGACACTTGATGTCTTTTCCCTTCTTTATTCAGAGAATTCAGCAGGAGACTAATCCAAGCGATTAACTTGATATGACAGTTGCTTGTTTTTGTATATTGATTTGACCGAACCTATGGCCATTCTCTTTTGTGATTGATCGGTTGTTCAGGCTGAGCTTAAATAAGCGATTCGTCATTTAAGACTTTAGCTTAATTTGGGCCTATGACCTTTTTTGTTTAATAAGCGATCGGTCGTTCAGACCTTAGCTTCAATAAGTGATTGGTCATTTAAGACCTTAGCTTGATTCGGGCCTATGACCTTTTTTATTTAATAAGTGATCGGTCATTCAGGCCTTAGCTTTGATAAGCGATCGGTCATTTAAGACCTTAGCTTGATTTGGACCTATGACCCTTTTATTTAATAAGTGATCGATCGATCAGACCTTATCTTTGATAAGCAATTAGTCATTTAAGACCTTAGCTTGATTTGGGCCTATGACCCCTTTTATTTAATAAGCGATCAATCATTCAGACTTTAGCTTTGATAAGCGATCGATCGTTTAAGACCTTAACTTGATTTGGGCTTATGACATCTTTTATTTAATAAGCGATCAATATTCAGACCTTAGCTTTAATAAGCAACAAGTCGTTTAAGACCTTAGTTTGATTTGGGCCTATGTCTTCTTTTATTTAATAAGCGATCTGTCGTTCAAACCTTAGCTTTGATAAGAGATCGGTCATTTAAAACCTTAACTTTATTTGGGCCTACAACCTCTTTTATTAATTGTGAAGGTTGGTAACTGTTTTGCAAATTCAAAAGGAGAGCAAGAGCATGTTACTACGCATATTCCCCTTCACGGTAACATGTTCTTGCTACGACTTTAAGGCCACCCATTTTCCTTTATATACGACAGAAAATAGGGACTTTTATTTGGGGACTGTGCCCACTGTATATTTTTTATCACGATAATAGATCGCAACTAACTCTCATCATTTTTTAGGTCGATTTCTAAATAAGGTGCATCCCTTTCTTTAGAAAAAATAAGGTTGTTTTGTCAGAGTTCAAACTCTACATTCTGACGTGTTTGAGTTTTAAACATATAACTTTCCCAAAGACTTTTTAGGGGTGAAAATTCTATTTTATTTTCTTTGCAGAATCAGCAAATAGTTGTTTCAAGTGACTAAATACCTTTGCATGAAAGGTAAAAAGAGGGCAAGGCATTGTCGCTATGCATTAGCTCTTGCACAGCAACTATGCATTGCCATAACTATAGAGTTTCCATTATATTCTTTATTTAGTATAGAGTACAGAATTTTTCATTTGATGTGGGACCAAGTCCTTTCTCTTTTGACAGAGAAGTACTTTTTTTAAAAGATGCACTTTTATTGTAAAATTCTTCTATTCTCTTGAGAGTTAAAAGATACACTGCCAAAAAGGAATAATCTAATTTTAACATGCTGAAATTTAAACATAATACCTTTTTAAATGGGTTGCTTTCCAAGGCTTGGGAATTGCTTCTACATCGCTAACTTTGCAAAGTTTGTATGCACCTTTCCCAATCACTTCAGTGATTTTATATAGGCCTTCCCATTTTAGTGTGAATTTTTCAACATTTCGTTCCTTTGTATTGTCAGTGACTTTTCATAGCACCAGTTTCCAAGGCTGAATGCTCGATGTCTCACTTTCTTGTCATAAATATTCTTGATCATCCTCTGATAGGACGCAAGCCTTATATAAGCTGCCTCCCTCTTTTCTTCCAGGAGATCCAGATTTTGTTTAAGTAGTTGATTATTCTGCCCTCTTTCTAGTACCTCTGTTCTAATTGCTAAGGTAAACAGCTCGGTTAGTATCAATGCTTCAGATCCACAGGCCAGGCAGAATGGACTCTCACCAGTCGAACACCTAGGCGTCGTTCGGTAGGCCCAGAGAACTTTAGGTAGTTCCTTCAACCATTTGCCCTTACGAGTTTCTAGCTTTTCAGATACACTCAAAGATGGTCTTATTAGTTATTTTTGCTTGGCCATTCCCTATAGATATAATCTAGAGGAGAACTTTTGGTTGATCCCATATTTTTTGAAGAATTTTGCTATCGGCTGGTTGTCGAAGTTTGTGGCGTTGTCCATAATAATGGATTCTGGTAAACTGAACCGACAGATAATGTTGCTCTAGATAAACCTTTTTACTTCACGTGGGTGATTGTTGCGTACGCTTCTGCCTCGACCTATTTAGTAAAGTAATTTGTGGCTAGTAGGAGATACTTTTTGTTGTTAGCAGCCTTTGGGAAAGGTCCCACCAAATCCATCCCCCACTTTATGAATCACCAAGAATTGGCCATGGTGTTCAAATCTTCTGGGGGCTAATGGGGTATCTGGTGTGACATTAGCATTTATCACATTTTCTAGTGTGCTCTTCAGTGTCTCAAGCCATGTATGGCCAAAAGTATCCCTGGGTAAGGGATTTATAGTCTAGTGATTGTCCTCCTGAATAGTTTTCACATACACGTTTGTGAATTCTGGAAATAATTTATTTTGTTTCGGCAGGTGCCATACATCTCAGGTATGGTCCCGAGAATGATCTCTTGTACAGATGTTTGCCGATCATAGAATATATAAAAGAATTCATTCTGACTTTTCTTACCTCTTCTTTTGAATCTGGCAATACTCCATTGACAAGATAAGCCTTGATAGGATCCATCCAGCTAGGTTAGTTCTTTACGACCAGCACCTCTTTTTGGGCTTGGATGCAAGGTGTTTGCAAAGAGTCGATCGGCACTATTCTGATCAGGTTCGACTGAGCCACCAAGGCAGAACATGCTAGTCTATCAACTTCCAGGTTTAGGATTTTTGAAATTTGGGAAACGTTAACTTGGTCAAACTCTTTGAGCTTTCTGCCCACCAAGTCTTTGTAGGTTTCACTCGATCATCTTTTGGATAATAATTCTTAATAACCTATTTCACGATTAGTTAAGAATCAGTAAAAACTTATAAATTTTTTATCTGAAATATTTGTGTCAGTCTTAGTCCTGCTAATAGAGTCTCGTATTCGACTTCATTGTTTGATGTTGGAAACTCTAAATAGATTGCTTGCTATAAAGCAGTTTTGTCAAAAGTTCGGATTTCCACACCAATGCTCAATCTTGCCTGTGTTGATGATCCATCGATAAATTTTTTTCATTCGGGTTGAATTGAAACCTCTGATTTATCATCGCCTTCTGGCTCATACTCCGGCAAAAAATATGTAACTGTTTGCCCCTTTGTGGAGGTCCGAGGTTCTTAGGTTATGTCATAGACGCCCAACTCGATTGCCCATTTGGTGACTCTCTCCGACTAATCAGGCTTATGAAGAATCGCTCTGATCGGGAATTTGGTCAGGACAATGATTGGGTGAGCCTCAAAGTAGTGCCTAAGCTTCCTCTTTTCTTGGACTAGGGCCAATATAATCTTCTCCATATTTAAGTATCTCCGCTCTGCCTCAGTCATGGTTTTACTTGAGTAGAACATTAGGTATTGCTTTTTGCCAAGTTCTATGATCAAAACTGCACTGGTGGTTGTTCGAGATATTGTAAGGTATAAATATAAAGGTTCTACATCCTTAGGTGCTAAGAGTGTTGGCAATTGAATTAAGTACTGCTTGAGTTTTGCCAGGGTTTCGTTCTGTTCACTCCCCTACATATCTTTTCCTTTTGTCTTAATGGCATCGAAAAAAGGCTTGCACTTGTTAGAGAACCGAGAGATGAACCTATTCAGAGTGGCGAGGTCTTTTCCTGATCGTCTGGGTTCATTAGGATCTGATTGTATCTAAAGTACACATCAAGGAATGTCAGCCGCTCATATCCAGTTTTAGCGTTAACCATTCAATCGATCTTTGGCAAAAGGAAACTATCTTTAGGATAAGCCTTGTTCAGATTAGTAAAGTCTATACAGACCCGCCACTTGCCATTTTTTTCTAGATTGGACCACTACCACATTCAAGAGCCAATCCGAGAACTGGACTTCCCTGATGAAACCCGTTTTTAAGAGGCAATCTATCTCCACTGCAATGATCTAATTTTTTTTTGGAGCAAATAGCATTTGCTTTTGCTTCACAGGTGGGTAGCTTGGATTGACGTTGAGCGTGTAGCATAATATTGATGGATTTATACCAGGCACGTCTGTGTGATCCCAGGCTAAAACATTGACACTATATTTTAACAATTGTATTAACTATGTTTAGTTTCTCTGGCATAAAGAGGTCTCCAGATTTGTGGGACCTTTGCCAGGAACGATCTCTACCTCTTCGAGCGACTCCTTGGTCGACTTCTCTTTTTCTTGCTCTTGCGAAACGCCTTTTGGTAGAGAGTTCTGTAATTGCTATTTGGTCTACTCTTTTTACACCACCTTTCCTTTTAGTGTAAGAGCATAACATTTCTTAGTAGCCATTTGATCTCTCAAGATATCCATTGCATCCTTTCTTATTAGCGCTATACACCTCATTACCTAGTGGAGCGTCGAAGGGATTCATTGCATCCTGTGTATCGAACCTCTTTCCATTATTATTTTGTACGAAGATTTGAAATTGACAATGACGAAGGTCTCAGTCAAAGTTCTGGTTACTGCTGTTACTGGGAGCTCCACCACCCCTACCGAAGTTACTTGTTTGCCATTAAACCCTATCAGCGGCTCGATAGTAGGCTTAACACGTTCTAATTCTAGGCCCATTTGTTGGAAAGCCGATAATGTCAGAACATTGGCACTACTACCTTCATCCACCAATACTCTCTTTACTTCACAGTTGCAGACAATGAGGCTAATCACGAGTGGGTCCTTATACGACATTTGGATTCTGCTTATATCCTCATCTGTGAAAATGATCGGCATGCTGGTCGAAAGGTTATGCACTGAGTGGACTTCTCTGATCCTCTAGAATTTCTGTGCATTCCTGAGGTGTGATTACTTTTCAGACTCACTTTCTCAATCCAAGGCTGGTCGACCATGAATATCATTGATAACACAAACAGAAGCAAGGTTCTGCTGTTTATTCGCCTTTTGTTGAGATTGGTCAAAGGGTTTGGCTTGTTCTTCTCGAACGACATGCTCTGACAATCCACCCTTAGTGATTAGAGCCTCCACTTGTTGACTCAAGCTTCCGCACTCATTGGTGGTGTGGCCGAAGTTACTGTGGAGAGAACAATGTTTGTTCTTATCCCTCTGCTCTAGAGGTTTTCTGATGGTCGGTGGTGAGTGAAAGATTCCTTTGCTCTTATTTTCATAATAAAGTCTGGCTAGATACACCTTTAGAGGGGTAATCTTCTCCTCAACTTTCTGCTTTTTCACAATCTTTGATGCAGGCGAAGAAATAACCCAAGGTGGGTTAATTGCTGAACATTTGGGCTTGCTAGAAGATCCTGGACGTTTGGCTATATGGGCAGTACCCCCCTTTGATTCCTAGGGGGTTTCCTCAGATCTGCCATATCGTAAGTATTCCTTCTCGTGTCCACCATGATTGTAAGTTCTTCAAGTTTTGAATTGGAAAACAATCAAACGCTTCCCACAGAATGCGCCAAAGTTTAGGTACAAAAAATTGCTTAACTAATTCTTGCTAATCAATTTGATGCGCACACCCAATAAAGATTAAGAACACAATATTTTCAGAGATAAATTCAAGAGAGGATTCCAGGATCCTTTTCATTCATTTGTCTTTGGATATTTGTACAAGTTGGAATTTGAGTCTTTCTAGGACTACAATTTCCTTATTTGCAGCTATCTTTACTCTCAAAAATTTGAATTCCTTTTTGAATTTAGACTCTTATTTGGATTGGACTGTTTAAGTTTTTAAATGGGGCGACTAGGCCTTTTACTTTTCCCAAATTTGGCCCTTTGGAATTTCTGCTGATACTTGGGTTCAAACCGACTTGGATCTGATCTGTTTTTGTACCAGTTTAGTCCATTGGACTAAGTGAGAATTTTACTCCTACACTAACTTTATCCGAGTACTTTCTACAAACATTTTCCTTCAATATCAGTTAACATTAATCCAGATGCTATGATCTATCATCTTCAAAGGTGTTAAGGTTTCAGGATAATATTGTGTACATGTGAGTTTGCTTGAACTTTCGCGGGGGGGGGGGGTCTATATTGATATACAATTATAATTGTTAATTGAAAACAAAAGACTTTATAAGATTAGTTGATGAATGTAAAGTAACAAGAACCGGAAGCAGTAAAGCCTCAGGTCCTCAATTGCATAAATACATGCTGGTTCGATCAATCTCTAGTCGTGGGTCTAAAGCCTGAACTTTCAATCCATGCATGCTGCGTAATCATAGGGTCAATTCGAGAATTAGTCATTACCTGGACGCTTCATTCATTACATTATGCTTTTCTTTTGATTCTGTGGAAAGTAAAAAGTGCTAGACATTGACCGTGGAATTTTATTTGCCGCGAAAGATGATGTTCTGCATTTTATATATAACTAGTGTAGGTGCACGTGGAATCTCTATTTATATTAATGAAACATAATAAAAAATATATATTTTAAATAAAATTTAATACCTTCTTAAGTTTTTTTTTTTTTTTATCTTTGGACTTATATTGGATCAAATTCTAACAGAAAGAATAAATTTTATTAGAGGATCAGTTTAGTCTACAAGCAAGAAAATTAGGAACTTAATACCTTCTTAAGTTTCTTTTTCCTTTATCTTCGGACTGATCTTGCATTGGATCAAATTTTAGTGGAAAGAATAAATTTTCTTAAAAGATCAGGTTAATAATAATAAACTTTTTTTTTGAAAAAAAAATGTATATAAAATATCTTGTTAAATTAATAACTTATTAATTTATTCATAAATTAATATCTTATTTAATTAATAGAATTTATGTGGTCCCAATATTATTAATTTATAGAGGTTTTATTGTATGTGTGTGTGTATATAGATATATGTACATGTTAGTATTATCTTGTAGAAGCAAATCATGGAAGGCAAAGCAATAGCGGGGTTCTCAACCATGAATTTTGCAATAGATTTTAGTTATAAACTAATGCAATATTTGGAAGAAAAAAAGTGTAACATTATTTAAAATATTGGGAAAGTCATTAACGAATTAGTTTGCAACAATATTACACAATAAATTATCATTATATTTGAAAATTTCAATATAATCTAAATATACTTTAGTTTCTCCTATTAGAAATTTTTTAGCTCAAACAATTTTAAACAATTTAGAAATCATACCTTTAAAATAAAGCTTTAAAAATATAGTTCTTCAATTCAATAACCAATCCAATTAACACCTCTTTGAAATCAAAGAATATTGAAAAAAACATTTTTTCTTTTTTTTTCAAAAATCACCAATTTATGGGTCTTTTTTTGCTTACACAATTTCAAGAGAGAGATTAAGTTGGTAAATGAAATTATGATGTTTATAAAATTTGAATGGAGTAGAATACCTACATAACACAATTTTTGTCACTTATATATATATATATATATATATATATATATATATATATATATGTTCTAGGATAAAATCCTATAATATAAAATAAAATAAAAACTTGATTCATGCTAAAATTAAAAAATATTAATTGTGAGGGTAGTCATTGAAAAAATATTGCACTAAAGTAAAGTGATACCTTCAAAAACAAAATCAAGTAAAATAAATTTAAACAAACAAAAAAAAATCAATGAGAAAATACACATTTTAAAAAGTACTCCTAAAGCAATTTGGCTTGCATATTTTGAGGTTATATTGCAAAATTTTGTATTTATCAGTTACAATAGCACATTATAAAGTCGTACACAACATCTTCCTATTCAAACGTTGAAATAGACATTTTTAGTCATAATTATGAGTTTTAGAGTAATAGAAGAGACTAATTATTTATAGTAATTTGGTGTAGAATTGTATACAACTAATATATAATGAGTATAACTTGCATACACTATTTCGCAATATTAATGACAGTAATCAAATTATTCCCAACTATTTCAAAGAATATGAATTATTGTAATAAATCAATAAACCACAAACAATTTATACTGACACTAATCAAATTATTCTCAAATATTTCAAAGAATATAAATTGTTGTAATAAATCAATAAACCATAAACAACAAACAACCTATACCTCATTACTCAAAATCATTTTTGATTCATAGAACACGTTATAAACCAATCCACTTATTCATCAAAGAGCAGCCTTCACGATTATCACTCCATAAACCAGACAAAATTAAAAGAATAAAGTGAGATTAGTTTATTATTATTGGAACTCATAAAATAAAATCCATCCAACAAAAAAAATAAATATAACAAATTTACATAATCAAAGGTTAGAATAATTTACAAAACTTTATTGATTGGAAAGAAAATGCAAGAAAGAAAAAATGAGCAGAGAGAGTCTTAAAACAATTTTTCACATTGAATCTATTGTAATATACATCTAAATATGTCTTTCAATTGTTTACACTACCCAATTGTTTACGTCGATAAATTCTATTATCCTTAGGATTTTACCCCTAATTGTTTATTTTTGTGTCTCTATTTTAATAAATGAAGAGTTTATTAATGAAAGAGTTTTTATATAACTATAATAAAAGAGTTTACCATAAAAGAATTTTTATATCACTAAATGATTTGAAACACCTTCTTTAATAGTAGTATAGATATAGATATAGATATGGTCATATAGTAAGCAATTAGGAAGGCACAAATTTTAGGGATGCCATATCCGCACTCCCTTTCCTATGTTTCTAATCCATTTGAGAAGAAATGACATTTCTAACCTTAACTTCACTTGTGAATGATTATTATTTTTCAAATTATACAACTATCATTTCTGATATCTCCCTCTCTTCAATTTTTAATGTTTTCGGTCTCTTTTGATTGGATCAAAAAAAAAATACTCAAAAAATAGTTATCTCTTTCTCTTTTGACAAAACCCAAAAATAAGGTATCTAGGTTTAATAAATTATCTTGAGAGGACCGAAAAAAATAGTACAAAAAAAAAAATTATCTTTATTAAATAAATTAACTCTTTTGACAGGAATTGAAAAAAATCTATATAATATAGAAGCTTGGTATAATAAGGACAAAAGAGGCCATCTAATGGTCAAAAGTGGTTAAAAAATTAATTTTGTGGTCCAAAATGTCTTTTGTTATCGACGGTCTAAAATTACTTTATCTAATAGTCACAATTGTCAGTGCATGATAGTATCGTAGGCATGTGCATACACTATTTTATTAATATAGGACCCCAGAAAAAAGTATACTACGCTATATATATATATATATATATATATATATATCTGTAATAAATTATCTTTTGACAAGACAAAAAAATATATTCAAAAAAATGTTATCTCGGTTGAACATATTATCTCCTTTAGCTGGTTCGGAAAAAAAAGTATGATACGTTAAAAAAAAGGGACCCAAATATATTTTTTTATCTCTCTTAAATAAATTATCTCATTTGACAATATCAGAAAAAAAAAAAAAAAAGTATGGTATGCCAAAAAATAACCCAAAAAAAGATCTATTTGTTGAGTAAATTATCTCTTAATTTTGATGGGACAAAAAAAAAATAGAGTTCCCATTATTTCTTTTGACAGGACCCAAAAATATTTTTCATCTCTTTTGACAAGATAAATTAAATATATATATATATATATTGAAGAAAAAAATTCTCTTTTGGTCTGACTTCAAAAAAAAGTACTAAATAAATTAAAAAGAAGGTAAAAGTGTTAGAATTTATAGTACAAAGGATAATTATAGTATTATAAATTAAGGTATTATGCATTAATGACTTTAAGGTCTCTCTTATTATTTTATTTGAAAGAGAGAAAAATGGAGTGTAACGTTACAAAAATAGAGGACGAATATCGTCTCTCAAATTTTATTATATTGGGGTCCTAATTAATTTACTATTATCATGGAAGGACTAAGGCATTTTCCACAGGAGACTGGATTAAAGTATCATAATAGTGATTGAGAACTATTGGCCAGAAGTCCACTACTCTCAGTGAGATTACAAAAACACACACACACAGTATATATATATATCATGATAGTGATTGAGAAATATTGTCCAGAAGTCCACTACTCTCAGTGAGATTGTATGTATTGCCATAAAAAGAAGTTCAAGAAAGGACATCACCCACGAACACTTGCATTGCTGTTTCACCTAAAAAATTATAGTAATAATGAGGTATTGAACTTTTCTTGACCCACTAGTTTCATATGTGTAGATCTTGATGAACTTTTATTTTTTATTTTTTGTAAAGAAATTGAATTGAAATGATATTATGGGAAAAGTGGTTTAACAAACAAGATAAAGGCAAGCACCCGAAGCAAAATTCTCTCTGTTCAAAAGGGACTCGAATTGATTACTTTTTAATGGAGTTTCAAACCTCCACCCACCATTGAGAAAGGGAGTCTCATTTTAATGCAAGGACATTATGGAGAAATTATTAGATGATATTTGGTGCTTGAGTTCAAAATAAAACACATGTTCAAGTTTTTTTAAAATATCTTATTAAATAAAATATTTTTAAAAAATTGCACTTATATTGATTTAGAAGTCTTAATTAACAAAGTTGTATATTTTAAAAAAATTATTATTTTTTACTTTGGTTGAATTAAGCACAATAACTATGTATGTATTGAGAATTATTGTTTATGTCCAAAATGTTCTCTAAATTTTATTACAAAACACCAAATTATCCTTGTTAAAATCAAATAACTCATCTTTTCACTCACTCGTAATGTTGTTAAGCCTTAATGCACCATGTGTGTTTCACTTCTCACAGGCACATAATCATTGTAAATTTGTCCCATGATATAGAAAACCGAACCCATGGCAACAAACACCATGCTAGTTTCTAGTGTTTAGCGGATCTCCCACAAATCCAAATTTATTTTTACATGGTATATGGAGTGTATTCTCTCTCTCTCTCTCTCTCTCTCTCTCTCTCTCTCTATATATATATATATATATATATATATATTCAATTACATGTTCATACAAATAGTTTTGGGTCTTTCTAAAATTATTTGTTCATTGCACGCCCTTTACATAGGACTGTCAATTTAGCTCATCCCGTAGCTCCCACTTCGTTCCGTCTTTATTGGAACGAGTTTGGAATCATTATAATAGGATTAATGCTTCATTTGGTACGCAACAATAGAATGGAATGAATATTCCATTAAAGTGAGAATTGAATAAGAATGAGAATGGAATGGAATAATCATTCTCATTCTATTGTTTGGTTTCAAATATGAAATGATACAGGAATGGAATGATGATTACATTATTTTTGGTAACTAAATTTTTTTTTAATGTTTATTGAGAATGGAATGACCATTCCATAAGTTGAGTAATGTAATGAATTTTCATTCTTTTTTATTTTAAATGAATGACGCGGAATGATCATTCCCATTCTTATTTTTCTTACCAAACAAAGAAATGGATAAAAAAAAGGTAATATTGACATTCCATTCCATTCCATTGTTGCGTATCAAACGTAGCATAAGAGTGAATATAGGAAGAGAGTTTAAAACTCGTCAAGTACTGAATCCGACCCGATTACTAATAAATATTATTTTATAAGTTATAATTTTTCTTTTTCCTTTATCTCTTATGATAATTTTAAATTTTAGCAAAAAAATTGTTATTATAATTGTTATATATTTGACTATACTATTTTTTTTATATAAAATTTAATTTAAATTGTTTTACTTAATAAACATGTATATCGAAGCACTTTGAATCCATCTCAACTCCGATGCGGAACGGAATTGGATGAGTTTGAGAAATAATTTTTATTCGTGAGACGAGTTTAAAAAAGAGTTGCCTCTTTTTCGATTCCGCCCCCATGAATTGACATCCCTATCTTATTTATACTTTATAAACATAGTTTTTGGTCTTTCTTTATGCCATAGGATTATCTATTCAGTGCATAAGTTATGCATAATCTTAAAGTTTAGACAAATATTATCTCCCATCTAATGTAATCTTATAGTTTCTTCACAACCTATATACGAATTTGCATTTGATGGTATTGGCAATAATTATTCAAATGCACAATTTAATCTTAATATATATATATACTTACAACAAAGATTAGAAGAGAATTTCGAGAGAGAAGAGAACGAGTGATTTGAGTGAAAGTGAAGATCAAAGACAAATGCATTAAGACTTGGAAATCATTGGTGTTGATCATGCATAAGTGGAAAGAGGGACAACATATTCCTTGTTCATTGGAGTTATTTGATTTAGTAATTAGTAAGAGTTTTGGGACAACTTTGGACATGAAACAATTTTGAATAGTGATTTATGTAATTATTTTGTCTAATTCAACCATCGGAAAAGTGAATTTTTAAAAATACACGACATTGTTATTTATAACTCCGAACTCAGATTAGAGGGGATCACATGGCCCACTCTACCGTTTATCATTTATAATTATGTATTTTTCATTTATTAAATATTTATAGCCAAATAATTTTTCTCTAAAAAGTTTTAGTTTATCCTCTAAATTAATGATACTATCTATTATTTGGAAGAAAAAACTTGAATAATCTATATTACTTTTAAGCTTGCTATAATAAAGCAAAAAAGTCAATTTAATGGTAAAAAGTTGTTAAAAATTTAATTTTATGAGTCAAAATGTCTTTGTCTATCTACGATTTAAAATAATTTTATCTAACAGTTACGATTTTGAGTGCATGATAGTACCGTAAGCACGAACATACACTAATATTCTTATAAATTTAAATAGACTAGTTATTTAACAACTAAAACTTATTAATAGACAAAAAAAAAAAAATCCAATTGCTAATGAGATATTAAAAGTGTTTGAATGAGTAACAAAAAAATATTAGTTTTAAAAGACAAATCAATTTTTGGACAAAATTATAATTGCAAAAGTTTTGTTCTCATTTAAGAGAAATGTAAATACAAAATTGAAAGGTTTAAAATTTATGTGAAATAAAAAAATCTTAAAAGTAACTATTATTATCTAAGAAGCATGGACACGGACACGGGACACGGGTACGACACGATACGGACACGGCGACACGACAAATTTCAAAAAAACAGGACACGACACGGCGGGGATACGGCTATGAAATAATATATTAATATATATTCAACAAGTTAACCAATATCCACAATATCATAAATTTAACAATAAAAAAATAATAAATCACACAAATACTTCAATTTATTATCAAGTAATTAATGTATTTTCAAAAAGGATGTTCATTATATTGGCTTTTTTATTTTTTTTTGTTTCTAAATTTATTATTTAGGAATTTTATCTAACTATTTTTTATTTTTAAAATTTTTTATTTTAGAAAATACTATATTTATATAGAAAAGGGCATAATAGTCATATTAAATGATATATGTCATTATAGTTATTTCAAGGGGTCAATATGTCAATTTTTAGAAGATGAGGGGCTGAAATGCTAAAAAAAATAATTCAAATGGGTCTTTTTGTAACTTTGTAAAAGTTCAGGGGTTTTTTTACACTTTTAAAAATTACAAAATGTACCCCGCCGTGTCCCCCGCGTGTCCTTGCCGTGTCCCAGCCGTGTCCTAAAAAAAAAAATTCCAGGACACTTCTACGGAGTGTCCGACACGTGTCCGAGTGTCCGACACGGACACGACACCCCTATACGAAGTGTCCGTGCTTTCTAGATTATTATCGAATTTTATGGTACTTAAAACTCTCTAATATTTACAATAAAAAAAGAGCACTGATAATTCTTTACAGCAACTAACGTGACTGTAACATCTTAGCCGTCCAATTAAAGGCGTGTAATAAATAGCAGTAGTAATAGTAACGGTAAGGAGGGAGGGGGAGAGAGAGAGAGAGACAGAGACAGAGCGCATTCAATGCATTCATGTTTGGATCACCAGATTGCCAAGCGTAGTAAATGAAAAATTGATGGCTCTTTTCTACTCTAGTCGGGTGTTTAGAATGAGAGAGAGAGATACACACAGAGTGTTTGGTGAGAGTACTGAGTTGGGGGTAGTGAGAGAAATGAGGGGTTGTTGGAGCTAATTTCGCTGTTATTTCTTCCTCAGCTCTCTATTTGCAGTCATTTTCATGGTTTTAGTTCTTTCTTTCGATCTTTCTCTTCACATTCTTCGTCTCTTTTAGGTACTCCTCTTTTGGGGGTTTTCACTTCATCAATTGTCATTTTTTTCAACTTTTTCTTTTTCTCTATGCTGGTTTGGTTTGACAGTTTTTGGATCCTTTAGCTTTTCCTTTTTCCCTTTCTATTTTAATTGGTATTTTCTCGGGTTTATCTGGGTTTTCAAATGGGGTTGATTCTTGGTATCGTGTAAAATTCTTTTCATCTCTTGAATTTTTTTGAATGACTTTGACTTTGGGTCTTGTAACTTTGGTGTGGTTCAAACTTGGGTTCTGTTCAATTTCTGGTTTTACAATGTCTCTGTGTTGAATTTGAAATGAAACCCTCAATCATGGGCCCTTGAAGGATGCTAAAGCTAGGGTTTTTCTTCGCATTAAAGGTTTGGTCCAAATCAATATCCTGCTTTGGTTTTCTTTTCCTTTTCTCTTCTTTGATTTCTTGCAAAAGTTATACTGGTCTCAGTTGAAGATTCTCTGTTTATCTTTTTTCTGAATATTTCAGGTTTTAAAAGTAAAATGCTCTTCCTCAGTACAACTGAAGTTTGGAATGTCTCTCATTCTTCTTTGCTTTGGGTTGTACATGACATAGATAAAGACATTTTCAACTTCTAATTTGAACTAGTGCTGGCTCTTCTTTTTCTGGGTATTTGTCAAATTGAGAGAGAGAGAGAGAGAGCATTAGAAATCATGCATCTTTCGCTTTGGAAGCCCATATCACATTGTGCAGCTCTAATCACAGACAAGAAGAGCAAAAGGAGAGAGAGTAAGCGAAAGCCCTTGGTTTTACGGCAATTGCAGGAAAACAAGCTAAGGGAGGCTCTTGAAGAGGCATCTGAAGATGGGTCACTCGCAAAATCGCAAGAAATCGATTCTGAGGTGTCCAATCAAGAGAGGAACTTCGGGAAGTCGAGATCTCTTGCTAGGCTCAATGCCCAGAAGGAGTTCTTGCGTGCTACTGCGCTTGCTGCAGAAAGAACATTTTGCAGTGAAGAATCCATTCCTGACCTTCAAGATGCACTCTCTAAGTTCCTCACAATGTACCCAAAGTTCCAATCATCGGAGAAGATTGATCAGTTGAGATCAGGTGAATATGAGCACCTCTCGGATTCATCGGCCAAGGTATGTCTTGATTACTGTGGCTTTGGGCTGTTTTCTTACCTTCAAACTCTTCAGAATTGGGATTCATCAGCTTTTAGTTTGTCGGAAATAACTGCGAATTTGGGCAATCATGCCCTTTATGGGGGTGCAGAGAACGGTACTGTAGAACACTACATTAGAACTAGGATTATGGATTATTTGAACGTCCCTGAAAATGAGTATGGCCTTGTTTTCACTGTAAGTAGAGGTTCCGCATTTAAGTTGTTGGCTGAATCATACCCTTTTAAGACAAACAAGAGGCTGTTGACCATGTTTGATCATGAGAGTCAGTCTGTTAATTGGATGGCTCAGAGTGCCAAAGAGAAGGGTGCAAAGGTTTGTAGTGCCTGGTTCAAGTGGCCAACTTTGAAACTCTGCTCTAGAGAGCTGAGAAAGCAGATATCAAACAAGAAATGGAGGAAGAAGGATTCTGCTGCTGGGCTTTTTGTGTTTCCTGTTCAATCCAGAGTTACTGGGGCAAAATATTCTTACCAATGGATGGCGCTAGCTCAGCAGAACAATTGGCATGTATTGCTTGATGCTGGATCTTTGGGTCCCAAGGACATGGATTCACTAGGTCTGTCCCTCTTCCGGCCAGATTTTATTATTACATCATTTTATAGGGTATTTGGGTCTGACCCAACTGGGTTTGGTTGCCTTTTGATCAAGAAATCTGCCATGAAAACCCTTCAAAACCAGTGCGGTCGTACTGGTTCCGGAATGGTAAAGATTGTCCCAGTTTTCCCCGAGTACTTGGGTGATTCTCTGGATGATCTTGATGGACTTATAGGGATTGAAGATGATGCAGCCAATGGGAATGAAGAACTGATGCCTGAAAATCCTGGGGTATCTCAATTACCTGCTTTTTCAGGCGTGTTCACTTCCACCCAGGTCAGAACTGTCTTTGAGACAGAGATGGAGCAAGATAACAGCTCAGACAGGGATGGGGCAAGCACCATATTTGAGGAAGCTGAGAGTAATTCAGTAGGGGAAGTCATGAAAAGTCCAATTTTCAGCGAAGATGAGTCGTCAGATAACTCATACTGGATTGATTTAGGTCAGAGTCCTTATGGGTCTGATTCTGGCCAATTGGCCAAACAGAAATCTGACTTTCCATTACCACCATCATGGTTTTCTGGCAGGAGAAACAATAAACAACTATCCCCAAGAATTGTACCGAAGGTTTGTAAGAGCCCAATATATGATGACACAAGGGAAAACCTCAGACATGAAGATCTTGTATTGTCTTTTGATGCAGTCGTGTTATCAGTGTCACAGGAGCCGAACCGTGTTAAGGGGATTCCTGAAGAAGAACAGTTTTCAGAAACAGAATCAACTCCAGGAAATGGTACACATTTTGTGGATTCCCTGCATTGTGGAGAGATTCAAGAACAACTCGAAATTAGAGAAGAATCGGTGTGTCCTGGTTCCAATTTAAGTTCAACTTCAAATGGAATGATACTCAAGGACCATACTTCTGGCTTTTGGCATGATAATCTTGAGTGTGCCTCAACACGCTCAACCTCTAAAATTTGCCAAGAAAGAAAGGAAAGTGCTATACGGAGAGAGACAGAAGGAGAATTTAGACTGTTGGAAAGGAGGAAAAAGAACAGTTATGCTGACGGTAGGTTTTTTGGTTTGGAAGAGAATGCTCGAAATGGAAGCATGGGCCATAGAGTATCTTTTAGCTTGGAAGACTACCAGAAAGAAAGTTCAAAAAACTTCTTGGAACCTGGGGATGTATCTCTGACTAGCATTGATGATGATGATTACATGACTGATGGAGAATATAATGATGGGCAAGAGTGGTGTAGGAAGGTGCCTGAGATAATTTGTCGACATCTTGATCACATTAATATGTTGGGTCTCAACAAAACAACCCTTAGACTGAGGTATCTGATCAATTGGCTGGTCACCTCATTACTTCAGCTTCGGTTCCCCAGTTCAGCTGATGGCGTGGGAATGTCTCTTGTACAAGTATATGGCCCAAAGATCAAGTATGAAAGGGGTGCTGCTGTAGCTTTTAATGTGAGAGAGAGCATGGAAGGGGGGCTGATTCACCCTGAAGTTGTTCAGAAGTTGGCTGAGAAAAAGGGTATATCTCTTGGCATTGGTATCCTTAGTCACATACGGACAGTAGACAACCCAAAACAGCATCACGGGGCATTTGGTCTGGAAGATGTAGCTCTGTGCAAGCCAACAAATAATGGCCACCAGGATAGTAAAAGTGTTTTCTTTCGGGTTGAGGTTGTAACTGCATCACTAGGTTTTCTAACCAACTTTGAAGATGTTTACAAAATGTGGGCTTTTGTCGCAAAGTTTCTAAATCCATCATTTGTTGAAGAAGATCGATTATCCACAGTCCCAGAGGATTTGGAAACATAAATTTGGAGATTTGTATGGATTTTTTTGTTCATTTTGAAAGAATATGGACCCCTCTGCACCCTTCTGCAATCCCCACAACATGGACATCCTCAAGTCAGGGTTGATTCAAGGACTTTGATTTTGTGTGAGATGCTGATGTTAACAGAAGAGGCTGCAAAGGTATGATTTTTGTGAGGTCTGTTTCTTTTGCTCTCCTTTAGGAGCTTATCCTTGGGAGAGACGAATTTGTTAATTCTTGTTGTTGTTGTTTTATTTTTATTTTTTTTCATGAATGTATTCTTTAAATCCTATTCTCAGTTTAGAGTCTGGATTAAAACATTCATGAGAGAAGGAAGTTCTTTTGGAATTAAATACGTAGCTTCAGATTTTGTGTTTTTTTCTATTACCTCCATCATATACACCCTGCATTATAGGTTGTGTTTAAAGTTGATCACATTAGGTACCTGAATCTTAGTGTCGTTATTTCAACCAACAAATGAAGGTAAAAACCCTTTTTCCTTTGATTGCAATGATTCGAACCCATGATGATGCCCTCAGATTATTGTTTGTTTTTTTCAGATAGCAGAAGTGAAAAACATTTGTCAATTTTGTCTGGGAATGGGTAGCTTTTGTTGGTTGGTCCTATAGACAGAAATTGTTGTGTTGAGAGGAGGTTATTTTTGACTTCATTTTTGTCAGATAATGTGGGTTAGGCTGGTGGACCTTGACTTTGTCCATCCCTCATGGATAAATCTCTTTCAGATGAAGGACCATTCATACATCTAGAACAGAAATTTGCAAGTTGAATCCAATAGTTGTTTTACTGTGCCTTTTGTCCTGATTGTGTTTTGTTCCAAGGATTGGGATTGTTGAGAGCTGATTGATTCCTTTAATTGAAGTCATATCTCTCATGTGATTAATTGACTATACTATGCAGCATGGCACGTGATTTTCAGTGACAAATTCAAACTTTGTTATGTGTATAACCCCTAGCCAAAGATTTTCTCAAATTCAGGCTGTACATATGAAAAAATTTATTTATTTGGTTTGATTTGTCTGAATCACTAGTACACACACACACACACACACACATATATATATATATATATATATATATTGCCTAAAATTTTCAGGCTATATAGCTGCGTATATCCTATAAGCATGTGGGTGCATGTTCGAGTTTGAAAGTAATCACTTTGTGAATTTCAATGTTAAGTTTCTTCATAGTGTCTCTTGCCAAGCGTTGTTTATAATGACTAATTTTTTTCTTTTGGAACTTCCAAACCAGGCATTGTTGATCTGGTTTGATTTCACATTTTGCATAAGCCCTTAAATTTTCTGAGACATAGAACATGATGGTTTTGATGGCTAACAGATTTTAATTTTTTAATCCGCCACCAATCCATTAGCTAACGGATCGGATCGGATTCGTCCGGATCGGATTCGCAGATTCGCGGATTTTTTGTGCACCCCTAGTTTTGAACATGATGCTAGCAGATTAAAGGAAAAAATCATCCACTTTCTCCTCCTCCTCGTCAAAATTTGAATATCCCAAACCCAACCATAAAAATGATTGGTTAAGTATAATTCTTAGTTAAGTATATTACAAATAATAAATAAAAAATTCAAAAACTATACATAAAAATGATTTTTTTCTTTCTAAAATATACCTTTGATTGAACATGCAGAAAAGCTTCTCATACCGTGAGTTGTGTATTTGCAAGTTCAATCTACTGATTTCTGAATGTACAGGGACAAAAGGCAACTATTCTACTAATATATTCAAATGAATTGCATATCAACCCTTTAAACAATGTTAATTAACTTCGAAAATTTTAAAAAGAAAGGTGTAAATAGAACAAAGAAGTAAACTGAACTGCTATTTGAAATAACTTGTTTTATACAGTGAGATTTGAGGCCCAAAAAATTCGTATCGGGGGATCAACTATCCAACCATGATACAATAGCCCATGAATGGATTATGCCACTTGGGCCAGTTAACAAAAGAAGGAATAAACTCAAAGAGCATTTACCTAAACAAGGCTAAGCCCAAACCAGACCTAAGAGATACTTAAGCTCATTTTTGGCATTAAAATAGCCGTTAGAGTAACGGCTATATTCAAACCGGTGTATTCCAACCAAAGCTCCTCCACTTGGAGAAGAGATCAAATGCTCATCTGGCAGTCTTGGCGGTGGCCTGATGAAGAACAGCGGCAAATCCCAATCTCGACGGGCACGCTGAGCAGCCAAACCATTTCTGAAGGTAAGAGGAAGGAGTCTCTCCCTAATTGAAGTTCTGATCTTCCTCAAATGGTGGGCTACCTATAGGATTAGGTCATTCCAGGATCAAATGTTTCGATGAAAATAGGCCATTTGGAGAAGGGTTCCAATAGAAAGAGTCAGGGCGTTGCCTTGGT
The DNA here is from genome assembly GCA_026545225.1 of Cornus controversa. NCBI lineage: Eukaryota > Viridiplantae > Streptophyta > Magnoliopsida > Cornales > Cornaceae > Cornus > Cornus controversa. Next base: position 23,752,322 of record CM048851.1, on the reverse strand, counting down.
CGAGGCATGGGCTGAATTTCTCGAATGCCATTTGAGTTTCTTTGGGAATTTCAGCTCCCACAAGCAATTACCTGTGAAAATTTAGGTGTCTCAAGGTTATCATCTAGATAGATGCCATATCAGGCATAGAGCTTGTGCACTCTACTGGGTTAAGCTTGTCCACATTTTCGTCACAGGGCTGCAAAAGGTTACTGGCAATTCATATGTAAAAATTGTTATCATAACAAAATCATAAGTGGTGCTGGACTAGTGGATGTGTTGGGCTTCTTTATATACCATACTTCACTTTCTTGATAATCCCCAAGCTCAGTTTCTTGATCATCCCCAAGCACAGCAAAGATTGGTTGGAGTAAAATTTGGGCTCTAGTTGATGATTCAATAAGTTTATTTTACTCTACATGAAGTAGGACGAGGTATATGACCGGCCATATGAAGAACCAAAACACCACTTTCGCTGGAGTTCTAGAAGGGGGGTCCTGTATATGTTGATGGCTTGACATCAATGAAGCTGAAGAACTCTGGGTTTTGAAATTTTGATTGGGTGGGAGCATTAAGAGTGCACAAGGAAGGCAACAGGGATTACTTTCAATTACAACTGACACAGTAAGAGACAGTATTAACCGATAGGCCTTCGAAAAAAAGTTCCCATAGTAAGTCTAACAGATGGCATTGAAAAATAAGTTCCCCGAGTACCATGGGTCGGTTAAAACCAAAATTTCCATAAACTATATAATGACTATTCATCTATGATATTTAATTTTTGCAGCATAAGAATACCTCAATTCCATGATTTTCCATATACTAAACCAATCTAGTATTAGAGCTTGTAATATAATAAATCCAAGTTCCAACAGGGAAAGCTACAGAATTTCAGTAAGAACCACTACAGAGCATATATATAAACTCGTAAAAATAAAAATAGTGTCAGAAGTCCTAAAGCATACTTCATTTCCCTCGAGTGTGAAGTTGGTGCGACCCAAATGCAAGGATTAGTCCTCATGCCATACGGCCCATACAGACCCACATCATTTCTTAGTCATAAAACTGTTCCCCAGTGTCATCCTTCATGCCATACACAGCCACATCATTGCACCCATTTGGATTCTTGAAATAATATTCTGCACTATCATCTGTAATGTAAACCCATGTTGTTTGCACTCCGGATTCTCCACAGTCGGAAGACAAATCGATTGATTATACCCAAAAATAATGTTTGGCTGCACAAGCACGCTTGCTTTTCTCAATAAACACGGAAAAGTTTATTTTCAGTTCACGCTGTCAATTTACTAACACCCACTTGAAATAGAAACTACTTACTAGACTAGGTTTATAAAAGTGACGAGTTTGGTGGAAAGCTCTTAGGAGAGAAAGCTAAGTATGTCCGACTAATCTCACCCACTTCTTCTTCTCCTCGTCAAATTTGAATATCCCGAACCCAACTGTTCCATAAGATTTCACATCCCCATTATCATTCTCATCTCTCTTCACAACCCTACAAATTTTATTTTTAAAAGCTCCAAGTAGGTTTATATGGAATTTCATCTGTTGGTTCGATGATTGTAGTCTCTGTTGGAGCATCAAAATTCGAAAGGTCCCAAACTAGAAGTGCACCCCAATCGGTGATCACATAGAATTGGACCTTAAAGTACATAACATCCTCACAAGCTCCATGGATTCTTGGCAAATTAGTCCACTTTTCACTACCGGGCTTGCAAAAGGCCAGTGACCATAAGTATGTGATCACAGACATCACAATGAAGTTATCGCTTTCGCCGCCTTCTCAAATAAAAATTGAATACGGATGAGAGTCGTGAGAAACAGTGGGGTTGTTTTGCGACGACCAGTGATCGGAACTCTGTTATATCCTGAATTCAAATAAAATTTTGCTTTCATAACTTTTGGATCTAAATGTAATTTTAGGGTCTTGTGGGTTAAGAAAGTAACTTATGTTTGAAAAAAAAAAAAAAATTGCGATGCAAAGCTGTTGGGTCACTTTGTTGGTGTCATTGTGCATGTTTTAATTCTGACATGTGGGAGCCTCTTGATCTTGACCAGCCCAAAAGTATATCATAGAAAAATTAAAGAAAAAACAAAAAGAAGAAAGAGTGAGAGAAAGAAAGAAAGAGAGGAGAAGAAAATGACTTACCCACAAAAAGACAAGTTAATTCTTACTCTTATACCTCTATATCTATATATATATATATATATATATATATATTGACACACATAGAGGTAAATGCCTTAAATTAATGTTAAATTTTGAGGTAAAATAGAAGAAAGTATGAAATCTAATTAAAATTTTGAGAATTTGTTATAATTGTGTGAATAGATTTTTTAGATTTGAAAGTTAAGAGTTTGCATGTTCTAATAGATTAATTTTGGGACTTTGTGTATATATATGTGAGTTTGTTGTGATTATGAACATATAAGTTGGTTTGTTTATATTCATATATCCTTAAATTTGGTCTGCTTAATTGATTTCAATTTATGTGATTAGAAGTAGATACATAGTTATATGGCTATTAGTATGTATATATATACCATTGTTTGGTTTCTCAACCGTATTCATGTATGTATATTTATATATGTATGTATATTAACATTGAATGTGTATGCATGCATGTGTCAAAAGGTTAATATATGCTTATATATATAGAGTTGGCGTAGATACATACATACATATATATATATATATATATATATATATATTGGCAATAAATGAGTATATAGAGTTATATACTTGAATTGTGAATTTGAAAGCATATGACTTAGTTTGGCAATTCTGTTTAGGTCTATAGAGTTATGTACTTGAATTGTGAATTTGAAATCATGTGGATTAGTTTAACAATTTATTTGGATCTATAAAGTTATAGATTTGAGTTGTGAATTTGAAATCTTGTGAGTTAGTTTAGAATCTATTTGGGCCTATAAAGTTATAGACTTGAATTATGAATTTGAAAACATGTGAGGTTAGTTTAGCAATTCTGTTTGGGCCTATAGAGTTATATACTTGACTTATGAATTTGAATACAATGTGGTTGCTAATTGTTTAAAATTAAAAAAAATGGAGAAAAATGCTTTTAATGCTCTAAAAATTTAGAAAAATTCTAGAGTGATTTATCTCGGCATAATAAACTTAATTATGCTAAAATAATTAAATTTAGAAAATATTTAAGTGGTGAATCTCGAATTGATAAATTAATGTGATTAGTGATCACATTAAAGGATGATTTGATTTATTAAATGTTAAAAGTATTTGGTAAATCTTAAAAGTTTGAAATTATGGAAATGAGATAAAATTATAAAAGATGAAAAACTTGGTCTAAATTGGAGAGGTAGTTTGGGATTAACTTTTTTAAAAGATTTCTTTAGGGATTGTCAAGGATCTACCTATTGGGAGTGCACTACCCTTTTGTTAGGGCCATTAGGCGAAGCGTGCCTTTATTGTGTGGACATGGTCTAGGACTATCTGGGTAAGTAGAAGTACAAGCTCAGCCACATATGCGATCTTCGATAGTCCGGGACTATGCGATGCGCACCACTTGTTAGCTAAGCATGCCATTTATTTTAGAAGAGCCCGGGGCTCATGTGAGATAAATAATGTTTAAGTTAATCTAGATGATTAGCTTAATAAAGAATTATTGAGAATATGGTTCATATGTGAAAAAGATTGTGGATATGATGATTAACTAAAGTTTAATTATCATAAGAAATTGTGAATCTAAACAAAAAATTGTTATACGAGTTCTTATATATATATAGGAATTTAAGGCAAGGTCAATTTGTTGAGTAATGATAGTGTTTAACAGTTTTTTTCTGAGCTTGTGATTTCACCCCATTTTATTTTTAGGTACCCAGTGATGGAGGCATGGTACAGAACGATATAGACCATTTACATGTAAATCCTTTTGGTATATAATTATTTTTGTTGTACATACTCGATACCCAAGATGTGGGATGAGGTTTCCATATAATGTTTTTGTAAAATTATTATGTTTTATTTTTAATGTAAATATTGGAAGTATGTATGTTTTGATGGATGTTGTATTTAAGTCTCGCACCAAATTCAAGTACTAGACTAGAGCTTCCGGTATTTAAACTTGGGGTGTGTGATAGTTTTGGTATCAGAGCCTAGGTTACAAGGTACCTAGCTAGTGGAACTGATATTTAAGATAGGAGTTGTATAAGTCGTATTGATTATCTTATCTACTTCCTTACCATGCTCCGGGTTTAGGTATGATTAATTGTTTGACTAACAATATTATTATCTTGTAATGGAAAATAGGATGTCAGGAGTTGGTAAAGGACGTGGTAGACAATGTGGACATGGTAACATTGGTCGTGGAAGAGGCGACCATGGAGTGGAATTGATGGATGGGGCAGTTTAAATGTAGAATCCAAATGTTCAAATGCCAAATCCAGATGTTCAAATTTCGAACCCAGATGTGGGACAGGGTCCAATCATTACCCTGGTTCAGCAAATAAAGAAATTGGGAGCAGTTGACTTCACAAATGCTACTGATCTACTGGATGCAGAAATGTGGATAGAGGACATGGAGAAGTACTTTGATATTATGGACTGCACAGATGTGCAGAAAAGAAGGATAACAATTTTTTGCTTATCTGACGATGCCCGACAGTGGTGGCAATCTGTGACTAGGAGTGTCGGGGATGTCACACACATGAACTAGGATGAGTTTAAGAACCAAATCTGTGACAAGTATTTTTCACATGCAATGAGGGATGGAATGGCAGCTGAGTTTATATACCTAGAGCAAGAAACTATGGCATTGACAGTGAGTCATTATGAGGCTAAATTTGTAGAACTCTCTCGATTTGTGTCTTATATGATTGTAGATGAAAAGAGTCAGGCTAGAAGATTTGCAGAGGGATTAGCTCCTAACATAAGGAGACTAATGATTAGTCAGGGGTTAAGTAGCTATGCAAAGGTTGTAGAGCATGCTATGAGGATCGAATAAGATAACCTTAAATTTCAACAAAAGAAGGAGCATAAGCCTGTAGAGAAATAAAAGGAAAAAAGTAACTTTAGCTCGCAGTAGAATCTGAGAAGGCAACAACAATAATAACCTCCAAAAGACATGCAAAGCCAAGTGGGACAAACAGATAGAAAAAATTGGCAAGCAGCAAAAAGATAAAGTTGGTGGAGGTAACCAGTCCACAGCTTTGGTACCAGTTGCTCCTCAAGACACTCAGCCTCACCAGTTCCATGGACAATGCTACAACTATCAAGAAAATGGACATATAGCTCACCACTGTGCCAAACCACATAAGGAAGGTCAGCAGAGGGACCAGACACCATAGTAGCATGGGAAACAAGGGTTTATGCTATCTACCCAGAAGTTGGGCAGGATGTTGCACCACCTATAGCAAGAGGTACATTAACTGTTTATGTTTATAGCAGTATAGCTAGAGTGTTATTTGATTCAGGTTCTTCGTATTTTATTTTCACTATCGTTGGTAAATACACTTAGATTGGAACCTGAAAGTATGAATGGTATTGTATCTATTGCAACTCCCTTTGGACACTTAACGACACTTGATAGGGTGTGTCATGTTTGTCCTATTAGGATTATTAAGATAGAACTTCCAGTTGACTTGATAGTATTGCAAATGAGGGAGTTTGATGCAATACTATGTATGGATTGGTTAGCGAGATATCATGCCCAGTTGGATTGTCAAGAAGAAGGATAGGTCACTATGTTTATGTATTGACTATCATGAGCTGAATAGGGTGACGATCAAGAACAAGTACCCTTTGCCACGTATCGATGATTTATTTGATCAACTCAAAAGGGCATAGTTGTTCTCTAAAATTGTTCTGAGGTCTGGATATCATCGGTTGAGAATTAAGGAGGAGGATATTCCTAAGACTGCCTTCAGGACTCGTTATGGCCTTTATGAATTCATAGTCATGCCTTTTGGGCTGACTAATGCGCCAACAACATTTACGGACATGATGAATAGAGTGTATAAATCTTACTTGGATCAGTTTGTCGTAGTTTTGTGGATAACATGTGATATGCTAGGTTATTAGCATGATTTATGTGACTATATAGGATATATAAAAGTTTACATTAAATGTCACATGGTATATGAGGGCATATCATTATCGCCTAGAGGTTCTAGTTTTTAAAATTTGGACCCTGTTTGGAGGAGCTTTTTGATTCCAAAAGTTCCTTCCATTTAAAAGACCTTTGAAAATGCCTTCAATAAAAGGAATTAAAAAAAAAATTTATTTGGTGGATGCATTTTTTGAAATTCCTTCCACAATTAATTTGACAAATTTATCCTTAATAATTACTCTCAATAGGCAAGTTTCTCGAAATAAAAGACGACAAAATTGTCAATAAAATTTGTTACTTAAAATAATTTTAGCTTCCTTTCAAAAGCAAGTTTTTATGGCTTCCTTTGAACAAACTTTTTAGGACTTCGATTTTCATTAGAAGTTCATTTTTCTTATTTCACCAAACACTAACATTTTTTTGAAAGGACTTTTTGGGTTTGGAAGTCCGTTTCAATCTCCTAGGAAGTTTCCCCAAACGGCCCATTGGTAAAGCAAACCAAAGGTTTGAATCTGGGTAGATTTATGATAGTTGAGATATACGAGTCCTGATAGACTCTAGTTGTAGGAGCCTAGGACTTGGAAAAATTTTGATATAGTGATTTTCATGTGAAAAATGAAGAATTGATTGTGATTACCAGTTTGATGGAACTGGAGGTGTGAGGACAAGGAAGACATGTTGTCGAGGTTGACCTAACGTGAAAAAATAGTCCGCCCGGACATTTTTCTTCGGTTAGTACTTCTCTTACAATGTATTAGGTCTAAGTAATTATAAAATTGATTCATTGGGTATTGACAAGTGAGAAAAGAACTATAGCCTAGGTAGTAAGTATTAGGGAAAGTATGATTTAGTGATTTGTTAGATCTTTATATTGTTTATATTGGGAAAGTGGCATATAGGTTAGCTTTACCTCCCAGTTTAGCAGCAGTTCATAATGTTTTTCATGTCTCCATGTTAAGAAAATATTTGAGAGTTGAGACTCAAGCCATTGACAGTAGAGAGGTGGAGTTACACCTTAATGTACACATGTTGAGACCCTTGCTTGCATTATGGATCGTATGATAAAGTAATTAAGGCGGACAGAGATACCACTTGTGAAGGTGCAGTGGAGTCATCATGACAAAAGAGAAGCTACATAGGAATTGGAGTCAAAGATGATAGAAAAATATCCACAGCTTTTCGAATAAGGTAAACAAATTTTGAAGACGAAGTTTCTTTTTAGGAGCGTAGAATGTAATATTCTGAATTCAAATAGAATTTTTGTTTTCATAATTTTTAGATCTAAATGTAATTTTAGGGTCTTGTGGGGTTAAGAAAGTAACTTATGTTTGAAAAAAAAATTTGTGATGCACAGCTATCGGGTTGCCTTGTAGGTGTCATTGTGCATGTTTTAATTCTGCCATGTGGGAGCCTCTTGACCTTGACCAACCCACTAAGTATATCATTGATATACATGTTTTGTAATAGAAAAATTAAAAGAAAAACAAAAAGAATACATGCTAGAGAACACTATAGCCTTGGCAGAACAAAGAAAGTGAGAGAAAGAGAGAAAAAGATAGAAGAAGAAGAAAGAGAAGAGGAGGAGAAGAGGACTCACCCATAAAAAGGCAAGTTGATTCTTTCTCTTATACCTATAAATATATTTATACATATATATATATATATATATATATATATGTATGTAGATGCCTTAAATTAATGTTAAATTCTGAGGTAAAATAAAGGCAAGTATGGAATCTAGTTGAAATTTTGAGGATTTGTTATAATTGTGTGAATAGATTTTTTAGATTTGGAAGTTAAGAGTTTGCATGTTCTCTTAGGTTAATTTTGGGAATTTGTGTATATATGTGAGTTTGTTGTGATTATGAACATATAAGTTGGTTTGTTTATATTCATATATCCTTAAATTTGGTCTGCTTAATTGATTTCAATTTAAGTGATTAGAAGTAGATATCATAGTTACATGACTATTAGTATGTATGTATATATATACCATTGTTTAGTTTCTCAACCATATTCATGTATGTATATTTATATATGTATGTATAATAACCTTGAATGTGCATGCATGCATATATATATACATATACATATGTCTTTGTTGGCATTAAATGAGTATATATAGTTATATACTTGAACTGTGAATTTGAAAGCATGTGGGTTAATTTAGCAATTCTGTTTGGGCCTATAGAGTTATGTACTTGAATTGTGAGTTTGAAAGCATGTGAGTTAGTTTAACAATCTGTTTGGGCCTATAAAGTTCTAGACTTGAATTGTGAATTTAAAAGAATGTGGGTTAGTTTAGCAATCGTTTTGGGCCTATAAAGTTATAGACTTGAATTGTGAATTTGAAAGCTTGTGGGTTAGTTTAGCAATTTGTTTGGGCCTATAAAGTTTATAGACTTGAGTTGTGAATTTAAAGCCATATGAATTCATTTAGCAATTCTATTTGGCCTATACAGTTATGTACTTGAATTGTGAATTTGAATACAATGTGATTGCTAATTGTCTAAATTAAAAAAATTGAAGAAAAATATTTTTAATGCTCTAAAAATTTAGAAAAGTTCTAGAGTAGTTTATCTCGGCATAATAAACTTAAGTATGCTAAAATAATTAAGTTTAGAAAAGATTTAAGTTTAGAAAAGATTTAAGTGGTGAATCCCGAATTGATAAATTAATGTGATTAGTGATCACATTAAAGGATGATTTGATTTATTAAATGTTAAAATTATTTGGTAAGTCTTAAAAGCTTGAAATTATGGAAATGAAATAAAATTATAAAAAATGAAAAGATTAGTCTAAATTGGATAAGTAGTATGGGACTAACTCTTTTAAAGGATTTCTTTAGGTATGATCAACGACCTACCTATTGTGAGTGCACTATCCTTTTGTTATGGTCATTGGGCAAAGAGTGCCCTTATTGTGTGAACACGGTCCAGAACCATCTAGGTAAGTAGACGTACAAGTCCAGCCATATGTGCGATTTTCGATAGTCCGGGACTATGCGATGCACAACACTTGTTAGCTAAGTATGCTATTTATTTGAGGGGAGCCAAGGGCTCATGTGAGATAAATAATGTCTAAGTTAATCTAGACGATTAGCTTAATAAAGAATTGTTGAGAATATGGTTCCTATGTGAAAGAGATTGTGGATATGATGATTAACTAAAGTTTAATTATCATAAGAAATTGTGAATCTAAACAAAAGAATGTTGTACGAGTTCTTATATATATAGGAATTTACTGAGCTTGTGATCTCACCCCATTTTATTTTCAGGTACCCGATGATGGAGGCACGGTACAGAACGATGGAGACCATCTACATTTAAATCCTTTTGGCATATAATTATTTCTGTTGTACATAGTCGATACCCAAGATGTGGGATGAGGTTTCCATATAATGTTTTTGGATAGATGATCTAGATGATTATCTTTTGTTTTTAATTTAAATATTGGAAGTATGTATGTTTTGATGGATATTGTATTTAAGTCTTGCACTAAATTCAAGTACTAGACGAGAGCTTCTGGTATTTAAATTTAGGGGGAGTGACAAACTCTGTGTAAACGCCGTCAAATCTAATGCAATCAAGAAGGTGGTCGAGCAGTTGAAAGATGATATCCCAGAGTGGCATAGGAAGTTCTGACCATATAGCTATTTTCGTTTGCCTTCTTGAAAATTCTCAAAGAAGGGGAAGTTTATAGAGAGAGAAAATAGAGATAATGAGAGGGAGTTTAGAGAGAGAAAAAAAGATGCCCCCCAAACAGAGAACGCATGGCATGAGGAGAAAAATGGGATTATATATAATGGTTCCTAAGCTGTCACCCGCCAATTTGATGAGCAAGAGAATGTCTTAATCATGACTTTGCAGTACTTTCAATTGAACGGTAGAGATCTGTGATATTATACACTACTTATAAATCCAACGGTCGAGGATATGTGCTTTTGGTGATTAAATAAAAAACTTGTTAGTTAAGGAGGCTATGTATTCATGTCAGGATGGAGAAATTATACAATACTCCCAAGGTACTGATGATGTGGCATCTTCGGCAAATATAAGCCCTCCATCTCATTTGAAATTATTAATTTCTCTAAAATCAATGAGAAATAGAGGACTTACATTTTCTAAAATACCACATCATCAGTATCTTCGAAGTATTGTATACTTTCTCATAAGGAAGATGACATTTTAACAAAATTGTTCTTGAAGTTTGGTAACATTTCAATCAAATGAAATTATTAAAGATTATTTTTTATGATTTTGAATTTATACGTGCTAAAACCATTATTCCTTAGTGGCTTCAACTCTTCGTAACAAACTTGTTACCCTTTTTTGTTTTTCTATCATAGTTCTTTCATTGAATCATTGATAAAATAGGAAAAAAGAAAAAGAATCATTGATAAAATAAATTTTCTTTTAATTTTTTTTTATCTTGGCAAAAAACACACTCATACATCTACCTTTGCTCTATGAGACCTGAAGTCTCGATCTTCTATTTTGGAATGTGAGAAAATATTACTAGACTACAACCCTTGTTAGAAAAAAAAGTATCACTAGATTATGACCCTTGTTAGAAAAAATTCTCATTGAATGTTCAAAATAAAAGTCAATTTGATAAGGACAATGCTTGAATCTTGTGTTGCAACACTAACTTCATCCTCCTTGCTTATGTGGCACAATAGAATTTAAACAGCTGTTCAAAATTTTTTTTTTTTTAAAGATGGATATTACCATCTTCTTACGGGATAAATCGAAAATCCATTGCTTGTTGTCCTTTTTTTTTTTTTTTTGTCTCTTCAGCTCCTTGTGCATTCTCTTTCCACACTCATGCTCCACAACTCTCATTCTTCCCCACCCCCATTTGTGAAATCCTAATATAACTAAAATTTTGACCCAATTCTCAATAAAATATCTTTCATATAGCTGAAGATTTTGAAGCTCACTCTTTGTAAGCCTCTCTCATTTGTACCTTTTGTTCTTTGATTTAGTGATTTCTTTCCAAGTATGCTGCAAAGAGATTAGATTCAATTGTTTGCATGTACGTTGAGCCATATCACATCAACAATTGAGTGCCTTATTGTTTTGGTCTTCTCTCTCCGTGCCCAAGTCTTTGTGCTATTTCTCAGATGCAAAGCAGTGGGGGCACTTCTACCAGTTGCTTTATCTTATTTGAGAAAGGTCACTTCCACATCCTAATCAATACAGGCTATTCCTTAAAATTTTCTCACAATTTGATGATGATGATTAGTGGTGGACCACAGTGGAGACCAAAATTTTTTGAAACACCTTATAAAAAATTAATTTTAAAAATATATATAAAAAAATTTACATTGAATGCTCCCATTTTTTTTTCCCAATACGCCTAAGTGATGATGACAGTGACGGATCCCAGTGAAAATCAAGGGGATCCATGTCCCCCTCCCCCAAATTTTTTGAAAACCCTTTAAAAAATTAATTTTAAATATATATATAAAGAAATTTACATTGGATCTCCCAATTTTTTTCTTCCATACCTCTAAGTCCACTATTGAATGATGATAATGAATTTAAATCACCGAATTCTTCAATATGGAGTCAGGTTGTAGTTTGGTATATGATTTTTCTTTTTTTAGTATAATTAACTTAATTGAAAATTATCTTCAAGGGAATAATTTCAAGAACAACAATAATAAGCATATTGAAAGTTATCATGGAATGAGAAATTGAATCACTCTCCATCCGTCATATAGAATATTTCACTTTCACCATATTTTAAATGGAGAGACATTCATTACTCATCCTTTGATAATTTTTCTTTCAAGAATAATGATTTCAAAAGTGTGTTATGTAAGTGGAGTGGTTGGCTCCCACCACATGCCAACTCAACTAACATAAATCACTTCGGAACATCTCAATTTAAAATAAGGCCCACCATCTCACTCAGATAATTGGACCATGTATCACTACTCAAATCTCAAATATCAAGTACATTCTTTTACTTTCTTATTTTAAGGACACATGAAACCTTTAAATTCATCTATTGATCTTGTTAATAAAAGCAATGCATATATAAGAATGCATTAAAACACATATCATGCTCATCATATAATTAAGAAATCATAGAGGTACAACATTTCTCTATCAGACCTAACCCGATACCCCAACATGATTTAGACCACTTTGACCGATCATATAACCCCAATGTGGACAACTCCGACAGTGTTATACTCCATTGGCAATATTTTGGTTTGCCTCAAGGTGATTAAACAACTCCGACCGTCACCCACTATGGATAAAATCCAATGTTTAACCTTAGCCTTGGTATGATTAGACCACTCCGACTGTCACACCTCATAAGGCAATAATGCCACTTACATAGCATAATTGGATAACTCCGACCTTCATGCACAATCCATTTTCTCCGTTTCCTCACAAGGGCTCTATATATGTATTTCAATTTAACCCATTTTGTTGAGTCAAGTCTTATCCAACACTTTGAATGCACTTTAATCGAATAAGGAATAAGTTTAGAAGGAGATGCCATAATTGGAACTCGCCTTTATTTGTAGTGACTATATATATAAATGTATATCTAGCATTAGCTAAAGCTTTTTTATTTTTATTATTTTTTATGATCATTTAAAATTTTAACTAAAAAACTAAGAAAATTTGTGAGTATGATTAATAAATGTTGTAAACGAGTGAGCCGAGTTTCGAAGTGTTCAGGCTCGGCTCGGCTTGTCAACCCCAGGTCGGCGATTGAGCTCTGCTCAAACTCGTTCGAGCCTTGGCAAACCATAATCGAGCTCAGCTTGACCGTATTCAAGTAAACTCAAGCTCGACTCAGTTGAGCTCGTTTATGCATATGAATAAATAATCATATATATGTATATATATGAATAAATAATGTGGTCGCCGATGGGTGGTTTCAAGACCTTTCTGGTGGGTTTCGCAGGTGGTGGCATTTCTATCTATTGATATTGTGGCTAGGGTTTCAAGTTTTATTAAGAGAAAGAAATGTAATGAAGACATGGAGATTTGGGTTTTATGTTTGTATCAGGTGGGCTTGGAGTTTAAAGGGGCCTGGGCAGATTTAGTTTTAAATATTAGACTTGTTACAAGATTTGAGGAATTGGGGTAGAAATAGGGGTGGCAAAATTCAACATAATCCGCCAACATTTCTCGAAGTTAACAAGTTTAGGTTGACCTTAATCGTGTTCATATCATAATCGTGTCAACCCGTTTAATCCAATTAGACTCATTTAATTAATTGTGTCGTAATCGTGTCAGGTAAACCCATAACCTATTTTTACTCAATTTCTATGGACATTTGTAATCTATTACCAAATTTTTGGTAGGTGTATTATCCCAATTATTATTTTTTTTTCATGAATTTAGTAATCTATTATCTTAATTTTTTTAACATATTTTCATTTTATACTTAGTTAATAAATGGGTTAAACAAGTGTAGGGGAAAACCCCTCAGCTATTCACATGGGCTGTGTGGGCCTACTAAAGCATGAACGGGCCGAACCCTAAAAAGAGATTAAGCCTAATTTCAGAAAACAAGCCCCAAGGAATAATTCAAGAAAGAAAGAATGGGTCAGGCCTCCCTTTGAAGGTTAAAATGGTCCAAATTAGACTTCAGCCCAAGTTCCATTAGGAATTCATATACTTGAGAGAAAAGAAAGTTGTAAATAAAGAAATTCGAGTCCTAATGATGCGTTTGGTACGCATGAAGGGAATGAAAAATAGCTGAGAATAGAATGAGAATGGGAATAGAATGGAATGACCATTCTCATTCTATTGTTTAGTTACAAATATGAAATGTGGTGGGAATAAAATAAATTTTAAATCAAATTCTCCAAAATACACCTCCTAGTAACAAATAAATTACACCAACAAATATGTAGTGGTGAAAGAAGGTGGCGATGTGGAGGTGGTGAAGGAATGTGGTGATATGGAGGTGGTGGCGGTGCAATGGTGGAGGAAGGTGGTGATGTGAAGGTGGTGGAGTGGTGTGGTAGGGGTGGAGGTGGAGGAAGGTGGCGATGTGACGGTGGTGCGATAGGGGTGGTGGCGGCAAGGTGGAGGTGGTGGAGTGGTGTGGTGGGGGTGTGGGTGGAGGAAGGTGGCGATGTGGAGGTGGTACAATAGGGGTGGTGGCAACGATGTGGAGGTGGTGGCAGTGGTGTGGTAGGGGTGGCGGTGACGGTGGAGGTGGTGGAGGAAGGTGGTGATATGGAGGTGGTGGTGTGGTGGAGTAAGAAAGTGGCGGTGTGGGGGTGGAGGTAGTGGAGGCGGTGGTGGTAGAGCCAATGGTGGTGGTGGTAGAGCCGGTGTGGTGGTGGTGGTGTTAGTGATGGAGGTGAAGGGTTTTTTGGTCATATGATTTTTTTTAATGTTATTGGGAATGGAATGCCGTAGGTTTAACTACAGAATGGATTTTCATTCCTGGGAATGGATTTTCATTCCAAGGGAATGACCATTCTCACCTAAAAATTCATACCAAACAAAGAAATGTTTGGAATGGGCATTCCATTCCATTCATGCGTACCAAACGCAACATAAAAGGATTCAAATTTCAACCTGTATAAATAGAGGAAAATATTAATGAAAAAAGGATCCTGTTTTCTCTGTAACAAAATATTGCATTCTTGAATCCTTGGGTGTGTGCAATAGATTAATTGGTTAAAAATTAGCTAAGCAATTTTTTGTACTAACAACAAGTCAACCCGTGTACCCCGTTTAATAAACAGGCCATGTTTGTATCAAGCGTATCTGACATGATTATTAAACTAGTCGTGTTCAGTTTTACCTGTATAGCAAAATAGTCATAAATTGACACAACACGATTATGACCCGTCAACACGAATTGTCATTCCTATGTAGAAATAAGAGATGTATATGAGTATATACAATTAGAAAGTTCGTTCAATTAAAAAACTTCAAAGGAATAATTTCAAGAAGAGCAATGAAATTTTCACGCCTCAATTCTGACACCATCGAAAAGCGAAAGAAATGGGGGTGAACGGTGAAAGTCCAACCGGTTCACACCCACGAACCACCCAATTCCAGAACTCAACTTATTGTGTGTTTGAAATTTCAAAATGATACTTCATCCATTTGAAAGAGGATTCAAAAATACTCAGTTTAAAAAAAATCACACTCAATTCTGATTTAAAACGAAGAAATTACGTCGTGTTGAGTTTGGACCAATTTCTAAATATGCTATAAATAGTAACTTCGCTTAATCGAATAAGTACTTTCAATTAATTGAAATTACAATTAATTGAAGTTCTATCAAAACTTATATCAAAACACACTAGAATTGGGATCCAAATTTTCTCAATTTCTCTGATTAATCGAACATGGGTCTTCGATCAATTGAAGTCCTTCAATTAATAGAAGTTTGGTCTTCGATCAATTGAAACCCTTCGACAGAAAATCCTACTAAGTCCTATTTTCCATTAGGACATCCAATACTTACTCACTATCAAGCATGTATTCCACATACATCATTATTAATCTTATATTACTAAAAACATACGCGGAAGCATTAAAATCATAAGTATATCTCAATTACATCAAAAACATCGGATTAAGTCCAAAATATACATACAACGTCCAATTTCCCAAATGTAAAACCAATGTGTCAAGATACTTATGCAACATCCATTTTATAATTTTTTAAAAGTGTCAACATGACACATACATACATAGACACTCAAAAGTCCCAAAAATGTTATCGAGTGCTCCACATGGCCACTCAAATCTCATCTCCCACTGGTGCCTTATCTGTAAAAGGTTTGGGAGGAGAGGGGTGAGCAAACAACTAGCTCAGTAAGAATGCCCAAACATGCTTAAACATAGACCCGATGCTGACCTATATGATATACAATCATGGCATTGTTATACTAGATGGCATATTCACAATGCTTATACTATTAATGATAGAATTATGCAACAAATACATAAAATGATCATTTAATCATGCATAACCACAATAAGCAACATATCATCCACCTTAACTTACACGAACCAAACTCTTCAACATGAATTCACAATTCATAAAAAAAACTAAACCACTAAGTCAAATGTTTAAACTCTACCAATTCTGAGAGTAGTACCAAATGAAATCTGTCAAACTCACACACCACCAAGGGCTCACTAATTGAAATCTATCAATTGAGAGAGTAAATATGAGTTGTTGCCAATTGAAATCTGTTAATTGGGGACATAAGTTCACCACACAACACGTATATGTCTAATACCATACTTCAATCTCCTCAAGAATTATCCCACTTCCCACCAAGTGCATCATATGTTAAACATGCACAATACACATATCACAATGCATGCAATTTCATTCACAAAAAATCACCAAATACATTCACATAAAAATATGATCATTTGATACTTTTCTCAAATACATGGCCTTCGAAATAAATACACGTTATTCCGTGACTCAAAATAACCCTAATGAACCTCATGCATTCTCAATCAATGTACACAACATGAATGCTCACACAACAAGCATAAAACATATTTAGGTTATAATTACTATGCCAACACCATCATTTCTCATGTATAACACCTATATACATCACACACATCATATAATTCATATGAAGAACACAAAAACTTAAATTTAGCAGGTACAACACTAATATACCTCACATACATTATATATATATTATATAAAGAACAGAGAAACTTAAATTTAGCATGTATAACACCAATATACCTCACATACATCAGATATATCATATGAATGACACAATTAGCATGTATACATAAAAAGGGAAATCAAAGACACAACTTTCTACATCTCTAAAACATGCTAACACAACTATAAACCACAAAGAAACCTAGGGAATCGACGTTAGGAAGAAGAGAACACCCCTTCCTCAATTCTCAAGCATTCCCAAGCCTTTTCTAGCAAAGCCCCAAAATCCTATCTTTCCAAACTCCACCAAATCACACTTTGCTCAGTCCAAAACGAAGCCCTCGCTGAGTAGAACGATTAGTTTCTCCCTAGCACCTTCCGAATCCAAGATTTAAGCTTTCAAAACCAAGGAAAAATGAAAAGAGATAAAGAGGGAGAGAGAGATAGCTTTGGTAAGTTGTCTCTAGCTTCACAAATGGCTAGGATCTTAGCCATATAGATATTTATAATATCTTGGGGCATGAAATGACTAAAATGCCCCTGTGCCACTTAATGTACCCTCATGACCTCTGTTTTCAATTCCGAAAGTGGTTACGGTTTCGAAATCACATCCTTATCTTTTTTAACATTCTATTTAGTCCATAACCAAAAATAAAAAAATTTTAAAAAAATAACCAGTCTCCTGAGCCCACCCGACCAGTGTCTCGGGCCCCACGAAAATCTCAAAATGAGTCAAATGGCTCATAAATATCCCTGGACCACAAAAATAATTCTTTCATGTTTATATCATATTTATAACATGTGTCATACCATTTATAATCCTTTTGAGGAAAATAAATAAATAACTTCCAATCTTTACAAAAATGTATTGCGAAAATTATCACCGAATGAGAAATCGAATCACTCTCTATCGATCGATAGGATATGTGGGATCCAAAGATTTATTTCACTTTATCATCCATTGAATGGAGATATTTGTTACCCATTCGGTGATAACTTTTACTATACTAATTGTTTTTATTTCAAAAATAATAATTCTAAAAGTGTGTTAAGTGAGTGGGGGGTGGTGAGTTCCCACCACATGACATCCCCATGGTAGGGTCCACCACCCTATTCACATAAATCACTTTAAAAAATGTCCAAATTCAAATTATGTATCATATAGTGGGACCTACCACCCCCATTTCAAAAGTGTCCAAATTTAAAATTTTGTAATAAACTAATTCAAGAGTATTGAATTCTTTTATAAGAAATTATGCATGCCAACATGGGCGGAAGATTCGAAGTAATTGATTTAGAAATCTAAGAAAAGCAATGATTATGACTTTCTTTGCCGTGACTTTTGAATGCATTGTACTGACTATTTAATATGAAAGAAATGAATAGAAATTTTTAATCATTGAATCGTTTCTTATGAAAATTAAAGTGCTAAACAATTTGACCGTTTATCAATTCAAAAGGGACACCAAAGAAGGAAATTTAGAAACATTTGGAACTAGGGTGGAACTTGTTGCACTAAATATTGCAATTTACGTGGAAAAAAAAACATTTGGAAAATTTTGAACGGGTAGTGGGATTAGTGTGAGCTTAATTTAGACCTTCAATGGGACTCTTTATCTTGAACCTAGTTCTCATTCAATTTTTTAATTCTTGAGTTTTGGCTAGGAAAATCTGATAAGAATTTGGGCTGAGTTCGGGATAATTTCAGTTAGACTATTGCCTAACCTCCTTAGAAAAATAAAAATATATATATGTTATGTAAGAAGTCTTTGACATAGAAAATAAAATTTACAATCATTGAAACAATAATTATTAGTTAAGCATTTCACTTGACTAGTAAAAAAATAAAAAATTAGAGTTTACTTGGTAACATAGTTTTACTGTGCAAAAGTGTGTATGTGTGTGTGTGTATATATATATATATATATATGTATATACTAGATATCAAATTTTTCTGTCTTTTAATTTTGCCAAGGCATTGTGTCAATGGCTTAGTGATATATTGCATTGAGATATGCCAGTTATGCAAGTTTGAAAAGAGAGAAATGCTAGGATACATAGTGGTTTCGGTGAAGACGTACTGCTTCTTGGTTTGCTAAATCCATCTTGTTTGATGTTCTTGACATTGCTTCTCTTTCTATTGATCATGTTAATGTTTAGAGTATGCTTTTGTGGGTTTTATTGTATTGAAAATGGGCCATTTCATAGGTGTTTTTGCCTTGATTAGGCCCTTTATGGATTTCAGAGTGTATGGCTTTCTTTCTTTCGTACTTTATTGCTATATTTTGAAAGAAATACCATCTTCAATTATGAAAAAAAAATGACATGGACTCCATAAAAAACTTGTTGGGAAAGTCATTTACTAATTAATAATACTTTTTGCTTGTCAAGTTAAAAAAAAGGAAAAATGTTTGGATTTGGAATCTACTCAAAAGTCAAATACAATCCCCTTTCTAATTTCATCCCTTCCAAAAAAAATTAATTTTAATTCCAAATTTATTCCAATCATAGAAATTATTTTGCTCATCGGAGAAATAGATTCGTTGCCAAAATGTTGTACCTCGACTTGCTAGAGTTTATCATGTAGGGCATACTCTCGAGATTTTGAGTCAAATCTCTGATCTAATTTCAGTTATGTCTACAAGTCTATGCAATATGATGTGTTCATGAAGATTTTTACATCCTTCACCCTTATCGACTTGATCTTCTGAGGGGGCAAAATGGAAAGACATGCAATATGATGTGCTCCTAAATGATAACATCAGTCAACCACATCGACTTGATTACCAGTTTTTTATAGTTTGTCGCTTTTAGCGGTCAATGTGTTCCAACCCAACCTCAAGGATACTACTCTAGAATTGGGCACTGACCAATAAGATAGCAATAAACTCTAAAAAAATTCATGATTAAATCGAACAGGTTGAATGATGTAGATCTTAGGAGCACACCATATTGCATGTCTTCTTATTTTACCCTCATTACAAACCAGAACTTCGTCTTTATTGCACCACATTGCAACCCAGCACCACGACTCTCTCCTCATGCACAGCCTCCACAACTCTAATCACATCATCTCCACACCGCAAACCCAAAACTCTTGAGGATAGATCATGGTAGCAAGGGTGATGGGATGTTTAAATGATGGTGAGATTGTAGCTTAAAACTATCCTGTGAACTTGCTCCATCATTATATTTTATGTATGTGTAAGCAAAAAAAAAAGTATAATTATTATTATAATAAGAAGTGCACATACACTTTTGTGTTATAAAAAGTGTACTTACTATAGCTTTAAATATGATAAAAGTGTATTTATTATAACTAATGAAAAGTGCACGTGCAATGCACGTGATTGAAAATTCATTTTTTTTGTAAAAAAAAGAAATTAGAAAATAATTTACATAAATAAATAATTTGAAGTACTTTAGTGTCACTCCCCGTAATCCAGACCATTGGGACTCTTCCTGTCCGAGCACAAACTCCGGGGTAGTGAGCTGTTATAATCACACGATCGTCACTCCACGATCTGGATATCCATGGCAAACTACTACCAACATCACCCTCTGTTCCCACCCGGACCACCGAGATCATTATATACAATGGAAGTCTTTACATTTACCAATAAATTAATCCCTCACCGGATGATAATCCTTCAATTATGCCACACCCCAAAACCATAAGGTGTGATTAAAGTGAGTTTCAAAAAAATAAAAAATGAGACATCAGCCCATTTATGTGCAATCTGCGCAACAAGTGTTCAAAAATTCATAAAAAAATCTAGTAAACATCAAATTGATGCAAACTAAAATTATTTGGAAACTAGATTTAAAATTCTTCAAATATGAACCACTCCAAGAAGCATAAAGTTTCCCAATCAAATCAATTTATTAGGAAAAGTAATTGAAATGAACCTGGACTGAAAAATTGACACATCAATGAAATTTGGTCTTTCAGAAAATTTAGAGCAACAAAAAAATTATGAGGCTTAGGTTTTTAGAAAGTAGACACAGAGAGCTACATATCTAGAAATTTTCATAATTTTTGGGTGTCAAAAGTTAGTCAGAAACATTTTTCAAAAATCCCTTCGCAGTCAGCGACAAAACCTATACAACAGGTACTTACAGATTTTAAAAAAAAATAACTAAGTGTCCAAATATCATAAAAATTTCAGAAAATAATTAGACAAATATGGCTACCTGTGGTAAAATTTTTGAAGCATTTAAAGAATAAAAGGACTATAAACAAGGAGTTCAAACTCACTCATACAGCATAGAAAAGTTCCCAGCAACAGTAGTATCAACTCTTAGGCAACTTGAAAAGATGTTTAAGGGTATTCTAAGAACTAAACATCTATTTCAACAATCTGCCACTAAATGACAATTCAACCAAAGTTTTTGACAACATCATTCATGGTATAATGAACTACTATTCCAAAATCTATTTAATGATATCAACCTAAAAATAGATGTGGCATAAAATTATGAGACTTTCTTAAACATAGCATTGTTCATGAGACAAACATAACATTTCTTCAACTTTTTTTCATCTTCAACTTTCTTTCATCTAAAAATTCATAAGGTTTAGTTCAGTTATGAACCCATGCAAATAAGATCATATCATTAATTATAAAGAGACTAATATAGCAACAGTTTGCATCCACGAAGGTTCTAATTACAGGTTCAGCCAAACAAGACATTTCCTAAGGCCTAATCTACATAGTGTGGGATTCATTCTTTACAAAAGTCAGTCTTGATCCCATAGCATACAAAAATAGGAAATTTACATTGTTATACAAAAAAAAATAGTTTAGCACCCAAAACAGAAATTACTTAACAGAATGCTAAGGCAAAAAGTATTGCAAATTTAACATCTTCAAGTATCAACACAACATGCTGAAATCCACCAAAAAGAGAGTTCCATCAACAAAACTAAGTTCTTCACATAGCACCAACTTGGTCACCACCATGGGTATCGACACTTGAAATTGTTAAGGAATGAGACGACGCCCAGTAGGAAAACCCAACAAATATCACAATGAGGTTTGAAATACAATATATGTATACATAGATCAACAAACCTCTAAAAACACAATTCATTTTTAAGGAATTTAAAGACTAGAACTTGATCAGAAATAATCTTTAACATAATTTTTAAACAAAAAGATAACTTCAAACTTGACCAAACGCAGTTAATCTTATGTCTCATATAATTTCTTATCAGTGAATGCATATTGTCAAACACTTGGTGTTCCTCCAAGAGTTGATCATGCGGTCTCACCCCTTTTGCACCACCATGACCCCCTCTCAATACCCAACAAGGGTCTACTGCTGCGGGTTTAGGGATTTCCACCTATGGATAACTCGTACCCAACTATCTTCATAAGGCTTCATCCAACGAACATCAGTCCTACCATTCTAACCCAATGTATTCATTGACATCATCTCAGTTTATTCAAATTCCAGCAAGAATAACAATTTCATTATCATATAATTTCAATTCTAAAAACAATTCTGTCCAAATTAGTATATAATCCATTTCAAGATTCGAAACCCAAGACAAAACATAGAAAAACATCATTTCTTGTTAAAGATCTAACCTTTAAAGCTACTAATCAAAATCAAGTTTTTTTAGCCATAATAATTCTCAAGAAAAGTGATGTAAATCACATGTAAGAGGTATAAACAAGAATTTTACAACAGTTCAAAAGTTTAAGCAATCATTCTTAAAACATGCAGAGAATATAAATCATGATTTAGAACAATTTAGAGAAAGATCATACCAATTTCACAAGAATGAAAAAGCACCCAAAGTAGTAAAAGTCAGAATTTCCTACCAATTTCATAAGTTTGATTTTTGTCATTCTCTCTTCTTCTTCCTCTCATATTTCTTCCTCTCCAGCTTCGCACCCAATTCTCCCTCTATATCTCATGGCCAACTCTTTCTTTTTTGTCTTTTTTTTTTTATCCTTTTTTCTAGTTCTAGATTTATTTTATGTGCTCACAATTGTAAGAAACATATACAAGTGTAAATGGTTTTGTATAAACGTGTCTTTTCTATTGCATGATGAGGACACGTGTCCTCCATGTTTTAAATAATTTATCATTTACCCCAAACTTTATATATTCTTAATTCTCCTCCTCCACTAACAAAATAATTATGTCTTAGCCCAGCAACTAAGTTCTGTATATTTCATGAAATTACCAAATGATCTCAGCTAAATTAAAAGATGAAAGTTGAGTTAATTATCAATCAACCCATTAAGCTAAAATTAATTTATCTAAATAAAATATAGAGTATCACAATTTATGCTTATTTCTGCATGGTAGAATGTATTGATACCATGCTCAATACCATGCTTACAATGTATGAATCATAAGACATAAACAATACATGTTCTCAAAACATAAATGGTCTTTACATGTTTATTACATACATGTAGCCCACAATATGGACATGCATTCAACTAAAGTAATAATAAAGTCTTTAAATGAAATGAACTCCACTCCACACCAACTTTATCATTGGGGAGACTCCATCAATTCTTTTCTATTTTCTAAAAAGAGTTAATGCTCGTGGGATAAGCAACAACACGCTTAATAGGAATGTCTAAAACATAATTTTGTAAGTTTCATGAATATCACGTAAACATACATTTGCATTTAATCATGTTAAGAAAATATACATACATCATAGTTATATCATAAGCAAAATATAATGCAACATGATATGTATAACTCCCTCATCCTCTCCATATATCCATTAGGCTCTGATTTTACGGATCACCCAATCCCACCTAACCGAGAATCCTTGACCGAATCACCTCATCATAAGACTCTTTTTAAGGAAGTATCCTCTTCAATTTAGATGGAGCTCCCTTACCGGGTCACTCCATTGGGTTCCTTTACCGGATTGCCCCACGAGGGTTCCCTTTACCAAATTACCTCGTCACTAGTCAAGAAGACTTTACCACCCAATTAAGCTCACCAGCCTCACCAAGCCAATGAATGATTCCCACATGTTCATGCTCACTATATAATTATAATTTAAAATAATGTAATATCAATTGTCATGCTTGCACATTTTTCAAATAAACATCATATACTTCCACATTGAACGTGTTTCACGTATTGCACATTTCATATCACTTATATTGACAATTAAACATGATTTCACATCCAAACATGTTTTTAAGACAATTATCAAACACATAAGGGAAATTTTCACAAATACACATGAAGCCACATAATTTTTTGAAAATTCAACCTCAACATGCTTATATAATCATCTAAGGCAATTATACACATGTAATTACACCATTTAACATTAATAATTTATTAACTAGTATAATCTAGCATGTTTTAACCTTGAAAGATATATAATTATACTCACATAACCAATTGGTTGCTATTAACAACCAATATACTCACAAAAACTCTGAATTTTATAAATTAGGCATCCTTACCTCAATTTGGAAGAGTTTCCAAATGATTTCTCCAATTTTTCACAAAAAAAAAAATCAACGTTATCCGAATTCAATTCCAGACAGATCAAGCTCAAGCGCTCAATGCGTAGACCAACTTTTTCTTCTTCAGCACCTTCCAATTATCGCCTCAAACCTCTCAAAATCAATGGAGAATGGAAGAAGATAATATTGTTATATATAGATATATATTGCTCTCTCTATGCAGCTGATGAGAATGAGAAATGAATTGAGAAATTCTTTATTTTGCTATTTATAGACCTAGCTGTCATATTTACAAAAATGCCACTAGTTTCCCACAAAACCTTCTCGAGCTCCGTTTTCAATTTAAGTAACTCTGATGGACACAAAATCAACTCCGTAGTGCATTAAATATTTTATTTAAGTTACTTTCCAAATTTGGTATCATTTTGACACTTTCGAATTTTTCGAGCCCACGGGACTCGCACCCGGACCTACTTAACTCGAAAAAGTCAACTTTTGTCAAACACTCCCAAAACTTCTCTGGACACATATAAAGGTCCCCAAACATGTATTTTATATTTAAAACACATTTATGATCATTTATATGCATTTAAATGAAATAATAAAAAAGGGCCAAAAATGGTCCACGGTTCTTATATTTAGTGTTATTTTTTTATATGTTGAACTGTGGTTTGTTTTCAAAGTTGATATTTTGGTTTGTTCATCTATATATCAAGTCTTGAAAAGTTTTTCAAAGCTCAAAATAAAAAGTAAAATGCTTCTATTATCATAAAAGTTAATTAAATAAAAATTTCAAAATTCAAACCAAAAAGTTACCCAAACTATGTTTGATTTGTTTAAAGAATCCTTGGTTACCATAAATAATTAACACCAAATAAAAGTGAATAAAAGTATAAATAAAAATAATTTACAAATCAGGTATATTATTATAATTGCACATTTAGTGCTTTATGGTTACATTTTTTGTTATCCTTTGATGCCCATGCCATGACTAATTATGTAATAAAGTGATGATAATCTTAAAATACCAAACCATGACCAAAAAAAATTGAGGGCTAAAAGAAGTCTAATGAGTAGAGAAGTAAAATTTAGAAAGCTACTTCTTATTGGTTTAGAAGTATTCTCATTCATTTATTGGAAGTGATAATGAGTAAATGTTAAAAAAAAAAAAATACACAAAAAAAAATCTCTCCTTCATCCTAAATTTAAAAAAGAACTCTTCTTCCATAAGTTAGATATAATAATATTATGTGATATTCTATAGCAAATAAAGAATGTTGTAGGCCATGTGGATTAATTATAAATGCAATCTTAGTCATTAATTCAAGTTATCATTTCAGTAAGATTCGTTTCATCTGAATTTTTTTTTTCCTTTATCTTAATTTGCCATGCTTGATTTTCAAATTAATGCTTTAGTGATGCATTTCTTTTTGTATTAGTTTGTTCAAAAAACTAAGGAGGATATATTAAATTAGAATTTTAAAGGATTTTGAAAGATATTTTTTAAGTGACAGGCTTTCATGAATTTCTATGAATTTAAGTAGAATTCATGGATTTCTATAAAATTTTATTACAGACTTCCATGGATTTCTATAGACTTTTATTACAGACTTTCTAAAATACCCCTTACAAATTTCACGCATAAGGTGGCCAGTCTCACACATAAAATATAAGGGATACTTACAACTGATAGTAAACAAGCATAGAATACAAGGACAAAAGAAAAAAAAATATAAAAGCTGAAAAAAAAGTCTAACTGCGACAAATAATAATGTTAAATAAACATAATGCAAGTCTGAACAATACAACTTGGAAGTCCCATAACTCAGGGACTCCTTAACCAAAAATCATAAAAGTAAATTCTTTATAAAAATATCTAAGTCTCTACTCTGAAGTCTGTTAAGGAATAGATGACTGACACGCTCTAATCTCAAGGTGAAAACTGCTTGGGACCTGAAATATCAACAAAGTGGGTTAAACCCATGAGCAAGTTCCCTCTACTACCACCCAATTAATATGAGGACAGGAAAGACATATAGATACAATTATACTATTAGTCATCTAATCTCATGTCTTAGAAATAATTAGAACTATGTTCTTAACCAACTAGAACAAATTTCTAAGTTTAAACTATAGGCAATTCTAACATGCCTGAACACACTAAGTTTTTTAATTAGATTCTAGGCAATCCTACCATGCCTTTCTCCATATTTTACAAATGCATTACTAGGTAATAGGCAACCTAACCTCCCTCCATTAATAATTCTTTCACAAAACACCAAACTTATGTTTACATACAATTAAATATAACTCACCAGCTCATAAACATATCCACAATTAACCCTGTGACCCACGAATAAAGCAACCCCACACACTACACTAACCTATCTCTTATCACCATGCATGTGCATACTAGT
The DNA here is from genome assembly GCA_026545225.1 of Cornus controversa. NCBI lineage: Eukaryota > Viridiplantae > Streptophyta > Magnoliopsida > Cornales > Cornaceae > Cornus > Cornus controversa. The sequence continues at coordinate 23,725,712 of CM048851.1, read as the reverse complement.
TTTAAGTTTACACAAGAGGCAATCCTATACCCTATACCAACTCATATGTTATCACAAAATATAGAACACGTTTTCCTAAGATTAATCCAAAGGCAATCCATACATGCCCAAACACTTATTAAGTGTATACCCTACTAGTATTTGACAATCCTGACATGCCTCCCTTATCTACATATCATATACCTTATTAGGTAATTGACAATCCTCATATGATCGCCCTTATATAAATATATTAAATACTTTATTATGTAATTGACAATCCTCACATGCCTCCCTTGAAATCCTATCAAATACCTTATTAGGTATTGGCAATCCTCATATGCTTCCCTTATAAACCTATTAAAGTTCTAGTCTGGATAGTGGGATTGGACTAAAATATTTTTGGTCCCCCCCCCGATCACTGGAACCTGCCACATGTGCCCCCACGCGCTGACAACGCGCATGGGCGTGGCGCGTGCACTGTTCCTTAATCTTCCTTCTTTGTTTTCTACATTTTTCTTCTAACAGACTGTACCAGTCGCTACCCTTCATCTTCTCCGCCTTATTCCGGCCACCAAAACATACTTTATTTTGTACCAAAACGCTTCCCTTGATCTCTACTTTCATTTGGTACAAAAATTCCCACCATTCATAACCTAAATCAAAAAGGCCCAAATTCAAGTTTTAGGGTTCTTCAATTTCAAACTCAAATTTCTGTCAATTACCCAACGATTCACCTCCAAACTTACAAGGACTATTCGGGAGAGCAAGATCAACAATTTAATCGGAACAAAATCCTTCAAAAATGGCATTAACATTCAACATCAATTTCATGTTTATATATATATATACCCATGTATACATGTATATATATATGAGAATTTACACCATAGAACTACCAAATTTGCAGATCATTCATGTTTAATCAAACGAAAATTCCTTTAACATGCATTTAAGCAAAAATCCCAAATTACATAAACCTATATGTATATACATGTATATGCATGCAATCAAGCAATACAATCATTTATATATATTCAAAAGTTCAAAGGAGAAGTGAAGAGATTGAACTTGCCTTATGATTTTGAGCAAAATCATATTCTCTCCCTTTTTCTAACATCTACCATTCTCTCCTGGTCTATGCGTAGAAACTCCATGTGCGTAGGAACTACTGAACTCTAATTCTTATTTTCTCTTATTTTTTTTCTTTCTAGAAAACTAAAATAAGTCCTAACTAATTAAGATAATAAATATATATATATATATACCAACTCAAAAGTCTAGCCCAAACTGAAAATAATAAAAATAAAAGAAAATCCAAAACTATGGTCCAACCTAAAAAATAAAAAAAAATCAAATCAAATCAAATCTAAAGCATTTAACATTTTAAAATATTCAATACACAATTTAAACAAATAAACAACTTAGCATTTAAAACACTAAATAAACCATTAAAACAATTAGGGAAATTTAAGCACACATAGCATTTAGCATCTAAGACACTCACCAAATAAATAATTAAATAACTGAAGCACCCAATTTAAATAGTCTCAAAATTTACGGGGATTACACTTTTATGAATTTGTATAGACTTCTATTAGAGAATTTGATGAATTTTTATAAACTTCTAATGATTTATTCAATATATTTTATTTATTTGTATCTTTGAATTATATTTTTCTATACAAGTAAACCAAGGGTTCAAGGGGCAGGTATACTGCAAAATGGATAGGTTTTCATTTATCTGAAACATAAAACTGGTTTTAAAAAATTAAACCAAATAGATTATAAATATCTACTTTTGATGCCCCATAAAATATTTTTTATATGAAATTCTTTATAAAAAAATGTTTTTCTTTTTATTTTGTATATTTAAAAGGTATATAGACATTTGTTTTATTGTATGTATGTCTTGTTAAATGAGTATATATATATGGGTATCAATATGTACAAGTGTATATAAACATTGTAGTATGTTTAATGGGTATCTATACGAGAGTAAATCCGTACAAGTGTATATGCATTGATATATAATAAATTGTAAATTCGTACAACTTTTGAATAAACTGTTTTCATATTAAAGACAGTGGACTGTGGGTATGGAAATTACATGCCCTCAATGGACCATTATTTTCAACGACAAGGTAATATCACCCTCACAAACCTTATTTTGTGTGTGTGTGTGTATATATATATATTATTTTAAGAATTGATATCTTTGTTTATAGATCAAAGATTTATTGTACCCTCTAAAATTCAATTCTTGGTTTCGGTGTTGGGGTACAAATTGGACTATGCACTGAACTGTGTTTTGTCATTGATGATCTTTAATATATTAATTGTTTTGTTTGTGCAATTCGTTTGACTTTGTTTGTACTATGACTTTTTTAAAATCCTAATTGAATAGAAAAATAGAGAATTTGAGAAGAGAGAGAAAAATCAAGAGAGAAAAAAGGGGTGTACCTTGAGATGTAGAAAGGTTGTTCGTATTTTGGAAAAAAAAAAAAAAAAAGTCTACCAAATTCTGTGGGAGAAATGTTGGATTTGTTATGAGCTTCGGTATTTATAATTTTCACCTTCAAATCCACCAAAATTCACCACTTAATCAAATCCTTCAAAATTTATGACTTTTTGAATACACCTAAACTTTGTAGACTTTTTTAAAATTTTAATTAAATACCGCCAGATTTGTATGGACTCTTTAAAAGTTTATAGAAGTTTGGATTTTATGCCGTCAGATTTGTATAGACTCTTTAAAAGTTTATAAAAGTCTAGATTGAATACACCCAGATTTTTAAAGTCTTTTAAAGTCCTTTAAAATCCTAATTGAATACACCGAATTTTTGAGTTTTTTTGGATTGCTTAATTTTGTGTCTTATATATATATATATATAAAGTTGCTTACAATTCGAGTTGTCTAATTTGGATTGTGTTCTTTTTCAAAATCACAACGTGAGCTTTTGGGTTGGGATTTTTCAATCCAAATTTGATCCAAAATTTTAAAATAGTTGCTAAGTTTAAACTTACTATAACATAAACATTGGATTCTAGAATATTGGATATTGAGATCTATTACAAAAATTCAAATTGTTTTATTGTCTTATGAATGGAAGCACTTTTTTTAATGTGATACTCGTTTATTGTACAAGATTTCACCAGCATTCTATTTGTTATAGAAAATAGAGTTATCCGTTATTCCTTTGCAGCACTATGTGTAGAGTATCAAATCTACGTCTGAAAATTGAAAGAACTTAGATTTCTTCAATTTTAATTTCAAATCACTGATTCAATGCTTTTAAACGTAATATTATTTGATTGGATGGAATATGACATAGAGATGATACTTACTAATTTTTTTAAAAAATATCTAATGACTAAGATAGTGTTTGATAACTTAAATTATTCTCGGGTTCTTGTATTCTTGATATATTCTTGTGAATAAAATAGGATACATTATGCAAAAAAAAAAAAAAAAATTGACATAGAGATGTAGATGGGATAAAATTACTAATTAAAATTTAAACAAGTATTGTTATTGAAAAAAAATTAATCAAACAATTTCCAAGTTTTACTACTTAAAATACAGTTATTAAATTTTAGGTTTTAATTTTCCATTAATGATAAAAGCATCTGTTATAGTTCTCTCTCTCTCTGCCATGAATTACTTCCGTTTCCTTCCTGAAGAGGTGCATTTTTGTGTAGGACAATAGTAGCTGATGTGCTCCAACAAAGACACGTGCTTTAGAAATTATATAATATTTAAAAATTTTAAAAATAAATTAGACCCGTTGAAAACGGGTTAACCGGATAAAACCCATCTGAAAAAGAAATCACTCCACCACCCAACCTCCATTCCAAAACCCTAATGGCCGCCACTTCCCACCCTCTCTCTCCACCGTCGCCTCGGTAAACAAAGGTTTCTCAGCTTTACACAGCCACCGGCATTCACCGGCGGCAAAATCTGAGAAACCAAGCAGAGCACCACTGCCTTCGTCAATGGAAGAAAAGACTGTCAAGGAAGTGTTCTCGGAGACTCAAGAAAAGGACCACAAAAATGTCGACAAGAACCCTCCGTTGATCACCACAGAAGACATCTCTGAGGTCTCTGATATATGTAGTTTCAGCGAAACCAAGCAGAATACCAACTCAAAGAACTCACTAGCTCTCTCTCTCGGCGGTGATCGGGACTGACAATTACTGGGTACATTTTTTCTGGCAATCAATCCTAAAGTTGCATATATACCTATATTATATATATACAGTATTATACACACACAGGTCATCATTATTGTTTCTATGTATACGTGTTTCTACGTATATGTGTATATGAATTACGATGGCCTCCACACATTTGATAAAGTGCCCTAAAGATACATTATATAATATGTGTTAAATCTAGATTAGGTTTAGGACGGAGAAGACGAAGACGGAGAGAGAGCCGACGAAGATGGCGAGATTCGGCAGAGGGTGAATAGCTCGCAGGCGAAAATCAGAAAACTTTCATTTCTCGGTGATTTCCGGGCCAGAAAAGAGAGGTTGGTGGGTCTCCGGAGAGAGAGGAAGGAGGGAGAGAAAGAAAGATGGGGATTCATGTGGTTCTAACCCGTTAACCCATTAAAAACGAGTCTGATTCCTTTTTTAGTTTAGGACACGTGTCGGAATTTCATACACATGCAAACTTGGGAAACCAAAGAGTCGTTTTGGCAACTGTACAAAAGTTCTTGATCCCCTCAGGATTATAGTCCTGTTTTGATCATGTCCTCCTCTAGGATGGGAAAGGTTCCCATAACCAGGCACTTCTTCAAGGTCATGATGCCTGGTTTCCTCACAAAACTTGTATCTCTCTCTCTCTCTCTCTCTCTCTATATATATATATATATATATATACGAGAGTGTGTGTGTGTGTTTATGTTTATGTATCATTCTCTATCTCTGTCTATGTACATTGTCAAATCATGTAGATTTGGGTGGTGCCTCAAAATGGGGCATATGAACTGTTTATGTTAAGACTCCATTCACTAAAACGAGCTCTATTAGGGGTGCTTTTTATGGTTGATCTATCTTGGCCTCAAGTTTCCTTGAAGCAGAGGGTTGTTAAGTCTGGATTTAGCCTTTCTTCTGGTCTCTTGATTTGGTCACTTGATTGGCTTGGGTTGATACCTTGTTCATCCTTTTGTAGTAGCTTGTACCTCTCTTGGAGATTTATCTTTCCATTGTGCTGTCTTGATTCATCCTCTAGGCTTTGTTTTGTAGCTTTTCCTTTGTTCTGCTATGTTTCTGAGCTACCTTTGGGCCTGATGTTTTTCAAACCTTTTGTTTTTTTTTTTAATTCTTGACTGGTGGATGTGGTTGTTCTTTGATTGTGAGGAATGCCCCATGTAGCTGTAATGGGTTTGTTTCTATAATATAATTCTGCTTGCTTTTCCAAAAAAAATGAGCTTTATTTTATGGCTCACTCATTTCAATTTCAAAGCTATTTTTTTTGACAAGTACTGGAATCCCTAATTATGAAAACAAGTAGCTCTTGTTAAAGCCTTTTAGTAAAAGGGACACGCATGATGGTCAGTCCATTCCGAGTCTTTTATTTTTATTTATTTTTTATGATATAGCAGTAATTTGTAGTTGGTTTTTATTTTTTTTCGGTAAATGAATTTTTGTAGTGAGTTATATGATACCTAGAACACTTTTTATTTCTTCTTTCTAAATTTTATGTTTGTGCAGCGCTTACCACCAGCTTTCTGTAGACAACTACTATATGGAGGAAATTTGGAAGTGGCAATTCTAAAGAGCTGCAAAGGATCATGGCATGTTAAAGTTGGTAGATGCAGTGATGGATTTATTTATTTCAGTGAAGGTTGGAATAATTTTGTGCAGCACCATAGCCTTAATCTTGGAGATTTTGCTGTATTTGAGCACAAGGGAAAGATGCATTTCGACGTTTATGTGTTTGATCAAAGTGCTTGCGAGAAAGATTTTACAATGAAGTTGGCTCATGAGACAAAAAAGAGAGTACCCATTGCTTGCGAGAAAGAGTTTCCCATGAAGTTGGCTCATGAGACAAAAAAGAGAGTACCTTGCGAGAAAGAGTTTCCCATGAAGTTGGCTCATGAGACAAAAAAGAGAGTACCCATTGCTTGCAAGAAAGAGTTTCCCGTGAATTTGGCTCGCGAGACAAAAAAGAGAGAATTCATTGCTTGCAAGAAAGAGTTTCCCCCGAAGTTGGCTCGTGGGATAAAAAGAGAACTTGATGGAGAAAGCATTCATAAACATGTCAAGCGCAATAAAAGTAAGTTCTATCTCATCTATTCTCGCAATCATGTAGTGAAATAGACAGCATATGTGTGTATGTGTATTTTCAATATGACTAATATGTTTGTTTTTCTAACATAGTAGAAATGATAGCTTGTTTGTTTTGAGTTGAAGTGATTCAATCAACTAGCTTGCATGAATTAGCTATATTCAACATTGAGCGACTGGATGTTTTAGTAGACATGAACTCATGAAGTCATGGTGAAATAAGCATTTTTTTCGTGGATGGTGGTTGGTTACTCTAGTAATGATGTATACCACTGGGAGAAATAGGCATCTGTGGAGTGTGCTTACATTTTTCTTAAAATATATAGATGCCTATGTTTTTTTTTTTGCAGCAACTGATTATTATGTATGCAATTTGTAAAGAACTAAAGATTACTGTGAAAAGGATTAGAAAGTCTGTGTGTTACTAAGATGATTAATGTGACCAAGTTAATAAAGAAACAGAAATATGCCTAAGAGTGGGCTGAAAAATCTAAAAAGGTGAATTAGATTGCATAATTAAGCAGTGTATGTGTGTAAAATATTCAGGTATTCTACCAGAGAGTAGAGAGCACTTCATCACAGGGTATCTTATTTGTTTCTTACGTTGGCAGTTTCATTTTCATGGTTAAACTTTTTGGCTTACACTTCCTCTGAAGTTCTGGAATTACCATAGAGCTGATGCAGATCTTTCTTTCTTAATTATTATGTGATACAGTATCAAGACAACTGCTCCTATTTCATACTTTCTTTCCTCTACCACTCAGTAACCAATGACAGGGTCTGTTCTAAAAGAACTGAAATTGACTATGGTTCTCAAAACCATAAGGTAAATTTTGTACTACTAAATTTACTAATCACTCATTTAATTTTTATATAACTATGTCCTTTGAAACCATGAAGTTATATTTTAGAATGCTCAAAATGACAGAATTGGAGGAGTAAATAAAGAGAAAAAAGCATAAAGTAGTAGTTTTTAAGTTTTTCGTCATTGCTGATCAGTTTGTTTCTCCAAATGGTCTACCCATATAATTTTAGGCTTACTTTTTAGAAGAAAGTAGTTTTTAGGTCCCTTTGACCAACACCGTGACATAAAAATGAAAAAATGAACAGTCTCTTGAATAACTTCCTTTGGCCCATCCTTCGGTTCCTTTTTTTTTTTGTCAAAAAAAAAAAAAAATGGCTAATATCACAAAGCAACCCATTTTGCAAAGTTAAGATATGTCCTTGTCATCGATCTTGGTAATGTAGTCGATTGCATTGTGGGTGCTTCTAGAATTCTTTTTGCTAATATTTGTGTTTTACATCATGGAAGCATGTGTTGTAGATGTGGATTGAATTACTCCTGCAACAGAGATCAATTGGTTTGGGTTACAGATTGGATTTTTTTTATGGGGTTGTTTAAAATTACAGCTACAAATTTGTGAGTCGTGACATTATACAGTATGATATGGACACGATGATGTGAAAAGTTTAAGAAGAATAGGATATGGTTATGCTATGGACACTTCACTACTTCAGTATGGATATAGCTATGTGTGCTTGTATGTGTATAAACATCTAAAAAGTAATTGTTTGTTGTCATATATATATATATAAATATTTGAAACCATTTTCTTCCAAAGGAGTGTATCAAATATTTTAGGTTTATAACATATAGTATTAAAATTTACCTGAGAAAAACTGAGGGTTAGTTTGTGTTTATATGGACTTCGACCAACTTAAAACAATCCTTCCTCATTTTATCTGCTTCTTTAAGAAATGGTTTACTACTTGAAACCCTTTATATGTTTCTTCTATCGATTATGTTTAACAATAGAGATATTGCAACCCAATGTTTAAGGCGTCCCAAAGATCTGCTTTGGAGTATCCAAGAGATGCCTGATATGTGCTTAAAGTTGAAATAATTACTTTCAATTAATGCATTTAGAAAGAAATAGGCATGTATCTGTGAGTAAATATTTGAGTATTGATATTAAATGTCGATATGATAATGACACGACTACCCTGTGAAAATATTCATTCTTAATGGGTTTAAAACTAATTGTATTCTTGATACTGTGGAGATTTACAGAGAATAGAATGTGTTCACTGAACATGGTGGTGCTACTTTTGACAGCCCTGTGCTAGGGACTGAAAGAATCCTAATTTGGGAATCACAGGATTAAATATTATTATTAACTTCAATCTTATTAACTGTGTCTTGTAATCTCTTTTAGGAGAAAGGGCACTTGGGGCAGATGAATCTAACTTCCCCAGAAGTTCTCACTTTAAAGCAACAATTAAAGCATCCAATGGGATACACCATCACTCTTATATGGTGAGTTTTTACCTCTTGAATCAATTTATTTAGCTGTCTCCCTCTATGTTTATTTGAACAGTGTGAGGCTGTGTGCAAAATAATTGCTATTATAGTCCACGGTGAATTTAGATTTCGAGTTCAATTTCTATTTTGTCTGTCAAAAACTTGCTCGTGTCAATTATATTCCTCAAAAGCGATATGAACAAGTTTGTGTTTTATCTTACTTTCGTGCATTACAGAATGTCCCGGTAGAATTTATGAAATCAAATAACCTCAGTCAGATCAGCAGCATTACTCTCAGAGACCCTTTGGGAAAACTGTGGCCTGTGGAAGTTAGATCCCGGACTTATGATCTAAGAACTTACTGGCACATGTCAAATGGTTGGCACGAGTTTTATGTTTCCAATAAACTGAAAGAAGGAGATGTTTGCGTCTTTGAGCTTAATCAATTAGCAAGAAGATCTAAAACTGTCAACTTCGATGTTCAAATCTTTCCGGCTTCAATCTAAGCAATCTCTGCATTTCTAGTACCTGATTCTGTGGTTCTGCATTTTTTTCTTTTTAAATGGGTTGTTGTGTTAGAGTTGATATTAGCTTTTTGATTTTGGAAGGTGGTTGTGACAATTGTTTGATGTTGGCACAGTCCTAGTACTCTACTCTTTTGATAAGTCTTCTTTGATGTGGTCTGAAAGAATATTTTCCCCATTACCTTTTTCTTTCTTCCTTGATGCTTTATGGTTTTAACAACTTGTACTGATAATGGTAAGATAGTTTGAGTTTTTAATTTTTGTGCAAAATATTATCTTTGGTTTGTCCAACCTTTCTACACTTTCATAGAAGGGTATTTTCAATTCACAAAATACACTTCTCAGGTTTTTCCTTCCCCACACCCAGTCACAGAGAGAACATAAAATGAGTGATGCACTTGTAAATAGATTGTGATCCTCTTCAATATTTTCTCTCCAAATATCTCCAATCTTCCATTCAACGGTTACAAAAACACACATCATCATTCTTTATTTGGACTAAATTGTGTATGATACCAAACATAGTGGGCAAGGAAGCATGGACACGGATGAATACGAATACAGGTATAATATAATACGAGTACGGTACAACAGGATACGACAATATACAAATAATAAATTATATTTTTATATATATACAAAAAATGGAGTTATTAACATTTCTTTATAAAATGTTGATTAACAAACAAAATAAAAGTTAAAAGATAATATTTGGGTCCTGTCCTGGCAGCACCAACATCATACTCTATGCTTATGTGAACCAATAGAATTAAAACAGCTGTCCAAAACTTTATCTTTTTTAAGATAGATATTATCCATCTTCTTGTGTGAACCAATAGAATTAAAACAGCTGTCCAAAACTTTATCTTTTTTAAGATAGATATTATCCATCTTCTTGTGGGTTAAACGAAAAGTTTATCATTTATTACTTTTTTTTTTTGTCTCTTCAACTCCCATCTGTACACTCATTGGTCCACATAAGCATGGAGGATGCTGTTAATGCTGCAGGGCAGGACCCAAGTATTATCCAAAGTTAAAAATCATATTGCATAATTTGTATGAATAAACTTTGTACTAAATTATAATATATATCTTAATAGAACTTTACTTAGCAATTATATTATGATATTATTGTTAGAAGAACTATATTTTAATGTTCAAAACTTGTTAGAAATGTGTTCTGAAAAAATTGAGAAGTACAGAATACATGATCGAAGTATCTAAGAAGTGTCTGATACGATATGTATCAACAAGTAGCCGAGGAGTATCACTATTCGATACATATCTGATACGAGTAAGTTACTATTGTAAAAATATTCATGCTTCTCGGATAGCGAAATTGTTTTTTTATCTCATCATTCTTTATTTGGACTAAATTGTGTATGAAATCAAACATAGTGCGTCGTAACGATGATGTGACTTTTTTTTTTTTGGCTAGATATAGAGGATGCATGTCCATTCTTCAGAATTACAGTTAATAATAAAAGTAATGCTTCTATTATCAATTTTTGCGAGTTGCGACGCTAAAATAGTAAAATGTAAAGCAATAAATTCTCATCAAAATTACAAAGCTTTTAAAATAATTATTCAACTATTAAAAGTGAACAATAAAAATTTCATGAACTGTAATATCTTTTACATCAATAATAATTCAAGTGCAGTACATGCATAAAATTGAGTTAAACTTAATAAAATTTGATTGTCCAATTTCTTAAGTGGAACTATCTCTAATTTTAATTCGAGCTGAGATTCTCCAATTCTAATCAGATCACAATTTAAAAGAAATTATTTTTAGACTCATAAAAATATATAAGATTAAAATTTTGAGAATTGGATTTGTGTTAGCTACGAATAATAATAATAATATATGAGCACTAGGAGTGCAAAGGATCCAGTTTGAACTAGTTTTGGTGTTGACCAAAATCAAAACAATCCTAACAAATTTATGAAAATAGAAAACGAACATAATTGTATTAATTTTTAAAAATCGAATCAAATCGAACTTTGAATATCTGGTCTGATTGATTAGATAGAAACTAATAGCAGAAAGCGAAAGTAAAATAAAGTAAAGTGAATGAAAAAAAAAATAACATATATTTTGTTAGCATAAAAATTTTTCAAAGAAAGTTATAGAAAATTACAATTATATAATTTGAAAAGCATTAAACTTGCAAGAAAAGAAAGGGCATTGTTGTAAATTTATAAAACTTTATCAATAAATCAAATTTTTTTTTTTGTAAAGAAATGTTATAGGCTAGGAAGGTGGTTATGAAAGTCACTTTTCCATAAAAAAAAAATTCTTTTTATGTTATCCAAATACTTACAATATTTTTTTTTAAAAAAAAATTATTTCTTTTTCTTTACTATTATTTCTATCTAACCAAACATATGAGATTATTTTTTGTTAATAAGCAAGAAAGGAAAAAAAAAAAAAAAAGGTTAAATTTACTAACTTCCCCTAAGGTTTGGTCAAATTCCACTCGGAGACATCGTTTGGCATTTATTTCTTTCACCTCCCATAAATAAATTTTAAGAGAAAAAAGATAATTTTGCCCTTGGATTATAATATCATATTATATTTCAAATAGAATAAAATATAATGACATCTCATGAGATTTGTCGTAGTTGCACTAACCTCCCTTGAGGTTTGTCATAATTGCACTGACCTCCCCTATGATAAATTTAAATAGGATAAATTACAATGACCTCCCCGGTAAATAAACTAAATAATAGGAACCTCCCTGTAGTTTCAAAAATAACACTACACTCCCTTGTCAGTGTACCTTTTGTAACACTAACCTCCCTGGTCACCTTTGTATGTACAAAACTTGTTGATGTCGTCGTATATTTGACCTGAAAATTCCAAAATGCCCTTAAAACGTTTGAAATGACTGAAATACCCTCATTTAACATAATATTTGTAAACTATTTTTTCCTTAATCTACACATAATACACTCTATGTTCAAAACTCTCTCTCATTCAAAGCTTTTGTTTAATCAATTGCAAAACTTAAGCATTTATTTAATCAATTGCAAAATTTAATCTTTAGAGCTTAAATGAACAATAGTTTTACAGTAAAAACAATCCTAATAAACACAAGTTCTATTGCATCCATCTAATATTTATATTTAAAAAATACAAAACATCATGGAAAGTCACAATTTTCTTTTGGGCCTCGCACAAAGCAAATGCTTAAATTTTTTTAGACTGAATGCTCTAATTGGCTGCTAAAAAATCAAATTCAAGTTCTCACATTTTGGGATCAAATAAAGAAAAACCTTTCACTGACCTCTGCCTAATGTAACTATTTAATTCAGCCAATGCCAAAAAGTAATCGTAAAACACATGTCACGCTCCGAATTCTGACTCCCGAGAACTGAGGGTGATCTAGTCACACGTCATCACCTCTTATCAATAATCTCACTTTGATACCCTATTCGGATACAAAATTGTCACGCCTTGATTTTCGAGTCACTGGAGACTCCGTCCCCTAGTCCGAATCTTAAGAGTTAATTCACCAATCAAACCCTGATGAATCATCTTACTTTCTTACTACAACGGAAGCTTAATTAAGTGTACACTTACATGAGTGTATAACTCAATATCAACTAGCCTCAATGTGCCCCACACATGTCACACATGCACCTCTAACATAATTGTGGACTGTGAATTTTGATTGAACGAAACATAGATTTCGCATAATCGAAATTGGTGTTTCGCACAATCGCAACAAATCTTTTGCACAATCAAAATTTTTGCTCAATTGAAGTACTATTGAAACCCTTCTAGAATTTGACCCGTTTCTTTCAAAATGTTCCGATACTAGCTCGCACAATCGAAAGTTTTCGCACAATCAAAAAAGGGATTTCACACGATTGAAGTATTTCAATCAATCAAAATGGGATTTGATCAATCGAAATACCCTTCGAAAGCAAATCCTGTTACTTCACACATAGTCAATTTTATGTTCAATTTCCACTCTAATACTCTAGAATCATCCATATAACTTTTCAATCATAAATGAAATGTAACAACGATATTTACTTAATCCGAATCATACATTTCATTGAACATACTTCCATAATCCACATGTCATCCTCATATACATACATAAAGGTCCAAATGAATACAAGCTACATATAGTTTAGGTGTAACTACAGTATTCGATAAAATTCTCATTCCACAGGTCAGCATGGATAGCCATATACATCATATCCAAAATGAACATCAAAAGCTACAAAAGACTCCACTTAGAAGCTCAAGCCCCATCCTTCTTTGGTGTTATATCTGTAAAAAAGGTTTAGAGGGAGGGGGTGAGCATACAACTACACCTAGTAGAGATGACCAAACCCGTCTAATCATTGACCCGACACTGACCTATATGATATGCAATCATGCCATATTTATACTACATGGCATTCTCACAATACTCATATTATCGATAAAATAATTATGCAACAAGAACATCAAATGATCATTTTACTATGCATGACCACAATGACAACACAACATCTATGAATTTCATGAACCAAGTCCTCAACATGAATTCACAATTCATGATCAAAACTAAATCGTCGCTCAAATGCTTAAACTCTACCAATTTCAGGAGTATCACCTACAAAATTCGTCAACCTCACAACCATCAAGGTTATCATCAATTGAAATCCGTCGACCTCACACACACATCACCACGGGTCATTTCCGATTGAAGACTATTAATCTCACACACCACCAAGGGTCCTCATCAATTGAAATCTATCAATTGAGAGAGAGTAAATCCGGTTTGTCGCTAATTGAAAGTTGTCAATTGGGAACACAAGTCCACCACACCACACGTGTGAATCCAACATCATAATTTGACATTCTCAAGACTCATTCCACTTTCTACCAAGTGTATCACATGCTAAACTTATGCCACCCATACATTACAATGCATGTAATCTTATCCACGAATCATCACAAAATGAATTGACATGAAAAATCATTCATTTGATGCATTTTCTTAAACACATGAAATTAAAATGCACATAACTCATATCATAGCTCAAATTTAATCCTAATAAACCTCATGCATCTCAAACCAACACATATACAACATAGATACTCACATTACAAATGCAAAACACATTGGCTATAATTATCATGCCAAACCATCAATTTCTCATGTATAAGACCTATATACATCACATACATCATGTATTTTCATATGAAGAACACAATTACTCAATTTTAGCATGTATATAATCAACATACCACATATGCATCATGTATAACATATAAAAAATACAACTAGCATGTATATATATAAGAGAAAAATTCAAGATACAACTTTTTAATTCTCTAATATATGATAACACATCTATAAATCACAAGGAAACCTAAGGAATCGATGTTAAGAAGGAGAGAACACCCCTACCTCAAATTTGAAGACTTTTAAGCCAAACCCTAGAAATCATCAAACTTCAAATTCTTCCAAATTGCACTTTCTTGTCGTAAGGTCGTAAATCGGGACAAGGAGAACAACATTTACTTCTTGGACCAAGCCCAAATCCAAACTTCAACTACCCTTAATTTTTCAAACTCTCTAAAGAGGGACTTTGAACCTACTAACTTGAAGAGGAAGAAGAGATGAGTAACTTTAGTTCTTGGAGTAAGCCCTAAATCTCTCTCTAAGGCCCTCAAAACCAAAGAAGAAGGTGAATAAGAAGAAGAGCTTGGTAGATCTCTAATGGCTAATTCTCTCTCCTCTAAAATATGTCTAGCAATATACATATATGTGTATATATACTACACCAAGTGCAAAATAACTATTTTGCCCTTAAATCATTTAACGTACCTTCCTAGCTCAATTTGCTATTTCAAAAATGTCTACGATTCTGAAATCACTTCCTTAACTCATTAAACATTTCATTTGGCTTAAAACCAAAAATAAATATTTTTTTTAAAAATTTTGAATTTTCGGCTCCACCCGACCTATGTCCTAGGCCCCGTCGATCCAAAACTCTTAAATTTTATCAAACACTCCCAAAACTTTTCAGAACCTCTAAACAAATTTTCAAACATTTTTTTCACCTTTAAATCATTCATAAATTCATTTAAAACTCATTTATAATGAAAATGATGAAGAAAAATAAAGCTGGTCAAAATTGGACCCAGTCTCTACAGCACACAATTGGCACATCACACACACATGTGTGTGTGTGTGTAATATAGTTTTGGGGATATGATGGTGTAGCAGAATTAGGATGGCAATTGGTGGAACTAACTAAAGGGGGGGCATAGAGAGACGGAGGATAGTGATCGAAAAAGGTAATGGTGGATCGAATCTCATTGACGCATACTTCAGTTTTGGGCAAGGAAGTGGTCAAAATTACGGTACCCGCCCTTCCCACATACTGATATGATCTCCATTTCTCGCTCTCTTTATCTCCAATTTCACTTTTTACTTCTTCAGTTCAAGTAAAACTATCAACCCTTACGCTTATATATATAATATGTACGTATGTGTGTGTATCTATGTATATATATTTGTCAATAACACGGAGAATAAATTAAACCTAAAAGCAGAGGCTCCTCCTTTTGGTTTTCTTGTTGCATTTTTCAAATTAAACCTTCAGTGCTTGTGTTCATCTCTTTCTCCCTCAAACCAACCAGTGTAATGCATCTCTTTCTCTCTCTCAATCCTTTAGAAACCCAAAACCAAATATTACCCAAGTGTAACATGTATCAACGAATAAGGGTAGTATGGTCTTTTAACACAATAAGCTTTTTACAATTTAAAAATATTAAATCATACATGAGTATATTTGTCATTTTACTATTTTGAGTATCCGATAACTCTAACAGGGGTTGCAGTGTTATTTTTGAACACACAGGGGGTGTCCTTGTTATTTAGCCTATTTACAAGAGAAGTCAGTGTAATTTACCCTTTGAAATAATATTTTAGGATGATTTTACCGTTATATACCCAAATAATTTGATGTCTGTTTGGGGGAGCTTCCTGGGGGATTGAAATGGACTTCCAAACCCAAGAAGTACTTTTTCAAAAAAATATTAGTGTTTGGTAAAATAAAGAAAATGAACTTCTAATGAAAATCGAAGTCTTAAAAAGTCCGTTTAAAGGAAGCCGGAAAAACTTGCTTTTGGAAGGAAGCCAAAATTATTTTAAGTAATAAATTTTATAGACAATTTTGCCTCCTTTTATTCCGTGAAACTTGCCTATTGAGAATAATTATTTAGGATAAATTTGTCAAGTTAAAAATGTGTTAATTGTGGAAAGAAATTCAAAAAATGTGTTGTTCTTTTAAAAATTTATAACTCGCAAGTGTACGAATCAATTAAAGAATAGATTGACAAAAACGAGGTCGAACACAAGGGAATGTCTTGAGAAAAAAAACTATTACAAATTCAAATTAATTTAAAACTAAACTAGTTGAACAAAGTTTGATTTGATAGTTTAAACAAAACATGCAATTAAAATAACACGATTGAAATCAAATAGAGCAAATTACTAAGGTGTTGGATTCCACAACCATTAAATTCGTAAAGCTTCTAATATTCTTTACTAATTTCCAAATTTAGAGTAGCAATCAAGAAATTAATATATTGCTTACTCAAGATTTAACAACAAAGCATATAAAAATATATTAAAAGGTAGATTTTTCTTCGCTTAACTAATATGAAATTCTAACCATTTTATGTATTCAATTTAATGAAAAACATAAACATAAAATATTTTCACTTTTAAGAAATACAAATCCAAGCTTTGATTAATTATAATAATTTCTAACAACCACAAATACATTATATAAATGGTGAAAGAGATCTAAAATAATTAATCACAATAAGCAAAAACTATAAGTATTTAAATCATACACATGTTAATCAATAAATGAATAAAATGACTTTATTTCATTAATGGTGGTTTCCTCCTCAACCTTAATTGAGGGGTTAAGTTACACATAGTAGAAGAAGATAACAAAAATATAAAAGACATAATGAAATAAAATCTGGATTATCTCTGTCTTCTCTTCATTGACCTCCACTGGTTTCTTCCTCTGGTTTCTCCCCTCAACCTCCGTCCTTCTACCTCTATTTATAGGCCACTGAAGGGGTATAATTGTAATTTGATTTGACATTGATAATTATCACATTAATATATTTAATATTTATAATAATTTTTTTGATTTTATAATAATTATCTTAATGATATATATATATATTAAGATAATTATTATAATTATCATTTGATCCAGTTCAAGTGGACTTGGACTTTAGGCAATTTAATCTGATCAATTACTTCATATTTGAGGTGGGCCTTGATGTAGGTTAATGAAAGTTAAGAAATAAATACAACATCAAATTCGCTCTAGATTTCTACCACTGACTTGTTACGACATTTTGACCCTTTAAATGTCCAATTTTGGACTTTCTCATGAAAAATGTTCCTCTATGAATCAGCTTTTTTAAAAAGTCCGGGCTTGCATTATTCCGACAATTGAGCTAAGAGTTATGACTTGAAAGTGAAGCATGCGCAAATGGATCTTTCAAATCTTTATTTGCTGAAATAATCTTCTTTTGAGTAAAAATCTCCAATGACCTAAAAATACATAAAAAAACACATTTATTGATTAAAATAAAATATAATAAAGTGCTAACAAATATAATTTTAGAAATAAAATTCGTACAAAATATGTACTTATCAAAATGCATCCACCAAACAACTTTTTTCTTTTAAATTCTTTTTATTGAAGGAATTTTTCAAAGACATTTTAAATGAAAGGAATTTTAGAATTTTGAAGATCCTCCGAACATGGTCTTAATAACAATAATAAAAAAACTTAATTTCTAAAATGATATGGACGCTTCCATGCAAACGACACTGCCAGTCTGGTCATTTTCGTCAACCTATACCCATAACTGATGACAAAACTCAATAACTCGATTCACAGATCCGATCTTATGTATGTGTTTGTATATATATCTCTTTGAAACGAATTTGTGTGATACAATTTTTGACGATTGATCAGATATGTTAGGAGCAAGATCGAATATTAATGGTGGTAATAGGTGGTGACAGTGGTGGTGTAGCAGGTGTACAAAAGAAGATTGAAGAGAGAGAGAAAGTATAATGTGGATAAAATATCATTTTAAAAATGGTTAAGTGCATTAAACCCCCCTGAACTGTCATTTGAATACTTAACCCCTTGAACTATTTTCTTTCTCTACAATAAGCCCCAAATCATTAAATTATCATCCAAAATCTAACCTTAGTTAACACACATGACCTACCCCAAATTTAAAATGCCAAAAATACCCTTCTGACTCATTATATATATAAATACACCTTATATCTCATTCTCTACAACCAACACAAACAACGTATCTTATTTTATTGTATTTTCTTCTTATATATCTCTTATATATATATATATATATATATATATATTATTTTATAAAAGTTTTTTTTATTCTTATTAACTTATAATTTTGTATTTATTATATTATATATAATTGTATTTATATATAGCTCTTATTTTATTGTATTTTCTTTTTATATATATCTTTATATATATATATTTATTATTATTATTATTATTATCTTTATATTTGTATACATATATTTTTTATTTATTTTATTTTATAAAATATTTTTATTCTTATTGACTTATAATTTTGTATTTATTGTATTTTATTTATATTATTTATTTATTGTATTTTATTTTGTTACATTTATATTTTTTGAGTAACTAATTTTTTTATTGTATTTTCTAATTTTTTTATTCTTGTTTTTTTTTAAAAATTTTAATTTATTGTATTATATTATATTATATTTTTGAGCAATTGCTATTTTTTGTATTTTATAAAAAAATAATAAATGAAAACTTGAACTGAAAAATGAAATCGAAAATTGAAAGTTTCATTATGAAGCTTCCAAATTATGTCTAAGGATTGTCAAAATTTTGACATCATTTTCATTTTTTTAGAAATGAAAACTGCCTTAAAAAATAAAATAAAAATGAAAGCTAAAATCTGGAATTGAAAGTGTTATCAAATAGGGCCTTAGTCTAATTCACCAACAAACATACTTATTAACTAAGGACAAAAAAGTAATTTAACTTTTCCATTAAATGTTAGTTAATAATTTGCCCTTAAGTGTGTGTTTCTTATAGTTCAGAGGGGCAATTTGTAGTTCAAGGGGGTTTATTACAATCTGATGATAGTTTAGGGGGTTTAATGCACTTAACCCTTTTAAAAATTAAATTTCTTTTCAGAAAAAGTCATTGTATTTTATCCTATTTGAAATATAATGTACTACCGAAAAAATAAATTTAAAGAAAATGAAAGAAATAAAAGTTAAATGATTTTTTCGAGTATAATTTAACCAAATTTAAAGGGAGTTGAGTATATTTAACCAAAAAAAAAAAAGGAAAAATAATAATGACCGGGTGGGGGATAGATGTCTCGTCCAGTTGAACCAATTGCGTTGTAAATGCCTCTTTGGATCCACTGTATCTGTACGAAGAAAGTTGTCAGTAATATTATCACGCGCTCAGCAGTAGAGTGGAATCATACACCCAATGGCCAATTAAGCTCTCAAAGGGCGTGACTTACACGTCTCAAATAAACGCGAAACGTTATACCACCATGCAGGGGTATAAATGGTATTATGCGTCAGAAAATTGGCTAGTCTGCATCGACATGGACCTGCCATCCCTGCGCGGGTTAAATCCAATCCAATCGAACCTCCCCAGTTTTGTTTACTGTTGGAGCATTGTTCAATCATTTATACGTGTGTGCATATCTATATATATATATATATATATATATATATCTCTGTTTTTCTCTCTCTTCATAAGTATGTAATTTTCACTGCCTTTGATGAATTATTCGTTTTCTCTCTCTTCATAAGTATGTAATTTTCACTGCCTTTGATGAATTATTCGTTCATGAGTACACATCTCCATATATGATTAGAATAGTGTGTTACATCTCCATATGTGATTAGAAGAGTGTGTTAGGGTTTTGTACAAAAATAGGTTGAGCAGAGTGTGTGTGGACGGATACAAGCGAGAGAATCGTCAAGAGATGTGGAATGTGAAGCGGCCTCACTTTTTTGAGGCTTTTAACTCTTCTTCAAGCTCTGAACTTCTGGTAATTTGTTCTCTCTTTCTTTTTCATCTTCTATTTCCCTTCATCTCATTCTTTATGGGTGTTTCTTTTTGTTCGTTTTCTTTCCTTCGATACAAACATGCCATTAGGGTTTTTTCAATAAATTATTCTTGAATTTTAAGTATGGACTGGAAATGGGTGGAAAAGAGTCTTGGAGATTGGTTGTGTGCGGATTTTGACTGTTTATAGGCACTGTGATTTGGGGTTTTCATAAAGTAATTTATTTGAAGTAGTGAAAAGCCGAGTACATATTTATTTTGCCATTTGGTGTTCATTAATCAAACAAGTGTTATTCTTTTAACTATTTAAAACAAGTAGAGAACCCATGTAAAAAAATAAAAAGAAAACTGAAGGCATATTTCTAGGTTTAAAAAGTCTTTTTCTAAAGTTAAATTTTTATTTCGCTATTGTGAATTAAATGAGGAACAATGTTACGCATTTGATGTTAATAGATAAGAATTTTTATGGCATTTCATTTGCACCCATGCAGAAAAAGTAGTGTTATATGTGAGGTGTTGTGTGGGGTTCCCAAAATTGGATACCAAAGTCAGATAACCATCAGCTACCATTTTTTTTCTTCTTTTTTTTCTTTTTGTTAAAAAGTACCAGCAACAATTTTCTTCTTCTTCAAACATTGCCAAGAAAACATAAGAAGAAAGAAGTTGGAGTTATAATAGAGAGACTCCAGTCCCATGTGGTTGTAAGGTTTTGTTCTTCTCCTCAATTATTTCAGCTATTACAAAGTGAATTACAAAGCAAAGTTGAAAGTCAGACAATGTTGGTAGCCCATGTTCCATAAAGACTCTATTGTTTAGGTAACTTCTCTCAGAGCAATACGGAAGCTGTTTTTAGAAATAGGCTGCTAGAAGTAGCTTTTGCTAAACATTGTTTAAGCAATGTGGCATGCTAAACTGTAAATGCTGAAATAACTTTGGTTGATAGTTAAGTGAATAGAGTAATAACAATTGGTATTCTAATCATCGGTATTGTTTTCCTTAAAGTAAACTGCCACCTTATGTATTTCATAATCTGCTTCAAGATTATTGGTCTTTAATTAGATTAATTTAAAATATCTTGTATAGTTTGTTGATGAAATTTTAATGCACTGCTGGACGGTGGCACATTTCTGGTGATTCTGTTACAGAAAATTCCATCAAAATTCATCAAACATATGGAAGGCACAATGTCTGGAGCAGTTTCATTGGTGGGTCCTAGTGGGAGTACCTGGCATGTTGACTTGATTCAGCGTAGTGATGGTTTACTCTTCCATGATGGATGGGCAGCATTTGTGAAAGATCACTTCATAGAACATGGTGACTCATTGGTTTTTAGATATGATGGTAATTTGCATTTCACTGTGCAAGTGTTTGACAAAAGTTCATGTGAGAAAGAAGCTGCTTTTACTGCCATATGCAGTCAAGATCCAATTTTCTCTGATAAACATATGGGAAGGAAGAGAGAAGTAGAAAACACAACATCTTGTTTGAATGACATTATTGAAGGCATTCCAAAGAAAAGGAGAGGTTCTCAAGTCCCTGCGGAATGCATAACTCTAGCTGATATTTATCAAGCAGCTGCACCCAGTGTAAGAGGAAACTGTAGCAGTGTATCAAAGAACAGTGCCACCTTAGCTATACCCTTGCAATCAATAATGCTTGGTGAAAACTCAGGTAAAAATGCAAACAATTCATCCATTTGGGGTTTAGAGAAAGTAATTGGTTTCCAATATAAGGGGAACTGTTGTAAGCCACCAGATAATTTTGTTTTACCACCTTACCAAGTGCTTGCAAAGATGCAACTATTTCTTGGGAGAAAAAAACTGGGAGTTGATGCAAGTGCATAACTACTTGAACGCAATTGATGGGTAGGGGTAATTTTATGCTTTATTCAGAGTTGCTCTATTATTTATGCTTGTAGTTTATGTAGTAATTCCCTTGAGTGTGCGTTATCATTTGTGCTTATCATTTTATTAATAATAAAATGAAATAACTTCATGTAACTTTTATTTTTATGACTTTCTCACCTTCCAATATGTAACTCAAATGAGCTTCTGAAATTTAAACAGAGGCAGCCGTTCCAAATGGAACCAACAAGGAAGATGAAATAATTTCATGTGCTAGAGGTTGTATGCCATTATTTTCAGCACCTGAAGCAGAAAAAGTAGCCCGATCATTTACTTCATCTTTTCCTAATTTTATGAAAATAATGAAAAGGTTCAATGTCAGTGGTTCATATACTCTGGTGAGTACTTTCCTTTTGCTTGTTCTTGATTTTGACTTACATATTGCTTTCTTATAAAAGGTCCATGTGTTGTGCATCAATTGATTGTCATGGTAAGATTCATTTCCGCAGTAAATTAGATCATGACTAAAAAATCAACTAATTTGAAGTAATAAATGAGTGGAGCTGTTAAGTTGGCCAAGTTTATCTGTTCTATGTGTATCCACACTTTCAAGTCTTTGCCCTTATTCATTCTTTTTTTAAGATTTATGTCATGGGTTTGATGATTTTAAGCACGCAAGTGCACTCGTAGGCACTTGCAAACTCCCTCATTCTGCCTTCTTCCTTGAACTCTTCGGTAAGTTTCATAAAAATGCCATGAGTCTTTATGCTCGCTGCATACTTTCCTATCCAAAAGGTCTTCCGCTTGATTACGTATTTGGATAACTCTCTTTTGGATCCCTTAATCTGATGGATGCACTATGTGTCCTTGTCAAACAAGGTTATGACAGCAGTTAGTGACCTCTTTGACATTCTTCATCTTGGGCCCACATCTTAATGGTAGGCTTTTAGAACCTAAAATACACACCATATCTATCTTGAGCTCGAGTGAAAGTTGTACCCAATAAGAGATTTTGCGAGATTTTGCCCACACAGTTAGTAGTAGGGAATGGTCCTTCATAGTGCCTCCCTAACCATTCCCACTTTCAGTTGGATTTTGAAATGTTGCAAGAGCTTCACAAGTAGCTGGTCTGCTATCTCGAGCTCCAGTTGCTCTCTCTTTATTATTATCTTTAATTTCTTAGTTGTCCTGTCAAGCTATGCTCAAGCCAGGTCAGTTTGCTTATGCTGCACCTCTATGAACCTGTAGTCAATGGGCTCTTACCTCTATAACATGAGGCTACTGCATTAAGCGGCATAGATTGGCATGCATTAGGCGGCATAGGTTGCCATCTGCTGGCAACTTTGAAGGGAGTTTGACTGCTGGCATCACTCTTTTGCACGTCGTGACAAAATTGTTACATGAAGACAATCATGCCGATTGGCACTCCTCTAGTGCATTAGGTCCTTAGTAGGACTGTAAGTAAACCGATTTGTTCATAGATTGTTCAAGATTAGCTTGAGTGCAAGCTTATTTAGGCTTATTCATTTTGAAGTTTATTTGTGTTTGAACTTATTTTAGGCTCATTTAGTAAACAATTTGAGATTGAGCATTATCTAGTTTTTCTCCATCTTTTTGTACAATTGATCCTTAGCATCGAAAAAAATTACTTTGAGTAATGCTTTGATCTTGAATTTTGATTGCTACATTTCCATTTCTTATAGAACTACTAAATTTACATTCCATGTATTCCGTTCTAACCGTTCTCCAATTCTCTAATTTTATTTCTAAGGCTTCCTTAGAGCTATCTAGTAGACTATGCCATCTGCAAATAACATGCACCATGGAAGGTCTCCTTGCAATTCTTTCGTTATTTCATCCAAAATTATCGTAAAAAAATATGGGCTTTGTGCCAAACCTTGATGTAAACATACTCTAATAGGAAAATCCTGTCTCCCTGCATATAGTACAAACTCTAGTCTTGGTATCCTTAAACAGATCCTGAACAAGATCTATAAATCTAAGTGGAATATGTTTTCTTCGTAGATCCCACCAAATCATGTCTCTTATGTCTTCTCTAAGTCTATAAAAACCATGTGTCTCTTTGCTTACTTCTACAAACCCCCCACTAACTGTCGTAATAGGTAAATGGCCTCTGTAGTGGGTCTCTTCGGCATAAATCCAAATTGATTTTCATGTCTCTTATGACTTCTCTAAGTCTATAAAAACCATGTGTCTCTTTGCTTACTTCTACAAACCCCCCACTAACTGCCGTAATAGGTAAATGGCCTCTGTAGTGGGTCTCCTCAGCATAAATCCAAATTGATTTTCGGACATTGTGCATTCTTTGCTTGACCTTTGTTCTATTAATGTTTCCCACAATGTCATAGTATGACTCATTAATTTAATTCCTCGATAATTGCTACAATTATGTATGTCACCTTTATTCTTGTAAATTTTTATTATAGTGCTTTTCCTCCATTCATTGGGCATTGTACCTTCCTCTAAAATTTTATTAAATAAATTTGTTAGCCATTCAACTCCTACCCTTCCTAAGGTTCTCCACGATTCTAAAGGGATGTTGTTTGGTTCTACTGCTTTATTGTTCCCCAATTTTTGCAATGTGTTCTCTCCCTCGTTCCTATTTATTTTATCTATCATACTAAGGCTAAGCTCATTATTCTCAATGTCCTCTCTAGGATATTCCTCATTTAGAAGTTGTTGAAAGTAATTTTGCCACCTATTCAATATGTCATCCCCTTTAAGTAATATTTTTGATCCGCGTCTTTAATACATCTAACTTGATCCAAACCTCTAGTTGATTTGTTCCTAATTTTTGCCAATTTATAAATACTTTTTTCACCCTCTTTTTATGCCTAATTTTCCATATAATTCATCTAGGGAATTTTGCTTGGCTTTACTACCATCTTCTTAGCCTTATTTTTTAGTTTTTTGTATTTCTGTAGTTCCTCTTGATTCTTACTTTTTTTTTTCCCCACTAAATGGGCTGATTTTATAAATAAAAGCGACAAAAGATTACATCAAAAACATGGAGGCATACCCCCATCACAACAAAATTGGAATGGAAAAGCCCACTTCCAATAAGCCAAAGACACCCAAGCAAAACCTTTACCACCCAACATCATGAAGGAAAAATAAGAAATAAGTCCTCTAGAGAGAAATGAAAGTGATGTAATACATCCCAAATGATAGCATTTGCAGTAGCATATGACTGAGGAGGGGAGCCCTGATGTAAGGCAGCATTCCTAACATTCCAAATTCTCCAAATTGCATTTGAGAATGATGACCGTAAGATATTCACTCGAGTAGACTTTCCATGAGTTTGTTGAAGGAACCACTCCACCGACTGAGTCATGGAACCAAAACTCTGAAGAGGCAAATTCAACCTTTCAAACACTCCTTTCCAAACCTCTTTGGCAAACCGACAATGACAAAATAGATGATTGTTACTATCCTCTCCATCAAAGCAGTTGTGGCAAAATGCAGCAATACACATACCTCGCCTCCGTAAATTATAGAAAGATAGGTTTTTGTTCAACAAAATAATAGCCACAGAGAAAGAGACTCTTGGCCGACAAAATTTCCAACACAACACAGCCCAATTGATCTTCAGACCCTTAGCGCGACAAGTTCTCCAACCGACCTAAGAGAAAATGTACCATGCTCTCACATAATAGCATCATCATTGTCAGCCAGCGGAATTTTCCCAACAATATCGATCGCCATTGTGGGGAAGTCAGTCGGAAATACCCGTTGTTTTTCACAAACAATAGTAGAGACCATAGTGCATTTATCAAACCATCTAAACGCAGTAGCTCCAAACCGGTGAATTAACGATCTACCCTCACACCATGGGTCATACAGTAAACTGAACTTGGAACCGTTACCCAACTTGAAGCAAGAATTAGATTGAATAAAGTCACGAACCTGCAAAATTTTCCAAATGGCTGAATCA
This sequence comes from Cornus controversa, assembly GCA_026545225.1. NCBI lineage: Eukaryota > Viridiplantae > Streptophyta > Magnoliopsida > Cornales > Cornaceae > Cornus > Cornus controversa. The sequence continues at coordinate 23,699,639 of CM048851.1, read as the reverse complement.
TTTGGCTTTGGCAAAACCATCCAGAAGTTGGCCTTTTTAAGATATCGAGCCTGCAACCATTGCACCCACAACTTGTCCTTCTTATTAAGGAAGTCCCAACAAACTGAAACTTTATAGGCAAAATCAACTTCCTCAAGTTTTCACACATTAAAACCACCCTCATTTAAAGGAAGTGTAACTTGTCTCCATTTGAGCTGGGCAATCTTTTGAGATTCAAACTTCTCACTCCACAGGAATTTGTTAAACTTTCTTTAAATCAAAACTCGACAGTTCCAAGGGACCCTATACCCAAACAACCAGTGATATAAGAAGGAAAATAGCACAGATTTAAGAAGCTCAAGCCGGCCTGCCAGAGAGGTTAATGGTGTTCCAATGCTCTAATTTTGCACAAATTTTGTCAGTCAAAGGTTTAAAGTCAGCACCCTTAACAGTTCTGTCTGATAACGGAACACCCAGATATCTGAAAGGAAACTTGTCAACTTTGAATTTAAGGATGCTTTGAATCCTTCTTCTCCTTCTGACCGATTTAGAAAAAATAAGAGTGCTCTTATCTTGATTTACACATAAACCTGAGACTGATTGAAAATATTTAAAAATATCCATCATAGCTCGGGAATTAGAGGTATCTGCTTTAACAACAATGAACAGATCATCTGCATAGAATGTATGAGAGACTTTCATACCTGTTCTTGCCACTGAATTACATAATTTCACTTTACCAGAACATATGCTATCAGTCAACCTTCGAAAAAAACTCAGTAACAAGATAAAACAACAAAGGCGATAATGGACAGCCAGGCACCCCATTGCATAGAACTGAAAAGTTTGGAGTAGTTACACAAGCCATAACCCAAGCAATCCACTTGTTACTAAACCCATATGACTGCAAAAGAGACTTGAGAAACCTCCACGGAATCATAAGCCTTCCGCAAATCCACTTTCAAAGCCATAGACGGATCTCCTCTTCTGCTACCAAAACCTTTTTTACCAAATCCGCAACCAATAACACATTATCATGCAATCTCCTTTGCTTTATGAAAGTAGTCTGTTCCATGCCAACAAGAGACTGAAGCACTAAGCTAAGTCTATTTGCATGTATTTTAGCAATAATCTTATAGGAAAAATTGCACAATGAAATCGGATGAAAATTACTTATCACTATGATCAGGTTTAGGAATAAGAGTAAGGAAAGTAGCAGAAACTCCCCTAGGAAGAGTGGCGGAATTAAAAAAATGAAGAACAGCAGACACCACATCATTCCCAACAATCTTCCAATACTTTTGAAGAAATCTTGCAGTATGAGTGTGTATCTTGCCAATGTTTATAAAAAAAAAAAAGTTGACAAAGAACTGTTGGAGAACTGGAATCGGAATCGCAAAGAACCTGAACCGAACCAAATTGAACTGAATTCAACAGTTCCGGTTCCAAAATTAAGGAACTGTTTGGAATGGTTCCGGTTCCACCAAGAACCGTACCGTGTGCACCCCTATGTATGGGGTATCATCCTAAGAAGTACGGGCACTTCTATGGAGATGTCATGTTCATGTTGGAAATAGGACTGCAAACGAGCTGAGCTTTCGACGAACAGCTCGAGCTCGCCTTGAGTTGGGTTCGGTTCGTGTTCATTTATTTACTAAACGAATCGAGCCCATACAAAACATGTGTTCGACTAAAAAATGAACTGATAGGTTGGCTCAAATTCCTATTGTGATTAGGTTTCTATTATAGAGTTGTATCTTATTAGGTAAGTTTTTAGTAGGCAAGTCTTGGTCTCAAGGAAGGAAAGTATTTGTTAGGCAAGTCTTGGGCTCTAAGGAATTATAATCCTTGTCCACCAAGGAATTGGGTTTTGGGCTTTATAAATAGTTACCTATGTTATAGGTTGAGACGAGTGAGAAGAAAAGAGTCAATACTCTCATTGTATTTGAGAGGTCACTTTCATCGTTTTGAGAAGGCAACTCTTCCGTAGAGGTAATAGTCTCATTGTTTTGAGAGGGCAACTTTTGCATAGAGGTAATACTCTTATTGTTAATGAGAGGACACTTGGAGAGAGAATTCTTGTTTAGAATTTATGATTTTCTTTTGAGTGAGATTGGGTGTATAAGGGTTAAGGGTTGAGAGTTAAGTGTATTCTTGATATAATTCTTCAACTTGTATTGTTACAATCTATATAGTGAAATTGGGCTCTCCGTGGACGTAGGCTTGTTTAGCCAAACCACGTATAAGTCTTGGTGTGTTCTTGCAATTTTTTTCGTGCTTGTTTACTTATCATCATATCGTAATATTTGGTGGTTTGTGATTGGGGGCTTGTTTCTTAACATGAACCAATCCCAAACACCCCTCTACTCGGCTTGTTAATTCGTGAACATGTTCGTAAACAAGTTCGTTAATAGGCTTGAGTTTAGCACTTCTAAAAAAAAAAGAGGCTCGATTTTAGCTCGTTAATATATATATATATATATATATCTATATATATGCAAATATATTATATAACTTCATAAGTTTAGGCCCATTAATTTTCTTTCTAACTTAAAAGTTTCCAAACTCAACCAAACCCAACCCAATCATTAATTTTCTTGTTATCTTAAAAGTTTAGCCCATCCAAATTCAACCCAACCCAATCAAACCATTTTAAAAATTAAAACAGCCCAAACCCAAAAATATTAAAACCATCCAAGCCCAAGCCCATTTTTTGAAAACCCATCAATATAAACTCTTCAACCACACACTACTCTTAACCCTAGCCGCATTCCTTCATCCCCAATTCATGCTTCACAGCGTGTACTCTCTCTCTCTGTGTAGTGGTATGGGAGGATGGTGACAATGGCTATGGTGGACATCAAACGGTGGGTGACGGTGGCTATGGCGACATTGAAACGGTGGCCAAACGACTTTGATGACTGTAACCTAAGAAGCACGGATATGGATATGACTCGATACGAACACAGCGACACAACAAGTCATAAAAAATTAGGATACGGACACGATGACTAATAAATATATCATTTTATATATATGATCCTATATTTCAAGAATAATATTATTTTTCACCAACCTAACAATGAAAAATTCACAAATCATAATAATTAATAAGCTATAAAAAGAATTAGTTTATCGTGTAAAGAACTACACAATTGAATCTACTCCACAACAATAATAATAGTTCTTTTTTAAACAAAAAAACTTGAAATATTATATGATATACTGCCATATTTTATTAAATTTTTTCAAAGAAGTCATCATATTTACACTTTTACATATCCTTCTTTTTAAAACTTTATTAAAACTCCTTAACGATATGACACGCGTGTTGGACACGTGTCCATGGCGTGTCTATGACTTGTCCGCGGTGTGTCCAAAAATAAAAAAAATTCAGACATATTTTGGCGTGTCTGACACTTGTCGGGGAGTGTCTGACGAGGATTCTTCGACCTTTTAGGCGTGTCCATGCTTCCTAGACTGACTAACGACGGTGATTCTTCCAGGTTAATTGTATAATTTTGTATGAAATTCTTTTTATGGATGTTTAGTTATTGATAGATCTCTGAATATATATGTGTATTGTGTGTGTAATATACATGTAACGACGGTGATCTCTGTAATTTTCGAGAATATGTATGTATGTGTGTGTTGTGTGTGTAATATACATGTATTTCTAAACGAGTCTCGAGTTGAGCTCGAAAATCTCGTGAACTTTACTGATCCGAGTTCAATCACTTCCCTGGGAGCTCGATTCGAGCACGGGCAGCCTGTTGCATGGCCGAGCCGAGCTCAAACATACCCCTACTCGGCTCATTTCAGCTTAATTGCAGCCCTAGTTTTAAATGTATCAGATGCGGACACTTCATGGACACTACTAACAAGTCTTGTCTGTCCATAATTTGAAAAAAGTTTTATTAGTTAGGACACTTAGTGAACACATCCTGGACAATTGGACGACACATCTTACACACTACGTAACACAAGTCTTGTATAACAGTATAACACGAACACGTCTGAGAGCCATGTCCAGCAATTTTGGAAACAATATGAACACAATTCAAAATGTCTAAACATTTTTTCCTAACAAAAAATGAAAAATTATCTGGTCACCACAAGTCAAGCTTTCATTTTTACTTTCCCGTGTATTACAAAAATATAATCATGATAGTAAAGTAGGATAGTGTTAGCATATATAATATAATAATCTTACGATATTCGAATAACTTTATCTTCTAAATTATGTAACTCTTAGTATAGAGATTAAAAATTAATTAAAGTCCTAATAATTATCTTATACAATAAATGCATTTAAAAGTCCTAATAATTATCATAGACAATAAATGTATATAAACAAAAAAATATATTTAAGCATGGCCATGTCCACACCGTGTATGTGGCTTGCAATTTTTAGATTCGACGTGTCAGCATATCTATGTCGTATCTTGTATTGTGTCCCTGTCCTTGGTCCGTGTTGTGCTACTTGGGCATTATCATGTGACTCTCATATGGTAGTAAGGCAGCTAGTTCCCCCCTTCTTGGATCCTTGCTTGAATGGCATTTGAACAGCATCTAGGCTTCTCTCGGTTATTTCAAGTGAGTGGCACCATGCAAGCTGAACCATTTCTTATGATGCACATGTAATTGACAGGAGAAAGAAGGCCTTGACCTTACTGGAACTCCACACCATTATCATATTCCTGTCGTTGGCCATTATCATCGTGTAATCTGGTGCTGCCCTTAGGGGAATGAGAGTGCTTGCTGGGTTTACTATAGAAATATGGGACCTTTTAGTTTTTTGTTGTGGCTTACAATGACTGGCCTTATTGAGATAGGGGGGGCCTGATAGCATTCACAACATATACCTTTGTCTCTTTCTTTTGGAACTTTTGTTGGTATGCAGGCTGAGCTACTTAGGGTTTCAACAGTTCTTTCTCCTTCAATTGCGATGAACTCACAAGTGGCACTATAATTTATCGTTTTTACTCTTCTGCAAACTGTGCCTACTCTAAACTATGAATTACTGTCTGGTTTCCGTCATGCAGAATATCCCATATCAGTTTTCAATGGAACATCTTCCCAAATGCAAAGTAAAGATTGTGCTTCATAATCTAAAAGGAGAAAGTTGGACTGTTAATTCAATACCAACTACAAGAGTGCAAACATCTCATACTTTTTGTGGAGGGTGGATGGCCTTCGTTCGTGATAATAATATTGAGGTGGGAGACATCTGCATTTTTGAACTAGTGCGCAAGTGTGAAATGCGCGTGCTAATTCTTGGGGTTGGAAAAAGTGGGGTAGACTGTTCAAGTGGGAAAGCAGGTTTGAAGGGGTTAAACAACGGGTGTGATGCTACTTCAAATAAAATATCTCAGTGTGTACCGAAGAAAATGAGAGGGAATTCTTGTAAAGCCAATTTACAACGGAAAACTAAGGTTGACATATCTGATAATAAAGAATCTGATCATGAGGGGTTAATTAAGAGTAAAAGTAGTCAAGAAGCTGTCTTCTCCAATGAAAAAGTTAACCATGGTAGTGCATCAAAGCGTTCTGCATACTCTCAACCCAAAGCTTGCATTGGAAAACGGGGTAAGGGTTATGATTATTCTCCATTGAGGCACATGTATTTATATGACTCATTCTAACACCTTTCATTTCCTAACTCAAATGAGCTTCTGAACTACAAAACTTAAAACAGTGATCCAGAAAAAAATCAGCTTTGATGACAAACAGGGTTCTCACAGTAAAGTTTGTATGTCAATGAAGTCAGCACCTGAAGAAAAAAGAGCAGCTCAGTCTTTTATATCCAGTTTTCCTCATTTTGCGAGAATCATGAAGAAGTTCAACATCAGTGGTTCATATACTCTGGTGAGTAGCCTCTGGGACTGAGCTATGCTCAAGCATTGTCCGCTAGCTTTGTTCTGTTACTTGGCTTCCTGCATTGCAAAGTTAAAACCTCTTTTGTTGAAGTTGTAGAAAGAAATAATAAAACCTACTGTTCCTTTTGAGTTTTAATATATCTAATATGTGGCCAAGGATTTTTCACTATATGTAATCAAGCAATTGGTTTAATTTTTGGTGAGATAGTCTCACTCATTGGATTTATTTGATCAAGATATGTCAATGCATGAGAATACTATTTTTATTTGGGTTCTTCTATATGTATGTGTAGTATTTTTGAATATTTTTCTATTGTAATAATTACTGAAGTAATATTTTAAAAGAAAAATCATTACGGAATGGAATTATTTCTTTTTAATCACAGAACCAAGTTCTATGTTATGAAAAATTTGACTAATAGATTTTATTACTTATATTATTAATAAAAATTAGAGGATTAACTGAACATGTTCAATAGAGGTCTTACTCCGAGGCTAATGGTACAAACGCACTGCCTTCAGGGAATTAGTATATGCAGGGTATACTATGGAATCTGGAACCAGTAGGCTCTTGTGATACCTACGGCACACAAATACGTTCTCCTAGCCTGATTGAGATGTTGGTCATAAGAGCATTTATGGGACTTCAACTTTTTTCTTTTTCCCTTGACAATGCTAGGCAATCTAAGGGTTAAAGGGCTTCTCTTCCTCGACTTGAATTCACCATGCTCTCATATCATGTGCTCTGTTTTCTTCCACAGTATGTTTTTACCTTCAATTTTCATTTATTGATTGGTTTTCAGTTTCTATTGTGCAGAAAATCCCATACCAGTTTTCTATGTCTCACCTTCCCAACTGCAAAACAGAGGTTGTCCTTCGTAATCTAAGAGGACAGTGTTGGACTGTGAATTCGGTCCCAACTTTTAAAGTCCAAACATTACATACATTCTGTGGAGGGTGGATGGCGTTTGTTCGTGAAAATGACATCCAGATGGGAGATATCTGCATTTTTGAACTAATTGGCAAATGTGAAATGCGTGTGCATGTATCTGGACCTGGGAAGAAAGGGCTAGACTATCAATGTGGAAAAGCGGAATCTAATGAATCAACTCTTGGGTTTTCTGTTATCAACCGCTCTTTGTTACAAGAAGCATGATCTCTAACCCTCACTGGCCGTATATTTTGGTGAGTAATTGGTATTCCAACATTCATTTTCCATTTAATCACAGGTTGTCTTTAATTTTGTTTGGATTCTGCATAAGCATGAAATGTACGCTACTAAGTTCGTGCTCCATGGTTACTGGCCAATCCATCCCATATGCTTGACTTACGAATATATGATTCATCTTTGTTAATCTTGTTGATTTACTGTTCTTGCACTTCTGAATTATTATTTTGTGATGAACAACTGGAGATTTTTTATTAGTCATATTATTTGACGAACACCGATTTACTTGAAAGTTGCTCTTCGTTTGTTCTAATGGAAATCTTTCCTGCAATGGTATGTATCATGATAGCAGTATTTATATTTCCCTGCCTCAGGTGTTCATCAGGTCATGGTCTTGGAAATGTGCTATGATTTCCACTATTTGCTCATGAATAAAAAATTCCCTTTCTTAGAGAGTAATTTTGACTTCGAATAAAACTATTATTAACAAATTAGTGAAAGTATTTTAATAGGGAAGCATATCTGATACCACCTCATAATTTTGCTAAATTTATTTTAGTGGATGTTGACCATGTATTTGATTTGTGGAGGTTGAAATTTTCAGAAATCATGAAGGCAAAACATATCTTATTCAAAATATTGAAGTTAAATCTTATCCTTTTGGATTCCCATCCTAAGAATTCAGAGATGACACCAAACTGAAGTCCGGGCATTGTTTCTAGTCTTGTGAAAACTACCAAAATTGGTTAGCCCGGCATCTTGCATAATGGTGGGTGGAGATGGCTGTATGTCATTGTCAAACACGGACAGGCAAGCTCACTGAGCTGGGCTCTAACCACTCGGCCATAGTGCCATGTCCATGTCATTAAGTTAATGTATCATTTTTTTTATACCTGATCTGCCATTCACATTCTCATACCTGATTCAGTTCGAACTCAAAGTAAATGCAGCATTCTGTTACTTCTTGATATAACTGCTTATACCAAACTATATTTTTTATGTTACCTGTAGTTTTATCATCTGTGTGTGCGCGCGCGTGAGTGTACATGCCTTCTTCCTCGTTCAAAAAGCTAGCCATAGTGATGGGTATTCTTTATGTGCAGGGTGGCTGAGCCAAGTAACTTCCAGAAAAAAATGCCGAGAGCCAAGTAGACAATGCTTGCATAATCGAGCTTGTAAATGTGTATATTTTCAAATGAACAATTAACCAACGGAAGTGACTAAGACATCAGGTTGGATGCATTCTCAGCTTTCTTTTTGGTTCTATCATATGCAACTCCTGTCATGCTTCACGCTGTTGTATCTAAATTGTCATCGTACTGAGAGAAATTCTTAGCACCTGTTAGATGTGGCCAATCTATTTTTGTACATGTAATCTATTCAAAGCAGATTGTACGCCCACTTAAACAGCACATGCACAAACACACAGATCAGCTAAGAACCATGCAGATAGGACTATGCAAGTATATATAGATTGTTTGTGCCTAATCAGTTTTATTTTGCTGTATCTGATGAATGTTGTTCATACAGTATCAGACCAGAGAAGAAATTTAATGTCTAAAAGGCTATTAAATAGTAGTAAAGTTAAACTTATCGATCAATTCTGAGACTGAAGCATGTGTTAAACGTGCTGTTCTAAGGCAGATTTGTCTCTTACATTTCTTGAGTGATGATGCTATTGGGTTACAGACACTTGTTAACAATCTTCATTCCTATAAGGTAACACTTCAATATGATGAATTTTGCGACTCAATGGCCATTTGCGTACCCCGCTTTAAAGTGTTATATAAATATGAAGGAAGTAACTCTTCACACCAAGTTACAGAGAATGATAGGTTCTGGAAGCTAAAAGAGTAGAAGAATGTTAACTTGACTTCGTATTTATGGATGAACTATACACTCTTGGCAACAGACATCGCAACTGCTAATGTAATTCGTGAGAAACTATCGTTTCTTTTGAAAAGTTATGAATGAACAGAGGTGTCTTGTGGACATAAATCTTGTTTAGTGAATGCCTGCTAGATTCACCAATTGTCCATACTACGAGAAAGGACTAAGGAAACTATTTCTGTGAGTTGCACAGTGCATGAGTGGTTAGTTAAGGGTGCGTTCACTAACAGAAACATTTTATGTTTCTATTCCCTAAAAAGGTAAAAACAAAAAACAAAAAATATGTTTATTAAAATGTTTTTGTTCTCTGTAATGAAAAATGTTTCTCATTTTTGTGAAAGGAGAAGGAAACAAAAAAAAGATGTTTCTTCTATTTCTTTACTGTAACAGAGAAATATTCTCTCCACTGTAGTAGGATTCACTTAGTTAAATAATATATAATATTAAACATAACTTTCACTATCCATGATTTTTTGCACAATTGTTTTCTTATTTACATATATATATATATATATATATATATATAATGTGCATAAATTATCTATATTAAAATAAAAAACACTTTGAAAATGCTCTTAATTTTATCTTCTTTTTAAAAAAAATCACTTATAAATAATAACTCTTTATGATATACATGTATATTATTATCATTTAACTTGTATCATTTTTTTAATTTAATTTTTACATATATATGATATTAATTTTAATTTAATTTAATTTTTACGTATATATATATCAATTTTAATTTAACTTAATTTTCACATATATATGATATCATACTTATGGAAGACTAGTTCTGTTAAAAAGTTCTTTTGTATTATCTAATAATTATAAGTTTAAATATATATAAAAAAAATGTGTAACAAATGTGTTACTAAACACTGTTTTTGTTTTTTCTTCTAAAAAATGTGGAATAGCAAGTTTAATGAACGTTATTTCTGTTTTCTGTTTCCACTCGTAAAAAACAAAAATATATTGAAAATAAAAACGTTTTCGTTTAGTGAACGCATCCTAATTTACTGAAATTATATGTTCTTAAGATCTAGAGGAGGTGAATAGGTCTTTTTGCTTGATTTTTATGATTGATAAATTACCCAAGTTAATTACCGATTAAATTCAAACTAATTACAAATAAACAATAAAGCAAACCAAGTAAAGGAAAAAACATATCAGATTTTTTTTAATGTGAAAAAACCTCAACGAGAAAAAAAATTACGGAGACTAGTTGTATCAGAAAAATCAATCCACTATCTTGAAATAAAGTTACACAAACTCTATTTTAGTCTCACACCTGCTCCACTCTGCCAAGAACTAGTTGTTGAACATCTCAGGTTGGCTCGTGCGACTAGTTGTTGCAAACTACAGGCTTATTCAATTCTTATAGATAAGTTGCTGGAAGAACACAATCACTCTACGAAAAATCTGTCCCCTTAGTAGTGTTTGATTCTCATTCCTTTCATTCACAGATGTGGAGATATAAGGAAAAAATCAGTTGCTTTGATCGAATGGAGTAATATGAAGTTGTCTCTGAGAATCCGTTCGATTAGATGAAGAGCATCACCCTAGAACACTCACGTGTACATGCGTGCTCTCAAAAATATAAAAATATACTCTAAAAATCTTGTTAGGCAAGTCTTAGATTCCAAGCAATTGTAATTCTTGTCGAATAAGGAATTGGGTTGGGGTTCTATAAATAGATACCTAGGACAAGGGTTGAGACTTAGAGAAGAAAAGAGAATGGAGCAATGAGTGAGAAAAGAAAAGAGTAATTGAATAGAAGAGTAGAGAGATGTAGCCTCATAGAAATGGGTTAGTGTGTGGGGGTAGAGATGATGATGATGATTGATGTTTAGAGCCTCCGTTGGTGTGATTTCTTATGAGGTAGTGAGCGAGTATTGAATGTTTGTACTTTGTATTCTACCATTGTAATATCTTCTTCATGATAGTGGAATTTCTTCTCTCCGTGGACGTAGGCTTGGTGGGGCCAAACCACGTATATCTTGTATTTTCTTTGTGTTGTTTGTTTGTTTCATGATGGGATCTCAATTTTTGCTTGTGATGTGCTTCTGTTGGCCTCAACAAGTGGTATCAGAGTTGAAAGCTTATTCAGGAGAATTTGTCAAAGCCGAAGGTTCGTCCTAAAGAGTTTGTTAGAGTTAAAGGTTTTTCCTCAAGAGTTTATCAGAGTTGAAGGTTCGCCTTGGGGAGGTCAGTCGTTATGTGATAAAGATCCAGAAAACATAAGGAGTCTCAATAGGTGCTCTAAGGGTTTCAGTTGCATGTGGAGCTGATGATTGACTTGATGGAATTTAAGCCAAGGTAGAGATTGTTAAGAATTATGACTCATATTCCATGTTTGATTAGGTTTCTATTATAGAGTTATTTTTGTTAAAAAATTTCTTGTTAGGCAAGTCTTGGGTGCCAAGCAGTTGTAATTCTTATTGAACACGGAATTGAGTTGGGGCTCTATAAATAAATACCTAAGTTATGAGTTAAGACTTAGAGAAGAAAAAAGAATGGATCAGTGAGTGAGAAAAGAATAAAGTGGGTGGGTAGAAAGAGATGTAGCCTCACATAAAATGGTGAGTGTGTGGGGTAAGAGATGACGATGATGATCAAAGTATCTATCTGTGTATTTCTTACGGGGTAGTGAGTGAGTGTTGAATGTTTGTATTCTACTATTGTAATATCTTCTTCGTGACAGTAAAATTTCTTCTCTTCGTGGACGGAAGTTGGGTGGGGCCAAACCACGTATATCTTATGTTTTGTTTGTATTATTTGTTTGTTTCATAATAAGATCTCCATGTTTCCTTGTGATGTGCTTCCGCTTGGCCCCAACAAATCTCTCACTAAGCTTTAACAATGGTGAGTAAAAATATTCTGTCTCCTCCAAGTGCTGGACAAAAGAGAAGTTTAAATAGCCAAGAGAGTTCAAATAAAAATAGAAAAAGTGAAGTTAAAAATCCTATTAGATGTCTTAAGTGTTTTGGTTGAAAAATGAAAAACACAGAGTCTTGAAAGTGACAGGACAAGTCGAACCAATTGGAAACTTTTTAACCCGTTGAACTTTGCAGGTGGCGAAATTGAGGCTATTTGAACCGGTTGGAGCTGAACTTTTTCAATATTAGAATTTCGAGGCAACTCCATCCGATTGGATTCTAAAAGTCTTAGATACTATTTGTTGAACCAGTTGAAAAATTAAAAATATGCTTTAAACACTTTTCTTTCTTTCGAAATCCTATTCCAACTAAACTACAATGCATTGCATTGTATCCTCACACACTTACCTGTTCTGAATGATCTCATCAAATCAACAGTATCTCGTATCCCTGCACTTGTTGTTCAGTTCGAATGATCAAGACATAAAATAAAATAAAAATTACAACAATTCAGCCAAAACTTACCAATTAAAAATTAAGTTTCTCATAGTTTCAACCATGAACCCTTTAGACTTTTGGTAAAAAATAAATCCTATATATTACAATCATCCAGAAATCACATATATTGTTTAAATCAGGACTTGAATTTTTAATCTCAAGGTAGTAACCCTACGATCATATGAACCAAAAGAGACAACAAGCTTGTTAACTTTGACGGCCCAAATTTGGCCACGTGGAACCATCTTAGCATGACATGTGTTCCCAAAGTCAATGCACAAAGGTTAATGAAGAAATTTTCAAGTTTCATAGGTCGACATATACCGTAGGCCGTGTTATGAAAGAATGTCACACATAAGGCTTGGTTTAGGCCGACAAAGGCCAATCGTGACTATCAAACATTGGTGGAACACTAAGTTAGATAGGCCGACAACTATTGACACCAAGGATGCTCTGATCCTGACTTGAGGGTGACGACCAAACACTCCATCACAGAGACTGAATAGGCAGAATGTCATGAGATATAAAAAGAGCTTAGGGTGGCTAAATCCAAGAGATGCCTCCACAACCATAGATAGAAATAAATAAGTATGAGTTGGCCCATCACTTGAAGGGATAAATAGTGTTTAAAAAAGAAAATGGACCAGGCCACCACCATGCTATGGCACTACATGGCATGATCGATAAGCCATGCGCCATGTAAGCTAGAAGGAGCCCTCAGCCTGTCAAAGTGATCCTTGAGGAAGCACACAAGAGTTATACATGATAAAGAGGGAAATGGGACAAGCTTCAGGTGAAAGGACAAAGATTTTTTCTTCAAAAAAGAAAGAATTGTGTTCTATTATGACAAACAACCGCGAATCAAGTACAATCAGAAAATACGACAGAAAATGAAACAAACACAACATACAGAATATAAAAATTTACGTGATTCGATAATGTGCATACATTCATGGTGAAGATCTGGTGAAGGTTTTTACTATTCAAAAATCAGGAGATTACAAGTTTCAATTCCAAACCCTAGCTCTCGCTCTCTCACTCTTTTTCTGCAATTTACAGTGTTTTCTTTCTACCTCTCACTCCAAACCCTATATGCCCTTATATATCGGGTTACAAGAGTGTCTTAATCAATGTCCAACTCAATAAAACAATCTTTAGTTGAAGGGGTCTAGCACCAACTCAAGAGCTTTCATGCTTGCCAACTCAATTTCCAAGCTCTCTTTATGTTTGTGGCTGTTGCCTTCTATAGCTATCTTGCTTTAATTTCATCTCTAGCATCTACTTCATCTTTCAGTTTTTGCAGGCTTGTAAGCTATTTAATTATCGTTGTACTATCTTTAGTTAATGAAGAATAGTTTGCAAGTGAAGGTATATTGGTTTTTTCCATTTCAAGTTCACTTGCTTTAATCTTTTGTATTTACTTCTACTATTCTCTCTTTATTTTCAATAAAGGGAGTTATTTAAGTCTTTTAGGATTAATTCAGTATAGAGAAGTAGAACCAACAGAGAGGGCCTGCAAACTTGAGCATCCAACCAGCCAACTCTAACGCTTCTTTTGGTTGGAAGGAAGAGAAGAAGTGATGGATGAGATATCTCTAGAGAAAGATAGTGTTCTTCCCTCTTTTGTTTGGTTAGATAGAAGAGAAGTAAAGAAGGTAACACCTTACTTTGTTTGTTAGGAAGGAAGAAATAGAGATTGCTAATATTGAGTTTTTTTAATAATTATGAAGGGTAATATTGTAATTTAAAATTTCTATAACAGTGTTGCTTCTCTTCTTTCCTCTTTTCGATCCATATTTAGAGGGATGAAAATTTGTGAAGCAAAAAAGATAACTCATCCATCCTCTTGAATTGACAATCGATAAATGAGGTTGTCAAGTGCTAAGCAATTTTTTTTCTCTTGAATTCATAGCAAATAATATCGTAGATATTTATATGTATGTGTGTTTATATGTGTGTGTGTGTGTGTGTATATATATATATATATATATAGAGTACTAATATGAAGAATTACTAAAATAATTAACACTGTTTTCACTAGTTTTGAATTTTTAAAAGCTAGACTAAAAAAAATTTCATTGAACTTTGAAAATTTCGCAAGTAATTTTTTTTTACAAACAAGCATTAATAACCATAAATAAGTGACTATGTATAGGATTTTTTTAATTTTTTTTGGAGAGGCGAACTTTAGTTTTCCTATACAAAGTCACTGTTAATAACAATAAATAGATACCATAAATAGGGTTTTGGAAAAAAATTGGGGTCAAGAGAGGATAGATGGTGACCCCATCCTTACCTTTTTTTGGAGAAATTGAATTATTGATCTATCTCAGATTCTCATCTCATTGTCTGTGTCACAATGCCAACTTGGCATTGTGGCCAACCAATCACAATTCATTTCACCTTATCCACAATCACACCCTGGGGATCCTGATTCATATACAAAAGTGATATAACATTTCTCTCTTTTTTGGCAAACCCTTTTTACAATCTAAGCTGAGAAGCTAGCAACCCATAAATTCTTCAAAATTGATTGTAGAGTGAAAAATATTCATTTGTTCTCTCTCAGATCCTTCCACCACTAATGTGATACACTCTTTAACTTCAATTTCCATACAATTTCTGTTTACAAATGGCAACGGCATCAACTGTCCTCTTTCCGGCAACGGTAAGTGCCACCGGCGTCACAAACTCGGGCGAAAAAGCCCAGAAGAGAGTGAGTAATAAGGTGGTGTTTATCAATGGGTTGAACTCATTTGGAGGCCTGAAAGCCCACAACAGTGTGGCCTCTCTAGGCCTTCCAGTGTGCACAGAACAGTGTTTTGCAAAGGTTGTGAACTCACTGAAAACAGTGTCCCATGCGAAGGGAAGAAGAGGTGGGAGTGCACTGTCCTCCACATGCAATGCCACTGATGAGATTTTCAAGATTGCTGCGATCATGAACGGCCTTGTTCTCGTCGGTGTGGCCGTCGGATTTATTCTTCTCCGAATAGAAGCGTTTGTTGAAGAATCTGAGTGAGAATTTTTCTTTCCTGTGAAAATAAAAGTTACTGATTTCTATGCAAAACCATGGGAGTTGTTCTCTGTTATTGTAGTTGTCAATAAGACTTAATTCAATCATGGGACAGCCATTGGTGGAATCACTGTTCAATGTGATTTGGCCATGTGAGAAGCTGTCTCTGATTTTGAATCTTGTTGGTTGTTATTTGTTTTTAACGAAAGGAGTTATATATTTGTGATCCCAGCAAAATTAGGAACATCGCATGAAATTCACTACCTGAGTTGATAGATCAACTGGTTAAACAATTGGGTATTTGGATTTAGAGGAATTTAGAGAGAGAGAGAGAGAGAGATGCAGGAGGCTACATCTTGGTAGAACATGTATGTTATATGTATTTGTCAGCTTTGGCCGGAACATTGATACAAGGATCATGCAGTGATATTGATATTATTAGATACTCTCAGAACTATTGATACCGGACCGATCAAAACATAACACACAAGCAAGTGTGCCACTTTTATTTCAAATTTTGCTTGTGTCAAGTTCTGATTGACTGGAACTAATGGTCCCGAGAGAACATAATAATTTCTCTATAAATAGATGTATTTTTACTTATGTGACAAGATATCATTAGTTGATAACATGGTACCTCCGGTGCAAGAAAGATTTTTTCCTCAAAAAGGAGGTCGTGGATTCAAGCTGTCAAAAGGAGAGCACACGCATTGCTAGATTACCAAAAACAAAAAGCAAAATAAAATCTTGCTTGCCAGTGACAACACAACATTCATCAGAATTTCATCATGCAGAAAATTGATCTCATAAATGAGAATGTGGTAGGTTTATGGCAATATAAAAGACGAGCCTTGTCGAGGGCAACCAATTGCCTCTCAACGAGTGAAACACACTTGTGGAGTGTTGTCAAGATTCCGATAGGTTTAAATATATCAGTTCCTAGTGAAGAGTTTGGCAGCATGTACAGTTTGTGCAGTTGCTTCTGATGATGAGAGATGCATGTAAATTGGGGATGAATGGAAAATAGAACTAATTGACTCCAATTACCATCAACAAATTCTGAAACTTCAACAGAAAAGAAAACCAGATCTAAGTTTGTAGATGTTGAAAAAAGAGTCTAGATCAACCTTGGATTTCTATAAATCCTACAACAGCCACCTGAAGAAAAATATTTAATTAAAAATAAATCACCTGGCAGTTACGCCGCCCTAATATCCTCTCTCTCTAATGAACTCTCCAGATTTTAGAGGTAATTTTTTGGCCTGATTCAGCTAGATGGTCTCTGACATGCGGAAAAGAGCTGCCAACTAATAAAAGCCATCACCAAAGAGGTGAACAATTCAAAGCCTACCACCTTCGGAAAGTGCCATCCCAAGCCTCGCCTCAGATAGCTGCAAAATGCATAGTTTAGAAAGATGAAAAGAATAATTAGAACAGTAAATTTTGACACTGAAGCTTAGGAAAAATAGCAAATATTATCCAACAACCGAGTGCCCCAACCCAACTCTTGCCTTGAAAATACTCCATGTATCTAGTAGTCGTCCATTTTGTTCAACGGTGAATGTATGAAGTACCGTGGCTCCTCCGAGGCTTTACAAAATCCCTATACAGTCCCAGCCCCTTCTATAAATCTTCTATGAGCTCTTTGTCTGGGCCCCCAAGATTTGAATATTTTCATTTTTCAGAATTACCATTCTCCTAATCCTTGTCTACTTATAATTGGCCCCACAAGGAACACTTGCCTAGGTCCCTCCCTGATTTTGTGCTACATATCTTACATCAACCACTAAAGGGTGAAAAATGTCTCAACACATTTAAGCAAACCTGCTGATAATTCAATTTGACTTGAAAGTAGAAACTAGGGGTTATAAAAATGTTCAAAAATGCTTGATGTAAACCCTTTGGCACCGCCACATGTTATCACATTTGAAATCAAATTTTAGGAGTAGCTTTGCTTAGCCAAAGAGAAAAAAAATGTTCTGAGATCAGTATGGCAAACCTAACTTTGATGTGTTACAATAATGTGTTCAATTTGAAAAACATGTATGCTTTTTCTAAATAATAGGCATGACAAAGCTCGATGGAAAACATACCTTGTGATTGAAGGCATTGTTGCCACTATTCCTGCACATGCATATATTATAGGAATCAAAGTCTTGGGTTTGTTTTTCCGAAGCCACATCAAGGATCCCAATGCTGCAAGGGATATACTCAAAACCTGAATCAAGAAAAGGAAGAAACTAAAACCAATGGAGAAACTAAGAATTTTTTATTTTACAAGACAGCCAAAAGAGTGGAGGAAAAATTATTGCCAAGATATCCATGGCAACAAATTGGCAAAATTGTATTTCCATTAGAATCAAAACAATATAAGAACATTATATGCAATTTCATAAGTGCCTTGTCTTTACAGAGCTGGCCTCAAGCCTAGAAAAAGGAGGGTTGTGTTAGGTAGCTTGACAACTGGCGTAAAACTTTTTCCATGACCAATATATGAACATGCGGAATATCACCTGCCAGAACATGAAAATTATGCATGATGAGAGTAATCATACCAGGTTTGCATTTGCTTCAAGGCCTTGCAGAATGTAGTCCCAAGTAAATTCTAGTCCTCTAGCACCCACCCAAAGGGGTGCCAACCTATGCAGAACAGAATCAGCGAAAGCCCACCCTGCCAACACAGAAAAGTGGAGCCATAATGCCAAGAAAGACGAAAATATAGAATAACTATGCCTACTGAAGAAAACAGCTACATGCAAGGATTCCTACAGAAGCTTACCACCTTCAATTTTCACTACTAACTGAGCATCCTTGCAGCCATTTTGATTACAAATAGAACCTAGAAGCTATACATGTGTTTGAATAAATATTACCCATAAACATTCAGAACAATAAGACTTTACAATTTTCCAATGTCATAAAAAGCAACCCAATTCGCTAATTTAATTTGAAAGAAACAATTCACAATCAATGACTGGACAGATCATTGGACTAGAATGGGAAGTTCGTGGAAGAGTTAAAGCAACAAACCGACTGATTTAAAAAACAAGCAAACCAATATTCACTGATCTCTAAGCAAACAAAGTCTTTTTCCTTTAAAAAAAAAATGGTTCCTTGAATAAAAAAAAAGTTCCACACCGATATTCACTGATCTCTAAGCAAACAAGCTCTTTTCCTTTAAAAAAAATTGCTTCCTTGGAATAAAAAAAGTTCCACTTTATTAAGACCACTATCATCTCCATTACCGACACACCACCAATGCCAGATTATCATCACAATCTCCATTACCAAGTACTGCTACACTATACAAACATCCAGTGGCATCCTCTAGCTCCCACAGTCCTGAAAGTGTCTCACAAAACGCACATTCCAGGTCATCCTCCCACTATCAAGTTGATTAACAGTTGGCAATCAAGCTGTGCCTATCCACAACAATCCTAAAAAGTCTGGGGAAGATGTCTGCAAGAGGCCTATCCCCGCACCAGCAATCCTCCCAAAAGCGAATCCTCCTACCATCCTGAACTCTGAATCTGATATGTTTAGAAAATTCATCCCACCCCTTCCTGATGTACTTCCAAACCCCTACCCCTCCGGGAATTCTCACCTCTGAAGAACACCACCCATCATACAGCTCCCCAAATGTATAAGAAATAACCCTCCTCCAAAGTCTATGCCTCCCTATGCCAAATCTCCACAACCACTTCCCCAAGAGAGCCTTATTAAAAGGCACCAACCTCCTGATCCCCAACCCAGCCAACTGAATCGGTCTACAAACCTGCTCCTCACAAACGAGGTGGTATTTGAACTCCTCCCCCATACCACCCCACACAAAATTTCATTAGAGCCTCTCAATCCTCAAATCCACTAAAGAAGGAATTTGAAAGATAGATGGGAAGTACGTAGGAAGACTTGACAATGTGCTCTAAATCAATGTTACCCTCCTCCCTTTCGACAGGTTTTGTTTCTTCCATCTCACAAGCCTCCTCTTAAATCTCTCAACCACCGGATCCTACCCACCCACTCTCCTCGAGGGCGTACCCAAGGGCAAACCCAAATAAGAAATAGGAAAGGATCCAATGCCACAACCAAAACTATTAGCCAAAGCTAGAATCTTCGCCACCTCTCCTACCTGGACCAACAAACTCTTTCCCACATTGATTTTTCGGCCAGAAATGCCTGAAACCAAATCAATACACATCGCAAATATCTCAACTGAGACTCCTGCATCACAAAATACTAAAGTGTTATCAGCAAACAACAAATGGGAGATCTCCAACTGATTCGCAACATCCCTGCCACCCTGAACCCTCATCATCATCCCGCTAAGAGCCTCCATGACAATAAGGAAAAGAGTAGGAGAAAACGGGTCCCCTTGCCTCAATCCCCTAGAACAACTAAAAAGGCCAGTCGGAGACCCATTCACGAGAACCGAGAATCTCACCTAGGAAATACAAGCCTCTATCCACCTTCTCCACTGCTCTTCAAACCTCATTCTCTCTAACAAATATAACAGGAAGCTCCAGCTCATACGATCATATGTCTTTTCAATATCAAGCTTGTAGAGAACCCCTGGAATCCCACTGCTCAGCCTGGAATCCACACACTCACTAGCAATAAGAACTGAATCCAGAATTCGGCGGCCACCAACAAAGGCATTCTGGGATTCAAAAATAACTCCATCCAAAACCTCTTTTAGCCTTGTAGCTAGGACCTTAGAAATTAGCTTATAGATACAACCCACCAAGCTAATAGGTCTAAAGTCCCTAACATCAACAGCTCCCCCTTCTTAGGAATAAGAGCAATAAAAGACGCATTCATGCATTTCTCAAAAAGGCCCTGCACGTAAAATGCATGAAAAGTCACCATCGCATACTCCCTAACCACCTCCCAACACTCGAGAAGGAATCTCATAGAGAACCCATCTGGCCCAACAATTTATCTCCTTTGCAACTTTTCAAAGCCGCAAGCACTTCGTCTTTGATAAAAGGACTCTCAATCCCTACTCTATCATCCTTTAAGATCGAGTCAAACTGCAAAACCCCAAGCACAGGTATCCAAACCTCTACACATGTCCTCCTCCCTACATAAAATCTATCCGTCCATCAGTAATCTCCTGAGATGATTACCCCCTGATGGGCATTGGCAAGTCTGTGGAAGAACCTCGTGTTCTTATACCCCTCCTTAAGCCACAAGGCCCTGGATTTCTAACGCCACGCCATGCCATTTCCGTAATGGAAATCTCAACAATCTCCGCCTAACACTCCTCTCTCCTGCTCTGCAACTGCACCTCTATATCACCCAACCCTTCCAACCGGTCAATCTCAACAATCTTTGACAAAATCTTATTCTTCCTCCACTCCAAGTTTCCAAACACCTCCTTATTCCACCTTTTGATGTCTTCCTTCAAGGAGCGGAGCTTGCTAGCTAGAATGAAACTCGGGGTGCCAACACCCTATAATCCTCCCACCAAGCTCACATTCTCTCTCCTTGAAGTCCTCCACTCGAAGCCACATATTCTCGAACTTACAGGGCGAACTCCTCTTCCTTAAACCCCCACAATCCAAAACCAACGGAATGTGATCCGAGGTAAGCCTAGCCAATGCCGCCTGAGTCACGTCTGGGAAGTTCTCCTCCTAATCACTAGAAAAGAAAAACCTATCCAATTGAGAAAGGGAAGGAGACTCCCTACAAAAGAAGCACCCTCCAAAGGCAAATCAATCAACATATAGCTATCAATGAAATCTAAAAACTGGTCCATGGCATGGGTCCAACTCCCACCTATAGACCTTCTACGAACAGAGTCAAGCTCCTCCCAAAGCAAACCACTCCTCCCATCCTCAACCGGCCCATAAACTCCGGAGAAGACCCAACAGATACCATCATCCTCCAATCAAAAAACGCATGAGACGAAAAAACACCCCCTCCAAACATCCTCCCTCAACACCCACCTCCTGAGTCCTACTCCTAAACACCTAAGATGCATTAGGGTATCAGGTCTCTAGCCAAATTTATCCATAGAAAGGTGGTCCTCATAATAATATTCGAGAATGTCTTTAAAGAAGGAAACAATACTTATATGAAGGGATCCTCACCAAGTGAGGCGCATCTAGGAAATGCAACAAGTGTTATTTGGGAGAGAGGTTCTCGAGATCTGGCTAATCTATAAAGAAGAGGTCTTTGACAAATGTTATGCTGATGACGAGACTGATTTGAGGAGAAGAGTGTGTCACATTGTAAAAGTCTATTCAAAAGGTTGAAGGCCCAATTTGGAAATTGTTGGACATACAGCCTGTAGGCAAGGCCTGATGAGGTACTCTTGGTTTGTGAAGAACACTTCAAGTGACTCACAGGTAGCCTACTTCTTTTCATCTAAAGACAAGTAGGCACAACCCTATCAAGGAAGCCAATCAATTGTGTATGAATTATTGTATTATACAAGAAAGTTAATGATGTAATCTCAGCCGTTGAAATTAAGTCCAAGTGTGTCTAGGAAATCCTTCTCTCACAATACCTTAACCTCGGCTCATCATCAAAGTATATGTGAAGAAAAGGACAAAGAGGTGAAGTCTCCCAAGCTGCCATGTCAGCCATGATATCAGGATAAAGTTGCTTCTTGGATGCCACATTTAATATAGAATTCAGATACTCTCAGTTTTTATCAAAAAATCATACACATTGTCTCTTACCTCGTTGCTACCACTACCAGCACTGATTCCTCCACCTTCACTACAGCTTGGCAATTCTCGAGATGTTACCGAATTGGCTGGTTAATTGATACATCTGCTTATCTGTGCTTCCAATATTTGAAATATGTCCCATTATGGGTATTTTTTCAACTATGTGGAGGGAGATACCGCCTCGTGATTTGGGGTCTTTGCCATCCTTTTAGGCAACATTACTCACATATTTACCCAATAACGAGGTTAGATTTCTTCACCAATGTGAATCCACCAGCTTAGTGGGTCAATTCAAAACTTGTGTGTTAACCTGAATATTCTCGGGTCTACTTCTGGGTCATTTCTTTGCAATCATTGTATGAGCATAGTTGGTATATTATATAGATTTTTGTTCGCTCTTTTTTTCTTCCTTTGTGTAACCTCCGCTCAAATTGTGCGAGTTATACTCTTTATAGGATAGGGATTCTCTCTGTCTATTAAAGGTTGTTAGTTCTTAAAATTACACTTTATGAGCGCCATGATAAACCTTTTGTACTCTCGTTTGGTTAAATTGACAAGACTCAACTTGCCTATGGCCAAAAAAAAAAGAACAAGAAAAAAAGAAAGATATATAGAGTTTTATATGTAAAGAATAATTGTTTCTAAAATAACAGTTTATGATAAGCATAAAGGCAAAGTGAAAACAAACATTATGGTAACACATTAGAGATTAAAAGGGAAAAAGCAATTAACTTTTGATGCAAAAAGTAATGGAAATAAACTGCTGAGATCAACCCAGATAATGGGATAACTAAAAACTTATTCTAGAAACTGAATAAAAATCAACAGAATTTCATATGAATTATGGCTAAGCTTTACTCACCAAGTCCAACAGCTTGGAATTTATGATTTTGAGAGATGTTTCTGTGAGTCAATTGGGTCAAGGCAAAGTAAAGCCCAGCAACATCTATAAAACCAATTGAAGCTTTCAACAATTCCTGAAAAATAAAAGGTTAATATTTCACAAATTGTCTCTCACAAAGTTAATTTATCATTAAAGTTTAGCATTCGAAATCATACACTGTTGCTTATGCCATCAGCCATATAAGACAAAAAGATAATTTGTTGTTTAAGTACAAAAAATAGCCAGCAAACCAAAACTTCATTTAATCCTCGATTCCTCAATTCCATTTCCCTAAAGAGCTATGAGCTCGACACAAAGCATACTAACAAGAGAAAGAAAAATTATGAAGTTTGCATGAAAGCATGATTTGGATCATGTGTAATCAAGTAATGAGTTGAATATGCGTCTTTATTTATAATTTATTTTAAGTTAGTCGGCTGCCGGTCAAATTTTAAGTTCTTAGCTATTTGATAAAACTGAAAATTAAGTATTGAAAATTTTAAGAGCTGAATTTTAAGTGCCGAAGTTTTTAAGTGATAACTAAAAAAAAAATAATTTTTGATATTTTTTTTGTATTTTCAGCATTCAACATTTAGTGACAAGTGATGTTTCTGTCACTTAAAATTTTACCTCATTTTCAGTGGTGCTTACCGTTTGGAGTGATATTCAAATTGCATTATCAAACGCACTTAATTGAATAAGCGCTTAATCCGTTTAGAATTAAGCACTGAATTGCATTATCAAACAGCACCTTAGTCATGGTGCTTTGTCTTTTCAACATTTACTGGATATGCATGGGGGCAGTAACAGTCCATGGATCATATTCTGGATTAAGTTGTGTCATTTATTCTTTACACGGAGCCTTTAGTAGGTTCCGAATAGCAATAGTAGTCAAAAACTCTATTTTATGTTGTTCAAGTCATAACCCTAGTAAGATTAAGAAAAAACCCAGCAGCCTATAAATAACTATTTGATTTTCTATTCAACAGAGTTAGTTTTGGGAATTTGAGATTGTGTTTTCTGATGTAGCTAAATCCTTGCAAGGTTGAAGAATCAAGAACTTTAGGCAAGATTCTTTTCCTACATCTTTTTCTTCTTCTCCGATTCCCTTTAAATTATTATTCTCAAATTACTGTTTCTAGCGCTGAAAGAGCCCTTATTTCAAATCCAAAATTTTACTGTTCCGAACCCTAATCAATCCTAACACATTCCCCTACCCATTAGCTCATTTATTTGACAACTAGAAGGATTTGACTGTAGAATAGGACCTTCAGGATTCAGTTGATGGAAAGAGCGAACTTTATATGTAACACGTCTCTCTTGTCATAGATACCCAGTCTATAATGAACAGTCATCAAAATTAAAAAAACATGCAAAATAATTCCTCATTCAGGTGGTGTTTGATAAAAAGTTTGCTCTATCTACAAGTTTTTTTTCTTTCCCGAATCTCTATATCTACAAGATTCATCCTCGCATCATTCACCATTGGCCGTAACATGAACAAGGCCAAATCTTTATGCACTAGCACAATATAAACAATATTTAAAGGCCAAATCTCACCCTCCCTAAAATAAAACCCCAACTTCACAGAAAATACCAAGCAGAAAGAAACCCTAGAATTTCATAATAATTCGTCTAAACTGAATTACAAACAAAAACTAACTCAGAAAAATATAGATACAGAAGAGTATAGCTCTCTATTATGTTACAATTGCTATAATAATCAACAAAAGATGAAGTGTATACATATGTATATAGAGGAAGAATCAACCAGAGTGGGGGGAGAGATTTTTTTTTATAAGTAAAGTTTCATTAAAGACGCTTAAAAGGGGAGCGAACCCAAGAACAAGCAAAAGAAGCCAGCAACAGCCAGCTACAATTTAAGACTGTCCATAAACTCAAAAAAATCTCCCATAGATTTACATGGTTGCCCATTTACCCAAAAAATAGAGACCTCATAATAATATATTTGAGAGACGAACTAGGAATTTCCTCTTCATCGAAATATCTCCTATTTCTCTAGTGCCACGGCCTCCACCAAACACAAAGGGGAGTAGCCCTCCAAGCATCCCTGACTCGACTCTCCACTATACATCCTCCCCAAGCCTCCATCGTGTCTACTATGGAACCAGGGGACACCCAAAACATGCCAAAGACCACATAAAACATAGCCCAAACCTCTCTCGCGACTGGACAATGCAAAAAAGATGATCCACAGATTCCTCTACATTCTTGCACATGTAGCACTGATTCACCACAACGTTACCCCTTTTTCTGAGATTGTTTTGAGTCAAAATCTTCCCAAGAGTGGCTGTCCACCCAAAGAAAGCCACCTTTAAGGGGGGCTTTTGATCTCCAAATAGCCTTCCATGGAAAAGGCATCAAGATCGAAAATAAACTTTGGTAAAAAGATCTCGCACCAAAAACTCCTTTCGAAGAATGTTTCCAGATCATCTCATCCATCCCCTCTACCTCCACCTCCTGACTGTAGAGGAGAGCTAACAACTCTGCTACCTCCACAAGCTCCCAATCATGAAACTCCCTCCGAAACTGAACATCCCAGATCATCCTCCTATTATCAAGATGATAGCCATGGAAACCTATGAGTCAAAATAGAATCACCACACGAGTGATCCTCCCAAAATCTAACACTCTTAACCTTGAAGCGAATGCGTCTGGAGAACTCATCCCATCCCATCCTTTCCGAATACTCTTCCACACCCCCACCCTAGCAGGAAGCCTCACCTACCCTGAGGTCCAACCGCCAACACCCTCCCCCATCAGGCTAGCAATGACTCTCCTCCACAATTTGGACCTCTCCCTCCCAAATCTCCAAAGCCATTTGCCCAACAAAGCCTTGTTAAACAAGTCGAGCTGCCTAATCCCTAGCCCCCCAGTCTGAATAGGGGTGGTGCACACTTTCTCCTACTTTATCAAGTGGTACTTGAAATCATCTCCAATACCACCCCATAAAAAATTCTTCTGAAGCTTTTCAAGATTCCTAATGACTAAGACCGGAATCTGAAATAGGGACAGAAAATAGGTTGGAAGATTCAAAAGAGTGCTCTTTATGAGAGTTACTTGCCCCCCCTTTCGACAAATATTGAGTTTTTCATCCCGCAAGCCTTCATTGGAAGCACTTTACAACTGGATCCCAATCAGAAACCCTCCTTGTCGACACGCCAAGAGGTAAGCCCAAGTAAGAGATCGGGAAGGCTCCCAACTTACACCCAAGAATGTCTGTAAATTCAAAAATTTGCTCAACCTCCCTGATTGGCACCATTTCACTCTTTCCAACGTTGATCTTCAAGCCTGACACTGCTTAAAAGAAAATCAAGACACATGTTATGTTGTGGCCTGGATTTTGCCTTGGCCCGGGTCGCGTTGCGACTCAGTTTTGACCCGAAAAATAGGCTTTACGTGGCCTTAAGGGTTTGGGTTGCATGTTTTTGTGTTGAAAAAATTTTATAACCCGTTTTTCGCTTGCGGGTTTTGGACCCGGATTATGACTCTCTTGTAGCCCGATATATAAGGGCATCTAAGGGTTTGGAGTGAGTAACGAGAGAAAACATTGAAAACACAGAGAAGGGAGTGAGAGAGCGAGAGCTAGGGTTTGGGATTGAAACTTGTAATCTCTTGATTTTCTCATAGTGAAATCTTTCGCCGAATCTTCGCCATAGATATAGGCACATCGCCGAATCACGTAAATTCCTATGTTCTGTGTGTTGTGCTTGTTTCATTTTGTGTCGTATTTCGTGATTGTGCTTGATTCGTGACAGTTTTTCACAACACCGCATCTCAAGGCTCTCAACTAGTGCTCCACCGCGTCACAAAAAACAATGGTATTTTTCACATAAAGCAAATGGGATATGATCAGCTGACTCTTCTCATCATTTTGTTGAAAGCTTCCATGATAATGATAAACACAAAAGAGGAAAAAGGATCTCTCTGCTGTAAGCCTCTGGAGCTAGAAAAGAAACTAGTAAGGAACTATTCACCAAGACTGAAGATCGCACCGTCGAGATACAATATCGGATCCACTTCTGCCAACCATTCCCAAAACACATCCTTCCCAGCATATAGATCAAGAAATCCTAATTCACGTGGTCGTAGGCCTTCTCAATATCAAGCTTGTAGCCAATTCTTGGCACTCCGCTCCTAAGCCTGGAATCAACGCACTCACTAGCAACCAACACTGAATCTAGAATCTGGCAGCCTCTAACAAAAGCATTCTGGGAGTCCAAAATCATTTATCAAGTACCCTCCTCAAAAGATTAGCTAAGACTTTAGCAATAAGCTTGTAAACACCACCTATCAGACTAATAGGTCTAAAGTACTTAGCCTCAATGGCCCCACTCTTCTTGGGAATAAGGGCAATGAACGATACGTTGATGCTCTTTTCGAACTACCCCTGTCTATGGAATGTATTAAAGACTTCCATCACCTCTTCTTTGATAACCTCCTAATTTTGCTGAAAAAAAGCCATCGTGAAACCATCTGGTCCCGGGGCTTTATCCCATTCATAGCTCTTCAAAGCCTCCTCCACACCACAACCCCAAAAGGTCTCTCCAGCCACACCCAGTCTTCCTCCAAAATACACTCAAATTCAAACCAATCTCCATCTAGCGGTTTCCGAATACATCTGTTGATAGTAAGAAACAAGCTGTCTCTGAATGTCCTCCTCCTTGCTCAACATAATCCCATCGATGTAGATCTTGCTAATATGGTTGCTTCTTCTGTGAGTATTCGCCAATCTGTGAAAAAACTTCATATTCCGATCTCCTTTCAACCACAACACTCAATATTCTAGCGCCAAGAGATCTCCCCCATCTTTGCAATCTCCCCGAACTCTGCCTTACACTCTTCTCTCCTGCAAACCTCTAGCTCATCCAAGCCCTCTCTCCCTTCCTTGCAATCCAATTATGAGATTTTCACAAAAATTATGTTTTTGCACCATTCTAGGTAGCCAAACACCTCCTTGTTTCATTTTTTGATGTCCCCCTTCAATAGCTAAAGTTTGCTTGCTTGCCAAAAGCTTAGGTTGCCCCTGACCACATAACCGGACCACCAAATCCGAACCCTGTCCTTGAACCCTTCGGCTTTGAGCCATATGTTCTCAAAATGGAAAGAGGTTCTCCCTCTCCTCAAGCCACCACAATCCAACAGAATACGAATATGATTAGAACCCGGCCTTGCCAATGCAACCTACATCACATCCAGGAATTTCTCCAATTCTCTCGAAATAAAAAATCTATCCAAATGGGAGAAAGTAGGAGATTCGCGACCACTAGTCCATGTGAAACGAGCTCCCTCCATCGGAAAATCAAGAAGTTAGTGTGCATCAATGAACTCCGCAAATTCCTCCATAGCCAGAAGTGCATCTTCCTCCTGTTGATCTCTCGCTCGGAACCCTTACAATGTTGAAGTCCCCTCCCACACACCAAGGAGCCAACCACCTCCCCTGAATCACCTCTAACTCCTCCCATAACCCCTTCCTTTCCGAATCATCCACTGACCCGTACACCCTCGAAAACACCCAATGAGAATTATCCTCCACCAGCGAGAACATGAGGGAGATAGATGAGTCAGATGACCTACCTCTCTACACATCTACCTTCGACACGCATCTCTTATCCCACATGACCACTACACCCCCTGAAGTCCCAACCATAGTTGTTAAAGGCTCAAGGCGCAAAAAGGCGCTAAGGCCTCCTAGAGCCTGAGGCGCGAGGCGCAAGGCGAGGCGTGGGCCTGACTGAAGCGAGGCGCAAGTTGAAAATAAAATAAAATTTGTAGCCAATAATAAAAAGCTAGCAGCAACAGTTACTTAACAGTCTCAAACTACTCTTTAGTCAAAAGAATGAAAACATCAAACTACAAAATAAGAATACGTAATATTCCAATTTCAGGATTTTCAGTGTGTTTTGTGATGATATGCTTTAGCAACTCTTATACACATTAGAGAAATAAACTACAAAACATAAACAAATTAAGAGTTCATAAAAATATTTAAAAAAAAAAAAAAAGAAAGAGAGAGAAAAGAACAGAAAGACCATAAAAAGAAAAAAAGAGTGAATAGAGAATAAAAAAATAGAGCAATAAGGATGAAAAAAAAGAAACACAAAATAGAGAAGAAAAAGTTGCAGAAGAACTCGTCCCACTATGTAACTTCCAAAAAGCCTTAAATCGACTGATTGTATCTAATCTATCGATCGACCATTTTTATTTCTTTTACCGTTAGAGATTGTATTATATGGTTAGAGTCCACCATAACACAAAAATACATCACATGCTAACAAGTAGGGAAAAAAAATAAGTGTTTTATGTTAGACGCGCCTGAGGCGCAACTTGCGCCTGGGGCCTCAGATGCAAAGGCGCGCACCTGATTGAAGAGGCCTGGCCTGACCTTGGTCCAGGCGCAACTACTGAGCCTTGAGGAGCCTTGAGCCTGAGGCGCGCCTTTGACAACTAGGGTCCCAACCGCATCAAGAGATTCCTATTTGACAAACCTACTCCCCCAAGGACTCCTCACCACCCCTACCAAAGGATTTTCCAACTTAGACCCTAAACAAACAACATGAGCATTCCATTTTCGAACCTACTCCCCCAAGGACTCCTCACCATCCCTACCAAAGGATTTTCCAACTTAGACCGTAAACAAACAACATAAGCATTCCATTTTCGAATCGCTGCCTTCACCAACTTCCTCTTGTCCGGGTCATTCAAACCCCCGGACATTCTATGAAATGATTTTGAGCTTCACAGGCAAACAATGTCTTCCCCCACCTCCTTCCCTCCTTTGCTTCTTTCGCTCCCCTCTCCACTTCTCCCTCCCCTCTTCCCATCGTAATTCACAACCGATATTAGGTTTCTAAGCTCCCTCTCCCCCTTCCAAGTGGGTGTCTTCTGTTCTTCTCTTTCTACTTCAAATAGATCGGTGGGTAATGGTGATGGATGAATGTGGATGCAATCTGATTCCAAAAATATTTATAGAAGGTGATGTCGGGCAGCCTTCATCATTGGAAATTTGGCAGCACGATACAGGGGTGATAATGGAGACAGAGGGAATGATATTAATTCAGGGTACGTGTATCCACTTGAACAAAATTTAAAACCCTAACCATTTAGCGTATTTTGTCTTCAGCAACAACTGAACCCTATCACTTAAAATTTTAATCCCTTTAAAGTGAGACTCAATTTTTTTAATGATTTTCTAATTGTGTTATCAAACACACCTAATTAGAAAATCACTTATTTTGTTCAGTTTTAAGTGCTGATTAGAGTTCTCAAACACCTCAATGTAACAAGAAGTCTAATTACAAAGTGCACCAAGTAATCTACTTACAAGGTGCAGATGGATTTTCAGCCAACAAATAAATAAATGTGATTGCTATACATATATATTTTATGAGATATGACATAATGGCAGTTCAAAGTTTTACAAGTGAAGGCAAAACAAACCTGATTTTGCTTAAAAAACACACACACATAAGGACTTCCCATTTGTAATCCAACATGTAATGTTTGAAAGCTTTATTTGCAAAAAGAAAACAATCAGAAAGTAAAAGGGTATAAAAATAAATGAAACCAACAGGCACAAAATACCTGATACGGGTCAAAGCTGTCATTTTCAGATACGTTGAGAAAGGTTGCTAAACAAACAAGCTGCCAAAAAGTGAAAGAAAAAAATAATAACAATAAAGTGGCTTGTCAATGGGAATAAGAAGCATGCTATACAAGATGAAATCATTAAAAAGAAATCCAAACTAAATGAATCAAATGAAAAGTCATGGCAGTATTGCACCATTGTGCACCATTGTTTACTAACCTTCACTAATGCCGTTCCAAGATAAACAAGAGCAGCTTTAACTGCAGTACCAATAGTGTCATACTCTGATCTGCACAAAAACAACTAAGGAAACATTTAGATATACATATAGCACATATACTACAAAAATGTGTCCTCTCTCTCCATATATATTTACATATACACACACCTACTGAAATCAAGTAAAACCCATAAAATATTTACTTCTATAGGAAATAACTCAAATTATCATACTGTGACATGGCGGAATATTAGAAAATTCGATACTTTGAGTTGCATGGATGGACCATTAATAGTTCAACATGCCGAGCTCATTGGTCTTTGTGGCTATAATTGGTATGTTTGTGCAAATAACAATGAAGAAACATCATGGCAGATGCACTTCTACTATACCTCAATCATACAACATAGTTGGTCAAGTAATTTGAATCATCATTAATCATAATCTAGATAATATTAGCATAAATACCGTTTCCGCAAGAGCTCCCAAGTCGACCACAGTAGTCTCGTAAGCCCCACCCCTTGGGGTGAGGACAGCCATCGATTTGCTAATGTCAATGACTGCCGCCATCATTAATCATAATCTAGATAATATTAGCATAAATACCGTTTCCGCAAGAGCTCCCAAGGGCCAAGTCCACGACCACAGTAGTCCCGAAAGCCCCACCCCTTGGGGCAAGGACAGCCATCGATTTGCTAATGTTTATGACCGCCGCCATAACCTCTACACTATAAATGATATATGACAATGACCATCATATAAACTCCATCTAGACAATGGAGCTTAAACCAAATCATCTGGTGCTATAGGCACATCTCTACAATTCATATGATCTAGCTCCTTCTTCAACATTTTACATTAATGCATTAACAATCATGTAATAGTTATCATGTGCGTTAGTGTGGGAACCAGTAACAAAATGCAAATAAATTGTATAATGATGAAACAAGAACCAAAAAGAAAAAGAAAAAAGGCATCACCCTGTTTCTCGAATTGATCTTTAGCGCCCAATAGTCAACACAATCCATACTCACAGTGATGAACAGCACGCAAATTTGAATTAGATTAAGAATTATTCATAAATGGAATGAAATACAAGTTCATGGAGGATTAGGGTTTTTGCGGCCTATATTGATGAAAAGAAATTGACTTTTTTCGATTGATAGCAGATCTGGAGATAATTACGGGTAGAAACAAGATTAGATATACAATTAAGCGAAAATGGAGACGAAGACTTACAAGGGCGTTGCAGAGTAATAGACGGCGTGAGGGCCGAAGGTGAGAATTGCGCAGTTGAAGAAGTGAAACACCGTCATTCTCCTCTCTCTCTCTCTCTCTCTCTCTCTCTCCTTAGAGATCCAAATAGACAGGGAGAAGCTTTCGCAAGCAAGAGTTGGAGCAAAAAGCTGAGTTTCCCACTAGCAGTAGCAGAATTCCTATATTTGTAAGTAGTTTTTAATTTGACTCCTCAAGCTACAAAGAGATTGGGGTGCTAAGAAATTAGCACTTAAAATGGGATTTTATGGTATTTAGTAATCAAACTGAAATTTGCAGTACAAATGGGGGAGTTTATTATTTGCGTTTGATGAATGGGTTGGATTGTAGCATTTGTTTTTATCTGAATCCACTTAATTATTGTATATGGTGAGGCTCTTGTTTTTGGCATGCTTTAGTTCCGTCACTCTTTTTTATCATAAAATTTATTAATTTTGCATTCTATTCTTACTCACTACTATCGTCGAGAGCATAACAAATAAAGTTAACGATAAAAAAATACATAAGAAAATACTAATTTTCATATTTTCTCAAATAAATATAAGTGTCATGTTGGTTTAGATTAGTTAATATAAGTTTAACCCGACTTATGACGTAATGTATCCAACATGAGTCGGATTAGTCAATCTAAATTTAACCTGACTTGCAACCTAATATATCAACATGAGTTCAAATTGAGCATAATTTACATATACTCAATTGAATTAAACCTAGGCATGGTCTTGATTTAAGATATATACGTGATTTGTGAGTGAAATCGTTCAGACTCTTTTAGGTGGAGTTGACTTGGGTATTGTCAAGATAAACTTAGGTTAGACTTAGACTTTATCCCAATCAAGTTACTAATATTCCAATAAGAATATTATTACTAGTAAGTAAGTAGTAATGAGATTTGGGTTAGGTTTGGGCTTGCCAGGCCCGTCCATAAGACATAAGCATATAATGGGTTATTTATGATCCCAAAAAATAATACACCAGTGGTTCTTTTCATTTAATAACTATCTCCATTTGTTGACCATCCAAAGAGAAATTCTTGATTTGTTAATAAAATTGTTAGTAATAGTAACACTACTGGTACTAACTTGTGTTAAACATTGAATTTTATTCCTTACAGTGGGGGACGACATTACTATAAGTTTTGGTAATGGATGGATCATGGCTCATTTTGGGGCTAAATTTGCAATTAAATAATGTTTAGGTGTAAAGTGTAATACTGTTATTGTAGATATAAGGGTGCTACTTTGGTAGGTTGGTCGGATTAAGGGACTAACACAGACCCAACCTAAGTTATAAAATTTCAATCCAAGCTTAATCCAATTCAACCTTCAACTCAGGATCCTCAACCCAAGCCCAAGCACATTCAAAATTGAAACTCGACTTGAGTTCAGGTTAGAGAAATTGGGCTGGGTTAATATCGAGTTAATTGGGTTAGCATAAATTATTTCTAAAAATTGAATGTTAAAGAAACTATAACCAAATTCTCAAATAATTAATCTTCATAGATATACAATAAATTAACGTTTAATAAAAAAAAGTTGAAAATAATGTTGATTTGTTATAAGAAAGAATTAGGTTCGATTGGAGAAGAGTTTCTAATACCTAAATTCAAATCAAACTCTAATTAAGTTTGATTTAGATTTTTTAATCCGAGCCCAGCCCTGATTGTAAAATGATTGTTCAAGCTCATAAATGGCCGCCCAACTTGCACTCCTACCTACAAAAAATCACTAGTACCGAAGGCAATGCACTAGACTCCTTCTTAGCCAAGATGTTTGAGCATTCTGCATCGTGTTATCTGTTATGTTTGTCCCAATTTTTTAATGGGTTGGATTTTGAGTTGTAATACATATTCCACATTGGAATGATGTAAGGGAGAAGTGAGCAAGAAGAAGTTATAAATATAGAGGGAGTTGATGTGAGTTGCGTAGTGCGGAAGCAGCTGTGAAAATTAGGTTTACTCAGTTTTTAGGTTTAAACATAGAGGGGGGGTGATTAGGTTTACTCGCTTTTTACTTAATCTTTCAGATTATGCAATTTTAAGTCCAATTAAAATTCTAAGTAATCCAACAAAGCAAGTAAATAAAATAAAGTGCAGTAAAATAAATAATACACCAGATATACGTGAAAAACCCAGATCGAGAAAAAATCACAGGTGAGGCTTTGTAGCCTCGGAGAAGCAATCCACTATCATCAAAGCAAAGTACAACAAACTATGTCCCAGACTCACATACACTCCACTCTGACAAGAACTTGATGCAGAATATCTCAGGCTTACAATTGTGACTACCTTGTCCAATTGCTGCAGATTCCCGGCTAACGTCAAAATCCTCTCAGAAGGGTAACTGGAAGAACACGAATACTCAACAAGTATTCTGTCCCATTCGTAGTACGATCTTCTTCTCCTTCCTCACCAACAAACAGTTGTAGAAGAAATCAATCTAGTAACTTGATCACGAAGAAATCTTCAATGCAGTCTTTGAACAGTTGATCAAGAAAATAGAGACACCATAAATCACTCAGCGAATATGTGTAATATAAACAAAGAATTGAGGGAACAATTCTTTGCTAGAAAAATATCTCAATATTTTCTCTCTCTAGAATATGAATTTCTTGTATGTTAAAAACCTAATGAGAGAGAAATCATATGAGAATTTTATAGAGATCAAAAATCCTATTTTCCTTGAAAAATAAGTTAAAAATCAATAGGAAACAAGTTCCGGTGTTTTAGGAAAGTTCAGGGTCAAATCCAAATTGAAATAGGACTCTACAGGAAAAATTTTGCTAGAGCAGAAGCATGGACCGGTTCAGCCTTCTACTACAGAATATTGGAATCCTGAGACACCTTGGATTGGTTTAGGGTTTGAGCTGGACCGGTCCAACCTTGAATACTTAAGTATTTTGCTCAAAAGTCCCTCTATTCAACTTTATTCAAGGTCGAAACCTCCTGGTTTGAAATATATGTGTTCTCACCACTTTACTTGAACTACGTGACTCTTATATGTGATCAATGAGGTCCTCATGCACTCAAAGCTATCTCAAAACTTCAATCGATCGAATCATTGTTCAGACCATTGATGGCTTCTTCCAAAGATTCAAGCTTCCTTATTTGAAGAACACTTGCATGGTTGGTATAGAACTTCATGCTCACTCTGAGACTTCAATTACATGATCAATTATAAGAATATAAAGCAAATATTACAACTCTATTATGTTTGGTTTTGACACTGAAGATTGTCAATTACAAAATATACGTCATAATCTCCCCCTTTGACAATTTCGTAACAAAATTAACCTAAACAATTATAACCTAACCACTGGAAAAATCATATTACAATATGTCCTAAATACAAAGAAATATATCTTGAAGATCTTAGAGCATCATGAGGAAGCTTTCAAACTTTATATATAGTGTATGTCAAAAACCTATAAAATGTGCACATCATGCAAACAACACTACTTGTGAAAGCTTATTCAAGAAAATATAATGATATAAAAATCAACTCCAAACTTTCCCTTAATCATATAACCAATGAAGTATACTATCTCCCCACATGTCTCAAAGAAAACATATATCTCCGCCTTTGTCAAAGATATATATCCCCCTTTGTTAAAGCATCTATATAAGTCTCTCCCTTTTTGGAACAAATTGACAAAGTAAAAATATTGAGAACAAGAGAGAACCAATCAACCATGATTAAGTAAGATAAAAACATAACCTCCAATCAAATATATCATATAAGTCCCAAACTGATGGAGTGATACGCATAAGCATAGCAAAAAAAAAAAAACATATAAAGCATAGAACATAACATATCCAAGCAAATAAAAAACATACAAGTTCAACATCAAAGAACTAGACATAGCAAGTTTGAGCAATAAACATAACAAACTAATTAATGTCTAACAAAACATAAACTAGGTATATACCACCAATACCTAATCCTCACCGTCCTCCTCATCATCATGAGCTCCACAGCTTCCAGGTAAGGCTCTCGTAATCAATGCTTCAAGCTTTGAAAACTTCCTCTTCAAGTACTTCTCCAACCCCTTCATGGATTGATTGTACTGTCTAGCAGTCAAAGCACGATTAGAATCTGGAACATAAAGTCCGGCAATCAGAGCATTGTCATCATTCTCATCCACATCCTCCTCCACAACCTGATGTCTTGTAGCCTCCTTTTGAGCTCTTTCCTTCATCTTGTTAGTTATCGAAGACTTAACATTTGAAGCAGTGAACTTCCCTTTGGGCTTTATAAATAGAGCATTTGAAAGAATATACACATTCTTTGTCTTAAGAATTCCCATCACAATCAAAGGAAAAGACAAACCATTGGTAGGCCTAAGATCATTTGTCTCTTGAATTATAGTCCTCAAAATGGTAGCTGACACATTAATTCTATCACCATTCACAATATGATATAAGATCTCAGCTTAATGCCGGGGCAAATCACCCTTATGATCATGAGGGTCAAGAGGATAGGACACAATCAAGTTTAATGTAGAGACGTTGTCAGTGATGTAGGCACTTGAAATTTTATTCTCAAGCAATGGAGTATTTGGTTCACACAACATTCTAATGATTTCTTCCATACTTGGAATGTTCTCTTAGGTACCTATATAAGGAAATATTATAACATTCTCTATTTATGAAACTCTAATAACCTCATAAATTAATTGAGTAGTCACCTTGATCTCTGTCCTAAAACATTTCATCGTCATCTATAGCTCACTGTTACTATAAGCAAGCACATTGCCATAGAGGTAACGAATCATGTCGGGAACACAATCATTGCCTAGGTTAGCTAGTGAACCCCAACCATTATTTCTAAAGTAGTGTACAAACTCCAAATGATAGCCTTGCCATATGCTATCCAAATCAAAGCTTCGTTCACACTTTATTGGCTTACAACCAATCACTCTCCTATAGTTGTCAAAGATTCCCTCCTCATCAAAATGATCCTCAGTGAAAATTATATTGTCTTTTGGTGTTAGAGAAACATTAATTCTTTGTTTTCTAGAGCCATGACCATTGCCACGATGAGAGGAATGCAAAATAGAAATGTGAAAGTCATTAGAGAATTTTCACAAACACATAAAGTGCAAGCTTTGAAAATACAAGCTTTAAACAAACTTTGTTAGTTCAATCTCCCAAACACAACACAAATCCTCCAAAGATCAATCCCTTCCATCAATTCAACTCAAAATCAATCACAAATATCAACCAAAGTGATGAAAAACATGTAGCATAAAGTATGATGGAAGTTGAGGCAAAGTGAGGGAAAAGAGGAGAAAAGTGCACACAATGAGAAGGTAAGCACAAAATGCACACATGCTCACTTAAACCATGTTGGCACCAGATTTGCAATTTTTCAAAAAATGCCTAAAAAGTTTCAAAAAATTCCTAAAAATCTGAAAAAATAGGAAAATCTTTTGAGTTTTTATATATGTAAAAATAAAAAAATATAACAATCATATAAGCATTAAAACTAATTTTCACATAAATAACAATGAATTCTAAAATTTCTGAAAAAATTTAAGAAAATTCACAAATGCACAATTTTAAAACCCATAAATTTATCAACAAAATTCATCATTAAATTCATGATTATGGCACAATTTTCAATACACAAATATTTATAAAAATTTAAAAATTTATCTAATAAATTCATGTGTGTGTGTGTGCAATCCAACATCATCAAAAATTAATCAATTTCCTTTGATTCATCTTCTAAAACACATTGGAAGATAGGAAAATAAAATCACACATAATGAAATATTTTTTATTGAATTTTTTTTTTATTTCTAAGACGGTGACTTTCACACTTATGGGCAGCTAGCTATTTCCTCAAAATAACTTCTTTAAAAGATATCTCATTGGAGATTTATGTCGTAGTGGTAGCTTTGAACACATCCCGAAGGTAGTCTTTTCCTTTTTGTCTTAGAGTTTTAGTAATTTATTTCATTATTTTTTTTCATGCTGATCAAAAATAGAATCTTTTATTTATTTATTTTTTTTTCATTGATCATTTAAGCCTTCAAATGCTACTCATATAATATACTATAGTCAACTTCACAATAGTTTTCAATCAATTCTCTCAGAGTTCGACTAGTGCACAAATTGTATGAATTTAAAAGATTCACCTCCAAAAAGAAATAAATATAGCACATTAGTCATCAATGCCTAGATCATAAACTCAAGTATTTTATCTATTGATAAACTAAGTGTCTCAATCATGTATTCACAAATCAAAGTGAACTTAAACATAAATATAGAGAATTCACATTATTTCATAGAAAAATATGATTTTCATATTCACATGATTATCATAAAAAAATAAACCAAACCAAACCTAATCTAAAATATATGATCCAATGGAAAACAAATAATGAACATAAGCTCAGTCCATGACCATAAAAGTCCTAATGACCTAGTTAGGGGGTTTTGCATCCAAAGACCTATTATGAATAAATTCCATAGTATTAACAAGCACAAACTTCTCCAAATCTTCTTTTTTCATCCAAACTGTTTTAACATGCAACATATTAGGAAAAGGGTAATGCTACTCAGGCAGAAAACTTTGGTAGATTTGCTAGGCAGAATCTACATGGCTGTCTAGGTGGCAAATAATGTATATTCAACTTAAAAAAAAGAAAGTTCCAGTTACGCGCGTTCTCTCTCTCTTTCTCATACACGTTTTCTGCTTCTCTCTCTCTCTCTCTTATACACCAACATCATCCAACACAAGCGATCAATTCATCTTCCAGTGAGAGTTTGGGCACACTAAAATATTTCTCATTTTTACATGAAGGAAAGAAATCTAAGGTATGGATAAAACTTCACCTCTGATTTTTTTTTTTGTGTCAGATGTGTATTTCATTTGTTTGATTTGTGGCTCAATTTCTTCACTTCACTCTTGTTTCAATTTTTTTTTCCAAAGATATAGATATAATGTATTGTTCTATCTTTTGTATGAATATGCATTTTATGTGTTTGATATGTGGTCTGAGATGGGTTTCATCATCATCTTCTTTTTTTCCTACTCCCAGAGATTCGGTAAATTATCCCACCATGTGAAGCTTTCTGATAGTAAAGTTAAATAATTTTTTATGTTGCAACTCGTATAAATTATGGATGCTTATATATATATATATATATATATATATTATAATTTTAGGTTGTGTAACACAGTTACAAAGGATTTCATATTGGGTCCTGCTAATTGAAAAGAAAACAAGTATACTTTCTCTTTTTCGCACACAAATTAAGCTTGCTGGTACACATGTATTGTGGGTAAATATGGCATAATGTTTACCTTATCTTTATAATCTATTTTTTTTTTATGTTACTAGAAATGGAAGAAGATCCCTCTGTGCAAGATGCTGAAATGCCTGGTAAAGAGGGAGACAAAGGAACTGAGCAAGGGTTAGAAGGAATATTGCCAGTTGGGGATGAAGTGGAAACACCCAAGGCTGGGATGATTTTTCAGTCTGAAGAAGAAGTTCGTAATTATTACAACAACTATGCTAAGTGTCAAGGTTTTGGTGTAGCAAAAACTGGCGTAAAGAATGGAAGTAAGAGCAAATCAAGATAGTTTGCACTTGCATGTTCTCGGAATGGTAAATCAATATCAATCTCAAAAAACTCTTTTAACCAAAGGCCTTCAACAAAGACAAATTGCAAAGCAAAAATCAATGTTACAGCTAAAGAAGATGGAAGCTCCATTATCACTCGTGTTTATCTTGATCACAATCATGCATTAAGCCCGGGTAAGGTACGACACTTTAAATGTAATAAGGTACTAGATCCTCCTGTTAAGAGAAAATTGGAACTAAATGACCTAGCAGGTATAAAGTTCAGTAAAAATTTTTATTCACTTGTTGTTGAAGCTGGTTGCTATGAAATTTTACCATTTGGTGAGAAGGATTGAAGAAATTACATAGCAAAAGCAAGAGAATTGAGGCTTGGGACTGGAGATGCTGAAGCCCTTCGTAAGTATTTTTATCGCATGCAAAATAGGAATTCAAACTTCTTTTACATGATGGATATAGATGATGATGGGCGTTTAAGGAATGTTTTTTTGGGCCGATGTAAGGTGTAGGGCTGCATTTCAGTCATTTGGAGATGTTATTGCTTTTGATACTACATATCTTACAAATAGGTATGATATGCCATTTTCTCCATTTGTCGGGGTGAACCATCATGGGCAATCCATTTTACTTGGTTGTGGTTTATTATCTAACGAGGATACTGATACTTATACTTGGTTATTTGAGGCATGGATGACTTGTATGCTAGGACGTGCTCCTAAAGCTATCATAATAGATCAGGGCAAGGCTATTCAAGCAGCAATCTTAAAGGTGTTTCCAGATTCTCATCATCGTCTATGCCTTTGGCACATCATGCAAAAGCTTCCTGTGAAGTTGGGCGGATTTGCCCAATATAAAACAGTTAAAAAGATCTTGAAAAATATTGTTTATGAATCTCTTAAGCCTGATGAGTTTGAAAAAAGTTGGATGAAAATGATTAATGAATATAGCCTTGAGAATAATGAATGGTTGAAGTCATTATATGCAAATCGTCATCGCTGGGTTCTAGTGTTTTTGAAATGCACTTTTTGGGCTGGAATGTCAAGTACCCAACGAAGTGAAAGCATGAATGCCTTTTTTGATGGGTATGTTCACTCAAAGACCACCTTGAAGCAATTTGTTGAACAATATGACAATGCCTTAAAAAGTAAAGTTGAGAAAGAAAGTAAGGCAGATTACGATTGTTTCAATTCTACCATTCCAACAATAACTCCTCTTTCCATTGAAAGGAAGCTGCAGAAAGTTTACACCAACAATATTTTTAAGCTATTTCAAGATGAGTTGAAGGGTTTGATTTATTGTAATGTCTCTATTGTTAAGAAAGAAGGGTCAATTTTCACATTTGAAGTAACAGAAAGTTTTCTAGGAAAAGATGGCATATGTTTGAAGGAGGTGGATTATCAAGTCTTTTACAATGAGACTGAATGTACAGTACAATGTTTATGCCATTTGTTTGAATTTAAGGGAATTTTATGTAGGCATGCAATCTCAGTGATGATGAAAGAAAAGGTGAATAAGGTTCCATCTCATTATATTTTGGAACGTTGGCGAAAGGATATTAAGCGTGGGTACACTTTTGTCAAAAATGCTTATGATGATTTTAGCAATAATGAGCAGAGGCACCGTAATAATAAGTTGAATCCACTGTTTCATGAACTTCAAGAGCTTGGGGCAGAGTCTGATGATAAATGTGAGCTCTTAGTTAAATTACTGAATGAGACAAAGGAGAAGCTCCTTGCAATTGACTTGAATTGTGAGAGTAGACAAATTAATCAAGTCTTATTAGTGTCTGCAGTTGAATGTAACAACAAGCTCTATGAAATTCCAGGTACTGGCAGCAGGTTACTTACTCCTTTAAAAGTGCGAACCAAAGGTCGTCCGCCTTCGAAAAGAAAAGAATCATTAGTTGAGAAAATAGTAAGGAAAGGAAAAAGGGTATTTTAGCTAATTATATTGGTCTTTGATGTATCAAGTTATATAATTTTTTCATATATTTATTTAGTTTTTATTTCAATACCCTGTTGGTAGGTCTCTCAAGCAAAACAAAAGAAGAAACCTGGTGAAAGTGACTTCCAAGTGCAGAAAAGGAAAAAGGTAACATATACATGATTTCTTATTACTTTGTTGTTTTCCTTTTAGTCATATAACCTGAAAGTGTTATTGTTATATCTACAGGTTCAAAACATTCCACCTATAATGAATGATGGTGTTGCACCCACTACTGGTCCAATTAGTTCAAATATTATTGACAAAGTTGCAACACAAGAAAGTCATGTGGTAATTAAAGTGTACATGTCAAAATTGTTGTATCATTTTTATATTTAGCTTATGGTAATGCCAACTTCATAATCTTATTGAGTTTAATATTTTTCATTTTTGTTAATAGACTACTTCAACTCATCTTTGGAATGACATGCATGATGAGATGACTTCAAATTATAGTAATTTTGTAGATAAGACAATTGAGGTAATTAGAAAAGGGTAATGTTAACCATTTAGTAACTTACCAATAATGTTGTTCCTGAATTCATTCCTATTTTTTTAAATAAAACTAGGTGTACCCGGCACATTACACACCAACGAGCAATCCAGCTTGGCAAAATCCTTCAACCATCTTCTACAGGTTCATATTCATGTTGATTATATTTTTGCATATTTTTTCAATCATGCTAATTATATTTTTATGTGTTTATGTCATAGTTATGAAAATTTTGTTCATTGTCCATTTGTAAATGTTATTGCAGAATTACAGAAGGTTAGAGTCCAACATTTTAATAAGTGGTTGTTCTTTTACCAGTGAAAAAAATCTTGATCCTAAGATTAATTTTGAAGGTATGTTTTGGTACAAGTTAAGAAAAAGTAAATGAATTATCAAAGCTTGAAATGTATCTGAAGTTGGTTTATTCTCATGCTTTTACAGGTTCTCATTAGGATGCATCCCATCAGAATAACTTTATTGTATAAGGCTGGAGAACTGGATTCATCTACTATCTTTTTTGTTCATATAACTAAGTTGTGGTGGAAAATATTTTCAGTTACTCTTATATTGTTTGTAAGAATATTTCAAGATATTTTTGAGATGATGAAATTTATGTTTGAATACATGAAATGGATTTCAATTCATGGAGCAGTTATGTGACGTAATTTTCTTGATGTTATGGGAATGACTATGTACCACTCCACTTCATTCCGATTTTTTTTTTGGGTAAGATAAGAAATTGTATCAGGTATAAAGGGAGCAAGCACCTAAGATTCACAGGGAAGCAAACCAAGAAACAAGAGACAGTGGTTTGCTCAAAGACAAGCCCCAAGCCATATTTCCATTATTTGGGCAACCATCACATAATTGATATATTTATATTTTAATAGGAAGGCAATATAGATTTATTAATAAAGCCAATTAGGATTAGAATCAACTAAGCAAATTTGTACTAGCCAATTAGGCCATATG
Source organism: Cornus controversa (assembly GCA_026545225.1). Lineage (NCBI taxonomy): Eukaryota > Viridiplantae > Streptophyta > Magnoliopsida > Cornales > Cornaceae > Cornus > Cornus controversa. The sequence continues at coordinate 23,656,631 of CM048851.1, read as the reverse complement.
TCATGATGAACTGATGAGTCATGAAATAAACTGATTGAAACAACATAATTGATGGACAATCACCCTCATGTCAACAGCCCCATAACCTCAATTTTGTTACTTCCATTCTTTATGCCAGTTTTTGCTACACCAAAACCTTGACACTTAGCATAGTTGTTGTAATAATTATGAACTTCTTCTTCAGATTGAAAAATCATCCCAGCCTTGGGTGTTTCCACTTCATACCCAACTAGCAATATTCCTTCTAACCCTTGCTCAGTTCCTTTGTCTCCCTCTTTACCAGGCATTTCAGCATCTTGCACAGAGGGATCTTCTTCCATTTCTAGTAACATAAAAAAATAAAAATAAATTATAAAGATAAGGTAAACATTATGCCATATTTACCCACAATACATGTGTACCAGCAAGCTTAATTTGTGTGCGAAAAAGAGAAAGTATACTTTTTTTCTTTTTAATTAGCAGAACCCAATATATATATATATATATATATATATATATATATATAAGCATCCATAATTTATACGAGTTGCAACATAAAAAATTATTTAACTTTACTATCAGAAAGCTTCACATGGTGGGATAATTTACCGAATCTCTGGGAGTAGGAAAAAAAGAAGATGATGATGAAACCCATCTCAGACCACATATCAAACACATAAAATGCATATTCATACAAAAGATAGAACAATACATTATATCTATATCTTTGGAAAAAAAAATTGAAACAAGAGTGAAGTGAAGAAATTGAGCCACAAATCAAACAAATGAAATACACATCTGACACAAAAAAAAAATATCAGAGGTGAAGTTTTATCCATACCTTAGATTTCTTTCCTTCATGTAAAAATGAAAAATATTTTAGTGTGCCCAAACTCTCACTGGAAGATGAATCGATCGCTTGTGTTGGATGATGTTGGTGTATGAGAGAGGGAGAGAGAGAGAAGCAGAAAATGCGTATGAGAAAGAGAGAGAGAACACGCGTAACTGGAACTTTCTTTTTTTTAAGTTGAATATACATTATTTGCCACCTAGACAGCCACGTAGATTCTGCCTAGCAAATCTGCCAAAGTTTTCTGCCTGAGTAGCATTACCCCAAATAATGTGGAGAAACTTTTTCTTATTTGAATTCTTTTTAGCTTGAGAATTTTTGGGCTTGTTCTAATAATATGACTTTCTAGCATGAACCCTATACTTAGCAAAAGAATTATACAAATGAAAATTAGAATTAGAATGGTTTCTCTTCTTATAGCAATAGTGTTGACTATGTCCATTCTTACCACAAAAAGTACAATGAAGTATATTGCATACAACATCAGCATGCATAGACTCACCTTGAAGCTTAGGTTTGGGTGTAGACAAATTCAAGTTCTTGGGTTTAACAAAAATAATTTTTTCCTTAGATGATGACCCAATAAAATCTAGTCTAGTCTTATCTCTTACAGGCTTACCAACAAGAGTATCTCTAGTAGAAATAGCTTAATTTACTTCGCTTTCAAGAAACTTGATTTTACTTTGAAGATTTTGATTATTAGTTTTGTTTTCTTCAATCAACTTCAATTGCTCTTCATTCTCTTTATTTAAAGTTTCTTTTTTAGTTACCACCTACTTCAGCTTCTCAGATTTCTTATTATAAGCCTTTAACAATTTCTCAAAAACTTTTTGCAACTTGCTCTCACATGATTCTTCATCTGATTGCTCAACTTCTGAATCTTTAGACCCAACTTGACTGAGAGTTGTATTCATCTCTATTTCACCTACATCAAAAGAAGAATCATTAGCAGTATCATCATCAATATGAGCAACAAAAGCAAAAGCATCATTCTCAATAGAAGAATCATTATCAGAACTAGAAGAATCAGACTCATAAATAATAGCTTTCATGACTTTCTTTTTATCTTTCAAAATTTTCTTTGCACTAATGTTTTTTTTCTTAGGAGTTAGACATTGAGTAGATGTGTGACCTTTACCACCACATGTCCAACAAGTGATTTCAGAATCCTTAAAGTCATCAATTTCTTTTTCCTTTTTATCTTTACCTTTAGATGATGAGTCTTGATTATGAAATGTAGAAAGATTTTCTTTCCTAAGATTTATATCCTTTTCATATTTAAGAATCTTTCTAAATTTCCTAGCTAGGAGTTCAACATCATTATCTGAATTATATTCAAAACTTTCAACTTTTTCGACTTCGGATTTTGAAATATTTGACAAACTTGATGACTTAGAAGTCTTTGAGGTTTTTAAAGCCAAATTCTTTGTTTTCTGAAGTTTTGGATATTTTATCTCAAAAGTTTGAATTGATCCAACTAATTCTGTCACCTCCATTGAATCAACATCTCTGCTCTCTTCTAAAGCTTCCAACTTAGCTTGGAACCTATCAGGTAGTGATCTCATGATTTTTCTAATAACCTAAAAAAATGAAATTTTCTCACCAAGGTCAGCACTACTTTGAACAATATCATTAAGCCTAGAATAAAAATTAGAAAACATTTCATCTTTATCCATTCTAATTGTTTCAAATTTAGTTGCTAGCATTTGTAACTTTGATTTCCTTACTTTGGTGGTACCCTCATGAGTTACCTGTAAAATATCACATGTTTTTTTTGAAGTGGAACATGTAGAGATTCTAGCAAAATCAGAAGGAAGATTAGAATTAAATATAGCATATAAACCCTTGCTGTTATGATTAGCATTTTCATACTCAACATTAGACCATGTTGTTTTATCTTTAGCTACAATCACAGTTGCATCACCAGTTTCAATGGTAGTGGTAGGAATTATATACCCATTCTCAACAGCCATCCATATTCTCTCACCTTGAGATTTAAGAAAAGCTTTCATGTGAGACTTCTCAAAAGTATAATTTGAACTATCAAACAAAGGAGTTCGCTGAATCGATCCACCCTCTTTCAAACTAGATTTCATAAAGATTCTTGAAAAAAAAAAAAAAATTTGATTTTAAAAATACTTCGCAAGAAACTATTCATAAATTAGAGAACATTACTCTGATACAAACTGTGAGTTGCGCGGTGCAGAAGTGGCTGTGAAACTTAGATATAAAACCTAGAGAGGGTGATTAGGTTTACTCACTTTTTTCTTAATCTTTTAGATTATTCAATTTTAAGTTCAATTAAAATTTTAAGCAATCCCACAAAGCAAGTAAATAAAATAAAGTGCAATAAAGTAAAGAATGCACCAGATATACGTGAAAAATCCAGATAAAAAAAAATCACAGGTGAGGCTTTGTAGCCCTAGAGAAGCAAATCCACTATCGTCAAAGCAAAATATAACATACTCTGTCCTAAACTCACACGCACTCCACTTTAACAAGAACTTGATGCAGAACACCTCAGACTTACAATTGTGGCTACCTTGTCTAACTGCTGTAGATTTTCAACTAACGTCAAAATCTTCTCAAAAATCTAACTGGAAGAATATGAACACTCAACAAGTATTATGTCCCCTTTGTAGCATGATATTCTTCTCATTCCTCACTAACGAACAGTTGTAGAAGAAACTAATTCAATAACTTGATCACGAAGAAATCTTCAATACAGTATTCAAATAGTTGATCAAGCTAATAGAGGCACCCTAAATCACTCAATGAATATGTGTAATATAAACAAATAATTGAGGGAAAAATTCTTTGCTAGAAAAATATCTTAATGTTTTCTTTCTCTAGAATATGAATTTCTTGTATGTTGAAAGCCTAATGAGAGAGAAACCATATGAGGATTTTATAAAGATCAAAAATCCTAATTTTTCTTAAAAAATAAGTTAAAAATTAATAGGAAACAAGTCCCGGTGTTTTAAGAAAGTTCAGGGTCAAATCCATGTTGAAATAGGACTTTGTAGGACAAATTTCGCTAGAGCAGAAGCATAGACCGGTCCAACCTATTCCTTGGACTAGTCCAGCCTTCTGCTACAAAAAATTAGAATCTCGAGACACCTTAGACCGGTCCAGGGTTTGAGCTGGACCGGTCTAACCTTGAATATTTAAGCATTTTGCTCAAAAGTCCCTCTATTTAAGGTTGGAACCTCCCAGTTTGAAATATATGTGTTCTCACCACTTTACCTGGACTACGTGACTCTTATATGTGATCAATGATGTCCTCATACACTCGGAGCCATCTCAAAAATTCAATCGATCAAATCTTTTTTTAGACCATTGATGGCTTCTTCCGAAGATTCAAGCTTCATCATTTGAAGAACACTTGCATGGTTGGTGTAGAACTTCTTGCTCACTCTGAGAATTCAATTATATGATCAATGATAAGAATATAAAGCAAATATTACAACTCGATCATATTTGATTTTGACATCGAAGATTTCCAATTATAAAAATATATGTCATAGTTGAGTGAAGAAGGTAGAGAAGAAAAGAAAATAGAGGAGTGAGGGAAGAGAGATCCGCAACAAGTGTTATCAAAGCCGAAAGTTCATCTTGGAGAGTTTGTCAGATCTGATGGTTCATCCTAGGGAGTTCTAAAGTTAGTTAATAGAGATCAAGAAAATAGAAGAAAAATAAGAAGGATGATGATTGAGTTGGTATTCTTCAGTCAAGGTGGAGAATTTTTGCCAAGGTGGAGATTTATTACTTTTTCTCAAATTCTTAATAGGTTGGGTTTTGAATTGTAATACATGTCACACATCGGAAAGATATAAGGGAGATATGAGTAAGAAAAAGTTACAAATTGAGAGGGAGTTGAGTGGAGAAGGTTGAGAAGAAAAGAGAATGGAGGAGTGAGGGAAAAGAAGAGATCGAGTGGTTGAATACAAGAGTAAAGAGATATAGCCTCATAGAAATCGGTGAGTGTGGGGGGTAGAGATGATGAATGAATGTGTGTAGAACACCGATGATGAGTGAGTGGTAAATCAAAAAAGGCTCGGGTATCTAATATCATACCTTAAGCAAAGAGTGTGTACACGGTTCGGTGTTTAAACTCTCACAGTGTGGTTTCTCATGAGGCAGTGTGTGGGTGTTGAGTATTTGTATTTTAAGTATTGGTATTTTTATTTTACCATTACAATCTCCTCTTCATAATAGTGGAATTTACTCTCTCCATGGACGTAGGTCAGGTGGGGCTGAATAACATATATCTTGTCTTATTTGTGTTCGTGTGTATGATTGCTTTATTCTTTTTGAATTTGCATGTTTGATTTTGATATGCTTTTGCTGACCCCAACACTATCTCAAACATAATGAGCCCAAATTGGGTATAAAAAAACAAAAAAAAAATAAAAATGTATGTTAAGCCTAAACCTGTAAAAGAGAGAAGTTCAATTTAGACTAGATTGCCAGTGATAAGAATCTCATCTTACCTGGAAATTCTTAAATCCCACGTATCAATATAGTCCTAATCGATGTTTGAATATGTTTGAAATCCAAAAGCTACATAGTTAACAAATCGATTGAATTCTTATTGTTATCGGCTTAACAAATCATAAACATGTTACCAAATGTAGATTATGTAAAGGCTGGAAAGATTTTCTCTATTTTAATTATGTTTTAATTAAAAAAAGGCATAATTAGTGATTGAATTACACATTTTGTGAGTAAAATGATTTTCCTTGAGATTGTGGGTTCTGGTGTGGAATTGGTATGGGTCCGGGTTAACTGAAAAGTGACTATGGACTCTCATAAGTGGCGTAGGGGTATAAGTGAATTAAAATGGGTTTATGTGAAGTTTTAAAAAATGAGGGAGTGCTAGTTTGTGATTCGTGTGTGAGTGTGACTCAAAAAGTATACCAATTAAAAATTTTCACACTTCACAATAGAACGAATTCCTTGCAGAATAGGGCTATCGAAAGGGGTATCGTACCTCAGGGATTATGGTCTGATGAGTTGGAATACGGAATTAATTCTAATTAAATTTATAAGAAAAGAATTCTGATTTTTAAACTAATTAAAAAGATAAAATAAAATAAATCAAAGTAAACAAGATAGTGAAGATAATAAGAGAGAAACCTAGGGTGTTTGACTTCACCACTAACTCCACAATCAATGGTCAATTGAATCAACTATAGGGGAATTACATCATGCATAAGTGGTGTCGGTGGCTACAAGCTCACCTTCATCTGTCAAGAAGATAACATATGATTAAGGCTAAGCCATGGACTATCTTCGATTGGCATGGGCCATCTGCCTAACTACTCTAATCTAGGGTGCAGTATGGTTCATCTTCTCTAGGCATAATCCATCAAAGCTTATAATAATATATTCAGTGATTACCATTGTGTAATAATCTCTCTTATGATCACAGAAAACAAGAGGGATTGAGTTCAATAACAACAACTAAATATCTAAGACAAGATAAGAAATCATTGAGATTGAATTTACAAGACTTTTATTGCTCAATTCTATAATAAGAATCCTCACAATTACACAATCTATGCATGTATATAAAGGTCCCCAATAATTAAAACAATCAAACCATTGATGCTTTGTTAGGGCTACATCAAAACCCTAGTGGATGAACTAGCCGCTCATGGTAGAAGAAGAAGCTTCAACTATTGAGGAAGAAGACATCATCTTTCTGAATTATGCGTATGACTTCATTCTCCAATGGCTCTGCAATATGTTTCTGTTCTCTTCTCAGCCCTCTCAGACTCTCCAATCTCTGTGTAAGCTCTCTCAACTCAGCCTCCAAGTCTTCACTTTATTCTCCAAGAGAATACACCAAAGTCTTAATCCAATTAGGAATAAATTAGGGTTTCCCGCAGCACTAATCAGGTGGGTTTTTCCTACTGACTTCGGCCCAACTTTTGACCCACTAGAAGTCCGATTTATGGAATTTTCGTGAAATACAAAAGTGTGCAGAATCAAATTTCATTCAACCCTACGTGAGAATTATGTCGATTTGAGGCTCAAAAATAAGAATTCTGGTCCGTTTTCCAAAACGGGATTAAGACTGCATTATGCACAGATTTGGGCTTCAGGCCCGAAACCTTCTTAAGCTGCTGTAATTCTCTTGGACCTCTTTCTTGGGCTGATTTGAGTTGAAATAAATGGTTCAGTGAATCTCCTTGATGTAGGCTTCATCTCACCATCTTGGATGTCTTCTTTAAAAGCCCAAAAACTTGGTTTTAACTGAAATAATTATTAAGGCCCTGAAAATACAGAAAACACTAAAACAAAGTAAAATCACAAAATAATCTATCACTAAGAGAATAAAATACATAAGTTAAGAGGCTAGAATGCGTAACATTCAACGCCGATCAGTTTGCGATTACTTAAAAATATCAAGTAACAAGGAAGTAGCAAAGGGAAATTGAGAGGCCAACTTATCATGTCTTACAAAAATAGATATTTATATATGTGTATAGGCAAGAAAGGACCTAAAACACACACAATTACTCTCCTCTCTCCATAGTGGCTCGCCATGTCTCTCTATCTCCCATTTTTATTTTCTAACTTCTTTCTTGATTTTGAAGGCTTAGGACTTTGATTGGGGTTTTGGAGCAAAAGGAAAGGTTGCTCCCATTCGCTTCCTCTACATTCTAATTGGTTAAAAGTTTCAATTTGATAAAGTTTGGAGCTTAGAGATTCTAGGGTTTAAGTTATAAAGCTTGGATTTTGATGTAGGGGTGTTCTTTCATTCCCATCATCAATTCCCTAGGTTTTAGGTTGTTTAACATGTTTGGAAGAGTTAAGAAGTTTGTATCTTTGAGTCTTATTTCTCTTCTTAAGTGATTATATGGTAATTCTATTTTTTCATATGTTATATATGATGATATTGAGACATATATGCATTGTATATGTGTATATATGATTTTGGTTTTTCAAAGTGTGTGTAAGTGATCGTGTTCATTTGTAATCAACTAAAATTCACATTACGCAATAGCATGGATCACCATTGTAAGGGCTATGTGAACAGGTTATTATCTTCTAGGATTGGTAATTTGAACGATTAAAGTGCTATATTAAAAGCTAATTCACAATTGATTCAAGTGAAGAGTTGTTGTTACGTGGAACTAATTGGTTAATCTAAATGACAAGAATTAAACTAAGGAATGGTAATCAAGTGGAGAGAAGTTCTAGGGCAATTGATCACCGCTACCTTATTAAAGTTGGTTAATTATATTTAAATTTGAAAAATTATTGTTCTCAATTAAAATTGAGTGGCTACAAGCTCACGTCAATGCTTTTAACAATCATTCATTTAAAATTGAATTAACTATAACCCATTTTAGAAATATGACTTGTCTACTTAACTAAATTATGTTAATCTATGCTAAGTTGTGGAACAAATCATCTATTCTAAGTATGAATCATGAAAATTCCAATCTCAAATGACATATAAACCTTAATTGCATGATTTTCCTTAATTGGACTACAAGAACAATGATAAATTTAGATCCAGTGTAATTCAATTATATCTAAAATAAGAAATACATTGAATTGGAATATGTTTTAGTTCATTACAAGCTCTAACTCATGATACAATCATGAATTGCAAATCAATTCATGTAATTACAATTGAGTAAGAAAAATTCCCAAATTAAAGAACAATTAATTTCTAATTGAGTGAGGTAGACTACACAACTTCCTTAACAAGGTGAATTAGCCCTCCATGGTGGATGTAAGTTTCATCTTCAAGATGAATCCTTCATTTTTCATAGTTTTTCCAGCCGCCAAATATTGCCAAAATCGCATTAGCTTGCTCCTTAAGAAGACCCAAAGAGAGAATGTCGAGAACTAAGCTAAGAGTAGCTTTTATTCTCTTAATTGTGGTAAAAGCGCTTGAGCCCTTAATAAAAAGCTCGAGCACTTTACTCAAGTCTTAGTTGGGCCTGGCTTGGACTGAGCTGCATACAGTGTCACGCCCCGATTTCTAGTACCTAAATCGATATAGGAAATGAGGTAAACAGTCCATTCTATACCACATGTTATCTCTAACATGCTCTGATACGATGTTGTCAAGCCCTGATTTTTGACTCCCAGGAACTAAGGGTGATTAAGTTATAAACCTACACTCCTAATCACAATTACCTTTTGATATCATGTTTGATACCAAGTTGTCACGCCTCAGTTTCTAATTCCTGAAAACCAAGGGTGATTAGGTTACATGTCATTATCTCACATCAACATCGCGAAAAAATCATCACGTACACAATATTACATATGCACAATTCTACAACACTTGTCTCAATGGGCACGCCCACACATGGTCACACACATACACATAACCAACATCATTCTTATTCTCAAAATAGCTGTGGACTGCAATTTTTGCACAATTGAAACCATACTTTTGCATAATCAAAATGTTGATTTCACAGATCAAAATGTTGATTTCTCATAATCAAAATTCTCGCTCAAATGAAGTACTATCGAGATCCTATTAGAATTGGACATAACTTCCATTGAAAATTTCACAACAAGGTTCGCATAATCAAATGATTTTGATCATGCAAAATGGGGATTTCGCACAATCGAAATGCCCTTCTGCAAGAAATCCTACAACTCACACTTGGTCCATTTTATATCCAATTTTCATTCTAATAACCTATAATCATCCATACAATATCCCAATCATGAATGAAATGTTAAGATATCATACATTCCATGCAATAAACTCTTGAATCATAAACGTAAATCCCATTCATGAATTAACATACTTGAAACATAAACGTTAAGTATAGATCCAGAATTTAAGGCACATACACCCATACACAATGTCTCAAAACTTAAGTCTCCTTATACATCACTAAATGCACTATGTCCACATCCCGGACGTGCGTGGACCCAAAATAACCCAAAAGAGAGTTCTTTTAACTCTAAGCTCAACTCACAATTGCTCACCATCAACCACCTCCTTGCCATGCCCTAAAAGTGTTAATGTAGGGGGATGAGCAAGTTCAATGGCTCAAAGTAATACGTTGTGCAATCCATTCAAGTTCACATTTTATATCATCACATAAATGTAATTCAACATGCATAGCCTAACTATGTGTTATGCTTCCTAGCATTCTAGTCAAAAGTCGAAACATTCATTCCCATGGCAGATACATCAAAAATGTTTGACAACCACAATATTTACAAACATACTTCAATGCACAATTCATCATATTTATAACATATGACACAGTCGAATTCACATATAAAACCCACTCAAGCAACATAAGCCACATTGTTACACTTAAGACTTAAAACGCTCTCAGAATTGGAATCACACGCGCACACACAATCCGGATACGTGTCGAAGACATATACTCCATATTCTAGTTATTTTCAAACTACTAAGTCACTGGTAACCAACCCTCTTACACAAGTTTGAGATCTTTCAACCTCTAGGGATATGTTCTCCGTCTACTTTGTCATGAGTCACTTTCGAGATAACACCTTACACACACGCAAAACATATCATGTTTCACATATACATTCTCACGTCTTGATGCATTGCACTCAATTCATGTCATATGTTTATTCTAGCATGTCATGCAAGAATTCATAATGACACATGTTTACATTCAATTTCCAAAACTAGATTTTTGACAATTCTCTAAAAATCTCACATATGTAATATTCTTCATAAAATGTATACATTAGCAATTCAAGCATCCTATATCACATACCAATCATTTCTAATCCAAGAAACATACATGCATCAATTAATTCAATAATTTCATCTAAAAATCTCATACAATCATATATAACATGAAATCATTAATTTTATGCCTAAAACATGAAATTCAACTTGAAATGAAAAACACAACACACACCCCTACCTCAATAGCTATAGTCTCAAACTATCCCTCACTTTCATAAAAAAATCAACTTTCTCTGAATTCAATTCTAGATGGATCAAACTCGAGCCATCAATGTGTAGACCAACTTCTTCTTCTTCGGTGCCTTCTAATTATCGCCACAAGCCTATTAAAATCAATGGAGAAGAGAAGATGATATTTCCATATATAGATATATATTGCTCTCTCTATGCGGATGAGAATGAGAAATGAATTGCTGAATTTTCTACTTTGCTATTTATAGACCTAACTGTCATATTTATAAAAATGCAACTAGCCACTCACTAAACTTTTTCGGACTCTATTTTTTATTTTCGTAACTCCTACGGACACGAAATCAGTTCCATAGCGTGTTAAATATTTTATTTAAGCTACCCTTCAAATTTGGTATCATTCCAACAATTTTGGATTTTCGGGCCCCACATGACCAGCGTCCCGGGCCCTGTAGAGACCGTGACCAATTTTGGCCGATTTTGCATTTTTCGCATTTTAAATTGCCTTAAATGCATTTTGAGTGGTGTTTAACATGTTTCGAGTGTGAGGAACATGTTTGGGAAGTGTTTCTAAGGTTTTGGGAAGTTTTCGAGATAATTGGAGAAGTTTGACTTTTTGGTCAAACCGGGGCCCGGGATGCGACTTAAGTGGGCCCGGGAATCCGGAAAATTCTCAAAAATATTTATTTTTGGGAATGGCTTAGATGAAATGTTTAGAGAGTAGAGGAAGTTGTGACATATAAATTTGTAATTGGCATATTTCGGTGATCAAAACCTGAATGATCGAGTTGTAAGTTTCATGATATTTTATGTAACCGATCATCGATATCTTCGAGCTGACACTCAAGTGCATGGAAGCTGACAAATCAGTATGAACACCATATAGTACAGGTAAGTATGGTGAGGACATTCTGCACTTTGTAGTTCCGAGCCTATTTTGAAAAACCAGGGTTTAAATGAAAATTTTAGGGTTTTTCAAAGTAGGACCGGTCCCCAATATTTAGGACCGGTCCAACTTTTCTCGGTAAGATAGGTTCTGCAGGTTTTCAAAAATTCCCACCGGTCCTATTTATTTGGCACCGGTCCCACTTAGCCTGTTCCAAATAGGAAATAGTTTTTGACGGAAATTCTGATTCCTATTGGGTTTGAAACTTCTAGGAAAGTTCTATTTTGGTATTCAACTTCTTTTCCAAGTAGAATTAGGACTTCCTTGCCTATATATATGTATCCATATTTTCTCTACAACGTGTGAAAAAGAAGCCCTGAAATATTAGTTTTAAAGAGAGAAAGTATATACATAATAATTAGGGTTTATATATTTTTAAGAACACACATCCATACTACACGAGTGATTTTAGGATGGTATTCTACTTCTGATTAGCTGCTCAGAGACTGCATCAAATCTATTTGCTGATCAGAACATTGGATTGAAGGTTCTTCGCTTGCTTGCTTGCTGAGGAAGAAAGGCGACCAGATTGCACTACGAAGGGAACAAAATACTTGCTGAGTATTTTGGTTCTTCCAGCAACCTTTCTGTAAGGGTGGTGACGTTAGCCGGAAGTCTGCAGCAGTTGGACGTGTTGTCGCAATCATAAGCCTGAGGTGTTCCGCATCAGATCCTTGACAGAGTGAAGAGGGGTGTGAGACTGAGATAGAGTCTGTTGTACTTTGCTTCATCATAGTGAATTGGTTCCCTGAGGCGTGCCGCCTCCCTCCGTGGTTTTTCCCGCCTTGGGTTTCCACGTATATCTGGTGCATTCTTTTCTTTACTTGCACTTTACTTATTTGCTTGCTTTAATTGTTTAATTAATTGGACTTAAAATTGAATTAATTAAAAATTAAGCAAACGAGCAAGTGATCCTATTCACCCCCCCTCTAGGTTCTAAAATACTTTTCGCAACCGCTTCCGCACCGCGCAACTCACAATTGGTATCAGAGCAGTGTTCTCTAATTTGTGAGTAGTTCCTTGCGAAGTATTTTTAAAATCAAAATTTATTTTTGTTTTCAAAAATTATCATGGAATCTAGTATGAAAGAGGGTGGATCGATTCAGCGAACTCCTTTGTTTGATGGTTCAAATTATACTTTCTGGAAGTCTCGCATGAAAGCCTTTTTAAAATCTCAAGGAGAGAGAGTTTGGATGGCTGTAGAGAATGGCTATAAAATTCCTACGATTACAACTGGTGATGGTGATGCTGTTGTGACTGTAGAAAAGGATAAGGCAACATGGTCTAATGCTGAACATGAAGATGCAAATAATAACAACAAGGGTTTATATGCTATATTTAATTCTGTTGTTCCTTCTGAATTTGCTAGAATTTCTGCGTGTTCCACTTCGAAAGAAGCATGGAATATTTTACAGGTAACTCATGAGGGTACCACCAAGGTAAGGAGATCTAAGCTACAAATGCTTGCTACTAAATTTGAAACAATTAGAATGGATGAAGATGAGATGTTTTCTGATTTTTATTCTAGGCTTAATGATATTGTTCAAAGTAGTGCTAACCTTGGAGAGAAAATTCCTTCTTTTCAGATTATTAGAAAAATCATGAGATCATTGCCTGATAGGTTCCAAGCTAAGTTGGAAGCCTTAGATGAAAGCAGAGATGTAGATTCTATGGAGGTGGCTGAGTTAGTTGGATCAATTCAAACTTTTGAGATGAAATATCCAAAGCTTCAGAAATCAAAAAATTTGGCTTTAAAAACATCAAAGACTACAAAGTCTTCAAGTTTGTCAAATTGTTCAAATTCTTCAAAATCTGAAATTGAAAAAATTGAAAGGTTTGAAAATGATTCAGATAATGATGTTGCACTCCTTGCTAGGAAATTTAGAAAGATTCTTGAATATGAAAAAGGTAAAAATTTGAGAAAAGGAAATCCTTCTAAATTCCGGAATCAAAGCTCATCATCCAAAGGTAAGGAAAGGAAAGAGAAAGAAGAGGACTCTAAGGAAATTGAGGTTACATGTTGGACATGTGGTGGTAAAGGACACACATCTAATCAATGTCCAAGTCCTAAGAAAAATAGCTTTAGTGCAAAGAAAATTTCAAACAAGAAAGTTATGAAAGCTATTATTTCTGAGTCTGAATCTTCTAACTCTGATAGTGATTCTTCTGTTGAGAATGATTCTTTGGCTTTTGTTGCTTTATTGAATGATGATACTGCTAATGATTCTTCTTCTGATGTAGGTGAAACAGAGATGTACACTACTCTCAGTCAAGTAGGGTCTGACGATTCAGAAGTTGAGCAGTCTGATGAAGAACCATGTGAAAGCAAGCTGCCAGAACTTTTTGAGAAATTGCTGGAAGCTTATAATAAAAAATCTGAGAAGCTGAAGCAAGAAAAATCTGAGAAAGAGACATTGAAGAAAAAGAATGAAGATCAAGTGAAGTTGATTAAAGAAAGTAAAGTTGAAATTCTGAATCTTCAAGGCAAAGTCAAGTTTCTCGAAAGCGAGGTAAGTCAAGCTATTTCTGCTAAAGATGTTCTTATTGCTAGAATTAATTTTCTTGAGTCTGAATTGAGAAAATCACAAGAGAAATTAATTGCTTTTACTTCTGGGCAGATTAAGCTTGATAGCATGATTAGTGTTGGTAAGCCTGTAGGAGATAAAACTGGATTAGGTTTTGTTGGGTCATCGTCTAAGGGAAAAACTATTTTTGTTAAACCCAAGAATTTGATTGTGTCTGAACCCAAACCTAAGTCTCAAGTTGAGTCTGTGCATGCTAATGTTGTGTCCAATGTGCTTTATTGTTCTTTTTGTGGTAAGAATGGACATAGTCAACACTATTGCTATAAAAAGAGAAGACATTCTAATTCTGATTTTTATGTGCATAATTCTTTTGCTAAGAATAGGGTTCATGCGAAAAAGCCACATTATTGGAACAAACCCAAAAATTCTCAAGGTAAAAAGAATTCAAATAAAAAGAAGAATGTTTTTGTTTCTCTACAATTCTTTCCTGATGAATTGCATGTTAAAACTATCTGGATGAAAAAGGAAGATTTGGAGAAGTTTGTGCCTGTTGATGCTATGGGATTTATTCCTAATAGGTCTTTGGGTGCAAAACCCCCTAACTAGGTCATTAGGACTTTGATGGTCATGGACTGAGCTTATGTTCATTTATTTGTTTTCCATTGGACCATATTTTTTTTGGTTAGGTTTTGTTTATTTTTAGTAATAATCATATGAGATTATGATAATTATATTTTTCTGAGAAATGATGTGATTTTCTTATATTTCTTTTTAATTTCACTTTAATTTGTGAATGCATAATTGGGACACTCAGCTTGTCAATGAATGAAGTACTTGATTTTATGATCTAAACATTGATGACCAATATGCTTTATTTATTTCTTTTTAGAGGTAAATCTTCTGAGTCCATACAATTTGTGCACTAGTCCAACTCTGAGAGAATTGATTGAAAACTAATGTGAAGTTGACTAGAATATATTGTATGAGTAGCATTGAAAGCTTAAATGATCAATGAAAAAAAAAAAATAATAATATATGTTTTTATTCAGCATGAAAAGAAAATAGAAAATTTGCTGAATATCTAAGACTAATGGAAAAGGCTACCTTCGGGATGTGTTCGTAGCTTCCACTACAATGTAAATCTCCAATGAGATATCTTTAAAAATTAAAGAGTTGTTTTGAGGAAAATAGCTGGCTGCCCGTAAGAGTGAAAGCCACCGTCTTAGAAATAAAAAAAAAAATGTTTGATCATGAGTATTTATATTTGCTTATTATCCAATATGTTTTATAAGATGGATCAAAGGAATTTGATTAATTTTTGATGAAGTTGGATTGCACACACACACATGGATTTATTAGATGAATTTCTAAATTTTTATAAATATTTGTGTGCTGGAAGTTGTGTCATGATCATGAATTTGAGAATGAATTTTAAAGACAATCTATGGGTTTTAAAAATTCTGCATTTATAAATATTTGAAATTGTTCAGAAAGTTTAGAACTCATGATTATTCTCTGAAAAATGTGTTTTGATTATTCTCATGAGATTATTCATGTTTTAGTGTTATTTTTTTTCCTTGCAAAAGTTTCAAAATTTTCAAAAATATTTTTTATTATTTTGTGTTTATTTTTCACTCTTTATGTGCTAAATTGCTAAATCAGATTGAAAAGATGTGTTTTTGGTGAATTAAAGGTCCAAAGTGTAATTTTTCATTATTCACAAAGTTGGACCGGTCCCCATTATTGAGCACCGGTCGCACTTCTGCAGGTTCTGAGGAACAGAAAGAAGTTGGACCGGTCCCCAAATATGAGGACCGGTCGCACTTAGCGAATGCCCAGAATGTTGATTCTGCGCGCGCGCGTTTTGGCTTAAAATTCCTCATTCACTCTCACAAGCACACACACTCATATCTCACTCTCACTCAATCTCTCTAACTTTAAAACTCTCCAACTCACATAAAGCTTCTCTTCATCTATTTTTCTTTTTAATTTGTGATTATTGGAGGTTGGGATTAAACTGGTGGAGGATTGTGGTGTTTGTGGTTTATTGATTGTTGATTTAGGAGAGTTTGAACAAACAAGTAGCTTTGACATTTGGGGATTTTACACTTGCACACCAAGTGTTCGACAATTTGACTCAATGGAACTTTTGTCGTTATTTTTGGTCCCGTTCATTGTAGTTCTTATGGCACGAAAGAGGGGACGTACTGAGGCGTCTACCAGTGATGAGAATCGAATTGTATTCACATTAGACATGTTTGAAGATGAGTTCAATTTCAATAATTTTGTGAATGTAATAGGGTGCCGGGCTATGAGGATTGAAAGGCGAGTCAATCTTGAGATAATCAAGCGCAAATGGGAGATGGATTTTGTGCAATACTTTGAAGACAATGGTTGGGAGTCTCTTTGTGATCTTAGAGAAATTGTAAAGCCTGACATGGTCCGATATTTTTATGGCAACATGATTACATCAAGCTTGGACGACCTAATGTTTGTGACCAAATGTTATGGTGTTCGTGTTGAGGTCACCAAGGACAAAATTGCCAATATGTTAGGTATTGCAGAGAATGAAGATGGCATTGTATTGCCATATCAAGTTGAGGATCCAAACAGACCGAGCATGGATGATATGATTAGAGAGTTGTGCATACCCGAAGCCCCACGGCTAGTAGACAGATTACCTTCACTCTACCTTACCGATGAGGTCTCGGCTTTGAACTTGATAGTCTCATACAATTTAGATCCTCATGACCACAAGGGTAATTTGATTAAGAGTAGAGCTGAGATTCTTTATCACATTGTTCGAGGAGATCCAATCAATCTTCCTGCAACAATCTTGCGTACTATGATCTTAGCCACTCGACATTCTAGGTCTTCATCAGCCTTACCTTTTCCACAGATAGTGATGGCTATTTTGAGGGATGCTAGGGTTCGTATTCCAGAGAGAGTTGATATTGAGAAACCGAAAGGGATGATTGATGCCACATCAATTACTCGCTCGGTAAACAAGAAGGAGAAGGACAGAAAGGCCTATGAGCTCAGTCAAGGAGCTGGTCAGGCTGTGTCTGGGGGTCGAGGAGTTTTCCAACTTCCTGCGACTGACACACCCGTGACGGCCAATCAGATGAACCAAGTTCTCAGGTTCATTCAGCAAGGGTTCGATCGCCTACATGCTAGGACATACAAGCTTGACCCTGCTGGTTCTGATGAGTCTGCTGATGAGGCTGACTAGACTTAGACTTTAGGTCCTGATATCTTTTGTTCTAGACTTTGGTTGACTGATTTATCCTTGATGTCTGGATATTTATTTTTGTTTATTTCATCAACTGATATGTTTTGGATATTTATTTGATCAGTGATGATGATTTTTGTTTCCTTATTATCTTATTCTCTCTATGTGCTTCATGATTTATCTGTGTATCTAAATCTCTTTGCTAGTTCTTTGTCAATTTGTTCCAAAAAGGGGGAGATGATACTGTTATATGCATATGACATGATATGAGGTTTTTTGACAAAGGGGGAGATATTTTTTTAAGGGGGAGAGATATATGATTATCTTTCATTATTAAGCTTTTCACAGGTTGTGTTGTTTAAGAGATGTGCAGGTACAACAGGTTTTTACTAACCGTCTTGAACACACAAGTAAAGCTTCTGATGATCAGTTCTATAATTCTTTGTATTTGGGCAACATTGTAATCTAATTTTTCCAATGGGTTGGGTTATTGATTGTCTAAGTGGTTTTGTCACGAAATTGCCAAAGGGGGAGATTGTGACATATAAATTTGTAATTGGCATATTTCGGTGATCAAAACCTGAATGATCGAGTTGTAAGTTTCATGATATTTTATGTAACCGATCATCGACATCTTCGAGCTGACACTCAAGTGCATGGAAGCTGACAAATCAGTATGAACACCATATAGTACAGGTAAGTATGGTGAGGACATTCTGCACTTTGTAGTTCCGAGCCTATTTTGAAAAACCAGGGTTTAAATGAAAATTTTAGGGTTTTTCAAAGTAGGACCGGTCCCCAATATTTAGGACCGGTCCAACTTTTCTCGGTAAGATAGGTTCTGCAGGTTTTCAAAAAGTCCCACCGGTCCTATTTATTTGGCACCGGTCCCACTTAGCCTGTTCCAAATAGGAAATAGTTTTTGACGGAAATTCTGATTCCTATTGGGTTTGAAACTTCTAGGAAAGTTCTATTTTGGTATTCAACTTCTTTTCCAAGTAGAATTAGGACTTCCTTGCCTATATATATGTATCCATATTTTCTCTACAACGTGTGAAAAAGAAGCCCTGAAATATTAGTTTTAAAGAGAGAAAGTATATACATAATAATTAGGGTTTATATATTTTTAAGAACACACATCCATACTACACGAGTGATTTTAGGATGGTGTTCTACTTCTGATTAGCTGCTCAGAGACTGCATCAAATCTATTTGCTGATCAGAACATTGGATTGAAGGTTCTTCGCTTGCTTGCTTGCTGAGGAAGAAAGGCGACCAGATTGCACTACGAAGGGAACAAAATACTTGCTGAGTATTTTGGTTCTTCCAGCAACCTTTCTGTAAGGGTGGTGACGTTAGCCGGAAGTCTGCAGCAGTTGGACGTGTTGTCGCAATCATAAGCCTGAGGTGTTCCGCATCAGATCCTTGACAGAGTGAAGAGGGGTGTGAGACTGAGACAGAGTCTGTTGTACTTTGCTTCATCATAGTGAATTGGTTCCCTGAGGCGTGCCGCCTCCCTCCGTGGTTTTTCCCGCCTTGGGTTTCCACGTATATCTGGTGCATTCTTTTCTTTACTTGCACTTTACTTATTTGCTTGCTTTAATTGTTTAATTAATTGGACTTAAAATTGAATTAATTAAAAATTAAGCAAACGAACAAGTGATCCTATTCACCCCCCCTCTAGGTTCTAAAATACTTTTCGTAACCGCTTCCGCACCGCGCAACTCACAGAAGTGATTTCGAGACCGTAGGAGTTTTCAGAATCGAAAAAGGAGTCCGGGAAGGTACGTTAAGTGGCTCGGGGGTATTTTGGTCTTTTTGCAAACCCTAGATATTTTAAATATCAGTGGCTGAGAGTCCCAGCCATATCTCACGCCTCTTTCTCTCTCTAAAGCTCTCCATCTTCAAAGCTCTCCCTTCTCTCTACATTTCGGACCCGTTCGGCTTAGATTCAAGACTCGCCGAAGGAGGGAGATACGTAGGGGACGGCTAGGGCTTCCCTTTGAACCGAACAAAGTGGTGATTCGGCAAGGTAGACTCCGCTGGAAAATTGGTGAAGTGCTTGGAAGGCCTTCATTTTCGAGGTAGGGGTTCTTCTTCTCTTCTAATTGTCGATTCTAGGGTTTCGGGTGAAGAAGAGAGGTGTAGGTTGTGTTTCACATGCTTTAGGATGGTGAGAGGTGTAGAAAGTTGTGTTTTCTTCTTCTCTAGAGTCCTATCTTTTCACAATTGTGTATATTGTGTTGGTGGTAGCATGTGGGTTTGAAGTATGTGAGTGTAAGAAATTGATACATAGGTATTATGTGCTCAATTTGGTGTATATGTGGAAAAATGTGTACCAAGTGTCATATATGTGATTATATGTGGGAATGTGGTTGTTGAATGCATGTTTAGTTCTATGTGCTAAAATTATGCATTGAATGTAGCATGAATAAAATATGCTAATTTTGAAGTTGTATGCATATGAGATGATATATGCATGTGTTATACATATATGTGCTATATGTGGTATATGGTGATGGAAAATATGCTTGTTACTTCTTTTTAGTATCAATGAGCATGAGTTGAGCATGAAAACAAAATATCATGTGTTTATGCATTCATATTGCATATGTGGGAAGTTGCGGGAAAAATGACGCAAAAGAGGTACACGGGGCTTCGGAGTAGTCCAACTGTGTTGTGAAATGTGGTAAAATTATCCACTATGTATGGCCCTCGGAGTGGACCCGCCATACCAAGGCTTAATGCCTAGGATCGGAGTATGTCCAATACTAATGACCTTTCGGAGTTGTCCCGGTGATAGGATGATTATCGGAGAATGTCCGTGACTTGTGAGCCTCGGAGTTGCCCCCTCACTCTATGGCAATCCCATATATTGCTATGGTAGAATGACCCTTCGGAGTTGTCCCGGTCATTGGATGTTATCGGAGTTGTCCAAGGTTACATGATCCTCGGAGCGGACCAATCATGTAGGGTATCGGATGAGGACCGAGAGAGAGAGAATTTACTCACTTTAATGCTTTTATGTTTGAACATGTCGTACATGATTTGTGAAATATGCAATCCTCTTTAATTGCATTTGTTGATGTGTTTGTGAGATTGTGGACGTGGCATGTAGTGTATTCATATGCATTCCATGTAGGTCGTGTCGGGTCGGCACTTAGAAGGGTTGGGAAACCTTTACTGAGCCGCAGTGGTGCTTACCCCTTTATTCTAAATATTTTACAGATAAAGCGCCGATGACGGATGGGACGTGAGTGTCCAAGTGGAACACTAGTGGTGGTTTTGCTATCTTTTGAGTTTTGGAGCATTTTTGTGGCTATCCATGCCGGCTTGTGGCATGTGACTTATGTTTTGAGTTGTGGTTGGACTTTGGACATATGTACTTTTGATGTATGTATTGGATTATAAACTTGTTGGGTGTGAAAAGACAACGGTTTAATATATGTAGCGCCCATGGTGGCATTTTATTCATTTTGATGATGTTTTCATTTTGAATGGGTTGTGTGCGTGAAAGAAATGATTCATTTTGGTGTATGAATTCAATTATGAAAGTGATTTGAGTGTGAGATTGGTGTTTTGGAAATGAATTTGGAAATCAAGGTTGGTTCATATACTTGAGTTATGGGTGTATTGTGAACCTAGGGAAATTTCTATGATTATGCAAGATTTGAGACTCAAATGTATAGGTTGATGTGTGAGTATGATTTTATATCAATGGTAGATGATTTATATGAAATATGAATGATCTAAGGTGGTTTGGTTGAGATTTGGGTTTAATTTGATCTTGTATAGGTGTTTGGGAATTTCCGGGCAGTGCATTTCGATCAATCGAAATGCCCATTTCGATTAATCGAGATGCCCATCTCGATTGATCGAAATGGTTGCGAGATTTTATGTATTTTCAGGCCTTATTTCGATCAATCGAAGTCCTAGTTTCGATTAATCGAAATAATGCAGGTCCAAGATACCGAGAGGGTGTTTGCTTCGATTGATGGGGTCAAAATCTCGATTAATCGAGATGCATTTCGATTGATCGAAATGCCAATTTCGATTGATCGAGATTACTATTCACAACTTTTTCCAAAACTTCATTTCGACGTAATTTCTTCGTTCTAGATCGGAATTGAGCATGGTTTTTTTTGAAATTGAGTATTTTTGGATTCTCTATCCAATGGTATAAGCCTCAGTTCCAGATTCCAAACACAGAAAGTTTTGAGACTCGAAAGTGAGTGATTCTTAAGAGTGTGGGCGTGTAAATGTTCACTAAGGTGTGTGATTTGATGTAGGGCCCATGGGGGTTGGTTAAGATGGATTTTTGTGCATTCATATGCAAGAATTAGGTTAAGCTTCCGCAGGGAATAAGGGTAATGAGGGTCCATTGGGACTAATGGACGGGTTAACCTCCGGTTGCCCTGGAGTCGGGGGAATCGGGGCGTTACAGGCCCACTTGACCCAAAAAAGTTAACTTTTGCCTAACGCTCCCAAAACTTTTTCGGACTTTCATATAAGTCCCCAGACATGTATTTTACATTTAAAATACATTTATAATCATTTAAAATCCTATTTAAGAAAATAATTAAATAAAAGAAAAAAAATCGGATCTCTACAAACAGATCCAACTTGTTGTTCTAACTATTTAGACTTGGATTTGGGCGGCCTCTTGAGTCAACTAAGTCTTGGATATTTAATTTGGATATCCCAAGTAGATAAATCTTCAATTACACTTCAAGCAAGCCTCTCCCATGGCCCAATTGTATGGAATTATTGTAAATTACAATAAAGTCCATGAAAACAACATAATTAGTAAATTGGCATTAAAGACATTAAATAATACAAACTCGGGACTTAACATATATAATATTAAGGGTTCGAATGTGAAACATTTGGTACTTATTAGTAAGCATGAGTTATATATGCATATAGAGCATATATGTTGTATATGATAGCTTGAGAATGCATGGAGTCCATTAGGATCATGTATGGATCATTGAGATGGTGTGTGCACGTGTTGAACACCATATGTTTGATAAAATGCGTAAAAGGAATTTTTTCATCAAAATTGCATTTGTATTGGATTCTTGAGAATAAAATAGCTTTGCATTGATATATGCATGTGACAATATGTTTTAGCATGAAATTAAGTGGCTTATAATACACTTGAATGGAATTTGAAATGTTCTTGATCTTGTATGTGTTGCCGTACTTGAATCCTATGTGCTTGATTGACGATTTTGGGAAGATGTTAGAAATAGCAAGAAGGGCTCGGTGCCCTTGGGTATAAGGTCCTAAACTTGGCTAAGGTGGTTGCATCTAGACCCTCGGGTTAGTAACTCATAAAGATAGAATTCGGATATTTTCTTGATTTTGAACTTCTTGACTTTGTATTTAAGTCTTGGTTAAAATGTGATATTAATTGTTAATGCTTTTATGGCTTTCCATTGAATGAGCATTGTTGATCATTATTATTTATGCATGTCTTGCATTGTCATCTATTGAAGCATAAACATTGATAATAGGCCATCTAATGGATATGAATGCCATGATTGCATTTCATGTACGTTGCATCGAGTCGGTGTATAAGTTGGTTTGGGTATCTCTACTGGGTATGTTGTCGCTCACCCCTTCCCCACAATTTTTTTTCAGATAAGGCACTGGCTGTGAACAACGTATAGAAACACCAAGGTTGAAGTACTTGGGGATTATTTTAAACTTTTGGTTATACAAGCTTATATATGCTATGTTTGGGCATCTTTGGGAAAATTTAGATTAATGATGTAGAACAACAAATGTTAGGGCTAGGGACATATGAAATTCCTATTATGAATATTGTTCCCCATTAATCTCCATTCTTTTGAACTCTATCTATGTTTATGTATTACTGTTTGACAAGTTGTATATTTGGATTTAATGTATGTATTACGGGCATGACTCCGTGTAAGATGATGTTTTATGATTAGGCCATCCTTTACATATGCTATGGATGATATTGAATGGAATTGAAGTATCATAGAATGCGTGTATACAAGGAATGGAGAATTGGACTTCAAATGAGCATGTTTTGAAAATTAGGATTTTGACTTGGAAAATTATGATTGATCGTAATCCCCATTATAATTGATCATATTTATATGACAATTCAAAGAATGGGATTGGTTAAAAACCCGAGGCTTACGATAGATGATACAATATATCCACAATAGATCATATTCAACAATATGATGAATCATAATGTTCATTACGATTGATCGTATCCTCATATACGATGGATCGTAATGACTGGCTGAATTGTTTTAAGTGAATTGATTTAAAGTACACATATATCTTATTGAGGGGCCCACTAGTGTGAGTTGTTGACTACGTGACGATATGTATTTATCATTCTTTTTCTGCGGTTATAAAGTTTTGAATTAATGAAAGGTTTAGGTGATGATTAAACTCAATCACCCATATTTTCCTTACTCTTAACTGAGTGTTAGAAATTGGGGTGTGACAGATTATTGAACTAAATTTATATCATATGATAATCCATTGATTCCTATTTTAACAAAACAAAATAAGAAGTTATGTCTATCTTCCTTTCCTAGTATTTTATTATTTTTTTAAATTTTTTAAGTAATTAGATTAAGGCCAAATTGCACTAAACCCCCCCTGTACTATAAAAAAATTAAAAAAATACCCCCTATACTATTTTTTTTTGCAATAAACTCCCTCAGTTTATCCAAAGTTACAAATTACCTCCCTCAGTTTATCCAAAGTTACAAATTACCTCCCTCTGAGGCTAAAAATTAGAATTTTATTTTCAAGTAATAATGTGCAATGTAAGTGACACATGCGCTATTTCTTTTTATTATAAAAATATCCTTACACATGTCCATTTACCTTTTACAATTGATTTTGCAAATGAGAAGTTAAGGGTATTTGTTGCATGCATAAGGATATTTTTGTAAAAAAAAATCAGTCCATATGTCACATACGTTGCACGTGACCACTTGATTTTTTTTTCAATTTTCGTGCGTCAAAGGGGGGTAATTTGAAACTTTTGATAAATTGAGGGGATTTGTTGCCAAAAATATAGTAGAGGGGGATATTTTGCAATTTTTTGATTACAGTGAGTGCAATTTGACCTTAAATTAATATATTGTAAAATTAAGTTGGTTACTAAAAGAAAAAAAAAATTTGGTTAGGTATTCTTGTGTGACTTGGGTGAGAGGTTCCATGTATTTGAAAGAAATTTTACAAAGTAAAAATAAAATATTACTTTGAAGTCACTTTGTTCACTCCTCAACATTAATTAAATATTTATACCAAGAGGTGCAATTTAGTAGTAATTTTTAAATTTTCAAAGTAGAAGGTGGAGGTTAAAATTCATAAAGGCCAAATGAGTGTGTGATTTTATTGCCAAGAAATAAAAAAACAAAAAAAAAATCATCAATCTATCTAACTATAAAATGAGGTGAAAATTGAATATCATCCATCATGCTAGCTGCATTACTTATGCATCTTTGGTTGAAGCTATATTTTTTCCGCATTTTTTATATTTGTAATTAAAGTTCTATTCCCAAATTATTCAATTATTTTCTACGACCTCTGACTAAGTTAAATTAAATTATTCAATTCTTTTCTTTATAATTATCATAATCAAGTTTCTTAAATAATTTGCTGGTTTGAAATTAATATGTGTATATTGATAGAACTAGCTCTAACAAATGAGAGACTATTGTGATTAATATTCATATCATTCTCATTATAAATTACTTATAGTATATACAGTGGTAAAGAATGTATAAAGTGGACCTAGTATAGCATTCGAACTCATTAAAACCTAATAAACAATCAACCTTAATACTTTAAGTGATGGCAATAAATTCAGTACGTTTATTCCCTATGAAAGTTAAAATTGAATTTGCTATGTCAATTTTGTCATGTAGCGGGAAGCCAATGAAGAAAAATACAATTCATAGGCATTAAAATGCATGAAATCACTTGATAGCGCAATTTAATTAAAATTTATACTCAAGTTTCTTTATAATATGTTTTAAGAGTCCATTTTTTCTTAGTTACACAATTCTAATTGTACTGGACCACATAATCCATGCCATTACAAAAGAAGCCTGCATCTTGGTTCATGTGCGAGAGGTCCATGAAAATGAAATTGGGATAGAGTTGTAAAGGCAAGTAATGAAGCCATGGAAGGAAAGGAAGAAGATGGATTTGTTTAACATATACAACAAAACTTGCATCACAAGGCTGTCCATAACCCCATCTATAATAATTGCATGTCATGCCTAATTTTTCCTAAGATACATATTTTTTCTTTTTATTTTTGGTTGTTAGCTTGTAAGATAAACTTGAGTTAATTTTGCATGTAACATTTATTTGAAGATTTTTTTTAGTTAGGGTTGGAATTCTGTTAACTCTAACACTCGTCTATTAGATGTGGTGGTATTCAGTGTAAATGTTATATCAAGACGTTAATGGTCCATTTGATAAGAAGGAAAAGGGGTGGAGGGAAGATAGAAAGAAAGAAAGAAATTTTCTTCATTTGGTAGAGAGGAAGTAAAGAGAGAAGAGAAAAGAGGATAGATGATCCATCATTCATTTTTCACAAATTTTCATCCCTCCAAATATGGACTGAAAATAAAAAAAAACGAAAAGGAAAGTTGTTATAAAATTTTAAATTACAATACTACCCGTTATAATTATTAGATAAAAATAGGGAGTATTAAGAATATAAATACTAAGAATTAAATTGTAATGAAATTTCAAAAAAAAAAAAGTATCAAAAATAATTTGTAATCTTTAAAAGTTTGATAATATAGTACTAGTTTACCCCACCCCCAAAGAAAAGATTCTAGGTTTGCCCTAGCCAAAGCTTATGTGGACCATTTGAATTGCCAGAATGCCATGTCCCAAAATATGGGTCGCTAGAATCCTTATTACATGCCCAATTCCAAGTGCAAAACCGTTCATTCAACCCTAACAAATGACTAAGACCTTTATAACTGTAGAAGTATTATCATACCCACATGTTTAGATGCACGTATACTTATCATCATTCATCCTAATGGGCCCCACTATTGTGTATCCATTCATACATATCCACTTCCAATCCAAAATTAATTAAATTCCAAACCAACCTGTTACGCCCCAATTTTTGACTCTCAGAAATCGAAGGTGATCGAACTCGTCCATTAAACCCTAATGAGCCGTATTAACCTTTAAGTCACCGCAAAAACTTAATCATATTCTTGCATATGCATATGGACAATTCAACATTAACTAACCTCAATGGGCCCCACACGTAGTCATACATGCATATCCAACGTAGTGTGCAAGTTTCGATTGTGCGAAATCTACTTTTCGTACAATCGAAATGTTTCGATCAATTGAAGTACTATCGAGATCCTACCGGAATTTGACCCTATTCCATCGAAATATTTTCGATACTAGCTCGCACAATCGAGGGCTTCTGATTGTGTGAAATGGGAATGTCGCATAATCAAAGGATTTTGTTCAATCGAAGAGGGCATTTTGCATAGTCAAAATTGCCTTTCGACAGAAATCCTAAAGTCTCACACTTGGTCCATTTTGTACTCAAATTCCATTCTAACACTATAGAATCAACTTTACCACCTTCCAATAAAAAATTAAATGCAATATCACCATACACATACCCCAAATCACACATTTGAACTAAATCATATATATCATTGATCACGAGTCCGAAATTCATAAATCTTCCTCATTTTTCTTACATAAGAGGGAATCTAAAAGAAACATAAGTTATATATAACTCAAATGTAACTACAACATCAACAAAGTTCACATGCCACAAGCCGGCATGGATAGCCATATATGCAATCCATAAATAATATCCAAAAATGTCCCAAAATGCTCCTATATATGAGCTCCATTTGACTATTCAAGTTCTATCCATCATTAGTACCTTACATCTAAAAAATTTAGAGGGAAAGGGCTGAGCATACAAGTACTCCTAGTAGGAATGCCCCAACCCACCTAGGCATCGACTTTACACCGACCTACATGATATGTATGTCTCTACACTACATGGCATATTCAATGCTCTCACGTCAACTCATTACAAATGCAAGTTAAAAATAAATACATTTAACTCATGCACCATGCTTAACAATTTAAACACATAAGCAACAATATATTTAAATCTTTTTGGTTATAATTCGATACATAGACATGATTGGTCATCTTTGAAGATTATGTAATGTTGGTCAACTCCGATAAAACTCGTATGATTGGGCAACTCCGATGATCATACTTACTTGGCAATATATTGGTCTTGTCATTTTGATTTCACTTCCTCACATGAATGGCCACGTTTCGTCGATCACAAGATAATAGCCCATAATTGGTCCCAGTCCAAAGTTTATGTGGTAGTATGATTGGACATATCCATCATACTATGTGGTTATTTTCGCCACTTCAAATACACGATTGGACATCTCCAACTTCCATGCACGTTACACTTTTTGGACAACACTCCGATTACATATACGTACTTAATAGGCATATATACACATATCACATAACATGTATTTTTCTCATGCTTTTCCAATGCACATTCTTGCTATTTTTATTTCTAACATGCATTCCCTCAACATATTCTACATATAGCTACATATGTGTTCCAAAACATGCATATCATTCATATATGCATATAATTCACAATCTAGAATATATTTCATGCTCTACAATGCACCTTCATGCTACAATTAAGTTTAACATGCATTTAATCCTCCATAACCACACGTAAACACATATATACTCACACTTACACACGTAATTCACATATGCATAAAAATTACATCATAGATAGACATACTAGCTCTCATTTCATAAATATCACATTTATACCTTCACTACATCATGTATATCACATTACGTATCACACTAGCATGTAGGAATCATAGGAAGGAGGGAAATACACAATACCACAACCCCACTAACCCTCTTATACATGCTAACTCAATCAAAACCTCCCTAAACTCATTGAAACCCTAGGATCGACGACTAAGAGGAAACACCCCTACCTCGAATTTGAAGGCTTTCCAAGCTATTTCCAAGAATTCCACCAAGCTCTATCTTGCCAAAATAAAAGTTTTCTTGGTTCAAACCGAATCCCTTAGCCTGAGCTAGAAGTTGTCCTTCACTGGCAACTTTCGAATCCAAGCTGATGGCCTCTGAAATGAAGAGAAAAGGAAAAGAAATGAAGTGGGAGAGAGAGAGAAAGCTACAACCAGTTGTTGGGTCAAGATAGAATGATACAATCTTTGCAATCTCAGATATTTACAGTATTTAGGCTATAAAATGACCAAAATACCCCCGGGCGACTTAACGTACCCTTTCGACCTCCATTTTCGATTTCAAAAGCGCCTATGACTTTGAAATTACTTCCTTAACTCTTTAAACATTTTATTTCGTTTAAAATAAAAAATAATTATTTTTCAAAAATTTTCTGGATTCCCGGCCCACCTAACCAGCGTCCCGGGCCCTGCTGACCAAAAAATTCTCAAATTTTGCCAAACGTTCCCAAAACTTCCCAAAACCTTTAAACAAGTTTCTGAACATATTTTTCACACTTAAAATATGTTAAACATCATTTAAAATTCATTTATGGAAAAAATGATGAATAAAAAGAATACTGGCCAAAATTTGTCCCAGTTTCTACACAGCCCAGTTTCAGTCAACTAATGTACTCCTCATCAGTCGATTGAAAATTGGGCACATCTTCGGTCGGCTAATCACTTCATCAGCCAACTGAAAGTCCTGTTTGGGTTGACTAAAGAGTATTTCTAGATGGCCGAAACTTGTTCCAACAAAGTCTGTAATTTTTATATCTTGGGACTTTTGATGTACTGGTCAGTTGAAAGGCCAACCATGCGGCCGAAAGTCCCTAAAACCTGATACTTTTCCATTTTAATCTCCCAAAGCCCCACATAGACATCCCAATTCATGTGTATGCCAAGATCACAATTTTCACATCCTAAAATCATTCATTCAAATATAAATAAGCATTATAAATTCTTATACATTCATCTACCATTAACACATATATACTTAAGGTTTAAATATGCGAATCCAAATACAAAACACTTGTTCCTTATCCCACATTCAAATTACAAGGTTTCGATAAATGCCTAAACATGACATATGAAAAACATAACATAGATAATTGTAATAAAAGACCGAGTCTTCCGATCCTAACTCCTCAAGCATCGTCGACCACCGGTGCCTTATCTGTAAAAATATTTAGGGGGAGGGGGTGAGCGACAACATGCCTAGTAGAGATGCCCACATAACTTATGTATCAACTCAACGCGACCTACATGAAATGCAGTAATGACATTCTTATATACTACATGACATACTTTTAATGTTTATGTTCATGAATCTCAATATAATACATGAATGAATCATATGCTCAACAATGCTTAATCAAAGAAAGCTACACAAGGCATTAACGTGAATATCACAATTCAATAGCAAGACTTAAACATATACTCACGTAAATTCTAAAATTAAACAAGAGTGGGAGAAATCTTGAGTCACTGAATAAGTACCCTTAGGTTAAATATCCTGATTCTAATACTTTGCAAACTACTAACCTGATGGTCTAAAGTAACCACCTTAGCCAAGTTTTGGGTCTTGCACCCCAGGGCTCAGGGCCCTTCTTGTTTTCCTCGTCATCCTCCCAATATCAACAACCAAACACATAAGTTTTAAGTATGTTAACACATAAAATTTCAAATGTACTACACATTTCCAAGTGCATCATAAGCCACTTGATTTCATGCTAAAATATGTACTTTTCATACATATAATAACGCAATATCAATTCTCTCACAAGGCATTCACAAAATACGATTTGTTTTAGAAAAAGAACATTCTCATGCATGTTATCAAACATATGACATACAACATGTATAATATAGCCTCCACAACTTTAATCATTCTAATGAACAACATATATCCTCATTTGCTAGCATACATGGTATGTATGAACAATTCACATATATAGTTCACATTAATACATGTTCTACATACTTTTCATCAACAAATTCAACAAGACATATATATACAATACCAATGCACACTTTTATCATCGTAATTATCATGTGAAGATTTAATTGATAAGTATAAGTATAAGAAAAGATGCAAGACTCACAGTTATCACTTCTTAATATTTCTAAACATGCTAAATAAGCAAAAATCAATATCAATTCCTAAGGAATCGATGATAAGGTAGAGAGAACACCCTTATCTCAATTCCAAGATTTAATTTCAAAAAATCCTAAATCACCAAAATTTTAAACTCCACCGAATTTGAATTTCAAACCATAGAACTGTAGATTGTAGTAAGCAGAACAACTTTCTTTTCTTGAGATATCTCCAAATCCAAACCCTAGTTTTGCCCATCTTCTCAAACTTCACCAAATTGAACTTTGAACGATCAAATTGAAGATAATGATGAGGAGAACAACATTTCCTCTTGGAACAATCTTCAAATCTCATTCTAAGCCATCTAAATTCTAAAAAAAAGTTGAGATAAAGTTATAGTGAGAGAGAGATGAGAGAGAATCTAATTTTTGTGGTGAAATAAATGACATAAATTTATTTATATTTACCATCTTTGCAACTAAGTCCCTATCTTTCTCTTAATTTGTTTCTTGTTACTATTAACTTTCTGCTAATCACATACTAACATTTTATTCTCCCAACTTATCTTTTAAACCTTTCAAATTTTCGTATACGCCCTTATATAAATTTTCAAGACTATTAAAAGTCTTTCGGGTCATTTGGCTCATCCCGAGCTCCACACTCGAACCCAATTTTTTTGAAAAAGTCCCATAACTAACAAAACACATATTCAAGCCAATTTCTCATATTTTATCATAATTAAAACGTAATTAATTGTAATTTAAAATAAAAATAAATCCAAGGCTTTCAACAGAAGGCCAAATGATAGGATTGAAATAATTTTTGGTGCAATTTTGACGACCCCATTTTGACTCATAGATACTTATTCTCGATTGAAATAGGCTCAATAATCAATACTTTACAAATTTTCTAGTGACATATGTCATTTTTCAGTCATCCATCGTTTATGGCCCAAAATTTTACATTTTTTAGTGCCATAGGAGGACTATTGACTTTTTTTTTGAAATTTGTGTCAGGATACTATTTCTATTTTTTTTTGTTATTTTTAGAGATAGTGCAAAATTCGATTTAGAAATCCTTTACTATTAACATGTGATTCCCAATTACACAAACTTGATTCTCAATTTAGATTTTGTTTTACCAGTAAGGTTGTAGCTTAGTGGTGATTCTTCATCTTCCAAAGTAGAAGATTGTGGATTCAAGCCCCCACATGAGCAAAGTGAATATGTGAATGTGTTTCATGCCATAACATAAAAAAAGAAAAAAAAATAGATTATGCTTTGTTACTCTTTTGACATATAATGTAATTCTATTGAACTAGAAACACATATGGATTGGTGGCTTACATATGTTCTCACATCATTAAAAATGATAGTCATTTGGGTGATTATAGAAATAGAAAGATAGAGAGTATAAAATTCAAATGTTAAGCAACCTATTTTTGTATTAAAACTTATTTGAGAATAATTTCTATTATCAAAGAACTAGAAAATAGTATGAGAATTCATTTGTAGACAGAATTTAGAGTTTTTTTTTAAATCCATTTTTTCGGTAAATCAATATTTCATTAAAATATATATATATACAAAAAAGGAGGAGGAGCATAGCCCAAACTGGCCTAGCCCACTAAGAAAACACCACCAAACTGGCCTAGCCCATAGGGGATGCATATTTGTTTGAGAATGTTTGTCTATTACTTTCTCTCCATAAGAAGAATGTAAAGACCGTGACCAATTTTGGCCAGTTTTGCATTTTTTGCATAATAATTGCCATAAATACATTTTGAGTGATGTTTAACATGTTTTGAGTGTGGGGAACATGTTTGGGAAGTGTTTTAAAGGTTTTGAGAACTTTTCAAGAAATTTAGAGAAGTTTGACTTTTTAGTCAAATCGGGGCTCGGGATGTGACTTAAGTGGGTCCGAAATTTTGAAAAATTCTCAAAAATATTTATTTTTGGTAATGACTTAGATAAAATTTTTAGAGAGTAGAGGAAATAATTTCGAGGCCGTAGGAGTTTTCAAAATTGAAAACGGAGTTCAGGAAGGTGCGTTAAGTGACCCGGGGGTATTTTGGTCTTTTCGCAGCCTAGGAACCTTAAAAGGTCAATTTCTGCAAAGATATTTCAGTTCTCTCTTTCTCACGCCAGCTACTCTCTCTCTCTTCTTTCTCCTTCCATCTTCTCTCTAGTTTTTGAAAGCTTGAGGCTTGGATTCGGGATTTATCGAAGAAGGGAGATATGTAGGGGACGGCTAGGGCTTCGGTTTGAATCGAACAAAGTCACATTTTGGCAAGGTTGATATTGCTGGAAGTTTTAGAAGTGCTTGTAAGGCCTTCATTTTTGAGGTAGGGGTGTTCTTTCTCATCTACTTGTTGATTCTAGGGTTTCGGGTGAAGCGGTGAGAGCTAAGGGTGTGTATTGCATGATTCAAAGTGGTAAGAGGGGTGGGATGTGGTGTTTTTCTACTCTCCTTAGTCTCTATTGTGCAATGGATATGTATGTGGTGGCATACATGATAAAAAGAGTGAATGTGTGAGAGGAATTAGTACGTATGCTTATATGCTAGCTTTTGTGCATAATGTGGAAATGTGTATATTGAACATGTATGTATTATATGTTGGTGAGTGAGTTAAATGCATGCTAGCTTTATATAAAAAATGCGTGCATTGGTGAAGCATGATTAAAATGTGCTTAGGTGAATTTTTGAGCATATGTGGATGGTATGCTAGATTTTGCATGTATAGGTAAATATACATGTGGTGTTGTGAAGATGAAATGCATGCTATGTGATTTATTAATTAGCATGTGCATTGTGAGGCATGAAATTAAATGCTTGATGTTTATATGCTCGAAATGCATATATTGGAGCCGTTGTGAGGAAACAGAAAAGTGTGGTTGAATTCCCTAGAGTAGGTCAATACTCGGTGAGGGTGTTAGAGTGGTTACGTCACCTTGGAGTAGGTAAATACTCGATGACGGTGGTTTACTCACCTTGGAGTAGGTAAATACTCGGTGGAGATTCCAAAAAGGTTGCCCAATCGCCTTGGAGTAGGTAAATACTCGGTGATTGTGGTTTACTCACCTTGGAGTAGGTAAATACTCAGTGAGAATTCAAGAAAAGGGGCCAAGTCATCTTGGAGTAGGTAAATACTCGATGACGGTGGTCTATCCACCTTGGAGTAGGTAAATACTCGGTGGCGGAGTTGGAATGGTGTGGAAAGTGTCTTGGTTTCATGATTCGGTCAAGAATCATGTTAGGGTATTGGGTTGAGTCCGAGAGAGCGACAAGCGTATGATTACTACCTTCATTTGAATTATGAATCATGATATGTGTTTAATGTATCCCTATATATATATATATATGCATTATTGTGAGTGAACATGATGTATGTTGAATGATACGTGAAATACTGTGACATGCATCTATGTAGGTCGTGTTGGATCGGCACTTAGGTGGGTTGGGGTATCTCTACTGAGCCGCAGTGGTGCTCACCCCTTTATTATAAACTCTTTTACAAATAAAGCGCCGATGAAGGATGGGACATGAGTGTCCAAGTGGAACTCTAGTAGTGTTTATGCTATCTTTTGGATGTTGAGCATTTTGTGGCTATCCATACCGGCTTGTGACATGTGACTTCTTTTTGTGTTGTGGTTATGTTTAGACAAATGTAACTTTGATGTATGTATTGGATTATAAACTTGTTGGGTGTGGAGAGACAACGGTTTAGCTTATGTAATACCCATGGCGTCACTTAATTCATTTGATGATGTTTCCATTATGAATGGATTGTGTTTGTGAAAGATAATGATTCATTTTGATGTATGATTAAATCATGAACATGATTTTGAGTATGAAATTGATGTTGGTATCTTTCATTTATGTTATAGACCATGTATAAGAGGTTCTAGGATGATAAAATGTTGATTGAGCTCCAAATAGACCATATATAGGGTTGTTGGAGGACTTGAGGAGAGTATTTCGATCGTGCAAAATGCCCATTTTGCACAATCGAAGCACCCATTTCGATTGTGCGAATGAGTGATGAATTATGGTGATTTTTAGGGTCCAGACAAGGGCAATCTCGCACAATCGAAACCCCCATTTCGATCATGCGAGATATTGCAGGTCTGAGGTCCTGAGAGGGTGGTATTCTCGCACAATTGAGATTTTTTTTGCACAATCGAGATGCTAGTTTTGTACAATCGACATTAGCATTTCGGACAATCGAGATTACTATTCACAGCATTTTTCCAAACTTCGATTTGACGTAATTTCTTCGTTCTAGATCGGAATTGAGTGTAGTTTTTTTTAAAAATCGAGTATTTTTAGATTCTATATCAATGGTATAGGTCTCAGTTTCAAATTTTAAACACAGAAAATTTTGAGGCTTGAAAGTGAGTGATTCCTGAAAGTGTGGACAAGTAAATTTTCACTAAGGCGTATGATTCGATGTAGGGCCCAGGAGGATTGGTTAAGGTGGAGTTGTGTGCAGTTATATACAAGAATTGAGTTAAGATTCCATGGTAAATGAGGGTAATGAGGGTTCATTGGGCTTAATGGACAGGTTAACCTCCGGTCTTCCGGGAGTCAGAAAATTGGGGTGTTATAGTATGGTATTAGAACTTGATACTATCACATGAGTGTGGTCAAGGTTATTCACAGGGTTGAGTGAACGGGTTCACACTCAGAATTCGGGCCCGGTTCGGGAGATTTCGGCTGTCTAGATTCTGGGGCGTGACAGAATGGTATCAGAGCTTGATACTATCGCATGGGAGTGCTTAAGGTTATTCATGGGGTTGAGTAAACGGGTTCACACTCGGGATTCGGGTCAGTCCGGGGGAGTCCCGACGGTCCGGATTTCGGGGTGTGACAAAGAATATACACCCAATTAAGCAAAGTTTAAAAATAAGAGCTGTACTAGATGTAGTATTAGAGTTCCACATTGAACCAATCCAATCTATAGTAGCATGAACATCATAATTCCCAATATATATACCAAACTTGTGCTAAAAAATTACCAAACTTGGGAAGAAAAGTGGGAGTTAAAGAACAGATGAGAATGGCTTTTTGCATTATCCATGCACAAGGAACAAAAAATTGGCATATTCTTGTAGGAAAAACTCTTGTAATCTCTAGTTTGGAGCCTACGACAAAAAATGAGCCAAGATATGAAGGATTGGAGAGGGATATAGTTGGGGAACCAAATAGAGCTTGCCTAAGAGACATTGGGGGAGGGAGAGAGAATCGCTCTATAGGTTATGCCAAGATTAAAAGTACCTCAAACAATTGAGTCAGGAATTGAAGGTCTAATTAATGGGAGATGTTCAATATTTCCAATTGGAAGGATCATTTCAGTGAACCTCTGAATCTAACCTCCAATGTATCACTCCATTGAGAACTGGTGATGATAATGTGGTCGATCCTTAAGTCAAGAGGGCCTAACGACAACCAGAAATCATGTCATAGGGAGATTTATTTCCCTTCACCAACTACGTACGTGTTTGATGAAAGGCCTGACAAAATTTCACATATGAAGAATTATTCTCCAATTCCATGAACTTAATTGAGTAGGTTTTATCATTTAAATTTTTTTAGTTTTGATAAGGTTGTCCTTCACCCATTTAACCCAAACAAACTGCCCCTTATCATTGAAGATTTCCCAAATATACCTTATCATAGACACTCTATTCAGGGTAGCCAAGTGAGGCAAGCCAACACCACCAAGATCCTTAGGTTTACACATATCTGACCATGCCACTTTAGCAACGATTTCTTTAAGATCAACCCCATACCATAAAAACTTTCGGAGAACATAATCAATTTAATTAATCACCATCTTAGGAAAGATGAACAACCCACTCCAGTAGCCAATGATGCTAAGTAAAATGGCTTTATAAGCTATAACCTTCCTACATAAGAGAGGAACCTAGCAGTCCAACAGTTGATCCTTGAAGTAATCTTTTCCACCAAACTTCTTCAATTAGTAACCATCAATCTAGTAGATATAAGATGCAGTCCCAAGTATTTAATAGGCCGACATCCCAAGTCAAAACCACACTCATTTATCATAGAGCTCTGTAAAGAAGTGGAGACACTTGAAGTGAAAATGAGATTCTTAGAATGGTTGGGGACCAATCTAGAAAGAGAGGAAAATGTGTTCAAAGCATTGATGAGCACATTTAGGATGCCATACAACCATGCCAACTCACAAGGTCCACCATTTGTGACGGAGTTTTATCAGAGTGGCAAAAGCCCAATCTTTAGTGATAGAATATCCCGTAACAAAAATATTGTTGCCAAAATCCCAACTTCTTGTGGTGTTTCTCTCGTTTTCTTCCCAGGGCCAACTGGACCCTTAGGCGGTCGCATAAAGCCTTAGCCAATAGAAGACCTCCAAATTATTTTATTTCCTTAATAAGAGTTCTTAAAATTTTTATTTTTCTAATATTATTAGACTTCCTAAAATTTTGTTAGGCCCAACCAATGCTAAAGATTTAATAATAGGCCCAAATAATTTATTTCATTTTAAAAATTCTAATTTCCATCTTATCTCGACACCTTTTTTTTTTCCCTCTCTGTCACTCCATATTTCACATTTTTTATGAATTGTTGAATATATCTTTAATGGATAATCATAAAAAATTGAGAATTATTAAACTTTCCATCTTCTATTGTTAACCTGTTCCTCACGTTTTCTCTTCTTCTCTCATTACAATATTTTTTTGTTATAATTAATAATAAAATAATAAAAAAATTAGGTGAAAAATCAACAAATGAATAACCAAGTCATCTAAAAGAATTAGAAGATAATACAATAATGAAAGAAAAATATATTAGCGACTTAGATTCATAAAGATAATCAAATGTGTGATAAGAAAGTTCTTTACGAAGAACATGAAAAAACAAAATGGAAGAAAGTGAACCAAGTAAAAAAAAAAAATGAAGATCTTATTCAAAAGTCATATTCTATTCCAATCAATATTTATGCACCGAAAAATATTGTTACAAATTTAAGAAAATTATTAGTAAAAATGGTTCAATTAAATATAACAATTTTTATGTAAACATTATTAACTAATATTTGATATTAATATATTACATATTAAAATGCCACTCTTGTATTTTTTGCCTAAGGCCTCAAACTATGTTAAGCCGCCCCAATTTCTTCCCTCAGGTTTTGGTTCCCATTATTCTCTTCTCTAGTTTTCTGTTTTTATTGGTTAGGATTGCCTGCCTCTCCAATTTTTTTTTTTGAAAGTTAAGCAAATTGTATCAGCCCTAGCTAAAGCAAACAGGCCAGTGGCCTAACATGACATTCAAAATACGTGGCCTATTTGTAGGCCCAATTCGTAACTGAAAGGTAATTTCAATGCTAGCCGTTATACATAGCCCATTAAGCAATTTTCTTTATTTTGTGCATGAACCTGATTCCTAGGAATGTGCCCGTTGTAATTTTACACACAGATATATATATATATATATATATATATATATATATTCATGAATTACCACGAAAAAATGCAAAAAAAAAAAAAAAATTAGCAAAAAAGAAAGGATATAAGTGATAACTAAATTTTTTTTTCAAGCCATCATAATAATTCTATTGAATAAATTTATTATTGTTCATTGATAACATTTACTTTATTATTAAAAATTTTCAAAAAACATATTTATTTCATTATTTTTTTAATTTATCTGTTAAAAATTAAATGAAATTTATTAATTTAAATTATTTTTATAGATATAGAGAGAGAGGGGACAAAGACTCAAAGGGAGAGAGAGGGTAAACAAGAGAGAAATAGATGGGATAGAGAGGGGACAAAGAGAGTGAGGGGGTAAAAAAGAGAGAAATAGATGGGATAGAGAGGGGACAAAGAGAGAAAGAAAGTGAAGAAGAGAGAGAGAAAGAAAGACAAGGATAGAGAGAGAAATATTGGGGAGAGAGAGGGAACGAAGAGAGAGAAAGAGAAGGGAAGAGAGAGAGAGATTAAAAAAAAATTAGGGGGGGCCTAGTGGAGTTTTTTTTGTAATTTTAGGGGGCCAAAGTGTTATATATAAGTATATAATTTGAAAAATAAAGGTATATAAGAGAAGAAAAAAAAAAAATTGCCCCCACCGGACCCTTCATGGGTCCGTCCCTGGGGGCGGGGAGGGAAAAGAAAGAGGATAAAAATTGTGAAAATAAAATAAGATGAAGAGTGCAAGAGAAAGAGGGGTTGAAGTGGAACCAAAGACAAACACAGGGAAAACAAAATGTAAAACAAGCATTGAAAACCTTGCATGCAAATGACATAGAGAATAGTAGCCAACTACCATACCATATTATTCCATAATCTATATATATATATGTCTGCACATATATATATATATATATATAGAGAGAGAGAGAGAGAGAGAGAGAGAGAGAGAGTATTGAGTTAATACAAATAAACTAGTCGAAGGTAGAAGCTGAAAATTTCATTTCCCGGAGGATATAGAGCGCATCAGGCGCTGACCATGACTTCGGAATCTATTAACAAATGATTAACGTTTTCTTCTCGTCTTGTTCATTGTGTGATTATCTGATCTTAAAACAATTTGATATTCACACGAAAACCAGCGTGGATTAATTAAGCAGAGAGCTAGAATGCTGAACACTATTATTTTAATAGAATGGTGGGTTTAGAGAGAATAAGAACAATATAAGAGAACAAAGAAAAGACCTCTCGCCTGGACAATGTCACGTCCGTATCTCACGTGGTCAGAGCCACATTGATGCCGAGGAATATGGTATTTTGGTTGTGATTCCCAAGCTCGAGGGTGGGGCTCGACAGGTGGGTTTAGCCATGGAATATTTGGACACAGACAGAGAATATTGGTGCTGATATAATATATATATATATATACACAAATGCGCATAT
This sequence comes from Cornus controversa, assembly GCA_026545225.1. NCBI lineage: Eukaryota > Viridiplantae > Streptophyta > Magnoliopsida > Cornales > Cornaceae > Cornus > Cornus controversa. Next base: position 23,617,089 of record CM048851.1, on the reverse strand, counting down.
ATATATATATATATATATATATATATATATATATATATATATATATATGGGCAAAATGCACTCACACTCCAAGAGGTTTGTCCTAAACACACTCATATATAAAATTTGCTTAAACTTACACTCACACGCCTGAGGTTTGGAGTTTGACTGCACACAACCCCCAATTGAAATTCATCGGTTAAAAAATTATTTAAAATATCTATTTTACCCTTCACTAACTGAAAAGACATTTTTAACCTTACTTTTCACGTTAAAATACCATATTGCTCCCAACTTTTCTTTTTCACTTGACAAAACTACCCTTATTACCTTATTACTTTTCTCCCTCCTCTTTCATCCTTAAAGCTCACTTTCTCTAATTCTTCCTCTCTCTCCTTTTTTTTTTCTCTCTCTCTCCTCACTCTGTCTCTTTTTCTCTCTCTTCCTCCATCTCTCTCTCTTTCCCGAATCTGTCTCTCTACATCTAACCCCCTCTCTTTTCTTTATTTTATCTACTTCTCTTTCTTAATTCTTCACCATTTTCTCTTTTTTCTTTTATTTTTTTCTCTTTCACCATTTGCTATGGTAGTGCACATGAAAATTGGTAATGATAGCATGACTTTGGTGGTGGCAGTGATGTCTCGACAATAGTTGATAGATTACAACAGAGGAAACCTATATGAAGAGTGTTACAAGAGTACATGAGTTGATTTGCAAATATGAGAAAGTTAAAAGAGGATATTTTGTATTTTGCCTTTTATTACAAAGTATGCATACATTTATTTCAAAAAGAAAAAAAAAAGTAGTGATGGCACTGATAATATTGAAAAGTAAGTACTGAAAAAAGAAAAAAAAAACATCATCCAAGATTAATAATAAAGTAAATTTTAGCCTCAAAGTTTGAATTTCTTCAGATTGAATTTTATTTTTCAATGACAACTAATATTGGGTCATACACATAATATAGAAATAATATAAATTATTTGCTAAATTGAGTCACCAAAACACATTAGACTCCTTTCTTTATTTCACAATTCTTTTTTATAAATAAAAAATAAAACAAAAGAATTCAAAGAATTTTGTTGCCCCTTCACTGAATTCAGGGGACACTAATATAGTAACTTATCGGTTGAAGGGTTAATTTAATCATTTTATTTTAATAAATTTTTTAAATTTAATATAGTTATTACATTGATAGGTAAAATTGTAATTTCCCATGCAAATTACTAATGCAATTTTGTTTAGGAGTGTGAGTGTAGATTTAAGCAAACTTTATATATGAGTGTGTTTGAGGCAAACCTCAAGGGGTATCAGTGCACTTTGCCCTATATATATATATATATATAAAGAAAAAATTATAATGAAATCAGTCCCTTCCCTATTTAGCCACTGAAGTCTGAATCTTTCACTTGGTTACTCTCATTCTCCCTAAAAACACACCATGTTATCAATTTTGCGCCCCTCTTATTTGTCGTTCCTGTCCTATGGTCCCATTTGATCTGGAACTCCATTTCCATTCCTAAACATAAGTTCATTTTTGGCTCGCTATCCATAATAGATTACCTACTTTGAATAGGAGAAATTTAGCACATCTCAAAATCCCTAACCATCGTTCCTTATGCCTCTCATTAGTCAAATCTCTGGACGACTTATTCTTTTCTTGTTCATTCACAAGCCCAATTTGGTCATTCATATAGTCACAATGTGGATTCCATGTAGGCTCATTGAGTGGGGACAATTTTATCTTATGGCCAGCCAAACATTGGAAGGCAAAGAATTGTAACAACTCCATTCTAAATCTTACTATATTAGTATCCATCTACACGACAAGAAAATTGAGTTTTAACAACTTGTAATTGATGACATGCATAAAAAATAAGTCGTGTTAAGTAAATTTTAAATGGGTGTTTTTTTAAATGTTAAAAATAAGGTTATATTGACGACTTGCAACACATTTTTCATTCAATTACCATTTATCGACGTACATATTTTAATATAACAACGTGTTTATTATATTGTCAATAGTGAGCCAAACATTCACTAATTCCCTCCAAAAAAATTCCCTTGCGCGCTTCCAATAAAATGCAAATTTTCCCTCTTTTATCATGTCTTCCCTAGTTTGAGCATTTCCTCTCGCCTAATCTGAAGCTTGCATTTCAACTATTCTCGATACGGTACTTGGAGTCGTTTCTGTGACTTCATCCCTAATCTCTACACCATCAAGAAACCCTGATAGCTAGGCAAAACAGTCTTCAAACTGTAACAATCCACCGTGTGTGTGGAATTTGTGCTTTCCTATTAAACCGATAATGACCCCTTCTCAATCGTTTTTCCCACCGGACTGATAAAGACTAGCATAATAAGTATCGTGAAAAGGGACGAAGAGAAGCAAAGTTGGAGGGTTTCGTGACTGGTATGATACGCTCTTCTTCTCCTCCTTCTATTTTGATTTTTACTAAACTAGAGAATTAAGCCAATTTTCTGTATTGTGTTAGGGTTTCAGAAGAATAATGGTGAAAGGGACAAAGAGTAACGAATTTGGAGGGCTTTCGTGACTGGTATGATACATTCTTCTTCTCGTTCTTCAATTTTGATTTTCGTGACTGGTATGATACGCTCTTCTTCTCCTCCTTCTATTTTGATTTTTACTAAACTAGAGAATTAAGCCAATTTTCTGTATTGTGTTAGGGTTTCAGAAGAATAATGGTGAAAAGGGACAAAGAGTAACGAATTTGGAGGGCTTTCGTGACTGGTATGATACATTCTTCTTCTCGTTCTTCAATTTTGATTTTTATTAAAAAATTTACAGAAAAATTGGTTGTCAAAGTTTGTTTCATATGCCATGTCTATTTTTTTTTTGCTTTTATCCATGTCTTATAGAGCTCATAAAACACAATCCCTAATCTCTGTCATGGTTTGTGTACATTAATTATATATCGATCACTTTCCAGAAGTTTTTTTCCTGATTCTGAGTTGAATATGATTTAATTTTGTTTCTTTAATTTTTTCCTCTACTCAACAATAATTTAGTTTCATGGTTGATGAAGGAATTGTATGGGGATCACTTCCCAAAGGATTTTTTTATGCACATGTTAAAATATAGTAAAATGAAATCATAGTAAGCCTAGAATGCTCTTGTTTTGAATTCTTCTTTGTTAAAAGGCATTAAAAGAATTGTAGTGAAACATGCTAGTTTCTAGTTTTTACATTTTGATTTAACTAGAAAATTTGGATTTCTTAGCTTGGGGCCTCTGGGTTGTTTATCAAACATTTAGAGTACTCAAGTCAACAAATGGGGGTGGTTGCATGGAAAAATCACATCCTTAGTAAAACTATACTCCATAAGCTAACTAGCTAGAGATGCAAAGTATATATTCTTCTCACCCAAAACCCTAAAGCTGAATAGTTGGCGCCTTGTCGGACAGTGGGAGTGCTGGCTTGCTGACAGCGGGGTGCTTAATTTGGTTTCTCTTTAGTACAGTAGAATTTATGTATGTGTATAGATCAGTTAGCTCTCCACACAAATTACAATTGAAGATAAGATTAAATTGGCAGAGCCAATAACAATTATTCGAGGATTAAAATAACAATATAGAATAGTCAAAGCTCACCATTACTGACCACCCCAAAAGGATGAAATAATGAGCCACCCTGGATGAGAAAGATAATTAGATGAACATATAACTAGATTAAATTAAAGCTTGTGTATGTTCAAATAGAACCTAGCTTCAAATTGAAAGGCTATGCCACATCACTAGTTCCACTCCACATTAGCTTGGCAATTTGCTGTTTCAGAGGGATGACCAGAATCAAACCCCCACATATTATTCACTAACATTCCCACATAACACATATTCAAAGAATCGAAGGATAGATATTATCATATATATAGTCCAATATTACATATATGCTCATTGTTCACTTAGTAAATAGGCCTAATAGTTCATCATTTTGGGTTGAATAGTTTTTGGTTAAGCACAAACGATTTTTTAACATTTTTGTTCACTATTTTATGTTAAGTGATTGAACCATTTGCCAAGTTCATTTAGTGATACTGATACATATATAATTATATATCCGTTATCTAATGTGATATATGTTAGTCAAGATGTGGGGAGGAGTTTTAACATCTCAATCACAAAAAAAAAAAAACATGAGGTTGCAATTACTAATATTTAAAAAAATAATCTGTTGTCTCCTCGTAATTTAAATAATCCTTGTGTCTCTCATAAATCTTACTTACATCACTACTAATTATTGATATAATTCCAAATCTTTCTATTATCCTTGGTAAAAAAAAAATGATGATGGTGTAATATGATACCCTGTTTTTGGATAGTTATGATGTATTGATTTGTGTTAGTTTAACTGAGTGTAAGTGTGGTTGTTGTGCATTAATGTCTATAATTATTTTATCCAGTACAACTGGTGTTGTGCTTAGTATAATAGGGGTGTACATAATAAGTCTACAATGTGTGTATAAGTAACTTAAGTAAGAATTCTTTGGAGTCGAAGAAACTAGAATAGTGTGGTGGTAAAACTAAACTTACCCACACAAAAAAACAATTTAGTTAAAATGAAAATGAAAGTTGTGATGCTAGAGGTATCATATATACACTCTTAGTGTTTTAATAGAATCACACACAAATCTCGGAAGTATTCTCTCGATGTTTATATCCAGAGAATTGTACAATTGAGGAGAGTAGCTGCATTAATTGACTTTGGGATGCCAAAATTACAGCAATAACAACTGCTATGGTGATGCAATATTTATAGTTCTCTCTAAGATGGACAAAAGTAATGTTAGAAAGACATTTTGCTAGCTTAATGAACTCATTAGATGATTCAATCACTTAAAATAAAGTACTCAATACATGTATAAAACAACCAGCACTTGTGTTTAACAAGAAACTATTCAGCTCAAATGGATGAAATACTAAACCAATTAACTTATTCGTGGAACACATCATATTGTGGACAACATTATGAGATTCAATCCTTATATACGTGCAAACAGTGCCTTCAAATTGTAGGGGCTTGCGATAGCAGATGCTCCACTTCACATTAGCCTGGCAAATGGTTGGTAGGCTATTTCAATTGGATGAGTAGAATCGAAGAACACATATGCACTAGCATTGTCGCATAATTCATACTCTTTCACTTCTCTCTTTCCCCCACAGGTCTGAACTCCCCGAAAACTGCCAGTGCCACAGCATGCAGACTTGCCTTCCTTGAAACCTTCGCATCATAATCACAAAATGCATGTGTATTATACAAAATATATTTTGATGCATGTTTTATATATAAAAAGATTGGAAGGATGGTCCTAAAATGATACCATATTTTGATGGGTTGTCAATTCTTTTTTTGTTTTTTGAAAGGTAAGTGTTTAAGATTCAAAACCAAAGTCAATATACAAGTTGACTTGAGGCATTCCCCAAGGGGGATGAACAACTGTGGAATCCCCATGTCCACCATAGATACAAAATCCATAAACCTAATCTATATCCCATAGTGCTTAGCCCTACAAGAATATTGCAAACCATACCAGGATTCTTACCCCACCAAATTGACCCCCTGATACAAACATAACCCCTACATTTTACCCAATTACCATAAACAACCATTTGGATGCCCCTTCTCCACGGATATAGCAGAGGGTTACAATTAGTGTATACCCTATTTGGACTTGTATGCCATCTATTTTCTTCCCCCAACAAATAATAATAACCATCACAGCATCCCATCAATATAGACATAAATAACAAGTGCAATATAGTTCCTGATGTACGCATTTTAAACCAGGGACAATACCTCAGCCACGTAGAGCCCCTATATCTTCTATTTGAATTCCCCATCAATTGCCAGAAAATGCAAACAATACCCCCCCTGATTATGTAATCCTCCCTATCTGCCAAGCTATTGACCATTCCAACAGAATAGAGGCCAATACGTAAACCAGCAGCTCAACCCAAACACATTTAAACCCCATCCTCCAACCATACCAACCTACTGTCCATCATATATAGACTCTGGCAGTCTCCATTCCTGCTGCATCCACTTATTGCTAGACGTACGCAGAAATTTCTTCATTGAAGTAACCCTATATCTAACCTCTTGAATAATGCAGCCTTTGATAGCAGCAAAGTCCCTGTATTCATCAGTATACATTCTCTTATTTCTTTCATTCCATATTTCATAAACAGTGGCTGCTAAGCTCAATTTATTCACTATTGAGATCAAGGTCTTCCCTTGGAGAGTCAACACTGCCCAATTCATAATTGCAGTCCAATCTCCATCCGGCCACTGAATAGCACTTTTCTCTGTAATTGATTTCCACAATCTATTTGTAAAACTACAATCAAAGAATAAGTGATCCCGATCCTCTGTTCTGCTTCTACAGAAAATATATTTCCCAATGGTCACTATTCCCCATGTCATAAGTCTATATTGGGTGTTGATTCTATCCTGGTGCACAAGCCATAACAAGAAAGCATGTTTAGGAATATTTGTTGAGAACCAAACGAAACCCTTCTAGTTCATTGTCGCTTGCTTAGGTCTCAGTTCTTCCCAGGTAGATCTAATGGAGAAATCCTGTCCTGTTGGGTCCCAAATGACTTTGTCTTCAACAAAACTGCTTGGCTTGAAATTGGCTGGAATACTACTTCGGATTGTCATCCATTCCATGGTATTCATGGATGGCCATTTCCATTGATCCCCATCAATCACCGCAGAAACCATGGCCTCCTCTCCCAAACCAGAGTCTGTTATCATTCTTCTGTGATACTGCAGACATAATGGCCCACTTGGCAACCAGTAGTCATACCACATAGAAGTACTCAGCCCATTGCCAACCAAATATCTTACCTTTGATCTAAAAACGGGCCTCATTTTCAAGAGTTTCCTCCAAGCCCAAGTACACTCAGCTGGAGGTTTTGCATTCCAGAAATTCTTATTTTTAGGAAGATACTTTTTCACCCATGAAGCCCATAAAGAGATAGACTTAGGTTGAATAATCCTCCATACATGCTTAGCCATAGCTGCACTATTCCATATTACAGCATCTTTAATGCCCAATCCCCCCTCCTCTTTTGGAAGACACACTTGATTCCAGCCAATTTTCTCACCCCCTACCTTTAAATCTGTACCCTTCCATAAAAACTTTCTCATGATAGCATTTACTGCCTTCAGTACAGCCTTTGAAAGCACAAATGTTGAGGCCCAGTAGACTTGTGTAGAAAATAACACAGCCTGGATTAATTGTAACCTCCCTGCAAAAGATAGGTATCTGCTTGTCCACGACTTAACCTTCCCAGTGATCTTATTGATAAGCCCTTCATAGTGAACAACTTTTAGTCTAGTGGATAGCAAGGGCACCCCAAGATATTTCACAAGAAGATCTCCTTGCTGAAAATAGAGAGTACTAAGAATTTGATTCTTGACCATATCCATTAGACCAGAACTAAATATCATACTCTTTGCACTATTAGGGAGGAGGCCTGAAAATGCTCCAAATTCATTAAGAGAGTCCATAAGTATGTTAACAGATGCAATGTAACTTGCTGAGAACATCATTAAGTCATCAGCAAACACAAGATTACTCAGATTCTGGTCAGCACACTTCCAATGGTAGTTGAACCCACTATGATAGGTCCTATCCTGCAGTAACCCTATAAGTATCTCCATCCCCATCACAAACAAGTAAGGGGACATAGGATCACCTTGTCTGAGACCCCTACCACTCCCAAAGTATCCCTCCAGATTCCTATTCACATTAACAGAAAACTTCGCAGTTGATATGCATGTCATAATCCAATGAATCATCACCTGGGGAATGTTAAAAGCTTTAAGGGTAGCTTCGATGAAAGACCATGAGACTATATCATATGCCTTCTGTATATCCACCTTTAGAGTTACCCTAGTAAGTTTCAAAGACTTGTGGTAGCCCCTCATTAATTCCTGTGCAAGTAGAATGTTATCAGTGATGCTTCTTCCTGGTATAAAAGCCCCTTGGTTTAAACTAATTGCCTCAGGGAGAACTGGCTTTAACCTATTAGCAATGATCTTTGCAATACATTTGTATAGCATGTTGCATACTGATATAGGTCTAAAATCCGCTACATAATTTGGATTCTCCACCTTTGGGACTAGCGTGATGATTGTAGAATTAATTTCCTTTAGGATTTTCCCAGATACAAAGAAAGCCTTCACAGCCTTAATTACATCCCAACCAATTATGTGCCAGACTTTTTTGAAGAAGAGGGCATTAAAACCGTCACTTCCTGGAGCTTTATCATCCTTTAGAGAAAAAATAGTACTTCTCACTTCCTCTGTGGTCACTTCCCTCTGCGTATGTGCATACTGCTCCACATTGATAGGATGTTTAACAAATTGCTTCAAGTCAGGAACAATACTCTCACCTTCCCTTTTGCTTAGGAGTCTTTTATAAAACTCCACAATTTCTTTTGCAACCAATTTTTGTTGATCCAACCTCTACCCCTTTATGGTAGTAATAGATTCAATACTATTTTTTTGCCTTCTCTGGACAGCTACTTTATGGAAATATGAAGTGTTTTTATCTCCAAGCTGAAGCCACTGAACCCTGGATTGCTGTCTGAACAACATTTCCTCTGCATTCTCCAAATTCTGGTACTTATGCATTTGCTTCACCTCTTGATGTTTGTAATCACTTATCAGAGGGTAATCATCCACTTTCCTTTGAATATTATGCAATTCCTCTCTAGCTTCCTTGACTCTTTTAGATAGATCACTAAAGTGAGTACAATTCAGCTTTTTCAGTTCAGCCTTCAACATTTTCAATTTCTGGGTGACCACAAACATAGGTGTGCCCCTGATGCTTCTCTGCCAAACTTCATTAACCACAGGGAAGAAATCCTTATGATTCATGAGAAAGTTATTAAGTCTGAAAGGCTTCTTTAACTGTTTGTGTGTCATGGGAACATTTAACAAAATAAATGTATGGTCTGAAATACCAAGAGGTTCAAATATAGCCTCCGAGTTCCTAATCTGAGTGATCCATCTCTCATTCACCAAGACTCTATCAAGTTTCCTGAATAATGTCCTCGTAGACCAAGTAAACTTTATTCTAGAATATCTTAAATCCAGCAACGCAGCCTCTTGAATACATTGCCCAAACTCTTTCATAGTATCTGACCATTCACTTGTGCCACCAACTCTTTCATGCTGATATCTGACTGCATTGAAGTCTCCTGCCAAGAACCAAGGAATATCCCTACACTCCCCAGCTAATCTTTGCATGTCACTCCACAGGGATCTTCTACCTATATGGTTGTTCAACCCATACACAAAGGTAGCAACACACCTGAAAGCCCCATCTACAGAATTTACACTACAATGAATCATCTGTTCCGACATCTTAATCAGATGAACCTGTATTCTATTAGCATCCCAGACCACCCAAACTCTACCACTATCAGAGTACTCATAGTTATGAACCAAACACCATTGCTTATTAATAGCTTTAAGAACATCCTCCTTCTTATTTTCCTTAATTTTTGTTTCAACTAAACAAACCAGAGGCAAATCAAATTGATTTATAATCCTCCTAACTTCCCTCTGCTTTCTGGGATTATTCAACCCCCTGACATTCCATATCCCTACCTTCATGGACTAAGGATGAAGTAGAGTCAAAACTTTCCCCCACTCCTGTTTTGGGGTGATGTATATACGTGCCCCTCTTTGGCTTCAATAATCCAGTGGATTTTCTACTTTTATTTCCATTTACATCATTAATAGTGACATGAGTATTGGCAATAACCTTACCTTCAGTATGCTCCACCATAGAATTAGGCTTCTAATTACTCTTCGTATGTACCTTCTTTGCATACTCCACTTCTTCATTTATCCCCTCCATACTTAGGACTTGGAATCTATTTGGAGACACCTTCTCTGGTGTAAGCCCTTCCACCATCCCTGTAAACTCCTCCCGATTCGCTTCTATAACCTGTTTCTGCATACATTGTTTTTCCCTTCCTTGCGCTGACTTCTTTCCCACTACCATCCATTCACTAGGCTGTTTATCCCTCTTCTGAACTATTGATCCATTCCCTTGGCCTGCAGAATTCTGTGTCCCTTCATTTGCATTCTCCTGGGATCTTTCACTAAAAGGAGTGTAGAAGTTGAAATTTGAATACATAAATCCTTCCAATTGCCTCTCTAGCCTATGGAGAGTCTTGGAAAGTGCCTTATTGTGTAGTTTCACTAAGGCTGTGATTTCTTCCAAGCAGTCACCAGCATTTCTTGGATAATTGAGTGCTCTAATAATACTTGGTAAACAACCCAAAGGCCCCAAGCTAAGAAATCCGAATTTCCTCCCTCCTTTCTTATATATTTCCTATCAAATTAAACACAAACAAAAAAAATCAGAACCCGAATGGGCTGCCCAAAATCACTACATTATAGACATAGGGAAGGGAGGAAATTAAGAAAAGATGAAGGAAAAAGGAGAAAGAAAGGAAATGGAAATTGGATGAAATTAACGTCATTAATTAATTACATTGATCATGGTCGTCAAGTTTCCTATCACCAGCTCCACATATTCTGCCTGAGAATATGAATGATAGAAGCTGGAGTTTGTCTTAATAGCACTCAAGTAATCATTATTCCCAATGCTAAACAAATATACAACATTCGATAGCAGTTGAGCACATAGATGAAGTAATTTATGCTAAATAGATTTGCTCAGATAGAAGATAGGCTTACAAATTGTCAAACCAGATCATAGAAGCCTTCCCAAGCTTTATCAGCAATGAACAGTGTCTGGTTTCTTCAGAATATAACTTCAGGTGCTGAACATCAAGATCTCCATGTCAAAGATAAGATTCTAGACTTAAGAGGTATTCATTTAGCTTCCCAAGGCTCTGAAACTTGGATTTTGAAAAACTCTGATGGAGGAGAATGCTATCTGTATTTCTTTTCTCTCTTTTGAATTTCTCCACACCCTTTACACTACTATACACCTGAATATATATATTCTTTCTAGCAGCACCTACCAACGAATATATTCAAACAAACCAGCTTATCCTTATGATCTTATCCAAAAAGATTTTTGTCCTCTAGCTATTTTGAATCACCCAATCAATTGCAGCTGTCCAGAATTGGCAGCCTTGTCCTTTAGTATTCAAATACAACACATCATCATTGGATTATTCCAAGGACACTTTTGACATTCTCAAAACATAGGGTCATTCTAGAACCTTGAGCTGTCATTGCTCACGTGCCCTCAGCATGCAACTGCAAAAATTACCAAACCGCCCTTACAGAGCTATTAGTGCATACCTGATTATAGGAGCTTTAGCAGACACATTTCTTTGACATTAAAAGAGCAAACATATAAGCATAAACCAACAATTATGTACAGAGGTCTAAACATATGGATATATGCAAAGATAAGGCTATATTAGTACATGCTCTGTACATATATATAACTTTTTAAACATAGATGCATAATTTCATAGCTTAAGTTAAATATACATGCATAATTTCATAGTTAAACATACATGCATAATTTCATAGTTTAAGTTTGTCTACAATCATTACTTTTCTATAGTAAGTTTAGGTTCAAACCAGGTCTACACTGTCAAATTGCTGCTCCATCATTTTGCTTAGTTGAATCTATCTAAACATGTGTTGATTATATTTACTGCTGCAGTATTTTTTGAATTATATTTATTCTCTAATTCTTGATGTCTTGGAGTCCGATGAATTGAAATAAGATGCATCAAATAATTAACAAGTTTTGAATTTTAAAATTTTTTTGGCTCCTTTTATTATAGGAGTTATTTTTTCTTTTTCTTCAATGCAACATCAACTTTATTTAATTTCTAACACTAGTGAATTTTTTTTTTTTGGGCAAGTTTTCGAATGCTTGTGATGAATTTGGTGGTTTGATTTTCTTTGAATATAACTTCAACTTTATTTTCTAAAGCTTGTAAGGAATTTTGTGGTTTGACCTTGACAGTGGTTTTCTTAAAAGCAATTGGATCTCAACTTGTAAGTCCTCATTGGCTGGGAAAAACTTCACGACTTCAAGGTATTTCTCTTTTATATTTAGGAATTCAAGTTGAATTTCCTGTTCTCCTTTTTTCTTATTTTTGATATGTGAACTTTCAACAATTGGTTCCATTTATTGTCTTACATGAGTTGATTTTTATTATGTGATTATGATCTACCTAATTCCAAGCATGAACAAAGAGTAACAATAGTAATGCCTTAGCCACCATAACAATGGAAAAATTTGAAAAAAGAGAGACTGATTAAGTGGTAGAAGATCTATAAAGAGAGTTCACTTTATATTAACTTTTACCTTACTCCACATAGTGAAATTTTTTTGTCATGCCACATGCCTTGGTCTTTAAATTATAGTAACTTCTTCTAATGTTAGCACTTTGAAATTGACAATTCTAACATACCAGGTTATGAAAAAGTTTGAACATATCTAGCAATCAAGCAAAGATCGAACAATGGATAAAGAATGGATCCACTTTAACAGGTCAACTTTAACTAAAGAATTATATATATAATATTTAGACATTGTGCATTCGTTGTTGGAATATATAAAAGTTTGAGTTTTTATTTGTAGAGTTTCTGAGAATTATTTGAATGGAGCACGGAAATTTATTGATATCGCAAAAGCAAACTCAGGGAATCCAAATAAGATAATATGTCCTTGCAAACCCCCCACCAGCAGTGCTCAACTATCTTCTAATACTTGAACCTGCAAGACCTCATCACAGAAAATTTGTTAACATGAAACAAGCAACTGCTCAACCTCCAGAATTCGACCACCAGCAGATATACAATGCTGCTTAAACCAATAACTCTACCTGCCAACCCCCCAAAACCTTTTCTCAAGCCTCCCCAGCCAGGGCAACAAATCACGGAGCAAATATTACCTCCGGCAGCCTTTATTCAATTCTAATCCATTGATTAACAGTAGATCTTGGCCAATTCCGAGAAGACATCAGCTTACATCTAACTACAGAGGTAATAGCAGCCTTAATACTTTCCCAGTCTCTAAATTCATCCTCAAGGATTCTTCTATTTTTCTCATGCCATATTTCATAGATAGTAGCCGCAAAGACCAACTTATTCACCACTGAAACCATAGTCTTACCTTTAAGAGTTAAACAAGCCCATTGCAGAATACCCTCCCAGCAGACCTCAGGCTATTGCATAGCACCCTTAACTAAAACAGAACTCCACATTCTCTTGGTAAAGCTGCATTCAAAGAAAGATGGTCCCTATCCTCCACTCTACTTCTACAAAATACAAAGGTCCCATAATTCAGAATCCCCCATTGCATAAGCCGCTGCTGCGTCCGAATTCTATTATGGATCACTACCGACAAATTAAAAGCATGTTTAGGGATATTTGAGGGAAACCACGCAAGCTCATTCCAATCGACTCTATCTCGATGTTGCCTCATATCTTCCCAAGTAGCCTGAATAGAAAACTCACCCCTACTCGGTTGCCAAATAATCTTATCAGGCCCACCACAAGGCTGAACTTTATTAGGAATACCTCCCCTTAAATCCATCCATTCCAGAGTATTAGTTGAAGGCCACACCCAATTTCCATTTTGAATAACTGAAGCAACCATGTCATGTTCCCCAAATCCAGCATCAGTAAGCATCCTTCTATTATATTTCAGACACAAAGGGCCACAAGAGAGCCAATAATATATCATACCATAATGACATTAATAACCCATCACCAATCTGATGTTTTTTTTTTTGAAAGGTAAGTGGATAAGATTCAAAACAAAGTCAAATTACAAGTTGACTTGAGGCATACCCCAAGGGGGAGGAATATGGAATCCCCAGGTCCACCAAAGATACAAAAGCCATAACCCAAGACTATAACCCCTAGAGCTTAAGCCAACAAGAATATTATAAACCATACTACCATCCTTATCTTCCTAAATTGACCCCCTAATATAGCCACGACCCATACCCTTCATCCATCTACCATAAGCAATGTATCCCTTTCGGCTACCATTACACATGCAAATAAGAGGAAAAGAACTTGTATGGGACCAAAGCAAGCAAGTAATCCAAGCACAGTACCCTAATAAGCTGCACCAGCATCTGTAGAACCTATTTGAAATTGTGATCCTTCTATTTTCTTCCCCCAACGGATGATAGTACCAGACACAGAATTCCATCAATGTGGATATAAACAGCACATACAGCCATATAATATTCAAACAATTTGCTAAATTACACAGTTTAGACCATGCACAGTATCCCATCTGCGAATATCTCTTGTTCCTCCTGTTCATTTCCCCCATCAGCTTCCATAATATGGATACAATATCCCCTTCGAACAAGCAGTCCCAGCCTAACTGCCAAACTAACAAACCATACCAACAATAATGACACCAATGTGAATACCAGCAGCTCATACCACAGTCCCAGCCTTCCTCTAGACTAGACTACTCTCTATCAAAAATAGACTCTGGCAGTCTCCATTCCTGCTGTATCCACTGGTTACTAGGAGTACGAGGGAAATTCTTCAGTGAAATAATCTTATATCTAACCACTTGAATAATGCAAGCTTTAATAGTTGCAAAATCCCTGTAGTCATCAGCAAACAGCCTCTTATTTCTTTCATTCCATATTTTCTACACAGTGGCTGCTAAGGCCAATTTATTCACAATTGAGATCAGAGACTCCCCTTGGAGAGTCAACACTGCCCAGTTTATAATTGAATTCCAATCCCCATCTGGCCATTGGATAGCACTTTTTCCTGTAATTGATTTCCATAGCCTTTTCTAAAGCTACAAGCAAAGAACAGGTGATCCCGATCCTCTATTATGCTTTTACAGAAAATGCATTTTCCAGTAGTCACTATACCCCATGCCATAAGTCTGTATTGAGTGTAGACCCTATCCTGGTGCACGACCCACAGTAAGAAAGCATGTTTAGGAATATTTGAAGAAAACCAAATAATGCCCTTCCAGTTCACTTTCGCTTGCTTAGACCTCAACTCTTCCCAGCTCTAATGGAAAACTCATTACCTGTTGGTTCCCATATAACTTTATCTTCAGCCAAACTATTAGGCTTGAAATATGCTGGAATACTACTTCTAATAGTCATCCATTCCATGGTATTCGTGGAAGGCCATTTCCATTGACCGCAGCAACCATGGCCTCCTCTCCTAATCCAGAGTCTGTAATCATTCTTCTATTATACTGCATGCATAAAGGTCCACTTGGTAACCAGTAGTCATACCACATAGAAGTATATAGCCCATTTCCAACTATGTATCTCACCTTGTTTCTGAACATATGCCTTAGCTTCAAAAGTTTCCTCCAAGTCCACGAACACTCAGCTAGATGTTTTGCATTCCAGAAAATCTTATTTTTAAGGAGATGCTTTTTCACCCAAGAAGCCCATAGGGAATCAGACTTAGGTTGGATGATCCTCCAAATATGCTTTGCCATTGCTGCACTATTCCAGCTAACAACATCCTTAATTCCTAATCCCCCCTCCTCTTTTGGAAGACATACCTGATTCAACCAATTTTCTTCCCCCCTATCTTTAACTCTGTACCTTTCCATAAAAACTTCCTCATTATGGCATTTACTTCCTTCATCACAGCCTTCGGAAGCACAAAGGTTGAGGCCCAGTATACTTGGGTAGAGAATAACACAGCCTGAATTAGCTGCAACCTCCTTGCAAAAGATAGATATCTGTTTGTCCAAGCCTTAACCTTCCCAGTAATCTTATTAATAAGCCCTTCACAATGAACAACCTTTAGTCTAGTGGATAGCAAGGGAACCCCAAGATATTTTACAGGAAGATCACCTTGCTGAAAACATAAAGTGCTTAGAATTTGATCCTTGACCACATCAGATAGACCATAACTAAACATCATACTTTTTGAATTGTTAGGGATGAGGCCTGAAAGAACTCCAAACTCACTAAGTGATTCCATAAGAATGCTAACAGATGCAGTGTCACCTGCTAAAAACATCATTAAGTCATCAGCAAACACAAGGTTACTCAATTTCTGGTCAGCACACTTCTAATATATGGTAGTGGAAATCATTCTGAGAAGTCCTAATCTGCAGCAGCCCTGTAAGAATCTCCATCGCCATCACAAACAAATAAGGAGACATAGGGTCACCCTGTTTAAGCCCCCTACCACTCCCAAAGTATCCCTCCAAATTCCCATTCACATTGACAGAAAACTTTACAGTTGATATGCATGTTATTATCCAATTTATCATCACTGGAGGGATGTTAATCCCATTCAGAGTGGCCTCCATGAAAGCCCAGGAAACTGTATCATAAGCTTTCTGAAGATCCACTTTTAAAGTTACCCTAGCAGGTTTCAAAACCTTGTGGTATCCCCTAATTAATTTCTGAGCAAGCAAAATGTTATCAGTGATGCTTCTTCCTAGAATAAAAGCCCCTTGGTTTAAGCTGATTGCCTCCGGGAGAACTGGCTTCACCAATCTGATGTTGAACATACTTTCGACACATACTTCTTAGCTTTATCAATTTCCTCCATGTCCAAGAGCAGTCAGCTGGCAAATTCACACTCCAAAAATTTCTATTTCTTAGTAAATGTTGTTTCACCCACTGAACCCAAAGAGATGAAGATTAAGGTTGAATCACCCTCCACAAATGCTTGGCCGTAGCAGCATTGTTCCATGTAACCACATCCTTCACACCCAAACCCCCCTCCTTTGTTGGAGTGCACACCACTTGCCAAGAAACATTTTCTCCACCGGTGGACAAATCTGACCCTTTCCACAAGAATTTTCTCATAACCGCAGCAATCTCCTTCATAACAGTCTTAGGCAAAACAAAAGTTGAAGCCCAATAAACTTGAGCAGAAAAGAGAACTGATCTGATTAATTGCAGTTGACCAGCAAAAGAAAGGTAGTTGCTAGTCCAACTCTGAACTTTAGAAGTTATCTTATGAACCAAAGTTTCACAATGAGCAGCCTTCAACCTGGTAGATAGGAGAGGCACCCCGAGGTACTTAACAGGCAGGTTCCCTTGCTAAAAACTCAAAGAATTTAGAATTTCATTCCTGATTCCTTCTGGGACACCCGAACAAAAACATTACATTCTTACTATTATTTGGCATCAGACCTGATACACATCCAAAATCATTAAGCACCGACATCAGCAATGTAACAAAACTTGGAACTCGTGCAGAGTATAACATCAAGTCATCAGCAAAAACTAAACTTGATATAGCTGGATTACCACACTTCCAGTGATATAGGAAATCAGTGGAAGGGAGTGAAGGAAAAGTGTATGTTAGCTAATGCATTAAGATTGATTTTGTTTGTGGTATCTCCATTATAAATGTATTTTGCTTTGGGCTTGGACATTTTAAATTGACTCAGAATTTCTTATGAATCACTCTAAAATAATAAAAATATCTAGATCTTAATTGTTTTGTCATAATTTATTTACTAGGGTGGTTTTGAAACTTATAGTGTTCTTATTTGTTTTCATTATTCATAGTTTGGTAATGCAAGGGCTTCACCTCATGTCACTCCTACTATTGAGCCTCCTGAAAATTTAGAAGGATTGGATTGTGAATTGTTACATTGGAGTGAGTCAAATTCAGTTGTTGCTATTGGAGAAATTGATTCAACGGAGCCAACTGCATTTGTGGATGGTATTCCTATTGGAAGCGAATGTTGGAAAATCTGGGTTAAGGATGTATATGATGCTGATGTTACATTGTATAGGGCAAGCAAAAATTACTTTTACCTTCGAGAAGCTCAGGGAGGATTAGTTGCATGGCCTGCCAAGTTCATTAGAAGAACTTACTCTCAAGGGTAAGTTCATTATATAGTTTGAAATCTGTTCATCTTCTTCTTAGTTTTCAATTATAGATTCTTTCCTTCATTTTTTTTTCTTTCCCTTTAATTCTTTAAGACTGGTTAATTTTTTTGGTTAATGTGATACAATTAAAGGTAGTAACTTGCTTTCTTTTTATTGGCAGAATGTGATTGAAGAAGCGATTTTTGCCGTCAAGACTTTTGTATAGACAAGTGACGAAGAAGTGATTTTTGCCGTCAAGACTTTTGTATAGACAACTGACGAAGAAGCAACTTTTGCTGTCAAGACTTTATATGGACGAGTGATAACTAATATATGTTCAAAATTGATGGTTATGTTGCAAGAGATGATTGTTTTTGTTTTTGTTTCTCAATCATCTCTTTGACTTTGGTGACTTTAATATTTTGAAGTAGATATGGTCCTAAACTAATGTTTTTTGTTTTAATGAAAAGTAATGGATTTTGGTTATTCTCTTTGTATATGTTTAAATGTGATGGTCCTATATAGCTAATTAATGTAATATGATGTGGATTATTTTTTTACATTGTAGACAAGGATAACTTGTGACAGGAGGACTGAGACTGATGCTTCCATTAGAAACACAGGGAATCCCCACACCCCCACCAAAAAAAAAAAACTATTGACGACTCTTAAAGCATTTTGTCAAAAAGAAGAAATGACAACTTCCATTGCGCGCCGTTAATCAAATTTAAATAACGACCTGCCAATTGTGTCTTTGAAAGATTCACACAAGAACAACATGCACGGGATGTTGATAAAATAAAGTATTCACAGCGTTCCAACAGTGTTGATAAAATGTCTACACAAGTACGACATGCACGGAATGTCGACAAAATAAGGTTTTCACAACATTCAAAGGACGTTGATAATAAGGTTCACACAAGTACGACATGCATGGGATGTCGACAAAATAAGGTTTTCACAACGTTCAAAGGACGTTGATAAAATTATGATCTATTGACAACATGCAAAACGTGTCATAAAAGTTTGAAAGCAACGGTTATTTGGCTGCACCACGACGTCATATTTAAATAGTTACGACATACTTTGCATGCCGTGAATAAAAAAGAGTTTTCACGGCATGGTCACTAACGGCATATGAATGTATGTCGTGAAAATACTTTAACGACATGCATTGCACCTTGTTGAAACTCAATTTTCTTGTAGTGCTACCACATTTGGATTTCACGCATCTATAGATTATTCAAAGGATCTTGTAGCTCCCAAATTGCAGTTTTTGCTCAAATCTATAACTACATTAGAGAAAAGCTAATTCTTGTTCTCCAAAATGATTGTATTGCCTCTCGTTGAGCATGTCATGCTTGGGATCTTCCTGAGTCCTTTCTTCATTTTCCACCGTGTCCTCCAGATTGAGAATTCCCTCTCCTTGATTAGGGATTGAGATTTCTAAACTCATGTGGTAATCAGATACTCAGGCTCCATTTGAATAGACAGGAGAGAAAAGAAAGGAGATGATATATATCATTAGTTAGGAGAGAAAAAGAAGAAGAGGATAACGTGTGCAATAATCTCTATTTATTTTTAGATAAACAAGAGAGAAAATAAAGGATAATATTCTTGTTTGGATTAGATAGGTGAGAGAAAAGAAAAGAAGGGATAACAATCAAATTACTATCATACCCCTTTATATTTAACGGGACATGGATGATAATTTTCTCTTTCTAATTGTTAAGAGTAATTTCAGAATTATGAAAGTACTACTTAACCCACTATCCTTTCCCTTTCAATCTTTTCATTTTTTGAAGGATATGATATGAGGGGTTTGGAGGGATAACTATTACTCTCAATCCCTCCCAATCCTCTCATTTCTCTCCATTTAAAGTACCCAAACGCAAAACACTGTAATACCCCTCTCCAACACATGGTATGATATTGTCCACTTTGGGCCTGAGCCCGCACGATTTTGCTTTGGGTTTTACCCAAAAGGCCTCATACCATTTGAAGAGAATACACTACATATAAGCACATCCCCTTCTCCACACCTAAGCGGTGTGGGATTGAGCACCTAGCCTGTACCCTATCAGTGTGATAGTTCAGCCCAGTGTCTCTTATTTGCATCCGTCCACTCACACCCGTCCATAAGGGTTACTACAATCCACCCCCTACGAGGCCTGAAGTCCTCGTCGGCACACGTCCTGCTGGGTTCAAGCTCTGATACCAACTGTAATACCCCACTCCAACACATGGTATGATATTGTCCGCTTTGGGCTTGAGCCCGCACGGTTTTGCTCTTGGGCTTTACCCCAAAATGCCTCATACCACTTGAAGAGAACATACTACATATAAGCACATCCCTTTTTTCACACCCAGGCGATGTGGGATTGAGTACCTTGTACCCTGTCAGTGTGGTAGCTCAGCCTAGTGTCTGTCTTCGCACCCGCCCACACACACCCGCCCACAAGGGCTACTACAACACACTATCATTTCCTTTCTTTTCTCTCCTTATCTTTCCAAATC
This sequence comes from Cornus controversa, assembly GCA_026545225.1. Classification (NCBI taxonomy): domain Eukaryota; kingdom Viridiplantae; phylum Streptophyta; class Magnoliopsida; order Cornales; family Cornaceae; genus Cornus; species Cornus controversa. The sequence goes on along the minus strand of CM048851.1, from coordinate 23,596,756 downwards.
CTTCAATCTAAACGATGCTTATATAGTAGTTATTATAAATTTCATTTGATTTGCCCCTTTCTAGGCTGTAACTGAAGACCTGCTATCTGTTGAGTTGGGCTTTAGCTAGTTGTTTAACTTATTTTTTTGTTGGGAATTAATCCCACTTCATTCGATGCATCAGAAGCATATCATCACATCAACAATCACACAAGCATATATGGAGATAACAATGAATACACATCAATGCACAACACAATATCTTACATGATTCACTCAACTCTAGGGCTATGTCCAAGGAGAGAGAAATTTCACTATATTGAGAAGAGAATATAGAACACGCGAAAAACATGCTTACCACATAATATTTCACTCTTTTTTGGCATCTCACCTTCCCCGGAATTATACATATACTCTCTCCCATCGTCATAGCATTCACCAATCCCTTACATCTTGCCTTTCTCTCTCTCTCTCTCTTTTTTCCTTTAACACTGCCTCTATTTATAGAGTCTCCAAACTCATTCCTTGTTGCATAAGGATTATAATTTACTTGAAACCCAAGACGTGCCTAACAAGAAATTACCAAATAAATTACAACTCTAAAATAAAAACCCAATTATAATAGGAATATGAGCCACAATTCTTAACAATCTCCACCTTAGCTCAAATTCTATCAACGCGATCCTCCATAGCTCCACCTCGACTGAAGATTCCTCCACCTTGAATCAAACTCCATCCCCACACTTTCTTTTTTTCTCACTCATTGTTTTATTCTCTCTTCTTCTCTGGTCGCTTATTTTTAGGCTCAAATACAACGAAAACCCTTTACTATTTTTCTAGGCCGAAAACAACAAACCTCCCTAAGACTTGGTCCTCATGGAAAACAAACATCATTTGGCTTGTTCTAAGACTTGTTCCTCATGGACTTCACACCATCATCATTCTTGTGTTTTCATCAACTCTGATTATATCTCCATAACTCTTCACGATCAACTTTCTACTCTAACACACCACCAATCTTCGGCTCTGACCTTCAGGACTAACCACAGGCTTTGACCCACCATTGGCTCTGATACCACTTGTTGGGAATTAATCCCCCTTCGTTTGGTATAATGGAAGTATATTATCACATCAACAATCACACAAGCATATATGAAGATAACAATTATACACATCAACTCACAACATAATATTTTACATAGTTTACCCAACTCTAGGGTTACGTCCATGGATAGAGAGATTTCACTATATTGAGATAAAAATATATAATACGCGGAAAGCGTGCCTACCACGTACACACACTATTTCACTCTCTCTTGGGATCTTTCCCCTGTAATTACATATACTCTCTTCTCTCCTCACAACATTCACCAATACCTTACATCTTGCATCTCTCTCTCTCATTTTTCCTTTAACCATTCCTCTATTTATAGAGTCTCCAAACTCATTTCTTGTTGCATAAGTATTACAATTTACTTGAATCCCAAAACGTGCCTGACAAAAAATTGCCAAATAAATTACAACTCTAAAATAGAAACCTAAATATAATAGGAATATGAGTCAAAATTCCTAACATTTTTGATATTCGGCATGTTGTAAACAATTGTATCATGCATTATATAGTATAAAAACAAAAGAAAAAACAATGGGAAAGATTGTAATCCGTATCATCAGCCAATTAAATCATGTCATGCATGCACGTGGAGTTGATTCAAATTCAAGTATATGGTTACATGGCATGTAATTGAAACACATGTATACATCAGTTCCTTAATTTTGGACATTTTTTATACTCTCGTTATGAAAAATTGTATGCACTCAATGTTATATCGTTAAAAACAAGATTGTTTTTCATATGAGTGTAAACAATAATGGAATATAACATTGAATAAGAGTATAAAAGTGCTTATTAGTAAGGTACAACCCAAAGTCCCAATCGTGGTTTGAATCCTAACCGAACCACTCTTTCATGATTCGTTTCCATGTTTCAATCGTTCCAGTTTTCATTCTAAAATTAAAGAACTAACCCATCAGTTCTGATTTCGATTTAGCCTAAAAAAAACTGTGTGCACCCTAGATCTGTGCATCGAAAGAGCATCATTTGGATGCACAATGCAGTTTTGATGCACAAAATTCACCATGCACAAGAGGGAATCCGAGTTAGTTTGAGTGAATCCGTATAACCACGTGTTATTTTCATTAACACGTGAGTAACTTGCCATGGTAATGGTGTCATCATTGTCCTTTTGCTTAAAGCAAAAGTTTTGGTGGGTTAAATCTTGATTATGGGTTTTGGGGTAGGGGGCTCAATCCTCTGAATTGTTACAATTCACGTATAATGCGTTAACATTATAAACATATAAGCCATGACATTGAATTCTTATTCAACGATCTCCTAACACAGACAAAGTACTTTTATCTTTTTTTAGTGCCTTACGCTTTTGGTTTCTAGCAGTTACAAACCTTAAATTAATACATAACGCTCCAAATCTATAAATTATATTGTGTTGTTTTTCAATTCCCTGTTTTTAGAAAAATGCAATTTTCTCATTTACAGAATGTGTGATTTTAGAATTTTGGAATTCTATAGTAATAATTAGTATGATACTTTTAATTGCAATTCAACTAATCATTTAATTTCATTATAACCCTTTCATAATCTGAAACACATTGGATCTAATTAACACCTCCATGGTCTCGCTCACATTCCATAAGATAAAGAGTAATATTGTTACTATGAGGGGACTCATCATTTTTGTCATGAACTATATCTCAAAATAAATATTTTTATACACAAAAAAAATGCAAAAAAAAAAAAATACCATCATGTAACCAATATTAAATTCTTCTCATACAAAAGAAAAAAAAAGCTGCAAATATCATGAATATACAGGAGACGGTCAAAGTTTTACATCCTATTTTTTTAATATTTTTATGTCAAATTTTGACCGTCTCATATACATTCAATTTCTGATATTTTGGGTTGATATTTTTTTGTGCGAGATGATTTTTGTATTGGTTACGTAATGATATATATATATATATATATATATATATATATATATATATTTGTATTTTTTTGTGTTCAAAAATATTTATTCTGAGAGAGAATTCATGACAAGAGTCATGAGAGCCCCTCATAATAGCATTACTCTAACGTTAAAACCAATACCTCAACATAATTTGAAAATTTTCAGTTAAGACATGTACTAAAAGTGGTTTATTTATGTATTGCAAGTGATATTTTAGCCTAGTACCCTTGATACTTTTTCATCATTGTTAGTTTTTTTTTTTATATAACTGTTTTCAAATGATGTCCAAAGTAACCAATGGATGGGTTGATTCTTTGTTAAAAAAGAAATAAAAAAACTTTGTTCTGCTTTAAAGAAAAAAAAAATTAGAGTTTTTTAACAATATGTAATTTGAGTGTATAATTTTCATGCTATACAATTTTAAGTGTTCATGAATGAAGCTGATTTGACTTGGATAACGACACATCTCACATACAGTACCATAATAGCATGATAAGAGAGACCAGTAACGGAAGGCCTCGAAGAGAGACTTTGGCCTGCGAATTTCATGAAAAGAAATAGGAATATTCTAATTTTAGGAAATAAAACCTGATGAATACAAAAAGAGTAAGGAACTTAAATGGCCGGGTCCCAAGTCACAATCCGTCAAAGTAGAGAGAGAGAGAGAGAGAGAGGGGATTCCATACCAATATTCCACTGAACAGTACCCCTCATTTTTTTTCCTCGAATTCCAACCATTCCCTTGCAGAACCATCATTATATCCAAACACCACCCTTTTCATTTCCAATATTACACAGCAGAAAAATGGACCTCTCTCTCTCTCTCTCCCTGTGTGGAAAGGTTTCTGATATTTCTGCATCCTTAAATACACAAGTCTCCATTTTCATCTACTTTTTCCTTTATTAATGCTTCATCCCAAGAAAGAGCACTCTGTTTACCTTCTTCTGACTAATGGTAGTAGTAGTAGTGTCTCTGCAATTCAACTCTGATCTATACATTTTCTAGCTTTTGATTCTTTATGAACCCTAAAGTTATCCCACTAATAGTAAAAGTCTCTTTCTCTCCCTCTATCTCTCTCTAGACCCCAATGCAAATCATAAGGCACTCATGATATAATCACAACTCACTCCTTTCCTTTACAGCTCTCCTCAATTCCCTCTCTGAACTCTCTTTACTTCTACTCTCTCTATTTCTTGTGACCTGAACTAATTGTCCTTTAATCTCATACATGTTTCTAAGCTCGAACTGCATGAGAATGGGCTCAACTTTTCTTGATCTCTCTTTACAGATCAGCCCTCCATCCACTATTACAGATTGCGAGGTACTCAAATATGTGGGCTATGATCATAAATTGAAGAGAAAATCATCTTCCAATAACCAAAGCTCAACCACAAATACTGGTAGCAGCGAAAGCGATTTAAGCCATGAAAATGGATCCTTCCTCCTGGAGAGGGCTACTTTAGATCACGGTTGTAACGGATGGAATAAGTTGAGTTTAGGGTTTGAGATGGCAGCTTTGAATCCTCCACCAGGTGTACAACTACCAAGAAACCTTCAAAACCACCACCATTGCAATTACCAACCTCAAATCTATGGCCACGAGTTCAAGAGAAATTCAAGCATGAGTACTAATGGGTTCAAAACTTTTAGAGCTCCCAGAATGAGATGGACTTCAACTCTTCATGCCCATTTTGTTCACGCAGTTCAGCTTCTTGGTGGACATGAAAGTTAGCTAATTAAACGTTATCAAATATATATATATATATATTAATTTCTAGCTCATTTTAATTTCATTTAATTTATGTTGATCAACACGAGTAGTAGATAGATATGTATTTGACAGCATTTGTTTGATATTACATAATTACTAGATTATATATATATTTTGTTTACTAACATTATTATATCACAGGAGCAACACCAAAATCTGTATTGGAGCTGATGAATGTGAAGGATCTAACCCTAGCTCACGTGAAGAGTCACTTGCAGGTGTGGTTAGTACTGAGTTCAATTAGTATTGCATTGAATATAAGAAGGAGAATGGTTTTAATTTGTTTCTGAATTTCATGGTTGTCAAGCTTGTACTTTTCTTTTCATGATCACTTATAAAAGTTTACTATATTGCTAGCTATGATATATTCGAGTGTATAAGTGGGGGTGTGGAGTCCAAGGGGTAAAGACAAAAAGGCATCTAGAGGGGTAATCCTAGCAATGTTGACTTTTCTCTAAAAAAAATTTGTGGGTGTTCATGCAGATGTATAGAACAGTGAAGAGCACTCATGACAAAGGTGCAGGTATTTGTATTTTCCTTTGAGGACCCACCCCATTTCTATCTCTCTTCTCCATTATTCCCTTCACTTCTGAGCTTGGTGATCATAGTGTCATTTGATCTACTTTTTTGCAGCATTTAAAGCAAAATAATTAGGATGGGACTGACTTATAATAGTCCATGTGAATTATTTACTGGGTTGTCTGATAATTAAGACAATATATGGCTCTATATGATTATGAATGTTGCAGGTCAAGGGCAGACAGAAAAGAGGTTGAATCCAAGGACAGGGGTAATTGATCAAGTGGAGGCAGGATTGTCTTGTGAGAAAGCTGACAGTACAAAACCCTCTTATTTTATTAACCCATTACCACCACCACCACCACCAAGGCCACATAAAGCCCAGAGGTGAGTGCTTCTACAACCAATGCTTCCTCTCATATATATATATATATATTTTTAATTTGATCCAACTCGTACTTTATAATTATCTCATAGCACTGTACATTTATGTTGACAGGTGAAAGTAAAATACATACAAACGTGGAGATCCAAAAATAATAAAACAATTATATACACAAACACAAGATATACGTTGTTCAGCTCCACTTGACCTATGTTCATGAAAAGAAAATTTTCTACTATCATAAAAAAGATATTACAATATTGGTAGAATACAAACATTCAACACTCACATATTGTTTCATGAGAAATCACATTAGTAGAGACTTTGAACACCCCAGGTACACAGTTTCTGCTCAAAGTATGATGTTAGATACCCGAGTCTTTCACGGTCTACTACTCATTCATCATCGGTGTTCTACACATTCACTCATCATCTCTACCCTCACACAATCACTCATCAATTTCTACGAGGCTACATCTCTCTACCCTTCTCCCCACTCTCTTATTTTCTCACTCACTCCTCCATTACCTTTTCTTCTCTAAATCTCAATCCATAATCTAGGTATCTATTTATAACTTCTTCTTACTCACATCTCCCTTACATCTGACACTCCCTAGATTTCGCAATGGCGGAGCTTCGTGCATTACGTTTGCTCTTTTTATAGGGCTTTGCTATTTAACCAATATTATAAGGCAATCTGAGACTTCTCAAATGAAGGGAAAGAAAGTCCAACAGTACCACTTTACAAAAATAGAGGAGATATAAAAAATTGGGGAAATGAGTCCATGGCATTATAGGACCGTTATTAGACCAGTTATGTTGTATAAAGCGGAGTGTTGGGCACTAAAAAGGACAAGAACAAGGTCTTAATGTAGCAAAAATGAGAATGTTAAGGTAGATGTTGGAGTGATCAGAAGAGATATGGACACTAATGAAAGTGTGCGAAGAAAATTAAGTGTAGCGCACATTTGTGAGAAAATTAAAGAGAGTAGACTTAGAAGGTTTGGACACATATATTAGAGACCTAGCGATGCGTCAGAGAAACGAGGAAGACTAGTTCTAATAGATTGTAGGAGACAGAGATGGTGTCCAAAAATAACATGGGATGAGGTTATTAAAAATGAATTAAAAAAATTAAACATAGTAAAAAAAATGGCATGTAATAGAAGACATTGGAGAGAGAGAATTCATGTGATTGAACCCATTCATATCGAATTAAGGCAATGATGATGACTATGATAACTATGACTGAACCATCTAATTTTTTTCTTTCTTCTCTCTACCGGTTTTAAAGTTTAGGCGCCGACTTAGAAGTTAAGAACCAAGGCCGCCAAGGCAGAAGTAGTTTTCCTTTCTTCTCTCTAGCTATCAGTTTTGAAAGCTTGACGTTAGACTTAGAAGTTAAGACCCAAAGCCACCAAGACAGAAGTAGACCGATTGAACAATCTGAATTTAACTGATTGATCAAGTGACATCAAAAAATCCAGTTGACATTTAAAAATGTAGACAAATTCTTCTTAAATTAGTATGTACTTAACTAATTCGTTGTAACTAAATCAACTAATCAATTAATTGGAGTAAGTGGTAATTAATTTTCTATCCCAAAGATATACATCTCTTCAGCTTTCCATCATTGCAACTTGTAGGAAATTCTGATTTATATGAAGGTATATATATAATTAATGCAAAAATATATACCTACAAAAAAAACAAATGCCTTCGTGCTGAAATATTTTGGGTCCAACATGGTGACTTCCTTTGTGTGAGTGGTGATCTGATTTTTTGGTGAGAGTTTAAAGTATTATGATTTTGTTGATCATAGCATAGGTTTCTAGGTAGAGTAGTGAATTTACTTGTGTCTTAATCCTTTGCAATAACTAACTCCCTCATATCCATTAGATTGTGAATGTCCGTATCTCCAAGTAGTATTATAGAAGTCAAGGAGTCTGCTCAAATCTCAATTCACCTGGATATCGTTCACCACCAAAATAGAGGATTTTTTTTTCTCTCTCCAGTGAGCATCTGTCTTTGTAATGAGATCGTGGGGTAAGAAATTGGCCACATTCTATATACTTTATACACTATACAATATCCCTTATACACTTATATCACCTTATTACTTATGTGAGGTATCACAATATTTTACAATTATTACGTGTCATTAAAACAAATATCAACCTACTGGTGATATTAGTTACGAGTGGTATAACGTTTTGTTATGACTATTGTCGTGTTTGAGAACTTTATCACCCTATTAGTCACATGATATATCATGTTTTGTTACAACTATCATATCTCATTAAAACATATATTCACCTGCTCTAATAGTCGTAACAAAGTGTTATACAACATGCTATACAACATGTAACCAAGAGAGTGATATCTCTCAAATGAGATGTGATACTTGTAACAAAACGCAATACCTTATGTAATTAATAAGGTGATAAAAGTTCTTCAAGTATTATAATAGTTGTAACAAAATGTTTTACCACCTTAACCAATATAGTGATATTTGTTTGAATGAGATGTAATAGTCGTAATAAAATTGTGAAACTTCATTTAAGTAATAGAGTGATAGAAGTGTATATTGGATTGTATAAGATGTATATTGCCTTATGACGTAAAAAAAAAAAAATTGTGACCAAAATTTACCTCGAAGGAGGAGACTGTTGAGGAGATAATTTTCTCTCCCAAATAGAAATAGGTTTGATTAGATCCTTAAACTAGTATATAATGTTGAAGTTTGGCCGGATTATGTTGAATGCATTCATGGATGGCTATGGAAAGAATTCCTCGAAAGCACGAGGACTGGGTTTTGATTCCTTTAACTAATGCCATGGGATCGATATCATGATAGTTGTCTTGTGTTATCTTATAAATTAACACAAAAAATAAAAAAAAATGCAAAAGTTAGTTATCATGTAACTAATATTAAAATAATTTTACATTAAATACGAGCTCAAACTATTATAGAATAAAGTTATCGGAGCTAATAGTGGCACTCTACTAATATCTTCTGATATTTTATTTCTATTTTTTAAAAAAATAAAATTACAAATTAAGGTGACCCTCTACTATACAATCTTTAATTCTTATATTTTTAATATCGTAATTGTTCTTATTTGATAATGTTAGAATTATTGGCTCCAAATTGCAACTTCTCACATTCCCTCTCCCCTCAATGTCTGAGTTAGAGAAAGTCATTGAAATTATTAAGACAAACAATATTGAAGAGATTTCAAAATCTATGAATCACTCAATCCTAATTTTCAAAGTAATGTGATATTTTTTTTGTTATTCTTCAAACTATATTGTTTGAGTTGATTTTTAAAATATTATTTATTCATGTTGAATCAATTTATCAATATTTATTTTAGAAGTAGGAAAGTTTAGGATTCAATATAATGGTCTAGAGAATATGGATGAAATGCCATGTGATTAGAATAATAAAAGTTACGTGATTAGATAAGTTGGGAAGAAGTTGTTAATAATAAAATATCTAGAGAAATATTAAAAAAGTATTTGAGTTGGAAACAAACATTATATCAATAAAGTAAAACCTATTTGAAAAAAAATTTAATTGTATTTAAAATCAAAAGAACGTTTAAGTTTACTTAAATAAAAATTATGATATATAGTTCTTTAAGGAAACTAAGGAAAGATTTTTTATTTAAATAGGAAAATTTTAGAAATTAATTTAGCTAAGGAGTCTTTGCACCAAAATTTCAAAAAATAAAAAAAAAATTAATATGATGTTTTTCCTCCTTTGCCTTTTATTTTCTCCCCCTTCCTTTATGTTTTGTTTGTTCGTAAATTAATGGTATGTTTCTAATTTTTAATTTATGTTATTTTATAATTAAGACACATGGAAAATAAATTACCAGTTTGGTGAGTAAAAAGATAATATTTCAAGTTTTGGATTCTTTTAGTTATTTATGATAGAGACACAAATAACAAGTTTCAATTGAAAAATGTCTAAATAATAGTATCTGGGTGCAATAAATGGATTGTTATATTGTAAACCTAAAACAAAAATAAAATCAATCACAAATTACTTGGGTTAACAAGGATGCAGTTGAAAAAACTTTAAAAAAAAAACATAAAATAGAATTAGAATTGAGTCATGATTTAGAAGGACAATTAGAGTATTAAAAATATAACAATCAAAGATGGTATAACATAAGACCACTTTTGTAATTTTACTTTAAAAAAGAATGAGAGTGGAGTGTTAGAGGATATTGGTGGAGTGCCAATATTAACTCCTTAAAATTATAGGAGACAATAAAAAATGATAGTTGTTTTTTTCATGGTTTAGTTTAATTTAGTCAAATGAAGTCAAAAGAAAAAAATAAAATAAAAGTTTGATTGATTTATGTGATCTTACCGTAAATGAGTTTTGATATAAATTTTTTATTGAAAAATCTCTATACAATTCTCTTCCAAACCATTAGATGCAAGTAAATTTTGACGGTATAATCTTTATACAATTCTCTTTCAAATGATTCGATGGGCATTTTAATATTTGTACATATTACTACAAAAGGACAGAGTCCTCATGACAATTACCATGAAATCAAACCTCATGGTAGTATTACTCATTTAGATATTCATCTTTTGAATACAACACAAACTTGTGTCCTCTTCCGTCTGAGAAGGGGTCTAGTGCACAATTAATGGTGGTGATTGTGACTGTCAAGTAGAATCCATCACCATCAGGCAGCCCCATTACGTGGAGGTGCTAATCACTACTGGTGATTGGTGTACCGCATCTTTCCGATACAAGAAAAGGATATTAATTCATCTACCACTGTATTTCTATAATTTCTAAAAGTGAAAAATTAAAGGAATGTTTGTTTAATATTTTATTTTATTTATATAGCAAGTTTACCGTGAGAGTGCTCTTAGAATGATAAACTTGTGTCACTAGTAGTTAATAGCTAGATCTGTCGGGATTATATTTTAATCTAAATCGGATTTGAATATGAGTTGATAATTAAGATATAAATTAAAACAATCAATCCAATAATTCATTCGCTAAACAAATCGGATATAGATTATGGTCGATTCAATTTGATAATAATCCAATTTGATATAATATAATACATAATATATTATAAATATATTTTTCAATGCTATAATATATAATATTTACATATTACTAAAATATTTTTAATAATTATTTTCTTGTTCTTCTACATTCTCTCTATTTTGTGCCTCTTTATCATTTTTCTCTTTAATAAAATGTCAAATACCTACTTTTCTACTACTTTTTTTTTTTGTTTATATTTTATTTTTCTTATCTGACTTCTCTTTTTTTTTTTTCTAATCATTATTTGCTAATATCTTTTGACATTAAATTTTTTTAGTAAATAATTATATCCTTCGTAATGGGTTATCAGATCATATCTTACTAATAACAAATTAGATATATATTTAATCGTAAATAATTCGTCAGATTATCGAATCTGATCGGATATTTCCGATCCAAATTCCATCAATTTAAGTGAGTGATTATAACATTTCCTTGTACATAAAGTTGTGGTTCTAAATGATTGTCTAAAGAGTAATGATAGACAGACTGATCGGATTTAGTCCAATTTTTGTTTTATGTGAGTGGGATGGTGGGTCTCACATATGACATCATCATGACATCATGTGGTGGGACCCACCACCCCACTCACATAAAAAAATATCAGACTAAGTCGGATCGGACAGAATATCATTATTCTTGTCTAAAAGCCATATCCGCACCTCTCCATCTCATGTACTTGGTGGTGAGAAAGAGGATTGTGGATGCAACCCTTGAATTAAAAACTCATAATAATAAGTTCTTATATATATATATATATATATATATATATATATAAAACTGGTTGCCTCACTTACCGAAAGAAGTGAAGTTAACCTACTCCATGAGTAGCACATGGTATACAAGGATGAAGAATATAGATCTCTAATCTTATTAACAATATTTGCCATGGCTTTTCATCATCCACTTCCCATGATTACATTTGCAGTACTATCCTGTGGCAAAAGCAGTTTGATACATAAAATATGCTTCAAATAATTGGAATTCTTTAGAAACTAACTGCTAATATAATGCTTGCTACTGTATTTGAAAATCACTACCAATTCTTTCTTGATTTTATAATTCTGATCTCTCACTGCTTCTGTGAGCAGAGATTCGTGTTCATCAATGGAAACAAATGATTCTCATTTCAGAGTAAATGACACTTCCAAGGTATATATATATGTAATTGACTCATTAATAAAAATAGTTCAAACATTTTAACGTTATTTCTTTTGCTTGATTGAAATCTTTTTAACTTTTAGAACTTTTAGTTATTAAATATTTATGATGTGATTTCATTGATTTTAATTTTATAGGCAGACGATGAACGCCAGGCCATCCAGTACTTGTCTAGAAGGGAGAGGGAAAGGTTGATTAATACTTCCTTGTCATCTTCTGATGATATGTCGATTAATTTAGAGTTCACCCTTGGAAGGCCAAGTTCTGAAATGTACTATGCTGAATCATCAAATGAGCCAACTCTTCTTCTCAAGTGTTAACACTACTACAAGTACATTTGTAGAATTATTATTATTATTATTATTTATAATTTTTATGAGAATGGAGTAAATTCTTAATGCAATGGGCATGACGTTTTCTTTGATTTTTGTCTTGAAGATATCAATATATATAAATAAGAGTGCAGCTAGAGAGTCCGATAATCGAACAACTTTGTCCACTCACATAAAAACAGTTGAAGTTGTCCGATTATTGAACTACAAATCATTTTGAATAAAGTGCAAAAAATCCTTCCCGCTATATACATTATGAGCAAGAAACACTCTTGAAAACCCAAAAGTACCTATTTTATGATTTCACATTTTTGTTTTCTTTTTTCAAAAAAAAAAAAAAAAATTCTCCTTTTGTCCCTCAATACTTGTCACTTATGAAAATTCAATTTTGAAGAGAATGAGTTTTTATGTTTTTTTTTTTATTTATTCAAAGACCTAAATCAGTTTCCAAATCTACCCTTTCAGTAAATTGTCACTTTTTAAAGTTAATTGTTTTCCATAAGGGAGTCCACAACACTTTAAGAGTAAATTGAAAATGTTATAAAAGATGCTACATTAAATTTGACTTTGGGGAAGACAAAAATGAAAAGGTGGACAAGTATTGAGGGACGGAGGGAGTATAATGTAAGGGTACTTTAGTCATTTCATTGTTTAATTTTTTTCAAATTGAAAATTTGAACCCATTTGCACAAATTAAAAAATGTAGTAGGTTTTGCAAACAACAGGGGAGTCTTTACACATTTTCTGTATAGGGGAGTTTTTTTTTGCACTTTACCCAATCATTTTTCTATAAATAATTTTGATTTAAATATAACTGTAAAAGAAGTAAAGAATGGTTCAATGCCTAACAAGGAGAGAGGCCACAAACCCGATAACAACGAAAATAGAATATGGAGTGAGCCTAAAGAAAGTCCAAAGAAAATAAAGCCCAAAATCTGAGCCGAATGTGGGCAACTTTCTCTCTTAATAAGGCCCAATCAGATGATGGGCCAAAGTACAAGGTGAGATCAGATAAGGAAACTAATATGATTTCACAAAGAGGCAAATAATTTGTCAACCATTATAAATATAATGTAGAAGAACTGTGTATATAAGAAGAGAGACTGTGTACGAAGAAGACATGGTAAGCTTTCTGTTAAAGAATAGAAAATTAAGGCATCGTTTGGATGGAAGGATTTAAAAGGATAAGGAGAGAAAAAAAGAAGAGAATAGTGTGTTTTGTGTTTGAATACTTTAAATGAAGAGAAATAAGAGAATTTTGGAGGGATAACTCATATCCTATTCTCCAAAAAATGAGAAGATTGGGAGGGAAAAAATAGTAAGTTAAGTAATATTTTCATAATTCCAAAACTGTTCTCAACAATTATAAAGAAAAAATTGTTATTCCACCCATGCCCCCATTAAATATAAAAGGATATAATAATAATTTAGTTGTTATCATTTCTTTCTTTTCTATTTTATCCAAACAAAAACATTATCTCTTTTTTTCTTTTCTCTCGTATTTGTACAAATATAAATAAGGTTATTATAAATAAAGTTATTACTATTCTCTTAGTTTAATTTTTTTTCTTTCGTAAGTAAAGTTATCATCTCATTTCTTTTCTCTCAAGCTATTCACTTACATAATACACCATCTGTATGTATATATAGTAAATTTTGTCGTCAATTAGAAACTGAAGGATCACGAGACCAATTGTGTATTTACACATCACTAGTGCAATTGACAAGTCATTAACCCAATTGCATATCTCCACTTTCATTTGATTTCGGCGCTTGCATCACCACAGTAATATTAGGTTAACATATTATTCAACCAATAGCATTCTTCTAAATCACAAACTTCCAACTCAATATACCTATCACAATTCACTATCTTTCATCACCGTCTTTCACATCTCAGAGTTGCATATATTATACCATCTTTCACACCATGCATTGTATCTGTAGGTTATTTAATGTGTGGACCCCATATATATATATATATATATATAACATCGACAAGTCTTTTTTAACTCAATGTTTGAAAATCTGTCAACCAAATGATATTTTCTCTTGTTTTCTGTTTTTCAATTATCTGACAAATGAGTGATCCAAATACATGCCGGCCTATACTGGTAAAGTAAATTTTTTTTTTTTGAAAGTTTAAACAATTGTATATATATAAGGGAATTATTATTATTATTTTTCAATTCGAATTTCAAACACCAATTGCATGCTTGTTAAAACATCAACCGAACAATTAAAACCCTTAAGAACTACAAACACAACACACACCGAGAAAGCGAAAAACGTAAGAAGTAGAAAAAATGTGAAAAATGAAAATTAGGAGACCTCCAAAGTTGGAGTAAGGATCCTCTCCAATCCTATAATATTGGTTTAAGTGCGGCCGAAAGTGCCATTTAATTAATTTACTATGAAATGTTGTGTAACAGGTCAGTATTTTATTTTGCTTTTAGAAGTTGTGTGGCTAAGCGATAGGTCGCACCTGGTGCGATGATAAGTGCTTTCGTTCAAAAAGTGATAGGTCTCGGTTCAAGACTTTGAAGCAGCCTCTTTAAAAATGAGAGTAAGGTTAGCCGATATCTATCTCTCCCAGACCCCAGTCAAGTTAAAGTTGAAACCTTGTACACTAGCTATGATCTTAAGTTAAGATTACACAAATAATTTACTACACTAATCTAGTATGTCGAACTTCAAGAGAGTTCATTTTCATATTGCTCAGCAAAAAAGATGGAGAAAAAGTATTTAGTTTATTATTATTATTTTTAGTTTGCATTCAAGAAGATTTTGATCCTTAAACCTAATGCATTTTAGCACTTCTCAAAAAACTCGAACCCTCCTGGATCTTCTATTTAGGAGACCAGGACTTGTTCCATTTGACCACTTGATCTTTGATTGTATTTTGTTTATTATATTAGCATTAGGTATCCGATTTCCCATCAAGAAGACATAAAACACGGTTTTGCTCTTGGGTTTTACCTCAAAAGGTCTCATACCATTTTGAGAGAGCACACTACATATATAGCACATCCTCTTTCCACACCCAGGCTATGTGGGATTGAGCACCCTGTATCCTGCCAGTGTGGTAACTCGCTTAGTGTCTCACACCCGCCTACATCACACCCGCCCACAAGGGTCACCACAATCCACCCCTAGGAGGCCGACGTCCCCGTAGGCACACTTTCGGCTGGGTCAGGCTCTGATAACATTTGTAATTATAACCACTGTAATACTACTAAAAAGAAACGGGTCATTGATTTAAATTATCAGAACAGATCCTAATATCATGATCTAGATAAACAATTCCCTAACTATGACGTTGGTTTCTTAACCTCAATAGTATTCCATCAGTATGCATAAATACTTAAATCTGTATTAACACCAGATAGCATATATATATATATATTTAAATCATCAGAACTGATTCTAATATCATAATCTAGATAAACAATTCCCTAACCATGACGTTGGTTTCTTAACCTCATCAGTACTCCATCAATACGCATAAATACATAAATTTGTATTAACACCAGATAGTATACCTATATATATATATATATATATATATATATAATCTGTTCTTTTGTTAAGCATTAGAGATATGATAAAATTGCAGTCCTTTTACCAAGAAAAAGAAACCCACGACTTCCATTCCAGCCCGCAATTGAATTTGACTAGTATTTGTTGCAGTCTTACTAAGTAATCATTTTTTTTATTTACTAGGTTGATAATGGTTATCAATGCAATCCTGAGTGTGTTGACAAAAAAAACAGATAATAGCATTTGCTGCGGTCTTACTACGTAATCATTTTTTTTATTTACTAGGTTGATAATGGTGATCAATGCAATCCTGAGTGTGTTAACAAAAACAACAGATAATGGGGGTTAAGGTTATTTTATAGCCACTGTTAATCAGGGGCGGAATCAAGATTCTAAAGTGGAGAGGGTTAAAAGTAAAAAAAGTTAAAAGTAAACATAATAATTTTTATGACAAAAATATGTTATAAATATTAAAAAATAGACAAAAAAAAAAAAAAAAACGAAGATGTTCTCATATAAAAAAATCAAGTACCTCATAGATAAATAAGATAAAAAAACAGATATAGTGTTTTTTTAAGTAAGCTATTGAAGATGAACCGTCCGATCCTTAAGAGAATCAAATTCATTAACTATCAAATTTATATCAATATCTTTAACAAGTTATCTTTCATTGAGAATCATGCAATCTGTAAGAAACTTATCACTCATCTTGTTTCGAAATTTAATTTTCACACACTTCATTACTGAAAAAGCTCGTTCTGTTGTTGCAGTAAAAACAGGGAGAGTCAATATGAGACACATCAATCTATCAATCATATTATAGGTTTCTCTTTATTAGTTTAACTTTGAAATTTTTGAAGGAGGCTACTGTCGCTACTCATTAGAAGTTGCCACAATTTTTGATCTATCATTTTCTAGTTTATGGAACGAAAACAAAATTTTCATCTTGCAATGAAAGTGTCTCGATAGTTTGAAACAATAGAGGCAGGGCCAGCCCTGAAATTTTCAAAAGGTTGAGGGGTCCTAAGCGAACTTTCTAGTAGATATAACACAAATTTTATTTTTCTGAAGATGTTTGTTCACACTTATTATGCACATATATAAGATTTTTATAAGAAAATTTCAATAAAAAATTAAAAATGTAAATAAAAAACAAATAAGTTATTGAAGAATGTATAAACTGACCTCCTATTGTTTATCATCTTCTCCAATTTGTTAATGATTTTGTGAATTGTTGAGTATATAATTATTTATACATATATAATATATATATAAAAAGAGTTCAGAACTATTGGGTGAAGAATTCAAAAAGAAGAAAAATATGACTTTTAGAGAGAACTTGCATATTTAATTTCCTTTAAATATTTTTGGCAAAGGTCTAGAACTACCATGAATGATTGAACGAATAATTTTTTAAAAGGTTAGGTGGAACAGTATGAGTTTAAACTTTAAAGTATATTATGTCATGCTTGGGTTTAAAATTGAATAGGCCAATTAAATATATTATTAGAGGCTCAAAATATAAATAATATAATAAAAATAGTGGGTTGGACTAGTGGGTTGTGAACTAATAAACATAGTAGTGGTAATAAATTTTTTTTTTTGGACTTGGGCTATTGCCCAGGTTAGCCCATTAATAGTTCTATCCTTGCTGTCAATGTACTTACTGTTGAATTCATTTTCACGCTACTATCGTGTAATATGGCTATAAGCTGTTTGCACCTAATGATTACTATAAAATAAATTATCTTGATTAATTAAGGACGTTGATTCTTGCACTATATTGTCCTTTTAGTTTGTGAAAGAGTGCATCAACTTTAAAAATTTCAAGTAATTAAGACCATTGTTTTGGGACAATACTTGTCTATTCACTGGTGAGTAAAAACTTCCTCTTCATCATTGATGTGACATAATATTAAATTGATGCAATGTTGTTAGATGTGACATAATATTAAATTGATGCAATGTTGTTACTCATGAATTGAGCATGAAGGCTCATACAAACTTGGTTGGAATGAGATAGTTGGCCATCATGGTTGATTGAGTTGATTTTTAAAGATTGTTACCAAATCTACTGATATGGTCAATCATATCATGTCATGTTCGTTGGAAGGTGGAAGTTCCACCTTACAGGCGGGGAGAGAAGTATTACTAAAAAAATAATATAAAGAATACTTGTCTACTTATTTACTTATCGGTGAGTAGGAACCTCCTCCTCAATAATGATATGACATAATAATAGAATGACACGTATTTATTTTTGAAATTAAAAATTTAAAGAAAAAAAAAACTTAATTTTTCCTCTCTTATATTTTAAATTTAAAAAGAAACATAGTTCATATTCTATCTTTGCGTCATATTGGTGGTGAGAAGGAGGTTTCTATTCATCGATGAGTAGGCAAACATTGCCAAAAAATATAAATACGAGCATAGAAGGACAACACTTACCTATTGACCGTTGAGTAGATGGTCATTCTTGAATGCTGATGTGGTCAAATCACAAATGCACACATATCCTTTAATTACAAAATTGAGAAAGTAATAAATAAAGAAAATAAACGTGAGCATTATACAAGAGAAAATATTTTGGAAAGACCATATACCATACTTTCTTGATTTTATAATTAAATGAGATGTGTGTATTTCTGATTGGACCACATCAACGGTTAAAAGGGTGTACTTACTCATCGGTCAGCACGTAGGTATTGTCTAGCATAGAACTATATGATGGGGTTGGGGTTTTGAGAGGATTTTTTCGGGCAAAAATCATCAAAACAGTTTGCGGAAGCGCGGTTCATTTAAATAAAATTGAAACCCTTGATGTATGAAAGATTATGCAAGCAACAAAATTTTTTTCTCATAAACACGAATATGATTGCATGGAATATAAGGGATTTAGAGATCGAATACATGATGGGGTAATTTTCCAACCCCCTAGTCTTCAATAATTGATGAAGCAATTGATGTCCTTTGTTGTACTGCCCTGTAATAATCACCGCTATGACCCTTAAGGTTGATTCTCTAAAAACCTAGTCCTGCGTGTGTGTGTGCGACCATTGCCCTAGGGTAGCACCATGCAAGTGCCGCAACCACGCCAGTGCTATGCGTTGTGTCACCGTTGGCCTGTGCTCGTAGCTTGCTGCCGCACGCAGAGTAGTGGGTAGTGCGCTACCATTCGTGCAGTGGATGCTACTGCCATGAGTGCGCATAGCCTGCTACTACGTGTAGAGCAGCGCGCGCTGCCCTAGGGTAGTGCTCTACTATGTGAGCAGCAGTTGCTGCCGCCGGTGGCGCTCGAATGCCAGTGGTCTTTCTTTTTCTTCCCCTGTCCTCTATGGATGTGTTTTTCGTGTTCTTCGTGATCTAAGGTTCTTCGATTGGTTGGAAATAGTTGAAAAGCACCTTAAGATGATGTCTACTCCCGATGACAAGATAAAAGTGATTCTTGCTACATACTTGTTTTTGGGTAGGGTTGAACTTCGGTGGAAGTCGGTGAATGACTAACACGATGTTGAGAAGATGCCATGGGAAGAGTTTAAGACTCTATTCCTTGAGCATTATTTTCTTAGGCCAAAGAGGAGGGTGTTGGAAAAGGAGTTTGAGGAACTTGTTCATGACGACATGACCGCTATTGAATATGAGAATAAGTTTATTTTCTTTTACACTTTGCACCAAAAGTGGTGAGAGATGAAGAGAAAAAGATATGGAGGTTCGTTAACGGATTTCATCATTCAGTTAGACCATTTGTGTCAAATTTGGGATTGAAAGTATATGCTTAGGCAGTAGAGAATGCCTTGATGGCTAAAGTTGAAAAAAAAGATAGGCATGAGAAGAGAGAGGCATTGAAGCAAAGCAAAACTTTGATAGTTGCATCGGAGGGGAATGGAAGGAAGAAGTTCAACGGTAGTTCTTCTCATATAGTGGGTTTAGTGGGATCGCCTATGGCACGTTTTACACATATCACTCCTTTGACTCTGACATCTGCTAAGGTAGAGATAGTGTGCTATAAGTGTAAGAAATCAGGGCACTACAAGCCAGATTGTCATTTGATAGCGCCTATGAGAGCACCTCAGAGTTATCATGACTTGCTTTGGTTATGGACAGTAGGGACACAGAGTGAGGCATTATCCACAGTAGGGTGAAAATGCTCAGGGTGGGCAGAGTATACAATAGAGTCTGGCTGAGACCGTAATTACACAGTCAAGTTATAGAGCAATGCCTCCATCACAACCAGCTATGTTTGTACAAAGTGCGAGATGAATGAGGGGATCTACGTCTAGTGCATCCACATAATATTCGGGTTTTCGGGCTAGTGGAGCACAAGATTTGAGGGCACAGGTGATCGGCGTTGAATGATACGCATTCTAGCCTCTTAACTTGCATATTTTATTCTCTTAGTGATAGATTATTTTATAATTTTACTTCGTTTTAGTGTTTTCTGTATTTTCAAGGCCTTAATGATTATTTCAGTTAAAACTATGATTTTGAGCTTTTAAAGATGACATCCAAGAGGATTAGATGAAGCCTACATCAAGTGGATCCATTTAACTCCATAATTTAACTCAAATTAGTCCAAGGAAGAGGTTCAAGAGAATTACAGCTGTTTAAGGAGATTACGGGCCTAAAGCCCAATTCTATGCTTAATACAGTTTTGATCCCATTTTGGATAATAGACTAGAAGTCTTATTTTTGAGCCTCAAATCGACTTTATTTTTATGAAAGTTGAACAAAATTCGATTCTAGACACTTTTGTATTTCACAAAAATTTTGTGAATTGGACTTCTAGTGGGTCAAAAGTTGGGCGGAACGTCAGTAGAAAAATCAATCTGTTTAGTGCTGCGAGAAAACCTAATTAATTCCTAATTGGATTAGAATTTTGATGTATTTTCTTGGTGCATAAAGTGCCAAATTGAAGGATGTTTGGAGAGAGTCTTAGAGAGCTTTTGGACACCATTGAAGATATATTTTGTAGAGCTTTGGAGTGGAGAACTATTGGAGAATGAAGTCTTGTGCCTAATTTATGAAGATGATGTCTTCTTCCTCAACCGTTGAAGCTTCTTCTTCTACTATGAGCGACTAGTTCATCCACTAGGGTTTTAATTTAACCCTAACTAAGCATCAATGGCTTGATTATTTTAATTATTGGGGACCTTTATATACATGCATAGATTGCGTAATTTAGAGGATTCTTATTATAGAATTGAGTTATAAAAGTCTTATAAATTCAGTTTCAATAATTTCTTATCTTGTCTTAGATATTTAGTGGTTGTTATTGAAATCAATATCTCTTATTTTCTGTGATTATGAGAGCGATTATTACACAATGGTAATCACTGAATATATCATTAAACGCTTTGATGGAGTATGCCTAGAGAAGATGGACCATATTGCACCCTAAAGTAGAGTAGTTAGGCAGATGATCCATGTCAATCAAAAATAATCCATGACATAGCTTTAATCATATGTTATCTTTTTGACGGATGAAGGTGAGCTTGTAGCCACCGACACCATTTATGCATGATATAATTCCCTATAGTTAATTCAATTGACCATCGATTGTGACGTTAGTGGTGAAGTCAATTACCCTAGATTTATCTTATATTTTCTACACTCTCTATTTTCTTTTATTTGTTTCTTTAGTTAATTTAGATATAAAAATCAGAATTCCTTTGTTTTTAAATTTAATTAGAATTAATTCTATATTCCAACTCATTCAGACCATAATCCCTGAGGTTCGACACCCCTTTCGATAGCCCTATTCTGCAAGTAATTTGTTCTATTATGAAATGTGTGGTAATTTTAATTGAGACACTCACAACACACGATTAATTTTTGGCGCCGTTGTCGGGGATTATCTATTTGATTGATTGGATTTTACAAAATTAATTTTAATTGGATTTTTAGTTTAGAAAATTTTTATATTTATTTTTTGTTTTCTTTTCAGGTACTTTTCATTAATATATGCAAGGTCGTCGTTTTGTGGCTGATCCTTTGATACCCTTGATCCTGAGCCTGAACGTACTCTTAGATAGCAGAGGAACATCCCTATTGAAACTATTGTGAAAGAGGAAAAATTCAGTGAAGACATGGTAAAAGAAAGGAATAACAACATTGTTCCTAATGCTATTGGGGAGAGGGCTAGACTGCTCAAGGATTACTATGTTCCTGAGACATATAATTCACCAGCTGGTTTCAAACTGCCCAATGTCACAGTACAGAATTATGAGATCAAGTCTAGCATTATTCAAATGTTACCATCCTATTTTGGGCTGACTCAAGAGGACCCTTACAAGCATCTAGATGATGTCATTGAAGTGTGCTCAACGACCAAAATTCACAACTTCTCTGAAGATGCTTTTAAGATGAGACTTTTTCCATTCTCCTTGAAGGACAAACCAAAGTATTGGTTCAATTCTCTATCGGCAGGTTCTATCATAACTTGGACTCAAATGCAACATGAGTTTCTCAAGAAGTATTTTTCGATAGGGAAGACCAATCAGTTTAGATGTGTTGTCACTGGTTTCTCCCAACAAGAGGGGGAACAATTTTATGAGACATAGGAAAGATTCAAAGACCTTCTTAGGAAGTGTCCTCATCATCAGGTTCCTAAGTGGCAACTAGTGCAGAGTTTTCATGTAGGGCTGATAGAAGCCAATAGACAGATGGTTGATACGTCTTGTGGATGTACTTTTATGTTGAAGAGTAAAGAAGAGGCATGAACCTTATTTAAAAATCTTAGTGACAACTCTCTACAACATGTATCTTCTACTTGTTTTAGCAGACCTGCCACTACAAGGACGACTGATGGGATTTATGAGGTTGGTGCTACAGAAGCTATGCCAACCGACATTGATTTAATTGCATAGAAGGTAGCAGTTATTATGGCTGCCAATCAAGCTCCTTATACTTCAAATTCTTTATTGATAGGCCCTTGTGAATTTTGGTCAAGTCCTATGCATAATGTGAACAATTGTCCTTCTGTTGGGCAATTTTTTGATCTTCAACATGAGCAAGTCCAAGCTATATTCACTGGACCAATGAATCCTCTACGAGGTAATACTTACAATCGAACATGGAGGAATCATCTTGGTTTTTCCTACAGTAACCAAGGGGCAGCAATGCAACCTACATATCAACCTAGGAATTATGTACCTCAACAGTAGTTCCAAACACAAGTTCCTCTAGCACAAATTTTTTTTGCTATTGAAGACAAGCTGACACTTGCCCTAACAAAGTTTGAGAAGCTCGATTCCATTATAGAGACAGTGCAAGCTACTGCAACAACAGTGCAATCTACAGCTCAGCTAGTACACCCTCATTCTCAATCTATTGCCAAACTGGAATCTCAGTTTGGACAGTTTGCTAATTCGTTGAGTAGAAGAGAAGAAGGGAAGCTCCCTAGTCAACTAGTTGCTAATTTGAGAGGGATGCAGGCTTCCACAAGTAACCCACACCATGAGTAGGTTCAAGCCATTACTACTTTGAGGAGTGAGAAAGTAATTGATAACAAGATGGGAAAAAAGAAAGAAAAAGAAAAAGTGACCACAAGTCCAAGTGCTAAAAATTCTTATGAGCCCAAGACTCCTTGCCTACAATGTTTCCTTGAAGCATCTAAGTTGGGAAAACAGGGTACAAGGTGCAAGATATGATGAAAGTATTTCGACAAGTAAAAATTATTTGTCTCTCCTTGATGCCATCAAACAGACTTCTCCTTATGCCAAATTCTTGAAGGGCTTGTGCATTTAGAAGAAGCGTTCTAAAAGTCATGTGCCAAAGAAGGTGTTGCTGCCACAACAAGTGAGTTCTGTAATTCAGTTGTGCACTCCTCCAAAGTACAAAGATTTTGGTGATCCAACTATCTTATGCATCATTGGGGAGCACCATGTTGATAAAGCTCTTCTTGATTTGGGTGCAAGTGTGAATTTACTACCCTATTCAGTGGTCAGATGTATATTCTTAGTGTATAGTTCTTGGGCACGTGTATTGATTGATTCCTGTGTATCTTATTCATTTATTACTACATCATTTGTACGAGCACTGGGGCCAGAGATTTGTCTATTGTGTAGAGTTATTTGTGTTGATATGCCAGTGGGCGGTACAATGATTCTTGATGGGGTGTGCTGGGGATGTGCTATTGAGATAGCCGAGAGGACATTTGAGTTTGATTTCATTCTCTTAGACATGAGTAGTTTTGATAACATCCTTGAGATGGATTGCTTATCGGAGTTCCATGTGACAATAAAGTATTTTAGAGGTAGAGTGACGATTTGCAGGCTTGAGGGCGATTACTTTTGTTTTGTTGGGGATCAGAGTGATTCCTACACTTCTCCATGCTATGGCATTAGTAGTCGGGAGCAACAAAGTTTTATCTTGGCTAGCCTGTTAGTTGAGGGAGATATATCCGACAGTAGTATGTGACTTCTTAGATTTATTTTTGGAGGATTTGATGGACTTACCTCCCAAGAGAGAGGTAAAGTTTGGCATTGATCTTATACCCGGTACGATGCCCATCTCTATAGCACTATATCGGATGGCACCAACGGAGTTGACGGAATTGAAGCGTTAATTCGATGATTTAAAAGCTAAGGGCTTTATTAGATGGAGTGCATCACCATGGGGAGCACCGATGTTGTTTGCAAAGAAGAAAGATGATTCTTTGAGATTGTGCATTGATTATCAAAAGTTGAATTATGTGATAATCAAGAACAAGTATCCGTTGTCCAGAATAGATGACCTATTTGATTAATTGAAGGGAGCTCACTACTTTTTAAAAATTAATTTAAGGTTGAGATATTACCAATTCAGGGTGAAGGATAAGGATATCTATAAAATGGATTTTCGTACGCGATATAGACATTATGAGTTCCTTGTAATGTCATTAGGTTTAACTAATACACCAATGACATTTATGGATTTGATGAACCGCGTATTTCATGAGTATCTTGACATTTTTGTAGGGGTGTTTGTAAATGACATACTGATAGGCGTTGAATGTTACGCATTCTAGCCTCTTAACTTATGTATTTTATTCTCTTAGTGATAGATTATTTTGTGATTTTACTTCGTTTTAGTGTTTTCTGTATTTTCAGGGCCTTAATGATTATTTCAGTGAAAACCAAGCTTTTGGGCTTTTAAAGATGACATGCAAGATGGTTGGATGAAGCCTACATCAAAGGGATCCATTGAACTCCATATTTTAACTCAATTCAGCCCAAGAAAGAGGTCCAAGAGAATTACAGCTGCTTAAGAAGGTTTCGGGCCTGAAGCCCAAATCTGTGCATAATGCAGTCTTAATCCCGTTTTGGAAAACGGACCAGAAGTCTTATTTCCGAGCCTCAAATCGACATTACTTTCAAGTGAGATTGAACGAAATTTCATTCTGCACACTTTTGTATTTCACAAAAATTCCGTAAATCGGACTTCTAGTGGGTCAAAAGTCGGGCCGAAGTCAGCAGGAAAAACCCACCTGATTAGTGCTGCGGGAAACCCTAATTAATTCCTAATTGGATTAGGACTTTGATATATTCTCTTGGAGAATAAAGTGAAGAATTGGAGGCTGAATTGGGAGAGCTTACACACAGAGATTGGAGAGTTTGAGAGGGCTGAAGAGAACAGAAACATATTGCAGAGCCATTGGAGAACGAAGTCATACGCGTAATTCAGAAAGATGATGTCTTCTTCCTCAACAGTTGAAGCTTCTTCTTCTACCATGAGCGGCTAGTTCATCCACTAGGGTTTTGATGTAGCCCTAACAAAGTATCAATGGTTTGATTGTTTTAATTATTGGGGACCTTTATATACATGCATAGATTATGTAATTGTGAGGATTCTTATTAAGGAATTGAGCAATAAAAGTCTTATAAATTCAATCTCAATGATTTCTTATCTTGTCTTAGATATTTAGTTGTTGTTATTGAACTCAATCTCTCTTGTTTTCTGTGATCATGAGAGAGATTATTACACAATGGTAATCACTGAATATATTGTCATGAGCTTTGATGGATTATGCCTAGAGAAGATGAACCATACTGCACCCTAGATTAGAGTAGTTAGACAGATGACCCATGCCAATCGAAGATAGTCCATGGCTTAGCCTTAATCATATGTTATCTTCTTGACGGATGAAGGTGAGCTTGTAGCCACCGACACCACTTATGCATGATGTAATTCCCCTATAGTTGATTCAATTGACCATTGATTGTGGAGTTAGTGGTGAAGTCAAACATCCTAGATTTCTCTCCAATTATCTTCACTATCTTGTTTACTTTGATTTATTTTATTTTATCTTTTTAATTAGTTTAAAAATCAGAATTCTTTTCTTCTAAATTTAATTAGAATTAGTTCTGTATTCCAACTCATCAGACCATAATCCCTGAGGTACGATACCCCTTTCGATAGCCCTATTCTGCAAGGAATTCATTCTATTGCGAAGTGTGGAAAATTTTAATTGGTATACTTTTTGAGTCACACTCACACACGAATCAATTTTTGGCGCCGTTGTCGGGGATTATCTATTTGATTGATTGGATTTTACAGAATTAGTTTTAATGGATTTTTAGTTTAGGAAATTTTTATATTTTATTTTTAATTTTGTTTTTGTTTCTTTTCAGGTGCTTTCGGTAAATATATGCAAGGTCGTCGTTCTGTGGCTGATCCTTTGATACCTCTTGATCCTGAGCTTGAACGTACTCTTAGAAAACAGAGGAACATCCCTGTTGATACAATTGTGCAAGAGGAAGAATTAATTGAAGACATGGCAGAAGAGAGGAATAACAACCTTGTTCCTAATGCTGATGGAGAAAGAGCTAGATTGCTTAGGGACTACTATGTTCCTGAGACATATACCTCGCCAGCAGGTTTTCAACTGCCCAATGTCACAGCACAGAATTATGAGATCAAGTCCAGCATTATTCAGATGCTACCATCTTATTTTGGGCTGACTCAAGAAGACCCTTACAAGCATCTGGATGACTTCATTGAAGTGTGCTCAAATACAAAAATTCATAACTTCTCTGAAGATGCTTTCAGAATGAGACTTTTTCCATTCTCTCTGAAAGACAAAGCAAAGTATTGGTTCAACTCTCTACCGACTGGTTCTATCACGACTTGGACTCAGATGCAACATGAGTTTCTCAAGAAGTATTTTCTGATAGGGAAGACCAATCAGTTCAGACGTGCTATCACTGGTTTCTCCCAACATGAGGGGGAACAATTTTATGAGACATGGGAAAGATTCAAGGACCTTCTTAGGAAGTGTCCCCATCATCAAGTTCCTAAGTGGCAACTAGTGCAGAGTTTTCATGAAGAGCTCACAGAAGCCAACAGACAGATGGTTGATGCGTCGTGTGGAGGTACTTTTATGTTAAAGAGTGAAGAAGAGGCATGGACCTTATTTGAAAATCTTAGTGACAACTCTCTGCAACATGTGTCCTCTACTCGTTCTAGCAGACCTGCCACTACCAGGAAGACTGATGGGATTTATGAGGTTGGTGCTTCAGAAGCTATGCCAACTGATATTGATTTAATTGCACAGAAGGTAGCAGCAATTATGGCTGCCAATCAAACTCCTTCTGCTTCAAATTCTACATTGCTAGGCCCTTGTGAATTTTGCTCTAGTCCTATGCATAATATGAGCAATTGTCCTTCAATGGGGCAATTTTCTGATATTCAACATGAGCAAGTTCAAGCTACTTTCACTGGACCAATGAATCCTCTACGAGGTAATACTTACAATCCCACATGGAGGAATCATCCTGGTTTTTCTTACAGTAACCAAGGGGCAGCAATGCAACCATCATATCAACCTAGGACTTTTGTGCCTCAACAGCAATATCAAACACAAAGTCCTATGGCCCAAAGAATTTCTGCTATTGAAGACAAGCTGACTCTTACCTTGTCTAAATTTGACAAGCTTGATTCTCTTATAGAGACAGTGCAAGCTACTGCAGCAACAGTACAATCTACAGTTCAGCTAGTGCACTCGCATTCTCAATCCATTGCCAAACTGGAATCTCAGTTTGGACAGCTTGCTACTTCATTGAGTAGAATAGAAGAAGGGAAGCTCCCTAGTCAACCAATTGCTAATCCAAGAGGGATGCAAGCTTCCACAAGCAACCCACACTATGAGCAAGTTCAAGCCATTACCACTTTGAGAAGTGGGAAAATAATTGACAATAAGGTGGGTGAAAAGAAAGAAGAAGAAAAAGTGACCACAAGTCCAAGTGCTGAATTTCTTTATGAGCCCAAGGCTCCTTTCCCACAACGTTTTCTTGAAGCATCTAAGTTGGGGAAGCAAGGGGACAAGCTGCATGACATGATGGAGGTGTTTCGCCAAGTGAAGATTAATTTGCCACTCCTTGATGCCATCAAGCAAATTCCTCCTTATGCAAAATTTTTGAAGGACTTGTGCACTCAGAAAAGGCGTTCTAAAAGCCATGTGCCAAAGAAAGTAATGCTGCCACAACAAGTAAGTTCAATAATTCAGCAGTGTACTCCTCCCAAGTACAAAGATCCTGGTGCTCCAACTATCTCATGTATTATTGGGGAGCACCATGTGGATAAAGCTCTTCTTGATTTGGGTGCAAGTGTGAATTTGCTACCCTATTCAATTTACTTACAATTGGGCTTGGGAGAATTGAAGCCTACCTCGGTGGTATTACAATTTGCAGACAGATCAACAAAGCAACCCCGAGGAATCATAGAAGATGTGCTCATTAAAGTGGACAAGTTCTACTTTCCTGTTGATTTTATTGTACTTGACACTGAGCCGGTTCACAATCCGAAGAGGCACATTCCTGTGATCCTTGGTCGACCTTTCTTAGCTACTGCTGATGCTTGCATAAATTGTAGGTCGAGGATCATGGATATTTCCTTTGGCAACATGAATGTCAAGCTCAATGTGTTCAATGCTATCCAACACCCCCCAGATCAGAGTGATGTGTTCTGCATGGATGATATTGATGAATGTGTGGAAGAATTTGTTTAATCCTCTATATCTCGAAACTCCCTGGAGGTATGTAAGTCTTTTTATGACTTTGAGAACATTAATGATGAAGGGTTGTGTGAAGAAGTGCATGCTATGCTGGAAGTGGATGCTATTCAGAATACTTCACCATGGAAAATTCCAATTGAGCCATTACCTTCTCTATCTAGCACTCCCCTAGTGCCTTGCCTCTGATCTGACAGAAATTCAAGAGAAGAGCTTAGTAGAGGTTTTATACCAACATCGTGAAGCAATTGGATGGAGTGTTGCTGATCTTAAGGGCATTGATCCCTCAGTTTGCATGCACAAAATCCATTTGGAAGAAGGATGTAAGCCAACTAGAGAGGCACAGAGGCGATTGAACCCCAACATGAAGGAGGTGGTAAAGAAAGAGGTTGTCAAGTTACTTGATGCAGGAATCATTTATCCAATTTCTGACAGCACATGGGTGAGTCCGACACAAGTGGTTCCAAAGAAATCTGGTCTTACCATTGTCCCTAACTCCATGGGAGAGCTTGTTCCACAACGTACTGCCACAGGTTGGCGTGTTTGCATTGATTACAGAAAGCTCAATTCTATGACAAGGAAGGATCACTTCCCTCTTCCATTCATTGATCAAATACTTGAAAGGTTAGCTGGTCAGAGCTATTATTACTTTCTAGATGGCTACTCTGGTTATAACCAAGTAGCTATGGATCCAGAAGATCAAGAGAAGACCACTTTCACTTGTCCCTTTGGTACTTTTGCGTATCGTCGTATGCCTTTTGGATTATGTAATGCTCCGGCTACATTCCAAAGGTGTATGATGGCCATCTTTTCTGACATGGTGGAAAAATTCTTGGAGGTGTTTATGGATGACTTCTCTGTTTTTGGATCATCTTTTGAACATTGTTTGAGCAATTTATCACTTGTGCTTCAAAGGTGCCGAGAACGGAATCTGGTACTTAGTTGGGAGAAGAGCCATTTTATGGTGAAAGAAGGTATTGTATTGGGCCATATTATTTCAGAGAGGGGCATTGAAGTTGATAAAGCAAAGATTGACCTAATTGCAACTCTGCCTCATCCAACTTCGGTAAGGCAAGTTCGATCTTTCTTAGGCCATGCCGGGTTCTATAGAAGATTCATCAAGGATTTCAGTAAAGTGGCTCGACCATTGTGCCATTTGTTATCTAAAGATGTTCCCTTTATCTTTGATGAAGATTGTGTGAAAGCTTTTGAAAAGCTGCGGTCTCTGTTATCCTCTGCACCAATTATGCAGTCTTCAAAATGGGCTATACCTTTTGAAATCATGTGTGATGCCTCTGATTATGCAGTGGGAGCCATGTTGGGACAGATGGAAGAGAAACGACCACATGTCATCTACTACGCTAGTAAGACTCTCTCTGATGCCCAACTCAATTATACAACCACAGAGAAAGAGCTTCTAGCTGTAGTGTTTGCCTTGGACAAGTTTCGTTCTTATTTATTGGGGTCCAAGGTGGTTGTCTACTCTGATCATGCAGCATTGAGACACTTATTGGAAAAGAAAGAAACCAAACCGCGTCTTATTCGGTGGATTTTATTGCTGCAAGAATTTGATTTGGAGATAAAAGACAAAAAGGGGACGGAGAATGTGGTTGCAGATCATTTATCTCGAATCGAGTTTGAGCCGGTGATCGATGCACTACCTATTCGAGACTCATTCCCGGATGAGCAATTGTTTGAAATCAATTTGATGAAGGTTAATGGCCAAAGGTTGAAACATTGTGTGGAAGGATGTGTGCCAAGAAGAGACGCGGAGTCCGTCGACTTGACGGATCCCGTCTATCCGACTTAATCCCTTCAGAGAGTCAATCATCTCCAACGGACGTTAAATTGTAGGTTTTGTATGTATTTCTATCCTTTAATTTCTTTAGTTTTCTTTGATTCTAAGTTTTAGTTTTAGTTTTCTTACTTTTTCTTTCAATTCTAGTTGCGTTTTAATGTTTTTTCTTTGAGTTTTTGATGTATAAGTTGCTTTCGGAGGATGCCAAGAGGTGTACCGAGGTATTTGGACTCAAGACGGGTGAAAAATCGTGCTCTTGGTCGACCTTGGGCGATGGAGACTCAAAATTATCAAGGTTCGGTCGACCTTGGGCGATGGAGGGTCCAACAGGCATCCAGGGGGGGATCGATCGCCCCATGTTATTTCTTGAAGATCACCACCATCAGGTGGGCGATCGATCGCCCATCCTTGGGGGGATCGATCGCCCAAGGCTAAATGTGGGCTGCTCGAATTTTCTTGGTATTTAAAGCTTCCTTATCCTCCTATGTTGCTACCACTTGCATCCTAGACCTCTTTGAACTCCAATTCAAGTCCTACATCATCCGGAAAACTAATTTCTTCAATTAGTGATTATTATACAAGAATTCAACATTGATCAACATCAACTTCAACATCAAATTGGATCAAAAATCACTAGTTCTCAAAGGAAGCTCACACTTTTTCAAGTTCAACATCAAAGTAAGTGAAGTTTTTCCTTGAAGAAATTGTTCAAATCTTTTTGAGGGCTTTTGAAGACCAAGTTTGGGGGATCAATTTGGTACAATTACTTGTTCGATTTGGGTGGAAAAATTGCCGAAAAAAGGAGGTTGAAGGATACAAAATAATTGTGCACACCAAGTGTTCGATTTAATTCCTCAACCACACTTTTTCTACTTCTATGGCACCAAAGAGAGCAAGTCACCAAGATGCTTCAAGTTCACGTAATCCTCGCCGAGCGAGGCATGATCCGACCACAGGTTCTTCACGATCTCGCCGAGACGGTATTCAGGAGAGATGGCATCCAAGGGTGTTGAATTATGAAACAACGTTTGACATAGCCGAGCTTTATGGTATGTTTCCCGAGACACGGTGGGGGATTTCCGACATCCGTCGTCATCGGTCGGCATCCATTTTTGTTCCACTCTCATCTACCATTTACCCGAGTCTTGTCAAGGTATTTTATCAGAACTTAATGCCGAAACCTGATGAGCGGGATGTGCTTACTTCTTCCGTAGATGGAACAATAGTTCGAGTGGACATGTCATCCATTGCCATTGCCATGGGTTGTCCTCATGAATGCCCAGCTGATTTATCTCATATCTATACTCCTTTACCCGACGAGTTGTCGGTGGGCAATGTGGTTGCACGATTGTGTGCCAACCAATTTTCTGGGCCGAAAAGGAATGCAGCTTCAAAGTCTTCAATGCCAAATCATTTATGGTTCCTTGACGCTGTTCTATTTAAGAATGTATGTCCAATTGGACATAAAACTGAAATACGTCAGGAGTTCCTTAGAGCCGTATATGCCATACATTTTGGGCATTGGCTGTCATTCCCACAGATTGTCTGGGGCCAGATGGAGAAATTCTATTCCAAAGTTGTGGCCAAGGCACCAGACAGTGCAAGTGACTGGGAGTTTCCATTCCCTACCATTATTCATCAGTTGCTTGTGTCACAGGGGTATGCAGTCCATGAGGACAAGCTTGCCTTTCGACGTGATCTTCATTATGGCACGCATGACTGGAACCTGAGTCGATCTCATATGCACCAGAGAGTCATAGCGGCGCCTAGTGAGGTATCTCGGTTGGCCCAGGGAGGAGAGCATGTAGATATACCACCACCGGTGGAAGGTCCAGAAGAGATGGAGGTAGAGGAAGAGGAAGTGCATGCACAAGCTGGTGGCCATGATTATCAATATTTAGAAGGGCAGATTGCTGGGTTGACAGCCCAGTTTGGTACCTTACAGATAGAGGTCTCCACACAGTTTGGTGCAATGAGAGCAGAGATGCCGGATCACTTTCGTGACACTCGCCAAGAGCAACTAGAGATAAGGAGGATGATGCGTGCACTGATGCGCTAAGCAAACTTGGATCCAGATGCTCAGTCACCACCACATCCTTGACAGGAAGGTAACCATCTTTTGTATTTTATTTTATTTTTAGCTTTTATTCTTCTCTTTATTTTTCTTTTTGTAGTTAGATTTTTATTATCAATAAAAAAAAAATAAAAAAAATGGAAAAATGAACAAATATTTTATTTTAGGATTTTTCTCTTTCATATTTATTTTCACCCATACTATTTTCACTTGATCTTTGGGGTATAGTGGTTTGTTTTGACAGGTTTTAACATCCAAGTTTGGGGGTGTGCTTGCATTGCCTTCGTACTCGTGATGTACTCTATTTTCTTTCCACTACTCCATGATCCCGGTAATATCGTTCTTACTCTTCTCTATGCTTTAATTGGGTGTCCATTGAGGACAATGTACAATTTAAGTTTGGGGGTGAGGCGATGCCTATTTATGTGCTTTATTGCATATGGGGGAAATTTGTGTGAAATTCTTTTGTATTAGGATTTTATTTTATTTCATTTTCTTAGTTTGTTTATTTTATTTTATTTTGTTTTGTTTTTAGATAGAATGTTTTGACATGATTCAAAGGATTAATACCTTATGTAGGTGCATAACTTGCAATTTTTGAGTATGTTTTAAATCTTTGAAAACTATGGTTTGAATTATGTGGTTTTAATCATGGTTTGCAATAACATGCTTTGGAGTGATTAATTTTAGTTTCCTTAAATGCACAGACACAATAGCATAATCTTATGGGGTATTGACTGTGGTTTTGAGTTATTGAGTTACATGTGCTTGATATTAATTAGTATCTCTTGAGAATGAGTATAGATGATGTGTTATACTTGACTTCAATGAAAAAAGAAAAAAAAAGAGAAAGAAAAAAAATGATGAATAAGCAATCAATTTGATCCTTTTCATGAGTAACCAGGCCTCTATGCCTCAGGAAGCACGGAGTGTTCGCGTCAAAAGTGAAAAGGTGAGAAAAGATGAGCAATGGTTGTCTTGATTTGTAGCCTGACTGATTCGAGTAATTAGGTCTTCGGGGTATCTTAAAGCCTAGTGCCCTAAAGCCATCTGGTTTGGGAGTCACTGACTGAAAGCTTGCTACATGGATCTTTTAGAAAGCTTAATAGATCAAGACATTGCACAACCAATAAAGCAATGAAAAAAAAAAAGAATGATAAGAAAAAAAAAATTGAAAAGTCATGTATTCATGTTTGGAAGTATGATTTCAATAAGGGGAACTAGTGAGTTGAAGGGGTATGTGCCTTAATATATTCAGAGCTGAGTTATGCTACATGAGAGGACTGCTAGTTCACTTTACACGAGGGAGCTAGAGTTGATTATTTTAAGATATGTTGATGTGAATTATGTATGGGGACCATTGCTTTGAATTATAGAATTTGAAAGTTTGAAACTATTCTTGAATGCAAGTTTGTAACTATATATTGTAATCTTCTTCTTGAATTAATGTTGAAACAGAATTTTGAATGTTTGTGGGTAACATTTCTGGAAACCCTCACGAGACTACACTCGTCCACTAGGGGGAACCTAGGGGTTTAAAGGCTTATTGCATATGCTAAATGCAATCGTTTCTCCCACGAAAGTGGAGTTTGGATAGTTTAGTTAGTATTTGTTAGTTTCTTTTGTTTTAGTTTTGTTTTAATCTATTGCTAAGGGACTAGCAATATGTAGGTTTGGGGGTGTGATAGGCGTTGAATGTTACGCATTCTAGCCTCTTAACTTATGTATTTTATTCTCTTAGTGATAGATTATTTTGTGATTTTACTTCGTTTTAGTGTTTTCTGTATTTTCAGGGCCTTAATGATTATTTCAGTGAAAACCAAGCTTTTGGGCTTTTAAAGATGATATGCAAGATGGTTGGATGAAGCCTACATCAAAGGGATCCATTGAACTCCATATTTTAACTCAATTCAGCCCAAGAAAGAGGTCCAAGAGAATTACAGCTGCTTAAGAAGGTTTCGGGCCTGAAGCCCAAATCTGTGCATAATGCAGTCTTAATCCCGTTTTGGAAAACGGACCAGAAGTCTTATTTCCGAGCCTCAAATCGACATTATTTTTGAGTGGGGTTGAACGAAATTTGATTCTGCACACTTTTGTATTTCACAAAAATTCCATAAATCGGACTTCTAGTGGGTCAAAAGTCGGGCCAAAGTCAGCAGAAAAAACCCACCTGATTAGTGCTGCGGGAAACCCTAATTAATTCCTAATTGGATTAGGACTTTGATATATTCTCTTGGAGAATAAAGTGAAGACTTGGAGGCTGAATTGGGAGAGCTTACACACAGAGATTGGAGAGTCTGAGAGGGCTGAAGAGAACAGAAACATATTGCAGAGCCATTGGAGAACGAAGTCATACGCGTAATTCAGAAAGATGATGTCTTCTTCCTCAACAGTTGAAGCTTCTTCTTCTACCATGAGCGGCTAGTTCATCCACTAGGGTTTTGATGTAGCCCTAACAAAGCATCAATGGTTTGATTGTTTTAATTATTGGGGACCTTTATATACATGCATAGATTATGTAATTGTGAGGATTCTTATTAAGGAATTGAGCAATAAAAGTCTTATAAATTCAATCTCAATGATTTCTTATCTTGTCTTAGATATTTAGTTGTTGTTATTGAACTCAATCTCTCTTGTTTATAGTGATCATGAGAGAAGTTATTACACAATGGTAATCACTGAATATATTGTCATGAGCTTTGATGGATTATGCCTAGAGAAGATGAATCATACTGCACCCTAGATTAGAGTAGTTAGGCAGATGACCCATGCCAATCGAAGATAGTCCATGGCTTAGCCTTAATCATATGTTATCTTCTTGACGGATGAAGGTGAGCTTGTAGCCACCGACACCACTTATGCATGATGTAATTCTCCTATAGTTGATTCAATTGACCATTGATTATGGAGTTAGTGGTGAAGTCAAACACCCTAGATTTCTCTCCTATTATCTTCACTATCTTGTTTACTTTGATTTATTTTATTTTATCTTTTTAATTAGTTTAAAAATCAGAATTCTTTTCTTCTAAATTTAATTAGAATTAGTTCCGTATTCCAACTCATCAGACCATAATCCCTGAGGTACGATACCCCTTTCGATAGCCCTATTCTGCAAGGAATTCATTCTATTGCGAAGTGTGGAAAATTTTAATTGGTATACTTTTTGAGTCACACTCACACACGAATCACATACTTGTGCACTCATCTTTAGAGAAGGAGCATGAGTTACATTTGAGGAGAGTTTTGCAAATCCTTAGAGAGCACTAATTCTATGCTAAGTATAAAAAGTGCGAGTTTTGGCTCCAAGAGGTGAAATTTCTTGGGCATGTTATTTCTAGAGGTAGAGTCTCGGTTGACCCATCTAAGATTGAGGCCATGATGAGTTAGGAGATTCTGAAGAGTGTCATCAAGATTTGGAGTTTTTTTGATTTAGCAAGCTACTACAGGAGGTTTGTGAAAGACTTCTCTAGTATTGCAGCTCTTATGACATGACTCATTCGTAAGGGTGTGAAGTTTGTGTGGAACAAAGCATATGAGTTAGCTTTCCGTGAATTGAAGGACCGGTTAACCATAAATCCTATTTTAGTGATACTCGAGCGTGGCTTGGGGTATGTGATTTATTATGATGCTTCAGGGAGCATATTGGGTTGTGTGTTGATGTAATGTGACGGAGTAGTTTCTTATAGGTCGAGACAGTTAAAGACTCACGAATATAACTATCTTACACATGATTTAGAACTAGTGGCGGTGATCCTTGCCTTAAAAGGGTGGAGACATTACTTGTATGGTGAGAGATTTGAAGTGTATTCAGGTTATAAAAGTCTCAAGTACCTTTTCTCTCAAAAGAACTTGAACATGAGACAGAAGTGATAGGTCGAGTACATGGAGGATTATAATTTTGATTTGCAATATCATCCAGGAAAAAAAAATGTAATGGCAGATGCGTTAAGTAGAAAGTCTCACAAGACTCTAGCTAGTATAGCCACATGGGAATGAAAAATGATGGTGGATTTCTCGGAGTTGGGATTGTACTATAGTGATGATAGTGAACAAGCTAAGTTGTTTAGTTTGGTAACTTAGCTTATGCTTGTGAGCAAGGTAATTGAGGCATAGAAATGAGATAGTGAGTGGAAGGCCATTCACTCACGAATTACTAGTGGTATGATACTGAAGGGTTGAACCTTGTATTCTGATGGCTACGTTTCAGAGAATTGATGACAGTTCTTTTTTATTGTCGTGATGATGTATTATAGGAATTTCATCATTCTTGTTTTGCAGTTCATCCTGGTGGTACCAAAATGTACCACAACGTGAGGCGCTAATATTGGTGGAGAGGAAAGAAAAGAGATGTAGCACAATTTATGGTGATATGTCTTACTTGTCAATAAGTAAATGCGGAACATCAAAAATCCACTGGGTTAATGCAACCATTACCAGTGGCGAAGTGTAAATGGGAACATATTACCATGGATTTTTTGATGAGTTTTTTGAGATCAAACATTGGCAATGATACAATTTGGGTCGTCATATATTGACCAAAATAACACACTTCTTGCCTATGAGGTTAACAGATAATGTGAAGAGGCTCAGTAAGCATTATGTAGAGCAGATTGTGAGGCTACATGGGGTTCCACTATCCGTTGTGTCAGATAGAGATCCATGATTTACTTCGAGATTCTGGTAGGGATTCCAGACAGTGCTAGACGCAGAGTTGCACTTTAGCACATCATTCCATCCTCAGATTGACGGACAGTCGGAGTGTATGATACAGATATTGGAGGATATACTTTGTGCATATATTTTGGACTTTGGTGGTGGTTGGGAGGATCATTTACCACTTATGGAGTTTGCATACAACAATAGTTATCAGGCCAGTATTGAGATGACACCATTTAAGGCATTGTATAGTAGACTTTGTAGATCTCCAGTTTGTTGGACTGAGGTGGGCGAGACCGCAGCCTTAGGACTAGACATTGTTTATGAGAATGCTGAAAAGATCAAGTTGATTAGACAGTGATTCGGAGTTGACAAAAGAGCTATGCTGATAGAAGGCAACAACCATTATCCTTTGAGGTGGGAGACCATGTATTTCTTAAGGTTTCACCACGAAAATGGTTAATGCGTTTTAGGTGGAGTGCCAAGTTGTCACCTAGATACATTAGACCATTTAAGATCTTTGAGTGTGTTAGTAAGGTGGCTTACAGATTGGCTTTGTCGCCATAGTTGAAAAAGATTCATAATGTATTCCATATTTCGATGTTGAGAAAATACAAACCTGATCCATCACATGTCTTGAGTTAGGTAGACATTTAGGTCGATGAGGATGTCACCTATGAGGAGAGACTAGTTTAGATTCTTGACGCTAGAGAACAAGTTCTGAGGGGTAAGACTATTCCGTTGGTCAAGGTTTTATGACATCATCATAATGTTGAGGAGGCTACCTGACTGAGAGCAGAAAGTTTGTTCTAAGTATCCGAACTTATTTCCTTTAGGTATGGCCTGATTTTGGGAATGAAATCCTTTTAAGTTGGGTAGGTTGTAAGAACCATGACCATTTTTGGTCGATTTTCTTTTTATTTCATTTAAATACATATAAATGGTTTTAAATGATTATAAATGTAAAATACATGTTTGAGGACCTTTAAATATGTCAGGAGAAGTTTTGGGAGCCTTTGACAAAAGTTGAGTTTTTTGGATCGGGTGGGCCCAGGATGCTATAGGGGTGACCACGGATCGGATTAGATTATGTATAATCCTAATCCAATTTGTAGTTTACGGATTGGTGAAAATCCAGTCCAATTTAATCCATGACAATCAGTCAATCCAATCCAAATCGATATGATCCGATCCATGATTGAATTGATCGGATCAGATTGACGTATTGGGCTAGTTCTGCTATGTAATATTGGATTAGAAGTTGGTAAACTGGTTATCATTAAACATTTTCAAAGGTGAGTCATTTAGGAAATCAATCGGCACAAAAAGTGATTGAACTGAGATCATCACATATGCCGTACACACTATAGATCTATTATAATCAATTTTTGCACTTAATCCTGCCACTAAATTTTGCATAAACTGATGAACAACCCCAACAAGTACAATATCTTCACTTACATATAATATAAAATATATATATGAATGAACCTATCACAATTACAAGACATTAAAGATGAACCAATAATGTAATCAAAGCTTCTGAATAGAAAATAAGTCCATCAAGGGCGAGATGACCACATAAAACAATAACATTATAATAGGCCAACAGACAAAAATAAAGATCTATACAAGCAAGCCTCAGGTAAAAGAAAATAAGCTCCAATACAGAACAACATAGACCAACAGAACATGAATATTATTTTTTTAAAAGTAAAAAAACTACTTGAAAATTATAAAATAGTCATAATAGTCACAAATAGTAACCAAATGAGGAAATAGTGGTGTTGACAAAGTCGTAGAGGAAGGAGATGGTGGTGAGTGAAGATGTGGAGAAAGAGGCTACTTCAATGGTCGTCGAAGATGTTGTCGGACAAGGAGAAGAAGATGGTGGTCCAAAATTGTTGAGGTGAGGACTGAAAGGGCGTGAAGGCTAAAGCAGCACAAAATGAATTTGTTTGAGTCTTCTAGGTTTACCCATATAACATATTATATTATTAATTTATAATACATACACACACACACACACACACACACACACACACATATATATATATATACACCTATATTGCCACGGATTGTCACGAATCGAATCGAATTTCTGACCCTCCAATTCGTAATCTGATCCGTGGCTAATGGATACTGATTTTTTAATTCACCACCAACCATTAGTTATCGAATTAGGTCAGATTCACTCGGATCAGATGGGATTCATGGATTTTTTATGCACCCCTAGGATGTCGGTCTCGTGGGCCTAGAAATTTTGAAAGTGTCAGAATGACACCAAATTTGGAGGATAGCTTAAATAAAATATTTGATGCGCTACGAAATCAATTTTAAGTCCGTTGGAGTTACCAAAATTGAAAATAGAGCCCGGGAAGGTTTAGTGAGTAGCTAGTGGCATTTTTGTAAATAGATAAGCTAGGTCAATAAATAGTAAAGAGGAGAATGTTGAATTCATTTCTTATTCTCATCACTCACATAGAAAGAGCAATATATATCCATATATAGCAATATTATCTTCTTCCATATTCCATTGATTTTGTAAGAATCGGATTATTTTTGACTGATTTCGGGTGATTTTTGACCAATTTTCTTTTTTCAAATTATTTAATTTCGGAAGGATGGGAATATATATAAATATATGTTTGGGATAATATATATATATAGTAGATATATTTATATGCAGTTATAAATATATGAAAATACATGTATGTAACCATGTATACATGTATATGTATATATATATGTATATAATTTTATGTGGTTAATATTGGTTGAAAGAATGAGTGGTGTATGTTAAAAGAAATAAATAAGATAAGAAAAGAGTGACCAACAGTGGGTCTATAGAGAAAGAAAAGAAAGAAAAATGGAGAGAGTTTTAGAGAGAGAAAGAGAAAAAGAAGAGAACTCTGAGAGAGAGAGGGGATGGTTTCGGTGACCTAAAGGGGTTTGTTCACGGTGGCTAGGTGGCTCGGTAGGGGGCTCATGACAGCAGCATGGTGGCTGGGTCTTCAAGGCTCGACTTCATGGTGGTGGTTGTGATTGTCTTTCTCAGTAGGGTTCGTCCCTGGTGGGTTCAGTGGTGGTTTGAACGGTGGGCAACTATGGCTGCTGTTGTGTGCGGTTACTCTACTCGCAAATTTTAAATTACCACTCACAATAGAACGAATCCTTGAAGGATAGGGCTCTAAGTTGAGGGTGTCGATCCTACAGAGACTACGTAGGTATAACTTTGTAAAGGTTGAGGGTTGGTTCTTGTTTAAATCACAACCGGATGTGGTTGTTTTCTTACTCTAATTTGAAAGAATAAAAGATAATTAAAATACAAAGTTGAGAGAAGAGTTAAGGAATAGGGATGAGACTTCACCACTAGCCTCGTAGTATGCCACACTTCTACTAAATTGGGGGAATCCATGTAATTATGTACTAAATGAAGCATTGACAAGTCCCACATTAAACAACATCGTCAAGAAAATACACACACCTTAATATACTATAATCTATCTTTGAAAAGTGTGATTTCCCTACCTACCTACTTACCTAATTATCTAATTACTTAAGTGTAGCTAAATCACCGTCTCTAAGTATGGATTATGCAAATCTAGCTATGCATGTTATAGTGAAAACTAGTCTCAAATTATCACTTGTAGTCCTTGTGAAACTTACAAGTGTTTGAAGATCATGTGAGGAATTTAAACATTTTGAGACAAAAAGATAAATTACAACATATGAACGTGTATAAATTGTAAACTTATATTGATACATAAGGCTTAAGGTAAGTGACATATACACAAAAATACATAAAAATCCCCAATTCATTGAAGTTAGAACATATTTATAAGGCTAGGGTTTGTCAAAACCCTAGAGAGGGATTAGTTGACCATGGTGGGCCGGAAGCCATAGACAGAGATGGTCCCATGCGCCAAATGGTCTTCAAGGCCTTACAAAGCCCTCTTTGAAGCTTTCCCTCTCTAGAACTTCACTTTCTCTCTCTAAAATTCTATTTATGCTCTCTATTACAAGAATTGTGATATATTTCCTTATTACATATTTTCTAGCTATATAACTGATATGAGGCTCAAAAGATCATAGAAATTTCATTTAAGGCTTTATGCAAGCAAAATTGGACAAGTGGCAACTGAAGAAAAAATCTAAAAAAAAATAACTTCTGCAGGTTTTGACTATGCATCGAAGTAGGCACTTTGATGCATCGATCTTTCCTTCTTCTACAGACTTCAACTCTTTAGCTTTTCGACTCCGGTCTTGACTCGCCATTCACTATTCCTTAGTATAAACTTTTCATGAAGCACAACAGGACATAGGAATGCATTCTTGAACTAATAAAGGAGTCAAATTACGCCGAATTCTAAGTTTGAACCTGAAATCATCAAAAACATAAAAACATGTAAAAACTATACAATATGTGCAGCTATGGGATCAAACTATATAAGTAAAGGCGCAAGAATGTATAACATTTAACGCTTATCACACCTCCAAACTTAGATATTGCTAGTCCCTTATCAATACAAAATGAAATAAAATAAGATAAAATAACTACTCTAATTCCACTTTCATGGGAATCACGGCTACATTTAGCAAATACAACAAGCCTTTTAAACCCCTAGACACGTCTACTAGATAGGTGAAGTCTCATTAGTTTAATACGCTTGTTAAACTCACAAAAATATGCAAAAATGATGGTTTGTTTAGTCATCATCTAGAGAAGAGTGATACCCCAATCAAAATGACAAATGCAATAAGTATTATGGAGTTATATGGACATCAATAGATAATAACTGTCAAAAATCAGAATTAGGGGACATGTCCCACATAATGGTCAGTCCGATATACATACAAGTACAAATCTTAAAATCCTCTTTGAAAAGTGAATAGACATTTAAATGCATGGTTTATTGTCGTTAATGGAGGATAAGGAAAACATCTGTTCTTAGAAGAAATAACTTTCCGAAACGGATCTCCATAGCATAACAATAACTGCTGAAATATTTACAAACATTAAGTGCAATCAGCCATGCAATGCCTAAATCCTTTAAGCTTTATAGGAAGCCCATGTAACAGTGTTGGGTCAATGACTCCCAAATCGGACGGTTTTAAGGCATTGGGTGAAGAAACACCCCGCAAACTTAATAACCAAGCTCACTAGGCTACGAACTTAACCAAGCCAATTGTTTCTCTATTGCTCAACCTTGCACACCTTTTAGACGCGAACACTCCATGCTTCCTGAGACAGAGAGGCCCGATTTAATGAGTGAGAAGGCTTATTGCCAATTTTATTTTGTTTGTTTGTTTTCTTTTCTTTCTTCTCTTTTTTTTAAACTTTTGATTTTTCTAAAGTAATTCATTTTTCAAGTCGTTCACATAAGAACAAACGTTTTCAAAATTCTCTAAATGATGCATACCCCACCAATGAATGCATGTGTGCATGTTTGTGCCGTTAAGGACAAATTACAGAAAGAATTGTACAATATTCAAAGACTAAATAAAAATGTAGACCATTATAACCTAACACAAGTTTTCAAAAGTTTGAGTATTTTCGGATGTAAGAGCTCCTAATTACAAAATGCATTTATCGATGACATTATGGGTACTACATCCTCAAATAGAAAGACATCATGGCAAACATGAAATCAAAATGTAATATATGTAAAAATAATGTATGCAAGGGTACGATACTACCCCCAAACTTGAATCAAACATTGTCCTCAATGTTTACTAATAAGCGATGAATGTTATACATTTTTGCGCCTCTACTTATGTATTTTGATCCCATAACTGCACATATTGTATAGTTTTTACGTATTTTTATGTTTTTGATGATTTCAGGTTTAAACTCAGAATGTGGCGTAATTTGACTCCTTTATTAGTTCAACAATGCATTCCTATTTTCTATCATACTCCATGAAAAGTCTACATCAAGGAATAGTGAATGGCGTGTCAAGATCGGAGTCAAAAAGTTAGAAAGTTAAAGATATGCAGAAGAAGGAAGATCTATGAATCGAAGTGGGCATTTCGATGCATCGTAGCTTTGATGCATCGAAGTGCCTGCTTCGATGCATCGCCCGAACCTGCTAAAGATATTTTTTTACAGATATTTTCTCCACTTGTCACTTGTCCAATTTTGCTTGGATGAAGCCTTGCACGAAATTTCTATGATATTTTGAGCCTCAGATTAGTTATATAGTTAGAGAATATATAATAAAAAAGACACACACAATTCTTGTAAGAGAGAGCATATTTTATAATTCTAGAGAGAGAAAGTGAAGTTATAGAGATGGAAAGCTTCAAAGAGGGCTTTGTAAGGCCTTGAAGATCATTTTGAGTATGGGGTCATCTCTGTCTATGGAATGCTTCCAGCTTACCATGATCAACTAATCCTTCTCTAGGGTTTTGACAAACTCTAGCTTTGTAAATATGTTCTAACTTTACTGAATTGGGGATTTTTATGTATTTTGTGTATATATCTCTTGTCTTGAGCCTTATTTTTATATAAGTTTACAATTTCTTCATGCTCATATGTTATGATTTATCTTCTTGTCTTAGAATGCTTAAATTCCTTACATGATCTTCAAACACTTGCAAGTTTTACAAGGACTAAAAGTGATGGCTTGAGACTAGTTTTCACTATAACATGTATAGCTAGATTTGCATAGTCCATGCGTAGAGATGGTGATTTCACGCCAATTAGGTAAGTAGGTAGGTAGTGATAGGCGTTGAATGTTACGCATTCTAGCCTCTTAACTTTATTCTCTTAGTGATAGATTATTTTGTGATTTTACTTTGTTTTAGTGTTTTCTGTATTTTCAGGGCCTTAATAATTATTTCAGTTAAAACTGTGATTTTGGGCTTTTAAAGAAGACATCCAAGATGGTGAGATGAAGCCTACATCAAGGAGATTCACTCAACCATTTATTTTAACTCAAATCAGCCCAAGGAAGAGGTCCAAGAGAATTACAGCTGCTTAAGAAGGTTTCGGGCCTGAAGCCCAAATCTGCGCATAATGCAGTCTTAATCCCGTTTTGGAAAACGGACCAGAAGTCTTATTTCCGAGCCTCAAATCGACATAATTCTCGAGTAGGGTTGAGCGAAATTTGATTCTGCACACTTTTGTATTTCACGAAAATTCCGTGAATCGGACTTCTAGTGGGTCAAAAGTCAGGCCGAAGTCAGCAGGAAAAACCCACCTGATTAGTGCTGCGGGAAACCCTAATTAATTCCTAATTGGATTAGGACTTTGGTGAATTCTCTTGGGGAATAAAAGGAAGACTTGGAGGCTGAATTGGGAGAGCTGACACAGAGATTGGAGAGTCTGAGAGGGCTGAGAAGAGAACAGAAACATATTGCAGAGCCATTGGAGAACGAAGTCATACGCGTAATTCAG
Organism: Cornus controversa; assembly: GCA_026545225.1. Classification (NCBI taxonomy): domain Eukaryota; kingdom Viridiplantae; phylum Streptophyta; class Magnoliopsida; order Cornales; family Cornaceae; genus Cornus; species Cornus controversa. Next base: position 23,552,029 of record CM048851.1, on the reverse strand, counting down.
AAAGATGATGTCTTCTTCCTCAACAGTTGAAGCTTCTTCTTCTACCATGAGCGGCTAGTTCATCCACTAGGGTTTTGATGTAGCCCTAACAAAGCATCAATGGTTTGATTGTTTTAATTATTGGGGACCTTTATATACATGCATAGATTGTGTAATTGTGAGGATTCTTATTAATGAATTGAGCAATAAAAGTCTTGTAAATTCAATCTCAATGATTTCTTATCTTGTCTTAGATATTTAGTTGTTGTTATTGAACTCAATCTCTTTTGTTTTCTGTGATTATGAGAGAGATTATTACACAATGGTAATCACTGAATATATTGTTATGAGCTTTGATGGATTATGCCTAGAGAAGATGAACCATACTGCACCCTAGATTAGAGTAGTTAGGCAGATGGCCCATGCCAATCGAAGATAGTCCATGGCTTAGCCTTAATCATATGTTATCTTCTTGACGGATGAAGGTGAGCTTGTAGCCACCGACACCACTTATGCATGATGTAATTCCCCTATAGTTGATTCAATTGACCATTGATTGTGGAGTTAGTGGTGAAGTCAAACACCCTAGGTTTCTCTCTTATTATCTTCATTATCTGTTTACCTTTGATTTATTTTATTTTATCTTTTTAATTAGTTAAAAATCAGAATTCTTTTCTTATAAATTTAATTAGAATTAGTTCTGTGTTCCAACTCATCAGAACATAATCCCTGAGGTACGATACCCATTCATTTCGATAGCCCTATTCTGCAAGGAATTCGTTCTATTGCGAAGTGTGGAAAATTTTAATTGATATACTTTTTGAGTCACACTCACACACGAATCAATTTTTGGCGCCGTTGCCGGGGATTATCTATTTGATTGATTGGATTTTACAGAATTAGTTTTAATTGGATTTTTAGTTTAGGAAATTTTTATATTTTATTTTTAATTTTGTTTTTGTTTTCTTTTCAGGTGCTTTTAGTAATATATGCAAGGTCGTCGTTCTGTGGCTGATTCTTTGATACCTCTTGATCCTGAGCCTGAACGTACTCTTAGACAACAGAGGAACATCCCTGTTGATACCATTGTGCAAGAGGAAGAAATAATTGAAAACATGGCAGAAGAGAGGAATAATAACCTTGTTCCTAATGCTGATGGAGAAAGAGCTAGATTGCTTAGGGACTACTATGTTCCTGAGACATATACCTCGCCAGCAGGTTTTCAACTGCCCAATGTCACAGCACAGAATTATGAGATCAAGTCCAGCATTATTCAGATGCTACCATCTTATTTTGGGCTGACTCAAGAAGACCCTTACAAGCATCTGGATGACTTCATTGAAGTGTGCTCAACTACAAAAATTCACAACTTCTCTGAAGATGCTTTCAGAATGAGACTTTTTCCATTCTCTCTGAAAGACAAAGCAAAGTATTGGTTCAACTCTCTACCGGCTGGTTCTATCACGACTTGGACTCAGATGCAACATGAGTTTCTCAAGAATTATTTTCCGATAGGGAAGACCAATCAGTTCAGACGTGCTATCATTGGTTTCTCCCAACATGAGGGGGAACAATTTTATGAGACATGGGGAAGATTCAAGGACCTTCTTAGGAAGTGTCCCCATCATCAAGTTCCTAAGTGGCAACTAGTGCAGAGTTTTCATGAAGGGCTCACACAAGCCAACAGACAGATGGTTGATGCGTCATGTGGAGGTACTTTTATGTTGAAGAGTGAAGAAGAGGCATGGACCTTATTTGAAAATCTTAGTGACAACTCTCTACAACATGTGTCCTCTACTCGTTCTAGCAGACCTGCCACTACCAGGAAGGTTGATGGAATTTTTGAGGTTGGTGCTTCAGAAGCTATGCCAACTGATATTGATTTAATTGCACAGAAGGTAGCAGCAATTATGGCTGCAAATCAAACTCCTTCTGCTTCAAATTCTTCATTGCTAGGCCCTTGTGAATTTTGCTCTAGTCCTATGCATAATGTGAGCAATTGTCCTTCAATGGGGCAATTTTCTGATATTCAACATGAGCAAGTTCAAGCCACTTTCACTGGACCAATGAATCCTCCACGAGGTAATACTTACAATCCCACATGGAGGAATCATCCTGGTTTTTCTTACAGTAACCAAGGGGCAGCAATGCAACCATCATATCAACCTAGGACTTTTGTGCCTCAACAGTAATATCAAACACAAAGTCCTATGGCCCAAAGAATTTCTGCTATTGAAGACAAGCTGACTCTTACCTTGTCTAAATTTGATAAGCTTGATTCTCTTATAGAGACAGTGCAAGCTACTGCAGCAACAGTACAATCTACAGTTCAGCTAGTGCACTCGCATTCTCAATCCATTGCCAAACTGGAATCTCAGTTTGGACAGCTTGCTACTTCATTAAGTAGAAGAGAAGAAGGGAAGCTCCCTAGTCAACCAATTGCTAATCCAAGAGGGATGCAAGCTTCCACAAGCAACCCACTCCATGAGCAAGTTCAAGCCATTACCACTTTGAGAAGTGGGAAAATAATTGACAATAAGGTGGGTGAAAAGAAAGAAAAAGAAAAAGTGATCACAAGTCCAAGTGCTGAAATTCCTTATGAGCCCAAGGCTCCTTTCCCACAACGTTTTCTTGAAGCATCTAAATTGGGGAAGCAAGGGGACAAGCTGCATGACATGATGGAGGTGTTTCGCCAAGTGAAGATTAATTTGCCACTCCTTGATGCCATCAAGCAAATTCCTCCTTATGCAAAATTTTTGAAGGACTTGTGCACTCAGAAAAGGCGTTCTAAAAGCCATGTGCCAAAGAAAGTAATGCTGCCACAACAAGTAAGTTCAATAATTCAGCAGTGTACTCCTCCCAAGTACAAAGATCCTGGTGCTCCAACTATCTCATGCATTATTGGGGAGCACCATGTGGATAAAGCTCTTCTTGATTTGGGTGCAAGTGTGAATTTGCTACCTTATTCAGTTTACTTACAATTGGGCTTGGGAGAATTGAAGCCTACCTCGGTGGTATTACAATTTGCAGACAGATCAACAAAGCAACCCCGAGGAATCATAGAAGATGTGCTCATTAAAGTGGACAAGTTCTACTTTCCTGTTGATTTCATTATACTTGACACTGAGCCGGTTCACAATCCAAAGAGGCACATTCCTGTGATCCTTGGTCGACCTTTCTTAGCTACTGCTGATGCTTGCATAAATTGTAGGTCAGGGATCATGGATATTTCCTTTGGCAACATGAAGGTTAAGCTTAATGTGTTCAATGCTATCCAACACCCTCCAGATCAGAGTGATGTGTTCTGCATGGATGATATTGATGAATGTGTGGAGGAATTTGTCTCATCCTCTATATCTCGAAACTCCCTGGAGGTATGTAAGTCTTTTTATGACTTTGAGAACATTAATGATGAAGGGTGGTGTGAAGAAGTGCAGGCTATGCTGGAAGTGGATGCTATTCAGAATACTCCACCATGGAGAATTCCAATTGAGCCACTACCTTTTCTCTCTAGCACTCCCTTAGTGCCTTCATTGGAGTCCCCTCCAGAATTAGAGTTGAAGCCTTTGCCTGACAAATTGAAGTATGTATTCTTGGGGGCACAGAAAACTCTTCCTGTTATAATTGCCTCTGATCTGACAGAAATTCAAGAGAAGAGCTTAGTAGAGGTTTTATACCAACATCGGGAAGCAATTGGATGGAGTGTTGCTGATCTTAAGGGCATTGATCCCTCAGTTTGCATGCACAAAATCCATTTGGAAAAAGGATGTAAGCCAACCAGAGAGGCACAGAGGCGGTTGAACCCCAACATGAAGGAGGTGGTAAAGAAAGAGGTAGTCAAGTTACTTGATGCAGGAATCATTTATCCAATTTCTGACAGCACATGGGTGAGTCCGACACAAGTGGTTCCAAAGAAATCTGGTCTTACCATTGTCCCTAACTCCATGGGAGAGCTTGTTCCACAACGTACTGCCACAGGTTGGCGAGTTTGCATTGATTACAGAAAGCTCAATTCTATGACAAGGAAGGATCACTTCCCTCTTCCATTCATTGATCAAATACTTGAAAGGTTAGCTGGTCAGAGCTATTATTGCTTTCTGGATGGCTACTCTGGTTATAACCAAGTAGCTATGGATCCAGAAGATCAAGAGAAGACCACTTTCACTTGTCCCTTTGGTACTTTTGCGTATCGTCGTATGCCTTTTGGATTATGTAATGCTCCGGCTACATTCCAAAGGTGTATGATGGCCATCTTTTCTGACATGGTGGAAAAATTCTTGGAGGTGTTTATGGATGATTTCTCTGTTTTTGGATCATCTTTTGAACATTGTTTGAGCAATTTATCACTTGTGCTTCAGAGGTGTCGAGAACGGAATCTGGTACTTAGTTGGGAGAAGAGCCATTTTATGGTGAAAGAGGGTATTGTATTGGGCCATATTGTTTCAGAGAGGGGCATTGAAGTTGATAAAGCAAAGATCGACCTAATTGCAACTTTGCCTCATCCAACTTCGGTAAGGCAAGTTCGATCTTTCTTAGGCCATGCCGGGTTCTATAGAAGATTCATCAAGGATTTCAGTAAAGTAGCTCGACCATTGTGCCATCTGTTATCTAAAGATGTTCCCTTTATCTTTGATGAAGATTGTGTGAAAGCTTTTGAAAAGCTTCGGTCTCTGTTATCCTCTGCACCAATCATGCAGTCTCCAAAGTGGGCTGGACCTTTTGAAATCATGTGTGATGCCTCTGATTATGCAGTAGGAGCCGTGTTGGGACAGAGAGAAGAGAAACGACCACATGTCATCTACTATGGTAGTAAGACTCTCTCTGATGCCCAACTCAATTATACAACCACAGAGAAAGAGCTTCTAGCTGTAGTGTTTGCCTTGGACAAATTTCGTTCTTATTTATTGGGGTCCAAGGTGGTTGTCTACTCTGATCATGCAGCATTGAGACATTTATTGGCAAAGAAAGAAACCAAACCGCGTCTTATTCGGTGGATTTTATTGCTGCAAGAATTTGATTTGGAGATAAAAGACAAAAAGGGGACGGAGAATGTGGTTGCAGATCATTTATCTAGAATCGAGTCTGAGCCGGTAATCGATGCATTACCTATTCGAGACTCATTCCCGGATGAACAATTGTTTGAAATCAATTTGATGAAAGTTAATGGCCAAAGGTTGAAACATTGTGTGGAAGGATGTGTGCCAAGAAGAGACGTGGAGTCCGTCGACTTGACGGATCCCGTCTATCCGACTTAATCCCTTCGGAGAGTCAATCGTCTCTTACGGACGTTAAATTGTAAGTTTTGTATGTATTTCTATCCTTGATTTCTTTTAAGTTTTCTTTTATTTTAATTTTTGATTTTAGTTTTCTTAAGTTTTTCTTCAATTCTAGTTGCGTTTTAATGTTTTTTCTTTGAGTTTTTGATGTATAAGTTGCTTCCGGAGGATGCCAAGAGGTGTACCGAGGTATTCGGACTCAAGACGGGTGAAAAATCGTGCTCTCGGTCGACCTTGGGCGATGGAGACTCAAAAATATCAAGTCTCGGTCGACCTTGGGCGATGGAGGGTCCAGCAGGTGGGTGATCGATCGCCCATCCTTGGGGGGATCGATCGCCCAAGCCCATGTGTGGGCTGGCCGAATATTTTTGCTATAAATGGACTCCTTATCCTCCTATGTTGCTACTACTTGCATCCTAAGCCTCTTTGAACACCAATTCAAGTCCTATATCATCCGGAAAACTAATTTCTTCAATTAGTGATTATTATACAAGGATTCAACATTGATCAACATCAACTTCAACATCAAAGTGGATCAAAAATCACTAGTTCTCAAAGGAAGCTCACACTTTTTCAAGTTCAACATCGAAGTAAGTGAAGTTTTTCCTTGAAGAAATTGTTCAAATCTTTTTGAGGGCTTTTGAAGACCAAGTTTGGGGGATCAATTTGGTGCAATTACTTGTTCGATTTGGGTGGAAAAATTGCCGGAAAAAGGAGGTTGAAGGTTACAAAAGAATTGTGCACACCAAGTGTTCGATTTAATTCCTCAATTACACTTTTTCTACTTCTATGGCACCAAAGAGAGCAAGTCACCAAGATGCTTCAAGTTCACGTAATCCTCGCCGAGCGAGGAATGATCCGACCACAGGTTCTTCACGATCTCGCCGAGACGGTATTCAAGAGAGATGGCATCCAAGGGCGTTGAACTATGAAACAACGTTTGACATAGCCGAACTTTATGGTATGTTTCCCGAGACACGATGGGGGATTTCCGACATCCGTCGTCGTCGGTCGGCATCCATTTTTGTTCCACTCTCATCTACCATTTACCCGAGGCTTGTCAAGCTATTTTATCAAAACTTGATGCCGAAACCTGATGAGCGGGATGTGCTTACTTCTTCCGTAGATGGAACAGTAGTTCGAGTTGACATGTCATCCATTGCCATTGCCATGGGTTGTCCTCATGAATGCCCAGCTGATTTATCTCATATCTACACTCCTTTACCCGACGAGTTGTCGGTGGGCAATGTGGTTGCACGATTGTGTGCCAACCAATTTTCTGGGCCGAAAAGGAATGCAACTTCAAAGTCTTCAATGCCAAATCATTTATGGTTCCTTGACGCTGTGCTACTCAAGAATGTATGTCCAATTGGACATAAAATCGAAAGACGTCAAGAGTTCCTCAGAGCCTTATATGCCATACATTTTGGGCATTGGCTGTCATTCCCACAGATTGTCTGGGGCCAGATGGAGAAATTCTATTCCAAGGTTGTGGCCAAGGTACCAGACAGTGCAAGTGACTGGGAGTTTCCATTCCCTACTATTATTCACCAGTTGCTTGTATCACAGGGGTATGCAGTCCACGAGGACGAGCTTGCCTTTCCACATGACCTTCATTATGGCACGCATGACTGGAACTTGAGTCGATCTCATATGCACCAGAGAGTCATAGCAGTGCCTGGTGAGGTATCTCGGTTGGCCCAAGGAGGAGAGCATGTAGATGTACCACCACCGGTAGATGATCCAGAGGAGATGGAGGCAGAGGAAGAGGAAGTGCATGCACAGGCTGGTGGCCATGATTATCAATACTTAGAAGGGCAGATTGCTGGGTTGACAGCCCAGTTTGGCACCTTACAGACAGAGGTCTCCACACAGTTTGGTGCAATGAGAGCAGAGATGGCGGATCACTTTCGTGACACTCGCCAAGAGCAACTAGTGATGAGGAGGATGATGCGTGCACTGATGCGCCAAGCAAACTTAGATCCGGATGCTCAGTCACCACCACATCTTTGACAGGAAGGTAACCATCTTTTGTATATTATTTTATTTTTAGTTTTTATTTTTCTTTTTATTTTTTTTTATATTTTTTTTTTTGTAGTTAGATGTTTACAATTTCTCAAAAAAAAAAAAAAAAAAAAAAAAAAAAACAATTGAAAAATGAAAAAAAAATATTTTATTATTTTTTTTTTTTAGGATTTTTCTCTTTCATATTTATTTTCACCCATACTATTTTCACTTGATCTTTGGGGTATAGTGGTTGTTTTGACAGATTGAAACATCCAAGTTTGGGGGTGTGCTTGCATTGCCTTCGTGCTCATGATGTACTCTATTTTCTTTCCACTACTCCATGATCCCGGTAATATCGTTCTTACTCTTCTCTATGCTTTGATTGCTTGTCCATTGAGGACAATGTACAGTTTAAGTTTGGGGGTGAGGCGATGCCTATTTTTGTGCTTTATTGCAATATGGGGGGAAATTTGTGTGAAATTCTTCTTGTATTAGGATTTTATTTTATTTTATTTTCTTAGTTTGTTTATTTTATTTTATTTTGTTTTATTTTTAGATAGTATGTTTTGACATGATTCAAAGGATTAATACCTTATGTAGGTGCATAACTTGCAATTTTTGAGTATGTTTTGAATTTTTGAAACCTGTGATTTAAAGTATGTGGTTTTAATCATGGTTTGCAATAACATGTTTTGGGATGATTAATTCTAGTTTCCTTACATGCACAAACACACTAGCATAGTCTTATGGGGTATAATATTTGGTTTTGAGTTATTGAGTTACATATGCTTGATATTAATTAGTATCTCTTGAGAATGAGTACCGATGATGTGTTATACTTGACTTCAATGAAAAAAAAAAAGAAAAGAAAAAATGATGAATAAGCAATCAATTTGATCCTTTTCATGAGTAACCGGGCCTCTATGCCTCAGGAAGCACGGAGTGTTCGCGTCAAAAGTGAAAGGGTGAGAAAAGATGAGCATTGGTTGTCTTGATTTGTAGCCTGACTGATTCGAGTAATTAGGTTCTTCGGGGTATCTTTAAGCCTAGTGCCCTAAAGCCATCTGGTTTGGGAGTCACTGACTGAAAGCTTGCTACATGGATCTTTCAGAAAGCTTAATAAGTCAAGACATTGCACAACCAATAAAGCAATGAAAAAAAGGAATGATAAGAAAAAAAAAAATGAAAAAGTCATGTAATCATGTTGGGAAGTATGATTTCAATAAGGGGAGCTAGTGAGTTGAAAGGGTATGTGCCTTAATATATTCAGAACTGAGTTATGCTACATAAGATGATTGCTAGTTCACTTTACACGAGGGGACTAGAGTTGATTATTTTGAGATATGTTGATGTGAATTATGCATGGGGACCATTGGTTTGAATTATAGAATTTGAAAGTTTGAAATTATTCTTGAATGCAAGTTTGTAACTATGTATTGTAATCTTCTTCTTGAATTAATGTTGAAACAGAATTTTGAATGTTTGTGGGTAACATTTCTGGAAACCCTCACGAGACTATACTCGTCCACTAGGGGGAACCTAGGGGTTTAAAGGCTTGTTGCATATGCTAAATGCAATCGTTTCTCCCACGAAAGTGGAGTTTGGTAGTTTAGTTAGTATTTGTTAGTTTCTTTTGTTTTAGTTTTGTTTTATTCTATTGCTAAGGGACTAGCAATATGTAAGTTTGGGGGTGTGATAGGCGTTGAATGTTACGCATTCTAGCCTCTTAACTTATGTATTTTATTCTCTTAGTGATAGATTATTTTGTGATTTTACTTTGTTTTAGTGTTTTCTGTATTTTCAGGGCCTTAATAATTATTTCAGTTAAAACTGTGATTTTGGGCTTTTAAAGAAGACATCCAAGATGGTGAGATGAAGCCTACATCAAGGAGATTCACTCAACCATTTATTTTAACTCAAATCAGCCCAAGGAAGAGGTCCAAGAGAATTACAGCTGCTTAAGAAGGTTTCGGGCCTGAAGCCCAAATCTGCGCATAATGCAGTCTTAATCCCGTTTTGGAAAACGGACCAGAAGTCTTATTTTCGAGCCTCAAATCGACATAATTCTTGAGAAGGGTTGAGCGAAATTTGATTCTGCACGCTTTTGTATTTCACGAAAATTCCGTGAATCGGACTTCTAGTGGGTCAAAAGTCGGGCCGAAGTCAGCAGGAAAAACCCACCTGATTAGTGCTGCGGGAAACCCTAATTAATTCCTAATTGGATTAGGACTTTGGTGAATTCTCTTGGGGAATAAAAGGAAGACTTGGAGGCTGAATGGGGAGAGCTGACACAGAGATTGGAGAGTCTGAGAGGGCTGAGAAGAGAATAGAAACATATTGCAGAGCCATTGGAGAACGAAGTCATACGCGTAATTCAGAAAGATGATGTCTTCTTCCTCAACAGTTGAAGCTTCTTCTTCTACCATGAGCGGCTAGTTCATCCACTAGGGTTTTGATGTAGCCCTAACAAAGCATCAATGGTTTGATTGTTTTAATTATTGGGGACCTTTATATACATGCATAGATTGTGTAATTGTGAGGATTCTTATTAATGAATTGAGCAATAAAAGTCTTGTAAATTCAATCTCAATGATTTCTTATCTTGTCTTAGATATTTAGTTGTTGTTATTGAACTCAATCTCTTTTGTTTTCTGTGATTATGAGAGAGATTATTACACAATGGTAATCACTGAATATATTGTTATGAGCTTTGATGGATTATGCCTAGAGAAGATGAACCATACTGCACCCTAGATTAGAGTAGTTAGGCAGATGGCCCATGCCAATCGAAGATAGTCCATGACTTAGCCTTAATCATATGTTATCTTCTTGACGGATGAAGGTGATCTTGTAGCCACCGACACCACTTATGCATGATGTAATTCCCCTATAGTTGATTCAATTGACCATTGATTGTGGAGTTAGTGGTGAAGTCAAACACCCTAGGTTTCTCTCTTATTATCTTCATTATCTGTTTACCTTTGATTTATTTTATTTTATCTTTTTAATTAGTTAAAAATCAGAATTCTTTTCTTATAAATTTAATTAGAATTAGTTCTGTGTTCCAACTCATCAGAACATAATCCCTGAGGTACGATACCCATTCATTTCGATAGCCCTATTCTGCAAGGAATTCGTTCTATTGCGAAGTGTGGAAAATTTTAATTGATATACTTTTTGAGTCACACTCACACACGAATCAGGTAGGGAAATCAAGTGACGATGATTTTACTACAAGTAGGTAATTAGGTAATTAGGGAGATCACGCTTTTGAAGATGGGTTATAGTATATTAAGGTGTGTGTATTCTCTTGGTGACGTCGTTGTAGGTGGGACTTGTCAACGCGTCATTAGTACACATTTGCATGAATTCCCCCAATTTATTATAAGTGTGACATATTACGAGGTTAGAGGGGAAGTCTATCCCTAGTCCTTTATTCTTCTCTCAACCTTCATATTTAAATTACTTTTATGTTTTCAAAGTAAAGTAAGAAAACAATAATATATTCGGTTGTGATTTAAACAAGAACCAACCCTCAACCCTTAACGAGTTATACCTACGTAGTCTCTGTGGGATCGACACCCTCATCTTAGTGCCCTATCCTTCAAGGATTCGTTCTATTGCGAGTGGTAAATTTATAAATTGTGAGTAGCACAACCGCACACAATAATTTTTAACGCCTTTGACGGGGACTACGGTTTACTCGCTAAATTAGAGGATTGACTCTAGTTTAAATTTTAATTTAACTGATTCTTTATATTCTTTATTTGTAAGTATATTTATCTTTATTTCTTAAGTATTTCATTGTAGGTATTTGTTTAATCAAGGCATCAAGACTTAAGCTTATATCCTTGCGAGTAGAGTACTCAACTTTCTTGCACTTAGAAATTAAATTTTTTTTTTTGCATATAGTTTAAAGTTTTTGGTTTATTAATATGCAAGGTAGGAGATCCTTATCATTACCCTTGTTACCGTGTGACCTTGAACTGGAACGAACTCTTAGACAATATTGAAGCATTCCTAGGGACCTTATATTGTTTAGAGAACATAGGAGAGAAACCATGAAAAATAATGACAGCCAAAATGTTCAGCAAAATCCAATTTTACCACCCCCACTGGGAGGTGAGATTCTTCGAGATTTTTATGTTCCATCTATGTATGCATCTCCTTCTTGTATTTGTTTTTTGAATGCGGGGAGGAACAATTTTGAAATCAAATCCTCAACAATTAATCTTCTTAGTTGTTTTCATGGGCTTCCAAACTAAGATCCTTATAAACACATTAATGAATTCTTAGAAGTGTGTTCGACTTTACAGTTGAATGCACAAGCGGAGGACAACTTAAAACTTCGTTTTTTTCCCTTCTCGCTTAAGGATAAAGCCAAACAATGGTTTAATTCCTTAGAGACAAATTCCATTAACTCTTGGGCAGAAATGCAATTAGAGTTTCTAAAGAAATACTTCCCAATGGGAAAGTCTAATGATGTGCGAAGAGCCATCATTGGTTTCTCTCAAAGGGAGGGAGAAGCTTTTCATGAAACTTGGGAAATGATGAAGGATCTTTTGAGGTCTTGCCCATACCATGCTATTCTCAAATAGCAACTGGTGCAAGGATTTTATGATGGTAGTTGTGGAGGTACATTCTTTCTTGAAAGCCTTGATGAAGCATGGATACTCTTTGAGAACTTGAGCAAAAATTCATCTCATCATTCTTCTAATGAAAGGAAGAATAAGGTAGTCTCTCCTCTTAACGCCCAAATTAAAAGTATTTTCTAAATACGTAAGGAGCAAGCAACAGATAGGAAAATAGAAGCATTGGAAAAGAAATTGGATCAACTTATGTTGGCTGGTTCTTCTTCTTCTTTCTCTTAATTCTACTATTCCTAATCCTACCCTTCATCCCACATATGATGTGTATTCATTCTACTATAGTCCTTCACATTATATAAAGGATTACCCTTATGTTGGGCAATACCCTGAATTTTCACAAGAGGAAGTAAATGCACTTTACTCTAGGCTGGACCGAGTGTCATACCAAAACTCTTATACTCCCAAATGGAGAGATCAAAATCAATTCCAATATGGGAACCAAGGCCAATATCAAGGACCTCGGGGACCACATGGATAGCATGGTTTATCTCAATTCCAACCTCGACCATATCAACCTAATTCAAATTCAAGCTTCTACTACATTCCCAATCAACCACCTTCTCGAAACCCAAGTTTTGAGGAAAAGGTTTTGGCAGCTTTAGGCAATATCGAAAATAATACTCAAAAGATCAACGCCCACTCACAATCTATTACAAAAATAGAATCCCAATTGGGATAGCTAGCTAATGCAATGAATCGTAGAGAGGGTGGAAGGTTGCCTAGCTAAACGGTGGCAAATCTGAATGGAGTTCAAATAATTGATGATGCTTCTCATTCCTTTGAGTTCAACAAAGAATAAGCTCAATCAATTACTACTCTAAGGAGTGGTATAGTGCTAGAAGATTTGGTTGACAAGATAAGAGAGAAAGAATGTGAGCGTCCGATAAATCCAAATATTCCCATCTTTGATCCAAAAGATAATGCTATAAATCTAAGAGAGTTCTCTAATAATTCAAAGGAAAAAGGAAAGGAGAAGATCATTGACGCTAAATTTCCATCGATTCTAATTCAAGAGGCTTCATATGAACCTCCTATTCCATTTCCTCAAAGATTAAAGGAACCAACTCAATTCGGGAAACAAGGAGAGAAATTGTAAGATATGATAAAAATCTTCAAGCAAGTGAAAATCAATCTTCCTCTTCTTGATGCTATAAAATAAATTTCCTCTTATGCTAAATTTCTTAAGGACTTATGCACCCAAAAGCGTAAATCTTGAAACCAAGTTCCTAAGAAAGTCCAATTAATTAAGCAAGTGAGTTCAATTCTCTAAAATAGCACCCCTCCAAAGTTCAAGGATCCGGGTGCTCCAACAATCTTATGTGTTATTGGTGACCATGAATTTGAAAGAGCCCTCCTTGACTTGGGAGCAAGTGTTAACTTACTTCTTTACTTGGTTTATGAGAAATTAGAGTTAGGAGAGCTTAAGCCGACCACAGTTGTGTTGCAACTTACCGACCATTCGGTGAGGCAACCACGTGGGATAATTGAGGATGTTCTCATCAAAGTGGACAAATTTTACTTTCCGGTGGACTTTATCATCTTTGATACCGAACCTGTCCAAGATCTTACAAAGCATATTACAATCATTCTAGGTCACCCATTCTTGTTTACGGCTAATACTTGCGTTAATTGTCATACCGGGGTTATAGACATCTCCTTTGGGAATATGACTGTTAGACTGAATATCTTCAATGTATCCCACCACACCTCCAATGACGAAGGTGACTACTTTTGTTTGGATGTTATGGATGAGCTTGTGGAAGAGATGCTTCCCCAAATCTTGTTGAAAGATTTGCTTGAGGCGTGTTTGAGTCAATTCAATTTTAAGGACTCTGACATTGAGCAATCCATTAAGGATGTAAATCTAATGCTTGATGCCAATGTCATTAATGACTTTCCCACGTGGAAGACACCAATTGAGCCTCTCCCTGCTCTTTCAAGTACTCCTCCAACTCCATCTCTTGTGTCTCCCCCACAACTTGAACTTAAGACTTTACCATCTAATCTCAAATATGTTTTTCTTGGCCTAAGTGACACTCTACCGGTCATCATAGCTTCAAATCTAACTCATGACCAAGACTGCTCACTCATAATGGTATTAAAAGAACATAAGGAGCTATAAGATGAACCATTGCTAACTTAAAATGCATTGACTCTTCCATTTGTATGCACCGCATATATTTGGAAAAGGATGCAAAGACCTCATGTGAGGCGCAACGTAGGTTAAACCCGAACATGAAAGATGTAGTGATGAAAGAAATTATCATGCTATTAGATGCTGGTATTATATACCCATCTCAGATAGTAAATGGGTAAGCCCCACTCAAGTGGTACTAAAGAAATCTAGTATCACCGTGCTTCCCAATGAGCAAGGAGAATTAGTTCCTCAGCGCACCACCATAGGGTGGTGAGTGTGTATTGACTATAGGAAGCTCAACTCCTCAACTAGGAAGGATCATTTTCCACTCCCATTCATTGATGAAATCCTAGAGTGGCTTGTTGGACAAAGTTTCTACTACTTTTTAGTTGGATATTCAGGATATAATCAAGTGGCAGTAGACCCGCAAGACCAAGAAAAAACCACCTTTACATGTCCATTCAGAACATTTGCTTATAGATGCATGCCCTTTATTATGCAATGCATCGATGAATTTTCAATGGTGTATGATGTCTATCTTCTCGGATATGGTGGAAAAATGCCTTGAAGTGTTCATGGATGACTTTTCAGTCTTTAGACCTTCTTTTGATTCGTGCCTTCAAAATCTTACACTTGTACTCAAGCGTTGTAAGGACACGAACCTCATTCTCAGCTGGGAAAAGAGCTATTTTATGATTTAAGAAGGAATTGTACTTGGGCATATTGTGTCCAAACGAGGTATCGAGGTTGATAGAGCCAAGGTAGAACTCATATTTAAACTTCCTCCACCTTCTTCAGTGAGGGGCATTCATTCATTCCTTGGCTATGCGGGTTTCTATCACCATTTCATCAAGGACTTTAGCTAGATATCTCAGCTCTTGTGCTGACTTCTTGAGAATGATACTTCTTTTTGCTTTGCTGAAGCGTGCCTTAAATCGTTTGAATTCCTCCACACACTTTTATCAACTGCTCCAATTTTACTCCCTCTAAATTGGGCTCTCCCATTTAAAGTCATGTGTGATATATCCGATTTTGCTAGGGTAACGTGTAGATAAGTTACCACATGTGATTTATTATGCAAGTAAATCCCTTTCTGAAACCCAATTGAATTATACAATTACGGAAAAAGAGTTGCTTGCAGTTGTCTACGCCTTGGACAAATTTAGATCATATATCTTAGGGTCCAAGGTTATTGTTTTCTCAAATTGTGCCGCTCTTCGGCATTTATTGGCAAAGAGGGACACTAAACCCCAGTTGATCAGATGGATAATCCTATTACAGGAGTTCAATTTTGAGATAGGGACAAAAAGGGTATGGAGAATGTGGTCGCCAACCATTTATCTAGGATCTTTATGGAGTGCCATAATGACCAAATTCCAGTTAGCGAGTCCTTCTTGGATGAGCAACTGTTTGAAGTCACTCATGAGAAACTTCCCTGGTATGTTGACATAGTCAATTTTCTAGCTTCCAGAAAGACTCCACCCTCTTGGTCCAAACAAGAAAAGGATCGTTTCTACTCCTAAGTGCGTTCGAATATTTTGGATGATCCCCATCTATTTAAGTATTGTCCCGACCAATTCATCCGCTGGTGTGTGCTAGAGAGTGAGAGTCTTAGTATTCTTACATTCTATCACATATTAGAATACGGAAGTCAGTTCAGTGCTCAGAAAACTACTTCTAAAATTCTTCAATGTGGTTTTTCCTGGCCCATCATGCATCAGGATGCATACTTATTCTGCTGCTCCTGTGAGCGA
Organism: Cornus controversa; assembly: GCA_026545225.1. NCBI lineage: Eukaryota > Viridiplantae > Streptophyta > Magnoliopsida > Cornales > Cornaceae > Cornus > Cornus controversa. Next base: position 23,536,227 of record CM048851.1, on the reverse strand, counting down.
TGTTAGCACCTCGGTGCTATGTCCCATAAAGACATGATGCCCTTGAACTCGATCTTAATCGTTGATATCTTCGATGTCTGGGGCATTGACTTTATGGGCCCTTTGCCAAAATCTGCTAGTTTTGAATTCATACTAGTAGCGGTAGATTACATATCTAAATGGGTTGAGGTTGTGGCTACTAGAACCAATGATCACATAGTTATGGTCAAGTTCATTTAAGCGAGCATTTTTAGTCGTTTTGGTACGCCTCAGGTTATCATCGGTGATGAGGGTAAAAATTTTTGCAATCGGTTCCTTCGAACCTTGCTGCTCAAATACTCTATCACTAAAAAGGTTGCTACACCTTACCACCCACAAACAAGTGGTCAAGTAGAAGTATCTAATAGAGAAATTAAGCACATTATTGAAAAAAATAGTGCACCCTGATCGCAAGGATTGGTCCCAACGTCTCAATGACACATTGTGGGTGTATAGTACTGCTTATAAAACTTTGATTGGTATGTCACCGTACCGTCTTGTGTATGGTAAGGCATGCCACTTACCAGTTGAACTAGAGTACAAAGCCTTTTGGGGTATTAAGAAGTTCAATTTCAATATGAAGTTTGCTGGCGCAACCCGAAAGCTTCAATTGAGTGAATTAGAAGAGATATAGAATGACACGTTGATTCGTGTGTGAGTGTGACTCAAAAAATATACCAATTAAAAATTTCCACACTTCGCAATAGAACGAATTCCTTGCAAAATAGGGCTATCGAAAGGAATGGGTATCGTACCTCAGGAATTATGTTCTGACGAGTTAGAATACGGAACTAATTCTAATTAAATTTATAAGAAAAGAATTCTGATTTTTAAACTAATTAAAAAGATAAAATAAAATAAATCAAAGTAAACAAGATAGTGAAGATAATAGGAGAGAAATCTAGGGTGTTTGACTTCACCACTAACTCCACAATCAATGGTCAATTGAATCAACTATAGGGGAATTACATCATGCATAAGTGGTGTCGGTGGCTACAAGCTCACCTTCATCCGTCAAGAAGATAACATATGATTAAGGCTAAGCCATGGACTATCTTCAATTGGCATGGGCCATCTGCTAACTACTCTAATCTAGGGTGCAGTATGGTTCATCTTCTCTAGGCATAATCCATCAAAGCTCATAACAATATATTCAGTGATTACCATTGTGTAATAATCTCTCTCATGATCACAGAAAACAAAAGAGATTGAGTTCAATAACAACAACTAAATATCTAAGACAAGATAAGAAATCATTGAGATTGAATTTACAAGACTTTTATTGCTCAATTCCTTAATAAGAATCCTCACAATTACACAATCTATGCATGTATATAAAGGTCCCCAATAATTAAAACACTCAAACCATTGATGCTTTGTTAGGGCTACATCAAAACCCTAGTGGATGAACTAGCCGCTCATGGTAGAAGAAGAAGCTTCAACTGTTGAGGAAGAAGACATCATTTTTCTGAATTACGCGTATGACTTCGTTCTCCATTGGCTCTACGAATATGTTTCTGTTCTCTTCAGCCCTCTCAGACTCTCCAATCTCTGTGTGTAAGCTCTCTGTAAGCTCTCTCAATTCAGCCTCCAAGTCCTCACTTTATTCCCCAAGAGAATACACCAAAGTCCTAATCCAATTAGGAATAAATTAGGGTTTCCCGCAGCACTAATCAGGTGGGTTTTCCCTGCTGACTTCGGCCCGACTTTTGACCCACTAGAAGTCCGTTTTACGGAATTTTCGTGAAATACAAAAGTGTGCAGAATCAAATTTCGTTCAACCCTACGAGAAAATAATGTCGATTTGAGGCTCGGAAATAAGACATCTGGTCCGTTTTCCAAAACGGGATTAAGACTGCATTATGCGCAGATTTGGGCTTCAGGCCCGAAACCTTCTCAAGCAGCTGTAATTCTCTTGGATCTCTTTCTTGGGCTGATTTGAGTTGAAATAAATGGTTGAGTGAATCTCCTTGATGTAGGCTTCATCTCACTATCTTGGATGTCTTCTTTAAAAACCCAAAAGCACGGTTTTAACTGAAATAATCATTAAGGCCCTGAAAATACAGAAAACACTAAAACAAAGTAAAATCACAAAAAAATCTATCACTAAGAGAATAAAATACATAAGTTAAGAGGCTAGAATGCGTAACATTCAACGCCTATCACACCCCCAAACTTACATATTGCTAGTCCCTTAGCAATAGAATAAAACAAAACTAAAACAAAGAAACTACTAAACACTAACTAAACTACCTAACTCCACTTTCGTGGGAGAAACGATTGCATTTAGCATATGCAACAAGCCTTTAAACCCCTAGGTTCCCCCTAGTGGATGAGTATAGTCTCGTGAGGGTTTCCAGAAATGTTACCCACAAACATTCAAAATTCTGTTTCAACATTAATTCAAGAAGAAGATTACAATACATAGTTACAAACTTGCATTCAAGAATAGTTTCAAACTTTCAAATTCCACACTTCAAAGCAATGGTCCCCATACATAATTCACATCAACATATCTCAAAATAATCAACTCTAGCTCCCTCGTGTAAAGTGAACTAGCAGTCATCTCATGTGGCATAACCAAGCTCTGAATATATTAAGGCACATACCCCTTCTACTCACTAGCTCCCCTTATTGAAATCATACTTCCAAACATGAATACATGACTTTTCATTTTTTTTTCATCATTCCTTTTTTTTTATTGCTTTATTGGTTGTTCAATGTCTTGATCTATTAAGCTTTCTGAAAGATTCATGTAGCAAGCTTTCAGTCAGTGACTCCCAAACCAGATGGCTTTAGGGCACTAGGCTTTAAGATACCCCGAAGACCTAATTACTCGAATCAGTCAGGCTACAAATCAAGACAACCAATGCTCATCTTTTCTCACCCTTTCACTTTTGACGCGAACACTCCGTGCTTCCTGAGGCATAGAGGCCCGGTTACTCATGAAAAGGATCAAATTGATTGCTTATTCATCATTTTTTTCTTTCTCTTTTTTTTCTCTTTTTTCATTGAAGTCAAGTATAACACATCATCGGTACTCATTCTCAAGAGATACTAATTAATATCAAGCATATGTAACTCAATAACTCAAAACCAAAGTTTATACCCCATAAGATTATGCTAGTGTGTTTGTGCATGTAAGGAAACTAAAATTAATCACTTCAAAACATGTTATTGCAAACCATGATTCAAACCACTTAATTTAAATCACAGTTTCCAAAGATTTAAAACCTACTCAAAAATTGCAAGTTAAGCACCTACATAAGGTATTAATCTCTTGAATGATGTCAAAACATTCTATCTAAAAATAAAACAAAATAAAATAAAGAAACAAACTAAGAAAATAAAATAAAATAAAATCCTAATACAAAAAGAATTTCACACAAATTTTCCCCCATATTGCAATAAAGCACACAAATAGGCATCGCCTCACCCCCAAACTTAAACTGTACATTGTCCTCAATGTGCTATCAATCAAAGCAAAGAGAAGAGTAAGAACGATATTACCGGGATCATGGAGTAGTGGAAAGAAAATAGAGTACATCACGAGTACGAAGGCAATGCAAGCACACCCCCAAACTTGGATGTTAAAACCTGTCAAAACAAACCACTATACCCCAAAGATCAAGTGAAAATAGAATGGGTGAAAATAAATATGAAAGAGAAAAATCCGAAAATAAAATATTTTTTTCATTTTTCCATTTTTTTTTATAATAATAAAAATCTAACTACAAAAAGAAAAATAAAGAGAAAAATAAAAGCTAAAAATAAAATAAAATACAAAAGATGGTTACCTTCCTGTCAAGGATGTGGTGGTGACTGAGCATCTGGATCCAAGTTTGCTTGGCGCATTAGTGCACGCATCATCCTCCTCATCTCTAGTTGCTCTTGGCGAGTGTCACGAAAGTGATCCGCCATCTCTGCTCTCATTGCACCAAACTGTGTGGAGACCTCTGTCTGTAAGGTGCCAAACGGGGCTGCCAACCCAGCAATCTGCCCTTCTAAATATTGATAATCATGGCCACCAGCCTGTGCATGCACTTCCTCTTCCTCTGCCTCCATCTCTTCTGGACCGTCCACCGGTGGTGGTATATCTACATGCTCTCCTCCCTGGGCCAACCGAGATACCTCACCAGGCGCCGCTATGACTCTCTGGTGCATATGAGATCGACTCAGGTTCCAGTCATGCGTGCCATAATGAAGATCACGTGGAAAGGCAAGCTCGTCCTCATGGACTGCATACCCCTGTGCTACAAGCAACTGGTGAATAATAGTAGGGAATGGAAACTCCCAGTCACTTGCACTATCTGGTGCCTTGGCCACAACTTTGGAATAGAATTTCTCCATCTGGCCCCAGACAATCTGTGGGAATGATAGCCAATGCCCAAAATGTATAGCATATAAGGCTCTGAGGAACTCTTGACGTCTTTCGGTTTTATGTCCCATTGGACATACATTCTTGAGTAGCATAGCGTCAAGGAACCATAAATGATTTGGCATTGAAGACTTTGAAGCTGCATTCCTTTTCGGCCCAGAAAATTGGTTGGCACACAATCGTGCAACCACATTGCCCACCGACAACTCGTCGGGTAAAGGAGTATAGATATGAGATAAATCAGCTGGGCATTCATGAGGACAACCCATGGCAATGGCAATGGATGACATGTCCACTCGAACTATTGTTCCATCTACGGAAGAAGTAAGCACATCCCGCTCATCAGGTTTCGGCATTAAGTTCTGATAAAATACCTTGACAAGCCTCGGGTAAATGGTAGATGAGAGTGGAACAAAAATGGATGCCGACCGACGACGACGGATGTCGAAAATCCCCCACCGTGTCTCGGGAAACATACCATAAAGTTTGGCTATGTCAAACGTTGTTTCATAATTCAACGCCCTTGGATGCCATCTCTCTTGAATACCGTCTCGGCGAGATCGTGAAGAACCTGTGGTCGGATCATGCCTCGCTCGGCGAGGATTACGGGAACTTGACGCACCTTGGTGACTTGCTCTCTTTGGTGCCATAGAAGTAGAAAAAGTGTGGTTGAGGAATTAAATCGAACACTTGGTGTGCACAATTCTTTTGTAACCTTCAACCTCCTTTTTTTCGGCAATTTTTCCACCCAAATCGAACAAGTAAATGCACCAAATTGATCCCCCAAACTTGGTCTTCAAAAGCCCTCAAAAAGATTTGAACAATTTCTTCAAAGAAAAACTTCACTTACTTTGATGTTAAACTTGAAAAAGTGTGAGCTTCTTTTGAGAACTAGTGATTTTTGATCCAATTTGATGTTGAAGTTGATGTTGATCAATGTTGAATTCTTGTATAATAATCACTAATTGAAGAAATTAGTTTTCCGGATAATGTAGGACTTGAATTGGAGTTCAAAGAGGTTTAGGATGCAAGTGGTAGCAACAAAGGATGAGAGGTAGCCTTTATAGGCCTTAAAAATTCGGGCAGCCCTTCAATGGGCCTGGGCGATCGATCCCCCCAAGGATGGGCGATTGATCGCCCACCTGCTGGTGGGTGATCTCTTGAAAAACAATGGGGCGATCGATCCCCCTCAAATGGGGCGATCGATCCCCCTCCTGGATGCTTGTTGGACCCTCCATCGCCCAAGGTCGACCGAACCTTGATAATTTTGAGTCTCCATCGCCCAAGGTCGACCGATAGCACGATTTTTCACCCGTCTTGAGTCCAAATACCTCGGTACACCTCTTGGCATCCTCCGGAAGCAACTTATACATCAAAAACTCAAAGAAAAAACATTAAAACGCAACTAGAATTGAAGAAAAACCTAAGAAAACTAAAACTAAAAATTAAAATTAAAGAAAACTAAGGGAAATAAAGTATAGAAATACATACAAAACCTACAATTTAACGTCCGTAGGAGACGATTGACTCTCCGAAGGGATTAAGTCGGATAGACGGGATCCGTCAAGTCGACGGACTCCACGTCTCTTCTTGGCACACATCCTTCCACACAATGCTTCAACCTTTGGCCATTAACCTTCATCAAAGTAGTTTCAAACAATTGCTCATCCGGGAATGAGTCTCGAATAGGTAATGCACCGAATACCGGCTCAGACTCGATTCGAGATAAATGATCCGCTACCACATTCTCCGTCCCCTTTTTGTCTTTTATTTCCAAATCAAATTCTTGCAGCAATAAAATCCACCGAATAAGACGCGGTTTGGTTTCTTTCTTTTCCAATAAGTGTCTCAATGCTGCATGATCAGAGTAGACAACCACCTTGGACCCCAATAAATAAGAACGAAATTTGTCCAAGGCAAACACTACAGCTAGAAGCTCTTTCTCTGTGGTTGTATAATTGAGTTGGGCATCAGAGAGAGTCTTACTAGCATAGTAGATGACATGTGGTCGTTTCTCTTCTCTCTGTCCCAACACGGCTCCCACTGCATAATCAGAGGCATCACACATGATTTCAAAAGGTATAGCCCATTTTGGAGACTGCATAATTGGTGCAGAGGATAACAGAGACCGAAGCTTTTCAAAAGCTTTCACACAATCTTCATCAAAGATAAAGGGAACATCTTTAGATAACAAATGGCATAATGGTCGAGCCACTTTACTGAAATCCTTGATGAATCTTCTATAGAACCCGGCATGGCCTAAGAAAGATCAAACTTGCCTTACCAAAGTTAGATGAGGCAGAGTTGCAATTAGATCGATCTTTGCTTTATCAACTTCAATGCCCCTTTCTGAAACAATATGGCCCAATACAATACCTTCTTTCACCATAAAGTGGCTCTTCTCCCAACTAAGTACCAGATTCCGTTCTCGGCACCTTTGAAGCACAAGTGATAAATTGCTCAAACAATGTTCAAAAGATGATCCAAAAACAGAGAAGTCATCCATAAACACCTCCAAGAATTTTTCCACCATGTCAGAAAAGATGGCCATCATACACCTTTGGAATGTAGCCGAAGCATTACATAATCCAAAAGGCATACGACGATACGCAAAAGTACCAAAGGGACAAGTGAAAGTGGTCTTCTCTTGATCTTCTGGATCCATAGCTACTTGGTTATAACCAGAGTAGCCATCCAGAAAGCAATAATAGCTCTGACCAGCTAACCTTTCAAGTATTTGATCAATGAATGGAAGAGGGAAGTGATCCTTCCTTGTCATAGAATTGAGCTTTTTGTAATCAATGCAAACACGCCAACCTGTGGCAGTACGTTGTGGAACAAGCTCTCCCATGGAGTTAGGGACAATGGTAAGACCAGATTTCTTTGGAACCACTTGTGTCGGACTCACCCATGTGCTGTCAGAAATTGGATAAATGATTCCTGCATCAAGTAACTTGACAACTTCTTTCTTTACCACCTCCTTCATGTTGGGGTTCAATCGCCTCTGTGCCTCTCTAGTTGGCTTACATCCTTCTTCCAAATGGATTTTGTGCATGCAAACTGAGGGATCAATGCCCTTAAGATCAGCAACACTCCATCCAATTGCTTCACGATGTTGGTATAAAACCTCTACTAAGCTCTTCTCTTGAATTTCTGTTAGATCAGAGGCAATTGTAACAGGAAGAGTTTTCTGTGCCCCCAAGAATACATACTTCAATTTGTCAGGCAAAGGCTTCAACTCTAATTCTGGAGGGGACTCTAATGAAGGCACTAAGGGAGTGCTAGAGAGAAAAGGTAGTGGCTCAATTGGAATTCTCCATGGTGGAGTATTCTGCATAGCATCCACTTCCAGCATAGCATGCACTTCTTCACACAACCCTTCATCATTAATGTTCTCAAAGTCATAAACAGAATTACATACCTCCAGGGAGTTTCGAGATATAGAGGATGAAACAAATTCCTCCACACATTCATCAATATCATCCATGCAGAACACATCACTCTGATCTGGGGGGTGTTGGATAGCATTGAACACATTGAGCTTGACATTCATGTTGCCAAAGGAAATATCCATGATCCCTGACCTACAATTTATGCAAGCATCAGCAGTAGCTAAGAAAGGTCGACCAAGGATCACAGGAATGTGCCTCTTCAGATTGTGAACCGGCTCAGTGTCAAGTACAATGAAATCAACAGGAAAGTAGAACTTGTCCACTTTAATGAGCACATCTTCTATGATTCCTCGGGGTTGCTTTGTTGATCTGTCTGCAAATTGTAATACCACCGAGGTAGGCTTCAATTCTCCCAAGCCCAATTGTAAGTAAACTGAATAAGGTAGCAAATTCACACTTGCACCCAAATCAAGGAGAGCTTTATCCACATGGTGCTCCCCAATAATACATGAGATAGTTGGAGCACCAGGATCTTTGTACTTGGGAGGAGTACACTACTGAATTATTGAACTTACTTGTTGTGGCAGCATTACTTTCTTTGGCACATGGCTTTTAGAACGTCTTTTCTGAGTGCACAAGTCCTTCAAAAATTTTGCATAAGGAGGAATTTGCTTGATGGCATCAAGGAGTGGCAAATTAATCTTCACTTGGTGAAATACCTCCATCATGTCATGCAGCTTGTCCCCTTGCTTCCCCAATTTAGATGCTTCAAGAAAACGTTGTGGGAAAGGAGCCTTGGGCTCATAAGGAATTTCAGCACTTGGACTTGTGGTCACTTTTTCTCCTTCTTTCTTTTCACCCACCTTATTGTCAATTATTTTCCCACTTCTCAAAGTGGTAATGGCTTGAACTTGCTCATGGTGTGGGTTGCTTATGGAAGCTTGCATCCCTCTTGGATTAGCAATTGGTTGACTAGGGAGCTTCCCTTCTTCTCTTCTACTCAATGAAGTAGCAAGCTGTCCAAACTGAGATTCTAGTTTGGCAATGGATTGAGAATGCGAGTGCACTAGCTGAACTGTAGATTGTACTGTTGCTGCAGTAGCTTGCACTGTCTCTATGAGAGAATCAAGCTTGTCAAATTTAGACAAGGTAAGAGTCAGCTTATCTTCAATAGCAGAAATTCTTTGGGCTATAGGACTTTGTGTTTGATATTGCTGTTGAGGCACAAAAGTCCTAGGTTGATATGATGGTTGCATTGCTGCCCCTTGGTTACTGTAAGAAAAACCAGGATGATTCCTCCATGTGGGATTGTAAGTATTACCTCGTGGAGGGTTCATTGGTCCAGTGAAAGCAGCTTGAACTTGCTCATGTTGAATATCAGAAAATTGCCCTATTGAAGGACAATTGCTCACGTTATGCATAAGACTAGAGCAAAATTCACAAGGGCCTAGCAATGTAGAATTTGAAGCAGAAGGAGTTTGATTGGCAGCCATAATTGCTGCTACCTTCTGTGCAATTAAATCAATATCAGTTGGCATAGCTTCTGAAGCACCAACCTCAAAAATCCCATCAGTCTTCCTGGTAGTGGCAGGTCTGCTAGAACGAGTAGAGGACACATGTTGTAGATTTTCAAATAAGGTCCATGCCTCTTCTTCACTCTTCAACATAAAAGTACCTCCACATGACGTATCAACCATCTGTCTGTTGGCTTCTGTGAGCCCTTCATGAAAACTCTGCACTAGTTGGCACTTAGGAACTTGATGATGGGGACACTTCCTAAGAAGGTCCTTGAATCTTTCCCATGTCTCATAAAATTGTTCCCCCACATGTTGGGAGAAACCAGTGATAGCACGTCTGAACTGATTGGTCTTCCCTATCGGAAAATCCTTCTTGAGAAACTCATGTTGCATCTGAGTCCAAGTCGTGATAGAACCAGCCGGTAGAGAGTTGAACCAATACTTTGCTTTGTCTTTTAGAGAGAATGGAAAAAGTCTCATTCTGAAAGCATCTTCAGAGAAGTTGTGAATTTTTGTAGTTGAGCACACTTCAATGAAGTCATCCAGATGCTTGTAAGGGTCTTCTTGAGTCAGCCCAAAATAAGATGGTAGCATCTGAATAATGCTGGACTTGATCTCATAATTCTGTGCTGTGACATTGGGCAGTTGAAAACCTGCTGGCGAGGTATATGTCTCAGGAACATAGTAGTCCCTCAGCAGTCTAGCTCTTTCTCCATCAGCATTAGGAACAAGATTGTTATTCCTCTCTTCTGCCATGTCTTCAATTAATTCTTCCTCTTGCACAATTGTATCAACAGGGATGTTCCTCTGTTGTCTAAGAGTACGTTCAAGCTCAGGATCGAGAGGTATCAAAGGATCAGCCACAGAACGACGACCTTGCATATATTTACCGAAAGCACCTGAAAAGAAACAAAAACAAAATTAAAAATAAAATATAAAAATTTCCTAAACTAAAAATCCAATCAAAACTAATTCTATAAAATCCAATCAATCAAATAGATAATCCCCGGCAACGGCGCCAAAAATTGATTCGTGTGTGAGTGTGACTCAAAAAATATACCAATTAAAAATTTCCACACTTCGCAATAGAACGAATTCCTTGCAAAATAGGGCTATCGAAAGGAATGGGTATCGTACCTCAGGAATTATGTTCTGACGAGTTAGAATACGGAACTAATTCTAATTAAATTTATAAGAAAAGAATTCTGATTTTTAAACTAATTAAAAAGATAAAATAAAATAAATCAAAGTAAACAAGATAGTGAAGATAATAGGAGAGAAATCTAGGGTGTTTGACTTCACCACTAACTCCACAATCAATGGTCAATTGAATCAACTATAGGGGAATTACATCATGCATAAGTGGTGTCGGTGGCTACAAGCTCACCTTCATCCGTCAAGAAGATAACATATGATTAAGGCTAAGCCATGGACTATCTTCAATTGGCATGGGCCATCTGCTAACTACTCTAATCTAGGGTGCAGTATGGTTCATCTTCTCTAGGCATAATCCATCAAAGCTCATAACAATATATTCAGTGATTACCATTGTGTAATAATCTCTCTCATGATCACAGAAAACAAAAGAGATTGAGTTCAATAACAACAACTAAATATCTAAGACAAGATAAGAAATCATTGAGATTGAATTTACAAGACTTTTATTGCTCAATTCCTTAATAAGAATCCTCACAATTACACAATCTATGCATGTATATAAAGGTCCCCAATAATTAAAACACTCAAACCATTGATGCTTTGTTAGGGCTACATCAAAACCCTAGTGGATGAACTAGCCGCTCATGGTAGAAGAAGAAGCTTCAACTGTTGAGGAAGAAGACATCATTTTTCTGAATTACGCGTATGACTTCGTTCTCCATTGGCTCTGCGAATATGTTTTTGTTCTCTTCAGCCCTCTCAGACTCTCCAATCTCTGTGTGTAAGCTCTCTGTAAGCTCTCTCAATTCAGCCTCCAAGTCCTCACTTTATTCCCCAAGAGAATACACCAAAGTCCTAATCCAATTAGGAATAAATTAGGGTTTCCCGCAGCACTAATCAGGTGGGTTTTTTCTGCTGACTTCGGCCCGACTTTTGACCCACTAGAAGTTCGTTTTACGGAATTTTCGTGAAATACAAAAGTGTGCAGAATCAAATTTCGTTCAACCCTACGAGAAAATAATGTCGATTTGAGGCTCGAAAATAAGACTTCTGGTCCATTTTCCAAAACGGGATTAAGACTGCATTATGCGCAGATTTGGGCTTCAGGGCCGAAACCTTCTTAAGCAGCTGTAATTCTCTTGGACCTCTTTCTTGGGCTGATTTGAGTTGAAATAAATGGTTGAGTGAATCTCCTTGATGTAGGCTTCATCTCACCATCTTGGATGTCTTCTTTAAAAACCCAAAAGCACGGTTTTAACTGAAATAATCATTAAGGCCCTGAAATACAGAAAACACTAAAACAAAGTAAAATCACAAAATAATTTATCACTAAGAGAATAAAATACATAAGTTAAGAGGCTAGAATGCGTAACATTCAACGCCTATCACACGTACGTAAGTGCAAAAATCTATGAGGCAAAGACCAAGGCTTTCCATGACAGTCATATTCATTCCAAATCCCTCTCTCCGGGCCAAAAAGTTTGGGTTTACAATTCTAGGTTTTGCTTATTCCCTGGGAAGCTCTGCTCCTGATAGGACGACCCTTTTATTATTCACTCTATTGCTCCCCATGGTGTAATGGAGCTAAAGGATCCCAAGGACGGAATGCTTTTTAAGGTTAACGGGCAATGAGTGAAACCATGCATTGATAGCCAAATAAAATTGGAGTATGTGGATTTCGTTGAATTGACAGATCCCATATATTTGGACACATGAACTTGTGCCCACGTCTCGCCCTAGATGTTAAACTTGGCAACAACTTCCACTGTTCTATCATGTTCCGTGTGACCTTTCAAATTCAAAAAGGAATGTATCTAAATATTTTTGAAGTATTTGAGTGTGAGAGGTTTAAATTGAGGGAGAAAACTTAATTTTTTCATACTTGGGATAATTTTGCAAACCTTCAGTCGAAAAGAGCTTCGATGCATCAAAGTCCTTACTTCAATGCATCGCTGCATTGACATTAGCATCGATGCATCGATATTTAAAAATGTCCATTTTTCCTACCAAATCCAGCGGCTTTTGTACCTTGTGTGAATAGATGGTTAATGCATCAACAACTTCAATACATCGAAACCTTTAGTTCGATGCATTGACAGCGATGATGCATCGAAGTAGCCACTTTGATGTATCACACCGAAGCACGTGACTGCATATGTAGTCACTTAATATTCAAACTCCCTTTTCTCTCCCTCTCATTCCTCCCTCTCTCTCGTGACTCCCTCTTTTCTCTCTCTCATCCAAAGCTCCCAAGAACACCCCCACCACCACCAAGGTTCAAACCCCACCGTTTAGGTCTTCATCCTAGTGTCCGTGAAGGGATTCCACGTGTGGATAGCCATGTATAATCCAGTTTGTCTTCTACGAGGTAAAAACCCTATTTGGAATTTTTGTATTATTCTTCTTATTTTGCAAAATTATTGGTGGTATATTATATTGATTGGCATTATTGGATGAAGTGTGGGGGTAGTTGCCACCATTTTGATTTTGTTAAGGATTGGGAGTACATTGGAGGCATTTTGTTAAGTTTTGGAAAGATTGGACATTTTTACTAGGGGCTGTCGAGCACCTTTCATACTAAATCCTTGAGAACAAGCTTGAAATCCATTCTTTTATAGAGATGGTTCGAAACAAGGCCCCTACGGGAGTTATTCGTGACGTCCCAAGTTGATAATGGAGGAACCGGGAGATTATTCGTGAAAGTTCGATAGTGGCGTCAGATTTCGAGGATGATCGATATGCTAGCTACTATTTAGAGGCTTTACGAAGCTATGGCCTTATGTCCTTGCTCTCACCGGTAGTGGATGAATCCTACCCAAGGCTTGTACGAGTTTTTTATATGAACCTCCAATATGACTATGCAGAGTTGGGGGTTTTGAGAACTACTGTGGATGGCACACCTCTTGCCATCACCGTCGCTACTATTACAGAGATTACGGGGCTTCCGTATGTTTAGAGCTGGGGGTTTTGAGAATGACTGTGGATAGCACACCTCTTGCCATCACCGTCGCTACTATTACAGAGATTACGGGGCTTCCGCATGTTTAGCCTGAGTTTATTGAGCTAGGTGAGGACTATTTTTTATTCCTGACGTTTCCCCAGGACCTCACACTCTCCCACATGGTGCAAGAACTATGTCAGGGACATTTCACTAATTTTAATAATAACGCCACAAGAAAGTCCTTGATACCCCGACACTAGTGGTTTTTGGACACTATACTTCATAAGAATGCTTACCCTTTTGGGCATACTACCGAGCGTTAGGGTGAGTTCTTACAGGTCCTCTATGCTATGGAAATAGGGTGTTAGTTTTTTGTTCTAGCTATTTTGTGGGGTTAGATTCACAAGGTCTGGGACCAGATTATTCGGAAGCAAAACAAGAAGTCTCCCTTGATGAAGCTTCCATTCCCCTACCTCATTATCGCCTTTTTAACTAGGGCCACTTTTGAGTTTGAAAATTTTGAGATTGCCATGGGACCGCTAACACGTTTTGCCCTCTAAAATTAGAAAAATATGGTGGCCCATATGACAGCTTTGCCCCGCGTAGCTCCCAAGGTGGAGGCTGGCGATAGTGAGGAGGAGGAGGCTAGAATAGATGAGATGGAGATGGACGTTCCTGATGCTCCAGAGGAGGGTGATGATTTTGAGGAAGAGGAGCGTGAGCTTGATGTGCCAGGCATGAGTACCAAGGACTACGAGTACCTCGTGGATGGTATTTCCTGTCTGAGTGCCGACGTAGTGCGTCTTCAGACATATTTTGATATGCAGTGTCAGACTGCTTTAGAGGAGCGCCGTGTGGTAACTGAGCATAGGTGACAGACTGAGGATCGCCTAGATACCTTTACTGTAAGCGTCCATGCCATTCTGGAAGGGCAGGACTGCCTTGTACGACTTCTCAACCGATCTCGTTCTCGGGACTTTTATGCTTCTATTTCTGCACCACCGCCATCGCCCCCTCAGCCCTAGTTATATTATATTTTGTATTTTTATTTCATTCCTAGTATTTTGTTTTTATATACTTACAGTCATAGAACTGTCTAGTACCATGTTGGCACTTTGTTTTGTTATTTTGTGAAGCAATTCTTTTGTATTCCATAAATTCCCGTATTTGTATCACACATGTTTGAATTAATGGAATATTATCAGTTTTTCATTATCTTGATGTTATTATTGTTAGTTGTTTAATTGTCTTTTCCAGTTCGTGTATGTGATCGGCGTTGAATGTTACGCATTCTAGTCTCTTAACTTATGTATTTTATTCTCTTAGTGATAGATTATTTTGTGATTTTACTTCGTTTTAGTGTTTTCTGTACTTTCAGGGCCTTAATGATTATTTCAGTTAAAACCATGATTTTGGGCTTTTAAAGAAGACATCCAAGATGGTTAAATGAAGCCTACATCAAAGGGAACCATTCAACCATTTATTTCAACTCAAATCAACCCAAGGAAGAGGTCCAAGAGAATTACAGCTGCTTAAGAAGGTTTCGGGCCTGAAGCCCAAATCTGCGCATAATACAGTCTTAATCCCGTTTTGGAAAATGGACCAAAAGTCTTATTTCTGAGCTTCAAATTGACATAATTTTTGTGTAAAGTTGAACGAAATTTGATTCTGCACACTTTTGTATTTCACGAAAATTCCGTAAATCGGACTTCTAGTGGGTCAAAAGTTGGGCCGAAGTCAGCAGGAAAAACCCACCTGATTAGTGCTGCGAGAAACCCTAATTTATTCCTAATTGGATTAGGACTTTGGTGTATTCTGATTCGTGTGTGAGTGTGACTCAAAAAGTATATGAATTAAAATTTTCCACACTTCGCAATAGAATGAATTCCTTGCAGAATAGGGCTATCGAAAGGGGTATCGTACCTCAGGGATTATGGTCTGATGAGTTGGAATACTGAATTAATTCTAATTAAATTTATAAGAAAAGAATTCTGATTTTTAAACTAATTAAAAAGATAAAATAAAATAGATCAAAGTAAACAGATAGTGAAGATAATATGATAGAAATCTAGGGTGTTTGACTTCACCACTAACTCCACAATCAATGGTCAATTGAATCAACTATAAGGGAATTACATCATGCATAAGTGGTGTCGGTGGCTACAAGCTCACCTTCATCTGTCAAGAAGATAACATATGATTAAGGCTAAGCCATGGACTATCTTCGATTGGCATGGGCCATCTGCCTAACTACTCTAATCTAGGGTGTAGTATGGTTCATCTTCTCTAGGCATAATCCATCAAAGCTCTTAACAATATATTCAGTGATTACCATTATGTAATAATCGCTCTCATAATCACAAAAAACAAGAGAGATTGAGTTCAATAACAACAACTAAATATCTAAGACAAGATAAGAAATCATTGAGATTGAATTTACAAGACTTTTATTGCTCAATTCTATAATAAGAATCCTCTGAATTACACAATCTATGCATGTATATAAAGGTCCCCAATAATTAAAACAATCAAACCATTGATGCTTTGTTAGGGCTACATCAAAACCCTAGTGGATGAATTAGCCGCTCATGGTAGAAGAAGATGCTTCAACTGTTGAGGAAGAAGACATCATCTTTCTGAATTACGCGTATGACTTCGTTTTTCAATGGCTCTGCAAATATGTTTCTGTTCTCTTCTCAGCCCTCTCAGACTCTCCAATCTCTCTCCTATCTCCCCCCAAATCAGCCTCTTATTCTTCACTTTATTCCCCAAGAGAATACACCAAAGTCCTAATCCAATTAGGAATAAATTAGGGTTTCCCGCAGCACTAATCAGGTGGGTTTTTCCTGCTGACTTCGGCCCAACTTTTAACCCACTAGAAGTCCGATTTATGGAATTTTTGTGAAATACAAAAGTGTGTAGAATCAAATTTCGTTCAACCCAGCGTGCAAATTATATCGATTTGAGGCTCAAAAATAAGAGTTCTGGTCTATTTTTTAAAATGGGATTAAGACTATATTATGCGCAGATTTGGGCTTCAGGCCCGAAACCTTCTTAAGCAGCTGTAATTCTCTTGGACCTCTTCCTTGGGCTGATTTGAGTTGAAATAAATGGTTGAGTGAATCTCCTTGATGTAGGCTTCATCTCACCATCTTGGATGTCTTCTTTAAAAACCCAAAAGCATGGTTTTAACTGAATTAATCATTAAAGCCCTGAAAATACAGAAAACACTAAAACAAAGTAAAATAACAAAATAATCTATCACTAAGAGAATAAAATATATAAGTTAAGAGGCTAGAATGCGTAACATTCAACGCCTATCATTCTCTTGGGGAATAAAGTGAAGAATAAGAGGCTGAGTTTGGGGAAGACGAATAGAGATTGGAGAGTCTGAGAGGGCTGAGAAGGGAACATAAACATATTTGCAGAGCCATTGGAGAATGAAGTCATACGTAGAAGTCATGAAGATGATGCCTTCTTCCTCAACAGTTGAAGCTTCTTCTTCTACCATGAGCGGCTAGTTCATCCACTAGGGTTTTGATATAGCCCTAACAAAGCATCAATGGTTTGATTGTTTTAATTATTGGGGACCTTTATATACATGCATAGATTGTGTAATTCAGAGGATTCTTATTATAGAATTGAGCAATAAAAGTCTTGTAAATTCAATCTCAATGATTTCTTATCTTGTCTTAGATATTTAGTTGTTGTTATTGAACTCAATCTCTCTTATTTTCTGTGATTATGAGAGCGATTATTACACAATGGTAATCACTGAATATATTGTTAAGAGCTTTGATGGATTATGCCTAGAGAAGATGAACCATACTGCACCCTAGATTAGAGTAGTTAGGCAGATGGCCCATGCCAATCGAAGATAGTCCATAGCTTAGCCTTAATCATATGTTATCTTCTTGACAGATGAAGGTGAGCTTGTAGCCACCGACACCACTTATGCATGATGCAATTCCCATATAGTTGGTTCAATTGACCATTGATTGTGGAGTTAGTGGTGAAGTCAAACACCCTAGATTTCTCTCATATTATCTTCACTATCTATTTTACTTTGATTTATTTTATTTTCCTTTTTAAATTAATTAGTTTAAAAATCAGATTTCTTCTCTTTATAAATTTAATTAGAATTAATTCTGTATTCCAACTCATCAGACCATAATCCCTGAGGTACGATACCCCTTTTGATAGCCCTATTCTGCAAGGAATTCGTTCTATTACGAAGTGTGGAAATTTTTAATTGATATACTTTTTGAGTCACACTCACACATGAATCAGTACGTTATGTTGGTATGTACTTGTACTTGTGCAGGTTTTGATGCCCCACTTGTCCCGTGTACCCACTGCCCGTACATGGTTGATGTTTTGACTTTTTGAGACCCATCAACCCAACGGTAACATTGTTCTAACTCTTTTTAGTTCAAACATTGGGGACAATGTTTGATTTAAGTTTGGGGGTACGGTACACTTGCATACACTACACTAGGTTACCTTTTTTTTAATTTTTGTACATATTGCATTTTCATTTCATGTTTGCCATGACGTCCGTGTATTTGAAGATGTGATACCCATAACGTCATCGATAAATGCAGTTTGTAATTAGGAGCATTAACATTCAAAAATACTCGCACTTTTGAAAATTACGTGTTAGGTTAGAACGGTTTACATTTTTGTTCAATCTTTGAATATTATACAGTCCTTCCCTTAAATTTGTCCTTAACGGTACAAATACGCACACATACATTTAAATTTTGGGGTATACGTCGTTTGGAAAATTTTAAAAATGTTTGTTTTTACTGATAAGCGTTGAATGTTTTACATTTTCGTGCCTTTACTTATGTACTTTGATCACATAGCTGTACATATTGTATAGTTTTTACGTATTTTTATGCTTTTGATGATTTTAGGTTCAAACTTAGAATGTGGTGTAATTTGACTCATTTATCAATTCAACAATGCATTCCTATTTTCTATCATACTCCATGAAAAGTCTACATTAAGGAATAGTATAATACCCCGCTCCAACACATGGTATGATATTGCCCGCATGGTTTTGCTCTTGGATTTTACCCCAAAAGGCCTCAGACCATTTGAAGAGAACATACTATATATAAGCACATCCCCTTTTCTACACCCAGGCGATGTGGGATTGAGCACCCTGTACCCTGTCAGTGTGGTAGCTCAGCCTAGTGTCTGTCTATGCATCTGCCCACTCACACCCGTCCACAAGGGTTACTACAAATAGTGAATGGCGTGTCAAGATCGGAGTCAAAAAGTTAGAAAGTTGAAGGTATGCAGAAGAAGGAAGATCGATGAATCGAAGTAGGCACTTCGATGCATCGCAACTTTGATGTATCGAAGTGCCTATTTCGATGCATCGTCTGAACCTACTGAAGATATTTTTTGATGCATCGAAATGCCTACTTCGATGCATCGCCTGAACCTACTGAAGATATTTTCTGCAGCTATTTTCTCCACTTGCTACTTGTCCAATTTTGCTTGGATAAAGCCTTGCACAGAATTTCTATGATATTTTGAGCCTTAGATCAGTTATATAGCTAGAGAATATGTAATAAAAACACATACACAATTCTTGTAAGAGAGAGCATATTTTATAATTCTAGAGAGAGAAAGTGAAGTTCTAGAGAGGGAAATCTTCAAAGAGGGCTTTGTAAGGCCTTGAAGATCATTTTGAGCATGGGATCATCTCTGTCTATGAAGTACTTCCAGCCTATCATGATCAACTAATATTTCTCTAGGGTTTTGACAAACCCTATCTTTGTAAATGTAATACTCCGCTCCAACACATGGTATAATATTGTCCGCTTTGGGCCTAAGCCCGCACAGTTTTGCTCTTGGGTTTTATCTTAAAAGGCCTCATACTATTCGAAGAGAACACACTACATATAAGCACATCCCCTTTTTCACACCCAGGCGATGTGGGATTGAGCACCCTGTACCCTATCAGTGTGGTAGCTCGGCCTAGTGTCTGTCTTCACACCCGCCCACAAAGGTTACTACAGTAAATATGTTCTAACTTCAATGAATTGAAGATTTTTATATATTTGTGTATATGTTTCTTGCCTTGAGCCTTATTTATATATAAGTTTACAATTTTTTCATGCTCATGTGTTGTGATTTATCTTCTTGTTTTAGAATGCTTAAATTCCTCACATGATCTTCAAACACTTGTAAGTTTCACAAAGACTACAAGTGATGGATTGAGATTAGTTTTCACTATAACATGCATAGCTAGATTTACATAGTCCATGCTTAGATATGGTGATTTCGCTTCAATTACATAAGTAGGTAGGTAGGTAAATCAAGCGACGATGATTTCACTAGAAGTAGGTAATTAGGTAATTTGGAAGATCACGCTTTTCGAAGATAAATTATAGTATATTAAGGTGTGTGTATTCTCTTGGCGACGTTGTTGTAGGTAGGACTTATCAACGCGGCATTAGTACACATTTACATAAATTCTCCTAATTTATTATAAGTGTGACATACTACGGATTTGCGGGGAAGTCTAACCCTAGTCCTTTATTCTTCTCTCAACCTTCGTATTTAAATTACTTTTATGCTTTCAAAGTAGAGTAAGAAAACAACCAAGACAACGAAAAGATAGAAATAAAATGCAAAGATAAGGAAGGGTTGATAATATTCCAATAATTCAAACATGTGTGAGTACAAATGCCAAAATTTATAGAATACAAAAGAATTGCTTTAAAAAGTAACAAAATAGAGTGCTAACAAGGTACTAGACAGTTCAATGACTGTAAGTACATAAACCATAACTAAAATAAATATAAAAAAAATGTGAACAAAAATAAAAACAAAAATAACTACAACTACTGCTGAGGCGACGGTAGTGGTGGTGGTGCAGAAGTAGAGACATCCATGCCAAGTGCCTGCTGAAGCAGTTGGTGAATCTACCGCTGGCCTGTAATAACTGCGTCCAAGTGTGTATCAGTTTGTCGGTGGTGCTGAAGGGCAAGGTTGTTGTCTTGCATCAGACTAACCATGCTTTCGCCGATAGTACCTAAGAAATCATTCGTCTACTGGCGATGCTCAGCAAACTCCACCTGCAACTACTGGAGGCTGCCTGTGAGACACTCTAAACTTGTTGCTAGATAATTGTAAGTAGCGTTGCTCATGGAAGAAATGTTCGCGTTAGCCTCAGCCATGTCAGTGTCAGTGTCCTCCCCCTCAGGGGCATAAATATCAAGATCACCTTCTTCAACCTCCGGAGTGAAATTGGGAACATGCAGCATGTGGGTAAGCATCTTAATCCATCACTAAAAGGTAAAGTGAGAGGGTGCCTCACTCGTAATCTCATCAGGGAGAAATTGGAAGCGCGTCCGATGAAGTAGAGCCGTGACAAGAAATGGCAGGCTAATAATGGCCATCCTTAAAGTGGGCTTATCAATAAGCTAGTCCCATACTCGGGACATTTGGCCCCATATAACAGTCAGGATGGAGAACCAAAAACTGGAGTGAAGGGCATACAAAGCCCTCAAAAAGTCACCCTAATGATCTAATTGATGGCCTAGAGGATATATATTCCATTAGAAAATTGTGTCAAAGAACCATAATTTTCGCGGGCATAAGGATTTAGTGGTGTAGGAGTTAGTGGGAGGATTCAAAAAATGACCCCAACACATATGTCAGATCATGGATAAAATAGACAAGTGGGAAGGAATGTGGGGAAACTGGCAGATTTTCTCTCCTAAGTGAAGGTCTTTGGGTTCCTCATGCGGACACCCGATGCAGTCAGCAATGTCTTGGATGGTGATGGTAATAGTGACGCCATCAACAGTTGTGCGCAGTGTATCTGGGGTTTCAAGTTAGTCGGATATGTTCATGTAGAATGCACGAACTAGTCGCGGGTAAAAAATCTCAGTGGCAAGCACCAAGAGCCCCAATAAATGGCGCTTAGTGAGGGTAGAAAGGGAGTATGCTGCATATGGATCCTCCATAAACTCATCAATGTCCACCATATGCTCAAGGTGGGAATATCAGGTCGCCCATTGACCCCAATGGATGTCACGAACCGGAATAGGAGGGGCCTGGTCACTAGCCATGGTATGAGTGGTTGTGAAAGGATCTAGTTGAAAGTGAACTTGGCCACAAAGAGTATACCAAAAACATCAGAAGGAGGTCCTAAGCTTTGTCATCTTATCTCTAAACAAAATCAACACCTTGGCACATGTACCCCATATATACAAATCACAACTCGTCAAAAAGGGTATCAGAGAGTGTTTCGTATTCTCATTCTAACTCATTAAAAAAAAAACACTCACAAATCCTAGGAAAATCTAAGTCCCATACTCCCAACTTCTATAAAATAAGCATGTATAAAGGGCAGGCAAAATCCATACCTTGTGATATGTGAATCGAGCCTGAATGGAGCTGTACGCAAGCCAAGTCCTCTTCTTGAAGGTAATGATTGATCATAAAAATGGTTGGAATTGTTTGGGAGGTTTGGATGAGTAAGAGAACCTAGAAAGTTACGAGGGAGAGAAAGAAATGAGAGGGAGAGAAGAGAGATTCGAATATTAAATGACTGCATGTGCAGTCACGTGCTTTGGTGCGATGCATTGAAGTGGCTACTTCAATGCATCGTCATTGTCTATGCATCAAAGTAGAGGTTTTGATGCATCGATCCTGTCAATGCATCGACCATCTATCGACACAAGGTGCGAAGGCTGTTAGAATTGGTAAAAAAATGAGACTCTTTAAAGATGGATGTATTGAAGCTAATGTCGATGCATTGAAGCTGCGATTCATCGAAGTGGGCACTTTGATGCATCGAAACTTCTTTGACTGAAAGCTTGCAAAATTGCCCCAGGTATGGAAAAATTTTAGTTTCACCCTCAATTCATACCTCTCACACTCATACACCTCAAAAATATTTAGATACATTCCTTTTGGATTTGAAGGGTCACAGAGCACATGATAGGACCGCAAAAATTATTGCCAAGTTTGTAGTCTACGGTGAGACGTGTACACAAGTTCAAGCACAATAGCTACCCCAAAGTATTCGCTCTCATTATTGGCAGTGTGGTGAGATGCGTCAAAGGTATTCAACTTTACAGTTATATTTCCGAAGGAGATGTTCATCACCCCGGTACGATAATTAATGCAAGCGTTAGCTGTAGCCAAGAATGGATGACCTAAAATGATTGGAATATGCTTTATAGGATCTTGGACAAGTTCGGTGTCAAGGACTATGAAGTCCACCAGAAAATAGAATCACTGAACGATCGGTAAGTTGCAACACAACCGTGGTTGGCTTAAGTTCTCCTATCTCTAATTTCCTATAAACTAAGTCAAGGTGGGCCCTCTCGAATTCATGGTCACGAATGACACAAGATATTGTTGGGGTACCCGGATCATTGAATTTTGGAGGGGTGTTATTTTGGAGAATTGAACTCACTTGCTTAGTTAATTGGACTTTCGTAGGAATGTGGTTCCTAGATTTACACTTTTGAGTGCATAAGTCCTTTAGAGATTTAGCATATGAGGGAATTCATTTTATAACATCTTGGAAAGGAAGATTGATTTTCACTAGTTTGAAGATCTCTATCATATCTTGTAATTTCTCTCATTGCTTCCCAAATTGAGAAAGTTCGCTTAATCTTTGAGGAAAGGGAATATTAGGTTCATATGAAGCTTCTTGAATTGGAATAGATGCGAGTTTAGATTCAATGATCTTCTCATTTCCTTTATCTTTTGGATTATTAGAGAACTCCTTTGGATTTAAAGGAAAATCTTTCTGATTAAAAGTGGCAAGTTTTGGATTTATAGGACGCGCACATTCTTTCTCCCTCATTTTGTCAACTGAATTTTCTAACACTCTACCACTCCTTAAAGTAGTAATTGATTGATCTTGTTCTTTGTTAAACTCAAAGGAATGAGAAACATTATCAATTACTTAAACTCTATTAGGGCTTGCCACCGTTTGGCTAGGCAACTTTTCACCCTCTCGACAATTCATTGAGTTAGCTAGCTGTTCTAATTGGGACTCTATCTTTACAATAGATTGTGAGTTGGTGTTGATCTTTTGGGTGTTACTTTCAATATTGCCTAATGCAGCCAAAATCTTTTCCTCAAAATTGGGGTTTCGAGAAGGTGGTTGATTGGCCTTGGTTCCCATATTGGAATTGGTTTTGATCTCTCCATTTGGGATTATAAAAGTTTTGATATGATCCTAGACCCGGCCTAGAATAAAGTGCATGTGCTTGCTCTTATGAGAATTCAGGGTATTACCCCGCATGAGGGCAATCCTTTATATAATTAGAAGGACTAGAGCAAAAATAACACATCATATGTGGGATGAAGGGTAAGATTAGGAATAGTAGGGGGGAAGAAGCAGAAGAAGACTCGGCTAACATAACTTAATCTAATTTATTTTCTAGGGCCTCTATCTTCTTATTGGTTGCTTGCTCTTACTCATTTCAAAAATACTTTCAGTTTGGGCGTTAAGAGGAGCAACCACCTTATTCTTCCTTTCATTGGAAGAATGATGAGATGAATTTTCGCTGAAGTTCTCAAAGAGTATCTACGCTTCATCGGGACTTTTTAGAAAGAATGTACCTCCACAACTAGCATCAACCATTTGTTTGTGGGGCTCTCCTAGACCATCATAAAATCTTTGCACCAATTGCCATTTGAGAATAGCATGTTGTGGGCAAGACCTTAAAAGATCCTTTATCCTTTCTCAAGTTTTATGAAAAACTTCTCCTTCCCTTTGAGAGAACCCAATGATGGCTCTACGCGTATCATTAGTCTTCCCTATGGGAAAGTATTTCTTTAAAAATTCTCGTTGCATTTCTGCCCAAGAGTTAATGGAATTTGGCTTTAAGGAGTTAAACCATTGCTTGACTTTATCCTTAAGTGAGAAGGGGAAAATGCGAAGTCTTAAGTTATCCTCAGCTAGTGCATTCAACTGTAAGGTCGAACACACTTCTAGAAATTCATTAATGTGCTTATAAGGATCTTGGTTCAGAAGCCCATGAAAATAACTAAGAAGATTAATTGTTGAGGATTTGATTTCAAAATTATTCCTCCCCGCATTCAAAAAATTAATACAAGAAGGAGATACATAGGTAGATAGAACATAAAAATCTCGAAGAACCTCACCACCCGGTGGGGGGTGGTAAAACGGGATTTTGTTGAACATTTTCGTTGTCATTATTTGCCAGGGTTTCTCTCATATGTTCTTTAAACAATAGAGGGTCCCTAAGAACGCTACTATGTTGTTTAAGAATTTGTTTAAGTTCAAGGTTACACGGCAACAAGGGTAATGACAAAAATCTCCTACCTTGCATATGACTAAACAAAAATTTTTAAACTATATGCAAAACAAAATTTGAATTCCTAAGTGTAAGAAGGTTGGGTTCTCTACTCACAAGGATCCAAGCTTAAGTCTTGATGCCTTGATTAGATAATTACCTACAAAAAAATACTTTAGAAATAAAGATAAAGATATTTACAAATAAAGAATGTAAAAAATGAGTTAAGTTAAAATTTAAACTAGACTCAATCCTCTAATTTAGCAATTCAACCGTAGTCCCCGGCAACGATGCCAAAAATTATTGTGTACGGTTGTGCTACTCGTAATTTATAAATACCACTCACAATAGAACGAATCATTGAATGATATGGCTCTAAGTTGAGAGTGTCGATCCCATAGAGACTATGTAGGTATAACTCGCTAAAGGTTGAGGGTTGGTTCTTGTTTAAATCACAACCGGGTGTAGTTGTTTTCTTACTCTAATTTGAAAGCATAAAGGTAATTAAAATACAAAGTTGAGAGAAGAGTTAAGGAGTAGGGATGAGACTTCACCACTAGCCTCGTAGTATGCCACACTTCTACTAAATTGGGGGAATCCATGCAATTGTGTGCTAAATGACGCATTGAAAAGTCCAACATATAACAACTTCGTCAAGAAAATACACACACCTTAATATACTATAATCCATCTTTGAAAAGTGTGATTTTCCTACCTACCTACTTACCTAATTATCTAATTACCTAAGTGTAGCTAAATCACCGTCTCTAAGCATGGACTATACAAATCTAGCTATGCATGTTATAATGAAAACTAGTCTCAAGCCATCACTTGTAGTCCTTATGAAACTTACAAGTGTTTGAAGATCATGTGAGAAATTTAAACATTCTAATACAAGAAGATAAATTACAACACATGAATATAAAGAAATTGTAAACTTATATTGATACATAAGGCTTAACGCAAGAGACATATACATAAAAATCCCCAATTCATTAAAGTTAGAATATATTTACAAGGCTAGGGTTTATCAAAACCTTAGAGAAGGATTACTTGATCATGGTGGGCTGGAAGCACTCCATAGACAGAGATGGTCCCATGCTCAAAATGGTCTTCAAGGCCTTACAAAGCCCCCTTTGAAGCTTTCCCTCTCTAGAACTTCACTTTCTCTCTTTAGAATTCTATATTTGCTCTTTATTACAAAAACTATGATATATTTCCTTATTACATATTTTCTAGCTATATAACTGATTTGAGGCTCAAAATATCATAGAAATTCCATTCAAGGCTTTATCCAAGCAAAATTGGACAAGTGGCAAGTGAAGAAAATATCTGAAGAAAAATATCTTCTGTAGGTTTAGACGATGAATTGAAGTAGGCACTTCGATGCTTCGAAGCTGTGACGCATTGAAGTAGGCACTTTGATGCATTGATCTTTCCTTCTTCTGTAGACTTTAACTCTTTAGCTTTCTGACTCCGGTCTTGACTTGCCATTCACTATTCCTTAATATGAATTTTCCATGAAGCACAACAGGACATAGGAATGCATTCTTGAACTAATAAAGGAGTCAAATTATGCTAAATTCTAAGTTTGAACCTGAAATCATCAAAAACTTAAAAGCACATAAAAACTATATAATATGTGTAGCTATGAGATCAAAATATATAAGTAAAGGCGCGAGAATGTATAACATTCAACTCTTATTAGCTGCCATGGTTAAGCTACTTCTGGTACATAGGAGGTGTGTCTTCTATTGGTTGGTGTTTATAGGTTCTCTATTGGTTGCTGGCGAACAGACTATTCCGACGCGTGAGTTGGTGCTGGTTGTCAGCTTGAGGTGGTGTTGATGGGTGTTTCGCATGATTTAGCTACCGTAGGTGGTGATCTTCTCAGCAGTAGCTTGAGGTATATGATGGTGGCTTAAGGTTGATGTCGGTTTGACGGTGTAGAGCTTAGGCTTGACGGAGGTGGCTGGACTGATATGGGTTCGGTTGAGGGAGCATGGTGGTAGTTGTGGGTTGATGCATGGTAGCATCCTCACGTTTGGGCAGCCATGGTTAGGTGTGAAGTTTATGGGTTTTCTTGGTGGTGTCAAGTGGAGGTTATTTGGGTTTGTAGAGCTTATGCTGTAAATACCCCGTTCCACCTGATAGTATGAGATTGTCTGCTTTATGCCTAAGCTCGTATAGTTTATCTCTTGGGTTTTACCCCAAAAGGCCTCATACCATTTGAAAAAATATACTACATATAAGCACATCCCCTTCTCCACACCCAGGCGATGTGGGATTGAGCACCCTGTAGCCTGCCAGTGTGGTTGACACCGGGGAAGAAATTTTTGGGCCCCACTCGCTGGGGCCCAACTGTGGGTCCAATATGGGCCCATTCCGAATTATTTTGGTTTTTTTTTTTGTAGTTTTGAAATTTTTGGAAAAACTTGAAAATCAAAAAATTATTTTTTAAAAATACTTTTATGTTTTCAAAAATTAACAAATTTTTATCATAACTTCCTGGGGGTTAAATGAACTTGGGTTTAAATTTTCACGTCGAAATGAGCTCCCCTTGTAGTTAAATTGGTTTTTAAAGTGACTAAAAATTTAGTTTTTCACCTTCTTTTATTTTAGAAAATATTTTAAAATTTCAAAAAATTCTAAAGAAATTCAAGTAACTTTATAAGGATAAAATACACCTGGGTTTTAAATTTCAAGTGGAAATGAGTTTCCCTTGTGGTTGTATTGGTTGTAAAAGTCTGCCTCAAACTATGTTTTATTTTTTCTTTTTCTAGAAAAATATTTTTTAAATTCCCAAAAATTCCAGAATGATTAAACATGGTTGTAGGAATAGAATAGGTCCAAAAACCTAGATTAGAGTTAGGTTTTGACTCCCTCGAAGGTTTAGATACATTGGAGGTTTGGTTGGATGGTTGTTCCTAAGATGAATAATTGTATTATTTTATTTTCCTTAATTGTATTTTCCCTTGAAATTATAAATGTTCATGAAATACTTGGTGTTAACTTATTTGTGAACGAGTTGTCTTATGGTGGTGATTGTATATCGAATAATTTTAAATCATTTTGTTTTGTGCAAATTAAATCATGATGCATTTAATTTTATTTCATGTTGTTAGGTGGTTGGGTGGCATGTAAGGATTGCCATGGGCATGTCAGGATTGCCAATACCTATTAAGGTATCTAAAGTTAAAGGAGGCATGTAAGGATTGCCATTGGCATGTCAAGATTGCGAATACCTATTAAGGTATCCAAGGATAAAAATGGTGGCATGTCAGGATTGATTAAACTTGATATTATATATGTTTATATTATTTCTTTTGAACTTAAAGAATGTGTTCACTTTTGCATGATAAGGGTTTGATAGAACATTGTAAAGGATGACCGTTGTTTTGAAAAACATGAACTGGACAAGGAACAACATAGATGTTAGATGTATGTAGTCTTCTTGTGTTCCTTATACTGAGGGTATGTATATTGTTTCTTTGATTATAATGTAGTAGATAGAACTTGCTCGTGGGTTTTAACCCACTTTGTTGATATTTCAGGTCCCAGACTGGTTCTACTGCGAGGATAGAGTTTTAGAGTTGGTTGTGGCAGACATCTACTCTCATCGGTTACAGTGTAGGAACTTATCCTCTTATTCAAGAGTCAACTATGAACCCTTTTTGAGACTTTGGTTGTTGGTTTTAAATTAGATTTTAAACTCTTGTTCTTCTGGTTAAGGGGTCCTTGGGTTACGGGACTTTCAAATCGTATTACAAGACACGTAATTATTTATTTATCAGTTATTTTAATTCAGAGGGATTTTCTATTCTACTTTTAAAATTATTTCATTCTATTGTTTGTACTCTATGTTTGTTGTTACTAGTTGTATGTACCTCTCAGATTTTGTGTATGAGACTGGCCACCTCATGTGCGAAATTTTGTGGGAAATATTTCATATGATGGCTTTGGCTGAGTTTGATAATTCACAGTGGTGTAGTGCCGACAATGTTGTGGGTTTAGGTGTTGGCTATTCTAGTTAGCCGATGGTGGAGATGATGGTGGTGATTGGATCGGCTGGAGTATGCCGAAGGTGGAGGTTGGCTTGGGGTGGCATGGGTGTTCTTAACTAAGGAGGATGGTGGCAATGCTATGGTGTTTCAGCCATGGCAGCTTGAGGCTTGGTTGGAGTTCGGGTGTTGTGGGCTTGGTTGGTTGGCTTGGTTTGTTTGGTGGGTATTTTTCATGGTGGTTGTTTCGAGTGGAAGCCATGGTGGCGGTTGGTTTTGGCTATGTCAGTGGTGCCAATGGTGATGATTGGTTTTGGGTTCAGCTCAACTGGAGTGGGCTAGAGAAGGCGGTTGCGGTAGTGACTGTTGGACAGCTGTGGCAGTGGTTCTGGTAAGGTGTCGACTCAATGGGTTAAGGGTGGTTCAGTTTTGGGTGAAACTTTGGGGTCTTGGTATTATGGTGGTTTTGATGGCAACAGTGGAGTTGGTTTCATGGTAGTGGGTGGTTCTGCCAAATTGGGCTGTGGGTGAATTGGGGTTGGATCAGCTAATTAGGTTGATTTAGGCTATGGGATGTATTTGCTATGGGTTGGATTGTGATCCATATAGGTTTTTGATTGGAGCATTAGGTTGGGCCTAAAATTAAAAATACGCACAGTATCATTTAAAAGAAAAGAAAATGGGTTTAGTTGGATTGTTTGTGTGGGCTTTGACACTGGACCAGACCAGAACTGGATATAGGCCGACTTGTAGGCGCGGACTCATTAAAAGGGGGACCTAAGGCAAGTTGATTCCTGCCTCTATCTCCTACGTATATATATTTATGTTGTCGATTTCTATATGTCTATTATTTGTACATATGTGGTATATATATCTATATATATATATATATATACTTATTTATATATATAAGTGCGATAAATTGTATGCTAAATACATCTATGAGAGATATAAATATATATATGTGAATATATTTATATTTGGAGGAGAAAGCATGATAAATTAATACTTGTTTTACGTCGTGATATTTAAATGAATATGCATGTGCATGTATTGATATTCTAGAAATTTATACGGGTATATATAAATTTCATGTGATAGTATTGACTAGATATAAATACGTGTATATGGGCATATGTATATATATATATTGGTGGATAGTGATAAACACAGAATGTTGTGCATTCGGACCTTCTAATTTACATATAATACTTTATTTATGTTTATATTAGTGTTTTTATGGTATTATTCTGTTTTTGTTATTTTCAGATCCTTAGATGAAATAATGGTTAATTCCATGATTTTTGGACTTTCAATGAGGCTTCCATAAGAACAAGAAATTGCCATTAGTTTGGGCCAACTTTCAATGATGAGTCCATGGATTGGGCCAAAAGGGGCCAAAAATCTGAATTGGTTCATTCATTGGGTCAAGTACAAGTTCAAGGCCAATCTCAAGCCCAAAATTCGTTCAAAATTCTGATCTGCGCACTATTTGTATTTTGACCATAACTTCATGATACAAACTCTAATTAAGGTGATTTCTGTGGCTGTTGAAAGATAAAAGGGAGTTCTAAATACTTTTAGTTTTGAGAAATTTCTAAATCTGACATCTTGGTGGTTGAAAGTGGCCAAAATAGTATTATAAATATTCTGGGCAGATTTTTACTTGATTGCTTTGTAAATTTGTGACAAGTGTCCAATTAATGATATGACAAGCAACCACCACACTCAATGAATTCACCAAGTGATATACACATAGAGGGAGATGATCTAATTCTTCTAAAATGGGATACATATGGAGCTATTTAGGCCATAGGATGAGTTTAAGTGGAAGAAATGGTCAACACTCATATTGCACTAACTTTGGCTATAAATGGAGGGGAATTGAGTAGTGTAAGGGAGGGGACTTGATTTTACTAATTGGGTTGATTTAGGCTGTGGGTTTTATTTGCTATGGTTTGGATTGTGATCCATATAGGTTATTGATTCGAGCAGTGGGTTGGGCCTAAAATTAGAAATTGGCCCAGTATCATTTAAAAGAAAAGAAAATGGGTTCAATTCGATTGTTTGTGTGGGCTTTGACACCGGACCGGATCGGAACTGGATATAGGGCAACTTGCAAGCGCGGACCCATTAAAAGCGGGACCTAAGGCAAGTTGATTCTTGCCTCTATCTCCTACGTATATATATTTATGTTGTCGATTTATGTATGTCTATTATTTGTACATATATGGTATATATATATATATATATATATATATATATAAATGTGATAAATTGTATACTAAATAGATCTGTGGGAGATATAAATATATATATGTGAATATATTTATATTTGGAGGTGAAAACATGATAAATTAATACTTGTTTTACGTCGTGATATGTAAATGAATATGCATATGCATATGTGTAGAAATTTATACGGGTATATATAAATTTGATGTGATAGTATTGACTAGATATATATACGTGTATATGTAGTACTCCATACGTTTTAGTCTATTAGTGGGGTTTTATTCAGATGCCTCCCCATAGGAGGAGGAATGCGAACTATAAAATGTTGAACTAGTCATAATCGCTTAGGCGGTAGCTACAGGAGTGTTGACTGCTCTTTAAAATCAGTTTGTTAAACAACGTTATATGTTTGAGAAGTGTAATTTCTGGCAGAGGGAGGTATTGTTATAGGTTCATTTAGAGCTTCTCCAAGATTGGTAGCCCTCTCACCTATTTAACTAAAAGGGTGTGTCTTTCATTTTGGATGACTCTTGTTAAACAATGTTTGATAAATTGAAGAGTAGGTTGATAGTTGCACCTGTCCTAGCTACTCATCAGAGTGGCATTGAGTACTTGGTATTCATTGATGCGTCATTACAGGGTCTGGAGTGTGTGTTGATGCAGGAGGAGAGGCCGATATCTTATGCTTCACATAAGCTTAAGTCTAATGAGCTTAATTACCCAACTCATGACTTGGAGTTGGCAGCCATGGTTTTTACTTTGAGGATTTGGAGGCATTATATCTTGGGTGAGACCTTCAGACTGTTCAGCGACCATAAGAGTTTGCAGCATCTATTTGCACAAAAGAAGTTAAATATGAGACAGCACAGGTGGTTGGAATTTGTGAAGCAAATGTAGTAGCTGATGTGCTTAATCGCCGACCCTATGCTAGTCTATCCACCCTATTCGAAGTAGAGTGGAGTGACTTGAGTAGTGTTGATGCCTTAGCAGATGCCTTCGTAGAATGTGTAGTGGTTACACCTACGATCATACGATAGGTAGTTACAGAACAGGTTACTGACCCGCAGTGCATAGGGAAGGTGACCGAGTTGAAATTTGGGGAGGTACCATTTTATAAAGTGGGTAGAGATGGAGGATTGAGGTATAAGGGGCGATTAGTGGTTCCTCATAATGATGAATTGAGGAGGGCAGTGATGGGTGAGGCCCACAGTTCTCAATTTTTGGTATACCCGGGAGGGGATAAGATGTACCAAGACATGAAGTGTCAGTTTTGGTGGGCAGATATAAAGAGGAACATAGCTATATTTATCTCTAAGTGCAACATTTGTCAAATGATCAAGATTGATCACCAGAGACTGTTGGGGTTTTTACAACCACTGCCTATACTAAAGTGGAAGTGGGAGAGCATCTCTATGGATTTCATTGTGGGACTTCCCACCTCACAGCGAAATCATGATGCTATTTGGGTGATAGTAGACAGGTTGACAAAATCAGCACATTTCTTACCAGTTCGCTCGAGTTACACCTCAGACCAATATGCGAAGCTTTATATTGTAGAGATAGTGAAGCTTCACGGTATGCCTTTGTTAATTATATCAGATATAAATTTGAGTTTTGTTTCAAGATTTTGGGAGAGCTTTCAGCAGGCAATGGATATAGCTCTGAACCTCAGTACAGCCTATCACCCACAGACCGATGTTTAGACTGAGAGGATTAATCAGATTCTGGTGGATATGTTGCGTGCATGTGTACTCGACTTCAAGGGCAATTGGGAGAGTTACTTGCCACTAGTTGAATTTGCCTATAACAATAGTTATCAAAAGACTATTAGTATGGCACCATTCGAGGCTTTGTATAGGTGCCCATGTAGGTCGCCGATACATTGGTTAGATGTTGGAGAGAATAGATACTTGGGTCCTAAATTCATTAAGGACACGTCTGAGGAAGTCACTATTATTAGAGACCTTATCTGGACTGCGCAGAGTAGACAGAAGAGTTATGCTGACCAAAGAACTCTGGCATTAGAGTTCAAGGTGAGGGATTCAGTTTTACTCAAAGATTCTCCCATGAGGGGAGTAATACGGTTTGGGAGAAAGGGGAAGTTGGCACCTCATTTTGTTGGTCCTTTTATGATTACTGATAGGGTTTGGGTGGTAGTGTATAGATTGACGTTTCCAGACACGATGCACAGGGTGCACGATGTCTTTCATGTCTCTATGCTGCAAAAAATTTCTTAGAGATGAGGATACTTACGAGCATATTGAGGTTGGAAAGATTGAGTTGTAGCTAGATGCAACATATGTGGAGTATCCTTACTATATTCGTGACTGTAGAGACTAAGTTCTTCGTTCTAAGACCATTCCATTAGTTCGAGTTCAGTGGAGCTACCATAATGAGGCGAAGTCCACTTGGGAAAGGGAGGATGAAATAAAAGCAAAGTATCCAGAGTTTTTTTTTTCTTCCAAGTATGGGGTGAATTCGGAGGACGAAATT
Organism: Cornus controversa; assembly: GCA_026545225.1. Lineage (NCBI taxonomy): Eukaryota > Viridiplantae > Streptophyta > Magnoliopsida > Cornales > Cornaceae > Cornus > Cornus controversa. Next base: position 23,502,785 of record CM048851.1, on the reverse strand, counting down.
TCTCTTTTTAGGGGGGAAGAATGTAATACCCCGTAATTTTGGAGGTCTTTTAATTTTAATTTAAATGCTTTATTTCTTTTATTAGTTAAATTGAATTGGTTTATTGGTTGGGTTAAATTCTTTGAGTGCTTTAAATATTGTGGTGTAGTTTACTTTATTTTTATTTTATTTCATTTCATTTTATTTTATTTGGACTGGATCTTTGTATTTTCTTTATTTTAATTTCGGACTAGGCTAAGGAGGAATCTGGGTTGTGTTGGGCTGGAATGGTTGGGCTAGGTGTACTTATTTTGATGGGCAAGGGTTTATGTTTATAATATATTTATATTTTTTGGAGTTTATTTAGTTTTCTAGAAAAAAAAAGAGAAGGGATTATGATTTCTGCCATTAGTTTACGCACAGAAATCGAGAGTATGGACGGATTTTGAATCATCGAAGAGGCAAGTTCGACTCTTCTCTTCCCCTTTGAATCTGTATACATAAACTAAATTTTGTAATGTGTAAATTGTTTGTTGCAATTTTTTTTTAAATCTTTCATTTTGGGATAAAATTTATTTTTATAAATCTGATTTTTTTCTGTGAATTTTGATGTTTGTGAAATTAAATTAGCAATTGAGGATTGGTGTTGATTGTTTATTTACACCCATATAGATACATGGATACATGTATACAGTGAATATAATGTTATGTTAAGTTTAAATTCGTGGACATTTAAATTTGTGGTTTGTTGAGTGGTTCTTGCTAGATTAAATTTACCCTTGAACATTTGGAAATGGATCATGGAGAAATTTAAATTTAATTTTTTTTAAAAAAAATTGTTGAAGAACCCTAGAAGTTGTGATTTGGGGATTTTCGTTTCGGGGAGTTTTTGATAGGGATTTTGGTACCAATAAATAGCTTATGATGAGAGGAGAAGATCGGTATAAAATTTGGGTCAAATGGAGGTTGAGAAGTGGCCAGAAAGGGTTTGCCTGGGCGCATGAACAGTGCGCGCAGATTGGGGGTTTAAATTTTGAAAAATTATATTTAAAAATTCTTAAATATTTTAAAATTTTCTCAAAATTTTAATTCAACTTCCTAGGGGTTAAATAAACTTGGGTTTTAAATTTCAAGTCAAAATGAGCTCCCCTTGTAGTTCAATTGATTTTTAAAGTGTCTAAAAGTTGGGTTTTTCGCCTTCTTTTATTTTAGAAAATACCTAAAAAGTTTTAAAAATTCCCAAATTTTTACTGTAACTTCCTGGATGTTAAAAAATATTGATTTTAAATTTTCATGTCTAAATGAGCTTCCCTTGTAGTTCAATTGATTTTTAAAGTGTCTAAAAATTGAATTTTTCACCTTCTTTTATTTTAGAAAATATTTTAAAATTCCAAAAAATTCTAAAAACATTCAGTTAACTTTATAGGGATAAAATAGACCTGAGTTTTAAATTTCAAGTGAAAATGAGTTTCCCTTGTGGTTGTATCGTTTTAAAAGTATGCCTCAAACTACGTTTTATTTTCTTTTTACTAGAAAAATAATTCTTTTTCAATTCCCGTAAATTTTGAAAAAAATGATTAAATAGGATTCTTAGAAGTAGAAAAGGCTTGAAAACCTATATTAGAGTTAGGTTTAGACTCCCTCGAAGATTTGAGTGCATTGGAGGCTTAATTAGGTATTTGATCTTAAAATGGATGGTCGTGTTAATTTTTCAGTCTTAACTATTTTCTTCTTGAGATTTTAATTATCCATGATATACTTGGTTTAGTTTAATTGTAAATGAGTTATCTCCTTGTGATGATTGGATATCTGATTATTTAAATTCTTATGTCTTGTGCATTTCAAATAATTGTACACTTTTTTTGTATTCATGTTGCAAGTTGGTTTGGGAGGCATGTAAAGATTCCCAGGCATGTCAGGATTGCTAATACCTATTAAGGTATCTAAAAATTAAAGGAGGCATGTAAGGATTGTCAACGGGATTGCCAATACCTATGAAGGTATCTAAAATTAAAGGAGGCATGTAAGGATTTTCAGGCATGTCAGGGTTGCAAATACCTATTGTGCTATTTAAAAATTAAAGGAGGCATGTAAGGATTGTTAGGTATATCAGGATTGCCAATACCTATTAAGGTATCTCAAATTAAGGAGGCATGTAAGGCTTGCCAGAAGCATGTCAGGATTGCTTTAACTTAATAAAATTTATGCATATGTTCCTTTATTTTAAAATTAAAGAATCTGTTCATTGTTGAATGATAAGGGTTTGTTGGGACAATGTATAAGATGATTTTTATTTCTGAAAACATAAACTACATAGGGAATGACCAGTATGTTTATACCTATACCTATTAAGGTATCAAAAGATAAAAATGGTGGCATGTCAGGATTGTTTAAACTTGATATTATACTTGTTTATGTTTTTATTCTTTTGAACTTAAAGAATGTGTTCGCTTTTGCATGATAAGGGTTTCGATAGAACATTCTTAAGGATGACTGTTGTTTTAAAAACATGAACTGGTTAAGGAAGGAATTGTATGTTATATCTATATATTTCTCTTGTGACCCTCATACTATGGGTATGTATATTGGTTCTTTGATTGGGATGTAGTAGATAGGACTTGCTCGTGGGTTTAACCCACTTTGTTGAGATTTCAGGTCTTAGACAGGTTCCACTGCGAGGATAGAGTTTTAGGGTTGGTTGTGGCAGACATCTCTTCTCATCAGTCTCAGGGTAGGAATTTATTTTTGTCTTCAAGAAGTCAAACCAAGAACTTTATGGAGACTTGGGTTATTAGTTTTAATTTAGGGTTGCAAACTTTTGTTCTTTCTGTTTAAGGGTCCTTGGGTTACAGGACTTCCAAATTGTATTACCAGACACGTACTCATTTATTTAATGTCATTTTAATTCAGATGAACTTTATATTCTACTTTTAGAATTTATTTCATTCTGTATTTTGTCCTCTATGCTTGTTGATATCAGTTGTTAGTATCTCTCAGGTTTTGTGTTGGGATATTTCATTTGGTATCAGAGCCTGAACCCAGTCAAAAGTGTGCTGACGAGGATGTCGGGCCTCATAGGGGGTGGATTGTAATCACCCGTGCAGTGGATTGCCGGGGCATGTCAGGATTGCTCAATCCCACATCGCCTGGGTGTGGAGAAGGGGATGTGCTTTTATGTAGTGTGTTCTCTACAAATGGTATGAGACATTTTGAGGTAAAACCCAAGGGCAAAATCGTGCGGGCTCAGGCCCAAAGTGGACAATATCATACCATGTGTTGGAGTGGGGTATTACAATGATAACACTGACGAGCATTTAAAAAACATGAGTATGATATGCTAGATATTATATATATCCATAATACATATATGGGGGAATGAATATATGTATTGTTATATATTATTAGTGGAATAAATGGTAGGTACTTATAGTAAATGTATGCAATGAATGAAAGCATGATCCTATTTGTGCTAGTTTACATGCATAGGTCACTTATATGCAGGATTTAACATGTACGTGACTATGTGTCGGTGATATGGTTGAAATGTATGCATAGGTGGTTTATATGCATAAGTCGGGGCATATATGTGATTATATGTGTGTTTATGTAGAGAGAAATGCATATTAGTATTATAAATAGCAAGAATGTGTATTGAAAAGCATGTTAATGTGCTATATAAAATGAGTGTGCCCTATAATTACGCACACAGGTATATCAAAGTATTGTCAAAGTATGATGAAAATGGGATTCGAAGTTAGCCAACCATGTGATTGAATTGGTGAGAATACTCCCAATGAGATGATCGTCGGAGAGGCACAATCATACCCTAAGGATAGTGACCGTCAAAGTTGCCCCATCACTAGTATAAGGCATGCATAAGACCTTGATTGTGTGACCGTCAGAGTTCCCCATCACATGAGTATCGTCGGAGTTGACCAACACTTTGGTGCCGTCAGAGGCACTACAAGAAATTTAGTTTTTAATGAAGGGTTTTTTACGGCTGGCCTGCATAGAGCGTGGTAGCAAGTGATTTTCTACGACGGGCTTGAGTAGCCCGTGGTAGAAAGTAACTTTCTACGGCGAGCCCATATTGCCCGTCGTAGAAAATACTTTATACCACAGGCCTATATAGCCCGCCATTGAAATTTACTTTTCACCACGGGCTAGGGTTGTGATGGAAAGTTTTATAACTATCACGGGCAAATCTCGTGATGGAAAGTATTATTTTTTTTTATAAAATTAATTTAATTTGGCGCAGTATTTTTTTTATGAGAATTAAACTTCGCGCGCAGAACCAAACACGGTATTAGCTAGTGAGACACCTAATTCTCTCTCTCTCTCTCCCCCTTCCCTAACCCTTGTCTGATGCGGAAGCCTTAACCCCAAACACAACATTTATCACCTTTGGAACCCAAATGTCTAACCCTCAAATCTCAACCAAACCCTAACCTTCTCTGTCCCTTTATTCGATTGAGGTCGTTCTTTAGCTCTACTGAAGCGAGCTCACTCTCTCCTCCATGTCGATCGACTGAAACAAACTCACTCTCTCCTCCTTTGTTCGATCGACGTCATTCCCCAATTTCTCTCCATCAATCGGAACAACTGAAACACCAATTGCTCTCCATCGAAGGAACTAAAACCCTAATTGCTCTTCATCGAAGCAAGCTCTAAGCCTCCTTAGTCTCCAACTCATCTCCTCCACTGGTATTATTCCTCTCTCTTTCATCTCAGTAGCATTTTTCATTTCTTCCATTATTCTTTAGTTAACACTGGATGATTTATTTATTTTGCAATGGTGATTAGAACACCTACATATATCATAGAGTAACAATTCAATTTGAGTTTTGATTTACTGCATGTCAGTTCATTAACAATGAGTTCTCGTTTCTTTTATTTATTGATTTTTTTCTGTGGTTACTCTATTTTTATGAGAAATGCTAAACGTCACAATTTTATTTCACAAATTTTAACTCGAATCTATGTGGCAGGTGATAATACCATAGGGACTCCGTGTATGGAGGGAATCCCACCAATAATAACTCACCATTTAATTTTATCTCCTAAAATAATGGACTTTATCACCTGCCACATAGATTCGAGTTAAAATTCATGATATTTATTCGAGACGTGTAGCATTACTCTATTTTTATCATCATCATTTTTTTGCCTGCAGACATCTTTGATCCGCCCGTATGTTGTTTGTGCCGTTTTGAGAGGTATAACTTTTGATGAAGCAAGATATAACAGCTTCATAGATCTTCAAGATAGGCTCCATCAAAACATATGTCGATAACACATTGAACTATGGTTTCAATTATAGAGTATAGCTCAACTGCTTCTTGTTTTTCAATTTGTTACTGATCTTAGTTGCACAATGCAAAATTTAAACATATGGAATCTAATTCTCCAGTATTCTTTATTTATTATACTTGATTCATACTAAACAGTTTCATGTCCTATTTTGTCTTTGCTTAATTATATCCTCCCACTAGTATAATATAGGAATGAATTAGTCTATTTTGGTTCAATGATTCAATTGGTAGATTCACTTGTGAGAAATTGTATATATCATGAACTATTTATCTAAACAACACGGAAGTAGGACTCAAGAAATAAAACAGAATGCATTAGAAATAAGAAGAGTTGTGATACAAAATTTAAAATAATTTGTCTATATTCGTGTACTTTTTAGTGAAAATTGCATGTTTGTTATACTGATATATTTGCCCTACATATAAGTTATCAAAGTTGCTTTTAATAAGATTAAGGAGCTGGAGGAAACACTTGGCATAAAATCATGAGTCTAATGGTGGCAATGATTTTCAAAGTATTTTGCTTTTTAGTATTCTTGAAAGCTAGGTAATTGTTCCATCTCCTTACTTGTGAAGAACCATTTCTTATAATTGTTGCAAAATATGAAAAAGAATTTTTACCGTTCAATTTTACCAAATTACTTTGTTAAAATGCTATAGAAGGATGAATTGGTAAAATATGTTCAAGACAATTTCTTTCCATCTCTTCTACCAAACTGAGGAAAGGGCCACCTCTTTTCTTTCCCTTCCACTCAATGAAACAAAAGGATGGACTGCCATTCCCCCCCCCCCCCCCCCCCCCCCCCCCCCCCATGGATGTATCTTCCTTTCGTCCTCTTTATCCCTTCCTTCTATTTCCATGCTTCCTACCAAACAAAGCATTAGTGATTGAACCACTCTTCATAAATTGTTCAAAGGTGGCTATGAATAGTCTTTTTTTTGTGAATTTTCTGCACAACTGGGATTGCCAGTTTATGTGGAAATGTGTTCAATTGGTTTTGCCTATTCTTTTGCTTGTGAGGTATGCTTTTTTTTTAGTGGTTCTTTGTACTAATCTTTTGATGTTTGCGAGAAAGTGAGTAAAGTTGGTTGGGTTTTTGATGGAAATGGACAATTGCTTTATTCTCAGGTTTGGGCTATTGGACATATCTTTTTCTTCTTCTTCTTCTTGTTCTTCTTTTTCAATGAGAAATTGTGAAAAAGGAAGTTAATCTTGAGGAAACAGGTTCCGGGTCACAACCTCTTTAGCGTTTCAGTTTTCATAGTTTTTACACCTCAGTTATTTTGTTCTCTTTCTTTTTTTTTAAAAAAAAAAAACTCCTTTCTCTTTCTTGTTTTTTGATTTTTTAAAGAAAAATCTTCATAAAAAAATATATGTATTTGAGGAAGAACTTTATGACACTATTCTCATATTTGGAATAAGAAGACAATGTCATGTTAAACCATACTTCAATTTGTTTGTTCAATCTGTCATTTATCATGATTATTTTCATTCCTTTCGAATTTCTGTATTTGTTTAGATAGATTGGCATGTATATTGAGAACCATTCAGTCGTACGTTAGGAGACCAAGGTCTCATTGATTAAAAAGAATTTCTTGTAGTTGGGATTTGCCACCTTCAAAATTTTTTTTTCTTCAACAAGCTTGGGAGGTGCCACTTCGAATTTTACTACCAAATGAGTAAATTAAGATTAGAAGTAAATATTTCACCCTCATAAATATTGGGGGAAGAAAATATTAGACTCTATTATATGATTTGAAGTGCTTGGAACTTGGTAAAAGTCATTCTAGACATTTATCTTTGTGATATGTTAAAATTTTGATAAGATGCCTTTAAAGGTGGCATCCATATCACACAATCTGTACTACAATTTATGTGAAACTACACAAAGCTTTGCTCTCATCCAACAGTAAATTTGAAAAAACTAGAAACTATTAAATATGCTATATTTTTGGATCCAAAAAGGGGATTCTACCTCTTCAAGGAGCACATTCATCTCTATGGATGCTCCATCATAAACATAACAGAGTTCTTGACAGATTGCTGTACCAATACGCTCATACCATTCTATAGCCTCTCTGATTGGTGAGCATATCCACTGCTAATCAAGCGGGCATGGTATCTGCACTCACTATCCAGTGGCCAGGGAAATGTGAACACTTTTACTGGGTTATTATTTATTTATTTAAACAACTATTAATTATTTATTTATTTATATTTTGGGAATAGAAGGTCAGTCCATTTAGGAGCTCAAGGTTCATGCTAAATTATCTGTCAAAAAACTTTTACCTTGCGGTGAGTTGTACTCGCTTCTCTTCCATCTCTGCTGAGGGTAAATTTAAAATTTATCTTTGATGGCCCTTCATGATTTTTGTTTTCACAAGTCCTTTATTTTCATGAGGTCTTTTTCTTCTATCTCCGAATGAAGATTTTACATCATTCTGGTCCATGTTATTCTTCAAGAATGCAAGGAAGCGGTGGTGTCTTAGGTGTTAACTTTTCCCATGAGTATATGCTAAACTGAGTACCTGCCTAGTTAATAATATAGGATGTGGGGTTTTTTTAAAGCATCCACATGTTTTACCCACATCTATTGCTGCTAGAGTTTTCTTTGTTTGTTCTTTTCATTTTGCAGTTTTGTTGATTGCTCTATTTGGTTGTGGCTATTGTTACCTTTTTATTATTTTTAGTTGTGGTTTTGTTGAATTTTCTATGGAGAATTGAAAGAAGAGAAATAATGGATATAAGAGAACACTACATCCATATCCTGAGTTTCACAAGAGTACCAGATTTTAATATGACTATTTTTAATAGCATTAAGAAACACAAGACACCTAAGTAAACCAATCTTTCCAGCTCTTAATTCAATATATTGTATCCAAGAAGGTTGTCAGTCAAACAGATTTTTGTTCCATATTTCTTTAAAGATAAAACTCAGATTTCTCTTGATTAACAAGGACATTAAATTTCTTTTCTAATGTATAAAAACAAAGTCTAGCAGGAATAGGTATTATTACATATTAAAAGAATTCTAAATTCAAATTCCCATTGTCCATTGATGTACCAAGAGATGTGAGAAGTAAAAAAATTGATAGAAATATAGCACAAAAGGCAATACATGTACAACATTACACTGATGATCAAGGATGAACTTCATGACTTAATGAATCAGTAGTTCTGAACATAAATTAGAACGAATGGAAGTGAATAAAACTATATAATTAACTTAAAAGTTTCTAAAAATCTACAGCTACCCAAAGATGCAAGAAATTTCCCGGCGTAAACAACAACTTCCACTTTGCAAAATACCTCTAAAAATATATTTCTCTTGATTGCTCGCTGTTAGGTTCTTGTAGAATTCACACATCTAATGCATTCCTTTTAAGAATTTTTTCATATTTTCTCACCTGTACTATTTTAGCCCACATCGCCTTTGTTCTTAGCTTTGTACATGTTACTGTTCTCAATTATGTCTGACTTTGATACTGCACCTATAAACATGTTGGCAGTTTCTGAAAAAAAATTCAGCATTGTTAACTAAGGAATTTGTGGTAGCATATGAGCATGAGCTCATCATTCCCCCAAACACAAAAAATAAAGATTTCTCAATATGAATATCTATATAAAAAAAATATCACCCAATCGTAGACACTATAACAGAGCAGTCCTTTTAATATGAAATGTTGTAAAACAATTTGAGCTTCAAGTATTCAAAATCTGGTGCAAGCTTTAATTAAGCCAAAATAAGATAACAACATTTGTATTCAAGTGTATGTAGTATGCTATAACTATAAGTATAATCACAGATGTTCTTAGCACAAAATAGCATATTCTAAACTTCTTAACAACATATTTTGAACAGTAACCAACAATAGAAATTCAAGATTAGGGGCAGCTATAACAATAGTCCCAATGCTTTACGATCATATTTAATATGTTCAAATACATTTAATAGAACACAAAGAACAACCTATAAATTAAACAAGAATAGATTGACCTATTTTTGAAATTTTTGACAACAATATAGAATAGATCAGGAGTGAACAGTGAAAGAACTTAGGACTGAGATGCTAACCAAGTTCATACATCTATTTTTCTCAGAGGAACTCATGATATATTCATAGTGCTTAGAAATTTATATAAGTGGCTATTTGAGTCTGAAATGCAACTTTATGAGCTGCAGAGCATCCTCAATTGTTGTGCTTCAATCCTTTATGCTTGGAGTCATTTCAGGTCTCAAAAGCACACCTTAAGCGTCCTAGAAAACCTCACTCAAAGCTCACCTAAACTCTCTAATGGAGTTGTTGTCTCTCTTTCATTACATCTCACTTTTCTCTCAATTGAAGAACTCTAAGGATCCTCACTTGAAGCTTCTAATGACTAATTGTGTGTTTGTGGCATATGAAAAGTGTCTTCAATCTAAAACTTCCTCTCTTTTCAGTGTTATCTACTATATATCATAATCAGGTTTCTCTCTATTAGAGTTCAAGGTCCTTCAATAGGCTCCATCTAATTAAGTAGCTACATCTATAGGCTCCACATGGAACCTTCCAAACTCCTTCATCAATTGTAGGTGGCCAATTTCCCTATCCCTTTCCTCCATTTCCTGGCTGATTCTTGTAGCTTCATATATACACATGTTTAAGGGGTGTGTCAATCAGTGATCTTGTATAGTTTTCTTTCTATAATATTTACACTATTACCAAATTAAAGAGAGAAAAAAAAATATTAGTCCCTTCATAGATCATTGTTAAAGATTTACACACACACACACACATACATGTGTATATATATATATACACACACACACATACACACACATATATATAGATCTAGAGAAAGAAAGCTATGATTATAAATTTAATATTAATGTAGAGGGAAGCCAAAGCCTTGAAGAAAAAAAAAATTATTCTCTGGCATGGTAATTTGGCTAGCAAGCTGCTCATGGATGGCTAAAGGGACTGTAAAACTAAGTCTTTGTTCTGATGATTGGGAAAGGAGGAAAGGAGGAGTTTTAGATGTGGTTTCGGCACTACCACCGATTCTCACAAAGGAAGGGCACATGGTAAGGGTGGCAGCAGTAAGTTATATATAAAACGGAGCCGTCAGTTTCAATGCTTTGAGCTCATGCAGCTCCTTCTTTAGCCTTCTGTACTCATCTGTTAGTGCTGCACAATATTTCTTCAATTGCTCAAAATCATGCAAAGGTGTATGTGCTTCTAACCAAACACTTGAATGTCTCAAAAACCCTCAATTAATCACTTAAAATAATGTAGGCAAGCCACTCAACCACTTAGAATTTACTCAACAGCTATATATGTATTTTGATAGTAAAATTGCAGCAAGACTTAATAGGTCCAATCATTACTAACTTGGCTATCATGATAATGATCAGGTAATGAAATTTGATGATCTGAAGGAACTTGGTAGCGAGTCAGCTGTTAAGGTATGATTTTATTTGATATGTCAATAAATGGTGATTATCAAGCAGGTTTCACCTTTTGAGATATAGTGGTGCTTTAGAATAGCCATTGGAGCTCCACTTCTTAAATTCAAATGAGGAAATTATAGTCTCTTATATATATATATATATATATATATATATAGTCTCTTTTACACTTTGAGATCTTAGAACTCATTTGATACATAAAACTTCTTTGAACTTCCCAAAGATTGTAATATTTGTGGCGTTACACTTCCCCAATCTTGTTTCTCCGCCAGAACCACCATCTCCCTTCGTTGCCATTGTTAGTCTGAATGACCATCCTCCTCCTGTTTAATTAACTTACCAATCAAACCATCAAAGTGTAGCCAATCCCCAAACTGAAGTTGATCATCTGCAATTGCCTAGAGTTTTAAGTAAGATTTTGTAAAGTGATCAAAGCAACCACACTTAAAGCAGAACCTGGGCAACCTTTCGTACTTTAGAAATGCCTTAAAAACTCTATTATTAAATTTGAAATTGATACATCGACGAAGAGGTCTAGTAGTCCCAATCTTGACTCTGATCCTCAAATGTCGACCCCCATAAGCACCTCTATCTCTGATCTCCACACTCTCCGATCCCCCAAAACAACCTGCTGCTTTAACTCCAACCTCTTTTGTAATGCACTCAATCGGCAAATTAAGAACATGAACCCAACAATCAACGTTTTCAAATTTCAAATCTTGGACTAGAACTCCTTTCTCCCATGGAATCAAACAGAGCAAATAACCATCAAAAGTCCAAGGACTATTATTGAGAATTTTTTGCACGTCTTCTGCCTTGGGTAGGATAAAATGAAATAGTTGATCAACTAACTTTGCTATTTTCAGATCTTTAGCACAGCCCCAAAGAGAGCCCATAACCTTCCTTAACGCAAAAATATTCACATGTGGACCAAAATGTTTTCTGACCAGGCTACGAATTGCCACATCCTTCCCTTTTTTTGTATCGCCATCCTCAATGCAAGTTCAATAATCTCTTCCTCATCACAGGACAAGGAAACTCCTCCTACCTTCATCAACAAGTCCTCTTCCATCTCTATGAAAAACCATCAACCAAAAGAAACACAAACTAAAAGAGATGGAGAGATAAAGAATAAAGAAAACTCTCCTATGGTAAAACTAAGGAGACCCCCTCTAGTCGCCTAAGGGGACTGTGTGTACACTAGACCAAGCTATAAACAAAGTATTCCGAATGCCCTTAGATTATTTATTAGCTTTCTAGGGGTTAGTTGTTCATATAATATATTTCTAGCAAGCAATCATTTAATATATTATAATTTCAGCTATTCATTGGACCCTATTAAATAGGCTTTTTCAAAATCTTGGGGGCCTAATATTTTTCTGGTAACTAAATCTTTTTAATATTCTTAATTTCAACTATTTTAGAGCCCATTAAAATAGAGTTTTCAAAAAAATTGGGGGGGTCTCCAAAGAGGTCTGGTCCGCTCCTACTGGAACTACATTATGAGATTTCTTCTAAAATATTGGGATTAATTGGTGTATAATAGACTTGGTACTCTTATGGAATTTGAGATCAAGTTGTTCCCAAATCAGATACTCAAAACTGCTTAAGCCTTACATGTTCCTAGTTGTTATAATCTACAAATTTTGTTCCTTTTAATATCTTAAAATAACAGAATATATTGAAATAGAAAAACTAAATTGTCGTTAAATGCATGCAACTAAATTTCTCGAGCATCTCAGGAAACTTCTTTGGTTTTACATTCTTGAATTCATATGCTTTCTTGTCTTCCTATTCCCTTTTCTTTTCCCTTGAAAGTGTCAATTTTTTCATAAAACAAAATGCAATAATTATAGAAATTCTTGATGAACTAAGCTCAGCCCTTGAAAGACAAATCTCATTCCATGAATTCAATTAATTCTAGCTCTAAATTTATCAAATTAGACCACTGCAATTCCTCTTCTGTAACACACGAGCCAATCAATAAAGGCTGTCCCAAATAGGTGAAGGTGAAGGTGATAGGAAAAGAACCAACTCTACATTGGAACAAATCCATAATTCTCATTCTTCTATCAATAGATTCAGAAAAAAATAGCATAGTATTCTTTTATCCCTACTAATCTCCAACCAAGTAAAATTTGAATTAATATCAAGGATTTATATATATAATCTTTTCAGTTAATGAGTGTATCAATAGATATATGTAATATGATGATTTCAAAGTATCACTACTCAATTAGTTTAATAGAGATTTCGTTCCACGGATAATGAATGGTACTTGGTTTAGTTTTCAGAGAATTCAATGAGCTGAAAACATGAAGGACATCTTTGGATTCTGAATTAACTGTGATCCAAACAACTCTTCTGTGTGTGTGTGTGAGAGAGAGAGAGAGAGAGAGAGAGAGAGAGAGAGAGAAAGAGAGAGAGAGAGACCTCTTATTACCCAATTCTAAATTAACCACCTCAGTTACCTCTATCACTTAATAAATATACATACATGATCATAGCTTACTTCCACCTAGGATAGATAAAGAAGCATTTGTTGGGGAGCAAGAATAATGAAATCAAATGAGAAAGACGCAAAAGCCATTCATTATAAAGAGATTAAAAAGAAAGCCTTTTTCAGTTCCACTATATCCAGGAAAATTACAAAATTATTGGAAATGGGAAGAGCCAAATCCCAAAATCTAAGTTACCCAGCAGACAGGCCTATAAGAATGACAAAGTTGTTAAAGTCACTCTTGTCATTCAATACACTGTATGTACATGACTAATCAATCTGCAGTCAAAAGAAAACTAGAAGGTGATGGGACACCGGAGGGGAGGGGAGGATGAAGAAGACGAGCACGAGCAGGAGCCAACACAAACAGTCTTTAGCCAGTGTTTCCTACTGCACCCATGTCTTTTACTATGGAATGGAACCATATATAGATCGATTCACTTCGAACTCTACTCTACTGGATTGATTGATGTGTGGGTATCCATCCATCCAAGTCATGGTAATGGTTGTAAACAATGATCCCTTCTCCACCAAGGGAGGGACCATACCGTGTTCAGAAAGAATACCCCCATCAGTCAGTCAAAACATATCCATCGGCCTATAGTCCCCATAGGGTTGGTTCCTCGTTAAGCTAAGCTAAGCTACCCACAATCGATCATCATCAGCCCACCCACACACACTGTTTGACACATGCAATTTAGCAATAGCCCGCAATTGGAACAAATGTTATTGCATTTTTTTTAGGTTTTCGGTGGTCGTTTCTCTTTGTGATGCACAAATTATTCACACTATTTGGGATGATTTGTGCTTTATCCAGATTTGTCTTATTTTATAGGATTCATTATATACATATTTTCATTTTAGCTTTCAGTATTGTTTCATATTGGTTAAAGTTTAAGTAAGTTGATGTTTTGAAGTTAATTTTCTCTTTATAGTTGGGCTTCATTTAGAGAGAGCAGTTAATTGTGTACAAAGGGGGCAATGTCGTTTTTGTTTGCAGAGAAAGTACCAAATGCATAAAATAAATTGAATTTATCTTTTATGCTTCATTTAAAAAAAAAATCTAATTACCCTTTGAAAGCGGAATTCACATAATAGTTGTACACAAATAAAACTACTGGAAGGTCTTATCAAATAATGGAAATCAAGCCATTCAGGGCTCAGAGTTTTAGAATTCCTCTCTTTCTTTCTTGATCATTTGGAGGGTTCTGTTCAAATAGTGGAAACTAAAAAAATTCAGACTTTTAGACTTTCTTTTTCTTTTATTCTTTTTTTCCCTTATGCTTTAGAGACAAAAGGAAACTTCAATGAAAAAAGTTGCGAGATATTTATTTGGATCATACTCACTTTTAAAACAAAGGATGGAAAAGACAAATCACAAATTTAGAACTAATTCTGAATTAAAACTACATATAATATACATGCATTACATGACATGAACTACTCTTAAACCATTTGCTAAATATGGAGTATTTTATTAGTGTACTTAGAGTTTCAATTGAACAGATTATTAGAACAAGTATTGATTTTGATTGAGAATGTTTTATAATGCAGGTTTATTTTAGCCTACTTTTGGACATATATTTTTTTGAAGACTGATCAGATATTTTAGACAATGACACACTAGACAGTGACTAACTTTTGGACATTATGGTTATTTTTTTGGGTATAGTTGTGTTATGCTTTTAAGCAAAGCGTTTCAGTTTTTTTAATATAGTTTTGATACAGCTTAATGTTTTGGTTGATAGGAATGCTATTGGTAAGCAATCATAATGTTAGTTGTGTTAGTATTGAGACTTTTTTTTTCTTTGAATAGATATGTCTCGGAACTAGCTCTTTGAATATAAAAGAAGTTTGGGATTAATTTATTTGTTTGTGATTAATATTTTGATTCTTTAAATTAGATTGAGCAGAATTGTTTAATGCCCTCATGTATGCATATACTATGGTTAAGCAAAAATGCCAACTAAATTAATTTTGAGTCTTTAAATCTAACTTTGTCATTTGTTACTAGTTTTAGAATTTGATTGGCCTGCCTGCAGTATTTGAGTGATCTAAATGATTGTTCTGCCACGTTTAATATCATAAGTTAACTCAACCAAGAGTATGTTTGGCTTGTTTAAGTAATATATGCTAAGAAGAAATGTTGAAAACCTTTTCTTTTAATATTTTTTTCATTTTTTGAAAATATTTTGTTGATTATTTGTTGCAAAATTATTCTGCAAAGTCTGTTAATACTAATGTTAGCAAAGCTTGGTGTGAATATATATGACTTTGGGTGTTGCCTAATTGTGTATTGGTGGAATTGAAGATGGATGATTTTTTTGTTGTACAGGTGGTTTTGTACATTTTTGTTGTACAGGTATATAATTTTTTTAAAAAAATTAATAAGCTTTTAACGACGGGCCTAGCCCGTGGTAGAAAGTTTTTTAATAGTTGAAAAGAAAGACTTTCTACCACGGTGTATGCCTGTGGTGGAACACAAACTTTTCACGATGAGCTAAGCCCATAGTAGAAAGTACGTTTTCTACCACGAGTTAAGCCTGCGGTAAAATTAAGACTTACTACCACGGGCTAAGCCCGTGGTAGAATTAAGACTTACTACCACAAGCTAAGCCCATGGTAGAATACTAACTTTTCACCATGGGCTTAGCCCATGGTAGAAAGTATGTTTTCTACAATGGGCTAAGCCCGTGGTAGAATTATGACTTACTACCACAGGCTTCGCCCGTGGTAGAATACTAACTTTTCACCACGGGTGAAGCCTGTGTTAGAAAGTGTAGTAGCAACTATGACACCGGATACCACGGCGGGCTATGCCTGTGGTAAAAGCCCTTTTTGTCCGCCATTGAAAGTTTTTTTTCTTGTAGTGTGGATCCAACACCACATGATTGTTGGAGTTGGCCAATCATGCCTATGTATTAGATTATGACCGAAGAATGTGTAAATATCTTATGCTTATGTGTTTTGTTTGTTAAGCATGTTATACGGGTTAAATGCACATACATTACATTCGAGTTTTGCTACTTGTTGAGTAGAAGAAGTGATAATTGTTTTAGATTATTTATGTAAATGCTTATGTATATATATGTTCTTATATATATATTGGTATGGGATTTTTACTGCATATTTAGCATGCTGAAAATGATTTCAAAAATCATGTTAGTTGGATTTATTATATGTGCTAAAATTGTCATATGAGTTGTTGGTTCATGTATGCTAGTTGGAGCATGACTTTAACAATTGTGATATAATTAAATATGTTTATTTTGAGAATATGTGAAAATTGACATGTTGAAGCAGTGATAGTGTTCTTCATACCTTGTTGAGCTTTTGAGCTCACACCTCTTAGGTATTGTAGGTTTTACTGATGATATGAAATCAGTTAGGAAACTGATAGTACTGGTTACAGAGGTAGTGATTAAATTCAATATAATTTAATGTATGTCTAGGATATTAGATAGATGATTTACATTTGGATTTAATGTATTGGACATTTTATATTGGGTAGATTCTTCTAGTCATACATTTGATTTTATGTATTGGAGATGGATGTTCAGGATTTGATTTATCTAAATTGGAGATGTATAATTTTCTTCATAAAAATAAAAAATTGGAATTATATAGATATTGGTGATTTTATTGAGAGTGTTGATCTCTCAACCACACCTCAGTTTTTGGCACTCGAGAATCGGGGCGTGATAGATTTTGAGAGTCTTGAGGCAATAATTGGAATGTGCCGAAGAAGAAGAAGTTGGTCGACGCATTGAGGGCTCGAGTTTGACCATCCGAAATTGAATTCGGAGAAAGTTTCCTTTTTGGTGAAAAATTAGGAAAATCATTTGGAAGCTCTTCCAAATTGAGGTACGATGCCTAAACCATGAAATTCGGAGTTTTTGTGAGTATATTGGCTGTTTATGGCAACCAATTGGTTGGTTATGTGGGTATAATTAGATGTCTTTCGATACTAAAACATGCTAAAGTATGTCATTTAATGAATTTTTTATGATAAATATGATGATTACATGTTTGTAATTGCCTTAGATGATTATGAAGCATGGGTGAGTTGAAATGTGAAGGAATTATTTGAATTTATGTGTGTTTGTGAAGTTGACACTTATCTGTTTGATGAAATGTCAAAAAAATATGTTTAGTTGCAATACATGTTCAATAGTCAATATAATTGATATGCAATGTCAAAAATGTGTAACGTGCTTTATGTAGATGCATGTGACGTTATTTGAAAATGAAAGCATGACAATTGTTACTACATTGCTTGAATTGTAAATGCACATTAGTATTAACATGTGGGAATTCATTTTCATTCATTGGCATGGTGAGGGTGGTGAGCTCAATTGGGTGGTGAGCACTTAATGAGTGGCGAGGTAATCCAGTACATGGGAACCTCGTGGGGTGGACTAATAAAAGAGCCCCATTAGAATGGAAGAGGATACTCCCTAAAATGGAGATCTATGATGAGGTGGACTGGTATAAGTGCCTTAGATAGGTGGGATTGGTTCGTCCAAGGGAATTGGAGACCAATGGATGTGTGGAGGGAGTTATGCATATCATGTTTCATCATATGCTGCTTATGATATGGTTGAGATGTACGGATATTTTCTTAACATGATTAAATACAAATGTATATTTATGTGGTATTCGTGAAACTTGTAAACTTTTAGTTTAGACAATCCTACTAAGTGTTATAGCTCATCCCATGAGTGTTAACTATTTTCAGGAAATAGAAAAGAGGTAATGGAGTCTCCCTAATAGAGTATTGGCGTGGAGTGGAATTGATTTCACTTAAAGACTTTCATTGCTTTATTTGAATGTATGTCTGGATTGTGGACTATATGGATGTAGTGAACATGCAAAGACCATTTATATTTTGAGAACATGTATTGTTTATGTCTTATGATTTCTTACATTGTAAGCATGATTTTAAGCATGATAGATGCTAGAAAATTTAATTAGTGATTCTTTATTGCGTTCATTTTTACATATATGTTAATGTGGGTTGAGAAAGCATGAAATAAGCTAAGTTTTATGTATGTGAGGAATCCCCTCACTTCATAATTTTGCATGTACAATGGTGGTGAAAATAGTGGAACTGAGGACATGATGTATAAAATGATTTCTTTGAGTTGTGAATATTATAGAGGATAAATTGAGACTTGAAAATAGTGAGAAACATTGCTTTGAGAATTTTAGCTGACCAAAATGGTGAAATACCAAAATTTTGCAATTCCAGGCTCTACAGGTACCTATTTTGGTCGATCGAAATAGACCTCCAACCAACCAAAAGACCTCCTTCAGCCAGCAGAAGCTGAAGGGTAGTTAGCCGATGAATTGCCTAGGTTTCAGCCGACTGGTGGGATACCCATCAACTAATCAAAACCTGAATGAGAATTATATTAGTATTGCTGTGTTTCGAGGATTTATGTGTCCTACATAGGGACTCATGGTGAGAGAATTAAGCTTCCGCTATGTTATTATTATAATGTTTGAGAGTTGAACCCAAGTGTTCCATGTACAAGACTTGGAGTGAATTTGAAAAGTCTTCCGCGATAAGTCATGACCCTATAATTGGAGTGTGACAGCTAGGTATCAAATAATGATATCAATGTGAGATTGATATGAGATAGTTCATCTAGGCTAATGAACAGGTTCACTCCCATAATTTGGGCTTGGATTGGGGAAGTCCCGGCGGTCCGAATTTTGGGGTGTGATAGTGATCAAACTAGTCAAGCCAAAATAAATTAGCTAACGTAGATGCAAATCCTAAGAGTATGTTCCAAAGTCAATGATTAATGACTACCCAAAATATACCAATTTTAGGCCTTTGGTGAGTAGCTTAAATAAAATATTTGACGCGCTACGGGATCGATTTCGTGTCAATCGGAGTTACGAAACTCAAAATTTGAACCCAAAAAGATTTAGTGGAAAAACAGTGGCATTTTTTTAAATAAGTGTAGGTTAAATTCTATAAATAGTAAAAGATAATGTCAAGCCCTCATTTCTCATTCTCCTCAGCCGAATGGAGAAATATACATATATCTATATATAGCAACATCTTTTTCTTCCTTTCTCTATTGATTTTGAGGGACTTAGGTCCATAATTGGAGTTCGCCGAAGAAGAGAGAAACGGTCTATGCACTAAGGGCTCGAGTTTGATCCATCCGAAATCGATTTTGGACAAAGTTATTTTTTGAGTGAATTGAGAAAATAATTTGGAAGCTCTTCCAAATTGAGGTAGGGATGTCTAACCCATATAATCTAGGATTTTTATGAGTATATTGGTTGTTAAGGCAACTAATTGGTTATATGACATAATTAGATATTTTTCAATAGTAAAGCATACTTAATTATGCCAATTGATGAATTCATTATATTAGATTTCATAACTACATGTTTATAATTGTCATAGTTAATTATGAAGCATGTTGGGATTGAATTGTGAAAGAATTGTGCAAATTCATGTATATTTGTGAAGGTGAAGCTTATGTGTTTGATAAATTGACTTGGAAGCATGTTGAATGAAAAATATGATTTGATTGTTAATATATGAATTATATGGAATGTGGAAGATATGACATTATATGAAATATGAAAAATGTGAAGTATGTTCAATATGAATGCATGTGATGATTAAATGAGAATTTGTACAAATATAATTGTTGAATGCCTCATTGGTCTTCAAATTGTAAATGTACATTGGATTGAACATTAGAGATGCATTTTCATTGGTACGATGAGGGTGGTGAGCTCAATTGGGTAGTACGCCCTCTTGACGAGTGGTGAGGAAATTCGGTATGTGGAACCCTCACGGGGTGGACTGGTAAAGGAGCCCCTGTTAGAATATAAAAGAATACTCCCAAAAAAATGGAGTCCTTCCACGAGGTGGACTGGTATAAGAGCCTTAAATAGGTGGGATTGGTTTGTACAAGGGTAATTGGAGGCCAATGGATGAATGGAGAGGATGATGGAGTTGTACATATCATGTTGCATTTACACGTTACTTATGGTTGTGATATGTGGATATTGCTTAACATAATTAAATGCAATTGTATGTTTATGTGATATTCACGGAACTTGCGGAATCATGTTTTAGACATTTCTACTGAGTGTGTGGTTGCTCATTTCATGAGGATTAACTCTTTTTAGGAAATAAATAAGAAGTGGAAGAGTCTCCCCAACGGTAGAGTTAGTGTGAAATGGATTTTGGTTTTATTAAAGACTTATTTACTTTATTTGAATTCAGTGTGAAATGGATTTTGGTTTTATTAAAGACTTATTTACTTTATTTGAATTCAAGTTCGGATTGTGGACTATATGCATGTGGAAAAAAAACATGTAAATATCATTTGTGTTTCGAGAACATGTATTGTTTATGCTTTGTGGTTGTATATGTTTAAATACATTTTGAAGCATGTGTTATTTATGACTTATGATTTCATACAATGTAAGCATGGTTTCAAGTATGATAGAATGCTAGATGTTTAAATGATGTTGTTTCATTTATGTTTAATTCCTACATGTATAAACTTGCGGGAATGGTTGTGTTGATGCATGGTATTCCCATTAATGTCGAGCAAGTGTGTATGTATGATTAATGGGTAATAAATGAGATGGAAAGACATGAAATATGAGCTAAACGATGTGTGCATGAAAAACTAGATGATCATGTGTGCTTGATGAAGGTGAGAGTGGTTAGAAATGAGGAATTGACATATGCAATGATCTCTTTGAAGTTATAAACCTTGTGGATGATAAATTAAGATTCGCAAATAGGGGAAAATAGGTTCTGTAGAGTTTCAGCCGGCTGAAACTTTCATCATCTAACCGAAATGATGAGATACTAAATGTTTACAATTGCAGACTCTATACCTGTTTTGGTCGACCGAAACAACTCTTCCGCTACCCAAAACAACCCTTCAGCTGACTGAAACAAACCTTCAGTCGACTATAAGACATCTTTCAACCTATGTAGCACAGATACGGCTCTTGTAGAGTCGTAGCCGTATCGGACACGTATCCGATACGGATATGGCCGGATACATGTCCCATACGGCTAAGAAGTATCCAATTTTTTAAAATTATTTTTTGAATATCGGATATAGCTGGGATACAGGAGGTATAAGGCTAGGATACGCAGGATATGCCAGGATACGGGAAGGATACCCCTGGGATACGGGAATGATACGTTTAGGATACTTTTCAGGACAAATTTGTAATTTTTTGTTACATAAAATGGGGTTGAGATGTAATATTAAAAACTTTATAGGTTAGAAAATAAGAATTATTTTATAATAAATCAAAAATAGTTTTAAGTATATTTATTTTATGGTTGAAGAATAACACTTAATATTTTATGTATAATATTATATTTTTATTTATTTATTTATTTGACGTATCCTTACCGTGTTCGTATCCTACTTTTTTGAGATTTCCCATATCGTTGTATCGTGTCGTACCCATATCCGTGTCCGTGCTTCTTAGCTTTCAACCGACTGAAACTAGAGGGTAGCCAGCTGATGGATTGCCTAGGTTTCAGCTAGCTGGTGGGATATCCAACAGTCGATCAAAACTTGAATGTGAGCTTAAAATGTATTGTTAAGTATTGAGAGTCCATGTGTTCTACTTAAGGGCCACCTCAATGGTGATCTAGAATAAAGGAAGTTTACATTATTTTGAAGTCTTGTTGTTTATCATTCCCTTACAAGTCCTAGTTCGATTAGCCATGACTATGAAAAGTTTCAATCTAGTATAATTTTAAATTTCCAAAATCTTATTGGTCTAATCGGGTATAAGACATTTGAAATTGGAAGGCAATTGTTGACACTCAAAAGTGGCGTGACACATGGCTGCCACTTTGGTATTGATATGGATTATAATTAGTAGATACATGGAAAGAGAAATAGATTAACTAAAAGATATTAGTGGAATTGGACTCTATCAAGAGTCCACAGAAACGATGACTCTGAAGACTCATAAGAATTGAATCATTAAGGTTTCGAACTCTTGAAGCTTCATTATTAACTTTCGATATGTGTGGACTTTATATATATATATATATATATATATATATATATATATATATATGATCAGTTTACATTGAAGATGGATTCTTACAAGGGGTATGCTACATTAATGGAATGGTATTTGCTAAACTATGGACTCTGTGAAGGCTATCGTCTACATAGTAGGCTGATACGTGAAGGTTGACTGTGTGGATAAGAGTCCGTTAAGATGATGACCCTAAAGGCTGAGTAAAAAGAAGTTTGAGATGGTATGGGTTCTTGAAAGTTACCCATATGACTTAGCTGCATATGAATGATAATACATATATATATATATATATATATATATATCCGTGTGTGTGTGTATATATATATTTATCTATATGATTGTTTCCTAAAAGCCTAACTTGAAAGGTTTGATCTGCTTTGAACTCTAGCTAAGTCTCATGTGAAGCAGAAGATGATTACTGATGGAATTTTCATGGATAAGGACTCTTGTAATCAAGTTATCACTATTGTGAAGTTGGTTATACAGAATATACGTATAAACATAATCTGTGTATATGCATGGATTAGTTTGTATTGAACAATGACTCCCATCAATTTGGGCTATATTGGAAGACTTTGGTGAATCATGGACACTTAAAAATGAAGGCTGGCGAGCTACTTGAAGACATAGTGCATTAGGATATAGTTATTTTATTTCTTTTTATGTAATTCTTTTATTTAATTAATATCTTGTAATTTAGTGTTAAATACAATGATGTAATTTGCTCTATAAATAAATAAATGGAACTTTGTATTAAGGGTTCCCATGACCACAAAAAATCAACTGCATCACATGCAATCTGTCTCTCTCACAATATTCTCCCAGAATATTGCTTTGATTCTTACTCGATCTAGTATACATCTCTCTCATAATTTCTTGCTCTCGGCCTCCTCTAATTAGTTTGTCTATCTACATCTCCCTCATTGATATCTCTCTCCTTCTACCTCCCTTCTTGCTGCGATTCAGTCTCACAATTTTTTTAGCACAGTTAAAAAACCTCTTAATTGAGGCAAGAAAGAACTCAATAGGGAGTTTCATATACTCTCTCCTTAGTCAATCGTCTGATTCAATACGACATCCAAAAAAGATACTTGTGTTCGACCAATTATTTACATTGAGTTGATATTATGATTCTGGCATGCTCGCAAACGCTGATTATTCAATCGGCATACTTAACCGATTAATTGATACCGATCAGATATATATTATTTTTCAAAAGACAATATCTAGTGAATGTGTGAATGTGGACATAAATACACAGTGTCACTATGCTTGAAGAGATCAAGGAGGTGGTGTTCGTTTCAAACTTGGTGTTCTAATTCTAATAAACAAGAAAAAGAGAATTCAGACATGGCAGACTATATTTTGTTTTGTCATTGAAAAATGAAAATTAGACGGTTCTTCGATGCAGTGAAGAGGGTACATCAAAGATGCCTACACTTTACCCTCTGAAATCGACTACTCTTTTAAGTTGTAATCAGTCTTTATTACATAAGCAATAATAGAGACAGGATAAATCGTCCATGGACCAGCGTCACGTTGCACTGCAAGTATATCTAGCATTTGTTGCTTTCTGTTCGGTGCCACTTCTAGCTATATATCAATCATTTTTATTTATTTTTTTATTTCCTAATGATAATTGTGATAAGAAAGAGATAATGTTGAAATGAACCACAGAGAATGGTGCGTCGAGGTTATTACATGACAAAGTAGGAAATGATGAATAGCACCATAGAACTACATGTGTACTATATACGTGTCTGTGTTTGTATATATATATTAGATGCTAAAGTAAAACAGCTACCACCGTTTAACCAAGCTCTCCTAGTGCTAAAGCTTCCATGGATCTCTCTCTCCAACACATAAACACTTCCATAGCTGGTCTTTTCTCTATACTTCTAGTTTTCTACTGCCTATTCAGGAGTTTCAAAATAATTACGAGTAGAGTTGTTAGACGCAGTAGAGCACCAGAAGCTGGGGGTGCATGGCCCATAATAGGACACCTTCACCTCTTAGGTGGTCAACAACTTCCCCACATAACCTTAGGAACCATGGCTGACAAATATGGACCAATATTCACCATCAGGCTCGGTTTAGGTCGTGCTTTGGTGGTGAGTGATTGGGAGATTGCTAAGGAATGCTTCACCACCAATGACATAGCAATATCGTCCCGTCCCAAATTTATAGCAGCTAAACACTTGGGCTACAACTATGCCATGTTTGCCTTCTCCCCTTACGGTGCTTACTGGCGTGAACTGCGCAAGATAATCTCCGTGGAGTTACTCTCAAACCGCCGGCTTGAGCTGTTGAAGCAGACGCGAGTCTCTGAAACAAATATCTCCATGAAAGAGCTTTACAAGCTTTGGGACGAGAGGAAGAACAGCTCGGATCGTGCTTTGGTCGAGATGAAGCAATGGTTTGGGGACTTGACTCTCAATGTGGTTGTTAGAATGGTTGCTGGGAAGCGATACTTTGGTGCTAATGCAGTGAGTGAAGAGGCGCGACGATGCCAGAAGGTGATGAGAGAATTCTTTCACTTGTTGGGGCTCTTTGTGGCGGCCGACGCCATTCCTTTTCTAGGGTGGTTGGACTTGGGTGGACACGAGAAGGCCATGAAGGAAACTGCAAAAGAAATGGACAGCTTAGTGGGGGAATGGTTAGAGGAGCATCGCCGGAAGAGAAACTCCGGTGAGTTTAAAGGCGAGCAAGACTTCATGGACGTCATGTTTTCGGTCCTTCAAGGCGCAGACCTTGCGGCATACGATGTGGATACCATCAACAAATCCACATGCATGGTAATTATATTTATTTTCAGACAGAATAACCTTATATATCATTTCAGTTCATATGACACTCAAATTTGAGCTTAATTACATATATCCAAAATTCATGGACATCTTTTGGAAGTCCAACTTCTTATGGTAGAGCTCACTTTTTACGGAAGTAATGAATGAAATTACACATTAATTCTTGTTTAAAAGTTAGTGTTATTAATATATAGTGGGACCAATTTTTAGAATAATGGAATTTGAGAAGAGTAGTTTAGGAATCATATAAAAGATAGTACATCTATTTTAAGAAATGGACATATATTTTGAGACATATCAAAATGAAATAGTGGACTAAAATTATGGAACGGACGAGTATTTAACAACACTTATCTCCTAAGTATACAATACTTCATGCTACTAATGATGTGATATTCTGGTCAAGTAAGTCATCCATTTTTATTTAAAATTATTAATTTATCTATTATCACGAACAAATGAAACACATATATGGGGAGTATCATATCATTACTACCTCGTAGTATTATATACTTTCTCAAAACCAGAACCTTCTATGATGACTTGGCAATAGTGTAATAATATATTTTCACAATAATATTTCATTTAGTAGAAATGAAAGAGGAAGTGTGAATGAAAGATAGGAGGGAATGAACAAATTTCCTTCATTTGATAAAGAGGATGCAATGAGAAAAGAAAAGATGATGGATGAGTCATCCTGTTTCTTTCATAAATTTTAATCCCTCCAAATTTAGAAGGAAGACATGAACTTTTCTTATTTTTCTTTCCTTCTCTCCTAAAATAAAATAAGGTATTATCTGCTTCTCTTATCTTCCATCTAACCAAACAAAAAGAGGGAATATCTCATTCATCCCTCATTCTCTCTCTTCAATTCAATTTTCTTTCTTCCTACCAAACGAAGCATAAGAAGCCTTTCATCCTCACCCATAAAAGGCAAATATTGTTCTCTATTTAATACAAAACTTGTTACAACATTTAGAAAGAAAAAAAATTAGATAATCCTAAATTTGGAAAAAAAAAAATTTCACATGAAAATCCCAGTCAGCATTGTTTAGCCTTTCAAATAATTCATGCTTATACAATATAACTTTAAATTTGTCCTTAATAAGATTATACATCACAACTAAACTTTCGGCAAGAACTGGGATGGGTTTGTCCTTCCAAACTTGTACTAGATCGAATCAAATTTGCACGCTCATTCTATTAAAAAATAATAAATAAAATTTGTTCGCTCATGGCACGATTATGAAAGTATTGCTATATGACTTTGTACCCTTCTATCAATTTTTATTTTTTGATTACAATAGGATGATTTCCACAATTTATCCCCCACGCTCATTCTATTAAAAAATAAAAAATAAAATTTGTTCGCTCATGGCACGATTATGAAAGTATTGCTATATGACTTTGTACCCTTCTATCAATTTTTATTTTTTGATTACAATAGGATGATTTTCACAATTTATCGCCCTGCGAGCGCGCGCACACACACATACATACATATATATATATATATGGATTTGGTCATCCTTTCCGGATACCAAAACTTGTTAGACATGGCCAGTTGACATCTCAGAAACAACGTAATCTCTTGAACCTTAATAATACTGGCCTCACATCCCGCCTTTTTTTTTTCTTTCCGAAAATTACCTCACATCCGATATTGTAATGTACATAATTAACTAGTAAAATTTGTTGGCTCTGTGCTTTGAAGGTTTTGATTTCAGGTGGGGCGGATACCACCACAGTTATGATGACATGGACACTCTCACTGCTAATGAACAACCCCCACGTGTTGAAAAAAGCTCAAGAAGAATTAGATGTCCACGTTGGCAAGCAAAGACAAGTGGAAGAATCAGATATCAGCAAACTAGTCTATCTCCAAGCTATAGTCAAAGAGACGCTTAGATTATATCCAGCAGGTCCACTCGCAGGGCCAAGAGAATTTACTGAGGATTGCACTGTTGGTGGTTACCATGTCCCCAAAGGCACACGGCTAATGATGAACCTATGGAAGCTCCAACGGGACCCACGCTTGTGGTCGGACCCTTCGGAGTTCCGACCGGAGAGATTCCTCACGACCCATAAAGATGTTGATGTCAAGGGTCATCATTTTGAGTTGATCCCATTTGGTGCCGGTAGGAGAATTTGCCCGGGAGCAACTTTTGGCCTTCAGGTGTTGCACTTAGTACTGGCTAGTTTGCTTCATGGGTTCAATCTTTCGATCCCGGACAATGCACCAGTGAACATGACGGAGAGCCCCGGATTAACCAACATGAAAGCTACTCCACTTGAAGTTCTCATCTCTCCGCGCTTGTCTCCTAATCTCTACTAATAAATCATCAAATATAAGAATGCTATTTTAAATGTTCTAAGATTTGTGTTTGGTTAAAAGGTTGCTATGTTTTTTTTTTTCCTTTTTTTTCTTTTCCAGTAAGAGTATATTAGCAAAATTAAGAGATTTACAATGTAGAAAGTGTTCGAAATTGTGACTCATATTACTATTATAAGTTGGTTTTTATGTAAAGTTGTATTTTTAATAAGTAATTAATTCTTGGAGGATGAATTGTGTTGGATTCTAAGAAATTGTAATTAATGAGAAATAAGGAATGTGTTTGGAGACTCTATAAATAGAGATAGAGTTAAAAGGAAAAAAAATGTAGAAAGAGAGGAAAGATGCAAGGGATTGGTGGGTGCCATGATGAGAGGAGAGAGCATCTGTAATTTTGGGAAGAAGATGCCAAGCGAAAAAGTGAAAGACTATGTGTGATAGGCATGTTTTCCACGTGTTATATAATCTCTTCCCCATTATAGTGAAATCTTTCTATCTCTCTCTCCATGGATGTAAGCTTAGAGTTGGGTGAATCACGTAAAATATTGTGTTATGCATAGATGTGTTTAATTGTTATCTCCTTATATGCTTGTATGATTGTGATGTGATGATATATATGGTTCCGCTGTACTGAACGAAATGAATATTATTCCAAACAAGTGGTATCATAGCCAATAGTGGGTCAGAGCCTGTGGTTAGTCCTGAAGACCAGATGTGAAGATTGGTAGTGTGTCAGATCAAAAGGTTGAATGTGAAGAGTTATAGTGATACAACCAGAGGAGATTAATTGATTGGTGGGTTGCCATACGTGAGCAATTGAACATTAACGAGATGAAAGGATTTTCTCTTTTCCCTAAAAAGAGTTAAATTGCGTGAAGGGGTTTTTAATTTCTTTTGGCGCTAAAATAACCAACAATGAGGAAGCGATGAAGTTTGGTTCGAGGTAAAAGAATCTTCAGTCGAGGTGGAGTTATAAAGGAGTCGTTGATAGAATTTAATCCAAGCTGGATATTGTTGGGAATTATGACTCATATTCTTATTATAAGTTAGTTTTTATATAGAGTTACATTTTTAATAGATAATTCTTAGAGGATAAGTTGTCTTGAGCTCTAAGGAATTATAATTTATGAGCAACTAGTAATGTGTTTGGAGAATTTATAAATAGAAGTAGGGTTAAAGAAAAAATGTAGAGAGAAAGGAAAGATTCAAAGGGTTGTTGGGTGTTGTAAGGAGATGAGAGATTATATGTAATTCAGGGCAAAGATGCCAAAAGAAATAGTGAAAGATTGTGTGTAGTAGACATGTTTTTTGCATGTTGCACTTCCTTCTCCGTTATAGTGAAATATTTCTCTCCATGGACGTAGCCCTAGAGTTGGGTGAACTATGTAAAATATTATGTTTTGTGTGGATATGTTTCATTGTTATCTCTCTATATGCTTGTATGATTATAATATGATGATATGATTCTATTGTGCCATCAAAGTGGATATTATTCCCAACAAGTGGTTTAAGGGCCAATAGTGGGTCTAAGCCTGTGGTTGGTCCTGAAAATCAGAGTTGAAGATTGGTGATGTGTCAGAGCAAAAGTGTAATACCCCGCTCCAACACATGGTATGATATTGTCCGCTTTGGGCCTAAGCCCGCACGGTTTTGCTCTTGGGTTTTACCCCAAAAAGCCTCATACCATTTGAAGAGAACATAATACATATAAGCACATCCCCTTTTCCACACCCAGGCGATGTGGGATTGAGCACCCTGTCAGTGTGGTAGCTCAGCCCAGTGTCTGTCTTCGCACCCGCCCACTCACACCCGTCCACAAGGGTTACTATAATCCACCCCCCTACGAGGCCCGACGTCCTCATCGGCACACTTCTTCTGGCTGGGCTCAGGCCCAAAGCAGACAATATCATACCGTGTGTTGGAGCGGGGTATTACAGTTGGTATCAGAGCCTGAACCCAGCCGGAAGAAGTGTGCCGACGAGGACGTCGGGCCTCGTAGGGGAGTGGATTGTAGTAACCCTTGTGGACGGGTGTGAGTGGGGGGGTGCGAAGACAGACACTGGGCTGAGCTACCACACTGACAGGGTGCTCAATCTCACATCGCCTGGGTGTGGAAAAGGGGATGTGCTTATATGTATTATGTTCTCTTCAAATGGTATGAGGCCTTTTGGGGTAAACCCAATAGCAAAACCGTGCGGGTTATGGCCCAAAGCGGATAATATCATACCATGTGTTGGAGCGGGGTATTACAAAAAGGTTGATCATGGGAATGGCGGAGATAAAACCAGAGGAGATTGATTGATTGGTGGGTTATCATGCGTGAGCAATTGAACACCGATAAGGATGAAAGGATTTTCTCTTTGCCTTAAAAAGAGTTAGATAGTGTTAAAGGTTTTTTATTTATTATTATTATTACTTTTGGCTCCAGATTAAGCAACAATGAGGATGTGGTGGAGTTCGTTCAAGTTGAAGGAATCTTCAGTCGAGATTTAGCTATGGAGGAGTGCATTGATAGAATAGAATTTGAGCTAAGGTGAATATTGTTAGGAATTATGACTCATATTCTTATTATAATTGGGTTTTAATTTATAGAGAGTTGTATCTTTAATAGGTAATTCTCGAAGGATAACTAGTCTTGAATTCTAAGAAATTGTAACAAGGAATATGTTTGGAGACTCTATAAATAGAGGTACACTTAAAGAAAAAGGTAAAGAGAGGAAATATGTAAGAGGCTAGTGAGTGTTGTGAAGAGAGGAGAGAGTATATTTAATTTTGGGGCATGTTTTTCGCATGTTGTATATTCTCTTCTCACTTATAATGAAATCTCTTTTGCCATATATGTAGCCCTAGAGATAGGTGAACTGTGTTAAATATTATGTTATGCATGGATGTGTTTAATTGTTATTTCCATATATGCTTGTATGATTCTGATATAATGATATACCTTCATTGTGCCGAACAAAGAGGATATTATTCCCAACACAAAGGGCATCCCTACTCCTAGACAAATTGTTAATATCCAAAAGTAGCGTGACATGTGGCTGCCACTTTGGTATTGATATGGGTAAGAAATTAATATATACATGGAAAGAGAAACAGATTAATCAAGCGATAAAAACAAGCCTTGATTTGGGTATATGAGTATTGTAATACCCCGCTCCAACACATGGTATGATATTGTCCGCTTTGGGCCTGAGCCCGCACGATTTTGTTCTTGGGTTTTACCCCAAAAGGCCTCATACCATTTGAAGAGAACATACTACATATAAGCACATCCCCTTTTCCACACCTAGACGAAGTGAGATTGAGCACCTTGTACTCTGTCAGTGTGGTAGCTCAGCCCAGTGTCTATCTTCGCACCCACCCACTCACACCCGCCCACAAGGGTTACTACAATCCACCTCCCTACGAGACCCGACGTCCTCGTCGGCACACTTCTAGCTGGGTTCAGGCTCTAATACCAACTATAATACCCCGCTCCAACACATGGTATGATATTGTCCGCTTTAGGCTTGAGCCCGCACGGTTTTTGCTCTTGGGTTTTACCCCAAAAGGCCTCATACCATTTGAAGAGAACATACTACATATAAGCACATCCCCTTTTCCACACCCAGGCGATGTGGGATTGAACACCTTGTACTCTGTCAGTATGGTAGCTCAGTCCAGTGTCTATCTTCGCACCGGCCCACTCACACCTGTCCACAAGGGTTACTACAAGTATTAGTTGAATTTGAATCTATAAAGAGTCCATAAAATGAAGACTCCGAAAGCTAATAGGGATAGGATCGTGGATGTTTTAGGCTCTTAAAGCTTCATCATTGACTTTGGATATGCGTGGACTTTATATATATATATATATTTGATCAGTTTACATTGAAATGGACTCTTACAAAGGTATGCTATATTAGTGGGAAGGTATTTGCTAACCTATGGGCTCTGTGAAAGCTGACGACTACAACAATAGGCTGTTCCGTGTAAGGTTGGTTGTGTGGATAAGTCCAAGTGTGAATTGGACTCTATGGGAGCTTAGGGGAAGAGCTATATTAGTTTATTGCATACAAGATCAGTTATACAGAAGACATAAATATAAGGTTGAGTAAGAGTTGGACTTTATGAAGGCTGAAGCAAAGAAGTTATAATGATGGGAAGTGAAGACACGTTATGTGCATTGATTTATATTTATATTTTATGTATTTCTTTTATGTAATAATTATGTTTTATCTTTATCTTGTAATCTTCTGTTAAGAAGTTAGTGACATTGAACTACTATAAATAAAGAAAGGAACTCCTAGTACAGTGTTCCACAATTACTTCACAAACATAATTAAAAGGGGAAAGCTAACCTACCCACTTTCATGGGGAGGATAAGTTGTCTACATATTTTTTAGACAATAAAAGTCCTTTAGTTTTGTTGTTTAGCATTTGAAGTGAATGCAGCTTTTGTTATTTTATATTTTCATTTTTTTTTATTTTATCTCCACTTCAAAGTTGCATTTTCCTTAAAAAAAATGCAATAATGCAACTACTCATCAAAGATGATGAGCTCTATGGATTATAGCAACCATAGGCTCCGTGTATTCTAGTGAGACATGGATTCCTCCACCACCATCCCCACCCCCACAACCACCACCATCACTATGTGTATTCTAGCAAATGAACCACCACCATCTTTATAACAAAAACCACCAGTAGCAAAATTCGTGGCTACACACCACCACAATCGATGGCGCCACCACCACCACAATATGTATTCTGAAGAATAAACCACCATCGACACCACCACAATCAATGGTGCCACCAACACCATCCCCACCTTTATAACCACCAACAATAATAATGTATTCCCCCAATTGAATCACCACCAACACTACTTGTGATTCCACCACCACCGTCCTCACCCCCAAAACCATTGCCACCATCCCCACTCGCAAAATCACTGCCATCAAAACTCCATAGCCGATGGTGACTTGGTTGTATTCTGGTGAATGAATTCTATAGACGACGATGATAGTCCTATAGTTGGAGTTATCACGCTCAAAGGCCGGTCTCGGCTTGGTGTTGGTATGTTCGGTGGGCAGCGTGAAAGAAACATCTCGAGAAAAATCTAGAGAACATAGGGGAGGTTAGGTTCCTAAAATTACATAAATGTCTAATATTTTAATGATGTAGTAGCTTCTAGTGATCTTAATTTTGTCCAAAAACAAAAAATAGGAACGACAGCCCCAGGGGCATATGTTGCCTCCGTCAATAAAACATTTTACATTGAGAAAATTATTGTGACACCTTATATTTAATTTATACAAATTAATTTTGCTTAGTGGGGTAACTCTAGTTGATTCGCTTAATTATTTTAAATAATTGGTGCTATTTTGTAATTATGGGAAACATGGAAAAAATGTAGGGAATTTTGTGATGGGTCAAGGCACAATTTATTTTAAAGTGCTGGAGGGTATTAGAAATATTTAAAACTAGTATGGTAGCATGGTATTTTAAAAAAAACTTGGGACCATGTGTTAAACTACATGCAAACCACATGACACGTGTAAGGAAACTTTTACACCTGTAGATAAGGTGTAACAAAAAGGAGCTGGTGTAGAGAAATCTTTAACACCTTTGAATGTAATAACAGAGAGAGCAAATAGAAAAAGGAGGAGAAAGAACGGAAAAATAGAAAACTAGAGAAAGAAAGAGATATCCCAGGCCATGAGAGTTAGAGAGATAAAGAAAGGAAAAGAAGAGAAGAAGGAGGAGAGAGAACGCTAGACCCATAGGATTATCTTCATTTCAGTTTATAAGGTAGGGAATTCTGATTCTTACCATTTTGGGTGCTTCTCTACTATTGTGAAATTGGATTGATCTTTGTAAATTTTTCTAAATTATGAATTATCTTCCATGTATGTTTAGAAAGTGAAGTTTAAACTATGAACTGTTGTAGAACTAGTTTTCAAACCTCTTGCATGTGATTTACAACATCATATTTTGGAAATCTTGTTTCTAAATGTTAAAATATATTAGTATAATATATTAGAATATTTAACCTTTTCCATATCCAATTAGGATTCCTATGATTAGGGACTTACCATGTATAGAATAACTTGCTCCCCACTCACCTATCTCTTTTCTTTTCCTATATATATGCTCTCACTTTATATTATTTCTCATACTATTTATTAATATAATTTAGAGATAGTCTCTCCTTTCCTCTTATTTCTAACATGGTATCAGAGTAAGGTTTTTAAATTTTTTTCGCTTAATTGTTCTCATCACTCAAAGAGAAGTCTTTTCTATTTGGTGCCAAAACTCAATCTTCTGGAACTTCTTTTCTTCTTCTAAATATATCAGATCAAAACCCTCGCCAAGAGATCAAGACGTAAAAAATAATAATAATAATCAGCCCGAACAGTGATACGCCATCTGCCACATCATCAATGACTCATCATACAGTGTCACATCTTCTGCCACATCCGCTTTCTCTACCACATCAGCCCTTCATTGCCACGTCATCAGGTGCTACCACGTCAGCTTTCACTGCCACGTCATCAGGTGCTACCACGTCAGCAACAGTAAAGAAAAAAATCCAAGGCCTTCCTTGGGTGAAATTTCACACTGATTCCAATTTTTCAGTCGCTTTTGTCATTTGGACTTTCTAAATGGCTCAAAATGTGATTTTTTACCCCAAAATGAGATTTCAGTCTAGGTCTTCACTTCACTGATATTCTTCTTT
This sequence comes from Cornus controversa, assembly GCA_026545225.1. NCBI lineage: Eukaryota > Viridiplantae > Streptophyta > Magnoliopsida > Cornales > Cornaceae > Cornus > Cornus controversa. The sequence goes on along the minus strand of CM048851.1, from coordinate 23,468,612 downwards.
TCCGCTATCATTTAATAGATATTCTTCTTATTTTTATCACAATGGTAGTAATAAACAGCGAGTTCAGTCATTTCATTCGAAAACTAGTGAACATTCCTGCAGATACAGTTGTAAATCGGGCCATACAATTGAGAAGTGTTTCAAACTTACTAAACCTCACAATTTATAGCTACAACAAAGGCAGTGTCATCTCATCTTTTTTCTTCTACACCAGTTACTACTCCTTCTGAGGCGTCCCCATTTATATTTTCTACTACTGATTTGGAGGCAATTCTCAACTGGGTTCTATCCAAGCAATCAGGTTCAAGCTCATATAACTCTACTATCTCAACCGCACCAGGTATACCTAATTCGTGCTTTTTGGACTCTACTTGCTGCAATCATATGACACCTGACCATACTTTGCTCATTGCTCAGACTCTTACATCTTATGCCCTTATTATTCACACAACTAATGGCTCCACTATGGCCATTAGTCACATAGGCATTGTCTCTCAATTAAATTTATTTGTTCCCAATGTTTATCTTGTTTCCAATCTATCTCTTAATCTTTTGTCTATTAGTCAATTGACTGAGCTAGGTTTGAATATAACATTTTCCTCTACTAAATGTGTTGTACATGATCCTTAGACATGCTAGATTATTGGAACAGGTCGTAAGATAGGGCACCTATTTGAGCTTTCTTCCTTACATCTACCTAGTTCATCTATCACAATAGCGTCTACATAAAGTACTATACCTAATCTTGAGTTGTGGCATTCTTATTTACGTCATGTATCAGTCTCTCGAGTCAAAAGTCACGCATCTATAGGTTTGTTAGGATCAGTTAAAACTAATTCTTTTGATTGCATTTCTTATCAATTAGGCAAATATCTTGTTTTACCATTTAATAACAGTGAGTCATTTGCTTCTTCTCCTTTTGATCTTTTTCATTCCGATGTTTGGGGACCTTCTCCTGTAACCACTATAGGTGAAGCATGATATTTTGTTATATTTATGGATGATTTTTCACAATTCACTTGGATATTTTTAATGAAAAATCATTCTGAATTACTCAACATCTTTCGTGATTTCACCAAAATGGTTTCAACTCAATTTTTCACAAATATCAAAACTTTTTGTTCTGATAATGTTACAGAATACAGACAAAATAAATTTCAAAATATCCTCAAACACTATGACACTATTTTTCACTCTTCTTGCCCTAGTACATCTCAACAAAATGGTCGAGTTAAACGAAAACTTTGACATATTTTAGATTTGGCTCGATCACTTGTCATTTCTTTTTCTGTGTCATCATTTTTTTTGGGTGAAGCATCCCTCACTACTATATATACCATGAATCGTGTACCCACACCACTTTTACAAAATCAAATACCTTATAAGCGTCTTTACGGGCAGGTTCCTAACTATAGTAATCTTAGAGTTTTTGGGTGTGCTTGTTTTGTTCTTTCATCCTCATGAGCAAACAAAATTACAACCTCATACTCAACTCTGTTGTTTTCTTGGGTATAGACTTGAAAAAAAGGGCTATAGGTGTTATGATCCAGTTGCAAGATGCCTTAGAGTATTTTTTTCATGTTATTTTTTGAGAACATAAAATCTTTCATACCTTATCCAAATTCACTGGTATTCCTAATCACCAATTTCTTATTCCTTCTTTAGATACATCTGCACATCTTTTTTCAGATTCTCCTTCTACTAGCTCATCAGATATAATTGACCCTTCTGACTTATCACATATGGTTGACCTTCCTGCAATTGAGTTCTAATCATCTGTCTTGTCTGAGGCTCCTGATATTGCCACTGCTTTGGATCCTCATCGATCCACTCGAGTAAGAACCTCCCCTGCATATCTTTATGACTATCATTGTTATCATGCTCTTACAACCTTTTATGAACCTCACATTCCACGAGACCTTCTCTAACCCTTTATGGCAGCAAGCAATAAAAGAAGAGTTAGATGCACCTACTCATACATGAGATCTAGTTGAATTGACTACAAGAAAAGTCTGCCATTGGAAGTAAATGGGTCTATAAAATTAAGACTCATTCAGATGGGTCTATTGAGCATTATAAAGCCCGACTTGTGGACGATGTACATAAGACTCCTTTGAATGGATGATGTACATAATTTTTTTAAAATTTTATAGTATCAGTTGTCCATTTCTTATCGTTGGCTGCGAATAGGTTTTGAAATTTATTCTAGACTAACTCATTGACTTCGAAAACTTATAAAGTTTCTTATAAATGTAGCTCTTCGAGTCTACTTTTTGAAAACCTAAACTATATAATTTTATCACTACCCTAGATATTCCAAACGATTGAATTCCATTGACAGGTTCATTTTCAGTCCATATTTTTTTCACTTTATTTACCAAATAAGTTGATTTGATTAGGGAATTTTTACCAATTGGAGTGGCTCTTGGTCAAAGAATTTTGATTCTAGTTTTCAAGAAATTTTAGTTTGCTTCAATTCGACATGTATTGAGTTTTTTTTTATGTATTTTTGAACGCTTGCTGCGCATATTGCACAAAAGTGGCCTACTGTCAAATTGCAGTTTTTACTTTTAAAATGTACAAAACACACTTTATAGTTTTGGGGCGTGTCAATTTTTGGTATCAAAGCCTAGGTTGTGGTTCCTAGAGGAGTTTATTGTTAATGTTGCCAATAGGCACTAAAAAAATAAATAAAAATACTCAGCTTGGTTACATGTCAAAAGTTGATTATGTGCTAAATATGAATTTGTGTTCATACTTGCATTCTCGTATGTGTATATGAAACATATTTTTTGTTATACCATGTGTTGGGAATCATATCTTTGAGTTGATTATTTAATTGTGGCTGATTTATCGGGTTTTCATTATTAGGCGTATGTTTAGGTTATTGTTTAGGGATTTGTTTCTTTTCATATTTGTAATTTTTCTCATGTATATAATGATAGTCCGACTCTCAAATTGAGTAAACCAATTACACATATTTTACTTTTTGGTATCAGATCCTCAAACCTATGTCTCTTCTCTCTCTTTACAGCTCTTTTTGTCTTTCTTTCTTGTCATTTCTTGTCATTAGAGTCTCTCTCTTTCTCTAAGCCCATCATTGAAGCACTCTCTTCTCTCTTTACCTGACACTGAGGCTCTCCCTCCCTCTTTTCTTCGAGCTATTGTTGTGATAGTCCTAGGGGATCCAATCTCCTCTAGGTTCGACCCCTATAGGGGAATTCCCTTAGGGCTAATTTGGTATGCAAGAATGAAATAGAATGAGAGTAGAAAGACGCTAAGAATGGAATGAGAGTGAGAATAGAATGAAATGGCCATTATATTTCCAATGTTTGGCTGAGAGTACGATTAGGATATGCTAGGATACGTTTAGGATATGACCAGGATACGTTTTTGACAAATTTGTAATTTTTTTCTTAAAAGGCGGGTCAAATTGTAATATTAAAAAGTTTAAAGATTAAAAGATTAGGGTCAGATAATAATAAAAAAAATTTAGAAGTCCCAAACAATAGATTGGTAGTTTAAATGGAAGAATGTTTATGTTGTAAATTAAAAAATAAGTAGTAATGATTATTGCCTAAATGAGAGAATGAATGAACTTATATTTTGCATAAAATATTTAAATACATTTATTGTATTGTTGAAAAAATATAAGTTAATTTTTTATGTATAATATTATATTTTTATTTATTATTATTTTTTTATATATCCTTGCTATGTCCGTATCTTACTTTTTAAAAAAATTTCATATTGTCGTGTTCGTATTGTATCGTATTGTACCGTATTGTACCTATGTCCTGTGTCCATGTTCAAGTTTCTTAGTCTTAAATTGAAGTAGAAATTTTCTAGGAACTGTTCACCTAGAATAAGTTCTTCTCATACTGCTGCTATTGTAGAGATTGCTAATACTACTGGTGGACCAACTATATTTTTTGGACTGAGCTAACTTCAATCTTAGATTGAGGAGATCCAGGACTAGCTTGGCTCCCTTACTTCTAGAGTTGGTGCTCCTCCAGCTGCTCCTACTCCTACTACCATTATTGCTACAAGTCCTCCTATTGTATTTCATGTTAAGGCAAAACAGCCTACTTGGGTTTTGGATTCTGGGGCTAATGATCACATGAGTACTGGTGAGTTATCTATTTTTTCTTCCAATGTCATACCTGTTACCCAATTTAAGTGTTTTGCGAATGGTTTTACATCCTACATTCACATTAAGGGTGACGTTTGTTAGTCTCCTGATATTACTTTTTCATCTATCCTTTATGAACCTAAATTTGCCTTTAACCTTTTATCTGTTAGCCGACTTGCAAAAAACCTCCAATGTGTAGTTATGTTCTTGCTAGATCAGTGTCTTTTGTAGGACCTTCGTTTGAAGAGGATTTTTAACAGAGTTTATAAGCGTGATTAACTTTACTACTTAGGGGAACCACTAGGAACGAGTCTTCAAGCTTCTGTCCTACCTGTTTCTAATACTTATGATGTTTCTTTTCGCACTTTAAATCTATTGCATGCCCGTTTAGGGCATGTAAAATTTTAGTATTTATGTTTATTATTCTCTTCCTTAAATAAAGTATGTAAAGACCATAAGTTTCAATGTGAATTTTGTGAGCTTTCTAAACATACTAAAATTAGTTATATTTCTCATATGAGTCGTGCTCCTAGTATATTTGATCTTATCCATCTGATGTTTCGGGCCCTTCCCTAGTTATTGTTTTCTTTGTGCATCGATATTAAAGGACATTTATTGATGATCATTCTCATTATACTTGGGTTTATTTATTGAAAAACAAATTTGATGTGTTTCCTTTATTTACCCAATTTCTCCAAATGATCAAAACCCAGTATTACACTATTGTTCGTAATATTCATTCCGATAACGGGCTTGAATATGTTTCTAATGAGTTTTGGTCTAAACTTAATAAAAAGAAAATTTTACATTAACTTACTTGTCCCTATATTCCTGAATAGAATGGCGTAGCTGAATGCAAAAATTGTCATCTTATGTCTGTGGTCTAATGTCTTTTGAGTTGTATGTATATGCCTAAATTCTATTGGCATATGGCAGTTCTTATAACTAATTTTTTGATTAATTGTACTCCCAGTCGAGTTTTGGGTGGTAAGGCCCCATTTCAGATTCTCCAGCCTGATTATAAATTGTTTTATCTTCTGCCTCGTGGTTTCAGCTGTTCTTGTTTTGTTCATAACCATAATATTTCTCATAATAAACTTGATGATAAACTTGTTAGATGTATAGTACACCTGCAAAGGAAGAGAGGAACCTGCATGGGTGGAGAAGGAGATTTTAGGATCATGTAATCTTTAAAGATAGAAACAGGACGAGCAATAGGAGAGATCTCCTTCTCCTGTTACTCCTACCATTCCTAAGCATACATCTCGTTATCCTATCCGTGTTCATCACCCTCCTAATTGGTATAGTTTCTCTAGTAGCACTGACCACCCTATTTCCCATTATGTCTCCTATGATGGCCTTTTAAGTGCATATAAAGCCTTCCTATGTAAGATTGGGTCTGTTTCTATCCCTCGATCAGTGTTAAAGGCCCTCTAGGATCCTACTTGGGTATCTTCCATGACAGCGAAAATGGATGATTTATAGCGTAATGATACATAAGAACTTGTTTCTTTACCTACTACGGAGAAGATAGTTGGCTGCAAATGGATCTTTAGTGTGAAATACTTAGCTGTTGGTTCTATTTATTGGTATAAGGTCCGGTTGGTGGAAAAAGGCTTTACTCAGATTTTGGGCAAAAACTTTGGTGCTACCTTTGCTCCTATGGCAAAGTTAATGTCCATGTGACTACTTATCTCCTTGGTTGCAGCCCATTCTTGGCCCTTTCATCAGTTAGATGTCAAGAACACATTTCTTAATAGAGCCTTACTTATGACTATATATATGGATCCACCCCCTGGATTTTGGGCTGAAAGGGAGTATGCTGGGAAAGTCAGTCGGTTGGGGAAGTCTTTTTATGGTCTTAAGCAATCTCCTAGAGCATAGGTTAGTCGTTTCAGTGACGTTGTCCTATCCATGGGTTTTAGACCATACTTGTTTTATCCAACGTTACTCTGATGGTCATTGTATTATTTTATTAGTATATGTGGATGATATTATTGTCACAAGTCATCATGTTTCAGGTATTGCTTAGGTGAAACTTCATCTTCAAAAGTCATTTGATGTGAAGGACTTAGGTCCCCTTCGGTATTTTTTTGGAATTGAGGTTACTAGACCCCATTATAGTTAGACGAAACTAATTTAGAGACAAATTGGGAGAGAGAATGAAAACCTGGGTACTCCTCATAGCTCTGACCAATAAGTGAATGCAAATGGTTCAAGATGCTGGCCTTGAGCTCATCCCCCTGGACAGGAGAACCCCGTTGATTTGTAAATTTCCTTATCTCAAAGGAATTATGTTTTAGATCTTTTTCAAGATACTGACATGCATGGATGTCAACCTGCTTCCACCCCTATGGATCTCAATCTCAAACTTTATATTGAGTCAGGGGAATTACTCCCAGATCCAACTGTGTATCAACATCTGGTAGGTCATCATATCTACTTGACTAACACAAGGCCTAATTTGACCTTTGCTATTAGTATGGTCTATCAGATCATGCATGCCTTGTGCTCAGCTTATATGGATGTAGTCTTCCATATTTTAAGGTATCTTAAGTTGTGTCCTAGCCTTGCTTTGTTCTATGCCTTAGGAAATCAGTTAGAACTCTCATACTTTACTAATGTAGACCATGCTGGTTGTAAGACAGATAGATAGTCTACCTCCGGCTTCTGTGCTTTATATAGTAATTATCTCGTATCATGGAAGAATAAGAAGCAATCTATTATCTCTAGATCCTCTATTGAAGTTGAGTACTAAGCTATGGCTCAAGGTATTTGTGAGCTTCTTTGGCTTCAATCGATTATGGGAGAATTGAGTTTTGTAGAGAAAGGTTCTACAAAGCTATTTTGTGACAATAAATCAGCCATTATGCTCGCTTCTGATTCAGTGTTTTACATGAACGGTCTAAACATATTGAAGTAGACATTCACTTCATTCGAGAGAAGGTTTAGTCAGGTGTCATTAGTCTAATTTTTGTTCCCTCTTCAGGACAGACTGCAAATGTGTTTGCAAAGTCTGTTGAGTCTTCTCTTCTTTAGTCTTCAATAGTCAAGCTGGGTTTGATCAATATATTTGCTCCAACTTGAGGGAGAGTGTTGGGAATCATATCTTTGAGTTGACTATTTAATTAGGACAGATTTATTGGGTTTCCATTATTAGGCGTATGTTTAGGCTATTGTTTAGGGATTTGTTTCATTCCATATTTGTAATTTTTCTCTTCTATATATATAATTAGAGTTCGACTCTCAAATTAAGTAAGCTAATTACACATATTTTACTTTTCCATGAATTGACTAATTGCATGTTGATTTCTAATTGGACTCACTATGGTAAAGTGTTTTATAGTTAGTCATGCCTAGGCGTATTGCTAGTATATCTAACCTATAAATTGGGAACAACAAGGGACTTGAAGGAATATCTCAAGCAATAAGGGAACTAACAGACAGCTCTTATGGCCAACAGGCAGAAGGGAATCGCACTCCTAATCAACTAAGAGAGTGGTTTATAGCTGAGTGGAGGATGTCATGTCTTAAGGAATTATAGAGGCTCAATCCCCAAAAATTTAGGAGAAACAATGGCCAGGATGTCTATGAAGCAAAAAGGTGGCTCAAGCAAATCAAGAAACTCTTTGAAGTGACAGCAATGCCTAAGGAATTCAAGGTAGCCATTGCATCTTCTTTAATCCTTGATGAAGCAAATCATTGGTGGGACATGATGAAAGCAAGGACGACTGTGAAGTTATGATGTGGCCAGTCTTCGAAGAGCAATTATATGCTCAGTACTTCCGGAAGGTGGTTCGCGAGGCTAAGTTATAAGAGTTCATCCACCTAGCACAATGAAATATGATGGTTCCTTAGTATTTTTTTTTTTCAGAATTAAGTCGTTTTGGACAATGTTTGGTTTGCTACAAAGGAGATGAAGGTTTTCAAGTTTGAGAGATGACTTTGGCCTTCTATATATCTAGAAGAAACTAGTTCCTCTAGAGATCCTAAACTATTCGGATGTGGTTAACAGTGCTATGCGGGTGGAACAAGAGAAGGATGATTTTCTGAAAATTCAAAAGAGCACACCACTTTGTTTGTATTGGATCTACTTAGAAACATTTGAGGAAGTAAGCAATGTTATGATCCCTATCTTTTAGCCAGTGTACATGTGAGCTTTGTTTGAAAAGAAGCTCTTGAGTAAGGCATAGCTCAGTAAACTTATCAGAAAGAACCCTTTCATTGATTATTAAATGATCATCAAGAGGATTGGAGTCCAAACTAGCTTGACATGCAAAGAGAGCCTTTCTGGCCGCATCAACCCTGGATGGAAGGGCACTAAACTCCTTCAAATTGAGTAACTTGAGAGGATGCTTAAGGCCACTGAGTTTATAGAAAACTCTAAACATTAGAGTACCATGAACATCCAAATTCCACCCTACAGAAACAATGCTTGAGAAATCTTTATGCTAGGCCCAAAAATTGAAGAACCTGAATGGACCATTTCTTCTAGGATTGGGAATACCCAAATTCAAAATCATGGGGAGTGGTTGGACACACCATGAGCCAAAAATTCACAATCGGATTGAGAGAAGCAAGAATTCCAGACCTAATTAGCCAAAACTCTATCTAACTTTCTAGAGATGTTAGCATGGCCAAAGCTTTTATTTGTCCAGGTGTGAAAGATCCCTTTGAATCTCAAGTCTTCAATACCGTTATTGAACAAACATTTTTGAAGTCATACATACCTTCAGTCTAATGCAACACACCTCCAAAGGCATCATTCACATGAAGAAGAACATTAAAGTCACCCATGAGAACCCAAAGCTCATTAGAGTTATTAAAAGAACAAAGACTTCTCCATGAAGGCTTCCTGTCCACAGCAAGATTAGTAGCATAGACAAAGGAAGCACAACAGGAAAGCTTCAAATCAATGTGAGAGACTCTACAGTTTGTCACCTGGATGTTTTCACTAATGACAAAGAGAGAAATTTTTTAGGGATTCCACAATAGCCACACCCTTCCCAGAACAAAGCTGCCATAATTTCACTTGATATCCCAAGATGGAGCAATTAATTTTTGGACAACAACCATATTTACAGAAAAGACATTCAAGCTTATTCACTTTCCTTTTCTCTTTCTCTGTCATGGCTACCAACATCCAGTCCTCTCTCTCCACGTTTCTTCTTCCCCTCAAGTTTCATTGGACATCAAATATGTAAGTATTGTCTTGAGCGAAATAAACACTTTGCCACATCCAATAATAATAATTCTCTGTTTCAAAGCGAAGCACTAACTAGTCCTTCTGTCACTTTCAACTTAAAATTATCGTGGACTTAAATTCAACCCTACGCTGTTTTACTTGTAAAAGTGAAAAAAAAAATTCTATTTTTTATGATTCATCTTTAAATGAAATTCTTGCCTTTTCAAGTGGTCGATGTTTAATAGAAATTCATTCCATTTATGGCAGCAAAGTTGTGGTAATTTGTTCAAATAATATATAGATATAAGAGGAAAAGTAGAAAGAGAGAAGGAAAGTGAAGATTTCTGAACCTTTTTTTCTCAATCAAATTAGGTCAATCCGGCTTGTTATCTTTATTTACTATTTTTAATAATTTTGTAATTTATACATATGTTCATTTATTACTGGGACACATCATGAGTAGATAGTACCCACTCAGGTATGTAGGAAAGTATATTCCAAATTATATTATAAATTTTTTTTATTATTATTTTGTAAGCAGTAACAAATTTTATAAATTAAAGGAATAGGTTCACCTTTGTTTGTGGGCTTTCTTGCTCTCTTGATAGCCTTTAGGTGACTTTGGTTTGCTGGGTTCGGCTTGTCTGTTACTCAGCTTGGTTTCAGCCACTGGGCTTGCAGTTTACCCTTTTGGGCTTTATGAGTTTGTAGGTTTGTAGGCCTGACGCTCTTAGTGTTGGCTTGCCTTTTGGGCTGTTGCCATTTTCTGTTAAATAAATTTCATTTATCCAAAAAAAAAAAAAAAAAAAGGTACAGAGCAACCAGCTGAAGCTAAAACTAAAAGAACTTATGGCTCTCTTTGAAGATAGTTATCTTAAATTTGCCAAGCTATCTGAATATGCCTCTTGCATGGGAGCTGTGTGTCATTCTAATGGAGTTTTCAAAAATTAAATTATGGTAGATGTGGAGTCAATTAATGTCATGAACCCATTATCACATAAGTTTCAATATATATATTTTTCATTGTTGTCTCTTTGACCGACTACTATATATATATATATATATATATATATATATATGTGCCCGTGTGTTTGTGGCTGTACTGGTGTGCGCTTGTGTTGTATATTTGAAGGCCAAAATTATCTTGTAGTTTTCTGAAAGCATAGAAGCAAATTGCAAATTAATGGCAAATTTAAGGTTTACATATTTGAGGCAAAAGTGTAAAAATTTCTCCGCACAACTTTCTCCTGGACTATTTTTTGAACTAAGTTAGTTTCTTATCTTGCAAAAGTTCATATTAATCTCCTGATAAAACTATAATAACATGTATACCATTTACTATAACCATTATGCCAATATCTCTATATATATAATATCTGCTAAAAATTTAAAAAATAAAAGATAGTTAAATAAATTCCTAAATAATAAGTTTAGAAATATAAAAAAAAACTAAAAGGCTAATAGAACTTTATTTAAGATTTAAAAAAAAATAATCAATTATAATGACATATATATTCTTTTCAATAATTAAATAACATTCTTAAATAAAATTCTATTGATTATGTTTTTACGTTTCTAAACTTATTATTTATGAATTTTGGAATAGAGCAAGAAGCATAAATTGATTACTGGGGAATGGTAATGAGAGCTGGAGCGGGTCTTGGTTGATTGTTGACATGGATTTAGATAGTAAGGCCCACCGAGATTACAAAAGGCTGTCTAAATACAGAGACTTAGCTTTCGAGCTTTCTACTCCTAGGCTTCCATCTAAGACTGGGGGTGGGGCAAGTAAAAAATTGTATCAGTAAGACATGTATTGCTATTATTATGGAAATTCACAAATCACGTAATTAATGTGGGAACTTTTACTTTTTATGTTTCTCTTATTATTTATGAATTTTATTTAACTAAGTATTTTTAATTTTTTGTTTAAAAACACAATATTTATAGAAAAAAAATGAATAATAGACATAATAAGGATATATGTCATTATAATTCTTCAAAGGGTTAAATTTTTAATATTTATAAGATGAGGGACTCACTTACTTTAAAAAAATAATTGAGAAGGTAAATTTTCACATCTCAAAAAGTTTTAAGAGTTTTTTTTTTTTTTTTTTTTTTTCCGAAAGACGCTCCTAAAACAGCCCAACAAAGGCTCTAGCTCTACGAGGATAAGAGTACTATATTGTGAGAGGATGAATTAATGGGCCTTGCCTCGATCCAAATATATATATATATATATATATATATATATATATATATATAGTAGAGAGAAAGAGGCATTGAAATGATGTGAAATGGCTATATAAAGAGCCAAATATGACTGATAAAAAATAAGAGGGAATGAAGGTCAATCAAGTAATTTCAGGATGGTTAGTGCCTAGTGGAGATTGTAACATCATTTCGCTTCTTTAAAGGGCAATCTAGGCATATCAAATAACTTTGTTGATAATGTCAACAATAAACATCTCGCACCGTCTTTGAGCATTATACGAGATACGAGGAGGAATCTGTTGTGTCAAAAAATCTAGAGGGTAACAATGTAATTATGCAAAGGTGTTGGGTTTGACTGTATTAAAGGCAAGACATAGGTTTTGGGATGGTAATTTTAAAAGGGAAGAGAATGAATTAATTCCATGTTTAAAAGTTCTACTCCTGAAAAAATACTATTAATATAAGAAAAATGGTAAAATTTACGACCATACAAAATGGAGAAAAAAGACGATTTTTACGTGGTTATCCTAGTTGTACTCTTCAAGTATTTCATCACATATTAAATACATTAATTTTTTTAAAACAAAAGAACCATTTCACCCATTTTATTCACCTTTCTCCCTAGACATTATTAGTAACCTAAGATAATGATATTTTCAATCAATCGGAAGTTTGTTCCTTGTTTTGTATTGTAAAAAGGAAAAAAAAAATCTTTTTTGCTACCACCTAATTAAAAGATTCAACTGCATTGGAGTAAATGAATTTTGTGTCTCTCTTGTCTTCAACTAATATTATACTTATATGGTTACCCTTAAAAAAAGTTATATATGATTAATATGACTTGAAGAAGAGAGAGAGAATATTTTGAAAGTGGCTTATGTGACGGTGGATTTTAATAGAATTAAATTTAGGATAGTAAGATTCAATTGAATTTAAGAGAAGTAGAGAGAAGAAATCAGGATATACAAGTAAATAAAAGAGAGAAGATTTTGTATAAATAAGGTTGTGCTCGAATGATGAGTTTGGATGTGATGATGGTTGTTCTGAAGATGGATTTTGATAGAAAGTGAAAGATGATCAACGGTGGAGAGGGGTAATAATTGGTTAGGAAAACGGAAAGAGATGACATATTCTAAAAATTTAAGGATATTTTAATCTAAAAGATTTTATGTTTTCAATGTTCTACAAATTGAGCTACTTTAATGTCACATTATGAGTTGGTTGAGTGTCGGGTTAAAAAACTAGGTTGACGTAGCATTGCTATTAATATAAAACATATGGAGTAATAAATATTTTAGTTTTATAAAAAAAATTTAAAATATCTAAAAAGAAATTTAAAAGAACCTTTTTATATTTGAAATTCAAAACTAATGTGTTTCATCCTCTCTTATCAAGTTTTGTGCGTGTGTTTTTTTTTTCAACTCCTTGTTGTTTGGAAATTGTAAATTGTAAATTCCACTTTAAAAGAAGTTTAACAATCATATATTACCCTACCATTTTCTTTTTAAAAAGAGGTTGGTAACTGTGATTGGTTCACAAAAAGTTTTTTTTAATCAACGATAATTGAAGTGTTTTAAACTTCTTATTCACTTTTTATACCATAAAAAAAATTACACTCCATTTTACTTGGTTTTATCTTATTATCGTACTTAAATACGAGAAATTCTTTCTGTGCATCCATTTCAGTTGCAACACAAACGTGATTTTCAAAAGTTTTTTTTTATCTCAAGTTGAAGGAAATATCTCTCCCAACATAGAATATATTTCAATGCTTTATTTGGTAGATAAATATTTTTAAGGTATTAGAAGTGGATAAGAAGTCCTAATTGTCAAAAGTACTCTTCAATGATCTCTCATTAATTAAAAATAAAAAACAAATGTTCCACACCAAATCACAGAGTCACTGTCTTGACTTAAGTCGCATAAAGTCATAATGAGAGTAATAAAAAAAATTCAATTTCTTCTTGTGATGTGAAAGGAACATAAAGCTCAAAACAGAAACACACTTGAATCACAAGAGTGTATTCCTGTTTTGTGTGAGATATAAATTTGTAATTGGCATATTTCGGTGATCAAAACCTGATTGATCGAGTTGTAACTTTTGGATTATTCTTTATATCGATCATCGACAACTTCGAGCTGACACTCAAGTGCATGGAAGCCGACAAATCAGTTAGAACACCATATAGTACAGGTAAGTATGGTGAGGAGACTCTGCACTTTTTAGTTCCGAGCCTATTTTGAAAAACCAATATTTAAATGCAAAATTTAGAGTTTTTTCAAAGTAGGACCAGTCCCCAATATTTAGGACCGGTCCAACTTTTCTCGGCAGTTTAGTTTCTGCATGTTTTCAAAAAGTCCCACCGGTCCTATTTATTTGGCACCGGTCCAATTTAGCCTGTTCCAAATAGGAAATAGATTTTGACAGAAATTCTGATTCCTATTGGGTTTGAATCTTCTAGGAAAGTTCTATTTTGGTATTCAACTTATATTCCAAGTAGAATTAGGACTTCCTTGCCTATATATATGTATTCATATTTTCTCTACAAAATAAGCTTGAAAAATTAATATTTTTAGAGAGAAAAAGTATATACAATATAATTAGGGCTATATATTTTTAAGAACACACATCCATACTACACGAGTGATATTTAGGATGGTGTTCTACTTCTGATTAGCTGCTCAGAGACTGCATCAAATCGATTTGCTAATCAAAACATTGGATTGAAGGTTCTTCGCTTGCTTGCTTGCTGAGGAAGAAAGGTAACCAGATTGCACTACGAAGATGAACAAAATACTTGCTGAGTATTTTGGTTCTTCCAGCAACCTTTCTATAAGGGTGGTGACGTTAGCCGGAAGTCTGCAGCTGTTTGACGTGTTGTCGCAATCATAAGCCTAAGGTGTTCCGCATCAGATCCTTGACGGAGTGAAGAGGGGTGTGAGACTGAGACAGAGTCTGTTATACTTTACTTCATCATAGTGAATTGGTTTCCTGAGGCGTGCCGCCTCCCTCCGTGGTTTTTCCCGCCTTGGGTTTCCACGTATATCTGGTGCATTCTTTTCTTTACTTGTACTTTATTTATTTGCTTGCTTTAATTGTTTTATTAATTGGACTTAAAATTGAATTAATTAAAAATTAAGCAAACGAGCAAGTAATCCTATTCACCCCCCCTCTAGGTTCTAAAATACATTTCACAACCGTTTCCGTACCGCGCAACTCATATTTTGCGCTTTAAGTTCTGACTTGGGATAAATCTAACAATCTCTTGCAATTTTTATTTTTTTTATTTGTTTTGTTTTTCTTAAGTGAATGTGTACAACTTCCAAGAGATTTAAAAATAAAAAATAAATTAATAAAAAGCAAATCGGAGACGGTGGTTCAACAGTCGCTAGCAACTCCATAGTGCTAATTAATGTAGGTTCCGTAAAGCGATCAATAATTCATTGACCCCACTCCCATACCCTCCAATACTAGCTAGAATCTACGGTGTGGCTTCCAAAAGTCTTCTTATTGCTACCCCAACACCTAGCACTAAAACTAGAATTGGTTTCTATAAAACCAAATCTGAAAGTTAGTCACGCTTGAAAAGATCCATTTTAATATAATTTTAAATTTCAAAAATCATATTGGTCTAATCAGGCATAAGACATTTGAAATTGGGGGCAATTGTTGACACTCAAAAGTGGTGTGACATGTGACTACCACTTTGGTATTGATATGGATTATAATTCAGTATATACATGGAAAGAGAAATAGATTAACTAAAAGATATTAGTGGAATTGGACTATATCAAGAGTCCATAGAAACGATGATTCTGAAGACTGATAGGAATTGAATCATTAAGGTTTTATGATCAAAGCATTGATAAGCAATATGATGTATTTATTTCTTTTTAGAGGTAAATCTTCTGAGTCCATACAATTTGTGTACTAGTTCAATTCTAAGAGAATTGATTGAAAACTAATGTGAAGCTGACTAGAATATATTGTATGAGTAGCATTAAAAGCTTAAATGATCAATGAAAAAAAATATATTTTTATTCAGCATGAAAAGAAAAAGAAAATAAAAATTTGCTGAATATTTAAGACAAAAGGAAAAGGCTACCTTCGAGATGTGTTCGTAGTTTCCACTACAATGTAAATCTCCAATGAGATATCTTTAAAAAATTAAAGAGTTGTTTTGAGGAAAATCGCTGGCCCCGTAAGAGTGAAAACCACTGTCTTAAAAAAAGAAAAAAAAATGAATGAAAGAAAACTAAATGATTGATCATGTAAAGTTATATTTGCTTATTATCCAATGTGTTTTATAAGATGGATCAAAGGAATTTGATTAATTTTTGATGAAGTTGGATTGCACACACACACATGGATTTATTAGATGAATTTCTAAATTTTTATAATTATTTGTGTGTTGGAAGTTGTGTCATGATAAAGGATTTGAGAATGAATTTTATGGATAAATTATGGATTTTAAAATTCTGCATTTATAAATGTTTGAAAATTTTCAAAAATTTTAGGACTCATTATTCTTTGAAAAATATGTTTTTGATTATTCTCATGAGATTATTCGTGTTTTATTTTTATTTTTGTTGAAAATTTTTCAAAAATCCAAAAATATGTTTTATTTTGATTCTATGTTTATTTTTCATACTTTGTGTGCTTAATTGCTAAATCAAGTTGAGATGAGGTGTATTTGGTGAATTAGAGGTCCAAAGAGTAATTTTTTATAATTCACAAAGTTGGACCGGTCCCAAATTTAGAGCACCGGTCGCACTTCTGAAGGTTCTGAGGAACCGAGAGAAGTTGGACTGGTCCCCAAATATGAGGACCGGTCACACTTAGCGGATGCCCAGATTTTTGTAAATCCGCGTGCGCCTTGTTATTTTAAGTTGCATTCCTTATATATGCGCTCACACACTCTCATAGCACTCTATCTCAAGTCTTTTACTCTTAAGTGTTCTCTAAAACACTCCAACTCACATTACTTTCTCTTCATTTATATTTATCTTGATTTGTGATTATTGGAGGAAGTGATTATCTTTGGAGGATTTGAGTTGATTTTGAAGTAATTGATCAAACAAGTTGTTCTTAATTTTTTTAAATCTTGTTTTCCAAATGTTTGACAGAATTTTTTAATGGAGCTTGTGATCTTGTTTATGATTCCATTCGGTGTAGCTCTAATGGATAGATTAAAGAGCTATGATAGTATTTTTATAAGTGGACAAGAATGTTGATTTGAAAGGCTTTGGTTGGGAGTCCTTAGGTGATTTGAATGAAATATGTTTATGACCTTTATATGACTCATATTTGGATATTTTATCATTAACAACCAAAGTATTTGTCATTATCATTAAGGTGAATACAATTATTATGACTCAATTGTTGATGTTCTTGATCTAAACAGGTGATATTATTTTGTAATATTTGAAGACAAATCTTGATAAGATCATATTTTTGTGGACTTTGATGCAAATTTCAATGGATGGAGTTACATGTCCAAGGATATATTTTTGATAGATGTTGATATCTAGTTTTTGGAGCTTATGATGATGATGGGGATTAGGTCTTGATGATAGGCTTAGTTATGTTTTGCTAGACTTTGAGTAGTTAACTCTATTTTGTCTAGGTTTGATGCTTGATCTTGTTATGCTTTGTTTATTCCATCAACTGATATGTTTTGGATATTTATTTCATCAGTGATGATTATTATTTTTGTTTCATTATTTTCTTTTAATGTGCTTCATGATTTATCTGTTTATCTAAATCTCTTTACTAGTTCTTTGTCAATTTGTTCCAAAAAGGAGGAGATGATATTGTTATATGCATAGGATGTGATATGAGGTTCTTTGACAAAGGGGGAGATATATTTATCAGATATTTTTTTAAGGGGGAGATATATATGATTATATTTCTTTATTAAGCTTTTCACAGGTTGTGTTGTTTAAGAGATGTGCAGGTACAACAGGTTTTTATTATAATCATCTTGAACACACAAGTGGAGCTTTTGATGATCAGTTCTATATTTCTGTGTATTTGGGTAACATTGTAATCTAATTTATCCAATGGGTTATGTTATAATTGCCTAAGTGGTTTTGTCACGAAATTGCCAAGGGGGGAGATTGTGAGATATAAATTTGTAATTGGCATATTTCGGTGATCAAAACCTGATTGATTGAGTTGTCACTTTTGGATTATTCTTTATATCGATCATCGATATCTTCGAGCTGACACTCAAGTGCATGGAAGCCGACAAATCAGTTAGAACACCATATAGTACAGGTAAGTATAGTGAGGACACTCTGCACTTTTTAGTTTCGAGCCTATTTTGAAAAACCAATGTTTAAATGCAAAATTTAGGATTTTTTCAAAGTAGGACCGATCCCCAATATTTAGGACCGGTCCAACTTTTCTCGGCAGTTTAGTTTCTGCATGTTTTCAAAAAGTCCCACCGGTCCTATTTATTTGGCACCGGTCCAATTTAGCCTATTCCAAATAGGAAATAGATTTTGACAGAAATTCTGATTCCTATTGGGTTTGAATCTTCTAGGAAAGTTCTATTTTGGTATTCAACTTATATTCCAAGTAGAATTAGGACTTCCTTGCCTATATATATGTATTCATATTTTCTCTACAAAATAAGCCTGAAAAATTAATATTTTTAGAGAGAAAAAATATATACAATATAATTAGGGCTATATATTTTTAAGAACACACATCCATACTACACGAGTGATATTTAGGATGGCGTTCTACTTTTGATTAGCTGAAGGGAACAAAATACTTACTGAATATTTTGGTTCTTCCAGCAACCTTTCTATAAGGGTGGTGACATTAGCCGGAAGTCTGCAGCAGTTGGACGTGTTGTCACAATCATAAGCCTGAGGTGTTCCGCATCAGATCCTTGACAGAGTGAAGAGGGGTGTGAGATTGAGACAGAGTCTGTTATACTTTGCTTCATCATAGTGAATTGGTTTCCTGAGGCGTGCCGCCTCCCTCCGTGGTTTTTCCCGCATTGGGTTTCCACATATATCTGGTGCATTCTTTTCTTTACTTGTACTTTATTTATTTGCTTGCTTTAATTGTTTTATTAATTGGACTTAAAATTGAATTAATTAAAAATTAAGCAAACGAGCAAGTAATCCTATTCACTCCCCTCTAGGTTCTAAAATACATTTCGCAACCGTTTTCGCACCGCGCAACTCACATTTTGCGCTTTAGGTTCTGACTTGGGATAAGTCTAACAATCTCTTGAAATTTTTATTTTTGTTTATTTGTTTTGTTTTTTTTTGAGTGAATGTGTACAACTTCCAAGAGATTTAAAAATAAAAAATAAATTAATAAAAAGCAAATCGGAGACGGTGGTTCAACAGTCGCTAGCAACTCCATAGTGCTAATTAATGTAGGTTCCTTAAAGCGATCAATAATTCATTGACCCCACTCCCATACCCTCGAATACTAGCTAGAATCTATGGGGTGGTTTCCCAAAGTCTTCTTATTGCTGCCCCAACACCTAGCACTAAAACTAGAATTGGTTTCTGTAAAGACAAATCTGAAAGTTAGTCACGCTTGAAAAGATCCATTTTAGTATAATTTTAAATTTCAAAAATCATATTGGTCTAATCAGGGATAAGATGTTTTGAAATTGAGGGCAATTGTTGACACTCAAATGTGGTGTGACATGTGACTACCACTTTGGTATTGATATGGATTATAATTCAGTATATACATGGAAAGGGAAACAGATTAACTAAAAAATATTAGTGGAATTGGATTATATCAAGAGTCCATAGAAACGATGATTCTGAAGACTGATAGGAATTGAATCATTAAGGTTTTGGACTCTTGAAGCTTTATTATTGACTTTCGATATAGGTGGACTTTAAATATGTATATATATATATATGATCAGTTTACATTGAAGATAGATTCTTACAAGGGTATATGCTATATTAATGGGATGGTGTTTGCTAAACTATGGACGCTGTGAAGGTTGACAACTACATAGTGGGCTGATACGTGAATTTGACCGTGTGGATAAGAGTCCATTAAGATAATAACTCTGAAGGCTCAGTAAAAAAAAGTTTGAGATGGTATGGGCTCTTGAAAGTTACTTATATGACTTAGCTTGCGTATGAATGATATTATATATATATATATATATATATATATCCGTGTGTGTATATATATTTATCTATATGATTGTTTCCTAAAAGCTTGACTTGAAAGGTTTGATCTACTTTAAACTCTAGTTAAGTCTCATACGAAGCAAACGGTGATTACTGATGGAATTTTCATGGATAAGGACTCTTGTAATCAAGTTATCACTATTGTGAAGTTGGTTATACAGAATATACGTATAAACATGATCTGTGTATATACATGGATTAGTTTGTATTGAACAATGACTCCTATCAATTTGGACTACATTGGAAGACTTTGGTAAATCATGGACTCTTACAAATGAAGGCTAACGGCCTACTTGAAGACATGGGCATTAGGATATAGTTATTTTATTTCTTTTTATGTAATTCTTTTATTTAATTATTATCTTATAATTTAGGGTTAGATACAATGATGTAATTTTTTCTATAAATAAATAAATGGAACTCTATATTAAGGGTTCTCACGACCACAAAAAAATAATTGCATCATGTGCAATCTGTCTCTCTCACAATATTCTCCCAAAATATTGCTTTAATTCTTACGCGATCTAGTATACATCTCCCTCATAATTTCTTGCTCTCGGCCTCCTCTAATCAGTCTGTCTATCTACATTTCCCTCATTGATATCTCTTTCCTTCTATCTCCCTTCTTGCTGCGATTCAGTTTTTCAATTTTTTGCGCACAATTAAAAATCCTCTTAATTGAGGCAAGAAAGAACTCAATAGGGAGTTTCGTATTATCTCTCCTTACCCAATCGCCTGATCCAACACGACATCCAAATAAAATACTTGTGTTGGACCAATTGTTTACATTGAGTTGATATTATGATTCTGACACACTAGCAAACGCTGATTATTCAATCCGCAGACTGATTAATTGATACAGAACAGATTAATATTATTTTTCAAAATTAGATGGTTCTTTGATGCAGTGAAGAGGGTACATCAAAGATCCCTACACTTTAGCCTCTGAAATCGACTACTCTTTTAAGTCTGTAATCACGGTCTTTATTACATAAGCTATAATAGAGACAGGATAAGATTGCGTTCCTTTCACCTAGATCGCGAAAACAACGACTCTCATTTCCATCCACAACTGAATTTGACTAAATCGTCCATGGACCAGCGTCACGTTGCACTGCATGTAATTTTTATTTTTTAGCTATATACAAACAGACACATAATTTTTAGATAATTGTGATGAAAGAGATAATGTTGATGAAATGAACGACAGATAATGGTGCGTTGAGGTTATCACATGACAAAGTAGGAAATGATGAATAGCACCATAGAACTACATGTGTACTATGTGTCTGTGTTTGTATATATACATTAGATGCTAAAGTAAAACAGCTACCACAGTTTAACCAAACTCTCTTAGTGCTAAAGCTTCCATGGATCTCACTCTCCAACACATAAACACTTCCATAGCTGGTCTTTTCTCTATACTTCTAGTTTTCTACTATCTATTTAGGAGTTTCAAGATTTTTAAGAGTAGAGTTCTTAGACGCAGTAGAGCACCAGAAGCTGGGGGTGCATGGCCCATAATAGGACACCTTCACCTCTTAGGTGGTCAACAACTTCCCCACATAACCCTAGGAACCATGGCTGACAAATATGGACCAATATTCACCATCAGGCTCGGTTTGGGTCGTGCTTTGGTGGTGAGTGATTGGGAGATTGCTAAGGAATGCTTCACCACCAATGACATAGCAATATCGTCCCGTCCCAAATTTCTAGCAGCTAAACACTTGGGCTACAACTATGCCATGTTTGCCTTCTCCCCTTACGGTGCTTACTGGCGTGAACTGCGCAAGATAATCTCCGTGGAGTTACTCTCAAACCACCGGCTTGAGCTGTTGAAGCAGACCCGAGTCTCTGAAACAAAGATCTCCATGAAAGAGCTTTACAAGCTTTGGGACGAGAGGAAGAACAGCTCGGATCGTGCTTTGGTGGAGATGAAGCAATGGTTTGGGGACTTGACTCTCAACGTGGTTGTTAGAATGGTTGCTGGGAAGCGATACTTTGGTGCTAATGCAGCGAGTGAAGAGGCGCGACGATGCCAGAAGTTGATAAGAGAATTCTTTCACTTGTTGGGGCTCTTTGTGGTGGCCGACGCCATTCCTTTTCTTGGGTGGTTGGACTTGGGTGGACATGAGAAGGCCATGAAGGAAACTGCAAAAGAAATGGACATCTTAGTGGGGGAATGGTTAGAGGAGCATCACCGGAAGAGGGACTCCGGTGAGTTTAAAGGCGAGCAAGACTTCATGGACGTCATGTGTTCGGTCCTTCAAGGCGCAGACCTTGCGGTATACGATGTCGATACCATCAACAAATCCACATGCTTGGTATGTGTATTTATTTTCAGATAGAATAACCTTATATATCATTTCAGTTCATATGACACTCAAATTTGAGGTTAATTACAAATATTTAACAACACTTATCTCGTAAGTATACAATACTCCATGCTACCAATGCTGGCCAAGCGTAAGTCATTCATTTTTATTTAAAATTATTAATTTATATATTATCAAGAACAAATGAAAGTCATTCATTTTTATTTAAAATTATTAATTTATCTATTATCAAGAAAAAATGAAACACACATGTCAGGTAGTGTAATAATATATTTTTACAATAATACATGGTTTGATAGAAAGAAAGGAAGAAGTGTGAAGGAAAGATAGGAAGAAAAGAGAAAAATTTTCATTTGATAAAGAGGATGTAAGAGGAAGAGAAAAGAGGATGGATGACCATCTGCCTCTTTCACAAATTTTCATCCCTCCAAATTTGGAAGGAAGACATGAACTTTTCTTATTTTTCTTTTCTTCTCTCCTAACAAACAAAATAAGTATCATCTACTTCTCTTATCTTCCATCTAACTAAACAAAAAGAAGAACGAACGCAATCTATTTTCTAGAAATATCTCATTCATCCCTCATTCTCTTTCTTCCATTCAATTTTCTTTCATCCTACCAAACGAAGCATAAGAAGCCTTTCATCCTCACCCATAAAAGGCAAATATTGTTCTCTATTTAATACAAATCTTGTTACAACATTTAGAAAAAAAAATTAGAAAATCCTAAATTTGGAAAAAAAAAAAAATTCACATGAAAATCGCAGTCAGCATTGTTTAGCGTTTCAAATAATTCATGCTTATACAATATAACTTTAAATTTTTGCTTAATAAGATTATAAATCGCAATTAAACTTTCGGCAAGAACTAGGATGGGTTTGTCCTTCCAAACTAGTACTTGATCGAGTCGAATTTGCACTCTCATTCTATTAAAAAATAAAAAATAAAATTTGCACACTCATGGCATGATTATGAAAGTATTTCTATGTGAGTACGTATGTGACTTTGTACCCTTCTATCAATTTTTATTTTTTATTTTTTGTTCCTTTTAGTAATTCTCGGTTGATTTATATCCAAACTTAAAGCTAGCCTTTTAATTTTTTTTCGGAAGTTGACTTATAGCTAGCCAAACCCAAATAATAAGTTTTAAAATCTTGTGTTTGACTTTGCTTTGACTAACCGAGCGTTGGTACTCAATGCCTTGGTCAAATTTTTTTCTCACATGCTACCATTTGAACACAATAGGATGATTTAATTTCCACAAGCTAGTTATCCACACACACACATATCATATATGGATTTGGTCATCCTTTCCGGATACCAAAACTTGTTAGACATGGCCAGTTGACATTTCGAAAACAACATAAGCTCTTGAACCTTAATAATATGAGCAATACTACACATCTCGAATAAATATCATGAATTTTAACTCGAATCTACGTAGCAGATGATATAGTCTATTCTTTTAGGAGATAAAATTAAATGGTAAGTTATTATTGGTGGGATTCCCCCCATGCACGGAGTCCCTATGGTATTATCACATGCCACGTAGATTCGAGTTAAAATTTGTGAAATAAAATTATGACGTTTAGCATTTTTCTAATAATATTGGCGTCACATCCGATTTATTTTTTTTTTTCCGAAAATTAACTCACATCCGATATTGTAATGTATGTAATTAACTAAAATTTGTTGGCTCTGTACTTTGAAGGTTTTGATTTCAGGTGGGACGGACACCACCAAAGTTATGATGACATGGACACTCTCATTGTTAATGAACAACCCCCACGTGTTGAAAAAAGCTCAAGAAGAATTGGATGTCCACGTTGGCAAGCAAAGACAAGTGGAAGAATCAGATATCAGCAAACTGGTCTATCTCCAAGCTATAGTCAAAGAGACGCTTAGATTATATCCAGCAGCTCCACTCTCAGGGCCAAGAGAATTTACTGAGGATTGCACTGTTGGTGGTTACCATGTCCCCAAAGGCACACGGCTAATGATGAACCTATGGAAGCTCCAACGGGACCCACGCTTGTGGTCAGACCCTTCGGAGTTCCGACCGGAGAGATTCCTCACCACCCATAAAGATGTTGATGTCAAGGGTCATCATTTTGAGTTGATCCCATTTGGTGCCGGTAGGAGAATTTGCCCGGGAGCAACTTTTGGCCTTCAGGTATTGCACTTAGTACTGGCTAGTTTGCTTCATGGGTTCAATCTTTCAATCCCGGCCAATGCACCAGTGGACATGACGGAGAGCCCCGGATTAACCAACATGAAAGCTACTCCACTTGAAGTTCTCGTCTCTCCGCGCTTGTCTCCTAATCTTTACTAATAAATCATCAAATATAAGAATGCTATTTTAAATGTTCTGAGATCTGTGTTTGGTTAAGAGGTTGCTATGTTTTTTTTTTTTTTCCTTTTTTTTTCTTTTCCAATAAGAGTATATTAGCAAAATTAAGAGATTTACAATGTAGAAAGTGTTCGAAATTGTGACTCATATTACTATTATAAGTTGGTTTCTATGTAGAGTTATATTTTTAATAAGTAATTAATTCTTGGAGGATGAATTGTGTTGGATTCTAAGAAATTGTAATTAATGAGAAATAAGGAATTTGTTTGGAGACTCTATAAATAGAGATAGAGTTAAAAGGAAAAAAAATGTACAAAGAGAGGAAAGATGCAAGGGATTGGTGGGTGCTATGAGGAGAGGAGAGAGCATCTGTAATTTTGGGAAGAAGATGCCAAGAGAAAAAGTGAAAGACTATGTGTGATAGGCATGCTTTCCGCGTGTTATATATTCTCTTCTCCATTATAGTGAAATATTTCTATCTCTCTCTCCATGGATGTAATCTTAGAGTTGGGGTGAACCACAAAAAATATTGTGTTATGCATAGATATGTTTAATTATTATCTCCTTATATGCTTGTATGATTGTGATGTGATGATATATATTGTTCCACTGTGCCGAACGAAGTGAATATTATTCCAAACAAGTGGTATCAGAGCCAATAGTGGGTCGGAGCTTGTGGTTAGTCCTAAAAACCAGATGTGAAGATTGGTATAGTGTGTCAAATCAAAAGGTTGAACGTGAAGAGTTATAGTGATACAACCAGAGGAGATTAATTGATTGGTGGGTTGCCATACGTGAGTAATTGAACACTAACGAGGACGAAAGGATTTTCTCTTTTCCCTAAAAAGAGTTAGATTGCGTGAAGGGGTTTTTAATTTCTTTTGGTGCTAAAATAACTAACAATGAGGATGTGATGAAGTTTGGTTCAAGGTGAAAGATTCTTCAGTCGAGGTGGAGTTATAAAGGAGCCGTTGATAGAATTTGATCCAAGCTGGATATTGTTGGGAATTATGACTCATATTCTTATTATAAGTTAGTTTTTGTATAGAGTTACATTTTTAATAGGTAATTCTTAGATGACAAGTTGTCTTGAGCTCTAAGGAATTAATATCCATGACCAACTAGTAATGTGTTTGGAGAATTTACAAATAGAAGTAGGGTTAAAGAAAAAATGTAGAGAGAAAGGAAAGATTCAAGGGGGGTGTTGTAAGGAGAGGAGAGAGTATATGTAGTTCAGGACAAAGATGCCAAAAGAAAGAGTGAAAGATTATGTCTAGTAGACATGTTTTTTGCATCTTGCATACTTCCTTCTCCATTATAGTGCAATCTCTCTCCATGGACGTAGCCTTAGAGTTAGGTGAACTATTTAAAATATTGTGTTATGTGTGGATATGTTTGATTGTTATCTCCCTATATGCTTGTATGATTATAATATGAAGATATGATTCTATTTTGCCATCAAAGTGGATATTATTCTCAACAAGTGGTATAAGAGCCGATAGTAGGTCTAAGCCTGTGGTTGGTCCTAAAAATTAGAGCTGGAGATTGGTGATGTGTCAGAGCAAAAAGGTTGATCATGGGAGTGGTGGAGATACAACCAGAGGAGATTGATTGATTGGTGGGTTGTCATGCGTGAGCAATTGAACATCGATAAGGATGAAAGGATTTTCTCTTTGCCTTAAAAAGTGTTAGATGGTGTTAAGGGTTTTTTTTTATTATTATTATTTCTTTTGGTTGCAGATTAAGCAACAAAGAGGATGTGGTGGAGTTGATTCAAGTTGAAGGAATCTTCAGTCGAGATTTAGCTATGGAGGAGTGCATTGATAGAATTTGAGCAAAGGTGAATATTGTTGGGAATTATGGCTCATATTCTTATTATAATTGGGTTTTAATTTATAGAGAGTTGTATCTTTAATAGGTAATTCTTGGAGGATAACTAGTCTTGAATTCTAAGAAATTGTAACAAGGAATATGTTTGGAGACTCTATAAATAGAGGTAGACTTAAAGAAAAAGGTAAAGAGAGAAAATATGTAAGAGGTTGGTGAGTGTTGTGAAGAGAGGAGAGAGTATATTTAATTTTGGGGCATGTTTTTCGCCAGTTGTATATTCTCTTCTCAATTATAATGAAATCTCTTTTGTCATATATGTAGCCCTAGAGATGGGTGAACCATGTTAAATATTGTGTTATGCGTGGATGTGTTTAATTGTTATTTCCATACATGCTTGTATGATTATGATATAATGATATACCTTCATTGTGCTGAACGAAGAGGATATTATTCCCAACACAAAAGGCATCCCTACTCCTAGACAAATTGTTAACACCCAAAAGTAGCGTGACATGTGGCTGCCACTTTGGTATTGATATGGGTAAGAAATTAGAATATACATGGAAAGAGAAACAAATTAATCAAGCGATAAAAACAAGCCTTGATTTGGGTATACGAGTATTAGTTGAATTTGAATCTATAAAGGGTCCATAAAATGAAGACTCCGAAAGCTAATAGGGATAGGATTGTGGATGCTTTAGACTCTTGAAGCTTCATCATTGACTTTGGATATGCGTGGACTTTATATATATATTTGATCAGTTTACGTTGAAAATGGACTCTTACAAGGGTATACTATATTAGTGGGAAGGTATTTGCCAACCTATAGGCTCTGTGAAGGCTGACGACTACAACAATAGGATGTTACGTGTAAGGTTGGTTGTGTGGATAAGTCCAAGTGTGAATTGGACTCTATGGGAGCTTAGAGGAAGAGCTATATTAGTTTATTGCATACAAGATCAATTATATAGAAGACATGAATATAAGGTTGAGTAAAAGTTGGACTTTAGGAAAGCTGAAGCAAAGAAGTTATAATGATGGGAAGTGAAGACACGTTATGTGCATTGATTTATATTTATATTTTATGCATTTCTTTTATGTAATAATTATGTTTTATCTTTATTTTGTAATCTTCTGTCAGGAAGTTAGTGACATTGAACTACTATAAATAAAGAAAGGAACTCCTAGTACAGTGTTCCACAATTACTTCACAAACATAATTAAAAGGGGAAAGCTAACCTACCCACTTTCATGGGGAGGATAAGTTGTCTTCATATTTTTTAGACAATAAAAGTCCTTCAGTTTTGCTGTTTAGCATTTTAAGTGAATGCAGCTTTTGTAATTTTATATTTTCATTTTTTTTATTTTATCTCCACTTCAAAGTTGCATTTTCCCTTAAAAAAATGTAATAATGCAACTACTCATCAAAGATGATGAGCTCCATGGATTATAGCAACCATGGGCTCTATGTATTCTGGTGAGACATGGATTCCTCCACCACCATCCCCACCCCCACAACCACCACCATCACTATGTGTATTCTAGCAAATGAACCACCACCATCTTTATAACAAAAACCACCAGCAGCAAAATTGGTGGCTACACACCACCACAATCGATGGCGCCACCACAATCACAATATATATTCTGAAGAATAAACCACCATCGACAC
The DNA here is from genome assembly GCA_026545225.1 of Cornus controversa. Taxonomy (NCBI): domain Eukaryota; kingdom Viridiplantae; phylum Streptophyta; class Magnoliopsida; order Cornales; family Cornaceae; genus Cornus; species Cornus controversa. Next base: position 23,440,707 of record CM048851.1, on the reverse strand, counting down.
CACCACAATCAATGGTGCCACCAACACCATCCCCACCTTTATAACCACCAACAATAATAATGTATTCCTATAATACCCCGCTCCAACACATGGTATGATATTATAAGCTTTGGGCCTGAGCCCGCATGATTTTGCTTTTGGGTTTACCCCAAAAGGCCTCATACCATTTGAAGAGAACATACTACATATAAGCACATCCCCTTCTCCACACCCAAGCGATGTGGGATTGAGTACCTTGTACCCTGTCAGTGTGGTAGCTCAGCCTAGTGTCTATCTTTGCACCCGCCCACTCACACCCGTCCACAAGGGTTACTACAATCCACCCCCTACGAGGCCCGATGTCCTCGTCGACACACTTCCCGCTAGGTTCAGGCTCTGATACCAACTGTAATACCCCTCTCCAACACATGGTATGATATTCTCTGATTTGGGCCTGAGCCCGCATGATTTTGCTCTTGGATTTTACCTCAAAAGGCCTCATACCATTTGAAGAGAACATACTACATATAAGCACATCCCCTTTTCAACACCCAAGCGATGTAAGATTGAGCACCTTGTACCTTGTCAGTGTGGTAGCTCAGCCCAGTGTCTGTCTTCGCACCCGCCCACTCACACCCGTCCACGAGGGTTATTACAATTCCCCCAATTGAACCACCACCAACACAACCATAACTTGTGATTACACCACCACCGTCCTCACACCCAAAACCATTGCCACCATCCCCACTCGCAAAATCACTACCATCAAAACTCCATAGCCAATGGTGACTTGGTTGTATTCTGGTGAATGAATTCTGTAGACGGCGATGATAGTCCTATAGTTGGAGTTATCATGCTCAAAGGCCGGTCTCGACTTGGTGTTGGTATGTTTGGTGGGCAGCCTAGTTCAAATTTAGGGGAAAACGTGAAAGAAACATTGATCGAGAAAAATCTAGAGAACGTAGGGGAGGTTAGGTTCTTAAAATTATATAAATGCCTAATATTTTAATGATGTGGTAGCTTCTAGTGATCTTAATTTTGTCCAAAAACAAAAATTAGGAACGACTGCCCCCGGGGCATATGTTGCACTACAAGAAAATAGATCTTTAACAACTTGTAATTGACAACACGCATAAAAGCAAGTCTTGTTAAGTAAATTTTAAATGTAATATTTCAGGCAGTTTTTTAAATGTTAAAATTATTGTTAGATTGACGACGTGTAATAAATTACGCATTCAGTTATCTTTTATCGACCTATATTTTGTAATATAACAACGTGGTTGTTAAATTATCAATATTCGCCAAAAATACACAAATCCCTCCAACAAAAACATTTCCCTCGCTTTCATTAATACACCATTTTTTCATGTTCGCGCTGGTCTTCCTCACTTTGATCGTTTCCTCTCTGTCAAGGTAATCCCTAGGTTTCCCTCTTCTACACAAACTCTAGTTGGCAAAACAGAGGTTTTCAACCCATAACCAGCGTGTGTGTGGGAAACCAGGTCTTCAACTTGTAAGAACTCACCGTGTGTGTGCAATTTGTGTTTTCCCACCAAATAGATAAATACTCATTCTTAATCAGTTTTCCAGTACTAGCACTGAACCGATAAAGACCGTCATTAACGTGAAAAGGGGCTAAAATGCGACGAACAGAGCAGGCCAAGTTGGAGGGTTTTCGTGAGAGGTATGATACATTTTTCTTGTCCTTCTGTGTTGATTTTTACTAAATTTCTTACAGTGGAGAATTTGGAGAAATTTAAGCTACTCTTCTGTGTCATGTTAGGGTTCGAAAAGAATTATTGTGAAAAAGACATATCAATCAAAGTTGGAGGGTTTCGTCACTGGTACGACACTGTGTTCTTCTTCTCCTTCTTCAATTTGTTGTTCATATACTATTGATAAGATACAGCAAAACACACTGTATGTTTGTCCATTCAACCCTACAACAACATAAATCAACAAGTCCCCTTAAAATTACTCGAATAAAATTCAATCCTGCTGTTCGACCTCGACAACATCGCTAGCAGCAAGTTCATATTTATCCAGAATTTTCAGTCACAATTTTGGAAGTAATGTTACACAAAATAATGCAACTCCAAACCCCATAATATTTGAATTCCCCTTTTCCATTAGAATTTGGATTTTCCAACACTTCAAACAGGTATCCAGAATTCACCATATATACAAGACTCTGCAGATCAATTATTTACACATTTTGATTTCATTTGGTGTTTTTGTCACTATCTTTCTGGTTACTTTTGTGGTGTTTAAAACCGAATTGATATATCTAGTTTTTATGTTGTTGTTGCTAGTTGTAAGCTGTTTTTTTTCTTCTTATCTTTTGGTCTAAAATGAAGTTCTAATATGCAGAACCAAGTAGGCTACAAATAGGTACTTAAAACATCACAACAATCATCAAGAATGGATTAATATAATGCAATCAAGCCATATGTAATTTCAAAATTTGACCCAACCATAGTGTATGCATATTATAAAAAATGATAGCTTTAAAATTGTAAACCTATTCTGCAGAAATAGATTTAGGTATGTAAGAATTTTGGACTTTCACTAATTTGGGCGAGTTCCAAGTTGAATAATTTACCTAGCGTTTCAGTTTGCCTGATTTGGGGGAAAAGATTACTAACACAAATTTATTCTATAGCACAGTTAAATAAAGATAAACAAGTGCGCCTGTGAAGTGTATGATGAAAACTAAGCAGAATTTGCCATTCCGCATGTGTACTCTCTCATTGATGACCTGTTTGTGATAATTAGAAGTTGAAATAGGGATTGAGTTTATACTTGTCGAGTTGAACTTCTTTAGCTTATAGCTTGTTGAAAGGTTATATTTTCAGTCAGGATATTGATATTGTAGTCAAGCTATTGGAGCCCATCAAGGAGCAGTTTCCAATCCTATCCTATGGAGACTTCTACTAGGTAATTTTGGTTTACTAAGCAATTTCATAGTTTTTTCTCGTCGTTTTGCTTTGTCTTATATTTTGTGCTCTGTTTCATTTTTCTTTATTTTTGTCATTTGCTTACATTTTTTTATTTAATTTTTAAACTGTCTAATTGATTTCCCCTGTTTATAAATTGAAGTTGGCTGGTGTAGTCGTTGAAGTTATAGGAGGGCCTGAGATTCCTTTCCACCCTGGGAGGCAGGTTAGCAGCTAATTCTTCTTTCATTGGCAAAATAAAGGTGTTAATATTCATTCTATGTTGGCAAATTGTTTTGTGGCCTCAATTAATCCTAATGTATACAAGTACTCATTGGTACATATTGCTAATTGTTTAGATATTTTATCTGTTGTGTCACTGATAGTGATATGACAGGTTATTTTATGATCTAATTAGGGGCCATAAAATGGAATCTCTGGCTAATTATATTCTTAATTATCAACCTATTCTTTTTTATCCTTGAACAGATAATTATATAGTATGCATAAGAAGAGTCTGTTAAAATGTAGTAAAAATTTTGTGTTTTTGGCTTCATGTCACTGTAGGGTCATGCTCATTGAGTGGTAATAAGGAGTCAAGGACCTTCACTTATATGACTGCACGACCAATTTGAGGAGTTTCAAACATTTTCTTCAATTTTCTAAATGAATTTAATCACCAAAGCAATGACATAGATAGCATTTTTGAATTATTTATCTTGCTTTTGAGAGGGAAAATTGCTTGCTATAAGTTCCATCCCTAAATCACCATACGTAACAACAGATTTTCTTTCAACGGAGGGAAAATATGGATAATGGAATATAAGTTATTGGATCATCCCATTTGACAGAAATTTGAATGAACATTTATTTGCTAGTAATTAAGAAGATAAAGATTATCCTTTAGTTTGAACCATTTCAATTGGTATTCTTAATTGAAAGTGACTAATATCTAATTGTTCATTGCATATATTTTGTTAATGTGGTTGATATAAGTATATGTTGTGTTTCATTTTTTAATAGTTAGCACTTTAGCACCAAACCAATTGGTTAATATAATATAAAAGAAGTCCTAAAACAAACTGTTTGACGTAAGTCCTTGCAAATTAACAATGTTTTAAACTTTTTCCCTATTTTTGTCAGTAAATCTTTTATGTGTATATATGTTTATTTTATTCATGCATAAGGATTTTCAAATTCATTTTATTAAGCCACTGTGCAATATTCATGTTTTTCTAAATTCTTATTTAGGATACAATACAATTATTTATTTATTTTTGGTAGGTGAATCCAATGCAATCTGTAAACTAATTAATTAATATTTTGTTGGATATTGTGACAATGATACAAATTACCACTCTTCATAGGGATGATAGAAACCTAAATCCAACCATACCCTGTTTGCCTTATCCATTGAGTTAAACTTGTTGGTATTTGAATGGAAGAATACAAATTGTTGTTTGGTTAGGTATGATTCATATGCTCTACAACAATTTTATCCTAAAAAGCAACTTATTGTAGGAAATGTACAAATTTTATTGCAACTGAAATAAACTTAGACAAGTCATTGCATGGATTACTCTTAACTAGAATGAGATATTTTTTGGACTGACATGTGTAGGTAAAGATTTCGAGTTGTAAACCTTTATAACACCTTAATTTGTCAGTTGCATATATTTATATAGTTAGTGATTGGATATTTTCTTGCCAAGTCATTGGATTTGCCATGTCAGACCACCGAGTAATGGTGATATCTAAGTTTTTTAATTAATAATCGATGACTTTTCTTATGGTGATTGTGGTCTTATAATCCAGGAAATTGGATATTCCTCAATTGCAGGAATGTATTTTATATTGCAGTATCTTTTTTGCTCTTTATTTAGAAGTAAAATTTAAATAATGCTTATAATGCTGCATAGAATTGCAAGTTAGTTAAAATAGAGTGTAATGCAATAGCAATACACTTGAATTACGTATGTTGCGAGGTTTTTCCCTTCCCTTATATGAACATAGGTGTATTGAAGGCCTGACACGTCATGCATCACACATCACATAAGGAAAAAGTTTAAGCTTTTGAGTTAGCAGTACCATAAAAATGTTGGTTTTTTTTTTTCCTCATAATCATTCAATTTCATTTTTTTTTTCATATGGTTTTTCTCTTCTTAGATATCATTCCATGTAAAATGAATGTCATGTCATTGCATTTTATTATTATTTTTTCCTTTATATTGCTAGTTTTTAGTTCTTGTAGTGTAGTTTTTTTTGGGATATTTGGAGATGACAAGTCAATACTAACCCTAAATGGGAAATCAATATAAATGGTTTTTCAAAATTTTTTCAGCCTCTATAGTTTTTTTAATGAATATTGGTAACATAGGGGTTCTATCATCAGTGTGAAGTTCTTTCTAGTTACTTAGATTTTCATGATTACTTCATGTGGTTCCCAAACTTGTCTTCATACTTGAATCCAGTGCTTGTAAATTGGAGCTAGAGTCTAAATTATCCCCAAGGTTCTCTTTGTTTCTAGTAATGATTTACTTCATAATATTGAACATGAGTGATCTGGAATGTCATCCCCAACCCATAAATTCATCTTTTTCCTGTGAAGAGATAAACATGATGAATTATGTAGATATAAGTTGGCAGGCAAGTAAAGACTAATGCTACTATTCAACAAAGTTGCAACTACCCCCTTTTTGTTGTGTTTTAACCATTAGTAAACAAACAGAAAACATAGCATGTGCATGTGATAGCATCAAAAGTAAAATCACAAGATTGATTGCACTTTTCATTGATAAAATGTTCCTGGAGCCAAGACCACTAGATTAGCATTCTTGGATCCATATAATGACCTATTTAACATACATATATATATGGGTGGAAAACACCATTTTATCCTTTTATCCAAGACCCAAACGAAATTCCCTTTGATTGCTTGGTAAGACTTTTGAGGATATGCTTCATTAGGTGCAAATTGCAAGCATGAACCTTGTACCTTAGCATTGAAAGACTATTCTTTGTGAACTGCTTGGTGGTTAGTAGTTTCCATTGCTGAAATACCTAATTTTTACTACTGCATTGCCTCTTATATTTTTTGTTAGTATAAGCCCTTAAACTCTAGGACCATCATCATCATTATCCTTGCCTTTATCCCAAACAAATGGGGTTAGCCATTACAATTTCGTACCATCTGTTTCTGAATTATTTTTTAATGACTGCTATGGAACAAACCAAAAATGTTTTACTGTTCTAGTGATTAAAATCACAAAGATAAATCCATCTACTTTCTTTCTAGAGTCGCTTCTTTTAAGTTGTAAAGCATCCTTTAATTGTTACTGTTTTAATCTTTGGTCCTCTGCAATATTACTGGCTATTTTCTACTTCCATTGCTTGTACAAGTAGTTGCTTTGCATATAAAATTGTATTTGCATTAACACATGGGTGTTTGATTTTGATTTTAATTTTGATTTTTTGTGGGTAGAAAGCATATAGATCTCTTTTGCAGTCCACAATTATTTTTCCCAAAATCAGCATGGTTTGAGCAATTATTAGAATATGCTAATTACAAAATCCTGTGTGGAAATATTGATAAAGATATATCTTGGAATAAATATCAAAATGCGTAGGTGGATAAAGAATGTAAAAGTTGCAGTCTCACCTCATGATTAGATGACCCATTGTAGTTGGATGAGTATTTACATGGCACTTTCATTACATATTAGTTCATAGATCTATTTGTGCTATTTTATCTTAACTAGTATAAATTTTCTTGATTTATCTTTATTAACATCATTTTTCTTTTTTGAGTTCTTTAGCAAGTGCTTCGGCTATTTTTTTACTTTGTTTTCAGTTATGTTTGGCTGCTTGGAGTCTTGATTTAAATGGTTTGGGGTGAAGCTTTTACAGTTTGAGCTTGGTAGGAAATGTATTGATTGTGTTAGAATTAAAACTTTTCTCTTGTACAGCTATGATAATAATAGTGATGGAACTTTGTACTTTTGAACTTTTTAATGAAAATAAAAATTGATTGTGATTTATTTTTTTTGATTAGTGAGATTTAGATTCAAATTTACCATTTTCTATGCTTTTAACTCTTTTTTTATTTAGATCATTTTTTTATACAAGGCTTGGTGAATTAACATGTGATAGCTTATCTGTCCAATGTTTCATTCATTAGCCTTTGTTTGAAGAATTACTGCCAGTCTGATACGATTGTGGTTGGATATTGCAGGTTACATTCAGGACAAAGGTTTTTCATCCAAATATAAATAGGAATGGCAGTATTTTCCTTGACATCTTAAAGGAGCAGTGGAGCCCGGCCCTGACCATCTCCAAGGTTGTTATCTACCCATACAGATATTTTTAAATCTATAATATACAATGAGGGGCCATTGCTTGGTTTAATGGTAAAGCGATGTGTAAGATAATGTGAAAGGTTAAATCTGTCTCTAGTCTGTCCCTCCTAGCATTCCATGTTGGTAGGGTTTGAATTTGAAGGATCCAAAATAACAAGTGTCCAAGGAATTTATATATTGATATTCTTGAGTTTTTTTTTTTTTGCTTTGACGAAGTTCTTTTTAGACAGTTTGGGATGCCACTATATTGGCCTAATGTTATTATCAAGTAGATTAAAAATCAACCCATGCGTAGCAGCTTGTTTGATGGTAACTGATTATCTAATCAGGTTAGTTTTAATTTAGTGGGTTTTCTTGGTGTGGGCAATTATCCTTGTGGTATGCCCAAGTAAGGATTTATAACATTTTGCTAAAATTTTGGGGAAATATAACATCATTGCTTACCTATAAAAAAAATTAAAAATCTCCTCAATATTAAGTCGTAGAGGATCTATAAAGAGAGTTCACTTTAGATTAACTTTTACCTTACTCCACATGGTGAAATTGTCTTTTCATGCCATGTGCCTTGGTCTTTAAATTAGAGTAACTTCTTCTAATGTTAGCAAATTGAAATTGATGATTCTAACATACCAAGTTATGAAAAAAGTTTGAACATATCTAACAATCAAGCAAAAAGATCGAACAATGGATAAAGACTGGATTCACTTTAACATGTCAATTTTAACTAAAGAATTATATACATAATTTTTATACATTGTGCATTCGTTGTTGGAACATATAAAAGTTTGAGTTTTTATTTGTAGAGTTTCTGAGAATTATTTGAATGGAGCACGGAAATTTATTGATATGGCAAAAGCAAACGCAGGAATCCAGATAAGATAATATGTCCTTGCAAACGTTGTGCAAATGGATGTCACCAATACTGTGATACAGTTTATGAGCACTTGGTGATAAATGGAATGAATCTTTCATACACTGTGTGGGTTCTTCACAGGGAAGATCCAATTTCATCTACGCAACAAGAGGGTGATACTGATGATGATGCTTATGATGATGTGGAAATGTCAGATATGTATAGGATGTACAGGGATGTGTATTTTGAGGGTGAAAATGATGATGTCGTGGAGCCTACTTATGAGACAAGAGAAACAGAGTTCACTAAGTCATTAGAACTTGCTAAAACTCCTTTATATCCTGAGTGCACAAGCTATACAGTGATGTTTGCAATTGTTTCACTATATAAGCACAAAGTTGCATATAATCTATCTGACAATGGCTTTGACGAACTTCTTGAAATTATTCGTGGCATGCTTCCACAAGATAACAAACTTCCCCAGAATGTTTATAAAGTAAAGAAATTATTTAAGGTATTTGATTTGGGGTATGAGAAAATACACACATGTATTAATGATTGTTGTTTGTTTAGAAATGAAAAAGCGCATATGGATACATGCCCCAAATGTGGGCAATCGCGTTGGAAAGTCAATGAATGCACTAAAAAGATTCAAAAGAATGTTCTGGTCAAGGTCTTGCGATACTTTTCGATAATTCCAAGATTTAGGAGAATGTTTAGGTCAATTGAAATGGCAGAGCAATTACGATGGCATTCATATAACAAAAGTCAAGATAGAAAGATGAGACATCCAGTAGATTCTCCTGCATGGGTTACAATAGATAGAAAGTGGCCCGATTTCGCATCAAATCCACGAAATTTAAGTCTTGGACTATCTACAGATGGTGTTAATCCATTTGGTGATCTTAGCTCCAGATATAGTTGTTGGCCGGTGATTTTAGTTGTATACAATCTCCCCCCATTGTTATGCATGTCTAAAGAGGGAATGATGCTAAGATTACTAATTCCGGGGTCGAAGGAACCAGGTAATGACATAGATGTGTACTTAGAACCTCTTATAGATGATTTGAAGAAGTTATGGTGTGATGGTGTAGACATGTATGATGCATTTAGTAAGTCATTGTTTAATTTGAGGGTAGTGATGATGTGGACAATAAATGATTATCCAGCTTTAGGAAATGTATCTGGTCAATCAACAAAAGGTGAATTGGCTTGTACGGTTTGTTGCCGTGACACATATTCACGATGGTTGACAAGTAGTCAGAAATTTTGCTTCACAGGCCATCGATTATTTCTTCCAAACAATCACCCATTCAGAAAGAAAAAAGCGTGGTTTGATGGAAATGAGGAACATGGGGGGAGACCAAAACTATTGTCTGGTTCAGAAGTTTTTCATATTATCAAGGACTTTAAGAATGATTGGGGAAAGAGTAAAGGTACAATGAACTTATCAAAAAGAAAAAAGAAGAATGAAGAGAGGAGAAAGAAACCTTTAACTTGGCCATGGAAGAAAAAATCCATTGTTTTTGAGCTGCCATATTGGGAGGTCACTGATTTCTTATAGAAAATGAAATTTTATATTTTGAAATTGTTTCCTTTTATTTAATTAACTAAAGTGCCACCTATATGTAATAATAAAATTATACTTTTTTTTCTTATATTAGGTATTACTTGTGCGGCATAATTTAGATGTAATGCACATTGAAAAGAATGTGTGTGAGAGTATAGTTAGTACTCTTTTGAATGTGAAGGGAAAATCAAAGGATGGGCTCAAGTCTCGTATAGATTTGAAGGAAATGGGCATTAGGAATGAATTGCATCCAAGTCCGTCTGAGAAGAAAACTTACTTGCCACCAGCACCACATACATTATCTAAGGTGGAGAAGAAATTTTTTTGCAAGAGGTTATAACAAATAAAACTTCCTAATGGTTATGGTTCCAACATTGGAAAGTGCGTATAGACAAATAAATGCAGAATTATAGGCCTAAAGTCACATGATTGTCACGTCTTAATGCAACAATTGCTACCGGTTGGATTACATGGAATACTACCCAAGGGTCCAAGGAATGCCATTTTTCGACTCTCTGCATATTTTAGTGAAATATGTCAAAGAGTGGTTGATAGAAACTCATTGGAAAGACTTGAAAATGATATTGCCGAGACTTTGTGCATCTTTGAAAGGTTCTTTCCTCCATCATTCTTTGACATTATGGTTCACTTAACCATTCACATCGCACGAGAAACTCTTCTATGTGGACCTGTACAATTTTGTTTGATGTACCCCTTCGAGAGGTATTTATCTATCTTCATGTTTGAATTTTGTTATCCTTTAGGTTTTATGGTTTAAATTTCAATAATTCTTCTACTTTAGGAATATGAAGGTTTTGAAAGGTTATGTTAGGAATCGAGCAAAACCTGAAGGATGTATAACAGAAAGGTATATGGCCGAGGAGTGCATTAGCTTTTGCAGTGAATACATAAAACAAACTATTGACGTAGGTGTTTGACCCACTCGAAATGAAGAATTTGAAATAGAACGGTGTCCGATTTTGAAAGGAATTGTAAAAACAATGCCCACTGAAATGTTGGACATTGCTCATCGTTATGTTTTGTTCAATCATCTAGAAGTGGAACCTTATATAGAGTAAGTGCAATATAAAAAATATTTATTATTATTTATATAACAAAATTGATTCTAATGTAATTTTAACACCAGAATGCATTTGAAGGAGCTTAAGCTTTAGGACAACCATCTTGCAAGGAATCAGAATGCGTTACAAAAGAGGCATATGGAGACTTTCTGTACATGGTTTGCTAATGAAGTCACAACGAATGTAAGGAATATGTCGAATACACTGAAGTGGCTTGGATATGGTCCTAGAGTGAATGTAATTTCACATTCAGGATACATTATCAATGGACTTCGATTTCACACAAAGGAAATTGATAGAACCACGCAAAATAGTGGTGTTGCTGTTGAAGCACAAACCATATGTCGATCTAGTGCAAGAGATACAAGTCAAGTAGTTGGAAAAATAACTTACTACAGGGTTATAAGGGATATAATTTTGTTAGACTACGATGACTTTAAAATTCCAGTATTTCATTGTGATTGGGCAAACATCAAGAATGGGATCAAAATCGAAGATGGACTTACATTGGTCAACCTTCATGAAGGTCAAAGTCAATTTGAAAGGGCTCCGTTCATTCTTGCATCACAAGTGAAGCAAGTATTCTATTCTAGGGATAGTGAAACATCAAATTGGTATGTTGTACTCAAAGCACCACCAAGAGGTTCACAAGAGCTTGAGACTTTTGAAAACAATACTTTTTCACTCTCAACACCATTAGATACATCGAGACTTGACTACAATGTTGGCGATGAGGATGAATCCTATATACGATTGGATTGTGAGGGCATGACAGTGTAGGTTCACAGGAACTTGAAGTTATTACTAATAAATTTTATTTATTGTACTCATTTTTAGATTTTTGCTACAAGTCAATTAGAAAAAATAATTAATATTTGCATCAAGACTCAATGTTCTGTTATGTGTGTATGTGTGTTAATGACTTTGTGCACATATATGACCTTGTGCTAAGCCTCCTCTAGAAAGAAAAGCCTACATATGTATTAGCTAAATTTATTCTTTATGTTGTTCTAAACTAGAAAATTATTTTGTGTTTTACCCTATTTTATTACTTGGTTTTCCCTTGTATTATTTGTTAGTAAGTGGTTATTTGAATACTGAACTTTGCTCATCTTTTCTGGAAATCAGTTTCTTTTGTACCTTCGTTTTATTTTCTACCTTGAAATTTGTTATATTCAACATCTCTCTTAATGGAAATAATATGTTACTGATCCATTTTATTCTCCAAAGTCTTTACACTAATTTTATTTATTTATTTGTACAGGAAATCCAACAATTAGCAGGTTAGGATCCCAAGTTCTTTTGTGTAGGAAACAAAGGAGGCTATAGTAGTTAATATACGAAGCATCACTATGACTTTTCAAGCTGGTAAAAGACAACGAAAGGAGCGTGTATCTGATATTGCTATAGCAGCACGTCAAGGAAATGAACTGGTACAAATATCTGAGAGGGGGTCTAATTCCCCGAGCACACCATTGGGTGAACAAATAAGAGGAGTTGGTGGTGTTTCACATGACATTGTTGTAGGTGGTAGCCCTCATCCCAATGAGACCACAACGGAGTCATGTAAAAGAAAGGGTAGAGGCAAGGCAAAATTGGAGAACATTGGAAAAGGTAGGATGACACCAATTGAGATCACATTTGATGAATATGGGGCACCAATAGGGGAAGAAGCTCCACAATTTCAGTCTGGGTTAGGGGTTATCGGAAGGGAGGTTGTGCCAGTCACTCTACATCATTTGTCAGACGTGACTGATGATATGAAAGATTGTATGTGGACTCTTATAAAGGTATTGAATCATTCTTGATTTGTTAACTACAATTAGCATCTCTATCAGCTTATGTGCCTTAAACATGAACAATGCAATTAACATCTTTGTCAGCTTATGTGCCTTAAACATGAACAAATCAGGTCCATTTGAGTTCATTTTCTTACTATAACTAGGTTGTAATGTTTATATTGAGCTCTATTATGCTAAAGCATGCATATTGAAGCTGGTACAACTCTATTTTGTGCTTAAATCATATCTACAACTTGTTTCCCCATATTATATTTTGATTTGAGCTAGGAAGGTTCATTTCTGGAGATGAATAGATCATTAAAAGGCTACTTTAATTCCTTAAGTTTTGAACCTCAATACACTTGCAAGGAACACTTCATCAATCCAGAAGGCAATATGCTCACATTAGACATTTTCTTAACACTTGTGACAAGGATAATGAATAGTAATAGAGTGACCAAAAGTGAGGTTCAAGGTCTGAAATAGTGATTCAGTCTCTATTTCAGTTTCAATTCAGCATTAATTGATGTAATATACTAAAATACATTTACTAGAATCATTTTTAGATTCAAAACTATAAGATATCCATCATATCAACCTAATATGGACTAATGAAGATGTTAATAGTGTTGTAGTAATAGCTGATAAAAGATAACTAGTAGCAGCACATATGCACCTAAGATGCACTTAAAAATTTAGAATAAGCATGTTCATACCTAGTCTAATTAATCACTTGGAACAAACTCACAGTGATACTTAGAGGCTTTACAAGAGCAAAGTAGGCTTGACAACCACTGTTCATGCAAAGTTCTTGAGGTACAGTAATTAATTCTTTGATGCAACTACAAAGAAGTCCCTCCAGCTCCATAACTGAGCTCTTCTAGCTCAAATACAACTGTGCGCTAAAATCACACATTAAGGGTTTTCACACAAGGCCTGACTCATCAACGCTTCAGATGATCATAAATTTATAGAACTTTAAATTCTAAGAACCATGAGCAAAAGTAGACTTAATGGGCCTTTAAGAACATGTTCACCAATAATGGAAGTTGGAGCCTCAAAACAGATTTCAATATTAAAGTCAATAGCTCTATCACCAACTATAATAAAAACAGTGCAGATTCTAGATGTTGGTCCAGTGACAGATGAGGCAATTTGACAACACAAATAGAGTTATGATATGATTTAAAAACTTGTTCAAGCACAAATATATATCACAAGCATCACTTTGTTGTAGAATAATATTTTGACAGTGTATGTATACCTAAATATAGGTTTTAGGGGTGAATATGTCAATACTTTTGTCGAACCACTTTAAACAGTTCACAAACAAATTTAAATAGATAAAATATACTTGCAGGAATTATATGTAACAGCCCAAAATTGGTCTAACATGAAACTTCATTTCCTATGACTTTTGCCAACAGATTGTAGACAAATTTAGGCAACAGGTGTTCAGTAATTTGTGGTAGCTATATAAATCAATTCAATTAAGACAATAATGCATGATGCAGACTTAGATGCACTTACAAGGAACACTTAATCAATCCAAAAGGCAATATGCTCACATTAGAAATTTTCTGAACACTTGTTACAACATAATGAATAGTAATAAGTTGCACCATTTGAGAGAAATGTTATAAACCTAATCTAATTTGCTTCAAAGTAAATTGACATTCAAAAATTTTCAAAATCATAAATAAATCATTATTTAAACAATTCAGAAGTGCATCACTCCAAAATCTGAATGGACAGTGGTCTAAATTCTTTACAACATCTGCACAAATGTACATAGAAAAGGTTTCAATGATAGACAATGTAGGGCAACCTCTAATTTAACTCCAGCTCATCATTATCAATGTTAATTTAATAGAATACAGATGTAGGAAGCTTAATCTGCTACCTAGAACATATTCAAAATAGATTTTTACCTTAATGTTCATTTTGACAGCAAAATGACCAAAAGTGAGGTTCAAGGTCTGAAATAGAGATTCAGTCTCTATTTTAGTTTCAATTCAGCATTAATTGATGTAATATACTGAAATACATTTGCTGGAATCATTTTTAGATGCAAAAGATATCTATCATATTAGCCTAATATGAACTAATGAAGCTATGAACAATGTTGTCGTGACAGACTCAGTAAATTGACAGATAAAAGAGAACTAGTAGCAGCACATATGCACCAAAAATGCACTTAAAAATTTAGAATAAGCATGTTCATACCCAGTCTAATCTCTTGGAACATTGGAACATACTCAAAGTGATATTTAGGGGCTTTACAAGAGCAAAGTAGGCTTGACAACCACTGTTCATGCACATTTCTTGAGGTATAGTAATTGATTCTTTGATACAGCTCCAGAGTAGTCCCTCCAGCTCAATGACTGAGCCCTTCTAGCTCAAATACAGTTGCTCAAATCACACATTAAGGGTTTTCGCACAAGGATTGACTCTTAAGCTCAAATCTCATCAAATTTGTGTTGTTTTGGACTAATAGATACATTGCAGAGGACTGAAATGGATTTCTGGACATTTAAAGTCTTTGACATCGCAAATGAAACTCAAGAACACTGATTTAAGCATGTATTATCTCAAAAATCAGTGTCGCTAAGCCCATAGACCTTTCTCTCTATGTTACACTCACACAGCCTCATTCTTTAGACCTCTATCTGCAAAGCTAGCCCTAGCTGCTATGCATAACAACATATATATATCGTGAGAGCTAGCTCCCTCTAAGTTATTTCAGTATGCACTATATTAGATTTTGAATATGCTATAAGAAAGAATTGGTTTATTCTCTAATTGTACTTGAAAGTATTGTATTTTTTCTTTTGTTGTATAAACAAACTGAAGCATCTTGTTTGTTTGTTTAATGCAACAAAAATTTGTTGTTCCTGATTGTTATAAGAAAGAGATACTCCAATCCATGGATAAAAAATGGCACGAGCATAAATCAAAAGAGACAAAAAAAAATACGAAAGTTGAGAAAAAATGTTGGATTTTCATGTGCGATTGCCCTCTTAAAGCCTGCTAATATTAAATCAATGGATGAGTGGCAAAAATTTGTACATTACATATGTTCTGAAGAGTTTGAAGTACGTGTATAATTGAGTAGGAACTTATTTCCACTTCACTTTGATATACTAACTTGATTGTGTTATAGGCGTTAAGTGAAAATTTTCAACAAATGCGAGCAAAGCACACAATGCCTCACACGACGAGCTGCAAGAGTTTTGCTCGTGTAAGAGAAAAAATGGTAAGACTAATTTATTCAATGGCTTCGAGTTCTTTTTGGAATCAGCTAGTTGTACACATAATGCGACTTTAATTGCTTAACTTTCAATATATATTAGATGTTTGTCATTTTTATTTTGTAGAGAAGAGAGAGTGATACACCCGATGAGATATCAAGGGTAGATGTTTGGATCAAAGCACACGAGAGGAAGGATGGAAGACCCATAAATGAGAAAGGTAATGACAAAATTGTAACAAACCTTTCCTACATCCTTAAGCTTTTCAATTATACTTACTAGCTTAATAATTATGTTTTTCTTACCTATATAATTTCAGGTGGAAATGAGAGAGTATGAACTTATAAATCCAAACACTGGTTCAATTGAAGATGATGCAGTGAGACACGCATTTGGTCCAGAGCATCGAGGACGGATAAAAGGAATGGGGTTCGGAGTTACTCAGTCAAAGCTTAAGCAACAAGGACAACTGAAAGAACAAACAAAAAGACATGAGGCTCACATGAAAGAAATTATTCAACTGAAAGAACAAACAAAAAGAAACGTGGCTCAAATGGAAACTTTGAAGGCAGAAATGATGCTTGAAATGAATCAGCTGCGTTTGGCAGTGGTAAGTTTATAATAAATTATTAAATAGTCACTGTTATCTCTCACCATTTCTATTGCTGTCATTTTGCATTAAACTATATGTTTTCAATCTCAACCTTTTGCCTTCAATATACCATGTCTTTACTAAATCATCTCTAGTACTAATGACCATATGATGTGTGCATATTTGAACTAGAAAAATTATTTGTTTGATAGATTAAAATACTTAATTGTAATGCTAGAAGGAATGTTGCAAAAACTGTGTACCCTAAGTGCTTTGTTTTTTAGCACACTACAGGTAAATATCAAAGGACCTGGTCTAATAAGTAATAGGAAAAAGAAAAGAAAATAAAATAAAAAAATGAAATCCCCAAGAAATGACGAGATGATATAATTAAATTTTACCATAAAATAATTCATTAAGGATTGTGAAAATAGAATATTAAAAGTTCATCTGATTTATGGAAGGACAAAGGCCCTTGACAACAGCTGCTTGTAATAAATCATTTCCAAAACAAAGCATGAGAGAGGGTAATGCATGCAATCATATAAGAATATGTATTCCCCTCTTCCCCCACAGCTGCCACCTCAAGAAAAAAATAGAGTGCAAGGAAAGAAATGAGGACAGTTCCATAATTTTACAAACATCTTCCCTCCAATTAGTGTGAATGATTTCAGTAACACAATTCATGTCATCTTTCTAGCTTGCTTAGCAATGCTTCCACTGGTGGCACCTCCTCTATAATTTGTTGCCAGTCGGGCATCCCCTGCAAAAGAAAGAGCATGTCCGCTAACAAATTTCATATTGACCTTTTTCTTAGATTTGGCAAGCAATTGGTGGCCAAAGTAAGGTCTTGGATCAGCAAAAGACTGATAGCACAAGGTTCTTTAGTTCCCAATAGCTCATTTGTAGGGTGATATTGAATACAAGGAATCCCAAGTGTTGTCACCAGTCACTAAATGAATGCCCAGTGCTCCATTTGGTTACATTGAAAGAAAGTAGAATAAACAATGAGATCTTAATATTATTCAAGGTCAGAAAGGCTGATGAATTATACCAAAGTTTCATTCTTTTAAACTGTCCTACTAGCAACCAGAAGGAGCACTAAGACACTAATTTCCATAACTCAACTTGTAAATTCCCTGTTTGCATCCATCAAGCGTGCAAACTAAAAATAAATTTCCATTCCTTTTTTTTTATTTTATTATTATTATTTTTTTAATCCTGGAAGGTAAAATTCCATTCCAAGGAAAAAGAGAAACAGTGACAGAAATATTATGCTACTAGCACTCACCTTTCCTGATCTTCGAACAAGACCATCTAGGTGCAGAATTATGTAAACATCCTCACCAATTGTAACTCCTTCAGATTTCTGTTGATCCCTTATCAACCTGAATAAGTTTGAAAAAATCAAAATCTGGGAGACAACAAGATTCTAGCACAGAATTCTATTCACAAATCTGAGACCACATAATGTGTGCATATTTGAACTAGAAAAATTATTTGTTTGATAGATTAAAATACTTAATTGTAATGCTAGAAGGAATGTTGCAAAAACTGTGTACCCTAAGTGCTTTTTTTTTAGCACACTATAGGTAAATATCAAAGGAGCTGGTCTAATAAGTAATAGGAAAAAGAAAATAAAATAAAATAAAAAACATGAAATCCCCAAGAAATGACCAGATGATATAATTAAATTTTACCGTAAAACAATTCATTAAGGATTGTGAAAATAGAATATTAAAAGTTCATCTGATTATATTGACTTCCAAACAAGAACCCACTATAGAAAAATACCCCTGGTCATTTGAAAGGAGGGCGAGAGAAGGGGGGGGGCATGTGAACTATATGAGGAAGGAAGGAAAATTTATGAAATAGATCTGAAGGCCAAAAGAGGATTTATATTGCCATTCCTCACATTCCATAAACATAAACAATTAAAAAATACGACACACAACTTGTCCTATTCATAAATAGTTATTACTGACTAATAGATGATGGCATATCTCAAATAAAAAAGCAAGGTGTCTAGTGTCAGCATGCAAATTATGGACGAATCTTTAAAGTATTACAAAGTAGGTATCCAGGATTTATGCTCCTGAAAACTTTTAAAATTGTAGCCTGTTAGAAGCCAAAGAATTTAAACTTGGAAATCAAGTAAAAAATCAGCTAAAGAGGTAATTTACTGTCTGCCTACCTGGTACACCTATTAGGACACTAATATTAAAAGTCAACCTAATTATAATCTCCATTTTTCATCAAAAAATAGTCTCCATATAGGAGTATAAAAGGAATTATGTACACATTATTTGACAATTCAGGTCACTTCAAGATGTGCTTGCAAAAGGGAAATAAATAACCAATTTTGCAGAACCCGACTCTATAATGTGTAACCAACAGTAAAGAATGCACGAGTATAGTAAAGGTTGGGAGTGTGTAAGTCGCAGTTTTGCTTTTCTGCTATTGACTATCTATGAAGCAGCAAGCTACACACAATGTGACAAGTGTAATGTTGTCTATGAAAAAAACACTTAGATTTCTCTTTTCTAATTAAGAAAAAAGATATATGAGGATGCACTGGGGACATGCCTGAGTGTATAGGAAAGTCCCAAATGGAGTCGGCAATTGAGGTAAATCTTGAAATACTGGAAATTCAACCTGCAAAGTGCTCATGTTTCTTTTATGGTATTTTCAAAGAAGCTTACTTTGAGCTATATGAGGAAAACTTTTCGAGCACTTAAATTTTATCTACAACATATTTGTATAATGAGTAGTGGAAACAATAACCACAAGTATAACCCAATGAACACCAAAACATTGTGCAGATCTGGTCCAGTTTGTGAAGGGTTTAATACCAAGCTCATCAACTAGGTCAAATATATTGTGATAAGGATGCCAAAAGCCTGAAGGTACAGCAGAGATTATGAATTAGAGGTTTTTTTTCTTTTTTTCTAAATGTGGATATTGAAGTTGAAAAATAGAAAGCTTAATTAATTAACTAAGCAGAACTGATTTATGTGGGTGCATGACTAAAGATGTGCATCAATATTAGCTCTCCTACTCCCTATCCCAACCTGATCATCATTGCTTAGCAACTACTTATTAGGTTCAATAGCAGGATTCTTGTCTGGCTATTTAAATCAATCTAGGTTCAACAACAGGATTCTTATTGTCAAGATTGATGAATATCATCGTATATATGAGAATGATCTTGTATTCTATCTTCTCTTTTACATTTCAAATTACAACCTCTTGATTGTTTTATTTTAATTGATTTAGTAAAGTGGTTTTGAAACTTATAGTTTTCTTATTTATTTTCATGATTCATAGTATGGTAATGCAAGGGCTACGCCTAAAGTCACTCCTACTACTGGGCCTACTGAAAATTTAGAAGGATTGGAATGTGAATTGTTACATTGGAGCGAGCCAAATTTATTTGTTGCTTTGGGAGAAGTTGATTCAACGGACCCAACTGCATTTGTGGATAGTATTCCTATTGGAACAGAATGTTGGAAAATTTGGGTCAAGGATGTATATTCAACTGATGTGACCTGGTATAGGGCAAGCAAAAATTACTTTTACCTTCAAGAAGCTAAGGGAGGATCAGTTGCGTGGCCTTCAAATTTTGTTAGAAGAACTTAGTCTCAAAGGTAATTGTTTTATATTATATGTGTGAATTTATACATTTATAAATGGATATAAATATATTTTTATGTTTAAGATTTTTAACTCTCTTCGTCTTCTTCTTTCTCTCCATTTTCAGCTTCATGATCTCCTTCGCCTTTTTATTTCCTCCTACTTTAAGGCTAATTAATTTTTTCATTAATATGATACAATTAAAATTAATAAGTTGTTTTACTTTGTTTATGTTTCTGTTGGCAGAAAAAAATTGTGATTGAAGAATCGATTGTTGCTATCAAGACTTTGTACGGAGTGGGAACTAATGCATGCTCAAAATTGATAGTTATGATGCTATTTTGCAAGAGATGGTTGCTTTTTTGAATTTAGTGGTTTAGTTTTTTTTCTCTGTTGACTTTATTATGTCGGATGGATGGGAATTTCTTTGACAAAGGAATGTGACTTTTAATATTTTGAAGTAGCTAGACATGTTCCTAGACTTAATGTTTTTGTTTTAATGAAAGTAATGGATTTTAGTTATTCTCTTTGACATATGTTTAGATGTGATGTTATGTGGATTTATTTTTCATGTTGAAGAGAGGCATAATTTGTGATATGATAACTGCAAATCAGATATTTTTGTTTCAATTAAAAAGGAAATTGGAAAAAAAAAACAAAAAATACTTTTGACGACTTGCGAAGTGTGTTGTAAAGCATAAAGGATATGACAACTTGTATTGTATGCTGTTAATACATGCTAATCATGACATTTAAAGCATGTCGTTAAATGAGACCAAGTATTATCAACCTGGAATGTATGTCGTGAATAATAGTAATAACGACTTCTCAATTGTGTTGTTAAAAGCCAAGCACAAGCACGACCTACATCACAAGTCCTAAAAACAGTTATCAACAACTTGTTGTGCATGTTGTTAATACTATGGTGTATTGACGAGACACAGCAAGTGTCGTAAAAGTTTAAAAGCAACAACCATTTGGTGGGATCACAACGTCACATTTTAACATTAAAGACTCTTGGTGCACGTCGTTAAAATAGCAGCACAAGTACGACCTACATGGCATGTTGTTAAAACACCTTTTTCTTGTAGTGTTGCCTCCGTCAACAAAACATTTTACATTGAGAAAATTATTGTGACACCTTATATTTAATTTATACAAATTAATTTTGCTTAGTGGGGTAACTCTAGTTGATGAAGCAAAAATTCACCCCGAACTGGTCAAACGCCAACCTATAAAAAAGGATAAGAGAAGGGTAATTGAGAGGGCACCGGCGTGGTACCGGCCGACTATGCTCCGACGATCAAGTCAGAAATCGAAAGGGCTTTTTTAGCTATAAAGGATCTCAGGGGGTATTAATTGCGTACTTGGTATATGGATCGTCTCTGTATTTATAGTTGTCAAGTGAGACCGTACCCTAGTAGGAGACTGGCTCCTGGAGATAGAAAAGTCCTCTTAAAGTAGACTTCTTATCCACGTCAGCTTGAACTCAACCTCCACGTTGTATGTTTCAAAATTGGAGTCAATTACTCTATCACTAGTTGATTCACTTAATTATTTTAAATAGTTGGTGCTATTTTGTAGTTATGGGAAACATGGAAAAAATGTAAGGAATTTTGTGATGGGTCATGGCACAATTTATTTTAAAGTTGTGGAGGGTATTAGAAATATTTAAAACTAGTATGGTAGCATGGTATTTTAAAAAAAAAACTTGGGACCATGTGTTAAACTACATGCAAACCACATGACACGTATAAGGAAACTTTTACACCTGTAGATAAGGTGTAACAAAAAGGAGCTGGTGGAGAGAAGTCTTTAACACCTTTGAATGTAATAACAGAGAGAGCAAATAGAAAAAGGAGGAGAAAGAACGAAAAAATAGAAAACTAGAGAAAGAAAGAGATATCCCAGGCCATGAGAGTTAGAGAGATAAAGAAAGGAAAAGAAGAGAAGAAGGAGGAGAGAGAACGCCAGACCCATAGGATTATCTTCATTTCAGTTTATAAGGTAGGGAATTCTGATTCTTACCATTTTGGGTGCTTCTCTACTCTTGTGAAATTGGATTGATCTTTGTAAATTTTTCTAAATTATGAATTATCTTCTATGTATGTTTAGAAAGTAAAGTTTAAACTATGAACTATTGTAGAACTAGTTTTCAAACCTCTTGCATGTGATTTACAACATCATATTTTGGAAATCTTGTTTCTAAATGTTAAAATATATTAGTATAATATATTAGTATATTTAACATTTTCCATATCCAATTAGAATTCCTATAATTGGGGACTTACCATGTATAGGATAACTTACTCCCCACTCACCTACCTCTTTTTCTTCTCCTATATATATGCTCTCACTGTATATTATTTCTCATACCATTCATTAATATAAGTTAGAGATATTCTCTCTTTTCCTCTTATTTCTAACATGGTATCAGAGTAAGGGTTTCAAATTTTTTTTTCGCTTAATTGTTCTCATCACTCAAAGAGAAGTCTTTTCTATTTGGTGCCGAAACTCAATCTTCTGGAACTTGTTTTCTTCTTCTAAATATATCAGATCGAAACCCTCGCCAAGAGATCAAGACATAAAAATAAAAAAATAGCCCGAACAGTGCCACGTCAGCACACGTCATCCGCAGACTCATCATACAGTGATACGTCATCTGCCACATCATCAATGACTCATCATACAGTGTCACATCTTCTGCCACGTCAGCTTTCTCTACCACATCATCCCTTCATTGCCATGTCATCAGGTGCTACCACGTCAGCCTTCACTACCACATCATCAGGTGTTGCCACGTCAACAACAGTAAAAAAAAAAAATCCAAGGCCTACCTTGGGTGAAATTTTGCACTGATTCCAATTTTTCAGTCGCTTTTGTCATTTGGACTTTCTAAATAACTCAAAATGAGATTTTTCACCCCTAAATGATATTTCAGTCTAGGTCTTCACTTCACTGATATTCTTCTTTTCGGCTATCACTCAACAGATATTCTTCTTATTTTCATCACAATGGTGGTAACAAACAACGAGTACAGTCATTTTATTCAAAACTAGTGAACGTTCCTGCAGATACAGTCACAAATCGGGCAATACATTTGAGAAGTGTTTCAAACTTACTAAACCTCACAATGCTGCCGTTATAGCTACGACAGAGGCAGTGTCATCTCATCTTTTTCCTTCTGCACCAGTTACTACTCCTTCTGAGGTGTCTCCATTTATATTTTCTACTACTGATTTGGAGGCAATTCTCAACCAGATTCTATCGAAGCAATCAGGTTCAAGCTCATATAACTCTGCTTTCTCAATCGCACCAGGTATACCTAATTCATGGTTTTTGGACTCTACTTGCTGCAATCATACTTTGCTCATTGCTCAGACTCTTACATCACATGCCCTTATTATTCACACAGCTAATGGCTCCACTATGGCCATTAGTCACATAGGCATTGTCTCTCAATCAAATTTGTTTGTTCTCAATGTTTATCTTGTTTCCAATCTATCTCTTAATCTTTTGTCTATTGGTTAATTGACGGAGCTAGGTTTGAATATAACCTTTTTCCTCTACTAATTGTGTTGTACAGGATCCTTAGACATGTTAGATTATTGGAATAGGTCGTAAGACAGGGCACCTATTTGAGCTTTCTTCTTTACATCTACCTACTTCATCTATCACAACAGTATCTACACAAAGTAGTATACCTAATCTTGAGTTGTGGCATTCTCATTTACGTCATACATCAGTTTCTCTAGTCAAAAGTCACGCATCTACGGGTTTGTTAGGAGCAGTTAAAATTGATTATTTTGATTACATTTCTTGTCAATGAGGCAAATATCTTGCTTTACCATTTAATAACAGTGAGTCATTTGCTTCTTCTCCTTTTGATCTTTTTCATTCTGATGTTTGGGACCTTCTCCTATAGCCACTATGGGTGGAACATGATATTTTGTTATATTTCTGGATGATTTTTCACGATTCACTTAGATATTTTTAATGAAAAATCGTTCTGAATTACTCAACATCTTTCGTGATTTCACCAAAATGGTTTCAACTCAATTTTTCACAAATATCAAAACTTTTTATTCTGATAATGTTACAGAATATTGAGAAAATAAATTTCAAAATATCCTCAAACACTATGGCACTATTTTTCACTCTTCTTGCCCTAATACATCTCAACAAAATGGTCGAGCTGAATGAAAACTTTGACATATTTTAGATTTGGCTCGATCACTTGTCATTTCTTCTTCTGTGCCATCATCTTTTTCGGGTGAAGCATCCCTCACTACTATCCATACCATGAGTCGTGTACCCACACCACTGTTACAAAATCAAATACCTTATGAGCGTCATTATAGGCATGTTCTTGACTATAGTAATCTTAGAGTTTTTAGGTGTGCTTGTTTTGTTCTTCTTCATCCTCATAAGTGAACAAAATTACAACCTCATACTCAGCTCTATTGTTTTCTTGGTATGGACTTGAACAAAAGGGATATAGGTGTTATGATCCAGTTGCAAGATGCCTTAGAGTCTTTTGTCATGTTATTTTTTGAGAACATAAAATGTTTCATACCTTATCCAAATTCACTAGTATTCTTAATCACCAATTTCTTATTCCTTCTTTAGATATATCTGCACATCTTTTTTCAGATTCTCCTTCTACTAGCTCATCAGATACAGTTGACCCTTCTAGCTTATCACATGTGGTTAACCCTCCTGCAATTGAGTTCTAATCATCTGTCCTGTCTGGGGCTCCTGATGCTGCCACTGCTTTGGATCCTCATTGATCCACTCAAGTAAGAACCTCCCCTGCATATCTTTATGACTATCATTGTTATCATGCTCTTGCAACCCTTTATGGATCTCATATTCCGCGATGCATTCTCTTACCCTTTATGGCCGCGAGTAATGAAAGAAGAGTTAGATGCACTTACCCAGACTCATACATGGGATCTAGTTGAATTGCCTACAAGAAAGTCTGCAAGACTCATTCAGATAGGTCTATTGAGCGTTATAAAGCCCGGCTTGTGGACGATATACATAACACTCCTTTGAATGGACGATGTACATAATTTTTTAAAAATGTTATAGTATCAGTTGTCCATTTCTTATCATTGGCTGCGAATAGGTTTTGAAATTTATTCTAGACTAACTCATTGACTTCGAAAACTTATATAGTTTCTTATAAATGTAGCTCTTCGAGTCTACTTTTTGAAAACCTAAACTATTTAATTTTATCACTACCCTAGATATTACAAACGATTGAATTCCATTGACAGGTTCATTTTCAGTCCATATTTTTTTCACTTTATTTACCAAATAAGCTGATTTGATTAGGGAATTTTTACCAATTGGAGTGGCTCTTGGTCGAAGAATTTTGATTCTAGTTTTCAAGAAATTTTAGTTTGCTTCAATTTGACATGTATTGAGTTTTTTTTTATGTATTTTTGAACGCTTGCTGCGCATATTGCACAAAAGTGGCCTACTATCGAATTGCAGTTGTTACTTTTAAAATGTACAAAACACACTTTACAGTTTTGGGGTGTGTCAATTTTTGGTATCAAAGCCTAGGTTGTGGTTCCTAGAGGAGTTTATTGTTAACGTTGCCAATAGACGCTAAAAAAATAAATAAAAATACTCAACTTGGTTACATGTCAAAAGTTGATTACGTGCTAAATATGAATTTGTGTTCATACTTGCATTCTCATATGTGTATATGAAACACTTATTTTTTGTTATACCATGTGTTGGGAATTATATCTTTGAGTTGATTATTTAATTGTGGCAGATTTATCGGGTTTCCATTATTAGGCGAATGTTTAGGTTATTGTTCAGGGATTTGTTTCTTTCCATATTAGTAATTTTTCTCATGTATATAATGATAGTTCGACTCTCAAATTGATTAAACCAATTACACATATTTTACTTTTTGGTATCAGAGCCTCAAACCTATGTCTCTCCTCTCTCTCTTTACAGCTCATTTTGTCTTTCTTTCTTGTCATCAGAGACTCTCTCTTTCTCTAAGCCCATCACTGAAGCCCTCTCTTCTCTCTTTACCTGACACTGAGGCTCTCCCTCCCTATTTTCTTCGGGCTATTGTTGAGACAGTCCTAGGGGATCCAATCTCCCCTAGGTTCGACCCCTATAGGGGAATTCCCTTAGGGCTAATTTGGTACGCAAGAATGAAATAGAATGAGAATGGAATGACGCTAGGAATGGAATGAGAGTGAGAATAGAATGAAATGGCCATTATATTCCAATGTTTGGTTGTAGATAGAGAATGATATAGGAATAAAATGGTTGTACCTTCCAACATGCTTTACTTTTCCATATAAAATAGAATAAGTTTTTAAAATGAGACATTTAGCCAACTTTAATTTAATTACCATTTAAAAAAAATACTCATTCAATTAAAACTTTCTAAATCAAGATATAATTCGTCTTTTTCTTCTAGTCAAGATTAATATAATATTTTATATGAAGAAAATTAATACTTAATAAAAAAAACTGAAAGTGATTAAATAAGAACCTTCCTTAAAATATTCATAACTTAAAATATAGCAAGTTATATATATGGGCATGTGATAGATATATATATATATATATATATATATATATATATATATATATATATACATATATAGGTGTGTGGCAAGTATGTAACATACCTATTATATATATAGAGAGAAATTAACGCTAATTACGTATTAAATATATATATAAAGAGAGAGAAATTAATAAAGAGAGAGAGGATGATTTTAATAATGAGTGAGAATGGAATGACTATTCAATAACTAAAGAAGAGGAATGATTTTGTTGGAATGAGCATTCCAAGGGATGACTTGGAATAGCCATTCTATTTCTAATATAGCATAACAAATGAGAGAAAGGGAATCAAAGGTAGAATAACCATTCCATTCCACCGCCATTCTTGCGCACCAAACTAGCCTTTAGTGTTTTTCATGCACTAAAGGTCAGAAGGTGTGGTTACATATTTTTTGGGCAGTCGGGATATTCAGAATCATTTTTGGATCGGCTCACTGTGTCTCCGGCTTTGTGGTTTGATCAATTTTTAGGTTTATTCTTCCTTTCTCTGATGTTATTTGTGATATGTTGAATTATCAATTTAATATTATGACTGAATTAAGTAATAATAAAGAAACTCTCTTTAGCATAACACACACCGGCCCAACAAGTTACTAGTGTGCTATAGAATTTGTCGTAATTTTGCATCCTGGTCTCATTCCCTCCGCCTTTATATTGGTGGAAAAGGCAAAACGGTTCTGAAAAGAGGCCAAACATCAAAGATTCTCAATATGCTTAGTGAGATATGAAAAATTGCAATATTTTAGGGTGAATGTTTAATTCTATGGAGGAACAAATTTATAATATATTCATATTTTATGACTCTGTTCATCGCTTATGGACTGCTTTGAATCAAATGTATTCTCATTCTAAGAATGATGCTCGTATTTTTGAGTTATTCCAGGATATTGCTAAGGCCTCATAGGAAGGCCTAAATATGTATGTGGCTGATTATTTTGGGTATTTGAGATCTCTTTGGGAGGAATTGGCTCAATATGAGCCTCTAAGTAAATTTCCTGCCGAGGTAGCCTCTCTTCTTGTCAAACGTCTTGATCGTCAACATACCTATCAATTTTTTATAGGATTACGCTTAGAATTAGAACCACTTAAGTCTCAAATCTTGAATACATCACCAATACTATCCCTGTTGGAAGCCTTTGATACTATTGATGGTGAAGAACGCAAGCATCATTTACTTCAGTCCTCACTTGTTCCTCCACCAGTGTTTGAGCCTATTGGGGATCGTATAGCTTTTGTAGTGAGCTCTGGATCACGTACTACTGGAGGTCAGACTATTTGTCACCATTGTGGAGGGGTTGGACATATTAAAGCTAACTGCTTCAAACTTCATCCTGAACCTAGGAAGCACGGATACTCTGAAAAAGGCCCCGTGGCTGTATCAGACATCCGATACGGATACATCAAGGATGCTGTCTGATACGTGTCCGATACTTCTGAGAAGTATCCAATTTTTTTAAATAATTTTTTAAATATCGGATACTATTGGGATACGCAGAGGACACGATTGGGATACGTTTAGGATATGACCAGGATATGTTTTTGACAAATTTGTAATTTTTTTCTTAAAAGGTGGGTCAAATTGTAATATTAAAAAGTTTAAAGATTAAAAGATTAGGGTCAGATAATAAATAAAAAAAATTAGATGTCCTAAACAATAGATTAATAGTTTAAATGGATGAATGTTTATGTTGTAAATTAAAAAATAAGTAGTAATGATTATTGCCTAAATGAGAGAATGAATGAACTTATATTTTGCATAAAATATTTAAATACATTTATTGTATTGTTGAAAAAATATAAGTTAATTTTTTATGTATAATATTATATTTTTATTTATTTATTTATTATTATTGTTTTATATATCCTTGCTGTGTCTGTATCTTACTTTCTAAAATTTTTTCATATTGTCATGTTCGTATCGTATCATATTGTACCTATGTCCCGTGTCCTTGTTCAAATTTCTTAGTCTTAAACTGAAGTAAAAATTTTCTAGGAACTGTTCACCTAGAACAAGTTCTTCTCATACTGCTGTTATTGTAGAGATTGCTAATACTACCGGTGGACCAACTGTATTTTCTGGACTAAGCCAACTTCAATCTCAGATTGGGGAGATCCAGGACCAGCTTGGCTCCCTTACTTCCAGAGTTGGTGCTCCTCCAGCTGCTCCTACTCCTACTACCATTATTGCTACAAGTACTCCTATTATATTTCATGTTAAGGCAAAACAACCTACTTGGGTTTTGGATTCTGGGGCTAATGATCACATGAGTACTGGTGAGTTATTTATTGTTTCTTCCAATGTCATACCTGTTACCCCAATTTAAGTGTTTTGCGAATGGTTCTACATCTTACATTCACAGTAAGGGTGATGTTTGTTAGTCTCCTGATATTACTTTTTCATCTGTCTTTCATGCACCTAAATTTGCCTTTAACCTTTTATCTGTTAGCCGGCTTGCAGAAAACCTCCAATGTGTAGTTATGTTCTTACCAGATCAGTGTCTTTTGCAGGACCTTCATTCAAAGAGGATTTTTAGCAGAGTTTATAAGCGTGATTAGCTTTACTA
This sequence comes from Cornus controversa, assembly GCA_026545225.1. NCBI lineage: Eukaryota > Viridiplantae > Streptophyta > Magnoliopsida > Cornales > Cornaceae > Cornus > Cornus controversa. Next base: position 23,411,502 of record CM048851.1, on the reverse strand, counting down.
CTTAGGGGAACCACTAAGAACAAGTCTTCAAGCTTCTGTCCTACATGTTTCTAGTACTTATGATGTTTCTTTTCGCACTTTAAGTCTATGGCATGCATGTTTAGGGCATGTAAAATTTTAGTATTTATGTTTATTATTCTCTTCCTTAAAAAAAGCATGTAAAGACCATAAGTTTCAATGTGAATTTTGTGAGCTTTCTAAACATACTAAAATTAGTTATATTTCTCATATGAGTCGTGCTCCTAGTATATTTGATCTTATCCATCTGATGTTTCGGGCCCTTCCCCAGTTATTATTTTCTTTGTGCAATGATATTATAGGACATTTATTGATGATCATTCTCATTATACTTGGGTTTATTTATTGAAAAATAAATTTGAGGTCCTTCCTTTATTTACCCAATTTCTCCAAATGATCAAAACCCAGTATAACACTATTGTTCGTAATATTCATTCCGATAATGGGCGTGAATATGTTTCTAATAAGTTTTGGTCTGAACTTAATAAAAAGAAAATTTTACATCAACTTACTTGTCCCTATATTCCTGAATAGCATGGCGTAGCTGAATGCAAAAATTGTCATCTTATGTCTGTGGTCTAATGTCTTTTGAGTTGTATGTATGTGCCTAAATTCTATTGACATATGGCTGTTCTTATAACTGCTTTTCTGATTGATTGTACTCCCAGACGAGTTTTGGGTGGTAAGGCCCCATTTCAGATTCTCCAGCCTGATTATAAATTATTTTATCTTCTGTCTCGTGGTTTCAACTGTACTTATTTTGTTCATAACCATAATATTTCTCATAATAAACTTGATGATAAACTTGTTAGATGTATAGTACACCTACAAAGGAACTTGCATGGGTGGAGAAGGAGATTTTAGGACCGTGTAATCTTTAAAGATAGAAACAGGATGAGCAATAGGATAGATCTCCTTCTCCTATTACTCTTACCATTCCTAAGAAAACATCTCATTATCCTATCCGTGTTCATCACCCTCCTAATTGGTATGGTTTCTCTAGTAGCACTGACCACCCTATTTCCTAGTATGTCCCCTATGATGGCCTTTTAGGTGCATATAAAGCCTTCCTAGGTAAGATTGGGTCTGTTTCTATCCCTCGATCAGTGTTAGAGGCCCTCTAGGATCCTAATTGGATATCTTCCATGACAACAGAAATGGATAATTTATAGCGTAATGACACATGAGAACTTGTTTCTTCCTTACCTGCTGCAGAGAAGATAGTTGGCTACAAATGGGTCTTTAGTGTGAAATACTTAGCTGTTGGTTCTATTTATTGGTATAAGGCCCGGTTGGTGGAAAAATGCTTTACTCAGATTTCGGGCAAAGACTTTGGTGCTACCTTTGCTCCTATGGTAAAGTTAATGTCCATGTGACTACTTATCTCCTTGGTTGCGGCCCATTCTTGGCCTTTTCATCAGTTAGATGTCAAGAACACGTTTCTTAACAGAGCCTTACTTGAGACTATATATTGATCCACCCCCTGGATTTCGGGCTGAGAGGGAGTATGTTGGGAAAGTCGGTCGATTGGGGAAGTCGTTTTATGGTCTGAAGCAATCTCCTAGAGCATGGTTTAGTCGTTTCAGTGATGTTGTCCTATCCATGGGTTTTAGACCATACTTGTTTTATCCAACGTTACTGTGATGGTCGTTGTATTATTTTATTAGTATATGTAAATGATATTATTGTCATAGGTCATGATGTTTCAGGGATTGCTTAGGTGAAACTTCATCTTCAAAAGTCATTTGATGTGAAGGACTTAGGTCCCCTTCGGTATTTTTTTGAAATTGAGGTTACTAGGCCCCATTATAGTTAGACGAGACTAATTTAGAGACAAATTGGGAGAGAGAATGAAAACCTGGGTACTCCTCATAGCTCTGACCAATAAGTGAATGCAAGTGGTTCAATATGCTGGCCTTGAGCTCATCCCCCTGGACAGGAGAACCCTGTTGATTTGTAAATTTCCTTATCTCAAAGGAATTATGTTTTAGATATTTTTCAAGATACTGACATGCATGGATGTCAACCTGCTTCCACCCCTATGGATCTCAATCTCAAACTTTATATTGAGTCAGGGGAATTACTCCCAGATCCATCTGTGTATCCACATCTGGTGGTCATCTTATCTACTTGACTAACACAAGGCCAGAGATGACTTTGGCCTTCTATCTAGAAGAAACTAGTTCCTCTAGAGATCCTAAACTATTCGGATGTGGTTAACAGTGCTATGCGGGTGGAACAAGAGAAGGATGATTTTTTGAAAATTCAAAAGAGCTCACCATTTTGTTTGTATTGGATCTACTTAGAAACATTTGAGAAAGTAAACAGTGTTGTGATCCCTATCTTTCAGCCAGTTTACATGTGATTTTTGTTTGAAAAAAAGCTCTTCAGTAAGGCATAGCTCAGTAAACTTATCAGAAAGAACCCTTTCATTGATTATTAAATGATCATCAAGAGGATTGGAGTCCAAACTAGCTTGACATGCAAAGAGAGCCTCTCTGGTCGCATCAACCCTGGATGGAAGGGCACTAAACTCCTTCAAATTGAGTAACTTGAGAGGATGCTTAAGGCCACTGAGTTTGTAGAAAACTCTAAACATCAGAGTACCATGAACATCCAAATTCCACCCTACAGAAACAACGCTCGAGAAATGTTTATGCTAGGCCCAAAAATTGGAGAACCTGAATGGACCATTTCTTCTAGGATTGGGAATACCCAAATTCAAAATCATGGGGAGTGGTTAGAGACACCATGAGCCAAAAATTCACAATCGGATTGAGAGAAGCAAGAATTCCAGACCTGATTAACCAAACTCTATCGAACTTTCTAGAGATGTTAGCATGGCCAAAGCTTTTATTTGTCGAGGTGTGAAAGATCCCTTTGAAACTCTAGTCTTCAATACTGTTATTGAACAAGCAGTTTTTGAAGTCATACATACCTTCAGTCTAATGCAACACACCTCCAAAGGCATCATTCACATGAAGAAGAACATTAAAGTCACCCTTGAGAACCCAGAGCTCATTAGAGTTATTAAAAGAACAAAGACTTCTCCATGAACGCTTTCTGTCCACTGCAAGATTAGTAGCATAGACAAAGGAAGCACAACAGAAAAGCTTCAAATCAATGTGAGAGACTCTACAGTTTGTCACCTGGATGTTTTCACTAATGACAAAGAGAGAAATTTTTTAGGGATTCCACAATAGCCACACCCTTCCCAGAACAAAGCTACCATAATTTCACTTGATATCCCAAGATGGAGCAATTAATTTTTGGACAACAACCATATTTACAGAAAAGACATTCAAGCTTATTCACTTTCCTTTTCTCTTTCTCTGTCATGGCTACCAACATCCAGTCCTCTCTCTCCACGTTTCTTCTTCCCCTCAAGTTTCATTGGACATCAAATATGTGAGTAAGTATTGTCTTGAGCGAAATAAACACTTTGCCACATCCAATAATAATAATTCTCTGTTTCAAAGCGAAGCACTAACTAGTCCTTCTGTCACTTTCAACTTAAAATTATCGTGGACTTAAATTCAACCCTACGCTGTTTTACTTGCAAAAGTGAAAAAAAAAAATTCTATTTTTTATGATTCATCTTTAAATGAAATTCTTGCCTTTTCAAGTGGTCAATGTTTAATAGAAATTCATTCCATTTATGGCAGCAAAGTTGTGGTAATTTGTTCAAATAATATATATAGATATAAGAGGAAAAGTAGAAAGAGAGAAGGAAAGTGAAGATTTCTGAACCTTTTTTTCCCAATCAAATTGGGTCAATCGAGCTTGTTCTCTTTATTTACTATTTTTAATGATTTTTTTATTTGTACACGTGTTCATTTATTATTGGGACACATCATGAGTAGATAGAACCACTCACGTCTGTTGGTAAGTATTTTCCAAATTATATTATAAATTTTTTTATTATTATTTTGTAAGTAGTAACAAATTTTATAAATTAAAGGAATAGGTTCACCTTTGTTTGTGGGCTTTCTTGCTCTCTTGATAGCCTTTAGGTGACTTTGGTTTGCTGGGTTCGGCTTGTCTGTTACTCAGGTTGGTTTCAGCCACTGGGCTTGCTGTTTGCCCTTTTGGGCTTTATGAGTTTGTAAGTTTGTAGGCCTGACGCTCTTTGTCCAGGCTTGCCTTTTGGGCTGTTGCCATTTTCTGTTAAATAAAAAAAAAGGTACAGAGCATCAAACTACAAACACATGAACCAGGGCATCAACCAGCTTTAGCTAAAACTATAAGAACTTAAGGCTCTCTTTGAAGATAGTATCTTAAATTTGCCAAGCTATCTGAATATGCCTCTTGCATGGGAGCTGTGTGTGGGATGTTCTCCTACTCGAGAGGGCTAATGGAGTTTTCAAAAATTAAATTATGGTAGATACGGAGTCAATTAATGTCATACACCCATCATCACTTAAGTTTCAATATATATATTTTTCATTGTTCTCTCTTTGACCGAGTACTATATATATATATATATGTGTGTGTGTGTGTTTGTGGCTGTATTGGTGTGTGCTTGTGTTGTATATTTTAAGGCCAAATTATCTTGTAGTTTTCTAAAAGCATAGAAGCAAATTGCAAATTAATGGCAAATTTAAGGTTTATATATTTGAGGCAAAAGTGTAAAAAATTCTCCTCAACTTTCTCCTCGACTATTTTTTGAAGCACATCTTGCAAAAGTCAACATGTTAATCCAGACATGTATACTATTTAGTATGATCATTATGCCATTTTCTCTATAAATATAGTGTCTTCTAAAAATTCAAAAAATAAAAAATAGTTAAATAAATTCCTAAGTAATAAATTTAGAAACATAAAAAAAAACTAAAAGGCTAATACAACTTTATTTAAGATTTAAAAAAATAAATAAATAATCAACTATAATAATATATATACTTTTTTCTCTATAAGTATAGTGTTTTCTAAATAAAATTTAAAAAACAAATAGTTAGATAAAATTCTTAAATAAAATTCTATTGACTTCTTTTTTATGTTTCTAAACTTATTATTTATGAATCTTAGAATAGAGCAAGAAGCATAAATTGATGACTACTGGGGCGTGGTAATGAGAGCTGGAGTGGGTCTTGGTTGATTGTTGACATGGATTTAGTTAGTAAGGCTCACCGAGATTACGAAAGGCTGTCCAAGTACAGAGGCGGAGACTAGCTTTCGAGCTTTCTATTCCAAGGCTTTCATCTAAGACCAGGGGGTGGGGCAAGTTAAAAATTGTTTGATTAAGACATGTATCGCTATTATTATGAAATTTATAGATGAAGTAATTAATGCGGGGACTTTTACTTTTTTATGCTTCTCTTATTATTTATGAATTTTTTGTAACAAATATTTCTAAATTTTTGTTTAAAAAACATAATATTTATAGAGAAAAAGACATAATGGACATAATAAATAATATATATATCATTATAATTCTGCAAATGAGTCAAGTTTTCAACATTTATAAGATGAGGGATTGACTTGTTTTAAAAAAATAATTCAGTTGGCGAATTTTTACATGTGAAAAAGTTCGAAGAGTTTTTTCTTTACTTCTTCCTATATTGGTCATACAATTGAAAAGTCCATCGAGAGACCTGCCTAAAACAGCCCAACAGAGGCTCCTGCTCTACGGAGCATATGAGTACTCTATTGTGAGAGGATGAATTAATGGGCCTTGCCCTCGATCCACATATTTTAGATATATATATATATATTTAGTAGAGAGAAAGAGGCACTGAAATGATGTGAAATGGCTATATAAAGAGCCAAATACGACTGTTAAAAAATAAGAGGGAATGAAGGGCAATCAAGTAATTTCAGGATGGTTAGCGGAGATTGTAACATCATTTCGCTTCTTTGAAGGGCAATCTAGTTATATCAAATAACTTTATTGATAATGTCAACAATAAACATCTCTCACCGTCTTTGAGCATTATGCGAGGAGGAATCTGTGGTAAAAAAAAATAGAGGGTAACAATCTAATTATGCAAAGGTGTTGGGTTTGACTGTATTAAAGGCAAGACAGCTTTTGGGATGGTAATTTTAAAAGGGGAGAATGAATTAATTCCATGTTTTTTTAAAAAGTTCTACTCTTGAAAAAATACTATTAATATAAGAAAAATGATAGAGTTTACGACTATACAAAATCGAAAAAAGGACGACTTTTACGTGGGTATCCTAATAGTACTTTTCAAATCTTCCATCACATATTAAATACATTAAGTTTTTTAGACAAAAGTACCCTTTCACCCATTTTCTTCACCTCTCTCCCTCGACATTATTAGTTACTCTCGGTGAGGATATTCTCAATCAATCGGAAGTTTGTTCCATATTTTGTGTTGTAAAAAAAAACTTTTTTGTTATCACCTAAAACATTCAGCTGCATTGGAGTGAATGAATTTTTTGTCTCTCTATTGTCTTAAACTAATATTATACTTATATGGTTACCCTTAAAAAAAATTATATATGATTAATATGACTTGAAGAAGAGAGAGAATAGTTTAAAAGTGGGTTATGTGACGGTGAATTTTAATAGAGTTAAATTTAGGATAGTAGGATTCAATTAAATTTAAGAGAAGTAAAGAGAAGAAATCAGGATATACAAGTAATAAGAGAGAGAATATTTTGTATGAATAAGGTTGTGCTCGGAGGATGAGTTTGGATGTGGTGATGGTTGTTCTGAAGATGGATTTGGATAGAAAGTGAAAGATGATCAATCGTGAAGAGAGGGGTACTAATTGGTTAGGAAAACAGAAAGAGATGGCATATTCTAAAAATTTAAGGATATTTTAGTCTAAAAAATTTTATGTTTTCAATATCCTACAAAAACGGAGCTACTTTAATGCCACATCATAGGTCGGTTAAGTGTCGGGTTAAAAAATTCGGTCAACGTAGCATTACTCTTAATATAAAAACATAAAGAGTAATATATGTTTTACTTTTATAAAAAAATTTAAAATATCTAAAAAGAAATTTAAAAAAATCTTTTATATTTGGAATTCAAAATTAATGTGTTTCATCCTCTCTTATCAAGTTTTTGTGTGTGTGTGTGTGTATATGTTTGGAAATTGTAAACTCCACTTTAAAAGAAGTATAGCAATCATTACCCTACCATTTTCTTTTTAAAAAGAGGTTGGTAACTGTGATTGGTTCACAAAACGTTTTTTTTAATCAATGATAATTGAAGTGTTTTAAACTTCTTATTCACTTTTTATACCTTAAAAAAAAAATACACTCCATTTTACTTGGTTTTATCTTATTATCGTACTTAAATACGAGAAATTCTTTCTGTGCATCCATTTCAGTTGCAATGCAAACGTGAGTTTCAAAAGTTTTCTTATCTCAAGTTGAAGGAAATATCTCTCCCAACATAGAATATATTTCAATGCTTTATTTGGTACATAAAATATTTTAAGGTATTAGAAGTGAATAAGAAGTCCTAATTGTCAAAAATACTCTTCAATGATCTCTCATTAATTAAAAATAAAAAATAAATGTTCCTCACCAAATCACAGAGTCACTGTCTTGACTTAAGTCACATAAAGTCATAACGAGAGCAACAAAAAAAATTTAATTTCTTCTTGTGATGTAAAGCGGAGCGTAGAGCGCAAAACGGGAACACACTCGAAGCGTAAGGGCGACACTCCTTTATAAGAATTATGTGATGTAGGCTCTGCCTCGGAATAAATCAAGAATCTCTCAAAACTTTTGTTTTTGTTTTTTTTTTTTTTTTTTGAGTGAATATGTACAATTTAAAAGAGATTTAAAAATAAAAAATAAAAAGCAATAAGACAGTGGCCGAATGAGATGGTAGACAGTCGCTAGCAAAACTCCATAGTGCTAATTAATGTAGGTTCCTTAAAGCGATCAATAATTCATTGACCCCACTCCCATACCCACCAATACTAGCTAGAATCTATGGTGTGGCTTCCCAAAGTCATCTTATTGCTACCCCAACACCCAGCACTAAAACTAGAATTCATGGAGTGGCTTCTGAAAAGTCATCATTAATTTTTCCTTGCCCCCACTTCCTTACCTACCAATCCTAGAATCGTTGGTGTTGCTAGCTTCCTATAAAATCATTATCATTAATTCATTGCCATCCCATACCCACCAAAACTAGAATCCATGGAGTTTCTTCTTTCACTCACAGCAACTAACATTGTAAACATCTTTGCTTTTCTACTCTTAATCTACTGTAGGCTCTCCAGTACCCACCAAAATTTTGCAATTGTAGGCTCTTCAGGTATCTATTTCGGTTGATCGAAACAACCCTCCAATCGACCGAAAGACCTCCTTCAACCGGCCAAAGCTGAAGGGTAGTTAGTGGATGATGTCACACCCCCAAATTTAAAATACCTGAAACTCTAGTCTAGCACTTGAATTTGGTGCGCGACTTGAAAAACAACATCGTCATTCTTACCATACATTAGTCCAAACACTTACATATACAATCAAAATGTTTATCGTCTAAATCATCCATTACAAAAAACTTCATCTGGAGACATCATCCCTCATCTTGAGAGTTAACTATGTACAGCAAAAGATAATTATATGCTAAGAAATTTACATGTAAACCGCCTCCATCGTCCTGTACCGCACTTCCATTCATTCGATACCTGAAAATAAAATGGAGTGAGCTCAACAAGCTCAGCAAGAAATTGCAAAACACTATCATTGCTCAACAAATTGACCTTGCCTTAAATTCCTACATATAAGGACACGTTCAACAATCTTTGTTGATTTCATTCACAAATTTTCTTATGATAATCATACTCTAGATAATTATCATATCCGCAGTTTACTTCACACACAGGTTTTTCTTATGATAATTAAACTCTAGTTAATTATCAAATCCACAATTTCTTTCACAAATAGGAACCGTATTCTTAACAATTCCTTATTAAGTTAATCATCTAGATTAACTTAACATAACCTCACAGTGAGCCCCGGGGTCCCCTCCAATAGATGGCATGCTTAGCCAACAAGTGGTGCGTATCGCATAGTCCCGGACTAAGGAAGCTCGCACATGTGGCTGGGTTTGTACGTCTACTCACCCAGTTGGTCCCGGACCACGTCCACACAATAAGGGCACGCTCGGCCCAATGGCCATAACAAAAGGGTTGTACACACCCTATAGGTAGGTCCCTGACCACACTTCACAAATTCTTTAGAAATTTTTATCTCATTTCCGCACATTCAAGCTTTTAGGATTTACTAAATGCTTTGACATTTAATAAATCAAATCGTTCTCTTAATGCGATCACTAATCACATTAATTAATCACTTTAAGATTTCACCACTTAAATCTTTTATAAACTTAATTATTTTAGCATAATTAAGTTTATTATGCCAAAATATACGACTCTAGAACTTTTCGTAATTTTTTTAAAGCTTCAAAGGATATTTTTTCCAATTTTCTCTCTAAATTAAAACAAAAGGAAAACAAGTGTTCTTTAAACCAACATAAATTATTTTATAATTTATTAAATGATTTTCACATTTAATAAATTAAAAGAGCGAATTGGGCACGTTCATAAAGTTTAAAACGTCGCTAACCGAATCTTTAATCCTTAGGACCAACTATTCTAACTTAACAAGCTCTATTGCGTTAAAACAAAAGATTTTATAAATTTACACAATTTGGAGCATTCGAGAATTTTTTCCTAGAACCAACTATTCTAGCATAATTAGTTCAAAATGCATAAACATAAAATTTCAGAATTTTCGTGATTAATGGAACATTAGAAACATTTTCTCCAAGTTCTATTTCAGCCCAAAAGAAATTCTTTAAATTTCTTTTAAATGACATTGGGCCTAATCTTAATTTCAGCCCAGTCCATTGTCATGCAACCTTTTATAATGAACCCAAAACAAAGCCCAATTGGTTTCAACCCAATTCTTGCACATGGGCAGCCCATTTCCATAAGACTATCCAATTCACACTTCCATAAAAGGCCCAAAAGAAATCAGCCCACCTCAAACTAACCAAATGAATTTACCATCTATATATATACACAACCCACAACCATAACAGGCTACCAAGGTGACCGGCCACATCTATATATATATATATATATATATATATATATACACACACACACACACACACTACCCAAATAACTGTACTAACAAAAATGACAACAAAACTAAATCAGGTCCTCCATATCTATCTATCTATCTATTTATCTATATATATATAAATATATACAAGCACATGCATAAACCCAGAGGAAAATTCAGCATCACCCTATAAATATAAGCTAATCTTTTGCATTAAAGAAACAGTGCCTCTAAGCTTAACAAAATGATACCACTCAAGTGCTGCCATAGCAACGTACTCTATCAGATTACTATCTACCACATACATACGTACATAACACCCATATATATATATATATACATATATATATATATACATATATATATATATATACAAGCTACCAACTACTCACTTAACACCACATGCAAACCTTTAATTTGCATGCTCCTTCTCTTACACCAACAATATACCAGTAACATACCCACATACATGAACCTAACATCATGTTCATTGGCAAGAAAAAAAATATTAATTTTAACCAAAATCATTCTAATACAAAAAGAATAGCACCTAAAAGAAAATCTATAGATTTCCTGTGAGCTCTAACAACAAAGAAAAAGCTATCAAAAATGACCAACTTAAATCATACATGCATATTGATTTGTCTATAAAAATTTATATATATATATATGATGCGGCTAAACTGTGATTATATTGTAAGCTTAATTTTGCCCATTTTATCAAAATATAATTTAACCACTCGCAAGAGCACGAATCTTTGTAGATAAGGTTCTATATAGAGGGTATCGATCCCACGAGGACTAATCGCAATTGTCTTAAAGGAAGACTAATTCTACTTTAATCCTAAAAATAGGTTTTTGAGTTTTGTTTATACACTATTGCATAAATGAAATGACAATAAAAGTAAAGAGTTTAAAGTTGGGAGAGAGAACTAGGGTTGGTTTCCACCACTAGCCATTCACATGTTCATAAGTGTAGCAAGCATGGGATTCATGAATTAAATGTCTAACAATGTCATTAGGCTTGTGACCTCAATGACATATCAAAAGATCAATGTGTGTGCTAACCTATCATAATCCATCTTCAACAAGCATAGCTCTTCAACCTAACTAACTACCTAATTACTCTACTCTCTAAGTGAACACTACATGCATCCAAACTACCTTGTCTTGGCATAGTCTATACAAACTAACATCACACATTCATTTAAACACCATTATTAGCCATCATTTGCACTTCTTGTGGAATATGCAAATGTTGTGCATTCAAGTGACAAAATCTACTCTAAGACAAGAATAAATTCCAAATCAAATGAATATATATAAGAAATGTATTTGTGTACATAGTCACTAGGCTAAATAATCAACATTTAATTACAAATCCCAAGTGCTACAAAAAGGAACATGTTTACATGGCTAGGGCTTCAACAACACCCTAGTATGGAAGTTAGTTGCTCATGGTTGCCTTGCACCCTTCCATTGATGGAGAAGATGAAGCTTCTTGGTCTGGTTCAGCTCCTTCTCCTCTCTCCCGAATGTCTCTCTTCTTGATGGTCTAATGTGTATTGAGAGATATGTGAGATATGAGAGATATGGCCCTTTTGTGGTTTTTGGCTCCTTTTTCAACCTTGGGGCCCACCATATATATATATATATATCACTATATATATCTCTTGTATCAAGAAGGCCCCCAAAAGTCTTGTTCAAGTCAGACAATCCCCCTAAGTCGTGCAAAAAGGGGGATTTTGTTGCAAGTGGGAGAGCAGGTGAGCAAGTGGGCAAGTGGATTCTGCAGAATCTCGATTGATCGAGATTGGATCTCGATTGATCGAGATTTCGATCAATCGAAATGGGATCTCGATCAATCAAGATTTTGATTAATCGAGATCAACATCTCGATTGATCGAGATGCCTTTGGCTGCAATTCTGATTTTTCCTCTTCAGCTGGAAATAGCTTCAAACTTTGCTCCATTTACTCTAATACCTGCAATACATCAAAAACACAAAAATACCATAAACATATCTCGGTAAACGCAAAAATGGAACTAGCATAAGCAATAAAGAGGGTTCAAATGCATAGAATTGAACACTTATCACACCCCCAAACTTACATATTGCTAGTCCCTTAGCAATACGATATTATAAAAATGAAACTAACTATATTATATAAAGGTTGAATCATGCTCAGTCATCAACTAGATAAAGGGCGATCATCCGTCCATTTCACATTTGACAAATGCAACAAGTATTACAGAACTATGCGGTCATTAGCAAAAATGCACTTTCACAAGCTATAAATAAATGACGGTCCCCACATAATGGCCAACCCGAGCAAACATACCAATTCCGACCCCAAAATCCTCTTTGAAAAGTGAACATGCATTCTAACGCGTGGCTTTTGTCATATTTGGAGAAGAAAACAACCAAATCTATTTTTAAGAGAAAAACTCATTGAAAACGCTCAACACAGCCGTTCATTATCACAAAACATTCATGATTGCTCATGTGCGGATGACCGTGCAATGCTTAGCTCTTTTTGCTTTCTTGTAAGCCCATGTAGCGGCATTGGGCCAATGACTCCCAAACCAATTGGTTTTAGGGCATTAGGTGAAGAAACACCCCTCGGACTTAATAACTGAGCTTACAAGGCGATGAGCTTAAGCAAGCCACCCGCTTATTATTGCTCAACCTTGCACACTTATACGCGAATATTCCCTACTTTGAGGCATAGAAATCCGGTTTATTGAGTGAGAAGGCTTATTGCAGATTTTCTCTTTTTTTTTTTTTTTACAACAACCGGAAGAACTTATTCTTTAAGTTGTTCAGATAAAAACAAAAATTTACAAAATTCTCCCTCAGACTTATACCCCACAATTTAAAATACATGTGTGTGAATTTGTGCGGTTAAGGACAAATTTAGGGCAAGAATTGTACGTGCTCGTATTTGGACAAAAATGTAGATCGTTCTAGCCTACTATATAGCTTGCAAAAGTGCGGGTATTTACAATGTTAAAGTTCTTAACTACCTGCTGCATTTACCTCGGACATTTATTCGAATGACTTCCTTTAAAAAGCAAGACATCATAGCAAGTATGCAAAATATCAAGAAAACTGCTCTACAATGACACTCAATATAACGACTGAACATTGCATGCATATGCAAGTGGTATAGCATACCGCACCCCCAAACTTAAACGCAACATTGTCCTCAATGTGTGGACAAGGAGAACAAGGAAAGAATTTACCGGGATGGCAGAATGCGACAAAAATGGTGTTCCATAGTAGCGGTCATCCGACAAATAAGAAAAACCTGCACAGAACACCAACTGGATACTACGAGCATTAAAAGGAACAAAAAGTAGTAAACAGAACATAATTAAATAATTATGCACAAACGGACAATGCCAATATCACTATATATCTAAGGGTCTGAACTGGTGTTTCCCAATTGTCTAAGAGGTCTATGCGATAAGATATTGACTATCCAGGCACGCTAACGTATAGCATGCAAAGGGGCTGCCTTTCTTTATTACCGCCATACTGCGTTGAAGCAATCTCAACAGTATTGGGAATTGAAACCAGGCGGTAATAAACAGAAATCATCAACTGAATCGCATATAACAAGTAGGCAAGTGGTACTACATACATAGTCAAAGTATAGAGAACAGAAATATTGACAGAAAGCAAAAATAAAGACAGTAAAGATAACAAATGTGATAACAGAAAAGATAACTGTATTCCATCAATATATAAAATGAGTTCAGTACAAAGTGTACATGCATCGGGAATACTCAAAAAGAACTAAAAATGAAAGAAAACATGGCCAACATGGCCTATCAAACATAAAGAAAGAAAAAGAAATACGGAAAGTAAAACAGAAAAGACAACTAAAATGCAGTTACTCGAGGGCGGGTGGTGGTGGTGGTGGCTCGGTGGGAGCAGAAGTGGAGGTGGAAGCCCGTCCTGCAAACAGGAACTGCAGGTCCTGCCGGAAGGCTCAGAACTCGTCTAGAATTGCCCTCTGACCCTGTGCCAGAGAAGAAATGTCAGAACGAATGCCCTCCAGCTGACTCTACGTCACCTGGACGAGCTCGTCAAAACCCTGCTGGAGCCGCCAGGCAGGAGTAGCCAGTCGCTAAGATGTCATGCCGCTCTGCAGCCATATCCATCTCCTCCTCCTCCATCTCCTCGTCCTCTGACTCAGCCCCTGCAGGCTCTCCCTCATCCGTCTCCACCGGGGCATCCATATCTACATCATCTGGTGGATCACCCTGGTGGTCCTGTCGCTCTAAGTGTCGCCTCACCCGCTCCCAATGAGTAGATGTGAAGCGGGTGGGCGGTGCCAACTGGATGTCAGTATCACTGACCGGTATACTGGCACTACTGAGAAAAGCGGTGATCAGGAAAGGAAAGGGAAGCCGCCAACTCGCTGCTCGCCTCATCCTCTTGTTGATGAGGCCGTCCCAGACTTTGTACATCTGCCCCCAGATCAGCGACGGGATAGAAAACCAAGCGCCCGTGTGGAAAGCATAGAGGCAACGGAGGAGGTCGCCCCTGCGCTCTGCCACGTGCTGCAGAAGACACGCGTTCTTGATGAGAACGGTGTCCAGGAACCATAGTCTGCTCGGGCACATCGATTTGGACGTGCAATTGTGACTGGGCGTGGTAAACGCCCCCTCACACATGTCCATCACGATCGAGAACAGTGTCGTGTCTGCTGGGAGTGCGGCCCTGTAAAGTGGTCGACCGTCCTGGTCAACCATGTCTGGTGGCTGCTGATGAGGGATGTCGAGCATCTGAGCAATCCGGCTCGGCGTAATCGTAATAGTGACGGTGCCCACAACCGTCTCTAGTGTATCCGGCGCGGTGCAGGAGTAGGTCATGTGATCGTAAAAGACCTGCACTAAGCGCTCGTGTGCCACGTCGGTGGGAGGCACACATAGTCGGTCGAGGCGACGCCTCTTGAGCTCGGCGACAGTCCACGCAGTGTCAGGACGACTCTCGAACTTGCCCAAGGTGAAAATCTGCTCCGAGTGAAACTTCCGAGATCGGAAGACTCGCCCGGGCACGTCTCTAACTGCACCGGGGGCATTCTTCACCCTCGCCATAGCCTCGGAACAGTCTGCACTTTATTCCAAAAATTACGTAAATAAAAAGATAAAATAAGAGGAAAGCTAAACTAAGAATAGAAATAAAAGAATAAATATGAGGTCCTAGTCCATGGTGCTGACAAGAATTCAAAAAGTCACTCTCAAAGAAGCGGTGCGACCGGATGCAACCGAAACGAAGGGTCCGCGGTCACAAACCGTACACTAAGTATTTGAAACAAAAAGAGTGCAAAATCTCACCCATACATGAATTCCTACCCCCCGAAACCCACAAAATCTCATTACAGATATCGCAATCGCACCCATCCAAACCAACATCATCTAACTATGTTTATTATGCCGTAAAACTATCCAAAATAGCGGGAGAGTACACAAAATGTAGCCATGCATCACTTACCTCAAGAGGAAGAAGATGAACGGCTCAAACAGAAGAAGATCCACTCGCAGCCGCGAAGAGAAGAGCGCGCGAGTGCTAGTGGCGGCTTCGAACGATGTCGAATGGCGGGGGATGATCGGCGATGGAAGATCACGTGCGGAATGGTGCTTGGAGGGCTCTGGATCGCTCGAAAAAGAGAAGGAAGTCGGATGGTTGTTTTGAAATGAGAGGGAAGCCCAACGGTTTAAATAAGAGTTCGGCTCACGTGCAGGCATCGCGTGCATCTTGATTGATCGAGATGTGCATTTCGATCAATCAAGATTTTGATTGATCGAAATCTCACTTCGATCAATCGAAATCAGCCTCGATCAATCAAAAATTCCTTCACTGAATCGAGTTTTTACTTCGATCAATCGAACTTTTAATTCATTCAATCGAACTTTTATTTCGATCAATCGAAATCCTATTTCGATCAATCAAAATCTTCGATCGATCGAAGACCTATCGAAGTGCAATCGAAGAATACCACCTCTCGGGACTTTTGGACTTCTCAAATCTCTGCAATTGTTCGATCAATCGAGACCAAAATCTAGATCAATCGAAATCTCGATTGATTGAGATCCTGGTTTCGATCAATCGAGATGCTCAAAAACAGTCAGCTTGAGTTATGCTTCAGGGACTTGGATTTTTGGGAATTAGATACTAAGTTGCTTAGATACAAGACCTACTTTGGATTAAAGGGACATCATGGAAGCATGATAGCTACCATGGCTTTGCCACCTTACACGTCTATGGCGCGACGTTCGGATCGGCCCACGAGTCAAAATATACGGGATCCGTCAAAGTGACTTGGTCATCCACGCACACTTTTAAGCGCTACCCGTTTACTTTGAACAACGAGCTGTCTTTCAAGTCCTTCAATTCCACTGCTCCGTGGGGAGTGACAGAATTAACCAACGGAGGAAATGGGTCTCTCGGAACTCTCCCTTTAGGCACATCCATGACGGTAGTGACATTGAGCATTGAATTAACTTCACAAATGTATTGCTCAACGTCAAAATCATCATAGTTGAAGTGATTTAGGCATGCCTCTAAAGGATCCTTGGAAAGAATAGAAGGAAGTGCTTCTTGAACAAGGTCTTCCACAACATCGACACAAAAGCATTCACTTTCGTCTTCGGATGGGTGGTGGGAAGCATTGAAGATGTTCAAGCGGACTTTCATATTCCTGAAAGAGATATCCATCACTCCGGTACAGCAATTAACGCAAACGTTTGCCATGGCCAAGAATGGACGACCTAGAATAATAGGAATATGTCGATTTGGATTTTGGACCAGTTCCGTGTCAAGGACTATGAAGTCCACCAGAAAATAGAATTTGTCCACTTGAATGATTACATCCTCAATTATGCCACGTGGTTGCTTCACCGAGCGATCAGCAAGTTACAACACAACCGTGGTATGCTTGAGTTCCCCCAAACCTAGTAGTTGGTAAACTGAGAATGGAAGCAAATTGACACTAGCCCCTAGATCAAGAAGTGCCTTTTCAAAAGATTGATTTCCGATGGTGCACGAAATGGTCGGAGCACCCGGATCTTTGAATTTAGGAGGGGCTTGGTGTTGGACAGTTAAGAGGACTTTCTTAGGAACATTATTCCTAGATTTTCGCTTTTGAGTGCACAAGTCCTTCAAGAATTTTGCATAGGAGGGAATTTGTCGAATAGCATCAAGGAGAGGGAGATTGATCTTTACTTGTTTAAAGATCTCCATCATGTCTTGGATTTTCTCTCCTTGCTTCCCGAAATGAGAAGGTTCCTTCAATCTTTGAGGAAAAGGAACCGGAGGTTCAAAAGAAGTGTCAAGAGTTGGAATGGATGACGACACAACTTCACTTGCCTTTCCTTTTGGATTTAAAGGGATGATATTCACATTTGGATTTAAAGGAAACAATTTTGGATTTAGTTGGGATTCTTTTGGATTTTTAGGTTGCTCTTGGAATTCCTTTCTCTCTTCCTCCCCTACCTTGGAGTTAATGATTTTACCACTCCTCAAGGTTGTGATTGATTGAACTTGCTCCGGAGGAGCATTACAAGTTGAAGATGATGGATCCTCAATCACATGGACACCTTTGGGATTTGCCACCGGTTGACTCGGCAACTTACCTTCCTCCCTTCTATTTAAGGCATTAGCTAGTTGCCCGATTTGAGCTTCTAACCTAGCCATAGATTGAGCATTGGCTTCAAGCTTAGAGATTGATTGAGAGTGAGTTTGCAATAAGCGGGTATTGGCCTCAAGATTGCTTATCACTCTTTCTTCAAAGCTTTGGCTTCTCGGAGGAGGTGGTGGTTGTTGGTAATTGGATATTTGATTGTAAGGTTGAGGATTTGGCCTATAATGAGGCTGCTGAGATTGGGAATTAAAAGAATTTTGCCCTTGAAAAGAGGGACTTGATTCTTGAGGTTTCCATGAAAAAGCCGGATGGTTCTTGTAACCAGGATTGTACGTGTTTGAATATGGATCATTCATTTGTTTAGAGTACAAGGCATTCGCTTGCTCTTGAGCATAATCGGGAGATTGCCCGGCAATAGGACAATCTCGCACAAAATGCGAAGTGCTATAGCAAAATGAACACTCTTCCTGATTTTGGACAGATTGGTTTGGAGTAGGCAGCCCATTTTTCATGATTAAATCCATTTTTCGGGATAGGGCTTCTACTTGCATGGCAACCTCATCTACCCGTGAAATTTCATGCACTCCTCTACAAGGTTGGGTGGCCTTCCCTTTCCTAGTGGAGGAACGTTGAGCTGAATTGTTGCTTAGGGTTTGAAAAAGTTTCCATGTCTCATCGGGGCTTTTCAAAAGGTTCCCACCCCCACGCGGAGTCTATCATTTGTCTATGTTGCTCACTCACCCCATCATAAAAACTTTGCACAAGCTGCCATTTTGGGACAGCATGATGCGGACAAGATTTTAATAGATCTTTTAACCTCTCCCACGCCTCATGGAATTGTTCTTGGTCAATTTGGGTGAATCCGGTGATTGCTTGCCGAATATCACTTGTCTTACCCATTGGGAAGTATTTTTTCAAGAACTCTATTTGCATCTCCGCCCAAGAATGGATTGAGTTGGGTTCTAAGGAGTTGAACCAACTTCTAGATTTATCTTTTAGGGAGAAGGGGAACATACGCAACATTAGATCATCCTCCGTAAAGTGTGGTACACGAATAGTGGAACACACGGAAAGGAAATAATCTAAGTGCCGGTATGGATCCTCATTAGGGAGACCGTGGAAGCTATTAAGAAGATTGATGGTGGAGGACTTTATTTCGAATTGAGTTGCCGCTACATCCAGAAATTGGATACATGAAGGTACTTCAAATGTAGTCGGAAGGTAAAAGTCCATAAGCAACTCTCCTTGAGGAGGTGGTGGTGGAGGTGGTTGTTCATGATTAAAAGGAGGTAGTCCGGGAGGTTGTCTTTCATTTGGGTCCATGTTTTCAGTCCTAGGCAATATAGGGTCCCTAAAGGTTCCTCTACGTTGTCTAAGTGTTCGTTCAAGTTCAATATTACAAGGAAGCAAAGGAAGTGACAATGACCGTCTACCTAGCATGCATTAACAATAGAACAACACCTCAATTCACAAAAAGAAATAAATTAAACAATAATATATACAAAAAAAATGAAAGAACTCAAACCACTAATTTAGATTTTATACTCACAAAGGGTTCCAACTTCAGTCCTTTTCGATGCCCGCTATGTGGTATACCTAAAATCAAGAAGTTTGAGCAATAAGAACAAAATATATACAAAAAGAATGAAAGAATTTCTAGCCTAAGAATTAAACCAGATTTAATCTTCCAATGGCGACAATTAAGCCGTAAGTCCCCGGCAACGGCGCCAAAATTTTGATGCGGCTAAACTGTGATTATATTGTAAGCTTAATTTTGCCCATTTTATCAAAATATAATTTAACCACTCGCAAGAGCACGAATCTTTGTAGATAAGGTTCTATATAGAGGGTATCGATCCCACGAGAACTAATCGCAATTGTCTTAAAGGAAGATTAATTCTACTTTAATCCTAAAAATAGGTTTTTGAGTTTTGTTTATACACTATTGCATAAATGAAATGACAATAAAAGTAAAGAGTTTAAAGTTGGGAGAGAGAACTAGGGTTGGTTTCCACCACTAGCCATTCACATGCTCATAAGTGTAGCAAGCATAGGATTCATGAATTAAATGCCTAACAATGTCATTAGGCTTGTGACCTCAATGACATATCAAAAGATCAATGTGTGTGCTAACCTATCATAATCCATCTTCAACAAGCATATCTCTTCAACCTAACTAACTACCTAATTACTCTACTCTCTAAGTGAACACTACATGCATCCAAACTACCTTGTCTTGGCATGGTCTATACAAACTAACATCACACATTCATTTAAACACCATTATCTAGCCATCATTTGCATTTCTTGTGGAATATGCAAATGTTGTGCATTCAAGTGACAAAATCTACTCTAAGACAAGAATAAATTCCAAATTAAATGAATATATATAAGAAATGTATTTGTGTACATAGTCACTAGGCTAAATAATCAACATTTAATTACAAATCCCAAGTGCTACAAAAAGGAACATGTTTACATGGCTAGGGCTTCAACAACACCCTAGTATGGAAGTTAGTTGCTCATGGTTGCCTTGCACCCTTCCATTGATGGAGAAGATGAAGCTTCTTGGTCTGGTTCAGCTCCTTCTCCTCTCTCCCGAATGTCTCTCTTCTTGATGGTCTAATGTGTATTGAGAGATATGTGAGATATGAGAGATATGGCCCTTTTGTGGTTTTTGGCTCCTTTTTCAACCTTGGGGCCCACCATATATATATATATATCACTATATATATCTCTTGTATCAAGAAGGCCCCCAAAAGTCTTGTTCAAGTCAGACAATCCCCCTAAGTCGTGTAAAAAGGGGGATTTTGTTGCAAGTGGGAGAGCAGGTGGGCAAGTGGATTCTGCAGAATCTCGATTGATCGAGATTGGATCTCGATTGATCGAGATTTCGATCAATCGAAATGGGATCTCCATCAATCGAGATTTCGATTAATCGAGATCAACATCTCGATTGATCGAGATGCATTTGGCTACAATTCTGATTTTTCCTCTTCAGTTGCAAATACCTTCAAACTTTGCTCCATTTACTCTAATACCTGCAATACATCAAAAATACAAAAATACCGTAAACATATCTCGGTAAACGCAAAAACGGAACTAACATAAGCAATAAAGAGGGTTCAAATGCATAGAATTGAACACTTATCAATATATAGAAATGAAAGGCAAGATTCAACTTGCCTGGTAAGTGATCTTCTTCTCCTCTCTTCTCTATCTCTTTTTCTCTTCTTCTTCTTTTTCTCTTCTTTTTCTTCTTCTCTTCTTCTTCTCTCTGTTTCTCTCTCTATTCTGCAGACCCACTTTCTTTCCCTTTTTTTCTTGTTTCTATCGGACAACCTTTGGTTTCCTATATATATATGATACTTCATATAATATAATACCATCACTCCATAGCCTCAATCCTCCATGTGTCAACCAGGTATCAAAGGGTCTGCCACCTGTTTCCTCCCTTTCTCTTATTTCAACTGTGTACCCCATACTCCACCTTCTATTTTCTTTTTCTTTTCTTTCTTCTTTTTCTCTCTAACCGAGCACGAGGGTCTCTCTTTCCATCTCTCTCTATTCAGCCATACCACTTGGTATAACATCACTACCACACTGCCCAAGTAAACCATGTGTCAATCATGCACCAAAAGGTCTGCTACAATTTTCAATTCATCACTTCAGACAATAGTGGACTCACATGACAATATATATAGTCCACACATATATATATATGCCTATATATATATACACACATATCCATCATTACACTTCTATCCCCACAAGATCTTAGAATTCCCTTTGGATCCTTAGAAATTAAATCAAATCCTTATTTAAATTTTTAAGGGTGTTACATTCTATCCTCCTAAAAAGAATTTTGTCCTCGAAATTTGTGTACCTTATTCAAAAAGCTGTGGATTTTTTTTTTCATCAACTTTGATTCTAATTCCCATGTAGCTTCTCTGTTGTCATGATGATTCCACTGCACCTTCAGAAGTGGTATCTCTGTCCGCCTTAATTGTTTCACTATACAATCCACAATGCCAACAGGTGTTTCAACATATGTAGTATCAGGGCGTAACTCTACCCCACTATTGTCAATGGCTCGAGTCTCAAGTCTCAAACATTTTTTAAACATGGAGGCATGAAAGACATCATGAACTGCTACTAAACTGGGAGGTAAAGCTATCCTATATGCCACTTCTCCAATTCGCTCGGTGATCAGGAAGGTCCACTAAGTCAATGAGCTAGCTTTCCTTTTCTTCTTTCAAATTTGACCACTCCCTTCATAGGTGAGACTTTCAGAAACACTAAGTCCCTTACATTAAACTCCAAGTACGTTGATGTCGATCCACATAACTCTTTTGTCGACTCTGAGCTGTATGAAGCCAATCTCTAATATTAACTACCTTCTCTGTAGTTTCCTGCACTAACTCAGGGCCCAATAGGCTGGTATCACCGACCTTGTAACGCCCCGATCCCCCGACTCCCGGGAAACTGGAGGTTAACCCGTCCATTGGTCCTAATGGACTCTTTTTACCCTCAATTACCGCGGAAGCTTAACTCCGTTCTTGCACATAGATGTGCATAACTCCACCTTATCCAACCCTCATGGGCCCTACATCAAATCGTAACACCTTAGTGAGAATTTTATTTATCCACACTCCCATAAATCACTCACTCTCAGGACTCAACACTTTGTGTGTGTTGGAATCTGAAACTGAGACTTATCCCATTGGATAGAGAATCCAAAAATACTCAATTTCAAAAAAAGAATCACTTGATTCGGGTTTGAAATGACCAAGTTATGCCTATTTCAAGATTTTAAAAATCTACATTAGTCGACTGATCAGTCGACTTATAGGGCATCAGTCGACTTATGAGGTGCATTAGTCGACTAATTTGGTACTCTGGAAAGCTTTAAAACACACTACCAACGTTAGTCAACTTATAGAAAGCAATCAGTCGACTGATTCAACCTGGAAACCCTATATATGCATTTTTTGACCAAAATTCACCCCAAAACTCATATCTAAGCATTTCCAACACCTAAAACTCATCCAACAACACCCAAATCATCTAGAAACACCAAATCATCATACCCATTCATGAAATAACACATTTGAACCACAAAGGTCTCATAATCCACATTCATTCCCATTAACCAACCTCATCTTTATACATATAAGATTCAAATGAACAACACAAGTTACATATATGATAATGTAACTATAACATTTATACAACATACATAATCATGACATCTGGAATAATCATCAAGTGAACACCTTTATCATCATCTATAATTGTTCTTATATGAAAACAAACATTAAGAGCATAATGTCCATAAACAATATCTCAAAATAGAAATATCTTTATACATGTCTAAGCGCATCATGTCCACATCCCGGACGCGCATAACACAAAATGTCAAAAATGAGAGATCTTTCTAACTCTAAGTCCAACTCACGATTGCACACCGCCCACCATCTCCTTGTCATGTCCTGAAAGTGTTAGTGTAGGGGGATGAGCAATTTTCAACGGGCTCAAGGTAATACGTTGTGTAATCCGTCCAAATTCATACCTCATATCAACGCATAAACACAATCAATACGCACCGCTTAACTACGTGTCATGCTTCCTAGCATTCTAGTCCAAAGATCGAAACTTTCACTTCACATGGCATAGACATCATGATGCATGACTACCACAAAATTTTCAACTTAAAACATGCAATAATGCATAGTCTCATCATATCTATAACATGTGACCAAATGGGATTTAAACACAAGTTTAACGGAATCATCATAAAACTCACATTTCTACTCATTTCTTTCAAATCGTGGCATATGCATCAAATGTAACTTGACAACCACATAATTTCAATCCATGCATAAAGCACATTCTCCATCATATAAGTGGCATATGACATTTTCAAATTGGATAAATATCCACACGAGTCATGTAATTTCACATAAGTTACACATAAGACTCAACACACTCTCTCGGATTTGGTTCACACTCACACACACACACGAGATATGTACCGAAGTCCCATATCTCAAACTCTTGGTTATTTCGGGCTACTAACCCATCCGGTTACCACCCACTTGCGCAAGGTAGAGGTCTTTCAACCCCAAGGGGATATGTTCCCCCTCTATTTTCCATGAGCCACTTCCGAGACACACCCCCACTCACACAAAATATTTCACATTTTGCACACACATTCACAACTTAGATGCATTGCACCCATTGAATGTCCTAATGCAATTCTAGTATGTCACACAAGAATCGTAAGACATAAGAACAAGCTTATTTACCAAAACTCAGTTTTCATCATTTTTTCCAAAATTCTGCACATGCCATACATATACCGTTTTGCATGTATAATCAATTCAAGCATTTTAACACATAGACCACTCTTTTCAACACAAAAGAAACTCATTCATCTTCTTGCAAAACACAAATTTTAAACTAAGGGTCCATATATACATACCTATCACATAAGGCATATTCAACAATTCATGCGATTTAAATCATACATCAATTTAAATCAAAGATTATATCCCAAATTTTATTTAATCATAAATAACGTAAAAACATCTACTTTATGTCATTAACATGAAATTAAACTTGGAATGAAAAACACAACGCACACCCCCTACCTCAATTTGGAGTGAGAACTCCAAAAATCTCCAATTTCATTCGTAGTGTATCCACCAATTTCACTGTCACAATACTTTCTGCCATGCAAACCAGTCCATTTAATGGATTCAAATTAAATCTCCAATTGGTTCAAGAAAAGTAAACCCAATTTATCTTTTCGGCCCACTATTCAAGTCCAAGCCAAACACCACCCATAATGATTCCAAAGAAATTGTCTAATTCAACCATAAAACAAACCCAATCAATTTTCACTAATCAAGTTCAGCCCAAAGTTCCATACACCACCAATCCAAACTCAAACCAACCATAAAGTTAGCCCAGCTTAAATTGGATACTAACCCAAACCAATTTCGGTCATTGGCCCAACCAAAATCATCCTATTTATAATGCAAATCCAACCCAATTATGATCCAAGTTGGCCGCCCATTTCTAGCCCATGTACACTTCAGGCCCATGCATATATAATTAACCTGAGACCAACAACCAAGCCAAATTCATGGCTGCCCAATCACCATTTTGAACCTATTCTGAAATCTATGGACTGATCTTCAATTTCCAATTCAATTAAGCAACACTACCAAACAAAGTACTCCAAGACCAACAATCCAAATACCCAGCCAAACAGCCCATCTATGGTCCATGTGTCTCAAACCATGCCTACAAAGACCCCCCAAGGACCATCCTCACGGCAGCCCATGTACCACAATACCCATCATCAACCCAAACCATCCAAACAAGCCACTTTCGGCCATCAAAAACTTGTCGGAACCACCCGAAAACCCAGTCGTGAGAACCCACAAATTAGCCGCACCACCGAACCATCAGCCCCCAACCGAGCCACCATGGCAGCCCGTGAGTTCCACCCAAAACCAGCCACAAGGCCCGCACCTACAGCCGAGCCAACCCCACCGGAAGAGAACCCAGAACAGTCCATGAGAACCACTTGCTGTTGCACCAACCGAAGACCCATCACGCACACACTCACGGTCAGCTAGACCTCCATGATCGGACCACCTAGGACGGCCATCCCAGTCGTGAACCAGCCGTGCGCACCGCCGTGAACCACCATGCCCTACTGAACGGACCAACCTAACCCAGCCGAGTCCACCACCTCGACGCACTACAACCCAGCCGTGTCTCCACCTCAATCGTGAAGACCCAGCTCCTCCCATGGCAGCCCAAGCTACTGCCGAGCACCACCAGCCGCAGCTCCTTTCCACAGCCACGAACCAGCCCCTCTCCGCTTCACCTTCTTCTCTCTTCCTCTCTCTATTTTCTCATTTTCTCTCTCTCGACTTTCTCTCTCTAGACCACGCAGTTTCTCCTTCTCCTTCTCTCGGGTTCTCCCTCTCGGCTTCCTCTCAAGTTCCCTCTCTCTCTCTCTATCAGTTTCTCTCTCTACCCTTCTCTTCTTCCTTCTTCTTCTCCTCGGCTTCTCTCTCTTCTTCTCCTTTTTTTTTCTTTTCTTTCTTTTCTCTTTTCTTTTCCTTTTCTCTTCCCAGCCGACAGCCCACCTGCTTCTCTCATTTCAATCTTATATTCTTTTTCTTTTCTCCTACTTTTTCTCCTCTCCACATGTTTCCTACACCATCTACATCCACATGTTATTATTATATATATGTATATGACATATACATAATACTAATATATTTTCAATACACATACATATACATAATGTAATACATATGCATATTATACCTCATACACATACATATACATACACATATATGTATATAACTACACTTTCCTATCCACATATATTTATAATTAAATATAAATATATTGATCTAATATATATATATATACCCATCTCCATATATATATATATACATCTAAATCCTCCACACATACCATAATTCCACGTATGAGACTCTCTCTCCATCTTTCTCTCTCTCTCTATATATATATATAATTCCATATATATATATATGCATCTTTTCGAATTTAATAAATTCGAAAAAAATAAATTCGGTCAAAAAAAAATAATAATTCGGTCCTTACAGACCTCAGCCCAACATATCGGTGAACAACAAGTTCTCCATGCAACAATATGCATATAATTAGTACAATGCCAATATCACATCCCATAGATATTGTTACTCACGTAGTTCTCAATGTAGATTCGATGTCACTACACACTATCACATAAAAGTCACACGTTCACAAAGTTCACTAACTCTTCCATGTGCTTAACATCATCATCCACAAACAAAAATCATACCAAATTTGCAATAAATCCTTGTATTCTACGAAAGACAATACAAAGATCTAACATATCACTAAATCGTATTTTCCCTAATACTCACATAGGCTATAACTCTTTTCTCACTTGTCAATACCCAACAAGTTAATTCCCTAACTACTTGGACCTGACACATTGTAAGAGAAGTGCTAATCAAAGAAAAATGTCTGGCCAGACCATTTTCCTTCATTAGCTCAACCCCAACAACTTGTCTTCCTTGTCCTCATACCTTCAGTTCTCTCAAACTTGTAGTCATAATCAATTCTCTATTCCCACATGAAATTTTTATATCCAAAACTTTTCAAAGTTCTAGGCTCCTACAACTGGAGTCTACCACTTCTTGTATATTTTAACTATCATATTTCTATCTAGACTCAAACCTCTGGTCTAGCTTACCAAATTCCTAAAACTAGATAGGTGGTAATGATATGCCCTCATTTGCAATATCATCAAGTCCACCAGAAGTTCTTTCAATAATCCAAATAGAACAAGCATGACTCACCCTATCAAGTGTCGTTGAGTGTCCAAGGGAAGTTACAATGAGTACATCACTATTCATACTTTCAAGTTCCCGTCCAAGTGCATTTACCAATGATAGTGAAATAATGACTACGCACAATCTGAATCAAATAACACTTTAGCTATATTGCCATAAATAGCAAATGTACCTTCCATTGCAGGTGGTGCAGCATCCTGCTCAACTTTTGGGTACACAGCATAAACCCTTGCTCCCCCTTGCTGCTGCAGTGCTTGAACCCTCTGTTGTCCTTCCTTACGTGGTTTGGTATAGTAGCGGGCCATGTGTCCTTTTTCTTGACAGTTGTAGCACTGTCCATGAAACTAGCGAGGCTGAGCGTTTTGAGGTGCAACTGGTACCAGAGCTGTGGACTGTTCACCTCCACCAACTCTTTGTCTTTTCACTGCCTGCCAATCTTGCCTAGCTCTCTGCCCCGCTTGGCTCTGCATATCTTTTGGAGGTTGTTGCTGCTGTTGCCTCCACCAACTCCTTCCTTCGTTGATATTTAAGATTATCCTGTTCAATCCTCATAGCACGCTCTACGACCTCTGCGTAACTATTTAACCCTTGACTAATCACTAGTCTCCTTATGCTAGGAGTCAGCCCCTCTGCAAATCTTCTAGCCCGACTCTCCTCATCTGCAACCATATAAGGGGCAAATCGAGAGAGTTCTACAAAATTCACCTCATATTGACTCACCGTCAATGGTTCAATTTCTTGCTCCAAGTGAATAAACTCAGCCGCCATTCTATCCCTCACTGGACGTGGAAAATACTTGTCATAGAATCGATTCTTAAACTCATCCCAGTGCATGTGTGTGACATCTCCGACACTCCTAATCACAGATTGCCACCACTGTTGAGCATCGCCAGGTAAGCAAAAAACTGTTATCCTTCTTTTCTGCACTTTGGTGCACTCCATAATTTCAAAGTACTTCTCCATGTCTTCTATCCACTTTTCTGCATCTAGTGGATCTGTAGCCTTGGTAAAGTCAATCGCTCCCAATTTCTTTATTTGTTTGACCAAGGTAATGACTTGACCCTGTCCCACCTCTGGGTTTGGCATTTGAACTTCCGGGTTTGGCATTTGAACTGCCTCATCCATCTGTTCCACTCCACGGCCGCCACTACCACGACCATCGTCACCTTGTCGACCATGTCCTCTACCAGCTCCAGACATCCTATTTTCCATTACAGGATGTTAATATCGTTAGTCAAACAACTAATCATACTTAAACTTAGAGCATGGTAAGGAAAAAGATAGGATAATCAGTACGTCTCATACAACTCCTATCTTAAAATCACTCCCACTAGCCTAGTAACTCGTAACCTAGGCTCTGATACCAAACTGTCACGCCCCCAAATTTAAAATACTTGAAACTCTAGTCCAGCACTTGAATTTGGTGCGAGACTTGAAAAACAACATCGTCATTCTTACCATACATTAGTCCAAAAACTTACATATACAATCAAAATGTGATCGTCTAGATCATCCATTACAAAAAACTTCATCTGGAGACATCATCCCTCATCTTGAGAGTTAACTATGTACAGCAAAAGATAATTACATGCTAAGAAATTTACATGTAAACCGCCTCCATCGTCCTGTACCGCACTTCCATTCACTCGGTACCTAAAAATAAAATAGAGTGAGCTCAACAAGCATAACAAGAAATTGGAAAACACTATCATTGCTCAACAAATTGACCTTGCCTTAAATTCCTACATATAAGGACACGTTCAACAATCTTTGTTGATTTCATTCACAAATTTTCTTATGATAATCATACTCTAGATAATTATCATATCCGCAGTTTACTTCACACACAGGTTTTTCTTATGATAATTAAACTCTAGTTAATTATCATATCCACAATTTCTTTCACACATAGGAACCGTATTCTTAACAATTCCTTATTAAGCTAATCATCTAGATTAACTTAACATAACCTCACAGTGAGCCCCGGGGTCCCCTCCAATAGATGGCATGCTTAGCCAACAAGTGGTGCGTATCGCATAGTCCCGGACTAAGGAAGCTCGCACATGTGGCTGGGTTTGTACGTCTACTCACCTAGATGGTCCCGGACCACGTCCACACAATAAGGGCATGTTCCGCCCAATGCTTTGACATTTAATAAATCAAATCGTTCTCTTAATGCGATCACTAATCACATTAATTAATCACTTTAAGATTTCACTACTTAAATCTTTTATAAACTTAATTATTTTAGCATAATTAAGTTTATTATGCCAAAATATACGACTCTAGAGCTTTTCGTAATTTTTTTAAAGCTTCAAAGGATATTTTTTCCAATTTTCTCTCTAAATTAAAACAAAAGGAAAACAAGTGTTCTTTAAACCAACATAAATTCTTTTATAATTTATTAAATGCTTTTCACATTTAATAAATTAAAAGAGCGAATTGGGCACGTTCATAAAGTTTAAAACGTTGCTAACCGAATCTTTAATCCTTAGGACCAACTATTCTAACTTAACAAGCTCTATTGCGTTAAAACAAAAGATTTTATAAATTTACACAATTTGGAGCATTCGAGAATTTTTTCCTAGAACCAACTATTCTAGCATAATTAGTTCAAAATGCATAAACATAAAATTTCAGAATTTTCGTGATTAATGGAACATTAGAAACATTTTCTCCAAGTTCTATTTCAGCCCAAAAGAAATTCTTTAAATTTCTTTTAAA
This sequence comes from Cornus controversa, assembly GCA_026545225.1. Classification (NCBI taxonomy): domain Eukaryota; kingdom Viridiplantae; phylum Streptophyta; class Magnoliopsida; order Cornales; family Cornaceae; genus Cornus; species Cornus controversa. The sequence goes on along the minus strand of CM048851.1, from coordinate 23,381,652 downwards.
TGACATTGGGCCTAATCTTAATTTTAGCCCAGTCCATTGTCATGCAACCTTTTATAATGAACCCAAAACAAAGCCCAATTGGTTTCAACCCAATTCTTGCACATGGGCAGCCCATTTCCATAAGACTATCAAATTCACACTTCCATAAAAGGCCCAAAAAAAATCAGCCCACCTCAAACTAACCAAACAAATTTACCATCTATATATATACACAACCCACAACCATAACAGGCCACCAAGGTGACCGGCCACATATAAATATATATATATATATACACACACACACACACACTACCCAAATAACTGTACTAACAAAAATGACAACAAAACTAAATCAGGTCCTTCTTATCTATCTATCTATTTATCTATCTATATATATATAAATATATACAAGCACATGCATAAACCCAAAGGAAAATTCAGCATCACCCCATAAATATAAGCTAATCTTTTGCATTAAAGAAAGAGTGCCTCTAAGCTTAACAAAATGATACCACTCAAGTGCTGCCATAGCAACTCCATCAAATTACTATCTACCACATACATACGTACATAACGCCCATATATATATATATACAAGCTACCAACCACTCACTTAACACCACATGCAAACCTTTAATTTGCATGCTCCTTCTCTTACACCAACAATATACTAGTAACATACCCACATACATGAACCTAACATCATGTTCATTGGCAAGAAAAAAAAAATAATTTAAACCAAAATCGTTCTAATACAAAAAGAACAGCACCTAAAAGAAAATCTATAGATTTCATGTGAGCTCTAACAACAAAGAAAAAGTTATAAAAAATGACCAACTTAAATCATACATGCATATTGATTTGTCTATAAAAATTTATATATATATATATATAGAAATGAAATGCAAGATTCAACTTGCCTGGTAAGTGATCTTCTTCTCCTCTCTTCTCTTTCTCTTTTTCTCTTCTTCTTCTTCTTCTCTTCTTTTTCTTCTTCTCTCTATTTCTCTCTCTATTCTGCAGACCCACTTTCTTTCCCTTTTTTTCTTGTTTCTATCAGACAACCTTTGGTTTCCTATATATATATGATACTTCATATAATATAATACCATCACTCCACAGCCTCAATCCTCCATGTGCCAACCAGGTATCAAAGGGTCTACCACCTGTTTCCTCCCTTTCTCTTATTTCAACTGCGTACCCCATACTCCACCTTATGTTTTCTTTTTCTTTTCTTTCTTCTTTTTCTCTCTAACCGAGCACGAGGGTCTCTCTTTCCATCTCTCTCTATTTAGCCATACCACTTAGTATAACATCACTACCACACTGCCCAAGTAAACCATGTGTCAATCATGCACCAAAAGGTTTGCTACAATTTTCAATTCATCACTTCAGACAATAGTGGACTCATATGACAATATATATAGTCCACATATATATATATATATGCCTATATATATATATACACACATATCCATCATTACACTTCTATCCCCACAAGATCTTAGAATTCCCTTTGGATCCTTAGAAATTAAAACAAAGCCTTATTTAAAATTTTAAGGGTGTTATAGATGAATTGTCCAGGTTTCAGCCGACTGGTGTGGGACACCCATCAGCTGACCGAAACCTGAATGAGAACTATATTAGTGTTGCTGTGTTTCTAGGATTCATGTGTCCTACATAGGGACTCATGGAGAGAGAATTAAGCTTCCGCTATGTTATTATCATAATGTTTGAGAGTTGAACACAAATGTTCCATATAGGAGACTTGGAGTGAATTGAAAAGGCTTTCGCGACAAGTCATGACCCTATAATTGGGGTGTGACAGCTTGGTATCAAATAATGATATTAAGGTGAGATTGATATAAGATAGTTCATGTAGGCTAATGAATGGGTTCACTCTCAGAATTTGGACTTGGATAGGGGAAGTCCCGGCATTCCGAATTTTAGGGTGTGATAGTAATCAAACTAGTCAAGCCAAAATAAATTAGCTAGCATAGATGCAAATCCTAAGAGTGTCTTCCAAAGTCAATGATTAATGACTACCCAAAATATACGAATTTTAGGCCTTTGGTGAGTAGCTTAAATAAAATATTTGATGTGGTACGGGATCGATTTCGTGTCAATCGAAGTTACGAAACTCAAAAAATGAGCCTGAGAAGATTTAGTGGAAAAATAGTGGCATTTTTGTAAATAAGTGTAGGTTAAATTATATAAATAGTAAGAGAGAATTCCAAGCCCTCATTTCTCATTCTCCTCAGCCGAATGGAGCAATATACATATATCTATATATATCAACATCTTCTTCTTCCTTTCTCTATTGATTTTGAGGGCCTTAGGTCCATAATTGGAGTTCGTCAAAGAAGAGAGAAACAGTTTATGCACTAAGGGCTCGAGTTTGATCCATTTGGAATCCATTTTAGAGAAAGTTGGTTTATGAGAGAATTGAGAAAATCATTTGAAAACTCTTTCAAATTGAGGTAGGGACGCCTAACTCATAGAATCCAGGATTTTTATGAGTATATTGGTTGTTAAGGCAACTAATTGGTTATATGACATAATTAGATATTTTTCAATAGTAAAGCATACTGAATTATGCCAATTGATGAATTCATTATATTAGACTTGATAATTACATGTTTATAATTGTCATAGTTAATTATGAAGCATGTTGGGATTGAATTGTGAAAGAATTATGCAAATTCATGTATATTTGTGAAGGTGATACTTATGTGTTTGATAAATTGCCTTGGAAACATGTTGAATGAAAAGCATGGTTTGATTGTCAATATATGAATTATATGGAATGTGGAAGATATGACATTATATGAAATATGAAAAATGCGAAGTATGTTCAATATGAATGCATGTGATGATTAAATGAGAATTGTACACATATAATTGTTGAATGCCTCATTGGTCTTTAAATTGTGAATGTACATTGGATTGAACATGAGAGATGCATTTTCATTGGTACGGTGAGGGTGGTGAGCTCAATTGGGTAGTACGCCCTCTTGACGAGTGGTAAGAAAATCTGGTATGTGGCGCCCTCTCGGCCGGGGTGGACCGGTTAAGGAGCCCTAGTTAGAATAGAAAAGAATACTCTCAAAAAAAATGGAGTACTTCCACGAGGTGGACTAGTATAAGAGCCTTGGATAGGTACAATTGGTTTGTCCAAGTGTAATTGGAGACCAATGGATGAGTGGAGAGGATGATGGATTTGTACATATCATGTTGCATTTACACGTTGCTTATGGTTGTGATATGTAGATATTGCTTAACATGATTAAATGTAATGGTATGTTTATGTGATATTCATGGAACTTGCGGAATCATGTTTTAGACATTCCTACTGAGCATGTGGTTGCTCATCACAAGAGGATTAACTCTTTTTAGGAAACAAACAAGAAGTGGTAGAGTCTCCCCAACGGTAGAGTTGGTGTGGAACAGATTTTGGTTTTTTTACAGACTTATTTACTTTATTTGAATGCAAGTTCGGATTGTGGACTATATGCATGTGGAAAAAAACATGTAAAGGCCATTTATGTTTCGAGAACATGTACTGTTTATACTTTGTGGTTGTATATGTTTAAATACATTTTTAAGCATGTGTTGTTTATGACTTATGATTTCATACAATGTAAGCATGGTTTCGAGTATGATAGAATGCTAGATTTTTAAATGATGATGCTTCATTTATGTTTAATTCCTACATGTATAAACTTGGGGGAATGGTTGTGTTGATGCATGGTATTCCCATTAATGCCGAGCAAGTGTGTATGTATGATTAATGGGTAATGAGTGAGATGGAAAGACATAAAATATGAGCTAAACGATGTGTGCATGAGAAACCACAAGATCATGTGTGCTTGATGAAGGTGAGAGTGGTTAGAAATGAGGAATTGACATATGCAATGATCTCTTTGAAGTTATAAACCTTGTGGAGGATGAATTAAGATTCGAAAATAGGGAAAAATAGGTTCTAGAGAGTTTTAGCTAACTGAAACAAACCTTCAGCCGATCGTAAGAAATCTTTCAGCCGACCGAACTAGAGGGTAGCCAGCCGATGGATTGCCCAGGTTTCAACCGGCTGATGGCACATCCATCAGCTGACCAAAACTTGAATGTGAGCTGAAAATGTATTGTTGAGTATTGAGATGTGTTCTACTTAAGGGCCCATGGTGAGTAAAATTAAGCTTCTGCTGTGTTATAACGATGATGATTGAGAGATGAATCTAAGTGTTCTATGTGGGGGACTTAAGAAATTTTAAAGTAATTATGATTAGGAGCGTGGGTTTATGACTTAATCACCTGTGATTTTTGGGAGTCAAAAATTGGGGCATGACAGATTTGGTATCAGAGCATGATATTATAGTGAGAATGTTGATGTGAGGTGATGACGTGTGACATGATCACCCTTTGATTTTCGGGAGTCAAAAATCGGGGCGTGACATATATATCGGTTGAGGATTAAACTCCGTTGGCCAATAGATGAAGAAATTCAAGTATATTTGAACAATGTCATTATCTCGATTGGCTAATATGACATTGCAAAATAATTTGATCTCGGCCGATTATAATTATGCTATGATAACTTTGGGTATATGGCTAACCGATGGGTTTCAGCCAACTTTTTAGTAGGCTGTGTAAGAATCATTATTAACCATCTTTAAAAGGAATAGTGGAAGGTCATGATCAGCCAGTGTAGTAGTGCTAACTTGAAATAAAGACTACCTCAATAGTGATCCAGAATAAAGGAAGTGCACACTGTTTTGAAGTCTTATTGTTTGTCATTCCCTTACAAATCCCAATTCAATTAGCCATTACTATGAAAAGTTCCATTCTAGTATAATTTTAAATTTCAAAAATCTTATTGGTCTAATCAGGCATAAGACATTTGAAATTGGGGAGCAATTGTTGACACTCAAAAGTGGTGTGACACGTGACTACCACTTTGGTATTGATATGGATTATAATTCAGTATATACATGGAAAGAGAAACAGATTAACTAAAAGATATTAGTGGAATTGGACTCTATCAAGAGTCCATAGAAACGATGATTCTGAAGACTGATAGGAATTGAATCATTAAGATTTTGGACTCTTGAAGCTTCATTATTGACTTTCGATATGGGTGGACTTTATATATATACATATATATATATATATATATATATATATATATGATCAGTTTACATTGAAGATAGATTCTTACAAGGGTATATGCTATATTTAATGGGATGGTATTTGCTAAAATGTGGACTCTGTGAAGGCTGACGGCTACATAGTAGGCTCATACGTGAATTTGATTGTGTGGATAAAAATCCATTAAGATTATGACTCTAAAGGCCGAGTAAAAAGAAGTTTGAGATGGTATGGGTTCTTGAAAGTTACTTATATGACTTAGCTTGCATATGAATAATATTATATATATATCCGTGTGTGTGTGTATATATTTATCTATATGATTGTTTCCTAAAAGTCTGACTTGAAAGGTTTGATCTACTTTGAACTCTAGTTAAGTCTCATACGAAGCAGACAATGATTACTGATTGAATTTTCATGGATAAGGACTCTTGTAATCAAGTTATCACTATTGTGAAGTTGGTTATACAGAATATACGTATAAATATGATCTATATGCATGGATTAGTTTGTATTGAACAATGACTCCTATCAATTTGGGATATATTCGAAGACTTTGATGAATCATGGACTTTTACAAATGAAGGCTGACGGACTACTTGAAGACATCGGGCATTAGGATATAGTTATTTTATTTCCTTTTATGTAATTCTTTTATTTAATTATTATCTTGTAATTTAGGGTTAGATACAATGACATAATTTTTTCTATAAATAAATAAATGGAACTCTGTATTAAGGGTTCCCACGACCACAAAAAAATAATTACATCACGTGCAATGTGTCTCACTCACAATATTCTCTCAGAATATTGCTCTGATTCTTACGCGATCTAGTATACATCTCCCTCATAATTTCTTGCTCTCGGCCTCCTCTAATCAGTCTGTTTATCTACATTCCCCTCCTTGATATCTCTCTCCTTCTACCTTCCTTCTTGTTGCGATTCAGTTTTTCAATTTTTTGTGCATAATTAAAAATCCTCTTAATTGAGGTAAGAAAGAACTCAATAGAGAGTTTCGTATTCTCTCTCCCTATCTAATCGCCTGATCCAACACAACATCCAAATAAAATACTTGTGTTCGACCAATTGTTCACATTGAGTTGATATTATGGTTCTGACACGCTCGCAAACCCTGATTATTCAATCGGCATGCCTGACTGATTAAATGATACGGAACAGATATATATTATTTTTCAAAAGACAATATCTAGTGCATGTGTGAATCTGGACATAAATAGACAGTGTCACTAGGCGTGAAGAGATCAAGGAGGTAGTGTTCGTTTCAAACTTGGTGTTCTAATTCTAATAAACAGACAAGAAAAAGAGAATTCAGACATGGCAGACTATATTTTGTTTTGTCATAGAAAAATGAAAATTAGACGGTTCTTTGATGCAGTGAAGAGGGTACATCAAAGACGCCTACACTTTACCCACTGAAATCGACTACTCTTTTAAGTCTGTAATCACTGTCTTTATTACATAAGCAATAAAGACTCTCATTGCCATCCACAACTGAATTTGACTAAATCGTCCATGGACCAGCGTCACGTTGCACTGCATTTATATCTAGCATTTGTTGCTTTCTGTTCGGTGCCACTTCTAGCTATATATCAATCATTTTTATTTATTTTTTTATTTCCTAATGATAATTGTGATGAAAGAGATAAGGTTGATATGAACCACAGATAGCGTTGAGGTTATCACATGACAAAGTAGGAAATGATGAATAGCACCATAGAACTACATGTGTACTATGTGTCTGTGTTTGTATATATATATTAGATGCTAAAGTAAAACAGCTTCCACCGTTTAACCAAACTCTCATAGTGCTAAAGCTTCCATGGATCTCTTTCTCCAACACATAAACACTTCCGTAGCTGGTCTTTTCTCTATACTTATAGTTTTCTACTACCTATTTAGGAGTTTCAAAATAATTAAGAGTAGAGTTGTTAGACGCAGTAGAGCACCAGAAGCTGGGGGTGCATGGCCCATAATAGGACACCTTCACCTCTTAGGTGGTCAACAACTTCCCCACATAACCTTAGGAACCATGGCTGACAAATATGGACCAATATTCACCATCAGGCTCGGTTTGAATCGTGCTTTGGTGGTGAGTGATTGGGAGATTGCTAAGGAATGCTTCACCACCAATGACATAGCAATATCGTCCCGTCCCAAATTTTTAGCAGCTAAACACTTGAGCTACAACTATGCCATGTTTAACTTCTCCCCTTACGGTGCCTACTGGCGTGAACTGCGCAAGATAATCTCCGTGGAGTTACTCTCAAACCGCCGGCTTGAGCTGTTGAAACAGACCGGACTCTCTGAAACAAAGATCTCCATGAAAGAGCTTTACAAGCTTTGGGAAGAGAAGAAGAACAGCTCGGATCGTGCTTTGGTGGAGATGAAGCAATGGTTTGGGGACTTGACTCTCAACGTGGTTGTTAGAATGGTTGCTGGGAAGCGATACTTTGGTGCTAATGCAGCGAGTGAAGAGGCGCGACGATGCCAGAAGGTGATAAGAGAATTCTTTCACTTGTTGGGGCTCTTTGTGGTGGCCGACGCCATTCCTTTTCTAGGGTGGTTGGACTTGGGTGGACATGAGAAGGCCATGAAGGAAACTGCAAAAGAAATGGACAGCTTAGTGGGGGAATGGTTAGAGGAGCATCGCCGGAAGAGAGACTCCGGTGATTTTAACGGCGAGCAAGACTTCATGGACGTCATGTTTTCGGTCCTTCAAGGCGCAGACCTTGCGGAATACGATGTGGATACCATCAACAAATCCACATGCTTGGTATGTATATTTAATTTCAGATAGAATAACCTTATATATCATTTCAGTTCATATGACACTCAAATTTGAGGTTAATTACATATATTTAACAACACTTATCTCGTAAGTATACAATACTCCATGCTACCAATGCTGGCCAAGCGTAAGTCATTCATTTTTATTTAAAATTATTAATTTATATATTATCAAGAACAAATGAAAGTCATTCATTTTTATTTAAAATTATTAATTTATCTATTATCAAGAAGAATTGAAACACACATGTCAGGGAGTATCATACCATTAGTACCTTATAGTATTATATACTTTCTCGAAACCAGAACCTTCTTTGACGACTTGGCGGTAGTGTAATAATATATTTTTACAATAATACTTTGTTTGATAGAAAGAAAGGAAGAAGTGTGAAGGAAAAATAGGAGGGAAAGAGAAATTTTTTCGTTTGATAAAAAGGATGTAAGAAGAAGAGAAAAGAGGATGGATGAGTCATCCTCCCTCTTTCACAAATTTTTATCTCTCCAAATTTGGAAAGAAGACATGAACTTTTCTTATTTTTCTTTTCTTCTCTCCTAACAAACAAAATAAGTATTATCTACTTCTCTTATCTTCCATCTAACCAAACAAAAAGAAGAAAGAACGCAATCTCTTTTCTAGAAATATCTCATTCATCCCTCATTATCTTTCTTCCATTCAATTTTCTTTCTTCCTATCAAACGAAGCATAAGAAGCCTTTCATCCTCACACATAAAAGGCAAATATTGTTCTCTATTTAATACAAATCTTGTTACAACATTTAGAAAAAAAAATTAGAAAATCCTAAATTTTGAAGGAAAAAAAATTCACATGAAAATCGCAGTCAGCATTGTTAGCGTTTCAAATAATTCATGCTTATACAATATAACTTTAAATTTGTGCTTAATAAGATTATACATCGCAATTAAACTTTGGGCAAGAACTAGGATGGGTTTGTCCTTCCAAACTTGTACTAGATCGAGTCGAATTTGCACACTCCTTCTATTAAAAAATAAAAAATAAAATTTGCACACTCATGGCATGATTATGAAAGTATTGCTATGTGAGTATGTGACTTTGTACCCTTCTATCAATTTTGATTTTTGATTTTTTGTTCCTTTTAGTAATTCTCGGTTGATTTATATCCAAACTTAAAGCAAGCCTTCTAATTTTTTTTCGGAAGTTGACTTATAGCTAGCCAAACCCAAATAATAAGTTTTAAAATCTTGTGTTTGACTTTGCTTTGACTAACCGAGCGTTGGTACTCGATGCCCTGGTCAAATTTTTTTCTCACATGCTACCATTTGAACACAATAGGATGATTTAATTTCCACAAGCTAGTTATCCACATGCGCGCACACACACATATATATGGATTTGGTCATCTTTTCGGATACCAAAACTTGTTAGACGTGGCCAGTTGACATCTCGAAAACAACATAAGCTCTTGAACCTTAATAATACTGGCCTCACATCCGATTTTTTTATTTTTTTTTCCAAAAATTACCTCACATCCGATATTGTAATGTACGTAATTAACTAAAATTTGTTGGCTCTGTAATTTGAAGGTTTTGATTTCAGGTGGGACGGACACCACCACAGTTATGATGACATGGACACTCTCACTGTTAATGAACAACCCCCACGTATTGAAAAAAGCTCAAGAAGAATTGGATGTCCACGTTGGCAAGCAAAGACAAGTGGAAGAATCAGATATCAACAAACTGGTCTATCTCCAAGCTATAGTCAAAGAGACGCTTAGATTATATCCAGCAGCTCCACTCTCAGGGCCAAGAGAATTTACTGAGGATTGCACTGTTGGTGGTTACCATGTCCCCAAAGGCACACGGCTAATGATGAACCTATGGAAGCTCCAACGGGACCCACGCTTGTGGTCAGACCCTTCGGAGTTTCGACCGGAGAGATTCCTCACCACCCATAAAGATGTTGATGTCAAGGGTCATCATTTTGAGTTGATCCCATTTGGTGCCGGTAGGAGAATTTGCCCAGGCACAACTTTTGGCCTTCAGGTGCTGCACTTAGTACTGGCTAGTTTGCTTCATGGGTTCAATCTTTCGATCCCGGCCAATGCACCAGTGGACATGACGGAGAGCGCCGGATTAACCAACATGAAAGCTACTCCACTTGAAGTTCTCGTCTCTCCGCGCTTGTCTCCTAATCTTTACTAATAAATCATCAAATATAAGAATGCTATTTTTAATGTTTTGAGATTTGTGTTTGGTTAGAAGGTTGCTATGTTTTCTTTTTTTCTTTTCCGTAAGAGTATATTAGCAAAATTAAGAGATTTACAATGTACAAAGGGTTGGGAATTGTGAATCATATTACTATAATAAGTTTGGTTTCTACGTAGAGTTGTATTTTTAATAAGTAATTAATTCTTGGAGGATGAATTGTCTTGAATTCTAAGAAATTGTAATTAATGAGAAATAAGGAATGTGTTTGGAGACTCTACAAATAGAGATATAGTTAAAAGAAAAAAAAATGTAGAAAGAGAGGAAAGATGCAAGGGATGGGTGGGTGCTATGAGGAGATGAGAGAGCATCTGTAATTTTGAGGAGAAGATGCCAAGAGAAAAAGTGAAAGACTGTGTGTGATAGGCATGCGTTCCGCGTGTTATATATTCTCTTCTCCATTATAGTGAAATCTTTCTATCTCTCTCTCCATGAACGTAGTCTTAGAGTTGGGTCAACATGTAAAATATTGTGTTATGCATAGATGTGTTCAATTGTTATCTCCTTATATGCTTGTATGATTGTGATGTGATGATATATATGGTTCCACTGTGCTGAACGAAGTGAATATTATTCCAAACAAGTGGTATCAGAGCCAATAGTGGGTCGGAGCCTGTGGTTAGTCCTGAAGATCAGATGTGAAGATTGGTAGTGTGTCAAATCAAAAGGTTGAACATGAAGAGTTATGGTGATACAACCAGAGGAGATTAATTGATTGGTGGGTTGCCATACGTCAGCAATTGAAAACTAACGAGGATGAAAGGATTTTCTCTTTTCCCTAAAAAGAGTTAGATTGTGTGAAGGGGTTTTTAATTTCTTTTGGCCCTAAAATAACCAACAATGAGGATGTGATGAAGTTTGGTTTGAGGTGAAAGAATCTTCAGTCGAGGTGGAGTTATAGAGGAGCCGTTGATAGAATTTGGTCCGAGATGGATATTGTTGGGAATTATGACTCATATTCTTATTATAAGTTAGTTTTTATATAGAGTGACATTTTTAATAGGTAATTCTTAGATGACAAGTTGTCTTGAGCTCTAAGGAATTATAATCCATGAGCAACTAGTAATGTGTTTGGAGACTTTATAAATAGAAGTAGGGTTAAAGAAAAAATGTGAAGAAAAAGGAAAGATTCAAGGGGTTGGTGGGTGTTGTAAGTGTAGTAACCCTTGTGGACGGGTGTGATATGGGCGGGTGCAAAAAGAGACACTGCGATGAGCTACCATTGACAGGGTACATGGTGCTCAATCCCACATTGTCTGGGTGTGGAGAAGGGGATGTGCTTATATATAGTATGTTCTCTTCAAATGGTATGAGACCTTTTGGGGTAAACCCAAGAGCAAAACTACGTGGGCTTAGGCCTAAAGCTGACAATATCATACCATGTGTTGGAGCGGGGTATTATAGTTGGTATCAGAGTCTGAAATTAGCTAAAAGTGTGCCGACGAGGACGTCAGGCCTCGTAGGGGGGTGGATTGTAGTAACCCTTGTAGACGGCGGGTGCAAAAAGAGACACTAGACTGAGTTACCACACTTATAGGGTACAGGGTGCTCAATCCCACATCGCCTGGGTGTGGAGAAGGGGATGTGATTATATGTAGTGTGTTCTCTTCAAATGGTATGAGGCCTTTTGGGGTAAAATCCAGGAGTAAAATCGTGCAAGCTTAGACCCAAAGCGGACAATATCATACCATGTGTTGGAGCAGGGTATTACAGTAAGGAAAGGAGAGAGTATATGTATTTCAGGGCAAAGATGCCAAAAGAAAGAGTGAAATATTGCGTGTAGTAGACATATTTTTTGCATGTTGCATACTTTATTCTCCATTATAGTGAAATCTCTCTCTCTATGGACATAGCCCTAGAGTTGGGTGAACTGTGTAAAATATTATGTTATGCGTGAATATGTTTGATTATTATCTCCCTATATGCTTGTATGATTATAATATGATGATAGAATCTATTATGCCATCAAAGTGGATATTATTCCCAACAAGTGGTATAAGAGCCAATAGTGGGTCTAAGCCTGTGGTTGGTCCTGAAAATCAGAGTTGAAGATTGGTGATGTGTCAGAGCAAAAGGTTGATCATGGGAGTGGTGGAGATACAACCAGAGGAGATTGATTGATTGGTGGGTTCTTATGCTTGAGCAATTGAACACCGATAAGGATGAAAGGATTTTCTCTTTGCCTTAAAAAGAGTTAGATGGTGTGAAGTGTTTTTTTATTATTATTATTTCTTTTGGCTCCAGATTAAGCAACAATGAGGATGTGGTGGAGTTAGTTCAAGTTGAAGGAATCTTCAGTCGAGATTTAGCTATGGAGGAGTGCATTGATAAAATTTGAGCTAAGGTGAATATTGTTAGGAATTATAACTCATATTCTTATTATAATTGGGTTTTAATTTATGAGAGTTGTATCTTTAATAGGTAATTCTTAGAGGATAAGTAGTCTTGAATTCACAGAAATTGTAACAAGGAATATGTTTGGAGACTCTATAAATAGAGGTAGAGTTAAAGAAAAAGGTAAAGAGAGAGGAAATATATAAGAGGCTGGTGAGTGTTGTGAAGAGAGGAGAGAGTATATTTAATTTCGGGACATGTTTTTCGCGTGTTGTATATTCTCTTCTCAATTATAATGAAATCTCTTTTGATATATATGTAGCCTTAGAGGTGGGTGAAACCATGTTAAATATTGTGTTATACATGGATGTGTTTAATTGTTATTTCCATATATGCTCTTATGATTGTGATATAATGATATACCTTCATTGTGTTGAACAAAGAAGATATTATTCCCATCACAAAGGGCATCCCTACTCCTAGACAAATTGTTAACACCCAAAAGTAGCGTGACATGGGGCTACCACTTTGGTATTGATATGGGTAAGAAATTAGTATATACATGGAAAGAGAAACAAATTAATCAAGCGACAAAAACAAGCCTTGATTTGGGGATATGAGTATTAGTTGAATTGGACTCTATAAAGAGTCCATAAAATGAAGACTTCAAAGGCTGATAGGGATTGAATCGTGGATGTTTTAGACTCTTGAAGCTTCATCGTTGACTTTAGATATGCGTGGACTTTCTATATATATATTTACTTAGTTTACATTGAAAATGGACTCTTACAAGGGTATGCTATATTAGTGGGAAGGTTTTTGCTAACTTACGGGCTCTGTGAAGGCCGACAACTACGACAATAGGCTGTTATGTGTAAGGTTGGTTGTTTGGATAAGTCCAAGTGTGAATTGGACTCTATGGGAGCTTAGGGGAAGAGCTATATCAGTTTATTGCATACAAGATCAGTTATACAGAAGACATGAATATAAGGTTGAGTAAGAGTAGGACTTTAGGAAGGCTGAAGCAAAGAAGTTATAATGATAGGAAGTGAAGACACGTTATGTGCATTGATTTATATTTATATTTTATTTATTTATTTTTATGTAATAATTTTGTTTTATCTTTATCATGTAATCTTCTGTTAAGAAGTTAGTGACATTGAACTACTATAAATAAAGAGAGGAACTCCTAGTACAGTTTTCCACAACTAATTCACAAACATAATTAAAAGGGGAAAGCTAACCTACCCACTTTCATAGGGAGGATACGTTTTCTTCATATTGTTTAGACAATAAAAGTCCTTCAGTTTTGCTGTTTAGCATTTTAAGTGAATACAGCTTTCGTCATTTTATATTTTCATTTTTTTATTTTATCACCATTTCCGAGTTGCATTTTCCCTTGAACAAATGCAATAATGCAACTACTCATCAAAGATGATGAGCTTCATGGATTCTAGCAACCATGGGCCCCGTGTATTCTAGTGAGACATGGATTCCTCCACCACCATCCCCACCATCATTATGTGTATTCTAGCAAATGAACCACCACCATCTTTATAACAAAAACCACCAGCAACAAAATTGGTGGCTACACACCACCACAATAGATGGCGCCACCCCCACCACAATATGTATTCCAAAGAATAAACCACCATCAACACCACCACAATCAATGGTACCACGAATACCATCCCCACCTTTATAACCACCACCACTAACAACAATAATGTATTCCCCCAATTGAACCACCACCAACACTGCCATAACTTGTGATTCCACCACCACCATCCTCACCCCCAAAACCATTGCCACCATCCCCACTAGTAAAATCACTACCATTAAAACTCCATAGCCGATGGTGACTTGGTTGTATTCTGGTGAATGAATTCTGTAGACGGAGATGACATTCCTATAGTTGGAGTTATCATGCTCAAAGGCCGGTCTCGGCTTGCTGTTGGTATGTTCGGTGGGTGGCGTGGTTCAAATTTAGGGGAAAACGTGAAGGAAACATCGATCGAGAAAAATCTAGAGAAGGTAAGGGAGGTTAGGTTCTTAAAATTACATAAATGCCTAAGATTTTAATGATGTGGTAGCTTCTAGTGATCTTAATTTTGTCCAAAAACAAAAAATAGGAACGATTGCCCCTGGGGCATATGTTGCCTCCATCAACAAAACATTTTAGATTGAGAAAATTATTGTGACACCTTATATTTAATTTATACAAATTAATTTTGCTTAGTGGGGTAACTCTAGTTGATTCACTTAATTTTTTTAAATAGTTGTCGCCATTTTGTAATTATGGGACACATGGAAAAAATGTAGGGAATTTTTGTGATGGGTCAAGGCACAATTTATTTTAAAGTGGTGGAGGGTATTAGAAATATTTAAAACTAGTATGGTAGCATGGTATTTTAAAGAAAACTTGGGACCATGTGTTAAACTACATGCAAACCACATAACATGTGTGTAAGTAAACTTCTACACCTGTAGATAAGGTGTAACAAAAAGGAGCTGGTGTAAAGAAGTCTTTAACACCTATGAATGTAATAACAGAGAGAGAAAATAGAAAAAGGAGGAAAAAGAAAGGAAAAATAGAAAACCAGATAAAGAAAGAGATATCCCAGGCCATGAGAATTAGAGAGATAAAGAAAGGAAAAGAAGAGAAGAAGGAGGAGAGAGAATGCCAGACCCATAGGATTCTCTTCATTTCAATTTATAAGGTAGGGAATTGATTCGTGTGTGAGTGTGACTCAAAACATATATCAATTAAAAATTTCCACACTTCGCAATAGAACGAATTCCTTGCAGAATAGGGCTATCGAAAGGGGTATCGTACCTCAGGGATTATGGTCTGATGAGTTGGAATACGAAATTAATTCTAATTAAATTTAAAAGAAAAGAATTTTGATTTTTAAACTAAACTAATTAAAAAGTAAGATAAAATAAATCAAAGTAAAATAGAAAGTGAAAATAATATGAGAGAAATCTAGGATATTTGACTTCACCACTAACTCCACAATCAATGGTCAATTGAATCAACTATGGGGAATTACATCATGCATAAGTGGTGTCGGTGGCTACAAGCTCACCTTCATCCGTCAAGAAGATAACATATGATTAAGGCTAAGTCATGGACTATCTTCGATTGGCATGGGCCATCTGCCTAACTACTCTAATCTAGGGTGCGCGCAGTATGGTTCATCTTCTCTAGGCATAATCCATCAAAGCTTTTAATGATATATTCAGTGATTACCATTGTGTAATAATCGCTCTCATAATCACAGAAAATAAGAGAGATTGAGTTCAATAACAATAACTAAATATCTAAGATAAGATAAGAAATCATTGAAACTGAATTTACAAGACTTTTATTGCTCAATTCTATAATAAGAATCCTCTCAATTACACAATCTATGCATGTATATAAAGGTCCCCAATAATTAAAATAATCAAACCATTGATGCTTTGTTAGGGCTACATGAAAACCCTAATGGATGAACTAGCCGCTCATGGTAGAAGAAGAAGCTTCAACTGTTGACGAAGAATGCATCATTTTCATGAATTATGCGTATGACTTCGTTCTCGAATGGCTCTGCAAATATGTTTCTGTTCTCTTCTCAGCCCTCTCAGACTCTCCAATCTCTGTAATCTCCCCTAAACTCAGCCTCCAAGTCTTTAATTTATTCTTCAAGAGAATACACCAAAGTCCTAATCCAATTAGGAATTAATTAGGTTTTCCCAAAGCACCAATCAGGTGGGTTTTTTCTACTGATATTCGGCCCAACTTTTGACCCACTAGAAGTTCGATTCACGAAATTTTCGTGAAATACAAAAGTGTGCAGAATCAAATTTCGTTCAACCCAACGTGAAAATTAAGTCAATTTGAGGCTCAGAAATAAGACTTCTGGTCCGCTTTCTAAAATGGAATTAAGACTGTATTATGCGCAGATTTGGGCTTCAGGCCCAAAACCTTCTTAAGCAGCTGTAATCCTCTTGGACCTCTTCCTTGGGCTGATTTGAGTTGAAATAAATGGTTGAATGAATCTCCTTGATGTAGGCTTCATCTAACCATCTTGGATGTCTTCTTTAAAAGCCCAAAAGCATGGTTTTAACTGAAATAATCATTAAGGCCCTGAAAATACAGAAAATACTAAAACGAAATAAAATAACAAAATAATCTATCACTAAGAGAATAAAATACATAAGTTAAGAGGTTAGAATACGTAACATTCAATGCCTATCACACCCCCAAACTTACATATTGCTAGTCCATTAGCAATAGAATAAAACAAAACTAAAACAAAAGAAACTAACAAATACTAACTAAACTACCCAATTCCACTTTCGTGGGAGAAACGATTGCATTTAGCATATGCAACTAACCTTTAAACCCCTAGGTTCCCCCTAGTGGACGAGTATTGTTTCGTGAGGGTTTCCAGAAATGTTACCCACAAACATTCAAAATTCTATTTCAACATCAATTCAAGAAGAAGATTACAATACTTAGTTACAAACTTGCATTCAAGAATAATTTCAAACTTTTAAATTCCATAATTCAAATCAATGGCCCCATGCATAATTCACATCAACATATTCAAAAAATAACCAACTCTAGCTCCCTCGTGTAAAGTGAACTAGCAATCATCTCATGTAGCATAACCAAGCTCTGAATATATTAAGGCACATACCCCTTCAACTCACTAGCTCCCTTTATTCAAATCATACTTCCCAACATGAATACAAGACTTTTTCTTTTTTTTTTCTTTCTTTTTTTCATTACTTTATTGGTTGTGCAATGCCTTGATTTATTAAGCTTTCTGAAAGATCCATGTAGCAAGCTTTTAGTCAGTGACTCCCAAACCAGATGGCTTTAGGGTACTAGGGTTTAAGATACCCCGAAGACCTAATTACTCGAATCAATCAGGCTACAAATCAAGACAACCAATGCTCATCTTTTCTCACCCTTTCACTTTCGACGCGAACACTCCGTGCTTCCTGAGGCATAGAGGCCCGGTTACTCATGAAAAGGATCAAATTGATTTGCTATTCATCACATTCTTTTTCACTTTTTTTTCCACTCTTTTTTCTTTTTCATTGAAGTCAAGTAAAACACATCATCGGTACTCATTCTCAAGAGATACTAATTAATATCAAGCATATGTAACTCAAAACCAAAGTTTATACCCCATAAGACTTATTCTAGTGTGTTTGTGCATGTAAGGAAACTAAAATTAATCACCCCAAAATATGTTATTGCAAACTATGATTAAAACCACATAATTCAAACTATAGTTTTCAAGAATTTAAAACATACTCAAAAATTGCAAGTTAAGCAGCTACATAAGGTATTAAACCCTTGAATAATGTAAAACATTCTATCTAAAAATAAAACAAAAGAAAATAAAATAAACAAACTAAGAAAATAAAATAAACAAAAATCCTAAAACAAGAAGAATTTCACACAAATTTTCCCCATAATGCAATAAGCACAAAAATAGGCATCACCTCACCCCCAAACTTAAACTGTACATTGTTCTCAATGTACACCCAATAAAAGCAAAGAGAAGAGTAAGAACGATGTTGCCAGAAATCCAGAGAAGTAATGGCAAGAAAATATAGCAAACCAATAGCATGAAGGCAAGGCAAGCACACCCCCAAACTTGGATGTTAAAACCTGTCAAAACAAACCACTATACCCCAAAGATCAAGTGAAATAGTAGGTGAAAATAAATATGAAAGAAAAAAATCCTAAAAAAAAAATTAAAATATTTTTTTCATTTTTTCAAGTTTTTTTGTTTTTTCATAAAATAAAAATCTAACTATAGAAAGAAAAATAAAAATAAAAAAGAAAATAAAACTAAAAATAAAATAAAATACAAAACATGGTTACCTTCCTGTCAAGGATGTGGTGGTGACTGAGCATCCGGATTCAAGTTTTCCTGGCGCATCAGTGCACGTAGCATCCTCCCCATCTCTAGTTGGTCTTGGCGAGTGTCATGAAAGTGATCCGCCATCTCTGTCCTCATTACTCCAAACTGTGTGGATACCTCTGTCTGTAGGGTGCCAAACTGAGCTGTCAACCCAGCAATCTGTCCCTCTAAATACTGATAATCATGGCCACCAGCCTGTGCATACACCTCCTCTTCCTCCGCTTCCATCGCCTCTGGGTCTTCCACCGGTGGTGGTATATCTACATGCTCTCCTCCTAGGGCCAACCGAGATACTTCACCAGGCGCCGCTATGACTCTCTAGTGCATATGAGATCGGCTCAAATTCCAGTCATGCGTGCCATAATGAAGAGCATGTGGAAAGGCAAGCTCATCCTCATGGACTGCATACCTCTGTGCCACAAGCAACTGGTGAATAATAGTAGGGAATGGAAACTCCCAATCACTTGCACTGTCCGGTGCCTTGGCGACGACCTTGGAATAGAACTTTTCCATCTGACCCCAGACAATCTGTGGGAACGACAGCCAATGCCCAAAATGTATGGCATATAAAGATCGAAGGAACTCTTGACGTCTCTTGGTTTTATGTCCAATTGGACATACATTCTTGAGTAGAACAGCGTCAAGGAACCATAAATGATTTGGCATTGAAGACTTGGAATCTGCATTCCTTTTCAGCCCAAAAAACTGATTAGCACACAAACGTGCAACCAAATTACCTACTGACAAATCGTCGGGTAGAGGAGTATAGATATGAGATAAATCATCTGGGCACTCATGAGGATAACCCATGGCAATAGCAATGGATGACATGTCCACCCGAACTATTGTTCCATCTACTGAAGAAGTAAGCACATCCCGCTCATCAGGTGTCGGCATTAAGTTCTGATAAAATACCTTGACAAGCCTCGAGTAGATAGTAGAAGAGAGTGGAACAAAAATGGATGCCGACCGACGATGACGGATGTCAGAAATCCCCCATTGTGTCTCGGGAAACATACCATAGAGTTCAGCGATGTCAAACGTAGTTTCAAAGTTCAAAGCCCTTGGATGCCATCTCTCATGAACACCTTCTCGGCGAGATCGTGAAGAACCGGTGGTTGGATCATGCCTCGCTCGGCGAGGATTACGTGAACTTGAAGCACCTTGGTGACTTGCTCTCTTTGGTGCCATAGAAGTAGAAAAAGTGTGGTTGAGGAATTAAATCGAACACTTGGCGTGCACAATTAACTTGTAACCTTCAACCTCCTCTTTTCGGCAATTTTTCCACCCAAATCGAACAAGTAAATGCACCAAATTGATCCCCCAAATTTGGTCTTCAAAAGTCCTCAAAAAGAATTGCACAATTTCACCAAAGAAAAACTTCACTTACTTTGATGTTGAACTTGAAAAATTGAGAGCTTTCTTTGAGAACTAGTGATTCTTGATCCGGTTTGATGTTGATGTTGATGATAATCAATGTTGAATTCTTGTTTAATACTCACCAATTGAAGAAAATAATTTTCCGGTTGAAGTAGGACTTGAATTGGAGTTCAAAGAGGTCTAGGATGCAAGGAGTAACTTTAGAATTGGAGAAGGAGTCTTTATATAGAAGGGAGTCTCGGCCAGCCCACAAAATGCCTTGGGCGATCGATCCCCCTTGGAGTGGGTGATCGATCGCCCACCTGCTGGTGGGGATCCTCATAAAATACCAAAGGGCGATCGATCCCCCTTGCTTGGGGCGATCGATCCCCCCCCCTGAATGCTTGTTGGACCCTCCATCGCCCAAGTTCGACCGGGACTTGCAATTTTTGAGTCTCCAGTCCAAATACCTCGGTACACCTCTTGGCATCCTCCGGAAGCAACTTATACATAAAAAACTCAAAGAAAAAGCATTAAAACGCAACTAGAATTGAAAGAAAACTTAAGAAACTAAAACTAAAAATTAAAATCAAAGAAACTAAAGAAATTAAGGGATAGAAATACATACAAAACCTATAATTTAACGTCCGTAGGAGAATCTCTACTCTCCAAAGGGATTAAGTCGGATAGACGGGATCCGTCAAGTCGACGGACTCTACGTCTCTTCTTGGCACACTTCCTTCCACACAATGCTTCAACCTTTGCCCATTAACTTTCATCAAAGTATTATCTCGAAAGCGTCGAATTTCCACAGCACCATGAGGAAAAATCAAAATCACTTGGAATGGTCCATCCCACCTTGATCGTAATTTTCTGGGAAACAACCGAAGCTTTGAATTGAAGAGCCATACTTTATCACCTGGAGAGAAGGACTTCCGCGATATATGTCGATCATGAAATGTCTTCGTTCTCTCTTTGTAAATTCATGAACTTTCATAAGCATCACGTTTGAACTCTTCTAATTCATTCAATTGCAACTTCCTCTCTTCCCCAGCTCCTTTTGCATCGAAATTGAATTTTTGAATTGCCCAGAGTGCCTTATGCTCAATCTCTACTGGAAGATGACATGTTTTCCCATACACCAACCGATATGGTGACATACCGATAGGAGTCTTGTAAGCAGTCCGATATGCCCATAGTGCCTCACTCAGTCGTAATGACCAATCTCTTCTATCCGGTCTCACTGTCTTTTCAAGAACATGCTTAATTTCTCGGTTGGACAGCTCTACTTGCCCACTTGTCTGAGGATGATAAGGCGTTGCCACCTTATGTGTCACTGAATATTTAGCAAGCAAACCTCTCAAGAATTTATTGCAAAAATGAAAACCACCATCACTGATCAAGGCACGAGGAATTCCGAATCGACTAAGAATGTTCTCATGCATGAACTTGATTACCACCTTATGATCATTAGTTCGAGTTGCAATGGCCTCCACCCATTTGGAAACATAATCCACACCAACCAGAATGTATTCGTAGCCAAAAGAAGGTGAAAAAGGTCCCATAAAATTAATTCCCCACACATCAAAAATCTCAACCACCAGAATAGGGCTCATTGGCATCATATCTCGCCTCGACATTGAACCCAATCTTTGACAACGATCACAAGTTTTACAGAAAACATATGCATCATGAAACAGAGAAGGCCAAAAGAATCCACATTGAAGTACCTTTCCTGTTGTCTTCCTTGCACTGAAGTGGCCTCCACATACCAATGAGTGGCAGAACTTAAGAATATCTTGAAACTCATGGTCTGGGACACATCGCCGAATAATTTGATCTGGACAATATTTAAATAACTCTGGATCCTCCCAAAAGTAATGATGAACTTTAGAGAAGATTCTATCACGTTCTCGCTTGGTCCAGTCACTTGGCACTTTTCCCGTGGCTAAATAATTCACAATATCTGCATACCATGGTGTGGAGTTGTTGGATAGTCCAAACAATTGCTCACTCTGAGAAATTTTAGAAGGTGTAGTGCATACATAATTTACCACCATGGTAGAAATTTGATCTACAAACACCTTCTTTTCCTTCTATTTGTCTTGCATATTTATTTCATCTGTAGATTCAGACACATCCTCAGAATCCATGAAGAAAACATCAGTCTGATCTGGAGGGTTCTCAACAGAATTGAAAATATTAAGTTTAACCTTCATGTTTCCAAATGAAATATCCATGATCCCCGACCTACAATTTATGCAAGCGTCAGTTGTAGCTAAGAAAAGTCGACCAAGGATCACTAGAATGTGCCTCTTCGGATTATGAACTGGCTCAGTGTCAAGTATAATGAAATCAACAGGAAAGTAGAACTTGTCCACTTTAATGAGCACATCTTCTATGATTCCTCGGGGTTGCTTTGTTGATCTATCTACAAATTGCAATATCACCAAGGTAGGCTTCAATTCTCCCAAGCCCAATTGTAAGTAGACTGAATAGGGTAGCAAATTCACACTTGCACCCAAATCAAGAAGAGTTTTATCCACATGGTGCTCCCCAATAATGCATGAGATAGTTGGGGCACCAGGATCTTTGTACTTGGGAGGCGTACACTGCTGGATTATCGAACCTACTTGTTGTGGCAGCATCACTTTCTTTGGCACATGGCTTTTAGAACGCCTTTTCCGAGTGCACAAGTCCTTCAAAAATTTCGCATAAGGAGGAATTTGCTTAATGGCATCAAGGAGTGGCAAATTAATCTTCACTTGTCGAAACACCTCCATCATGTCATGCAGCTTGTCCCCTTGCTTCCCCAATTTAGATGCTTCAAGGAAATGTTGTGGGAAAGGAGCCTTGGGCTCATAAGGAATTTCAGCACTTGGACTTGTGGTCACCTTTTCTTCTTCTTTTTTCTCACCCACCTTATTGTCAATTATTTTCCCACTCCTCAAAGTGGTAATGGCTTGAACTTGCTCATGTTGTGAGTTGCTTGTGGAAGCTTGCATCCCCCTTGGATTAGCAATTGGTTGACTAGGGAGCTTCCCTTCTTCTCTTCTACTCAATGAAGTAGCAAGCTATCCAAACTGAGATTGTAGTTTGGCAATGGATTGAGAATACGAGTGCACTAGCTGAACTGTAGATTGTACTGTTGCCGCAGTAGCTTGCACTGTCTCTATAAGAGAATCAAGCTTGTCAAATTTTGACAAGGTAAGAGTCAGCTTGTCTTCAATAGCAAAAATTCTTTGGGCCATAGGACTTTGTGTTTGAAATTGATGTTGAGGCACAAAAGTCCTAGGTTGATATGATGGTTGCATTGCAGCCCCTTGGTTACTGTAAGAAAAATGAGGATGATTCCTCCATGTAGGATTGTAAGTATTACCTCGTGGAGGATTCATTGGTCCAGTGAATGTAGCTTGGACTTGCTCATGTTGAACATCAGAAAATTGCCCCATCGAAGGACAATTGCTCACATTATGCATAGGACTAGAGCAAAATTCACAAGGGCCTAGCAATGAAGAATTTGAAGTAGAAGGAGTTTGATTGGCAGCTATGATTGCTGCTACCTTCTGTGCAATTAAATCAATGTCGGTTGGCATAGCTTCTGAAGCGCCAACCTTAAAAATCCCATCAGTCTTCCTTGTAGTGGCAGGTCTGCTAGAACGAGTAGAGGACACATGTTGTAAAGAGTTGTCACTAAGATTTTCAAATAAGGTCCATGCCTCTTCTTCACTCTTCAACATAAAAGTACCTCCACACGATGCATCAACCATCTGTCTGTTGGCTTATGTCAACCCTTCATGAAAACTCTGCACTAGTTGCCACTTAGGAACTTGATGATAGGGACACTTCCTAAGAAGGTCCTTGAATATTTCCCATGTCTCATAAAATTGTTCCCCCTCATGTTGAGAGAAACTAGTGATAGCACGTCTGAACTGATTGGTCTTCCCTATCGGGAAATAATTCTCGAGAAACTCATGTTGCATCTGAGTCCAAGTCGTGATAGAACCTGCCGGTAGAGAATTAAACCAATACTTTGCTTTGTCCTTCAGAGAGAATGGAAAAAGTCTCATTCTGAAAGCATCTTCAAAGAAGTTATGAATTTTTGTAGTTGAGCACACTTCAATGAAGTCATCCAGATACTTGTAAGGGTCTTCTTGAGTCAGCCCAAAATAAGATGGCAACATCTGAATAATACTAGACTTGATCTCATAATTCTGTGCTGTGACATTGGGCAGTTGAAAACCTGCTGGTGAGGTATATGTCTCAGGAACATAGTAGTCCCTAAGCAATCTAGCTCTTTCTCCATCAGCATTAGGAACAAGGTTGTAATTCCTCTCTTCTGCCATGTCTTCAATTAATTCTTCCTCTTGCATCATGGTATCAACATGGATGTTCCTCTATTGTCTAAGAGTACGTTCAGGCTCAGGATGAAGAGGTATCAAAGGATCAGCTACAGAACGACGACCTTGCATATATTAGCCAAAAGCCCCTGAAAAGAAAATAAAAACAAAATATAAAAATTTCCTAAACTAAAAATCCAATTAAAATTAATTCTGTAAAATCCAATCAATCAAATAGATAATCCCTGGCAACAGCGCCAAAAATTGATTCGTGTGTGAGTGTGACTCAAAAAGTATATCAATTAAAAATTTCCACACTTCGCAATAGAACGAATTCCTTGCAGAATAGGGCTATCGAAAGGGGTATCGTACCTCAGGGATTATGGTCTGATGAGTTGGAATACTGAATTAATTCTAATTAAATTTATAAGAAAAGAATTCTGATTTTTAAACTAAATTAATTAAAAAGTAAAATAAAATAAAACAAAGTAAATAGAAAGTAAAGATAGTATGAGAGAAATCTAGGGTATTTGACTTCACCACTAACTCCACAATCAATGGTCAATTGAATCAACTATGGGGAATTAAATCATGCATAAGCAGTGTCGGTGGCTACAAGCTCACCTTTATCCGTCAAGAAGATCACATATGATTAAGGCTAAGCCATGGACTATCTTCGATTGGCATGGGCCATCTACCTAACTACTCTAATCTAGGGTGCAGTATGGTTCATCTTCTCTAGGCATAATTCATCAAAGCTCTTAACAATATATTCAGTGATTACCATTGTGTAATAATCGCTCTCATAATCACAGAAAATAAGAGAGATTGAGTTCAATAACAACAACTAAATATCTAAGACAAGATAAGAAATCATTGAGATTGAATTTACAAGACTTTTATTACTCAATTGTATAATAAGAATCCTCTGAATTATACAATCTATGCATATATATAAAGGTCCCTAATAATTAAAACAATCAAACTATTGATGCTTTGTTAGGGCTACATCAAAACCCTAATGGATGAACTAGCCGCTCATGGTAGAAGAAGAAGCTTCAACTGTTGAGGAAGAAGGCATCATCTTCATGAATTATGCGTATGACTTCGTTCTCCAATGGCTCTACAAATATGTTTCTGTTCTCTTCTCAGCCCTCTCAGACACTCCAATTTCTGTTATCTCTCCCAAAACTCAGCCTCTTATTCTTCACTTTCCTCCCCAAGAGAATACACCAAAGTCCTAATCCAATTAGGAATAAATTAGGGTTTCCCACAGCACTAATCAGGTGGGTTTTTCCTGCTGACTTCAGCCCAACTTTTGACCCACTAGAGGTCGGATTTACGGAATTTTCGTGAAATACAAAAGTGTGCAGAATCAAATTTCGTTCAACCGAGCATGGAAATTATGTCGATTTGAGGCTCAAAAATAAGAATTCTGGTCCATTTTCCAAAACGGGATTAAGACTGTATTATGCGTAGATTTGGGCTTCAGGCCCGAAACCTTCTTAAGTAGCTGTAATTCTCTTGGACCTCTTCCTTGGGCTGATTTGAGTTAAAATAAATGGTTGAATGGTTCCCTTTTGAAGTAGGCTTCCTCTAACCAGCTTGGATGTCTTCTTTAAAAGCCCAAAAGCTTAGTTTTAACTGAAATAATCATTAAGGCCCTGAAAATACAGAAAACACTAAAACAAAGTAAAATCACAAAATAATCTATCACTAAGAGAATAAAATACATAAGTTAAGAGGCTAGAATGCGTAACATTCAACGCCTATCAGTGGAGTATTCTGAATAGCATCCACTTCCAGCATTGAATGCACTTTTTCACACAACCCTTCATCATTAATTTTTTCAAAGTTATAAAGAGACTTACATACCTCCAGGGAGTTTCGAGATATAGAGGATGACACAAATTCCTCTACACATTCATCAATATAATCCATGCAAAACACATCACTCTGATATGGAGGGTGTTGGATAGCATTGAATACATTAAGTTTGACATTCATGTTGTTAAACAAGATATCCATGATCCCCGACCTACAATTTATATAAGCATCAGTAGTAGCTAAGAAAGGTCGACCAAGGATCACTGGAATGTGCCTCTTCGGATTATGAACTGGCTCAGTGTCAAGTACAATGAAATCAATAGGAAAGTAAAACTTGTCCACTTTAATGAGCACATCTTCAATGATTCCTCGGGGTTGCTTTATTGATCTGTCTACAAATTGCAATACCACCGAGGTAGGCTTCAATTCTCCCAAGCCCAATTGTAAGTAGACTGAATAGGGTAGCAAATTCACACTTGCACCCAAATCAAGAAGAGCTTTATCAACATGGTGCTCCCCAATAATGCATGAGATAGTTGGGGCACCAGGATCTTTGTACTTGGGAAGGGTGCACTACTGAATTATAGGACTCACTTGTTGTGGCAGCATCACTTTCTTTGGCACATGGCTTTTAGAACGCCTTTTCTGAGTGCACAAATCCTTCAAAAATTTAGCATAGGGAGGAATTTGCTTGATGGCGTCAAGGAGTGGCAAATTAATCTTCACTTGTCGAAACACCTCTATCATGTCATGCAGCTTGTCCCCTTGCTTCCCCAATTTAGATGCTTCAAGGAAACGTTGTGGGAAAGGAGCCTTGGGCTCATAAGGAATTTCAGCACTTGGACTTGTGGTCACTTTTTCTTCTTCTTTCTTCTCACCCACTTTATTATCAATTATTTTCCCACTCCTCAAAGTGGTACTGGCTTGAACTTGCTCATGGTGTGGGTTGCTTGTGGAAGCTTGCATCCCACTTGGATTAGCAATTGGTTGACTAGGGAGCTTCCCTTCTTCTCTTCTACTCAATGAAGTAGTAAGCTGTCCAAACTGAGATTCCAGTTTGGCAATGAATTGAGAATGCGAGTGCACTAACTGAACTGTAGATTGTACTGTTGCTGCAGTAGCTTGCACTGTCTCTATAAGAGAATCAAGCTTGTCAAATTTTGACAAGGTAAGTGTCAGCTTGTCTTCAATAGCAAAAATTCTTTGGGCCAAAGGACTTTGTGTTTGAGATTACTGTTGAGGCACAAAAGTCCTAGGTTGATATGATGGTTGCATTGCAGCCCCTTGGTTACTGTAAGAAAACCAGGATGATTCCTCCATGTAGGATTGTAAGTATTACCTCGTGGAGGATTCATTGGTCCAGTGAATGTAGCTTGGACTTGCTCATGTTGAACATCAGAAAATTGCCCCATCGAAGGACAATTGCTCACATTATGCATAGGACTAGAGCAAAATTCACAAAGGCCTAGCAATGAAGAATTTGAAGTAGAAGGAGTTTGATTGGCAGCCATGATTGCTGCTACCTTCTGTATAATTAAATCAATGTCGGTTGGCATAGCTTCTGAAGCGCCAACCTTAAAAATCCCATCAGTCTTCCTTGTAGTGGCAAGTCTGCTAGAACGTGTAGAGGACACATGTTGTAGAGAGTTGTCACTAATATTTTCAAATAAGGTCCGTGCCTCTTCTTCACTCTTCAACATAAAAGTATCTCCACAAGATGCATCAACCATCTGTCTGTTGGCTTCTGTCAGCCCTTCATGAAAACTCTACACTAGTTGCCACTTAGGAACTTGATGATGGGGACACTTCCTAAGATTGTCCTTGAATCTTTCCCATGTCTCATAAAATTGTTCCCCCTCATATTGGGAGAAACCAGTAATAGCACCTCTGAACTGATTGGTCTTCCTTATCGAAAAATACTTCTTGAGAAACTCATGTTGCATCTGAGTCCAAGTCGTGATAGAACCTGCCGGTAGAGAGTTAAACCAATACTTTGCTTTGTCTTTCAAGGAGAATGGAAAAAGTCTCATTCTGAAAGCATCTTCAGAGAAGTTATGAATTTTGGTAGTTGAGCACACTTCAATGAAGTCATCTAGATGCTTGTAAGGGTCTTCTTGAGTTAGCCCAAAATAAGATGGAAGCATCTGAATAATGCTGGACTTGATCTCATAATTCTGTGCTGTGACATTAGGCAGTTGAAAACCCGCTGG
Source organism: Cornus controversa (assembly GCA_026545225.1). NCBI lineage: Eukaryota > Viridiplantae > Streptophyta > Magnoliopsida > Cornales > Cornaceae > Cornus > Cornus controversa. The sequence continues at coordinate 23,353,470 of CM048851.1, read as the reverse complement.
TGAGGTATATGTCTCAGGAACATAGTAGTCCCTAAGCAATCTAGCTCTTTCTCCATCAGCATTAGGAACAAGGTTGTTATTCCTCTCTTCTGCCATGTCTTCAATTAATTCTTCCTCTTGTACAATGGTATCAACAGGGATGTGCCTCTATTGTCTAAGAGTACGTTCAGGCTCAGGATCAAGAGGTATCAAAAGATCAGTTACAGAACGACGACCTTGCATATATTAGCCAAAAGCCCTTGAAAAGAAAACAAAAACAAAATTAAAAACAAAATATAAAAATTCCCTAAACTAAAAATCCCATTAAAATTAATTCTGTAAAATCCAATCAATCAAATAGATAATCCCCGGCAATGGCGCCAAAAATTGATTCGTGTGTGAGTGTGACTCAAAAAGTATATCAATTCAAAATTTTCACACTTCGCAATAGAACGAATTCCTTGCAGAATAGGGCTATCGAAAGGGGTATCGTACCTCAGGGATTATGGTCTGATGAGTTGGAATACGAAATTAATTCTAATTAAATTTAAAAGAAAAGAATTCTGATTTTTAAACTAAACTAATTAAAAAGTAAGATAAAATAAATCAAAGTAAAATAGAAAGTGAAGATAATATGAGAGAAATCTAGGGTATTTGACTTCATCACTAACTCCACAATCAATGGTCAATTGAATCAACTATGGGGAATTACATCATGCATAAGTGGTGTCGGTGGCTACAAGATCACCTTCATCCGTCAAGAAGATAACATATGATTAAGGCTAAGTCATGGACTATCTTCGATTGGCATGAGCCATCTGCCTAACTACTCTAATCTAGGGTGCAGTATGGTTCATCTTCTCTAGGCATAATCCATCAAAGCTTTTAATGATATATTCAGTGATTACCATTGTGTAATAATCGCTCTCATAATCACAGAAAATAAGAGAGATTGAGTTCAATAGCAACAACTAAATATCTAAGACAAGATAAGAAATTATTGAAACTGAATTTATAAGACTTTTATTGCTCAATTCTATAATAAGAATCCTCTCAATTACACAATCTATGCATGTATATAAAGGTCCCCAATAATTAAAACAATCAAACCATTGATGCTTTGTTAGGGCTACATCAAAACCCTAGTGGATGAACTAGCCGCTCATGGTAGAAGAAGAAGCTTCAACTGTTGAGGAAGAAGGCATCATCTTCATGAATTATACGTATGACTTCGTTCTCCAATGGCTCTGCAAATATGTTTCTGTTCTCTTCTCAGCCCTCTCAGATTCTCCAATCTCTGTAATCTCCCCTAAACTCAGCCTCCAAGTCTTCACTTTATTCTCCAAGAGAATACACCAAAGTCCTAATCCAATTAGGAATTAATTAGGTTTTTTTGCAGCACTAATCAGGTGGGTTTTTTCTACTGATGTTCGGCCCAACTTTTGACCCACTAGAAGTCCATTCACGGAATTTTTTTGAAATACAAAAGTGTGCAGAATCAAATTTCGTTCAACCCAGCGCGAAAATTAAGTCAATTTGAGGCTCAGAAATAAGACTTCTGGCCTGCTTTCTAAAACGGAATTAAGACTGTATTATGCGCAGATTTGGGCTTCAGGCCTAAAACCTTCTTAAGCAGCTGTAATCCTCTTGGACCTCTTCCTTGGGCTGATTTGAGTTGAAATAAATGGTTGAATGAATCTCCTTGATGTAGGCTTCATCTAACCATCTTGGATGTCTTCTTTAAAAGTCCAAAAGCATGGTTTTAACTGAAATAATCATTAAGGCCCTGAAAATACAGAAAACACTAAAACGAAGTAAAATAACAAAATAATCTATCACTAAGAGAATAAAATACATAAATTAAGAGGCTAGAATGCGTAACATTCAACACCTATCAGGAATCCCGATTCCTACCATTTTGGGTGTTTCTCTACTCTTGTGAAATTGGATTGATCTCTGTAAATTTTTCTAAATTATGAATTATCTTCCTTGTATGTTTAGAAAGTGAAGTTTAAACTATGAACTGTTGTAGAACTATTTTTCAAACCTCTTGCATGTGATTTATGACATCATATTTTGGAAATCTTGTTTCTAAATGTTAAAATATATTAGTATAATATATTAGTATATATAACCTTTTCCATATCCAATTAGGATTCCTATGATTGGGGACTTACCATGTATAGGATAACTTGCTCCCCACTCACCTGCCTCTTTTTCTTCTCCTATATATATGCTCTCACTATATATTATTTCTCATACCATTCATTAATATAATTCAGAGATACTCTCTTTTTCGCTTAATTGTTCTCATCACTCAAAGAGAAGTCCTTTCTATTTGGTGTCGAAACTCAATCTTCTGAAACTTTTTTTCTTCTTCTGGAAATATCAGATTGAAGCCCTCACCAAGAGATCAAGACGTAAAAGTAAAAGAAAAAAATTAACCCGAAGAGTGACACGTCATCATCCACGTCATCACACGTCATCCGCTGACTCATCATACAGTGATACGTCATCATCCATGTCATCGATGACTAATCATATAGTGTCACGTCATCTACCACGTTAGCCCTTCATTGCCATGTCATCAGGCGCTGCCACGTCAGGCTTCACTACCACGTCATCAGGTTCTGCCACGTCAGTAACAGTAAAAAAAAAACCAGGGCTTACCTTGCATGAAATTTTGCACTGATTTCAATTTTTCAGTTAGTTTTGTCATTTGAACTTTCTAAATGGCTCAAAATGAGATTTTTTACCCCAAAATGAGATTTCAGTCTGGGTCTTCACTTCACCGATATTCTTCTTTTCAGCTATCACTTAACAGATATTCTTCTTATTTTCATCATAATGGTGGTAACACACAGTGAGTACAGTCATTTCATTCCAAAACTAATGAACGTTCCTACAGATACTATCGCAAATCAGGGTATACAATTAAGAAGTGTTTCAAACTTACTAAACCTCACAATGCTTCCGCTATAGCTACGATAGAGGCTGTGTCATCTCATCCTTTTTCTTCTATACCAGTTACTACTCCTTCTAAGGCATCCCCATTTACATTTTTTGCTGCTGATCTTGAGGCAATTCTCAATAAGTTCAATCCAAGCAATCAGGTTCAAGCTCATATAACTCTGCTTTCTGAACTGCACCGGTACACCTAATTCATAGTTTTTGGACTCTACTTGTTGCAATCATATGACACCTGACCATACTTTGCTCAGTGCTCAGACTCTTACATCTCATGCCTTTATTATTCACACAGCTAATGCCTACACTATGGCCATTAGTCACATAGGTATTGTCTCTCAATCAAATTTGTCTGTTCCTAATGTTTATCTTGTTTCCAATCTATCTCTTAATCTTTTGTCTGTTGGTTAATTGACTGAGATAGGTTTGAATATAACTTTTTCCTCTACTAATTGTGTTGTATAGGATCCTCAGACAAGTCAGATCATTGGAATAGGTCGTAAGACAGGGCGCCTTTGAGCTTTCTTTCTAACATCTACCTACTTTATCTATCATAACTACATCTACACAAAGTAGTATACCTACTTTTGAGTTGTGGCATTCTCATTTAGGTCATGCATCAGTCTCTAGAGTAAAAAGTCTTGCATCTAAGGGTTTGTTAGGATCAGCTAAAACTGATTCTTTTGATTGCATTTCTTGTCAGTTAGGCAAACAACCTGCTTTACCATTTAATAACAGTGAGTCATTTGCTTCTCCTTTCGATCTTGTTCATAGCCACCATGGGTGGGGCATGATATTTTGTTATATTTTTAGATGATTTTTCATGATTCACTTGGATATTTTTAATGAAAAATCATTCTGAATTACTCAACATCTTTCGTGATTTCACCAAAATGGTTTCAACTCAATTTCACAAATATCAAAACTTTTCGTTCTGATAATGCTACAGAATACAGGCAAAATGAATTTCAAAATATCCTCAAACACTATGACACTATTTTTTACTCTTTCTGCCCTGGTACATCTCAACAAAATGGTCGAGCTGAATGAAAACTTTGACATATTTTAGATTTGGCTCGATCACTTATCATTTTTTTTCTATGCCATCATCTTTTTGGGGTGAAGCATCCCACACTATTGTCTATACCATGAATCGTGTACTCACACCACTTTTACAAAATCAAATACCTTCTGAGTGTCTTTACAAGCAGGTTCTTGACTATAGTAATCTTAGAATTTTTGGGTGTGCTTGTTTTGTTCTTCTTCATCCTCATGAGCAAACAAAATTACAACCTCATGCTCAGCTCTGTTATTTTCTTGGGTATAGACTTGAACAAAAGGGATATAGGTGTTATGATCCAGTTACAAGATGCCTTAGAATCTTTTGTCATGTTATTTTTTGAGAACATAAAATGTTTCATACCTTATCCAAATTCACTGGTATTCCTGATCACCAATTTCCTATTCTTTCTTTAGATACATCTACATATCTTTTTCCAGATTCTCCTTCTACTAGCTCATCAGATATAGTTAACCCTTCTGGCTCATCACATGTGGTTGACCCTCTTGCAATTGAGTTATAATCATCTGTCCCATTTGAGGCTCCTGATGCTGCCACTGCTTTGGACCATCATCAATACATTTGGGTAAGAACCTCTCCTGCACATCTTTATGGCTATCATTGTTATCATGCTATTACAACCTTTCATGAACCTCACATTTTTTGCGAGGCATTTTCTAACCCTTTATGGCAGCGGGCAATGAAAGAAGAGTTAGATGCACTTACCCAGACTCATACATGGGATTTAGTTAAATTGCCTCCAAGGAAGTTTGTCATTGGAAGTAAATATGTCTACAAAATTAAGACTCATTCAGATGGGTCTGTTAGCCTTGTAAAGCCCGACTTGTAGCAAGGGGGTTCACACAGGAGTATGGCATCGATTATGAGAAGACTTTTGCTCTTGTTACTCGTCTTCCTTCTGTCCGTACTCTTATTGCTATGTCTGCTTCCCGTCATTGGAAACGTTTTCAGATGGATGTCAAAAATGTTTTCCTCAATGGTGATTTGCTCGAGAAAGTTTATATAAAGCATCTTCCAGGTTTTGATCATTCGCCTTATCAGGGTTGTCGGCTTAGGCGTGCTCTCTATGATCTTAAACAAGCACCTCGAGCTTGGTTTGCCAAGTTCAGTTCTACTATTTCTAGCCTTGGCTATTCTTCCAGTGCATATGATTCAGCTTTATTTATCTAACATACTGCACGTGGTGTTATTCTTCTCTTCCTTTATATTAATGATATGATCATCACCGAGGATGATACTTAGGGTATTCAAGAACTTAAGCAGTTTCTCAATTAACAGTTTGAAATGAAAGATCTTGGACCTCTCAGTTATTTTCTTGGCCTAAAAATTACTAAAGCTACTGATGGCTATTATCTTACTCAAGCAAATTACTGTTCTGACCTTATTTCTAAAGCTGCATCATTGACAACAAGATTGTTGATACTCCACTTGAGCCTAATGTGAGACGCACTCCACATGATGGTGAACTTCTTCGTGATGGTACTCTATATCGTTAGTTGGTTGGTAGTCTGGTATATCTTACTGTTACTCATCCAGATATTTCTCATGCTGTTCATATTGTCAGTCAGTTCATGGCTTCACCGAGATGAGTTCACTTTGCTGCTATACTTTGTATTCTTCGTTATGTCAAGCGTACTGTATTTCGTGGACTCTTTTTCTCTCATTAGTCTTAATTGTTGCTTCGTGCTTATTCTGATGCAGATTGGGCTGGGGACCCAACAAATCATCGTTCCACTACAAGATATTAATTTTTTTTGTGACTGATTGATCTCTTGGCGTAGTAAGAAACAGTCTGTTATTCCTCGATCTAGTACTGAGGCCGAGTATAGATGACTTCTTCAGGATATGGGTGTTTCTGCATCTACTGCTACTCTTATCTATTGTGATAACAAACGTTCTATTCAGATTGCACACAATGATGTTTTTCATGAGCGGACCAAACACATTGAGATAGATTATCATTTTGTTCGTCATCATCTACTTCAGAATAACTTACAGTTATGGTCAGTCACATCACATGATCAGATAGTAGACATCTTCACCAAATCTCTTCCACTCGGGAGCTTTCGAGAGCTTATTTTCAAACTCTAGATGGCGTCGTAAAACCCATCTTGAGTTTGAGGGGGAGTGTTAAAATATATTAGTATAATATATTAGTATATTTAACCTTTTCTATATCCAATTAGGATTCCTATGATTGGGGACTTACCATGTATAGGATAACTTGCTCCCCACTCACCTACCTCTTTCTCTTCTCCTATATATATGCTCTCACTGTATATTATTTCTCATACGATTCATTAATATAATTCAGAGATATTCTCTCTTTTCTTCTTATCACTAAAAAATTGCTGGTTTGAATAGTAGCACTAAAGGTCAAATTTTAATAGAAAAGTTTTGTATTTTCATGTTCTGTAGTTGGATTTTGAGCCATGGAGTGGACAAGTTGCAGCTTTAACGGATTTTTAAATTAGAATTGGACTTCTTAGATGATGAAACTGTTGACCTTGTCGGGGGATTAATGAAATAAATTGAATTCGATGAATACATTAAGTCATAATTGGTAAGACTGAGGTTTTTTGGATGAAACTTTATGGAGATAGTTGGGTACGAGTTACCCATAGGCAAAAAAACCCTAAACCCACAATGGTAGACCCTTGTTTGGGTATTAAGAGTTATGGTCACACTAGTACGAAAGGGGTGAGACCATGTGGAAACTCTTGGAGGATCACCAAGTGTTTGATGATATGTATTCATGGATGTGAAGCATGATCAATCCTAAAAAATGAATGGTTTGCTAAATTTCTAAGAAATTGTGTTCAGTTTAAACTAATATTTTTCCCCCCTTCAATCTACAGTTTCTTAAAAATTAGCTATGTTTTCTATTAAATGTATATTTGTCTTAGAAATGAATTTTTATTGAATTTAAAACCTCATTGTGGTATTTGTTAGATTTTTCTACTGGGCGTCATCTCATTCTTAACAATTTTAGGTATTGCCACGTGAAGACATTGGCGTTATGTGAAGAATTTAAGCTTTTTGATGAACTTATGCCTTTTGTGGAGATACTATTTGCCTTTAAGATGCTTTTGAAGTTGTGTTAGATGCCATGTACATTTTGGCTTGTGGCCTATAACTTGTTATTGTGTAAAATGCACATGCTTGTGGGATGGTGTTTAACTTGACTTTTTATATTTTTATTATCTTTGTAAGTTGGAAACACCATTCTAGTGTATGTATAGATGATATGCTAAAGTGTAGCCATTTGTCATGGAGATGTTCTGTACATGATTCTTGTGTTGGCATGAACTATTTTGCCTATGTAAATTGAGTGCTAAGGTATGTTTGGTTCTTTGAAACCAACAGATTTGAGAACTTTTAAGGCTACCCAATTTTCACTTCCTAGTTGTAGCATTGATGATAACACTACATATATAATGCTTGTTTAGTGTTTCAAAATGGTGTTTATTAGAGATTGAAATCACCTTAAGACTTTTTCGATTGCTGTTTCAAAATTTCTTACGCCGTGGGACTGATTTTGGACTCCTTGTTCATAGGGTTTTTGTTTTTAAAACATTTTGAAAATTTTACAAGAAGTATCCTAATGTGCCCAGTTAGCTATTGAAAAATTTTAGGGTGAATGGACAATGTACATAATTTTTTTAAAATCATATAGTATCAGTTGTCCGTTTCTTGTCGTTGGCTACGAATAGGTTTTGAAATTTATTCTAGACTAACTCGTTGATTTCAAAAACTTATAAAGTTTCTTATTAATGTAGCTCTTCGAGTCTACTTTTCGAAAACCTAAATTATATATTTTTATAACTACCCTAGATATTCTAAACGATTGAATTCCATTGACAGGCTCATTTTCAGTCCAAGTTTTTTTCACTTTATTTACCAAATAAGATGATTTTATTAGGGAGTTTTTACCGATTGGAGTGGCTCTTCATCGAAGAATTTTGATTCTAGTTTTCAAGAAATTTTAGTTTGCTTCAATTCGACATGTATTGATTTTTTTAATGTATTTTTGAACACTTGCTGCGCATATTGCACAAAAGTGGACTACTGTCGAATTGCAGTTTCTACTTTTAAAATGTACAAAACACACTCTACAGTTTTTGGGTGTCAATTTTTGGTATCAAAGCCTAGGTTGTGGTTCCTAGAGGAGTTTATTTTTAATGTTGCCATTAGACGCTAAAAAAAAAATACCCAGCTTGGTTACATGTCAAAAGTTGATTATGTGCTAAATATGAATTTGTGTTGATACTTGCATTCTCGTATGTGTATATGAAACACTTATTTTTTGTTATACCATGTGTTGGGAATCATGTCTTTGGGAATCATATCTTTGAGTTGACTATTTAATTGTGGCAGATTTATTGGGTTTCCATTATTAGGCGTATTGTTTAGGGATTTGTTTATTTCCATATTTGTAAGTTTTCTCGTGTATATAATGATAGTCCGACTCTCAAATTGAGTAAACTAATTACATATATTTTACTTTTTGGTATCAGAGCTTCAAACCTATGTCTCTCCTCTCTTTCTTTACAGCTCTTTTTGTCTTTCTTTCTTGTCATCAGAGACTCTCTCTTTCTCTAAGCCCATCACCGAAGCCCTTTCTTCTCTCTCTACTTGACACTAAGGCTCTCCCTCCCTCATTTCTTCGGGCTATTGTTGCGACAGTCCTAGGGTATCCAATCTCCTCTAGGTTCGACCCTTATAAGGGAATTCCCTTAGGGCTAGTTTGGTATGCAATAATGAAATGGAATGAAGTTAGGAATGGAATGAGAGTGAGAATAGAATGAAATGGCCATTTTATTTCCAATGTTTGGCTGTAGATATGAATGATATAGGAATAAAATGGTAATACCTTCCAACATGCTTTACTTTTCCATATAAAACAGAATCAATTTTTAAAATGAGACATTTGGCCAACTTTAATTTAATTACCATTTAGAAAAAAATACTCATTCAATTAAAACTTTCTAAATCAAGATATAATTCATCTTTTTCTTCTAGTCAAGATTAATATAATCTTTTATATGAAGAAAATTAATACTTAATAAAAAAAACTGAAAGTGATTAAACAAGAACCTTCCTTAAAATATTCACAACTTAAAATATAGCAAGTTATATATATGGGCATGTGACAGATATATAAATACATATATAGGCGTGTGGCAAGTATGTAACATACTTATTATATATATAGAGAGAAATTAACGCTAATTACCTATTAAATATATATATATATATAAAGAGAGAGAAATTAATAAAGAGAGAGAGGATGATTTTAATAATGATTGAGAATGGAATGACTATTCAATAACTCAAGAAGAGGAATAATTTTGTTGGAATAGCCATTTCATTTCTAATATAGCATAACAAACGAGAGAAAGGGAATCAAAGGTAGAATAGCCATTCCATTCCACCTCCATTCCTACGCACCAAACTTGCCTTTAGTGTTTTTCATGCACTAAGGGTCAGAAGGTATGATTCCATGTTTTTTCGGGCAGTCGGGATATTCGGAATCATTTTTGGATCAGCTCACCGTGTCTTCGGCTTTGCGGTTTGATCAATTTTTAGGTTTATTCCTCCTCCTTTCTCTGATATCATTTGTGATATGTTGAGTTGTTCAATTTAATATTATGGCTGAATCAAGTAATAATAAAGAAACTCTCTCTTCGGCATAACACACACTAGCCCAACAAGTTACTAGTGTGCTATAGAATGGTCGTAATTTTGCATCCTGGTCTCATTCCCTCCATCTTTAAATTGGTGGAAAAGGCAAAACAATGTGACTTTTGGGTTCTGAAAAGAGGCCAAACATCAAAGATTCTAAATATGCTTAGTGAGATATGGAAAATTGCATTATTTTAGGGTGAATGTTTAATTCTATGGAGGAACAAATTTATAATATATTCATATTTTATGACTCTGTTCATGACTTATGGACTGCTTTGAATCAAATGTATTCTCATTCTAAAAATGATGCTCGTATTTTTGAGTTATTCCAAGATATTGCTAAGGCCTCGCAGGAGGGCCTATATATGTATGTGGCTGATTACTTTGGGTATTTGAGATCTCTTTGGGAGGAATTGGCTCAATATGAGCCTCTGAGTGAATTTCCTCCCGAGGCAGCCTCTCTTCTTGTCAGACGTCTTGATCGTCAACATACCTATCAATTTTTTATAGGATTACACTTAGAATTACAACCACTTAAGTCTCAAATCTTGAAGGCATCACCAATACTATTCCTATTGGAAGCCTTTGTGGTGAAGATCGCAAGCATCGTTTACTTCAGTCCTCACTTATTCCTCCACCAGTGTTTGAGCCTGTTGGGGATAGTATAGCTTTTGCAGTGAACTCTGTATCACTTACTACTGGAGGTCAGACTATTTGTCACCATTGTGGAGGGGTTGGACATATTAAGGCTCGCTGCTTCAAACTTCATCCTGAACCTAGGAAGCACGGATACTCCATAAAAAGCCCTCTGGCCGTATCAGACACGTATCCGATATAGATACATCAAGGATACAGTCTGGTATGTGTTCGATACTTCTGAGAAGTATCCAATTTTTTAAAATAATATTTTGAATATTGGATACGGTTGGGATACGATTGGGATAAGCTAGGATACGTTTAGGATATGACTAGGATACGTTTTTATCAAATTTGTAATTTTTTTTTCTTAAAAGGTGGGTCAAATTGTAATATTAAAAAGTTTAAAGATTAAAAGATTAGGGATAGATTATAATAAAAAAAAATTTAGAAGTCCATAATTTAAATGGATGAATGTTTATGTTGTAAATTAAAAAATAAGTAGTAATGATTATTGCCTAAATGAGAGAATGAATGAACTTATATTTTGCATAAAATATTTAAATACATTTATTGTATTGTTGAAAAAATAAAAGTTAATTTTTTATGTATAATATTATATTTTTATTTATTTATTTATTTTTTATATATCCTTGTTGTGTCCGTATCCTACTTTTTTGAGATTTTTCGTATTATCATATATGTATCGTATCATACCAGTGTCCGTGTTCATGCTTCTTAGTCTTAAACTGAAGTAGAAATTTGCTAGCAACTGTTCACCTGGAACTAGTTCTTCTCATACTGCTGCTATTGCAGAGATTGCTAATACTACCGATGGACCAACTGTATTTTCTAGACTGAGCCAGCTTCAATATCTCAAATTGGGGAGATCCAGGACCAGCTTGTCTCCCTTACTTCCAGAGTTGGTGCTCCTCCAACTGCTCCTACTCCTACTACCACTATTGCTACAAGTACTCCTATTGTATTTCATGTTAAGGCAAAACAACCTACTTGGGTTCTGGATTCTGGGGCCAATGATCACATGAGTACTGGTGAGTTATCTATTTTTTTTTCCAATGTCATACCTGTTACCCAATTTATGTGTTTTGCGGATGGTTCTACATCTTACATTCACAGTAAGGGTGATGTTTGTTTGTCTCCTGATATTTCTTTTTCATTTGTCCTTCATGTACCTAAATTTGCCTTTAACCTTTTATCTATTAGCCAGCTTGCAAAAAACCTCCAATGTGTAGTTATGTTCTTACCAGATCAGTGTCTTTTGCAGGACCTTCATTCGAAGAGGATTTTTAGTAGAAGTTATAAGCGTGATGAGCTTTACTACTTAGGGGAACCACTAGGAACGAGTCTTCAAGCTTCTGTCCTACCTGTTTCTAGTACTTCTGATGTTTCTTTTCGCACTTTAAGTCTATGGCATGCCCATTTAGGGCATGTAAACTTTTAGTATTTATGTTTATTATTCCCTTCCTTAAATAAAACATGTAAAGACCATAAGTTTCAATGTGAAGTTTGTGAGCTTTCTAAACATACTAAAATTAGTTATATTTCTCATATGAGTCATGCTCCTAGTATATTTGATCTTATCCATCTGATGGTTCGGGCCCTTCCCCAATTATTGTTTTCTTTGGGCATCGATATTATAGGACATTTATTGATGATCATTCTCACTATACTTGGGTTTATTTATTGAAAAATAAATTTGAGGTGCTTCTTTTATTTACCCAATTTCTCCAAATGATCAAAACCCTGTATAACACTATTGATTGTAATATTTGTTCCGATAATGGGCATGAATATGTTTCTAATGAGTTCTGGTCTGAAATTAATAAAAAGGAAATTTTACATCAACTCACTTGTCCCTACATTCATGAATAGAATGGCGTAGTTGAACGCAAAAATTGTTATCTTATGTCTGTGGTCTGATGTCTTTTGAGTTGTATGGATGTGCCTAAATTCTATTGGCATATGGCTGTTCTTACAACTGCTTTTTTTATTAATTGTACTCTCAGTCGAGTTTTGGGTGGTAAGGCCCAATTTAAGATTCTCCAGCCTGATTATAAGTTGTTTTATCTTCTGCCTCGTGGTTTCAGCTTTACTTGTTTTGTTCATAACCATAATATTTTTCATAATAAACTTGATGATAAACTTGTTAAATGTATAGTAGACCTGCTAAGGAAGAGAGGAACCTGTATGGCTGGAGAAGGAGATTTTAGGACCGTGTAATCTTTAAAGATAGAAATAGGACGGGCAATAGGAGAGATCTCCTTTTCCTGTTACTCCTACCATTCCTGAGCATACATCCTGTTAATCTATTTGTGTTCATCATCCTCCTAATTGGTATGGTTCTAGTAGCACTGACCACCCTATTTCCCAGTATGTCTCCTACGATGGCCTTTTAGGTGCATATAAAGCCTTCCTAGGTAGGATTGGGTCTGTTTCTATCCCTCGATCAGTGTCAGAGGCCCTCCAGGATCCTAATTGGGTATCTTTAATGACACAGAAATGGATGCTTTATAGCGTAATGATATATGAGAACTTGTTTCTTTACTTGCTTCGGAGAATATAGTTGGCTGCAAATGGGTCTTTAGTGTGAAATACTTAGTTGTTGGTTCTATTTATCTATATAAGGCCCAGTTGGTGGAAAAAGGCTTTCCTCAGATTCTGGGCAAAGACTTTGGTGCTACCTTTGCTCCTATGGCAAAGTTAACGTCCATGTGACTACTTATCTCCTTGGTTGCGGCCCATTATTGGCCTATTCATCAGTTAGATGTCAAGAACATATTTCTTAACAGATACTTACTTGAGACTATATATATGGATCCACCCCCTGGATTTCGGGCTGAGGGGTAGTATGCTAGGAAAGTCGGTCGATTGGGAAAGTCTCTTTATGGTCTGAAGCAATCTCCTAGAGTATGGTTTAGTCGTTTTAGTGATGTTGTCCTATCCATGGGTTTTAGACCATATTTGTTTTATCCAACATTACTTTGATGGTCGTTGTATTATATTATTAGTATATGTAGATGATATTATTGTCACAGGTCATGGTGTTTCAGGGATTGCTTTGGTGAAACTTCATCTTAAAAAGTCATTTGATGTGAAAGACTTAGGTCCCCTTCGGGACTTTTTTGGAATTGAGGTTATTAGACCCCATTATAGTCAGACGAGACTAATTTAGAGACAAATTGGGAGGGAGAATGAAAACCTGGGTACTCCTCATAGCTCTGACCAATAAGTGAATGCAAGTGGTTCAAGATGCTATCTTTGAGCTCACCCCCTGGACAAGAGAGAACCCTGTGGATTTGTAAAAACCTTACCTCAAAGGAATTATGTTTTAGATCTTTTTCAAGATACTAACATGCATGGATGTCAACCTGCTTCCACCCCTATGGATCTCAATCTCAAACTTTATATTGAGTCAAGGGAATTACTCCCAAATCCATCTGTGTATCAACATCTGGTAGGTCATCTTATCTACTTGACTAACACAAGGCCTAATTTGACCTTTGCTATTAATTTGGTCTGTCAGATCATGCATGCCCCATGCTCAGCTTATATGGATGCAATCTTCCATATTTTAAGGTATCTTAAGTTGTGTCCTAACCTTGCTCTGTTTTATGCCTTAGGAAATTAGTCAAGACTCTCATACTTTACTAATGTAGACTATGCTGGTTGTAAGATAGATAGACGGTCTACCTCCGGCTTCTGTGCTTTATATGGTAATTATCTCGTATCATGGAAAAATAAGAAACAATCTATTATCTCTAGATCCTCTGCTGAAGCTAAGTACTAAGCTATGGCTCAAGGTATTTATGAGCTTCTTTGGCTTCAATTGATTCTAGGAGAATTGGGTTTCGTAGAGAAAGGTTCTACAAAGCTGTTTTGTGACAACAATTCAACCATTATTCTCGCTTCTGATTCTGTGTTACATGAACTATCTAAACATATTGAGGTAGACATTCACTTTATTCGAGAGAAGGTTCAGTCAGGTGTCATTAGTCTAATTTTTGTTCCTTCTTCAGGATAGACTACAGATGTGTTTACAAAGTCTGTTGGGTCTTTTCTTCAGTCTTCCATAGTCAAGCTGGGCTTGATCAATATATTTGCTCCAACTTGAGGGGAAGTGTTGGGAATCATATCTTTGAGTTGACTATTTTATTATAACAGATTTATTGGTTTCCATTATTAGGCGTATATATCGGCTATTGTTTAGGGATTTGTTTCTTTCTATATTTGTAATTTTTTTTCTTGTATATAATGATAGTTCTACTCTCAAATTGAGTAAGTCAATTACATATATTTTACTTTTCCATGAATTGACTAATTGCATGTTGATTTCTAATTGGACTCACTAAGGTAAAGTGTTTTATAGTTAGTCATGCTTAGGTGTACTGCTATTGTATCTAACCTATAAATTGGGAACAACAAGGGATTTGAAGGAGTATTTCAAGCAATAAGGGGACTAACAAACAGCTCTTATGGGGCAACAGGCAGAAGGGAACCGCACTCCTAATCAGCTAAGAGAGTTGTCTATAGTTGAGTGGAGGATGTCATGTCTTAAGGAATTATGGAGGCTGAATCCCCCAAAATTTAGGAGAGACAATGGCCAGGATGTCTATGAAGCGAAAAGGTGGCTCAAGCAAATCAAGAAACTCTTTGAAGTGATAGCAATGCCTGAGGAATTCAAGGTGGCCATTGCATCTTCTTTAATCCTTGATGAAGCAAATCATTGGTGGGATATGATGAAAGTAGGGACGACTGTGAATTTATGATGTGGTCGGTCTTCGAAGAGCAGTTATATGCTCAGTATTTCCGGAAGGTGGTTCGTGAGGCTAAGTTATAAGAGTTCATCCACCTAGCACAATGAAATATGATGGTTCCTTAGTATTATTATTTTTTCTTTAGAATTAAGTCGTTTTGGACAATGTTTGGTTTGCTATAGAGGAGATGAAGGATTTCAAGTTTGAGAGATGACTTTGGCCTTCTATCTAGAAGAAACTAGTTCCTCTAGAGATCCTAAACTATTAGGATGTGGTTAATAGTGCTATATGGCTGGAACAAGAGAAGAATGATTTTCTGAAAATTCAAAAGAGCTCACCACTTTGTTTGTATTGGATCTACTTAGAAACATTTGAGAAAGTAAGCAGTGTTGTGATCCCTATCTTTTAGCTAGTGCATATGTGATTTTTATTTGAAAAGAAGCTCATCAATAAGGCATAGCTAAGTAAACTTATCAGAAAGAACCCTTTCATTGATTATTAAATGATTATCAAGAGGATTGGAGTCCAAACTAGCTTGACATGCATAGAGAGCCTCTCTGGCCGCGTCAACCCTGGATGGAAGGGCACTAAACTCCTTCAAATTGAGCAACTTGAGATGATGTTTAATGCCACTAAGTTTGTGAAAAACTCTAAACATTAGAGTACCATGAACATCCATATTCCACCCTACAGAAACAATGCTCGAGAAATCTTTATGGTAGGCCCAAAAATTGAAGAACCTGAATGGACCATTTCTTCTAAGATTGGGAATACCCAAATTCAAAATCATAGGGAGTGGTTAGACACACCATGAGCCAAAAATTCACAATTGGATTGAGAGAAGTAAGAATTCCAGACCTGATTAACCAAAACTCTATCCCATTTTCTAGAGATGTTAGCATGGCCAAAGCTTTTATTTGTCCAGGTGTGAAAGATCCCTTTAAATCTCAAGTCTTCAATACCGTTACTGAACAAACATTTTTGAAGTCATACATACCTTCAGTCTAATGCAACACACCTCCAAACATCATTCACATGAAGAAGAACATTAATGTAATACCCCGTTCCAACACATGGTATGATATTGTCCTGTTTGGGCCTGAGCCCGCACGGTTTTGCTCTTGGATTTTACCCCAAAAGGTCTCATACCATTTGAAGAGAACATAATACAAATAAGCACATCCCCTTTTCCACACCCAGGCGATGTGGGATTAAGCACCCTGTACCTTGTCAGTGTGGTAGCTCAGTCCAGTGTCTCTTTTTGCACCCGCCCACTCACACCCGTTCACAAGGGTTACTACAATTAAAGTCACCCATGAGAACCCAAGGCTCATTAGAGTTATTAAAGGAACAAAGACTTCTCCAAGAACGCTTTCTATCCATAGCAAGATTAGTAGCATAGACACACGAAGCATAACAAGAAAGCTTCAAATCAATGTGAGAGACTCTACAGTTTATCACCTGGTGGTTTTCACTAATGACAAAGAGAAATTTTTGAGGGATTCCACAATAGCCACACCCTTCCCAGAACAGAGCTACCATAATTCACTTGATATCCCAAGATGGAGCAAGTAATTTTTGGACAACAACCATATTTACATAAAAGACATTCAAGCTTATTCACTTTCCTTCTCTTTCTCTATCATGGCTACCAACATCTTGTCCTCTCTCTCCACGTTTCTTCTTCCCCTCAAGTTTCATTGGACATCAAATATGTGAGTAAGTACTGTCTTGAGCGAAATAAACACTTTGCCACATCCAATAATAATAATTCTCTATTTCAAAGCAAAGCACTAACTAGTCCTTCTATTTTTTATGATTCATCTTTAAATGAAATTCTTGCCTTTTCAAGTGGTCGGTGTTTAATAGAAATTCATTCCATTTATCGCAGCAAAGTTGTGGTAATTTGTTCAAATAATATATATAGATATAAGAAGAAAAGTAGAAAGAGAGAAGGAAAGTGAAGATTCTGAACCTTCTTTATCCCAATCAAATTGGTTCAATCGTTTGTTCTCTTTATTTACTCTTTTTAATAATTTTGTAATTAATACACATGTTCATTTATTATTGGGACACATCATACTCACAGCAGTGAGTAGATAGTACCCACTCAGGTACCTAGGTAAGTATTTTTTAAATTATATTATAAATTTTTATTATTATTATTTTGTAAGGAGTAACAAATTTTATAAATTAAAGGAATATGTTCACCTTTGTTTGTGGGCTTTCTCGCTCTCTTGATAGCCTTTAGGCGACTTTGGTTTGCTAGGTTCGGCTTGTCTGTTACTCAGGTTGGTTTCAGCCACTGGGCTTGCTGTTTGTCCTTTTGGGCTTCATGAGTTTGTTGGTTTGTAAGCCTGACGCTCTTTGTCCTGGCTTGCCTTTTGGGCTGTTGCCATTTTCTGTTAAATAAAGTTCATTTATTCCAAAAAAAAAATACACATGAACCAGAGCATCAAACCAGCTTAAGCTAAAACTAAAAAACTTATAGCTCTCTTTGAAGATAGTATCTTAAATTTGCCAAGCTATCTGAATATGACTCTTGCGTGGGAGCTATGTGTGGGATGTTCCTCCTACTCGAGAGGGTCAGTCTAATTGAGTTTTCAAAAATTAAATTATGGTAGATATGGAGTCAATTAATGTCATACACCCATTATCACTTAAGTTTCAATATATATATTTTTCATTGTTGTCTCTTTGACCGAGTACTATATATATATATATATATATATATATATATATATATATATATATATATATATATTTGTGTGTGTGTGTGTGTGTTTGTGGCTGTATTGGTGTGTGCTTGTGTTGTATATTTGAAGGCCAAAATTATCTTGTAGTCTAGGAAGCACGGGCACGGACACGGACATGTGATACAGGTACGACATGATACGAATACGGCGATACGGAAAATCTAAAAAACATAAGATACGGACATGACAAGGATATGTCAAATAAATAAATAAATAAAAATATAATATTATACATAAAATATTAATTTTTATTCTTCAACCATACAATAAATATAGTTAAAATAATTATACAAAATATAAGAAGTTAAAATCCAAAAATTCACTGTATTTTATAAAAAATTACAAATTTGTCCCGAAAAATATCTCAACCGTATCTCAGACGTATCCTAAATGTATCCTGACATATCCCCGCGTATCTTAGCCGTATCTGATATTCAAAACATAATTTTAGAAAATTGGATACTTCTTAGCCGTATCGGACACGTATTATATCGTATCCTAACCGTATCTGTATCGGATACGTGTCCGATACGGCCACGACACCTGTTTGACCGCATCCGTGCTTTGTAGCTTGTAGTTTTCTAAAAGCATAGAAGCAAATTGCAAATTAATGGCAAATTTAAGGTTTATATATTTGAGGCAAAAGTGTAAAAAATTCTCCTCAACATTCTCCTGGATTATTTTTTGAAGCAAGTTAGTCCCTCATCTTGGAAAAGTTGATATGTTAATCCCCTGGCAAAACTATAATGACAAGTATATCATTTACTATGATCATTATGCCATTTTCTCTATAAATAGTGTCTTATAAAAATTCAAAAGAAAAAAATAATTAAATAAATTCCTAAATAATAAATTTAGAAACATAAAAAAAAAACTAAAAGTCTAATAGAACTTTATTTAAGATTTAAAAAAAAAATTAATCAACTATAATGATATATATATATAATCTTTTATCTATAAGTATAGTGTTTTCTAAAAAAAAATTAAAAAAAAAAATAGTTAGATAAAATTCTTAAGTAAAATTTTATTGGCTACTTTTTTATGTCTTTAAACTTATTATTTATGAATTTTAGAATAGAGCAATAAGCATAAATTGATTGCTAGGGCGTGGTAATGAGAGCTGGAGTGGGTCTTGGTTGATTGTTGACATGGATTTAGATAGAAAGGCTCACCGAGATTACCAAAGGCTGTCTAAATATAGAGGCGTAGACTAGCTTTCGAGCTTTCTACTCCCAGGCTTCCAGACCGGGGGGGGTGGGGCAAGTTAAAAATTATCTCAGTAAGACATGTATTGCTATTATTATGAAATTCATAAATGAAGTAATTAATGCTGTCACTTTTTATTTATGAATTTTATCTAACAAATATTTCTAATTTTTTGTTTAAAGAACACAATATTTAGAGAGAAAAATGCATAATGGACATAGTAAATAATATAGATGTCATTATAATTCTTTAAAGAGTCAAGTTTTTAACATTTATAAGATGAAGGAACTGGCTTATTTCAAAAAATAATTCAAAATATGATAAGACATTCAAGAGTTGTTTTGGTACTTCTTCCTAGACCTGAATCAGCCCAACAAAGGCTCCTACTCTACGGAGCATAAGAGTACTGTATTGTGAGGGGATGAATTAATGGGCCTTGCCCACGATCCACACACACACACATTAACATATATATATATATATATATAGATATATATAGTAGAGAGAAAGAGGCACTGAAATGATGTGAAATGGCTAATATAAAGAGCCAAATACGACTGTTAAAAAATAAGAGGGAATGAAGGGCAATCAAGTAATTTCAGGATGGTTAGCGGAGATTGTAACATCATTTCGCTTCTTTGAAGGGCAATCTAGGCATATCAAATAACTTTATTGATAATGTCAACAATAAACATCTCTCACCGTCTTTGAGCATTATACGAGGAGGAATCTGTTGTGTCAAAAAATCTAGAGGGTAACAATGTAATTATGCAAAGGTGTTGGGTTTGACTGTATTAAAGGCAAGACAGGTTTTGGGATGGTAATTTTAAAAGCGGAGAATGAATTAATTCCATGTTTTTTAAAAAAGTTCTACTCCTTAAAAAACACTATTAATATAAGAAAAATGATAGAGTGTACTCTTTAAGTCTTTCATCACATATTAAATATAATAAATTGTTTAGACAAAAGTACCCTTCCCCCATTTTCTTCACCTCTCTCTCTCTCTCTCTCTCCATTATTAGTAATTTAAGATAACGATATTCTCAATCAATTGGAAGTTCGTCCCCTGTTTTGCATTGTAAAAACGAAAAAAAAATCTTGTTGCTACCACCTAAAAGATTCAGCTGCATTAGAGTGAATGAATTTTTTGTCTCTCTATTGCCTTCAACTAATATTATACTATGGTTACCCTTAAAAAAAATTATATATGATTAATATGACTTGAAGAAGAAAGAGAGAATATTTTAAAAGTGGGTTATGTGGCGGTGAATTTTAATAGAGTTAAATTTAGAATAGTAGGATTCAATTGAATTTAAGAGAAGTAGAGAGAAGAAATCATGATATACAAGCAATAAAAGAAGGAAGATTTTGTATGAATAAGGTTGTGCTCGAAGGATGAGTTTGGATGTGATGATGGTTGTTCTGAATATGAATATGGATATGGATAGAAAGAGAAATATGATCAATGGTGGTGAGAGGGGTACTTATTGATTAGGGAAACGGAAAGAGATGGCATATTCTAAAACTTTAAGAATATTTTAGTCTATAAGATTTTATGTTTTCAATGTTCTACAAAAACCGAGCTACTTTAATACTACATCATGAGTCGGTTGAGTGTCGGGTTAAAAAACTTGGTTGACGTAACACTACTCTTAATATAAAACATAAGGAGTAATATATGTTTTATTTGTATTAAAAAAATTAAAATATCTAAAAAGAAATTTAAAAAACTCTTTTATATTTGGAATTCAAAATTAATGTGTTTCATCCTCTCTTATCAAGTTGTGTGTGTATGTTTTTTTTTTCAACTCGTTGTTTGGAAATTGTAAATTCCACTTTAAAAGAAGTTTAACAATCATTACCCTACCATTTTCTTTTTAAAAAGAGGATGGTAACTGTGATTGGTTCACAAAACGTTTTTTTAATCAACGATAATTAAAGTGTTTTAAACTTCTTATTCACCTTTTATACCTTAAAAAAAATACACTCCATTTTACTTGGTTATTGTAGTAACCCTTGTGGACGGGTGTGAGTGGGCGGGTGCATAGACAGACACTGGGCTGAGCTACCACACTGACAGGTTGCAGGGTGCTCAATCTCACATCGCCTGGGTGTGGAAAAGGGGATGTGCTTATATGTAGTATGTTCTCTTCAAATGGTATGAGGCCTTTTGGGATAAAACCCAAGAGTAAAACCGTGCGGGCTCAGGCCCAAAGCGGACAATATCATACCATGTGTTGGAGCGGGGTATTACAGTTGGTATCAGAGCCTGAACCCAGCCGGAAGTAAGTGTGCCGACGAGGGCGTCGGGCCTCGTAGGGGGGTGGATTGTAGTAACCCTTGTGGACGGGTGTGAGTGGGCGGGTGCATAGACAGACACTGGGCTGAGCTACCACACTGACAGGGTGCAGGGTGCTCAATCCCACATCGCCTGGGTGTGGAAAAGGGGATGTGCTTATATGTAGTATGTTCTCTTCAAATGGTATGAGGCCTTTTTAGGGTAAACCCAAGAGTAAAACCGTGCGGGCTCAGGCCCAAAGCGGACAATATCATACCATGTGTTGGAGCGGGGTATTACAGTTTTATCTTATTATCGTACTTAAATACGAGAAATTCTTTCTGTGCATCCATTTCGGTTGCAACACAAATAAGAAGTCCTAATTGTCAAAAGTACTCTTCAATGATCTCTCATTAATTAAAAATAAAAAACAAATGTTCCTCAACAAATCATAAGAGCCACTATCTTGACTTAAGTCACATAAAGTCAGAACGAGACCAACAAAAAAAATTTAATTTCTTCTTGTGATGTAAAGCGGAGCATAGAATGCAAAACGAGAACACACTCGAAATATAAGAGCGACACTCATTTATAAGAATTATGTGATTTAAGTTTTAACTTGGGATAAATCAAGAATCTCTCAAAACTTTTGTTTTTGTTTCTTTTTTTTTTTTGAGTGAATTTGTACAATTTTCAAGAGATTTAAAAATAAAAAATAAATTAAAATAAATAAATAAAAAGCCATAAGACGGTGGCCGAATGAGATGGGAGAAAGTCGTTCAACAGTCGCTAGCAAAACTCCACGGTGCTAATTAATGTAGATTCCTAAAAGCGATCAATAATTCATTGACCGCACTCCCATACCCACCAATACTAGCTAGAATCTATGGTGTGGCTTCCCAAAGTCATCTTATTGCTGCCCCCAACACCCAGCACTAAAACTAGAATTGGTTTCCTGTAAAGTCATCATTAATTTTTCCTTGCCCCAACTTCCATACCTACCAATCCTAGAATCCTTGGTGTTGCTAGCTTCCTATAAAATCATTATCATTAATTCATTGCC
The DNA here is from genome assembly GCA_026545225.1 of Cornus controversa. NCBI lineage: Eukaryota > Viridiplantae > Streptophyta > Magnoliopsida > Cornales > Cornaceae > Cornus > Cornus controversa. Next base: position 23,331,041 of record CM048851.1, on the reverse strand, counting down.
CATCCCATACCCACCAAAACTAGAATCCATGGAGTTTCTTCTTTCACTCACGGCAACTAACATTGTAAGCATCTTTGCTTTTCTACTCTTAATCTACTATTTGTTAACCATATCAAAAAGGTTTACTAAGAGAAATCCTAGACAGAACAAAGCTGCTCCCGAAGCTGACGGTGCATGGCTTCTGATGGGTCACCTTCATCTCTTAGGGGTCTCTCAATTGCCACACATAACCCTAGGCTCTATGGCTGACAAGTAGGGGCCAATCTTCACCATAAAGCTGGGGTTAAACCGAGCATTGGTAGTGAGTGATTGGGAGATAGCTAAGAATGTTTCACCACCAACGACAGGGTCTTCGCCAACCGTCCAAGGTCTCTAGCAGTGGAGCTCTTGGGCTATAACTATGCCATTTTTGGTTTTGGTCCTTACTGCCGTTACTGGCGCCAAATCCGAAAGTTAGTCACGCTTGAGCTTCTCTCCAATAGCCGGCTTGATATGCTTGGACATGTCCGAGTATCAGAGGTCAGGACAGCCATAAAAGAGGTATATGACTTATGGGTTCAGAAAGAAAGTGCTTCAAATGTGTTGAAGTTGGAGATGAAGCAATTGTTGGTGGTTTTAACACTAAATGTAATGGTTAGAATAGTTGTAGGGAAGCGATATTCGCTTGACAAGGAAGAGGGGGAACGATTTGGAATGGCCATCATAGACTTCTTTAAATTGCTGGGAGTGTTTGTGTTGTCTGATGCGATCCCTTTTCTGAGGTGTTTGGATTTGGGAGGGTATCAGCAGGCCATGAAGAAGACAGCAAAAGAAATGGACAGTATAGTTGAAGGTTGGTTAGAGGAGCATAAAAGAAAGAGAGATTCAGGCATGGTGAAGAGTGATCAACAAGACTTCATGGATGTGATGTTGTCCATTCTTGACGGTACTGAGGACGGAGAATTTTTTGACTTTGATGTTGATACGATCAATAAAGCTACATGCATGGTAAATGTTCTACAACCAATTTAGTTTTGATTTTTTGTGGTATATATGTTGATAGATTTTTGGTGATTTACATGTAATTGTTAATTCACTAGGTTTGAGGAAGCTCAAATTCATTTTGATTAGATCAGATTAAAGGAGTAGTCAAATGCTGGAACATAATTAATTATTCTTTCCATTATCAAAGAAACAAAAAGTTTAAATTTTAAATTGAGCCTAATCAATTTGACACATCATTGTGTAACATGCCCATCTTAATCCATGACAATATTATAATTAGGGGTGGCAAATTGGGTGCAAATCTGCCAAGATATTCGTCCAGTCATAAATGGATATGTGTAACTTATTTTTCTAGTCAGATCAAAAAGAGATTGACAATAGTAAACCAATTAAATGACGGGTCAAAATTGTTTGAATATGAGTAAACAATTCAATATGTTTTCACCCGCTAGGTTAAAAATATAGAAATATCTATTTGGGTTTGCAATCTCCCCCTGTCCCTCTCTCTCTCTACCTGATTTTTCTCTCTCTATGCGTTCTCTCTCTCTCCAAAAAATTCTAATTTTTTTTCTCTCTACTCGATCTATATATATAGTGTCTATGAGAGGTTTTGGATTTAGAAATCAGTCTTGGGCAGTTTGGTATTAAACAATTTACAAAAAATACTTCAATATTTATAAAACTATATATACATGTTTCTTTTCTTTCTTTCTTTTTCAGAAAATCCATTTAATTTCCCTATTCGCCAATGTACATTGCTTCCTAAAACACTCTCTTCCTGCAATATATGTATTTTCTTTTAAGTTTATATGTGTGTGTTTATATATACTTTTTTTCAATTTTGGTCAATTTAATTCTCTCTTTCTATTGTAGTTCTAATAATTACCTGTCATCTTATTAATCCCCTTAATAAAAAAATTTATGCTCAGTGAGCTTGAAAAGCAGAAGCTATATATAATTATATAAACAATAATTAGCCCAAGAAGCTATAGATTGCTGCTAGTTTTGTTTTCTAACTTGCATTGTTTACACATAAATATGAATATACACACACATTTACCTTGTAGCAACCATGTAATGAGATACATTTTTAAGCTCAATCCTTTCTTTATTTGGTGACTAGTTGAACTATAGCCTCTTAAAGTCCTATCAATTGCCAAGTTGGTTAAATAACTTCCTAGGCTTTGAAAATATATCCACAATTTTACTACTAATTAAAAGTGTTTTTATTGATCAACTGTGTAGGTTTACAAGGTTGAAAATAAATAATTCTTAAAAGTTGAACTAATTAACTAATAGACATAATTGAATTTCATAAATAAATTTAAGTGATCAAGCGGATTTTTCGTTTCAACTTTGCTCACACAATTAATATGAGTTTTTATTTTTATTCGTACATTTTTTAACAAAGTCGGGTGGGGTCACAAATTTTCAAATCGGGTCGGGTTTGACCTTGACGTGAATCTATACAAATTTGGACTTTTTGGGTTTACTATGTTGGCATATTAATTATAGAAAAGGGTTATCAATTACAAATTTTAAATTTTTATAAAAGACAAAAACATTTTATCTTGGAGAGAAAAAGAGAGAGAATGGAGTTAGGTGAGTGTGGGGTAACCAATTTTTTAGGTCACCAATCCGGGTCGAGTCGGCCCGTTTGTCCAGATTTGGATTTGTTTATTGGAGTCCGGGTTAGCCTGACTAATTTGGGTTTGGTTGGATCAAATATGGATTGGTGGGTTAACCCAACTCATATTAATTCCGTCCATATTTGACCCATTACAAACAGGTTGAATATGAGTTACAATTCATATTTAACCTGTCCATTTTCGATCAGTCCAAACCTGCTGATTTTGCCAAGAGTAATTATAATATATCCAAGGCCAAGGGGGATCGGATACCTCTGTCCATGTCCATAATGTATACTTTCTGAAATCTAGCTCTTTACTGGTCAAAATCAATGTTTAGTGACTCAAATTATTCCGTCAAGCTGCCTAATTTGAGAAATTAACATATGATGCAGGCAATGATAATAGGGGGCAGTGACACTACGGCTGTGACACTGACATGGGCACTCTCATTGCTCCTAAACAATGAGAACGACTGGTGGATGAGACCAATATGAAGAACTTAGTCTACCTTCAAGCCGTCCTCAAAGAAACTTTATGTTTGTATCCGGCTGGACCACTCTTAATACCACATGAGTCCACGGAGAACTGCATTGTAGGTGGCTATAATATCCCCAAAAACACTCGCCTATTGGTGAATGCATGGAAGATACACCGCGATCCTCGTGTATGGTCGGATCCAAACGAGTTTCAACCTGAGAGATTCTTGACGAGCCAGAAGGATGTCGATGTCAGGGGGCAACATTTCGAGTTGATACCATTTGGCAGTGGAAGAAGAATGTGTACTGGAATTTCTTTGGGCCTCCAAGTCATGCAATTGACACTGGCTAGTTTGATTCATGGGTTTGAATTTGGGACTCCTTTAGATGAACCGGTGGATATGACTGAGAGCGTTGGGCTAACCAACCTCAAAGCCACCCCATTAGAGGTCCTTCTCACCCCTCGTTTGCCAGCTAACTTATATATATGATAGCTGATAAAATTATTTATTTTATTTTATTATTATTAATATGTATGTATATATATATATAGCAAATTAAAAGCTTAAAAACCTTAATGGGCACACATATTATCCTAAACATGTAAGAAAGGTTCAAGACAGAAACACCCTCCCTGAGAGGCATATGATATGAACATGTTTCCACTTGTGTCTTGGGAGCAAATTATTTTATTTTACTTAAAATTATTTATTTTATTTTATTATTATTAATATGTATGTGTATATATATATATATATATATGAATATGTATAAACAAACGTGGTTGTGTTGCTCTCATGATAGCCTTTAGGAGGATTTTGTTCGCTAGGATTAGGTTGGTTTCGAGCCACTGGGATTTGAGGGTAATGACATTCCAAATTCTGTTGGGAATAGGGTAGCTAAAGACTTTGAATTACGGTTGAGTTTTTATGTAGCCAATAATATACCAGAAGGGTTTAAACCAAATATGGTCGGCTGAGTTTATACATGCCTTCCATTCACATTACTGTGACAAATAAGAGAGTGAAAAAGAAAATAAATCTCATATTAATTGAGGTTTGTGTATATTAAATTTTGATTGATATGTTGTCAATTCATATTATGCACCCATTGTCACCTATCATAAGATAATGATTTTAGTCTAACCGAAAATGTTTAGTCTAGAGTTTCTTATTCATTAGATGCATTAGATAAAATCAAAATTTTGGTCTTATCCAATGCATCCAATGGATAAGAAACTCTCCGTCAGGGGCGGACCTTAAGAGGGACCAAGCACTACAAGAAAAAAAACTGTTTTAACGACATACGATACATGTCTTTAAAAGTATTTAACGACTTGCAAGCATCTGTCGTTACTGGCCATGCCGTAAAAAGTCTATTTTATTAACGACGTGCAACATGAGTTGTTAATATTAAAATGTAATGTCATCACACAACAGAATGATTGTTGCTTTCGAACATTTATGACATTTTTTGCAAGTCGTTAATACATCATAGTTTTAACAACCAGTTTTGTAAGTCGTTAAAGCATTCTTTTGAAGACATGCATAGTGTGATGTGCTTGTGTTGATGCTTCTAACGACTTGACATGCATGTCGTTATTTAGATTTTCTCAACGACGTGCTATGCGTGTTGTTAATATTTCTAGCATCTGTAACGACTTGCTTCTAGGCTTGTTAATATCACATATTAACAACATGTGATATAAGTTGTCATATTCTTATTTTTGACAACATGTTTTGCAGGTCGTCAAAAGTTTTTTTTTGCTTTAAAAAAAATGGAATTCCCTCTCTTTCTTATGGAACAATAATATCTGTCTTGCCCCTATCATATCACAAGATACCTATTATATCACAAAGTATGCCTCTCTTCAATCTGAAAAAATAATCCACACCATATCATATCACATAAGCATCACATCTAAATATATATATCAAGAAGAATAACCAAAATTCATTTGTTTTCATTAAAACAAAAACATTAAGCCTAAGACCATGTCTACTTCAAAATATTTGAAGTCACCATAAATGCCAAAAAAATTCTCATTCATATGATATAATAAAGCCAACAAGAAATAAAAACTAAACCTTTAAATTCAAAAGAAACAATCATCTCTTGCAAAATAAGAACATAACCATCAATTTTGAACATATATTAGTCCCCAGTACTCATGTATACAAAGCCTTAACAGCAAAATCGATTCTTCAATCACGTTCTGCCAAAAAAAGAGAAGAAAAGAAAATAAGTTACTACATTTAATTGAATCAGATTAATGAAAAAATTAACCAAGCAGAAAGAAATATGGGGGAAGAAATAGGCAAAGGAAAGGAAGCTGTAAATGGAGACAAAGAAGAAGATGAAGAGAGTTCAAACTCTTACACATAAAAAAATATTTATATCCATTTATAAATGAATAAATCCACACATATATATACTATAAAATAATTACCTTTGAGAGTAAGTTCTTCTAATAAACTTGGCAGGCCATACAATTGATCCTACCTTAGCTTATCGAAGGTAAAAATAATTTTTGCTTGCCCTATACAAGGTCACATTAGTTGCATATACATCCTTGACCCAAAATTTCCAACATTCAGTTTTTCAATAAGAATGGCATCCACAAAATGCAATTAGGTCTGTTGAATCAATTTCTCCAATAGAAATAACTAAATTTGGCTTAGCCCAATGTAACAATTCACAATCTAATACCTCTAAATTTTCAGTAGGCTCAGTAATAGGACTGACTTGAGGCGAAGCTCTTGCATTACCAGATTATGAATTATGAAAATAAATAAGAAGACTATAAGTTTCAAAACCACTTTAGTAAATCAATTGTGACAAAACAATCAAGAGGTTGATATTTTCATTATTCTCAATTGATTCATAAGAAATGGAGAGTCAATTTAAAATGTCCAAGCCCAAAGTAGAATGCATTTATATTGGAGATAACACAGACAATATCAATCTCAATGCATTAGCAAATACCTTATATTAGATTTTATAAATTTTTCTTAACAAGCTGATAAGTTAAAAATTTGCAAAGTCAATGTGCTATCTTCTCTTTAAAACTAAACCATTATGCATTATAGAACTCAAACATCATTGCCACAAAATCTTCAAACTCCCAAACACTTGCAGATCAAGTAAATGTATAAAATTTATTAATATTAACATGGGCACCTAAGCACTCACAACTACCTCGATCATTTAACTTGCTAGATATTAATTTATTGTAGACACCTCGTGAAATAGAATCTATTATTTAAATGTGTTCAAACACATTTAAATGCAGAACATACACAGAGAGATTGGTTGTGTATTCTGAATAGATTGACTATTCAGAACATACAGCACTAAAGTTCAAAATATGACAAAACTGGAAACTACAACTGTACCTAGCCCAAATATTCATGCCAGCAAAAAAATTTAGAGCATATCTCCAGACAAAAACATACAACTCAGAACAGCAAACACAGTTTGTCATCCCACAAAAATTCTGTTGTCTCACATCAATACACTCGGATCCCAATCGGACCAGATTCCACAAAGCCAGATATACGTATAATAAGAGCATAATTAGTAGCCCCCACACTTAGCAAAACAAACTGACAAACATATCATAACAAACCTCCAAACATCAATAGGTTGATTCCAGAAACAAAACCAAAATTGAAAAGAAAACATAAATAAACAAAGTCAGCCCATAATCAGTGTAAACTAACATATGAAAAATTTTCAATACTATATAACTTCATTATAAAACCTCTCATATAATATTGCCTTTGTTTGTTCTCAAAGACTCAAACTATTTGGTTATGAAACATGAAGAATCAAAGTAACTCCTCCGTTTTCATTTCTATCTGCTTATTTTTTTGAATGCAACATTGACAATAGTTCAAGAAGTTGGTAATGTTATATATACCATAAATACTTACATGTGTCCGTGCCTACGCAACAAGGATGAAATGAGCAATCCCCAAGTTTAGAGAGATAAGAAGGAATTACAAGCCTAATAATGCCACTGTCATGAACAGGGGTCACGGTATAACAATGAGAAAATGACTAATAAAACATTTCTTCATGTTTTTAGAACATTTGCTCATTCACACAATTTCTCATATATATTTTTTTCTTTTCCCTATTTCACAGTTTCCTTTCACCATTTTATTACTCATTTCTCTATAAATTAATGCTGCATATATAAATAGAATTTTTTCTTTGAATTTCAGTTGGAGTATAGAATCTATGTACATGCAATTTTGAAAGAATTAATATATATATATATATATATATATATATATATATATAACATGGAAATGTACTTGATCCATCTAAGCCCAGGCCTCAATATTAAGAATAGGATAGAAGTAGTTGGGCTCCTTAACAAGATTTGTCAATCTGTTGTTTTCGTATCTAAGGTAAATCTGCTAATTCTAGGGTGACTTTTAGTCAAAACAATAGTGTACATTTCATGTCCTTAATTTCTGATCACCCACCATGCAATGGAACTCCTAGTTTTGCCTAAAATTCTTGCTGCTATCCTTAGCCTAAAATTCTTTTTTTATTTGATGAAGTGAAACTCCTGGTTTAGGATCCAAAAAAAAAAGGGAGAATACTGAAAGGCTTCATTGATTCATTATTTTTTATCATATGTTACCTTAATTAGGTTAATCTTTTTCTAATTATATCACATGGTACCATTTTTGCAGATTTCATATTGTGATGAAGTGCAATAAAAATGATAGTTGACTGTTATCTTCCCCAATCTAATGCTAAAATTCTTAAGAAGAAGAGTCATTTATAAAAACAAAAGCATTATAGTGACCGGAGAACTTTGGTGAATTGTGCATTGTATAGAAGTATACACTATATAAGCCATGTTCTCATGGGCAGAGACTAAAACTAGTCAAAACCAAAAGCAAAGGAAGAAGAACAAGGAAGAGAATATGTATCTATCACTTATATACAAGATTAATATGGGTATATTAATAACTTAGCACTACGAAACAGAGTGATGCTTGATATATTAACTCCTGCAGCCTCCTTTGATTCCTATAAAAAACACCTTGAGATCTTAACCTGCTAACTTCATAAAAAGAAATTATAGTGTAAAGAATTGGGAAAATAAAATGCATCAGTAACATATTACTTCCATTGAGAAAATGGGCAATCCTGACTTTGAAAGGCAAAAATTTTATTGATATACAATATGTCCTGTTATGGCTGTGTGGCTGATTTATATTGCTTAGTTTGATGGTTGTTGGGGTTCTAGATTTGAGAGTTTTAAGCATTTCAGCTACTTGTGCTGGTTTATTCTTTTCACTATGGGCATGAGCTTTTGTGTCTACTACTTACAAGGTGATATGTGTTATTGTTTGCAGGTTTCTTGTGTATATTCTGTTAGGTATATTTTGTGTTATTTTTTAGATATTTGTGATATTGTCTCTAATAGGCCTAAGTTTGTTTTGTTGTTTTTGAGTTTCTTGTGATGTTGTCTCTAATAGGGCTAAGGCTGATGGGTATAGTAAAGAATAAATTAATGCACACTTTGTATATAAAGAGATAGATGGAATTTCACTAGAGATAAATTAGTGCACATTTTGTGCATAGGTACATTGAAACATCTAACAGAAAAAGAAAAAACACAGACAATCAAATGCCACATATGATACCTCAATGACTCAATCATAGTACCGACATGCATACTTCCTAAAGAGATCATGCAGACATGATCTTGCCACTAAAAGAAGTCTCAGCAAATAGAATTAAATTTAAGCACACAACCATAACTAGCATTGTCAAGGAGATTTATTATGTCAATAGATTTTGTCACCAATAGTGATTAAGTTTATGAACCACTCATATTGATATCGCATATATCCCATCTCTAACAGGGCCTAGTACAATTCAAAGGTTATAGTCTAAGAGTACCCACTTTGTGTAAACTAATGCCAAATATTAGGTTTGCCTCTAATCTTTCGATTCTGTCCATCCCAGCACCACACATATGCGGACGTATACTGGATAATGCATAGAATCCAATTCTAACAATACTTTTCTCATTTATTAGTCATGGACATTAGAGTACATCCACAAGACAAATAGTAACCTCAAATATATATTCCGGCACCAAAAGCACAAGTAATTTGTGATTCAAAAAATTTATAGACGACGGTTGCATTTATATTTTATCAATGCAAATCAATAGCAATTTGACTGACTTATCTGCTTACTACCTTTATTTTCAATTTTGCAGATCAGATGAAAATTCTTGATAAAATCCTCATTATTGGAAAGAAAATCAGCCAGAAGACTAGGTGACCTGCTATTTCTAAGATAGTATTAAATTTTATAACATAAATGCTTGTGAAAAGTCAAGTAACTTAGCTGACACAATAAGCACTGACCATTAGTTGACTTCCAATGCCTTCTCATGAAAGAGAATGGCAACAATGGTAAAGCACATTTTGCACCCATGGAGGAATAACTTATGCACCAATTTTGAAATCAATATCACTAACACAACATGGTCTCTTCAGCAGAAAACAAGAATTGGCACTTGACAATTTTAAAGGAGTTTTATGCAAACAAATCATGAAGTCATAAAAACTTTTTTATCCCCATATATACACAGCAATATCAAATAAGATACATATGTGCTCACATATATCATGCAAAGAAGCATCACGATCTTACATGAACAAAATATCCTATCTTAGATTTTACTTATTTGAAATCATGCTAATTACTTCTATTTCATGTATACCCCATTTTCTTAGTCACATTTACCAAGACCTTACAACAACAATCATCCAACACTACATTGCATGAAAGGGAAAAATACCTCTTTGACAAGATCACTAAGAGCAGGTACACCTAGACAACCCATAGCAGTCCATACCAGGTATGATTTTCTTTCTTTCAAGCGCTTACAAACATTTAAAACAACCATGCATATAACATAAATACAATAGCAATCAGTTCTCATTCGTGAACTCCCTTATCCTCAAAATTAAAGTGAAGGAAAATAAATTTAATATAAAGAACCCTCTTTCACCATTCTCCAGATTTAGGGTTTAAGTGTTTAAGAGAAGTTAAGACTGTTTAAGAGAAATTAAGTAACAAAACACAGAAAATGGTGAAAAAAAATGCTTTAGTTGTCTTTATATTCTTAAGAAAACAAAATGGTATGTAGAGTAACTGAACATTGTCAAGTAGTACTAGTGTACATGCTTTTCTTGTCTTGAGTTTAAAATTGAACTACACATCTATCCACTCTGTCAGAAAGTTCCCTTTTTACATTATTATTATCAGAAAACTTACCTTGATATGTTCATTAGGAATAAAAGAGGAGAAAAAACTATCATCTGGAAAGTAGCCAAACTTATGACATTTTTAGTTCTGAAAATAAACTCCCCTTTTGAACAGGCCAAAAATCTTAAAATCATGACCCATCTTACCTTAAGGTCTTTTGTACTGAAAGCCTAGGGACTACTATAATAAATTGATTGTGACATAAAATTTAGGTTTTATTAATCACATGTATTTGGTAATAAATAGGAAATTAGCAAATACCAACACGAAGCACACCATTTCTTCTTTACATAACCAAAAAAAAGGAGAATATTTGATAGAACAGAACCTGTTAATATCTGTGACATGTGGCCCTTAGCCACCTTTTCTTCTCCTATTCTTCCTCTTATTATTCTTGCATTTGCAATTCTTGCTACAAGATTCTTGATTTACTACATGAACATCTCCACCACTGCTTTGTCCCTGTTCAAGTTTTGAGTTCTGCTCCAGAAGTTCTCCTTTTTCTACATCAAGCATCTCAACATCCTCAACATCTTCCAAGTTATCCTCTTCGTATATGACATCCAATACACTCTCTACTCCGTCTATGAAACCAGCTAAACTGCAATGGCTTAAAGGCATAAACCATTGGAAATTATAATATACTTACAATCCATTAGAAGAAAGACAATAATTAACACATAACATGACTTGTTAAGAATAGAAATCAAGGACTTCCCTTTCAAAGTTAGAGAAGCCCAGTTTATTAAATTGTACCAGTGAACTTTAGGCCAAACCAGACCACATCTAGTAATAACAAAAGCTTATAATCTCTGTGTAAAACATCATTGGGAAAATAGATGATCTCTAACAGAATAGTTTTTTATCTATATATACAACAGAACTCAAATTTCTTTCTTTCCAAATTGTGTATACAGAGGCAGCCAATTCAAACTTGTTAAGTACAGAAATCAGGGATTTCCCTTTTAAAGTTAGAGTAGCCCAGTTTATTAAATTGCACCAGTCAACTTTAGGCCAAACCAAAGCACATCTAGCAATAACAAAAGCCTATAATCTCTATGTAAAACAACATTGGGAAAATAGATGATCTCTAACACAATAGTTTATTTATATAACATAATTCAAATTTCTTTTTTTCCAAATTGTGTATACAGAGGCAGCCAACTCAAACTTGTTAAGAACAAAAATTAGGGATTTCCCTTTCAAAGTTAGAGTGGCCCAGTTTATTAAATTGCACCAATCAACTTTAGGCCAAACCAGAGCACATCTAGTAATAACAAAAGCCTATAATCTCTGTGTAAAACAGTATTGGGAAAACAGATGATCTCTAATAGAGTAGTTTTTTATTTATATATACAACAGAACATTTTTTTTTAATTTATAAAACAAAACAAGAATGAGACTTAACAGATAGAGAAAATAAACAATATATAGTTTTTCTTCTTTTTTTTTCAAGCCTAAAGGTTTGACTATTTTTTCTACTCAAGTGATATACATGAAACTGGCTCATTATGGCTCGTATTGATATATATATACACACACACATTAATTTATTATACACACACAAACAGTTGGTGCTTACATCTATATTCCAAAATATTTGACCAGGACATTCCTTAATCCTCATGATATTGGACAAGAGCTGTATAATAATAAATAAATGAAAAGGAAAATTATTTGGTAAAATCAAAACAGGGTTTATTTTATTAAATCAAAATGGATTATAAATCAACCATTGATTCATAAAAAATAACTTACTTTCTGCAAGGCATGGATAAAAGACGCAAAAGGCAACTAATTCTTCTAAAACCCTAGCACGGTACAGAAGAAGAGCTTAAAATTATCCATTGTAAAATTCATAATAAAAACCAAAATAGAAGAAGGAGAAAAATAATGTATCATACCAGTTACGATAACTTTGCTTCTCTTCGTCGTTTTTCACGATAATTTTTCTGAAAACCCTAACATGGTAAAGAATGATAACTTAAAATTCTCCAGTTTAGCAAAAAAATAAATAGAAGAAGGAGAAGAAGAAAGTGTCATACCTGTCACCAAACCATCCAATTTGTTTCTCTTCATCCTTTTTCACTATAGTTATCATGGTCTCAACTTGGTGGGAAAACCAATTGAGAAAGGGGTCTTCATCGATTCAATGGGAAAACACAAATTCCCACACACACGCTGGGTTGTTAAAGGTTGAAGACTGTTTTACTTTAGTAGAGTTCCTTGATGGTCTAGATTAAGGATGGAGTCATAAATCAAATGAGTTGAAGTACTATATGGAGAATAGCAGAAACCTAGGGTTTACAATGGGGAGAGGAAACGATCAAAGTTAAAAGAGGGAAATCGTGTATTAGTGAAAAACGAGGGAAATTTTTTGGAGGGAATCGGTGAATTTTTGGCTGAATAATGACAATATAAGAAACACGTTGTTATAAAAAAATATAGGTCGATAAAAGAAAATTTAATGACTAATTTATTGCAAGTCGTCAATATAAATGTATTTTTAACATTTAAAAAGGTACTTGTAACAGGACCCTTAAAATTTACTTAAGATGACTTGTTTTTTATGCATGTCGTCAATTACAAGTTGTTAAAAATCAATTTTCTTGTAGTGAAGGGGAGCCATGGTCCCCCCAATTTTTTTTTAAACTTCCACTAGGTACCCTCCTTTTTAACTATTAAATCTTATAAATATTCACATTTAGCCCCCTCAAAATTATATAAATAGCACTTTCTGGGTCCACCTCTGCTCTCCACTAAGATTCTTGGTTAGACTATTAATGTTGAATAAGATTGTCCTTCACAATATATATTTTTCATTATTGCTGTACAATATATATGTGTTTGTGTATGTTTTGGTGTCGGCTTGTGTTGGATAGTTGAAGGCCAAAATTAACTTCTAATTTTTTAAAACCATAGAAGCAAATTGACAATTAATGGAAAGTTTAAGGTTTAGATATTGAATAAAACAAACGAACCGTCCCGCCTGACAAAAGCAGCCCAACAAAAGGCCAATAAAACTTGGGATTGTAGAAAAACCACCTAAGACTAGCTTGTGGCCATCTACAATATCATCCACTCATTTGCGTCCTACAAAAGTTGGCATAGTGACCTGCCTGACAGAATTATAATGACATGTATATCATTTACTATGACCATTATACCCTTTTTTTTTTATAAATATACTATTTTTTAAAAATTCAAAAAATAAAAAATAATTAAATAAATTTCTAAATAATAAGTTTAGAAACATAAAAAAATAAAAGGCTTATAGAACTTTATTTAAGATTTTTTAAAAGAAATAAAAATTTAATCAACTATAATGACATATATACTCTTTTCCCAATAAGTATAGTTTTTTCTAAATAAAAATTTGAAAAAATAAAAAAATATTTAGATAAAATTCTTAAATAAAATTCTTAAGTAAAATTCTATTGATCTTTTACTTTTTTATGTTTCTAAACTTATTATTTATGAATTTTAGAATAGAGCAAAAAGCAGAAATTGATTATCGAGGCGTGGTAATGATCGAGAGCTAGAGCAGGCCATGGTTAGGTTGGCATGGATTAAGACAACAAGGTTCACCGAGATTAGAAAAGGTTGTCCAAATACAGAGGTGGACACTAGCTTTCGAGCTTTCTACTCCTAGGCTTTCGTCTAAGAACAGGGGGTGGGGCAAGTTAAAAATTCTGTGACTCCCCGATTTCCCACACTCAGTTAAGAGGGGAGGAAATGGGCTAATTAGGAATTGGTTTAAATAAAACACAATTATACCCCTTTTAAAGATTGGGCACTTAAATCCTTGTTCGATTAGAATCTTAAACTGAAACTCATCCCATTTAAAATAGGACTTCAAATTACTCGATTTCAAAATAAACAAACAAAAATTCACTCAATTTAGATTTAAAACGAAGAAGTTATGTCATTTTGAAATTTGAGTTAAATTATGTCCGTGCTTTGAATAGTGCGATTGATCACCGTTAAAAGGGGATCTATCTCCTTTAATGCAAAAGCTAAAATCCTATTATCAACACTTAGCCAATTTCTATTAACTTTTTAATTCCTGTCATCCATTCATTCTAAGTCATTCAAGACTCAACAAAACCCATACATATCATATGCCAATATGAAGAACATCATTATAACATTAACGAAACCCCAATTAACATCTAAAATACATTTATCTCAAAAGTGAATAACATGTCCAAAATATACATCTTGGAAAATCAAGAGGGAAATTAAAGAGGAATAGTACATACATTCCATACACTTGTCCATGGTTCTAATAATACATGTTCCGCAACAATTTCTAACTTTCTTCTTTCAAATGTCCAACACAGCATATATCATCAAAAATAACAAAACTACAAAATATCCAAGTGCTTCAAATCCATAGCACTTCTAAGCATCCTCGATAATATGCTCTTTATCTGAAAATGAAAATGTTTATAGGGGAGGGGTGTGAGCGATAACTTGGCTAGTAGGAGTGTGCAAACCAACTTAATGTTAATTCGATGCAATAATGAAGGTATGCAACATTTATTCAAGATGTATATTGAACATGTACAACTACATGGCATGCTCTTCGATCAACATATGAAACATCAGTATCAAACTAGGCTAAGCATACTTTAACACAATCTTTCAATTTAGAAATACCTTCTATCACAAGAAGTACAATATAACATAAATTCCAAATGAATAAACTTAAGCTTCAAATCATATACGAAACCACAATTTTGAATACACAACCAAGGTTCTGAAATCATACAAATCGGGAATAATAGCGCGCGCGCACACACCCGGTAAGTACTTTTCAAGCCAAATACCCAAATACTCTGTAAAGTCTCAATTTTTTTATTTACATATTAATTAAGTTTAAGTATGATTAATTATTTAATTGCATGCTTAGTAAGTTAAACAATTCTTTGGTGTTTTCATGTATGGGTGTGGGACCGGGTAACTCAAAAAGTGTCTACAGGATAATATGAGTTGGCGTGAGGGTATATGTGAACTTAGAGGGACTAAAATAAAATGTTGGGAGAAGAAATGTTAGTATGTAATTTGTCTAAAGTTGCCTAAGGGTATAGGAGCAAAGTATGAGACTTAAGGGGTTTAGTTGCAAAAGTTGACAAGTGGGCAAGAGATATAGACATATATAGCTATGTATAGGCAAGTGGACCATAAAAATATGATTTTCATCTCTCTCTCTCTCTCTCCCTCATAGAATCGGCCAACTCTCGCCCTCTCTCCTCTATTTCATTATTATTTTTCATTCTCTCTAGATTTGGGGGGGGGGGGCTTTAAGGTGTGATTCAACACTTGCTCCAAGAGGAAACGTTGTTCTACTCTTCAATTTGATCTGCTCAAAATCATGTTTAGTTAAATTTGAAGCTTGGGTACTTCTAGGGTTTGTGCCATTTAGTTTGAATTTGAGGTAGGAGTGTAATTTCCCTCTTAACTTTTGACTCTAAAGGTGACCAATGTGCCAATTTGTATTTTAGCATTGTTTAATAGTATAAATATGATCTTATCCATAAAATTATGTCCTACATACTTGAATTGAGTTTAAAATGTTAATTTTATGCTATTATATTTGTCCTCGAATTGTATGTGTATAATGTGTACAATGTGAAGTCCTCACACTTGAAAGGTGTGACTTTGTGTATAAGTTTGTGGTATTCTTGAGTTGTGATTACATATGATGTAAATGCTATATTGGAGAGCGTGCTTAGTTCATTTTGAATCATATACATGCTTTGAAGCACTACAAGAAAAATGAGTTTTTACGACATAACATTTACGGCGTTCTTATGTTTTACGTCATAGAAAGTACTTTCTACGGTGTTCGCAAGAAGCCCCTCATCATTGATTTATAAAAGGTCAAGTTTTCACAAGGTTCAATCAAAATCCTAGTAAAAATAAAGTTTTCACGGCGCATTAAAAACTCCATTAATATTTGTATATATTAACGCCATATTTGTTAATCTTTAACAAAATTCCTGGCTTCTCGTGAATAAATACTAAAAATTACACTTCCACAGAGTTCCTAATCTCTCATCAATAATAAATAAAATTTCCCTCTCCAAATTTTCCCTTGCCGCTCCAAATTTTCCACTCCCGCAAAACCCACTCAGCCAAAGCCATACTCCCTCTCTTCTCTCTCCACGAAATTAAGCTCATTTAGTGAAAATTTCTCTCTCCACTAAAACTCTCCCAAACTTACACTCTATTATGCTCATTTACCAAATCCCTAATGGCTGACGAAACAAATACTCTGTCTCTCATACCCTAGTCGCATAAAGCCAAGAAGCAGCCGCAACACGAACCAGAAATCACCAATTGAATACCAAAGCCCTAATCATATTGTCCTAATGGCTGAAAAAACCCTCACTATGTCTTTCATACCCTAGTCACATAAAGCCAAGAAACAGCCGCAACACGAACCGAAAATCACCAATTGAAGATGACAGCACTCCTTCGCGATTGCAATTATTTGATTTCATACTGTATATCTCTCCATCTCTTTCTCTAGTTCATAAATTTCTCTCTCATATTGTTTATTTTTCTTCTCTCTCATATTAGAATGAATATATTACATACACACACACACACACACACACACACACACATATATATATATATGTATGCCTGTGATATTCCTTTGCTGCTTTTATTTTTAGTTTATTGTGACTTGATTTTAAAGGTATATTATGGATAAATACTATGGAAAAGATCAGCCATAGAACTCACCATCAGAACCACGGACATGTTGAAATTGATGAATCGTGGGTACCAGCAATGTTTTTTTTCATGTTCGTACCTCTGATTAACTCTTTAGTTATCCATTGTCAATCTATCCTTTTTAGTTATTAGTTTCTTGAAAATTTCTCTATTAATATTAATGTTTGTATGATACAATATCTTATGCCTTATTATTTAATGGTATGGTTCTAGATACCTGAGAAAGTATACAAAATTTTGGATGATGCTACCAAAACCCTGAGATTCATAGTTAAAGAGTTAATGATATGGCTGTTGGAAATATCACCTCATTTTAATAATGGATTGTCACAAAGATAGTGAAGTATCATAAGTTGCTTTTGTTTATTCAAACAAAATCCATCATCTATACATGCACATATGTATACATTGATATGCATGTAAACATAGATAAATATTAATGAAAATTGGATATTATTCAAGAAGAAGATAGTCAAGTGCTTTCAATTGGTTTATTATTATAATTTCTTTAATGTGGAATTTAATTTTGTGAACACATCGTCAATAGCAAGGCATAGACATTTGACCACCCAATAAATACATGTTAACGGACAATTGATTGATCTGACCATCACAGTTGAATTATAGGTCACTAATCAAATGCATTTAATAAATTTGAATAGACAAACACACCTTCTTTATTCCGTTTCTCTCTAAATCACATTTGGTTGACACGTGCTCTGAAATGTAGGCATATAATTTATGATATAATTTGGAATGTGCTCACATTTAAAAAAGATCATAGAGCAGTTTTTAAAGTTGTTGAAAAAAAAATGAGCTAGTCAGGTCACCAACTAATCACTTTAGGCATAAAATAAGAGTGATGTACATAATGTTGTGAGCCTCTTATTATAGGTATATTTGTTGTTCATAATATGCTATTATTTATCTCAAATGATATATTATTGATTTTTTAATTTAATTTGCATATGGTTTATTTCTTGAACTTTTTGAAGAGAAAAAAAAAATAGTGGCATTCTTGTTAAGGTCTCAAAATAATCACTATGTAGTATGTGCAAATTATATTAGATGTTAATGTTTATTTGAGTCTAACCATACCACTACTGAGTGGAACCTTCATTGACCAAGACTCTTTTGTTATATTATTAATTCCATAGACTTAAAGAGATCTTTAATCATGGTTAACTAATTTAAACAACAAACATTTGATGAGTCTTGCATCTTTTATTTCCTTGCATTTTCATTTTGTTAATTAATTTTGTTCCATTCTTATCATCCACAATCCCTAGACCACCATCTTTTCTAGGCTTGCACAATGTGAACAAGCCACCTTAGTTGTAGTAATTGCCAATTAGGAACACTCCATAAGAAATTACTCAAAACTTGATTTACTTTCTCTGTTTATCTACTAAACCCATTTGGATATATTTTGTCATTTCATTTGGGTCTTCCAGTTAAATTGTCTAGGTTAATGAAGTTTGCCATGAATTTCAAGTAGAATGAAGGCATAAGATTTTGATTAATTACCTACATTAAATGTTGAACTTGTAATAGTTAAGTGTTTAAACAACTTTTGGGTATAATGTATTCTACCTGCTACAAGAATGATAACCATTAAGAAGGGCTCTTGTTTGAATCCAATTAATTACAAGTTTGCTTACCTTGATAAACTTGTAAAAATTTTATTTAGTTCATTTTATTTGTTGTTTGTTTCTACTAATTCTCTTGTTGCTCACTATTGTCCCTGAAATGATTTTAATTAGTGATGACTGCTCGATAAGTGAAAATGAAAATATAATTCTTCTGAATTAAATAATGTGCTTCTATATATAAACTTGGTAATGAGGAGTAATGCAAGTTAAATGCAAGCAGTAGTATTGAGGAATTTGCATATATACTCTACATTCTACCAGTTATATTCATTTAGGAAGATCATTAGGAGGCTTTTTTTCATTATATAATGTGCTTCTATTCTTTGTCCATTCTAAAACAAAAAAACAAAGAGAGACTTGATTTTTTTCCGCTGTTCTTTCTTTCTCTATTTTGTTCTTTTTCTAAACCAAAAAGTAATATTTTCAACTAAATTGCTTAGACACTTAGGCAACTAAGTTGAACTTTTCTCTCTCTGTTCTCTTTTTCTATTTGTTCAAGTTTTACTTTAAGTGTTTTCCATGTGTCTAATTATCTTTTAATGTTAATTGATTTTGCTAGAATATTGGTCATGTTGGTTGTTTAGACTTATTCTCTACTATATCAAAGATATTTGATTTAGAAAGTTAGTTTGAATTATTTTTCTAATAGTTTTATAGAATCTTAGGATCCTCAATCTCAATCCTATGTACCCCTCATCGATTCTACATGGAATCCTTATCTTGAAAACCTTGCTTTAAATGGCACGATATAAATTGGTTGATACCATTTTATAATGGTGAAACTTATCGTACTACTGATATCACTTATTAGCTTGATAGCTTTGGTTAATATCATTAGCTTACATTATAGCAGTGATTTCTCGCCTTTGAAACTAGGCATGAAATAGTCTTGTCAATGATGTGGATCACTTAGCTTTCCTATTTGTGCCTAAAGACGCATTCTCCTGATTTGTTCAGGTTAATAAAAATTAGTAGGCAGGTAATTCGAGGTTTAGAACCTAAAGTAGCTTAGATGCTGGAAGATGAAAGTTATGGAATGAAGTATAGGTTTTGCAATACTTATTACTTAAGCAAAACTAGTAAAATCACTGCTCTAGTTGAATTAATAGTGTGTGTTTTGACAAAGTTTCAATACAAATGTATGAAGAATTACATCAACACCTTCTGAAGTGTAATATCTAATCAACTGCTTACCATAGGGATCTTTATAATCTGTTTTCTTGAGGAGATACAAACTAAGCAGTTTAATTGACTGAATAGGCACGAATATCTACTCATAATTTTTTTTAGGAGACATAAATTATTGTACATATAGAATGATAGCCATAGACATCTCTATGGGCTTTCACCAAGCACCCAAGCTTGTATATCTAGTAATGCTTTCCTGCCCATCTAAACTCAGGTCATGTGGAAAAGGCACTACTTAATCTTTACAGTTTTAAGTCTTTTCGAACTACTAAACCTAATCTTTGGCATTATTAGCACTATCATCCCACTCAAACTATGATTCATAATCAGAAATAGATTTGATTAACACACTAAATATCTCATTATAATGATTCAAAAGGTCCTTCTAATGTGTTTTAGTTGTGATTGAAAGATGATGGCACTCACATATGAAGAATATGCACACAAGGAGTATATACACGATTTGTTCTAAATGGTAAATGGGAATTTCCTCAAAGAACAAACCCTTAACCTGATTATTTCGCAGATCTACTTCTGAATAATAGGAGCATTAGTATATTTATCAAAGAAAATCCTCTAATTTCTTTCAATCTAGATAAAATATACAGTGGTAGCAAACATAAGCCTATTTATAACAGTCACTAAGCTTTTTCACTTTAACACCAACATTCCCTAACTCACAGTCTATTGCCAATTTTGAGGAGACCATTGTATACACGCTTTAGCTGCAACATAATGCCATATTCTAGAAGTAAAAGCACAGTAAAAAAATAGATGTTCTCTACTCTCAATAACCTCCCTACAGAAAACACATTTGATATCAGTTTTCATACCCTTTTTCAATAATTTGTTCTGAGTTCATAATCTATCCAACATGATCAGCCACATTGTGAACAAGTGCTTCACTATGTTTCCTGGGAACAAATAATATCATGCCAAAGTACAGCTTCCTTCTTTGGCTTGAGCATCTCCCATGCTGATTTTATTGAGAAAATCCCATTTTGCAGGGAAATAAGAAAGGGAACCAAAAGCTGAAGTGTATCTCACAAATTGAATAAAAAACAAAGCCCTCTTAATTATTCAAGTTATTTATTTATTTATTTTTGTTTTTCCAGATTGAAGGTGGAACAGATGAAAGTACTCGAAAAGGCCCAAGCATATGGGATAATTTCACACACACTTATCCAGGTCATTCTCTTTGTCCAGCGAAATATATATATATTATTCTTTTGATAAGATCAACCTCAAGGGAAAACAATTGTAACTTAACAACTATAGCTCAGATCTTTTTATTTCTTATACGTCAGTGTGTGTATTTGGATGATATTTATAGTCTAAACTACTCGGATTGGATTAGACTTCATCCTATCCGAATCTAATTAAGCTGTGTTATAATATGATTCTATCGTAATAACCTGACTGATTATATATAAATGAGTTCAAATCTAAATTGTTCTGTCATATTTATGCTATATTATCTTTGAATATATATGTCAGATTTAGCAATAAGTGCCCCTCTTTGTTGGCTTGATAAATTTCCTTCCAAAGCCCTCCACATGCTTCTACATTTTCATATTAATACATTTGTTTTAATTTCAAAAAAAAAATCCAGTATGTCTGATTTTCAAAATTATTTATATTAAAACTGCAGAGAATATCAGTGACCTCATGTCATCTACCTCTAATTTAATGCAGTGATATATTTTGTAATCTTGAGCTCTATGATGAAGAATATTAAATGAAACTCTTATGATATATTTAGTGCAATATGTATTTTGTAAGTCTCAACTTTCTCAAAAGTTTGTGTAGCCCATTTAGGTGTGGAGGCAGTAAAAAGTATATTTATAATGGAGTCAAGACTTGACCAATTAACCAAGAAGTTCCAGTGAGCTCTATAAAAAAAATTCAAGCATGGAACTAACCAATCAAATGTGCATGTGTGTGTGTTTATACTCTAAATATTACATTTAATTGTTTATAATAGAATAATATTGTTAGCAAATACTCATCTTCAATTTCAGCTACAAATAGAAACAAAAAGTTTAATAGATAGAAGCATGTCCTACCAGTGTTGGGCTTTCATACATAAAATAAGGAGAGAAAAAAATTCAAAAGTGGATAATTGCTTTGAAAACTACATATAATGAAAATTATATATATATATATATATATATATATATATATATATATTGGGTTATGGCATTTTAAACTTGATTTGATTTTTAGCTCAATATATGTAAGGCTTGCTCAAGGAATCTCCAAAGTGCTTATAGTCCTGTACTAGGGGCATGACTAATTGAGTGGCCTTGCAAAAGGAGTAGTCAACTGATCATAGGGCAGTTACTCAAGCATACAATCTTGCTAAGTTCTGAAGTAGAATTAATTCTTTTCCTTTTTTACTTTTATTTTCATTTTCATTCTAAGTATAATAATTAGCAAAATTTTGATTTCTTAACCTTTCTTTTGCAGGAAAGCATCCCTTGCCCCAAGTCACCAGAGAAACTAAAATATATTAGAAGTAATCATAGAGACAGGGTAAGATAATTTTGTGAGTTGTGCGGTGCGGAAGCAGTTTAGTTAATTTAGAGTGAGATGCTAATCCTTAGACCTAGAGGGGGGTGAATAGGTCATCTTGCCCAATTTTTATGATTGATTAATTATCCACAATTATTATCAATTAAGCATTCAAACCAATCACAAAATAAATAAAGCAAGTAAGGAAAAGTTAGAGATGACACTAGGAATTTTACGTGGAAACCCAAGATGGGAAAAACCACGGGGGTGAGGCAGAAACCCCAGAGAAACCAATCCACTATCTTGAAGCAAAGTACACCAGACTCTATCTCAGACTCACACCCACTCCACTCTAACAAGAACTTGATGCGGAACACCTCAGGCTTACAATTGCGACAACACGTCCAACTGCTGCAGACTCCCGGCTAACGTCACAATTCTTTCAGAAGGGTAGCTGAAAGAACAACAATACTCAGTAAGTATTTTGTTCCCTTCGTAGTGATCGTTTCTCTTCCTCTTCAGATAAAATCTTGTAGTTTGAAGGAACCACCTCTGCTGCTCTTGATCAACCTTTGTAGACTGATGATGTCTTGAAGATTCCATTGATCAGATGAAGAAGAACATCACAACTTAAACACTCCGTGTGTGTGTGCTCTCAAAAATAAAAATCAATGAAGATTTTCTCTCATAAATTCCTCTTTTAGCTCTCAAAAATACATTCCTGGCTCTGAATATTAAATCATTGAGTTCCTCATCTCTCTCTTTTTGATTGAAGCAAAAAGAGGTATTTATAAGGTTTAGAATCCTTAGTTTACTTGGAAAACAAGTTTAAAACACCTAAGGAAAGTTTTAGAGAAGTTTTGGTTGACTAGGAAATCAATTCGGATCAAAAAGGATATTTTCGCGCATGTCAGCCAAGTCGGACCAGTCCTAAAAATTGGGGACCAGTGGGACTTTTGCAGACACTTAGAAATTTCCAAGTCCTGAGAAAAGTCGGACCGGTCCTAATATTTGGGGACCGGTGGGACTTTTCAGATATGTTGAATTTTGAAAGTCCCGAGAGAAGTTGGATTGGTCCTCATATTTGGGGACCGGTGGGACTTAGCAAAAATTCAATTTAACATTTAAAGCATATTTTCCAAGTCCTAAGCCCACCAAACTTCAAAACATAGTGTCCTCACTCACATACCTGTTCTAAGTGATGTCCTCATCAAATCCACGGTATCGAGACACTTTCCGTTCAGCTCCGAAGATCGAGACACAAGATCAAACAAAAATTACAACTCGATCAACAAGTTTTGACACCGAAATTTGCCAATTACAATTATATATCTCACAAATATTTTTAGCATTAGCTTGAGGCTTGAGATTTAGGAGCAAAATGATTATAAAATGTTTCGACATGTTAGCATCGTCATTGACATGTTGGCATTTTTTGATGTAGATTTTTTAGGAATTTGAAGGCAAACTTCCATCAGGTACTACTGATATTTTAAGTACATATGTTCATTAGGTGTTGCTAGTATTTCACCAAATAAAGTCTTTAAGTGTTTCAAATTTTATCATTGCGGCTGATGTTTGTTCTTCAAAACTTGAGAAGATTTTGGTAACTTTTCATATACATTATCATCAGTATTAACTTTTCCCATTTGGTTAGGAGCATAACAACACCTTCACTCTCGAAGGTACAATGTTTAACCCAATTCGTTGTTAATTTTCTCATCATGTGCCAACTCCTTAATATTTGACATTATTAGTACTACTATCCCACTCAAACCCATAATCAATAATGTCTTGTTTCACAGGGTTTTGTTATTTAATGAGCAATAACTTCACATGAACAATAAAAATATAGAAGCCCCAATATATTAGCTCTAGTCTTTTGGAAAATGATTTTCTTATACTCTATCTATATTCTTTTTTCATAGGTAAGTATAAAATGGCATCCATTATTGTCCATTAGAGACTTAAACCTTCATATGTATATTTAAACGGAAGATGAGGTATTGAGGAAAAAAGAGAGGAAGATCAGATACTATTTCGACTAAAATCTTAAATAATGAATATACTGATATCAAAACTCTTGAGGAGTGATAAACTTAATAACACTAAGGAATCTATCCCTTATAGAAGTTCCTAACTCCATGACTAACATATAGTTATGTAAATAATGGGATTTGCCAGGGAGAATTCTAAAGTAACTCCATGTATTCATGTTTAGTGCTCTATTTTTCTTGTCCATACTCTTAGGTTTCTTTTTCCTATTTTTGCCTTGCTATTTCATGTTGAGATTGTGGTTGTGAGCTTTGTTGGAGATTAACATAATGGCTGTGATTTTTTGTTACTGTTAGTGTGTGGTTTGGCCAGTGTGGTGATTTCTCTGTGCCCTATTTTGTTAGCTTTTGAAGTTTATTGTCTTCTATTGTTATGTTGGTGGCAATCTATGCTCATGGATAAGGATGGTATGTGGGATGATTTTAATTGGATGTCTTATTTCAAAAATACTCCAGGTTTTGTTTTAGTGAAACTTAGTAGAATGCTTTGTTTACTCTAGGAAGTGGGTTATTTGTTGTACTTAATATTTTATGGACAGAGTGGTCTGTTTTTGTATGGTGGGTTTGAGGTTTCCAAGAACATGGGGTATGTTCCTTGGAGGCTATATGATGGCTTTTGCCATTTTTTGTTCTTGATATGAAATTGCTTAATTTAAAAAAAAAGAAATTGTTATCAGAATTTTCGCTCCTACTTGTATGAGATGTCTAATTGTATTGCATCTATATGAAGCCTTCTGACCTAAATAGTGATCCTTTGAAGTGCTTTGCTGACGGCTTTGTTTCTATCTACACTTGAGTTGGTTCTATTTGGTCATTTGTTTAGTGTTACTCTTTTTCTTTCTTTAATTTTTTTCCTTCAAGTTCTTAACATTATTAGTATATTGAAGTTAAGACAACTACTTGCTTGAATTTTATACAGCTTAATGTCTACCATGGACAATGAGGTGGAGAAAGTGTCAAGAAAATTGAAAGTCAACTTTTGCTACGAAATAAACAATGTGAAGATCAATGTATTGGAGTAAGTAGGAGTGCTAGGTTTTTGAATTGAATGATAATTGCAAATTGATGGATAGTTCAACAGGAGTTCTAGGAATTTGGTAGTGTTTCTTACAAATGGATATATTTCCTTCTTCTTCTTTTTTTTTTTGTTATTTTGACACATTGAACATTGATGAATTTTGAAATGTCTTTAGTCTTTTGATATATTTAATGGTGTATTTTAAAGTATTGGTTCAGTTATTGACATTAAGTGAGATTTGTTCGCATTTCATAGTGTTTAGTTGAATTGTTGGTAGTACAGGTCATGTGTAGATGAGTAATAGGTACCTAACATTTGAGGGTGCTTTTATTAAAAAATATATATATGTTATTAACGGGGGACAAGAAACCTCGTAAATGAAAGAACACTCCTCGTAGAAAACAAACAGAAAACTTTTTCACGAGTTCCTGCGATGTGTTGTGAATATTTAGAATTATTAACGAGGGGCCATGTAACACGTAAATGAATTATTAACAAGGAATTATGTCTCTCGTACATAAATTTTTTACGTAAACAAAATATTTTTTGACGGGAAATATTTTACTTTTTTACAAGTTTTATTATTTGCCGTAGAAAATTAAGAGTATTTACGGGACCTTAATAGACGTGGGCCTAGTTTGCGCAGTGAATACCTTTTAACGGCGTTTTTGGCCTCTCGTAAAATGCCTTCTTTCTTGTAGTGAAGACATATGTTTATTGCATGCCCCATGTGTTTGATAAAAACCACAAAAGAAATGTTTTTCGTAAAAATGCGTGATTTTTGTTGCATAGTGGGAAGGATGTTATTGCATCATGATATGTATGATTTGGACTTGTTATACGTTGATTAAAGTGGCATAAAATGCACGTTGTAAGTGGATTTGCTAGTTCATTTTGGAGTTATATAAAATCCTATTATACATAACTTATATGCACGTTTAGAGAGAGAAAATGAGGGAGAAGATCACAAAAGCCTAATCATTGGTCTTGCATTTATAGATTCATGAAGAACGAATATTGAGACGAACACGAGAGGAGATATATGATGTTGCTCTGTGAATCATAAGGAAAGTTTCTCTCTTCTCTTTCCCTTTGAACCCATAAACAAAGAACCTCTAATTAATACATATTAGATATATGTTGTAGGACTAGTTAGGTTTATGATTTGTATGCGTGTTATATGAAATTGATATGTGTATATATATATATATATATACATGTTATTATATAATCTAAATTATATGTTTACATGTTATTATTACTAGTAGATTTGTTCCAGAAGTGAAATACCCCCAACAAAATTTTGCGCATGAGGTGGCCAGTCTCATAAACAAAACCTGAGAGATACTAACAACTAATAGCAACAAGCATAGAAGACAAAACACAAAATGAAGTAAATTCTAAAAGCAGCATAGAAAATCCTTCTGAATTAAAATAAACATTAAATAAATAAGTACGTGTCTGGTAATACGATTTGGAAGTTCCGTAACCCAAGGACCCCTTAACTAGAAAGAACAAAAGTTTGAACCCTAAATTAAAATACAACAATCAAAATCTCGAAAAGAGTTCACAGTTTGAACTTTAAGAAAAGAATAAGTTTCTATCCTGAAACTGATGAGAGAGAGAAGATGTCTGCCACAACCAAACTATAAAACTCTTTCCTCACGGTGTAACTTGCCTAGGACCTGAAATATCAACAAATTGGGTTAAACCCACGAGAAAGTCCTATCTACTACATCCCAATCAGAGAACCAACATATATACCCTCAGTATGAGGGACACAAAAGGAATATATAGATATAACATACAAGTCATTCCTTATCCAATTCATATTTTTAAAACAACAGTCATCCTTTACAATGTTCCATCAAAACCCTTATCATGCAAAAGTGAACACATTCTTTAAGTTCTAAAGAAAGAAACATAAACATGTATAATATCAAGTTTAAGCAATCCTGACATGCCACCATTTTTATCCTTTGATACCTTAATAGGTATTGGCAATCTTGACATGCTCATGACAATCCTTACATGCCTCCTTTAACTTCAAATACCTTAATAGGTAATGGCAATCCTAACATGCCCCTGGCAATCCTTACATGCCTCCCAACCCAACTTACAACATAAAATAAAATAAGGTGCATAACGAATAAAATTTCACAAAACGCAATTATTTAAATTATCAGATATTCAATCATCACAAAAAGATAACTCATTCACAAATAAATTAAAACCAAGTATATCATGGACATTATAATTTCAAGGAGAAAATAGTATAGGAGTAAAATATTACAATCATCCATTTTTGGAGCAAATACCCAACCAAACCTCCAATGCACCTAAATCTTCGAAGGAGTTTAAACCCAACTCTAATCTAGGTTTTTGGGCCTATTTTGCTTCTAAGAACCCTATTGAATTATTTTCAATTTTTTTGGAATTTTTGAGAATTTTAAAAATAGTTTTCAAGTAAAAGAAAATAAAACATTGTTTTGAGGCACACTTTTAAAACCAATAAAACCACAAGGGAAACTCATTTCCACCTGAAATTTAAAACCCAAGTGTATTTTATCCTTATAAGGTTATCTAAATTTTTTTAGAATTTTTTGAAATTTTTAAAAATATTTTCTAAATAAAAGAAGTTAAAAAACCCAATTTTGAGACACTTTAAAAATCAATTTAACCACAAGGGGAGCTAATTTCGACATGAAAATTAAAACCCAAGTTCATTTAACCCCCAAAAAGTTGAAATAAAAATTTGGGAATTTTCAAAAATATGAAAGTATTTTTAAAAAATAATTTTTTGAATTTTCAAGATTTCCCAAAAATTTCAAAAATATAAAAAAAATTAACAAAATAATTCAGAATGGGCCCAAATTGGACCCAGAGGTGGGCCTCGGCGAGTGGGGCCCAAAAACCTTTTTCCCAGCCCCGACCGATGCCGGCACCGGCGCCACACGCCAACCAAACGAGTGGGGAAGGCCATTCACAGCCTTTTTCTTGCTTCAGCCTGCGCGCAATGTTCATGCGCGCAGGCAGCCCCTTTCTGGTGATTTTCCAACCTCCATTCAACCCAAATTTTATACCGATCTTCTTGTTTCGTCATAAGCTATTTATTGGTACGAAAAGCCCCATCAAAAACACCACAAATCGACAACGCCAAATCACAACTTCTCTGGTTCTTCAACAAATTTTTAAAATTGAACTCAATCTGCTCAATAATTAAATTTCTAAAGGGTCAAAGATTATTTAGCCAAGCAAAACCAATGACAAAGCACAAGGAATAACACCCTTTAGCATCCCAGATGTGTACTCTTACGAATTTCATACTTATGCACACATACAACTTATATATATATATATATATATATATATATATATATACATCACAAGCTATGTTCATGGGACAACAGCAACATATACAAATTTTATCAACAAAGAGCAAAACAGAAAATTTCAAATAAAATCCAATTATACAAATTTCCAACAAAGAAAATGAAATACCCCCCACAAAATTTCACGCATGAGGTGGCCAGTCTCATACACAAAACCTGAGGGATACTAACAATTGATAGCAAACAAGCATAGAATACAATGACAAAAGAAAAAGAATTATAAATGCTGAAAGGAAAGTCTAACTGAAATGAATAATCATGTTAAATAACATTGTATTATTCTGATTGATACAACTTGGAAGTCCGGTAACCCCACGGACCCCTTAACCAAAAAAAAAACATAAAAGTAAAACTTTATGAACAGATTTAAGTCCCTACACTAAAGTATGGTAAGGAATGGATGATTGTCAAGCTCTACGAACTCCACACGCAAATCTCCAGGTGAAAACTGTCTGGAACCTGAAATATCAACAAAGTGGGTTAAACCCACGAGCAAATTCTCTCTACTACAACCCAATCAGAGAACCGGTAAACATACCCTCTATATGAGGACAGTAAAGACATATAGATCTAATTATACCGTTTAGTCATTAAATCTCCTATCTTAGAAGTAACTAGAACTATGTTCTGAACTAACCCATCCATTATCACAATACAGATAAAACAAATTTCTAAGTTCAAACCATAGACAATCCTAACATGCCTTCTTCCATATATTCTACAAATGCCTTACAAGGTATTAGGCAAACCTATCCTGCCTTCACCAATAATGCTTTCCCAAGACACAAATTTATGTTTATATACAATTAAAGATAACCCACCAGCTCATAAGTATATATCCCCAATTAATCCTGGGACCCAAGAATAGAGCCGCCCCACACCCTACACTAACACATCAGTTATTTTAATGCAAGTGCAGACTAATTTCAAGTTTACACAAGAAATAATCGTAACATGCTCGAATATATAACGAGAAACATTCTTACTAGATATTAGGAAATCCTGACATGCTCCAAATAAAATATAAAGATATCATATTAATTGTTTGGTGATCCCGACACGCCTTAGTAATCCCAACATGCCAAATATAATGCATAGATACCTTATTAGGTATTAGGCGATCCCGACACACCTTGGCAATCCCAACATGCCAAATATAATGCATATATACCTTATTAGGTATTAGGCGATCCTGACACGCCTTGGCAATCCCAAAATGCCAAATATAATGCATAGATACCTCATTAAGTATGGGCGATCCTGACACGCCTTGGCAATCCCAACATGCCAAATATAATGCATAGATACCTTATTAGGTATGGGCGATCCTGACACGCCGGCCAATCCTTACATGCCAAAATAAAATGCATAGATACCTTATTAGGTATGGGCGATCCTGACACGCCGGGCAATCCTTACATGCCAAAATAAAATGCATAGATACCTTATTACGTATGGGCGATCCTGACACGCCGGGCAATCCTTACATGCCAAAATAAAATGAATAGATACCTTATTAGGTATGGGCGATCCTGACACGCCAGGCAATCCTTACATGCCAAAATAAAATGCATAGAGACCTTATTAGGTATGGGCGATCCTGACATGCCGGGCAATCCTTACATGCCAAATAAAATGTATAGATGCATTCCCAATATGAAACATAAAATAAACAAGGTGCATTATGATCTTAATTTGCACAAACAAAGTAATTCAAATTATCCGACATGAAATTATCACCATAAGACAAATCGTTCACAAGTAAGCTATAATCAAGTATTTAAAGGGGCATTTATATCCTTAAAGGAAAATATATTCAAGTAAATCAAATAACACAATTTAACCACTTTAGAAGCAAACACCCAATCCAACCCCCAATACACTCAAATCTATGAGGGAATCTAAACCAAAATCTTATCTAGGTTTTTGGGTCTTTTCTACTTCTAATAACCCTATTAAATCATTCTGGAATTTTCTAAAAATTTTCAAAATATTTTCAACAAATAAAAGAAGGTGAAAATCCAACTTTTAGACACTTTAAAAATTCATTGAACACTAAGGGAAGCTCTTTTCAAGCTGATAATTTAAAACCAAGTTTATTTAACCTCCAGAAAGTTACCACAAAAATTTGGAAATTTTTGGAATTACAAAAGTATTTTCTAAAATTACAGAAAGTGAAAAATCCAACTTTTGGACAATTTAAAAATCATTTTAACAACAAGGGAAGATCATTTTGAGTTGAAAATTTAAACCCAAGTGTATTTAGCCTCCAGAAAGTTACAGTAAAAATTTCATAATTTTTGGAAATTTCTAAATATTTTCTAAAATTAAAGAAACTGAAAAACTCAGTTTTTAGACACTTTAAAAATTAATTTAAAGACAATGGTAAATCATTTCGACATGAAATTTAAACCCATGCTCCTTAAGCTCCCAGGAAGTTGACATAAAAATTTGGGAATTTTTAGAATTATAAAAGTATTTTGAAAAAATAATTTTCCTAATTTTCAAGTTTTTCCAAAAATTTTAAAAATTCAAAACAAATAATAAAATAATTCGGAATGAGCCCATATCGGACCCAGAAGTGGGCCCCTGAGAGTGGGCACCAAAAATACTTTTCCGGCCACCGGCGCCGACGGCACGCGCCCCCACGCGCCGGCGGACGGGTGGCCACCCTTTTCTTTTTCTTTTTCTTTTTTTTTTTTCTTTTTCTTTCCTTCTTCTTCCCCACCTGAAGCTTCACGCTCAACAATGGAGGCCGAAATTTTCCGACCATGTTTCGATCACTTCCGGGAACCGAATCGCGCATATGAATATACCATTGAACTCGTATCGATCTAAGCAACGTATTGGTACCAAAATCATCCCCTCTCGCGGACTAAATCAAAAACGCCCAATTTCAAGTTTCGAAAATCTAAAATTTTAAACTTAGTTTCCCGTCAATCTACCCAACGGTTCATAACCAAACTTTCAAAGATTGTTCTAGAAAGTAAGATCTACCTTTTAATCGGAACAAAAACGTTCAAAAATGATGAATACATTAAACCCAATTTCATGTATATATATATATATATACACGCCTATACAGTCATATATACATGTATATATATATGCAAAAATATCCTAAAACAGTACCAAAACTCCAAAATCTTCATGTTTAATTCACATAAATATTCTTAGCATGAAAAATCATTTAGTTTCATAATTAATTACATACAAATTTCTAGCAACGTGTCTATACAATTAATATATATATTATACATATATTCCAGCAGCATGTATATACAAAAATATATATGTATACAGATTCAAAGGGGAAGAGAAGAGTTCGAACTTGCCTTGTGATGTTGAGCAAAAATTACTTCTTTTCTCTTTTTCTGGCGTCTACCATTTTCTGCCTATCTGTGCGTAGAAATCCTCTCTACGTAGAAACTACTGAACCATAATTCCTTTTCTCTTATTTAATATTCTTAAATAATTAAACTAATAAATATAAAATATTTAGCCCAACTATATATATATATATATAGCCCAGCCCAACTGCCTAGCCCAACATAATAATAATAATAATAATAATAATAATGAAAACAAGAATTAAGAAAATGCAGCCCAAACCAACATATTTTTATTTAACAGAAAAAAAACTATATTTAAGACAAATATTTAACACACAATTAAACACAACCAACACTTAGCAACAATTCAAACATCCACATTAAACATATAAAAACAAGCATTGACAAAATTAATTAAAGCATTTAAATAATTAAAAACTCCATCAAATAAATAAAAAACCAAATTTAAATTCCTCAAATTACGGGGTATTACATTCTTCCACCCTAGAAAAGGAATTCCGTCCTCGGAATTCGCCTCATACCTAAAATAAAAGATCGGGATATTTTAACTTTATTTCATCCTTCCTCATCCAAGTGGACTTCGCCTCATTGCGGTGGAGCCTGCACATGATCTGGCATGACATTGTAAACCCTCCCATAGTTCATCTATTGAATAGATTGCCCTGCTATTTCTATATATTTTTTTTCCACTATCTGGCTAACGAAGGATCTATCATTTCGTTTTTCCCCTTATCCTTTCCTATAATCCCTCCTTGTTTGACAGTGCT
This sequence comes from Cornus controversa, assembly GCA_026545225.1. NCBI lineage: Eukaryota > Viridiplantae > Streptophyta > Magnoliopsida > Cornales > Cornaceae > Cornus > Cornus controversa. The sequence continues at coordinate 23,297,951 of CM048851.1, read as the reverse complement.
ACAATGCAGCATCATCCACCGGAGTGTAAGTGGAATAAGCTAGATTACCCACAATGACCTGTCGAGTAGTTTAAATTAATCCCTTCACAAAATAGCTCACCTTCTTCTCTTCAGTGTTCACCTCCTCAGGTGCAACAAAGATAAATTGGTGAACTCCTGCTCCGACCCTGCGATTGTCCTATCCTTCTTCTGTAAGTCCAGGAATTCTTCATGTGAAAGAGTTTTTAATCCTTCCCACTTGTTAGGTTGATCCACTGGTAATGGAACATGCGCCATTTGTAGTGGCTGTGGTTTCTAAAGAGCAGTCACCACTCCTATAGCTACAGCCTAAGCGATCATGGCTACCAAATTGAGAGGAAGTTCAACATTTCCATCCTGAACATTATCCTGACCATAGTTGTGGTTCGCTTTCCCCCTCCTACGGGGTGACATCTATATAAGACCCCAATAGTAGACTAAGATGTATAGAGTACAATGAATCCTATACTTAGATTCTATTTATCAGAATACGCAACGCGGAAGATACCCTACGACGGACCCTACAGACCCGAGAATACTTGAACCTGGAAGGCTCTGATACCAAATGAAATACCCCCCAGAAAATTTTCGCGCATGAGGTGGCCAGTCTCATACACAAAACCTGAGGGATACTAACAATTGATAGCAAACAAGCATAGAATACAATGACAAAAGAAAAAGAATTATAAATGCTAAAAGGAAAGTCTAACTGAAATGAATAATCATGTTAAATAACATTGTATTATTCTGATTGATATAACTTGGAAGTCCGGTAACCCACAGAACCCTTAACCAAAAAAAAAACATAAAAGTAAAACTTTATGAACAGATTTAAGTCCCTACACTAAAGTATGGTAAGGAATGGATGATTGTCAAGCTCTACGAACTCCACATGCAAATCTCCAGGTGAAAACTGTCTGGAACCTAAAATATCAACAAAGTGGGTTAAACCCACGAGCAAATTCTCTCTACTACAACCCAATCAGAGAACCGGTAAACATACCCTCTATATGAGGACAGTAAAGACATATAGATATAATTATACCGTTTAGTCATTAAATCTCCTATCTTAGAAGTAACTAGAACTATGTTCTGAACTAACCCATCCATTATCACAATACAGATAAAACAAATTTCTAAGTTCAAACCATAGACAATCCCAACATGCCAAATATAATGCATAGATACCTTATTAGGTATTAGGCGATCCCGACACACCTTGGCAATCCCAACATGCCAAATATAATTCATATATACCTTATTAGGTATTAGGCAATCCTGACACGCCTTGGCAATCCTAACATGCCAAATATAATGCATAGATACCTCATTAGGTATGGGCGATCCTGACACGCCTTGGCAATCCCAACATGCCAAATATAATGCATAGACACCTTATTAGGTATGGGCGATCCTAACACGCCGGGCAATCCTTACATGCCAAAATAAAATGCATAGATACCTTATTAGGTATGGGCGATCCTGACATGCCGGGCAATCCTTACATGCCAAAATAAAATGCATAGATACCTTATTAGGTATCGGCGATCTTGACACGCCGGGCAATCCTTACATGCCAAAATAAAATGCATAGATACCTTATTAGGTATGGGCGATCCTGACATGCCGGGCAATCCTTACATGCCAAAATAAAATGCATAGATACCTTATTAGGTATGGGCGATCCTGACACGCCGGGCAATCCTTACATGCCAAATAAAATGTATAGATGCATTCACAATATGAAACATAAAATAAACAAGGTGCATTATGATCTTAATTTACACAAACAAAGTAATTCAAATTATCCGACATGAAATTATCACCATAAGACAAATCGTTCACAAGTAAGCTATAATCAAGTATTTAAAGGGGCATTTATATCCTTAAAGGAAAATATATTCAAGTAAATCAAATAACACAATTTAACCACTTTAGAAGCAAACACCCAATCCAACCCCCAATACACTCAAATCTATGAGGGAATCTAAACCAAAATCTTATCTAGGTTTTTGGGTCTTTTCTACTTCTAATAACCCTATTAAATCATTCTGGATTTTCTAGAATTTTTTAAAATATTTTCAACAAATAAAAGAAGGTGAAAAACCAACTTTTAGACACTTTAAAAATTCATTGAACACTAAGGGAAGCTCTTTTCAAGTTGAAAATTTAAAACCCAGATTATTTAACCTCCAGAAAGTTACCACAAAAATTTGGGAATTTTTGGAATTACAAAAGTATTTTCTAAAATTATAGAAAGTGAAAAACCCAACTTTTGGACACTTTAAAAATCATTTTAACAACAAGGGAAGATCATTTTGAGTTGAAAATTTAAACCCAAGTGTATTTATCCTCTAGAAAGTTACAGTAAAAATTTTGTAATTTTTGGAAATTTCTAAATATTTTATAAAATTAAAGAAACTAAAAAACTCAGTTTTTAGACACTTTAAAAATTAATTTAAAGACAATGATAAATCATTTCGACATGAAATTTAAACCCCAGGCTCCTTAAGCTCCCAGGAAGTTGACATAAAAATTTGGGAATTTTTAGAATTATAAAAGTATTTTTAAAAAATAATTTTCCTAATTTTCAAGTTTTTCCAAAAATTTTAAAAATTCAAAACAAATAATAAAATAATTCGGAATGGGCCCATATCGGACCCAGAGGTGGGCCCCCGAGAGTGGGCCCCAAAAATACTTTTCCGGCCACTGGCGCCGGCGGCACGCGCCCCCACGCGACGGCGGACGGGTGGCCACCGTTTTCTTTTTCTTTTTTTTTTTTTTCTTTTTCTTTCCTTCTTCTTCCCCACCTAAAGCTTCACGCTCAACAATGGAGGCCGAAATTTTCCGACCATTTTTCGATCACTTCCGGGAACCGAATCGCGCATATGAATATACCATTGAACTCGTATCAATCTAAGTTACGTATTGGTACCAAAATCATCCCCTCTCGCGGACTAAATCAAAAACGCCCAATTTCAAGTTTCGAAAATCTAAAATTTTAAACTCAGTTTCCCGTCAATCTACCCAACGGTTCATAACCAAACTTTCAAAGATTGTTCTAGAAAGTAAGATCTACCTTTTAATCGGAACAAAAACGTTCAAAAATGATGAATACAGTAAACCCAATTTCATGTATATATATATATATACACGCCTATACAGTCATATATACATGTATATATATATGCAAAAATATCCTAAAACAGTACCAAAACTCCAAAATCTTCATGTTTAATTCACATAAATATTCTTAGCATGAAAAATCGTTTAGTTTCATAATTAATTACATACAAATTTCTAGCAATGTGTCTATACAATTAATATATATATTATACATATATTCCAGCAGCATGTATATACAAAAATATATATGTATACAGATTCAAAGGGGAAGAGAAGAGTTCGAACTTGCCTTGTGATGTTGAGCAAAAATTACTTCTTTTCTCTTTTTCTGGCGTCTATCGTTTTCTGCATATCTGTGCGTAGAAATCTTCTCTACGTAGAAACTACTGAACCCTAATTCCTTTTCTCTTATTTAATATTCTTAAATAATTAAACTAATAAATATAAAATATTTAGCCCAACTATATATATATATATATATATATATATATATATATATATATATATAGCCCAGCCCAGCTGCCTAGCCCAACATAATAATAATAATAATAATAATAATAAAAACAAGAATTAAGAAAATGCAGCCCAAACCAACATATTTTTATTTAACAGAAAAAAAACTATATTTAAGACAAATATTTAACACACAATTAAACACAACCAACACTTAGCAACAATTCAAACATCCACATTAAACATATAAAAACAAGCATTGACAAAATTAATTAAAGCATTTAAATAATTAAAAACTCCATCAAATAAATAAAAAACCAAATTTAAATTCCTCAAATTACGGGGTATTATAGAAAAGAAATAGAATAATTAGAGGAAAAATTTTTACACTATGCATACGGATTCAAAGGGGAAGAGAAGAGTCGAACTTGCCTTATTATGAACCAAAACTCGTCCCTATGATTTGCTCCTTCTCTCCCTTCTCTCTTGCATCAACGCTCCTGGTTTCTGTGCATAGTCTCCTATTTTCTTTTGTCTTATTAATTTTTTTTTTCTAGAAAACTAAATAAACTTCAAAAAAAATATAAAAGAAAAAAAATAATAACCATAAACCCTAGCCATCAAATTAAGTATACCCCAGCCCAACCATACCAGCCCAGATTCCTCCCTAGCCCAATCCGAAGTTAAACTAAGGGCAATCCAAAGAACCAGTCCAACCCGAATTAAATAATAAAAACTCTCTAGCAATTTAAAGCACTCAACAAAAATTAAATCAAATAATACACAATCAACAAAGAAATTCACATGAAATAATAAAATTATAGAAAGCTTTTAAATTAAAAACAAAAATTAAATCAAACAATACACAATCAACAAAGCAATTCACATGAAATAATAAGAATAAATAAAGCATTTAAATTAAAATAAATGACGTCAAAATTCCGGGGTATTACATTCTTGCCCCCTAAAAAGAGATATTTCGTCCTCGGAATTCATCTCATACTTGAGATAAAATGCTCTGGATACTTTGCTTTTATTTCATCCTCCCTTTCCCAAGTAGACTCCGCCTCATTGTGGTGGCTCCACTAAACTTGAACTAATGGAATGGTCTTAGAACGAAGAACCTGGTCCCTACGGTCAAGAATACAGAATGGCTGCTCCATATATATTACATTTGGCTGCATCTCAATCTCTCCAACCTCAATGTGCTAGTAAGTATGCTCATCTCTAAGAAATTTCCGTAGAATAGAGACATAAAAGACATTGTGCACCCTGTGCATCATTTCTGGTAACGCTAGTCTATACACTACCATTCCAACCCTGTTGGTAATCATAAAAGGACCTACAAAATGAGGTGCCAACTTCCCTTTTCTCCCAAACCGTATCACACCCTTCATGGGAAAAACCTTGAGTAGAACCTGATCCCCCACCTTGAACTCTAATGCATGAGTTCTTCGGTCAGTATAGTTCTTTTGTCTGCTCTACACAGTCTACATATAGTCTTTAATAAGGGCAATTTGTCTATCGTGTCCTTAATGAACTCAGGAGCCAAAAATTTATTCTCTCCAACATCCAACCAGCAAATCGGCGATCTACATGGACGTCCATACAGAGCCTCAAATGGTGCCACACCAATAGTATTTTGATAACTATTGTTATAGGCAAACTCAACCAGCAGCAAACAACTCTCCTAATTGCCTTTGAAGTCGAGTACAGATGCTCGCAACATGTCCTCCAGAATCTGATTAACCCTCTTAGTCTAACCATCGGTCTGAGGGTGATAAGTTGTACTGAGCATTGCCTGCTGAAAGATCTCCCAAAACCCTGAAACAAAACTCGAATCTCTATCCGATATAATGGACAAAAGCACACCATAAAACTTCACTACCTCTGCAATATAAATCTTCGCTTATTACTCTGAGGTGTAACTCGAGCGAACTGGCAAGAAATGTGCTAATTTCGTCAGCCTATCCACTATCATCCAAATAGTTTCATGGTTCTGTTGTGAGGTGGGAAGTCCCACAATGAAATCCATAGAGATGGTCACCCACTTCCACTCTCGTATAGGAAGTGGTTGCAAAGACTCCAGTGGTCTCTGGTGATCAATCTTGATCATCTGACAAGTGCTGCACTTAGAGACAAATACAGTAATATCCCTCTTCATATCTTGGTACATTTTATCCCCTCCCGAGTGTACCGAATACTGAGAACTATGGGCCTCACTCATCACTGCCCTCCTTAAATCATCATTGTAAGGAACCACTAATCGCCCCTTGAACCTTAATCTTATATCTCTACCCACTATATAGAATGGCACATCCCCAGATTTTAACTCGGTCACCTTCTCTATGCACTGCGGGTTAGTAAGCTGATCTGTAACTACCCTTCGTATAATAGTAGTTGTAACCACCACACATGATATAAAGGCATCAATTAAGGCATCATCACTGCTCAAGTCATTCCACTCTGCTTCTAATAAGGCAGATAAACTAGCGTAGAGTCGGCGACTAAGTGCATTAGTTACTACGTTCGCTTTCCCTTGGTGGTACTGGATGGAAAAATGATAGTCTGTCATAAACTCCAACCACCTACGTTGTCTCATATTCAGCTCCTTTTGTAAGAATAGTTACTGCAAACTCTTATGGTCACTAAATAATCTGAATGTGTCACCCAAAAGGTAATGTCTCTAAATCCTCAAAGCAAAAACCACAGTTGCTAGCTCCAGATCATGTGTCGGGTAATTAAGCTCATGAGACTTAAGGTTACGTGATGCATATGATATCGGCCTTTCCTCCTACATCAATACACATCCTAAGCCCTGTAATGATGCATCGGTATAAACCAAGTACTCAATGCCGCTCTGAGGAGTAGCTAGAACTAGTGCAATTGTCAATCTGGTCTTCAACTCGTAAAACTCCGCTTGACACGAGTCATCCCAAATGAAAGGCACACCCTTTTTAGAGAGATGGGTGAGCAGGCCAGCAATCTTAAATAAGCCTTGAATAAACCAACGATAATAACCAGCCAACCCAAGAAAGCTGCGAATCTCGGAGGGTATGGCTGGCTTTCCCCACTGCAGAACTGCTAACACTCTACTTGGATCGACTGTTATCCCTTTCTCAGATACTACGTGACCCAAGAACTTCACCTCTCTCTGCTAGAAATCACATTTCTCAAACTTTGCATACAACTGATAATCTCTCAGCGTCTACAAGATAATACAAAGATGTCTGGCATGATCCTCCTCTAATTAGGAGTAAACCAGAATGTTATCAATGAAGACAATAATAAACTGGTCCAAATAGGCTTTGAACACTCTATTCATCAAGTCCATGAAGACAGTTGGGGCGTTTGTTAACCCAAACGGCATCACCCCAAACTCATACGACCCATATCTGGTAAGGAAGGTTGTCTTCGGTACATCCTGCTCCATAACTCGAAGTTGAAGATACCCAGATCTCAATTCTATCTTTGAGAAGTAGGTGGCTCCCTTCAACTGATCGAACAGATCATCAGTCCTAGGCAACGGGTACTTGTTGCGGATTGTGACCTTATTTAATTCCCTATAGTCAATACAAAGACGAAAAGACCCATCGTTCTTTTTTTACAAATAACACCGGTGTTCCCCACGGTGAAGTACTCCTACGAATAGACTTTTGACTAAGAAGTTGCTGAATCTGATCCCTCAGCTCCCTCATTTCCACATGTGTCATTCTGTATGGAGCCCTAACAATAGGTCTGGTGCCTGGAGCTAAATCTATCATAAAGTCAATCTCACAACTAGGTGGTAACCTTGGGATCTCCTGAAAGACATCCTAAAAGTCTCACTCTACTAGAATGGAACCTAAAGATATTGTAGTTCCTTCCAAAGACTTCTCGCTGATAACGAACAAGTGCATACTAGACCCTCTTTTTTATTACACCGTAGCAATCACGTACATCTCCTGACCCGGTATAGCAAAAATAATTGACTTATCATGGCAATTAACCTGAGCATGATAACGAACAAGTCTCATATGAAAGCATATCTTGGATCAATAAATCTGCCAAGAACCTGAGTCTGCCAATGTTTATAGGGACCTGACTACCATTTTCTTGTAGAACTGTACTAGTCCCCAATGGCGTAGATATAGTGAGTGGAAAAGTACATAACTAAATATCTAAACTAGATAAGCTAGCAAATGCTCTAGATACAAAGGAATGAGGCACCAGTATCAAATAAAACACGACCCACTCTACCATTGATAAGAAACGTACCCTCAATCACCTAAGGAGTTTGCACGACATATGGCATAATGTTGTAGACCCTCCAGTAATGCATCTATTGTCCAGGTTACCCCGTGAGTGGTGGCGATGCAGGTAAAGTTAGACGATGTGGTGCCTATATCTGTGGAACTAGTGATACTGTCTAAGGTGGTTGCTGTCTCTGTCCCTATTGACCAGGTTGTCCCTGGATGGTGTTAGGGCAATACCTAGCTGAATGGCCCAGCTCCCCACAACTATAACAGTTTCCCCTGAACACACCAGTAGGCCTCCTCAATTGATTTCCCTTTGATTGACCCCGTGTTACCTGCGGTACCCCATTATGCCTCCTGTTAGTAGGGGCTCCCCCTCTCTGAGCATCACCATTAGATCTGTGTCTCTTCCATGGTTGCTGCCCTGAATGACTGCCCCTATCAAATTGCCTATTGTCATTCCCATTCCTCCTCTCCCCTGTCTGACTAGTGAAGTCCCTGTCGTGTCATTTTTCTGCTTGCCCTTTCTTGTGATCCTTTCTTTACTGACAGTGCTGCAATGCCATATCCACAGCCTATTCATATTCTACAATAGTCCTATCCCCCTGTCGAATAGGCTAAATTAACCCATTCACAAAGCATCGTAGTTTCTTTTCTTCGGTGTCCATCTCCTCATGTGCAAACAATAATAGATTGGTAAATTCCTGTTCATATGCTACAACAATCCTATCCCCCTGCTATAACTCCAAAAATTCCTTCTTTCTGGCTGCCCTCACTACATACGGTAAATACTTAGCATCAAAGTGGATTTGGAAATCTGCATAAGTGAACGTACTCCGCTGTTCTGATTTAGTCACCGACTCCCACCACTGCATTGCCTCCCCCACTAGCTTAAAAGTAGCTACTGTCTGTTTCTATACCTCAGTGCACATAATCATGCGAAGATGGCGCTCAATGTCTTTCCTCCACTTATACGCTTCAGTCACCTCCGTAGACCCTTAAAACTCTGGTGGATTCCATTTTGTGAAGGAATTTCGTACCCTCTCCTATATGTTGGGCTACTCCATAGGTAATGGAACCTGTGCCATCTGCTGTGGCTGTTGAGGTGGCTGGTGATTTTGTGAATAAATTCCTAACTAATAAGTTACTGAATCTGATCCCTCTGCTCCCTTATTCTATATGGAGCCCTAGCAATAGGTCTTGTTCTTAGAGCTAAATCTATCACAAAGTCAATCTCACGACTAGGTGGTAACCCTGAGATCTCCTGAAAGATATCCTGAAAGTCTCACACTAATGGAATGGAATCTAAAGATATTGCAGTTCCTTCCGGAGACTCCTCACTGATAAAGAAGAAGTGCGTACTAAAACCTTCCTTTGATTACAGCATAGCAATTAAGTACATCTCCTGACCCGATATAGCAAAAACAATTAGCTTATCATGGCAATTAACCTGAGCATGATAATATGATAACCAGTCCATCCTGAGTATGACATCTTATGAATGCATATCTAGGATCAATAAATCCACCAAGAACCTGAGTCTGCCAATGTTTTTAGGGACCTGATTACCATGTTCCCGTACAACTGTACTAGCCCCCAACGGCGTAGATATAATGAGTGGAAAAGTACATGGCTGAATATCTAAACCAGATAAGCTAACACATGCTATAGATACAAAGGAATGAAATGCACCAATATCAAATAAAACGTGACCTACTCCACCATTGATAAAAAAAACTTACTCTCAATCGCCTAAGGGGCCTGCACGTTATATGGCATAATGTTATAGACCCTCCTGTAATGCATTTGTTATCCAAGTTGCCCTGCGGGCAGTGGCGGTACAGGTAAAGCTGGATGATGTTGTGCCTGTATCTGTGGAACTTGTGGTATCGGTAAAGGTGGTTGCTGTCTCTGTCCCTGCTGACCAGGCTATCCCTGGTTAGTGTTAGGACAATACCTAACTGAATGGCCTAACTCACCACAACTATAACAGTTTCCCTTAAGAACACCAGTAGGCCTACTCAACTGATTTCCTTGTGATTGACCCTGTTCTGCCTGTGGTACCCCATTATGCCTCCTGTGAGTAGGGGCTCCTTCTCTCTGAGCATCACTGTCAGATCTATGTCTCTTCCACAGTTGTTACCCTGAATGACTGTCCCTATCAAATTACCTATTGCCATTCCCATTCCTCCTCTCCCCTGTTTGACTAGTGAAGTCCTTATCCTGTCGTGTCTCTGCCTACCCTTTTTTGTGATCCTTTCTCGACTGAGAGTGCTGCAATATAGCATCCACCGCCTGTGTATATGTAGTATAAGCTGGATATCCCATAATGACCTATTGAATAGGCCAAATTAACCTATTCACAAAAGCATCGCAGTTTCTTTTATTCGGTGTCCACCTCCTCAAGTGTAAATAACGATAGATTTGTAAATTCCTGTTCATATGCTGCAACAGTCCTGTTCCCCTACTATAATTCCAAAAATTCCTTCTTTTTGGCTACTCTCACTGCATACGGTAAATACTTAGCATCAAAGTGGATTTGGAAATCTGCATCAGTGAACGTAATCCGCTGTTTCGGTGTAGTCACCGACTCCCACCACTACAATGCATCCCCTACCAGCTTAAAATTAGCTAGCATCTGTTTCTATACCTCAGTGCATATAATCATGCGAAGATGGCATCAATGTCTTTCCTCCACTGGTAGGCCTTCGTCACCTCCGTAGACCCTGAAAACTCCTGCCAATTCCCTTTTGTGAAGGTATTCCGTACCCTCTCCCAAGTGTTGGGCTGCTCTATTGGTAATGGAACCTGTGCCATCTGCTGTGGTTGTTGAGGTGGCTGGTGATTTTGAAGATTAGTCGCTACTCCGGTAGCTATAGCCTGAGCGATAATAGCTACCAAGTTGGGAGGAATCTCTTTATCTCCACCCTGAGCATTACTTTAACCCAAAATATCATTCACATTTCTCCTTCTATGGGGTGGCATCTGGAGAGGAAACAGAAAATACATTAATACCTTCGAGGATAGATTAGAATACAATGAACTTTATATTTAGAATTCTATTTATCAGAATACGCAATGTGGAAGATACCCTACGACAGACGCTTAAAACTTAAGGACACTTGAATTTGGACTGCTCTGATACCAACTGAAATACCCCCAACAAAATTTCGCGCATTAGGTGGCCAGTCTAATACACAAAACCTGAGAGATACTAACAACTTATAGCAATAAGCATAGAGGACAAAACACAGAATGAAAAAAAATTCTAAAAGCAGAATAGAAAGTTCCCCTGAATTAAAATAAACATTAAATAAATAAGTACGTGTCTGGTAATACAATTTGGAAGTTCCGTAACCCAAGGACCCCTTAACCAGAAAGAACAAAACTTTGAATCCTAAATTAAAAACCAACAATCAAAATCTCCAAAAGAGTTCACAGTTTGAACTCGAAGAAGATAATAAGTTTCTACCCTGAAACTGATGAGAGAGAGAAGGTGTCTGCCACAACCAAACCCTAAAACTCTATCCTTGCGATGGAACCTGCTTGGGACCTAAAATATAAACGAAGTGGCTTAAACCCATGAGCTAGTCCTATCTACTACATTCCAATTAGAGAACTAATATACATACCCTAAGTATGAGGGACAGAAGAGAAATATATAGATATAACATAGAAGTCATTCCTTATCCAGTTCATAATTTCAAAACAATAGTCATCCTTTACAATGTTCCATCAAAACTCTTATCATACAAAAGTGAACACATTCGTTAAGTTCAGAAGAAAGAAACATAAACATGTATAATATTAAGTTTAAGTAATCCTGATATGCCACCATTTTTTATCCTTTGATACCTTAATAGGTACTGGTAATCCTGACATGCCCATGACAATCCATACATGCCTCCTTTAACTTCAGATACCTTAATAGGTAATGACAATCCAAACATGCCCCTGGCAATCCTTACATGCCTCCCAACCCAACTTACAACATAAAATAAAAAAAGGTGCATAACGAATAAAATTTCAAAAAATGAAATGATTTAAATTATTAAATATTCAATCATCACAAAAAGATAAATCCTTCACAAATAAATTAAAACCAAGTATATCGTGGTCATTATAATTTCAAGGAGAAAACAGTCAAGGAGTAAAATAATACAATCATTCATTTTTGGAGCAAATACCTAACCAAACCTCCAATGCAACTAAATCTTCGAAGGAGTCTAAACCTAACTATGATCAAGGTTTTCAGGCCTATTCTACTTCTAAGAACCCTATTTAATCATTTTGAAAATTTTTGGAATTTTCTTGAATTTTAAAAATATTTTTCTAGTAAAAGAAAATAAAACATAGTTTTGAGGCACACTTTTAAAACCGATAAAACCACGAGGAAAACTCATTTTCACCTAAAATTTAAAACCCAAATGTATTTTATCCCTATAAGGTTACCTAAATTTTTTTAGAATTTTTTAGAATTTGAAAAAATATTTTCTAAATAAAAGAATGTGAAAAATCAAATTTTGAGACACTTTAAAAATCAATTTAACCACAAGGGGAGCTAATTCGACATGAAAATTAAAACCCAAGTTCATTTAAGCCTAGGAAGTTGAAATAAAAATTTGGGAATTTTCAAAAATATAAAAGTATTTTTAAAAAATGATTTTTTGAATTTTCAAGATTTCCCAAAAATTTCAAAATTTTTAAAAAATATCAAAATAATTCGGAATGGCCAAAATTGGACTTAGAGGTGGGCCCCAGTGGGTGGGGCCCAAACACCTTTTTCCCAGCGCCTGTGCCATTAGCCAGAACGCGCTCGCCTGGCGTGTGGCAAAAGCTGTTCACAACCTTCTTCTTCCTTCAGCCTACGCGCACTGTTATGCGCACAGGTAGCCCTTTTTTGGCCACTTTTTGACGACTTCTCGACCTCCGTTTGACCCAAATTTTATACCAATCTTCTCGTTTCGTCATAAACTATTTATTGGTACGAAAAGCTCCATCAAAAATACCCTGAATCGGAAACCCCCAAATCACAACTTTTGGGGTTCTTCAATAAATTTTTAAAATTGAACTCAATCTCCTCAATAATTAAATTTCTAAAGGGTCAAAATTTATTTAGCCAAGCAAAACCAATAACAAATCACAAGGAATAACATCCTTTAACATCCCAGATTCTTACTCTTACGAATTTCATACTTATGTACACGTACAACTTATCGATATATATATATATATATATATATATATATATATATATATATATATATATCACAAGCTATGTTCATGGGACAACAACAACATATACAAATTTTATCAATAGAGAGCAAAACAGAAAATTTCAAATAAAATCCAATTATACAAATTTCCAACAAAGAAATGAAATATAATAATCATAGGTAAAATTTTTACACTCTGCATATGGATTCAAAGGGGAAAAGAAGAGTCAAACTTGCTTTATTGTCGACCTAAACTCATCCCGACGATTGCTCCTTCTCTCCCTTCTCTCTCATGTCTATGCTCTTGTTTTCTGTGCGTAAAGCAAACGGTAGAAACTCTAGTCTCCTATTTTCTTATCTTATTAATTTTTTTTCTAGAAAACTTAGTAAACTCGAAAAAAAATATTATAACCATAAACCCTAGCCCATCAAATTAAGTATACCCCTAGCCCAACCATACCAGCCTAGATTCCTCACTAGCCCAATCCAAAGTTAAAATAAAGGCAATCCAAAGACCCAGTCCAACCCGAATTAAATAATAAAACTCTCTAGCAATTTAAAGCACTCAACAAAAATTAAGTCAAACAATACACAATCAACGAAGCAATTCACATGAAATAATAAAAATATAGAAAGCATTTAAATTAAAAACAAAAATTAAATCAAACAATACACAATCAACAAAGCAATTCACATGAAATAATAAAATTATATAAAGCATTTACATTAAAAACAAAAATTAAATCAAACAATACACAATCAACAAAGCAATTCACATGAAATAATAAAAATATATAAAGCAATTAAATTAAAATAAATGACGTCAAAATTTCAGGATATTACAAGTATAAACAATGAGGTTTGAATTTGTACAATATGTTATTTTCGTGTATAAGCTACTACGTAATTGTTTGTATATATTAAGGTTTATAATCTAATTAATTAATATATATATCGCTGCGTTTTCTGTTTTAGGTGTTTCTCATGCTATAATTGTTGTACATGTGCATTGTTTTCGCATGCTATTAATTAGGTTATGGGTATGATTGATTATTTGCTAAATTTTATAAACTAGCTATTATGATAAGTTTAAGATTGTTTAGTAGGTTGTTTGCTTTGGGATTTCAAGCTATGATGATTGATGGGTTGGGTTGAAATACTTTGACTATGCATAAGAGCTTAGAATGTTATTTTTTAAGTCATAAATATGAGAATAGTTTCAAATAAATTGTTCGATATGTTTATGTTAATTTTTATCAAATTGTGAATGTGTATGTGTATTTTGAACTACTGTGGGTTGGCTAATAAGTCGGACTCAACAATACTAATTAACATGGTTGAGTTGCTACGACATGGTTGAGTTACCAATACGTGGATATTTGTAGGCATGGCCTATTTTATTTTTATATATATGTTTCCAAGCATGGTTGAGTTGCCTATTTATTCATTTTTATATATCAAATTGCGGGAATGGTTGAGTTGCCTATTTATTTGTAATTATGGGCATGGTTGAGTTGTCTAAACTTTTATAATTTATTTTACTGGTCACATATGTTTAGTTAATATATATGTGTTGTTATTATTACTTCTCTACTATATTTATAGAGATGATGGGCTTATCAATACTCTGTTGGATTGTAATAGAGAGGAATTACTAATGGATTAACTCACTTGTTGTTGACAAGCTTTCAGGTCACGAGCAGTTCCAGCCATATAGTTGAGTTCATGATACTTCTTAGATTTACGTGTCTACATTCTAATCTAGTTTATTCAGAGTAGGGACTTGATTCTATTTCATTTTTCAGATTATTGGACTATGGGTTATTTCAGTTTTGGATATAAAGGTCTTTGGGTTATAGGATTCCTAAGTTGTATTTAATTGAGGATTTAGGATTAATTACCTAGAGTTTCATAGAGATTTATTATTTATTAGTTTTTCTTTCTGCTATTTAATTCTTTCTTTATTGCATCTTGTATTCCGTGCTTATTTATTGTCGATTGTGTGATACCTCTTCATTTTTATGTGTGAAATTGACCAACTCATGCGTGAAAATTGGGTGGTGTCACGCGCAACCCCTCACCTGATAACTCTCCTAGTTACGTGTTTGAGAAGGTAGGAATTTCTTATGGGAGAAGGTAAAAAGGGTTTTTTTTATTTTATTTTATTAAAGAATGACTACCCAACACTCTCCTATAATAAAAAGAGAGCCAGAGTACATCCAAAGGTACGTCTAAATCACACAAAATTACTCTCTGCTATATCATATCAAGCATTGACTGGATCGTCGAAATGACCCTGACCGGCACCCCATTGGTGTAATACCCCGCTCCAATACATGGTATGATATTGTCCGCTTTGGGCCTGAGCTCGCACGGTTTTGCTCTTGAGTTTTACCCCAAAAGGCCTCATACCATTTGAAGAGAACACACTACATATAAGCACATCCCCTTCTCCACACCCAGGCAATGTGGGATTGAGCACCCTGTACCCTGTTACTGTAGTAGCTCAGCCCAGTGTCTGTCTTCGCACCCGCCCACTCACACCCGTCCACAAGGGTTACTACAATCCACCCCCCTACGAGGCTCGATTCCTCGTCGGCACACTTCCAGCTGGGTTCAGGCTCTGATACCAAGTGTAATACCCCACTCCAACACATGGTATGATATTGTCTGCTTTGGGCCTGAGCCCGCACGGTTTTGCTATTGGCCCCAAAAAGCCTCATAATATTTGAAGAGAACACACTACATATAAGCATATCCCCTTCTTCACACCTAAGCGATGTGCGATTGATTACCCTGTACCCTATCAGTGTGGTACCTCAGTCCAGTGTATGTCTTCACACCCGCCCACTCACACCCATCCACAACGGTTACTACAATTGGCCTTGATCCTAACTCCACTATTTTTGCAGGCAACTCGCATCAAATTAGATCAAGCAGATTCCTGCTTCATCAAATGAGTTCAAATGAGAAGGTGTTTGTTTTACTATTATATATTCGTTAAAACAAAAATACCCCAACAAATCAACAAAATAAATGCTCGCTGGATTGTTCAGATCAATATTCACAATATTCATACCTAAATCGCACAATAAAAAATATTACTCACTTAATAAAAGATGTTCAAACCTAGAAATAAAGACACAATATCAACTATAAGCTTCTTAAAGAGGTAGAAGACTCCGAAAAACACACTAGTGATGAAGGTGGAGAGATAATGGAGAGGAGAAAAGAGATAATGGTGAAGAGAGAGAAAGAAAATAGTAAAATGGATTTGGATGGGAGACTGAGGAAGTTCTGAACCCTAAATCAAAATAAAATCTAATATAATAATAAAATATTCAAAGTATTTATATGGTATAAATACTTTATGTTCTCTTTGGTAACAGGTTAAAATGAGAACTTATTTGGTAGAAATAAAAGGAAACATAAGTTCTCATTTTTTACCAAAAGGCAGTGTTTCAGGTACAACACGGGTACAACACAACTCGGTTGCTGAGATAAAATGCATGCAAATATTATGTATGCGTTGAACAAGGATGAGTGACAATAAACATGGTTCTCTAACTTATAGATGCATATTGTAATACCCTGCTCTAACACATGGTATGATATTATCCGCTTTGGGCCTAAGCCCACACGGTTTTGCTCTTGGGTTTTACCCCAAAAGGCCTCATACCATTGAAGAGAACATACTACATATAAGCACATCCCCTTTTCCACATCCAGGCGATGTGGGATTGAGCACCCTGTATGCTGTCAGTGTGGTAGCCACCCTGTACCCTATTAGTATGGTAGCTCAGCCCAGTGTCTTATCTTCGCACCCACCCACTCATACCCGTCCACAAGGGTTACTATAATCCACCCCCCTACGAGGCCCGACGTCCTCGTCGGCACACTTCCGACTGGGTTCAGGCTCTGATACCAACTGTAATACCCTACTCCAACACATGGTATGATATTGTCCATTTTGGGCCTAAACCCGCACGATTTTGGTCTTGGATTTTACCCCAAAAGGCCTTATACCATTTGAAGAGAACATACTACATATAAGCACATCCCCTTTTCCACACTCAGGCGATGTGGGATTGAGCACCCTATACCCTGTCAGTGTGGTAGCCACCCTGTACCCTGTCAGTGTATTTCGGAGGGGTCCACAAGGGTTACTACAATCCACCCCCTACGAGGCCTGACGTCCTCGTCGGCACACTTCCGGCTGGGTTCAGGCTATGATACCAACTGTAATACCCTGCTTCAACACATGGTATGATATTGTCCGCTTTGGGCCTGAGCCCGCACGGTTTTGCTCTTGGGTTTTACCCCAAAAGGCCTCATACCATTTGAAGAGAACATACTACATATAAGCACATCCCCTTTTCCACACCCAGGCGATGTGGGATTGAGCACCCTGTACCCTGTCAGTGTATTCCAGTTGGGTCCACAAGGGTTATTACACATATAGTATTCTTGATAATTTACTTTAATTTTTTTTTCTTTTGAAAACTATGAAAAAAATTATAAATTAATGTAAAATGTAGGATAAATATCACTAACACTCCTGAGGTTTAACCTTATGCCACGCGACTATAAATTTTTAAAATTTCTTCACAAACACTCCATATTTGTTTTGTATATGACAAACACTCTTTCTTATTAAAACAGATCGTGTCAGAATACTTTTAAATAGTAAAATAATTTTACTGCCTTTTAAATTTTGACCTAACTGTTTTGAATACTAAATTTATCCATTTAATTATGTGTAATTGACCAAAATACCCCTCTCTCTTTCCTCCCAATATAGTAGGGTAAATCCACAATCAATGCCTTTAATTAACTGTCATTAGTATTAATTTGGCGCAAGCGTAACTGTTTTGGCTACTGGGTATTACAAAAGGTTCCATTTTTGGAAGTTCTAATTGGTTTTTTGGAACTCTTGCCCTGTTTCTCACTGTTTTATATATATATATATATATATATATAAAAATATAGTTGTTGGTGGGGCGTTATTCTTCATTATTAAGATTAAGTATTGAATTCTCTGGAAAATGAGTTTGTCGTTCAAGGGTTACATTTTATGGAAGTTATTTGTAATTCTTGAGAAAAAATTTGTGTTGCAAAAAGCTTTTACTTTTGGATTTTTGAGATTTTAAATAGGTACAGTTTGGGCACTTAACTAAGAGTTGTGGATTGCTGTCAACTTATTTCTGTACTTAGCTCTGTTTTCACTAGCTTGGAGATCTTGTATAGTTTACAAGAGTAGGAAAATGGGTGTGGCATCATTGTCGCCCGGATTTCGTTTCCATCCAACTATATATATATATATATATATATATATATATATATATATATATATATATAGATATATTTCTTAACAACGGAGGTTGTGGCAGTGGCGGTGGAATGGAGAGACAAATAGAGGCGGTGGTGGTTCTTCTTCACCTTTGCATTCGACAATCTTGAAGAGGGTAGGCAGAGAAATATGTTACGAGTTTTTTGGTGATATTTTTATAACAGAAAAGAATTAAATAATAAGAGACAATCAAGATATTTCGCAATATTTTTAAATAGAAAAGTTGATCTGAGATGTTTGTCACCAAATTTCACAAAATTGTAACGCATAACATAAGGTGAAACTTCTGGAGATTTTAGTAATATTTACTCTTAAATGTACAAAGAAAGGTGCAGAGCAGCAAGCCAAAATACTCTTGGGAGCTTGTCTGGATGTTCCTCTTTCTGGCGAAACTCATTCTATTTGAAGACTTTGAATTATGGTTGAGGTTTTATGTAACCAATAATGGGCTATACTAGAAGGGTTAAAACCAAAATTGTCGGCTCCAATTGTAAATGCGTCGGATAATGAAAAGAATGAAAAAGAAAAGGAATCCCGTATTAATTGCCATTTGCATGTATTAATTTACGGTCAATATGGTGTCAATTAATCTTATGCAC
Organism: Cornus controversa; assembly: GCA_026545225.1. NCBI lineage: Eukaryota > Viridiplantae > Streptophyta > Magnoliopsida > Cornales > Cornaceae > Cornus > Cornus controversa. The sequence continues at coordinate 23,278,954 of CM048851.1, read as the reverse complement.
TGTAATACCCCGAAAAATTTCGACGTCTATTATTTTAAAGAATTTAAATTTCTTTATATTATTATTATTATTATTATTCAATTCATGTGGAATGCCTTTATATGCATTTTATCATTTCATGTGAATTATTAGGTCTTTATACAATTATTATTTTATATGAATTGGTTGTCTTTATAAATTCTTTCATTTCATGTGAATTGCTCTATTTTTATTTTTATCAATTTATATGAATTGTTTATTGATTGTGTATTATTTGATTTAAATATTTTAAATGCTTTGGATTGGGTTAGGGAGGAATATGGGCTGGAATGGTTGGGCTAAGGACATGCTTAAGTTGTTGGGCCATGGTTATAGTTATATTATTATGGTTATTATTATTATTATTTTTAGTTATTTAGTTTTTAGAAAAAAATAATAATAATAATAATAGAATAAAAATGATTAGGACAAAAGATAATAGAAACTAGGGTTTCTGCCGTTTGCATTACGCACAAAAATCAGGAAAGTAAACGAAAGAGAGAAGGAGTTCGGGTGAACGAGTGTTTGAATCGTCAAAGAGGCAAGTTTGATTCTTCTCTTCCCCTTTGAATCCGTATGCATATTCTAGGTTTGAGGACTGTGTTTATTTTGGAAATTTGTATATAATTGTATGTTTTTTTTTTCTCTGTTGATAAATTTTGTGAGAATTAATTATGCTAATTGTATAGACATGTTGCTAGAAATTTGTATGCATTTAATTATGAAATTAAATGATTTTGCATGCTAAGATAATTCTGTGAATTAAACATTAGGATTTTGAAGTTTTGGTACTGTTTTAGGGTATTTTTGCATATATATATACATGTATATATGATTGTATAGGCGGGTGTATATATATACGAACATGAAATTTGGGTCTACTGTGTTTATCATTTTTGAGGGATTTTGTTCCAATTAAAAGGTAGATCTTACTTCCTAGAACAATCCTTGAAAGTTTCGTTATGAACCGTTGGGTAGATTGACGGGAAATTGAGTTTAAAATTTTAGATTTTCGAAACTTGAAATTGGGCGTTTTTGATTTAGTCTGCGAGAGAGGATAATTTTGGTACCAATACGTAGCTTAGATCGATATGAGTTCAATGGTATATTCATATACGCGATTCGGTGCTCGGAAGTGATCGGAAAGTGATCGGGAAGCTTGGCCTCCATTGTTGGCGGCTGAAGCTTCAGCTGGAGAAGAAGGAAGAAGAAAGAAAAAAAAAAAAAAAAAGAGAGAAAAAGAAAAAGAAAAAGAAAAAAAAAAAAAGGGGCCACGCGTCCGCCGGCACGTGGGGGCGCGTGCCGCCGGCGCCGGTGGCGGGGAAATTGTTTTCGGGCCCCAATCGCGGGGGCCCACCTCTGGGTCCAATATGGGCCCATTCCGAATTGTTTTGATATTTATTTTGTATTTTTGAAATTTTTGGGAAAACTTAAAAATCTGGAAAAATTATTTTTTTTAAATACTTTTATAATTCTAAAAATTCCCAAAATTTTATGTCAACTTCCTGGGAGCTTAAGGGGCTTGGGGTTTAAATTTCATATCAAAATTATTTACCATTGTCTTTAAATTAATTTTTAAAGTGTCTAAAAACTGGATTTTTCAGACTCTTTAATTTTAGAAAATAGTTAGAAATTTCCAAAAATTACGAAATTTTTACTGTAGCTCTCTGGAGGCTAAATACACTTGGGTTTAAAATTTCAACTCAAAATAATCTTTCCTTGTTGTTCAATTTATTTCTAAAGTGTCTAAAAGTTGGATTTTCACCTTCTTTTATTTTTAGAAAATATTTTAAAATTCCAGAAAATTCTAGAAAAATTTATGTAACTTTATAGTATTAAAATGCACTTGGGTTTTAAATTTCATGTGAAAATGAGTCTCCCTTGTGATTGTGTTGGTTGTGAAAGTATGCCTCGAATTATGTTTATTTTCTCTTTGCTAGAAAAATATTTTTTTAAAATTCTAGGAAATTCCAGCATGATTTAATAGGGTTCTTAGCAGTAGAATATGCCCAGAAACCTAGATAAAAGTTAGGTTTAGACTCCCTCATATATTTGAGTGCATTGAAGGTTGAATTGGAAAATTGTTTCTTTAATGGATGTTTGAATTATTTGATTTACTTGAATGTAATTTTCTTTAAGGATATAAATGCCCATCAAATACTTGATTATAATCTACTTGTGAACGATTTATCTTATGATGATAATTTCATGTTGGATGATTTGAAATAACAGTTTGTACAAATTTAAATTATAATGCACCTTGTTATTTTATATTGCATATTGGAATGTATTTATGCATTTTATTTTGGCATGTAAGGATTGCCCAGCGTGTCAGGATCGCCCATACCTAATAAGGTATCTATGTATTTTATTTGGCATGTAAGGATTGCCCGGCGTGTCAGGATCGCCCATACCTAATAAGGTATCTATGCATTTTATTTGGCATGTCAGGATTGCCCGGCGTGTCAGGATCGCCCATACCTAATAAGGTATCTATACATTTTATTTGGCGTGTTAGGATCGCCTATACCTAATAAGGTATCTATACATTTTATTTGGCGTGTCAAGATCGCCCATATCTAATAAGGTATCTATACATGTATGCATATGTTTTCTTTATTTTGAACTTAAAGAATGTGTTCATTGTTGGATGATAAGGGTTTGTTGGAACAATGTATAAGATGATTTTACTTCTGAAAACATGAACTAAATAGGAAATGACTAGTATGTATATATCTATACCTATTAAGGTATCAAAAGATTAAATGATGGCATGTTAGGATTGTTTAAACTTGATATTATTTCATGTTATGTTTATTTCTGCTGAAATTAAGAAATGTGATCACTTTTGCATAATAAGGATTTGGGTGGAATATTATAATTAATGATTGTTGTTTTGAAAACATGAAACTGGAATAAGAATAGCTTGTATGTTAAATCTATTATTTTCGTTTGTGTCCCTTATACTGAGGGTATGTATATTGGTTCTCTGATTGGGATGTAGTAGATAGAACTTGCTCGTGGGTTTAACCCACTTTGTTGATATTTCAGGTTTCAGACAGGTTCCACGAGGATAGAGTTTTAGGGTTTGGTTGTAGCAGACGTCTTATCTCATCAGTTACTTGGTAGGAACTTGTCTTCTTCAAGAGTCATACTATGGCATTTTGAGACTTTGATTGTTGGTATTAATTCTAGAATTGAAAACTTTGGTTCATTCTGGTTAAGGGGTCCTTGGGTTACAGGACTTCCAAATTGTATTACCGGACATATAATTGTTTAGTTAATAGTTATTTTAATTCAGAGGAACTTTCTTTTCTGCTCTTAGAAAATTGTTCATTATATCTTTTGTATTCTATGCTTGTTGCTACTAGTTGTATATATCTCCCAGGTTTTGTGTATGAGACTGGCCACCTCATGCGCGAAATTTTCTCGGGGGTATTTCATGCACCCATTATCAAGTACGTTTCACCGTATATATTTTTCATTCTCTTTTACTGAGCAGTGAGCACAATACATATCTGTTTGTGTATGTATTGGTGTGTGCTTGTGTTGTATATTTGAAGGCCAACATTATCTTGTAGTTTTCTAAAATTATAGAAGCAAATTGTCAATTAATGGCAAATTTAAGGTTTATGTATTTGATAAAACAAACGAAAAGTCCAGAGGCCTAACAAAAATAGCCTAACAAAAGGCTAATAAACTCAACAGCAATGGAGTACTGCTCATCTTATCTGTACATTTGAGTGCATGCTTGTCTTCCACTCATTTTCTAAGTTTTTCGATCACATTTATAATTTGGTAATTTGGTTCATCAGTGCATAGCACAAAATATCAATTGTATCTTAAATATCAAAACAAGGAAAAATCAACAACAATGGAGTCACTCCTTTCAATCCTCCCAACAACTGTAATGCTTGCTATATATCTACTTCTTTTTGTTCTTAATTTGCTTTGTGCATGGCCTTTAATCAGTCATCACCTGAAGTTGCAGGTGCATGGCTTTTGATCAGTCACTGACGTGTGTAGAATAATTGATGTTTGTCGTTGCTTTTTTACACTTCGTACAAAAAAAATAATAAAACCTGCAAAAACTTTACTAAAAACTGTATAGTAGTAAGCAGGGTCGAACCACTCTCAAGTGAGATTTCGAATGAACTCAAATTCACACACTAATTTATGGAATAAAAATTATTTTTCAAAAAACATTTTTTATTTTGGAATTATAATGAATAAATAAACTATAATAATAAAATAAATCTCAAGGGAAGGGAATCCACCACCGTGAATCCACATAAATAAATTTTCTAATATTCTTATCTAGTTTTTCTTCCAATAATCAATACACTTCACCAATCCAATTAGAACTTGGAAAGATGAAGGAAAATATGGAATAAAAAAGAATGACTTGATTATATATAAGAGAGACATTTCTTTACTTAATCTGATGCACATTGGCTAGGTAAATAGAGGTAGGCATTCTTCGAATTACCATTATTTGGCAAATACGAAGAATCCTCCCTCTAATTTTAGAAAATAAAAATTCAGAATAGAAGAGTAGAAGAATGCTCTTAGGAGGAAAAATTAGAAAAGAAAATAAAAGAACTTACTTATATTTCATCATAGTGGCTTCAACACTCCTTTGAGAGGTGTGTTTACAAGAAAAAAGAAAATGAATACAAAAAAATTATTTACAACTACACTTTATTTTTTTCTACAATTTCTAACCCCCTTCACCATCCCCTAAGACCCCCTATTTATAGAGTTAGAGGGGAATGGTTTAGGTGGGAAAAATTTAAAATACAAAATTCAAAATACAAATTTGAAATGCCAAATTCAAAATACAAAATTTTGAATTTGAATATCTAAAATTTGATTTCCATATCTTTAATTTCAATTTTGGACTGCAGACGTGGCCGTGTACAAAATATTTGGCAAAGTTTTGAACTTGAGACCTCTTGTGAAGTAGATTGTACAGAATACCATCTCTCCTACAATTCTTCTTATGTTCATCTTTGGCTATATATATCCTTTTTAGCCCTCTTTTGCTGCTTTTCTTCTTATTTGGAAAACAACCCCTATAAAACATAAAATGCAAAGATAAGAACCTTTAAATAAAGTAAAAGAGTAATTAAAGACTTATTTTGAGATATAAAATAACATGTTTTGTGCACTTATCAAATTACCCCCAAACGAGCTTTTGCTAGTCCTCTAGCAAATTCAAGCAAAAGATATTAGGGCACAAAACTGCTACTTTTATTTAACTCCTAACTAAAGATGTGCCACTTTCGCAGGCTGTTTCGATTGCATTTACCATATGCAATAAGGCCTTAAACCCCTAGGTTACCCATAGTGGACGAGCTATAGCCTCGTGAGGGTTTCAATAATGATACCCACAAATATCAAAAAATGGTAATTAACACTCAAAGATTTTTTTTTTTCTATTAATGTGTATAAATCAAGAACAACTCAATTATTTCACTTTAGTGTGAAATAAAAAATTAAAAGAAAAGATTAAATACTATTCAAAAGTTAAAAAATTTCATTACTATTATTGACTCAGAGTGTGTGTGTGAATAGCCACCAATAATATATTTCTCAATTTTAAAGCAACTGCATTTTAGATTTTCTTAGAAAATTAGCTTGGATTTCAAATCTCACTTATGATATTTCACTCAAAATTGAACACTAAGAGATTGGCTAATTTTGCACTCAAGTATATGTGAGTAGAATAATGTAGAACAAATGTAAATTACCTCATATATTTTCAACAAAGAACGAATTTTTCAAGAAAATGCATTGGTCTCATGAAAGAAATATCAAATATTAAGAATTTATACCACACAACAATATAACTCAGTCATGTCCATATCCGAACTATACTATCCTTAAGATAGAAAAGGACTTTTATTAGGATGTAACTTTAGGTAAAAGGAAGATAAAAAAGTGATAATGATAATGGTAAGGTGTATTCGAGAATGTTTGGGAAGAATTAACTCACTTAGAGCATATTACTTTCAACTTTTTCTTCCAAAATTTTGTCAATTGAATACTTTCTATATCACTTCTTTTTACATACACTTCTCAAAATCTCATCAACAATTATACTCCCTCTTTTTTTTTTCTTTTTCTTCTTCTTTTTTGTTTTCACCCACTTGTACATTGATCACATCCATTCTCGGAAAACCTAAAAATGGTTATAAAAGAAAGGCTAGACCAAAAAGCTTCACTGATTATCACATTCATTCTCGAAAAACCGTAAAAGATATGGTTATAAAAGAAAGAATGGGCAAAAAGTTCAACTGCTTAACAAGTGGTAATTCATAACTAAGAAAGAGAAAGAAAAATAAAATTTGAAAGGCTCAAATAATGAAAGATGGCCTAAAATTATTTCTCAAGGATAGGTATAGTTCTTCAACATACATGAGCTTAAAAAAACAAATTATGTGGCATAATATGGTGAATTCTTAATATTTGACCAAAAGAATGAAATAATGAGACTAATCAACAAAATTATGTGGATTTCAAGAAGAAATAGAGTAATTAGCATATAACTCTCAAAATAAAAAGAATGGTACAATACCTCACTGGGTTAAATCTCCACTTTTATTCGTCAAATCTTTAACATGCAATCACTTATCAATTTCGAATCGTATTACGGGGCTTTAGTGAATTTTTTCTTCTTCTGAGTTTTAGAAATTCATGAAATTGTTCTAACTGAAAGATAGGATAAAATCTTAACTTTTATGAACTTATTAATGCACTAAAGGTTAAAGATTTTATTTTAAAATTTTATACACATTTAATATATAAAAAATCAAATCATAGTGTGAAAATTACCATTATCACAATATTTTTCAAAAAAATGCAAATTCAATGCTTTTCTGAAAATTTAGAAATTTAATGTCATACCCCCAAACCTAAACTCAACATTGTCCTCAATGTTGGACAAAATAACGATTAAGCACAAATAGAAGGTTGAAAGAATATTACCTTAATCAGAATGAATTGATTTACTTTAACTTTTCATTAAACAAAAATGAAGCATTAGTAATCACATGAAAAGTTCAATATTAGGCATGAAAAAATTCAATTTTTGTTTCTTATTTTTTTCAACAAATAAAATAAATAAATAAAATTACAACTCCTACAAATTTTGTTTTTTTTTTTTTTTATTAAAGTAACTCGAGGATTACCAGTTAAGGTCTGCCAACAATACAACCAGGAAAGTTCCCAGGAAAGTGTGGAGAGGCGCTTGGCCTGCTTAATGACGGTACGTCCACACTCCTTAGACAGAACTTTCTTAGACATTGTGAAGTTGGAAGGTGCTCACTGGAGTTACCAAGAGTTAACTCTACTTTTATAAATATTTTTAAACAATAAAAAGAGCATTACTACAAAAATCCTAAATTAAAATTCACAAAAAAATGTTAATTTAAAGATGTACAAACAAAATAAGCAATAAAAATAAAAATAAAAAAATGAGTGAGTGTGTGGTCTTTCTTCTTCTTTTTTTTTTTTAAAAAATAAAAAATAAAAAATAAAAGAAAAAAAAATGAAGAAAGTGTGACCTTAGGGATATTTCTAAGTTATTCTATCCTAGAGTTCGCATGTGAAAGTTATCAACCTAAAAAAAAACTATGTTTTCTTAATCTAAAAAGAAAAGAAAAATGATGTAAAAGATTTAGGTACTTACCTGGATGACAGCTATTGTTTCTCTTCTAAGAATGTTTGATGGTGGCATCAACAGAAGCAATTCATCATAAGAACCTGCCATGGCAATTTTTTTTTTCATTATTTTCTTCAAATAAAAATAAAAATAAAAATAACTAAAAAAAATAAAATAAAAAATAAAAGAATAGGAGTAAGGGAAGGAAAGTTTGGGTGGGCTCCCAAAAAAAAATTATAGTGTTGAATATTTGTGCTTCGAATTCCCAAACTTGATTTGGCAACGGCGTCATTTGACGTGTGTAGAATAATTGATGTTTGTCGTTGCTTTTCTACACTTCGTACAAAAAAAATAATAAAACCTGCAAAAACTTTACTAAAAACTGTATAGTAGTAAGCAGGGTCGAACCACTCTCAAGTGAGATTTCGAATGAACTCAAATTCACACACTAATTTATGGAATAAAAATTATTTTTCAAAAAACATTTTTTATTTTGGAATTATAATGAATAAATAAACTATAATAATAAAATAAATCTCAAGGGAAGGGAATCCACCACCGTGAATCCACATAAATAAATTTTCTAATATTCTTATCTAGTTTTTCTTCCAATAATCAATACACTTCACCAATCCAATTAGAACTTGGAAAGATGAAGGAAAATATGGAATAAAAAAGAATGACTTGATTATATATAAGAGAGACATTTCTTTACTTAATCTGATGCACATTGGCTAGGTAAATAGAGGTAAGCATTCTTCGAATTACCATTATTTGGCAAACACGAAGAATCCTCCCTCTAATTTTAGAAAATAAAAATTCAGAATAGAAGAGTAGAAGAATGCTCTTAGGAGGAAAAATTAGAAAAGAAAATAAAAGAACTTACTTATATTTCATCATAGTGGCTTCAACACTCCTTTGAGAGGTGTGTTTACAAGAAAAAAGAAAATGAATACAAAAAAATTATTTACAACTACACTTTATTTTTTTCTACAATTTCTAACCCCCTTCACCATCCCCTAAGACCCCCTATTTATAGAGTTAGAGGGGAATGGTTTAGGTGGGAAAAATTTAAAATACAAAATTCAAAATACAAATTTGAAATGCCAAATTCAAAATACAAAATTTTGAATTTGAATATCTAAAATTTGATTTCCATATCTTTAATTTCAATTCTGGACTGCAGACGTGGCCGTGTACAAAATATTTGGCAAAGTTTTGAACTTGAGACCTCTTGTGAAGTAGATTGTACAGAATACCATCTCTCCTACAATTCTTCTTATGTTCATCTTTGGCTATATATATCTTTTTTAGCCCTCTTTTGCTGCTTTTCTTCTTATTTGGAAAACAACCCCTATAAAACATAAAATGCAAAGATAAGAACCTTTAAATAAAGTAAAAGAGTAATTAAAGACTTATTTTGTGATATAAAATAACATGTTTTGTGCACTTATCAGTCACCTACATATCTTAGGTCGCTCTCAATTGCCACACATAACCTTAGGTTCAATGGCTGACAAGTACGGGGCCAATCTTCTCCATAAAGCTCGGGGTAAACCAAGCATTGATAGTGAGTGATTGGAAGATAGCTAAAAAATGTTTTACCACCAATGACAAGGTCTTTGCCAACAGTCCAAGGTCTCTAGCAGTGGAGCTCTTGGGCTACAACTATGCCTTGTTTGGTTTGAGTCCTTACGGCAAACAATCCGCATGTTCTCAGAAAGGTCCAAGATGAGCTTGACGTCCACGTTGGAAGAGGACGACTAGGAGATGAAACCGATGTGAAACACTATGTCTATATCCAGCCGAACCACTCTCTATACCACACGAGTCCATGGAGGACTGTATTGTGGGTGGCTACAACATTTCGAAGAGCACACGCTTATTGGTGAACCTATGGAAGTTATATCGTGATCCTTATGTATGGTCTGATCCAAACGAGTTTCAACCTGAGAGGTTCTTGACCAGCCAAAAGGATGTCGATGTTAGGGGGCAACATTTCGAGTTGATACCATTTGATAGTGGAAGAAGAATGTGTCCTGGAATTTCTTTGGGCCTCCAAGTCATGCAATTGACACTGGCTAGTTTGGTTCATGGGTTTGAAATAGTGACTCCCTTGGATGAATCGAGGGATATGACTGAGAGCTTTGGACTAAGAGACAACCCATATTCATGCAAGGATTGGTGATTGGGGATCCATACAGAGTTTTATGAAATATCTTAGAGATCAAAGAAGAGATGCTTTCTTCAGGAGAGATGAATACTATATGGTAGTGATAGAGAATTCTTTGGCGTTGAATCGGGTAAAGAAGAACAAGTTGTTCCAGCTCCGGGGAACAGATTCATCTTCACCCCTCCCCCCTTTCTTCCCCCATTCCTTTTATTGAGCATAATGATACGAATCGAGCTTGTTGTATGTAGTATGTAGCGTCAAGCAGTTCCGCTTTCCCCTACCGATGATGTGCCGAGAAGTGCATTGTTGGAACTGGGTTGGAACGCTTTCATGGCTTTACTTTATGGCTGTCTTCCTCTTTTTCTTTAAGCCTTTATGAAGAGCTAGCTGAGGTAATCCGATAGGCCACAATTTAATAGGGATTAGAAAGACTATTCTTTACACTTATAGGCTCTCATCATCCTTGCTTCGGCTTGATTACGAAAAAGAGGCTTAAGAGGGGCCAGCTAGACGAAAGAAAGATGCTAGTGGGAATTAAGGAGAAGATGAGAAAACGCAAAGGCAAGTTTCAGTCTTTCCTCTAAGCAAAGGTAAGTTGACTTCATCCCTGGTAACCATGTTTTGAGTTCCCTGCTTTGGAAGCGAAAAGCGGACATTTCTTTTTATCAACTAGGTTTATTTTATGGTTGTCTTACTCATTTAGGGCTTAGTTTGACTTTTGCATCATGAAATTGCGTAGAGTAGTGTGTGAATCTCCAGCTAGTTCATATTCAAACATGACCGCTAGATTGGACTAGAGACTGCCTCTTACTAAGCCTTTTAAACTAGGTGGGTCTGGTTTAAATGTGCAAAAAGTTAAGAATAGTGAGTAGTTCTACTAAAAGGGTTTCAAAGTCTTAAAAGCCTTACCGGCCTGCCTGATGGAGACTACTTCATAGGGATTGATCCTTTTGAAGGGAATATTACTTTATTCTTAGGGAAGGATTACTTTCATTATGACTACATTGTTTTTAAGCCGAATGGATGTTACGAAATGCAGTGATACGAAAACTCTTTTATGGTTCTAATCCATGCGTATAGTCGCACTCATGAGAGTCTCTTTTCTTGTAAATGAAATCTTACTACCTATTCCATTCCTAAATAGACATTGACTACCCTTTCCTGCACCTCCTGCACTAATACTTTGTTAAGTGACTCTGAAGTGAGTGAAGTGACCAATGGGTATTGGGCACGAACGGTATAACAAGAAAGTAGTGCTCTCTTCCCCTAGCTGCTAGTAGTCATTTCCGATTATTGATTGGAAGGTAATAGAAGACGAAGACGAGGGTGTAATCTCTTTCTATCTTCTCATGTCTATAGGTTTATAAGAAGGTAGAACCAATAATAAGAAATAAGATCTAGGAAGAAAGTGAAACCTGTAATCGAATAGTGCTTCTAGGGTAAGAGCGGAAATAGATCTTTTATTGTTAGGAGCAAGCTACCTTCCCTCACTATTAGTTCTCCAAGGGGAGTGAAAGCAGTCTGATAGGACCTAGCGTTATCTATCCTTCTTTTTGATCTTTCCTGAGGGCCTCTATAACGCCTTTCAATGATAGTTTATGTAGCCTCTTTGGCTTTCCCCTATTCTAGTTCTTTTGAGGGCGCCTTCTGCTTGGATACGAAAGATAGCTATTCTGTAGAGACCGTGCCTAATTTTTGTCAGTTTTTCAATTTTTGTCATTTATTGCTTTAAATGCTTTTTAAATGATGTTTAACATGTTTTGAATGCGGGAAACATGTTTAGAGGGTTGGAATAGGGTTTTGGGAAGTTTTGGGGACTTTTGGCAAAAGTTGACTTTTTTGAGTTTGGTCAACCTAGGGGCGCGGGCCTTGTGGACCCAGAAATTTTCAAAGTGTCAGAATGACTTCAAAATTGGAGGATAACTTAAATAAAATATTTGACACACAACAGAGTTGATTTCATGTCAATCTGATTTACGGAACTCCGAAAATGAGCCCGAGAAGGTTTTGCAAAAAGGTGATGGAAAACTAGTAATTAAGAAGAGGTCACTTAGCTATAAATACTAAGAAAGATCAGCTCTTCTCTCATTTTTCATCCCAGCAGCCGAGAGAGAGAGATATATACATATATATGTACAAGCTTCTTCTCCTCCTCTTCTTCACTAGATTTGAGGGCCTTAGAGTGGGATTTTGATTTCACCGAAGAAGGAGGAAACGATCTACGCATCGAGGGCACGAGATTGATCAGTTCAAAAATCATTTCGGAGGAAGTTGGGTTTTGAGAGATTGGGGGAAATCAATTGAACGCTCTTCCAATTTGAGGTAGGGGTGCTAGACTCACTTCTACTTTGATCTTGTGGTCCCTTTCTAAATATCATAGGAGATAGCTTTTGATTTCTTGAACCTAGGTCTATGTATATATAAATATATATGTATACCATGGTGATTTATGCATGTATAAGTGTCCAACATGTTAGTTAGGGCTTATACATGGTATGTATGTGCAAATGTGACTATAATGCTTTTAGTGAAAAATGTGTTTGCTTGATGAAAACATGAAAAATATGATTTTCTAGCAAAATCCATGAGCATAGTGATTTTCATGATGTGAGTGTGACAGCATTGTGACAATCTTGAGTTGGAAGGAAAATGCATTGGTTTGAGGAAAAATGCTTACATTGTGTGACTATGTGCATTGGTGTGATTATGTGCACTATGTGATGATTTTGGGGCATGAGTGTGAAATTAAGATAAGGGGAAGGCCCCTAGGGTGAAAGACCCAAAACTTGGCCAAGAGGAGGTGCTCCCTTCGGGTTAGTAACCCGATAAAGCACAAGTAGAGTTTGGGATCCGAAGAGACCCTTACTATTGGAGTGATAAGAAAGCCCCCTTTGAATTGATTTGGTGTGAGTTATATATATATAAGTTGTGACTTGTCCAATTTGATATATATATATATATACATATGTATTTGCACTTTATGTGAAGCATCATGCATGATTTGAAAAATGTGGATGTTTGGGTAAAAATGCATGAGCATGTGCATTCATGCATGGCTTACGGGTTAGAGTGGGGATGGGTGGATCATTTCTACTGAGCCGTTGAGATGCTCACCCCTTTATACAAAACATTTTCAGATAAGGCGCCAATGGAAGACGAAGCATGATTAGCTCTATGGATATGTTGAGCTTATTTTTGGACTTTTGCTCTTTTGAGATGTAGATAAATGTCCGTGCCAGCTTGTGGCATGTAGACAATGGTTGTGGTGTTGCCTTTACATTTGTATCTTCTTATGTATGTGAAATCCAAATGTAAGTGCCACACTTGTAGGAAAGTGATTTTTGAGAAATGTATGTATAATGGCTTCCTTCAATTGAGACTTGTTGAATGTATGCGAAAAGGGCCATTTGAATTCTTATATGTATGGTTCCATGGATTATGTATGGATTCGGAATTTAAATGGATGAATGTATTCTTTTGTCTCTTGTATCTTAATTTCATGGATATGAATGTTTAGAGTTGTGGATTTATGTTGGAATTATGGTTGTAGGATCTCAATGTATAAGTTAGATTGTATGGTTGGATTAATGAAGATCACCTTTGAAAAAAATGAGGATGTTTGGTTCACTTGAATTTTATGTGCATGGTGGACTTTGGATGAATTTTCTATGCTTATACAAGATTTGAGATTCAAATGTGTAGGTTGATGTGTGAGTATGATATTATATCATTAGGGGATGATTTATATGTTTTATGAATGACCCAAGGTGGTTTGGTTGAGATTTTAGTTCAAATGGATCTTGTATAGGTGTTTTGGAATTGCTGGGAAGTGCAATTCGATCAATCGAAATGTCCATTTCGATTGATCGAAATGGTTGCGAAATCTGAGTATTTTTGAGGTCCAGAATGGGGTAATTTCGATCAATCGAAGTCCCCATTTCGATTGATCGAAATAATGCAAGTCCGAGGTATCGAGAGGGTGTTTATTTCGATTGATGGGGTCAAAATCTCGATTAATCGAGATGCCAATCTCGATTGATCGAGATTACTATTCACAGCAAGGTTCAAAAATTGTCCAAACTTCGTTTCGATGTAATTTCTTCGTTTTAAATCGGAATTTAGTGTGGTTTTTTTTTAACTTGAGTATTTCTGAAAGCTCTATACAATTGTGTAGGTTTAATAATCAAATTACATCTGTGTAAAAAGTTGAGGTCCAGAACTTGGTGGTTTATACGTATGGAACCAAAGGTGAAAATCATTTGCAATGGCCATTGATGATCTAATGCCACTTTAAGGGTGTGCATATAGAATGCTTCCATAATAGAATAGATTATAATGAGATTAAGGTGTGGGAACTTGAGGTGAAATTACGGATTAACCCCCGTTTCCCTCGCTCCTAACCGGGTGTCGGAAACTGGGGCGTGACAACTTGGTATCAAAGCTCTAGGTCAGAATACCTAGGGACGACGGGTGATGGTCGGATCATGTTTGGGATTATGAGGATTATGTAGTAACCCTTGTGGACGGGTGTGAGTGGGCGGGTGCGAAGACAGACACTGGGCTGAGCTACCACACTGACAGGGTGCAGGGTGCTCAATCCCACATCGCCTGGGTGTGGAAAAGGGGATGTGTTTATATGTAGTATGTTCTCTTCAAATGGTATGAGGCCTTTTGGGGTAAAACTCAAGAGCAAAACCGTGCGGGCTCAGGCCCAAAGCGGACAATATCATACCATGTGTTGGAGCGGGGTATTACAGTTGGTATCAGAGCCTGAACCCAGCCGGAAGAAGTGTGCCGACGAGGACGTCGGGCCTCATAGGGGGGTGGATTGTAGTAACCCTTGTGGACGGGTGTAAGTGGGCGGGTGCGAAGACAGACACTGGGCTGAGCTACCACACTGACAGGGTGCAGGGTGCTCAATCCCACATCGCCTGGGTGTGGAAAAGGGGATGTGCTTATATGTAGTATGTTCTCTTCAAATGGTATGAGGCCTTTTGGGGTAAAACCCAAGAGCATAACCGTGCGGGCTCAGGCCCAAAGCGGACAATATCATACCATGTGTTGGAGCGGGGTATTACAGATTAGATCAAGTGTCTGATACCAACAACTTGGTATCAGAGCGCTTGGTCGTAATACCTAGGGACGACGGGAAATGGTTGGATCACATATGGAATTGTGAGGAGTAGATTAAGTGCATATTGCATGGAAAATTTTTATGTGCTTATTTGTTTGATATCATATGTTACTTATGAAGTATATAAGTATGTTGAGTATGCATGAAGTGAATTGGACATGACATTCATGCTTTGAAGTTTTAAGTATCTTCTTGTCATCCATACAGAAGGATGCCACCAAGAAGAGCTCGTGAAGTCACACCGGAAGTGGTCCCTATGGGAGGGGAGCAATTCATGCGCGACATGGTCGCTACCATGTGCCAAATTGCAAGGGAGACACAACGGGAAACTTAAGAGGAGACACAAGCTCCACCAAGAGCAGCTCCTCCTAGCCGAATGATAACGGCACTGGGACACTTTAAGAAACACAATCCACCAACATATTCTGGGGGATCTGATCCCATGGTAGCAGAGAATTGGATAGATCAGATTATCAAGTTTCTCACCGTGCTTGAAATAGAGGAAGAATTGAGGGTGAAAGTGGTCACGCACTATTTGGTAGACGAGGCTAGTCGTTGGTGAAAGTTCATCAGTGATTATCATGACACCGAGGTTATGGATTGGGACACATTTCAAGTACTCTTCCTTGAGAGGTACTTCCCAGTAACAGTAAGGGATAGTATGAGGAGAGAATTCCTCAACTTGACTCAGGGCAACATGACGGTGATGGAATACGAGACTAAATTCACATCTTTAGCTCGGTTTGCCAAGGAAATAATTCCAACAGAAGGGTTGAAGGTTAAGCAGTTTATTTGGGGCCTACGACCGTATTTGCGAGATAGAGTTGGACTTCTAGGTCTGACCAACTATGCAGCAGTGGTGGAGAGGGCATTGGTAGTCGAGGGGTTTAGTAATGATAATCAAAGGATCAGGGAAGCACAGAACCAAGCAAGGGCCACGGGATCTCTTGCGGATAACCGTGCTAAGAAGAAGCGAAAGAATGGCGAGTCATCCTCACAAGGGCCACAAACTCAATCTGTGACTTCTGTGGCTATACCTTCTGGATCCTTCCGATCTAGAATAGTTTGTTACAATTGTCAGAAGCCAGGACACAGAATGGCTGAGTGTACACAAGGACAAGTTCCTTCAGTGGCAAGGAAGAGGTGCTTCAATTGTCATCAGTTGGGGCATATGAGTTGGGATTGCCCACAAAAGAAGGATGCACAGGGTGGTATGAGTTCACAGCAACGTCTTGCACAGTCTACTGTTTCACAGTCAGGTTCTAGGGCATTGCCACCACCACAGACAGTGCCTTCAGCTCAGAGCTCGCGGGCGCTGGCTAGAGGAGTTGCGTCTAGTGCTCCTAGTCAGCAGTTTGGATATCAGGGTATGGGACAGCAGGGCCAGAGAGCACAGGGTCGTGCCTTTACTCTTATCCCATTAGAGACCTCGGCAGGACCGTCAGTGGTCCGAGGTATATTTCTTGTATCTAGTTCGTGGGCTAGGGTTTTAGTGGTCTCGGGTGCATCGCATTCATTCATTTCATATGCATTTGTTTGTGCTTTGGGGTTGGAGGTGTCATCTTTGGATTCGACCTTGTCCATTGATAGGCCAGTTGGGGGTAGGGTGACTTTGAGTAGAGTATGCCGATCTTGCGAGATCGAGATATCAGGACACCGATTAGTGTTTGATTTCATCCTTCTCGATATGACTAGCTTTGATGTGATCTTGGGTATGGATTGGCTATCGACCTATAGAGCCAACATTGATTGTTACAGGGGAAGAGTGACCTTGCATACGCCGGAAGGTGTTAGAATTTATTTTGTGGGAGAGCGGGATGACTTCTACTTGTCGTCTCCATTTGGTTCTAGTGATCGGAAAGGGCTTGGGTATTTCTTGGCGAGCCTACTTGTTGATTGTGATGATGAGACACTTGGAGAGCTTCCTCGTGTAGTGTGTGAGTTTATGGACGTATTTCCGGGGGAATTGACACAGTTGTCTCAGAACCGTGAAGTGGAGTTTGTGATAGATCTTGCTCCAGGTACCGCGCCCATTTCTATGGCACCGTACCGAATGGCACCGGCTGAGTTGAAAGAGTTGAAGGACCAATTACAAGAGCTACTAGACAAGGGATTTGTACGCCCTAGTACATCACCTTGGGGAGCTCCGGTTCTTTTTGCTAAGAAGAAGGACGGGTCTTTGCGGCTTTGCATTGACTATAGGAAGTTGAATCGGGCAACGATCAAAAATAAGTATCCCTTGCCAAGGATAGATGACTTATTCGATCAACTTAAGGGTTCAAGGTGTTTCTCAAAGATAGACTTGAGATCGGGCTACTATCAGTTGAGGATTAGAGAGGCGGACATTCTAAAAACCGTTTTTCGCACACGATACAGGCATTATGAATTTTTGGTGATGCCATTTGGTTTGACAAATGCACTGACGGCATTCATAGATCTAATGCATAGAGTGTTCAATGCTTACTTGGACAAGTTTGTGGTTGTGTTCGTTGATGACATCCTAGTGTACTCGTCTTCGGAAGAGGAGCACGAGGGTCACTCGAGGATTGTGTTACAACTCTTAAGATAACATCAATTATATGCCAAGTACGAGAAGTGTGAATTTTGGCTAGCAGAAGTGAAATTCCTTGGGCATGTTGTGTCCAAAGGAGGAGTTTTCGTAGATCCATCCAAGATAGAGGCGGTGATGGGTTGGGAAAGACCTAAGAGCGTATTTGAGATACATAGTTTCTTGGGATTGGCCGGGTATTATCGGAGGTTTGTCAAGGACTTTTCGAGGCTAGCTGCACCTATGACGAAGCTTACCCGAAAAGGAGTGAAGTTTGTATGGGATGATGCTTGTGAGCATGCATTCATGGAATTGAAGAGTTGGTTGACTTCGGCTCCAATTTTGATCATTCCGGAATGTGGGTTGGGGTACACAATTTATTGTGACGCTGCACGACTCGATTTGGGATGTGTGCTAATGCAAACCGAACGAGTAGTGGCGTATGGTTCGAGGCAATTGAAAACACATGAACAGAATTATCCGGTACATAATTTGGAGTTGGCGGCGGTGATCTTTGCACTTAAGGTATGGAGACATTATTTGTATGGCGAGAAGTTTGAAATATTCTCGGATCATAAAAGTCTCAAATACTTTTTCTCACAAAAGGATTTGAATATGAGGCAACGGAGGTGGATGGAGTATATGGAGGATTATGACTTCGACTTACAATATCATCCGGGAAAGGCCAATGTAGTGGCGGATGCATTGAGTAGAAAGTCACATGGTAGCTTAGCGAGCTTAGCCATACGGGAGTGGAAGATGATGGAATACATCTCAGAAATGGGATTACATTTCAGTGAGGATGATGGATCGGCAGTGTTATTTACTCTTATCGCTCAACCAACTCTTGTGAGTAGAGTGATTGAAGAGCAGAGGAAGGATAGTGAGGTTGAGGCTATTCGCACCTGAATTTTGGGTGGCGTAGTAGTGGAAGGATGGACAGTTCATTCAGATGAGAGTATGAAATTCTAAGGGAAGATGTTTGTTCCTTTAGCTTGTCGGGATGAGATTCTGAGAGAGTTTCACAACTCGAGACTAGCAGTAAATCCAGGTGGTACCAAGATATACCATAACCTACGCCGACAGTATTGGTGAAAGGGTATGAAAAAAGATGTAGCTCAGTTTGTGGCGAGGTGCCTCACTTGTCAACAAGTGAAGGCTGAGCATCAGAGACCAGCGGGGTTGTTGCAGCCGTTGCCTGTGGCTATGTGGAAATGGGAGCATGTCACTATGGATTTTGTGACGGGGCTTCCAGGGTCAAGGAAGGGTCACGACGCAGTTTGGGTGGTCGTTGACAGATTGACGAAGGTAGCTCACTTTATTCCCATTAGAGTGACAGATGATGTGGATACTCTCAGTAGATTGTATATTGAGCAGATCCTTAGGCTTCATGGCGTGCCAGTTTCTATTGTTTCAGATAGAGACCCGCGATTTACATCTCAATTTTGGCAGAGTTTCCAGGCAGCACTTGATACGGACCTTCACTTTAGTACGGCTTTTCACCCCTAGACGGATGGTCAATCCAAGCGTACTATACAGATTTTGGAGGATATGTTGCGGGCGTGTGTACTTGATCTTCAAGGCAGTTGGGAGGATCACCTTCCTTTGGTGGAGTTTGCATACAATAATAGCTATCAAGCTAGCATTGAGATGGCTCCATTTGAGGCTTTATATGGTAGACCGTGTAGGTCACCTCTCTGTTGGACAAAGGTTGGAGAGACAGTTTCTTTGGGATCGGATTTAGTTCAGGAAACTACAGAGAAGATCAAGTTAATTCGACAAAGATTGCTTACGGCTCAGAGTCGTCAGAAAAGCTATGCTGATAGGAGACGACGACCACTAGCATTTGAGGTGGGGGATCATGTTTTTCTGAATGTCTCACCACGGAGAGGTTTGATGAGGTTCGGTCGTAGTGGCAAGCTTGCACCACGATTTATCGGGCCATTTGAGATTTTGGATAGAGTAGGAGAGGTTGCTTACCGCTTGGTATTGCCACCGCAATTGTCAAGTGTGCACAACACTTTCCATGTGTCTATGTTGAGGAAGTATGAACCGGACCCTTCACATGTACTCGATTGGGCAGACCTTGAGGTGGAGGAGGATGTGTCATACGAGGAAAGACCAATACAGATTTTGGACACTAGAGAACAAGTGCTTCGGGGAAAGACCATCCCATTGCTTAAGGTGCTTTGGCGGCATCATGGGGTGGAAGAAGCTACATGGGAGCGAGAACAAGAAGTCCGCTCAAAGTATCCCGAGTTGTTCACCACTTGAGGTACATTCTAATTTCGAGGACGAAATTCTTATAAGGTTGGGAGGTTGTAGAGACCGTGCCTAATTTTGGCCGGTTTTTCAATTTTTGTCATTTATTGCTTTAAATGCTTTTTAAATGATGTTTAACATGTTTTGAATGCGGGGAACATGTTTAGAGGGTTGGAATAGGGTTTTGGGGACTTTTGGCAAAAGTTGACTTTTTGAGTTTGGTCAACCTAGGGGCGCGGGCCTTGTGGGCCCAGAAATTTTCAAAGTGTCAGAATGACTTCAAAATTGGAGGATAGCTTAAATAAAATATTTGACGCGTAACAGAGTTGATTTCGTGTCAATCTGAGTTACGAAACTCCAAAAATGAGCCCGAGAAGGTTTTGCAAAAAGGTGATGGCAAACTAGTAATTAAGAAGAGGTCACTTAGCTATAAATACTAAGAGAGATCAGCTCTTCTCTCATTTTTCATCCCAGCAGCCGAGAGAGAGAGATATATACATATATACGTACAAGCTTCTTCTCCTCCTCTTCTTCACTAGATTTGAGGGCCTTAGAGTGGGATTTTGATTTCACCGAAGAAGGAAGAAACGATCTACGCATCGAGGGCTCGAGATTGATCGGTTCAAAAATCATTTCGGAGGAAGTTTGGTTTTGAGAGATTGGGGGAAATCAATTGAACGCTCTTCCAATTTGAGGTAGGGGTGCTAGACTCACTTCTACTTTGATCTTGTGGTCCCTTTCTAAATATCATAGGAGATAGCTTTTGATTTCTTGAACCTAGGTCTATGTATATATAAATATATATGTATACCATGGTGATTTATGCATGTATAAGTGTCCAACATGTTAGTTAGGGCTTATACATGGTATGTATGTGCAAATGTGACTATAATGCTTTTAGTGAAAAATGTGTTTGCTTGATGAAAACATGAAATATAAGTTGTGAGTTATAAGAAAGCCCCCTTTGAATTGATTTGGTGTGAGTTATATATATATAAGTTGTGACTTGTCCAATTTGATATATATATATATATACATATGTATTTGCACTTTATGTGAAGCATCATGCATGATTTGAAAAATGTGGATGTTTGGGTAAAAATGCATGAGCATGTGCATTCATGCATGGCTTACGGGTTAGAGTGGGGATGGGTGGATCATTTCTACTGAGCCGTTGAGATGCTCACCCCTTTATACAAAACATTTTCAGATAAGGCGCCAATGGAAGACGAAGCATGATTAGCTCTATGGATATGTTGAGCTTATTTTTGGACTTTTGCTCTTTTGAGATGTAGATAAATGTCCGTGCCGGCTTGTGGCATGTAGACAATGGTTGTGGTGTTGCCTTTACATTTGTATCTTCTTATGTATGTGAAATCCAAATGTAAGTGCCACACTTGTAGGAAAGTGATTTTTGAGAAATGTATGTATAATGGCTTCCTTCAATTGAGACTTGTTGAATGTATGCAAAAAGGGCCATTTGAATTCTTATATGTATGGTTCCATGGATTATGTATGGATTCGGAATTTAAATGGATGAATGTATTCTTTTGTCTCTTGTATCTTAATTTCATGGATATGAATGTTTAGAGTTGTGGATTTATGTTGGAATTATGGTTGTAGGATCTCAATGTATAAGTTAGATTGTATGGTTGGATTAATGAAGATCACCTTTGAAAAAAATGAGGATGTTTGGTTCACTTGAATTTTATGTGCATGGTGGACTTTGGATGAATTTTCTATGATTATACAAGATTTGAGATTCAAATGTGTAGGTTGATGTGTGAGTATGATATTATATCATTGGGGGATGATTTATATGTTTTATGAATGACCCAAGGTAGTTTGGTTGAGATTTGAGTTCAAATGGATCTTGTATAGGTGTTTTGGAATTGCTGGGAAGTGCATTTCGATCAATCGAAATGTCCATTTCGATTGATTGAAACTCCCATTTCGATTGATCAAAATGGTTGCGAAATTTGAGTATTTTTTAGGTCCAGAATAGGGTAATTTCGATCAATCGAAGTCCCCATTTCGATTGATTGAAATAATGCAGGTCCGAGGTACTGAGAGGGTGTTTATTTCGATTGATGGGGTCAAAATCTCGATTAATCGAGATGCCAATCTCGATTGATCGAGATTACTATTCACAGCAAGGTTCAAAAATTGTCCAAACTTCGTTTCGATGTAATTTCTTCGTTTTAAATCGGAATTTAGTGTGGTTTTTTTTGAACTGGAGCATTTTTGAAATCTCTATCCAATGGTGTAGGTTTCATAATCAAATTCCATCTGTGTAAAAAGTTGAGGTCCAGAACTTGGTGGTTTATACGTATGGAACCAAAGGTGAAAATCATTTGCAAGGGCCATTGATGATATAATGCCACTTTAAGGGTGTGGATATAGAATGCTTCTGCAATAGAATAGATTATAATGAGATTAAGGTGTGGGAACTTGAGGTGAAATTACGAATTCACCCCCATTTTCCTCGCTCCTAACCGGGTGTCGGAAACCGGGGCGTGACATATTCTTCCCGGCCATCTGCCCTATTCTCTGCCTTGTCAAGTAGGGTCTTGGACACACACACAGGTTTGAAAGGGAAAGTCGTGCTGACGAGTTACAAGAGTAAGAGGCTAACGGTTTCAAAGGATCACTTCTCACTTGTGGCATATGTAACACTGTCTTCGGCTCCGAGCGACGTTCTCCTATGCTAAATATACCCGTGAAGTAGTACATTTTAACCGTTAAGTATAAAAAATTCCCCAAAAACATGGGGTTTCTAACTCAATACTAATTTGGCTCCCATCCCTGTAATATCTCTTACTCCCATCCCCGAACCTACTTCATGCATAGTCTAGATTTTGAGCCTATGATTTTTCTTTAAAATTTCGTTTATCTAATTGTATGTTAATTGATGTTATTTTCTATTGAATTAAATTTGTGAGATTTACTATACCAACTGAATATATGTGAAGAACTTATATATGAACAGGTTTATGCATATATATATATATATATATATATATATATATATATATATATGATATGTGTGTAATATGAATGGGAATCGTAATAACATGAATTTAGGAGGGTGAAGGATGTTAATTTGTATCTTTTTTGTTGTGGATTGCACGGTCAAACAACCCTTGACCCTTAGAAAATCATATTGTGGGTGAATTGGGTTTAAATTTTGAAAGTTTTGCGAAGAACCCTAGGACTTGTGAATTGGGCGTTTTTGATTCGGGCCATTTTGGATGGGGCTTTTTACACCAATAGGTAGCCGACGTCGAGAGGAGAAGAATGGCACAAAAATGAAGGCAAACGGTGGTTGGAGGTGGCCGGACCGTCGCCAAGACAGCGCGTTGCTGGGCGCGTTGGGGAAGAAGCCCTAGCACAGGGCACTTTCCCACGTGCCTAGCTTGCGTCGAGAAAAGACTTTTTGGGCCCCGCTGACTAGTGTAGAATAATTGATGTTTGTCATTGCTTTTCTACACTTCGTACAAAAAAGAATAAAACCTGCAAAAACTTTACTAAAAACTGTATAGTAGTAAGCAGGGTCGAACCACTTTCTAGCGAGATTTCGAATGAACTCAAATTCATACACTAATTTATGGAATGAAAATTATTTTTTTAAAAATATTTTTTATTTTGAAATTATAATGAATAAATAAAACTATAATAATAAAATAAATCTCAAGGGAAGGGAATCCACCACCATGAATCCACATAAATAAATTTTCTAATATTCTTATCTAGTTTTTTCTCCAATAATCAATACACTTCACCAATCCAATTAGAACTTGGAAAGATGAAGAAAAATATGGAATAAAAAAGAATGACTTGATTATATATAAGAGAGACATTCCTTTACTTAATCTGGTGCACATTGGCTAGGTAAATAGAGGTAGGCATTCTTCGAATTACCATTATTTGGCAAACACGAAGAATCCTCCCTCTAGTTTTAGAAAATAAAAATCCAGAATAGAAGAGTAGAAGAATGCTCTTGGGAGGAAAAATTAGAAAAGAAAATAAAAGAACTTACTTATATTTCATCATAGTGGCTTCATCACTCCCTTGAGAGGTGTGTTTACAAGAAAAGAAAATAAATAAAAAAAAATATTTACAACTACACTTTATTTTTTTCTACAATTTCTAACTATTTTCTAACTCCCTTCACCATTCCCTAAGACCCCCTATTTATAGAGTTAAAGGAGAATAGTTTAGGTGGGAAAATTTTAAAATACAAAATTCAAAAACAAAAATTCAAAATACAAAATTTGAAATACAAAATTCAAAAACAAAAATTCAAAATACAAAATTTTGAATTTAAATATCTAATATTTGATCTTCATATCTTTAATTTGAATTCTGGATTGTAGACGTGGCCGTGCAAAAAAGTATTTTGCAAAGTTTTGAACTTGAGACCTCTTGTGAAGTAAATTGCACATAATACCATCTCTCCTACAATTCTTCTGATGTTTATCTTTGGCTATATATATCATTTTTAGGCCTTTTCTGCTGCTTTTCTTCTTATTTGGAAATCAACCCCTATAAAACACAAAATGCAAAGATAAGAATATTTAAATAACGTAAAAGAGTAATTAAAGACTTATTTTGAGATATAAAATAACATGTTTTGTGCACTTATCAAATTACCCCCAAACGAGCTTTTGCTAGTCCTCTAGCAAATTCAAGAAAAAGATATTAGGGCACAAAACTGCTACTTTTATTTAACTCCTAACTAAAGATGTGCCACTTTCGCGGGCTGTTTCGATTGCATTTACCATATGCAATAAGGCCTTAAACCCCTAGGTTACCCATAGTGGACGAGCTATAGCCTCGTGAGGGTTTCAATAATGATACCCACAAACATCAAAAAATGGTAATTAACACTCAAAGATTTTTTTTTTCTATTAATGTGTATAAATCAAGAACAACTCAATTATTTCACTTTAGTGCGAAATAAAAAATTAAAAGAAAAGATTAAATACTATTCAAAAGTTAAAAAATTTCATTACTATTCTTGACTCAGAGTGTGTGTGTGAATAGCCACCAATAATATACTTCTCAATTTTAAAGCAACTGCATTTTAGATTTTTTTAGAAAATTAGCTTTGATTTCAAATCTCACTTATGATATTTCACTCAAAATTGAACACTAAGAGATTGGCTAATTTTGCACTCAAGTATATGTGAGTAGAATAATGTAGAACAAATGCAAATTACCTCACATATTTTCAACAAAATAAAATAAAGTGAAAAATTCCATTAGTTCTAAAATAAAATAAGGTGAAAAATCCAATTTTGAGACACTTTAAAAATCAATTTAAATACAAGGGAAAATCATTTTGACATGAAATTTAAAATCAAACTTCTTTAACCCCCAGGAAGTTGACATAAAATTTTGGAATTTTTTGGAAATATAAAAGTATTTTTTTTAAATAATTTTTTGAATTTTTAAGTTTTTCCAAAAATTTCAAAAATACAAAAAAAATATCAAAATGTAGTAACCCTTGTGGACGGGTGTGAGTGGGCGGGTGCAAAGACAGACACTGGGCTGAGCTACCACACTGACAGGGTACAGGATGCTCAATCCCACATCGCCTGGGTGTGGAGAAAGGGATGTGCTTATATGTAGTATGTTCTCTTCAAATGGTATGAGGCCTTTTGGGGTAAACCCAATAGCAAAACTGTGCGGGCTCAGGCCCAAAGCGGACAATATCATACCATGTGCTAGAGCGGGGTATTACAGTTGGTATCAGAGCCTGAACCCAGTCGGAAGTAAGTGTGCCGACGAGGGCGTCGGGCCTCGTAGGGGGGTGGATTGTAGTAACCCTTGTGGACGGGTGTGAGTGGGTGGGTGCATAGACAGACACTGGGCTGAGCTACCACACTGACAGGGTGCAGGGTGCTCAATCCCACATCGCCTGGGTGTGGAAAAGGGGATGTGCTTATATGTAGTATG
The DNA here is from genome assembly GCA_026545225.1 of Cornus controversa. Classification (NCBI taxonomy): domain Eukaryota; kingdom Viridiplantae; phylum Streptophyta; class Magnoliopsida; order Cornales; family Cornaceae; genus Cornus; species Cornus controversa. Next base: position 23,253,192 of record CM048851.1, on the reverse strand, counting down.
TTCTCTTCAAATGGTATGAGGCTTTTTGGGGTAAACCCAATAGCAAAACCGTGCGGGCTCAGGCCCAAAGCGGACAATATCATACCATGTGTTGGAGCGGGGTATTACAGTTGGTATCAGAGCCTGAACCCAGCCAGAAGTAAGTGTGCCGACGAGGGCATCGGGCCTCGTAGGGGGGTGGATTGTAGTAACCCTTGTGGACGGGTGTGAGTGGGCTGGTGCATAGACAGACACTGGGCTGAGCTACCACACTGACAGGGTGCAGGGTGCTCAATCCCACATCGCCTGGGTGTGGAAAAGGGGATGTGCTTATATGTAGTATGTTCTCTTCAAATGGTATGAGGCCTTTTGGGGTAAACCCAATAGCAAAACCGTGCGGGCTCAGGCCCAAAGCGGACAATATCATACCATGTGTTGGAGCGGGGTATTACAGTTGGTATCAGAGCCTGAACCCAGCCGGAAGTAAGTGTGCCGACGAGGGCGTCGGGCCTCGTAGGGGGGTGGATTGTAGTAACCCTTGTGGATGGGTGTGAGTGGGCGGGTGCATAGACAGACACTGGGCGGAGCTACCACACTGACAGGGTGCAGGGTGCTCAATCCCACATCGCCTGGGTGTGGAAAAGGGGATGTGCTTATATGTAGTATGTTCTCTTCAAATGGTATGAGGCCTTTCGTGGTAAACCCAATAGCAAAACCGTGCGGGCTCAGGCCCAAAGCGGACAATATCATACCATGTGTTGGAGCGGGGTATTACAAAAATAGATCGGAATGGGCCCATATTGGACCCAGAGGTGGACCCTGGTGAGTGGGTGATAAGTGCATTTTTTTTTTAATAATCTATAAATAAATGAATGGAATTTTGTATTAAGGGTTCCCACAACAAAAACAAAACAATTGCATCATGTGCAATTTATCTCTCTCACAATATTCTTTCAGAATATTGCTCTGATTTTTTACTCGATCTACATGTCCCCCTTAAATTTATTGCTCTCTACCTCCTCTAATCAGTCTATCTATCTACATCTCCCTCACTTTCTATCCCTCTCCTACTACCTCCCTCCTTGTTACGATTTAGTACCACAATTCTTTGCACACAATTAAAAGTCCTCTTAATTGAGGCAAAAAAGAACTCAATAGGAAGTTTCGTATTCTCTCTCCCTCCTCATCGGCACACTTCCGGCTGGGTTTAGGCTTTGATACCAACTGTAATACCCCGCTCCAACACATGGTATGATATTGTCCACTTTGGGCTTGAGTCCGCACGATTTTGCTCTTGGGTTTTACCCCGAAAGGCCTCATACCATTTGAAAAGAACATACTACATATAAGCACATCCCTTTTTCCACACCCAGGCAATGTGGGATTGACCACCCTGTACCCTGTCAGTGTGGTAGCTCAGCCCAGTGTCTGTCTTCGCACCCGCCCACAAGGGTTACTATAATAATTCAGTATATACATGAAAAGAGAAATGGATTAACCAAGAGATATTAGTGAAATTGGACTCTATTACGAGTCCATAGAAACAACGACTCTGAAGGCTAATAGGAATTGAATCATTAAGGTTTCGGACTCTTGAAGCTTCATCATTAATTTTGGATAAGTGTGAGTAAGAAGAAGTTTGAGATGGTATGGGCTCTTGAAAGTTACCTATAAGACTCCTATGAATGATATTATATATATATATATAGATAGATATATGATTGTTTCCTTTTCCTACAAGCTTGACTTGAAGAGTTTGATCCACTTTGGACTCTAGCTAAGTTTCATGCTCACAAGATGGGTGCTGATGGACTTTTCATGGATAAGGACTCTTGTAATCAAGTTACCACTATTGTGAGGTTAGTTATACAGAATATACGTATAAACATGATCTGTGTATATGCATGGATTAGTTTGTATTGAACAAGTACTTCTACGAATTCGGGTTACATTGAAAGAATTTGGTGAATCATGGACTCTTACAAATGAAGGCTGACGGGTTACTTGAAGACATGGTGCATTAGGATATAGTTATTTTAGTTCTTTTTATGTAATTTTTTTATTTAATTATTATCTTGTAATTTAGGGCTAGATACAGTGATGTAATTTTTTCTATAAATAAATAAATGGAACTCTTTATTAAGGTTCCCACAACTACAACAAAATGATTGCATCACGTGCAATCTATCTCTCTCACAATATTCTCCTAGAATATTGCTCTGATTCTTACTCGATCTAATATATATCTCTCTCATAATTTCTTGCTCTCGGCCTCCTCTAATTAGTCTGTTTATCTACATCTCCCTCGCTTTCTATCTCCCTCCTTGCTATTTCCCTCCTTTTACCTCCATCTTTGCTACGATCTAGTCTCGTAATTCTTTGCGCATTGTTAAAAGTCCTCTTAATTAAGGTAAGAAAGAACTCAATAGAGAGTTTCGTATTCTCTCTTCCTAACCAATTGTTTGATCCAACACATTATTCAAAGAAGATACTTGTGGTCGACTAATTGTTTACATTGAGTTGATATCATGGTTCTGGCACGCTTGCAAGCGCTGATAATTCAATCAGCCTGCCTCGCTGATTAATTGATACAGAACACATATATTATTTTTCAAAATAAAATATCCAGTGAATGTGTGAATGTGGACATAAATAGACGTGTCACTAGGCGTGAAGAGATCAAGGAGGTAGTGTTCATTTCAAACTTGGTGTTCTAATTCTAATAAACAGACAAGAAAAAGAGAATTCAGACATGGCAGACTATATTTTGTTTTGTTATAGAAGAAAGAAAATTAGACGATTCTTTGATACGGTTAAGAGGGTACATCAAAGATATATGCCTACACTTTACTATCAACTAGTCTTTTAAGTCTCGAACACGAAAACAACAGATAATGGTGCGTTGATAGAGGGAGGATAAAATTTCGTTCCTTTCACCTAGAACACGAAAACAACGACTCTCATTTCCATCCACAACTGAATTTGACTAAATCGTCCATGGACCAGCGTCACTTTTCACTGCATGTATATCTAGCATTTGTTGCTTTCTGTTCGGTGCCACTTCTAGCTATATATCAATCATTTTTATTTATTTTGTTATTTCCTAATGATAATTGTGATGAAAGAGATAATGTTGAAATGAACCACAGATAATGGTGCGTTGAGGTTATCACATGACAAAGTAGGAAATGGTGAATAGCACCATAGAACTATATGTGTACTATGTATTTGTGTTTGTATATATATATTAGATGCTAAAAAAACAGCTACCACCGTTTAACCAAACTCTCATAGTGCTAAAGCTTCCATGGATCTCTCTCTCCAACACATAAACACTTCCATAGCTGGTCTTTTCTCTATACTTCTAGTTTTCTACTACCTATTTAGGAGTTTCAAAATAATTAAGAGTAGAGTTGTTAGACGCAGTAGAGCACCAGAAGCTGGGGGTGCATGGCCCATAATAGGACACCTTCACCTCTTAGGTGGTCAACAACTTCCCCACATAACCTTAGGAGCCATGGCTGACAAATATGGACCAATATTCACCATCAGGCTCGGTTTGAATCGTGCTTTGGTGGTAAGTGATTGGGAGATTGCTAAGGAATGCTTCACCACCAATGACATAGCAATATCGTCCCGTCCCAAATTTATAGCAGCTAAACACTTGGGCTACAACTATGCCATGTTTGCCTTCTCCCCTTACGGTGCTTACTGGCGTGAACTGCGCAAGATAATCTCTGTGGAGTTACTCTCAAACCGCCGGCTTGAGCTGTTGAAGCAGACCCGAGTCTCTGAAACAAAGATCTCCATGAAAGAGCTTTACAAGCTTTGGGACGAGAGGAAGAACAGCTCGGAACGTGCTTTGGTGGAGATGAAGCAATGGTTTGGGGACTTGACTCTCAATGTGGTTGTTAGAATGGTTGCTGGGAAGCGATACTTTGGTGTTAATGCAGCGAGTGAAGAGGCGCGACGATGCCAGAAGGTGATGAGAGAATTCTTTCACTTGTTGGGGCTCTTTGTGGCGGCCGACGCCATTCCTTTTCTAGGGTGGTTGGACTTGGGTGGACACGAGAAGGTCATGAAGGAAACTGCAAAAGAAATGGACAGCTTAGTGGGGGAATGGTTAGAGGAGCATCGCCGGAAGAGAAACTCCGGTGAGTTTAACGGCGAGCAAGACTTCATGGACGTCATGTTTTCGGTCCTTCAAGGCGCGGACCTTGCTGCATACGATGTGGATACCATCAACAAATCCACATGCATGGTAATTATATTTATTTTTTGACAGAATAACCTTATATATCATTTCAGTTCATATGACACTCAAATTTGAGGTTAATTACATATATCCAAAATTCATGGACATTTTTGGAAGTCCAACTTTTTATGGTAGAACTTACTTTTTACAGTAGTAATGAATGAATTTATACATTAATCATTGTTTAAAAGTTAGTGTTATGATTATATAGTGGGACCAACTTTTAGAATAATAAAGTTTGAAAAGAGTAGTTTAGGAATCATATAAAAGATAGTACATCTATTTTAAGAAATGAACATGTATTTTGGGACATCCCAAAATGAAATAATGGACTAAAATTATAGAACAGAGGAGTATTTAAAAACACTTATCTCCTAAGTATACAATACTCCATGCTACTAATGATATGATATTCTGGTCAAGTAAGTCATCCATTTTTATTTAAAATTATTAATTTATCTATTATCAAGAACAAATGAAACACATATGTGGGGAGTATCATATCATTTTTTTTCTGAAAGAGTATCATATCATATATATCATTACTACCTCGTGGTATTATATACTTTCTCAAAACCAGAACCTTCTATGATGAATTGGCGATAGTGTAATAATATATTTTCACAATAATATTTCATTTTGTAGAAAGAAAAAAAGAAGTGTGCTGGGAAGATAGGAGGGAAGAAGCAAATTTCCTTCATTTGATATAAAGGATGCAATGAGAAGAGAAAAGAGGATGGATGAGTCATCTGTCTCTTTCACAAATTTTAATCCCTCCAAATTTGGAAGGAAGACATGAACTTTTCTTATTTTTCTTTCCTTCTCTCCTAAAAACAAAATAAGGTATTATCTGCTTCTCTTATTTTCCATCTAACCAAACGAAAAGAGGGAATATCTCATTCATCCCTCATTCTCTCTCTTCAATTCAATTTTCTTTCTTCCTACCAAACGAAGCATAAGAGGCCTTTCATCCTCACCCATAAAAGGCAAATATTGTTCTCTATTTAATACAAAACTTGTTACAACATTTAGGAGAAAAAAAATTAGATAATCCTAAATTTGGAAAAAGAAAAATTCACATAAAAATCGCAGTCGGCATTGTTTAGCCTTTCAAATAATTCATGCTTATACAATATAACTTTAAATTTGTCCTTAATAAGATTATACATCGCAACTAAACTTTCGGGAAGAACTGGGATGGGTTTGTCCTTCCAAACTTGTACTAGATCGAGTCGAATTTGCACGCTCATTCTATTAAAAAATAAAAACTAAAATTTGCTCACTCATGACACGGTTATGAAAGTATTGCTACGTGACTTTGTACCCTTCTATCAATTTTTATTTTTTTATTTTTTGATTACAATAGGATGATTTCCACAATTTATCCCCGTGCTCGCACCCCGTGCGCGTGCACACACACTCACACACACACACACACACACATATATATATATATATATATATATATATATATATATGTGTGTGTGTGTGTGGATTTGGTCATCCTTTCCGAATACCAAAACTTGTTAGACATGGCCAGTTGACATCTCAAAAACAAAGTAATCTCTTGAACCTTAATAATACTGGCCTCACATCCCGCTATTTTATTTTTTTTCTTTCCGAAAATTACCTCACATCCGATATTGTAATGTACGTAATTAACTCGTAAATTGTGTTGGCTCTGTGCTTTGAAGGTTTTGATTTCAGGTGGGGCGGACACCACCACAGTTATGATGACATGGACACTCTCACTGTTAATGAACAACCCCCACGTGTTGAAAAAAGCTCAAGAAGAATTATATGTCCACGTTGGCAAGCAAAGACAAGTGGAAGAATCAGATATCAGCAAACTGGTCTATCTCCAAGCTATAGTCAAAGAGACGCTTAGATTATATCCAGCAGGTCCACTCGCAGGGCCAAGAGAATTTACTGAGGATTGCACTGTTGGTGGTTACCATGTCCCCAAAGGCACACGGCTAATGATGAACCTATGGAAGCTCCAACGGGACCCACGCTTGTGGTCGGACCCTTCGGAGTTCCGACCGGAGAGATTCCTCACGACCCATAAAGATGTTGATGTCAAGGGTCATCATTTTGAGTTGATCCCATTTGGTGCCGGTAGGAGAATTTGCCCGGGAGCAACTTTTGGCCTTCAGGTGTTGCACTTAGTACTGGCTAGTTTGCTTCACGGGTTCAATCTTTCGATCCCGGCCAATGCACCAGTGGACATGACGGAGAGCGCCGGATTAACCAACATGAAAGCTACTCCACTTGAAGTTCTCGTTTCTCCGCGCTTGTCTCCTGATCTTTACTAATAAATCATCAAATATTAGAATGCTATTTTAAATGTTTTGAGATTTGTGTTTGGTTAAAAGGTTGCTATGGTTTTTTCTTTTCCTTTTTTTTATTTTCCAGTAAGAGCATATTAGCAAAATTAAGAGATTTACAATGTACAAAGTGCTGGGAATTGTGACTCATATTACTATTATAAGTTGGTTTCTATATAAAGTTGTATTTTTAATAAGTAATTAATTCTTGGAGGATTGGATTATAAGAAATCATAAATAATGATAAACAAGGAATGTGTCTGGAGACACTATAAATAAAGATAAAGTTAAAAGGAAAAAAGGTATAAAGAGAGGAAAGATGCAAAGGGTTGGTGGGTGCTATAAGGAGAGAAGAGAATATCTGTAATTCCGGAAAAAAGATGCCACGAAAAAAAGTGAAAGACTGTGTGTGATAGGCATGCTTCCGCGTGTTATATATTCTTTTCTCTATTATAGTGAAGTCTTTTTATCTCTCTCTCCATGGATGTAACTTTAGAATTGGGTGAACCGTGTAAAATATTGTGTTATGCGTGGATCGGTTTAATTATTATCTCCATATATGCTTGTATGATTGTGATGTGATGATATGGTTCCGTTGTGCCGAACGAAAGGGATATTATTCCAAACAAGTGGTATCAGAGCCAACAGTGGGTTGGAGCCTGTGGTTGGTCTTAAAGATCAGAGGTGAAGATTGGTGGTGTGTCTGATCAAAAGGTTGAATGTGAAGAGTTATAAAGATACAAGCAGAGGAGATTAATTGATTGGTGGGTTGCCATACGTGAGCAATTGAACACTAATGAGGATGAAAGGATTTTCTCTTTTCCCTAAAAAGTGTAGTAACCCTTGTGGACGGGTGTAAGTGGGTGGGTGCGAAGACAGATACTGGGTGATGTGGTCGGAACTAAATTATATTGTAAGCTTAATTTTTCCCTTTTTATCAAAATATAATTTAACCACTCGCAAGAGTACGAATCTTTGTAGATAAGGTTCTATATAGAGGGTATCGATCCCACGAGGACTAGTCGCAATTGTCTTAAAGGAAGATTAATTCTACTTTAATTCAAAAAACAGATTTTTGAATTTATGTTTAGAAACTATTGCATGAATGAAATGACAAGAAAAGTAAAGAGTTTAAAGTTGGGAGAGAGAACTAGGGTTGGTTTCCACCACTAGCCATTCACATGTTCATAAGTGTAGCAAGCATGGGATTCATTAATTAAATGCCTAACAATGTCATTAGGCTTGTGACCTCAATGACATATCAAAAGATCAATGTGTGTGCTAACCTATCATAATCCATCTTCAACAAGCATAGCTCTTCAACCTAACTAACTACCTAATTACTCTACTCTCTAAGTGAACACTACATGCATCCAAACTACCTTGTCTTGGCATGGTCTATACAAACTAACATCACACATTCATTTAAACACCATTATCTAGCCATCATTTGCACTTCTTGTGGAATATGCAAATGTTGTGCATTCAAGTGACAAAATCTACTATAAGACAAGAATAAATTCCAAATCAAATGAATATATATAAGAGATGTATTTGTGTACATAATCACTAGGCTAAATAATCAACATTTAATTACAAATCCCAAGAGCTACAAAGATGAACAAGTTTACATGGCTAGGAGTTGAAACCAACACCCTAGTAGAAGAGTTAGTTGCTCATGGTTGCCTTGCACCCTTCCATTGATGAAGAGAATGAAGCTTCTTGGTCTGGTTCAGCTTTTCCTCTTCCTCTCCCGAAGGTCTCTCTCTCGTCTTGTTGTGTGTTGAGAGATATGAGATATGTGTGGCTTTTGGTGCTTTTTGGCTCCTTTTTCTCCTTTGGGGCCCACCATATATATATATATCATTATATATATCTCTTGTATCAAGAAGGCCCCCAAAAGTCTTGTTCAAGTCAGACAATCCCCCTAAGTCGTGCAAAAAAGGGGGATTTTGTTGCAAGTGGGAGAGCAGGTGAGCAAGTGGCCAAGTGGGCTCTGCAGCATCTCGATTGATCGAGATTGAATCTCGATTGATCGAGATTTCGATCAATCGAAATGAGATCTCGATCAATCGAGATTTCGATTAATCGAGATCAACATCTCGATTGATCGAGATGCCTTGGGCTGCATTTTCTGATTTCTTCTCTTGACTGCAGAAAGCTTCCAACTTTGCTCCATTTGCTCCAATACCTGCAAAATATCAAAAACACAAAAATACCGTAAACATATCTCGGTAAACGCGAAAATGGAACTAACGTATGTAAGAAAGAGGGTTCAAATGCATAGAATTGAACACTTATCACTGGGCTGAGCTACCACACTGACAGGGTACAGGGTGTTCAATCCCACATCGCCTGGGTATGAAAATAGGGATGTGCTTATATGTAGTATGTTCTCTTTAAATGGTATGAGAACTTTTGGGATAAAACTCAAGAGTAAAAACGTGCGGGCTGAGGCCCAAAGCGGACAATATCATACCATGTGTTGGAGCGGGGTATTACAGTTGGTATCAAAGCCTGAACCCAGCCGAAAGTGTGCCGACGAGGACGTCGAGTCTTGTAGGGGGGTGGATTGTAGTAACCCTTATGGACGGGTGTGAGTGGGCGGGTCCGAAGACAGACACTGGGTTGAGCTACCACACTGACATGGTACAAGGTGCTCAATCCCACATTGCTTGGGTGTGGAAAAGGGGATGTGCTTATATGTAGTATGTTCTCTTCAAATGGTATGAGGCCTTTTGGGATAAAACCCAAGAGCAAAACCGTGCGGGCTGAGGCCCAAAGCAGACAATATCATACCATGTGTTGGAGCGGGGTATTACAAAAAGAGTTAGATTGCATGAAGGGGTTTTTAATTTCTTTTGGCCCTAAAATAACCAAAAATGAGGAGGTGATGAAGTTTGGTTCGAGGTGTAAGAATCTTCAGTTGAGGTGGAGCTATAGAGGACTGTTGATAGAATTTGATCCAAGCTAGATATTGTTGGTAATTGTGACTCATATTCTTATTATAAGTGAGTTTCTATTTAGAGTTGTATTTCTAATAGGTAATTCTTTGATGACAAGTTGTATTGGGCTCTAAGGAATTATAATCCATAAACAACTAAGAATATGTTTGGAGACTTTATAAATAGATGTATAGTTAAAGAAAAAATATAGAGAGAAATGAAAGATTCAAGGGGTTGATGGGTGTTGTAGGAAGAGGAGATAGTATATATAATTTTAGGGAGAAGATGCCAAAAGAAAGAATGAAAGATTGTGTGTAGTAGACATGCTTTTGCATGTTGCATTTTCTCTTCTCCATTATAGTGATATCTCTCTCTTCATGGACCTAACCCTAGAATTGGGTGAATCATATAAAATATTGTTTGGTTTGATTGTTATCTCCATATATACTTGTATGATTGTTGTAGTAACCCTTGTGGACGGGTGTGAGTGGGCGGGTGCAAAGACAGACACTGGGCTGAGCTACCACACTGACAGGGTACAGGGTGCTCAATCCCACATCGCCTGGGTGTGGAGAAAGGGATGTGCTTATATGTAGTATGTTCTCTTCAAATGGTATGAGGCCTTTTGGGGTAAAACTCAAGAGCAAAACCGTGCGGGCTCAGGCCCAAAGCGGACAACATCATACCATGTGTTGGAGTGGGGTATTACAGTTGGTATCAGAGCCTGAACCTAGCCGGAAGTAGTGTGCCGACGAGGACGTCGGGCCTCGTAGGGGGGTGGATTGTAGTAACCCTTGTGGACGGGTGTGAGTGGGCGGGTGCAAAGACAGACACTGGGCTGAGCTACCACACTGACAGGGTACAGGGTGCTCAATCTCACATCGCCTGGGTGTGGAGAAAGGGATGTGCTTATATGTAGTATGTTCTCTTCAAATGGTATGAGGCCTTTCGGGGTAAAACTCAAGAGCAAAACCGTGCGGGCTCAGGCCCAAAGCGGACAATATCATACCATGTGTTGGAGTGGGGTATTACAAGGATCAAGAGGAGAAGAACGGTACAAAAATCAGGCTGATCGGAGGTCGGACGAAGCCGGAATCAGCGCTGGAAAATCCCCCAGCGCGCTGCCTGCGCGCTGGGGAAGACAACCCAGCTGGCGCGTGACCCCCACGCGCGCCGCCAGCGAGTGGGGGCGCGTCCGGCCGGAGCCGGCGCCGGCCGGTGGCCGAAAAATTATTTTCGGGCCCCACTCGCGGGGCCCTACCTCTGGGTCCAATATGGGCCCATTCTGAATTGTTTTGATATTTATTTTGTTATTTTTGAAACTTTTGGGAAAACTTGAAAATCTGGAAAAATCATTTTTTAAAAATACTTTTATAATTCTAAAAATTCCAAAAATTTTATGTCAACTTCCTCGGAGCTTAAGGGGCTTGGAGTTTAAATTTCATAGCAAAATGTTTTACCATTGTCTTTAAATTAATTTTTAAAGTATCTAAAAACTAGATTTTTTAGCCTCTTTAATTTTAGAAAATAGTTAGAAATTTCCAAAATTTCCAAAATTTTTACTGTAGCTCTATAGAGGCTAAATACACTTGTGTTTAAAGTTTCAACTCAAAATAATCTTTCCTTGCTGTTCAATTGATTTTTAAAGTGTCTAAAAGTTGGATTTTTCACTTTTTGTAATTTTAGAAAATACTTTTATAATTCCAAAAATTCCCAAATTTTTACTGTAATTCTCTGGAGGATAAATACACTTGAGTTTAAATTTTCAACTCAAAATAATCTTCCCTTGGTGTTCAATTAATTTTTAAAGTGCCTAAAATTTGGATTTTCACCTTCTTTGGTTTATTAAAAATATTTTTAAATTACAGAAAATTCCCAAAAGTTTCAAAAATACAAAATAAATATCAAAACAATTCGGAATGGGCCCATATTGGACCCAGAGGTAGGGCCCCGCGAGTGGGGCTCGAAAATAATTTTCCGGCCACCGGCCGGCGCCGGCGCCGGCCGGACGCGCCCCCACTCGCCGGCGGCGCGCGTGGGGGTCACGCGCCAGCTGGGTTGTCTTCCCCAGCGCGCAGGCAGCGCGCTGGGGGATTTTTCGGCGCTGATTCCGGCTTCGTCCGACCTCCGATCAGCCTGATTTTTGTACCGTTCTTCTCCTCTTGATCCCCTCTACCCATTGGAACAAAAAGCCCCATCAAAAATTGTCCAAATCAAAAACCCCTAATTCACAAGTTCTAGGGTTCTTCGCAAAATTTAAAACCCAATAATTCACGATCTGTTTTCCTAAGGATTCAGAGTTGTTTACAATATAATCCCAACACAGTAGGTTCACAACTAAACAATTATTTCTTACAAATTGCATACATGAATTATTTCTTTCTTAACACAATATACATATACATGAACACATATGCATATAACCTTACATGAACAAAATCAATTAAATCTACATACAATCATCACAGTAAATCTCACGAAATTTATCAATAGCAGAAAAATATAAACATGCAATTAACTACAAATTTTTAATATAAATAAATTCTCAAACCTAGACTATGCATACGGATTCAAGGGGGAAGAGAAGAATTAAACTTGCCTTTTTCCTGACGAATCAACTTGTTCACCCGATCGTCACTCCCTTCTCTCTTTCGTTTACTCTCTCTTAGCTCTGTGCGTAAAACAATGGACAAGCCTAATTTCTTCTTCTTTCGTTTTCCTTTTTGTCTTAATTATTCTTTTATTTATTTTCCTCAAACTAATTAAAAATCAAATAAATAATACTAACAATAGCAATAATAATATTATTACAACCCTAGGCCCATCATTTTAAACATAACCTTAGCCCACTCAGCCTAGCCCAAATTCCTCCCTAGCCCAACCCAAAACATTTAAATAAAATAACACACAATTGATACCAATTCACATAAAATGACAATATGCATGTATAAAAGACAAGCAACTCACCTACAATGATAATTTATATAAAAAAAAATATTTAACATGAATTAATAAAATAAAGTAATAATGTAAAGAGATTAAATTGACACCTAAATTTTTCGGGGTATTACAATTGTAATGTGATGATATGATTCTGTTATGCCAATGAAGTGGATATTCTTCAAAATACATATTGTGGTGGTGGTGGCGCCATCGATTGTGGTAGTGTGTCACTGCTAATTTTATTGCTGGTGGTTGTTGTAGTGGCGGAATCCATATCTCATCGGAATACACGGAGCCCATGGTTGCTAGAATCCACGGAGCTCATCATCTTTGATGAGTAGTTGCGTTATTGCATTTGTTTAAGGTAAAATGCAACTCTGAAGTGAAGATAAAATAAAATAAAATAAAAACAAAAAAAATGAAAATATAAAATGACAAAAGTTGCATTCACTTAAAATGCTGAACAACAAAATTGAAGGACTTTTATTGTCTAAAAAAGATGAAGACAAAATTTATCCTCCCCATGAAAGTGGGTAGGTTACCTTTCCCGTTTTAACTATGTTTGTGAAATGATTGTAGAACCCTGAATTAGGAGATCCAGTTTGTTATCCGTATTTACTCTTTTTTATGATTTTGTAATCTATACACGTGTTCATTTATTATTGGGACACATCAGACTTATCAGCAGTGAGTAGATAATACCCACTCATGTACGTAGGTAAGTATTTTTCATATTATATTATAAATTTTTATTATTATTATTTTATAAGTAGTAACAAATTTTATAAATTAGAGGAATATGTTCACATTTGTTTATGGGCTTTCTTGCTCTCTTGATAGCCTTTAGGTGACTTTGGTTTGCTGGGTTCGGCTTGTCTGTTACTCAGGTTGGTTTCAGCCATTGGGCTTGCTGTTTGCCCTTTTGGGCTTTATGAGTTTGTAGGTTTGTAGGCCTGACGCTCTTTGTCCTGGCTTACCTTTTGGGCTGTTGCCATTTTCTGTTAAATAAAGTTCATTTATCCAAAAAAAAAAAAAAAAGGTACAGAGCACCAAACTAGAAACACCTGAACCAGGGCATCAACCAGCTTAAGCTAAAACTAAAAAAACAAATGTGTTTGTGGCTGTATTGTTGTGTGCTTATGTTGTATATTTTAAGGCCAAAATTATCTTGTAGTTTTCTAAAAGCATAGAAGCAAATTGCAAATTAATGGCAAATTTAACATTTATATATTTGAGGCAAAAGTGTAAAAAATTCTCCCCAAATTTCTCCTGGACTATTTTTTGAAACAAGTTAGTTCCTCATCTTGCAAAAGTTGACATGTTAATCCCCTGACAAAACTATAATGACATGTATACTATTTACTGTGATCATTATCCCTTTTCTCTATAAATATAATGCCTTCGAAAAATTCAAAAAATAAAAAATAGTTAAATAAATTCCTAAATAATAAGTTTAGAAACAAAAAAAAAAAAAACTAAAAGGCTAATAGAACTTTATTTAGGATTTTAAAAAATATATATATATTAATCAATTATAATGACATATATACTCTTTTCTCTGTAAGTATAGTGTTTTCTAAATAAAAATAAAAATAAAAATAGTTAGATAAAATTTTTAAATAAATTTCTATTGGTTACTTTTTTATGTTTTTAAACTTATTATTTATGAATTTTAGAATAGAGCAAGAAGCATAAATTGATTACTGGGGCGTGGTAATGAGAGCTGGAGTGGGTCTTGGTTGATTGTTGACATGGATTTAGTTAGTAAGGCTCACCGAGATTACGAAAGGCTGTCCAAGTACCGAGGCGGAGACTAGCTTTCGAGCTTTCTATTCCAAGGCTTTCATCTAAGACCAGGGGGTGGGGCAAGTTAAAAATTGTTTGAGTAAGACATGTATCGCTATTATTATGAAATTTATAAATGAAGTAATTAATGCGGGGACTTTTACTTTTTTATGTTTCTCTTATTATTTATGAATTTTTTCTAACAAATATTTCTATTATTTTGTTTAAAAAATATAATATTTATAGAGAAAAAGACATAATGGGCATAATAAATGATATATATATATCATTATAATTCTGCAAATGAGTCAAGTTTTCAACATTTATAAGATGAGGAATTGACTTGTTTTAAAAAAATAATTCAGAAGGAAAATTTTTACATGTGAAAAAGTTCGAAGAGTTTTTTTTTACTTCTTCCTATATTTGATCATACAATTGAAAAGTCCATCGAGAGACCTGCCTAAAACAGCCCAACAAAGGCTCCTGCTCTACGGAGCATAAGAGAGGATGAATTAATGGGCGTTGCCCTCGATCCACATATTTTATATATATATATATATATATATATATATATATTTAGTAGAGAGAAAGAGGCATTGAAATGATGTGAAATGGCTATATAAAGAGCCAAATATGACTGTTAAAAAATAAGAGGGAATGAAGGGCAATCAAGTAATTTCAGGATGGTTAGCGGAGATTGTAACATCATTTCGCTTCTTTGAAGGGCAATCTAGGCATATCAAATAACTTTATTGATAATGTCAACAATAAACATCTCTCACCGTCTGTGAGCTACAAGGAGTAATCTGTTGTGTCAAAAAAACTAGAGGTAACAATGTAATTATGCAAAGGTGTTGGGTTTGACTGTAATAAAGGCAAGACATAGGTTTTGGGATGGTAATTTTAAAAGGGGAGAATGAATTAATTCCATGTTTTTTAGAAGGAAAATGATAGAGTTTACGACTATACAAAATCGAAAAAAATACGACTTTTACGTGGGTATCTTAATAGTACTCTTCAAGTCTTTCATCACATATTAAATGTATTAAGTTTTTTTAGACAAAAGTATCATTTCACCTATTTTCTTCACCTCTCTCCCTCGACATTATTAGTAACTTCAGATAAGGATATTCTCAATCAATCGAAAGTCTGTCCCCTATTTTGTATTGTAAAAAATATATATATATTTTTTGCTACCACCTAAAAGATTTAGCAGCATTGGAGTGAATGAATTTTTTGTCTCTATTGTGTTCAACTAATATTATACTTGTATGGTTACCCTTAAAAAAATTATATATGATTAATATGACTTGAAGAAGAGAGAGAGAATTTTTTGAAAGTGGGTTATGTGGCGATGGATTTTAATAGAGTTAAATTTAGGATAGTAGGATTCAATTGCATTTAAGAGAAGTAGAGAGAAGAAATCAGGATATAAAAGTAATAAAAGAGAGAAGATTTTGTATGAGTAAGGTTGTGCTCGAAGGATGAGTTTGGATGTGGTGATGGTTGTTGTGAATATGGATTTGAATAAAAAGAGAAAGATGATCAATGGTGGAGAGAGGGGTACTAATTGATTAGGAAAACGGAAAGAGATGGCATATTCTAAAAATTTAAGAATATTTTAGTCTAGAAGATTTTATGTTTTCAATGTCCTACAAAAACTGAATTACTTTAATACTACATCATGAGTCGGTCGAGTATCGGGTTAAAAAGCTCGGTTGAGGTATCATTACTCTTAATATAAAATATAAGGAGTAATTTATGTTTTATTTTTATAAAAAAAATTAAAATATCTAAAAAGAAATTAAAAAAAATCTTTTATATTTGAAATTCAAAATTAATGTGTTTCATCCTCTCTTATTAAGTTTTGTGTGTGTGTGTGTGTGTGAGTTTTTTTTTTCCAACTCCTTCTTGTTTGGAAATTGTAAATTCCACTTTAAAAGAAGTTTAACAATCATTACCCTACCATTTTCTTTTTAAAAAGAGGTTAGTAACTGTGATTGGTTCACAAAACATTTTTTTTAATCAACGATAATTGAAGTGTTTTAAACTTCTTATTCACTCTTTATACCTTAAAAAAAATACACTCCATTTTACTTGGTTTTATCTTATTATCGTACTTAAATACGAGAAATTCTTTCTGTGCATCCATTTCAGTTGCAACGCAAACGTGAGTTTCAAAAGTTCTTTTATCTCAAGTTGAAGGAAATAAATATCTCTCCAACATAGGATATATTTCAATGCTTTATTTGGTACATAAATATTTTTAAGGTATTAGAAGTGAATAACAAGTCCTAATTGTCAAAAATCCTCTTCAATGATCTCTCATTAATTAAAAATAAAAAACAAATGTTCTTCACCAAATCACAGAGTGACTGTCTTGACATAAGTCACATAAAATCATAACAAGAGCAACAAAAAAGATTCAATTTCTTCTTCTGATGTAAAAAGGAACATAAAGCTCAAAACAAAAACACACTTGAAGCACAAGAGTATGTTCCAGTTTTGCGCTTTAGGTTCTGACTTGGGATAAATCAACAATCTCTTGAAACTTTTATTTTGTTCGTTTGTTTTATCTTTTTTGAGTGAATGTGTACAACTTCCAAGAGATTTAAAAATAAAAAATAAATTAAAAATAAATAAATAAAAAGCAAATGGGAGACGGTCGTTCAACAGTCCCTAGCAAAACTCCATACCGCTAATTAATGTAGGTTCCTTAAAGTGATCAATAATTCATTGACCCCACTCCCATACCCACCAATTCTAGCTAGAATCTATGGCGTGGCTTCCCAAAGTCATCTTATTGCTGCCCCAACACCCAGCACTAAAACTAGAATTGGTTTCCTGTAAAGTCATCATTAATTTTTCCTTGCCCCCATTTCCATACCTACCAATCCTAGAATCCTTGGTGTTGCTAGCTTCCTATAAAATCATTATCATTAATTCATTGCCCATCCCATACCCACCAAAACTAGAATCCATGGAGTTTCTTCTTTCACTCACAGCAACTAACATTGTAAACATCTTTGCTTTTCTACTCTTAATCTACTATTTGTTAACCATATCAAAAAGGTTTACTAAGAGAAACCCTAGACAGAACAGAGCTGCTCCCGAAGCTGCCGGTGCGAGGCCTCTGATGGGTCACCTTCATCTCTTAGGGGGCTCTCAATTGCCACACATAACCTTAGGCTCTATGGCTGACAAGTACGGGCCAATCTTCACCATAAAGCTGGGGTTAAACCGAGCATTGGTAGTGAGTGATTGGGAGATATCTAAAGAATGTTTCACCACCAACGACAGGGTCTTCGCCAACCGTCCAAGGTCTCTAGCAGTGGAGCTCTTGGGCTATAACTATGCCATTTTTGGTTTTGGTCCTTACTGCCGTTACTGACGCCAAATCCGAAAGTTAGTCACGCTTGAGCTTCTCTCCAATCGCCGGCTTGATATGCTTGGACATGTCCAAGTATCAGAGGTCAGGACAGCCATAAAAGAGGTATATGACTTATGGGTTCAGAAAGAAAGTGCTTCAAATGTGTTGAAGTTGGAGATGAAGCAATTGTTGGTGGTTTTAACACTAAATGTAATGGTTAGAATAGTTGTAGGGAAGCGATATTCGCTTGACAAGGAAGAGGTGGCACGATTTGGAATGGCCATCATAGACTTCTTTAAATTGCTGGGGGTGTTTGTGTTGTCTGATGCGATCCCTTTTCTGAGGTGTTTGGATTTGGGAGGGTACCAACAGGCCATGAAGAAGACAGCGAAAGAAATGGACAGTATAGTTGAAGGTTGGTTAGAGGAGCATAAAAGAAAGAGAGATTCAGGCATGGTGAAGAGTGATCAACAAGACTTCATGGATGTGATGTTGTCCATTCTTGACGGTACTGAGGACGGAGAATTTTCTGACTTTGATGCTGATACGATCAATAAAGCTACATGCATGGTAAATGTTCTGCAACCAATTTAGTTTTGATTTTTTGTGCTATATATGTTGTTAGATTTTTGGTGATTTACATGTAATTTTTAATTCACTAGGTTTGACGAAGCTCAAATTCATTTTGATTAGATCAGATTAAAGGAGTACTCTAATTGCTGGAACATAATTAATTATTCTTTCCATTATCAAAGAAACAAAAAGTTTAAATTTTGAATTGAGCCTAATTAGTTTGACACATCATTGTGTAACCTGCCCATCTTAATCCTTGACAATATTGTAATTAGGGGTGACAAATTAGGTGCAAACTTGCTAACCTGATATTCGTCCACTCATAAATGGATATGAGTGACTTGTTTTTCTAGCCGGGTCAAAAATGGATTTACAAAAGTAAACTAATTAAATGGCGGGTCAAAACAGGTTGCAATCTCTCCCCACCCCTCTCTCTCTCTACATGATTTTTCTCTCTCTATGCAATCTCTCTCTCTAAAAAATTCTAATTTTTTTTTTTCTCTCTACTCGATATATATATATATAATATATATAGTGTCTAAGAGAGGTTTTGGATTTAGAAATCAGTCTTGGGCAGGTTCGTATTAAACAATTTACAAAAAAATACTTCAATATTTATAAAAACTATATATACATGTTTCTTTTCTTTCTTTCTTTTTCGAGAAATCCATTTAATTTCCCTATTCGCCAATGTACATTCCTTCCTAAAACACTCTCTTCCAGCAATATATGTATTTTCTTTTAAGTTTATATGTGTGTTTATATATACATTTTTTCTATTTTGACCAATTTAATTCTCTCTTTCTATTGCAGGTCTAATTATTACCTGTTGTCTTATTAATACCCTTAATAAAAAAATTTATGCTCAGTGAGCTTGAAAAGCAGAAGCTATATATATAATTATATAAACAATAATTAGCCCAAGAAGCTATAGATTGCTGCTATTCTTGTTTTCTAACTTGCATTGTATACACGTAAATATGTATACACACACATTTACCTTGTAGCAACCATGTAATGAGATACATTTTAAAGCTCAATCCTTTCTTTATTTGGTGACTAGTTGGACTATATGCCCTTAAAGTCCTATCAATTGCCAAGTTGGTTAAATAACTTCCTAGGCTTTGAAAATATATCCACAATTTTACTACTAATTAAAAGTGTTTTTATTGATCATCTGTGTAGGTTTACAAGGTTGAAAATAAATAATTCTTAAAAGTTGAACTAATTAACTAATGGACATAATTAAATTTCTGGTTTTACACCAAAAATAGATTTAAGTGATCAAGCAGATTTTTCGTTTCAACTTTGCTCACACAATTAATATGAGTTTGCATTTTCATTCATACATTTTTTAACAAAGTCGGGTGGGGTCACAAATATTCTAATCGGGCCGGGTTTGACCTTGACGTGAATCTATACAAATTGGACTTTTTGGATTTAATATGTTGGCATATTAAATTATAGAAAAGGGTTATCAATTACAAATTTTAAATTTTTATAAAAGACAATAACATTTTATCATGGAGAGAGAAAGACAGTGAATCGAGTTATGTGAGTGTCGGGTAACCAATTTTTTAGGTCATCAATTCGGGTTGAGTTGGCCCTTTTGTCCAGATCTAGATTTGTCTAACCAATCTGGATCAGGTTGATCCATTTATTTGAGTTCGGGTTGAACTGACTAATTTGGATTTGGTCGGATCAAATAAGAATTGATGGGTTAATCCAACCCATATTCAATCCGTTCATATTTGACCTGTTACAAACGGGTTGAATATGAGTTACAATTCATATTTAACCCGTCCAGTTTCGATGTGATTCAAACCTGTTCATGTCCGTAATATATACTTTCTGAAATCTAGCTCTTTACTGACTCAAATTATTCCATCAAGCTGCCTAATTTGAGAAATTAACATATGATGCAGGCAATGATAACAGGGGGCAGTGACACTACGGCTGTGACACTGACATGGGCGCTCTCATTGCTCCTAAACAATCGACATGTTCTTAAAAAGGTCCAAGACGAACTTGATCTTCACATCGGAAGAGAACGACTGGTGGATGAGACCAATATGAAGAACTTAGTCTACCTTCAAGCCGTCCTCAAAGAAACATTACGTTTGTATCCAGCTGGACCACTCTTAGTACAACATGAGTCCACGGAGAACTGCATTGTGGGTGGCTATAATATCCCCAAGAACACACGCCTATTGGTGAATGCATGGAAGATACACCGCGATCCTCGTGTATGGTCGGATCCAAACGAGTTTCGACCTGAGAGATTCTTGACTAGCCAGAAGGATGTCGATGTCAGGGGGCAACATTTCGAGTTCATACCATTTGGCAGTGGAAGAAGAATGTGTCCTGGGGTTTCTTTGGGCCTCCAAGTCATGCAATTGACACTGGCTAGTTTGATTCATGGGTTTGAATTTCGAACTCCTTTAGATGAACCAGTGGATATGACGGAGAGCGTTGGGTTAACCAACCTCAAAGCCACCCCATTAGAGGTCCTTCTCACCCCTCGTTTACCAGCTAACTTATATATATGATAGCTGATAAAATGCGTCAACATTGTGTATGTGGGTGTGTAAGTGGTTTATGGGTCGAATATGGATCGGTGATAAAAAAAATATGGATGCATATAGTATTCTTGGATAATTTACTTAAAATTATTTATTTTATTTTATTATTATTATATATATATATATATATATTTTTGTAAGCAGGAAATTTTTTAGGAATATGTACAAACAGAGGTGGCTGTGTTGCTCTTTTGATTGCCTTTAGGTGGCTTTGTTTCGCTGGGTTGGGTTTGTCTGTTAATTAGGTTGGTTTCGAGCCTCTGGGATTGCTGTTTGCCCTTGTTGGGCTGTTTATATTTGTAGGTTTGTAGAGCTGGCGCTCTTTGTCCTGGCTTGCCTTTTGGGTTGTCATTCTTTTCTGTGTTTCTTTTTCTTTGGTTAATAAAATTCATTTACCCAAAATAAATAAATAAATAAATAAAAGTTGCAGGGTACCAAGCCACAACAAAGAATAGAAACAGAAGATATGAACCGGGGCATCAACCACCTTAGCTGAAACTAAAAGGAGTAACTGAGCACAAATATATCTTAAACAAAATCATCCACTTGGAGCTCTATTTGAAGATAATATTTTGAATCTGCCGACCTATATGAATAATATGCCTCTTGGGAGCTGTGACTGGGAGTTCCGTAAACTGGAGAGCCTCATTCTAATGGAGTTTTCAATAATTTTGATGATGGAATTCACATTTATGTTCCCACATTTGAGGGTAATGACATTCCAAATTCTGTTGGGAATAGGGTAGCTAAAGACTTTGAATTACGGTTGAGTTTTTATGTAGCCAATAATGGGATATACCAGAAGGGTTTAAACCAAATATGGTCGGCTGAGTTTATACATGCCTTCCACACATTTCTGTGAAAAATAAGAGAGTGAAAAAGAAAATAAATCTCATATTAATTGAGGTTTGTGTATATTAAATTTTGGTTGATATGTTGTCAATTCATATTATGCACCCATTGTCACCTATCATATGATAATGATTTTCCGTCTAATAGTCTAACCGAAAATGTTTGGTCCAGAGTTCCTTATTCATTAGATGCATTAGATAAAATCAAAATTTTGGTCTTATCCAATGCATCCAATTAATAAGAAACTCTATTTGACGGACCTTAAGAGGGACCAAGGGGGAGCCATGGTCCCCCCAATTTGTTTTTTAAAATTTTACTAGGTACCGTCATCTTTAACTATTAAATCTTATAAATATTTACATTTGGCCCCCTCAAAATTATATAAATAGTACTTTCTGGATCCACCCCTGCTCTCCACTAAGATTCTTGGTTAGACTATTAATGTTGAATAAGATTGTCCTTCACAATATATTTTTTTCATTCTTGCCGTACAATATATATGTGTTTGTGAATGTTTTGGTGTCGGCTTGTGTTGGATAGTTGAAGGCCAAAATTAACTTCTAATTTTTAAAACCATAGAAGCAAATTGCCAATTAATGGAAAGTTTGAGGTTTAGATATTGATTAAGACAAACGAACCGTTCCGCCTGACAAAAGCAGCCCAACAAAAGGCCAATAAAACTTGGGACTATAGAAAAATCACCTAAGACTAGCTTGTGGCCATCTACAATATCATCCACTCGTTTGCGTCCTACAAAAGTTGGTATAGTGACCTCTTTGAGAGAACTATAATAACATGTATATTATTTACTATGACTATTATAGTCTTTTTTTTCTATAAATATAGTATTTTTTAAAAATTCGAAAAGTAAAAAATAATTAAATAAATTTCTAACTAATAAGTTAAGAAACATAAAAAAATAAAAGGCTTACGGAACTTTATTTAAGATTTTTTTTTAAAATAAAAATTTAATCAACTATAATGACATATATACTCTTTTCTCAATAAGTATAGTTTTTTCTAAATAAAAATTTGAAAAAAAAAATTAGATAAAATTCTTAAATAAAATTCTATTGGTCTTTTACTTTTTATGTTTCTAAACTTATTATTTATGAATTTTAGAATAGAGCAAAAAGAAAAAATTGATTACCGAGGCGTGGTAATGATCGAGAGCTTGAGCAGGCCTTGGTTAGGTTGGCATGGATTAGAATCTTAAACTGAAACTCATCCCATTTAAAATAGGACTTCAAATTACTAAATTTCAAAATAAACAAAAAAAAAATTCACTCAATTCGGATTTAAAATGAAGAAGTTATGTCCTTTTGAAATTTGAGTTAAATTATGTCCATGCTTTGAATAGTGCGATCGATCATCGTTAAAAGGGGGTCGATCTCCTTTAATGCAAAAGCTAAAATCCTATTATCAACACTTAGCCAGTTTCCATCAACTTTTTAATTATTGTCATCCATTCATTCTAAGTCATTCAAGACTCAACAAAACCCATACATATCATATGCCAATATGAAGAACATCATTATAACATTAACGAAACTCCAATTAACATCTAAAATACATTCAACTAAAAAGTGAATAACATGTCCAAAATATATATCTTTGAAAATCAAGAGGGAAATTAAAGAGGAACAGTACATATATTCCATACACTTGTCCATGGTTCTTGATAGAGTATTTGACTCCAACTGTAAAACTATTGATGTGGAAGATAAAAACAAAGTGACGTGGACAAGAGTCTATCTTTGACCGGGTAGTCTCTATCTCCAAGAAGGACTGGGAAACTAAAAGAACTAGGTCTCCAACCACAATGCAACCTTATTTGATAGTTATAAATACAGAGACGGTCTAGATACCAAGGTACGCAATTAATACCCTTTAATCCCCTTCATAGCGAAGAGCCTTTTTTGATTCCTGACTTGATCATCGGAGCGTAGTCGGCCGGTACCACACCGGTGCCTTATCGACTACCATTCTTTCGTCTTTTTTCACAGGTTGGCGTTTGACCAATTCGGGGTGAATTCCTGCTTCATCAGTTGGCGCCGTCTGTGGGAAATCGAACCCACGACTTTATTAACCTAATCGTCCTACACGATTTACTCACGAAGCATGATGCACCTACGATCTGGATTAGAGACTGAGACTGCAACCGCGCAAGAGCCCCTGGTCGGCCAGGACTTTCCTGTTGGCCCCGGGGGTCCTACCAGACAGGATCCACCCGCTGCCCCTGAGCATCCAGGATGCACCTACGATCTGGATTAGAGACTGAGACTGCAACCGCGCAAGAGCCCCTGGTCGGCCAGGACTTTCCTGTTGGCCCCGGGGGTCCTACCAGACAGGATCCACCCGCTGCCCCTGAGCATCCAGGTGGCAACATACCATTAGCAGAAGGAGGAGGGCAGACCCTTGGTCACAGAGATCTCCCTGGTGAACACGTCGAGGTCCCAAACGACCAGGAGCGTGTTGCAGCGTTAGAACATCAGATCCAGAACTTGAATCAAAGTCTGGTTCAGATACTCCAGCAAAATGCGACAATCCTGCAACGCCTCCCTCCTGCAGCGGAGTCACCTTAGACCTATTGCTTTAGAGGGTGACGGTGTGGGACGAAGCAGCGAAGTCCCAATTGACGATGCGACCCAGAGCCGAGTTAGAGGTGAGATAATTCCCAGTTATTTAGCCCCTCCAAATAGGAATCGAACTCATGGAGATTCGGGGCATCTGGGAGAAACAACTTATCATGATATGGAGGTACAGGAACTCAGAGCGAAGGTGGAAAGTATGGCGGAGGCCATGAGAGTAAAAGGACTTGCTACAATAGAAGATCTGGTACAGCAAACCAACCTTCCTTTTTTCGCCGGGATAATGAATTGTCCTTTGCCTAACAAATTCAAAATGCCCCCTATGGAGAGTTTTGACGGGACCAAGGACCCACTGGACCACTTGGAAACTTACAAAGCATTAATGCATCTCCAAGCAGTGCCAGATGAGATTATGTGCAGATCCTTCCCCACTACATTAAAAGGCTCTGCCCGGTCATGGTTTAATAGCTTGAAACCTACGTCTGTACACACCTTTAAAGAATTGAGTCAGCTATTTGTGGGAAACTTCATTGCTGCTCAGAGACATAGGAAACCAACTACCTATCTCCTCAATGTGAGACAATCCAAAGGGGAAATGTTGTGAGACTACATCAATCGATATAATAGGGAGATGTTGCAAGTGGATGCCCTCGACGACAAAGTGGCGGTTACTGCATTCATGGGAGGCCTACTCCCCTCAAAATTCTTTTACTCAATCTCCAAACATCCTCTAGAAAGTATGTCTGAATTACTCATGAAGGCTCATAAGTTCATGAACGCTGAAGATGCCCTCGAGGCCCGAAGGGAAAAGGGAGATAACGACAAAAAGACAGATAGGAAGAGGGGAGGGCAATCTAGAGGTAGGGAAGAACGAAACCCCAAGTATGGCCGATCGTCGCAAGATCAGACTGACAGGACACCTCGTCGTGATAGGGGATTCAATTTTACTCATTTGAATGCGTCAATAAGCCAAATCCTCCTTCATATTCAAGATGATCCGATGGTGACATGGCCTCAAAAATTAAAATCTGATCCTTCCAGAAGATCCCGTGACAAATATTGCAGGTTTCATCGTGACCACGGGCATGATACAGACGAATGCATAGATTTAAAGAGGCAAATTGAGAGTCTGATTCAGAGGGGACAACTGCAGAGATTTGTGGCTGGCGATGGAAGAAGAGCACAAAACCCCCCACAGGATAGAAGAGAAGACACTACTCGCAGAAATCCTCCGTTGGGGGAGATCAGAGTCATCTTTGGGGGAATTGGAGGTGGTGGAGACTCTAATTCGGCTCGAAAAGCACATGCAAGAAAAGTTAGAAGTTTTTCTGAGGTAGGTGAGGTGAGCCAATCACCCGCCAAGTACCCTCGGCTGGATGACCAGATTATTACTTTTATAGAGGCTGATGCAAGTGGGGTTCAACAACCCCATGACGACGCCCTAGTAGTCACGGTGGTTATCGCAAATTTTACAATCAGGCGAGTGTTAATTGACAACGGCAGTTCTGTTGATATCCTATTTGTGACCGCTTTTGATCAGATGAGGATTGGAAGGGAGAAGCTCAAACCTACCAAGTCTCCACTTGTTGGTTTTTCTGGAGAGAAGCTCCTTCCGTTGGGCACTGTAGACTTCCCGGTCACGGCCGGCTCAAGCCCCAGAGAGGTCACTAAGATGGTGACCTTCTTCGTGGTGGATTGTCCGACCACTTACAATATCATCTTGAGAAGGGCCACGTTGAATGCAATGCGAGCAGTGACCTCCACTTATCATCTCCTCGTCCGGTTCCCCACTGACAATGGGATTTGAGAGCTTAGGGGTGACCAAGCCACTGCCCAAGAATGTTATGCCACGTCCCTGAGAGAGAAAAGGGCGTCAGAAACTTTAAGCATAGAAGGCATAGAAGTGGAAGAAAAGGAGAAAGCCCGTCACACAGAACCTATGGAGGAATTAGTTGAGGTCGACTTGTATGAACATGAGACGGGGAAAAAGGTGTATATAGGGTCGTCTCTCTCACCCACCTCTCAAAACGAACTTATGCAGTTCCTCAGAATGAACCGGGATGTGTTTGCATGGTCTTATTAAGACATGCCTGGGATCGATCCAGCCGTTGCTATGCACCAGTTGAATGTCGACCTAGATGCCAAGCCAGTTAGGCAAAAAAGGAGAACTTTTGCCCTAGAAAGAAATTTAGCAATATTTGAAGAGGTGGATAAATTGTTAAAAGCCAACTTTTTACGGGAAACCCATTACCCAGATTGGCTATCAAATGTAATCCTTGTTAAAAAATCCAATGGCAGATGGCGTTTATGTGTCGACTTTACGGATTTAAAAAAAGCATGTCCAAAGGACAACTTCCCCTTTCCAAGGATCGATATGCTGGTAGAAAGCACGGCTGGATGCGAGTGACTTAGTTTCATGGATGCCTATTCAGGATACAATTAGATCCCAATGTTGCCATCAGACCAAGAGAAAACGTCTTTCATAACAGAAAGGGGCTTGTATTGCTATACAGTGATGCCGTTTGGTTTAAAGAATGCCGGCGCAACTTACTAGAGGCTCGTAAACAGAATGTTTAAGGAGCAAATTGGCAAAAATATGGAAGTATATGTTGATGATATGCTTGTTAAAATCCAGAAAGCTATAAGCCACTTGGATGATTTACAGGAAGCTTTTGATGTTTTGCGAAAGTACAAAATGAAACTTAACCCCAGCAAGTGCGCTTTTGGGGTGTCGTCTGGAAAATTCTTGGGCTACTTGGTTAGTAAGAGGGGCATAGAGGCCAACCCGCAGAAGGTGTAGGCTATTCTGGATACAAAGTCGCCCAGAACGATCAAAGAAGTCCAGAGACTCACGGGAAAGGTGGCAGCATTGAGCCGACTTATTTCCCGAGCCACAGATAGATGTCTTCCATTTTTCCAGGTTCTCAAACGGGCCTTTGAATGGACACCAGAATGTGAACAAGCCTTGAGTGAGCTGAAGTAGTACCTCAGTTCACCTCCACTTTTATCTTGCACGTAACTAGGGGAGGAGTTATATTTATATTTGGCTGTCTCCCCTGTAGCAGTCAGTTCAGCATTAGTACGAGAGGAGGAGGGGGTGCAAAGGCCAGTTTACTACACTAGTAAAGTACTTCGAGGTGCAGAGGAGAGATATCCGTCAATAGAAAAGCTGGCGTTCGCTCTTGTTCTATCAGCCAGGAAACTCAGGCCATACTTCCAATCACATACCATTATAGTACTAACTGATCGGTCGCTTCGGCAAGTCCTCTTCAAGCCTGAAACCTTTGGGCGACTTGTGAAATGGTCCATGGAGTTAAGGGAGTTTGACATTAGATACAAACCGAGGGCGGCAATCAAAGGCCAAGTGTTGGCAGACTTTATAGCTGAGTTCACCTATTCTCTAGAAGGAGTTCCGCGGGAAAAGGAGGAGAGCTCAGCCCAACAAAACGAAGAAGACCAAATGGACCCGGGCTGTACATGGGAGTTATTTGTCGACGGATCGTCAAACGCACAAGCTAGTGGCGCAGGGATATTGATCAAATCCCTAGAAGGGGAAACACTCAAGTATGCCTTGCAGTTCGGATTCAAAGCTACAAACAATGAAGCTGAGTATGAGGCCTTAATTGCAGGATTGACAATAGCTGATGTTCTTAAGATACAACAGCTTAAAGCTTATACCGACTCCGAGCTGGTCACCCGTCAGGTACTCGCAGAGTATGAGGCAAAGGGAACAAAGATGAAATCTTACTTGCAGAAAGTCCAGGAGCTGGTCACCTGCTTTCGAAAGTTTTCCATCACTCGGGTTCCCCGGAGTGAAAATTCTAATACAGATGCTCTCGCTCGACTCGCCACGGCACAAGAAGTTGCTAACGGAGGAGTACTTGTAGAACCTCTGAACAACCCAAGTATAACAGAAGGGGCGCTGAATAAGGTAAACCAAGTCACCCGCGGCATAGAATGGGCAGACCCAATTGTCAGATACATTGGGAATGGCGAGCTACCCTCTGACAATACTGAAGCACGCAAAATCAGGATCAAAGTATCCAGATATACCTTGATCGACGGAATCCTCTACAAAAGAGGAGTCTCATTGCCATACCTACGATGTGTATCGACAGAAGAGGCGCGGTATGTCATGAAAGAAATACATGAGGGAGAGTGCGGTAATCATGCAGGGGGCAGGTCCTTGGCTCATAAAGTCATTAGGCAAGGATATTATTGGCCCACCACGCAACAAGATGCGCTGGACTATGTCAAAAAATGCAAAAAATGTCAACGCTTCGCTAATGTCCCGAGACAACCCCCGGAGGAGTTGACTCCAATAGCTGCCCCATGGTCATTTGCCCAGTGGGGAATGGACTTGATCGGCCCCTTGCCAATGGGAAGGGGGCAGACAAAGTTTGTAATTGTAGCAATCGACTATTTTACCAAATGGGTGGAAGCAGAGCCCCTGGCCACCATCGGAGAACAAAATGTCATCAACTTTGTGTGGAAGTCGATTATATGCAGGTTCGGCGTTCCAAAGGTCATTATCACAGATAATGGAAAATAGTTTGAAAGTCAACGGTTCCAGAACTTTTGTGCCGAACATGGCATAATTAACCATTACTCCTTGCCAGGCCATCCACAGGCCAATGGGTAAGTCGAAGTGGCTAACAGAACGATACTCAAGATGATCAAAACGCGTTTGAAAAAATCCAAAGGCGCATGGCCAGAGCTACTACCGAGTGTCTTATGGGCATATAGGACCACTGCCAAAGTCCCTACGGGGGAAACACCATACTTCTTAGCTTTTGGAAGTGAAACGGTACTCCCCGTTGAAATAGGACAGGTAGCAAGCCATCGGACTAAGCATTATGATCTCACTCGTAATGAGGAGGAGCTAAGGGTCAGTGTTGATTTCATTGAAGAAAATAGAGAACAAGCACGAGTTCGGATGGCGGCATATCAGCAGGCCATGTCCCGGTACTATAACACTAGGGTCAAACGAAGGAGTTTCAAACCTGGTGACTTGGTCCTTCGTGAAGTCACCCAAGCCACCAAACCTAAAGGGACTGGGAAGTTAGCTCCAAACTGGGAAGGCCCCTATAGGGTGGTCAGAACTCGGCGACAAGGAACGTACTGGTTAGAAACATTGGAGGGAAGGCAGTTGGCCCATCCTTGGAATACCGAGCATCTGAGGAAATACTATCAGTAAAGTTTTTTCTTGTCAATTTCTTTTAGTTTGCATCTGCTTTAATAGCATGTTTCTAGAACTAGTCTTCATTATCGAGCTTTAGAGTAAGGCTCCAGTTTTATATTTATGCTTCTTCAATACTGAGCCTCAGAGCAAGGCCTCAGCTTTATGTTCATTTATTACTCTTGAATGAATTCCATTATTAGAATATCAAATATTAATCTCTTGAAAATATGCTTTCATATCCGAATAACCCTACGGGGGTACACCTTTGCAAAGGGCCTTTGATGAAAAAGGCGGGATGGATTAATCCCGAGAACATTGTTGAAATAAACCCTACGGGGGTATAGCCCTACGGGGGCACACCTTTGCAAAAGGCCTTTGATGAAAAAGGCGGGATGGATTAATCCCGAGAACATTGTTGAAATAAACCCTACGGGGGTATAGCCCTACGGGGGCACACCTTTGCCAAGGGCCTTTGGATGAAAAAGGCGGGATAGATTAATCCCGAGAACATTGTTGAAATAAACCCTATGGGGGTATAGCCCTATGGGGGCACACCTTTGCAAAGGGCCTTTGATGAAAAAGGTGGGATGGATTAATCCCGAGAACATTGATAAAGCCTTACGAGGTGCAAACTGACAGAGGGACGCCTCTAGAGGGATCTTAAAAATAAGAAAAAATGATATGCCTTTAAAAAAAAAAAAAGGCAAATACTTCTTCATTGATTAAGGAAAAGAGATTACAGGAGGAAATCACTACAAATACAAGATGGTAAAAAAATTAGGGATCAGGCTCTCTATGTTGCAAGTTTGAAAAGTCCATGTCCGGCCATTCCTCCTTCGCCACTTCACGGAAATACTCAAAACCATCAATATATGATTGGTTGCAAGCCCTGTTGAAGTCAGCCGATTCCTTGAAATCTTCAACTGCCAAATCTTTGATCCCCGGAAGGTCAGCCTGCCATCTAGCTATCTCCTCCTGCTTATGTTTAAGTTTAGCGGCAAGGCTATCAATCGCTCCCTCGCAAGTGCCATGAGAGGTCCGAATAGCCTCCAACTCTGAAGATAGTGTGGAGCGTTCGGTGCAAAAAGAGGAACGTTCAGCTTCAAAGGCAGTCTTCTGTTTCTCCATCTCTTCCTCCGTCCATAAGAGGCGGTTGGATACGCCTTGTGCGAATGTCAGGCCCTAGTGAACAGAGATAAACGATTACATGAGTACACAGAAAGATAAAAGAATGCGGTAAAATACGAATGAAAACAAACCCTGGCTAAGTTTGCCACCATAAACCCGGTAGATTGCCGGGACTTAAGGCTGACCACTTTCTCGATATCATTAGGGAGAACAAACTCCCTAACACGACCCACGGTGAGAGAAGAATCAGATAGAATGGACCCGGTTTGAAATGCCGCAGGCAACATTAATCTAGTGAAACTAGTAGCGGGGGAAAAAGACACTTGCGAACCACCACCGAATAATTGAGTCGGGGGCACTCCAAAGGGAGTCGGGTCCGGAGGATTGTTACTCCTGAATAACTGAGGGGCAACTAGCCCAAATGAACTCGGGTTCGGAATGCTCGCTGATTCGGGAGCAGAAGCAGGAAAAGTCCCAACAAGGAAAGGATTCCCAACAGAAGGAGGAGAGGACAAGCCTCCGCCTGAAAAACCACCGCTTCTCGCCACCACAGGCCTTCGTATCTTCTTCAAAGCAGGAGCAGAGGAAGAAACAGCGATGCCTTTTCCCTTTGCTAGCATAACAATGCCTTTATCAGGCCCCCTCCGAGAAAACCCTGGGTATTTTTACGAGTAAGCACATAGCTAACAATTAATACAAAAGAGTAAGTAAAAGTGTTAATACATACCACGCTTGGGTATGGCCACACGAGGAGGGTACCCCAGTAGACGCAGTCCCTCGTCAGAAGTCAGAACTGTCGCCTCCCTTATATGGGCATCATGAGCAGTCGCCAATCTACTCTCCTCATCACTGTCCACGAAAGGTTCGACTCGGATGGTTGGGCAAAGCAAGACTCATATTACGTAAAGTATGTAAAAAAAGAGAACTTGCAAGAAAAAAAGAAAGAAGTAAAATACCGTCGACATCTCCGTCGGTCCAGGAGCGGGGAATGCAACATGGAGGAGATTCCCAATCCCCGAAAACGAAAAAGAATCTACTTTTCCAACCCTTTACATAGTTGTCATGGTCAATAATTACCAACCCTCTGGGCAAATTCCCTGCACTCGATCGGCTTTGTATCTGGCGCCAATCCTTATTTCTCATAATAGTATAACAAGAAAGAAACTCATTGAGAGATAGTGTGGAGCTAAACTTGCAATTTTCCCACAACACCAGGCATGACATAAGGATGCGCCAGGAGTTGGGTGTAAGTTGAGAAGGGGCAAGGTTGGCTACACGAAGAAACTCTTTGAAAAACTCTGGAATAGAATATCGGAGTCCCGATATGAAGTATGCCTCATAAAAGCATGTTTCCCCCTCACAAATAAAGAAGGCTCTCTCAGTTGGCAAGGGGGCTCTAGCAACAACTCCTCTGGGAAAAGCATAATGGACAGCGAGCTCTTCCACTTCGGAGTCAGTCATGGTGGAAGCAATGTCTTGACATTGCATGTAATCAGCCATAATACCGTGCAAAAAGTCAAACACTTGAAGAAGGGGAGAGTCTGGAGCAAATATTTCTGGAGAAGGTTTCTCAAAGTTACAATCAACAACGTGTAAACAGCGAGAAAGGAAATGAAGAAAGTTGGAATGCATATGAGTTGTGAGTGAATGAAAATGGGGCTAAGGCATTATATAGATACCACCCCAATGGTCACTCCGCCTCCAACGTTCATTGACCTTCTTCTGAGCCTCCCAACGTTCATTGTCCTTCTTCTGAGCCTCCAACGTTCACTGTCCTAATGCAACGTTCTTCTGAGCCTCCAACGGTCCTAATCCAACGTTCTTCTGACGGCTTAAAGGCTTACTCTCCGATGTCCCTACTTCTAAGAATCAAAGAGGACGTGGTCCGAGCCGAGAATACAACAAGGACGCAGCTCAAACAACTAGGACGCAGCCCGAGTCGCATCAAAAAATGGACCGAACGTAGCCCAGGCCCGTCCAGGACATGGACCGAGCCGCGTCGCCGACGCAGCCAAGGCCACGTTCTGGATGCGGTCTGAGCTGCATCCCGGACACGGCCTGAGCCGCGTCGGCAAGGCCGCATCTTGGACGTTATCTGAGCTGCGTCCCGAACACGGCTTGAGCCGCGTCGCCAACGCAGCCAAGGCCACGTCCAAGACGCGACCCGAGCCGTATAGATGGGATGTACAGTTTCTTTTTTTCTGTTACAGATCAAATGACACATATGGACAACCCACAGAGCCAATCGGAGTGTTCTTAAGGTTTGGCAAGCAACCCTCATGAACAGGGGGCATCTGATAGAGTATTTGACTCCAATTGTAAAACTATTGACGTGGAAGATAGAAACAAAGTGACGTGGACAAGAGTCTATTTTTGACTGGGTAGTCTCTATCTCCAAGAAGGACTGGGAAACTAAAAGAACTAGGTCTTCAACCACAATGCAACCTTATTTGATCATTATAAATACAGAGACGGTCCAGATACCAAGGTATGCAATTAATACCCTTTGATCCCCTTCATAGCGAAGAGCCTTTTTTGATTCCTGACTTAATCATCGGAGCGTAGTTGGCCAGTACCACCGGTGCCTTATCGACTACCCTTCTTTCATCTTTTTCCACAGGTTGGCGTTTGACCAGTTCGGGGTGAATTCCTGCTTCATCAGTTCTAATAATACATGTTCCTCAACAATTTCTAACTTTCTTCTTTCAAATGTCCAACACAACATATATCACCAAAAATAACAAAACTACAAAATATCCAAGTGCT
Source organism: Cornus controversa (assembly GCA_026545225.1). Classification (NCBI taxonomy): domain Eukaryota; kingdom Viridiplantae; phylum Streptophyta; class Magnoliopsida; order Cornales; family Cornaceae; genus Cornus; species Cornus controversa. The sequence continues at coordinate 23,219,914 of CM048851.1, read as the reverse complement.
TCAAATCCATAACACTTCTAAGCATCCTCGATAATATGCTCCTTATCTGAAAATGAAAATGTTTATGGGGGAGGGGTGTGAGCGATAACTTGGCTAGTAGGAGTGCACAAACCAACTTAATATTAATTCAATGCAATCATGCAGGTATGCAACATGTATTCAAGATGTATATTGAACATGTACAACTACATGGCATGCTCTTCAACATACGAAACATCAATATCAAACTAGGCTAAGCATACTTCAACTCAATCTTTCAATTTAGAAATACCTTCTTTCACAAGAAGTACAATATAATATAAATTTCAAATGAATAAACTTAAGCTTCAAATCATATACGAAACCACAATTTCGAATACACAACCAAGGTTCTGAAATCATACAAATCGGGGATAATAGCGCGCGCACACACACCCGGTAAGTACTTTTCAAGCCAAATACCCAAATCCTCTATAAAGTCTCAATTCTTTTTATTTACATATTAATTAAGTTTAAGTATGATTAATTATTTAATTGCATGCTTAGTAAGTTAAACAATTCTTTGGTGTATTCATGTATGGGTGTGGGACCGGGTAACTCAAAAAGTGTCTACGGGCTCGTATGAGTTGGCGTGAGGGTATAAGTGAACTTAGAGGGACTAAAATGAAATGTTAGGGGAAGAAATGTTAGTATGTAATTTGTCTAAAGTTGCCTAAGGGTATAGGAGCAAAATATAAGACTTAAGGGGTTTAGTTGCAAAAGTTGACAAGTGGGCAAAAGTTAAAATGAGATTTCTTAAGCACAGTATCATTTAAAGGCAAGCCCAAATACTGAAGAGGAAAACTACCTCTTTTAAAAGGAAGAATTTGTTCCAAAGTTCTGAACCGCCTCACCGCCTTAGAGAAAATGATTTCGCTCTTCTCTTGACTAGCATGAAGACCTGTATCAGTGGAAAATTTATGAAGAACAACGAGCAGGCCCTGAGCAGTAGAGACATCAGTTTTCACCACCACAAAAGGTCATCAGCATAAAAAATATGGAAAAGTTTAATACCCTTTTTTTTTTTGCATCTTTAGAAAGAGCTATTGAACCATCATCGACTGCCATATTCATCAAATTTCTAAAATATTCCGTGACTAATGTAAAGAGCAAGGGGGACAGTGGATAACCCTGCCTAATACCTTGGCCAGAATTGAAGAAACCCGTCGGCACACCATTTATAAAAAGCGAGAATTTAGGTGAAGTAATACAGGTTCTCACCCATTTTATCCACCGATCACCAAAACCGTGTAGCTTCAAAACATGCAGAATAAATGTCAAGGATATTGAATCATATGCCTTCTTAAGTCCACCTTCACTGCCATACTAGCTGCCCCCCTCTTGTGGTTAAAACCTCTCACCATATCTGAAGCTGACATTATGTTATCATGAATGCGCCGCCCTTTAATAAAAGCTGATTGTTCAGTTTCAATCAACTTATGTAAACAATTCCCCATTCTATTTGCCATCACCTTAGAGATGATCTTGTATAAAGTAGAACAAAGAGAAATTGGCCGATAATCTGACATCTTTAGGCCGTGATCCTTCTTTGGGATTAGAGTGATAAGAGTACTGTTTACTGCTTGAGGAAGAGATGTTGTGAGAAAAAAAAATTTCACTGCCTGAATCACATTATGCCCAACCACGTGCCAAAATTTCTAAAAAAATCGAGGAGGAAACCCATTCGCACCAGGAGCCTTATCCAGGCTCAACGCCATGACCACCCCTTTAATTTTTACATGATCAACTTCTCTCTCAAGACCCACTTTCTCATGCTCTTCTAACATTCGTCTAACAGGACACAAATCTGATGAAGTAGATGGGGAGGCCTTATAAAGATTCTCATAATACTAGACCAACCACTCCTTAACCACTACAGGATCTTCAGTATAACCTCCCTCCTCATTTAATAAGGATGTGATCGCATTCCTGGAACGCCTCTGCTTAGTTTTTTGGTGAAAAATTGAGTGCATCTATCATTCTCTTTAGTCCATGTCACCCGTGATTTTTGAGCCCATAGCATTTCTTCAAAACCATACATATTTTCCAAGTTATACGAAGCCTCTTTCTCAGCTCGAAGTAAACTAGAATTTAAAGGCTCTGCCAACATCTGGTGTTGTATGTCACCCAGTACCTTTCGAGAGTCCAAAATTTGTTGATTAAGATGGCCCTTCTTTTTATTCCACTCCGTCATATGATTCTTAAAAATACGTAGCTTCTTGAGAAGTTGATGTATAGGATTTCCAGTAACTGTAACTCCCCAGGACTCCTGAAGCAGTGTCTCCACCTCCGGCATAAAACACCACATCTTTAGGAATTTAAAAGGTTTCGGACCAGAAGAGCAGTTGGAAGCCCATTTTACCACTAGTCCATAATGATCAGAAAGTGACACAACCAACATAGAGAGTTTAGAATCTGTAAATTGGTTCAGCCACTCTGTATTTACAATGCCCCTATCAAGTCTAGCACAAATCCTTTTGTGAAAAAATTGTTTATTTGACCAGGACCAAGCACCATTATTCACTGGCAAGTCATCTAACCCTACCTCATTTAGCACATTATTGAACTCTTTAATCAAAGCCTGAGGAACACGATTGCCGCCCACCTTTTCAGCGTGATATCGAACCATATTCTAGTCCCCAACAGCCAACCATGGACCCGTGATAAGAGTCGTTCGAGATTTCAAACTCTTCCAAAGCTCCCGTCTCTCACTAACAGTGTTAGCTGCATATACAGCGGAGATATAACAGCACACCCCCCCAGACAAGACTTTGCATTTGACATGGACATGTTACCCTTCCGAGTGTAAAACATTAACATTAAGGACTACAGTATTCCATCCCACCCAAATTCTACCCCCTGGATAAGCATTATAATTGGCAATCTAACTCCATCCAGGACATAGATTATGTAAAATTCTAGAGAAATTATGTTCCCTAACTCATGTTTTAACAAGAATGACCAGAACACATTTTTCAGAGGCGATCCAAAGCTTTACCTCTCTCTGCATATGAGGCCGATTTAGACCCCGAACATTCCAGCACCCTATCATTGAGAAGTGGAAGATGGAATAGCTCCACCAGTAAGTTTACTTCTAGTAACCCGCAAAACCGGTTCTGTACCCTCCTTCTTTTTCTTTTTTCCTTTATCCACCAATTTAGAATCCACTCTAATAGGCTGATTGTGGGAAGGCAGAGAAGCCCGAATCATACGAGAATCCCCACCACTTGAAGACTCAACCTCCTGCATCACAACAATATTCCTAGGAGAAACAACGTGCTGCTTAGCTACAGCAGTACCATCATTGAGACCAGATTTTTGAACTCCTCTAGAAGGTTGAGATCCTGGAGTAGTAACCAGAGTAGGAGCTGAACCAACAAATTCTCTAGCCCGTTGAAGCACATCTTGTACAGGTGATGTGGACATATTAGCAGCCTGTGGATACTCAACGGATTTTGTAGGCCTTTGAACCACATCCTGCCCGATTACATGTGAAGAGGAAGAACTATTGCTCATTGGGATAACCTTCTGTCTAGTAGGCATAGATATCTCAACATCCAGGTCCTGAACAGGCAACCCACCTTCATCTACGTTAGCCAAAACTGTAAAATAATTATTTGCATGCTTTGCGTCACCCGGCCCTTGCCCCTCATTTTCCTCTTCATTCTTCTGTTGAGGACAGAGCCGTCTATTAACCTTAACAACCCCTTTCCCTACCCCATTCTTTGTTGGGTTTTGCAAATGTTTCTATGGACATTTATCAACCAGGTGATCTATACGTTTACAAAATGAGCAGACCTGAGGTTTCCATTCGTATTGACAAGAAATTGTGCAATCAATCTCATGAAAATCCACCACCATCATTTCAGGTAATTCTTCATGGACATCAACTTCCACCATAACTCTAACATACTGTCCTCTTTCTCTAGAAACTGAGGGATCATCCATATAAATAGGCTTAGAGAATTGGGAACATACCTTCGATATCACCGTAGAATTTTGGCAATGGATAGGTAAATCAAAATTCCTCAACCAGTTAGGAACCGACCCAAGGATTTCTTTCTCGAGATTTACATTTTTACTCCACTTCTTCAATATGATCGGACGTCCCTCAAAAGTGTGAACTCGCCTTAAAATCTTCTGCATATTTGCCTCACTGTCGAAGCGAACCAAAAAGAAACCCTCTTTCAAATATACAAGAGTAATATCTGAGCTCCATATGCGTTCAATGAAAGTTTTGAAAAAGGGGTAATAAGGCTTCTTTTCCATGACATATCCAATCACGGAATGTTGCCAATAATCGATTTCATCAGTGACATCCTCTAACTAAATGCTAACTTTCGTTGCACGTAAACCTTCATGATACTGTAAGTTCTGAAAAGAAGAATCCGTGGCGCTCTCAAAGAGATTTTGCCAAGAGGTGCGTGATTGCGACTAAGGCCGGCTAGAAGAAAGTACCGGATTACCGTCGGAGGAGGGCTGTGCCCCCTCCATGTGGAGGTGCCGTCGACTTCACGCAAAGTGCACAAACCCTAACCCTAGTCTTTCCTTGGGGCCTCTCGCTTAATTTGTGAAGATAGTCATTACTTTTTTTATTCAGAACTGCTAGAAACTTTCAATTATTATGCCCACTTATTTTCTTTTCTTTTTTTTTTTCTCATTTTCTCTCTCCTCTCTCACCGTCTCTTCAATCTCTCTCTTTCTCTCTCTCACACACACACATATATATATATTATTTTATTTTCATTTCTTTTTTATTTTTCTTCCACTTTCTCTCTCTTCGCCACTCTCCCTCTCCAACTGTGGGTCTTCTAAGTTCTAATGGAGCTTATGGTTAATTATTTGGTTTAGGTGGAGGTTGGTGGGTCTTCATGGGAGGTGGAGTTGGACGGTGGAGAGGAGCTCCGACCATGGTGGAAATGGAGATGGGTCGGTGATGATGGTGCTGAGGTGAGGCTTTTCTCTCTCCTCTCTTACCGTGGCAGTGGGTTGATGATGGTTTGATCGGCGGTGGTTCGCGAAGACAACGGCAATAGAGAGGACCCATGGCTCCGTCGTGAATAGTGGTGAGAAGAGAGAGAAAGTGGAAGAAAAAGAAAAAAGAAATGAAAATAAAATAATATATATATATATGTGTGTGTGTGTGAGAGAGAGAGAGAGAGATTGAAGAGATGGTGAGAGAGGAGAGAGAAAATGAGAAAAAGAAAAGAAGAGAGAGAAAGTGGAAGAAAAAGAAAAAAGAAATGAAAAGAAAATAATATATATATGTGTGTGAGATTGAAGAGAGAGAGAGAGAGGGTGTCTTATGTGTGAGAGAGAAAAAGAAAATAATATATATATATATATATGTGTGTGTGTGTGTGTGTGTGTGAGAGAGAGAGAGAGAGAGATTGAAGAGACAATAAGAGAGGAGAAAGAAAATGAGAAGAAAAAAAAAAGAAAAGAAAATGAATGGGCATAAAGGTAATTTTATAGGCCAAAAGGGGTTTTTTTTCATCTAATACAAACTATAAGGGTGGAAAGTAAACATGAGGGGTGTTTTTTGCACATTTTCATACTATGAGGGGTTTAATGCACTTTACCCATATTTCAAACCAAAATCATGAATAGTGAACACAATGAATTAACAGCATAAAACATCAAATTGTAGGTATTTCATTATTTTCTCTTGATTTCTAAATTAAAAACTCTAGTCCTAACCATGGCTCTGATACAAATTGTTAGAATTTAATTCACAATTAACTTGTAGAAATAAAAAATACTACAATAATTATAAAGGAAATTTTAATTGACATACCTGAATGAAGATTAAGTTATAAAATACCTTTGAGTTTCTGCAAGAGATCCTTAGAGAGCTCTATTCCCTTTCTGAGAGTTATTTTTCGATAGGGCTAAATAAGGGTTATGAAACCCTTATTTATAACAATAACAAGGGGAGACGACTTCTCTACAAATAAAATACCTAAGTCTCCCTTTCAATCATGGAGGCCTAGATATCAACGGTTAGGATTAAATCCTACCAAATAAAGTTGAAAAATCACAATCCAACGGTGTAAATATTATACTATCAATTATACTACAATTGACAAGTATAATCCCAATCCACCAAGTAAAAATAATTACATTGCAATCCAATATTAGAAATAGTGCATAGGACCACAAATAAAAAATATTTTATTTATTAAAATATTCCAATAGTGTGCACCCCTATTTATTGGGGCCTTCTGGGTTGTGGGTTATTGTAATGATACAGTATAATTTACCGTTTATATATGTAACCTAATATTATTGATTTCTTTTTATGTAAATTTCTTACTCTATTATTGCTGTATAAATTTTTTGTATGATGAACTTAACTTTTTATGCAGTTTATTGTGTTGATTATTATTATTTTTTAAAAACAGTTTAAGGTTAAAAACATATTTTTCAGTTTATGATTTTTAAAATAAGTCAAATATTTTTTATTATCAAACAATACTCATATTAATGGATAAACAAAATTTTAAAATAAATACTATTTATATAAACACTTAAAAAATAAACGTTACGGTTATCAAACTCACCCAAATGTGTAGAAAACACTGTTTGTGGGCTGTCTTGCTCTCTTGATAGCCTTAGGAGTCTTTGGTTTACTCGGTTACAATTGCACCAAGATTGTCCTCTTGTGTAATAAAAAAATACATAGAAAGATATAACTTTTATATGTAAGCCTATTTAGACTAGGAAATTTGAGACAATTTCTTTCAACTTCTAGAATTTGAAGAGTGATTCATACACCTCATGGAAAGTGACAAAAGCAATCATGATAAGATCAAAATGGAGTGAATGAAATTACAGGAAAATGACCCAACAAAAGCAGTCATGACTTCTCTCATAATATCAAAACGGAGTCAATGAAATTACAGAAAAATATATCTGAAATTAGAATTTCTTTATCCTCTTATAGCAGAATTCATATTTTGTACGTCTTTGTTGCCAAGAAGTTTTATTGTTTTAATTAGGATATGTAAGACGGCATAGACCAACCTTATCTACTCTACAAGATGCATAATACACATATTGTCTATTTTATTGTATGTCAATCTATGTATCTCTATATACGAATATAAAATATATATAATATTCTTCTTTATATGCATGTTTATATAGGTAAATATATTCGCATCTTTAAAAATTAATAAGTCATTTTCAAGTTTTTGAAATTGATTTTTTTTTTTCATCTAAAAAAATCTATGAATAACATCTTACAAACTGTAGTGACAAGTGACCGAGCCAAAAAATAATTTGAGAAAGACGGACTTGGACAAATATAAGGTTAAAAAAAATTCAAACTACGATAATAAGATAAGGTGGAATTGTATCGGCACACAAGTCATCGTATAAAATTAGGTCAAATTGCATTAAATCTCGTGTGCATTCAAAAAGTGAAAAAAAAATTGTTGTACTATTTTTGTCACCATATAACCCTTCTATACTTTCAAAAGTTACAAAAAAATTCCTCCTTTTTTTAAAAAATAAAATACTCTTTTGTATGACCATTTTATCTTTTTCAACTAACTTTGTCAAAATAATCATTCACCCTCACCTTCCTTTTATCAAAAAAATTCCCTTTTGGGTGTTAATTATAAAGATGATATCATTTATGCTATGTTCAGTTTTTCTTGATCGGCAAGGAATAATAAATCCACTTTTGTTTTTTTTTCTTTGTTTATGCACAACTTTTTTTTTTTTACAAGCTTCACTCCTGATCGATCAAACATATATATATCACCACATTTGTCAGTCTAATTTTAACGACACTAATAAAAATGGCATATTTAGTATATCATGAAAATTTGTAATAAAAACAATAATAAATTAAAAGAAGAAAACAAAGGAAATTGTTAAAGTTATGAAATGATTTATACTAATTGCGAATTTTATTTATTTTAGTTTTATTTTATCATTTCTTCACACTGGTCCTACTAATATTATAAATCCAAAATCTATATTAGTACGAGGGTTAAGTTCATTAAATCCCCTTGAATTATTATCATATTACAAGAAATCCTCTTGAACTAAAAGTTGGCCCCTGAACTTTCACCAAATTGCAAGAAACCCTCCTGAACTATCACTTGATTGCAAGAAACTCCCTGAACTATGTACAAATTGACCCCTTGAACTATCAGCAGATTGCAAGAAACCCCCTGAACTATAAGAAACACACACTTAAGGACAAATCCTCAACTACCATTGTAGTAACCCTTGTGGACGGGTGTGAGTGGGCGGGTGCATAGACAGACACTGGGCTGAGCTACCACACTGACAGGGTACAAGGTGCTCAATCCCACATCGCCTGAGTGTGGAAAATAGGATGTGCTTATATGTAGTATGTTCTCTTCAAATGGTATGAGGCCTTTTGGAATAAAACCCAAGAGCAAAACCATGCGGGCTCAGGCCCAAAGCGGACAATATCATACCATGTGTTGGAGCGGGTAATTACAGTTGGTATCAGAGCTTGAACCCAGCCAAAAGTGTGCCGACGAGGACGTCGGGCCTCGTAGGGGGGTGGATTGTAGTAACCCTTGTGGACGGGTGTGAGTGGGTGGGTGCGAAGATAGATACTGGGCTAAGCTACCACACTGACACGGTACAGGGTGCTCAATCCCACATCGCCTGGGTGTGGAAAAGGGGATGTGCTTATATGTAGTATGTTATCTTCAAATGGTATGAGGCCTTTTGGGGTAAAACCCATGAGCAAAACTGTGCGAACTCAGGCCCAAAGTGGACAATATCATACCATGTGTTGGAGCGGGGTATTACAGTTGGTATCAGAGTCTGAACCCAGTCGGAAGTGTGCCGATGAGGACGTCGGGCCTCGTAGGGGGGTGGATTGTAGTAACCCTTGTGGACGGGTGTGAGTGGGCGGGTGCATAGACAGACACTGGGCTGAGCTACCACACTGACAGGGTACAAGGTGCTCAATCCCACATCCTTTCCTGGGTGTGGAAAAGGGGATGTGCTTATATATAGTATGTTCTCTTCAAATGGTATGAGACCTTTTGGGATAAAACCCAAGAGCAAAACCGTGCGGGCTCAGGCCCAAAGCGGACAATATCATACCATGTGTTGGAGCAGGGTATTACAACCATTTAACGAAAAAATCAAATTACTTTTTTGTCCTTAATTAATCTGTTTGATTGTTGGTGAAGTAGACTAAGGCTCTGTTTGGTAGCACTTTCGATTTCATATTTCAGCTTTCATTTTCATTTTTTTGAAAGTCACAGCAAAAATCACATTTGATAACGCAGTTTTCATTTTTAAAAAAATGAAAGTGATGTCAAAATTTTGACAATCCTTGGGCATAATTTGAAACATTCATAACGAAATTTTCAGTTTCAGATTTCATTTTTTAGTTCATGTTTTCATTTATAATTTTTTTATAAAATACAATAAATAAAAAAATTTCTTGCTCAAAAATATAATATAATATAATACAATAAATTAAAATGTTATTAAAAAAAGAATAAAAAAAATTATAAAATACAATAAATACAAAAGTGGTGACTCAAAAAATATAAATATAACAAAATAAAATACAATAAATAAAAAATATAATTAAAATACAATAAATACAAAATAATAAGTCAATAAAAATAAAAATATTTTATAAAATAGAATAAATAAAATATATATATATAAATATAAAGATATATATAATAATAATAAATAAATATATATAATATATATATAAGAAGACAATACAATAACATAAGAGCTATATATAGATACAATTATATACAATATAAAAATATAATATAATAAATACTAAATTATAAGTCAATAAGAATAATATTTTTTATAAAATACAATAAAAAAATATAAATATATGTAATATATATATATATATATATATATGTATATATATAAAGAGATATAAAAGAAGAAAATACAATAAAATAAGACATGTTGGTTATGTTGATCGTAGAGCTTGAGTTATAAAGCGTATTTATATATATAATGGGTTTAATAGTCATAAGGGTATTTTTGGCATTCTAAATTTGGAGTGGGTCATGTGTGTCAACTAATGTTAGATTTTGGAGAGTAATTTAACGATTTGGGATTTATTACAGACAGATGAGATAGTTCACGGGTTAAGTGTCCAAATAATAGTTCAGGGGAATTTTATATGAGAGAAAGATAGTTCAGGAGGTTATGTGTCTAAATAATAGTTCAGGAGAATTTTTTGAGAGAAAGAAAATAGTTGAAGGGGGTTTAATGCACTTAACCCTTAGTATGATGAAGGCGTGGTGTTATAAAAATTGTATATACATAGATAAACCCTATCATCCTTTAGGAAATCACTTTTTCTCAATACAAAGTTTCTCAATAATTATTTTACCACGACGTCACTTTTAAAGGCAACCAACGTACATTCTAACTTTATATTTCTAAATCAATAACTTATTTTAATTTAAAGGCGAACGGCGTGCTTATATTGTATGACAACACTATAAAGCGAGTAACTCTTCTGGACGGACAGTTGTGTAACAACACTTCAGAGAAAGCAATGCTTTCATGTAATACTCTAATAGGCAAGAAAGAAATCTAAATCACACTACAAGAAAAATGAGTTTTAATAACCTGTAATTGACAACATGCATAAAAAGTAAGTCGTGTTAAAGTAATTCTTAAGGTTCATGTATTGGATACCTTTTAAAATATTAAAAATAGGGTTATTTTAACGACTTGCAATTAATTGCTGAATCAATTTTCATTTAACGACTTACATTTTTTATTATAATGACGTGTTTGGTATGTCGTCAATATAGGGCCAAAAATTCACCAATTCCCTCCCTCCAAATTTAATTCCCGCGCGCTACCTAATCTGACATGTCTTTTCCTTTGATCACTTCGTATTCTCAGCCCCTTTTTTCCTTTCATTTTTTGCCTCAACCTTTTGGCCAATAATTATTTGGATTATTAATGATTAGGGTGAGAGAAAGTGAGATGGGGAAAAGCGTTTCAGTGAGATAAAGAGAAAGAGAGGGTTAGAGACAGAAATCGTGAGAGATCAAGAGGAAAAAAAGCCCTATTTTAGAATTTGATTTCATAATTACTCAGTTTTGTGCTCAATTTGAAGATGGAAGCTTCATGTGATCGAAGAATGAGAAGCTGAGATGAAGATTCCTTTTCAAAGCTGGTAGGTGCTGTTCGAATCACCCTTGATTTGTTAAGTATAAATTCATCTCTCTCATGCACAGGCATACACAATCTACACAGGTGCACACCTATATCATGATTATTTGCACGATTCACTTCTTATTTGAGTTGATTGACGGTTGGTTCCTGATTTCTCCAAATCTGTATTTCTATTTTCTAAAACCTCCACTTTGAATCGTGTTTTGTTGATGATATAACAATGAAGTCTTTTTGGTGAAACAAAATTCATAATTAATTATGTTCTTTCTTGTCTCGATTTTAAGCCTATAGAAATTGAATCTGAACCTATAATGCTGGAAATTGTAATTTTCTGTCTGAAATCATATTTTAGCATGTTGCTGCTTTGGTCTAAGTGTTCATATGAGTCCACCTTTGATTGTAGTCATTGGATTCTATATCGAGCTACATTCCATCACCAGTAGTTTCTTTGCTATTATCTTCAAGAAGTTATTTATCACTTTGTTCAGTACATATTCCTTACACAACATATTTTGATTGACAGATTTCTTGGGGCTGTTGTTGTGGTAGCGGCAAATGCTGGTAGTGCATGGACTCCTATTGGTGATGTCACCACTACTATGTTATGGATACATGGTCAAATATCCACGTTGCAGACAATGAAGGTCATCTCTTTGTTGTAGTAATCTGATTTCATGTAGATAGTTGGCTCCCGTAGGTTCATTTTCCGTACCTTCCAATAATCTTCTTCTGTGGTAACCATGCATACTTAGATTATTACTTGCTAAGAAGATCTTGCATTGCCATGAAATGATGTGTTTCATACTCCTAATACGTACTTGCCTTACACATAAAGCAAATGTGCACTAATCGGGATCAGTTTTTAAACATGTTATAGTGTAAATTTTAGTTGTGTGCTGTGTAAAAATTTTCTTTTGTGAAATTCAATCTATCTCTTTGTGCATAAAGTGTGCATTAATCTATTCTTTGTTGTACCCATCAGCTTTAGCCCTATTAGAGACAACATCACAAGAAACTCAAAAACAACAAAACAAACTTAGCCCTATTAGAGACAACATCACAAATATCTAAAAAATAACACAAAATATACCTAACAGAATATACATAAAAAACCTGCAAACAATAACACACATCACCTTGTAAGTAGCAGCCACAAAAGCTCATGCCCATAGTGAAAAGAATAAACAAGCACAAGCAGCTAAAATGCTTAAAACTGTCAAATCTAGAACCCCAACAACTACCAAATTGAGCAATATAAATCAGCCACACAGCCATGACAGAACATATAGTATATCAATAAAATTCTTGCCTTTCAAAGTCAGGATTGCCCATTCTCTCAATGGAAGTAATATGTTATTGATGTATTTTATTCTCCCAGTTCTTTACACTATTATTTTTTTTCAAGAATTCCAACAATTAGCAGGTTAAGATCTCAAGGTGTTTTTTACAGGAATCAAAGGAGCCTATAGGAGTTAATATATCAAGCATCACTCTGTTTTGTAGTGGTAAGTTATTAATATACCCATTTTAATCTTGTATATAAGTAATAGATACATATTCTCTTCCTTTGCTTTTGGTTTTAACTAGTTTTGGTTCCTGCCCATGAGAACATGACTTGTATAGTGTATACTTCTATACAATGCACAATTCACCAAAGTTCTCCGGTCACTATAATGCCTTTGTTTTTATAAATTGTACCATATGATATAATCAGAAAAAAGATTAACTATCATTTTTTATTGCACTTCATCACAATATGAAATCTGTGAAAATGGTACCATGTGATATAATCAGAAAAGATTAACCTAATTAAGGTAACATATGATAGAAATACTGAATCAATGAAGCCTTTCAGTATTCTCTCCTTTTTTTTGGATCCTAAACCAAGAGTTTCACTTTATCAAATATAAAAAGAATTTTAGGCTAAGTATAGCAGCAAGAATTTTAGGAAAAACTAGGAGTTCCATTGCATGGTGGGTGATCAGAAATTTAGGACATGAAATGTACACTATTGTTTTGACTAAAAGTCACCCTAGAATTAGTAGATTTACCTTAGATAGGAAAAGAGCAGATTGGCAAATCTTGTTAAGGAGCCTAACTACTTCTATCCTATTCTTAATATTGAGGCCTAGGCTTATATGGATCAAGTGCATTTCCATGTTATATATATATATATAAATATATATATATATATATATTAATTCTTTTAAAACTGCATGTACATAAATTCTATACTCTCAACTAAAATTCAAAGAAAAAATTCTATTTATATATGCAGCATTAATTTATAGAGAAATGAGTAATAAAAGGGTGAAAGGAAACTGTGAAATAGGGGAAAGAAAAAAAATATATGAGAAATTGTGTGAATGAGCAAATGTTCTAAAAACATGAACAAAGTTTTTACCCAAAATAAGACATGAGCAATACTACAACTTGTGTCAATCTGGATTTAGCAAAATACCCTCTTTTTTCTATAACATATAAGAAAATATATAGAAATTGAACCAATGACATAATAACCTAAAATAAACATAAAATAAGGCAAACTGAACCAAAATTTGATTAAGCAATGCAATCAGAGCTCTATGTGAGTCAATTCGTGAAATACATGATCACGTATCCATGACAGGATTCACCGAGTCAGATCCAACTGCCCGTAAAATTATAGGATGTGCATCCAATTCTTTTGTTGTTGAACACTTATCCAACAAAAAAAAGTGTCCAATGAAGAAATAGAACTTAGTTCAGTAGAAGTTTCGATAGGCACCTTTGCATAAAATCTTCATTTTGGCTATTAAGAGAAGAAGAAAAATTGGTGTTGGCTTTAACCAATGTCCCCATTTCCTGTAAGGATTAGAAGAGGATATATGTAACATGCAAAAGCCTTTATACTCATACCTGAGTTCATGTTACATAGTGGAGCAATGGAGAAGCTCTGTAAAAAATTAAACACAACATGAATGAGTACCAGGAGAAAGAGAGCGTATATATGAGGTTGTCTTGAATTTTTCTTTTTTAAGTTTCTAGTTTGCCCAGAACTGATTTGCCATGATTTTGTAATTGCATACAACAAACTTGTGACACTTGATGTATGTTGGTATGTGAGGAAAGCATTGTTTCTGCTTTAGAATATTTTGTCTAACACTGACATTATGCTTTATTGACTTCTATATGTTTGGTTACTTCTGTAAATGTTTCTGAAGACTTTAATAACCAATAGTTTGCAATAGCCTGTATTTTCATTTTGAGAAAAGCCTCTCTTCCTCAAATCCCTTATCTTCTAATAAATTTATTTTCTTGTCAAAATGTAGTTTCATTCAATGTTCTTAATCAATGACTGCTCAAGGATTACCATAGACCTCTTTTCTTGACATACTGAGACTAATAATAATATGTTATTTTGGGCTGGATTACTCCCTATCCATGTGCATTTCTTGAAATTCCATGTTTGTGGAGGAGATATGAGAGAATTTTGGAAGAACTTTTATGACCTGAAAGGGAATTGTAAAACTGGATTGAAAAGAAAGTTGTCTGAGGTTGTGAAGATTTCTGTACTTGTTAAATTGATCTTCATGTACATTATTTATAGGAACACGAGTATGAAGATCTGGCAAGGAAAGTCATATTTAAACTCCCTTCCTTGCTGGGAACTATCCGGTGGGTTGTACTGGTGTACTATGTGAACCACTTGGGAGGTTTTGTTTAATGATTATTCTAAGAACAAGGGATGTTCAATCTCATGCCTATTGTTGGAAGTAATTTTGAGTCTTGGTTGTTTGCTGAATTTCTTTAGAAGATTTTTCTTTTGTGCTATGTAGAAGAATCAACAATTATTGAATTTCTTTGGATTGTTCACCCAAGTTTTCTCATATTTTTGTGAGTTCTTTATTCTCTATATACTCTTGGTTAGTGTGTGTTCTTGGAAGGAATTCAAATTAAGTTTTTCCATTAATCGGAATGTTATTCATATTTTTGAAAAATATTTGTTCTGTAATAACGACCAATTTGGCTTGTTTGGGAGGCCATTTAATGGCGATGAATGGTAATTCTATATTCCAACAAAGTAATGATCATTGTAATGTAACGTTTTCTTTTTCCAGTAATGAAAATCACATGACAAGGATATTGCAATCTTCAATACCTCTTGTTTCATGCATAAGACGAACCAAAGAACAATCAGTTTACTAGTTTCTGAGTTTTGGTTGGCCTTTCGACATTTTGCCTCAATTGCCTTGCTTGTCTATTATTCAAGTATCGTTTTGTTTGTCTCACTTGTGATTGGTGCTATGGCCTGCATTTCATGTTTTATTTCTTAGAATAAATTTTAATCTGTCTCTCTGATGCTAATATTCTCTCTTTTGCACTCTTTTCACTAAAACTAAAATGAGCTTATGGAAGAATACTCTGTACTATTTGTTAGTTTTGTTCCTGTGACCCAAATATGGCTGCTGTGAAACAGATATGCTGAACGTATACGAGTCTGGAACTCTACAGGTAAAGGAATATTAAATCGAGTATGTTCGAAGCTAGATTTAATCTTTGATATTATTTTGCATAAATGTTACTCTTAAATTCGGATTTGTGTGGTGTTAAATTTGTCTTGAAGAAGTTTATGCAATTTGACATCATAAATAAAAGAGAATGAACAAAGCAAATCTCATGTAGACGAAATTCAATTCAAAAACAGCAGACAAAATTTGTTTGCTAGAAATATAATTCAGAAAGTTATGCTCTTATTAATAAATAAAAAAAGGTATTATAGATGTTCAAAACACAATATATAAAAAGACTTAAGCTAGTGTAGATGAAAAGCAGTAGAACCAATTTCACTGTCCTTATTAACTGATTTTTCTTTACTAGGCACACAACCTCATTTGATGGAGGTTGCCTCTAAAGGTCACTCTCCAACATTAAATGGTAGTCCTTTTGGTGGATTCTTAACTCATCATAGTGGTTAAGTTGCCTAATGTGTTAATACACACACATTCTTTCTCTCTCTAAATGAAGACAACTTAAAGTGAATTAATATGTTTAGACTCTCACCCTCAATTAAGGCAGTTGAATCTAACAATATTTGCAGTAGCCACAATAATCAAGTCATCAGTATAGAAATAATGTGACAAATATAGATTAACCTTCTTAACACAACGAGAGCCAAATGAAATCTGCCCATCAAAACTTCTTGATACAACAGGTTAGAAAATAACCAGGGTGAAAAGAGGAGAAAAAGGACACCCTTGGTTGAAAAGGAAAGGGCCAAGACCCTGAATCATAAGCCTTTCTCGAATCAATTTTCAAAGCTATTGTTGGAAGACCTACTTTGTTATTAAAACCTATAAACAACTCTTGGACCTCAACCACATTATCATGCAACTTCCTATGCTTGATATATATAACCTTGTGCTTAGCCTCATCTAGAAAGGAAAACCTACATATATATTAGCTAAATTTATTCTTTACACTTATTTTATTTATTTATTCATTTTGTCCAGTCATCTGTGATCTCTCTCTCTCTATGTATATATAGAATATGGGATTTTTTCTCTTTCTTTTTTTCATGTTCATGAGAATTTGGATTAGAATAATATATTGTGATATTACTAGGGAAGGAATGAAATTAAGGATATTAATCAGTGAAAATGATGACTTTAAGGACATATCTGGTTGGTTGTGAATCATTCTCTTAGTTAATTACTAGGATTTTCCTAAACTAATGCATGAGTATCCAGGTTGATAAGATTAGGCAATACTTGATCCACAGTTGAGAATTTAAATCCCATTCATGCCAACCTCAATCAACTTTTCAGTAATTGTCGGCCGCGACAAAAAAATATATAAATAAAATCTATCTTGTTTGCAAATACTTAGTCGGATTTTATGAGATTTGAGAATTATTGCAGTTTACTCAACTACCATATTCTATTTATAAAATCTAATTTAAAGTGTATGTTAGCTAATGCATTGAGATTGATATTGTTTGTGGTATATCCATTATAAATGCATTTTACTTTGGGCTTGGATATTTTAAATTGACTCTAATTTCTTATGAATCAGTCGAGAACAATAAAAATATCTACCTCCTAATTGTTTTGTCATAATTTATTTACTAGAGTGGTTTTGAAACTTATAGTTTTCTTATTTGTTTTCATTATTCATAGTTTGGTGATACAAGGGCTTCACCTCATGTCACTCCTACTACTGAGCCTCCTCAAAATTTAGAAGGAAATATAATTTTATGAGTAAGAGTTTGAAACTGTTCGTCTTCTTCTTTGTTTTCACTTATAGATTCTTCTCCTTCGTTTTTTCTTTCCCTTTAATTCTTTAAGGTTGGTTAATTTTTTTGTTAATGTGATACAATAGTTGGTAGTAACTTGCTTTCTTTTCTTTCTTTTTATTGGCAGAATGTGATTGAAGAAGTGATTTTTGCCTTCAAGACTTTGTATGGATGAGTGACAACTAATATATGTTCAAAATTGATGGTTATATTGTTATTTTGCAAGAGATGATTGTTTTTCTTTTAATTAGTGGTTTAGTTTTTTTTATTTCTCGTTGACTTTATTATATCGATCAGAAGAATGAGATTTTTTTTGCCATTCATGGTGACTTTAATATTTTGAAGTAGACATGGTCTTAAACTAATATTTTTTGTTTTAATGAAAAGTAATAGATTTTGGTTACTCTTCTTGACATTTATGTTTAAATGTGATGGTCTTATATACCTAATTAATTTAATATGATGTGGATTATTTTTTCACATTGAAGAACTTGTGTTATGATAGGAGCAAGATTGAGATTGTTGTTTCCATTAGAAAGACAGGGAATCCACCCCCCTCCCCCCAAAAAAAAAAACTATTGACGACTTGCAAAACATTTTGTCAAAATAAGAAATGACAATTCTCATTGCACGTCGTTAAATGTAGTCCACTATTAACAAGTTGCAAATCGTGTCGTTAATAAGATCTAATAACAACATGCCAATTGTGTCGTTGAAAGGGTCCACACAAGTATGACATGCACGGGATGTCGACAAAATGAGGTATTGACAATGTGCCGAGGACGTTGATAAAATTATAATGTATTGACGACACGCAAAACGTGTCATAAAAGTTTGAAAGCAACAGTTATTTGACTGCGCCACGACGTCCTATTTAAATATTAACGACTCACATTGCACGTCGTGAATAAAAAAGACTTTTCACGGCATGGTCAGTAACGGCATAAGCATCTATGTCGTTAAAATCCTTTAACAACATGCATCGCACGTTGTTGAAACGTTTTTTTCTTGTAGTGTCAAATTGACTCTAGGCAACAGAATTAGATTAATTCAAAAATAAAAAAATGAAGAAAAATAAACTGAAATATCAAAAACCATATCTTTCTACAATTGCATAATCTAGAAAGTACGGATACTTCACCGAGTGTGCCATACCCGTGTCAGACACTCCACAGGCACCTGTCGAACACTTCTTCGTAGAAGTGTCCTGACATTTTTTTAGGACACTTTTCGAACAATCTTTGAACAGTTCTCTGACACTTCTTGAATACTTCTCGAAGATGTATCTGACACTTCATAGTAGTGATGTATATTCAAATATTTCAAATAAAAATTATATGATACTAAGTTATGATTAATATCTAAGCTAAATATATGTAGAAGACTAAATAAGTCTGGTTCTTTAATTTCTTTTAATCTAATTGTCTATTTTTGTTTATAAGTTTGTTTGGTTCTTAATTGTTTGATGATTAATTGAATTACTTCTATAATCTAGTATTTTTTATTGAATAATTAATAAATATTAATATATTATATTATTATTTTATAGCCGTATCTTCGTCGTGTCCGTGTTCTATTTTTTTTAAAAAATTCGTATTGCCTTATTCGTATCGTGTCGTACTCATGTTCCGTGTCCGTGTCTATACTTCCTTGCCCAAAAATAAACCAAAAGTCAAGTCAAGAATTGTATATTCAAGCCATACTTAGATGACAAGAATGAATAAAGAAATATCATGAGAGAGAGAGAGAGAGAGAGAGAGATGGGAGTGGGTAGAGTTTTATAATTTTGAGTTCAGGCAGAGTAAAAAAGGTGGAGTTCAAATTAATAATTTTGCAAAATAGGGGAGCATTTTATAAAATTTCATAATATATAAATATAATAAGAAAGGAAAAAAAAAAGAAAGACAATTCAGGAGGCGGCTTAGGGGTGCCTTGGTCAGTGGAGTAAAGCATCTTTCATTTACTCCAGGTCTTGTCCTTTTCTTGATTTTAATTACTATTATTTAATAGGATGGGTATGTATTGTCTTGTTCCTTCCACATTTTTTATTTAATAAACAAGTTAAGGGCCCAAATTTTTTATTATTATTGTGAGGTGCATCAAAGGCTCATCCATGACGAAACCATAACAATATTTGTTCAAAGCAAACACGTGGGCATGTAATGGTCAAGCACTGGCCGGACCTATGTAAGAACCAAGAGGTCATGGCCGGCTCCCCATTTTTTTTTTTCCAAATCCCTAACTTATAGGGTCGTAAAATAGTTCTAATTAAAATTATTAAAACTATTTACTTACCAAAAATATATTAATCCAAAGATTTTGAAAATCTCTATTTAATTTGTCCTATGAATAATTGAAGTAAAAATATATTAAAAAAATTTACTTACCAAAAAAATTACAGAATACAATCTATATTTTTCTTTTTGTTTTTACTATTTTTGACTTTAGAAACATACAGTATGTCAAAAATCGACATAATTTTGTATGCGTAAATATGAAATACTTTTTTTGCTTATTCATGATTTTAGTTTAATTTTTTTCATATTAAATGATATAGAATGTTTCCGTGTAAAAAATAATATATTATAATTTAAATATAATTTTTTAAAAATTTTATTTTCATGCAAAAATTTGACCACCAATTATAAGTTTCTCTATCTGCCCATGGTCAAGCATGAACAAAGAACGTGTTTATCATCAATAAAATATTGTGAGTTGAACAATATTGTAATAGCCTAGTGTTTTTGGAGGGGATCATCCTAGCTCACTGTATAGAGACAATTATTGTTAGGAGTGTGACTTCCTATAAAGTGATCAATAATTCATCCCATACAACCCAAGTAACACTCAAAACTAAAATCCATGGAGGTTCTTCTTTCATTCCCAGCAACTACCACTGTTAGCATCTTTGCTTTTCTACTCTTTATCTACTATTTGTTTTCCATATTGAGAAAGTTTACCAAGAGAAACACTAGACAAAACAGAGCAGCACCGGAAGCTGCCGGTGCGTGGCCTCTGATGGGTCACCTCCATCTCTTAGGAGGCTCTAAATTGCCACACAAAACCTTAGGTTCTATGGCTGACAAGTACGGGCCAATCTTCACCATAAAGGTCGGTCTAAACCGAACGTTGGTGGCAAGTGATTGGGAGATAGCTAAAGAATGTTTCACGACCAACGACAAGGTCTTCGCCAACCGTCCAAGGTCTCTAGCAGTGGAGCTCTTGGGCTACAACTATGCCATGTTCGAGTATCAGAGGTAAGAATAGCCATAAAAGAGGTATATGACTTATGGGTTAAGAAAGAAAGTGCTTCAAATGTGGTAAAGTTGGACATGAAGCAATGGTTCGCGAATCTAACCCTAAATATAATGGTTAGAATACTTGTAGGGAAGCGATATTCGCGTGATGAGGAAGAGGGGGCACGATTTGGGAAGGCCATGATAGACTTCTTTGAAATGCTGGGGGTGTTTGTGGTGTCCGATGCAATCCCTTTTTTGAGGTTTTTGGATTTGGGAGGGTACGAGAAGGCCATGAAGAGGACAGCAAAAGAAATGGACGATATAGCTGAAGGTTGGTTAGAGGAGCATAAAAGAAAGAGAGATTCTGGCATGGTGAAGACTGATCAACAAGACTTCATGGATGTCATGCTGTCCATTCTTGACAGTACTGAGGCCGAAGAACTTCCCGGCTTTGATGCTGATACGATCAATAAAGCTACATGCCTGGTAAATGTTCTGAAACTATGTTAATTTTTATTTACATGATATGTATATATGTTGTTATATTTAGTGATTTAGATATAAATTATAATTCACTAGGTTTGAAAAAGTTCGAATCCCTTTTGATTAAGTTGATTAATTAATCTATCTTAAAATGTTGAAGCTAGTTAATTATGTTAATGTCTAACATAATGTGGCAGAAGCTAGCTCTAGCTTTCTCAAAGGTAATGTAATTTTTTTCCGGTCTTTGGTGTGCATGTATTTATGTACATGTACATATTTTCCAAAAAAAAGTTTATGTACATGCGCGCGCACATATATATATATATATATATATATATATATATATATATATGTGTGTGTGTGTGTGTTTCATGTCGCTTTTCATTCTCGAATTCAGGAATAAAATTATATCAAAAAAGTTTTTGGTCACTACAAATAGGAAAATGCTAAACATCAAGAAATTTTATCATGAATTGCCTTCATGAATGATGTGACAAGGGATAATACCATTGACATTCCGTGTATGGGGGCAATCCCACCAATACTAACTCACCATTTAATTGCCACATCATTCAAGATAAAAATTCATGAAATATTTTTATGACGTGTAGCATTGCTCTTACAGATACGGTTACTTCCACCGAAAAAAAATAAATAAATAAATACAGGATATTGTTGCTTTTACGTACATTAATGCATATGATGTCACAAAATTGATTTCAACGTTGTTCTTTGCTTCAATAATACAAACTGGTCCCAAGGCAATTGTGAAACAGATCATGTACAACTGTACATTATCTGTTATTATATATATTTCTTTCCATCATCAAAGAAACAAAAAGGTTCAATTTTAAATTGAGCGGAATTAATTGGATACATCATAGCATAACCTATCATCCATGACGTACAATATTTTAATATAGCCAAGGCCAAGGGGAATTGGATAACTCTGTCCAAGTTTATAGTGAATACTAGCTTGCAGAAATCTAGTCAAAATCAAGGTTGAATGGCTAAAATTATCCCACTAAGCTGCCTAATATGAGAATTTAACATATATATTATACAGGCAATCCTTACAGGAGGCACGGACACTACCACAGTGACGCTGACATGGGCGCTTTCATTGCTCCTAAACAATCGACATGTTCTTAGAAAGGTTCAAGATGAACTGGATGTCCACATTGGAAGAGAACGACTAGTGGATGAGACCGACGTGAAGAATTTAGTCTATCTCCAAGCTGTCCTCAAAGAAACGTTGCGTTTGTACCCAGCCGGACCACTCTCTCTACCGCATGAGTCCACCGAAGACTGCATTGTGGGTGGCTACAACATTCCAAAGAGCACACGCCTATTGGTGAACCTTTGGAAGCTACACCGCGATCCTCGAGTTTGGTCGGATCCAAACGAGTTTCGACCTGAGAGATTTTTGACGAGCCACAAAGATGTTGATATTAGGGGACAGCATTTCGAGTTGATACCATTTGGCAGTGGAAGAAGAATGTGTCCTGGAATTTCTTTGGGCCTCCAAGTCATGCAATTGACACTGGCTAGTTTGATTCATGGGTTTGAATTTGGGACTCCTTTAGATGAACCAGTGGATATGACTGAAAGCTTTGGGCTAACCAACCTCAAAGCCACCCCATTGGAGGTCTTTCTCACCCCTCGTTTGCCTGATAACCTATATATATATATATGATAGCTACCTATACAATTAGGGTGAGATGTAAGGAACTCATAAAATGCATGCGAACATTGTACGTGTATGTGGGTGTGTAAGTGCTTTATTGGTTGAACATGGAACAACAGTGTGACAATAAATATGGATGCATATAGTATTCTTGGATATTATTTTATTTTATTTTATTATTTTTATATGCAAAAACAAATTTTATAAATTAAAGGAATATGTAGGGCAACTTTTTTGTGGGCTATCTTGTTCTCTTGATGACCTTTAGGTGACTTTGGTTTACTGGGTTCGGCTTGTTTGTTACCGAGGTTGGTTTCGAGCCACTAGGCTTTGCTGTTTGCCCTTGTTGGGCTGTTTATGTTTGTAGGCCTTGCGCTCTTTGTCCTGGCTTGTCTTTTAGGCTGTGACCCTTTTTTGTGATTGTTTCTTTTTTTTTGGTTAATAAAGTTCATTTATTTAGGGGAAAAAAAAATTAGGTGCTCATAAAGGGTGGAAACAGAACACGTGAACCAGGGCATCAATCAGCTTTGCTGAAACTAACTATTGACATCAAAAGTTGTCCCACGTGGCTGTAACTGTTGTGTTGATAAGAACTGTATCATTATATAATTGTGAGAGCGGCGCATGGAGTGTATGTTAATAAGTTTGTATCGAAAAATAAGATGAGCTTTAAAAGAGTGTATGTTATGAAAAGTCTATTCCGAAGTGATATGGTTTTATTAGAAGCGCATCTAATTAGTAATGTGTCAAGGAGCCCGGATAGTCTGAAGTAGAGGGCTCTGCAGTTATCCAAAATGACACAATTTTGGTTAACAGTGAAAGAATCATTCTCTCTCCGTTATGCATGACACAATTTTGGTTAACAGTGAAAGAATCATTCTCTCTCCGTTATGCTACGTCGGTTATGTATAATTTTCTTCAGTTATATTTCTTTAGTTAAATTCCATTATAATATATTTTCTTATGACTCCTGCCAAATAATATCACACTCATCACCTCGATGCCATCAACTGTCTCTCTCTTTCACAATCTTCTCCATCCTTCCCAGCATCTCTCCATTATTTCTATGGTTTCGTAGGTCTTCTTTCTTGAACAACAACTGAGTATTTCTCCATCCCAATATCTCTCCATTTCCGTTATCGTTCAACCTTGGTCCTTCTCGAACATTGATCATTCTTTCCATAACTCTATCCATCGCCATGAGTATTTCTCCATCCCAATATTGTTTATTGTCTGAATAATAATATATCTGAAAAATCATTTATTCAATTTTTCACAATTGGTTTCTCTCTATTAACACGCTAATTCTCTAATTCAACTTTTAGTTAAACAAGTTTTATTTAATATTACTATGAAATATTTTGTGACAAATAATGCTTATTGTCTGAATAATAGTATACTTGAAGAAGAATCATTTATTTAGTTTTTCAATAATTGGTTTCTCTTTATTAACACGGTAATTCTCCAATTCAACTAATGAGTTCTCTAGTTAAACACAATTTATTCAATAGTACTAAAATATTTTGTGACAAATAATGCTTATTGTCTCCTTTCCGTCACCATGTCCATTGCCTTGAAGTGTAAAGTAATAGCAATTTTACTTTTTGTCACTTTGTCCATAGACAAATAACGCTTATTGTTTGAATAATAGTATATTTGAAGAATCATTTATTCAGTTTTTCAACAATTGGTTTCTTTTTATTAACATGTTAATTCTCCAATTCAACTAATGAGTTCTCTAGTTAAACACAATCTATTCAATAGTACTATGAAATATTTTGTGACTAATGCTTATTTTTTGAATAATAGTATATTTGAAGAAGAATCATTTATTCAGTTTTTCAACCATTGGTTTATCTTTATTAACACGTTAATTCTTCAATTCAACTAATGAGTTCTCTAGTTAAACACAATTTATTCAATAGTACTATGAAATATTTTATGACAAATAATGCTTATTGCCTGAATAGTAGTATATTTGAAGAAGAATCATTTATTCAATTTTTTAACAAATTGTTTCTCTTTATTAACACGTTAATTCTCTAATTCAACTAATGAGTTCTCTAGCTAAACAAATTTTATTCAACATTAGTGTGAAATATTTTGTGATAAATAATGCTTATTGTCTAAATAATAATATATTTGAAGAAGAATCATTTATTTAGTTTTTCAATAATTGGTTTCTCTTTATTAACACGTTAATTCTCTAATTCAACTAATGAGTTTTCTAGTTAAACACAATTTATTTAATAATACTTATATTTTGTGACAAATAATGCTTATTGTCTGAATAGTAGTATATTTAAAGAAGAATCATTTATTCCGTTTTTCAACAATTGATTTTTCTTTATTAACACGTTAATTCTCTAATTCAACTAATGAGTTCTCTAGTTAAACACAATTTATTCAATAGTACTATAAAATATTGTGTGACTAATGTTTATTGTCTGAATAATAGTATCTTTGATCTATTTTGTGACAAATAATGCTTATTATTTGAAAAATAATATATTTGAAGAATAATCATTTATTCAAATTTTCAACAATTGTTTTCTCTTTATTAACACTTTAATTCTCCAATTCAACTAATGTGTTCTCTAATTAAACACAATTTATTCAATATTATTGTGAAATATTTTTGTGACAAATAATGCTTATTGTTTGAATAATAATATATTTGAAGAAGAATCATTTATTCAGTTTTTCAATAATTGGTTTCTCTTATTGTCTGAATGCATTCTCCTTATTTATTACTGTGAAAATGTTTTGTTATTAAAATATCATGACTTAGCATAAGTTGATATGATTATATTCCATAAATTAAATTGGCCTTGTACTGTGAAATATTTTTGATATATTTTTATTACTCATATATAACATCAATTATGTCTGATAATGATCCTCTTAAAAAACTTGTTATCTATTATTATAGTTTGGTTTTTGTGTGAAATTTTTTTTGATAAACTGGCGTCAACATCAATAATGCTACTCAAGGCTTCTATTGAACTGCAAGTGAAATCCGAGATTGGAATTATGTTTGAATCGTTCGATAAAGCATATGACTTCTATAATGCATATGGACGTCAAATTGGTTTTAGCATAAGCTAGGAAGGATTATAGACACAAAATTCCCAACACTGGTGAAATCACTTCAGCAAGATTTGTTTGTTGTAAGGAGGGTTTTAGAGGGAAAGAGAAGAGGGACCATTTGACAAAATAACCTAGGGCCCAAACTAGGACTGGATGTGGTGCTTTGATGCGTATACAACTTGATAGGGAGAATAAAGTACTAGTTGTGGTCAAGTTTGAGGAAGAGCACAACCATCCGTTAGTTACTGATAGGCGTTGAATGTTACGCATTCTAGCCTCTTAACTTATGTATTTTATTCTCTTAGTGATAGATTATTTTGTGATTTTACTTTGTTTTAGTGATTTTTGTATTTTTAGGGCCTTAATGATTATTTCAGTTAAAACCATGACTTTGGGCTTTTAAAGATTACATCCAAGATGGTTAGATGAAGCTTACATCAAAGGGAACCATTCAACTATTTATTTTAACTCAAATCAGCCCAAGGAAGAGGTCCAAGAGAATTACAGCTGCTTAAGAAGGTTTCGAGCCTGAAGCCCAAATCTACGCATAATATAATCTTAATCCCGTTTTGGAAAATGGACTAGAAGTCTTATTTTCGAGCCTCAAATCGAATTAATTTATATGTTGGTTGAATGAAAGTTGATTCTGCACACTTTTGTATTTCACGAAAATTCCGTAAATCGGACTTCTAGTGGATCAAAAGTTGGGCCGAACATCAGCAGGAAAAACCCACCTGATTAGTGCTGCAGGAAAACTTAATTAATTCCTAATTGGATTAGGACTTTGGTGTATTCTCTTGGGGAATAAAGTTAAGACTTGGAGGCTGAGTTTGGGGGTGATTACAGAGATTGGAGAGTCTGAGAGGGCTGAGGAGAGAACAGAAGACATATTTGCAGAGCCATTGGAGAACGAAGTCATACGCATAATTCATGAAGATGATGCCTTCTTCCTCAACAGTTGAAGCTTCTTCTTCTACCATGAGCGGCTAGTTCATCCACTAGGGTTTTGATGTAGCCCTAACAAAGCATCAATGGTTTGATTGTTTTAATTATTGGGGACCTTTATATACATGCATATATTGTGTAATTTAGAGGATTCTTATTATAGAATTGAGCAATAAAAGTCTTGTAAATTCAGTTTCAATTATTTCTTATCTTGTCTTAGATATTTAGTTGTTGTTATTGAACTCAATTTCTCTTATTTTCTGTGATCATGAGAGCGATTATTACAGAATGGTAATCACTGAATATATCATTAAAAGCTTTGATGGATTATGACTAGAGAAAATGAACCATACTGCACCCTAGATTAGAGTAGTTAGGCAGATGGCCCATGCCAATCGAAGATAGTCCATGAAGGTGAGCTTGTAGCCATCGACACCACTTATGCATGATGTAATTCCCCATAGTTGATTCAATTGACCATTGATTGTGGAGTTAGTGGTAAAGTCAAATACCCTAGATTTCTTTCATATTATCTTCACTTTCTATTTAATTTTGATTTATTTTATTTTACTTTTTCATTAGTTTAGTTTAAAAATCAGAATTCTTTTCTTTTAAATTTAATTAGAATTAATTCAGTATTCCAACTCATTAGACCATAATCCCTAAGGTACGATACCCCTTTCGATAGCCCTATTCTGCAAGGAAGTCGTTCTATTGCGAAATGTGAAAATTTTTAATTGATATACTTATTGAGTCACACTCACACACGAATCAATTTTTGGTGCCGTTGCCGGGGATTATCTATTTGATTAATTAGATTTTACAGAATTAATTTTAATTGGATTTTTAGTTTAGGAAATTTTTATATTTTGTTTTTTGCTTTCTTTTCAGGTGCTTTTGGTTAATATATGCAAGGTCGTCGTTCTGTAGCTGATCCTTTGATACTTCTTGATCCTGAGCTTGAACGTACTCTTAGACAATAGAGGAACATCCCTGTTGATACCAGTGTGCAAGAGGAAGAATTAATTGAAGACATGGCAGAAGAAAGGAATAACAACCTTGTTCCTAATGTTGATGGAGAAAGGGCTAGATTGCTTAGGGACTACTATGTTCCTGAGACATATACCTCACCAGCAGGTTTTCAACTGCCTAATGTCATAGCACAAAATTATGAGATCAAGTTCAACATTATTCAGATGCTACCATCTTATTTTGGGCTGACTCAAGAAGACCCTTACAAGCATCTGGATGACTTCATTGAAGTGTGCTCAACTACCAAAATTCATAACTTCTCTGAAGATGCTTTCAGAATGAGACTTTTTCCATTCTCCCTGAAAGACAAGGCAAAGTATTGGTTTAATTCTTTACCGGCAGGTTCTATCATGACTTGGACTTAGATGTAATATGAGTTTCTCAAGAAGTATTTTCTGATAGGGAAGACCAATCAGTTCAGACGTGCTATTACTGGTTTCTCCCAACATGAGGGGGAACAATTTTATGAGACATGGGAATGATTCAAGGACCTTCTTAGGAAGTGTCCCCATCATCAAGTTCCTAAGTGGCAACTAGTGCAGAGTTTTCATGAAGGGTTGACAGAAGCCAACAGACAGATGGTTGATGCATCTTGTGGAGGTACTTTTATGTTGAAGAGTGAAGAAGAGGCATGGACCTTATTTGAAAATCTTAGTGACAACTCTCTACAACATGTGTCCTCTACTCGATCTAGCAGACTTGCCACTACAAGGAAGACTGATGGGATCTTTGAGGTTGGTGTTTCAGAAGCTATGCCAACTGATATTGATTTAGTTGCATAGAAGGTAGCAACAATTATGGCTGCCAATCAAACTCCTTCTACTTCAAATTCTTCATTGCTAGGACCTTGTGAATTTTGCTCTAGTTCTATGCATAATGTGAGCAATTGTCCTTCGATGGGGTAATTTTCTGATGTTCAACATGAGCAAGTCCAAGCTACATTCACTGGACCAATGAATCCTCCACGAGGTAATACTTATAATTTTACATGGAGGAATCATCCTAGTTTTTCTTACAATAACCAAGGGGCAACAATGCAACCATCATATCAACCTAGGACTTTTGTACCTCAACAGCAGTATCAAACACAAAGTCCTATGGCACAAAGAATTTCTACTATTGAAGACAAGCTGGCACTTACCTTGTCCAAATTTGACAAACTTGATTCTCTTATAGAGACAGTGCAAGCTACTGCAGTAACAGTACAATCTACAGTTCAGCTAGTGCACTCGCATTCTCAATCCATTGCCAAGCTGGAATCTCAATTTGGACAGCTTGCTACTTCATTGAGTAGAAGAGAAGAAGGGAAGCTCCCTAGTCAACCAATTGCTAATCCAAGAGGGATGCAAGCTTCCACAAGCAACCCACACCATGAGCAAGTTCAAGCCATTACCACTTTGAGGAGTGGGAAAATAATTGATAATAAGGTGGGTGAGAAGAAAGAAGAAGAAAAAGTGACCACAAGTCCAAGTGCTAAAATTCCTTATGAGCCCAAGACTCATTTCCCTTAACGTTTCCTTGAAGCATCTAAATTGGGGAAGGAGGGGGACAAGCTGCATGACATGATGGAGGTGTTTCGACAAGTGAAGATTAATTTGCCACTCCTTGATGCCATCAAGCAAATTCCTCCATATGCTAAATTTTTGAAGGACTTGTGCACTCAGAAAAGGCGTTCTAAAAGCCATGTGCCAAAGAAAGTGATACTGCCACAACAAGTGAGTTCTATAATTCAGCAGTGTACTCCTCTCAAGTACAAAGATCCTGGTGCCCCAACTATCTCATGCATCATTGGGGAGCACCATGTTGATAAAACTCTTCTTGATTTGGGTGTAAGTGTGAATTTGCTACCCTATTCAGTCTACTTACAATTAGGCTTGGGAGAATTGAAGCCTACCTCGGTGGTATTGCTATTTACAGACAGATCAACAAAGTAACCCCAAGGAATCATTGAAGATGTGCTCATTAAAGTGGACAAGTTCAACTTTCCTGTTGATTTCATTGTACTTGACACTGAGCCAGTTCATAATCCGAAGAGGCATATTCCAGTGATCCTTAGTCGACCTTTCTTAGCTACTGCTGATGCTTGCATAAATTATTGGTCGGGGATCATGGATATCTCGTTTGGCAACATAAATGTCAAGCTTAATGTGTTCAATGTTATCCAACACCCTCTAGATCAGAGTGATGTGTTCTGCATGGATGATATTGATGAATGTGTAGAGAAATTTATGTCATCCTCTATATCTCAAAACTCCCTGGAGGTATGTAAGTCTCTTTATGACTATGAGACAAATGATGATGAGTTGTGTGAAGAGGTGAAGTCTATGTTGGAAGTAGATGCTATTCAGAATACTCCACCTTGGAGAATTCCAATTAAGCCACTCCCTTCTCTCTCTAGCACTCCCATAGTGCCTTCATTGGAGTTCCCTCCATAATTAGAGTTGAAGCCCTTGCCTGACAAATTGAAGTATGTATTTTTGGGGGCACAGAAAAATCTTCCTGTTATAATTCCCTCTGATTTGATAGAAACTCAAGAAAAGCGCTTAGTAGAGGTCTTATATCAACATCGTGAAGCCATTGGGTGGAGTGTTGCTGGTCTTAAGGGCATTGATCCCTCAATTTGCATGCACAAAATTCATTTGGAAGAAGGATGTAAGCCATCTAGAGAGGCATAGAGGCGACTGAACCCCAACATGAAGGAGGTGTTAAAGAAAGAGGTTGTCAAGTTACTTGATGCAGGTATTATTTATCCAATTTCTGACAGCACATGGGTGAGTCCAACATAAGTGGTTCCTAAGAAGTCTGGTCTTACTGTTGTCCCTAACTCTATAGGAGAGCTTGTTCCACAACGTACTGCCACAGGTTGGTGGGTTTGCATTGATTATAGAAAGCTCAATTCTATGACAAGGAAGGATCAGTTCCCACTTCCATTCATTGATCAAATACTTGGAAGGTTAGCTGGTCAGAGCTATTATTGCTTTCTGGATGGCTACTCTGGTTATAACCAAGTGGCTATGGATCCAGAAGATCAAGAGAAGACTACTTTCACTTGTCCCTTTGGTACTTTTCCTTATCGTCGTATGCCATTTGGATTATGTAATGCTTCAGAGAAATTCCAGAGGTGCATGATGGCCATCTTTTCTGACATGGTAGAAAAATTCTTGGAGATGTTCATGGATGACTTCTCAATTTTGGGATCATCCTTTGAACACTGTTTGAGCAATTTATCACTTGTGCTTCAAAGGTGCCGAGAACGAAATTTGGTACTTAGTTGGGAGAAGAGCCATTTTATGGTGAAAGAGGGTATTATGTTGGGCCATATTGTTTCAGAGAGAGGCATTGAAGTTGATAAAGCAAAGATAGACCTAATTGCAACTTTACCTCCTCCAACTTCGGTAAGGCAAGTTTGATCTTTCTTAGGTCATGCTGGGTTCTATAGAAGATTTATCAAGGATTTTAGTAAAATTACTCGACCATTGTGCTATTTGTTATCTAAAGATGTTCCATTTACCTTTAATGAAGAATGTGTGCAAGCTTTTGAAAAGCTTCAGTCTTTGTTATCCTCTACATCAATCATGCAATCTCCAAAATGGGCTCTACCTTTTGAAATCATGTGTGATGCATCTGATTATGCAGTGGGAGCAGTGTTGGGACAAAGAGAAGAGAAACGACCATATGTCATTTATTACGCTAGTAAGACTCTCTTTGATGCCCAACTCAATTATACAACCATAGAGAAAGAGCTTCTAGCTATAGTATTTGCCTTGGACAAGTTTCGTTCTTATTTATTGGGATCCAAGGTGGTTGTCTACTCTGATCATGCAGCATTGAGACACTTATTGGCTAGAAAGAAACCAAACCGCGTCTTATTAGATGAATTTTATTGCTGCAAGAATTCAATTTGGAAATAAAAGACAAAAAGGGGACAGAGAATGTGGTTGTGGATCATTTATCTCGGATTGAGTTTGAGCCGGTGATCGATACATTACCTATTAGAGACTCATTTTCGGATGAACAATTGTTTGAAATTTGTGAGATGAAAGTAAATGGGCAAAGGTTGAAGCATTGTGTGGAAGGATGTGTGCCAAGAAGAGATGTAGAGTCCGTCGACTTGACGAATCCCATCTATCCAACTTAATCCCTTCGTAAAGTTGATCGTCTCCTACGGACGTTAAATTGTAGGTTTTGTATGTATTTCTATCCTTTAATTTATTTAGTTTGCTTTGATTTTAATTTTTAATTTTAGTTTTCTTAAGTTTTCTTTCAATTCTAGTTGCATTTTAATGTTTTTTCTTTGAGTTTTTGATGTATAAGTTGCTTTCGGAGGATGCCAAGAGGTGTACCAAGGTATTTGGACTCAAGATGGGTGAAAAAATGAGCTCTCGATTGACCTTGGCCGATGGAGACTCCAAAAATACAAGTCCCGGTTGACCTTGGGCGATGGAGGGTGAAACAGGCATCAGCCGGGGGGATCGATCACCCCAGCAAGGGGGGATCGATCGCCCCCATTATTTTTCAAGTGGGGATGGCCAGCAGGTGGGCGATCGATCGCCCACCCCAAGGGGGATCGATCGCCCAAGCCCAATTAAGGGTTGTCCGAAATTTTAAGGCCTATAAAGGCCACTTCTCAAACTTCAATGCTACTACTTGCTTCCTTGACCTCTTTGAGCTCCAATTTAAATCTTACTTCAACCGGGAAATTATTTTCTTCAATTGGTGATTATTAAACAAGTATTTAACATTGATCATCATCACCATCAACATCAAAACCGGATTGATCAGCACTAGTTCTCAAAGGAAGCTTTCACTTTTTCAAGTTTTACATCAAAGTAAGTGAAGTTTTTCTTTGGTGAAGTTGTGCAAATATTTTTGAGGGCTTTTGAAGACCAAGTTTGGGGGATATAATTGGTGCATTGAGTTCTTCAATTTGGGTGGAAAAAGTGCCAAAAAGAGGAGGTTGAAAGATACAATTTTATTGTGCACGCCAAGTGTTTGGTTTAATTCCTCAACCAAACTTTTTCTATTTCTATGGCACCAAAGAGAGCAAGTCACCAAGGTGCCTCAAGTTCACGCAATCCTCACCGAGCAAGGCATGATCCAACACCCAGTTCCTCAAGATCTCGCCGAGAAGGTATTCATGAGAGATGGCATCCAAGGGCTTTGAACTTTGAAACCATGTTTGACATCGCCGAACTCTATGGTATGTTTCCTGAGACACGATGGGGGATTTCTGACATCCATCATTGTCGGTCGGCATTGAGTTTTGTTCCACTCTCTTCTACTATCTACCCGCGGCTTGTCAAGGTATTTTATCAAAACTTAATGCCGAAACCTGATGAGTGGGATGTGCTTATTTCTTCAGTAGATGGAATAGTAGTTCAGGTTGATATGTCATCCATTGTTATTGCCATGGGTTGTCCTCATGAGTGTCCAGATGATTTGACTCATATCTATACTCCTCTACCCGACGATTTGTCAGTGGGTAATTTGGTTGCACGTTTGTGTGCTAATCAATTTTCTGGGCCGAAAAGGAATGCAGCTTCCAAGTCTTCTATGCCAAATCACTTATGGTTCCTTGATGCTGTTTTACTCAAGAATATATGTCCCATTGGACATAAAACTGAGAGATGTCAAGAGTTCCTTAGATCCTTATATGCCATACATTTTGGGCATTGGCTGTCGTTCCCACAGATTGTCTGGGGCCAGATGGAAAAGTTATATTCCAAGGTTGTGGCCAAGGCACCGGATAGTGCAAGTGACTGGGAGTTTCCATTCCCAACTATTATTCATTAGTTGCTTATTGCACAAGGGTATGCAGTCCATGAAGATGAGCTTGCCTTTTCACATGATATTCATTATGGCTCACATAACTGAAATTTAAGCCGATCTCATAAGCACCAGAGAGTCATAGCTGCGCCTAGTGAAGTGTCTCGATTGGCCCAGGGAGGAGAACCTGTAGATTTACCTCCACTGGTGGAAGATCCAGAAGAGATGGAAGCAGAGGAAGAGGAGGTACATGCACAAACTGGTGGCCATGATTATCAATATTTAGAGGGACAGATTGCTGGGTTGACAGCTCAGTTTGGCACCCTACAGACAGAGGTATCCATGCAGTTTGGAGCAATGAGGACTGAGATGGCAGATCACTTTCGTGACACTCGCCAAGACCAACTAGAGATGAGGAGGATGCTGCGTGCACTGATGCGCCAGACAAACTTGGATCCGGATGCTCAGTCACCACCACATCCTTAATAGGAACGTAACTATCTTTTGTATTTTATTTTATTTTATTCTTAGTTTTATTTTTCTTTCTATAGTGAGATTTTTATTATTATTATAAAAAAAAAAATTTTTTTTTAGGGTTTTTCTCTTTCATATTTATTTTCACCCATACTATTTCACTTGATCTGTGGGATATAGTGGGTTGTTTTGATAGGTTATAACATCCAAGTTTGGGGGTGTGCTTGCATTACTTTCATACTATTGGTTTGCTATATTTTCTTGCTACTACTCCATGGTCCTAGTAATATCGTTCTTACTCTTCTCTATGCTTTGATTGGGTGTACATTGAAGACAATGTACAGTTTAAGTTTGGGGGTGAGGCGATGCCTATTTTTGTGCTTATTGCATTATGAGGGAAATATTTGGTAAATTCTTCTTTTTTTAGGATTTTTGTTTATTGTATTTTCTTAGTTTATTTATTTTGTTTTATTTTTAGATAGAATGTTTTGACATCATTCAAGGGATTAGTACCTTATGTAGGTGCTTAATTTACAATTTTTGAGTAGGTTTTAAATTTTTGAAAACTGTGATTTAAATTAAGTGGTTTTAATCATGGTTTGCAATAACATGTTTTGGGGTGATTAATTTTAGTTTTTCTTACATGCAAAAACACACTAGCATAATTTTGTGAGGTATAAACTTTGGCTGTGAGTTATTGAGTTACATATGCTTGATATTAATTAGTATATCTTGAGAATGAGTACCGATGATGTGTTTTACTTGACTTCAATGAAAAAGAAAAAAAAAGAAGAGAAAGAAAAAAAAAGAAGAAAAAGAATGTGATGAATAGCAATTCAATTTGATCCTTTTCATGAGTAACCGGGCCTCTATGCCTCAAGAAGCACGGAGTGTTCGCGTCAAAAGTGAAAGGGTGAGAAAAGATGAGCATTGGTTGTATTGATTTGTAGCCTGATTGATTCGAGTAATTAGGTTCTTCGGGGTATCTTAAAGCCTAGTGCCCTAAAATCATCTGGTTTGGGAGTCACTGACTGAAAGCTTGCTACATGGATCTTTCAAAAAGCTTAATAGATCAAGACATTGCACAACTAATAAAGCAATGAAAAAAAAGGGAATGAATTTTTTTTTTGATAAAAGTCATGTATTCATGTTTGGAAGTATGAAGGGGTATGTACCTTAATAGATTCAGAGCTGAGTTACGCTACATGAGAGGACTGCTAGTTCACTTTACACGAGGGAATTAAAGTTGATTATTTTGAGATATGTTGATGTGAATTATGTGTGGGGACCATTGATTTGAATTATAAAATTTAAAATTTTGAAGCTATTCTTGAATGCAAGTTTGTAACTATATATTGTAATCTTCCTCTTGAATTAATGTTGAAACAGAATTTTGAATGTTTGTGGGTAACATTTCTGGAAACCCTCACGAGACTATACTCGTCCACTAGGAGGAACCTAGGGGTTTAAAGGCTTGTTGTATATGCTAAATGCAATCGTTTTTCCCACAAAAGCAGAGTTAGGTAGTTTAGATAGTGTTTAGTAGTTTCTTTGTTTTAGTTTTATTTTATTCTATTACTAAGGGACTAGTAATATGTAAGTTTGGGGGTGTGATAGGCGTTGAATGCTACGCATTCTAGCCTCTTAACTTATGTATTTTATTGTCTTAGTGATAGATTATTTTGTGATTTTACTTTGTTTTAGTGTTTCCTAAATTTTCAGGCCCTTAATGATTATTTTAGTTAAAATCATGATTTTGGGCTTTTAAAGATTATATCCAAGATGGTTAGATGAAGCCTACATCAAAGGGAACTATTCAACTATTTATTTCAACTCAAATTAGCCCAAGGAAGAGGTCCAAGAGAATTACAGCTGCTTAAGAATGTTTCGGGCCTGAAGCCCAAATCTGCACATAATACAGTCTTAATCCCGTTTTGAAAAACGGACCAGAAGTCTTATTTTTGAGCCTTAAATCGACTTAATTTTAGTGTGGGTTGAATGAAATTTGATTCTGCACACTTTTGTATTTCACGAAAATTCTGTAAATCGGACTTCTAGTGGGTCAAAAGTTGGACCGAACGTCAGTAGGAAAAACCCACCTGATTAGTGATGCGGGAAAACCTAATTAATTCCTAATTGGATTAGGACTTTGGTGTATTCTCTTGGGGCATAAAGTGAAGGATTGGGGGCTGAGTTTGGGGGTGATTACAGAGATTGGAGAGTCTGAGAGGGCTGAGGAGAGAACAGAAGACATACTTGCAGAGTCAATAGAGAACGAAGTCATACGCATAATTCATGAAGATGATGCCTTCTTCCTCAACAATTGAAGCTACTTCTTCTACCATGAGCGGCTAGTTCATCCACTAGGGTTTTGATGTAGCCCTAACAAAGCATCAATGGTTTGATTGTTTTAATTATTGGGGACCTTTATATACATGCATATATTGTGTAATTTAGAGGATTCTTATTATAGAATTGAGCAATAAAAGTCTTGTAAATTCAGTTTCAATGATTTCTTATCTTGTCTTAGATATTTAGTTATTATTATTGAACTCAATCTCTCTTATTTTCTGTGATCATGAGAGCGACTATTACACAATGGTAATCACTGAAGATATCCTTAAAAGTTTTGATGGATTATGCTTAGAGAAGATGAACCAGACTGCACCCTAGATTATAGTAGTTAGGCAGATGGCCCATGCCAATCGAAGATAGTCCATGACTTAGCTTTAATCATATGTTATCTTCTTGACGGATGAAGGTGAGCTTGTAGCCACCGACACCACTTATGCATGATGTAATTCCCCATAGTTGATTCAATTGACCATTGATTGTGGAGTTAGTGGTGAAGTCAAATACCCTAGATTTCTCTCACATTATCTTCACTTTCTATTTTACTTTTTCATTAGTTTAGTTTAAAAATCAGAATTCTTTTCTTTTAAATTTAATTAGAATTAATTCAGTATTCCAACTCATCAGACCATAGTCCCTGAGGTACGATTCCCCTTTCAATAGCCCTATTCATCAAGGAATTCGTTCTATTGCGAAGTGTGAAATTTTTTAATTGATATACTCATTGAGTCACACTCACACATGAATCAGTTACCAAATATTGCACTCAATTGATGCAATCGTAGCGAAAAATCTCAAGTTTGCAGTCAATTGAGGTACTTATGGCAGATAATTCAGGAATACATATTGGCTCTGCGTTTGAACTCATGTGTAGAGAAACTGGTCCAAGAGAAGCAATTGGATTTACCAAAATAGACCAAAAATATTATTTGAGAATGAGATGACAAAAACATCTAGAATTTGGAGAGGTGGGATATATTTTAAACTATTTTCAGACCCAACAGTTGGAAAACCCTTCTTTTTTTCATGCTGTTCAACTAGATAAGGATGAGTTGATGACTAACATTTTTTGGTCAGATGCATGAATGATTATAGACTACACTTACTTTGGAGATGTTGTAACCTTCGACATAACATACAAGGTGAATAATGCTAATCGGCCATTTAGAGTTTTTGTTGATACGAATCATCATAGAGAGACGGTTATATTTGGAGTTGCTTTGATGTTCGATGAGACTGCCAACTCATTGGTTTGGTTGCTTAAGACGTTTTTGAAGGCAATGTCTCATAAAACTCCAAAGACAATTCTCATTGATCAAGATGCTGCAATGAGCAAAGCATTAGCATTGGTGATGCCCGAGACAAACCATCATCTATGTACATGGCACATTATGCAAAATGCTTTGAAGCATGTCGGCCATTTGTCTTGTGATGATGAAAATATAACTAGCATGTTATCGAAATTCATAAAAAATGTTGATGAAGAAAATGAATTTCTCTCCAATTGGGATGACATGTTGGACAAGTTCAGTGGTCGCAACAACAAATGGCTTTCCGATTTGTTTGAGTTGAGGAGTAAATGCGTAAAGACATTTGTAAAACACTGTTGGTGTGCTGGTATGAGGAGCACCCAACTTAGTGAAGTTTCAATCCTCTCTTGAAAGATTACTTAAAATCTGACCATTTTCTTCTAGATTTCTTTAAACACTTTGATAGAATTGTGAGAGACAAACAGTACAAGGAAATATAGGCGGAATATGAATTGTGTCAAAAGTTGCCCAGAATTAAACTTCAGTTGTCCACTATGCTCTTACAAGCCAATGAATTGTGTAAAAATTCAATTTTTCATCGATTTCAAAAATAATTTAAAAAATCAGTTTAGGCATAGGTTAAAGAACAGTCACGGGATGGTCAAGACCTCATATACATAGTTGTTGTGTTTTGTGGACATTGTTCAGAACGGCGAGTGAGGAGATGACAACTTCCTAATATGTAGCTGTGGAAAGTTTGAAATGGAAGGTATTGCATGCTCTCACATCATAAAGATCCTGAAAGAGCATTTGCATGTAATTGAATTGCCCGTGGAAAACAAAAATAAACGTTGGACGCGAGATATGAGAAGTGGAAAAGTGCTTGATTTCATTGGCCGTGAAGTACATCCAGATCCTAAATTACAAGCATCCCATCGGTTTAAAAATCTGTCATATGTACTTAAGCATAAATTCATTTGCATTAAAGTGTGTAACGACCGTGACCAATTTTGGCCGATTTTCTTTTTTCATCATTTCTCTCCATAAATGCATTTTAAATGATGATATAGATGTTTCGAGAGTGGAAAACATGTTTCGAAATATGTTCTAAGATTTTTGAAAGTTTTTGAGAGATTTAGAGAAATTTGACTTCTAATCAAACCGGGACTCGGGATGTGGCCCGGGTGGGCCCAGAAATCTAAAAAAATTTCATGAAATATTTATTTTTGAAATTTTACATAACAAAATGTTTAATGAGTTAAGAAAGTGATTTCGAGATCGTACAAGTTTTCGAAATAAAAAACATAGTCCGGGAAGGTACGTTAAGTGGCTTAAGGGCAAAAGGGTCATTTACCCTTGGTGAGGTGTCATATATACATATATATATATATATATATATTGCTGGGGTAGAGGTGATACATACAAATTTCAGCCATTGAAGGCTCTCCTTCTTTCCCAAGCTTCCTTCTTGGTTTTCATCACTTTAAAGTGTGATTTGGGGCTTACCTCAAGAGAGAAAGCTTCTCTTCTCTCCTCCCTCTACACATTGGTGGGTTCAAAGTCCCTCAAATGAGATTTTTGAAAATGGAGAGTTACAAAATTTTGGATTCAGGCTTTGTGCAAGAATGAAAGTGTGTTCTACTCGACCCGATCTACGGTTCTACGGAAAGAAATCGTAATTTGGACAAACTTGAAGTTTGGTGATTTTTGGAGATTGCTTGGAAGGTTTCCAAACTTGAGGTAGGGGTATTCTCTCCATCTTATCATCGAGTCCTTAGGAATTGATGTGAGTTGTATTGTTTAACATGTCTAGAATTACTAGAATGTGACTCTTGCACTTTTAATTGGGTCAATTCATGATAATTGATGGTGTTGTTAAATTCACGAGTATTGAATTGTGTTTATATGTTTGAATGTTATTAATTATTGAAGAATGTTTCTTTATAACATGAATTATAGTGTAAAAACTATGTTGTGTATAATGCATGTTATGTGTTTGATAATATGCATGAGAATGATTATTTCTTTTAAATGTTGCATTGCGATATTCATGAAATTTCATGTTTTAGCATGTGGATTAAGTGGCTTATGATGCACTTGAAATTGTATGTGTTACCATACTTGAAATATTGCTCAAAAAGCTTTTGACCTGCGATCTACGACTACTCCCACCCTTGTATGATTTCAAAACTTATGTGGTTTGGTGTTTAAGTGTTATTGTTGAATCGTGATAATCGTGTTGATAGTGTGTGGCATTTTTCTTGAAATTGAGTAATGTTGAACATGCTTTCCTTATTCAAGCTTTAAATTGAAACCTCATTGAGAATGTGCACTGTTGTATGCCAAGTAGCGTGTAAGAATGCCATGATAACCTTTCACGTACATTGGAAGTATGCCATGTGGTACAGGGATGCAATGCTTGCATTCATGTAGGTGTCATCGAGTCGATGCATAGGTTGGTTTGGGTATCTCTACTGAGCTGCCATGGTGCTCACCCCTTTCTCCCCCAACATTTTTCAGATAATGCCTGAGGACGGATGGGAAGGACATAACCAATCACTTTGAACATTCAGATATATTTTGAGATCTTTATGTATAGATTATATACTTGGCCATCAATGTCGGCATGTGGCGTGTGGATTATGTAGACCTGGTAATTACATGCTCATATATGTAACTCGTATTTATCATTCGGAGTTCATAAATAAAGACAATGGATTCATTTATATTTATTGTGAAATTATGTGGAAGAGGTATAAGGATTGTGGGCTTATTATTATTCAAATGCATGATTTTAGAATATGTGCATGATGATTTAGTATTTATAGATGTTATAGGTGTTGTATGA
This sequence comes from Cornus controversa, assembly GCA_026545225.1. Lineage (NCBI taxonomy): Eukaryota > Viridiplantae > Streptophyta > Magnoliopsida > Cornales > Cornaceae > Cornus > Cornus controversa. The sequence continues at coordinate 23,179,275 of CM048851.1, read as the reverse complement.
ATGATCCTAGGGTGTTTAGATGAGTTTTGCACACAAAAATGACCAATGCATCAGGTTGAGTAAATACAGCAGAAAGTTCAGGCCCAGGCAGTTTCAACTTGCTGAAAGTGCATTTTGAGCTTGCTGAAAGTTGATTTTTAGCTTGCTGAAAGTCGACTTTGAGCTTGCTGAAAGTTCACTTTCAGGTGGCTGAAAGTCCACTTTCAGGCGACTGAAAGAGACAGAATGAAACAAGCATTTCTAGAGCACTTCTTCAGCCGACTGAAACTTTATTTTCAGCAGACTGAAAGATGGTGATGCTGGTTATAGCCTTAGCTAACTTGATAAAATGAATGAGTATGGTTAGGTGTGTGCGTGGCCATGTGTGGACACATTGAGATGAGCGTTGCAGAGCTATACACATGTAATAATGTGATTAAGATAACTTTCTGCGATATTGAGATTGATTTGTGACTTAATCACCTTCAGTTTTTAGGAGTCGAAAACTGGGGCGTGACAACTTGGTATCAGAGCACTAGGTTTGAACACCTTGGGACGAAGGGAGGTCAAACCATGTATGAATTTACGATGATATATTGAGTAACGGAATGGTATCAAAGGACTTGGTCCGGAAACCTAAGGACGAGGAGTGGTGATCCAATAACGTGTTAGATTGGAATAAAGTATTGACATGTAGTTTGCCAGGACACTAGGTTGGAGTACCTAGAGGTGACGGGTCAAAGTTGAAACCTGATTTTAATTGAGAAGAATTAATGATTTCCCAATTACTATTAAAGCATTTGGTTTGAATACCTGGGGACGACTGGTATTAGTTGATTGGAAAAGCTCTAGATGGGGATACCTAGATAAGAGAATAATGGTTGGATTACGTATGAAATTGAGTATGTATTGTGAGTACTAGAATTTCATTAAAGCTATAGTTGAAAACCTAAGGATGTAAGATGAAGTCCAATCATGTATTAGATTAGAACTATGTGATCGTAAAAGTGTATCAAAGTGATAGGTATGAGTACCTTGGACGAAGAATGAGAAATTGAACATGTGTTCATTTGAGGTTCAGGTTAAAGACAACCTCTCTTGATATGGTATAGTCTAGTATATGTTAGTATACTAGGGCAAATCTAGGTCATCTTTTCACGCTTGCTCAGGCAGGGATGTACTAGTACCATGTGTGGTTAGATGTATCATCCTAGCGTCAACCGAGAGCTAGGGTTTTGATTTGATTTGATGCATCATATGTCATATCATGTATGATATATGTTTATTTGATTTAGCATGTTGTTTATTATATATATGTGGTATAATTGATTCATGTGATGGGGCATTGTACTTTGTATTCCATTATGGATCACAGGTTTAGTAGTGACATGTAGTCATCGTTTAGAAGTCCTAGATTTTGAGGATTGGTAAGCCTAGGAAGAGGTTTGGAACTGAGTTGATTATGACGTTGAGATAGACATGTGTGATAGACTTCAAGAGCGTGAGCCTAGGGTTATTGGAAAGGGTATGATTTACCTTGAAGATTTCCAAACCAAAATTATGGTAGTGGTTTAAAGTGACGTTACAATTTGCACGACTAGTAAAGGACTAGAGGTCATGTCACGCCCCGTTTACCCGGACCGCCGGAACTCCCCTGGACCGACCCCTAGGTCCCAAGTGTGAACCCGTTCACTCAACCCCGTGAACAATCTCAATTACACTCATGCATTAGTATCAAGGTTTGATACCATGCTATAACGCCCCGATTTCTAACTCTCGGAGAACCGGAGGTTAAACTGTCTATTTAGCCCCATAGACCCTCATTACCATCATTTACTGCGGAAGCTTAACTCAATTCTTGCATATGAATGCACCCAATTCCATCTTAACCAATCCCCATGGGCCCTACATCAAATCATACACCTTAGTGGAAATTTACTTGTCCACACTTTCAAGAATCACTCACTTTCAAGCCTCAAAACTTACTGTGTTTGGAATCTGAAACTAAGGCCTACACCATTGGATATAGAATCCAAAAATACTCAATTTAAAAAAAAACCACACTAAATTCTTATCTAGAAGGAAGAAATTACGTCGAAATGAAGTTTTGAAAAATGCTGTGAATAATAATTTCGATTGATCGAAAATGGGATTTTGATTGATCGAAATGGCATCTCGATTGTGCGAAATAAATCTCGATTGTGTGAAGCACCCTCTCGGGACCTCAGACCTGCAACATTTTGATTGATCGAAATGGGGGTTTCGATTGATCGAAATTCCTCCTGTCTGGACCCTAAAAATCATCATAAAACATCATCCCTTCGCACGATCGAAATGGGGTTTCGATTGTGCGAAATAGGCATTTCGCACGATCGAAATGCTCCCCACGGGACCTCCAACAACCCTATACAAGGTTCATTCGGAGCCCAATCCACCTTCTATCATCCTAGAACTCCTCATACATGTTCCATAACATAAATGAAAGGTTCCAACATCAATCTCACACTCAAGATCACATTCATAATTGAATTATACATCAAAATGAATCGTTCTCTTCCACAAACACAATCCGTTCATAATGGAAACATCATCAAATGAACTAAGTGCCGCCATGGGCATTACATAAATTAAACCGTTGTCTTTCCACACCCAACAAGTTTAAAATCCAATATATATATCAAAATTACATTTGTCCAAGCTATAACCACAACTAAAAAGGAAGTCACATTCCACAAGCCGGCATGGATAGTCACAAAATGCTCAACATCCAAAAGATAGCATAAACACCACTAGAATTCCACTTGGACACTCATGTCCCATCCGTCATCGGCACTTTATCTATAAAAGAGTTTATAATAAAAGGGTGAGCACCACTGCGGCTCAGTAGAGATACCCCAACCCTCCTAAGTGCCGACTCGACACCGACCTACATGGAATGCATTTGAATACACTACATGCCACATCCACAATCTCACAAAGCAATCAACAAATGCAGTTAAAGCGGATTGCATATTTCACGAATCATGTATAACATGTTCAAACATAAAAGTATTAAGGAAAGTAAATGCTCTCTCTCTCGGTCCTCATTCGATACCCTACATGATTGGCCCGCTCCGAGGATCATGTAACCTTGGACACCTCCGATAACCATCCAATGATTGGGACAACTCTGAAGGGTCATTCTATCATAGCAATGTATAGGATTGCCATAGAGTGAGGGGGCAACTCCGAGGCTCACAAATCTTGGGCATTCTCCGATAACCATCCTATGACCGGGACAACTCCGAGGGGTCATTAGTATTGGACATACTCTGATCCTAGGCATTAAGCCTTAGTATGGCGGGTCCACTCCGAGGGCTATACATAGTGGATAATTTTATCACATTTCACAACACAGTTGGACCACTCCGAATCCCCGTGCACCTCATTTGCGACATTTTTCCCGCAACTTCCCACATATGCAATATGAATGCATAAACGCATGACATTTTATTTTTCATGCTCAACTGATGCTCATTGATACTAAAAAGAAGTAACAAGCATATTTTCCATCACCACACACCACATATAGCACATATATGTCTAACACATTCATATATCATCTCATATGCATACAACTTCAAAATTAGCATATTTTACTCATGCTACACTCAATGCTTAATTTTAGTACATACAACTAACATGCATTCAACAACCACATTCTCACATATAATCACATATATGACACTTGGTACACATTTTCCACATATACACCAAAATTGAGCACATAATGCTTATGTATCAATTTCTTACACTCACACACTTCAAACCCACATACTACCACCAACACAATATACACAATTGTGAAAAGATAGGACTCTAGAGAAGAAGAAAACATAACTTTTCACACCTCTCACCATCCTAAAGCATGTGAAACACAACCTATACCTCTCTTCTTCACCTGAAACCCTAGAATTGACAATTAGAAGAGAAGAAGAACCCCTACCTCGAGTTTGAAAGCCTCCCAAGCACTCTCCAATATTCTGGCCCAGTCCTACCTTGCCAAAAGATGACTTTGTTTGGTTCAAACCGAAGCCCTAGCCGTCTCCTACGTATCTCCCTTATTCGGCGGATCACGAATCACACCCGAAGGCCTCCAAAACTTAGAGAGAAGGAAGTGGGAGAAAGGAGCCATGGCCGGCTACTGGAGTATTAGAGATATGAAATATCTCCACCACATTGGATATTTAAAGTGCCTAAGCCACGAAAAGACCAAAATACCCCCGGGCCACTTAACGCACCTTCCCGGACTCCATTTTCGATTTTGAAAACTTCTACGGTCTCGAAATCACTTCCTTAACTCTCTAAACATTTTATCTAATTCATTCTCAAAAATAAATATTTTCAAGAATTTTCTGGATTCCCGGACCCACTTAAGTTGCATCCCGGGCCCTGGTTTGACCAAAAAGTCAAACTTCTCCAACTATCCCGAAAACTTCTATAAACCTCAAATTAACCTTCCAAACATATATTTCACCCTCGAAACATCCATAACATCATTCAAAATGCATTTATAGCGAAAATGATAAAAAATTGGTAAACTGGCCAAAATTGGTCACGGTCTCTACAACCTCCCTTTCTTTAAGGAATTTCATCCTCGAAATTAAAATACTCATGGTATTTCTAAAACCAGTCCACACTTGATGTTATTCCCACCAATAATCGTCATTTTTTCTTTCCATATACCCTAGGTGCTACACTAGTAACACCTACTCATAACACTTAAGTCTGACATAATTAGTGTGTCTCAATTGCCATAAGGCAATATAACCACTTCCGTGACATGACTGAGTGATTCCTAAGCCCATGTATGATTCACTTTCATAATTCCTGAAGCAGTTGCTTCCTTGAGTCCACAGTTTTTACCTCAAGACCTATCCAGTTAATCTCTATCTCTAGTCTAAGGTAACATCCTCGACTAATCATACCAATCACTCACAGTGATACATCCCTATCATCTGGGATCATCAATACTCAAAGTCATTCTTTCATTATCAAACGTGACTTTCAATCTCTGGCATACCATACCCGGGCTTAGTCCATATCCTGGGCATCATCACAACACAAACCATATCCATCCAGTGCACATCACAAGCGCACTCACCAGCAAGGCACATGACAGTGTACTCGCCGATTAAAACCATATAATAATGTACTCAACGCAGCAAGCCACATAATCCTGCCCAATCTCATAGACTACAACCCACTGGAATCCAATGCCAAGTCTAAGATCTTACATCCCACTGATTTCACAATCTCATTATTCAAGAGGAGAACTGCTCCTTATTTTTATCTTTCACACCAAGGAATTAGCTAACAGTTAGAAAGAATTCCTTCCATATAGAGTGATAAGTGTTCAATTCTATGCATTTGAACCCTCTTTATTGCATATGTTAGTCCCGTTTCTACGTTTGCCAAAATAGGTTTACGGTATTTTTGTGTTTTTGATGTATTGCAGGTCTTGTAGTGAAAGGAGCACAATCAAAACTTACTGTGTTTGGAATCTAAAACTGAGGCCTACACCATTGGATATAGAATCCAAAAATACTCAATTTTAAATAAAACCACACTCAATTCCGATCTAGAACGAAGAAATTACGTCGAAATGAAGTTTTGAAAAATACTGTGAATAGTAATTTCGATTGCTCAAAAATGGGATTTCGATTGATCGCATTGGCATCTCGATTGTGCGAAATAAATCTCGATTGTGCGAAGATTTCACCCTCTCGGGACCTCAGACCTGGAACATTTCGATTGATAGAAATAGGGGTTTCGATTGATCGAAATTCCTCCTGTCTGGACCGTAAAAATCATCATAAAACATCACCCCTTCGCACGATCGAAATGAGAGTTTCGATTGTGTGAAGTAGGCATTTTGCACGATCGAAATGCTCCCCACAGGAGCTCCAACAACCCTATACGTGGTTCATTTGGAGCCCAATCCACCTTCTATCATCCTAGAACTCCTCATACATGATCCATAACATAAATGAAAGGTTCCAACATCAATCTCATACTCAAGATTACATTCATGATTGAATTATACATCAAAATGAATCGTTCTCTTCCACAAACACAATCCGTTCACAATGAAAACATCATCAAATGAACTAAGTGCCGCCATGGGCATTACATAAATTAAACAGTTGTCTTTCCACACCCAACAAGTTTAAAATCCAATATATATATCAAAATTACATTTGTCCAAGCTATAAACACAACTAAAAAGGAAGTCACATGCCACAAGCTGGCATGGATAGCCACAAAATGCTCAACATCCAAAAGATAGCATAAACACCACTAGAATTCCACTTGGACACTCATGTCCCATCCGTCATCGGCGCTTCATTTATAAAAGAGTTTATAACAAAGGGGTGAGCACCACTGCGGCTCAGTAGAGATACCCCAACCCTCCTAAGTGCCGACTCGACACCGACCTACATGGAATGCATATGAATACATTACATGCCACATCCACAATCTCACAAACCAATCAACAAATGCAATTAAAGCGGATTGCATATTTCACGAATCATGTATAACATGTTCAAACATAAAAGTATGAAGGAAAGTAAATGCTCTCTCTCGGTCCTCATTCGATACCCTACATGATTGGCCCGCTTCAAGGATCATGTAACCTTGGACACCTCCGATAACCATCCAATGACCGGGAGAACTCTGAAGGGTCATTCTATCATAGCAATGTATAGGATTGCCATAGAGTGAGGGGGCAACTCCGAGGCTCACAAATCTTCGGCATTCTCCGATAACCATCCTATGACCGGGACAACTCCGAGGGGTCATTAGTATTGGACATACTCCGATCCTAGGCTTTAAGCCTTAGTATGGCGGGTCCACTCCGAGGGCCATACATAGTGGATAATTTTACCACATTTCACAACACAGTTGGACTACTCTGAATCCCCATGCACCTCATTTGCGACAATTTTCCCGCAACTTCCCACATATGCAATATGAATGCATAAACGCATGACATTTTATTTTTCATGCTCAACTGATGCTCATTGATACTAAAAAGAAGTAACAAGCATATTTTCCATCACCACACACCACATATAGCACATATATGTATAACACATGCATATATCATCTCATATGCATACAACTTCAAAATTAGCATATTTTACTCATGCTACACTCAATGCTTAATTTTAGCACATACAACTAACATGCATTCAACAACCACATTCTCACATATAATCACATATATGACATTTGGTACACATTTTCCACATATACACCAAAATTGAGCACATAATGCTTATGTATCAATTTCTTACACTCACACACTTCAAACTCACATGCTACCACCAACACAATATACAAAATTGTGAAAAGATAGGACTCTAGAGAAGAAGAAAACATAACTTTTCACACCTCTCACCATCCTAAAGCATGTGAAACAAAACCTACACCTCTCTTCTTCACCCGAAACCCTAGAATTGACAATTAGAAGAGAAGAAGAACCCCTACCTCGAGTTTGAAAGCCTCCCAAGCACTCTCCAATATTCTGGCCAAGTCCTACCTTACCAAAAGATGACTTTGTTTGGTTCAAACTGAAGCCCTAGCCGTCTCCTACGTATCTCCCTTATTCGGCGGATCACGAATCACACCCGAAGGCCTCCAAAACTTAGAGAGAAGGAAGAGGGAGAAAGAAGAGAGAGAAAGGAGCCACGGCTGGCTGCTGGAGTATTAGAGATATAAAATATCTCAACCACATCGGATATTTAAAGTGCCTAGGCCGCGAAAAGACCAAAATACCCCGGGCCACTTAACGCACCTTCCCGGACTTCGTTTTCGATTTTGAAAACTTCTACGGTCTTAAAATCACTTCCTTAACCTTCTAAATATTTCATCTAATCTATTCTCAAAAATAAATATTTTTGAGAATTTTCTGGATTCTCGGGCCCACTTAAGTTGCATCCTGGGCCCACTTAAGTTGCATCCCGGGCCCCAGTTTGACCAAAAATCAATCTTCTCCAAATGTCCCAAAAACTTTTATAAACCTCAAATTAACCTTCCAAACATATATTCTACCCTCGAAACATTCATAACATCATTCAAAACGCATTTATAGCGAAAATGATAAAAAATTGGTAAACCGGCCAAAATTAGTCACGGTCTCTACAACCTCCTCTTCTTTAAGGAATTTCATCCTCGAAATTAAAATACTCATGGTATTTCTAAAACCAGTCCATACTTGATGTTATTCCCACCAATAATCGTCACTTTTTCTTTCCATATACGCTAGGTGATACACTAGTAACACCTACTCATAACACTTAAGTTTGACACAATTAGTGTGTCTCAATTGCCATAAGGCAATATAACCACTTCCGTGACATGGCTGAGTAATTCCTAAGCCCATGTACGATTCCCTTTCATAATTCCTGAAGCACTTGCTTCCTTGAGTCCACAGTTTTTACCTCAAGACCTATCCAGTTAATCTCTATCTCTAGTCTAAGGTAACATCCTCGACTAATCATACCAATCACTCACAGTGATACATCCCTATCATCTGGGATCATCAATACTCAAAGTCATTCTTTCATTATCAAACGTGACTTTCAATCTCTGGCATACCATACCCGGGCTTAGTCCATATCCTGGGCATCATCACAACACAAACCATATCAATCCAGTGCACATCACAAGCGCACTCACCAGCAAGGCACATGAAAGTGTACTCACCGATTAAAACCACATAACAATGTACTCGATGCAGCAAGCCACATAATCTTGCCCAATCTCATAGACTACAACCCGCTGGAATCCAATGCCAAGTCTAAGATCTTACATCCCACTGATTTCACAATATCATTATTCAAGAGGAGAACTGCTTCTTATTTTTATCCTTCACACCAAGGAATTAGCTAACAGTTAGAAAGAATTCCTTCCATATAGAGCTTCACCTCAGACAATCCCTTCCAATGAGAGTTTGGGGTTACCTACAATCACCTACAGTCACAAACACCCAACCCGGCGTATATCCTGGACTGCGTCCATTGCGTCCACCCTTCCCTCTCATGAAAAGAAATCATCCTTGCTTCAGACACTACATGTTAGGGTTCTAACCGACTACCAACTTATCCTTCACTTAACCATCATATTCAACCTATGATACAACTTCTCAATTCATTTCACATAGTCCCAATGTCCTATTTTCAGACGTAACAATCATCATATGTTTCACCAACTCAAAGAATTTGGTCATTTCTGAGTTTTCATCCGACTATCTCAATAGTCACCCCTTAAACATACTCTGCTTAGAGTCCCAGTATCACAATACCACCAATTGTCTTAGTCATTTGACTAAACTCTATCCTCAATAGTCGTGCAATCAATGCAATGCTAATTTTAAATCACCAACTCTTGGTTGTGAATTTTCAAGGAAATTCATACTCCATTTCCATCAACGCTAGACTTGTGTTTTCAAAGTCTATCTTCACATGTCTATCCTGACATCCCAATCAACCACACTCCAAACCTCTACCTAGGTTTATCATTCCTCATAATCAAAATTTCTAAGTGGTGACTACATGCCACTACTAACCATGTGACGCAAAATGCAACACTCTCATGCAATGCTCAGTCACATAAATCACATGTCCCACATAGCATATAATATATAACATGTTAAATCAAATAAATACATACCATGCATGATATGACATATGATGCAAAATCAATACCCTAGCCCTCGGGCTAAAACTTGGAAAATACCTCTGACCACGCATAGTCCCGACACATCCTTTGCCTGAGCAAATGCGATAACACAGCCCAGATTTCCCTAGTATACTGTCACATACTAGAATTTAATATCTAGAGTAGTTTATACCAACCTACTCTTATCCCCTATACTCATTGGTAAACACATACCAATCTATCCACACATCATAGCCCTTAAGTATCTGTAAGGACTCAAATAGTCGCAACAATCCTTATGGTATCCATTCGTTGCTCACTCAACAAGACTGAATCACCAAGTTAACATCCAAACTCAACCAACTTTGGGAGTACTACCAAATGAAATCTGTTTCATGCCTCAACACTTTGATCTTTCATTAGGATTGCTCAAACCGAGCAAGTCATTCCACCGTTGTCCATAAGAAATAACACCTATCATCTAGACAACTACCAACCACTAAATATTCCCAAACCAACACATGATTTGACCTTCTGTCCTTAGGTATTCGAACCAATGACTTTGATACCCTAGGTTTTCTTTTTAAACTTAGTACTTTACTAACAATCCATAAGTTCTCTAATCCACAACCATTACTCATCGCCCCTAGGTATTCCAACCTAGCGCTCTGATACCATCCTGTCACGGCCCGTTTACCCGGACCGCCGGGACTCCCCCAGACCGACCCCTAGGTCCCGAGTGTGAACCCATTCACTCAACCCCGTGAACAATCTCAATTACACTCATGCATTAGTATCAAGGTTTGATACCATGCTATAACGCCCCAATTTCTAACTCTCGGAGAACCGGAGGTTAAACTGTCTATTTAGCCCCATAGACCCTCATTACCATCATTTACTGTGAAAGCTTAACTCAATTCTTGCATATGAATGCACCCAATTCCATCTTAACCAATCCCCATGGGCCCTACATCAAATCATACACCTTAGTGGAAATTTATTTGTCCACACTTTCAAGCCTCAAAACTTACTGTGTTTGGAATCTAAAACTGAGGCCTACACCATTGGATATAGAATCCAAAAATACTCAATTTTAAATAAAACCACACTCAATTCCGATCTAGAACGAAGAAATTACGTCGAAATGAAGTTTTGAAAAATGCTGTGAATAGTAATTTCGATTGCTCAAAAATGGGATTTCGATTGATCGCATTGGCATCTCGATTGTGCGAAATAAATCTCGATTGTGCGAAGATTTCACCCTCTCGGGACCTCAGACCTGGAACATTTCGATTGATAGAAATAGGGGCTTCGATTGATCGAAATTCCTCCTGTCTGGACCGTAAAAATCATCATAAAACATCACCCCTTCGCACGATCGAAATGAGAGTTTCGATTGTGTGAAGTAGGCATTTTGCACGATCGAAATGCTCCCCACAGGAGCTCTAACAACCCTATACGTGGTTCATTTGGAGCCCAATCCACCTTCTATCATCCTAGAACTCCTCATACATGATCCATAACATAAATGAAAGGTTCCAACATCAATCTCATACTCAAGATTACATTCATGATTGAATTATACATCAAAATGAATCGTTCTCTTCCACAAACACAATCCGTTCACAATGAAAACATCATCAAATGAACTAAGTGCAGCCATGGGCATTACATAAATTAAACAGTTGTCTTTCCACACCCAACAAGTTTAAAATCCAATATATATATCAAAATTACATTTGTCCAAACTATAAACACAACTAAAAAGGAATTCACATGCCACAAGCCGGCATGGATAGCCACAAAATGCTTAACATCCAAAAGATAGCATAAACACCACTAGAATTCCACTTGGACACTCATGTCCCATCCGTCATCGGCGCTTTATCTGTAAAAGAGTTTATAATAAAGGGGTGAGCATCACTGCGGCTCAGTAGAGATACCCCAACCCTCCTAAGTACCGTCTCGACACTGATCTATATTGATTGCATATGAATACACTACATGCCACATCCACAATCTCACAAACCAATCAACAAATGCAATTAAAGCGGGTTGTATATTTCATGAATCATGTATAACATGTTCAAACATAAAAGTATTAAGGAAAGCAATTGCTCTCTCTCTCGGTCCTCATCCGATACCCTACATAATTGGCCCGCTCCGAGGATCATGTAACCTTGGACACCTTCGATAACCATCCAATGACCGGGATAATTCTGAAGGGTCATTCTATCATAGGAATGTATTGGATTGCCATAGAGTGAGGGGGCAACTCCGAGGCTCACAAATCTTCGGCATTCTCCGATAACCATCCTATGACCGGGACAACTCCGAGGGGTCATTAGTATTGGACATACTCTGATCCTAGGCATTAAGCCTTAGTATGGCGGGTCCACTCTGAGGGCCATACATAGTGGATAATTTTATCACATTTCACAACACAGTTGGATCACTCCGAAGCCCCGTGCTCCTCATTTGCGTCATTTTTTTTGCAACTTCCAACATATGCAATATGAATGCATAAAGACATGACATTTTATTTTTCATGCTCAACTGATGCTCATTGATACAAAAAAGAAGTAACAAGCATATTTTTCATCACCATACACCACATATCGCACATATATGTATAACACATGCATATATTATCTCATATGCATACAACTTCAAAATTAGCATATTTTACTCATGCTACACTCAAAGCTTAATTTTAGCACATACAACTAGCATGCATTCAACAACCACATTCTCACATATAATCACATATATGACACTTGGTACACATTTTCCACATATACACCAAAATTGAGCACATAATGCCTATATATCAATTTCTTACACTCACACACCACATGCTACCACCAACACAATATACACAATTGTGAAAAGATAGGACTCTAGAGAAGAAGAAAACACAACTTTCCACACCTCTCACCATCCTAAAGCATGTGAAACACAACCTACACCTCTTTTCTTCACCCGAAACCCTAGAATCGATAATTAGAAGAGAAGAAGAACCCCTACCTCGAGTTTGAAAGCCTCCCAAGCACTCTCCAATATTCTGGCCAAGTCCTACCTTGCCGAAAGATGACTTTGTTTGGTTCAAACCGAAGCCCTAGCCGTCCCCTACGTATCTCCCTTCTTCGGTGGATCACGAATCACACCCGAAGGCCTCCAAAACTTAGAGAGAAGGAAGAGGGAGAAAGAAGAGAGAGAAAGGAGCCATGGCCGGCTGCTGGAGTATTTGAGATATGAAATATCTCTACCACATCGGATATTTAAAGTGCCTAGGCCGTGAAAAGACCAAAATACCCCCGGGCCACTTAATGCACCTTCCCGGACTCTGTTTTCGATTTTGAAAACTCCTACGATCTCGAGATCACTTCCTTAACCTTCTAAACATTTCATCTAATCTATTCTCAAAAATAAATATTTTTGAGAATTTTCCGGATTTTCGGACCCACTTAAGTTGCATCCCGGGCCCCGGTTTGACCCAAAAGTCAAATTTCTCCAAATATCCCGAAAACTTCTATAAACCTCAAATTAACCTTCCAAACATGTTTCCCACCCTCGAAACATTCATAACATCATTGAAAACGCATTAATAGCGAAAATGGCAAAAAATTGGTAAACCGGCCAAAATTGGTCATCGTCTCTACAGGTCAGTTAATTGACTGAAGTGTTCGTAGTATTATGATACCGGAATTTTAGACAGAGTGTGTGTAAGAGTTACTATTGAAATAGTCAGATGAGGACTCAGGATTTATTGAATTCCTTTGAGTCAATGAACATGAGATGACATTGGACGTTTGAAAATATGACATTAGACTAGGTGAGAAGAGTTGGAAGTTATGTCATATGTGTGGATATGTTGATTAAGTAAAGAATGAGTTGACTAGTGGTATCATGAGTGTGAGTACGATGCTTAAGGTGTGTGAAAACCTTGACATGTAGTGTCTGAAGTGAAAAAAAAAATTATTCTATAAGGAGGAAGGAACGGATACAATGGACATAGTCCATAATTATACATCGGGTTAGTTGTATATCACTATAGGTGACAGTAGGCGACCTCAACTCTCAGTATTAAGGGTTGCCTAGAGTGAAGTGTTATAAAAAGGACTTCTTTTTGAACGTGAATTAGTTCCTTGGTGTGAAAGGATGAAAAGAGGAATGATTCTCCTCTTGGATGATGAGATTGTGAAGTCAGTAGGACGTAAGATCCTAGAGTTGATGTTGGATTCTGTTGGGTTGTAATCTATGAAATTGGACAAAGTTATGTGACTTGTTGCAGTAAGTATACCGTATATGTGGTTCATTCCAACAAGTACATTATCACGTGACTTGTTTGGTTAGTGCGGTTGTTGTGCTAAGTGTACTGGATATGATGTTGTTTGTAGTAATGGTGCACGGGATTTTGGACTATGCCCGGAATGGCATGCCAGTCGGACAATCATGATTGATAGTGATGAAACGAAATGGTGAAGTCAAGGGGATGTAAAACCCTAAATATGGTGTTAAATGCCAGTGGATTATAATCTGTAAAAGGGAACAAAAACCTATGAATTGTGTTGACAAATGCACCCTTTATATACCTTGTTCTAGGTAGTGCACTAGTGATGTGCACTGCATTGGTGTAGTTGCGTTATAGTGAGGTAAGAGATTTTGGACTATACCCGAAATAGTGTACTAGTTAAAGTCATACTGAATAATGGTGAAAATTTTTGGATATTGATGATCCCAATGACAGGAAGTATCACTGTGAATGATTGGTACGATTTGTTGAGGATATTACCTTAGACTAAAGATAAAAATAGACTAGATAGGTCTTGAGGTGGAAAGTGTGAACTTTAGGAAGTAAGTGCTTCGTGGTGTTATGAAAGTGGTGTAATTATCTCATCATACCGAGGCTGAGGCCTAAGACTTAGAGTTGTCCACTCACATTAGCTAGATCATTCTATGGTTATACTACTTTAGAGCAGTTGAGGCGCACTGATTGTACTAGACTCGAGTGTTATAAGTTAAGTGTTGCATGTGTAATGCCTAGGATGTATAGAATGAGAAAAGTGATGATTTTTGGCAAAAATAATGCCTTATTGGTATTGGTTTTTGGAAAACCTAGAGTATGCTTGATATAATATGAGATATGCTAGATTATTAGCATGGTTTATGTGACTGTGCAAAGTGTATAAGTGGTTACATTAGAAGTCACATGGTATTATTAGGCGTATCATTACCGCATAGGGATTTTAGTTCGGAGGCTTAACGAGACAGGCAAAAAAAAAAAAAATTTGGGCTTGGGTAAGTTGTGATACTTGAGGTAGATGGGTCATAATAGACTCTAGGCGTTAGCATAGAACCTTGAGAAATGTTTAATGCAGCGTCTCCCAAGTGGGAAAGCTAAGATGTAGAAACCCTTGTGGATGGGTGTGAGTGGGCGGGTGCGAAGACAGACACTGGACTGAGCTACTACACTGACAGGTTACAGGGTGCTTAATCCCACATCGCCTGGGTGTGAAAAAGGGGATGTGCTTATATGTAGTATGTTCTCTACAAATGGTATGAGGCCTTTTCGGGTAAAATGCAAGAGTAAAACCATGCGGGCTCAGCCCAAAGCGGACAATATCATACCATGTGTTGGAGTAGAGTATTACAGTTAGTATCAGAGCCTGAACCCAGTTGGAAGTGTGCCGACGAGGACGTCGGGCCTCGTAGGGGGGTGGATTGTAGTAACCCTTGTGAACGGGTCTGAGTGGGAGGGTGCGAAGACAGACACTAGACTGAGCTATCAAACTGATAGGGTACAGGGTGCTCAATCCCATATCTCCTAGGTGTGGAAAAGGGGATGTGCTTATATGTAGTATGTTCTTTTCAAATTGTATGAAGCCTTTTGGGTAAAACCCAAGAGCAAAACCGTGCGGGCTCAGGCCCAAAGCAGGCAATATCATACCATGTATTGGAACGGAGTATTACAGTTGGTATCAGAGCGTGAACCCAGCCAGAAGTGTGCTAACGAGGACGTCGGGCCTCGTAGGGGGTGGATTGTAGTAACCCCTTGTGGATGGGTGTGAGTGGGCGGGTGCGAAGACAGACACTAGGCTTAACTACCACACTGACAGGGTACAGGGTGCTCAATCCCACATTGCCTGGGTGTGGAAAAGGGGATGTGCTTATATGTAGTATGTTCTCTTGAAATGGTATGAGGCCTTTTAAGGTAAAATCCAAGAGTAAAACCGTGCGGGCTGAAGCCCAAAGCGGACAATATCATACCATGTGTTGGAGCGGAGTATTACAGTCGCATTGTAGTGACCCTTGTGGATGGGTGTAAGTGGGCGGGTGCGAAGACAGACACTGGGCTGAGCTACCACACTGACAGGGTACAGGGTGCTCAATCCAACATCTCCTGGGTGTGGAAAAGGGGATGTGCTTATATGTAGTATGTTCTTTTCAAATGGTATGAGGCCTTTTGGGGTAAAACCCAAGAGCAAAATCGTGCGGGCTCAGGCCCAGAGCAGACAATATCATACCATGTGTTAGAGCAGAGTATTACAGTTGGTATCAGAGCCTGAACCCAGCCAGAAGTTTGCCAACTAGGACGTCGGGCCTCGTAGGGGGGTGGATTGTAGTAACCCCTTGTGGACGGGTGTGAGTTGGCGGGTACGAAGACAGACATTGGGCTTAGCTACCACACTGATAGGGTACAGGGTGCTGAATCCCTTATCGCCTGGGTGTGGAAAAGTGGATGTGCTTATATGTAGTATGTTCTCTTCAAATGGTATGAGGCCTTTTGGGGTAAAATCCAAGAGTAAAACTGTGCGGGCTCAGGCCCAAAGTGGACAATATCATACCATGTGTTGGAGCAAATTATTACATAAGAATTGATTAGAGTTCCTGGTTGGATGGAACAGAGGTTGAGATGACAAGTATGACATATTGTCGGAGTTGAACTAACGAGGGAAAATGGTCTAGCTAGACATTTTTCTTTGATTAGTGCTTCTCTTACAGTGTGCTGGGTCTAGATAGTTATGGAATTGACTCGTTAGGTACTGATGAGTAAGGAAACGAGATTTGGATGATTTTGAGTATGAAAGGAATTTTACTCATAGATGGAATTATGATTGAGATGAATAGGAAAATTCTTCTCAAAGTGTTCATGATGATAATAGTAGGTTGAATTCAGACCACTCTTGAGGTTGTATTGCAGTGCTTGTTAGAGTACTTGAGGAGACAGGCTGAAGTTCTTAGAAAGTAACAGATTTTGGAATGGTTATCGAGGGAGAATGTCCTTAAGGCACAGTTTTTCCTATTAACATATCTACTGCATTGGTTGTTGTCAATATAGGCACAATTTTGTCTGTTGACATGTCAGATGAGGGATTGGTGTCATTTTTTGACACAGTTTTGTCCACTGACCCATCCGTTGTTTTTGGTTGTCGTCACTGAAAACACAGTTTTGTTTGTGACTCTACCCTTGGATTTGGTAAGTTGTCATTTGGGGAAAGTTTTTTCCAATGACACATCTGAGAGAGCACTTATCATCAAGTAGACACAGTTTTGTCTGTTGACGCATTCGTTGAGACAGGATTTTATCTCTGGACACAGTTTTAGAGCATGATTTGTTTTGATGTCATGAGAGGGTAACGATGGGGATACCGTTAGTTTTGTTTTTGTTTAATCATTGAGCAAGGAACAAGTGACAAATAAACAGTGAGATTCTACTAAGCCATACCTTGTGGTACTAACGGGGTTGGAGAGATCCAAGGATCAGTTATAAGATGTGGGAAAATGAGAGTCATGCATTTTGAAACACCACCTTAGAGAAATTCTCTTTACTTTTCCCTGGGAAGAGGGACGTGATTGAATTTTTTGAGGATTATGTTGTAGATCCTTAGGAAGTGTTGGCTATAGGCCAGGTATGAGGAATGAGAGTTTGTACATGTACACATGATGCAGTCTAAAGAAACAATTTTGAGAATTGTAACTCAAGGTAAATAAGTTAGTTGATAGAGGTATGCGCCTATACTTTCATTGTTTTGAAAGTTGGTTGACTATAGTGTTGATACTTCCTAAACTTAGGTTAGGAAGTGATAGTGATGTGTGGGCTCACGGTATAGAGATTTCACTATAACTTTGGGGATATCTAGATGTAGTTGAGGTATAATAATACCTAAAATGTTTCATGGACTTAGAATGAAGTCGTAAATGAGGGTAACTAAAAGCATCATTGGGTAAGGAGTGAAAGCCGAGTCTTGGAGACCGGCAGGGAGTTAAAAGAGGTTACCAAAGGTTTTATGACAGAATTTGGAAACTTAGAGTATGTTCCTAATTTTGAGGATGAAATTCCTCCACGAGGGGAGGTTGTAACGACCGTGACCAAGTCTGGCCAATTTTCTTTTTTCATCATTTTTTGCCATAAATGCATTTTAAATAATGATATGGATATTTCGAGAGTGGGAAACATGTTATAATATTTTTGGAAGTTTTTGAATGATTTGGAGAAGTTTGACTTCTAATCAAACCGGGGCCCGGGATGCGGCCCGGGTGGGTCCAAAAATTTGAAAAAATTTCAAGAAATATTTATTTTTAAAATTTTACATAATAAAATGTTTAATGAGTTAAGGAAGTGATTTCGAGACCGTACGAGTTTTTGAAATCAAAAATGAAACTAGGGAAGGTACGTTAAGTGACTTAAGGGCAAAATGGTCATTTACCCTTGGTGAGGTGTCATATATACATATATATATATATATTGCTGGGGCAGAGGAGATACATACAGATTTCAGCCATTGAAGGCTCTCCTTCCTCCCCAAGCTTCCTTCTTAGTTTTCATCACTTTAAGGTGTGATTTGGGGCTTGCCTCAAGAGAGAAAGCTTCTCCTCTCTCCTCCCTCTACACACTAGTGGGTTCAAAGTCCCTCAAATGAGATTTCCAAAAATGGAGATTTACTAAAGTTTGGATTCGGGCTTCGTCCAAGAAGGAAAGTGTGTTCTCCTCGACCCGATCTACGATTTTATGAAAAGAAATCGTAATTTGGACAAACTTGGAGTTTGGTGATTTTTGGACATTGCTTGGAAGGCTTCAAAACTTGAGATAGGGCTATTCTCTCCATTTTATCATCGATTCCTTAGGAATTGATGTGAGTTGTATTGTTTAGCATGTCTAGAATTATTAGAATGTGAGTCTTGCACTTTTAATTGGATCAATTCATGATAATTGATGGTGTTGTTAAATTCATGAGTATTGAATTGTGTTTATATGTTTGAATGTTGTTAATTGTTGAAGAATGTTTCTTTATAACATGAATTATAGTGTAGAAACTATGTTGTGTATAATGCATGTTATGTGTTTGATAATATGCATGAGAATGATTATTTCTTTTAAATGTTGCATTACGATATGCATGGAATTTCATGTTTTAGCATGTGGATTAAGTGGCTTATGATGCACTTGAAATTGTATGTGTTACTATACTTGAAACCTATGTGATTGGTTGTTGATTTTGGGAGTAGGTCGAAAATGAAAAAGGGCTCCGAGCCCGAAACTTGGCCAAGGGGTTTTGTCTAGACCTTGGGGTTAGTAGCCCGAGAAATAGAATATTTGGGTTTTGTCTAGACCCTCGGGTTTTAGCTCGTAAAGTAGTATATTTGGGTTTTGTCTAGACCCTCGAATTTTAGCCCGTAAAGTAAAATATTTGGGAATATTGCTCAAAAAGCTTTTGACCCGCGATCGACGACTACTCCCACCCTTGTATGATTTTGAAACTTACGTGGTTTGGTGTTTAACTGTTATTGTTGAATTGTGATAATCGTGTTGATAGTGTGTGGCATTTTTCTTGAAATTGAGTAATGTTGAACATGCTTTCCCCATTCAAGTTTTAAATTGAAATCTCATTGAGAATGTGCACTGTTGTATGCCATGTAGCGTATAGGAATGCCATGATAACATTTCACGTGCATTGGAAGTATGCCATGTGGTACAGGGATACCATGCTTGCATTTATATAGGTCGTGTCGAGTAGATGCATAGGTTGGTTTGGGTATCTCTACTGAGCCGCCATGGTGCTCACCCTTTTCTCCCCTAACATTTTTCAGATAATGCCTGAGGACGGATGGGAAGGACATAACCAGTCACTTTGAACATTCAGATATATTTTGAGATCTTTATGTATAGATTGTATACTTGGCCATCGATGTCGGCATGTGGCGTGTGAATTATGTAGACTTGGTAATTACATGCTTATATATGTAACTCGTATTTATCATTCGAAGTTCATAAATAAAGACAATGGATTCATTTATGTTTATTGTGAGATTGTGTGGAAGAGGTATGAGGAATGTGGGCTTATTATTATACAAATGCATGATTTTAGAATATGTGCATGATGATTTAGTTTTTATAGATGTTATAGGTGTTGTATGAATGATCCTAGGGTGTTAAGATGAGATTTGGACACAAAAATGACCAATGCATCAGGTTGAGTAAATATAACAGAAAATTCAGGCCCAGGCAATTTCAGCTTGCTGAAAGTTCACTTTGAGCTTGCTGAAAGTCAACTTTCAGCTTGCTAAAAGTCCACTTTCAGGTGACTGAAAGAGACAGAATGAAACAAGCATTTCTAGGGCACTTCTTCGGCCGACTGAAACTTTATTTTTAGCCGACTGAAAGAAGGTGATGCTGGTTATAGCCTTAGCTAACTTGATAAAATGAATGAGTAAGGTTAGGTGTGTGCGTGGCCATGTGTGGACACATTGAGATGAGCGTTGCAGAGCTATACACACGTAATAATGTGATTAAGATAAGTTTTCGCGATTTTGAGATGGGTTTGTGACTTAATCACCCTCAGTTTCCGGGAGTCAAAAACTAGGGTGTGACAGAGTGAACATAATTACAGTTTATCTGTCACTATTGCTAAACAATTGCTTAAAATGTTTGAAGATGCAAGAGGTCAAATAATGGGCATGCATGATGGTCCATTTTCAATATCCCAAGCTACAGAAACTTTTGAAGACAATGTTTCTCTTGACCAAAGTGGAAGAGACGCATCAATTATGCCAAATACCTAAACCCCAAAGGGATTTAAAAAGAGGAACACCAGTTGAGGGCGAAAACATAGGTACAAATCAGGGTTGGAGTGTCCTTCATAGAGGATGAATAAGTCATCAAAACCTAGAACACCTAAAGCTAAAGCTAAAGCTAAAGCAAAACATCCCATTGAAGGAACTCAAATCACGAACAATGTGAGTTACCCTCCTATCCCATTCTTATAGTAAGATAATTAATTATATGATCCACATACAATCAGATATGAGCTCCCAAGCATCTTATTGTCCATATAATTTTAATCAGGTTGTTCTCTAAATTGTGAATGCAATATTTTCTTTGAATTTTGTTTAAGACAAGATGATGATGAGAAATGATTGATTTAGTTTTATTTCTAGGTGACTCATTCAAATTATCGTGATAATGGTAATGCTAAAGAGCATGCAAATATTGATGTTTTGGTTTAGGTAAGCATATTTTTTACAGTATCAATTGTTAATAATGACAATGTCAATGTTTTTACTAACTTGTTCCTATATTTTGATTTAGCCTTTTGATCTGAACCTCGGATAGACAGTTGGAGATTAAGAGATGGAATTCACATAATTCATAAAGACATATTTTTGTAGTGTATTAAATGGTTCTCAATTTTTAAAAGGTGACAACATTCTATTGTTTGCGTTAGTCTAATATGGGATCCTCCCCTGATGGATGTTGATCGTGTTTCTCAGTTATTAATATTGTCTTTGTGTGCTGTATTGTATTACCAAAGACAGTACTTAGTTTCAACATAGTCTATTAGACACCAATTTTACATTATTTTGGTTTCTATATCGAAAGACAGTAATTAGTTTGGTTAAATTAAGAATAAGTTAATTTAGTTCAAATCAATACTTTTACTTTGTAAATATTCCGAACAGTTCACCATCTGAATGACACAAATTCAATTTTCAAGGGTCATTTCGATCCTTATAGTATTTTTTGTCAAGTATTTTACCAAGTGTGTTGTCAATTTTAAAAATAGAATTGGAGTTGCTGAAATAGGAATTTATGTTGTTTATTTATGAAATAAATGTGCTGATTTTAAATAAATTTCTTTTATAGTAAAAATTAAGTAGTAACATATTATAAGTGGTAATCAAAAATTTATTTTATAGTAAAAATTATTTAAGTTTAAGTAAAGAAAACACAAAAATATATTTAAAGAATTATATATTGCAGTACTGGGAGGTGTTATAATATTTTTTTATTAGGCTCCTTTACTTGAGTAACTTTAACAAAACCCATTTAACACAATCACAAATGCTTTATAATTGAATAAAAATTCTTTACAATTGAACAAAAACGAGACCATTTCATTCACTCCCTACTCATAGTAGACAGTTGAGGAGCCATGATCCCCTGCTGTGAGGATCCTTTTGTCGTGTCTGTAGTGGACTAAAACGGCTCCGTTTTAGATTATTTGTACAGCATTACTCATTTGCTAAATGGACTTTGCTAAAGTCACCCAAGTAAAGAAACCTAATTAAAAATTATTATAACTCGTTTAATGGATAGATCAGGCACTTTAAATATTTTTTTTTATTAAGTTTCTTTAGTTGGGAAACTTTAGCATTTGGTTAAATGCTTTACAATTTCCTTTATTTCGATTCTTATGATAATCTTTTTTTTTTCAATTTCCTTTATTTAAATATTAATTTATTGTATGTTAACACTTTCGATAATTAATTTCTTAAAAATTTGTTTTTAATTTTTTAGAAATTTGCATTAAGTTTTTATATTTTTGTGTGTTTAGGAGTAATCTAATGTGAAACTTATTAAAGATCACTTTAAAATTTCAACATGAAAATTGGTGATATAGATAATCCTAATTAACCCAAAATCTCAACCCAAGTTGCAAACCCGAATTTAAAATTTTAAGGATGGGTTAGACAAGGGTTGAGTAGTTAGGGTTGGAAGTAGGGTTAGGGTTAGGTTAGGGTTAAACATTTCATATGTAAGATTAAGCCCGAGTTGTACCTCTAACCAGCCCGAATTGCAGCCCTAAAGTTAACTAAGTAAATATTTATAATAAAATACATGCATATCTTTTTATATTTCATTCAAGTAAATGAATATGTTACAGGACCTTTATATCAATCTCATGCAAATCATACTTCAATAAATATGTCCATCGAAAGATAAATCCATGTTCGCCATAAAATAGAATTATAATATTGAAATTGTTCAAGGACCACTCTAATAAATTATTTCAATTGTTTCCTTCATCCCAGTTACTAGTTCATTCTCACACACATCCTTCATCCTCACGCGCATCTTTCTCCTATTTTGAAATTGTAGGGATGTTTTCAATTCATTAGCAGGATCTAACAAAAGATCCAATGCTATGCGGTTTCACATTGCATCTGGGACTTGCTGCAACCATATAAATATACGTATGTATATGTATACATAATGGTATTCATAGTTAAAGTTGAATAAATGGCTAAGAGTTTGTTCATATCATAGGCAACACGATCTCTTGTTATCCATTAAAGTTTTGCATTTAGGACACAACGAACAAACCACTGAATAGTAAATGCTATTTTAAAATAATGAATTACAAGTTATACAATAACAGAGTAAGTGTCACCGTAAGAAAACTTAGTTAAGTACCTGTCAGCTTGTTTCGGGACCTTCACCCTAATTGTTTTGAAATTTCCTAAATATTTTTCAAAATTAATTGCCAGGAATTCGACCTGCCATTCAATATGAAACTTTTAGGTCTACAAAATTTAAACTCAATATATATAGTAATTCACTGAGATGTACCATTACCAATGTTTGTCCATAAGTTATTTTATACATTCCACAGTGCAATGCATCAAGATAATAAATGGTATTGTTATCCAGATCAATAACGATTAGGATCTAATGACGATTCTTGATGCAAATGAGGAAGAAGAACTGGAACATGTATGAAACAAAGAATAATAACTGAGCCTTGACAAATTTCAAGTTAACATTATGCACATAAAATATAAACAGACATACATACCCTTGTAAATTCCATAAAAGTCTTTTTTTTTTAATCCACAAGGTCACTCTGTAGGATTCCCATATTTCCATGAACATTTTTCGACGCATATTCGTATTAGCCTCATGCATTTTTATCACTTCTGTCTATATGCATATAAATTTCTAATACTTAACTACACCTTCAGGCAATTTCATTAATGTACTGAACAACCATACACTACTTACCGAGACTGTATTAACAAAGTACCAATCCCTTTGCAACTCTCTCCTATTATGCAACATGCTAAAGCTGATCACATCCACCATCTTCTACATGTTTTGGTTAAGTGTTAATGACATTTGTTTAAATGCATTAATAAATATCCATTGTATAAACAAGACTTGCTTAACTATCAATCCATTGATTGCTTAATACTTTTATGAACTCTGCTCGATCTAGTCAGAGAGTAGTTGCACATAGTAACCAAAGTTGAACTGAAAATTGAAGAAGTAGGCAGAGTGGTGAGAAATACACAAATTATTATATACATATAAATAAATTGATCATGTTAAATGTACATATATACTTACTCCGATGGCGCGTTGGGGTCTTTTACAAATTTCAAAATTTCCCTTTCGTGCGCTGATAAATTGTTTTGATCCTTCACCAAATTACCGTAAAATAGTGATGCTGGTTTCCTAGCATGTACCAAAAAGTTTAGTTTTGGTTGATTGATAACATAGACAACATCAGCAAGAAGAGGGTCATTCTGAATTACAATAGTCCTTTCATCTTTGAACACCTCTTCCACCTCATCCTCCGTCTCATCCTCATCTAACATATCAATAAATGAATCTTTGGTTCTATCATTATTATATATTGACATAATATTTGATACAATAGCTTCCATGCGACACTTTATTTGATCAATATCCTTCAAGTCCACCTCCATGTGACATCTTATTTGGTAAACTTGATCAAAGTCCCTCTTCAAACTTTCCAATAATTCATGTGTAAACAGTTTTTACAACTATTATATGATTCATGTATGAGTTGTACAAGTTAGCTTATGGTTTGGGCAATCACAACATGTGTCAAAGTGTTAAAGTTATAAAAGACAGTGTATGGATTAAAGTAAAACGTCAATTTTAGTTTTGAGTATGTGTTTGTTACCATAGAATTATCCAAACCGGCTACGCTTCCGGTTGATTCACTAGATGTTGGGCTCCGTTTTCGTTTAACGCACCCAGCCATTGAATTGGTTGTGTTTAGTAAGCTCAAACTAAATGATTAGCAGAAACTCAAAGGTTAATGAAACTGAAATTGTTGGAAGACTCTAAAAAAATATCAATTTAAGTGATCAATTGACGTGGTTTCTATTGCATTATTGTTTATTATTTGATATCCAAACTAACAAACAACAAAATTTGTCTATAAAAGCATGAAAAGGGCAAGGGTAAAATAAAATCAATACAAGCATGGTCAAATCCAACTAGCAACAAGCTGACCACAAAGACTATTGAAGGCAAAGCAAAAGCACCAAATGTTAATCATGACAAACGCTAACACAAAATAAGTAAAAACAAATAAAATTAAGTCAAGTAGGTGGAATTAAACATAATTATTCATCAACTATAGTATTTCATATATTTCTAGGTTGGTGTTATTTCAATGCAAAGCAGTTTAAATGAACTGTAATTGATGGGCTACAAACAATTTCATTATTCTGTTTTTAGGGTTTGAAAAGATGAATAGAGTTTATACACTGCTAATATGGAACATCTTATGTGTTAAAAATATTATTAATCAATGTAATGACAAATTATAAAACATTATCAATACTATACGAGAAATAATGCGCTACAAAACTACCTAGATCCAAAACTAAACGACTTAGAAGAAATCAAGATACCCTGTCGCCTGAAACGTCCAACCTTAAACTAGTGAGATAGATAGAGATGGAGGCCAGAAAAGAGGTTTGTTTTCAACTTCTCGTATAGCATTATAGCAGAACAAACACAGAGAGAGCTCGAGAGACGCTTGAGAGCTCGAGAGACAGAGAGCGAGTCTGGGGGAATGGATAATGGAATGGATTGGACAAAAGTCAGTAGGTGATGCTAATTACTTCCAAAGGTCAATAATAATAAATAATTACAGTTTAGTTTTTTTACGTTGGAACATATATTTGAATTTTTTCGGGCATTTTTCAATTTTTTACAAATTTTTTCGCTTTCACAAATGATCTTTTATATGATAAAAACTAATACTTTATTAAAACTTGAAAGTGATAAAACAAGAACTTTCATTTTCTTTTACAACTTAAAAAATAGCAAGTTATATACATGTCACTTGTATATAACATACCTATTATATATAGAGAGAAAGAAATTAACGCTAGTTACCTATTATATATATATATATATATTCATGGAGTGGCTTGTAAATATATATATATATATATATATATATATATGTATATGTATATATTCTGGAGTAAGTTGTAAAATAGAGGAGAGAAATTAATGAAGAAAGAGAGAATGATTTTAATAATGAGTGGGAATGAATGGTCATTCCATAGCTGAAGAAGAGGAATGATTTTGTTGGAATGAACATTCTAATGGAATGACTTAGAATGACCATTCCATTTCTAATATAGCACAACAAACGAGAGAAAGAAAATCAGAGGTGGAATGACCATTTCATTCCACCTCCATTCCTACGTACCAAATTACCCCTAAAATTATTTTAGGATTAAGTGCATTAAACCCCCCTAAACTATCTTCTCTCTCTCAAAAAATCCCCTGAATTATCATTTGAACACTTAACCACTTAAACTATCTTCTCTCTCTACAATAAACCCCAAATCATTAAATTGCCATCCAAAATCTAACCTTAGTTGACACACGTGACCTACCCCAAATTTACAATACCAAACATACCCTTATGACTCATTATATATATAAATACACCTTATATCTCAGCCTCTACCACCAACATGTCTGATTTTATTGTATTTTCTTCTTATATATCTCTTTATATATATATTATATATATATCTATATATGTAATACCCCTCTCCAACACATGGTATGATATTGTCCACTTTGGGCTTGAGCCCGCATATTTTTACTCTTGGGTTTTACCCCAAAAGGCCTCGTACCATTTGAAGAGAACATACTACATATAAGCACATCCCCTTTTCCACACCCAGGCGATGTGGGATTGAGGACCTTGTACCCTATCAGTGTGGTAGCTCAGCCCAGTGTCTGTCTTCGCACACGCCCACTCACACCCATCCACAAGGGTTACTACAATCCACTCTCCTACGAGGCCCGACGTCCTCGTCAGCACACTTCTGGCTAGGTTTAGGCTCTGATACCAACTGTAATACCTCGCTCTAACACATGGTATGATATTGTCTGCTTCGGGCCTGAGCCTGCATGGTTTTGCTCTTGGGTTTTATCCCAAAAGGCCTCATACAATTTGAAGAGAACATACTACATATAAGTACATCCCCTTTTCCAAACCCAGGTGATGTGGCATTGAGCACCCTGTACCCTGTCAGTGTGGTAACGCAGCCCAGTGTCTATCTTCGCACCCACCCACTCACACCTGTCCACAAGAGTTAGTACAATATATATATATATATATATATTGTATTTTGTTATTTATTGTAATTTATAAAAAAATCATAAATGAAAAATTGAACTGAAAAATGAAATTAGAAACTAAAAGCTTCGTTATAAAGCATTCAAATTATGTGTAAGGATTGTCAAATTTTTGAAATCACTTTCATTTTTTTAGAAATGAAAACAACCTTCCAAAAAAAAAATTGATAATGAAAGCTGAAATCTAAAATCAGAAATGTTACCAAACAGGGCCTTAGTCTACTTCACCAACAAGTATACATATTAACTAAGGACAAAAAAGTAATTTGGCTTTTCCATTAAATG
Source organism: Cornus controversa (assembly GCA_026545225.1). Classification (NCBI taxonomy): domain Eukaryota; kingdom Viridiplantae; phylum Streptophyta; class Magnoliopsida; order Cornales; family Cornaceae; genus Cornus; species Cornus controversa. The sequence continues at coordinate 23,151,599 of CM048851.1, read as the reverse complement.
TTAATTAATGGTTCGTCTTTAAGTGTGTGTTTCTTGTAGTTCAGGGGGCCAACTCGTAGTTTAGGGGGGGTTTATTGCAATTTGGTGATAGTTCAGGGGGGTTTAATGCACTTAACCCTTTATTTTAATTAAAACTCAAATTTAGTATTTGACTACAACTCAAACTCAATTCTATAATTATAGTTTAATTAAAACTCAATCTTAGTATTTGACTATAGCTAAAACTCAATTCCTAAATTTTATTTCAATTAAACTCTCAATTTTATTTTAGAAGAACTAAAACTCAATTTCAAGATTTTACTACAACCAAGACTTCTATATATATATGTGAGTTTATAAAAAAAATAAAAATATTTGTCTTTTTGTCAAAAAGGCAGTAACTTAGGGCATCGTTATTAAGAAATTATGAGGGTAGTTATGTCTTAAAACATTATGTAGAGACCGTGACCAACTTTGGCCGGTTTTCACCTTTATCATCATAATTGCCACAAATAATAAGTGGTATGAATTTTATAATAATTGTTATAAAAAGTAATCATGCGGATCAAAATGTCTTTTGCTATCTATGGTCTAAAATTACTTTATCTAACTGTCACAAATGCAAGTGCACGATATTGTCGTAGGCACGTGCATACACTAGTAATATTGCAAATAATAAGTGGTATGAATTTTATAATAATGAGTTATTGTTGTTGAGACCACGAAAATGAAAAGTTTATTTATTGAACTGAAACATTTATTTAAGAAGTTATTTGGTTTACTATATTCTATTTGCTCCAATTTGGTTCTTGCCTTCATTACGTTCAAATAATCAATATCTAATTTAGTTATGACTGGTTACATGAGCCATGGTTCCTTCTAGTTTCAGTTTCAGTCCTACCTAGTTAAAGTTTGACAAAATTTAATTATCTTAGTCGAGTTCTACGACCTAGCACCACCTAGCTCTAGTGAGAGTTTTTCTTTTTATTTTGATTTTGAATTTGATAGAGAGGTTGTGGGCTGTCTATGAGTTACATGGTGCAGAAATGATTCAGTTAATTTAGAGTGAGATGCTAATCCTTAGACCTAGAGGGGGTGAAAAGGTTTTCTTGCCCAATTTTTATAATTGATTAATTACCCACAATTATTACCAATTAAGCATCCAAACCAATCACAAAATAAATAAAGCAAGTAAGGAAAAGTTAGAGATGATATCAGGAATTTTACGTGGAAACCCAAGTCGAGAAACACCATGGGGGTGAGGCAGAAACGCCAGAGAAACCAATCCACTATCTCGAAGCAAAGTATATCAAACTCTGTCCCAAACTCAAACCCACTCCAATCTGACAAAAACTTGATGCGGAACACCTCAGACTTACAATTACGACAACACGTCCTATTACTGCAGACTCCCGGCTAACGTCACAATTCTTATAGAAGGGTTGCTGAAAGAACAAAAATACTCAGTAAGTATTTCGTTCCCTTCCTAGTGATCATTTCTCTTCCACTTTAGATAACATCTTTGTAATTTCAAGGAACTACCTCTGCTACTCTTGATCAACTGTGTAGACTGATGATGTCTTGAATATCCCGTTGATCAGATGAATAAGAACATCACAACTTAAACACTCCGTGTGTGTGTGCTCTCAAAAATAAAATCATTGAAGATTTTCTCTCATAAATTCCTCTTTTAGCTCCCAAAAATATATTCTTGTCTCTAAGAGTTAAATCATTGAGTCCCTTATTTCCCCACTTTTGATTGAAGCATAAAGAGGTATTTATAAGGTTTAGAATCCTTAGTCTACTTGGAAAACAAGTTTAAAACACTTAAGGAAAGTTTTAGAGAAGTTTTGGTTGACTAGGAAATCAATTCGAATCAAAAAGGAAATTTCCACGCACAACAGCTAAGTCAGACCGGTCCTAAAAATTGGGGACCGGTGGGACTTTTGCAGACACTTAGAAATTTTCAATTCCTGAGAAAATTCGGACCAGTCCTAATATTTGGGGACCGGTGGGACTTTTCAAACATGTTGAATTTTGAAAGTCCTGATAGAAGTTAGACCAGTCCTCATATATAGGGACCGGTGGGACTTAGCAAAAATTCTATTTTTACATTTAAAGCATATTTTTCAAGTCCTAACCCAACCAAACTTCGAAACATAGTGTCCTCACTCACATACCTGTTCTAAGTGATGTCCTCATCAAATCCACAGTATCGAGACACCTTCTGTTTAGGTCCAAAGATCGAAACACTAGATCAACCAAAAATTACAACTCGATCAACAAGTTTTGACATCAAAATGTGCCAATTACAATTATATATCTCACAATCTCCCCCTTTGGCAATTTCGTGACAAAACCAACCTAGACAAGATGTAATCTACCCCGCAGCAGAAAAGATAAATTACAAGTTGTCAAAAATAAAACATAACTGAACCAAACTGAGTAGTCACTCTGATCTTGAGCTTGTGGCAAATATGAAGAACACCTATATTCAGGAAATATGATGAACCTTGACACTCTGCAAAACAACACTCAAAGATATATTCGTGAAAGCTTAACAAAAATAAATAAGCATAAACATAAGAAAGAATAAAACTAAACATGTAATGCCAATGCTATATAATGCTCTATTTCAAACAACTTATCTCCCCTGAAAGTCACAAAGTCTCTCTAATACATTCCCAAAATCTCTCCCCATTTTTGTCACAAATTGACAAGGGACTTAATAGAAAAAAAAATAAGGAGGAAACAAGCAAGCATATAAAACTTGTATATGTAAACAATAGAAAGTATTGACTCCACAAGACTATATGAACATAACAAACCAAAACCAAGGTTTAATCAATTTGTTTCACACACTTAATAAGTGTAGTAAAATCATCATAAATTTCTATAAGCCAAAATATTCTTTTTGTCAATTGTTCAGATTTCCAGATAATTTTTCAATGATATTACACTCACTCAGAAATCAAACAGTCAACAAGTGCACAGACTTCTAATTTTTCTTTTATTATTCCTCGCACATACATATTCGACGGCTTTCACTCTTATGGGCAGCGAGCTATTTCCTCAAAACAACTCTTTTTTAAAAGATATCTCATTGGAGATTTATGTTGTAGTGGTAGCTTCGAACAAATCCCGAAGGTAGTCTTTTCCATAAGAATATGCTCAACAGTAATTTTTTTTTATTCTTTTCTTTTCCAGCTGTTGATATATATTTTTTTTCACTCATCACTCTTTTTGGTCTTTAGCACAATATTGAACACTCAATTCCCAAGATAATGCTCTATCAAATCAGCACTATCTTTGACCAAAACAATGACATAAAAATAATTCAGTAAATATACTCATCATGATTCATCTACTAAACAAAATAAGTAAGCAAAACCAAATTTTCAACTCTTAGTCATACTATGTCATACACATGTAATCAATGTGTCACTAATTTCTTTTTGTTCAAACATACTCATTCTAACATGGTTTTCTTAACTTCTCAATAAAAATAAAAATAAACCTAAAACTACAAGGTTCAATGCATAATCTAGACTCATAAGATGAATATGAAGTTCCTTTCTAGATTATATCAATTCTAAGCAATGTAATCAAGACAACAAATGCCTATAGATTTCCTAAGGCGATGAAACCTAGAAACATCTAAAGACTTTGTGAGAATATCAGATAAATTATTATCAGTATGCATTTTCTCCAAAGACATAACATTTTGTTCAACTAATTCCCGAATAAAATGATATCGAATGTCAATGTGTTTTGTCCTAGAATGCAAAACTGGATTCTTTGAGATAATAATTGTATTATTGTTATCACAAAAGATAGACATTGTACCTTGTTCAATTCCATAATCCAGTAGCATCTGCTTCATCCAAAGTAGTTGTGTGTAACAACTTTCAGCGATAATATACTCAGCTTCACATGATGATAAGGAAACACAATTTTGCTTCTTGTTGTACCATAAAACAAGATTAGTACCAACATAGAAACAACCATCTGAAGTACTTTTCCTATCATCCTTGTTACCAACCCAATCAGCATCAGTGTAACCTACAATCTCAGAATTAGACTCTATAGAAAAATGCAATCCATAATTCAAAGAGCTATTGACATATCGAATAATGCGCTTGACTACAATGAGATGTTATTCTCTTGGATCAGCTTGATACCTAGCACATACTCCTACACTAAATGCAATGTTAGGCCTACTTGCTGTTAAATACAATAGGCTGCCAATCATACTCCTATATAATGAAGGATCAACTCTCTTAGAATCAGAGTTCTTTTCCAACTTGGAAGAAGTATTCATAGGAGTTTGCACATGTTTGGAACCTTCCAAACCAAATTTCTTGACTAACTCTTTTCCATACTTAGTTTGAGATATAAAAATCCCATCATCAAATTGCTTCACCTAGAGTTTAAGAAAAAATGTTAGATCACCCACCATGCTCATCTCAAAAGTATTTCTCATATCTTTACAAATTCATGAACAAGGTTATCAGAAGTAGGACTAAAAAAATATCATCCACATAGATTTGAGCAACAAGCAAGTTTTTCCCTTTCCTGATTATGAATAAAGTTTTATCAGCTCCCTCTCTCCTAAAGCCCTTATGCAACAGATAAGAAGTCAAATTTTCATACCATGCTCTAGGAGCTTGTTTCAAACCATAAAGAGCCTTTTTAAAAAAAAAAAACATGATTAGGATTATGTGGATCAACAAAATCCTTAGGTTGAGGTACATACACTTCTTCTTGCAAAATACCATTCAAAAAAGTACTTTTAACATTCATTTGAAATAATTTAAATTTAAAGTGACATACAAGAGCAAGAAGAAGACGAATAGACTCAAGTCTAGCAACTGGTGCAAAAGTTTCATCAAAGTCAATTCTTTCAACTTGAGTATATCCTTGTGCAATTAACCTACCTTTATTTCTCATTACAATTCCATTCTCATCAATATTATGTTTTATATCCATTTAGTTCCTATGATGTTCACATCCCTAGGTTGAGGCACTAATTCCCAAACATAATTTTTCATAAATTGATTCAACTCTTCCTGCATTACACCAAGCCAATCAGAACTTTGAAGAGCTTCATCAACATTCTTAGGTTCAAACTGAGCCATATGACATGTGTGTCTTATACTATCCCGGACTCTACTCCTAGTATTCCTTTCCTCCCATGGCCCTATCACATTGGTCAATGGATGACTACTTTGAACCCTAGAACTGCCAGACATTGGGACTTCCTCATGTGGTGTGGGATTTTCTATAGGTGCATGTGTACCATCAATTACTTCCATAATTTCATCACCACCTACATGTTCAGCTTCATCCTTAGTCTCTTCCTCACTTTCTTTCTCAACGTCTCTCTTACTAGGTTCATTCTCAGGTAACCTTAAGGTGTTTATACCTTCTTCTTCCTCAGGTTTATCATGTATCTCCTTAGGCCTTGAGTCATTAATCACAACATTAATAGACTCCATTATAACATTAGTGCGACGATTATACACCCTATATGCCCGACTGTTCAATGCATACCCCAAAAAGTATCCTTCATCACTTCTAGAGTCAAATTTTCCTAAATTCTCTCAATCTTTAAGGATATAACATTTACTCCCAAAGACTCTAAAGTGTTTAATGTTGTGCGTCTTTTCACAATTCATATGCAGTATTTTCAGTTCCAGGCCTAAGGTACACCTTGTTAAAAATATGACAAGTAGTACTAACAACTTCAACCCAAAAATGTTTAGCTAATTTACTTTCATGAAGCATAGTACGTGTCATCTCTATAATTGTCCTATTCTTTCTTTCAACTACACCATTCTTTTGAGGTGTTTTAGGTGTAGAAAATTCATGACTTATGCCAAGATTATCACAATACTCAATGTAAGGTCCAGGTTCAAACTCACCTCCTCTATTACTCCTAACACGAGTTATTGCATATCTTTTCTCATTCTGGATCTTTTGGCAAATTGACCTTAAGAAAACAAGAGCATCAGACTTTTCTCTAAAGAAAGGAATAAAAGTGAATCTAGAAAAATCATCAACAATTACAAGCATATACTTTTTACCACTTATGCTTTGAGTTCTTATTGGACCCATTAAATCCATATGGATTAGTTCTAATGGTTTTGAAGTGACTTGATACTTTAATTCTCTTATGTGACACTCTAGTTTTTCTTACCTAATTGACATGGTTCACACACCTCATCTGTTGGCCTTTTCAATTTAGGCAAACCTCAAACTTTTTCATGATTAGACAAACTTACCAAATCATTATAATTCACATGACCAAGTCTCCTATGCAACAAAATAGCTTCATCAGTCACAGTAGAAAAACACATATGTGAAGGATCTAAAAATATCACATAACAATTTTCAGGAGTTCTAGATCCTTTCAAAATACAATCACCCTGCTCGATCATTAGTTACAAAACATCTATGTTGAGTAAAGTTAACTTGAAACTCATTATCACATATCTGACTAATACTCAACAAGTTTGCAGCTAAACCTTTAACATATAGAACATTTTTTAATTCACCAAAAATAGGAAAATTAATTTAACTTTACCACTTACTTTAGATGCATTGCCATCACCAAAGGTAACAGACTCACCAGTGTAATCCTTAAAAGTGGTAAACAATGTTCTATCCCTAGTCATATGCCTAGAGCAACCACTATCAAAGTACCAACTAGTAGGACCAAGTGCTCTAAGTGTAGTGTGTATGACAAAACATTTCAGACTATCTTTTCTTATCTAAATAGTTTTAGATTTATAATCAAATGATTTCCTAACTGTTTAGAATTAGAATTATCAGTCTCAAGGGGCTTTTTCTTCTCATTGCGTATGTGGGAATCTAGAATAGAATTAAAGTAATTCAATTTATCAATTTTTTTTTCAATTCCTGTTGCTTCTTTTCGAGTTCTTTCATCTCATTAAGTAAAACTCTTGAACTGTCTAAGTTTTTACATTTTTTCAGTTCAATTTTTCTCCTCTGAAACTTGTATTTAATATGACCTATTTCTCCACAAAAATGGCATGTTGGAGCAAGTTTTAGAGCATGCATGCTAGTTAAAGAATCAAAAAATTGAGGTAAGGCAATTTCATCATCAAAAGACACAATATGAGACAACATGAAATTCACAACTCAATCAACCAAACAAAATCTAACTCAGAATTGAGCAACCCACTCTGATACCAAATGTGAGTTACGCGGTGCAAAAATAATTCAGTTAATTTAGAGTGAGATGCGAATCCTTAGACCTAGAGGGGGGTGAAAAGGTCTTCTTGCCCAATTTTTATGATTGATTAATTATCCACAATTATTACCAATTAAGCATCCAAACCAATCACAAAATAAATAAGGCAAGTAAGGAAAAGTTAGAGATGACACCAGGAGTTTTACGTGGAAACCTAAGTCGAAAAAAACTACGGGGTTGAGGAAGAAACTCCAGAGAAACCAACCAACTATCTCAAAGCAACATACATCAGACTCTGTCCCAGACTCACACCTACTCCAATCTGACAAGAACTTGATGTGGAACACCTCAGACTTACAATTGCAACAACACGTCCAACTACTGCAGACTTTTGGCTAACGTCACAGTTCTTCTAGAAGGGTTGTTGAAAGAACAAAAATACTCAGCAATTATTTCATTCCGTTTGTAGTAATCGTTTCCCTTCCTCTTCAGATAAAATCTTTGTAGTTTCAAGGAACCACCTCTGCTACTCTTGATCAACTGTGTAGACTGATGATGTATTGAAGATTCCATTGATCAGATGAATAAGAACATCACAACTTAAACACTCCGTGGGTGTATGCTCTCAAAAAAAAAATCAATGAAGATTTTCTCTCATAAATTCCTCTTTTAGCTCCCAAAAATATATTCCTGTCTCTAAGAGTTAAATCATTGAGTCTCTTATATCCCCACTTTTGATTGAAGCATAAAGAGATATTTATAAGATTTATAATCCTTAGTCTACATGGAAAACAAGTTTAAAACACCTAAGGAAAGTTTTAGAGAAGTTTTAGTTGACTAGGAAATCAATTCGGATCAAAAAGGAAATTTTTGCGCACATCAGCTAAGTCGAACCGGCCCTAAAAATTGGGGACCGGTGGGACTTTTGCGGACGCTTAGAAATTTCCAAGTCCTGATAAAAGTTAGACTAGTCCTAATATTTGGGGACTAGTGGGACTTTTCAAACATGTTGAATTTTGAAAGTCCCGAGAGAAGTGAGACCGGTCCTCATATATAGGGACCAGTGGGACTTAGCAAAAATTTAATTTTTCCATTTAAAGTATATTTTCCAAGTCCTAAGCCCACCAAACTTCAAAACATAGTGTCCTCACTCACATACCTATTATAAGTGATGTCCTCATCAAATCCATGGTATCGAGACACCTTTTGTTCAGCTCCGAAGATCGAGACACAAGATCAACCAAAAATTACAACTCGATCAACAAGTTTTGACATCGAAATGTGCCAAGTTCAATTATATATCTCACAGTGTCAGGTGGCAGGTGAGGGCTCAAGGGCTCAAAGAAAAAAGTAGTGATTTTGATCATCCACCAATCCATCAAATCGTATCTAATCTAATATAAGATATACACCCACACAACACAATGTTTTGCATTGAAATTGGTGCAAGTTACTACAATACAATGAATTATTTTATAAGCAACATATTTTATTCAAAAAATAGAATACGTTCATCCTCTCAACGAACATAATTCCAGTACTTTTAAAAAATTAAAAAATAAATAATATATGCATGAAATGCTCATTCATTACATAATATTTATCATTACATAATATTTATAATTTTTAGAATTTATATAGATAGATTTAACATACTTAGGATTAAAGCGATAATTTATAAAAGTAAAATATATTAAAACAAATAATTTTAGAATTTATATTTTCACTTTTATAAGTTGTCACACTAATAGGGTATAACTATTTATTTAAAGGAGACGATATTAGCACTCTAATTTTTTAGTACAATAAAGTTTCATATACAAATATTAAAAATTATATTTAATTAAAATAATAAAATTTTGACATATTTAAATATCAAAATATAAAATTTTGGCTTACGAAATTAAAATGGCAAAATTTTAGTCTAATTTTGTAAGGGTGTAAATGGAATGTTGAGTGGTTTAAAACTTAAATGTAAAAAAGATTCAAGAGTAGGACGTATTGGTCCTATAAACAAATTTATTTAAAATTGGCACATTTACTTCGTAAATAAACAACATTTTTCACTATTTCAACAACTCCAATTCTATTTCCAACTAAGTTAATTCATTTATTCTAAATATTAAAACTATTTTTATCCCTTTATATATATATATATATATCCATATTTTATTTCATTAAAATATTTTAAAATTTAAATTGAGTTTTAGAATAAATGAATTAATTTCGTTGGAAATAGAATTGGAGTTGTTGAAATAGTGAAATATGTTATTTATGTATGAAGTAAGTGTTTTAACAAAGTAGGGTGATTCGCAAGTGGGGTCAGAACTGGGGGTAGAGTTGTCATTCATCAAAGCCTAGCCTACAGATAGAAGAAACTCGAGAAACCATCAGTTGGCTTTCAATTCAAATTCAAATTCTAAACAAAATTGCTAAATTTTTATGGTGAAGGTGAAGAGGACATTTTTAACCTCACCTCTATCAATAAAATTTATCAAGGGAAACAAACAATTAACTTTAACGATAAATATAAATATAAATACACACACACACACACACAAAGAAACCAAAACCAACGGTCTTGTTCTCCATTCGTATAATGTTACCGTTGCTATTGCATTACCTCATTCAAATGCCTATAAGGCCATTGTTGAAGCCATCACTTTGATCTCTATCTGTAAAAGTTTATCTCTCAACGAATAACCTCTTTAAAAGGCTTGTCTCCCTTCCCTCTTTGTTGGTAGTAATACTATTTTGTTGTTATTTATCCTAAATAAAAGTATTTTTAGAGGTAGACCAGTCATTGATGTTCCAAGCATGGACCAGAATAGCACAATGGATCTCAGATATAGGAACGTGAATTGTTGTTGTGGGGTGCTAGCTGATATCAAGGTTACGGTTTCAAACTGTAATCTAAACAGAGGAAAAGTATTTTATGGGTGTAAGCTTGGACGGTGCACCTTCTTCGATTGGTGAGACCCAGTAGAAATATGTTAATGGTCATATGTTTAGAGTGAAGAAGTTGATGCATTGAGGTATCAGATTCATGATCTCGATTCAAGGTTATAGGAAGAAGTAGCTCGAAATAGATTCTTAAGGAAGATGGCAACTATGATGTTGATTTGCATTTCCTTCATTGTAGCCATCTTAGGTTATTTTGTTTCTTAGGTTGATGTATGAAATATATCAGAGTAGGAATACGTTGTATAAAGTCATGTATGCTATATAACAATCAAACATGAACACATGCATTCGTTAACTTTATTCAAGTAATGAAGTGAAGTAAGTTAGTTCAATCTATGAAATAATCGAATTGATAATATGATATAACCTGATGGTTAATGAAATACAGAAATTAATTTCAAGATTTTATGAAATTATTCACACACAAATTAAGTTATACGCTTATTTTCTTAAATTATATTTAATGATTAATAATTATAAATAATTGTAATAAAATAAAATTATATGTTTTCTCAAACAAACGTAATATAAACAATATAATGAGTAAGACCATATTGAATTTTATATTTATTAATATTTATTTAAATGGGAATTTGAAAGTTTAAATTAAATATTTAAAAGGTGTAGAAATAATAATTTGCACCACCCCCTATTTATGCTAATTTTCATCATTTGGAAAACAAGAACTTTCATTAATAGTTATAATCAAGGAGTTTTAAGACTCCAAATTCACCCCAAAACAAAAACTTCGTCAATTGACGCTTTAGCGATATCAAGAGTTGCGACTGTTGAGATTATAAAAAACAATTGTCTATAAAATCCTGCTGGTTAACTATGAACATGAAGAGAGGCCAAGTTGAATAGCCAACATTGTTAGAAAGGTAAATGGATAGACTTACCACAGATATATTGGCCAAAATCGTTGAACGGGTGGCCTCATTTTCTTTCAAAGACCTTCTCCAATTGCGTGCATGCCAGGAAGAAAAATTTATTACGTTCAACATGTATTAATTGGTTTGCATTATTCCTGAACCAAAGTGACATTTATATAATATAATATGATTTAAATATTTGTTTGTTCTTTCAGTTCAAGGGAAATGTCAAAAATAGGTTCATCTTCATGGAGTATGAGACACATTCCTTTCACTTCAGTAAAACAACTAATGAGTGGTTGGGGTCCGCCAGAGGTCATAGGTCGAAGGAAGGAATTCTTCAATGCATGTATCTAAAGTGGAAATACAGATGCAATGTTTTGTTTGGGGTTGGTATGGTCCTAACATTACCATTTATTAGATGAATATGTCTTAAGTTTTTAATTTATAACTGACCGAGTGTCAAATTTTCAGCTTCAATGGATTAGACAAAATAACATTGAGGGCTTGGATTTGATACATCAAGCAGTTGCCCTTGATGAATTCTATGTTTGTTCACTCTACACTTTTGCCATTGCACAACTGTTTCGTGACGATCAAGAGAAGGAAATGGGAATAAAAATAATCATAGCCATGAGGAGAAATAAAGAGTTGAACGCTGAAATGAAGAATGCTCGGAAGAGAATGCTGACAATGTTGCCAAGGGGTTGGTCAGAAAATAAATACTTCTTCGAACATATTCCTCAATGCTGTGCTAAACCAAATCACCTCAACTTGAGTGGTGGGCATATTGATGAGGACATTGTAGAATGTGATCATTACCGGATTGATTTAGACATCACGGTCTTGCAAAGACAAATTTTATCCTGGCCAAACGGCTTCCTTTTGGAGGAATAACTAGAATTATTTGTTTATTGGGGTACGTCCAATTATGAATATGTTTATTTAAAAAATACTTTTTTGTTACAAAATATTATTTTCAGTGCTATTGTATTGTATGGGGGAAACCACAATATTTATGTAGTTTGGTGATTAACAATGACAATGAATCCCAACTTAAGTGTCATCCCATGTTTAAATTAGTTTATATTTACAATGTTAGTAGAGTGGTTTAAGGGTAAGGGTAAATCATAAATCTCAAATGAAAAGAAGAAAACAAGTTATTAAAATGTAAATGTAGTCAATCATAGTTACAACGAACTTGATATCCTCCAATCCATTGTAATTTACAAACTTTGAAATATATTTTTGTCACATGCATTATGTAATATATTTAACAATTGAACAAAATTAACCTTTACCATATACAAAGTGACTTCAAAAGAAACACATAGGGGACTTGGAGGTCGAGGGCATGACAATTGGTGCTCCGTTTGTACATTCTTAAGCTGCAAAGTTATGAGGCAAAAATCTAATATATAGAAAAATTATTGACACGGTTCCATTTCTTACAGTTTCATAGATGTAAAGAAATTCATACAGAATAATCAAACATCAACCCTGACAATCTGCAATAATTCGTCTTTCACCTCATTATGATCATCAAGAAGTATATCCAATGCAATACGGTTTCACATTTGTAATGGAACTACTTGCAAGAATAATGTGCTTGAATGTTAATTTTGACATAATTTGTTTGGTAAATCATGCTGGAATAATGCATTCATACCATCGACAATTTTAGCTCTTGCAGACCATTAAACACTTTCATGTAGTGCATCATGAATACAACACAACTGGCCCTAAAATAATGTAGATTCAAAATAATCAAGTTTTCAATCCCAATGAAGTCACAAGCACAAATCTTAACTAAATTTTTTTTCCTCATGGCATTATTTTCAAGCATAAACTAGGACATAGAGATCAATAATTTTGATAAAATTTATAAACGCTAAAATAAGGATTTCATACCCATAGGATTGTTTGGGAACCTTGACAGTGCATGTTTTGAATGTTCCCAAATTCTTTTTCAAAACAGTTTCCATAAAATCAACCAGTAATTCAATAGGAAATTTATAGAGTTTATTTGACAGCAATCAAACTTAATGCAATTATTTAAGTAACATTACCATTTTGGGCCCATGGCATGCATGTTGTCCTCTTTTCAAAGAGTCGAGATAGTAAATCATCTAGTTCTTCCAATCAACAATGTATAGGACCCAATGCCTATCATCTATGGACAAGGGGAAGAAAAACTGGAACACATGATATAGAAACCTTGTATGAGTCTAACGTTTTACAACTTTATAGGATTGACATAAAAAAACACGCATGCATACACACATACATACCCTTTTATACTTCTGAAAAGGATCTTCTTTAATCCACCATCCACCTCTGTAGTGCTCCCATATATAAGTATATCTTTCGCGGCGCGATCCCTCAAATTGTTCATCATAATGGATTTTGATCAATTCTGACTGCACGCACAAAATAAACAATTGCATTGGTAAATTTTGATGCATGGAATGAAATAACAACCATACACCTCACACAGCCTACCGCAACAAAGGAGGCAAAGTGATGTTGTTTTAAAAATGTAAAATAACTCACAAGTGTACTAATCTATTGAAGTATAGATTGGCAAGAACGAGGTCGAACCCAAGGGAATGCTTTGAGAAGAAAAACTAACACAACTTTGAATTAATTTAAAACTAATCTAGTTTAAACAAAGTTTGGTTGATTTGAGAGAAATTAAACTAACATGAAAATAAAATAACACTATTGAAATCAAATAGAGAAAATAACTAAGGTTTCGGATTCCACCACCATTAAATCCATGAAACTTCTAATATTTATTTATTAATTCCCAAATTTAGAGTAGCAATCAAGAAATCAATCTATTGCTCACTCAAGATTTAACAATAAAGCACTATGAAAAATATATCAAAAAGGTAGATTTTCCTTCGCTTCACTAGTGTAAAATTCTAAGCATCTTATGTATCCAATTTAATGAAAAACATAAGATAAAAGATTATCACTTTTAAGAAATATAAACCCAAGCTTAGATTAATTATAATACTTTCTGACTACCACATATATACATGATATAGATGGTGAAAGAACTATAAAATAATTAATCACAAGAAGCGAAAATCATAAGCATTTAAATCATACACATGGAAATTAATTAATTAACAAAAGAACTTCACTTCATTAATGGAGGTTTCCTCCTCAACCCTAGTTGTGGAGTTTAGTTACACATGACAGAAGAAGAAGATAACAAATAAATAAAAGACATAATAAGTAAATAAAACCCGGATTGTCTCCGTCTTCTCTACCTTCGCCTCCACTTATTTTCTCCCCTAAAAACAGCCTCCAATTTGCCACTTTATATCCCAAGAGAATACATAAAGTTCTAATCCAATTATGAGATAAATTCCTAATCTAATTAGGAGATAATTAGGGTTTTCCTGCAGCCCTAAATAGATAGATTTTTCTGCTGACTTTCGGCCCAAGTTTGACCCAGTAGAAGTTCGATTCATGAATTTACGTGAAATACAAAAGTGTCCATAATCGAATTTCGTTCAACCCACACGAAAATAAAGTTGAATTGACACTCAGAAATAATACTTTCGGTCCCCCTTCCAAAATGGGATTAAAACTGAATTATGCGCAGAATTGGGCTTTAGGCCCGTAATCTTCTTAAGCAGTTATAATTCTCTTGAACCTCTTCCTTGGACTGATTTGAGTTCAAATATGGAGTTGAATGGACCCATTAGATGTAGGCTTCATATAACCTTCTTGGATATCATCTTTAAAAGCCCAAAATCGTGGTTTTATCTGAAATAATAATTAAGGCTCTGAAAAAGATAGAAAATACAAAAATAGAGTAAAATCACATATAAACTATCACTAAGAGAATAAAATATGCAAATTAAGAGGCTAGAATCCGTAACATTCAACGTCGATTACAAAGTACCACCAAGGTCTCCCAGCCTGCCACGACAACGTCAGCAATACTCTAGATAACACATCGACTACCTGGAACATGGCATTGATTAATTTTCAATGACATTATTTTAAAATAACCATCCATTATTAGAACCACACTCACTGGGGAATCGATCCAGTCATTGCTTAATAATTTATGTAACTCATGCCGAGTGATGCTGTAATTGTGCATTATCACCAAAGATTCACTACAAATTGAAGATATATGGAGGTGGTCAATAAACACTAATTATGTATAGAGGTGGTGAGCAAAATGAAGACATCAGGAATATAAATGTGCACATACTCTTTTTGGCACATTGGTATCTGTTACTAAGTTTAAAACATCTCTTTCATTCTTCATTAGACCTTTATGCTTTTTAAATGTTTCTGCCAACCATGGTGATTTTTGAGATGGACCTAATATGCTGTGCTGCCTTAGTCTTCTGGGCTTTCCTCCCATTAATGGAGTATGGAAATCATGAAGAATGTATCGCTATATATTCTTTTTTCCCATCACCACTCACTTCCGCAGTTAAATTCTCTTCATCAAACCATTCAACAATCTCATCTTCCTCAAGCTGTAATCTCTTTCTAAAATTTAATTGTTCACTTTCATCATCTTGCACACTCATAAGAGCCTGTGCCGCCATCTCATCCTTATTGTGTTCTTCAAAATCATTTTGGTCAGACTTTTCTTCTTCTCTTGTCCCTTTCATGGACTCTCCTTCTCTTTCATTATCTTCCCCCACCCTCTCCACAAAATTATTAATATTTTACTGAATTTCATTCTGTTGTGGCACATAATTTACATTAACTGAGGCTTCATGTGCAGATGGTATTTTGCTCGTATTGCGTCTGCCACTAGAGCCTAAATCTTCTTGTGGATATGTTGTTTTCCTGTCATTGTGTCTGTCACTCATTAGTTTACCACGAATAGCTTGAAATTTTCTCTCCATCTGAAAGGTTTTCTGATGGACATCCTTCAAGTCTCCCTCTATACGACATTTTAGGATGTCGATTTGACAGAGATCTTTCTCCACATCATTCAAGATGTCCTGTATAGCCACACATTCATTTAAGATTACAACAACGAATTATCTTACTTAAGTAGGTAGAGAACAACACATTATGTATCATGAGGATTTACCTCAATGCCAACATGATCGAATGAATGTGGATCATGTGGATCATCATTTCTGTCCTCATTGACATTTTCAAATGGGAAGGCTGGATCATTGAAAGGTGGGTGTAGACACCACATTAATAATTTGATAATTAATATGTCAAGAGAATAGAATAAATTGACAGTGCATGAAAAAATTTATGAACCAAGTTTTCATTACCAGACTTGTTGCATGTCCAACTATGCTTGCAATACTATCTTCCAACTCTTTCTCATAAACTCTCTCAATAAGCTGCTAAGAATTTAATATAATATGGAAAATATTACATAAATAGCAAATACATATATTAACTTATTTTATGATAATGCAATATATCATGTTACCTTCCCTTCACCAAAACCACCAAGTTCTTCTGCTCATACTTTAGTCGGTCCCTTACTAACTACTCCAGGATGAAGGCATATGCTGCTTCAAACTCGTCTTTGGAGAGAAAATATCACCTTCAAGCCAAACCAAATGCAGAAGCTGCATATTGATTGAAAGACATGACAAAATAATCAACCAACCATCATTATTTAAATTTAATTACATATTGGACTCATACCTGTAAGAAAAGGACACAGCCATTGCAGTTCCTCCGAATAGTCTTTTTTTGGAATTTCTCAATACCCTCAAATAGATCATTTAGGACACACTTTACCATCCCATATTGGTTGATATCACGCACATTATTGACCACTTTAAGAAACTTCTTCTACACAGAGTGATATGTGGTCAACGACAATATGCATCCACATGCATTGAGTGAAAAAGTCGCTTGAAGTGGTCATCGATAGGCCGTCCCCCCAGTCAGTAAGCCTCTTAGCCAAATGTGTGTTCTTCAAACCATCATTCATCAAATAATCATTTCTTGCCTAGTCCAACCTATCATAATCAACCTCATCTTCAAAGGGCACCTTCAATTGACCATTCAGAATATAAAGGATGTCTTCAACATCTCTTGTAGTTATTTTGATGAAGTTTTGACCGATGCGCAAATGGGAAAGACTAATTGTGACATTCCTTAGCAATTAATCACAAAGTTCATAGTTGAGGTGTGCACATTTCAACCCCAAAATACGACCAAAGCCAATTTCACGAATGGCTTCGATCTTCTGCTTGTCAAATTTGGATATCAATTCAACAAAGTTGTCGATAGGAGAGTTGCTAACTTTAGGATCATGTAACAAGTTACAAAACAACAAACTGTCAACACAATCTGCATTATTGGTTTATTGATTTTGAATAGTTGCATAATTGAATATAAAAAAAGTCTTACTACCTTGGCAGGGCCTTGTTCTTTGTTATAGAATTTTTGGCTTCTGTAGTAAGCTTCTAAAGATATTCTGTGCTACTTTATATATGTCATTTTGTCTTCTTCAGTCATTCTTCTCCATATATCAGCAACCTCTTTATTCAGCTTTGTTATTGTCCTGCTCTTCCTAGTGTTTTTTTTTTATTATAATCATTCTTGATGAGTACAACATTATATCATTACCATAGTATAAAACATGAAATAAATATCATAGTATCATATATCATCGACAAAACAAAATTAAAATGTGCTAATGCACATAATACTTCAATAAAGAAATAGAATATGAACATGTTCTTAAAAAAAAATCCAAGTAGGTGGTCACTTGTTTGTTATGACTTCTACATCACAAGAGCTTATATTTTCTTCATCAATCAAGCGAATTCGATTTTTTGAAGAAACATTCTTCTTCCGCAGGACATTCCGAGTATCGCCTCTAGCCATGTGAGTATTTACTAAGATAAAATTACACTTCAATTAGCACAACCTCAAACAATACTAACTCACAACTAATTAATGTTAATTAAGTAGAATTTCTACTATCAAATGTATGACAATGAAGTAATTAATCTCTCCTCTAAACTGGACTGAGGAAGATTATTTTTTTCTGAGTATCACCTTTGTTTAATTTGTTTGATCAAATGGTTTACAACAAAAAAATTATTACAAGAAAATTTTGACATAAAACTAGTTCGCTCAAAAATGTAATGTATAAAAATTATGGCACTCAAGTGTGTAATTGAATAATATTAGTTTAAATGAAATAAATGTGTTTATTATTATAACTAATAGATTGAATTTACGAATAAACTAGTTTACCTTTAAACAATCAATCTCATAATAATACTATGGTTTGAAAAAAATATCAGGGTTAGGGTAGTTTTACTAACAATTGCACGAAAATAAAAGAATTTAAATCCTACACCCCAAAAAACATGAAAATATTATCTGAACTTATATTGCTTATTTATAAATCTACGTTGAAATGCCTAATAAAATTAATTAATTGACGAATAAACATGTTTAAAGTGTTTGTTACATGAATTAATATATTTGTGTAAAACTTTGTTATTATTTCCCTCCATAATATTGTTTAAAAACAATTTCATAACAAATTTTGGGTTTAAAAACACAATTTTGTATCATTGTCTAGTATAACAAACAAATATAAGGGTTCAACTACTAGCTGAGCCGGTTGACAATTTGAACCCATGTGTTGAAAACCCTAATCTATTTTTTTAAAACTTACATAACATTTATTTTGATATTAATTTCAACAAAATATTATTAATTTGAGATTTATAAAACCCAACTTTTCAAAATATTCAATTTTGTTTAACCTAATCTCCTTTTTGAACAAAATTTCATAACAAAATTAGGGTTTTGCTTCGACGTAAGATGAGAGATATTACTTGCAGAGAGAGGATGATTAATTTTACGCCGAGCATGACTTTCGGCTGCCCCAATTTGCAGAGAGAGAATATGAGAGCTGGAGAAAGAGATTACTTCACAAAAGCCCACATGCACGACTAGTAGCCCCATGAGGAAGGGTCGATGATTAATTTTTAACCAAAATGCATGACTTCCGGCTTCCCCAATTTGGAGAGAGAGAGATGAGAGTGCGTCAGAGAGATTACTTCACAACAGCCCACATAAACGACTTCTGTGATGTATTGTAGAAGATTACTTTACTCTTGCAAAGATAGAAGATTATTGTGTGTGTAAGAGTTTACACTGTGTCGAAGATGGAGCTTGCCGCCTAGGAGGATGATGATGAGTGTGCCGCCACATGCACATATTCCGAGAACTGTAATGAATTTGATAAGACTATAATAATAATATTTATCACTGTTATATCACCGTATATCACCATATATCACCGTTATATCATTGTTATATAACTGTTATGCCACTATTTATATATTTTGACCGTTCAAATTATAAAATCATTTGTTATTTCAAACGGTGTCGTTTTATGTACTGCAGACATTGCAGGGGAGCCCTCTACTGCAGACGATCTAGGCTCATGTGTCAAGTGGGTTTACTAATTCAGAAAATAATAGATGGTGCAAGTTGCATTGGTTAATCCGAACCTAATTTGAGTTTACACCGATTTTGTATAGATTTAAATAATTATTTTTAAAATTAAGGTTGGACTTGAGTTAAAAATTTTCAATCCAAACTTTAATTTGAATTGAGGTGCACTCGAGCGCAACCCAAATCAAAATTCTAATTTTATTTTTAAATTATTTTTATTTTATTTATATTATATATAATATTCAAATTATGACAATCTTTTTCTTTTCAACTTTCGGTCTAATATTAATTTTTTTTTTTGTATGTTAACACTTTGGAGAATTAATTTCCTAAAATTTTTTTTGTAATTTTGTAGAAATTTGCATTAAAGTTTTAAATTTTTTTTCCATTTAGGAGTAATCTAATATGAAATTAAGTCAAGATCATATTAATTTTTTTGTGTTCAAATTGGCCATATGGGTAACCCGAATTAACCAGACTTTCTAACCCGAAATCTCAGTTCGAATTTAACAATTCAATGATGAGTTGGGCTCGGATTAAGTAGTTAGGGTTAGAGGTCGGGTTGGGTAGGGTTAGGGTAGAACATTTTATATCTCGGGTTGAGCCCGAGTTATACCTCCTACCCATCCGAGTTGCAGCCTTAGAAAATAATATGGAAGGGAACGTGACTAGAACTTTTGAATGAAGAAATAGAAGGCATGGTAATTCGGGTGGGCATTGATTTATCATGTTGTTTTCTATTTTATTTAATTATACAAATTTAGGAAACTGAAGTGTAGGAATCTATAAAAAAAAAAAAAAAAGATGAAGTATAGGACTATGTAAAGGGTCATGGACCAAACACAATGCACTTTCAATTCAAGTACTTTTACTTTTATACATCTTTGCTTATATATCTATCACTTTAATTTATGCACTATTTGGCAATTTGAACCTTCAAGTTGGATATTCACTCCTTTAACAATCGTCTAGTCAATCGTTATTTTTCATAAAAGATACACATTCAACCTATCCTTGAGTTTGGGACCATAGATTTTGGCATTCCCATGACCACACTAATTAAATCAGTTGGTCTAGCCAACTTAATACTCCAACACTAACTGAGCATAAATAATTCTGAAACAAACCTTCCACAAAGAACACTATTTGAAGCTAAAATCTTGAATTTGCCAAGGTATTTGAATAACCAATAATTGACTATACCAGAAGGGTAAAAACCAAAGATTTTCAGCTGTGTTTGTACGTGCGTTTAATAGATTACTATGAAAAATAAGAGTGTGAAAACAAAAAGGAATCAGACGTTAATTGCCCTTTTATGTATTAAACTATGTTTGATAGGGTGTCAATTAATGCTATGCACCCATTATGATGTAAGTTTCATCATATATATATATTTTTCATTCTTGTCTATTTGATTGACTACAATATTTAAGTATATGTTTGTGTGCGTATTAGTGCATGTATGGTTGTTGTTAGTACAAAAAATTGGTTGGCTAGTTTTACGAAGCCAACCTAATGCACACACCTAATCTCTCTAACGGGAATTCAAAAAAATACTTTTCTTTTATAAATTCTTCCCCCTTTTCTTATTAATCTCTTCCTCTATTTGTATTGTAATCTACGATACATCGCACATGTATCGCTAAATCCTGCGAAGAGTGTTATTTTTTAACCCAAATCCTTAACATTGTTACGATACATTGTTTTGGGGCTTTTGATGCAACACCGAATTACGATATATCGTAATGAGGATTACGATACATCGAACCCCTCAAATGCAAATTCTGCAAAATGCACTAGTGTTCACCAATTTATTCCATTCATAACCAAACACATCCTAAATCCTTAGATTCATCGATACATCATTGTAACATATTTGAAGTACCACAAAATCATAATTATCATACATTCACCCCCAAAACATACATTTCATTAAGCATCTCTCCTAAATTCACAATTCGTCTACATGGTTTATATAAGAGAATTCAAATGAAATACAAGTAGTTTGTTTGTAACTACAAGATCAAAAATATCAACATGCCACAAGCTGGCATGGATAGCAAAGCGTACAATATCCAAAAGAAACATCTAAGTCATAAGAAACTTCAAATGGATCTTAAAGTCCCATCCATCACTGGTGCCTTATCTGTAAAAAATTTTGGGGGAAGAGGGGTGAACAAAACAACGAGCTTAGTAGGAATGCCCTAACCCACCTAAGCATCGACCCGACACTAACTTACATGATATGCAACCATGATGTCGCTATAATACATGGCATATCCAATGTTCTCATGTCAATTTAACGCAAATGCAAGTCAAGTATAAATGCATTTAATCCATTCATTATGCTTAACAGTTGAAACACATAAGCATCAAGATATTTATTTTTCGGTCATAATCCGATACATAAACATGATTGGTCAACTCCGATGATCATGTAGTGTTGGACAACTCCAATGACACTTGTATGATTTGGACAACACTGAAAAATCATACATCCCTGACAATATATTATTCTTGCCATTATGAGTGGGCAACTCCGACGGTCACAAGATATTTGGATAACTCTAAATTCTAGGCACTAGCCTTGGTATGATTAGGTAACTTCGACAGTCATACCTTAGTGGGTGATTATACCACTTTCATACATGGTTGGGCAACTCCGAACCCCATGTATGGTTCACTTGCACAATCCTCCGATATATATTCACATACGTACACATTAGGCACATATAAAACAAAAGGCATACTTTTCATGCTCTTCGATGCACATTCTTGCTACAAATCATTTCTAGCATGCATTATACTCTCCCATTCTCACATACAACATATAATCACAGATATGCTCACAATTACGCATGAAGTCACAAGTGCATAAATTTCATCATACTTTGAGATCAAGTTAACATTTTTATACATTTAACATGTATAAGTTCACAATTCATCATATATCACAATATGTGCCAAATTAACATGTATAAACACATAATGAGAGGGGAAAGACTAAATCACTCAACCCAACTATTCTCCCACACATGTTAACACAACCAAATCATTCCCAACCTCACCAAAACCCTAGGTGTTAATGAATAAGAAGGAATAAACACCCCTACCTCAAATTTGAAGGCCTTCTAGCAAATCCCTAGAATTCCTTCAAGTTCTACCTTGCTGAAACTTGACTTTGTTTTGTTCAAACCAAAGCCCTTGTCGTATACAACAAGTTCTTCTTCACTCACAACTTCCAAATCCAAGCATACGGCCTCCGAAATGAAGAGAGAATGAAGTGTGATAAAAAGGGGGAGAGAGAGAGGGTTGGTCGATTGCTTGGTCAAGAGAGAATTGTTACCTAATAATTGACCTTAAAAGGGGAGGGGGGAGTTGAATAGGTGCCAATGGCAAACTATGTAGTTTTCTACACAAATTTAAATTACAACAAATAAATAAAATTATGCAAATAACAGATAAAGACAATAAATAAATTGCATAATAATAAAGAGTTAGAGATAGAGAAAATAAAATGCAAGTGACTCAAGATGTAGTGTGGTTCGGAATCCTCTACTCCACGACTCAAGATCCCTCTTAAGATTTTTCAAATCCACTAAGGCTTCTCCTTTCGAGTGGAGAGCAAACATTTACAATGAAGCTCACAAGCTCCTCCTTTCTCTTTCTAAGTGAAGTCTCCCACTTAGTCTTCTAGGGTTCAACCAACCCTTTACAATGAATGAGAAGAAGATTTGAAGTACAAATGTGGTATCTCTCAAAGATAAAATTCTCAAATGAAAGCTCATAACTATAGCTATATATGATTCTCAAGTTTAAAGCTCAAGACTTAATTGAATGAGAGTGAGAAGAGTGAATTGTATATTGAATGCTTGTATCTCTAGTTGTTGTTACTGTAAATGCAGAACAAGAGATGTATATAAAGCCTCTCTCACGAAAATAGTTGTTGGAAAATGGGTGAAAACATTAAATGCCCCAACTAGCCGTTTAATTTTGAATCTAGGGAAAAGCAGTCGGCTTTATTTCGGTCCTTTAAGAGTCAAAATCATGCTGCTAGAAAGAGTCAACTTTCTCAATTCACTAAGTCAACTATTTCATCAAATCTCATAAACTAAAATAAAAAGATAGTCTTCTATATGATTTGAGACTGTCTTCTATCTTAGTGATCTAGAAATATCATTTTCATAAAATTTCATAAACTAAAATAGAAAGATAGTCTTCTATATGATTTGAGATAGTCTTTTATCTTAGTGCTCTAGAAATGCCAATTTTGTACTGCCAGAAAGAGTCGACTTTAGACCTTGAATAAGTCGACTGTTTTTGAAATTTATTTAAAAGGCAACTTAGTAAAGGCATGCATGAGCTTAAAAACTGAGGAGAAAAGACTTTAAAAGGATCAAGTCATATTCTAAAAAACTAAGAGCCAGTCAAGGATATTTAGAAATGATGCAAGTGGTCTTAGATTAAATTTTAGACATTGAGCTTCAAACAGGTAAATCAATATTAGCCTTACAAAATATACCTAAGCTCTCACCATATCTTATCTATCCCAATACTTCTTTGTATTGCATAATTCGTCAAGCTTGAGGTGCAAATTCCTTCTTCATTGATATTCACATTAGATGAAAGCTCCTTTGATAATGTATGATCTTTCGAGTCAATCACTGAAAAAGATGTTAGTACTTAACATCATTAATGATTTGTTATCATCAAAATTATGAGATTACCTTTAGGTTAAAACCTTTGGGTCAACAATCTCCCCCTTTTTGATGATAACAAAACATTGATGTGATAAAATGGAATATAGAGTGCATTTTAAAATGCTCCCCCTATTGATATGCACAAGATGAACAATATTATCAATAAAGTGATAAACATAACATCTTTTCATATGATCATGTTTTAGAAAGTTGATTCAATTAAAATATATGAGCATAATAAGTCTCCCTTTATCAATTTGCTTTTATACCACACTTATAAGAAGATTTAGCATGCTTAATTAAAATCATGTGGCAGCAAATTTCAGCAAAATTTCAAGCGTAAACATTTAGAGACATTCACCACAACCAATAAGCCAATATCAAAATCCCATCCTCCTCAACAAAATGAAACAATATTTTATAATTGAGTTCTCATAGTATTCATAATGCATTATATGCATTAATCATTATACATTCATCATTGAATTCATTGGATAACAATACCAAGCACATAAGCATAATAATTCGGAGGAAAAGACAATTTTTAAAGAAGCATGCATTTAGACATCATTCATTGAAAAAAAAGCTTAAAGTAAAGTGAGCAATCACATAATTTATCCAAAAAGCATGCGCACAGTATAATGAGACAAGGGGCAAATATCAAACATCACATCAAAAATTTCTCCCCCATTGTCATCATAAAAAAGAAGTAACTTATCCGCTAAGGAGCCGATGGTGGTGGAGAAATGCCAAAATGCTTTTGATCTCCTCATGTGCATTCAGCTAATCCTAATAAGTATTGAAACCGATGCTCATCTTTTTAAATCCTTCACATATTTCCCTTTCAAGGTGAGTCACCTGTCCCTCAATCCTGTCAACCCTTCCTTTAAGTCTTTCGATATTGCCCAAATGAGTATCAATGCTTTCTAGTCTAGAAAGAACTTAATGAAGCACAGAAGGATCAGTGGGAGGTAGTAGAAGAGGGGTCTCATCAACTGGTAGTTCATCCTCATTCATAGGATCATTATCACTGCCTTCTTCTACTTCTGCATCGTCATCAACTTGGCTAGCCGGCTTGTACCAAAAACCTTGATCATTTTGCTTGAATTTCATTCTTTTAAGTGTAGAGTCATCAAGTCGATCAATTTTATCCACAGGGCACATAATGGTTTCGATGGCAATAGGAACTCCAAAATACTGAAAAAGCTTGGTGAGGGGAAGAGCATAGACAAGATGGGATCTGTCCCTCTTTATACATTCTTTCATGTGGGAAAAGTTGAGATGGGTAAGGTCCAACTTCTTTTCATTTAACAAACACCAGATGATAAAAGCTTCCATATAAGTAACATCTATCCAGCTGCCAGATTTGGGTAAAATGTTGTACCCTATGATGGTATGAAGCACCCTAGCTTCAAAAGTGAGCTGTTTGACTTTAATCTTAGCTTTTGTAGATATGGAAGGGTCACCAAACATCTATCTTAGGGCATCTATAGGTTCAAAGTCAGGGTATAATGCCCAATCATTTGTAGAGTAGTACTAAAAATCTCCTTTGGGAATGTCAAAAATAGCTCTCAGTTTAGACTTGGTGAACTCAATTTCTTTGCCTTTGACATATGATAACATAACATTTTTCTCTCTTTCATCTTGCTCCAAATGAACATAGAAAAGCTTAATGAGTCTTGGATAATGGAATGTATCAATTGCAACAAATTGTCCCCAACCAATTTTGTAAAAAATGGCATATGTGTTTAAATGATTTTCAGCATAAATACTGGGTGAGACAACTTTACCTTGTTCGACAACATGGTGAAGAAATTTGCGTTTGTACCATATCTGAAATAAAGGATCCCAAAAAAGAGAGATAAGGTGGAGCGAGCAATGTCACCGGAGGTGGTGATGGTGCTGGTGCCTGTTCTGGTGCCGGAATGATCGGGTCATGGTGGCATTTGGTTCACCATTCACTAGATTCTACGATAGTAGGTGGTTTCAATTTCCTGGCAGTGGTTGTCCTCCCATGGTTTTGGAGGCATGATGTTTTGTGAGAGAGAAGTGGCGAGATGGCAGAGTATACCAAAAATGTAGAATAGATCAGTGAAGGAGAAGATAGCGAACCCCCTTAAGTTGACTTTTTAAAGAGAAAGAAAAGAGTACAAAAAAATAAAATAAAAGTCTACAATGAAAGTCAACTAATAGAAGTAGGAAAGTTAACTTTTTAAGGCCAACCGAGGGGATAAAGAAAGTCGACTTTCTCTTTTGAGGGAGTCGACTGTGTGTGATTGGTTTAGGTCTACAGACTTTTACACTTCTTTTGAACAGAGGCTTTGTAGCCCATTTTCTTTCCCTAAACAAAGGTATAAAGAATCTAATTCAACCATGAAAGTGAATGAGGGGCCTACCCATCTGATGTCGAATACCTGGATAGATAAAGCCAGTGCTTTTCAAATTTCTTAAAAAAAATTAAAATAAAAAGAGGAGGGGCGTCATGACATATTTTCAACACAAAAGGTTGACTGTTTATCCTTGCTTGAAGTCTAAAAAGGCTTTGTCAAAAATAGTCGACTTTAAATAGTGGAACAGTCGACTTTTTCCTAGAAACTCAAGTCAATTTAATCTCACTTGCTCTGGTCATGCCTATTTCTCTTCTAATAGTACAAAAGCAATCTCACTTGCTCTGGTTATACCTATTTCTCTTCTAATAGTACAAAACCTATCTTCTTGGAGGGGCTTGGTGAAAATATCAACTAATTGATTTTCCGTATTGATGAAAATAAGCTCGATATCTCCTTTGGACACATGATCTCTTAAGAAATGATGTCTAATTTCAATGTGCTTTGTTCTTGAGTATTGTATAGGATTTTTGGAAATACAAATAGCACTTGTATTATCACATCTAATAGGTATGTGATCAAATGTAAGTCCAAAATCTTCAAGTTGTTGTTTGATATAAAGCGTTTGAGCACAACAACTTCCGACTGCCACATATTTGGCTTCCGCCATTGACAAAGCAAGAGAATTTTGTTTCTTGCTTGACCAAGATACGAGGAAGGGTCCTAGAAAATGACAAGTACCACTAGTGCTTATTCTATCTATTTTGCATCCGATAAAGTTGGCATCTGAATAACTTATAAGATCAAATGATGTATCCCTAGGAAACCAAAGTCTCAATCAATATTGTCACTCAAATATTTAAAAATTTAAATGGGATTCTTTGGGACATGATTGGAATCTCGCACATAAGCAAACACTAAACATGATGTCCAGTCTACTTGCCATTAACTACAAAAGATTTCCAATCATACCTCTATATTTCTTGATATCAACATCTTTCCCTTTTCATCCTTATCAAGTTTAGAGGCATTACTTATAAGAGTTTTAGCATATCTGGCATCTTCCAAGCCAAATTTCTTTACCAAATCTTTAACATATTTAGATTGGCAAATGAATATACCATTCAATGATTGTTTGATTTGCAATCCTAGAAAGAAGTTAAGTTCACCCATCATACTCATTTCAAATTTGTTTTGCATGCTTGAGGCAAATTCTTTGCATAACTTCTCATTTGTTGATCCAAAAATGATATCATCAACGTAAATTTGAATGATCAACAAATTCTTATCAATGATTTTTGTAAAAGGAATGGTGTCAATTTTCCTCTAACAAAATCATTTTCTAGAAGAAAACCACTCAATCTTTCATACCAAGCTCTAGGAGCTTGTTTCAAGCCATATAAGGCTTTAGATAATTTAAAAACATAGTTTGGAAAATCATGACTCTCAAAGCCTGGTGGTTATTCTACATAGACTTCTTCTTCTATGAAGCTATGCAAGAATGCACTTTTTATATCCATTTGATATAGCTTGAAGTTCTTATGAGATGCACATGCAAGTAACATTCTTAATTGCTTCTAGTCTAGCAATGGGTACAAAGGTTTCCTCATAGTCAATTCCTTCTTCTTGGTTGAAACCTTGGGCGACTAATCTAGCCTTATTTCTAATTTTAACACCTGACTCATCCTTCTTATTTCTATAAACTCATTTGGTTCCTATGACGATTTGATCTCTCGGTTTAGGAACTAAATTCCAAACTTGAATCCTCTCAAATTGGTTTAATTCTTTTTGCATAGCTAAAATCCATGACTCATCATTTTCGGCCTCATGGATATTCTTTAGCTCTATTTGAGACACAAAGGCTAAATGATCACACATATCTCTGAGAGATGATCTAGTACTTACTCCTTTAGTAGGATCACTTATAACTTGGTCAAGTGGATGATAAGGAATGACTTTTTGACTTTTTGGAAGATTTTCATGTATGCCATTTTGGGTGATTTCCTCCTTAGAAGCATTTTCTTGTGACTCATCAATGGTTGACTCTTTTGATTTTTCAACGAACGTAAGTCCATCAACATCCTTTTCAAGTTCAATCACTTCATCATCCAAATTTTGTCTAGGGGTAGGAATAGGAGATTCATCAAATGCTACATGTATTTATTCTTCTACTACTAATGTGCTTCTGTTGAAAACTCTATAGCCTTTGCTTTTGGATGAATATCCTAGGAAAACACCTTCATTAGATTTAGCATCAAATTTTCCTAAATTTTCCTTGTCATTCAACACAAAACATTTGCACCCAAAAACTTTGAAATAACCTATATTTGGCTTGTGACCGTTCCAAAGCTTATAGGGAGTCTTATCAAACTTCTTTCTAATAATGACTCTATTTATAACATAGCAAGAAGTGCTAACGGCCTCACCCCAAAAATATATAGGAAACTTATGTTCATTGAGCATTGTTTTAGCTATCTTTTGGAGGGATCTATTTTTCCTCTCAACAACCCCGTCTTGTTGAGGAGTTCTAGGAGCGAAAAAATTATGATCATAACCATTATCATCACAAAATTTCTCAATGTCTCGGTTATCAAATTCTCTACCTCTCTTACTTTTAATACTCTTAATCTTACATTCTTTCTCGTTTTGGACTTTTCTACAAAACTTAGAGAAAATGACATGTGTTTCATTCTTATGAGCAAAAAAGAATACCCAAGCCTACTAAAATCATCTACAATCACAAATGCATAAAACTTTCCTCCTAAGCTTGCAATTCTATCCAGACCGAAAAGATCCATATGAAGCAATTCTAATGATCTTGTTGTAGTGATATCCTTTTTCCTCTTGAAGGAAAACTTTTTTATTTGTCTAATTGGCAAGCACTAGAAGTTTTTTCCTTAACAAACTTAGTCTTTGGAAGGCCTTTCACTAAGCCATTTTTAGACAATCTTGAGATCAAGTCCATGCTTGCATGTCCTAGT
Source organism: Cornus controversa (assembly GCA_026545225.1). NCBI lineage: Eukaryota > Viridiplantae > Streptophyta > Magnoliopsida > Cornales > Cornaceae > Cornus > Cornus controversa. Next base: position 23,122,109 of record CM048851.1, on the reverse strand, counting down.
CTTCTATGCCATAACCAACTATTATCACTAGAGGAAACAAAGTATTTAACATTTTGATCAAGTAAGTCACAAAGAAGGATGGTGTACAAATTACCATTTCTATATGCAACAAAAATTTGAAGGCCATCTTTTTCAACAATGCAATGATCTGATTTAAATGCAACATCCTTATCACATAGTTGACTAATGTTAAACAGGTTATGCTTAAGACCATTAACAAGAAACACATTGTCAATAGATAGGGAAGAAGATATACATATGGTCCCAACGCCAATAATTTTACCTTTAGAGTTGTCTCCAAAATTGACGTTACCTCCATCATAAGGCTTGAGAGAAGAGAATTTGGAGTGATCTCCTGTCATGTGCCTTGAGCAACCACTATCAAGAAACCATTTGTCCTTAGAACTAGAAGAGGATTTCAAGCATACCTACAAGTCAAGCTTAAGTGACTTCTTTTGGTACCCAAACCATTTTGGGTCCAATTGGGTTAGCAATTATAGGAAATGTTCCTTTTGGAACCCAAATCATTTTTGTCAACTTTCTTTTTCTTAAAGGACAAGAAAAGATTTCATGTCCATTTCTTTTACAAAGATTGCATATGGAACTAAAAAAGTTAAGTTGAGAGCTTTTGACAAAGAAGTGTTTCAAATGTTTTAACTTGTCATTCTTTGAAAAGGGCTTTTTGATCAAAGACATTTGTTTATCATATGGATTATATCCAATTCCTTCTTTGTCATAAACATCCATTTGTCTTCCAAGAAGAATAATTAAGTTATTTCTTCCTTTGGTAAATTTTGCAAGAATCTCAATTTGATCCTCAATAATTTTCTTCAAATTTTCAATTGAGAAAGTCTCTTTTCAAAAGGTATCTCTTTCTTTCTTGAAAGAATCATTTCACATTTGAACTCTAGAGAGCTCAAGTGAAGAAGAATCTTTTTCCTTTTTCAATAAAACATTTTCATTTTGAGCTTTAGAAATTTCTAGTAAAAGAGATGAGATTTTTTGAATGAAAACTAAGCACATAACACATAAAAGGCACCGCCTTACCCCCAAACTTAAATTGTACATTGTCCTCAATGTACATCAATTAATAAGCATACATGAAGGGTAGAATGATATTACCAAAGTCCGGTAAACATGGCAATAAAATTCAACAACCTAATAACTCGAAAGAGTATGATGACATTCCCCCAAATTTGGTTGCAAAATTTGTATAGAACACACCACTATACCAACCGAGTGAAAAGATTTTGAAATAAAACAGATAAACAAGTAAAAATACCATATTCATATTCATAAACCCCAAAACAAAACAATGAAGGAGGGCACATGACCAAATAAAATCTAATAATTAAACAAAATACCATTCATTAAAAATGATAATAAAAAAAAAACTACAAGTGTCAAAGAAAAATAAAGTACTTAAAGAAAATAGTCAACATGGTGTAGATACTGCTAATGCAACATAAAACTAAATCCAAAGCAATTATGAAAGAAAAATAAAACAAAAACCACTCAAAATAGCCAATAAAATCATCCTCTAATCAACTCTTGCTCTCTGGAACGAGATGATGCATATGGCTCAACTCCAAAACCCATACCCTCAAACTTCCTAGCCATATCCTCAATCATTCGTTGGGTTCGTAGATCCTCTTGAGTCAAATAAAAATACTCTGTCACATCCTACTTGTGAGTGACAAAGTGAGCCCTTAACTCATCAATCCTGATGATCCGGGAAGCCTTGCCCAAGTTTTATTGTCAAAAAGGATCCGCAAGGGCATTAGTGTCTATTCACATCCAATGCACTTACTAGCCTTAATTTCATGATTTCATTAGTTATGTTGTTCTATTATTTGTCTCTGTGTTATGTACTAATGAAATTGTAGGGTCAATGTAGTAAATTTAATCAATTTTTTAAAGAAGGGCGATTTGGAAATTAATGATAAGGCAAAGGAGCCCTAAGGGCATTTTGGGAACATTTTTACATTCAAGTTTCATATTTTTTCAATTTAAATAAAAAAAAATTGGAACTTGCGGTGCATATATCATATCAATATATGACATGTGTTGATGATGTGTGACCCAAAAAGAAAGAGAGGAAAAGATAAGAAATTAAGGTGCTCAGATTTAAAGAGTTAAAGAAGTGAAGAAGAGAACAAGAAGCGACACTGAGATAAGAGAAAGGAGCAGAAAAGAAAAAAAAGGGATAGAAAGAGAGAGAGAGAGAGAGAGAAAAGAGTGAAGAAGAAGTTGCTCGTTGATGACCACATGATCAGATCTAATGATTTAGATTTTTGAAGTTGTGTTTTCTCGTTTGTGATCTTTCATGCTCGGATGTTGGGTTTTCAAGTTTCAGTCTCTAGTGGTGACCTCTCATGCTCGGATGCTGGGATTTCAGTTTTCAATCTCTTGTTGTGATCTCTCATGCTCGAAAGTTGGGATTTTGAGATTCTGTCTCCTACATTCGAGCTTTTGATGTCTCACGAATTTAAATTTGGGATTTCAGGTTTAGATCTCTCATGATCTAAAGTTGAGATTTTGAGTTTTGGTTTCTCAAAAATCTGTTTGCTGATTTTGGTTCTCAGTTGCTGATGAACTAAAGTGATGTTCTCAAGTCTTGGTCTCTCATGTTTTATTCATTTAACCATATTGTCATTATGGTAAAATCACTCTGATGTGAATCAGAGTGATTTTACCATAAAGTGTGCATATATATATATATATATATATATATGCACACTCTCATAGCCTCACTAGTTGAGGCTTTGTTGTTGACACACACTAATCACACGCTCACCTATATACTTGTTCAATCTGTGCTTTGGTGTGTTATGGAAAGATTATTCATGTTTTGTTTGTGATTTTCTGATTCCTGAAATTGTGAGTCTGCTTTGATGACCTCTATATTGCTGAAGATGTATGCACTCTATTTTAGAATTTAAATTGTGCTTAAATCTCATGCATTTTGTTTCAAAAATTAATGTTGCTATCTTTGGTTGAGAAACTAATGTTGTTATTTCTAAGGAATCAATATTGTTGTTTCGGGAATTTCATCTTTGCTGATTTGTGAATTTATGATGGCTGTTTTGGGAAATTAATGTTGCTATTTAGTGCTGATTTTTAAAAATTCTGATGCTGATTTTAGAGTGCTGAATTTGCTGTCTTAAAATTGTTGATGTGTTGATTTTAGGGTGCAGTTATTGTTGTCTTAAAGCTGCTTATATGCTAATTTTAATGTGCTGAGATTACTGTTTTAAAGTAGTTATGCTGATTTCGCTAAATATTATTACTGTCCTTTGTTGAACCAATAATGCTAGACATGTATCTATAATTCCTGTGCTACTAAAGTCTACTTTAGTTGTAGTTGTGTCCATTTTTAAAATAGTACAAAGACAAAGAAATACCAGGATCACTGTCTGAAGTGAATTCCTAGCTGAATGGTTATTCAAGAAGCTGAGAATGGGATTCCTTGAAAAAGTGTTCAACTACAAGTCTGTTGCAGCTACACTTTAAGGGTATACTTATTGAAGCTTATCATTGCAAGAGTTCAAGTGTCATTATCTGCCAAGAAGACAAGTGGCCACGTCTTTATCATGCTGAACCTTGAAGACTAACCATCAAAACTTGAAGAATTACAGATCGACTTTGAAGACCTATAATCAGGACTAAAGAGCTACTGCTCATTACATCAAACTAACTCCACTATCACTATGTATAGTCCAAGTATTGGGATACTTTGGACAAGGGGAGTGTGAGTGATTGTGGTGAGATTGGTGAGAGATAGCTTGGGCTGGGTTGAGAGCAAAACAATTATTATGAGATTTGGTGAGAGTAACTCAGGCCTAGGGATTCTGTGAACTAGGTTGAGAGCTGGAGTGACTATGTGGTGAGTTAGATAAGTGTGAGAATGATTTGAAAATTACTGTACTACCCTTTTAGACATAGTGGAGCTCAGTTCGAAGAGATTTTTTACCCCACCCTAGGGTTTTCCTGTATACATCTATGTGTCTATAATTGTGTGATTGTATGTGCTAGCCAAAATTGTAATATTAGGAAGAAAAATTCAACAACCTATTCACCCCCTCCCCTTCTAGGTTCTCCAAATCTCACATGCGAGATAGTTGTAGCGGGCCTAGGTCATCACAAAAGGAGACTTCAGGGCCGCCTACTCAACCGACGCACCCCTCCTCTTCAATAGGGATATCCTCCTCATTTGCATCTTTTGTGACAACTGCTGGTTGCCTCACTTGATGTCCCTACATATGAGATACAATTTTATTCTACTCTATATGGCAAAATTAACCACCAAATCTTGCTTAGGTTTAATATCAGTGAGTAAAAACTCTCAAAGGTGTAAAATTTTGCTGATGAGACATGGGAATGGAAGTTCCCATGACTCAGCCCATTTCTTCAGTTTCGCCCCAATTCCATCATACAAAAAGTAGAATTTTCCCCAAACTATCGTAGGAATGGACAACTAACAACCAATGTGGAAAGCATATAGTGTATTAAGAAACTCCCCCTGCTGGTGGTTCATGTCCCCCATTGGGTGCATATTGCAGTGTTGCACCGAATCCACAAAGCAAAGTCTGGGAGGTAGATTGACACAGGTTCATGCAATTACTTTTAAAATTGTTATACTCACCTACACACATATCACGAATGATAGAATAAAGGTTAGTGTCATCGGGAAAGGGAGGAAAAATACTTTCCAGCTCATCTTGGTACTTATCAGGAATCCAATCGAGTATCCAGCTGTACCACTCTCTATACCACATGAGTCCATGGAGAATTACATTGTGGGTGGCTACAATATCCTGAAGAACACAAGCCTACTTATGAACCTATGAAAGTGTTCAGTCAATTAATTGACCAAACTGGTCGGTTATTGTCAATGTGTAGTGCGGGTGTGCCAGAGCCGTGAAATCAGATCAAAAGAGAATGAGTTGGTTGAACAAAGTATCACTTTTTAGAACAATGTAAGATCAAGCAATTGGGGAAAAGAATTGTGAGAAGAGGACTTTAGGTACTAATCGGCCCAAACTCTCCATTGAATTCTTTTTTCCTCAATAAAGAAGACTTTAGGGTGCGTAAAAAAATTGTGAGACTGAATCGTAGAAATAAGGGAGGTAGAAAGAGGGAGATAGTAATGTGGGACATAGAAATTAAGGGAGATGTTGACAGAGAGACTGATTAAAGGAGGTAAAGAGCAAAGAATTTTGAGGGAGATGTAGATTAAGAAGAGATAAGACAATATTTTGTGAGAATATTGGGAGAGACAATTTTACACGTGATGCAAAATTTTGTTGAGTAGTTGTGGAACTCTGTATACAAAGTTCATTACAATTATTTATAGTAGACTCCTATAACTAATTACTATGTAAAACTAGGTTAGAAGATAATGAAAAATAGCTAAATAAAAAAAAAAAAAAAATAGTGCATATCCGAAGCTTCACATGTCTCTCACTCCCTTTGATTTAGCACCTTCGTCCTTACTTTATTAGAGTCCATCTCTAATGATACTCTTTATTGCCAATATATATTATGAGACATAGACTCATATCCTTGAGTGTAGAATCCCAATAGCCATCCATGATTAGAGTCCCAATCAAGTTCAAACTTATCCTCGTCCAAAAACGCAACCAACTTTGATGTAGGTCAGGGAGTCCTTCTTGATTATCCAAATATACGTATACTTTGTATAATCAACTTTTCACACCAACTTGATGATAATAGTCCATCACCAAGAAAATTTCACCAACACATACTTATATTTTGCGTGACACTTAGCTAGAGTCCAAAGTATTAATCACTCCAGCCCCTCAACTCTATCTTTCGTCAGCCTTAAGAATCCTTCCTTTTGTGGACTTCTACTTAACAGAAACATTATGTGAATGTTATGTATATTTTTCCTTGTGTTCAATTCTGGTCATTCTTATCTCTGCTATGGTGGCAGCCAAGTGGCGCCACTTTTGGATGGTAACAAGAAAATACACTGCGATCCTCATGTATGGTCGGATTCGATTGGGTTTCGACCAGAGAGATTCTTGTTGTGCAAGGATGTCGATATTAAAGGGGCAACATTTTGCAATAATACCATTTCACAGTGGAAAAAGGATGTGTTTTGGAATTTCTTTGCGCCTCCAAGTCATGCACACTACAACAAATTTTGCTTTTTGCCACGAATTTTTTAGGCACAAAGGCAAATTTGTGGCAAAAGATGCACATTTGCGACAAATTATGAATTTGTCGCCTAATTTTAATTTTTTGCAACAAACTTATAAATTCGTAGCTAATATTTATTTTTTACAACAAAATACAAGTTTGTCCCAAAATATACCATTTTAGACGACAATAATTTTTTTGTTGCAAACTTTTGTCGCAAAAAAATTGTATTTGGAAACAAAAATATTTTTTGTTGCAAAAGGTAGACTTTAAGGACAAAAACTTGGTTTTTGTCGCCAATGTGACATTTTATGCAAAAAAAACAAGCTTTGTTGCAAAAAAAAAAAAAAAATCTCTCTTTAGGGACAAAATACTTTGTCCCAAATTCTTTAGTTTTGGGACAAATTTGAATATCTAGTGTTTTAAGATTGCGAATGTTGATTTATACTAATTACTATAATTTAATGTCCTAGACAACAAAAAATTGTGTTTTTGAATAAAATTTATAAATTTAGTATTAAAAATTTGTTTCTTTGAATAAAATTATAAATTTAGTATTAAAAATTTGCTTTTTCAAAATTATTTTTCTTATTTTTTAAGCATAATAAGTGTCTGTCAACTACTAATAAGTAAATAATAACTTTACAACTACATTTATAAGTAATTGTAATAATTAAACTTTACAAATTCTACAAATATTATATTTTTCAATTACCTAAAAATTTGTAAATGATAAATTATAACGACCAATGGTGTGTGTGTGTGTGTGTGTATATATATATATATATTAATGAGAATGACGTCAAGGCCTTACTCACTTAGTTTAGTGACATAAGCTACTACCGATATCAAATTTATTGAGATTTGCAGAACCAATATAATACATGTATATATATATATATATATATATATTAATGAAAATTAGTTTTTTAGAGATTGATTAAGGTGTTTATCAAGTACTATTTCGTATAGTCTCAATTTGAAATACAGTTAATTCACATCACAAAACATTATAAATTAAGTTGAAAAACAGTCATATATAGTTGTAATAAGTTCTCCATCAAGGAACCTATACATTCTTTGATCCAAGTTATTTTTCAACTAATAATTCTCCCTCAAATGCTATAGTTGACCCGAAGGTTTCAATCCATGGTTAATTCAATGATTTTGATAATAACAACCTATTAATGTGAAATAATTAACAATTTACTGAAGTGTTGTTATTCACAGATATATCATATTGACAGAAGCACTCAAAGGCTCATGTAGACCATTGGATGATAATTATGTAGCACAAAGGTTCAACACATGGGTAGTATAGGTGGGCATGTGCTAGGACATGAATTGTAAAGTTGTAAATGTATCTTGTACATTGAAATATCATGTCTAGGACACTTTTAATTGTATTTGGGCCAAAATATCACACATGGACCCTAGGATAACTTGACCCTTGAACCATAATATCTCTTAAAGGCAAAATGGTCTTTTGAATATTAGATAACCAGTACCCAGGGGCGGAGCCAAGGGGGCAGCAGGGGCCATGGCCCCCCTAAAAGATTGAAATTCCTTTATAAGTATGCCTCTCTTCCAAAATTAATATATGTATATGCACTACTTGGCCCCCCCAAACCCAATTCTTCATTAGTCATTGGGCCTTTAGAAACTCCATACTAATAAACTCCACCAAACCCAGCCAAACCCAATTCTTCATTGGCCATTGGACCTTTAGAAACTCAATACTAATATAATTGTATATTATGTCAATTTTGTATCCAAAATCTCAATAGCACATACACATCATGAATATAAACACACCCACACACTAATCCCTTCTATATCAATTCAGTTCCTAATTTAATTTCAATTTTGTTCCTTCGATTAGAAAATAATTTTTTATATGAGTTTTAAAAAGAAAAAGAAAAAAAACAGTTGTATTTTATTTAATTGATAAATATTTATCAAATTAAGCTTATTTTTTTAGGGTAGTGATCAGAGACATACTTATATATTAACGAAAATTGGAATAAAGGATTATTGAATTAGAAGTATTATTTTTGAATTATTCTATTAGTACGATTACAATATTAATTGATAATTAAAAATAATGATAGATTGATAGTTGATATGTATGATGTGCTCCATATTTTGCTTAATTATTAATTTGTGATATTACTACACGAATTTTGTATTTGTTTATAAGTTAAAAGTCTAATTGTTTAATTGAAAGTTTTTTCAATTTTAGCTTAATCTTTTTCTATCATTGTGAGGAAATTTTGATAAGAAAATTTATTTAAATAACTAATTGATAAATTTTTAGGTTAATTGATTACTTTGGAAGCATAGGCCTAAGTCTAGTCAAGCCACTAAAAACTATTGACGTTTTATATGTTGTATATATACATTTACTCTTATACATTTATATAATACATATATATTATATATATTTTTGTACATATACATAAAACTAATATTAAACTAATGTAAAAAAAAAAAAATTAGGCCCCCCCAACACCAAAATCCTAGCTTCGCCCCTGCCAGTACCCTTCAACTTAGATGACCAAAAGTGAGAAAACTCAAGGCCAATGAAACAAACATCTTTTACTTTGAGATAGACGTCTATGTCTTCACACATAGTGCAACATATTTATGCATAAATATAAATCATAAAATTATTCTATGAACTGTTTAATTATATATTAATTAATCACCTTGAATTAGTATTGATCAAGATTGAGATGACTTTTAGAAAAATTATTTATTTATTACTAAGTTGGATATATACAATGATTAATTCTAAATCTTATAACATTATAATTACTATTACATGCAAGTAAAATTATGCTGTTTTGGTCACATGCATAACCTTTTTCATCATCAATTTCTTAGTATATAAAAAATTTGATAAAATTACCTATTGCCATTGATGGGAGATGATTTTAGAAGAATTAATTAGTTAAAAAAAAGTTCTAAGAGACCTAAAAAAAATTATAAGAAACCTGATTACTCTATCCTGAACAAAAAATAAAGAAAAATAGTTCAAGTTCAAGTGGTATTTCATCAACTTAATTTGTCCGAGTTAAAATTAATAAATGATTATTAATAGAGCAATTGCAGGTCTTAAAAAAAAGAAGATAAAATTTAATAATGATAAATATAAAAATAACCATTTGTTAGTATATAAATAGATGAATAATTTTTTATTAAATTTGTAATAACTTCATATTTGTCCCAAAAACCAAAAAAAATTACATTCCCGCCCTTAAGCCTTTTCGCGCGCGCTGAATTTATTGGGAAAAGTACATCAAACGTTGTGTTTTCTTGTTGCAAGCTATTCCTTTTTATATTTTTCCCTCTCTCTCTCTATCTCAATCGCCAAACCCAACCTCCTGCTCTCCTATCTTTTGATCTTGACAGAACTCAAACCCTCGTTTCCACTATGGAATCGACACTTCTCAATCTCTCTCGCCTCCCTACGTTTCAATCGTTAAAATCTTAGACTAACAGCAGAAGACGATTCAGCTAAGTTTTCATCACCATAGACCACCGAAGTTGCTGCTAGGTTTCAATTTTGTAAGTAAAAAAATCAGTATGTTCTGTTTCTTTAGGGTTTTATGATTGAATAACATGTTTTTAGGGAACTTCTCATTCATCATAACAAAGCATCTATCTACGTGTCCCCTAGACCCAACTCATCATAGCTTACATATTTCTCTCTCTCACATCTCCATATGTGTATAGATTTTGTAATGCCAAAACCTTATGTTATATGTATAAATTTGTTATTTTGAAGAAATTGGGAATTTTTGGTTTTGGAAGGCAGGGCTTTCTTGTAAGGAAGAGAACCCTCCTTTTGTAGTAGTATATTGTTATAATTTGATTGCATTCTCAATTTAAGTTGAAATGGAACTTCTTCTAAATTTCGTCAAATGTGCCAATTGTTGTTGAAGTTTAATCGAGGAAGACTAAGAAAATCAGCAGGCAAAAATCAATTTGTTATGTAATTGGTGATGCATTGTAGTGACTCTTTTTCTGTGTCTCTATTCGAATTGTCTAGTAATAGTTTTACACTTCCTTCAGTTTACAAACAGATGATTCCATTCATTAGCGCTGGTATTGCATCTAGAAAAAATATGCCTTGAATAACTAATTTTTTTTATATATTAAGAGAATTTAGGTTTACTGGCTCCATATAGGGATATATAGGTTTTTGCCTCTTTTTTTTTTAATTTTTTTATAAACTTTCTGCTGGTAAACCTTTTCTTTTTCTTGCAAAACAATACAAAATACATCAAGGTCTCTTAGACTAACTTTGCCAACTCTCTAGATTAAATGTTATGAAGTGGTTGGAGTAGGATTAGGGACTACCCAGTTACAACTACAGTGAAAAAGTTTCATCACACTGTTTGGCTAACAAGTTCCTTGGCATCAAAGTACTGCATAATATAGCTTTTAAATTTTAATTATTAAAGGCTTTTCTTAACAATTTAAGGTCATTTACATGAATCTTGTTTTACTAATTCACTGTCAAGGGTCATAGTTTTTGCCCCCTTTATTTTGTACCTAAATTTTATGTTCATAGTTTCAATTAAACTGCGACCTATATATTTCCTTATTATCTAAACACATGTTAATTTTTTTTCTAGCATAAACACAGTTAATTTTAGTCTTAGCATCCTCTAGCATTACCCCCTGGTGTACCAACTCACCTTTCTTTGCTGGTGCATTTTTTTTTAGTTTCACATGTCCAAACCATATTAGGCAATTTTCTCTTCTTTTATTTCCAACTGGTGTTGCTTTTAAATAGATCAGTCCAATCAGTTCCATCCCCTTCACCACACCTTTCATGAACAAATTTTATTTTCTCAACTGATTTGAAAATACAACTGCAGCTCCAAACAAATGATGTGATGCACACATTATCTGCTTGTGCCTTCCACTCACAATCTGCAAAGTGGTATTAACACAAGCTGAATTTAACTTTCAGCTAGTTTCAAAAGGGATGTGCCACGTTGTGGATGGGTGTGGTGGGAAACAAAGTGGGTAAGGAAGTGACACAAAATTCTTGATATCCAACAGATCTAGGTACTGTATAAAAATATGCAACTATCTTTAATTTTTGATAAAACTTGAAAAGACACCGTAAAAGATCCATTAGTTGCTGTCACAAGGTGCTCTTTCTAGCTTATTTGAGGAGATTTTTTGTGTGAATCAATCCTAAAACCTCCCATAAGTATAGTTATCCAATTCCCATATGTGAAAGGTTTTCATTTTCACACCCAAATATGAATCATAGAATCTACATATGCACCTATGAGGTTATCCATTAGGATTGAAATCTATCTCCTATATTGTCCAGAAACGTGGCCCAATGGCGCTCTCTCCAAGAACAACATCTTACTAAATGGAACATTTTAGATAGTGTGAACACATATGTGGGGTGCTTTGAGGGAAAGAGTAGAAACACACCTACCCTTTTTATTTTGAACAAAGTACTTGCTCTAATACTCGAATTTGCATCATTACACTTGTCAGGTTTGTGTAATGTATATGGGTGGAAAGGTGTTATTTAAGGGTTATACAACTGCTTCTAAATTGTTCTAAACCTTTCTCTTTAGATTAATGCTATATTTGAATACGAACACTTCTAAACTTGGAAGACACGGGGTTGTACCTGCATTATTCCTTTAACCCTTCTCTTGTGTCACCATAAAAGAATCACTCCAAAGTGTGTTTTGTCCATTAAATAGAAAAAAAAATTGTTATTTTTGTATTACAAAAGTTCCAATTACAGTTATTTTCTTAACTGTGTTTATACTACTAAGAATTTCTTGTTTCAATACTGGAATACTATTATTTAATAATTTTAAATAGAAATTTGTCTTGACAATAAATGTTTAAGAATTACTAGTTTCAATTTGGTTCTTTGTTAGTTTTCTTACATTTGGCTGGATTTTTTTGCTGTAAGTTAACTAATGATTTTTTTTTTTTAGAAATAACATTTATGATATTTATGAACTTGGCACGAAATCATACGGATTCACTGGGGCAAACTCGTTGTCCATGTCATAGACTCAATGGTTCATATCAAATATAGTGATATTGGGACCAATTCTTTAATATTGATAACCTTCTAAAGTGTTAGGAGGATAAGAATTCCATATCAAATAAAAGAATCATCATGTATGCTAGCTCCACATTTTAATGAGAAAGTGGTTGTGTTAATTTTAGTTAGTTGTTTGCTTCACATTTTGTTTGCTATCTTTCTTCTTATTCTTCTTCCTCCCTCTTTTTTCTCATGATTTTTAATGCTCACTTTGTTTTGTTACATATGATGTATATATTTTGGAGTATACTTATTATGATATATTTCAGACTTGTAGTAAACATTTATTTGATATTCATTTGTATCATGAAGTACTAAATTCTCACAGGTTGACATGGTTGGACCCGGTCGTCGAAGACCACCTTTGACTATACTTACTTCCACACCTACTTCGACACCTGAGTCAGAGCCTACTCCCACACCCGAGTCAGGGCTTGTGACCACACCTACTACCAATCACTCGTCCAGTGCTGGTAAATTTTACTTTTTACACTGTTTTACAAGTTAACCTATATGTTTTTAGATACAAATTCAAATAATCTATGACAACCTCAATTACTAAGTTTAAAAGATAGTTTATCATATGTTATATATTTTAAGTTAGTTTTCAACAAGTGAATAAAAGACCATTCAAAGTCTACTGGTGAACATTTTACTTTATCATTAATTGTATGACATTGATTATACTATAGCATCTCATACAATAATTTATTCATTTATATTTCACTCTTAAAAGTTAAAATTAATTAAAATGAATTATGCTCAGGTTTTCTCATTTGATATTATTGATTTGCAGCTTCTAATAGATTGAGAAATGGGTGTGGTATTTCTCGGGGCCTAAGATATAATGCATTTAGGGATAAAGGTGGTCCTAAAGCACATATTACTTTCCCAGAGGGAAAATATAGACCCATTGGTGGTTGGGCTAAGACCTTTGGGACGATGGTTGGTGTTATATTCCAAGAGCATGCCCGTTTTGCTTGTGGAACTTGGTCACACATGGAATCGGCTAAAAAGGCCATGATCTATCATCAAATTCAGGTAATTTTGCATCAAATATATATATATACATACATTGATAGGGTGGGGAGACTTTAGATTTGCAAGTACACACACAAGACTTCTTCTAGTATTCTCAATATATATATTTTATTTCAAGAAAAGTTTTAGATAGATCTTGATAATCCCCGCATTCGAAAAGGTCTTGATAAATGGCTTGCAGCTCGATTTAGATCACATAAAATCGCATGCACACTTATTTTAAATCATTGGGAGATAATGTAGAGCGGGCAAGGCAAAAGCCTTATAAAAATGTTCTACTTGAGGATTGGTATGTTGTATGTGAAATTTTTGAGACTCCGGCATTCTAGGTGCACAAATTTTTTTTTATATATATAGTAATTTATATTTTTAGACTTAGGTAATAACAATTTATTAAATTGAAATGTAGAATAGGAGCACCGCTAATAAAGCAAATGTAATACCCCGCTCCAACACATGGTATGATATTGTCCGCTTTGGGCCTGAGCCCGCACGGTTTTGCTCTTGGGTTTACCCCAAAAGGCCTCATACCATTTGAAGAGAACATACTACATATAAGCACATCCCCTTTTCCACACCCAGGCGATGTGGGATTGAGCACCCTGTACCCTGTCAGTGTGGTAGCTCAGCCCAGTGTCTGTCTATGCACCCGCCCACTCACACCCGTCCACAAGGGTTACTACAGCAAATAGAGCAAAGAACCTAACAAATCACTGTGCCGGCTCAAAGCCATTTGTCACACTCCGCTATGAAATGGTTTGTTTCATATGTTCTATTATGTATGTAATTACATAAAATTACAAATGCAAAATTTATAATATTAGGTTCTAATTGTATTTACTAAAATAGCGAAACATGGACACTCAAGAGGAGCCAGACATGATGAGATTTTATCAACGAACACATTGTAGGGAGGATGGGACATAGGTCACCCCACATTGTCAGTAACTTTATGTATGTATATGCATAACTAGTAACTTGTAGTTTATTGTTTTGTATTTGTTTATAATTTCTGTCACTTTGTATGGATATGCAGGATAACATGATTCAAGAGGTCGATCCACTATACAATTGACCCGTAATGAGGTTTACTTTCAAATAGTTGCTTCAAGCTCCTCGTATGTTCGTGGGCTTGGTCATGGGGAGGTGCCCCCTGTCTCTTTACGGGGCAACCATGCAGATGTTATTGAGGCTAGATGAAGTACTGATGAAGCAAATCGAAGGGCTGATGAGGCAAATCAAAGGGCTGAGGCAACAGAACAGCGACTGGGGGAACAAATCAACTCTTTGCAGGCTCAACTCGCGTCTTTAACATCATTGGTGCAGAAAGTTCTGGAAGGATCATCGTCCGGAGAGGCTCATCATCCTATTTAGTAAGTTGAATTAATGTTTAACACTAGAGAGTGAATTTAATAGTTGCTAGAATCCATTTTTTGATGATGTTAGAACGATAATACTCAAATTTCACCTATCTATAGTCACAAAAACACACACATATGAATGGAGACAAAACACACACATATTAGTGAGAAGTTTCATACTTTAACATTTAAAAATATATTTACGCAGCCCCCATTCTTCCTTTAACCACTTATTAACCTGGTTTTTAACCACTTTCGTCGTGGAAAATAAGGCAAATCTCCCAGTTTGTATAATATGCCCCTGAATATCTTCAACTCTGTATTCATTTGAAAACAATCTATTCTTCCTCTCCTTCCAGATTGCATAAGTTGTGGTAGCATAAATCAGCTTATTCAAAACCAATAGAGATTTTAAGGTAATTCCAAAAGCAATGACAGGTTTAAAAAATAACTCAAATACATTTAAAAGATGATGTAAATACTCAGTTCATGCATTTAATTAAAGTAAGAGTTACAATCAAACAGATTGAAAACTAAGGAGCTGCACACTTACTCTACAACAGTGACCATTAGGCTAACGTATAAGACATTAAATCTTGAAGTAGACTCAATATGGTCTAGGTAAGAGCTTGACATGATGAAAAATGTTGATTGAAAGATGTTTATACCAAGCTGAGCCTCAGAAAGTCAGAATTACCTCATGATAGCAACTCTCTTGACAGCAGCTATTTGAGTTCAACAACACTAGCAAACTGAGGTTTAGAGTATGAGATCAAGAAACAGCCTCAAGTTGAATTGATCAGCACTTGATGTGAACTTCAAATTATATAATGGACTTGATCAATCCATAATGAAGCCATTTTGAACCTTTGAATCAATTTTGAAAGATGCTAGTAACTTAATGACAGTACAATTTGATGCACAGCCTAAGCCCTTGAGTAGACACCAATTTTCTGGAGTTGAATCTGAGTTTTGACATTATTAACACTCAATAAAGATCACAAAACTCATTGAATTGTTATAGCTCTCAAAGCTAAAGGTCTGCACTCAATGCACTCAAAATTTGAAATCAGCTTCACCTCCTTTAGCAGACCATTTTGTTAGAGCTACAAAAGGATAGGAATGCCAGCTGTCCTTGCAATGGCAAAAATAATCTGACCGTTAAAAATCTAGCTGTTGCAATTGTGATGACACAAAACTACCCTACAAACCAACTTTCCATAAGAGGCAAGACTGCCTTCATAATTTGAAATCTACTGCTATGGAGCAAAGGACTAGAAGGACATTTCCAATGATTGGATCACTTTAGATTTTTGTGAGCTGGCACTCACTCACATGCAGCTGAGGTGGTCCAGCAATTCACTAAAATGCCCTTTAAAGAGTTGTTGTGCACAGAGCTATGATAAGCTGTGAAGACCAAGTATAAGCAATTATGAGCATATGGACATAGTAATTAGTGAAGTAGCATAAAACGTATATTAAATCCACTGTGGAAATTACTATAATGTCCTTAGCTCTAAAAAAAGCAACTATAGTCAAGCATGACAGAATTTATATGCACTAACCAATAGGGTCTAAACTGAAACGTTACATGTTAAAAGAATGCTGTACCCAAGGTGTATTAGTGAAATCTTTAATCTATGATGTAATACCCCGAAAAATTTAGGTGTCAATTTAATCTCTTTACATTATTACTTTATTTTATTAATTCATGTGAAATGTTTTTTTTTGTTTTATATAGATTATCATTGTAGGAGAGTTGCTTGTCTTTTATACATGCATATTGTCATTTTATGTGAATTGGTATAAATTGTGTATTATTTTTATTTAAATGTTTTGGGTTGGGCTAGGGAGGAATTTGGGCTAGGATGAGTGGGCTAAGGTTATGTTTAAAATGATGGGCCTAGGGTTATAATAATATTTCTATCGCTATATTTATTATTATTATTAATTTGATTTTTATTAGTTTTAGGAAAAACAATAAAAGAATAATTAAAACAAAAAGGAAAAGAAAAGAAGAAGAAATTAGGGTTTGCCGTTGTGTTACGCACAGAACTAAAAGAGAGAAAACGAAAGAGAGAAGGGAGTGACGATCGGGTGAACAAGTTAATTTGTCAGGAAAAATGCAAGTTTAATTCTTCTCTTCCCCCTTAAATCCGTATGCATAGTCTAGGTTGAGCATATATTTATATTAAAAATTTGTAGTTAATTGCATGTTTATATTTTTCTGCTATTGATAAATTTCGTGAGATTAACTATGATGATTGTATGTAGATTTAATTGATTTTGTTCATGTAAGGTTATATGCATATGTGTTCATGTATATGTATATTGTGTTAAGGAAGAAATCATTCATTTATGCAATTTGTAAGAAATAATTGTTTAATTGTGAACCTACTGTGTTGGAATTAAATTGTAAACAACTCTAAATCCTTAGGAAAACAGATCCTGAATTATTGGGTTTTAAATTTTTGAATTTTGCGAAGAACCCTAGAACTTGTGAATTGGGGGTTTTTGATTCGTGCTGTTTCGGATGGGGCTTTTTGCACCAATACATAGACGGCGTCGAGAGGAGAAGAACGGCACAAAAATGGAGGCGAACGGTGGCCGGAGGAGGCCAGACCGTCGCCGGGAAGTCGTCGGCAGCGCGCTGTGCGCGCTGGGGAAGAAGCCCCAGCGCAGGGGCTTCCCCACGCGCCTGGCCGGCGCCGGCCGGCGCCGGGAAAAATACTTTTGGGCCCCACTCGCGGGGGCCCACCCCTGGGTCCACTTTGGGCCCATTCCGATATATTTTAATATTTTTTTTGAATTTTTGAAATTTTTGGAAAAACTTGAAAATTTGAAAAATCATTTTTTAAAAATACTTTCATGATTCCAAAAATTCTGAAAATTTTACTGTATGATATTGGAGGTTAAATAAACTTAATTTTAAATTTTCAACTCAAAACACTTTTCCCTTGTTGTCCAATTAATTTTTAAAAGTACCCAAAAGCTGTCTTTTTCCCTTTTTGTAATTTTAGAAAATACTTTTACAACTCCAAAAATTCCGAAATTTTTACTGTAACTCTCTTAAGGTTAAATACACTTGGGTTTAAAGTTTCAACTCAAAATGATCTTTCCTTGTTGTTCAATTGAATTTTAAAGTGTCCAAAAGCTGGGTTTTTCACTTTCTGTAATTTTAGAAAATACTTCTGAAATTCCAAAAATTCCCAAAATTTTTCTGTAACTGTTTAGAGATTAAATGACCTTGGGTTTAAATTTTCACCTCGATTTGAGCTTCCCTTGGTGTTCAATTAATTTTTAAAGTGCCTAAAAGTTGGATTTTCACCTTCTTTGGTTTATTAAAAATGTTTTAAATTTCAGAAAATTCCAGAATATTTTCTTAGTGTTCTTAGAAGTGAAATAGGCCCAGAAACCTAGATAAAAGTAAGTTTAGATCCCCGCGGAGATTTGAGGGCATTGGAGATTGGTTTGAGGAAGTGTTTCCTCTAATGGGTGTTATTTATTTTGATTTAATCAATTGTGCTTATTATATATATAAATGCACATGGGATACTTGATTAGGTTCACTTGTGAATGATTTGTCATATGGGGATAATTGCATAGCTGATAATTCAAATTGGTAGTCTGTGCAAATTAAAAGTCATAATACATCTTGTTTATTTATTATTTCATATTGGGAATGCATTTGTAATTTTTATTTGGCATGTAAGGATTGCCCGGCGTGTCAGGATCGCCCATACCTAATAAGGTATCTATATTTTTATTTGGCATGTAAGGATTGTCCGGCGTGTCAGGATCGCCCATACCTAATAAGGTATCTATATTTTTATTTGGCATGTAAGGATTGCCCGGCGTGTCAGGATCGCCCATCCCTATTAATGTATTCATGCATCATAATCGACATATCATGATTGCATAGATTTCATAAAATACATACATGTGTATCTTGATTTGTGAACATAAAGAAGGGGATCGTTTTTATATTGTAAGGGTTGTTGAGGAAATATATGAGATGATTTGTATTTTTAAAAGTATGAACTGAATAAGGAATAAACTGAGGGGTTGAACGTATATTTATCTATTGTGTCCCTCACATTGAGGGTATGTATATTGATTCTCTTATTGGGATGTAGTAGATAGAACTTGCTCGTGGGTTTAACCCACTTTGTTGATATTTCAGGTCCCAAGCAGTTTCCCCCGCGAGGATAGAGTACTAGGGTTGGGCTGTGACAGACATCTACTCTCACCAGTCTCAGGGTAGGAATCTACTTTTTCTTCAGGAATAAAACTATGAACTCATTTAGAGGTTTTGGTTTTGGATTTTAATTTAAGTGTTGAACTTTTATTTCTTTCTGGTTAAGGGGTCCTTGGGTTACGGGACTTCCAAATTGTATTACCAGAATTTAATGATTTATTTATCAATTATTTTAAATTCAATGGGATTTCTGTTCAGCTTTTAGCAATTGTTCTATTTCTACCCTTTGCATCTATGCTTGTTGCTATCAGTGGTTAATATTCCTCAGGTTTTGTGTATGAGACTGGCCACCTCATGCGCGAAATTTTCTGGGGGGTATTTCATATGATGTTTTGGAACCATAAGCACATTTTGACATTAAAATAGGCAAACAAGGACAAGGACATAGACCAACATAGTTTGACCATCTTCAATCATAACTGAAAGAGTTAATTAGAAATGCATAATAACAAGTTATATCCTGTGTTATTTTCAAGTGTATAGGATGTAGACTGTTAGTGTTTGGATGTGGAGATTAACTGCAAATTTGGTTGTTGCTAATGCTTTTGTGCACACACAAAATATATGGTATTGGTTGGAATTAACCACCATTTAGAGTCAAGAAGCTTCCATTTGCTTTGCTGACAAACTTTATGATTTCAAGTAGTTGAGAGTGTTTTTGATTTTGTTTTTAGTGTCATATTTTATTTGTTCTTGTTAGGATCCTTTTTAACTTCTAATGTAATTTGATTTAATTAATTTATTTATTTTGTTTGTAGCTTTTTTAACTTACTGTTTAAAGCTTGACTACCATTTTGATGTTTAACTTTTGGTTCCTTACCCCAGGGATAGTTTTGCTATGTATCTTATGTTTGCAATGCTTTGTTTCTCCATTTTATTTTAATTTCTCATTTTCATTTTGAAATTCTAATTTTTTCTTTACGTGCTTTTTTAATGGTCAATAGCTCATTTTGTCTTTTTGTGAAGATGTTTATAAAGAAACAATACTTAGAGTATGTCAACTCATAAAAATACTTTTGGAAGAAATTTCCTGTGACATTGTCAGTTCATTGATATATATATATATGTGTGTTTTTGTGTGTAGATATATTAAGGAGCTTGTTATCTTTGAAAATTATTTTTTATTGGTTAACTTGCATTATTTGCCAAACTTTAATAAATTACCAAATGTCATTATTGCACACAGGGCTTAACTTAGTGTTCTAGAGTTCTAGCTAGCAATTCTATGCCTCATGGAGCATTCTATCAAAAATTGGAATACATGAAAATGAATCAATTTTCATTTATGAAACTTGCAGGACAAATTTTTCATTCGAGCTTGAGAGCAGTTAAAATTATGCCAAATGTTAGGTCTCCTTTCTAATCATTTCCTTAAGCATCCTACAGAGACAGAACATAAGCTTGATAATGTGATTTTTTATATATATGCTTTAATTTTTTCTCAGTTTGCAATATACATATATATATATATATATATATATGTACATAGTTCAAACTGATTATTGTGCATATTGTATATTTTACATGTATTATATATTGCCTAGTGTGGTCAGAATGTGATACTAGGAAGTTCCATAATGGAGGGTATTGAGTTGGGTCAACTGGGAACTAGAGGTAATTCTAGCGATGCTTCAATAAGTTAGATACTTAGGTTCTCTAAGCTGGCTGATACATGATTGTTATTAAGGCAATGATTTTAGCTCATATGGGATTTCTCAAGGTTGTTTTGGATGTGAGGCAGGGAGATATTTGATATAGGGAGACCTTATATTATGGGTCATGGGTGGCAGGGCACTCCATGAGCTCATGACATATAATTTTAGGCATGCTTGCTGATCAGTAAAAGTTATAATATTGGCCACTTTTTAAATTTTTTCACTTAAATACTGTTATTTTTATAGTACTAGAATAAGTTCAACACACCTACCTAAGATTTTTTGTTGAATAACTCAATAAAAGGGTGTGTGTGTGTGTGGGGGGGGGGGGGGGGGAGGGGGGGAAGAGAAGCAAAGAATACAGTACTATCACAACAATACCCATAAATTAAATTTGACAAGAAAATAATAATCTACTACTGCAAAAATGAAAAGCCACACAAATCACAAATATATATATATATATATATATATATATATATATTTTCCCTTTGTATCTGATTTCAAAAAAACTATAATGCTAACAACAAATGGTATTGTCTGCAACAAAAAACAGCACAAATTAAAAAGGAATGCAATCAAACCATTAATGCTGGCTTTCCCTTGTTATAAAAAATAAAATTATGTCTAAACCACAACCAATAACCAACATATAAAGAAGAAAACTGCAGGGAGATGCTGATTATATCTATTCACTAAATAAAGTTAACCATCTTGCTTTTTTTGCCTACAGAGAAATTGAATAAAAAGAAAAATACAAACAGAACATTAGACTATAACAAAATAATAATAATAATAATAATAATAATAATAATAATAATTACTAAACTAAACTTGAAAAATGACAAATGCTTCATCAAATTAAATTTTCCATTTCTAATATAAAGCAAAATAAAAATTAAAAATGGATGAGATCAGAACTCCTCTTTTCATTCTTTTTCCTTAGTTTGTCATGAAACAAAACAAACAAAGATTTGACATGTGCACAGTTGTTAAAGGGGACAATGTACATAAAGAAAAAATATAAAAAAAAAGTGATATACAACTCAATAAACAACAGATCAACAAGAATCATCCTCAAATATGCATACAAATCAACAAAAGGTCCTTCAATCTGTAATGGAAACTAGATAAAACAAAAGTAACAAAAAGATAGAGAGTTTATACTATATTCCGTGACTAACAACCAGAGATCTGAGAAAATATACAATCCTACAAAGAATTGGCTGAGGTGCAAAATGAAATATTTGGATTTGCAGTGCAGTACAATAGTAAAGATTTAGGGGTTAATTGATTTGCTGTGTAATTTTAGGCCCATTGTAGAAAGGACCTTTCTATGAGGGGTTATGCGAGCCCGCCGTTAAAAGCTTATTTTCTTATAGTGTTAGAATGTTGTTTAACTATTTTATTTGTTTTCATGTTAAAGTATGTTTGTGGCCATAGTGAAATCTAAAATTAGTAAGCTTATATTGTTGATGGTGACTTAAATTTAAACTTAGTACGCATGTTAACATTGGTGATATGGGAAAATTCTTTAAATAACCTGGATAGGATATCATTAGCAGGTCCCTTGTTTAAAGGGGAGGAAGGTATCGATAGCTTGCTTGTGTCACCAACATGGAATGCTCTTTTTAGAATTGGCTGTATCTCTGGACTGTTCATTGATGTTAGATAAATTATAGGCTACTTTTTATGATCCATGCAAGTGCTTTGGATGTATTTGAACTTGTCTATGATGTGTTTGAAATGCTTTCATAGCTACATTATAATTTGCACAAATGCAGCTCATTTTCTATTCAGTTTTGCTACATATAAACATCTTTCTTGGTTCTGAAATTGTTCCAGTGACATTTAGGTTTGAAAATGGAATTAGCATACTCCTATGACATGGTTAAATTCAAGATAAGACCTTTTTGTGTGTTTTAGAAGCTATTTGTAAATCAGTACTACAGAAATCCCTTCTTGAGGTAATGTGTTGCTGGCATGCTGCCATCAAACTTAATAGGTACTGTTTTATATTGTTAGTTAAACTTGAATCTTGTTTAGAAGTTAAGAAACTTTATTAGGTCTCTTTAAATGTGTATAATTGTGTTATGGGTATAGTCATTTCTGAACTAGAATTTTCTCTTTTGAAGCCTGATTTTAGAGTCTTTCATAGTCACAAATCAGCTTTTGAAACTTTACCTGTTGCTCTGAAATTGTTGAAGCGTATATATATGAGCGTACTTTATTCATGTTTTGAGTGGGCATGAGTTACTGTTGTATCAGAATTTGGCACAGGTTCATACTAGGATTTTCATATTAGTCTGATAAAGAGATCATTAAGTTAATTGAGGGCTTTCTTGCTGTCAAAACTAAGGGAAAGCTAACTTGGATTCCACGGAGTAGAGCTTGCCAATCTAGTCATCATTGATTAAAGTAACCTGAATCACTTTGTATACATCTTATTTGATTGTTGCACATTACTTGGGTAAACTTAGCTGAATTGAGGAGAATGATGTTGTCACAAAGCACAGTGAACTTGTGATAACTTGGTTGAAGATCTTACAAGTAACTTGTGCTGAATTTAAACTTTGAGTAGTTGAATGGATTTAATTTTGAATTCATTGAATTGTACTTCATTTAATTCTTGTAGTCTAAGTGTAGGGTTGGCTCTCGCTTCAAGTTTAGGATTTTGTGAAAGGTAGATAACATGATAAGTGTCGGTAGAATAATATAGAAAGAAGAAAGGAAAAAAAAAAAAGAAAAGAGGAAGGAATAGAGAGAAAAGGGGATCCGAGAGTTTTAAAGAGGGGGAGAGAGTGGAGAATTAGGGTATGCTATATATAGATATAGAGAGAGAAGTTAGGAGGTAGGGGGAAGGACTGATTTTCAATTACAGAGAAAACATTTTTAAAATAGGCCAAAGGAATTAGAATCTTGGCAACTCTTTCAAAACTTCAGCATAGTACTTTTATATATACTCATACACACATATATATATATATAAATAAAAGGAGGAAAGAGGCTCGGCTGATTCGACTATTTTAGATAGTTCATGGTGGGGAGTGGTGGTGCGCCGGCATGAGCTGGTGGATCTATTGTTGGTTCCGGTTGGAACCAGCAGAAGAAGATGGTTGCCGAAAGGGGGGTTCTAGGTGGCTGTGAATTGGATGGCATCATAGTGATGGTTAGTCCATGGTGATGGGTTTTGGGCTAGTGGTGGCTAGTGGATTTCATCCGTGATAGAAATCATAGTACCGTGAGTCTTTCAATGACCAAAAAGCTCATTCAAACTCAGACACCCCTTGGGTTTGTTCTTCTTGTCCTGTATATATTTGTGTTAACATATATATATATATATATATATATATATATATATATATACACACACAATTTTGGTTCATTTTGGGAAATATTTAGTTGGATATTTTTTAATGGTTTGCTTTAATGTCAGAATTCTTGATATATATATATATATATATATATATATTTTTTTTTTTTTTTTTTTTTTTTTGATAAGTAGTGTAATTCTTGATACTTGTTATCATACATGTTATGATTGCTATGCATTCATGATTTCTGAGATTTTGGTTCATATGTTGGAAGTATTTTGAAATTTGTGATGATTCTTGTTAATTATGCTCCTCCTTGATGACAGTTCTATGGGATTCAAGATGGGAGTTCATTAAAGGCTTTTATGTTTCCGAAATTAGTGTTGTATCATGCATGAAGATCACACTCAAGTTTACTCATGCTTGTAGTACATGAACTTATTTTGTTGATTAAATGAGATCTTTAATTGTGCTGTTATTATCCACCATGGATTGATTCCTTGGATATTTATCTTTATATATTTCATCTAACACTATCATAATTAAATTTATACTTTTTAAAGTCAAGTAAGATCATCTGATTTTATTTTTTTGTCTATGTTGAATTTAAGTTTATTTACCTTTGCTTTAAAAGTAGCCCTTTTACAGCCTAGTTTTGGTTCTTTTGCATTGTCATAAATCAGATTCATAAATTATTTTTACTGCTAAGTAATTGCTAAGTTTTAAAATGCTTATGAGCAAGTTTAAACTTCTAATCACATATTTTGCTCTAGTTAGTATACAATTACCATTTGAGCAGAAATTTGTTTTGGTTTTACTAAATAAATATTGCTGATGTTTGGACCATAGAGATTTCTTTTGGCAATTGCATTTAATATTAAATAATCATTGGTTGCATATATTTCATTTAGAGACTAGATTTGGGTTGAGCATCTAATTTCGTGGTATGCCTTTGATTACTTGCTGCCATTGAATATATTTAATATTTGTGAAAGAAATTGAGAACTGATTTAATAGTGTCCCTAGTAAGTGTATTTTTTTTGTTGATTATCGTTATAGAAAGAATAGGTTCATATATGCAATTAAACTAATAATTTTTTTCTTTCTGTAGATTGCATGTGGTCGGGATTAGCTTTTTGATCTCTTTTTGGTGCAATCCCATTGGCTATCTTTTTTGTTTCATATGGGTCTAGGATAAACTCACTTTTGTACCTTTTGTTTCACACGGGATTAGATTTATGGATCTCCCAGGTGGTATCATTGATGTTGGTTACCGTTATAGAAAGAATAGGTTCATCTATACAATTTAACTAATAGATTTTTTTTTTTTTGCTTTTTGCAGATTGCATGTGGTCGGGATTAGCTTTTTGATCTCTTTTTGGTGCAATCCCATTGGCTATCTTTTGTTTCATATGGGTCTAGGATAAACTCACTTTTGTACCTTTTGTTTCACATGGGATTAGATTTATGGATCTCCCATCTTCTCTATATGTATGGATCTCTTTTTGATCTTTTATTTGGAAGATGTACGGATCTTTGAATATATAATAGAATATTTTACTTTTAAATTTGTAAATATTAGTTTGGATAATTTGTTTGACATATGCTTTATATAATTTGTAAAATTTTAGGTTTGTTCAATTGGCATGTTTAATATAAGTGACATGAAAAAGTAAGTTATAAAATTATTGGTTTGTTGAGAGGTAAAAAAAAAAAAAAGAATAATGACAAAAATTTGTTGCAAATAAAGAATTTTATTTGTTGCTAAATAAATACATTTGTGACGGTTACTTTTGTTGCAAAATATATTATTTTTAGCAACAACAAAGTTTTTGTCCCAAATATCTCCAGTAGAGACCAATATAATTTTGTCGCAAATTATATTCATTTTAGCGACAAAACAGTTTTTGTCCCAAATAGATCCATATTTAGCAACGAATATAATTTCGTCACAAATCATATTTATTTTTAGCGACCTAAATGTTTTTGTCCCAAATAGTTCCATATTTAGCGACTAATTTAACTTTGTTGCGAATTATTATATATTTAGCGACAAAATTCCTTAGAATGGGTTTGTATTAAGCGACAAAATTTTGGAGAAACTGTGAAAAACAATTTGTCGCTAATTATCATATTTTTATTGACAAGTAAATTTTTGTCGCAATAGCATACACTTTTTGAGACAAAAGTCTTTTGTGGCATAATACCT
Organism: Cornus controversa; assembly: GCA_026545225.1. Taxonomy (NCBI): domain Eukaryota; kingdom Viridiplantae; phylum Streptophyta; class Magnoliopsida; order Cornales; family Cornaceae; genus Cornus; species Cornus controversa. Next base: position 23,096,003 of record CM048851.1, on the reverse strand, counting down.
TTCGTGATGGGCTTTGGTGGACAACCTCGCGACAAAATAATTTTGTTGCTAAAAGTTATTTGCGACAAATTTCCTATGTTTAGTGACAAAAATTTTTGTGGCAAAACACCAAATTTCTTGTAGTGGCAATTGACACTGGCTAGTTTGATTCATGGGCTTGAATTTGTGACTCCTTTAGATGAATCGGTGGATATGACTAAGAGCTTTGGGCTAACTAGTCTGAAAGCCACCCCATTGGAGGTCCCTCTCACTACTCGTTTGCTTGCTAACCTATATATGTGATAGCTTGCTATACATTGTGATAAAATGTATAAACATTAAATGCATATGAAAATTGTGTATGAGGTTGTGTAAAAATTGTGTATGAGGTTGTGCAAGTGCTTTATATCATTGAATATGGATCAGGGACAATAAATATGGATGCATATAGATTCTTAGATATTTACTTAAATTATTTTATTTTATTTTATTTTTTTGTAAGTAGGTAAAATTTTTAAAAATTAAAGGAATAACTACAAACATAGGGCCTGTTTGGTAACCGTTTTTGTTTAGTGTTTATTATTTATAAAAATAAATTTTTAGGATAAACATGTTTGATAATTTTTGTTTTGTTTATAAATTGTCAAAACACTTTTAAAACAAAACTGTAGCTAAGCCTTCAAATCCTAAATACCAAAATGATGTTTTAGTGTTTATGTTTATTAAAAACAAAACTTTTTTTTCCTTTTTTTTATCTAAAATGGTGATTATATTATTTTAATTACAAATTGAAACAAAAAGTGAGAAAATGAAAAGAATTTTTTTTTATAAAAGACTATTAATTGATAAAACGATAAAAATATTAGAATTACTAAGTGTAGAATAAAGAGCATCAATTGCCTTAGAAAAAAAATATATTGGGTACAATATGAATAATTACTAATGTACTTGATAATAAGAAATAGCTACTTAGGGGTACCCGTGTTAAAAAAAAAAAAACTTATTTGAGGAAGAAAAACAAAAAAGTCCCAACCATCTCATTGTCAAAGAAACAAGAATGATATTTTGTACTCATGTCAATAATTCATTTTCAGTATTAAAAGAAAAATAAAAATAAAATAAATAGAAAAGAAAGTAGTAATAGAAGAAGTTCAAGATCAAGAGTATGCCCTTCAAATCCCCCTTCTCACTCCATACAAATTGGAAAACTTAAAACTTTTCCATAGTTGATATATATTGTTCTTGTTGATAGGGGTGCATAAAGAACCGATGGAACCAGAACCGTAAATAACTGTTGTTGAACCGAACCATTCTCTTCAGTTCTCATTCCAAATTTTAGGAACCGTTCCCTACGATTCCGGTTTCAAGCTTTGGAATCGAAACCGGAACCGAAACTATTGAATATATATATAGTTATTAAACTCCTATAATGCATGATTTTCTAATATATATATATATATATATATATATATATATCTATGTAACTGTTATAAAGTTATTGTAATAGTTATAATAATCTTTTATTACCTAAAAAATTTTAAACAATGGAGTTATTATAACTATTATAAAGTTAAATAAAACTCTTTAATAACGGTTATTATCTTTTGTTAGATTACAAATGTTGGAATAAATGAAAGGAAAAAAAATATATTTTCTTTTTTTAGCAACATTGGTATGTACATGAAGACACAATTTCAAAAATGAGTTAATTTGTTGATACATTCTTTGATTACTCACAATGCACACACAAATACATATATATACACATACACATATATATACTAACATAATAATCTTTTAGTTCTTTTAAAAAAGAAAAGATAATAAAGGTCACGGATGCATTAAAAAAATATGTGAAAAGCAAATTTATAATTTACTAGTAGGAAAATATGAAACTTTTTCATTAATTAGTTTCAAATTTAGGGGTGCACAAAGAAACGAAACTTAATTCGTAAAGAATCGGAACCGTAAAGAATCGAATCGAACCGAACTGAACTCGACGGTTCTGGTTTCAAAATTAAGGAACTGTTGGAGATAGTTCTGGTTTTGATTCTTCCAATATCTGTAAGGAACTGAACCGTGTGCACCCCTACTTGTTGGGGCCTTCTGGGTTGTGGGTCATTGTAATTTTACAGTATAATTTGCAGTGTGTAGATATATATGTAACCCAATATTATTAGTTTCTTTTTTATGTATATTTCTTACTCTATTATTGTCCTATAAAACTGTCTAGCATAAACTTGACTTTTTATGTAGTTTATTGTGTTGATTATTATTTCTTTTTAAAAACAGTTTAAGGTTAATAAACATATTTTTCAGTTTATAATTTTTAAAATAAGCCAAACATTATTTTGTTATCAAACAATACTCATATTAATAAATATACAAAATCGTAACATAAACATTATTTATATAAACACTTAAATAATAAATGTTAAACATATACGGTTATCAAAGAAGTCCAAAGGTGTAGAGAACTCTTTTTGTGGGTTGCTTAGCTCTTGATAGCCTTTAGGAGACTTTGGTTTACTCGGTTTCAATTGCACCAAGATTGTCCTCTTTTGTAATAAAAAAATACCTAGCAAAATATAACTTTTATATGTAAGCCTATTAGACTAGGAAATTTGAGTCAATTTCTTTCTAGTAATTTCTAGATTTTGAAGAGTGATTCATAACCTCATGGAAAGTGACAAAAGCAATCATAACTTCTCTCATAAGATCAAAACGGAGTCAATGAAATTACAGGAAATTATATTTGAAATTAGAATTTCTTTATCCTCTTATATCAGAATTCATATTTTGTACGTCTCTGCATAGACTTTGATTGAAGGCCCAATCTTATCTACTAAAAAGGATGCAAAATACAAACATATTGTCTATTTGATTGTATGTCAATCTATGTATCTCTATATACGAATATAAATGTATATAATATTCTTCTTTGTCAAAAATAATCCTTCACCCTCACCTTCCTTTTATCAAAAAATTATCTTTTGGGTGTTAATTATAAAGATGATATCATTTATGCTATGTTCAGTTTTTCTTGATCAGGAATAATAAATCCTCTTTTACTTTTTTTTCTTTGTTTATGCACAACTTTTTTTTTACGAGCTTTACTAGTGATCATCAATCAAACATATATAAATCACCACACTTGTCGGTCTAATTTTGTCGTCGTATCAATTAACGACACTAACAAAAATGGCATATTTAGTATATCATGAAAATTTGTAATAAAAACAATAATAAAGAAGAAAAAAAAACAAAGAAACTTGTAAAAGTTATGAAACGATAATAATTGCCAATTTTATTTATTTATTTTTATTTTTTTATTTGATCATATCTTCACACTGGTCCTACTAATATTATAAATCCAAAATTTATATTAGTATGATGAAGGCATGGTGTTATATAAATTGTATATATATAGATAAACCCTATCATCGAAATCACTTTTTCTCAATACAAAGTTTCTTCAAAATTTTGAAATAACAAAGAAGGAACTGAAGGCCAGTCCACTGATAAACACAGTAATCCTTTTAAAACAACATTATCATAAAAATAAAAAAATAATAACACCAAAAGGACATTTTTTTTATAAAAGAAATGTTGAGTGAAGAGTTATTTTGATAAAATTAATTGAAAATGGTAAAATATCATGCCAAAGGGTATTTTTATTTTTATATTGTAAAATGAGGATCTTTAGCAACTTTTGAAAGCACATAAAAATTATTTGGCAACAAAATAGTACAAGAACTAATTTATCACTTTTTGAAAGCAGGATGGGTTTAGTACAATTTGGCCATAAAATGACTACTAAATGAATTGGTGTAATTTACTTAATTGGAGTACCGAGCATATTCTTCAATCATTTCACCTCTTGTATAATATTTTAAAATAATTATTTTATCACAACGTCACTTTTAAAAGAGATCAACATTCTAACTTTATATTTCTAAATCAATAACTTATTCTAATTTAAAGGCGAGTTGCTTGCTTATCTTATGTGACAACACTATAGAGTGAGTGATTTTTTTAGCTAGACAGCTATGTAATAACACTCAGAGAAAGCAACGTTTTCGTGTAACATGTTATGATCTCAATGTCCTTACAAGATAGTGATGGAGTTTCACACGCTCCAAGTCTGGCTTGCGCTCTACTCTTATAGGCAAGAAAGAAATCTAAATCAAATTGAACTCTAGGCTTCAAAATTAGATTAATTCAAAAGTTGAAAAATTAAAAAATATAGAAAAATAAACTGAAATATCAAAACCATATCTTTCTACAATCACATAATTGAAATAAACCAAAAGTCCAAGTCAAGAATTGTATATTCAAGCCATACCTAAATGACAAGAATGAATAGAAATATCATGATAGAGAAATGGGAGGAGGTAGAGTTTTATAATTTTGAGTTCAGGCAGGGTAGAAAAGGTGGAGGTCAAATTAATAATTTTGCAAAATAGGGGAGCATTTTATAAAATTTCATAATATATATATATAATAAGAAAGAAAAAAAAAATGAAAAAAGACAATTCAGGAGGCGGCTTACGGTGCCTTGGTCAGTGGAGTAAAGCATCTTTCATCTTGATTTAACAACGAAGTAAAAAATGCAGTAAGACAAAACAATAGGATGGGTATGTATTGTCTTGTTCCTTTTACCTTTTGTATTTAATAAACAAGTTAAGGGCCCAAATTTTTTATTATTATTGTGAGGTGCATCAAAGGCTCATCAATAACGAAACCATAACCATATTTGTTCGAAGCAAACACGTGGCACGTAATGGTCAAGCACTGGCCGGACCTTATGTAAGAACCAAGAGGTCATGGCTGGCTCCCAACTTATTTTTTTAGTTATAATTAAAATTATTAAAACTACTTACTTACCAAAAACATATTAATCCAAAGATTTTGAAAATGTCTATTTAATAGGTCCCATGAATAATTGAAGTCAAAATATATTAAAAAAAATTATTTACCAAAACAAATACAGAATACAATCTATATTTTTCTTTTTCTTTCTAGTATTTTTTACTTTAGAAATTTTTTTTGGTCCACTTATATATATGTACTCTATGTATGTCAAAAATGGACATAATTCGATCCGTATGCATAAAATAAGAAATACTTTTTTTTGTTTATTCATGATTTTATTTTAATTTTTTTCATATTAAAATGATATAGAATGCTGCCGTGTAAAACGTAATATATTATAAATTTTTTTAAATTTTATTTTTATGCAAGAATTTGACTACCAATTATAAGTTTCTCTATCCGCCCAGGGTCAAACATGGGCAGGGAATGTGTTCATCATCAAAAAAATGTAAAAAGAAAATTTAAAAAGTTTTTACCCTTTTATCATATATTTAAAATTCAAAAAGGACACGTTTTATTCCATCATCGTAATAGCCTAGTGTTTTTTGGAGGGGATCATCCTAGCTCACTATAGAGAGACAAATATTGTTACGAGTGTGACTTCCTATAAAGTGATCATTAATTCATCCCATACAACCCAATTAACACTCAAAACTAAAATCCATGGAGGCTCTTCTTTCATTCCCAGCAACTACCATTGTTAGCATCTTTGCTTTTCTACTCTTTATCTACTATTTGTTTTCCATATCGAGAAAGTTTACTAAGAGAAACACTAGACAGAACAGAGCAGCACCGGAAGCTGCCGGTGCGTGGCCTCTGATGGGTCACCTCCATCTCTTAGCAGGCTCTAAATTGCCACACAAAACCTTAGGTTCTATGGCTGATAAGTTCGGGCCAATCTTCACCATAAAGCTCGGGCTTAACCGAGCATTGGTGGTGAGTGATTGGGAGATAGCTAAAGAATGTTTCACCACCAACGACAAGGTCTTCGCCAACCGTCCAAGGTCTCTAGCAGTGGAGCTCTTGGGCTACAACTATGCCATGTTTGGTTTGAGTTCTTACTGCGAGTATTGGCGCCAAGTCCGGAAGATAGTCATGCTTGAGCTTCTCTCCAACCGCCGGCTTGATATGCTTGGACATGTCCGAGTATCAGAGGTAAGAACAGCCATAAAAGAGGTATATGACTTATGGGTTAAGAAAGAAAGTGCTTCAAATGTGGTAAAGTTGGACATGAAGCAATGGTTCGCGAATTTAGCCCTAAATATGATGGTTAGAATAATTGTAGGGAAGCGATATTCGCGTGATGAGGAAGAGGGGGCACGATTTCGGAAGGCCATGAGAGACTTCTTTGAAATGCTAGGGGTGTTTGTGGTGTCCGATGCAATCCCATTTCTGAGGTGTTTGGATTTGGGAGGGTACGAGAAGGCCATGAAGAGGACAGCAAAAGAAATGGACGATATAGCTGAAGGTTGGTTAGCAGATCATAAAAGAAAGAGAGATTCTGGCATGGTGAAGACTGATCAACAAGACTTCATGGATGTCATGCTGTCCATTCTTGATAGTACTAATGCCGAAAAAATTCCTGGCTTTGATGCTGATACGATCAATAAAGCTACATGCCTGGTACATGTTCTGAAACTAAGTTAATTTTTATTTACATGGTATGTATATACGTTGTTAGATTTAGTGATTTATATATAAATTATAATTCACTAGGTTTGAGCAAGTTGGAATTCATTTTGATTAGATTATATTAAAGGAGTTGTCTAATGTTGGAAGTAATTAATCTATCTTAAAATGTTGAATAATCTAACATAATTTTGAAACTGTTAGAAGAATGACCATAATCACTTTTTTAATTTTTATTTTCTCTCCTTTTCCTTCCAAGCACTATCTGAAGTTGGGTGTCGGTAATATATTTTGTAACAAGTCACATGTGGCAAAAGCTAGCTCTAGCTTTCTCAAAGGTAATGTAATTTATTTTCCCGTCTTTGGTGTGTATGTATTACGGTGGCTCATGAAAAATTTATGTACATGTACATATTTTCCGAAAAAAGTTTATATATATATATATATATATATTTCATGTCTCTTTCCTTTCTCGAATTCAGTAATAAAATTTTATGAAAAAGGTTATTGGTCACTACAGGATATGGTTGCTTTTACGTACATTAACGTATTTGATCTTCTTTGTTTTCTTCTCTGGGAAAGAGAGATGATTTGTTTATGATATCACAACTTTGTCTTCGACATTGTTGTTTGCTTCCATGATAGAAATTGGTCCCGAGGCAATTGTGAAACAGATCATGTACAACTGTAAAGTTAGACAAACGCTCAAATGACTGTCCTGGAATTAAATGTTTTCGGTGTGATAAATGTTTTACTTTTTTATTAATCAATATACTCTTCTAACTCTAAAGTACTTACATTAGTGCTATCAACAAACAAATAAAACTATTTATAAAAGAAAAATATGATAAGTATGTAAAAGAAAAATATGTTCTTTAATTCAATTAACCATAATTACAAAATTTTAAAAATTATATAAGAAATGATTATAATAAGTATAAAGATTATTAAAAATATTTAAAAGCAGCAAAATATATAAAAAAAATTTAATACTTTAAAATATGTTCTTTAATTCAATTAACCATAATTACAAAATTTTAAAACATATAAAGAAAATGATTATAATAACTATATAGATTATTCAAAAAAATTTAAAAGCAGGACAATATAAAAAAATATTTTAATATTTTATTTTTATAATTTTATTTGTTTGTTGATGACGCCAATGTAAATACTTGAGAGCTAGAGGGGAATATTATTGATTGATGAAAAAGTAAGACATTTATTACAGAAAAATATTTAATTTTTATAATTGATTTTTATCCATCTGTGTAGCGACCCGACTGTGCAAGAACAGTCGCTTAAACAATTTTCCCTAGCACTCCTCATTTTAAATTGTGGTTAATTAATTTGACACGTCATAGTTTAACTTGCCATCTTAATCCATGACAATATTTTAATATACGCAAGTACAAGGGGATTGGATACCTTTGTCCAAGTATATTGTATATACTTGTAGAAATCTTTTTTCTTTAGTGCTGAAAATTAAGGTTGAATAGCTAAAATTATCCCATTAAGCTGCCTAATTTGAGAATTTAACATATGGTACAGACAATCCTAACAGGAGGCAGTGACACTACAACTGTGACGCTGACATGGGCGCTTTCATTGCTCCTCAACAATCGACATGTTCTTAGAAAGGTCCAAGATGAACTGGATGTCCACATTGGAAGAGAACGACTAGTGGATGAGACCGACATGAAGAATTTAGTCTACCTCCAAGCTGTCCTCAAAGAAACATTGCGTTTGTACCCAGCCGGACCACTCTCTCTACCGCATGAGTCCACCGTGGACTGCATTGTGGGTGGCTACAACATTCCAAAGAGCACACGCCTATTGGTGAACCTTTGGAAGCTACACCACGATCCTCGTGTTTGGTCGGATCCAAACGAGTTTCGGCCTGAGAGATTTTTGACGAGCCACAAGGATGTTGATATTAGGGGGCAGCATTTCGAGTTGATACCATTTGGCAGTGGAAGAAGAATGTGTCCTGGAATTTCTTTGGGCCTCCAAGTCATGCAATTGACACTGGCTAGTTTGATTCATGGGTTTGAATTTGGGACTCCTTTAGATGAACCGGTGGATATGACTGAGAGCTTTGGGCTAACCAACCTCAAAGCCACCCCATTGGAGGTCTCTCTCACCCCTCGTTTGCTTGCTAACCTATATATATAGATATGATAGCTACCTATACAATTAAGGTGAGATTTTAGGAACTCAGAAAATGCATGTGAACATTGTATGTGATGTGGGTGTGTAAGTGGTTTATTGGTTCAACATGGAATATAAGTGTGACAATAAATATGGATGCATATAGTATTCTTGGATATTATTATTTTTTTATTATTATTATTATTTTTATATGAAAGAACAAATTTTATAAGTTAAAGGAATATGTAGGGCAACTTTGTCTGTGGGCTATCTTCCTTGATGGCCTTTAGGTGACTTTAGATATGGGCAAAAAATAAGATGAGCTTTTAAAAGAGTGTATGTTATCAAAAGTCTATTCGGAAGTGACATGATTTTATTAGAAGTGCATCTAATTAGGTATGTGTCAAGTCGGTCTACTAATTCGAAAAATAATAGGTGGTGCAAGTTTAGTTGGTTAATCCCAACCTAATTTAAGCTCACTCTGATTTTGTATAGAGTTAGATAATTATTTTTACAATTAAAATTGGACTTAGTTAAAAAAATTTAATTCAAACTTAATTAGAATTGAATTTAAATTGAGATGTCAACAATCCAAGCTCAACCTAAATTAGAATTCTAATTTTATTTATATTATATATAATATTCAAATTATGACAATCTTTTTCTTTTCAACTTCCTGTCTAATTTTTTTTTTTTTGTATGCTAACACTTGGGAGAATTAATTTCCTAAATTTTTCTTTGTAATTTTTTAGAAATTTGCATTAAAGTTTTAATTTTTTTTCCACTTAGGACTAATCTAATATGAAATTAAGTCAAGATCATATTAATTTTTTTGTGTGCAAATTAGCCATATGGGTAACCCGAATTAACCGACTTTCTAACCCAAATTTGCAATTTGAGTTTATCAATTCAATGATGGGTTGGGCTTGGATTGAGTAGTTAGGGTTAGAGGTCGGGTTTGATAGGGTTAGGGTTGAACATTTTATATCTCGGGTTGAACCTGAGTTATACCTCCAACCCGTCCGAGTTATAGCCTTAGAAAATAATACGGATGGGAACTTGACTAGAACTTTTGATTGAAGAAATGGAAGACATGGTAATTTGGGTGGGCATTGATTTATCAAGTTGTTTTCTATTTTATTTAGTTATACAAATTTAGGAAACTGAAGTGTAGGAATCTATAAAAAGAAAAAAAGAAAAAAAAAAGATGAAGTAATGGACTATGTAAAGGGTCATCGACCAAATAAAATGCACTTTCAATTACCTATTTCGTACTTTTACTTTTACTTTTATGCATCTTTGCTTATATATCTAGCATTTTAAGTTATGCACTATTTGGCAATTTGAACCTTCAAGTTGGATATTCTCTCCTTTAACAATCGTCTAGTCAATCATTATTTTTCATAAGAGATACACAATCGATCTATCCTTGAGATTGGGGTCATAGATTTTAGCATTCCCACAACCACACTAATTAAATCGATTGGTCTAGACGACTTAATACTCCAACACTAACAGAGCATAAATAAATAACTCTGAAACAAACCTTCCACAAAGAACTCTATTTGAAGATAACATCTTGAATTTGCCAAGCTATTTGAATAATCAATAATTGACTATACTAGAAGGGTAAAAACCAAAGATTGTCAGCTTTGTTTGTGACTTGAACAATACTTGGCCTCCACACAGGTAAAAATGAATCTCCTTTAAATCACTAATGTGATACAATAATATGATATATGCTATTTTTAAATTTTAAATATGTAAAAAGAAAACTTAAAAAGTTTTTACCTTTTTATCATATATTTAAAATTCAAAATGGACACGTTTTATTCCATCATCGTAATAGCCTAGTGTTATTGGAGGGGATCATCCTAGCTCACTGTAGAGAGACAAATTTTGTTACGAGTGTGACTTCCTATAAAGTGATCATTAATTCATCCCATACAACCCAATTAACACTCAAAACTAAAATTCATGGAGGCTCTTCTTTCATTCCCAGCAACTACCAATGTTAGCATCTTTGCTTTTCTACTCTTTATCTACTATTTGTTTTCCATATCGAGAAAGTTTACTAAGAGAAACACTAGCTAGACAGAACAGAGCAGCACCGAAAGCTGCCGGTGCGTGGCCTCTGATGGGTCACCTCCATCTCTTAGCAAGCTCTAAATTGCCACACAAAACCTTAGGTTCTATGGCTGACAAGTACGGGCCAATCTTCACCATAAAGCTCGTGCTTAACCAAGCGTTGGTGGTGATTGATTAGGAGATAGCTAAAGAATGTTTCACCACCAACGACAAGGTTTTCGCCAACCGTCCAAGGTCTCTAGCAGTGGAGCTCTTGGGCTACAACTATGCCATGTTTGGTTTAAGTTCTTACTGTGAGTACTGGCGCCAAGTCCGGAAGATAGTCATGCTTGAGCTTTTGTCCAACTGTCGGGTTGATATGCTTGGACATATCCGAGTATCAGAGGTAAGAATCGCCATAAAAGAGGTATATGACTTATTAGTTAAGAAAGAAAGTGCTTCAAATGTGGTAAAGTTGGACATTAAGCAATGGTTCGCGAATTTAACCCTAAATATGATGGTTAGAATAATTGTAGGGAAGCGATATTCGCGTGATGAGGAAGAGGGGGCACGATTTGGGAAGGCCATAAGAGACTTCTTTGAATGCTGGGGGTGTTTGTGGTGTCCGATGCTGTAATACCCCGCTCCAACACATGGTATGATATTGTCCGCTTTGGGCCATAGCCCGCACGGTTTTGCTATTGGGTTTACCCCAAAAGGCCTCATACCATTTGAAGAGAACATACTACATATAAGCACATCCCCTTTTCCACACCCAGGCGATGTGGGATTGAGCACCTTGTACCCTGTCAGTGTGGTAGCTCAGCCCAGTGTCTGTCTATGCACCCGCCCACTCACACCCGTCCACAAGGGTTACTACAATCCACCCCCCTACGAGGCCCGACGCCCTCGTCGGCACACTTACTTCCGGCTGGGTTCAGGCTCTGATACCAACTGTAATACCCCGCTCCAACACATGGTATGATATTGTCCGCTTTGGGCCATAGCCCGCACGGTTTTGCTATTGGGTTTACCCCAAAAGGCCTCATACCATTTGAAGAGAACATACTACATATAAGCACATCCCCTTTTCCACACCCAGGCGATGTGGGATTGAGCACCTTGTACCCTGTCAGTGTGGTAGCTCAGCCCAGTGTCTGTCTATGCACCCGCCCACTCACACCCGTCCACAAGGGTTACTACAGATGCAATCCCTTTTCTGAGGTGTTTGGATTTGGGAGAGTACGAGAAGGGCATGAAGAGGACAGCAAAAGAAATGGACGATATAGCTGAAGGTTGGTTAGAGGAGCATAAAAGAAAGAGAGATTCTGGTATGGTGAAGACTGATCAACAAGACTTCATGGATATCATGCTGTCCACCTTGGCAGTACTGAGGCCGAAGAACTTTCAGGCTTTGATACTGATACGATCAATAAAGCTACATGCCTGGTATATGTTCTGAAACTTGTAGTAACCCTTGTGGACGGGTGTGAGTGGGCGGGTGCATAGACAGACACTGGGCTGAGCTACCACACTGACAGGGTACAGGGTGCTCAATCCCACATCGCCTGGGTGTGGAAAAGGGGATGTGCTTATATGTAGTATGTTCTCTTCAAATGGTATGAGGCCTTTTGGGGTAAATCCAATAGCAAAACCGTGCGGGTTATGGCCTAAAGCGGACAATATCATACCATGGGCCATAACCCGCACGGTTTTGTATTACAAAACTAGGTTAATTTTGATTAGATCAGATGGATTAAAGCATTAGTCTAATAGTGGAACATAATTAATTTATCTTCAAAGGTTGCATAGTCTAACATAATTTTTAAAGTGCTAGAAGCATAACCGCAATCACTTTCCTTTTAGTTTTTCTTAACAAGCACCATCTGAAGTTGGGTCCTTTTACCATCCATGCTTAATTTGTCATTATAACACGTCACATGTGACAGTACGTAGCTAGCTCTAGCTTTCTCAAAAGTAATTTTTTATTTTTTTTTCCACTCTTTGCTGTTTTCTGAAACCATGCATAAATGCTTTCATGATTAATTAGAATTATTGAATACCTATCACCAAAAAGTTGGAAATGCTATATTTAATATAGTGCACATCATATATTATGGTGGCACATGTAACACAGATGCTCATGTAAAAATTATGTACATGTACATATTTACCGCCATAAAAATTATGTACATGCACATATATATATATATATATATATATCACTTTTTTTGCCTTTCTCGAATTCAAAATAAAGTAAAATGAATAAGGTCATGGATCAACCACAAGATATGTTGGCTTTTACATCAATGAGTTTGATCTTCTTTGACAAAAATGATCTGGCATATGGTATCATATATGTTGAATGACTAAAATTAGCCATCCCATCAAGCTACCTAGCTAATTTGAGAACATTACATATGATGCACGCCATACTAACAGGGGGCAGTGACACTACGGCAGTGACGCTTACATGGGAACTTTCATTGCTCCTGAACAATCGACACGTTCTTAAAAAGCTCCAAGACGAACTAGATCTTCACATTGGGAAAGAACGACTAGTAGTTGAGACCGATATGAAGAACTTAGTCTACCTCCAAGTCGTCCTCAAAGAAACGTTACGTTTGTATCCACCTGTACCACTCTCTGTACCACATGAGTCCATGGAGGACTGCATTGTGGGTGGCTACAACATCCCCAAGAGCACACGCCTATTGGTGAACCTATGGAGGATACGCCACGATCCTCATGTATGGTCGGATCCAAACAAGTTTCGACCTGAGAGATTCTTCACGACCAACAAGGATGTTGATGTTAGGGGGCAACATTTCAAGTTGATACCATTTGGCTGAGGAAGAAGAATGTGTCCTGGAATTTCTTTGGGCCTCCAAGTTATGCAATTGACACTGGCTAGTTTGATTCATGGGTTTGAATTTGTGACTCCTTTAGATGAACCGGTGGATATGACTGAGTGCTTTGGGCTAACCAATCTCAAAGCCACCCCATTGGAGGTCCTTCTCACTCTCACTCCTCGTTTGCTTCCTAACTTATATACCTTGCTCTTCTTCTGTCATTTAGTTGATGAAAGCTTTGATCCTTATGTTGTTCTTTGTTGCATATGCTTAGCTTGTTCCATTTCTCTTGTAATTGTTGATTCTATGTTGTTGATTAAACAACTTCCCTTGTTCCTCCTTGGGATGTTTTTCCCCTTTTATAATACTGACTTACATTATCAAAAAAAAAAAAAAAAACTTATATATGTGATAGATAGCTATAAATTGTGTATAAATAAAATTACTGTTGCACAAAACGGTAGAGGTTGTGTAAGTGGTTTATGGATTGAATATGGATCAGTGACAATAAATAGGGATGCATATAGATTCTTGGATATTTACTTAAAATTATTCTTATTTTATTTTTCCTTTTTTTTAAGCAAGGAATTTTTTTTATAAATTAAAGGAACATGTACAAACAAAGTGCAGGGAACTTTGTTTGTGGGCTGTCTTGCTCCCTTGATAGCCTTTAGGAGTCTTTGGATTACTCGGTTCGGTTTGCTTTTTGCCTGTGTTCGGTTGTTTGTGTTTGTAAGTTTGTAGGCCTGGCACTCTTTGCCCTGGCTTCCTTTCGGGCTGTAGCCCTTTTTTGTGTTTTTGTCTCTTTTTCTTTTTGGTTAATAAAAGTTCATTTATACAAAATCTGAAACAGAACACATAAACCAGGCATCAACCAAGTCAGCTGAAACTAAAAGAACTAACTGAGCAAAAATAAATCTGTAAAAAAGAAAAAAACCGTCAACTTAAAGCTCTATCTTTGAATTTGCCAAGCTGTCTTAATATGCCTCTTGGGAGCTGTGTCTGGATTGTTCCTCAAACTGGAGACACTCATTATAATAACATAGAAGGCTAGCTTAGAGAGGATAGAATGAAAGTAATTTTTCTTATGTTGCGTTTGGTATCCAACAATAAAATGTTCATTTCAATCATTCTTGTATTTGATATGAATTGTAAGGTTGGAACAACCATTTCCTTGAAATGAAAATCTTTCATTCCAAAAAATAAAAGCTCATTTAGCTATGAAATGATCATTCTATTCCTAAGATTAAAAATTTTTGTGATGTTTCTTATAAGCCCTTCACCACATCACCACCTCCGCCTCCACTACCTTCCACCATCGCCACCTCCACTGCCTTTCACAATTGCCACCACCGCCTACGCCTTCCACCACTGCTGTCCCCTTCCACCATCGCCACCGCCATCACCTTCCACCACCCCCACCACTGTCGCCTCCTACACTACCTTCCACCATCACCACCTACACCATTATTATCTTCCTCCACCACCACCTATACCACTATTGTTTTCCCCCACCACCACAACCATTGGTGCCGCCTTCCACCATCGCCACCGCCACAACCTTCCACCACCACCTACACTACTACTGCCTTCCACCACCACCACCACCGTCATTACCACTGTTTTTCACTACCATCGCCGCTATCCACCTACACTGTCATGCCCCGAAATCTGGACTGCTGGGACTCCCCCTATTCGACTCCGAATTCCAAGTGTGACCCTGTTCACTCAACCCTATGAACGAACCCTTTTCTATCCCTCAAATACAGTAGAAGCACACTTTTCAAATGTACATATATGTTCATGTACCACATTTCATACTAACCTCAGTGGGCTCCTACATCAAAGCATATCACCTTAATGGAAATTTTATTTATTCATACTCATAATCCTCTCATCTCCAAGACTTAACACTTCGTGTGTTTGGAACCTAAAGCCAAAACCTACACCATTGGATAGAGAATCCAAAAATACCCAATTTAAAAAGAAAACACGCTCAATTCAGGTTTAAAACAAAGAAGTTATGCCCGATTGAAATTTGGGCAAATTTTAGAGTATGCTATGAATAGTGACTTCGATGCATCGAAGTGATGATTTCGATGCATCGAATAAGTATCGAACATGTATCAACCAAAATTCACTCTCTGTACTTTGATATTCTAAAATCCTGCAGATTTTTTGATGCATTTAAACTTGCATTTTGATGCATCGAAATGGGTAGTTCGATGCATCGAAGTGCCCAGATTCTGCAACTTTGCAAATGGTCATTTTTGACATTCTAAGTCCTTTATACCCTCAAAATCCATTCGTATGACCTTGAAATCATACATGAAAGGAATCTACAACATTCACAAGTTCTAAATCATGCTCATAATTAGATCATACACCAATATGAGTCATTATCTATTATAAACATATTCTAATTTATATTAAAAATCGTCCGTCACTACATTAGTCCATCAAATGAAACTAGATGCTCTTAACAAGCATTACATAGACAAGTCTATTATTTTATCATATTTAACAAGCTCATAGTCCAAACATACACATAAGTTACATTTGTCCAAAATATAATTACAACATCAAAATGAAATCTCGTGCCACAAGCCGGCACGGATAGCCACAATATGTATAATATCTAAAAGAAAACAAAATGCTACTAAAGTTCCAATTGGACACTAAAATTTCATCCGTCATCGGTGTCTTATTTGTAAAAAGAGTTTAAGAGAAAGGAGTGAGCACCACGGCGGCTCCATAAAAATACCACAACCCACCTAAGTGCCGACTCGACACGACCTATACGGGTGCATGTCACTACATTGTACGCATCATTCAACATACATCATGTTTATCCACAATCAATGCATATATAAAAATGCATTAACACATATCATACTTCACAATGCATAAGCTAGTTATGAAAACACTTAGCATGCATTTCATCTCCACAAGTCACACATATATGTAATACCCCGCTCCAACACATGGTATGATATTGTCCACTTTGGGCCTGAGCCCGCATGGTTTTGCTCTTGGGTTTTACCCCAAAAGGCCTCATACCATTTGAAGAGAACATACTACATATAAGCACATCCCCTTTTTCACACCCAGGCGATGTGGGATTGAGCATCTTGTACCCTGTCAGTGTGGTAGCTCAGCCCAGTGTCTGTCTTCGCACCCGCCCACTCACACCCGTCCACAAGGGTTACTACAATCCACCCCCCTACGAGGCCCGACGTCCTCGTCGGCACACTTCCGGCTGGGTTCAGGCTCTGATACCAACTGTAATACCCCGCTCCAACACATGGTATGATATTGTCCGCTTTGGGCTTGAGCCCGTACGGTTTTTCTCTTGGGTTTTACCCCAATAGGCCTCATACCATTTGAAGAGAACATACTACATATAAGCACATCCCCTTTTCCACACCCAGGCGATGTGGGATTGAGCACCTTGTACCCTGTCAGTGTGGTATCTCAGCCCAGTGTCTGTCTTCGAACCCGCCCACTCACACCTGTCCACAAGGGTTACTACATATATTTATCTATACATATAAAACTTAGCATACAACTTACATATGCTCATAAACTCACTTAAGCACATTTTAGTCATGCTTCACCAAGGCACACATTTTTTATATAAAGATAGCATGCATTTAACGCGCATAGTAACACATAATACATACATATCCAATATATGACATTTTCACATATTTGCACAGAACCTAGCATCTCTTACTCATATTTCATACCATGCATACATTTAGCACGTAGAACTAGAATGCATTCAACCTCTACATTTCCACATATAACCACACATATGATACATGAAACACGTTTTACACATAAACCCCAATTTGAACACAAAACACTTATATGTGCAATTTCATCCACTCATACACTTTAACCCACATGCTACAACTAACACAAAGAACATCAATTGTGCAAAGATATGACTCAAGAGAAGAAGAAAACCCAACTTCTCACCTCTCTCACTATCCTAAAGCATGTGAAACATAACCTACACCTCTCCACTTCACCCGAAATCTTATAATTAACAATTAAATGAAAAGGAGAACCCCTACCTCAAATTTGGAAGCTATCCAAGAAATCTCCAAACTTTCTAGCGAGGCATGCTTCATCGGAATTTGACTCTGTTAGTCCAAACCAAAGCCCTTGTCGTCCCCTACGCACTTCCCTTCTTCGACAAAGCCTGAATCCAAGCCTCAAGCCTTCAAAATTTAGAGAGAAGGTAAAGGGAGAAAGATGAGAGAGAGAGCAGATGGGCGTGAGATCTGAGAAATGAAATATCTCAGTTGAGTTGGCCCTTTAAAGCCTTAAAGCTGTGAAAAGAGTAAAATGCCCCTCGGACCACTTAATGTACCTTCCCGGGCTCCATTTTTTATTCTAAAAACTCCTACAGTCTCGAAATCACTTTCTTAACTTATTAAATATTTAGTCTTAGCCAATATCAAAAATGATTAATTTTAAAAATTTCCTTGATTTTTGGGTCTACTTGGACCACATCCTTGGGCCCGGTTTGACCAAAAAGTTAAACTTCTCCACGTCTTCCAAAAACTTTTAAAACCCTTATAACATGTTTTCCACTCTCAAAATGTCCATTCCATCATTCAAAATGCGTCTACAGTGAAAATGATGCAAAATTAAAAAACTGGCCAAAATTGGTCATAGTCGTACACCACTGTTGCCTTCCACCACCACAATCGTTGCCACCTTCCACTGCCTTATACCATCGTCGCCGCCTTCCACCTACACCACTATTGCCTTCTACCACCACAATCACCGCCACCTTCCATTGCCTTATACCATTGTCGCCGCCTTCCACCACTACCATATACACCACTGTTGCTTTCCACCACCACTGCCTTCCCCTAATTCCATCACTGCCACAACCTTCCACCAACACCATCACTTAAACCACTGCCGCCTTCAACCACCACCGTCGCCACTTTCCACCACATCCACCACCACCTTCCATCGCTGTTGTCTTCCACCAACACTAGTATTTCATTTAAATTTTTTATAAAAGAATATTATTTTTTATTTTAATTTATTTATCACCGAGAGGCGTATTTTTGATAATTCAATTGAAATTCATTCCATTCCTACATATTTTCATTTTTTCAATTAAACAGTAGAATGGACATGACCATTCCATTCCATCTAATTCTTATTCCATTCGCACTTGCATTCCATTCCATTCCTCCATACCAAATGTAGCCTTATAGAAAAGAAAAGAAAAGGAGTGAGGGATAGTACTTTTATGTTTGGTTTGTTAATAATGAGAGAAAATAAAAGATAAGGAGAGATTTGGAGGAATAGTTTATCCCACCAAAGCTCTCATATGCTAACCTCCCAAAAAGTGAAAATATTTTGAGGGAGAGGATAAACAGTAAAGTAAAACTTTCGTAATATCAAAACTAACCTTATCATTTTAAAAGACAAATGGGTATGATAGTAAATACAAAAGGGTATGGTAGTAAATACAAAAAGCTATGGTTTCTTTTATTTTCTCTAATTTAGTTTTTTCAAACAAAAAATGTTATTATTTACTTTATTTTCTTTCATAATTTATCCAATCATGAACAAACGTTATTACTACCCTTTCTTTTCTCTCATAACTAATGTTATCATTTCTTTTCTTTTCTCTCATGTTTATCCAAACAAAACCTAAGGGTCCATTTGGATTGAAGGATTTGAGAGGATAAGGAAAGAAAAGAAAGGAGACAATAATGTATGTTGTGTTTGGATGAGCATTATTAAAAGATAAGAACGGATAAGTTGGGATTTGGAGGGATAGCTATCCCTCCTTATCCCTCTAGTGCTATCCTCTTAGAAATGGAAAGATTGGGAGGAAAAGGATTGTAACTTAAGTGTAACTTTCATAATACCGAAATTGACCTCACCATTTTAACAAACAAAATTTTAATTACTTTTGAGTCCCACCAAACATAAAAATATTAGGGCATCTCATGTATTCTATACTTATCTCCTCCATACCATTTGATGCAGTAGGGACAAGCAAACCATGCGACCCTCTCTTTCTCTTCTCTAATTTTGTCATTCTCCTCTAGCTCCGATGTCCTCCATTTCTGATATGTTTCAACTTCTACTTCTCTTTCTCTTTTTCCTTCGCAACCAATTTGTTCTTATTTTTTGGATCCAGGTTTTACCTTTTTGATGATTTCTTGAGATCAATGATAAATTATAGATTGAGATTTGGTGTCCGTGTGTGAATTAATTGTTTTCAAATTATAGATTAAGATTTGGTGTCTGTGTGTGAATTAATTGTTTTCTAACAACTAAATTATAGATTGATGATTGCTTTTGATCAGAACATTCTCAACTTGAAAATAACAGCTAGGTTTTTAAAAGTTTTTGGGTTTTTTACGTAGATCCAATACTAGATCTATATTTTTTTCTTCATGGATCTTGCTATGGGTCTCCCACTTACTGATTTTTAATTATTTTTTAATTATCTACAAAGCAGCAAGTAAATTACATTTACACAAAGGTGCAAGTCATAATTTTTTGTTTTTGTGTTGTATATTACAAATGTCATACTTTTACTTGTTCCTTTAGGACATCTAAAACGTATTTTTTCCATGTCTAGAGTGTAAAGACTGGGTCCAATTTTGACTGATTTTTCTTTTTCACATCATTTTTCTCATAAATGAAATTTAAATGATGGTAAGTATGTTTTGAATGTGAAAAATATGTTGAGAACTTGTTTAGAGGTTCAAGGAAGTTTTGAGAGTGTTTCGTGAAATTTTAGATTTTTGGGTCATCGGGGCTTGGAACGAGGGTCGGGTGGGCCCGTAAATCCAATTGTTTTTTAGAAATATTAATTTTGGTTTTAGACCAAATGAAATTTTTAAGAGATATGGAAGTGATTTTGAAGTCGTAGCCACTTTTGAAATCAAAAAAGGAGCCCGGGAGGTACATTAACTAACTTAAGGGTAAAATGGTTATTTTGCACTTGGTGTATTGTAAATACATATATATGTATATTGCTAGGCATTAGAGCTCTCCACAAGCTCTTTATCTTCTTCCTTGGTTGTGAGAGCCTTAGAGAGAGATTTGAGGCCCGCTCCAAGAGAAAAAGTTGATCTCGTTTCTTCCCTCATCAAGTTGGTAGGTTCAAAGTCTTTTGTTGAAGACTTTTGGAATTCAGATAAAGTTGAAGTTGAGATTCGGGCCTTGTTCAAGGTCGAGTGATTAATTATGATGTATCGTAATATGGAAATGCATCGAGGACCCAATGACGATGGATTGTAATAATGTTGAGGATGATGAGTGAAAAATATACTTTTTGTAAGCTGTCTCGATACATCTACGATGTATTGTAGATTACGATGCATCATAACCTCTGTTACGATGGATCGTAATCTAAAGAAAGATTGATTGTTGAAATATTGATGGATGTGCATGTGTGGTTAAGTATGGGGCCCAGTGGGACTTGTTAATGATGAGTTATACAAATGTAACCATTTGATTATGATTAAGCTTCTATGGTAAATTGAAGGTTGAGATAGTTCATTAGGGTTTAAGGGATGAACTCACCCTCAGGATTCAGGCTCGGGGATGAAATCTCTAGTGACTCAAAAATCAGGGCGTGCCAATTTGGTATCAGAGTGCTAGGTTTGAATACCTAGGGATGAAGGGTTAAGATTGAATCAGACATTGAGTTGGAGTTGTGTGGTGGTTGGTAGTAGTCTGAACATAAGATTTAATTACCTTGGAACGGTGGTTGAGAGTTGAGCCACATACGTACTTGAACTTTTGTATTGGATATACAACTTGTACATTATTATGTGGAACATGATTTTATTCTTACATGTCTAGAATATCCTACCAATTATGGAATGATCTTGCTTGGTGTTAAGTGTGTTCTTATTATTTATATACCAAAAGGCCCCCAAGGAGAACACCTAGAAGAGGTGCTGATGTTCCACAAGAGCTAGTGGATAGAGCTCATTTTATGCGAGACATGGTGGACACCATGAGCCAAATCACAAGAAAAACTCAAGAGGAAGTGGTCCAAAGGCAACCTAAAGTTGGTTTAAGCCGAATGATGATCGTTGTGATGGAGTACATCAAGTACAAACCACTCACCTATGCAGGAGGGTCTGATCCCCTAACAGCTGAAGAGTGGGTAGACCAAATTTTGAAACTTTTGGTTACCTTATAGATTGATGAGGATCTTAGGGTCGGTATAACTGCACTTCACTTGTAGAGACCGTGACCAATTTTAGCTGGTTTTGAATTGTTCGCATCATAATTGCCATAAATGCATTTTGAGTAGTGTTTAACATGTTTTGAGTATGGAGAACATGTTCAGGAATTGTTTTAAAGGTTTTGGTAAGTTTTTGAAAGATTTGGAGAAGTTTGACTTTTTGGTCAAACCGGAGCCCGGGATGCAACTTAAGTGGGCTCGAAAATCTAGAAAATTCTTAAAAATATTTATTTTAGGGAATGGATTAGATGAAATGTTGAGAGAATTAAGGAAGTGATTTTGAGACTGTAGGAGTTTTCAAAATCAAAATCGAAGGCCAAGAAGGTACGTTAATTGACCCGGGGACGTTTTGGTCCTTTCATACCCTAGATGCCTTTTAAATACATGGTTGAGAGTGATTCTAGCCATTTAACATGGTTCATTCTCTCTCTAACATTTCTTTCCTCTTCTGTCTCCCTTCTCTCTCGATTTCGGTTACATTCGATGGTGATTCGGGTTTCGCCAAAGAAGGGAAATACGTAAGGGATGACAAGAGCTTCGATTTGAACTGAACAAATGCGAGTTATGGCAAGGTAGAAATCACTGAGATTTTGGTGAAGTGCTTGGAAGGCCTTCATTTTTGAGGTAGGGGTTCTCCTTTTCATATACTTGTCGATTCTAGGGTTTCGGGTGAAATGGTGAGAGCTAATAGTGTGTATTGCATATTTTAGAGATACAAGTGGGATGGGATAATGTGTTTTTCTTCTTCTCTTGAGTCTCTTGTATGTAATAGATGTGTATCTCCTAATATGCATGACGTGAGGGATAAATGCATGAAAATATGAGAAAATGAGAGTATTTATGCTTATGTGCTTAATGTGGTGTACATGTGTAATTATGTGCAAATTTCGGACATGTATGTGTAATGTGTTGCCCTATGAGTTAAAAGCATGCTAGCCTTTTATAGAAAATACATGCATTGGTGAAAGAAGACCAAATTGTGCTTAAGTGAGATTTATCTGCATATGTGTATAATATGCTAGTTTTCACATGTATAGGTAAATATATGTGTGGTTTCGCGTAGATGAAAATGCATGCTATATATTCTACTAATTAGCTTATGCATTGTGAAGTGTGAATATTGGATACTTGATTATTATATGTTTAAAATGCATATATAGGCCGTTGTGAGGAAACGAAGAAATGTGGTTAAGACTAGGTGTTGGTAATTTGAGTCAAATTATGCTCGGTAGTGGTGTTGATATGGTCTAACCACCTTTAGCCATCCAATACTCGGTGACGATGCTGATATGGCCTAATCACCTTGAGTAAACAAATATTTGGTGAAGGTGCTGATATGGACTAATCACCTTGAATCCAATTATACTCAGTGGCAGTGCGTATATGGATTAACCACTTTGAGCCAGCTAATACTCGGTGACAGTGCTGATATGGTCAAATCACAAATGGGCAAACCAAAGTATTGCCCCGGAAGTATGACGTTGGTGGAGTAGGTCAGAGTCGTGAGACAGTTGTGGGAGGCTTCCCAAGTTACATGGTTGGTTGGAAACCATATTAGGATATCAGGTTGAGTCCGAGAAAGTGACAAGGATATGTTATTGCTGTCATTTTAAATTGTGAAACATAATATGTGCTAATGCATTCTTATATATATGCATTGTTTGTGAATGAACATGGTATATGTTGGATGATACATATGATATAGTGACATGCATTTATGTAGGTCGTGTTGAGTCAGCACTTAGGTGGGTTGGGGTATCTCTACTAAGCCACAATGGTGCTCACCCCTTTATTCTAAAC
Source organism: Cornus controversa (assembly GCA_026545225.1). Lineage (NCBI taxonomy): Eukaryota > Viridiplantae > Streptophyta > Magnoliopsida > Cornales > Cornaceae > Cornus > Cornus controversa. The sequence goes on along the minus strand of CM048851.1, from coordinate 23,072,396 downwards.
TCTTTTATAGATAAAGCGCCGATGACGGATGGGACATGAGTGTCCAAGTGGAATTCTAGTAGCATTTTACTATCTTTTGGATGTTGTGCATTTTGTGGCTATCTATGTCAGCCTGTGGCATGTTACTCCTTTTTAAGTCGTGGTTATATTTTGGACAAATGTAACTTTGATGTATGTATTGGATTTTAAGCTTGGGTATGGAAAGACAACGGATTTGTTTATATAACGCTCGTGGTAGCATTTAGTTCATATGATGATGTTTTCATTATGAAATGACTATGGTTGTGAAAGAGAATGATTCATTTTGATGTATGATTTAATCATTAATATGATTTTGAGTATGTGATTGATGTTGGTACCTCTCAATTATGTTATAGATCATGTATAAGAGGTTATAGGATGATAGAATGTGGATTGGGCTTCAAATGGACCATGTATAAGGTTGTTGGAGGTCCTATAGAGAGCATTTCGATCATGCAAAATACCCATTTCACACAATCAAAACCCCCATTTTGATCGTGCAAAGTGGCTATGATTTATGATGATTTTTGGGGTCCAGACAGGGGCAGTTTCGCACAATCGAAACCCCAATTTCGATCGTGCGAAATATTGCAGGTCTAGGGTCCCGAGAGGGTGAAATTGTCGCACAATCGAATTTTTTTTGAACAATCGAAATACCAGTTCCATACAATCGAAATTCCACTTTCATACAATCGAAGTTACTATTCACAGCACACTAAAAAATAAGTCCAAACTTCTATTTGACGTAATTTCTTCATTTTAGATCTAAATTGGGTGTGGGTTTTTTTTTATAATTGAGTATTTTTGAATTTTCTATCCAATGGTGTAGGTCTTAGTTTTAGATTCCAAATACATGAAATGTTGAGACTTGGAAGTGAGTGATTCATGAAAGTGTGGACAAGTAAATCCCACTAAGGTGATATGATTTGATACAAGGCCCATTAGGATTGGATGAGGTGGAGTTATGCACACCTATGTGTAATAATAGAGTTAAGCTTCTATGGTACTTAAGTGTAATAAAGGTTCATTGGGCTTAATGGACGGTTTAACCTCCAGTCTTCCGGGAGTTGGGAAATCGGGGCATAACAAAATGGTATCAGAGCTCTAGGTTAGAATACCTAGGGGCAACGGGTGATAATCACATCACGTGTGAATTAAGAAGGTTGGATTCACATAAGGGTTTAGACTTTAAGTTAAAATTGCTTATTTAAACTTGATTTATGCTTATGATTTCTTATCATGCATTTATAGATTAAATTAACATAGCGTGTGTAAGCATGGTGTAAATTGAATAAGTGTATGGATTCCTGGTTTCTAAAATTTTCTTGTTGTGCATATAACAAAATGCCTCCAAGAAAAGCGTGAGACATAGGCATTGATGCTCCTTCGGAGCCAACTGATGGAACACAATTTATGTATGACATGGTGGACACTATGAGAAGAATGGCTAGGGAAGCCAAAGAAGAGGAGGTTTAAGCATTACCTAGGGGTTGCCTTAAGCCGCCAAATGGTGGCAATGAAGGAATATGTGAAATTTAAGCAGCCTACCTTCGATGGCACACGGGGACCCATTAATAGCTAAGAGTTGTATAGAGGAAACTCAAAAACTCATGACTGCTCTTACAATTGATGAGGATTTGAAAGTGGGAGTTGCAGCACTTCACTTACAAGGAGAAACGAATTAGTGGTGGCAATTAATTGGGAATGTCCACAACACCGAGACCATGGACTGGGAAACCTTTAAGGGGTTATTTTTTGACTAGTTCTTTAGGCTTCGGTGAGAGACTGGATGAGGCAAGAGTTCATAGATCTAGTCCAAGGAGACTTAGTTGTTATGGGGTACGAGTGTCACGTCCCGGAACTCGGACTGCCGGGACTTCCCCGGACCAACCCGAATCCCGAGTGTGAACCCGTGAGATCGCCCTCACGACATAACCATCACCTGATCACGCAACCTCAATTTGCTATTATTTTCACGAAAATCGGGCATGACCCATTCTAAATAATCAGATCCTGGCATGTTATACCTGCTTTCAATTCAAATGGACACTTCTGGGCTCGTGTCCCCCCAGCATTTATATCTAACAATAAAAATGGACACTTCTGGGCACGTGTCCCCCCAGCATTTCTACAACATACATAATCATGATATCTAGACTAGTCATCAAGTAAACACAGGTATCATCATCCAAAATCATTCTAATCTGCAAAGCAACATTAAAGTCACAATGTCCATAAACAATATCTCAAAATAGAAATCTCTTTATACATGTCTAAGCGCATCATGTCCACATCTCGGACGCGCATAACACAAAATGTCAAAAATAAGAGATCTTTCTAATTCTAAGTCCAACTCACGATTGCACACCGCCAACCATCTCCTTGTCATGTCCTGAAAGTGTTAGTGTAGGGGGATGAGCAATTTTCAACGGGCTCAAGGTAATATATTGTGCAATCCATCCAAATTCATATCTCATATCAACGCATAAACACAATCAACACGCACCGCTTAACTACGTGTCATGCTTCCTAGCATTCTAGTCCAAAGATCGAAACTTTCACTTCACATGGCTTAGACATCAAGATGCTTGACTACCACAAAATTTTCAACTTAAAACATGCAATAATGCACAGTCTCATCATATCTATAACATATGACCAAATGGAATTTAAACACAAGTTTAACGGAATCATCATAAAACTCACATTTCTACTCATTTCTTTCAAATCGTGGCATATGCATCAAATGTAACTTGACAACCACATAATTTCAATCCATGCATAAAGCACATTCTCCATCATATAAGTGGCATACGACATTTCAAATCGGATAAATATCCACACGAGTCATGTAATTTCACATAAGTTACACATAAGACTCAACACACTCTCTCGGATTTGGTTCACACTCACACACACACACAAGATACGTACCGAAGTCCCATATCTCAAACTCTTGGTTATTTCGGGCTACTAACCCATCCGGTTACCACCCACTTGCGCAAGGTAGAGGTCTTTCAACCCCAAGGGGATATGTTCCCCCTCTATTTTCCATGAGCCACTTCCGAGACACACCCCACACTCACACAAAATATTTCACATTTTGCACACACATTCACAAGTTCGATGCATTGCACCCATTAAATGTCCTAATTCAATTCTAGCATGTCACACAAGAATCACAAGACATAATTATAAGCCTACTTTTCCCAAAATCCCGTACATACTATACATATACCATTTTGCATATTTAATATCAATTCAAGCATTTTAACACATAGACCACTCCTTTTAACACAAAAGAAACTCATTCATCTTCTTGCAAAACACAAATTTTAAACCAATGGTCCATATATGCATACCTACCAGATAAGGCATATTCAACAATTTATGCGATTTAAATCATACTTCAATTTAAATCAAAGATTATATCCCAAATTTCATTTAATCATAAATAACGTAAAAACATCTACTTTATGTCATTAACATGAAATTAAACTTGGAATGAAAAACACAACGCACACCCCCTACCTCAATTTGGAATGATAACTCCAAAAATATCCAATTTTGAGAAAGTTGAAATGATCACCACCCATTGCTATGCCGAAATGGTGTCACACGTCATTGCGTATTCAAAGCCCAAGGAAAGTCGAATTTAAATTCAAGGCTCAAGCCCAACCCATCTTCAAGCCAATTAAACCAGTCCAATTAATTGATCCAAATTAAATTTCCAATTGGGTCAGGAAAATCAATCCCAATTTAGCCCAATATTCCAATCCACCAAGGCCCAATTCAAAGTCCACTATGGCAGCCCAACCCATCATCAAGTCCATTCCAAGCTTAAACCAATTCCAACCCAATTTTTCCATTAAACCACCACTACTACTTCAATTGACCCATTAGTCAACTCATATCCAAACAAGCCGCAACCCCTAACCTAAAGCCTCATACAATGAGTCCCAAATCAAATACAAGTCAGCCCAATTGTTTTAAACCAACTGCCCAAGTCCACCTCACCACAGCCGAACCCAATCTGCCACCAAAGCTACTGCCCATGAACAACCACCTCAAAGCATCACCATGAAGATCCTAGCCAAGCTTGGCTGAACCCAACACCAACTAAGCCATCATCTACTTGCAATCCCAACCCCATCATTCATCATGAATACCAAACACTGAGCCCAATTCACTATTTCAGCCCACTACCACATCACGGCTTGCACGCCACCATACACACGACCGTGCACAGCCCACTGCCATGCTCCACGAGCTCAGCCAAACAACCTCCAAGACTCACAACGATTACCTTCCTCAACTGGCCAAGCCAGACAGGCCATCCCCGGCCACCATCAGCCAAGCCAAAGCTCCACAACAGGCTATCCAAACAGCCGTGAATCGCCCAAACTGAGCCCAACTCCAAAACTCTCCGACGGACTCTCCGAACCCACCCAAGCAGTCCCTTCGGCACCACCATGGTATCAACACCCTCACCCACGGTCGGCCTAAGAAAACCCAGCCATGAACCCAGCCAAGCACCATCGAGCTTGACCCAAAATCGAACCAACCACCGAAACCCGCCATCCACCTTCGGTCGCGCTGCCACAGACCAACCGTCCGAACATCACAGCCGAACCCTGCCGTGTCCAGCCACAACCACGCCGGAACAGCTACTGCCGAACGGGCCCACGAGCTGCCGGAGCGCCGTCGGTCTCCTCCACCGAACCAGCGAACCCAATCTGCAAACCCCAGCCGCAAAACCCGCTTCGCGAACGGCCCAGCTAGCTCCGACCACGGCTCACCGTGGGGTACACCTCCACTGCCGCGTCCTCGCCGTCGCAGCTAGCACCGAGATCGGCGGTTCTCTCTCCCGATCCCGGCCTCTCTCTCTCTCCGATCTCGGTTCCACTCTCTCTCTCCCCGACTTCTCCTTCTCTCTCTTCTTTTTCTTTTCTTTTCTTTTTCCCTTATTTTTCTCTTCTTTTTCCTTTTCTTCTTTTCCTTTTCTTTCTTCTCCTTTTCTTTCTTCTTTTCTTTTCTTTCTTTCCCTCAGCCGATTTCTTCTTTAGTTGACCACTTTTGGTCCACATATTTCCCCCACCATCTACATCCACATATTATTATTATATATATGTATATAACATATGCATAATACTATATGCTTCTAATACACATACACATACATAAATACATACACGTATTTATTATACACTTGCACTCCCATATATTTATAATCAAATATAAATATATCTAGAGGTATATTCATACCCCTTCCACTTATATATATATATATATATACTCTCTCCATCTCTCTCTCTCTATATATATATATATAATTCCACATATATATATATATATATACATATATATATATCCACCTTTGTTCCGAATTTAACTTATTCGAAAAAAAATAAATAAATAAATAAATTCGGTCAAAATTCACCCGAACCGGTCAAAAATAATTAGGTCCTTACAACGAGACCAAATTCACATCATTGGCTCGTTTTACCTCGGAGATGGTGATGAATGAGGAATTAAAAGTGAAGAGGTTCATGAAGGGACTCAAAACCTCTATTAGAAAGAGGGTATCCATTTTAGGTTTGAGTACCTACAATAACGTGGTTAACAGAGCCTTAGTGGTTGAGGAGGATGATAGAGACACCCAAAGGATATGGGACTCTAAATAGCAAGTGAAGAGTGTGGGGGCAGAAGAGGAACAAGAAAAGTAAATCTGGTTTTTAGGGGCAGCAACAAGCTCACCCGGTACCTTCATTGGCCTTGCTAACTAGCTCTTTATGATCTTCTGTGGAGTGCTATAATTGCCATCAAATTGGCCATTACAGTAGGGAGCACCCACAGGGATATGTAGTGGCACCCATACCTATAAGGACAGTCAGAGAAAAGGTATGCTACTATTGTAAGTAGTTGGGACATATGAAAGCCAACTGCCCACATAGACAGTGAACACCGAGTAGTGCTGGGACTCAGTAGAGAGTTGGGCAGACGACTACGGTTCAGTCCGGCTTCAGGGCGTTACTGCCAGCATAATTAGTACAGGATTGCGAGTAGCGAGGGGTTCCACGCCTGCTTCTAGTCAGCAGTTGGGTTTACAGGGGACTGACCAGCAAGGTCAGCAGACACGGGGCCGTGTTTTCACACTCGCTTCAGTAGAGAACATACAGAGACCATCAGTGGTTAGAGGTATTTTCCTGGTTTTTAGCTCGTGGGATAGGGTGTTGATAGATTTAAGAGCATCTCATTCATTTATATCTATTGCATTTGCTTATGCCTTGGGCTTAAGAGTTACCCTGGATAGAGTATGTCAGTCTTGCGAGATCGAGGTTGTTGGACATCGACAAGTGTTTGACTTTGTGTTGCTAGACATGACCACTTTCGATGTCATTCTAGGTACAGACTGGCTATCTACATTTAGTGTCAAGCCCCGATTCCTAAGACCCGGAAACCGAGGTGTGAACTCCGTGAGATCACCCTCACGACATAACCATCACCTAATCATACAACCTCAATTTCTTATTATTTTCACAAAAATTGGACATGACCCATTCTAATAAATCAGATCCTGGCGTGTTATACCTGCTTTCAATTCAAATGGACACTTCTGGGCTCGTGTCCCCCCAGCATTTATATCTAAAAATAAAAATGGACACTTCTGGGCACGTGTCCCCCCCAGCATTTCTACAACATACATAATCATTCTAATCTACAAAACAACATTAAAGTCACAATGTTCATATACAACATCTCAAAATGGAAGTCCCTTTATACATGTCTAAGCGCATCATGTCCACATCCCGGACGCGCATAACACAAAATGTCAAAAATGAGAGACCTTTCTAACTTTAAGTCCAACTCACGATTGCACACCGCCAACCATCTCCTTGTCATGTCCTGAAAGTGTTAGTGTAGGGGGATGAGCAATTTTCAACGGGCTCAAGGTAATACATTGTGCAATCCGTCCAAATTCATATCTCATATCAATGTATAAACACAAATCAACACGCACCACTTACTACGTGTCATGCTTCCTAGCATTCTAGTCCAAAGCTCGAAACTTTCACTTCACATGGCATAGACATCAAGATCCTTGACTACCACAAAATTTTCAATCTAAACATGCAATAATGCACAGTCTTATCATATCTATAGCATATGACCAAAATGAGATTTAAACACAAGTTTAACGGAATCATCATAAAACTCACATTTCTACTCATTTCTTTCAAATCATGGCATATGCATCAAATGTAAATGGACAACCACATGAATTTACAACATATTTCATTTCGCAACCCATCATATCTATAACATATGATACACACGAATCTATCAACAAATTCACTTACTTCACATAAGTCACATCACGTCACATAATTCAACACAAAAATCACACTATACTCGGAATTGAACTCACACTCACACCACACACCCAAGATATGTACCGAAGTCCCACATCTTAAAAACCCTTTGGCTATTTCGGGCTACTAACCCGTCCGGTCACCACCCACTTGCACAAGGTAGAAGACTTTCAACCCCAAAGAGGATGTTTTCCTCTTCTATTTTCTATGAGTCATTTCCGAGTATTCATCACAAGCACAAAATACTTCACATTTCTACATATACATTCGCACATTGGATGCATTACACTCAATACATGCCCTATATCCATTCTAGCATGTTATTCAACCATTCATAATGCCAAAAGAACAAGCTCATTTCCCAAAACTCGATTTTTATCATTTTCTCCAAAATTCTACACATGCCATACATATACCATTTTGCATATATCATCAATTCATGCATTTAAACACATAGATCAATATTTTCAACACAAAAGGAACTCATTCATCTTTTTGAAAAACACAATTTTCAACCAAAAGGTTCATATATGCACCACATGTCACGTAAGGTACATACAACAATTCATGCAATTTAAATCATACATCAGTTTAAATCAAAGATTATGTTCTAAACTTCATTTAATCACAAATAACATAAAAACATATACTTTATGTCATTAATATGAAATTAAACTTGGAATGAAAAACACAACGCACACCCCCTACCTCAATTTGGAGTGAGAACTCCAAAAATCTCTAATTTCACAAAATTTGAAATGATCACCGTCCATTGCTATGCCAGAATGGCGTTACACGTCCTTGCGTGTCTTAAGTCCAAGGGAAGTCGAATTTAAATTCAAGTCTCAAGCCCAACCCATCTTCAAGTCAATTAATCCAGCCCAATCAATTGATCCAAATCAAATCTCCAATTGGGTCAAGAAAAGTAAAGCCAATTTGTCTTTTCGGCCCACTGTTCAAGTCCAAGCCAAACACCACCCATAAAGATTCCAAAATAATTGTCTAGCTCAACCATAAAACAAACCCAATCAATTCTGAGGTCTAGTCCCCAAGCCCGGTTCCAATACCAAGTTCACCCCGCCATTAATTCAAGTCCAATCCAATTTATTAGACTAAGCCTCAACCAAACACAAAGTTAGTCCCATTTAAATTGGAGCTAAGCCAAACCAATTCAGTCATTGGCCCAACCAAAATCAGCCCATTTCTAATTTAAATCCAATCCAATTATGATCCAAGTTAGCAGCCCATTTCTAGCCCACGTACAATTCAGCCTCAACAAAGACCACCATCAAACTATCACCAATCACCATGAAAGACCCTTCAAACAAGTTGGCATTGTAGCCACCTCGCCACCACCTTGGCCTCACCGTGAACCCACAACCAAGCCTACCGAACCGTGACCAACCTGCCTCTCCATGAGCAACCCCAGCCTAGCAAACCACCAGCACCACCATCCTCACAACCGAGAATCCCCTCACCCGGCCATGCATAAATCCATCATCAACCGAAATCAATCACAAACCCAGCCAATCATCAACCCATAAATTTGTAGATCTCTAGTATTGCAGCCCAAAAATGTGGCTGCTCAAACAAACCCAACGATCCAAACCAATCAGCCTCACACCGCCATCCGAAGCCACTGCCGGAAACACTTCCACTATCGCTGTTAGAGTCACCGGAACCACCATGATTCTCACCCTGAAACTCAACCAAGAATAGTCATCCAAAAACCCAACCGAAGTGAACCCACAACTCAGCAACCCCTCAGCCGAGACCAAACACTACGAACCACCATGGACCACCTCTGTCACAAGCACCAAACAGCCTCCTAGTGCCGTCCGAAGCCACCGTCGTGTCACGGCTACCACCAGCCGTGAACCCGAAACCCACGACAGCCCCCTCGCAAGAACCGCCGTAGCCAAACCCCAGCTGAGCTCAATCCCCAAATCGGACCAAACCCAGCCCTATCCGAAGCCCCTACCGTCGCCAGAGAGCCACCTCAACGGCCGTACTGAGCCGAAACCAACACAGCCCAGAAACCCCCCCATCGAACCAGCGAACTAAACCCAAAATCGGATCAACCTCGGCCTCCTCCAGCCGTCGCGAATAGCCGCTCCAGCCACGGCCGTCCCTGTCAGCGCCTCTGCCGAAAAAAGGGCCCCATCGCCGCTGCTAGGGTTGCCGGAACGGACCCTTCTCTCCTTCGGCCTCGCAGTTCTCTCTCTCCCGACTTCTCCTTCTCTCTCTTTCTTTCTTTTCTTTTCTTTTTCTTTTCTTTCTTCTTTTCTTTTCTTTCTTTCCCTCAACCGATTTCTTCTTTAGTCTTCTCTTTTCTTTTCATTTTGAATTTCTTTCCTACTTTTAATACACACCACACACTCAACCACTTGCTTTGTCCTCCAATGTGGTCCACATATATTAAATATACTATGTATATACATAACACCACCTAATACATGTATTCACATGTATTTCCCCATACATATACATATAAACATATATACGTCCCTCTATTTTCCACAATTACATACAAACCCACTATATATATATATACATATATATATATATGCACTTCCTCCTCTTATATATATATACTCATATACATATATATATTATAATGTCAATATCCTCCATCTATATATATATATAGACTCACACCCTTCCAAAATTTATTAATTCGGAAAAAGAAAACCCGTCCAAAAATCATCCGGAACCGGTTAAAATAATTCTGGTCCTTACATTTAGAGCCACGATTGATTGTCTCCGTAGGAGAGTGGTAGTGTGAACACCTGAGGGTGGACTTCTTTTACTTTGTGGGAGAGCGGGATGATTTCTACGTTCCGTCTTTGCTTAGTTCCGGTATATGGGATGGAGTTGAATATTTCTTAGCTAGCTTATTAGCTGAGGAGGATGAGATTGTGACTTCTAGAGGATTTTCACCGGTGGTTAGAGAGTTTGTGGATGTGTTTTTGGGGGACTTGATAGAGTTATTCCTCATGAGAGACGTAGTTTTTAGCATTGATCTTGCTCCTAGTACCACACCTATCTCTATGTCACCGTACTAGATGACACCGATAGAGTTGTTGGATAAGGGATTTATACGACCTAGTACATCACCTTGGGGAGCTCCAGTCCTATTTGCTAAAAAGAAGGAGGGATCTCTACGGTTATGCATAGATTACCGTAAGTTAAAACAAGCAACAATTAAGACCAAGTATCATTTGCCAAGGATAGATGACTTGTTTGATCAGCTTAAGGGTTCGACTTATTTTTCAAAGATCGACTTGAGGTCAGGGTATTACTAATTGAGGGTAAGGGAAGAGGACATTCCGAAGATAGCTTTTCGGACTAGATATAGCCACTATGAGTTTCTAGTGATGCCATTTGGATTGACAAATGCACTGACAGCGTCAATAGATTTGATGAATCGGATATTCAGGTGTACTTAGATAGGTTTGTGGTGGTCTTAATGGACGACATCCTTGTGTATTCTTCTTCTATAGAGGAGCATGAGATCCACTCGAGGACAGTGTTGTAGACATTGAGAGAACACCAGTTATATGCCAAGTTCAAAAAATGTGAATTTTGGCTAACAAAGGTGAAATTCCTAGGACACGTGGTGTCGGAAGGAGGAGTATCGGTAGACCTTTCTAAGATGGAAGCGGTAATGGATTGGGAGAGGCCTAAGTACGTATTTGAAATACATAACTTCTTGGAATTGGTAGGATATTACTAGCGTTTCATAAAAGACTTTTCAAAGTTAGTGGCGCCGATGACCAAGCTTACTCATAAAGGAGTTAAGTTTGAGTGGAACAAAGCTTGCGAGCATTCTTTAATGGATTTGAAGCGTAGATTGACTAATGGTCCAATATTGATTATTCCTGAGCACAGTTTGGGTTATGTCATCTACTTTGACACTTCACGGGATGGTTTAGGATGTTTGTTGATGCAGACCGAGAGGGTTGTTGCATATGGTTCTCGAGAGCTAAAGATCCACTAGCAGAATTACCCGACTCATGACTTGGAGTTGGCGGCGGTAATTTTTACTTTGAAAATGTGGAGGCATTATCTCTATGAAGAGAAGTTTGAGGCTTTCTCCGATCATGAGAGTTTGAAGTACCTTTTTACATAAAAGGACTTGAATATGAGACAAGAGATGGGTTGAATACATGGAACACTACAACTTTGATCTTCAGTATCATTCGGGCAAGGCTAATGTGATTGTCGATGCATTGAGCAGGAAATCAAATGACAATTTGGCTAGTATTGTTATCCGTGAGTGGAAGATGATGGAAGACATCTCAGAAATGGGATTGTGCTTCAGTGAGAATGGTGGACAGGCCACGTTGTTCACGCTCATAACGCAACCAATTCTAGTGAGTAGGGTGGTTGAGGAGCAGAGGCATGACATAGAGTTAGAGAGCATTCGCACTTGGATTACGGGTGGTGAAACAGTGGAGGATTGGGTTATCCATTCAGATGGAGGTCTGAGGTTTAGAGGTAGGATGGTCATTCCATTCGCTTGTAGGGATGAGGTTTTGAGAGAGTTTCATAGATTCAGACTTGCAGTACATCCTGCTGGTACCAAAATGTACCACAATCTTCGTAGACAGTATTGGTGGAAGGGCATGAAAAAAGACGTTGCATGGTTTGTGGCAAGGTGCCTCACTTGTCAACAAGTGAAGGCTGAGTATCAGAGACCGATAGGTTTGTTACAGCCATTACCGGTAGCCACATGGAAGTGGGGACACGTCACTGTGGACTTTGTGATGGGGTTACCTAGGACGAGGAAGAGTCACAACGCGGTTTGGGTCATTGTGGATAGATTGACCAAGGTGGCTCACTTCCTTCCGATTTGAGTGACAGACGATGTGGATACTCTTAGTCAGTTGTACATTGATCAGATTTTGAGATTACATGGAGTGCCAATTTCCATTGTGTCTAATAAAGATCCGAGATTCACGTCACGAATTTGGCAGAATTTTCAGGCTGCACTTGATACGGACCTCTATTTTAGTATGACTTTCCATCCTCAAATAGATGGTCAGTTAGAGCGTACTATACAGATTTTTGAGGATATAACTAGTGTAACTTGCTTTGCTATTTAATCAATATCAATGCCCTGTTAGGATTTAGAAGGAAAATTAAGTAGTACATGATGAGAAATCAACAATTAAATAACTTAAGATATTATTAACAGTCAATGTCCCCTTAGCCTGTTTAAGAGATTATGCATTTCACATATTGTGTTGATAATTAAAGTTCGCTAGCTTGGATATTCCTATATCTATTAAGAGTGTATAGGAACTAGGTGTGTTATTAGTGAGAAAAACTTTGAGTGAAAAATCAATATCACTAGAGCAGCACCTTTGTTAAGAGGTCTGTGAGAGCAAAAATGGAAGTTTCTAGGCAGCTCCATGGTTCATCTCAAGCCTAGAAATGAACCTCAGTAAGGTCTTTGGTGTATAGCAGTCGGACGCTACTCTGCAGATTTTGAAGCTGGTAATCTGGACACTTAAAGCTATTGTCATGGCTATAACTGGTTCAGTAAGTATATGCACTACAATCTGAGCCTAATTATGGTAATGAACATCTATATTTTATTTATATAAAATTAGTTTCTAAGTTTCTTTTGGGTTACTAAAACTTTTATCCTAGTGTTAGCTTTTGGTTCTTACTGTTTAGATTTATATTGTTGTTGTCGTAACTATTATACTTGTTGTATTGGTCTGTGTTGAATGTTTAACTATGATCATGATTTTACATACATATTCTAGATAGAGATACTCAGTTTTGTGGCCATTGTTGGTATTTAGAGGTCTTTCTTGAGTTTCATAACCTAGAAGCTAATATTTGAGCCATGTGTGGTTTTTGTCAAAAAAATTACTTTTAAATTTTTCAATGGTTGATTTACAATATCTAGGTTAAGTGCCTTGAGCTAGTGTCATTAAAGATTTTAAGAGTCAATTAGACCTAAAGTAGCCTAAAAATAGGACTGAATCAATCTTACTCTTATTATACCCTGTCAGCTGCTTAGTTCATAGTTAATGAGGCTAAAATGTGATGCCAACTGTTTCAAAATGTGCAACTACTGCTGCTAAGTAAGTTCAAGTGATCTTAGTACATTATACTGAATTGAAATTGATAGTCTTTGTGATTGTTCAGTGCCATCTTAATGTTCATTTGAATTTTGCTCATCATAATCTCCTATTTTTTAACAAGGATTGCTATCAAAATCTATATGCCCTATCATAAACATTTATAAAGGTATTGGGCTGCTACAATTGATCCTAGCAAGTGTATTTAGAGAATTCTAAATCATATTTGCAGAAGTTAGATAAAGCAAATAGTTTATTTCAAAATTGAACACATAGAGCTTAGTTTTTTTTATGTCAAAGAACTTTATAAAGGCATAGCACAGTCAGATTGCTCTATTTTGTTTCTGGATTAAATTAGGCTATCTCAGCAAATGTCAAACACCATTTGTGACTTTTTAGTGCCAGCAAGAAGGGAGAATTAATACTACACTAAAATCTATTTCCTAAAGCTCAATTGTGAACAAATTTCCATTAAAAACACTTGTTCTGAAGTTGACTTTGCTGTTGGGATATATTTGAAATGGTTGATATATATGAGCATGTAACAATACACATTCTAAGTTTGCTGAAGCTTAGACATTCCCAGAATTAGCATAGGATCAATTTCTTATACACCATAGCTAGCTGTTGCATGTACTATTCACTACTGATTTTGATTTAAAGGTTGACAGATGTGGGCAAATTGAATGTTTAGATGTCTTTACTGTTCCAGCAATTGTATTTTGTCATATAGATTATGCTTTCACTATATTAAACTCCTCATAAGAGTTGCCTTGATTGGTGACTAGCTAAAAACTCTCTTTTGATCATATATTATTGTCAAAGTCTTTTTCAAATGGTGTTTATATTGTTGTGTGCTATTTAAGGTTAAAGGTATATAAGCATGCTTCATTTCATATTTTAAGTCTTGTTTTAGCTGCTATTTTGCCAAAATTAGCACAGGTTCAAACTAGAGCTCTTAGAATAGCCTACTGCACTGTTCAATATGCTGAGCTAAAGAATACTTAACTGTCAAAGATCATACAAGCTTCTCTATTCGTTACTTAATCAAGGAGGCCAGTCTAGTCATCATAAATGTATATCTTCTGCTAGCTACAACTTGCAAATAACGCATTGTATAGGTGTTGATCGTAATCTATGAAACTAAAGTGGTAAATTGTATATGGATCAAAAAATAGAGTATTCTTGGTTTTGATTTTCGTAGATCAAGGTTTAAACGAGCAAATATGGATCTAGCAGTAATTGATGCATTTCAACAGCAAGATCAAGCTTAGAATGTGATTTAAAATTTCTAATGAACCTTTAAATCTCAAATATCACCCAGCAATAAGAGCAACCACACGATAGTCCTTAAGCAATGTATATTTTTTTGGGTTTAAAATTGAGCTTCAGTAATGCAACTAATAATGCAAGTATAATCAGGCCTTTAATGCATCATGAACACCTTAAACATTATTAAATATGGCTGCTAAAACACTAATGGCATTTATACAATTCACCTAGACAAAACAGTCAACACTTTGGACCAAAACTAAGCAATAAGGTGCATCAACTAGTTATAGTATGCCAAAAAAAATGCTTTAATGCTAATTCTGGAAAAATACAAGTTTGAGCAGACTTATAAAGTAAATTGAAATATTTTCATATGCACTAAAAACATGACTGCTTCTGTTATAGGCCAAAAACTTAGGTTACAAATATAAGATTTCAGAGCAGCCTCTATTTCAACTTTAGCTTAGTAACAATAGATATATTGTGATAAAATGCATTTGCTAGGATCAATATTTAGTGCCAATCTATAGCAAATCGTCAATAACAACTCAATGTGTACTAAAATATCTATGAACAGCTCGACATATATACTTTCATTTCAGCCTTTTAATGGTTATAAATGGTTCCAATGAACCATGGAGGTCTATGGGTCAAGAAATATAAACAAGAGAAGTTCCTACAAAGTTTACCATATATCTACTCTAAGACGGTTAAGACTATTCTGGATTCGAGGCTCTAATACCAATTGTTGGACTCGAATGGGGGGGGGGGATTAGGACTGTACTCATGCACACCCAAAATGTTCAAGATATTGGGTATATGTAGACCAATTAAAAACTAGCCATTTCTGACCGTTGGGGGTGAATAAGGGACTACTTTGATTTTTATTTCATTACTCCCAATTTGGTCAGCCTGCATGTATATGCCAACTTTAAAAGACCATATCTCACTTGTCTTAAATCCAAATCAGGCTACCTTTGTGTCCAAATTGAAGCTTTTGAAATCCTCTTTCCAATGGTATGATCTCACTCAAAGAGGTCAACTACAAAAAAAGATATGACCACTTTAGTGTGTTGTGGTCTTGAGTTTTTGCTGAGAAGATTTGCCAACTTTGACAGACCATAACTTGGTCATTATAAATTCAAATCAAGTCAAATTTAAGTCTGAAATGAAGCTCTCGAAGTCATCTTTCTTATAGTTTAAGTCTCACTTAAACAGGTCAAACGAAATAAAAGTTATGAGCATTTTAGTGAGCTGTTGTCCTAAGTTTTAAGTGAACTATGTTGCTCATTCGATCTAAAAATGTGCCCAAGTCTTTCTATTAGCAACTAGGACATTATAGTATGGTTTCATTAAGTCTAAGGCCTATTTCTAAAAGTATAGGGATCATATATATGTTCATGACATATTAATTAATCTTGACAACATCAATAAGTTACCAAATCAGGTTCAAGACATCATATAATTGATCTAACTTCAAAACCATCTTTTTTCAATCTATTTAACTCTTGTATGGTGAACTAAACTTATTAGGATCAATTGTGGTAGAATCAACCCCATTTTTTGGCATATAACAGCAAAAGAAATTACTAAAATAGTAATGATTAGTGCACTGTCCAAATATGGTATGTTTAAAATATTTTCAATCAAATTATGGGAAAGAAGGTACTTGAGCAGACTTGAAGCATGAATTAAAATATGCACATTCATAGTGCATCCTCAAGCATCAATCAAAAGCATGAGTTGGCAGACATAGATGTAAATAATAGCAGATTGAGAACAAATATGCATATAATAAAAGTCCCATAACATTATGGACATCACTCTTAGTTAATGCCTAAGACATTCAGCTGACATCATCCCACATATCATCCCTATCCATGAACAAAGCAATATGCCACCAACATAATAGTAAAAGACAAAAGACTCCAAAAGCTAACCAAACAGTATACAAAGAACCGTCAAAATGGCTAAACCACACACTATCAGTAGCAAAAAACTATAGCCATTATGTTGATGTTCAACAAATCTCACAGTAAGGCAAAAATAGGGAAAAGAAGCCTGGGAGGATAGACAAAAAAATCAGAGGAATGAACATGAATAAAAGGAGTTACTTCATAATTCTCTCAAACAAATCCCATTTTCTACATAACCATTTGTTAGTCATGGAATTAGGAACTTCTATAAGGGATAGATCCTTTAGTCTTACTGAATTTATCACCTCTTTTTGAAGAGTCTAGATATCAGTATATTCATTATTTAAGAGTATAGTCAAAATAGTATCTCGCATTCCTTTTAAATATACATCTGAGGATTTAACTCTAATGGATAATAATGGATTCCATTTGTTATTTACCTATGAAAAAGGAAGAGAGAAAGAGTATAATGAAATCATTTTTCAAAAAAAAAATTGAGAAAAAAAAAAGAATGTGAGAAAAAACAAGGGAGGAATTTTCAATTTTATATGTTATTGTTCCATTCTTTTCTTCATGTAAAGGCATTGTAGTTATTTATTTTTATTTTTTGTTATTGTTGAAAGACATCGTGGTACTTTACACCTACTTGGACCATAACTTTGAAGCAATAACTGATTAAAATATGATGATGTAAGTTTCAATCCACTATACGTCTACGAAGCAGCTAACTTGAAACAAGATTAATATATGAACTTATGAGGGTGCCATCTAACAAGGAAACAATATATAGTTCCTATCATAATGTCGTACAAACTGGTAGTTTATAGTCCTATTAGCCCACGCATCAAGGAAATCATCAACCAAGGCAACAAATAAGATAAAGTCATATGAGTAAATCATATATCAAAATAACCAGTTTAGGCACCAAGTAAACAACCCAAGGCAACAGAGAAACTTGTAGTCATTTTAAACCTTATGCTGACACAACATGGTAGTTTATGATCTTAATAGATAGTAGAACAAGACATGGTAAATTACAATCTTAGTTGACCATATATAGACACAATAATTTATCATTTGCAAGGACTTGTTTATTCAAATGTATTAAATCAATATCTTGACAGAAGACCAGTCAAGAAAAGTGGCATATTAGAATTTTATGTAATGTATATAGTATAACTTAACCATGTTTTTATCAAGAATTTCTGTTATATATATATATATATATATATATATATATATATATATATATAACCACATATATTAAAGTTTTACAACTACACTAATTTCATTGGTTCTTTTTCCTATTAACAATTTCATATAGTCTGTTGTGGTAATATTCAAGTAACCTTAATATCCCTTATAATAGTTATAAACACAATATCACATAATTCATAATTGCTCTTTCCTACTCCTTCACTTTATATGAAATATCATATTCAAATAAACATTATCTTGTATTTTGTATTTCTACTATATTTCACCAGGTGAACCAAGTCATTTTAGAGCTTCTAGTTGAATTTAAATGATCTACTAGAATAGATTTATAAACTTTTTTTAAAATTTTATACACAAATATTAAACTAAATTAAAAAAAGTTCCAAAGTTGTACTCAGGCAATGGGCCGTCACTTGACATATTTTTGTTAATGGTTTCTAGACAATGTAGTTGCGCTTCCACCAAGTGGTTTGCTAATGAGAAAAAAATTAGTGTGTGCACTATGTGGATGGGAAATGACCTATATGTATAGGCCTCTATTGGTTCATATATAATTGCTCTGGTTTATAGACTGTACTTTATCTACAATTGTTGGTTTTTTCTACTGAATCATTACTTAGACATTGTAGTTTAGTGTTGCTGCCATGTCGGCATTTTACTGTAATGATAGGGATATTTAAGTGCAAGCCCAAAAGTTCTATGGTTCAATCATAATAATTAGTGAGAGTAAGTAACCCTTACCATTTTTACACGAGACAAGCATACTCTTAACGACTAGTTGTGTGTGATAGTTTTTGTTTACTTCGCAAGTCTTGATATTTTTGTCTATTTGTCTATAAACAAATAATATGATTACTTACTTCAATGGGACCATCCATGCTGAAATTTGGCTACTTTTTCCTCTTCAATTCCTACTTTGCTCTTAACTGTTGCAAATTTTCTAGGAATATCCCTATCACTTCCTGCACACATTGTAATATTGACAATATAAACAAAAGCAATGTTCGACTTTGCAATTAGCAGGAAAAATGAACATATCAAAGCAAAGCCCCATTACACTCCAAGACCCTCTTAAAAGAAATGAAAATGTCAAAACAGCATCAGTCAGTAAGAAAGATACACTTCTATGAGAAGTTCACACCTTAGTAGCCATATATCTTAAGTATACATGGACTAAAAAAAAAAAAAATTTAAAATACAACTTAGTGGATTTAAAAAGGATACAACAATTTTGCAGCAATATATCTTAAGTATACAGTAGTCAGGAATTCCAATCGAAACTCAAACGTTAAGAAAATTTAAAAGAGCATCTGCTACAAACAAATCTTCAATGATAAGGTCCATAAATCCAATATGTCTTGATATTATTCAATGACAGACGAAGATATCTATTTCTTAGCATAAATGAAATCTTAGTGTAGAAATTTTGATCTGATACAGCAGCTCAAAATCTGTCACATAATCTTGCATAAATACATCTTCTTTAAATCTAATTTAGTGGAGAACAATGCACCAACAAGCTATAAAAAGTAGAGTTTGATAAATTATAAAATCTAACTTGAAACATGCTTATAAACAATGTGTATAGTTCATTCACTACACAACTCTCCATGACAATAGTATAGTCTCAAGAAATGAGAACTTGAAAGCTTTGGTTTAATGTTTGCTACCTTCATGATTTAAATGCAGCACAATTCACTTAATTATGATCAAATAAGCATCAAGTATCCTCTAAATATGATTTAAGACCCGCTCTAATCAATTCACAAGCTCAGATTCAAGTAGATTTATAAATCTATCCCAAACATATAAAAATAGAAATAAAAGTTTGCAGCAGCAAGCTTTTCAGAGTGAAATAACAGACCCTCACAAATTCAGGGTACTTGCTAGTTGGGAAGAGTTTAGATAAGAACTAAAATAAATGCTAAGCTAACTTTAAAGCAGCACACACTTCTATGAATGTGAAAGCATCACTTTAAATGAAAACCCATTTCTGAATCTCAACAAATCCATCAATAAAACAAATCAACAATTAGAATTTTTGTAGAGTAGGGTGGATGTAGAGGCAGAAATGAAATTTTCTGAATATATCCTATTGGCGTACAGGCAATTAAAGTAGGGACATTTTGTTCTTAGTCACAAAACAAAGCTAAATATTTCTTATATAGGTTGTCAAAATGCACATATTCAATTTTTCAGAATTTAAGCGAGAAATTAATACTAAATACCTTGCAACAACTGCAGCTTGCTATTCTGTCAAATATAGATTTATGGGACCAAAAGAAGTCTACAGACATCAACCAGGAAACATTCATCTCTTTTTATGTTCTTCTCACAATGTCTACACCAGTTATTAGTTCAGGTGTTACCTGTGGCCACTTCAAAAGAAGAAAGTGCATGATTCAAGTCCCACTTGGCACATGAATGTGTCTTACTTGTCAATAATTTAAAGAAAAGTCTTTCTTGCAATTTCATTTACTGATCTCAACATCTTCATTTCGGCTATCACACACACACACACACACATATTGGGGAAATGCTGTTTATTGACCTGTATTTTATATTATAAAATATAGCAAACTTTTAGATCTTGGTATCTTATTAAAATTTCTTATATTACACTCTTACTGTGTTGGCACTGAGAAACTTTTTTATCTTTTAATTGTTTCAATTTACATATGTTTGAAAAATCATTTGAACTTAAGCTTTATATGGTTGGGAGTTTTTTTATTCTACTACAGAACACTAATATATATATATATATATATAATTTTTTTTTCTTCCTGTTTTTGACTATGAGTATAACTGAATTTGGCACTAATCCACTAGAAACCATGTTGCAGGAACAATTATGGAAAGCAATTCTATTTTATATTTCCATTTTATACTTTTAATGAAACTTTGTCTACTTTATTTCTTACTTACATAGTATCGAAGCCTGCACTACTATTGAAATTTCTTCAAAACAAAAACATTTGTACTTTGGCACAATACTAAAAGTAACCAGAGTTTCATAGACATAACCCAATATAAAAATATTCAAAGAATTGAATTCCTTTGTTTCATTAATATGAAAATAATCCTAACACCAATCAAGCCAAACAAATAAACGACCCAATTACAATAGGCGCACCTCACTACTGCTCACTAGAGTTTTTACCTCAAAGAAGTGTATACATTCACCAGCAATGTAATTATAATATAATTAAGATTCCAAATTTTCACATTCCTCAAAGTACAACCAAATTTAGAAATCAATTCACATTCCATCACCAGTATTCGCCACTCAAATTCACGAAATATATATATATATATATATATATAAATATATCAATTCACATTTCCATCACTAGTATTCACCAATTAAACTCACACAATATATATATATTCACATTTTCATCACCAGTATTATATAAATCAATTCACATTTCTATCACCAGTATTCACCAATCGAACTCATGCAATATATATACATATACACACACATATATATAAACACACATACATATATATATATATGTATACAGCGAGATGAATTTGAACCTGTAGAATGCAAATTTGAAGTTGTACTCACAGTAATGAAACACTCAGACATAATAGATCTAGATTAAAGATCTTGTTTCGGGTGATTCGAACCTGGAAGACTAAGCTCTGGCACCAAATCGGTAATGATAGAGCTGTGGAGGATGGTGACGACGCTGATGAAGTAGAGGCTTATGACGAGGACGTCGGTCGGTGAGATCTTAAGTCTGGGGCGCCGTCAATGCAAAACTTGAGCACGTTGCTTCCTGAGTCACTTCTTCCTACTTCAAATCTGGCGTAATCGCTGGAGGAGCTTGCGACTCACTGACATCATTTACCAGGGATCGCAGTGACGGAGCGGCACAGTGCCACACCGATAAGACCAGGTTTGGAAGTCGACACGGATGATGACTGGAACTAAGATGAGCCTCTTGGTATCCTTCAATTGTGGCCAGAAAATGACTACCTAAGTGGAAGAGAGAAAAGTATAGAGAGCAAAAATGGCCTAGCCCCGGATGGGTTTGTTCACAACTGCCATTTGGAAACAAAATCAGATCCTCCCCCCTAGGGTTTGGGTTAAGTATGTATATATATGGATCAAATTTTACTAAGGACTAAAGCTAAGTTCAATTTAAAATGAGTTGTGAATATTTTAAACGGGTCAAAAATTAGGATAAAATAAAATGGGTCTCTTTCCATATATATATATACCTAAAAAAATTCAAATTATTGCAAAATTAGTAAATGAGTTTAGCGGGAAGTGGTGAATTTAAGAGCGGGAAAGTTTATTACTTATTAATGTTGAGCTACAAACTCTGTTGAAGGGTAATTTTTTAGTACTTATTAACGGGAGTCTTTGGTCCCCGTTAAATTTTAAAATTTACCCCATTAATATATGCAAATATTAATGAGCTCTTTCAGACGCCGTAGAAACTTTCTTTTACGGGGATTTGATTAAACGTCGTGAAAGCTTGAACTTTTATGAAACAATGACGAGGAGTCTCTTGTGAACCTAGTAAAAAGTACTTTCTATGAGCCAAAATATAGGAATGTCGTAAATACTCTGTCGTAAAAACTCATTTTTCTTGTAGTGTAAATCTTGTCAAAAGATACCGAAAACATTAAAGATTGGAGACAAGGAGGGGATATCAGAAAGGGTAGTTGTGTAATTTGAAAAATAATAATCATTCACTTGTGAAGTTAAGGTTAGAAATATCATTTAATTTAAGATGGGAGCTAGTCCAAACGTAGAAAATGAGAGTGCTAGTATCGTCTCCCTTAAATAAATATTTATAGATTTTAGAATTTATATTGATTTAACACACTTAGGATTAGCGTGAGAATTTATAAAAGTGAAAATATATAAAAAAAAAAATTATTATTTTTATTTTCTCTTTAAAAGGTTAAAATATTATTATATTACTTTTCTTTTGTGTTGGGAAGAGTTACGGTACTTTAATATTATAACTCTTTAAAAAGAGAAGAAAAGTAATAAAATAATATTATAAAAAAATTTATATTTTATTTTTATAAATTTTCACTTTAATCCTAAGTATGTTAAATTTATATAAATTCTAAAATTTATAAATATATATTTAAACTCTTTTTATCCCCCTATATATATATATATATACATATATTATTTCTAAAATATATTTAAGAATTTAAATTGAGTTTTAGAGAGATGAATTAATTTAGTTAAAAATAGAATTGGAGTTGTTGAAATAGGAAACTATGTTGTTTATTTATGACGTAAATGTGTTGATTTTAAATAAATTTAATTTAAAAAAAATTAAATCGTAACATAGTGTAAGTGGTACTCAAATTGAAGCTCTCATAATTATCTTTCTAACATAAATAATTTCATCAAAAATTCAATTTATAGTGAAAGTTGTTGAAGTTTAAGTGAATGAAATTATATATTTAAAAATTTAAATTGAGTTTTGGAAAGATGAATTAATTTAGTTAAAAATAGAATTGGAGTTGCTGAAATAGGAAACTATGTTGTTTATTTATGAAGTAAATGTGTTGATTTTAAATAAATTTATTTTAAAAAAAAATAAGTCATAGTATAATCTAAGTGGTACGCAAATTGAATCTCTCATAATTATCTTTCTAACAAAAACAATTTATCAAAAAATTCAATTTATTGTAAAAGTTGTTGAAGTTTGTGAAGGAAATTATATATTTAAAAATTTAAATTTAGTTTTAGAAAGATGAATTAATTTAGTTAAAAATAGAATTGAAGTTGCTGAAATAGGAAACTATGTTATTTATTTATGAAGTAAATGTGTTGATTTTAAATAAATTTATTTAAAAAAAATTAATCGTAACATAGTCTAAGGCCCTGCTTGGTAGAGTTTTTGCTTCACCTTTTATGCAGAAGAAAAAGAGAAGTAGAAGTTAAATTAGGAAGCTGGTACCCCCTAGCTTCCTTTAAACACTTTTTTTATACTCAGAAGCTCTTCCGCCTTACCAATCCAAACACTCCCCAAAACGGCTTTTGAGTTTGAAAAGCCGAAAGCCGCTTTTCAGAAGCCAATCCAAATAGGACCTAAGTGGTACTCAAATTGGAGCTCTCATAATTATCTTTCGAACAAAAATAATTTCATCAAAAAATTCAATTTACAGTAAAAGTTGTTAAAGTTTAAGTGAAGGAAATTATATATTGCGGTACTTTGAATAGTAATATTGCTTTTGACATATGAATAAGGTACTTTATATAATTTTTTATTAAATTTTTTGGATAACTTTAGCAAAAATAATTTAACATTTAACAAATGCTTAACAAATTAACACAAAATGTTATCATTTTGACTACTGCAGAATATTCCACAGCAGACTATAAACGATCCAAGCTTGTGAGACAGTCCTTCTTGATTATCCAAATATACCTATACCATGTATAGTCAACTTTTCACACCTACTTGATGATAAGAGTCCACCTCCAAGAAAAGTTCACTAACACATATCTTCTATTTTATGGGAAACTTAGCTAGAGTCCAAAGTATTAATGACTCTAGCCCTTCAACTCTATCTTCCGTCATCCTTAAGAATCCTTTCTTTTGTGAACTCCTGCTTAACAGAAACATCATGTGAATGCTATGTATTATATTTCCATGCGTTCAATTCTGTTCATTCTTATACACTACAACAAATTGGGTTTTTTGCGACAAATTTTTTAGCCACAAAAGATATTTGTCAGAACAAAATTATTTTTTGCGACAACAATAAAACTTGTCGCCTATTCATACTATAAGCGACAAAAACTAATTTTGTCACAACAACTTGTCGCAAAAACCCATCCCGCCATATGGCGGGAAAAGGATATAGCGACAAAATATAAATGCTGACAAAAAGATTTGTCGCTAGTAATTATATTTTAGCGACAAATGAATTTTTGTCACTTTAAATTCATTTTTAATGACAAATACGTTTTTGTCACCATTTGGTGGAATTTAGTGACATATAGTTTGTCGCTATAGACTAGCTTGTAGAGACAAATATTGTTTGGTCGCGAAATACTTGATTTTAGCGACAACAAGTCTTTATCGCCATTTAATTGATTCTAGCGACAAATAATATTTGTCGTTAGTTACTAACTTTTAGTGACAAACGTATTTTTGTCACAAAATACTTGATTCAAGCGACAAAATGTCTTTGTCACCATTGAGTGATTCTAGTGACAAATAAGATGTCGCTAGTTGCTACCGTTTAGCGACAAACAAAATTTTGTCGCAAAATGCTACTTATAGCAACAAAACCCTTATGTCGCCATTGACGGATTTCAGTGACAACTAATTTGTGTAATTACTTATATGGAGATGAAATAGTAATTGACATGCACATACACTTAGGATAGAAAATATATTAATTAGTAGCTTTTAGTACGTAATACACATTTTTCATCTTAATTATTAATTAATTTGTCAAAGAATTGCGTGCAAAGGTAATTAAAATTTGATCCCACAACTATTTAGTAATAGAAATATGCATCTCTAATCGAAGGTCGAACCAGAGACAAAGGGTTGTGGGGGCCACTCCATTTGTGGGCCCCATAGCCCCCCTTGTCTCTGGTTAATCATTATTATTAAGACCAAGGTTTCCAAAGTATGTAGAAGGTTGAGGGTTCAATTAGTCTCCATAAATAGGAGTAGGTGCAAGTTTATTGTAAGGTAAAAATAAAAAATACCAACGAGCATTACCTCAAACGGAATGAGCTCTCCTCCCCAAAGGAGAGGCTGAATGTTCAAGCCCTTCTAAGGACGTTGATATTGTGAGTGTGCGTGAATTACTATGAACTTTCAAAAAAAATAAAAAATTATTAATTGATAAGAATTAAGTACGTGTTGTCAAAATACTTATATGTACATCTATGGCAATAGGGTACGTGTGGTTTGGTAATAAAACCAATTCAACCATTGTTAATAAATATAGTGACTTTGTTTTAGAATATATATATCCATATCTACTTATTAGGGATGTCAACGGGACGAGTTTGAGACCGGCCACCACTTTCCCAAACCCGTGCCATGCATAAAAATATTTTTTGAAACCCGCCCTGCCCCTTTTCACATCAGAGTTGGGACAAGTTCGAGGCACCCCGATATACATAATTTAAAGAAAAACATGCAATTAAAACTTAAAAATTTTAAGATAATTTTTGTAAAGTTTTTTAGTATAGTCATGAATTTAACAATCATAAGATCACAAAAATGTTCCAAGAATTTAACATTATAATTAGAAATATAGGAAAAACATTTTAGATAAAAAATTAGGGAGGAGATCGCACTCCTATTTTTTATGTTTGCATTCCCATCTTAGGAGAAATGTCACTTCTAACCTTTACTTCACATGTGAATGATTAACTTTTTTTAAAATACTAAACTACCATTTCAGACATCCTTTTGTCTCTTATCTTTAATGTTTATGGTCTCTTTTGATCGGATCCAAAAAAATACTCGAAAAAAAATAATCCAAAAAAAAAGGGTAGTTGTGGTATTATAAAATAAGGGATGATGTATTAATTAGTTTAGGGACCTTCTTGTCATTTTCTTTAAAAGAAAAAGGTAAGTGGAGTGTAATTGTAAAAAATGGGAGTGCGAATATCGCTATCAAAAATTAATATTTATTTACAAATTTATTATTAAACTCGATCTATTCCGAAACTCGCCCCTAACTCTATCATGATCGATGATCCCAAAGTTGTCCTCATTTGAGGCGGCTTAAATTGACATCCCTACTCCTGATTTAACCTACTTAATTATCAACTTACTCCAATTAATATGAGTTAATTTGAATATGAATTACTTCAACTGAGAATATTTTAAGTTAATTAGAAGTTAAAATATAGTACGTTTTGATGTTTGAGCTATAAGTATATGTATTGTACAAATAAGAATTTCATTAAATTAAGGAAATCTATTTATTTATGTATATCGGGGTTTAGGGCGCCCTGATATGCATAGTTTTAACAAAAAACAATTCCAACTTAAAAAAAATTAAGATAAACTTTGTAATTTTTTAGTATTGTCAAGTATTTAACAATCATAATAACAAAAATGTTAAAATTTAAAATGATCATAAGATATAAAGGAAAAAAGAAAATTTATATAGCTAATAAAGTAATGTTTATTTATATATTTATTATTAATTTGGTCAGGTGCCCCTGACCCTATTAGGATGATCCCAAACCCATTCCAATGGAAGTGGGACAGGGCATAGCAGGTTAAATTGACATCCCTACTACTGGTTTAAGTTAATTATCAACATACTTGAATTAATATGACTTGATTTTAATAAGATATTATGCTCCATCAAACAGTTTTGATCCAATTTTTTATCAATATAAATTGAAGAAGCTTAACAAAACATGAAAGTTTAATCTCCTAAAATGAAAAGCATTAATAAATTAATAATATCTTGCATCAGTTGGGTACTTTTAGCTTTTGATTAACATAAGATTTTATTCAACCCAAAATATGATATAATGATAGTAAGAAAAGTTACCATCTCCAAATAAAATTTTAAATTAAGGGCTCATGACTAGAAGAATTTAAGCAAGATGTATACATTTAACTATGCCCCCATAAATCAAAAACATATAGGCCAAATGCATAATACTAGGTTGCCCAAGAAAAAAATTCTGGATCCAATTTTTTATCAATATAAATTGAAGAAGCTTAACAAAACATGAAAGTTTAATCTCCTAAATTGAAAAGCATTTATAAATTAATAATATCTTGCATTAGTTGGGTCTCTTTAGCTTTTGATTAACATAAGATTTTATTCAACCCAAAGTATGATATAATGATAGTAAGAGAAATTACCATCTCAAAATAAAATTTTAAATTAAGGGCTCATGACGGGAAGAATTTAAGCAAGATGTATACATTTAACTTTGCCCCCATAAATCAGAAACATATAGGCCAGATGCATAATACTAGGTTGCCCAAGAAAAATTTCTGGATCCACCCTTAGACAACTTACAATGGGGTCACCAAAATAATATAATTGAAATCAAGGGATTCAAGAATTTAGTTGTCTTAAAATTAACTAACCATCCAATCCAGTCTTAATATAATAATTGTCATAAATTAATAAATTTTACTATTTAATAGAACTCATGATAAGAAATAAAGTCACTAACCAATTGTATAATCCTCTCCTTGACCCTCTCCATAAATACTTCCACAAATGGTCATATCTATTCTATTAAACCAATACTGAAACTTGTATTTCGCTAACCCAGTCCTTGATAAGATTTAGTCAAGTGGCTCTTGGAAAGATTAAAAAATAATATATTTTATAAATTACTATTATCTTTTCTTCCTGACAATGTTCCTCATCCTAACTTTAGGCATGTGTTCAACAATAGAAAGTTTCATTAATTTCTCTTGTAAGTTCAAATATAAAGGATAACATGTTCTTTCTCTAAAAATAATATGTGACTCCTCAATGAATAAAATGTTCTCTGTTTGAAGAGTCACTTTGTGTGAGTAAAGAAAGGCAATTCATATTCGCAGTGTTGTTATTTAACCACCATATTTGAAGAGTCACTTGTTACTAGTTATCAATTCCATGCACTGCAATGACTTCTAATCATCTATCTAACTTTTATAATGATCCTTTCAAAATTATGAGACTTACAATCCATTGATTTCATACCTTCTTCGTCATAGGAAAATGGATTTGGATCGAAGTTGGACTCAAATTAGTAATAGGTGTTCCAAGGAGTACATTCAAGGAGTAAACATCTTTATGGAAGTGGCTAGTAAACATGTAGATTCATTGAACCGAACTCGTTGTCCATGTTACAATTGTAACAATGTCTTGTTACAACAATTAGATGATGTTGAAGAGCACCTTTTCGAGTATGGGTTTGATCGAACATACACTATATGGGTACATCATGGTGATAATATACAAGACTCAATGGACATGAATGATGATGATGATGACATAGATGATGACGTAGAAGAACCTGATTTTATGCAAAGCATAATGGAAGACCTACATGCGGGAAACTTTGTGGATAATGCGAGAGGGGAAACATTTGACACTGACAATTCAGACATTCCGGAACCTCAAACATGTACTAGTTCTGAGGAACTGAATAAATTTGCAAGGTTGTTGAGGGATATGGAACGTGAACTTTATCCTGGATGTAAGAACTTTTCAAAGCTATCTTTTGTGATTAAGTTGCTTCACTTGAAGGTAATTAATGGTTGGACTAGTAAATCAGTTGATATGTTGCTCAAAATGTTTAAGGAAGTGCTTCCAGATGGTGCAGCAGTACCAAAGTCTCACTATGAGGCTAGAAGAACAATGCGGAACTTGGGCCTTGGATACGAGACAATAGATGCATGTAAAAATGATTGTTTATTATTCTAGAAGGATCATGAAAATGATGAAAATTGTTTAGTTTGTGGGGAAAATAGGTACAAATTTCAACCACGTAATAACAAGAAGAAGATTCCTCAAAAGGTTTTGCGGTACTTTCCGCTTATACCAAGATTGCAGAGGTTATTTATGTCTAGAAAGACAGCTGCCGATATGTCTTGGCATAAATAAAAGAGGGTTGATGATGGGGTATTGAGACATCCAGCAGATTCTGAAACCTGGAAGGATTTTGATAAGCAACATGATTGGTTTGCTAAAGATCCTCGAAATATCCGCCTTGCATTAGCAACTGATGGGTTCAATCCATTTGGAAACATGTCCACCTCTTATAGCACGTGGCCTATAATTCTGATGGCTTACAATTTACCACCTTGGAAATGTATGAAAGAGCCTTTTTTCATGATGTCATTGCTCATACCTGGACCAAAGTCACCTGGTAAGGACATTGATGTGTACTTGCAACCACTTATTGACGAGCTGAAAGACCTATGGGAACATGGTGTAGATACATTCGATGCTTCGAAAAAATAAAATTTCCAATTGCATGCTGCATTGTTGTGGACGATAAATGACTTCCCTGCATATGCGATTATGTCTGGGTGGATGACTAAAGGAAAATTGGCATGTCCAAGCTGTAATAAGGAGACTTCTTCATATTGGTTGGAACATGGAAGGAAACTTTGTTACCAGTGTCATCGTCGATTTTTACCGGATGATCATAATTGGCGAAGAAATAAGCAAGCATTTGATGGATCACAGGAGCTTAGGCAAAAACCTAATGAATTATCTGGCGATGATTTACTGGAACAATTAAATAAAATTCTTGACACGAGGTTTGGTAAGGGACCAAATAGCCTAAAGAGAAAGCGTCAAGACTATGAGCTCAATTGGACAAAGAGGAGTATTTTGTTTAAATTGCCTTATTGGCATATGCTTAAATTACGACATAATCTAGATGTCATGCACATTGAGAAGAACATATGCGATAATGTTATTGGAACATTGTTGGATATAGATGGAAAAACAAAGGACATTGTCAAGGCTCGTATGGATTTGATGAAAATGGGTGTCAAGAAAGAATTACATCTAGTTCCAAATGGTGACAGATTTGTGATGTCGCGTGCTTGCTACCAATTATCATCCCTTGATAGAAAGGGGTTCTATGAGTGGTTGAAATCTATTAAGTTTCCTGACGGGTATGCATCAAACATTTCTCGATGTGTCAATGTCAAAGATTGCAAGCTATCAGGAATGAAAAGTCATGATTGTCATGTTCTTTTGCAACATTTACTCCTAGTAGCATTACGTGGCCACCTTCGCAAGGATGTATGTACCACGTTAACTGAGCTTAGTTTCTTTTTCAAGAAATTATGTTCAAGGACATTACAGTTGGATGAGTTAGAGCAAATGGAAAAAGACATTGTCATTATATTATGCAAGCTGGAGCGGATATTCCCCCCTGCCTTTTTTGACGTAATGGTCCACTTAGCAATTCACCTTCCTCGTGAGGCCATCCTTGCTGGACCTGTGCCATATCGCTGGATGTATCCAATTGAAAGGTGATATGCTACTCAATAATTTATAATCATTGTTAGAAGCCTTATATTAATATTATTTATCTATTATTCACTTAAATAAAATTTTAATAGGTTCTTACATTCTTTAAAGACAACAGTTCGAAATAAAGCCAAACCAGAGGGATCGATTGCTGAGGCATATATTGATAGAGAATGCCTAACTTTTTGTTCGATGTATCTCAAAGGGGTTGAGAAAGTGTTTAATCGAGATGAACGGAATTACGATGGCAGTCGAGGAAATAAAGGTCAAGGCCTTTATGTTTTCATTCAAGATGTACGTACTTTGGGAGCCCCGACCTATTTTGATATGCCACTGGCTAATCTTGATAAGGCTCATATGTATGTATTGAACAATTGTGATGAAGTGCTGCCTTATGTTAAGTGAGTAATACATGTAATAAATTTTTTTATTTTGTGTATTTAATTATATATTAGTTAGTGTAGTTCAAGCTTATAATTTTACATACTTTCTGTGAAGTGAACACATAGAGATTGTCAAGAGTCGGGGCTTGACTGATGCACAACACGAACAACAATTTCCTCGATGGTTTGAGAAGCGTGTAAGTTTTTAGACAAGGTTCACTAATTTTTTATAAATTTATTGTTTATAATCTCACTAAAAAAAATTCATGTGATCCATAGATGAAAAGATTGTACGAACAGAAAGCGCCAGAAGCTACCGAGCAACTCTCCTGTTTAGCTTGTGGTCCTGCTCAAATGGTTGCCCGATATTCGGGATGTATCATCAATGGGATTATGTTTCACACATCTGATCGTGACAAGTACCGTAGTACACAAAATAGTGGAGTTGTTGTGAAAGGAGAACATAATTCTAAAGAAATTGACTTTTATGGTGTTCTATTAGATATTATAGAGTTACAATATTTAGGAGAAAATAATGTATATATCTTCAAGTGCGATTGGTGGGATGTTGGTTCAAGAACAGGAATACATTCTGATGAGCACATCACAAGTGTAAATTTTGCAAAGAAGTGGTAGAACAATGATCCTTATGTGTTAGCATACCAAGCTAAGCAAGTGTTTTATATGAAAGACATAAAGTATGGTGGTCAGTGGCATGTTGTACAAAAGGTGGAGCCTAGGAGTTTGTATCACATTGAGGAGATGACATTAGTTAATGAAAGTGTAGATACAGATGCTAATTTATATGAAGTCGAAGATTCAGGAAATGTTGATGCAACCGTCTAATATGATGACAGAGATTTTGAACCATTGCATAGGGAAGATGTTAACCCATCATATGTTGATGCAGCTATTCTTCAGACTGAAAATGCAACAGGCAATCATGTAGATGAAGATTTCATTAATGATGATAAGAGCGAGCACGAAGATGATACATTGATCGATTATTGTGATGATGAGGAAGATTGTGATGATGAATTGTTATCTGTTGATGACGACAGTGATATAGAATGATTGGCATGCTTCTTTAATGAAATGTTTCCTTCTTTTTGAATAAGGCATTACACAGAAAATTGTTAAGTAGCAGTTTATATGCTAACATATGCTTCTTAAATTAATTATTTTCATCAAGTAGAAACATATGACATACTACAAAATATAAGACTTTTTATTTTTAGGTGAATGTTCATTATTGGATGTTATTATAATTCTTGGTAATGTGATATTTTTATATTTATCAAAGACTAAAAATGATGTCCTAAATTAAGTGACTGTCAGTACCCTTGTTTTATTCTTTTTGTTCTTTCAAGTAGTGGTGACCCAAGTATGAGTTGAACTTGTTTTCGTAATTTTACTTTTATTATATTAGTTTTCCTCTATAATCTAGTTTGTTCTCTAAGTTGATGTGATTCTCCAAGAAATGGTTTATAGAAGCTTTGAATTTTGTTAGATGTATTCTAAATTTTTTTATTTTTGTTAGGCATATTATTGGTCATTATGAGATTTTAGAATGGGGTTGCTCCAATATAGAATAAATAAAACCAACCATTTTTTTTCTACACTTCGTGGGAATTGAAGCATGCCATGTAGTTATGATATTTTATTGGCATATGAGGCACTAACTTCTTTCAGGTAGATATGGCACCTGGTCGTCATAGGCGAGTATCTCAGTCAGTGCTTAATGCCATGCCCACATTGACAGCCAAATCATTGCCTACAGTTTCTCAGCCAGAGCCTACCACCATGCCCACGTCGTCACCAACATCCTTGCCTATTCATACTCCCGTGGCCACAGGCACAAACACATTCACACCTACTGACACAGTCGTGGGCACGCCCTCTCCTCCCAACACAATTGGTGAATAGGTTTTTACTTTTTCTTTTCAGGGTTATGCTATTATATTCTAATAAACTGAAAATAAAATATTTTAAAATTAAGAATTATGTTGTTAAATAAAATATTATGCTCCATCAAACAGTTGTAAAAATCAGAAAATTCCTTCTTTTCTTTTTTGTTATTGTAGCTCATACAAAAGGACGTGGGCGGTCGCGTGGGAAAGAATATAAAAAATATAGAAAACATGGTGGCCAGAAACCTCGTATTACTTTTCTCCCGGGGAAAATGAGGCCTGTTGGGCCTTCATCGAAGATGTTTAGGGCACATGTGGGTGTACTATGCCGTGAGCATGCTCCCATCACTTGTGTATCGTGGTCTCATATGGA
Organism: Cornus controversa; assembly: GCA_026545225.1. Lineage (NCBI taxonomy): Eukaryota > Viridiplantae > Streptophyta > Magnoliopsida > Cornales > Cornaceae > Cornus > Cornus controversa. The sequence continues at coordinate 23,038,851 of CM048851.1, read as the reverse complement.
TCCAGCAGATAAGGCCAATATATACTACCATATTACAGTTATTGAACATAAAACTTTTGTTTGGTGGTATTTTATATTATTTTTAACATTCATTAACCGATCCTTGTTAAGATGCTCATAATATAACTTCCTTTTTTTCCAGGATAAGTATGAAATAGACATGAATGCTACTAACGTTCGAATTGGACTTGATAAATGGCTAGCAAAGGCGTTTCGAACACATAAGTTTCACATGCACAAGCACTTTAAATCATTTGGGAATAATGTAGAGGAAGCACGAAGACATCCTTATGACAATGTTAGAGTGGAGGATTGGCAGGTCATATGTGATAATTTCATGGATCCAACTTTTAAGGTGTGAAAATTTTTCAGTTTATGTTGTGGTTTTTGATACCTAGACTATTAAATAATAATTCATTGAATTGGAATGCAGGAAAGAAGTAGAATTAATATTGGAAATAGGTCAAAGAATTTGACTAATCATTGCGGTGGCTCGAAGCCTTTTGTCACAATCCGATATGAGATGGTTTGTTTTTTTTTCATGCATTTTACTTTTATTAAATTTAGTTATTTAATTGATTGTTTTCTTCCTTGAATTAAGTTAGGTTTTAGTTTTACTTTTCAATTATTTTATTTCTTTTAACTTTTTTTTTTTAATTTAGTTATTTTACTTCCTTCTTTTACTTTTTTTTCCCCTTTAGTTTATGATTACAAAAAGTTTGATTTTACTGCTAATGATTTTAGTATCAACTTCCTATTAGATCATGAAATTGGTTGTAAGAATTATATATATTTTTTCTTTTATGTGTTTTGGGCTTGTGGTAGCAATTCCTGATACAAGTCTCTATCAATATGTTCTGAAATTACTACTCTGAAGATTAGTAGGTGGTGTTCTTCTTTAGTTTCATGATCTTTAGCCCCTGTTATGTTTTTACTTGGGTTCTTTTCATGTTTAGTTTCATGATCTTTAGTCCCTATCATGTTTTTACTTGGGTTCTTTTCATGTTTAGTTTCATGATCTTTAGTCCCTATCATGTTTTTACTTGGGTTCTTTTCATGTTTAGTTTCATGATCTTTAGTCCCTATCATGTTTTTACTTGGGTTCTTTTCATGTTTAGTTTCATGATATTTTAGTTTGCTAAGATCACATTTTTTTCCCTCTAAGGACATAAAAAAGAATACTTCTAGCAAGCGTATCAGCATATCTCATGACACCGCTATTAAGTCCAATATTTCTCTCTTGCCAAACATCTTAAATAACCACTGAAAAAAGCATCATAGAAACCTTGTCAGCATGAAAAAAGCATTGCCTTAAGATCTTAGGCTTGTTTATTATTATTATTATTATTATTATTATTATTATTATTATTATTATTATTATTATTATATATGTTAGTTCATAGTCGCTTATATCTTTTAATTTTTGTTAAATGTAATAGCGAGACCCAGAAACTCAGGAGGAGCCTGACATGGTGACCTTTTATGAGCATACACATTGCAGAAAGAATGGAACATGGGTCACACCATAATCTGAAAAGCTCCACGTATGTTATGGAATAATTAATAGGTTTTAGTTGCACAATTTTTGTTTATATATAATTCTTCCAACACTTTATACTTGCAGAGGGATATGATTCAGCTGCTCGAGAGTCAGCCTTCTGACGAGGCATCCCCATTGGGATCTACACATTCAATCCGAAATCAAGTTTTCCACGATATAGTTGGTCATAGGTCAGGATACGTTAATGGGCTTGGTCATGGTGAGATGCCCCCCGCATCGTCACGTTGTAGCCAGGCAGATATTATTGAGGCTAGACAGAGGTCGACACAGCTAGAGGAACAATTACGAGAGCAGTCTCAGAATCACCAAGTGGAGATGGAGGATCAACGTGGTTTGATTACTTCTTTGCAGTCTCAGATTGCTAATCTATCCTCAGTGGTGCAGCAGCTTTTGGGAGCACAAAACTCTTCTATGGGTGCTACTCGTCCCACTTAGTAAGTTACATTTAAGTTTAGCTAAATGACTCTTTTCTTTATAAATCACTTTAATTGTATACTTTCTATTGAAATTATCATATGCTAACAAGAAATGTATAGCCATTAATAAGACCACTAAAGAATATACCTCCTTCTGTTTTTGCACATGTTTGCTTGATATATAAAATCGGTTACCTTTTCAAAATAATAAATAAAAAATAGTATTATTTGGCTTCAACTACTCTTCTTTAACTAATGTTATTTTTTTCTTTTTCTTTTTTGCAGGTTTGACATTGATTTGCAATTTGGCTTCTTTTTTGGATTCGGATCCTAGATTTCTTTTGTGATCGATTTTGATGCAGTTGTCTAAATATTTGGACAATTTAATATGCTTATCGGATTAGTATTTTTTGATTTTGATGTGGTTATGTCTAAATGTTTGCACAATTTAATATTTGGATTCTTAATTAATGACATATATGTTTTTATCTTTTAAGTTTGATTATTACATATGTTGATTTTGAGTGAGATCCTTGGATCTTAGTTTAGATTTCTTAATTTTATTATTTTCATTGAAGTCCTAGGATCTAAATTCTAGGTTTCATAACGTTGAAAAAAAATATTATATTACAAAAAACATTAGGATAAAAATATAGATATTTAGCGACGAATTTTCTTTGTAAAAAAAAAAAACATTTTGTCACATAAGGTGTATATTTAGGGACAAAATTGCATATTAGCGACAAGTTTAATTGTCGCATATGTTAATGTTTAGAGACAAGAGATCTTGTCATAACAAATTAACATATAGTGACAAAGCGTTTGGCGCAAAATTTTATCTATAAAGCGACAAAAGTTATATTGTCGCAATAAAATAACTTATAATGACAACAAATTTGTCGCAAAAATATTGATATATCACGACAAAATATTTTGTCACAATAAAATCATATATAATGACAAAGTGGTGGTCGCAAAATGATATGTATCTCGCGACAAAAATCTAGTTGTCACTAAATATTGATGAATAGCGACAAATGGCATTAAGGTTGGGTTGTATAAGGCGACAAATCAGTAAGTGTTTCGTGACAAAGATTTTGTCGCGATTTGGTTGTCTTTTTGTGACGAAATAACTTTGTCGCAATATATTACACCTTTAGCGACAAATATTTTTTTATGGCAAAAAACATCTAGTGACGGGCTTATAGCGACGACCTTGCGACAAAGCTATTTTTGTCGCAATAACTTTTGTGTGACAAAATAAGCACTTTCAGCAACAAACTATTTTGTTGCAAAAGACCTAATTTGTTGTAGTGATATCTGCCATGGTGGCAGCCAAGTGGCGCCACTTTTGGATGGTAACAAGAAAATACTCCGCAATCATCATGTATGGTCGGATCCGACTGAGTTCCGACCCGAGAGATTCTTGTTGTACAACAAGGATGTCGATATTAAGGGGGCAACATTTCACATTGACACCATTTGGGAGTGGAAGAAAGATGTGTCCTAGAATTTCTTTCTTCCACAGTCCACAAACAAAGGTGTAGAGAACTCTGTTTGTGGACTATGTTGCTCTCTTGATAACCTTTAGGAGTCTTTGGTATTACTTGGTTACAATTGCACCCAGATTGTCCTCTTGTGTAATAAAAAAATATCTAGCAAAATATAACTTTTATTTGTAAACCTAATTAGACTAGGAAATTGGAGACAATTTCTAGCAAGTAACTTCTAGATTTTAAAGAGTGATTCATACCCCTCATGGAAAGTGACAAAAGCAATCATGACTTCTCTCATAAGATCAAAACGGAGTCAATGAAATTACGAGAAAATATCTTTGAAATTAGAATTGTTTACCCTCTTATATCAGAATTCATGTTTTGTACGTCTCTGCATAGACTTTGATTGAAGGCCCAACCTTGTCTACTCAAAAGGATGCAAAATACAAACATATTGTCTATTTGATTGTATGTCAATGTATGTATCTCTATATACGAATATAAAATGTATATAATATTCTTCTTTGTCAAAAATAATCCTTCACCCTCACCTTCCTTTTAACAAAAAATTATCTTTTGGGTGTTAATTATAAAGATGATATCATTTATGCTATGTTGAGTTTTTCTTGATCGGCAAGGAATAATAAATCCTCTATTACTTTTTTTTTCTTTGTTTATGCACAATTTTTTTTTTTTTTTTTTTACACGCTTCACTAGTGATCATGAATCAAACATATATAAATTAATCACCACACTCGTTGGTCTAATTTTTGTTGTGGCATCAATTAACAACACTAATAAAAATGACTTATTTAGTATATTATGAAAATTTGTAACAAAAACAATAATAAACAAGAAAAAAACAAAGAAAATTGTAAAAGTTAAGAAATGATTTATACTAATGGCCAATTTTATTTTTTTATTTGATCATTTCTTCACACTGGTCCTACTAATATTATAAATCCAAAATTTATATTAGTATGATGAAGGCGTGGTGCTATATAAATTGTATATATATAGAATAACAATATCATCCTTTAGGAAATCACTTTTTCTCAATTCAAAGTTTCTTCAAAATTTTGAAATAGAAGGAACTGAAGGCCTGTCCACTGATAAACACAGTAATCCTATTAAAACAACATTATCATAAAAATAAAAAAATAATAACACCAAAAAGGACATTTTTTTATAAAAGAAATGTTGGGTGAAGGGTTATTTTGATAAAATTAATTGAAAATGGTAAACTATCATGCAAAGGGTATTTTTTTTTTTGGTAAAATGAGGATCTTTTGCAACTTTTAAAAGCACAGAGATTATTTGGCAACAAAAACAATTCAAGAGGTATTGTCACTTTTTGAAAGCACGATGGGTTTAGTGCAATTTGGCCATAAAATTACTACTAAATGAATTGATATAATTTACTTAATTGGAGTACTGAGCATATTCTTCAACCATTTCACCTCTTGTATAATATTTTAAAATAATTATTTTACCATGATGCCACTTTTAAAGGCAACCGACATTCTAACTTTATATTTCTAAATCAATAACTTATTCTAATTTAAAGGTGAGCGGCATGCTTATCTTGTGTGACAACACTATAGAGCGAGTAACTCTTCTAAACAAACAACTGTTTAACAACATCAGAGAAAGCGACGTTTTCGTGTAACATGTTATGATCTCAATGTCCTCTGTTTCCTTTCTTTTAAAAATTTCATACCAAACACACAAAATCATAACTCTCCAAATCCTTTCTTTTCTTTTCCTTTTATTTCTTTCCTACCAAACTGATCCTAGATGACAAGAATGAATAAAGAAATATCATGAGAGAGAGAGATGGGAGGAGGTACAGTTTTATAATTTTGAGTTTAGGCAGGGTAAAAAAGGTGGAGGTCAAATTAATAATTTTGCAAAATAGGGGACCATTTTACAAAATTTCATAACAAATAAATATAATAAGAAAAAAAAAAAAAAAAAAGACAATTCAGGGGTGGCTTACTCTGTTTCAGTCGGTGGAGTAAAGCATCTTTCATTTACTCCTGTTCTTGTCCTTTTTCTTGATTTTAATTATTATTTAACAACAAAATTCAACACTGCAGTAGGACAAAACAATAGAATGGGTGTGGTCTTATCCCAATAAACAAGTTGAAGGGCACAGATTTTTATTATTATTGTGAGGTGCGTCAAAGAAAGGGGGCTTAAATAAAATTTATAAAATTTCATAATTCTATATTGCATTTAAACTTGACAAATATCTGACGCTATTAACGATGTCTCACGCTATCAACAGTCTATAATCATTTTATCTAATGATTACGATGGCGACTGCACGATAGAACTGGGCGTTAACTAATATATAAATATAATAAGAAAGAAAGGGGGCTTACGGTGACTTGGTCAGTGGAGTAAAGCATCTTTCATTTACTCCGGGTCTTGTTCCTTTTCTTGATTTTAATTACTATTATTTAACAACGAAGTCATTAAAATTATTTACTTACCAAAAATATATTACTCCAAAATTTTTGAAAATCTCTATTTAATAGGTGCTGTGAATAATTGAAGTCAAAATATATTAAAAAAATTTACTTACCAAAAAAATTACAGAATACAATCTATATTTTTTTTTTTTGTTTTTACTATTTTTTACTTCATATATTTTTTTTTTGTCCACCTATATGTATGTATTGTATGTATGTCAAAAATAGACATAATTCTGAATGCATAAAATATGAAATACTTTCTCTTTTTGTCTATTCATGTTATTATTTTAATTTTTTTTTCATATTAAAATGATATAGAATGCTTCCGTGTAAAAAACAATATATTATAATTTAATTATAATTTTTTTTAAATTTTATTTTCATTCAAGAATTTCACCACCAATTATAAGTTTCTCTATCCGCCCATGGTCAAGCATGACCAGGGAATGTGTTTATCATCAATAAAATGTTGTGACTTGAGCAATACTTGTCTCTACATAGATAAAAATGAATCTCCTTTAAATCACTAATGTGATACAATAATATATATATATGCATGCTATTTTTAAATTTAAAATATGTAAAAAGAAAAATTAAATAGCGTTTACCTTTTATCATATATTTAAAATTCAAAATAGACACCTTTTATTCCATGATGGTAATAGCCTAGTGTTTTTGGAGGGGATCATCCTAGCTCGTACTGTATAGAGAGAAATATTGTTACGAGTGTGACTTCCTATAAAGTGATCATTAATTCATCTCATACAACCCAAGTAACACTCCAAACTAAAATCCATGGAGGTTCTTCTTTTCCCAGCAACTACCATTGTTGGCATCTTTGCTTTTCTACTCTTTATCTACTATTTGTTTTCCATATCGAGAAAGTTTACAAAGAGAAACACTAGACAGAACAGAGCAGCACCGGAAGCTGCCGGTGCATGGCCTCTGATTGGTCACCTCCATCTCTTAGGAGGCTCTGAATTGCCACACAAAACCTTAGGTTCTATGGCTGACAAGTACGGGCCAATCTTCACCATAAAGCTCGGGCTAAACCGAGCGTTGGTGGTGAGTGATTGGGAGATAGCTAAAGAATGTTTCACCACCAATGACAAGGCCTTCGCCAACCGTCCAAGGTCTCTAGCAATGGAGCTCTTGGGCTACAACTATGCCATGTTTGGTTTGAGTTCTTACTGCGAGTACTGGCGCCAAGTCCGAAAGATAGTCATGCTTGAGCTTCTCTCCAACCGCCGGCTTGATATGCTTGCACATGTCCGAGTATCAGAGGTAAGAACAGCCATAAAAGAGGTATATGACTTATGGGTTAAGAAAGAAAGTGCTTCAAATGTGGTAAAGTTGGACATGAAGCAATGGTTCGCGAATTTAACCCTAAATATGATGGTTAGAATAATTGCTGGGAAGCGATATTCGCCATGTGAGGAAGAGGGGGCACGATTTCGGAAGGCCATGAGAGGCTTCGTTGAAATGCTGGGGGTGTTTGTGGTGTCCGATGCAATCCCTTTTCTGAGGTGTTTGGATTTGGGAGGGTACGAGAAGGCCATGAAAAGGACAGCAAAAGAAATGGACGATGTAGCTGAAGGTTGGTTAGAGGAGCATAAAAGAAAGAGAGATTCTGGCATGGTGAAGACGGATCAACAAGATTTCATGGATGTGATGCTGTCCATTCTTGACAGTACTGAGCCCGAAGAACTTCCCGACTTTGATGCTGATACCATCAATAAATCTACATGCCTGGTACATGTTCTGAAACTAAGTTAATTTTTATTTATATGATATGCATATATGTTGTTAGATTTAGTGATTTATATATAAATTATTATTCACTAGGTTTGAGCAAGTTGGAATTCATTTTGATTAGATCAGATTAAAGGAGTTGTCTAATGTTGGAAATAATTAATCTATCTTAAAATGTTGAATAATCAAACATAATTTTGAAACTGTTAGAAGAATGACCACAATCACTTTTTCTAATTTTTATTCTCTCCCCTTTTCCTTCCAATCACTATCTGAAGTTGGGTGTCGGTAAATTATCCATACGTAATATATTTTGTAACAAGTCACATGTGGCAGAAGCTAGCTCTAGTTTTCTCAAAGGTAATGTAATTTATTTTCCCGCCTTTGGTGTGCATGTATTATGGTGGCTCATGACAAATTTATGTAGATTTACATACTTATGTACATGGATTCACTGGGTAGTGGAAATTAATCACAAAAATTAAATGTTTTCACGTAATAAGTGTTTTATTTTTGAGAGCTGATATTGACACTCCACCAATATCCTCTTGCACTTCACTCCCATTTTTTTGTAAAGTAAAATTACAAAAGTGGTCATATGTTATACCATCTTAAATTCTTATATTTTTAGTACCCTTATTACCCTTCTAAATCAAAACTAAATTCTAATTTTATTTTATTTTCTTAATAAGAAAGATTTTTTTGAACTACATCCTTGTTATCACAAGTAATTTGTGATTGATTTTGTTTTTACTTTAAATTTACAATATAACAATCCATTTATTACCACTCATATACTATAGTTGAGACATTTTTCAATTTAAACTTCTTGTTCGTGTCCCTATCCTATATAGCTCAAAGAATCCAAAATTTGAAATATTGATATTAATATGATATTTTTCTTCCTTTGCTTTTTACAACATTTCAAATTTTGGAGTAAAGGCTTCTTAGCTAAATTAAGACAACTACAATTGAAAAATGATTTCATAGAGTCATGTTTTTCTCTTTTCAACTTTTAATTTTTAAAAGTTTTCTATTAAAATAGAAAGGCTTTCCTTAGTTTTCTTAAAGAATTAAATATCATAATTTTTATTTAAGTGAAATTAAACTTTCTTTTAATTTTATATATAATAAATTTTTTTCAAATAGGTTTTATTCATTGATAAAATGTTTGTTTCCAACTCAAATACTTTTTTAATATTTCTCTAGGTAATCTATTATTAACAACTTATTCTCAACTTATCTAATCACGTAACTTTTATTATCTTAATCACATGCATTTGATTCATACTCTCTAAGTCATTATATTGAATCCTAAACTTTTTTACTTCTAAAATAAATATTGATAAATTGATTCAACAAAAGAAATACTATTTTAAAAATCAACGAAGAAGTATTTTCATGCCAAAAAAGAGAGGGAACGTGAGAGAGAAGTTGCAATTTGGAGCCAATAATTCTAACCTTATCAAATAAGGGCAATTAGGGTATTAAAATATAAGAATAAAAAATTGTATACTGAAAGAACACCTTTGTAATTTTATTTTACAAAAAGATGAGAGTGGAGTGCTAGAGGATATTGGTAGAGTGTCAATATTAGCTCCCTTACTTTTTTATTAATAAATATGCACTTCTAGCTCTAAAGTACTTACATTGGTGTCATCAATAAACAAATAAAACTATTTATAAAAGAAAAATATGATAAGTATATAAAAGAAAAATATGTTGTTTAATTCAATTAACCATAATTACAAAAGTTTAAAAATTATATAGGAAATGATTATAATAAGTATATAGATTATTAAAAATATTTAAAAGCAGCAAAATATTAATAAAAATATTTTAATACTTTAAAAATATGTTCTTTAATTTAATTAACTATAATTACAAAATTTTAAAAAATATATAGGAAATGATTATAATAAGTATATAGATTATTAAAAATATTTAAAAGTAGGACAATATAAAAAAATATTAATAAAAATATTTTAATGCTTTATGTTTATAATTTTACTGGTTTGTTGATGACACTAATGTAAATACTTTAGAGTTAGAAGGGAATATTGATTGATGAAAAAGTAGAACATTTATTATAAGAAATAATTTAATTTTTGTGATTGATTAACACAAATCCGTGTAGTGACTGTGCAAGTGAGTCACTTAGCACTCCTCATTTTAAGGTTTAATTATAAAAATCTTTTTTCTTTAGTGCTCAAAATTAAGGTTGAATGGCTAAAACTATCCCATTAAGGTGCCTAATTTGAGAATTTAACATATGGTACAGGCAATGCTAACAGGAGGCAGTGACACTACAACTTTGACGATGATATGGGCGCTTTCATTGCTCCTAAACAATCGACATGTTCTTAGAAAGGTCCAAGATGAACTGGATGTCCACATTGGAAGAGAACGACTAGTGGATGAGACCGACATGAAGAATTTAGTCTACCTCCAGGCTGTCCTCAAAGAAACGTTGCGTTTGTACCCACCTGGACCACTCTCTGTACCGCATGAGTCAAGGGAGGACTGCATCGTGGGTTGCTACAACATTCCAAAGAGCACACGCCTATTGGTGAACCTTTGGAAGCTACACCGCGATCCTCGTGTATGGTCGGATCCAAACGAGTTTCGACCTGAGAGATTTTTGACAAGCCACAAGGATGTTGATATTAGGGGGCAACATTTCGAGTTGATACCATTTGGTAGTGGAAGAAGAATCTGTCCTGCAATTTCTTTGGGCCTCCAAGTCATGCAATTGACACTGGCTAGTTTGATTCATGGGTTTGAAATTCAGACTCCTTTAGATGAACCAGTGGATATGACTGAGAGCTTTGGGCTAACCAACCTCAAAGCCACCCCATTGGAGGTCTCTCTCACCCCTCGTTTGCCTGCTAACCTATATATCTCTATATGATAGCTACCTACCTATACAATTAAGGTGAGATGTTAGGAAATCATAAAATCCATGTGAACATTGTACGTTTAAGTGGTTTATTGGTTGAACATGGAATATCAGTGTGACAATAAATATGGATGCATCTAGTATTCTTGGATATTATTTTATTATTGTTATTTTTATATGCAAGAATAAATATTATAAATTAAAGGAATATGTAGGGCAACTTTGTTTGTGGGCTATCTTGTTCTCTTGATGGCCTTTAGATGACTTTGGTTTGCTGGGTTCGGCTTGTTTGTTACTGAGGTTGGTTTCGAGCCACTAGGCTTGCTGTTTGCCCTTGTTGGGCTATTTATGTTTGTAGGCCTTGCGGTCTTTGTCCTGGCTTGTCTTTTAGGCTTTGGCCCTTTTATGTGTACTGTTTCTTTTTCTTTGGTTAATAAAGTTCATTTATTTAAGGGAAAAAAAATTATACATGTACAATCAGCTTTGCTGAAACTAACTATTGACATCAAAAGTTGTGCCACGTGGCTATAACTGTTGTGTTGATAAGAACTGTATTATTGTATAATTATGGGACTGCGACGCATGGAGAGAGATAAAGATCGAGCTTTGGTTTGGGGATAGATATCGAGCAATAAAGATCGAGCTTTGGTTTGGGGATAGATATCGAGCAAAAATAAGATGAGCTTTAAAAGAGTGTATGTTATCAAAAGTCTATTCCGAAATGACACGGTTTTATTAGAAGCACATCTAATTATATATGTGTCAAGCGGGTCTACTAATTCGAAAAAATAATAGGTGGTGCAAGTTAGGTTGATTAATTCGAAAGTAATTCAAGTCCATTTCAATTTTGTATAGATTTAGATAATTATTTTTATAATTAAGGTTAGGTTTGAGTTGAAAATTTTCAATCCAAATTTAATTAGAATTGAATTTGGGTTGAGGTGCCAACAACTCGAGTCTAATCCAAATAATAATTCTAATTTTAATTTTAATTTTTTTTTTATTTTTTAATATTATATATAATATTCAAATTATGACAATCTTTTTCTTTTCAACTTCCTGTCTATTTTTTTATTTTTTATTTTTGTATGTTAACACTTTGGAGAATTAATTTCTTAACATTTTTTTTGTAATTTTTTAGAAATTGGTATTAAAGTTTTAAATTGTTTTTTCATTTAGGAATAATCTAATATGAAATTAAGTCAACATCATATTAATTTTTTTGTGTGCAGATTAGCCATATGAGTAACCCGAATTAACCCAACTTTTTAACCCAAAATCTCAGTCCGAGTTCGACAATTCAATGATGGGTTGGGCTCGGATTGAGTAGTTAGGGTTAGAGGTCAGGTTGGATAGGATTAGGGTTGAACATTTTATATCTCGAGTTGAGTCCAAGTTATACCTCCAACCCGTTTGAGTAACCTTAGAAAATAATATGGAAGGGAACTTGACTAGAACTTTTAAGTGAAGAAATAGAAGACATGGTAATTCGGGTGGGCATTGGTTTATCAAGTTGTTTTCTATTTTATTTAATTATACAAATTTAGGAAAGTGAAGTGTAGGAATCTATAAAAAAAAAAAAGTGAAGTATAGGACTATGTAAAGGATCATCGGCCAAACACAATGCACTTTCAATTACCTATTTCAATTCAATTAATTGTACTTTTATGCATCTTTGCTTATATATCTAGCACTTTAATTTATGCACTATTTGGCAATTTGAACCTTTAAGTTGGACATTCTCTCCTTTAACAATCGTCTAGTCAATCATTATTTTTCATAAGAGATACACATTTGACCTATCCTTGAGTCTGGGGTCATAGATTTTGGCATTCCCACAACCACACTAATTAAATCGGTTGGTCTAGCCGACTTAATACTCCAACACTAACTGAGTATAAATAAGTCTGAAACAAACCTTCCACAAATAACTCTAATTGAAGATAAGATCTTGAATTTGCCAAGCTATTTGAATAACCAAGGGTAAAAACCAAAGATTGTCAATTGTGTTTGTACTTGCCTTTAACAGATTACTATGAAAAATAAGAGTGAAAACAAAAAGGAATCAGACATTAATTGCCATTTTTATGTAGTAAACTATGTTTGATAGGGTGTCAATTAATGTTATGCATCCATTATTGTCTCTATGACTAACTACAATATTTAAGTATATGTTTGTGAACGTATTAGTGCATGTATGGTTGTTGTTAATACAAAAAATCGATTGACTAGCTTTACCATGCCAACCTGATGCACACACCTAATCTCTCTAACAGGAATTCAAAATAGTACTTTTCTTTTATAAATTCTTCCCCCTTTTCTTATTATTCTATTCCTCTATTTGTATCATAATCTACGATACATCGCAAATGTATCGCTACATCCTACGAAGAGTGCTATTTTTTAACCCAAATCCTCAACATTATTACGATATATCGTTTTGGGGCTTTCGATGTATCGCCGAATTATGATATATCGTAATGGGGATTATGATACACCGAACCCCTCAAATGCAAATTCTGCAAAATGCACAAGTGTTCACCAATTTATTCCATTCATATCCAAACACATCCTAAATCCTTAGATTCATCCATACATCATTGCAACATATTTGAAATACTACCAAATCATAATTATCATACATTCACCCTCAAAACATACATTTCATTAAGCATTTCTCCAAAATTCACAATTTGTCCACATGGTTTACATAAGAGAATTCAAATGAAATAAAAGTAGTTTGTTCGTAACTACAAGATCAAAAATATCAACATGCCACAAGCTGGCTTGGATAGCAAAGCGTACAATATCCAAAATAAACATCTAAGTCATAAGGAACTTCACATAGATGTTTAAGTCCCGTCCATCACCGGTGCCTTCTCTGTAAAAAGGTTAAGGGGAAGAGGGGTGAGCAAAACAACGAGCTCAGTAGGAATGGCCCAACCCACCTAGGCATCGACTTCACACTGACTTACATGATATGCAACCATGATGTCACTACACTACATGACATATCCAATGTTCTCATATCAATTTAACGCAAATGTAATTCAAGTTTAAATGTATTTAATCCATTCATCATGTTTAACAGTTAAAACACATAAGCCTCAAGGTATTTACATCTTTTTCGGTCATAATCCAATAAATAGACATGATTGGTTAACTCCGACGATTATGTGGTGTTGGACAACTCCAACGACACTTGTATGATTTGGACAACTCTGAAGAATCTTACATCCCCGGCAATGCATTGTTCTTACCATTGTGAGTGGGCAACTCCGACAGTCACAAGATATTTGGATAACTCCAAATTCTAGGCACTAGCTTTGGTATGATTGGGCAACTCCGATGTTCATACTTTAGTGGATAATTATACCACTTCCATACATGGTTGGGCAATTCCGAACCCCATGTACGGCTCACTTGGATAATCCTCTGATATACATTCACATACGTGCACATTAGGCACATATAAAACAAAATGCATACTTTCATGCTCTTCGATGCACATTCTTGCTACAAATCATTTATATCTTACATTATACTCTCACATTCTCATATATAACATATAATCATATATATGTTCACATAATGAGAGGTGAAAGACTAAATCACTCAACCCTACTATTCTCGATCCCACACATATTAACACAACCAAATTATTCCTAACCTCACCAAAACCCTATGAATCGATGAATAAGAAGGAAGAAACATCCCTACCTCAAATTTGAAGTCTTTCTAGCAAATTCCTAGAATTCCTCCAAGTTCTAATTTGTTGAAACCTGACTTTATTTGGTTTAAACCAAAGCCCTTACTACATACAACAAGTTCTTCTTCACCGACAACTTCCAAATCTAAGCATGCGACCTTCGAAATGAAGAAAGGAGGAAGAAAGATGAAAAGGGAGAGAGAGAGAGAGGGTTAGTCGGTTGCTTGGTCAAGAGAAAATGAAATAAATTTTTGTAATACAGATATTTAAAATATCTAGGGTGCTAAATGACTAAAATATCCCCGGGCCACTTAACGTACTCTCACAACCTCCATTTTCGATTTCGAAAGCGGCTATGGCTCCAAAATTATTTTCTTAACTCTTTAAACATTTCATTTAGTTTAAAACCAAAAATAAATATTTCATAGAAATTTTTCAGATTTTCAGGTCCACCTGACCCGCGTCTCGGGCCTGCCGACCCAAAATTCTTAAATTTTGTCAAACACTCTCAAAACTTCCTAGAACCTCTAAACAAGTTCCCAAACATGTTTTCCATATTTAAAACATTCAAATATCATTAATATCCATTTATGATGAAAATGATAAATAAAAAAAAAATCGATCAAAATTAGACCCAGTCTCTACAACCTCCACACCTTCAAGGAATTTCGTCCTCAAAATTAGAGACATACCTTAAGTGGTAAACAACTAGTGTTTTTTGAATGGACTTCTTGTTCTTGTTCCCACATAGTCTCCTTGACTTTGTGATACCTCCAAAATACTTTAACCAATGGGATGGATTTAATTGCCCCAAAGTACTTGTTCTCTAGAGTCCAAAACCTGAATTGGTCTTTCTTCATACGACATGCCCTCCTCCACCTCAAGATCTGTCCAATCTAACACATCTGAAGGATCTAGCTAATTCTTTCTCAACATTGAAACATGAAAAGTATTGTGTATACTTGACATTTGCGGTGGCAATGCCAAGTGATATGCAACCTCACCCACATGATCCAATATTTCAAAAGGACTGATAAACTGTGGTGCTAGCTTAAGGCTACACCAAAACCTCATCAAACCTCTTTGTGGTGAGACTTTTAGAAAGACATGGTCTCCTACCTCAAATGCTAAAGGTCGTCGTCTCCTATCAGCATAGCTTTTCTGACGACTCTGTGCAGTAAGCAACTGCTGCCTTATTAATTTAATCTTTTTGTGGCTTCTCAGACTATATCAAACCCCAAAGCCACTGTCTCACCGACCTTTGTTTAATAAACAGGCGAACTACAAGTCTTACCCTACAATGCCTCAAATGGAGCCATCTTAATACGAGCTTGATAGTTATTATTGTATGCAAACTCTGCCAATGGAAGGTGATCCTTACAACTACCACAAAAATCAAGTGCACACGCTCAAAGCATATCCTCCAAAATTTGTATAGTATGCTCCGATTGACCATCTGTATGAGGATGAAAAGTTATACTAAAATGAAGGTCTATATCAAATGCTGCTTGAAAACTCTACCAAAACTATGACGTAAAACGTGGGTCTCTATTTGATACAATGGAAACTAGCACTCCCTGCAGTTTTAGAATCTGATCAATATATAACTGACTGAGAGTATCCACATCATCAATCACCTGAATAGTGAGAAAATGAGTCACCTTGGTCAATAGATCCACAATAACCCAAATTGCATTCTGACTCTTCATTGACCTTGGTAATCCCATCACAAAGTCCATAGTGATGTGTTCCCATTTCAACAGGGCTACCGCTAATGGTTACAATAAACTCTCCAATCTCTGATACTCAGCCTTCACTTGTTGACAAGTGAGACACCTCGCCACAAACTGTGCAACATCCTTTTTCATACTCTTCCACCAATAATGTCAAACCAAGTTGTAATACATTTTGGTACCATCGGGAAGCAATGCAAGTCTAGAGCAATGAAACTCTTTAAAATCCTTATCCCTACAAGCCAATGGTACAACCATTTTCCCTCTAAACCTTAAACCTCTATCAGAATGAACAATCCAATCTTCCACCACTTCGCCATGAAATCCGAGTGCAAATGCTCTCCATTTCACTATCATGTCTTTGCTCCTCAACCACTTTACTCACTAGAGTAGGTTGTGCAATAAGTGTGAACAAAGTTGTTAGTTCACCACCCTTACTAAGATGCAATCCCATTTCTAAGATGTCCTCCATCATCTTCCACTCACGGATGGCAGTGCTTGCCAAGGTACTGTGTGATTTTATACTGAAAGCATCGGCAACCACATTAGCCTTACCGAAGTGATACTGAAGATCAAACTTGTAATATTCCATGTACTCTACCCACCTCATTTAACTCATATTCAAGTCCTTTTGTGTGAAAAGTTACTTCAAGCTCTTATGATCGAATAAAACCTCAAACTTTTTCTCATACAAATAGTATCACCACATTTTCTAAGAAAAAAATACTGCCGTTAACTCCAAGTCATGATTTGGATAATTCTGCTCATGTGTCGTCAACTATCGGGAGCCATATGCAATAACCCTCTCGGTTTGCATAAACACACATCCCAACCCATCCCGTGAAATGTCATAGTTGATCACATAACCCAAATCACATTCGAGAATTATCAATATCGGAGCACTAGTCATTCTACTCTTTAATTCCATAAATGAATGCTTACAAGCATCATTCCATACAAACTTAACTCATTTACGAGTAGGTTTAGTAATCGGCGCCGCTAACTTCGAAAAGTCCTTTACGAAGCGCCGATAATAACCCACTAGCCCCAAGAAGCTACATATCTCAAATATTTTCTTTGACCTTTCCCAATTCATTACCACCTCAACCTTAGAAGGATCCATAGAAACTCTTCCTTCCGACACCACATGTCCAAGGAACTTTACTTCTGTTAGCCAAAACTCATATTTTTTGTATTTGGCATACAAACGGTGCTCCGTCAAAATCTGTAACACTGTCCTCAAATAAACTTCATGTTCCTCCATAGAAGATGAGTACACGAGAATATTGTCCACAAATACCACCACAAATCTATTCAAGTAAACACTGAAGACTCGGTTCATTAAGTCTATGAATGTCGTCAGTGCATTCGTCAAACCAAATGGCATAACTAGAAACTCGTAGTGTCTATATCTAGTCCAAAAAGCTATCTTCAGAATGTCCTCATCCCTTACTCTCAACTAGTAATATCCCGACCTCAAGTCAATTTTTGAAAAGCACGTTGAACCCTTTAATTGATCAAACAAGTCATCTATCCTTGGAAAATGATACTTATTCTTGATCTTTGCTTGGTTCAGTTTCCAGTAGTCTACACACAACCGTAAAGACCCATCCTTCTCCTTAGCAAATAGTACCGAAGTTCCCCAAGGTGATGTACTAGGTCGTACAAACCCTTTGTCTAACAATTCTTACAATTGATCTTTCAACTCCTTTAATTCTACAGGAGCGATATGGTACGGTGCCATAGAGATAGGCATTGTACAGGGAGTGAGATCAATGCTGAACACTACTTCCTGCATCGAAGGTAACTCTGTCAACTCTCCCAAAAACATGTCTAGGAAATCATAAACTATCGGTGAAAACCCTCCACGAGTCAAAACTTCCTTATCCTGGGCTAACAAGCTAGCCAAGAAACACCCAATCACATTTCGAACACCAAAACTATCTTGCGATAGTACATAAAAATTGTTACACTGTATCACAAATGGAAATAGTCACCCTCAAGTGTGCACATTGTCACTCTCCTACGAAGACAATCAATTATAATTCTAAACATAGATAGCCAATCCATACCTAGAATGACATCAAAATTAGTCATGTCTAGCAATACAAAGTTGAAACGTAGCTAACATCCTGCAACCTCGATCTCACAAGACTGACACACTCTACTCATGGAAACTCTACCCCAATAGGCGTATCAATGGACAATGAGGACTCCAGTGATGACACCTCCAGCCCCAAGGCACAAGCAAATGTAGCAGATATGAATGAATGAGATGCACCTGAATCTATCAAAATCCTAGCCCACAAGCTAAAAACTAAGAAAATACCTCTAACCCCTACGGTCTTGGTACATCATCTGCTTGAGCAAGCGTAAAAATAGGGCCTATGTCTACTGACCTTGATGGCTAGTACCCTGAAATCCTAACTGTTAACTAAAAGTAGGTGTAGACCCTTTCGCTGCTCAAGAACCATGAGCTAACTGTGTTGGTTGAGGTGGTGGAAATGCCTCATAGCCCAACTAAATTGTGGTAGCCTAAACGGTCCTTTTCTGAGACTCAGAACTACTTTGTGCACCCTGCCTCTGAGGCCAATTTCCTCTAACATGTCCCAACTATTGATAATGGAAGCATGTCCGCTCCCCTCCTGATATTACTAGCACTGATGCCGCTGCATGCCTCTGAGGCACTCAGATCTGTAATGACCAGATTGCTGGCAGTGATAACATACCACTATAGACCATGAAGTTCAGGTAGGCAAAGACAATGATGGTACAGGGTGAGCCTACTACTACCCTTGAGTAAGTGACACGTTATCTCTGTGCCTCTTCCTCCATTGATTACCAGAAGATGTTCTGGTACCCTTAGCCTAGTTCTTAGAGTTCCAATTCCTTTAGGCATCTCTATCATCTTCTTCCACTATCAAAGCTCTGTAAACCACTTTAACATAGATGATTCGTGTGTGAGTGTGACTCAAAAAGTATATCAATTAAAATTTCCACACTTCGCAATAGAACGAATTCTTTGCAGAATAGGGCTATCGAAAGGAATGGGTATCGTACCTCAGGGATTATGTTCTGACGAGTTGGAACACAGAACTAATTCTAATTAAATTTATAAGAAAAGAATTCTGATTTTTAACTAATTAAAAAGATAAAATAAAATAAATCAAAGGTAAACAGATAATGAAGATAATAAGAGAGAGAAACCTAGGGTGTTTGACTTCACCACTAACTCCACAATCAATGGTCAATTGAATCAACTATAGGGGAATTACATCATGCATAAGTGGTGTCGGTGGCTACAAGCACACCTTCATCCGTCAAGAAGATAACATATGATTAAGGCTAAGCCATGGACTATCTTCGATTGGCATGGGCCATCTGCCTAACTACTCTAATCTAGGGTGCAGTATGGTTCATCTTCTCTAGGCATAATCCATCAAAGCTCATAACAATATATTCAGTGATTACCATTGTGTAATAATCTCTCTCATGATCACAGAAAACAAAAGAGATTGATTTCAATAACAACAACTAAATATCTAAGACAAGATAAGAAATCATTGAGATTGAATTTACAAGACTTTTATTGCTCAATTCATTAATAAGAATCCTCACAATTACACAATCTATGCATGTATATAAAGGTCCCCAATAATTAAAACAATCAAACCATTGATGCTTTGTTAGGGCTACATCAAAACCCTAGTGGATGAACTAGCCGCTCATGGTAGAAGAAGAAGCTTCAACTGTTGAGGAAGAAGACATCATCTTTCTGAATTACGCGTATGACTTCGTTCTCCAATGGCTCTGCAATATGTTCTGTTCTCTTCAGCCCTCTCAGACTCTCCAATCTCTGTGTGTAAGCTCTCTCTCTTCAGCCTCCAAGTCTTCCCTTTATTCCCCAAGAGAATTCACCAAAGTCCTAATCCAATTAGGAATTAATTAGGGTTTCCCGCAGCACTAATCAGGTGGGTTTTTCCTGCTGACTTCGGCCCAACTTTTGACCCACTAGAAGTCCGATTTACGGAATTTTCGTGAAATACAAAAGTGTGCAGAATCAAATTTCGTTCAACCCCACGCGGAAATAATGTCGATTTGAGGCTCGGAAATAAGACTTCTGGTCCGTTTTCCAAAACGGGATTAAGACTGCATTATGCGCAGATTTGGGCTTCAGGCCCGAAACCTTCTTAAGCAGTTGTAATTCTCTTGGACCTCTTTCTTGGGCTGATTTGAGTTGAAATAAATGGTTGAGTGAATCTCCTTGATGTAGGCTTCATCTCACCATCTTGGATGTCTTCTTTAAAAGCCCAAAATCACGGTTTTAACTGAAATAATTATTAAGGCCCTGAAAGTACAGAAAACACTAAAACAAAGTAAAATCACAAAATAATCTATCACTAAGAGAATAAAATACATAAGTTAAGAGGCTAGAATGCGTAACATTCAACGCCTATCACACCCCCAAACTTACATATTGCTAGTCCCTTAGCAATAGAATAAAACAAAACTAAAACAAAGGAAACTAACAAATACTAACTAAACTACCAAACTCCACTTTCGTGGGAGAAACGATTGCATTTAGCATATGCAACAAGCCTTTAAACCCCTAGGTTCCCCCTAGTGGACGAGTATAGTCTCGTGAGGGTTTCCAGAAATGTTACCCACAAACATTAAAAATTCTGTTTCAACATTAATTCAATAAGAAGATTACAATACATAGTTACAAACTTGTATTCAAGAATAATTTTAAACTTTCAAATTCCACAATTCAAATCAATGGTTCCCATGCATAATTCACATCAACATATATCAAAGTAATCAACTCTAGCTCCCTCGTGTAAAGTGAACTAGCAGTCCTCTCATGTAGCATAACCAAGTTCTGAATCTATTAAGGCACATACCCCTTCAACTCACTAGCTCCCCTTATTGAAATCATACTTCCCAACATGATTACATGACTTTTTCATTTTTTTTTCATCATTCTTTTTTTCATTGCTTTATTGGTTGTGCAATGTCTTGATTTATTAAGCTTTCTGAAAGATCCATGTAGCAAGCTTTCAGTCAGTGACTCCCAAACCAGATGGCTTTAGGGCACTAGGCTTTAAGATACCCTGAAGACCTAATTACTCGAATCAGTCAGGCTACAAATCAAGACAACCAATGCTCCTCTTTTCTCACCCTTTCACTTTTGACGCGAACACTCCGTGCTTCCTGAGGCATAGAGGCCCGGTTACTCATGAAAAGGATCAAATTGATTTGCTTATTCATCACATTCTTTTTTTTCACTTCTTTTCTTTCTTTTTTCATTGAAGTCAAGTATAACACATTATCGGTACTCATTCTCAAGAGATACTAATTAATATCAAGCATATGTAACTCAATAACTCAAAACATAGGTTTATACCTCACAAGATTATGCTAGTGTGTCTGTGCATGTAAGGAAACTACAATTAATCACTTCAAAACATGTTATTGCAAACTATGATTAAAACCACATAATTTAAATCACAGTTTTCAAAAATTTCAAACATACTCAAAAATTGCAAGTTAAGCACCTACATAAGGTATTAATCCTTTGAATCATGTCAAAACATTCTATCTAAAAACAAAACAAAATAAAATAAAATAAACAAACTACGAAAATAAAATAAAATCCTAATACAAAAAGAATTTCACACAAATTTCCCCCCATATTCCAATAAAGCACACAAATAGGCATCGCCTCACCCCCAAACTTAAACTGTACATTGTCCTCAATGTACTACCCAATTAAAGCATAGAGAAGAGTAAGAACAATGGTACCAGGACCAAGGAGTAGTGGCAAGAAAATAGAGCACATCACTAGCATGAAGGCAAGGCAAGCACACCCCCAAACTTGGATGATTCAACCTGTCAAAACAAACCACTATACCCCAAAGATCAAGTGAAAATAGTATGGGTGAAAATAAATATGAAAGAGAAAAATCCTAAAAAAAAAATAAAATTTTTTCATTTTTCAAAAATTTTTTTTTTTTTTTTTTTATAAACATCTAACTAAAAAAACTAAACAGAAAAACTAAAAATAAAATAATATACAAAAGATGGTTACCTTCCTGTCAAGGATGTGGTGGTGACTGAGCATCCGGGTCTAAGTTTGCTTGGCGCATCAGTGCACGCATCATCCTCCGCATCTCTAGTTGCTCTTGGCGAGTGTCACGAAAGTGATCCGCCATCTCTGCTCTCATTGCACCAAACTGTGCGGAGACCTCTGTCTGTAAGGTGCCAAACTGAGCTGTCAGCCCAGCAATCTGCCCTTCTAAGTATTGATAATCATGGCCACCAGTCTGTGCATGCACTTCCTCTTCCTCTGCCTCCATCTCCTCTGGATCATCTACCGGTGGTGGCACATCTACATGCTCTCCTCCTTGGGCCACCCGAGATACCTCACCAGGCGCTGCTATGACTCTCTGGTGCATATGAGATCGACTCAAGTTCCAGTCATGCGTGCCATAATGAAGATCATGTGGAAAGGCAAGCTCGTCCTCGTGGACTGCATACCCCTGTGTTACAAGCAACTGGTGAATAATAGTGGGGAATGGAAACTCCCAGTCACTTGCACTGTCTGGTACTTTGGCCACAACCTTGGAATAGAATTTCTCCATCTGGCCCCAGACAATCTGTGGGAATGACAGCCAATGCCCAAAATGTATGGCATATAAGGCTCTGAGGAACTCTTGACGTCTTTCGGTTTTATGTCCAATTGGACATACATTCTTGAGTAGCACAGCGTCAAGGAACCATAAATGATTTGGCATTGAAGACTTTGAAGCTGCATTCCTTTTCGGCCCGGAGAATTGGTTGGCACACAATCGTGCAACCACATTGCCCACCGACAACTCGTCGGGTAAAGGAGTGTAGATATGAGATAAATCAGCTGGGCATTCATGAGGACAACCCATGGCAATGGCAATGGATGACATGTCAACTCGAACTATTGTTCCATCTATGGAAGAAGTAAGCACATCCCGCTCATCAGGTTTTGGTATTAAGTTTTGATAAAATACCTTGACAAGCCTCGGGTAAATAGTAGATGAGAGTGGAACAAAAATGGATGCAGACCGACGACGACGGATGTCGGAAACCCCCCATCGTGTCTCGGGAAACATACCATAAAGTTCGGCTATGTCAAACGTTGTTTCATAGTTCAACGCCCTTGGATGCCATCTCTCTTGAATACCGTCTCGGCGAGATCGTGAAGAACCTGTGGTCGGATCATTCCTCGCTCGGCGAGGATTACGTGAACTTGAAGCATCTTGGTGACTTGCTCTCTTTGGTGCCATAGAAGTAGAAAAAGTGTAGTTGAGGAATTAAATCGAACACTTGGTGTGCACAATTCTTTTGTAACCTTCAACCTCCTTTTCCGGCAATTTTTCCACCCAAATCGAACAAGTAATTGCACCAAATTGATCCCCCAAACTTGGTCTTCAAAAGCCCTCAAAAAGATTTGAACAATTTCTTCAAGGAAAAACTTCACTTACTTTGATGTTGAACTTGAAAAAGTGTGAGCTTCCTTTGAGAACTAGTGATTTTTGATCTTCTTTGATGTTGAAGTTGATGTTGATCAATGTTGAATCCTTGTATAATAATCACTAATTGAAGAAATTAGTTTTCCGGATGATGTAGGACTTGAATTGGAGTTCAAAGAGGCTTAGGATGCATGTAGGAGCAATATAGGAGGAGTGGGTGTCCATATATAAGGAGGACTCTCGGCCAGCCCATGTTTTGGGCTTGGGCGATCGATCCCCCCTAGGATGGGCGATCGATCGCCCACCTGCTGGTGGGTGATTTCTTGAAAAACAATGGGGCGATCGATCCCCCTTAAATGGGGCGATCGATCCCCCTTCTGATGCCCTGTTGGACCCTCCATCGCCCAAGGTCGACCGAGACTTGATATTTTTGAGTCTCCATCGCCCAAGGTCGACCGAGAGCACGATTTTTCACCCGTCTTGAGTCCGAATACCTCGGTACACCTCTTGGCATCCTCCGGAAGCAACTTATACATCAAAAACTCAAAGAAAAAACATTAAAACACAACTAGAATTGAAGAAAAACCTAAGAAAACTAGAATCAAAAATTAAAATTAAAGAAAACTAAACGAAATAAAGTATAGAAATACATACAAAACCTACTATTTAACGTCCGTAGGAGACGATTGACTCTCCGAAGGGATTAAGTCGGATAGATGGGATCCGTCAAGTCGACGGACTCCACGTCTCTTCTTGGCACACATCCTTCCACACAATGCTTCAACCTTTGGCCATTGACTTTCATCAACGTGATTCCAAACAATTGCTCATCCGGGAATGAGTCTCGAATTGGTAGTGCATCGATCACCGGCTCAAACTCGATTCGAGATAAATGATCTGCAACCACATTCTCCGTCCCCTTTTTGTCTTTTATCTCCAAATCAAATTCTTGCAGCAATAAAATCCACCGAATAAGACGCGGTTTGGTTTCTTTCTTTGCCAATAAATGTCTCAATGCTGCATGATCAGAATAGACAACCACCTTAGACCCCAATAGATAAGAACGAAACTTGTCCAAGGCAAACACTACAGCTAGAAGCTCTTTCTCTGTGGTTGTATAATTGAGTTGGGCATCAGAGAGAGTCTTACTAGCGTAGTAGATGACATGTGGTCGTTTTTCTTCTCTCTGTCCCAACACGGCTCCTACTGCATAATCAGAGGCATCACACATGATTTCAAAAGGTATAGCCCATTTTGGAGACTGCATAATTGGTGCAGAGGATAACAGAGATCGAAGCTTTTCAAAAGCTTTCACACAATCTTCATCAAAGATAAAGGGAATATCTTTAGATAACAGATGGCACAATGGTCGAGCTACTTTACTGAAATCCTTGATGAATCTTCTATAGAACCCGGCATGGCCTAAGAAAGATCGAACTTGCCTTACCGAAGTTGGATGAGGCAGAGTTGCAATTAGGTCGATCTTTGCTTTATCAACTTCAATGCCCCTCTCTGAAACAATATGGCCCAATACAATACCTTCTTTCACCATAAAATGGCTCTTCTCCCAACTAAGTACCAGATTCCGTTCTCGGCATCTTTGAAGCACAAGTGATAAATTGCTCAAACAATGTTCAAAAGATGATCCAAAAACAGAGAAATCATCCATAAACACCTCCAAGAATTTTTCCACCATGTCAGAAAAGATGGCCATCATACACCTCTGGAATGTAGCCGGAGCATTACATAATCCAAAAGGCATACGACGATACGCAAAAGTACCAAAGGGACAAGTGAAAGTGGTCTTCTCTTGATCTTCTGGATCCATAGCTACTTGGTTATAACCAGAGTAGCCATCCAGAAAGCAATAATAGCTCTGACCAGCTAACCTTTCAAGTATTTGATCAATGAATGGAAGAGGGAAGTGATCCTTCCTTGTCATAGAATTGAGCTTTCTGTAATCAATGCAAACTCGCCAACCTGTGGCAGTACGTTGTGGAACAAGCTCTCCCATGGAGTTAGGGGCAATGGTAAGACCAGATTTCTTTGGAACCACTTGTGTCGGACTCACCCATGTGCTATCAGAAATTGGATAAATGATTCCTGCATCAAGTAACTTGACCACCTCTTTCTTTACCACCTCCTTCATGTTGGGGTTCAACCGCCTCTGAGCCTCTCTAGTTGGCTTACATCCTTCTTCCAAATGGATTTTGTGCATGCAAATTGAGGGATCAATGCCCTTAAGATCAGCAACACTCCATCCAATTGCTTCCCGATGTTGGTATAAAACCTCTACTAAGCTCTTCTCTTGAATTTCTGTCAGATCAGAGGCAATTATAACAGGAAGAGTTTTCTGTGCCCCCAAGAATACATACTTCAATTTGTCAGGCAAAGGCTTCAACTCTAATTCTGGAGGGGACTCCAATGAAGGCACTAAGGGAGTGCTAGAGAGAAAAGGTAGTGGCTCAATTGGAATTCTCCATGGTGGAGTATTCTGAATAGCATCCACTTCCAGCATAGCATGCACCTCTTCACATAAACCTTCATCATTAGTGTTTTCAAAGTCATAAAATGACTTACATACCTCCAGGGAGTTTCGAGATATAGAGGATGAAACAAATTCCTCCACACATTCATCAATATCATCCATGGAGAACACATCACTCTGATCTGGAGGGTGTTGGATAGCATTGAACACATTAAGCTTGACATTCATGTTGCCAAAGGAAATATCCATGATCCCTGACCTACAATTTATGCAAGCATCAGCAGTAGCTAAGAAAGGTCGACCAAGGATCACAGGAATGTGCCTCTTCGGATTGTGAACCGGCTCAGTGTCAAGTACAATGAAATCAACAGGAAAGTAGAACTTGTCCACTTTAATGAGCACATCTTCTATGATTCCTCGGGGTTGCTTTGTTGATCTGTCTGCAAATTGTAATACCACCGAGGTAGGCTTCAATTCTCCCAAGCCTAATTGTAAGTAAACTGAATAGGGTAGCAAATTCACACTTGCACCCAAATCAAGAAGAGCTTTATCCACATGGTGCTCCCCAATAATGCATGAGATAGTTGGAGCACCAGGATCTTTGTACTTGGGAGGAGTACACTGCTGAATTATTGAACTTACTTGTTGTGGCAGCATTACTTTCTTTGGCACATGGCTTTTAGAACGCCTTTTCTGAGTGCACAAGTCCTTCAAAAATTTTGCATAAGGAGGAATTTGCTTGATGGCATCAAGGAGTGGCAAATTAATCTTCACTTGGCGAAACACCTCCATCATGTCATGCAGCTTGTCCCCTTGCTTCCCCAATTTAGATGCTTCAAGAAAACGTTGTGGGAAAGGAGCCTTGGGCTCATAAGGAATTTCAGCACTTGGACTTGTGATCACTTTTTCTTCTTCTTTCTTCTCACCCACCTTATTGTCAATTATTTTCCCACTTCTCAAAGTGGTAATGGCTTGAACTTGCTCATGGTGTGGGTTGCTTGTGGAAGCTTGCATCCCTCTTGGATTAGCAATTGGTTGACTAGGGAGCTTCCCTTCTTCTCTTCTACTCAATGAAGTAGCAAGCTGTCCAAACTGAGATTCCAATTTGGCAATGGATTGAGAATGCGAGTGCACTAGCTGAACTGTAGATTGTACTGTTGCTGCAGTAGCTTGCACTGTTTCTATAAGAGAATCAAGCTTGTCAAATTTAGACAAGGTAAGAGTCAGCTTGTCTTCAATAGCAGAAATTCTTTGGGCCATAGGACTTTGTGTTTGATATTGTTGTTGAGGCACAAAAGTCCTAGGTTGATATGATGGTTGCATTGCTGCCCCTTGGTTACTGTAAGAAAAACCAGGATGATTCCTCCATGTGGGATTGTAAGTATTACCTCGTGGAGGATTCATTGGTCCAGTGAAAGTAGCTTGAACTTGCTCATGTTGAATATCAGAAAATTGCCCCATTGAAGGACAATTGCTCACATTATGCATAGGACTAGAGCAGAATTCACAAGGGCCTAGCAATGAAGAATTTGAAGCAGAAGGAGTTTGATTGGCAGCCATAATTGCTGCTACCTTCTGTGCAATTAAATCAATATCAGTTGGCATAGCTTCTGAAGCACCAACCTCAAAAATCCCATCAGTCTTCCTGGTAGTGGCAGGTCTGCTAGAACGAGTAGAGGACACATGTTGTAGAGAGTTGTCACTAAGATTTTCAAATAAGGTCCATGCCTCTTCTTCACTCTTCAACATAAAAGTACCTCCACATGACGCATCAACCATCTGTCTGTTGGCTTCTGTGAGCCCTTCATGAAAACTCTGCACTAGTTGCCACTTAGGAACTTGATGATGGGGACACTTCCTAAGAAGGTCCTTGAATCTTTCCCATGTCTCATAAAATTGTTCCCCCTCATGTTGGGAGAAACCAGTGATAGCACGTCTGAACTGATTGGTCTTCCCTATCGGAAAATACTTCTTGAGAAACTCATGTTGCATCTGAGTCCAAGTCGTGATAGAACCAGCCGGTAGGGAGTTGAACCAATACTTTGCTTTGTCTTTCAAAGAGAATGGAAAAAGTCTCATTCTGAAAGCATCTTCAGAGAAGTTGTGAATTTTTGTAGTTGAGCACACTTCAATGAAGTCATCCAGATGCTTGTAAGGGTCTTCTTGAGTCAGCCCAAAATAAGATGGTAGCATCTGAATAATGCTGGACTTGATCTCATAATTCTGTGCTGTGACATTGGGCAGTTGAAAACCTGCTGGCGAGGTATATGTCTCAGGAACATAGTAGTCCCTAAGCAATCTAGCTCTTTCTCCATCAGCATTAGGAACAAGGTTATTATTCCTCTCTTCTGCCATGTCTTCAATTATTTCTTCCTCTTGCACACTGGTGTCAACAGGGATGTTCCTCTGTTGTCTAAGAGTACGTTCAGGCTCAGGATCAAGAGGTATCAAAGGATCAGCCACAGAACGACGACCTTGCATATATTACCAAAAGCACCTGAAAAGAAAACAAAAACAAGAATAAAAATAAAATATAAAAATTTCCTAAACTAAAAATCCAATTAAAACTAATTCTGTAAAATCCAATCAATCAAATAGATAATCCCCGGCAACGGCGCCAAAAATTGATTCGTGTGTGAGTGTGACTCAAAAAGTATATCAATTAAAATTTCCACACTTCGCAATAGAACGAATTCTTTGCAGAATAGGGCTATCGAAAGGAATGGGTATCGTACCTCAGGGATTATGTTCTGACGAGTTGGAACACAGAACTAATTCTAATTAAATTTATAAGAAAAGAATTCTGATTTTTAACTAATTAAAAAGATAAAATAAAATAAATCAAAGGTAAACAGATAATGAAGATAATAAGAGAGAGAAACCTAGGGTGTTTGACTTCACCACTAACTCCACAATCAATGGTCAATTGAATCAACTATAGGGGAATTACATCATGCATAAGTGGTGTCGGTGGCTACAAGCACACCTTCATCCGTCAAGAAGATAACATATGATTAAGGCTAAGCCATGGACTATCTTCGATTGGCATGGGCCATCTGCCTAACTACTCTAATCTAGGGTGCAGTATGGTTCATCTTCTCTAGGCATAATCCATCAAAGCTCATAACAATATATTCAGTGATTACCATTGTGTAATAATCTCTCTCATGATCACAGAAAACAAAAGAGATTGATTTCAATAACAACAACTAAATATCTAAGACAAGATAAGAAATCATTGAGATTGAATTTACAAGACTTTTATTGCTCAATTCATTAATAAGAATCCTCACAATTACACAATCTATGCATGTATATAAAGGTCCCCAATAATTAAAACAATCAAACCATTGATGCTTTGTTAGGGCTACATCAAAACCCTAGTGGATGAACTAGCCGCTCATGGTAGAAGAAGAAGCTTCAACTGTTGAGGAAGAAGACATCATCTTTCTGAATTACGCGTATGACTTCGTTCTCCAATGGCTCTGCAATATGTTCTGTTCTCTTCAGCCCTCTCAGACTCTCCAATCTCTGTGTGTAAGCTCTCTCTCTTCAGCCTCCAAGTCTTCCCTTTATTCCCCAAGAGAATTCACCAAAGTCCTAATCCAATTAGGAATTAATTAGGGTTTCCCGCAGCACTAATCAGGTGGGTTTTTCCTGCTGACTTCGGCCCAACTTTTGACCCACTAGAAGTCCGATTTACGGAATTTTCGTGAAATACAAAAGTGTGCAGAATCAAATTTCGTTCAACCCCACGCGGAAATAATGTCGATTTGAGGCTCGGAAATAAGACTTCTGGTCCGTTTTCCAAAACGGGATTAAGACTGCATTATGCGCAGATTTGGGCTTCAGGCCCGAAACCTTCTTAAGCAGTTGTAATTCTCTTGGACCTCTTTCTTGGGCTGATTTGAGTTGAAATAAATGGTTGAGTGAATCTCCTTGATGTAGGCTTCATCTCACCATCTTGGATGTCTTCTTTAAAAGCCCAAAATCACGGTTTTAACTGAAATAATTATTAAGGCCCTGAAAGTACAGAAAACACTAAAACAAAGTAAAATCACAAAATAATCTATCACTAAGAGAATAAAATACATAAGTTAAGAGGCTAGAATGCGTAACATTCAACGCCTATCAATAGACCCTCAAGCCTAAGATTGATACCGGTTTCCTTATAGAGGTCTTAAGCCCCTTCACAAACTTCTTCGCTTTGATCTCTTCATCATTCACTATCTCCAGTGCAAAGCGAGCCAAGGAAGTAAACTTGGTCTCATATCCCATTATGTCTATGTCACCCTATACAAGATCAATGAACTCCTCCCACAGCTAATCCTAAAAAGTTTGGTCAATCCAACCCTCCGCCGCTAGTGGATCACACCCACCCGCAAACGTCAGTGGTTTATACTTCACATACTCCTTCATTGCAATTATTTTCTAGCTCAAGCCAGCCCTAGGTTGCGCTTGAACTTATTCCTCTTGGGTTTCCCTTGCGATTTGCCTCATTGTATCTACCATGTCTCGCCTAAACTGTACTTCATCAATTTTCTCTTGAGGAGCATTAGCATCTTTACCTTGCACTCTTCCTAGTGCCATCTTACTATACACATAACAAGGAAATTCAACACCAAGCATGTATAGTTAAATAACTCTCACCATGCTTGCATAATGCGATGCTAATTCATTCCACACTTAACATGTTATAAAGACGTAAGAAAGTAATCATGTTCCACACAAGTAATTCATAAACCTTAAGTCTAAATCCTTAATCTTAAATACTTATGTGGTATCACCACAACCCCTCATCCAAGGTATTCAAACCTAGTACTCTGATACCACGTTATCACACCCCAATTTTTGATACCCAAAGATGGGGGTGATTGAATTACACGTCATCACCTCACATCAACAATCTCACTCTAATATCATGCTTTGATACTCAGTAGTCATGCCCCAATTTTTGAATCACCAGAGATTCCATCTCCGAACCCGAATCCCGAGAGTGAGTTCGTCCATTAAACCCTAATGAACCATCTCTTCCTTTAATTATCACGAAACCTTAATCACGTACATACAAATATATATGTATAACTCAACATCAATCCATTCCTATGGGCCCCACACGTGACCACACATGCACGCCCAAACTACACTCTAATAATCAACTCAACTATAAATTACGATGCATCATAATAGAGATTATGATGTATCATAATCTTCGATGCATTACAGATGTATCACTGTATCTTACGAAGAGTGTTATTCTTCAACCCAAATCCTCAACATTATTACAATATATCATTTTGGGGCTTTCGATGCATTACCGAATTACGATACATCGTAATGGGGATTACGATACATCGTAACCCCTCGAATGCATGTGAACATTGTAGGTGCATGTGGATTTGTAAGTGGTTTATTGGTTAAACATAGAATATCAGCGTGACAATAAATATGGATGCATATAGTATTCTTAGATAATTTACTTACAATTATTTTATTTTATTTATTATTATTATTTTTATTTACAGGAACAAATTTTATAAATTAAAGGAATATGTAGGGCAACTTTATTTGTAGGCTATCTTGCTCTCTGGATAGCTGATGTGTTACTATTGCTTTGACAATCAAAGTGTATTTACCACTCGCAATAAAACGAATCCTTGGTAGGATAAGGCTCTATGTAGAAGGTATCAATTCCACAGAGACTGCATTGGTTTAATGGTTATGATTGAAGATTAGTTTCAGTTCAATTCACAAACAATGTTTGTTTGTTTGCTTAAGTTACTTGAATTATGAAAAATGCGATAATTATAAAGAGTTTGAAAAGAGGAGAAAGGACTAGGGCTTAGACTGCACCACTAACCTCATAAGCATGCCTATTTCATAATAAATTAGGGAATGCATACAAATGTGTACAAATGATGCCTTTGGTAAGTGCTACCTACAACGACGTCGTCAAGCGGATACATGAACCCTAACTAATGATAGTCTATCTTCGATAGGTATAATTTCTCTACCTAACTATATTAACCTAAATACCTAATTACCTAAGTGTAGCGAAATTATCTTCTCTAAGCATGGACTATGAAAGTCAAGAGTTGACACGTTCAAGTGAAAATGAGCACCAAGCCATCACTTATACTCCCTTTAAAAGTATAAGTGTTGAAAATTCATTTGAAGCATATTAAGATTCTAAGACAAGATGAGTTAACATACATCAAATGAAATGTAAAGAAAATCAACTTGTATTCACAACAAGGCACAAGGCAAGGTACAAGTACACATATATACATAAAACCCCTAACTTATTACAAATTTGACATAGTTACATGGCTAGGGTTTTATCCAAACCCTAGAGAAGGAGTTAGTTGATCATTATAGTGAGGAGACACTCCATGGTCAGAGATGATCCTAGCTCCATATGGTCTTCAAGGCTTTGTCAAGACCTCCTTTGAAGCTTTCCCTCTTTAGAACTTCACTTCTCTCTCTAGAACTCAAAGTATGCTCTCTATTACAAAATATATTTTATACCTATCTGTGAGACCAAAAGTGTGTATACATCTGATTTCAAACTCAAAATATCATAAAAATCATGTGCACGAGCTTCTTAAGGAAGATTGGGGACAAGTGGCAAGTGGCTGAAATATCTTCTGCCAACTGTCTATCTTCTGTAGACATTATAATGCATTGAAATGACTATTACGATGCATTTTCATTTTGATGCATCGAAATGTTACTTACGATGCATTGCCATTTTGATGTATCAAAATATGATCGACGATGCATAGAAGTGCTTTGAGTGCAAGGCTTACAATGGTCTTCATCTTGGCTTCAACTCCGGCATTTGGTATTCAACTTCTCATATTTGCTAACCCTCATTTTTGGCATTCAACCAAGTAGATTTTGAACTCAAAATGCATTCTTAAAATGTTATTGAGGTCGATTTTAGCCACTTTCCAAAATAGAACCTAAAATCAACAAAAACACAAAAAACACGTGAAAACTATATAATATGTGCAACTATAAGATTAGAATACATACATAAAGGTGCAAGAATGTATAATGTTCAACGCTTATCACACCCCCAAACTTACATATTGCTAGTCCAATAACAATACAAAAGGATTTAAATAAACAAAACTACACTACTTCTGTTTTTCTGAGAAACGCAGTTGCATTTAGCGAATGCAACAAGCTTTTTAAACCCCTACACACGTTTAGTGCATGATTGAAGTATTATTGGATTTAATATGCTTGTTAAACTCATAAAAATATGTAAAAATGGTCGATTAACTCAGTCTTCAACTAATGAAAGATGACCGCCCAAATTCTCGTCAAGGCGACGAATATAACAAATATTATGAAACTGAAAGGACATCAATCTCAATATGATTTTAAAAATCATGAATTAGATGACAGTCCCCACATAATGCTCAACTCGATACAAATAGAAGTGCGAACCTTAAAATCCTCTTTGAAAAGTGAACATACATTATAATGGGTGGTTTAACATCATGTTCGAAAAACAAATTCAATGCTCATTCTTAAAAGAACTTCTTTTTGAAAGAGATCACAAAGACATGCTATTTAAGCATAAATAATTTACAAAAGCTTATTTAAAGGTGGTCGTGCAATGCCTAAGTCCTTTAAGCTTTCAAGCAAACCCTTGTTGTGAGCTTTAGGTCAATGACTCTTAAACCGAACTGGTTTAGGGCATTAGGTGAAGAAACACCCCAAAAGACTTAATAACCCGAGCTTCCTAGGCTATGAACTTAAACGATCTATTTGCTTCTTTATTGCTCAACCTTGCACACTTTTAGACGCGAACTCTCAATGTTTACTAAGGAAAAAGGTCCGGTTAATCAGTGATAAGGCTTATTGCAATTTATTATTTTTTTATAAGGTACTTAAATATGTAAAGTATTGCCAAAGGAAATGGTTCTCAAAGTTGTTAAAAAAGAAACGAACGTTTTCAAAACTTTTCATACAATGCATACGCCACAAAAAAAATGCATGTGTGCATTTGTGCATTTAAGGACAAATTTAGGGCAATAATTATAAATTATTCAAAAATTTAGCAAAAATGTGGACCGTTCTAAGTTAACACGTATTTTTTAAAGCTCGAGTGTCTTAGGATGTCAAAGTTCCCAATTACAAGATGTATTCATCTATGACGTCACTAGACTTTCAAACCCTCAATGGCAAGACATCAACCCTATCATGAATACATAATTGAAATATGTGCAAAAATGAAATATTATGAGTGGGTTTGCTCGTACCCCCAAACTTAAATGAAATATTGTCCTAAATGTTTGAAAATAAGAAAAGTTATAACAATGTGACCAACATGGTTGATGGGTTTTAAAAATTCAAAACATCAACCGCTTTAGGGAAATGGGTACATAGGGTACGTGTCTGAAAAGTGGGTGATAAACCTGCACAAGGGCGAACTACATATCAAACATGTTATAGAGAAACTGGAAAATGAAATAAATGAAGCAACTGAAAAGACATAAAATAATTACACATGTACACAGAAGTAAAAATAAAAGAAAATATTCCATTAATTCAGTAATTTGTGAATATATATGACAAAATTTTTGGAATACAAAAACATACATCAAAACACCAAAATGGTGCCAACATGGCACAACAGTAGTACTGAAATACAAGAAAGGATATAAATTGGAAATCATAATCTAATTCTCAGGTGAAGGTGGTGGTAGTGCAATAGAGGTAGAAGCGATGTGAGAGCTATGGGATACCATAAGAAGTCGATCAATGAGCTCCTATCCAAAAGAGCCCTAATGTTGGAACTCATGGTATCTAGTCTCTCGGTGATCTGCAAAGTCTAACTAAAGCTGCGAGAGGCTAGTGGTCAAGAACTCAAAGCCGTTGGCTAAGTACTCAGAGTTAATTATTCCCATCCAAAGCATCTCGTCCACATTATCCTCATCAGACTAGATGCCCACCTCGAGCGCAATATCTTCAGCTAATAGTGCATCTATGTCCATGACATCATCATCATCGGAGGCCTCATGGTCACTCTCATCACGCTCCCTCTTTGGAGTGACTCGTGGTAGCCTTATCATATAAGAGAGAATTTTTTTCCAACTCTAAAGGGTAAACGGGGGAGGTGGTCCAAGGGAAATCTCTCTACAGTGATCTGCAAAGTCTAACTAAAGCGGTGAGAGGCTGACGATCAAGCACTCAAAGCCCGTGGCTAAGTACTCATAGTCAGTTTTGCCCATCCCAATCATCTCATCCACATTATCCTCATCAGACTAGATACCCACCTCGAGCACAATATCATCAGTTGATAGTGTATCTGTAATACCCCGCTCCAACACATGGTATGATATTGTCCGCTTTGGGCCTGAGCCCGCACGGTTTTGCTCTTGGGTTTACCCCAAAAGGCCTCATACCATTTGAAGAGAACATACTACATATAAGCACATCCCCTTTTCCACACCCAGGCGATGTGGGATTGAGTGCCCTGTACCCTGTCAGTGTGGTAGCTCAGCCCAGTGTCTGTCTATGCACCCGCCCACTCACACCCGTCCACAAGGGTTACTACAATCCACCCCCCCTACGAGGCCCGACGTCCTCGTCGGCACACTACTTCCGGCTGGGTTCAGGCTCTGATACCAACTGTAATACCCCGCTCCAACACATGGTATGATATTGTCCGCTTTGGGCCTGAGCCCGCCCGGTTTTGCTCTTGGGTTTACCCCAAAAGGCCTCATACCATTTGAAGAGAACATACTACATATAAGCACATCCCCTTTTCCACACCCAGGCGATGTGGGATTGAGTGCCCTGTACCCTGTCAGTGTGGTAGCTCAGCCCAGTGTCTGTCTATGCACCCGCCCACTCACACCCGTCCACAAGGGTTACTACATGATTGTAGTAACCCTTGTGGACGGGTGTGAGTGGGCGGGTGCATAGACAGACACTGGGCTGAGCTACCACACTGACAGGGTACAGGGCACTCAATCCCACATCGCCTGGGTGTGGAAAAGGGGATGTGCTTATATGTAGTATGTTCTCTTCAAATGGAATGAGGCCTTTTGGGGTAAACCCAAGAGCAAAACCGTGCGGGCTCAGGCCCAAAGCGGACAATATCATACCATGTGTTGGAGCGGGGTATTACAGTTGGTATCAGAGCCTGAACCCAGCCGGAAGTAGTGTGCCGACGAGGACGTCGGGCCTCGTAGGGGGGGTGGATTGTAGTAACCCTTGTGGACGGGTGTGAGTGGGCGGGTGCATAGACAGACACTGGGCTGAGCTACCACACTGACAGGGTACAGGGCACTCAATCCCACATCGCCTGGGTGTGGAAAAGGGGATGTGCTTATATGTAGTATGTTCTCTTCAAATGGAATGAGGCCTTTTGGGGTAAACCCAAGAGCAAAACCGTGCGGGCTCAGGCCCAAAGCGGACAATATCATACCATGTGTTGGAGCGGGGTATTACTGTAATACCCCGCTCCAACACATGATATGATATTGTCCGCTTTGGGCCTGAGCCCGCACGGTTTTGCTCTTGGGTTTTACCCAAAAGGCCTCATACCATTTGAAGAGAACATACTACATATAAGCACATCCCCTTTTCCACACCCAGGCGATGTGGGATTGAGTGCCCTGTACCCTGTCAGTGTGGTAGCTCAGCCCAGTGTCTGTCTATGCACCCGCCCACTCACACCCGTCCACAAGGGTTACTACAGTATCCATGTCTATGGCATCATCATCATTGGAGGCCTTATGGTCACTCTCATCACGCTCCCTTTCTGGAGTGACTAGTGGCAGCCTTATCATATAAAAGAGAATTTTTTGCCAACTTTGAAGGGTAAACAGGGGAGGTGGTCCAAGGGAAATCTCACTCGATTCGAACTGAAAAGTAGCCTTCCAAAGAATAGTTGTGATCAAATAGGGGAAAGGCAGCGTCATGGTGGCAACTTTCAGATTTCTCTTGTCAATTAGCTGCTCGAACACCTTGTGCATTTAGCCCCAAATAACGGTCATGACTGACAACCAAAACTCTGCATGAATGGCATATAACGCCATAAGAAACTCACCCCGACACTCAGTTGAATGCCCAAAAGGATGGGCATTCTTCTAGAAGATGGTGTCGAAGAACAACAAGCGTCGATGGAATAAGAATTTACTTGTGCAATTTTTCTTGTCATTGGTGAACCAATCATGACACATGTCGTGCACCATTTTTGTCACTGTGAATCTCGGTGGAAGGTTAGGACAAAGGTAATGGTCCTCTGCCTCAGCTAGATCATCAAGCTCCACATGTGGACACCTGGTAAGAATGATAATATCCTCTATTGAAATAGCAAAAGATGTGTCATCCACGCTCGTCCTAAAAATGCCTGGTTCATTAAAACCATAAGTCATGTTCATATAAAACACGTAAACGAGCTTGTGGTAGGCAGCATCTGAAGTAGGACTAAGGAACCTGAAGAGACAGCACTGTTTTAAGGCGCTCATGGACCACGTCGCAGTCGAGTCCTTTTGAAAAATGGCCTTATCAGTATGCTCGGGGTGAAAATCCATTTTCCCCCATTTGCGCCTCGGGACATCACGAACGGGAGCGGATGGAACTTTTGCACGGACCATTGTGGCTCAATTAGTTAGACTTAGGATTTTTGTCAAACAGTTGGTGGACACAGTCTAGTGGCTATCCCTCCTTGTTCTCTAAAGCAACCGAAAATTATCTTCTGTCAATGGTTCACACAACCACAACCTAAATCAATAAGAAGCTCGAATCAAACCTCCAAACTTCAAGAATCAATCTAGCAGCCACCAAAAATAAAACCCAACAACTTTCACAAATTTAAATCAAACCCCTCACACTGTCGATGGTGCTTACCCGAATCCACAATGGCAAATCAATCCATAAATACAACCAAATCAACCCCTACCAACACAATCCTTCAACTAAAGATAACTCCAACCCCCAAGCTTCCACATTTACAAACCAAAAATAACTAATACAAAACTGAAACTAACCTCACCTCCAAACAATTTAACCGAAGCCTCAAGGTCTTTTCAGCTTGGCTTCAATCTTCAGCAATTTGAAAATAATGGGAAACTGAGCTGATGAAGAAGATGATGATGGTGAAAAAGGAATGTAGAGTGTTTGACTGAGAGATGGGGAGTTTGTGCACGCTTATAAAGGGTTTGAAATAAGAGGGACAAAAGAGATTCAAATGCATACGATGTATCGTAATAGATGTTATGATATATCGTAATTACTATGCTTCGCCCACCCTGTGAAATAAGGTGTGAAATCCACTATTTTAAACTCAAATTCGGGGCTCAAATTATGATGCATCGTTCTTGTAGTTACGATGCATCGACATGAAAATTACGATGCATCATAATTCCTTATGAAATTTATGGCTGAAATTGTCTAATTGTTGAAATATGTGTACAAACATGCAATTCACACCTCTAACACATTAGATACATTCCCATTAGATTTGACAGGTCACATGGAGTATGATAGGTTGATGGATGTGCCAAATTTACTCTCTACGACAACACGTGAGAACATATCATATGTCAAAATATGCGGGATCCATCAAGTTGACGACATCCACGTATTCCATTTGCATTTGACTATCTACACAAGGTTTTACCCCTTACCTATTAACTTTGAAAAACATTTCATTCT
This sequence comes from Cornus controversa, assembly GCA_026545225.1. Classification (NCBI taxonomy): domain Eukaryota; kingdom Viridiplantae; phylum Streptophyta; class Magnoliopsida; order Cornales; family Cornaceae; genus Cornus; species Cornus controversa. The sequence continues at coordinate 23,000,125 of CM048851.1, read as the reverse complement.
TGGGATCCTTTAACTCCACCGCTCTATGGGGAGCAACGAAATTTATGATAAATGGACCGTCCCATCAGGAATGAAGTTTTTTGAGAAATAGGAGAAGTCTAAAGTTGTAAAGCCAAACTTTTTGGCCCAGAGAGAGTGATTTGGCCTGGATTTTGTGGTCATGAAAGGCCTTGGTATTTCCCTTATAGATTTTGGGATGTTTGTACATGTCATTCTGTAATTCTTCCAATTCAGTCAATTGGAGCTTTCGGTGAGAGCCAGCCAATTTCATCTCAAAATTGAATTTCTTGATATCCGAGAGGGCTTTGTGATCAAGCTCTACCGGTAAGTGACATGCTTTTCCATATACTAGATGATATGGTGACATGCCTATCAGGGTTTTATAAGTAGTTCGGTATGCCCACAATACGTCATTTAGACGTTGTGACCAATCCTTGTGATCGGGGTGAACCATTTTCTCTAAGATGTACTTAATTTTTCTATTAGATACTTCTACTTAGCCACTCGTTTGAGGGTGGTAAGGTGTAGCAACCTTATGGGTGACGTAGTACTTAAGTACCAAGGTTTGTAAGAATCAGTTGTAAAAGTGTTTGCCTCCGTCACTGATTATGGCTCGGGGTGTACCAAAATAACTAAAGATGTTTCTTTGGATGAACTTGACTATGATTGCATGGTCATTGGTTTTGGTAGCCAAGGCCTCAACCCATTTAGATACATAATCCATCTCTACATGTATTAACTAGAAATCGAAGGATTATGGAAATGGGCCCATGAAGTCGATGCCCCAAACATTGAAGATCTCGACGATAAGGATTAGGTTCAAAGACATCATATCCTTTTGGGACATAGCACTGAGGCGCTGACATCGCTCACATGAGCGATAGAATGAGTATGTATCCTGATGTATAGATGGCAAGAAAAAACCGTATTGAAGAATTTTAGAAATGATTTTCTTAACACTGAAGTGGCCACCACATTCAAGTGTATGGCAAAAAGTAAAAATGCTAGGAATCTCACTCTCAGGCACACATTGGCGGATGATTTGATCGGGGAAATACTTGAATAGTTGAGGATCATCCCAAAAGTACATACATACTTGGGAAAAAAAAGTGATCATTTTCCTATTTGGACCAAGAGGAGGGGATTTTGCTGGTAGCTAGGAAATTGACTATGCTAGCATACTAAGGAATTTACTCGTGAGTAACCCCAAAAACTTGCTCATATGAGAAGGATTTGTAAATTGGAATTGGAATTGGAATTGGATCATGATGGTAGTCAACGAGAATTCGAGACAAGTGGTCAGCTACCACATTCTCGATACCCTTTTTATCTCAGATCTCAAAATTGAACTATTGTAACAAGAGTATCCATCGGATCAGCCAAGGTTTTGTGTTTTTCTTGGCTAACAGATGCCTAAGAGCGACATGGTCGGAGTAAACAATGACCTTAGATTCTAAGAGATAAGATCTAAATTTTTCCAAGGCATAGACAACCGCAAACAACTCATTTTCTGTAGTTGTATAGTTCATTTGAGCTTCGAAAAATGATTTACTCGCATAGTAAATAACATATGACAACTTGTTTACACATTGCCCTAAGACGACACCCATAGCATAGTCAGATGCATCACACATGACCTCAAATGGGAGAGCCCAATTTGGAGGGGTAAGGATTGGAGCAGTTGATAGAAGAGTGCAGAGAGTTTCAAAAGATTCAAGGCACGCCTCGCAAAAGTGGAATGAAATGTTTTTCTCAAGAAGCTGACACAAAGGGCAAGAAATCTAGGTAAAGTCTTTAATGAAATGGCGGTAGAATCCCGTATGGCCTAGGAATGAATGAATGCCCCTCACCGATGAAGGTGGAGGAAGCTTATCTATGAGTTCAAACTTGGCTCTTTCAACTTCTATTCCTCTTTGGACATAATGTGTCTAAGGATAATACCCTTTCGAACCATAAAATGACTCTTTTTCCAACTAAGGATTAAATTCATATCCTTATAACGCTTGAGTACAAGTGTAAGACTGTGAAGGCACGAATTGAAAGAAGGTCCAAAGACAAAAAAGTCATCCATGAATACTTCTAGGAACCCTTCCACCATATTTGAAAAGATAGATATCATGCACCGTTAAAAAGTTATCGGTGCATTGCATAGCCCAAAGGGCATGTGTCTACATGCAAATGTTCTATAGGGACATGTGAAGGTTGTCTTTTCTTGGTCTTGCAGGTCTATTGCTACTTTTCACACCTACTTGATGATAAAGAGTCTACCTCCGAGAAAAGTTCACTAACATATATCTTCTATTTTGTGCGACACTTAGCTAAAGTCCAAAATATTAATGACTCTATCTTCTGTCGTCCTTAAGAATCCTTCCTTTTGTGAACTCCTGCTTAACAGAAACATCATGTGAATGTTATGTATATATTTCCATGTGTTCAATTCTGTTCCTTCTTATATCTGCATGATGGCAGCCAAGTGGTGCCACTTTTGAATGGTAATAAGAAAATACACCACGATCCTCATGTGTGGTCCGATCCGATTGAGTTCTGACCTAAGAGATTCTTGTCGTGCAACAAGGATATCGATATTAAGGGGGCAACATTTCGTGTTGACACCATTTGATTCGGGAGTGGAAGAAAGATATGTCCTGGAATTTCTTTCCTCCACAATCGACAAACAAAGGTGTTGAGAACTCTGTTTGTGGACTATGTTACTCTCTTGATAGCCTTTAGGAGTCTTTGGTTTACTTGGTTACAATTGCACCCAGATTGTCCTCTTGTGTAATAAAAAATATCTAGCAAAATATAACTTTTATATATAAACCTATTTAGACTAGGAAATTTGAGATAATTTCTATCAAGTACCTTCTAGATTTTGAAGAGTGAATACACATCATGGAAAGTGACAAAAGTAATCATGACTTCTCGAATAAGATCAAAACGGAGTCAATGAAATTACATGAAAATATCTTTGAAATTAGAATTTCTTTATCCTCTTATATCATAATTCATATTTTGTACGTCTCTGCATAGACTTTGATTGAAGGCCCAACCTTATCTACTCAAAAAGATGCAAAATAAAAACATATTGTCTATTTGATTTTATGTCAATCAATGTATCTCTATATACAAATATAAAATGTATATAATATTCTTCTTTATATGCATGTTTATATAGGTAAATATTTCTGCGTCTTTAAAAATTAATAAGTCATTTTGAAGTTGTTGAAATTGAATTTTTTTTTCATGTAAAAAAATCTATAAAAAATATCTTCTAGCAAACTGCAGTGAGAGAGCCAAAAAAATTAATTTGAAACTAGGATAGTAAGATAAGGTGGAATTGCATCCATACACAAGTCATCCTATAAAATTATGTCAAATTACATTAAACCCCCTGTGTATTCAAAAAGTGAAAAAAAAAAATCTGCTTGTAATATTTTTTTTCACCAAATAACTCTTCTGTGCTTTAAAAAATTACAAAAAATCCTCCTTTTGCAAAAAATGCTCTTTTGTATGACCATTTTACCTTTTTCAATTAACTTTATCAAAATAATCCTTCACCCTCCTTTTATCAAAAAAAATTCTCTTTTAGGTGTTAATTATAAGGATCGTATCATTTATGCTATGTTCAGTTTTTCTTGATCGGCAAGGAATAATAAATCCTCTTTTGTTGTAATATATAGATGTGTTTGTATAAGAAGTAGTATATAATTTGATATAGCAAGAGAGAAAGTGAAGATATAGAACAGAGATTGAGGGAAAGAGAGAACAGTATTGGAGAGAGAGTGAAAGTTTTGCTTCAAAAACTATTACACTTAGTACATACACGCATCCATATATATAGGCAAAGAAGAGGTGGGAAAAATCTTCTTTGAATAAAATTTGTAACTCCCACGTGGGTTATAAGTGAACCCACTTGCAACACTCCCCCTTGGGTTCATGACATTATAAAGAGTACAAGATTCTTGTGCACCAGAAAATGGTATTGCATATACAAGAACTGCCTCATTAAAACCTTGTCAGGAAAACCCAGTGGGATAAAACCTGATCGAAGGAAAAAGAGTGCAGTATGCTAATACCTTTTCAAACAAATTCTCCCCCTCATCAGCATGAAAAATCTTTGAGTTGCCGCTTCCCAATATTGTGAACCAATTTCTTGAATGTTGTGGTAGGCAGAGCTTTAGTGAACAGGTCTGCCAAATTATCACACGAACGAATTTACTGAATATCAATATCACCATTTTTCTAAAGCTTGTGAGTAAAAAAGAATTTTGGTGAGATATGATTGGTTCTGTCTCCTTTGATATAGCCTCCTTTGATTTGCACAAGACATGCAGCATTATCTTCATATAATATCGTTGGGATATTATTTATTGAGGATAGTCCACAGTTTTCTCGAATATGTTGTATCATAGATCTTAGCTAGACACACTCTCGGCTCGCTTCATGAATTACGAGTATTTCAGAATGATTTGAAGAGGTTACTGTCATTGTCTGTTTCATGGATCTCCATGATATACTAGTGTCACCACAAGTAAATACATATCCTGTTTCTGATCGAGCTTTATGTGGATCAGAAAGATAACCTGCATCTGCATATCTAACTAACTGAGATTTTGATTTATTTGAATGAAACAATCCCATATTAGTGGTCCCACGAAGATATCTCATTATATGCTTGACACCATTCCAATGTCTGCAAGTTGGTGCAGAACTATACCGTGTTACTAAGTTGATTGGAAAAGCTATGTCCGATCTTGTGCAATTTGTAAGGTACATCAGTGCACCAATAGCACTCAGATATGGAATTTTAGGACCAAGCAATTTTTCATTATCTTCTCGAGGAAGAAATGAATCTTTCTTCACATCAAGTGATCGGACGACCATTGGAGAACTTAATGGATGAGCTTTATCCATATAAAATTGCTTTAGAACTTTTTCTGTATATGTTGACTGATGGATAAGAATTCCGATTGGTAAATGCTTAATTTGTAATCCAAGGCAAAATTTCATTTTTCCAAGCTCTTTCATTTTGAATTATTTCTTTAAATAATCAGCAGTCGTGGTGAGCTCATCAAGAGTTCCCACGAGGATTAAATCATCAACATATACTGCTATAATTGCAAATCCAGATCCTGATTTTTTAATGAAAACACATGCACAGATTGGATTATTTACATATCCTTCTTTGATTAAGTACTCGCTAAGGCGATTGTACCACATGCGTCCAGATTGCTTTAATTCGTACAACGATCGTTGTAACTTGATTGAGTACATAGATTGTGGTTTTGAAGTTATTGCTTTAGGCATTTAAAATCCTTTAAGGATTTTCATATAAATATCACTATCAAGTGATCCATATAAATATGCTATAACCACATCCATTAGATGCATATTCAGCCTTTCTGTGACTGCCAAATTAATCAGGAATCGAAATGTAATTGCATCCATTACCAGAGAATATGTCTCTTCATAATCAAAACCAAGCCTCTGTGAGAAACCTTGTGCCACTAAGTGGGCTTTGTATCTCATAATTTTATTTTTCTCATTTCTTTTCCATACAAATTCCCATTTGTACCCTACAGGCTTAACATCTTCAAGTGTCTAGATTATTGATCCAAATACTTCACGTTTTGCCAGTGAAGTTAATTCTGCCTGTATTGCCTCTTTCCATTTTGGCCAATCATTTCTGCATCGACATTCGTCAACGTATTGAGATTCTGGATCCTCGTTATCTCTTGCAATATCAAGAGCAACTGCAAAAGAGAATATGTTGTCGACAAGAACATCATTTCTATTCCATCTCTTTCCATAATTTATTGATATCTCATCATTTTCAGGTACGACTACCTCTTTTTGTGCCTCATCAAGGGCTATTATTTCTTCAGGAGCTATTATTGCTCCCTTTGTAAGTATGTCCTTCTCAGGAGTGCCATCTTCTTTATCTACTTTCTCTTATACTTTCCTCTTTCGAGGAATAGTATCTTTTGCACCAATGGGTCTCCCACGCTTTAGGCGTGTTTTAGATGTGTCTGCTGCAATACTTATAGATTATTCAACTGGGACATCTATTCGTGCCGAAAAATTGATAGCAGGGATATGAGATTGTATCACTTTATTTGTATTAGTAAATGCATCTGACAATTGATTTGCAATACTTTGCAAATGAATGATCCTTTTAACTTTAAGTTCTCTTTGATTTTTAGGGGGATCAAAATGTGATAATGTCGTAACATTCCAAGTGATATCATGCTGTTGTTCAGACTGTGTCATTTCTCCCCCCAATAGTGGGAACACCACCTCATCAAAATGACAATCGGTAAATCTTGCTTTAAACAAATCTTCTGTCATAGGTTCAAGATATTTATTGATAGATGGAGAGTCAGAACCTACATAAATTCCAAGTCTATGCTAAGGGCCCATCTTTGTTCATTGTGGTGGTACAATAGGCATAAAGACAGAACAACCAAAAACTCATAAATGAGAGATATTTGGTTGTTGACCAACCATAAATTGTAGAGGTGAAAAACTATGGTAAGCAGTTGGTCTAATACGAACTAATGATGCTGCATGCAATATGGCATGTCCCCAGGCTGACACAGGGAGTTTTATTTTCATAAGTAATGGTCTGGTAATCAATTGAAGACATTTTATAAAAGACTCTGCTAAACCATTTTGAGTATGAGTGTGTGCAACAGGGTATTGAACATCAGTGTCAATAGACATGTAATAGTCATTGAACGTTTTAGATATAAATTCTTCAGCATTATCAAGATGAATTGCCTTGATTGGATAATCTGAGAATTTTGCTCTTAAACGAATTGTTTAGGCCAAAAGTCTAGCAAATGCTACATTTCGAGTAGAAAGTAAACAGACATGGGACCATCGAGTTGAGGCATCAATTAAAATCATAAAATAACAAAATGGTCCACATGATGGGTGAGTAGGCCCACATATATCTCCGTGGATCCTTTGTAAGAAATCAGGGAATTCAACAACAACTTTTGAAGGAGATGGCCTCACAATCAACTTTCCTTATGAGCATGCAGTGCATGTATAATCACTTGTTAAAAGAATTTTTTGATTCTTTAATGGATGCTCATTTAAATTTTCAATAATTCGGCGCATCATTGTTGACCCAGGATGATCAAGGCGATTATGCCATAATATAAAATTCTTTAGGTCAGAGCACTTTTGGTGCATCACTATATGTGATTTAATTGCTCTTATCTTCATAAAATATAACCCATAAGAGAAAGCAGGGAGTTTTTCTAAAACATGTTTCTGGCATGAAATAGTTGATGTAATGCATAGATATTCCATACTCCCTTGATTTATTATTTCAATATAATATCCGTTATGACGTATATCTTTAAAACACAACAGATTTCTCTTGGATCTAGTTGAGTAAAGAGTATCATCAATATGCAATTGTATTCCACATGGTAACACAATATTAGCCCTTCCAGAACCATCAATCAGGTCTATGGAACCTGATATGGTATTAACATTAGCTTCAGCTAATGTTATATGGGAAAAATATTTTATATCTCTCAAGATAGTATGTGTCGTGGCACTATCTGTGACATATAAATTTGTAATTGGCATATTTCGTTGATCAAAACCTGAATGATCGAGTTGTAAGTTTCATGTTATTTTATGTAATCGATCATCGACATCTTCAAGCTGACACTCAAGTGCATGGAAGCTGACAAATCAGTATGAACACCATAGAGTTCAGGTAAGTATGGTGAGGACACTCTGCACTTTTTAGTTCCGAGCCTATTTTGAAAAACCAGGGTTTAAATGAAAAGTTTAGGATTTTTCAAAGTAGGACCGTGTGACATATAAATTTGTAATTGGCATATTTCGGTGATCAAAACCTGAATGATCGAGTTGTAAGTTTCATGATATTTTATGTAACCAATCATCGACATCTTCGAGCTGACACTCAAGTGCATAGAAGCCGACAAATCAGTTAGAACACCATATAGTACAGGTAAGTATGTGAGGACACTCTGCACTTTTTAGTTCCGAGCCTATTTTAAAAAACCAGGGGTTAAATGAAAAGTTTAGGGTTTTTCAAAGTAGGACCGGTCCCTAATATTTAGGATCGGTCCAACTTTTCTCGGTAAGATAGGTTCTGCAGGTTTTCAAAAAGTCCCACCGGTCCTATTTATTTGGCACCGGTCCAACTTAGCCTATTCCAAATAGGAAATAAATTTTGACGAAAATTCTGATTCCTATTGGGTTTGAAACTTCTAGGAAAGTTCTATTTTGGTATTTAACTTCTTTTCCAAGTAGAATTAGGACTTCCTTGCCTATATATATGTATCCATATTTTCTCTACAAGGGTGTGAAAAAGAAGCCCTGAAATATTAGTTTTAAAGAAAGAAAGTATATACATAATAATTAGGGTTTATATATTTTTAAGAACACACATCCATACTACACGAGTGATTTTAGGATGGTGTTCTACTTCTGATTAACTACTCAGAGACTGCATCAAATCTATTTACTGATCAGAACATTGGATTGAAGATTCTTCGCTTGCTTGCTTGCTGAGGAAGAAAGGTGACCAGATTGCACTACGAAGGGAACAAAATACTTGCTGAGTATTTTGGTTCTTCCAGCAACCTTTCTGTAAGGGTGGTGACGTTAGCCGAAAGTCTGCAGCAGTTGGACGTGTTGTCGCAATCATAAGCCTGAGGTGTTTCGCATCAGATCCTTGACAGAGTGAAGAGGGGTGTGAGACTGAGACAGAGTCTGTTGTACTTTGCTTCATCATAGTGAATTGGTTCCCTGAGGCGTGCCGCCTCCCTCCGTGGTTTTTCCCGCCTTGGGTTTCCATGTATATCTGGTGCATTCTTTTCTTTACTTGCACTTTACTTATTTGCTTGCTTTAATTGTTTAATTAATTGGACTTAAAATTGAATTAATTAAAAATTAAGCAAACGAGCAAGTGATCCTATTCACCCGCCCTCTAGGTTCTAAAATACTTTTCGCAACCGATTCCGCACCGCGCAACTCACAATTGGTATCAGAGCAGTGTTCTCTAATTTGTGAGTAGTTCCTTGCGAAGTATTTTTAAAATCAAAATTTATTTTTGTTTTCAAAAATTATCATGGAATCTAGTATGAAAGAGGGTGGATCGATTCAGCGAACTCCTTTGTTTGATGGTTCAAATTATACTTTCTGGAAGTCTCGCATGAAAGCCTTTTTAAAATCTCAAGGAGAGAGAGTTTGGATGGCTGTAGAGAATGGCTATAAAATTCCTACCATTACAACTGGAGATGGTGATGCTGTTGTGACTGTAGAAAAGGATAAGGCAACATGGTCTAATGCTGAACATGAAGATGCAAATAATAACAACAAGGGTTTATATGCTATATTTAATTCTGTTGTTCCTTCTGAATTTGCTAGAATTTCTGCGTGTTCCACTTCGAAAGAAGCATGGAATATTTTACAGGTAACTCATGAGGGTACCACCAAGGTAAGGAGATCTAAGCTACAAATGCTTGCCACTAAATTTGAAACAATTAGAATGGATGAAGATGAGATGTTTTCTGATTTTTATTCTAGGCTTAATGATATTGTTCAAAGTAGTGCTAACCTTGGAGAGAAAATTCCTTCTTTTCAGATTATTAGAAAAATCATGAGATCATTGCCTGATAGGTTCCAAGCTAAGTTGGAAGCCTTAGATGAAAGCAGAGATGTAGATTCTATGGAGGTGGCTGAGTTAGTTGGATCAATTCAAACTTTTGAGATGAAATATCCAAAGCTTCAGAAATCAAAAAGTTTGGCTTTAAAAACATCAAAGACTTCAAAGTCTTCAAGTTTGTCAAATTGTTCAAATTCTTCAAAATCTGAAGTTGAAAAAATTGAAAGGTTTGAATATGATTCAGATAATGATGTTGCACTCCTTGCTAGAAAATTTAGAAAGATTCTTGAATATGAAAAAGGTAAAAATTTGAGAAAAGGAAATCCTTCTAAATTCCGGAATCAAAGCTCATCATCCAAAGGTAAGGAAAGGAAAGAGAAAGAAGAGGACTCTAAGAAAATTGAGGTTACGTGTTGGACATGTGGTGGTAAAGGACACACATTTAATCAATGTCCAAGTCCTAAGAAAAATAGCTTTAGTGCAAAGAAAATTTCAAACAAGAAAGTTATGAAAGCTATTATTTCTGAGTCTGAATCTTCTAACTCTGATAGTGATTCTTCTGTTGAGAATGATTCTTTGGTTTTTGTTGCTTTATTGAATGATGATACTGCTAATGATTCTTCTTCTGATGTAGGTGAAACAGAGATGTACACTACTCTCAGTTAAGTATGGTCTGACGAGTCAGAAGTTGAGCAGTCTGATGAAGAACCATGTGAAAGCAAGCTGCCAGAACTTTTTGAGAAATTGCTGGAAGCTTATAATAAAAAATCTGAGAAGCTGAAGCAAGAAGATCTGAGAAAGAGACTTTGAAGAAAAAGAATGAAGATCAAGTGAAGTTGATTGAAGAAAGTAAAGCTAAAATTCTGAATCTTCAAGGCAAAGCCAAGTTTCTTGAAAACGAGGTAAGTCAAGCTATTTCTGCTAAAGATGTTCTTATTGCTAGAATTAATTTTCTCGAGCCTGAATTGAAAAAATCACAAGAGAAATTAATTGCTTTTACTTCTGGACAGATTAAGCTTGATAGCATGATTAGTGTTGGTAAGCCTGTAGGAGATAAAACTGGATTAGGTTTTGTTGGGTCATCGTCTAAGGGAAAAACTATTTTTGTTAAACCCAAGAATTTGATTGTGTCAGAACCCAAACCTAAGTCTCAAGTTGAGTCTGTGCATGCTAATGTTGTGTCCAATGTGCTTTATTGTTCTTTTTGTGATAAGACTGGACATAGTCAACACTATTGCTATAAAAAGAGAAGACATTCTAATTCTGATTTTCATGTGCATAATTCTTTTGCTAAGAATAGGGTTCATGCTAAAAAGCCACATTATTGGAACAAACCCAAAAAGTCTCAAGGTAAAAAGAATTCAAATAAAAAGAAGAATGTTTTTGTTTCTCCACAATTCTCTCCTGATAAATTGCATGTTAAAACCATCTGGATGAAAAAGGAAGATTTGGAGAAGTTTGTGCCTGTTGATACTATGGGATTTATTCCTAATAGGTCTTTGGGTGCAAAACCCCCTAACTAAGTCTTTTAGGACTTTGATGGTCATGGATTGAGCTTCTGTTCATTATTTGTTTTCCATTGGACCATGTTTTTTTTGGTTAGGTTTTGTTTATTTTTAGTAATAATCATATGAGATTATGATAATTATATTTTTCTGAGAAATGATGTGATTTCCTTATATTTCTTTTTAATTTCACTTTAATTTGTGAATGCATAATTGGGACACTCAGCTTGTCAATGAATGAAGTACTTGATTTTATGATCTAAACATTGATGACCAATATGCTTTATTTATTTCTTTTTAGAGGTAAATCTTCTGAGTCCATACAATTTGTGCACTAGTCCAACTCTGAGAGAATTGATTGAAAACTAATGTGAAGTTGACTAGAATATATTGTATGAGTAGCATTGAAAGCTTAAATGATCAATGAAAAAAAATGAAAAAAAATTATATGTTTTTTTTTTCAGCATGAAAAGAAAAAGAAAATAGGAAATTTGCTGAATATCTAAGACAAAAGGAAAAAGGCTACCTTCGGGATGTGTTCGTAGCTTCCACTACAATGTAAATCTCCAATGAGATATCTTTAAAATTTTAAAGAGTTGTTTTGAGGAAAATAGCTGGCTGCCCGTAAGAGTGAAAGCCACCGTCTTAGAAAAAGAAAAAAAAAATAATAAATGATGGATCTTGTGGAGTTATATTTGCTTATTATCCAATATGTTTTAGATGATGAATCAAAGGAATTTGATTAATTTTTGATGAAGTTGGATTGCACACACACACATGGATTTATTAGATGAATTTCTAAATTTTTATAAATATTTGTGTGTTGGAAGTTGTGTCATGATCATGAACTTGAGAATGAATTTTAAAGACAATCTATGGGTTTTAAAATTCTGCATTTATAAATATTTGAAATTGTTCAGAAAGTTTAGAACTCATGATTATTCTCTGAAAAATGTGTTTTGATTATTCTCATGAGATTATTCATGTTTTAGTGTTATTTTTTTTCTTGAAAAAGTTTCAAAATTTTCAAAAATATTTTTTTATTATTTATTTTTCACTCTTTATGTGCTAAATTGCTAAATCAGTTGAAAAGATGTGTTTTTGGTGAATTAAAGGTCCAAAGTGTAATTTTTCATAATTCACAAAGTTGGACCGGTCCCCATTATTGAGCACCGGTCGCACTTCTGCAGGTTCTGAGGAACAGAAAGAAGTTGGACCGGTCCCCAAATATGAGGACCGGTCGCACTTAACGAATGCCCAGAATGTTGATTCTGCGCGCGCGCGTTTTGGCTTAAAATCCCTCATTCAATATATTTTTGTTCTAGACTATGGTTGATTTCTTTATCTTTGATGTCTAGATTATTTATTTTGGTTTATTACATCAACTGATATGTTTTGGATATTTAATTGATCAGTGATGATGATTATGTTTGTCTCTATGTGCTTCATGATTTATCTGTTTATCTAAATCTCTTTGCTAGTTCTTTGTCAATTTGTTCCAAAAAGGGGGAGATGATATTGTTATATGCATAGGAAGTGATATGAGGTTCTTTGACAAAGGGGGAGATATATTTATCAGATATTTTTTTAAGGGGGAGATATATATGATTATATTTCTTTATTAAGCTTTTCACAGGTTGTGTTGTTTAAGAGATGTGCAGGTACAACAGGTTTTTACTAACCGTCTTGAACACACAAGTAAAGCTTCTGATGATCAGTTCTATATTTCTTGTATTTGGGCAAATTTGTAATCTAATTTTTCCAATGGGTTAGGTTATTGATTGTCTAAGTGGTTTTGTCACGAAATTGCCAAAGGGGGAGATTGTGACATATAAATTTGTAATTGGCATATTTCGGTGATCAAAACCTGAATGATCGAGTTGTAAGTTTCATGATATTTTATATAACCAATCATCGACATCTTCGAGCTGACACTCAAGTGCATAGAAGCCGACAAATCAGTTAGAACACCATATAGAACAGGTAAGTATGGTGAGGACACTCTGCACTTTTTAGTTCTGAGCCTATTTTGAAAAACCAGGGGTTAAATGAAAAGTTTAGGGTTTTTCAAAGTAGGACCGGTCCCCAATATTTAGGACCGGTCCAACTTTTCTCGGTAAGATAAGTTCTGCAGGTTTTCAAAAAGTCCCGCCGGTCCTATTTATTTGGCACCGGTCCAACTTAGCCTATTCCAAATAGGAAATAAATTTTGACGAAAATTCTGATTCCTATTGGGTTTGAAACTTCTAGGAAAGTTCTATTTTGGTATTTAACTTCTTTTCCAAGTAGAATTAGGACTTCCTTGCCTATATATATGTATCCATATTTTCTCTACAATGGCATGAAAAAGAAGCCCTGAAATATTAGTTTTAAAGAGAGAAAGTATATACATAATAATTAGGGTTTATATATTTTTAAGAACACACATCCATACTACACGAGTGATTTTAGGATGGTGTTCTACTTCTGATTAGCTACTCAGAGACTGCATCAAATCTATTTGCTGATCAGAACATTGGATTGAAGGTTCTTCGCTTGCTTGCTTGCTGAGGAAGAAAGGTGACCAGATTGCACTACGAAGGGAACAAAATACTTGCTGAGTATTTTGGTTCTTCCAGCAACCTTTCTGTAAGGGTGGTGACGTTAGCCAGAAGTCTGCAGCAGTTGGACGTGTTGTCGCAATCATAAGCTTGAGGTGTTCCGCATCAGATCCTTGACAGAGTGAAGAGGGGTGTGAGACTGAGACAGAGTCTGTTGTACTTTGCTTCATCATAGTGAATTGGTTCCCTGAGGCGTGCCGCCTCCCTCCGTGGTTTTTCCCGCCTTGGGTTTCCACGTATATCTGGTGCATTATTTTCTTTACTTGCACTTTACTTATTTGCTTGCTTTAATTGTTTAATTAATTGAACTTAAAATTGAATTAATTAAAAATTAAGCAAACGAGCAAGTGATCCTATTCACCCCCCCTCTAGGTTCTAAAATACTTTTCGCAACCGCTTCCGCACCGCGCAACTCACAATGAGTTCATAGTCTGACCCTTGAATAAGAGTATATGTTTCTACCCTCTGACCGATGAAAAGAGATGTCTGCCACAACTAACCCTAAAACTCTATCCTTGCAGTGGAACCTGTCTGAAACCTGAAATATCAACAAAGTGGGTTAAACCCACGAGCAAGTTCTATCTACTAGATCCCAATCAGAGAACTAATATACATACCCTCAATATAAGGGACACAAAAGAAAACAATAGATTTAACATACAAGCTATTCTTATTCCAGTTTCATGTTTTCAAAACAACAGTTATTAATTATAATATTCCACCCAAATCCTTATTACACAAAAGTGATCACATTTCTTAAGTTCAGCAGAAATAAACATAACATGAAATAATATCAAGTTTAAGCAATCCTAACATGCCATCATTTAATCTTTTGATACCTTAATAGGTATAGATATATACATACTAGTCATTTCCTATTTAGTTCATGTTTTCAGAAGTAAAATCATCTTATACATTGTTCCAACAAACCCTTATCATCCAACAATGAACACATTCTTTAAGTTCAAAATAAAGAAAACATGTGCATACATGTATAGATACCTTATTAGATATGGGCGATCCTGACACGCCAAATAAAATGTATAGATACCTTCTTAGGTATGGGCGATCCTGACACGCCAAATAAAATGTATAGATACTTTATTAGGTATGGGCGATTCTAACACGCCGGGCATTCCTGACATGCCAAATAAATTGCATAGATACCTTATTAGGTATGGGCGATCCAGACACGCCGGACAATCCTTACATGCCAAATAAAATACATAGATACCTTATTAGGTATGGGCGATCCTGACATGCCGGGCAATCCTTACATGCCAAAATAAAATGCATAGATACATTCCAATAGGCAATATAAAATAACAAGGTGCATTTTGATTTAAATTTGCACAACCGTTATTTCAAATCATCCAACATGAAATTATCATCATAAGACAAATCGTTCACAAGTAGACTATAATCAAGTATTTGATGGGCATTTATATCCTTAAAGAAAATTACATTCAAGTAAATCAAATAACTCAAACATCCATTAAAGAAGCAATTTCCCAATTCAACCTTCAATGCACTCAAATATATGAGAGAGTCTAAACCTAACTTTTATCTAGGTTTCTGGGCATATTCTACTGCTAAGAACCCTATTAAATCATGCTGGAATTTCCTAGAATTTTTGAGAATTTTAAAAAATATTTTTCTAGCAAAAAGAAAATAAACATAATTCGAGGCATACTTTCACAACCAACACAATCACAAGGGAGACTCATTTTGAAATGAAATTTAAAACCCAAGTGCATTTTAATCCTATAAAGTTACCTAAATTTTTCTAGAATTTTCTGGAATTTTAAAATATTTTCTAAAAATGAAAGAATGTGAAAATCCAACTTTTAGACACTCTAAAAATAAATTGAATAACAAGGAAAGATTATTTTGAGTTGAAAATTTAAACCCAAGTGTATTTATCCTCCAAAGAATTACAGTAAATATTTGAGAATTTTTGGGATTATAAAAGTATTTTCTAAAATTATAGAATGTGAAAAACCCAACTTTTGGATACTTTAAAAATCAATTGAATAACAAGGAAAGATCATTTTGAGTTGAAAATTTAAACCAAAGTGTATTTATCCTTCAGAGAGCTACAGTAAAAATTTCGGAATTTTTGGAAATTTCTAACTATTTTCTAAAATTAAAGTGGCTGAAAAATCCAGTTTTTAGACACTTTAAAAATTAATTTAAAGACAATGGTAAATAATTTTGATATGAAATTTAAACCCAAGCCCCTTAAACTCCCAAGAAATTGATATAAAATTTTGGAAATTTTCAGAATTATAAAAGTATTTTTAAAAAATGATTTTTTCAGATTTTCAAGTTTTCCCAAAAATTTCAAAAATACAAAATAAATATCAAAACAATTCGGAATGGGCCCATATTGGACCCAGAGGTGAGCCCCCGAGAGTGGGCCCCAAAAATAATTTTTCGGCTACCGGCGCCAGCGGCACGCGCCCCCACGCGCCGGCGGACGCGTGGCCACCTTTTCTTTTTCTTTTTCTTTTTTTTTTTTTCCTTCCTTCTTCCCCAGCTGAAGCTTCAGCGGCCAACAATGGAGGCCGAGCTTCTCGATCACTTCCGAGCACCGAATCGCGCATATGAATATACCATTGAACTCGTATCGATCTAAGCTACGTATTGGTACCAAAATCATCCCCTCTCGCGGACTAAATCAAAAACGTCCAATTTCAAGTTTCGAAAATCTAAAATTTTAAACTCAATTTTCCGTCAATCTACCCAACGGTTCATAACGAAACTTTTAAGGATTATTCTAGGAAGTAAGATCTACCTTTTAATTGGAACAAAATCCCTCAAAAATGATAAACACAGTAGACCCAAATTTCATGTTCGTATATATATACACCCGCCTATACAATCATATATACATGTATATACATATGCAAAAATACTCTAAAACAGTACCAAAACTCCAAAATCCTAATGTTTAATTCACAGAATTATTCTTAGCATGCAAAATCATTTAATTTCATAATTAAATGCATACAAATTTCTAGCAACATGTCTATACAATTAGCATAATTAATTCTCACAAAATTTATCAACAGAAAAAAAAAACATACAATTATATACAAATTTTCAAAATAAACACAATCCTCAAACATAGACTGTGCATACGGATTCAAAGGGGAAGAGAAGAATCAAACTTGCCTCTTTGACGATTCAAACACTCGTTCACTCGAACTCCTTCTCTCTTTCGTTTACTCTCCTAATTTTTGTGCGTAATGCAAACGGCAGAAACCCTAGTTTCTATTATCTTTTGTCCTAATAATTTTTATTCTATTATTATTATTATTATTTCTAAAAACTAAATAACTAAAAATAATAATAATAATAACCATAATAATATAACTATAACCATGGCCCAATAACTTAAGCATATCCTTAGCCCAACCATTCTAGCCCAGATTCCTCCCTAACCCAATCCAAAGTATTTAAAATATTTAAATCAAATAATACACAATCAATAAACAATTCATATAAATTGATAAAAATAAAAGTAGAGCAATTCACATGGAATGAAAGAATTTATACAGACAACCAATTCACATAACATAATAATTGTATAAAGACCTAACAATTCATATGAAATGATAAAATGCATATAAAGGCATTTCACATGAATTGAAAAATAATAATAATAATAATATAAAGAAATTTAAATACTTTAAAATAATAGATGTCCAAAATTTTCGGGGTATTACAGTGTCAATTAATGCTATTCAGCCAATTAATGGAAAGTTTAAAGTTTATATATTTGATGAAATGCACAAAAAAAAAGTCCGGACTAGCTTGTGCCCAACAAAAGGCCAATAAAACTTGGGACCGCAGAAAAATCACTCAAGACTAGGTTGTGGCCAGCTACAATATCTTCCACTCCTTTTTTTCAGAAGATTGGAGTATTTTTACTTCCACTAAGTTTCTCGATCACGTTTATAACACTAAGTTTTTCGATCACGTTTACAATTTGGTTATTAATTTTGGTTCATCAGTGAGTGCATATGACAAAATATCAACTGCATGTGATCCACGTCTGATGTAGACTTGTTGTAGTACTGCTCATCTATATATTAAATATCAAAACAAATCAAACCCATAGAGAAATATCAACAAAATGGAGTCACTCCTTCCAATACTCCCAACAACTGTAATGCTTGCTATATTATATCCACTTCTTTTTGTTCTTTTCTCTGTGCTATGGCTGACAAGAGTTTGTCACCGAAACACAGCTGCTAAAAAAAGAGCTGCACCCGAAGCTACTGGTGCATGGCCTTTGATCGGTCACCTACATATCTTAGCTCGCTCTCCATTGCCACATATAACCTTAGGTTCAATGGCTGACAAGTACGGACCAATCTTCACTATAAAGCTCGGGGTAAACCGAACATTGGTAGTGAGTGATTGGAAGATAGCTAAAGAATGTTTCACCACTAACGACAAGGTCTTTGCCAACCGTCCAAGGTCTCTAGCAGTGGAGCTCTTGACCTATAACTATGCCATGTTTGGTTTGAGTCTTTACGGCAATTACTGGTGCCAACTCCGAAAGATGGCTATGCTTGAGCTTCTCTCTGGACGCCGATTTGATATGTTTGGAGATGTCCGATTAGCAGAGATAAGAACATCCATCAGAGAGGTATATGACTTATGGATTAAAAAAAAAAGTGTTTCAAATGTGGTAAAGTTGGAGATGAAGCAATGGTTTGGGGATTTAACCCTAAATGTGATGGTTAGGATGCTTGTAGGGAAGCGATATTCGCGTGATGAGGACGAGGGGGCACGAGTTGGGAAGGTCATCACAGAGTTCTTTGAATTGCTAGGGGTGTTTGTGGTGTCCGATGCCATTCCTTTTCTCAAGTGTTTGGATTTGGGAGGATACGAGAAAGCAATGAAGAAGACAGCAAAAGAAATGGACCATATAATTGAAGGTTGGTTACAGGAGCATAAAAGAAAGAGAGATTCTGGCATGGTGAAAAGTGATCAACAAGACTTCATGGATGCGATACTCTACCTTCTTGATAGTATTGATGCCAAAGAACTTCCCGATTTCGATGTTGATACCATCAATAAAGCTTTATGCCTGGTACGTACATGTTCTACAACCCTATTTTGATTTATATATACGGTACATATGTTGTTAGATTAAGTGATTTAGATGTAATTCGTTAATTCACTCAGCTTGAGCTTAGTTTTAATTCATTTTGATTAAGTTGGATTTGATCAGATTAAAGGGTACCAATGCTAGAACATATAAGTGGGGGTAGAAACATCTCCTCATGCATGGGCCTGTTCGCTGAGTAATTTTACAATACCCCAAGAATTTCTTAAATGTAGGATTTCACCAATGATAAAACACTTTTTTTCCATTATTATAGAAAATCATAAAATCTGAAATTTTATTAGTGGTGGAATTCCTCCAATACACCGAATTCCGGTGGTATATAATAATTTCTCCTGTTCGCTATGTTTGAGTCAGCTTACGTGTTGAGTTATGATTCATCTCGAATGAATAATTCCGGAATCATGTAATAATTTTTTGAAAATGAAAAGTATTGTCGACACTCATGTATTTGTCGATGTTCTCCAACCTGACACAGTCCCTTTGCAATCTCTAAATCCACCACCCAACTCTCCCACAACTTCAAATGATAATCCAAAAACACATCACAGCCTCTCTCTTCCTCTCATCATCTCACTGGCACCACCGCTTTCTTTTTGGTGTAATCAGTGGTAGAGCCAGAAATTTAATTGAGTGAAAGTCTATGTCAAGATATATCTTTTTAACAAAATTAGAAAACATAAACATGAATATTTATTAATATATATTATTTTTATTTTCATATTTTAAATGTTGAATGATAATTGCTTTTGATATTAGAGATAATCCCAGTAAATTAAGAGTCACTATCGTACTTCTAATTATTTGAAAAACTAAACAAAAAATTTATCATGTTATTTTTAATCTAAAATGAAATTTTATTTACAAAAAGTTAGAATACGTTAAAAAAAAAAAGAGTATTAAATATTTTTTTTAAAAGGAGACTTTTATGATTCTCAGTTGTCGTTTTTGTCTGGAGAAAGAATAACTGTGTAAAAGGGAGATCAATTACTAACGTTGAGGAGACGAAATACATGTGAGTTGTGAGAAAGTGATACGAGAGAAAAAATACCAATTAGAAAAATAAAGACTTGAGGATATTTTTCTTTTTTCTTTTTGATAAAATTTTGAAGTGAGGGCATTTTACAATTTTGAAAGATTATATATACACAGTTAAAATATTAAGAAAAGTTGAGTGGAGGAATTGTTCCCATGACTCGTCCCTTTGAAGTTGGGGACATTTTTACAATTTTAAAAAATTATATATATATATTAAGTCAAAAAAATTATGGGTCACTACAATGTATGTAGCTTTTACATCAATAAATGATCTGTACGTGATTACATAAATTTGACTTCAACATCAATCCATCTTTAACCATACACATGCTTTCAAAATAAAGATCGGTCCCAAAACAATTGTGAAACAGATCGATCATGTTGTTTCACATGTTCAGCCATCCAATTATGATTATGTTTTCTTTCTATCATCAAAGAAAATATTGGATGCTTAAAATTTGAGCTATGAACATCAATCTGATGCAGGGAATGCTAACAGCAGGCACTGACACCACGACTACGACACTGACATGGGCACTCTCATTACTTCTAAACAATAGACATGTTCTCAAGAAGGTCCAAGACGAGCTTGATGTCCACGTTGGAAGAGGACGACTAGTGGATGAGACCGATGTGAAGAACTTAATCTACCTCCAAGCCGTCCTCAAAGAAACACTACGTCTATACCCACCCGGACCACTCTCTGTACCACATGAGTCTATGGAGGATTGCATTGTGGGTGGTTACAACATTCCGAAGAGCACACGCCTATGGGTGAACCTATCGAAGCTGCAACGCGATCCTCATGTATGGTCCGATCCAAACGAGTTCCAACCTGAGAGCACTACAAGAAAATTGAGTTTCAACAAGGTGCAATGCATGTCGTTAAACTATTTTCACGACATACATTCATATGCCGTTACTGACCATGCCGTGAAAACTCTTTTTTATTAACGGCATGCAAAGTATGTCGTAACTATTTAAATATGACGTCGTGGTGCAACCAAATAACCGCTGCTTTCAAACTTTTATGACGCGTTTTGCACGTTGTCAATAGATAATTTATTTATCAACGTCCCTTGAACGTTGTAAAACCCTTATTTTATCGACAGTCCGTGAATGTCGTACTTGTGTGGATCTTTTTATCAACGTCCTTTGAACGTTGTGAACACCTTATTTTATCGACAATCCGTGCATGTCGTACTTGTGTGAATCTTTTTATCAACGTCCTCTGAATGTTGTGAAAACCTTATTTTGTCGACATCCTGTGCGTGTCGTACTTGTGTCAATTTTTTATCAACGTTATTCGGACCTTGTGAAAGCCTTATTTTTTTCGACATTTCGTGCATGTCGTACTTGTGTGTACCATTTTATCAACACTGTTGGAGTGCTGTGAATACTTTATTTATCAACATCCCGTGCATGTTGTTCTTGTGTGAATCTTTCAACGACACAATTGGCAGGTCGGTATTGAAATTTGATTAACGGCGCACAATGGAAGTTGTCATTTCTGGTGTTTGACAAAATGCTTTGAGAGTCGTCAATAGTTTTTTTTTTTTTGGTAGGGGTGTGGGGATTCCCTGTACAGTGTTTCACATATATATCAGTCTCAGTCCTCCTGTCACAAGTTATCCTTGCCTACAATGTAAAAAAATAATCCACATACAAAGACCAAAATCCATTACTTTTCATTAAAACAAAAGGCATTAGTTTAGAACCATATCTACTTCAAAATATTAAAGTCACCAAAGTCAAAGAGATGATTGAGAAACAAAAACAAAAACAATCATCTCTTGCAACATAACCATCAATTATAGGACCATATATACATATATTAGTTGTCACTCGTCCATATAAAGTCTTGATGGCAAAAATTGCTTCTTCGTCAGTTGTCTATACAAAAGTCTTGACGGCAAAAATCGCTTCTTCAATCACATTCTGCCAATAAAAAGAAAGCAAGTTACTACCTTTAATTGTATCACATTAACCAAAAAAATTAACCAGTCTTAAAGAATTAAAGGGAAAGAAATAAAAAATGAAGGAAAGAATCTATAATTGAAAACAAAGAAGAAGATGAACAGATTTCAAACTATTACACATAAAATTATATATATTTTCATCCATTTATAAATTTGTAAATCCACACACATAATATATATATATATATATATATAAAATAAAAAAAATTACCCTTGAGAGTAAGTTCTTCTAATGAACTTGGCAGGCCATGCAACTAATCCTCCCTGAGCTTCTCGAAGGTAAAAGTAATTTTTGCTTGCCCTATACAATGTAACATCAGCATCATATACATCCTTGACCCAGATTTTCCAACATTCGCTTCCAATAGGAATACCATCCACAAATGCAGTTGGCTCCGTTGAATCAATTTCTCCAATAGCAACAACTGAATTTGACTCACTCCAATGTAACAATTCACAATCCAATCCTTCTAAATTTTCAGGAGGCTCAGTAGTAGGAGTGACATGAGGTGAAGCCCTTGCATTACCAAACTATAAATAATGAAAATAAATAAGAAAACTATAAGTTTCGAAACCACCCTAGTAAATAAATTATGACAAAACAATTAAGATGTAGATATTTTTATTGTTTTAGAGTGATTCATAAGAAATTCTGAGTCAATTTAAAATGTCCAAGCCCAAAGCAAAATAAATTTATAATGGAGATACCACAAACAAAATCAATCTTAATGCATTAGCTAACATACACTTTTCGTTCACTCCCTTCCATTGATTTCCTATATCACTGGAAGTGTGGTAATCCAGCTATATCAAGTTTAGTTTTTGCTGATGACTTGATGTTATACTTTGCAGGTGTTCCAAGTTCTGTTGCATTACTGATGTCGGTGCTTAATGATTTTGGATGTGTATTAGGTCTGATGCCAAATAATAGTAAGAGTGTAATGTTTTTGTTCGGGTGTCCTAGAAGGAATCAGGAATGAAATTCTAAATTCTTTGAGTTTTTAGCAAGGGAACCTACCTGTTAAGTACCTCGGGGTGCCTCTCCTATCTACCAGGTTGAAGGCTGCTCATTGTGAAACTTTGGTTCATAAGATAACTTCTAAAGTTCAGAGTTGGACTAGTAACTACCTTTCTTTTGCTGGTAAACTGCAATTAATCAGATCAGTTCTCTTTTCTGCTCAAGTTTATTGGGCTTCAACTTTTGTTTTGCCTAAGACTGTTATGAAGGAGATTGCTGCGGTTATGAGGAAATTCTTGTGGAAAGGGTCAGATTTGTCCACCGATGGAGAAAAGGTTTCTTGGCAAGTGGTGTGCACTCCAACAAAGGAGGGGGGTTTGGGTGTGAAGGATGTGGTTACATGGAACAATGCTGCTACGGCCAAGCATTTGTGGAGGGTGATTCAACCTTAATCTTCATCTCTTTGGGTTCAGTGGGTGAAACAACATTTACGAAGAAATAAAAATTTTTGGAGTGTGAATTTGCCAGCTAACTGTTCTTGGACATGGAGGAAATTGTTAAAGCTAAGAAGTATGTGTCGAAAGTATGTTCAACATCAGATTGGTGAAGCCAGTTCTCCTGGAGGCAATCAGCTTAAACCAATGGGGCTTTTATTCCAGGAAGAAGCATCACTGATAACATTTTGCTTGCTCAGGAATTAATTAGTGAGTTTGGAGTTCTTGTAGGCCTCATCCCTAACAGTTCAAAAAGTATGATGTTTAGTTCTGGTCTATCTGATGTGGTCAAGGATCAAATTCTAAGCACTTTATGTTTTCAGCAAGGTGATCTTCCTGTAAAATATCTTGGGGTTCCCTTGCTATCCACTAGACTAAAGGCTGTTCACTGTGAAGGGCTTATTAATAAGATTACTACGAAGGTTAAGGCTTGGACAAGCAGATATCTGTCTTTTGTAGGGAGGTTGCAGCTAATTCAGGCTGTGTTATTCTCACCCAAGTATACTGGGCCTCAACCTTTGTGCTTCCGAAGGCTGTGATGAAGGAAGTAAATGCCATAATGAGAAAGTTTTTATGGAAAGGTACAGAGTTAAAGATAGGGGGGAGAAAATTGGTTGGAATCAGGTATGTCTTCCAAAAGAGGAGGGGGGATTAGGAATTAAGGATGCTGTTAGCTGGAATAGTGCAGCAATGGCAAAGCATATTTGGAGGATCATCCAACCTAAGTCTGATTCCCTATGGGCTTTTTGGGTGAAAAAGCATCTCCTTAAAAATTAGATTTTCTGGAATGCAAAACATCCAGCTGAGTGTTCGTGGACTTGGAGGAAACTTTTGAAGCTGAGGCATATGTTCAGAAACAAGGTGAGAATACATGGTTGGAAATGGGCTATATACTTCTATGTGGTATGACTACTGGTTACCAAGTGGACCTTTATGCATGCAGTATAATAGAAGAATGATTACAGACTCTGGATTAGGAGAGGAGGCCATGGTTGCTGCGGTGGTTGATGGGGATCAATGGAAATGGCCTTCCATGAATACCATGGAATGGATGACTATTAGAAGTAGTCTATTTTTGATAGAGAGTAGTCTGGTCTAGAGGAAGGCTGGGATATGCTGTGTGGTATGAGCTGCTGGTATTCACATTGGTTTCATTATTGTTGGTATGGTTTGTTGGTTTGGCAGTTAGTATGGTTTATAATATTCTTGTTGGCTTAAGCTCTAGAGGTTATAGTCTTGGGTTATGGCTTTTGTATCTTTGGTGGACCTGGGGGAGAAAACAGAATGATTATAAAGGAAATCAGGGGCTACAACTGCTGGTGTATTATTTGTTTGCTGGGGTACTGTGCATGTTGCATGCAGTGGTATTGTGCAAATTGTGTTCCTTTGCTTTCTCTGTGGAGGGGGGTTTTCTAATGGTGTGGTGTTACTTCATGAGTTGGTTTGGTTTCAAGATTTATATTAGTTTAAGTAGGCAGCAGGAGTACATTGGTTATGATAGCTAGATGAAGGGCATGGGTTGTGTGTATACTGAGGGGTCTATTTGGAGGGTTAGGAATCTTGGTATGCACTACACTAGTTTTTTGAATTAATATTCTTAATTTCCTTCCTTCCTTAATAATATCAGGTGTGTATATATCTAGTCAACAGGAGTAAAACTGAGTAATATATACTACCACTTGTGCAAATCACAATATATTATTCTAATCCAAATTCTCATGAACATGAAAAAAAGAAAGAGAAACAATCACAACCCAATCCAATTATTTATAAAAATATGCAAAGAAGAATAATGATGACAATCTAACCCAATCAACTTACCATTGCTGAACGCAACTGATTCATTTCCGTCATAAGAGTTTCCATTTGAGTCTCGTTTCTTTTTGTTTGTTCTTTTAATTGATTAATTTCTTTTATGTGAGCCTCGTGTCTTTTTGTTTGTTCTTTCAGTTGTTCTTGTTGCTTAAGCTTTGACTGGGTAGCTCCAAACCCCATTCCTCTAATCCGTCCTCGACGATCGGGACCAAGTGCATGACTTAGTGCATCATCTTGAATTGACCCTGTTTTTTGAGTTATAAGTTCATACTCTCTCATTTGCACCTGAAATTATATAGATAAGAAAAACATAATTATTAAGCTAGTAAATATAAATGAAAAACTTAAGGATGTAGGAAGAGTTTGTTACAATTTTATCATTGACTCTCTCATTTATGGGTCTTCCATCCTTCCTCTCATGTGCTTTGATCCAAACATCTACCCTCGATATCTCATCGGGTGTATCACTTTCTCTTCTCTGCAAAATAAATATTGCAAACATTGTATATATGAAGCATTACGTATACAACTAGTTGCTTCCAAAAATAACTCAAAGCAATTGAATAAATTAGTATTACCATTTCTTCTCTTACACGAGCATAACCTTTGCGGCTTGTCGTGTGAGGCATTGTTTGCTTTGCTCGGATTTTTTTAAATTTTTCACTTATCGCCTATAGCACAATCAAGTTAATATCTATATAGATCAAAATTAAGTGGAAATAAGTTCTTACTTAATTATAAACGTACATCAAACTCTGCAGAACATATATATTTTACGAATTTTTGCCACTCGTCCATTGATTTAACATTAGCAGGCTTCAGGAGGGCAATTGCACGCGAAAATAAAGCATTTTTTCTCAACTTTCGTATTTTTGTTGTCTCTTTTGATTTATGTTCGCGCCATTTCTTATCCATGGACTGGAGTATTTCTTTCTTATAACAATCGGGAACCACAAACTTTTGCTGCATTACACAAAGAAACAAGATGATTTAGTTTGTTTATATGAAAAAATAAAAAATACAATCATTTCAAGTGCAATTAGAGAGGAAACCTGTAGAAGAAACAAGAAATTAATAAAGGTTGGGATATAATATAATGGTTCAATACCTTTAGAAGACTCCACATACGATCTTTCATATCGTCCGTCACATCAAACCAATGATGTAAAGTGACTGGCACAACCTCCCTTGCGATTACCCCTAAACCAGATTGAAATTGTGGAGCTTCTTCCCCTATTGGTGCCCCAAATTCATCAAATGTGATCTCCATTGGTGTCGTTCTTCCTTTTCCAATGTTTTCCAATTTTGCCTTGCCTCTACCCTTTCTTTTACGTGACTCTGATGTGGTCTCATTGGGAGGAGGGCTACCACCTATAGCATTGTTAGGTGAAACAACAACTCCTCTTTGTTGTTCACCTAATGGTGTCTGTGAAGAATTCGAACCCCCCTCGGATATGTGTAGTGGTTCATTTCCTTGACGTGCTGCTACGGCCATAACAGCTACACGCTCTTTTCGTTGTCTTTTAGTAGCTTTTCTAGATGACTTCGTGTATAGTATATGAAAAGCAAGAAGACCAAAGCATTGTAGTGAATAAATTGATAAATTAAAATTCAAAATACCTTAAACATGATGCAATAAAGAAATCAAAATGAATTTACTACTAACTTCAGCGTGGGAAGTCATAGTGCTGGGGGGTATAATAACTACTGTCGCTCCCTTTGATTCCTATACGAAAGAACTTGAGATCTTATTCTGCTAATTGCTGGATTTCCTGTGCAAAATGAATAAATAAATAAAATAAGTGTAATGAATAAATTTAACTAATATATATATAAATTTTTCTTTCTAGAGGAGGCTAATCATAAGGTTATATATATCTATCTATAGACGATGTCACCAACACATATATACAAACAGACACTGACTATTGATATAACTATTAATTAGTTTTTCTAATTGACTTGTAGCAAAAATCTAAAAGTGAGTAGAATAAGCAAAATATATTAGTAACAACTTCAAGTAAACCTACACTGTCAAGCCCTCACAATCCAATCGTACATAAGATTCATCTTCATCGCCAACATTGTAGTCAAGTCTCGATGTATCTAATGGTGTTGAGAGTGAAAAAGTATTGTCTTCAAAAGTCTCAAGCTCTTGTACACCCCTTGGTGGTGCTCTAAGTACAACATACCAGTTTGATGTTTCATTATCCCTAGAATAGAATACTTGCTGCACTTGTGATGCAAGAACGAAGGGATCCCTTTCAAATTGACTTTGACCTTCATGAAGGTTGACTAATGTAAGTCCATCTTCAATTTTGATGCCATTCCTGATGTTTGCCCAATCACAATGAAATATTGGAATTTTAAATTCATGGTAGTCTAACAAAATTATATCTCTTATAACCCCGTAGTAAGTTATTTTCCCAACTACTTGACTTGTATCTCTTGCACTAGATCGACATATGGTTTCTGCTTCAACAGCAACACCACTATTTTGTGTGGTTCTATCAACTTCCTTTGTGTGAAATCGAAGTCCATTGATAATGTATCCTGGATGTGAAATTACATTCACTCTAGGACCATATCCAAGCCACTTTAGTGTATTCGACACATCCCTTACATTTGTTGTGACTTTATTAGCGAACCATGCACTAAAAGTCTCCATATGTCTCTTCTGTAATGCACCATGATTCCTTGAGAGATGGTTGTCTTGAAGCTTAAGCTCCTTCAAATGCATTCTGGGGCAAAAATTATATTATGATTAATTTTTTTATTTAAATAACAATATATAATTATTTATATTGCACTTACTCTATGTAAGGTACCACTTCTGCATGATTGAACAGAACATAACGATGAGCAATGTCTAACATTTCAGTGGGCATTGTTTTTACAATTCCTTTCAAAATTGGACGCCCTTCCATTATGGTTTCATTTCCAAATTCTTCATTCCGAGTGGGTCGAACACCTATGTCGGCTGCTTGCTTTATGTATTCATTGCAAAAGCTAATGCACTCTTCAGCCATATACCTTTCTGCTATACATCCTTCAGGTTTTGCTCGATTCCTTACATAACCTTTCAAAACCTTCATATTCCTAAAGAAGAACAAATATTGAGATTTAAACCACAAAACCTAAACGAGGACAAAAGTCAAACTTGAAGTTATATAGATAAATACCTCTCGAAGGGGTACATCCAACGGAATTGTACAGGTCCACATAGAAGAGTTTCTCGTGCGATATGAATGGTTAAGTGAACCATAATGTCAAAAAAAGATGGAGGAAAGAACCTTTCAAACATGCACAAAGTGTAAGCAATATCATTTTCAAGTCTTTCCAATGAGTTTCTATCAACCACTTTTTGACATATTTCATTAAAATGTGCAGATAGTCGAAAAATGGCATTCCTTGGACTCTTGGGTAGAATGCCACGTAAAGCAACAGGTAGCAATTGTTGCATTAAGATGTGACAATCATGTGACTTTAGGCCTATGATTTTGGATTCATTTATCTGTACGCACTTTCCAATGTTGGAACCATAACCATCAGGAAGTTTTATTTGTTGTAACCTCTTGCAAAAAGTTTTCTTCTCCACCTTTGATAAAGTATGTGGTGCTGGTGGCAAGTAAGTTTTCTTCCCGGATGGACGTGGATGCAATTCATTCCGAATGCACATTTCTTTCAAATCCATACGAGACTTCAGTCCATCCTTTGTTTTTCCCTTGACATTCAAAAGAGTACCAATTATACTCTCACACACATTCTTCTCAATGTGCATTACATCTAAATTATGCCGCACAAGTAATACCTAATATAAGAAAAAATATATATAATTTTATTAGTATGTATAGGTAGAAATTTAATTAATTAAATAAAAGATTTTTTTTTTCAAAATTTCCAGTTTCATTTTTTATAAGAAATCACTGACCTCCCAATATGGCAACTCAAAAAAGATAGATTTTTTCTTCCAAGGCCAAGTCGAAGGTTTGTCTCTCTTATCTTTATTCTTGTTTTTTCTTTTTGATAAGTTCGTTGTACCTTTACTCTTTCCCCAATCATTCTTAAAGTCCTTGATAATTTGGAAAACTTCTGAACCAGACAATAGTTTTGGCCTCCCCCTATGTTCCTCGTTTCCATCGAACCAAGCTTTTTTCTTTCTGAATGGGTGATTGTGTGGAAGAAATCTTCGATGGCCTGTGAAGCAAAACTTTTGACTACCTGTCAACCACCGTGAATATGTGTCACGACAACACACCGTACAAGCCAAATCACCTTTTGTTACTTGACCAGATACGTTTCCGAAAGCTGGATAATCATTTATTGTCCACATCATCAATGCCCTCAAATTAAACAATGACTTACTAAATGCATCATACATGTCTGCACCATTACACCACAACTTCTTCAAATCGTCTATAAGAGGTTTTAAGTACACATCTATGTCATTCCCTGGTTGCCTTGGCCCCGGAATTAGTAATGTTAACATCATTCCCTTTTTAGACATGCATAACAATGGGGGGATATTGTATACAACTAATATCACCGGCCAACAACTATATCTAGAGCTAAGATCACCAAATGGATTAAAACCATCCGTAGATAGTCCAAGTCTTAGATTTCGTGGATCTGATGCGAAATCGGGCCACTTTCTATCTATTGTATCCCATGCAAGAGAATCAACCGGATGCCTCATTTTTCTATCTCGACTTTTGTTATGTGAATGCCATCGTAATTGCTCTGCCATTTCAATTGACCAAAACATTCTCCTAAATCTTGGAATTATCGGAAAGTACCGCAAGACCTTAACTGGAACATTTTTTTGAATCTTTTTAGTTCGTTCATTGACTTTCCAGCGTGACTTCCCACATTTGGGGCATGTATCCATATTCTCTTTCTCATTTCTAAACAAACAACAGTCATTAATACAAGCATGTATTTTCTCATACCCCAAATCAAATACCTTAAATAATTTCTTTACTTTGTAAATATCCTCGGGAAGTTTGTTATCTTTTGGAAGCATGCCATGAAGAATTCCAAGAAGTTCGTTAAAACCACTATCAGATAGATTATGTGCAGCTTTGTGCTTATATAGTGAAACAATTGCAGACATCACTGAATAAGTTGTGCACTCAGGATATAAAGGAGTTTTAGCAAGTTCTAATGACTTTGTGAACTCCGTTTCTCTTGTCTCATAAGTAGGCTCCATGGCATCATCATTTTCACCCTCAAAATACACATCCCTATACATCCTATACATATCTGACATTTCCACATCATCATAAGCATCATCATCAGTATCACCCTCTTGTTGCACAAATGAAATTGGATCTTCCCCGTGAAGAACCCACACAGTGTATGAAGGATCCATTCCATTTATAACCAAGTGCTCATAAACTGTATCACAGTATTGGTGACATCCATTTGCACAACGTTTGCAAGGACATATTATCTTATCTGGATTCCCTGAGTTTGCTTTTGCCATATCAATAAATTTCCGTGCTCCATTCAAATAATTCTCAGAAACTCTACAAATAAAAACTCAAACTTTTATATATTCCTACAACGAATGCACAATGTCTAAAAATTATATATATAATTCTTTAGTTAAAGTTGACCTGTTAAAGTGGATCCATTCTTTATCCATTGTTCGATCTTTGCTTGATTGCTAGATATGTTCAAACTTTTTCATAACCTGGTATGTTAGAATCGTCAATTTCAAAGTGCTAACATTAGAAGAAGTTACTCTAATTTAAAGACCAAGGCATGTGGCATGACAAAAAAATTTCACCATGTGGAGTAAGGTAAAAGTTAATATAAAGTGAACTCTCTTTATAGATCTTCTACCACTTAATCAGTCACTCTTTTTTCAAATTTTTCGATTGTTATGGTGGCTAAGGCATTACTATTGTTACTCTTTGTTCATACTTGGAATTAGGTAGATCATAATCACATAATAAAAATCAATTCATGTAAGACAATAAATGGAACCAATTGTTAAAAGTTCACATATAAAAAACAAGAAAAAAGGAGAACAGAAAATTCAACTTGAATTCCTAAATATAAAAGAGAAATACCTTGAAGTCGTGAAGGTTTTCCAAGCCAATGAGGACTTACAAGTTGAGATCCAATTCCTTTTAAGAAAACCACTGTCAAGGTCAAACCACAAAATTCCTTACA
This sequence comes from Cornus controversa, assembly GCA_026545225.1. Classification (NCBI taxonomy): domain Eukaryota; kingdom Viridiplantae; phylum Streptophyta; class Magnoliopsida; order Cornales; family Cornaceae; genus Cornus; species Cornus controversa. The sequence goes on along the minus strand of CM048851.1, from coordinate 22,968,755 downwards.
AGCTTTAGAAAATAAAGTTGAAGTTATATTCAAAGAAAATCAAACCACCAAATTCATCACAAACATTCGAAAACTTGCCCAAAAAAAAAAAAAATTCACTACTGTTAGAAATTAAATAAAATTGATGTTGCATTGAAGAAAAAGAAAAAATAACTCCTATAATAAAAGGAGCCAAAAATTTTTTAAACTTCAAAACTTGTTAATTATTTGATGCATCTTATTTCAATTCATTGGACTCCAAGACATCAAGAATTAGAGAATAAATATAATTCAAAAGATACTGCAGCAGTAAATATAATCAACACATGTTTTAGATAGATTTAACTAAGCAAAATGATGGAGCAGCAATTTGACAGTGTAGACCTGGTTTGAACCTAAACTTACTATAGAAAAGTAATGATTGTAGACAAACTTAAACTATGAAATTATGCATGTATGTTTAACTATGAAATTATGCATGTATGTTTAACTTAAACTATGAAATTATGCATGTATGTTTAAAAAGTTATAGATATGTACAGAGCATGTACTAATATAGCCTTATCTTTGCATATATCCAGATGTTTAGACCTCTATACATAATTGTTGGTTTATGCTTATATGTTTGCTCTTTTAATGTCAAAGAAATGTGTCTGCTAAAGCTCCTATAATCAGGTATGCACTAATAGCTCTGTAAGGGCAGTTTGGTAATTTTTGCAGTTGCATGCTGAGGGCACGTTGCAATGACAGCTCAAGGTTCTAGAATGACCCTATGTTTTGAGAATGTCAAAAGTGTCCTTGGAATAATCCAATGATGATGTGTTGTATTTGAATACTAAAGGACAAGGTTGCCAATTCTGGAAGGCTGCAATTGATTGGGTGATTCAAAATAGCTAGAGGACAAAAATCTTTTTGGATAAGATCATAAGGATGAGCTGGTTTGTTTGAATATATTCGTTGGTAGGTGCTGCTAGAAAGAATATATATATTCAGGTGTATAGTAGCTGTAAAGGGTGTGGAGAAATTCAAAAGAGAGAAAATAAATACAGATAGCATTCTCCTCCATCAGAGTTTTTCAAAATCCAAGTTTCAGAGCCTTGGGAAGCTAAATGAATACCTCTTAAGTCTAGAATCTTATCTTTGACATGGAGATCTTGATGTTCAGCACCTGAAGTTATATTCTGAAGAAACCAGACACTGTTCATTGCTGATAAAGCTTGGGAAGGCTTCTATGATCTGGTTTGACAATTTGTAAGCCTATTTTCTATCTGAGCAAATCTATTTACCATAAATTACTTCATCTATGTGCTCAAATCATCTTTGCTAAGGCTGCTACAAAATATCATGATCGATACCTCTGATTCATGCCTTCATATGTTACTGGTTTAGCATTCTTTAAAACTATGAAGCTATATTTCGTATCATTCTAATTCTGTACATGATCTATGCATACCTAGAATGATCTTTATAGTTCTATCAATCCATTGTTTGAGTTGAACATGAGGCTGATCATCAAAGACCTCATGATGCTGTTGTTGCCTTTGAAAAAACATTTGTGTAGCTATCTAAGCCTTCTTGTGTAGCTTTGTACTCTTATTGTATGTATCCAGAAGCACTACATAGTGATTATCTTTAAAGTTAAGTGAGAGTCCTAGCAGTGGAGTGCTATTGGACAGGGGGAGTTTGGAGTGAACTTGCGGTGAGATTGGTGTGTGACAGGTTCAAGCCTAGGGGACTGTGATACTCAATTGTAATCACAGGCTTGATACACAATGGATTGCAGCACAGGCCAAAAAGCCAAGAGGACTTTTAGTTATAGAAAAAAATAAGACAAAAGAAAAAAAAAGTCAAGCAGCAATATTTCACGCGAAGAATCTGACCAGAGATGACATACAAGAATAACATGTTGGCCATCTTAATTCTTTGACATGGTGATGTATAGAAACTCAAGTACAGAATTGATTCCAAATTATGTGTGTTAAAATATGTTGTATCAACTTCAACACTTTATTCTAGCTGCCCTGGAAAAGGAACTGCAATAGTGGAACAAGACTTGTAAAGATGACATCTGGTGTTACCACTTCCCATCTGTAACTTGATTGTGATTTGTTCAATTGGTATCAGAGCATAGGTCTGCTCTATCTAGTTTAACTAACCTGCAGAAAAGGTCCTATGGCTGAAGAAGGAGGGTCAACTCACAAAGGCCCCTTATTTGATGGCTCAAACTATGATTCATGGAGAATTAAGATGGAAGCACTTCTGCTATCCATCTCATATGATGAATGACACGCAACCTTGGAAGGTGTTGTCATTTTGAACCCAAGAAATCCTTCTCAAGAAGATAAGAGTGCTATTGTTATTGATGGAAGAGCAAGGAATGCACTTTACAATGCTCTTAAAAAGCAGGAATTCATAAGTCTTAAGAATTGCAAGACTGCAAAGAACATTTGGGATTCCTTGCAAGCTGCTCATGAGGGGAACAAGATCATCAAAGATAACAAAATACAACTGCTCAAGTTTCAGTATGACAGTTGTCGAATGAGTGAAAGAGAGACTATTGCAGACTACATGTTCAAAGTAAATGTTGCCATGATCTCTGCTATAAATCCCAGATATCCTATTATCTGTAATTATATTGTCTTGGATTAAACAATGAATGAAAATGGTGATTATAGATACTGTAATTCCGAACAGAGTCATAGGGTAACTTGACAATCTAATTGGTAGGCCGCTGGTGCTTTGGTTGAAATTTATCCAGGAATGGTATGTGATGTTATGCTCTAGGCTCCAATTCTCTATACCAGCAAACCATCAAAGCTCAGTGAAGGTGGGGATGGCCTTCTCAGACTTTTTGACATAGGCTTAATTTCTGAGACCATTTCAAATATATACACATTAATGTATAAGCATGAAAAATGAAAATGCTATTTTCCATGTATGAATGATCATTATTCCTAGTGACCACCCTCTACAGTGAAGAGAGGAAATGCTCACTTTATTGTAGAGGAATAGCCTAATCTATTTTGCCTTTAAATTAATATAGAACTGATCACATGCACCTCACATTTATATATTAATTAGGATGAGAGAAAATGGGTATGGCATATTTTTCTATAGTTTGGTAGCCAAAAGCATTTGATCATTGGTAGCATGGTTTGTCTTCTGTTTTGTAGGTGGTTAACCTTAAAACATAACTAAGCTATTTTGACAATGTAGAGAAGCAGTTTAGGAAGAAGATAGGTGAAAGAGAAGAAAATCAACTGCTGTCGAATGTTGTATATTTGTTTAGCATTGGGAACAATGATTACTTGAGTGCTATTAAGACAAACTCCAGCTTCTATCATTCATATTCTCAGGCAGAATATCTGGAGTTGGTGATAGGAAACTTGACGGCCGTGATCAATGTAATTAATTAATGACGTTAATTTCATCCAATTTCCATTTCCTTTCTTTCTCCTTTTTCCTTCCCTTTTTCTTAATTTCCTCCCTTCCCTGTGTCTATAATGTAGTGATTTTGGACAGCCCATTCTGGTTCTGATTTTTTTTGTTTGTGTTTAATTTGATAGGAAATATATAAGAAAGGAGGGAGGAAATTCGGATTTCTTAGCTTGGGGCCTTTGGGTTGTTTACCAAGTATTATTAGAGCACTCAATTATCCAAGAAATGCTGGTGACTGCTTGGAAGAAATCACAGCCTTAGTGAAACTACACAATAAGGCACTTTCCAAGACTCTCCATAGGCTAGAGAGGCAATTGGAAGGATTTATGTGTTCAAATTTCAACTTCTACACTCCTTTTAGTGAAAGATGCCCAGGAGAATGCAAATGAAGGGACACAGAATTCTGCAGGCCAATGGAATGGGTCAATAGTTCAGAAGAGGGATAAGCAGTCTGGTGAATGGATGGTAGTGGGAAAGAAGTCAGCGCAAGGAAGGGAGAAACAATGTATGGAGAAACAGGTTATAGAAGGGAATCAGGAGGAGTTTACAGGGATGGTGGAAGGGCTTACACCGGAGAAGGTGTCTCCAAATAGATTCCAAGTCCTAAGTATGGAGGGGATAAATGAAGAAGTGGAGTATGCAAAGGAGGTACATACGAAGAGTAATCAGAAGCCTAATTCTGTGGTGGAGCATATTGAAGGTAAGGTTATTGCCAATACTCATGTCACTATTAATGATGTAAATGGAAATAAAAGTAGAAAATCCACTGGATTATTGAAGCCAAAGAGGGGCACGTATATACATCACCCCAAAACAGGGGTGGGGGAAAGTTTTGACTCTACTTGATCCTTAGTCCATGAAGGTAGGGATATGGAATGTCAGGGGGTTGAATAATCCCAGAAAGCAGAGGGAAGTTAGGAGGATTATAAATCAGTTTGATTTGCCTCTGGTTTGTTTAGTTGAAACGAAAATTAAGGAAAATAAGAAGGAGGATGTTCTTAAAGCTATTAATAAGCAATGGTGTCTGGTTCATAACTATGAGTACTCTGATAGTGGTACAATGTCTAGTTTCTTCGACTCCAAAGAATTCTTACTTAAGTAACTTATACACACATTGTAGACTTATTATGTACACCCCTATTATACTAAGCACAACACCAGTTGTACTGGATAAAATAATTAAAGACATTAATGCACAACAACCACACTTACACTCAGTTAAACTAACACAAATCAATACATCATAACTATCCAAAAACAGGGTATCATATTACACCATCATCATTTTTTTTTTACCAAGGATAATAGAAAGATTTGGAATTATATCAATAATTAGTAGTGATGTAAGTAAGATTTATGAGAGACACAAGGATAATTTAAATTACGAGGAGACAACGGATTATTTTTTTAAATATTAGTAATTGCAACCTCATGTTTTTTTTTTTTTGTGATTGAGATGTTAAAACTCCTCCCCACATCTTGACTAACATATATCACATTAGATAACGGATATATAATTATATATGTATCAGTATCACTAAATGAACTTGGCAAATGGTTCAATCACTTAACATAAAATAGTGAACAAAAATGTTAAAAAATCATTTGTGCTTAACCAAAAACTATTCAGCCCAAAAGGATGAACTATTAGACCTATTTACTAAGTGAACAATGAGCATATATGTAATATTGGACTATATATATGATAATATCTATCCTTCGATTCTTTGAATATGTGTTATGTGGGAATGTTAGTGAATAATATGTGGGGGTTTGATTCTGGTCATCCCTCTGAAACAGCAAATTGCCAAGCTAATATGGAGTGGAACTAGTGGTGTGGCATGGCCTTTCAATTTGAAGCTAGGTTCTATTTGAACATACACAAGCTTTAATCTAATCTAGTTATATGTTCATCTAATTATCTTTCTCATCCAGGGTGGCTCATTATTTCATCCTTTTGGGGTGGTCAGTAATGGTGAGCTTTGACTATTCTATATTGTTATTTTAATCCTCGAATAATTGTTATTGGCTCTGCCAATTTAATCTTATCTTCAATTGTAATTTGTGTGGAGAGCTAACTGATCTATACACATACATAAATTCTACTGTACTAAAGAGAAACCAAATTAAGCACCCCGCTGTCAGCAAGCCAGCACTCCCACTGGCCGACAAGGCGCCAACTATTCAGTTTTAGAGTTTTGGGTGAGAAGAATATATACTTTGCATCTCTAGCTAGCTAGCTTATGGAGTATAGTTTTACTAAGGATGTGATTTTTTCCATGCAACCACCCCCATTTGTTGACTTGAGTACTCTAAATGTTTGATAAACAACCCAGAGGCCCCAAGCTAAGAAATCCAAATTTTCTAGTTAAATCAAAATGTAAAAACTAAAAACTAGCAGCTGGGAGAATATTGATGATGGTGTGGAATTGGCTAATGAGGTCTACTTCAAGTTTGAACATATGCATGAGCTTTGTGTGCTTTATAAAAGCAGATGCTTTACTGTCTCCTCGATTTTTCAATCTCTTGTTTTGTTATAGCTAGTAATTGTTTGGACGGTGAGATTATTAAAACCAAGTGGTCTGGTGAAGCCGAAACAAGTCAGCTAAGTTGTGTAGGATATGGGAACAGCACATGTACAACTTCGGAGCTAAAAGACAAAAGGTTTCTACCATGATTTTGGATGTGATTCCTAGTATTTTACACTTCTTGTGGATTGTACTTGTCCTGCTTTGTGGTTAAAAAAAAAAAACAAAAACATGTAGAACATGAAAGTGGCAAAGTTCAGGTTGTTACGGACTTCCTATATATATATATATATATATATATATGTTGAAGAAGGTTGCATCATTTTGTATCGCATCTCATGGAGGTCCCAAGCCCTTTTCAATCTTTGGTTAACCCGAAACATGGCCACTAGACCCAACCACACACCTCTAGGCTCTAGCCACCCAAAACAATACACTATATGAAAGTTTTTACTAGTGGGATTTTTAGCTTTAGTTTTCTTTCCATTCGGAGGGAGAGAATTGAGTGGGAGGGAGAGAATTGAGTAAGAGAGGGAATTTCATATTATAATAGAGTTATCTTTTAGGTTAGTGGCAATGGATTATTAAATATGGATTAGTCAAAGAGAGATAAGCTTTGGTGGTTTGACCCTCTTGCTTATAGAGATCATTATAACATGGGAGGAGCCCCAAGCATGTGAGCACATGAGGCTAATCTCTTGCCATGTTACAACCCTTCACCCAACTAGATCTAATATCATATATAAGTGACCTCTAGTGACCAGAATACCCCTTGAAAGAGTTTGATTCTTTGCTGGTATATCTGCTATTTTCCCACCTGGGAGGGGTTCTTTCATCACTTAGAAAAGTTGTACAAGTGGTTCATATCATGTCCAATTCTTAAAAAGCTTTGTATTGATTTGAATGCTCTAATTTAATATAGACAGCTAATCAACATGGGGTAAATCTCTTGGGGAGTCTTTATATGGGCTGTGATTAAATTATTACAAACATAGTGTTTGTTAGTAGTAATAATCAAGGGTTACAGGCTACTTGCACAGTTTAACGAGTGAATAAACAGAACTTTGCACATGATATACAAATTATCTTCTGATTTCTGAACCACAAAATCATTAGCTGTGAGCTTCTGAATTAGAGAATACTATAACCACATTGTCAGAGACATACAAGTAATGTGTCATTAGATACTACCGTTGAGTTTCGACTATATATCTTTATGGGTTTATTTGGCATAGCTCTGTGTTTTGCATTTTTATTTTTTTTAAAACAAAACAACTGTTCTTGTTGTTATGAATATTTTGAATAGTAATCGAAAACACATGTTATAATGAAAATGTGTTTTTAGATTTTTTGTTTCACTATATTTAGCCGAAGCACAATAAAAACACAAAAATAGTGTTTTCAATTTTGACTCAAAAATTTGAAATATTTTAATACTATTCAAAACACAACAAACACTATCAAATATATTTTGTTTCCAAAATATATCAAAACAGTATCATGTGTGTGTGTATATATATATATGTTGAATGTCTTCTTAACAGTATATTTGAAAGGAGAGGGAGAAGAAGGCAATGTGCACAGTTTAAGAGGAGCAATTGACTGGTGAAAGAGTCAAAAATGCCTTTTAACAAAGAAGAATTCAAAACAAGAACATTCTAGGCTTACTATGATTTCATTTTACTATATTTTAACATGTGCATCAAAAAATCCTTTCGGAAGTGATCCCCATACAATTCCTTCATTAACCATGAAACTAAATTATTGTTGAGTAGAGGAAAAAATTAAAGAAACAAAATTAAATCATATTCAACTCAGAATCAGGAAAAAAACTTCTGGAAAGTGATCGATATATAATTAATGTACACAAACCATGACAGAGATTAGGGATTGTGTTTTATGAGCTCTACAAGACATGGATAAAAGAAAAAAAAAATAGACATGGCATATGAAACAAACTTTGACAACCAATTTTTCTGTAAATTTTTTAATAAAAAAACAAATTTGAAGAACGAGAAGAAGAATGTATCATACCAGTCACGAAAGCCCTCCAAATTCGTTACTCTTTGTCCCTTTTCACCATTATTCTTCTGAAACCCTAACACAATACAAAAAATTGGCTTAATTCTCTAGTTTAGTGAAAATCAAAATAGAAGGAGGAGAAGAAGAGCGTATCATACCAGTCACGAAAATCAAAATTGAAGAACGAAAAGAAGAATATATCATACCAGTCACGAAAGCCCTCCAAATTCGTTACTCTTTGTCCCTTTTCACCATTATTCTTCTGAAACCCTAACACAATACAGAAAATTGGCTTAATTCTCTAGTTTAGTAAAAATCAAAATAGAAGGAGGAGAAGAAGAGTGTATCATACCAGTCACGAAACCCTCCAACTTTACTTCTCTTCGTCCCTTTTCACGATACTTACTATGCTGGTCTTTATCAGTCCGGTGGGAAAAACGATTGAGAAGGGGTCATTATAGGTTTAATAGGAAAGCACAAATTCCACACACACGGTGGATTGTTACAGTTTGAAGACTGTTTTGCCTAGCTATCAGGGTTTCTTGATGGTGTAAAGATTAGGGATTGATGAAGTAACATAAATGACTCCAAGTACCGTATCGAGAACAGTTGAAACGCAGGCTTCAGATTAGGCGAGAGGAAATGCTCAAACTGGGGAAGACATGCTAAAAGAGGGAAAAATTGCGTTTTATTGGAGCGCGCGAACGAATTTTTTTGGAGGGAATCAGTGAATGTTTGGCTCACTATTGACAATATAATAAACACGTCGTTATATTAAAATATGTACGTCGATAAATGGTAATTGAATGAAAAATTTGTTGCAAGTCGTCAATATAACCTTATTTTTAACATTTAAATAAACACCCATTTAAAATTTACTTAACACGACTTATTTTTTATGCATGTCATCAATTATTAGTTGTTAAAACTCAATTTTCTTGTAGTGGAGATTCTTGACGAGCCTAAAGGATGTCGAAGTTAGAGGACAACATTTCGAGTTGATACGATTTGGCAGTGGAAGAAGAATGTGTCCTGGAATTTCATTAGGCCTGCAAGTCATGCAATTGACACTGGCTAGTTTGATTCATGGGTTTGAACTACTGACTCCTTTAGATGAACCGGTGGATATGACTGAGAGCTTTCGACTAACCAACAACAAAGCCACCCCATTGGTGGTCGCTCTCACCCCTCGCTTGCCTGATAACCTATATATATGATAGCAAGCTACACATGCAAGGTGAGGTGTTAAGAATTGATAAAATGTATTTGAACATTGTGTATGGGTGTGAGTGCTTTATGGGTTAAATATGGGATAATGACAATAAATATTTTTGCATATTGTATTCTTGAATAGTTTACTTCAATTTATTAGGAAATATTTTATAAATTAAAGAAATATTTTCAAACAAGAGTACAGAGCACCAAACCACAACAAAAGAGTGGAAACAGAACACATGAATCAGGCATCAACTAGCTTATAGCTGGAACTAAAAGATAAGTTCCACTTGGAGCTCAAATATATTTTGTGTCACACCCTGATTTCCGACACCTGGTTAAGAGTGAGGGAAATGGGGGTGAACGGTGAAATCTAATCAAAACCATCGTTTTGAAAAATCTAACATCCAATCCAATTCTCTTAACTGCGGAAGGAACTCAATATGTTTATAATTAAGGGAATATGCATAACTAACCATGGTCCTCATTGTTGAAATCATTTAAAACAATTTCAAAATAAAAGTGATTTTTGGCCCTCATGAATAGTAACTTTTCGTAAAAAGTTCCGGAAAATTTTTCGGACCATTGTCTTATCCTACTATAGTCCCAAGAAACTTAAAAACATAATTTAGACATTTTGAAGAGATCCGGAATCTTGATTTCTCATCACCGGACAGTAGCTAAAAAAACTACAGTAACTCCAAAATGAACAGTGCACTGCTAGAGTGCAATCTGCGCAGCAATCTTAAAAAATTCATAGAAAATTCATTTCAACTCGAAACGTGGCAAACGAAAATTCTAAAGAAACTAGACTAAATATAGAAGAATCTTGAGCCAGCCTTAGTGGCTAGATGTTAGCTAAATGAAACAGTTTTGACAATCAATTTGGTACCCAATAGAAATTGTAAAATCTGGTGACAGAATCTTGCCGGATTTTTCTAAAACTCTGTGGTTGTCCAAACTTCACCAAATTAAATATGGCAACACTAGACATCTAGGGGAACATGTGGTAAACATTTCAGATCATTTGAAGTTGTGTAGACCCCTAAAACAATTTGTCAAAATCCGGACAGAACGTATTCATTTGACCGGTAATACTTTCATTTCCAAAACAATATCTTACACCCAACATTTCAAGGATCTACAAATGGTACATCTCCATACACACACCCTATTTCACACATTCATATCACCATAATCTCACAAATCCTCATACATTTCTATTGAAATCATACAAATCATTTCATATGTCATTCACACCTTAAATTCAAAATGGACATTTTTTGGCACGTGTCCCCCCCTAATGGCCATACAATTTTGTTCAAAGTCTTCCATACATGTCCAACATGGCTTATACATACATATGAAATTCAAATATAAATATGTTGTCCAACTTTAAGAATAACATTTCCCAAAAGAGTCCATATGCCACAAAATGGCATGTACATCTACATACATATCAAAAGATTCTAAAGTCCAAAAGAAACTCAACAAGGTCCATTGTTTATATGGGGGTGAGCACCACTGCAGCTCAGTAGGAATGATCCACCCAATTCCACTCTAACTCAGGCGGCCATGCATGGATGCATATGAAATCATTACAATCTATATGACAATTATCCATACTTTTTACCCATAAACAATCACGTTTTGTAAACCATGCATGATGTTTCACATCCCAATGTATACATACATGAAATAAAATGAGCAAGTCACAATTAAAATATATACTCACACCACATAAGTCCAGAAATCAAATCAAAGGAGCGCTCAAATCAAATCAATAGTAAGGGTCCCTTTGGCACCCAAACTCTGCTTACGCTTTTCAGTTCACTATTCCAACAGATGCGACACCCGCTTTGCCAAGTTTTGGGTCTTTCACCCTAGGGATCCATGCCCTTATCTTAATTTCTTACACTCTTGCCCTAAAACTCGTCACATAATGCATTTTATCACACAATGCATATATCCCACACAATGAAATGCATTTTATCAAATCAATGCATTTTCTTCCTCAAATCAATCATGTCACAATGTTATTTCACTCACCTCATGAAAATTATCATGTTTATTCATTTTTCAAAAAAATCATATCTTTCATACATCATTCTATAAAAAAAATCTGATTTATGCATTTTCACCAAAAGAACACAATTTCAACAATTAGCATATATAGTCTCAACATCAAGTATGCAACACATATGAGTCTTAACTAGCATGTTAGACATATACATATGTATAAATCACATTTTCATATATAAATACATATACACAAAATCCTAAACTCAAGAAATCTCAACTTATCTTTCATGTCACAAATATGTGACCTATAGAATCAAAGTAAAGATGAGTCTAGCACCCCTACCTCAAATCCTATGCTTTGAATCCAACTTTGAGAAATCCCAGCTTTCTCAACTTCACAAAATCAAGACTTTGATCGGTTCAAACCGAAGCCCTCGTCGCCCTCTACACACTTTCCTTCTTCGAGATCTTCCAAATCACACCTCAAGTGACCTAGAATTTAGAGAAATGGGAGAAAGATGAAGTGGTGACATTTAGAGAGAGAGTGAGATTTGTAAATATGAAATATCCCAGACCTTAGGATATTTATTTCACTCCTAGGGGCGTGAAAAGACTGTTTTGCCCCGGGCCACTTAACAGACCCTCCCGACCTCCGAATTAATTTTCGAAAACTCCGTTGGACTCAAAATCACTTCCTTAACACTTTAAACATTTCATTTAGTCCATACTCAAAAATAAACTTGCCCAGAATTTTTTTAGAATTCCCGGACTCACTTAACCTCATCCCGGGGCTCCCGTTGACCAAAAAGTCAAACTTTTTCAAAAGTTCTCAAAATATCCCAAAACCATATTCCAACCTTCTAAACATGTTCCTCGCATTCAAAACATATTAAATATCATTTAAAATGTATTTAAAGTAATAAATGATGAAAATTTTAAAAATTAGTCAAAATTGGGCACGGTCTCTACAACCTCCCACCCTTATAGGAATTTCATCCTCGAAATTAGAATATACCTCAAGTGATTAATAACTCAGGAAACTTTGAGCGGACTTCTTGTTCTCGCTCCCATGTAGCTTCTTCCACCCCATGATGCCTCCAAAGCACCTTAACCAATGGAATAGTCTTGCCCCGAAGCACTTGTTCTCTAGTGTCTAGAATCTGTATCGGCCTCTCTTCGCATGACACATCCTCCTCTACCTCAAGGTCTGCCCAATCAAGCACATGTGAAGCGTGTCACACCCCAGATTTTCGAAGAGAAATCCGGGATGTGAAAGACAAATAAAAACAAGATTAAAATAAAATAAAGGAAGAAAGGGAAATCTAAAGTCTCCAAATAGTCCCTTTATACATAAAGTCCTGTACAAATGCTATTACATTGGAAGATAATATTAAATATATTTCTTCCATACAAATCCTCAAAAATATACAATATTTCAAAAACTAGACAGAAATGAATTCTCATGGTCCCATACTACTACCTCTTCAACCGGTACTACCAAGTCCCATAATTGTCCCCGTATTAGCAACCTAACCTGCAAAGTCTGGGAGGGGGTGAGCTCAAAGCTCAACAAGGATATGCTGAACAATCTTTCATTACCGCAGCAAGTTGACTTTTGCGTCATAATCTCAAAATAGTTTAATTTATATATAAATAAGTAATACCATCCAATATTACAATTTAATCATAAAATATTTAACATTCAATGAATTTAAATCGACAAAAGCATATCGACAAATACAAGCAACCGTATACAATTTGTGCACATAACCTGACATAATTTAAATGTACCAATTATACATCCACGAATACAAATAACAATTACCATTGTATACATAAAATGACTTAATTTAAATGCACAATTTAGTCAACGAGCACATTTAATTGTACAGAAAAGTTAACTAGCACACACATGCACATTAACAAATAATGCACATAAAATAATACACCAATTGCACTGAAGTATCAAAACACGTGAATAAATTACAACACAATCACCTTTATCAACCACGATTTAAATTGCAAAAGCATAATTTCAAATAAAACAATTTAAATCCCCATGTCCATAGTCATCACATAAATAAATTATAACACAAACACCTTTATCAACCACAATTTCAATTGCAAAACATAATGTCCAATAAATCAATTTAAATCATCACATCCATACTCATCACGTAAATAAATTATAACACAATCACCTTATCAACCACGATTTAAATTGCAAAACATAATTTCAAATAAAGCAATTTAAATCACGATGTCCATAGTCATCAATATATATATATATATATATATATATATATATATATATATTCGTACACATAATAATTTTCAATATATATATATTATTATGTATATATACATTTAATGCAAGTAAGTATTTAAAAATACTAACACATCGAATTTATATATATATATTTATATATATAAATTCTATACACCTTAAATCACGTATGCACATATATATAAAAACATACGTAAATTAAATATAGGCGAATAAGAGAAAAGAGCAAGTATCAACTTGCCTCGGGTTTATATCCAGAAGCCCATGAATCCGTTGCATATGCTACTATAGCAGTCCAAGGATTTCAGCCCACTGTCCAAGCCCACCATTTCTTTTAAATGACATTGGGCCTAAATTAAATTCTGGCCCAGTCCATTGTTAAAGCCAAGTCCACATTTTCATTTCTTTTAAATTGATACTAGGCCAATCTTAAATTTCGGCCCAGTCCAATTTACAAAACCCAAATCATAAATGCAAGCCCACTTCTTAACACCATTTATTGCAACCCAAAATATAGTCCAATTACCAACTCAATTCTGGCCCAATATATACAATGAGCCCAAATTAATCTTTTAGCTCAGCCCAAACCAATACACTCTTCATGACCTTCAACCTCAAGCAACCCATCAACATACACTGTAACACCATAGCCGCAACCACTGCCCAACCTTCACCATGCACCCACAAACTATGGCAATAGGCACATGAATCCATCCAATCTGTAAGTCCATCCAACCGAACCCAAAGCCTCGTCGGAACAACCTCCACCTTTCATGGCTACACCAAGCCCATGAAAAAGACCCACAACTACCACAATATCACGACCATGAAGCCAGCACAACCCAGCACATAAATGAACCAATTTCAATTTATAGCCTTTTAAACCCACTGTCCACCATTATAATTCACATAAATATATTTTTACTGCTTCATTGATATATATATATATATATATATATATTTTATATATCAAAACAGCAACAATTTGAATCAACATTGAATAGATCAAAGATATCAAAAATCTGTAACTTTCATACAAATCTCCCATCAAAACTCAAAAAAACCAACCTATGAAACAACCCACTAGCTTACAGCCTCATCACTTCCAGCCACTACAATCATTGCCGGAAACCATGGCCACCAACCTTAGCCATATCGCCATGTGAACTACAATAGACCCACCATGGGCCACCTTCCCCTCTCTTCCCGGCCTCTCGGTTTCTCTCTCTCTAGAACCAGTGAGGTTCTCCCTCTCACTTTCTCTCACTAGCGGCTCCTCTTTCTTTTTCTCTTTCTCTCTAGGGTTTTCTCTCTTTTTCTTTTGTTTTTTTTTTCAAAAATCCTCCATAAATCCAAGAGAAAAAAATAATAAATAAATAAATAATACTTAGCCCATATTAAAATATACTAACCCAACACCTAAACAATTATACTCCACCCCAAATTCAATATTTCAACCCAAATTCTCCCTAACCCAATCCGAAAAAGAATAAAGAAAAAAAAACACAAAAAATACAAAAATCTAGTGCAACCTAAAAAATAAATAAATAAAAACAACCTAAAACATTTAGCATTTAAAACATCCAATACCAATTTAAACAAGTAAAACATTTAACATTTAAAACACTAAATCAACAATTTAAACAATTAGAAAAAACACCAAATTAAAATTACGTAACCTCAAAATTATGGGGTATTATAAAGGGTCTGGTTCATACCTCCTCAGCATAGACACATGGAAAGTGTTGTGCACACTTAACAATTATGGTGGCAATGTCAAGCGGTAAGCAACCTCTCCAACCCAATCCAAAATCTTAAATGGTCTAATAAATCATGGTGCTAGCTTGCCACTATAACCGAACCTCATCAAACTTCTCCGTGGTGAGACCTTCAAAAAGACATGATCCTCCACCTCAAATGCTAAAGGTCGCCACCTTCTATCGGCATAGCTTTTCTAACGACTCTGAGCTGTAAGCAATCTTTGCCGAATTACCTTGATCTTCTTCGTAATCTCTCGTACCAAGTCTGGTCCCACAGAAACTGTCTCCCCTACCTCTGTCCAATAGATAGGTGACCTACATGGTCTACCATACAAAGCCTCAAATGGAGCCATCTCAATGCTAGCTTGATAGCTATTATTGTATGCAAACTCCACTAAAGGAAGGTGATCCTTCCAACTACCCCGGAGATCAAGTACAGACGCCCATAGCATATCCTCCAAATTTTGTATAGTACACTCAGATTGACCGTCCGTCTGAGGATGAAAAGCCGTACTAAAATGAAGGTCCGTATCAAATGCTACCTGGAAACTCTGCCAAAATTGAGATGTAAATCGCGAGTCTCTATCTGAAACAATAGAAACTGGCACGCCATGAAGTCTAAGGATCTGCTCAATGTACAATCTACTGAGAGATTCCACATCATCGGTCACTTTAATAGGAATAAAGTGAGCCACTTTGGTCAATCTGTTAACGACAACCCAAACTGCATCATGACCCTTCCTCGACCGCGGAAGTCCCGTCACAAAGTCCATAGTGACATGTTCCCATTTCCACATAGCCACAGGCAATGGTTGCAACAACCTTGCTGGCCTCTGATGCTCAGCCTTCACTTGTTGACAAGTGAGGCACCTTGCCAAAAACTGAGCTACATCATTTTTCATATCTTTCCACCAATACTGTCGGCGTAGGTTATGATACATCTTGGTACCACTTGGATATACTGCTAGCCTTGAGTTGTGAAACTCTCTCAGATTCTCATCCCGACAAGCTAAGGGAACGAACATCTTCCCTTGGAATTTCATGCTCTCATCTGAATGAACTGTCCATCCTTCCACCAATTCGCCACCCAAAATTCGTGTGCGAATAGCCTCAACCTCACAATCCTTCCTCTGCTCTTCAATCACTCTACTCACAAGAGTTGGTTGAGCGATAAAGGTAAATAACACCGCCGGCCCATCATCCTCATTGAAATGCAATCCTATTCTGAGATGTCTTCCATCATCTTCCACTCCCGTATAGCTAAGCTTGCTAAGCTACCATGTGACTTTCTACTCAAAGCATCTGCTACCATATTGGCCTTTCCCAGATGATATTGTAAGTCAAAGTCATAATCTTCCATGTACACCATCCACCTCCGTTGTCTCATATTCAAATCATTTTGTGAGAAAAGGTATTTGAGACTTTTATGATCCGAGAACACTTCAAACTTCTCACCGTACAAGTAATGTCTCCACACCTTAACTGCAAATATCACAGCTGCTAATTCTAAGTCGTGTGTTGGGTAATTCTATTCATGAGTCTTCAATTATCTTGAACCATACGCCACTACTCGTTCGGTTTGCATTAGTACACATCCCAGACCGAGTCGTGAAACGTCACAATAAATTGTATACCCCAACCCACATTCTGGAATAATCAAAATTGGAGCCGAAGTCAACCGACTCTTCAATTCCAAAAATGCATGCTCGCAAGCATCATTCTACACGAACTTCACTCCTTTTTGGGTAAGCTTAGTCATTGGTGTTGCTAACCTCGAAAAGTCCTTCACAAATCTCTTATAGTATCCAGCCAATCCCAAGAAACTACGTATCTCAAATACGCTCTTAGGTCTTTCCCAACTCATCACCGCCTCTATCTTGGATGGATTTACAGAAACTCCTCCTTCAGATACAACATGCCCAAGGAATTTCACCTCTACTAGCCAAAACTCACATTTCTCATACTTGGCATACAATTGATGTTCTCTTAGAAGCTGCAACACAATCCTCAAGTGACCCTCGTGCTCCTCTTTCGAGGACGAGTACACTAGGATGTCATCAACGAACATAACCACAAATTTATCTAAATAAGCATTGAACACTCTATGCATTAGATCCATAAATGCTGCCGGTGCATTCGTCAAACCAAATGGCATCACCAAAAACTCATAATGCCCATATCGTGTGCGAAAAGTGATGTTCGGAATGTCCGCTTCTCTAATCCCCAACTGATAGTAGCCTGATCTCAAGTCTATCTTTGAGAAACACCTTGAACCCTTAAGTTGATTAAACAAGTCATCTATCCTTGACAAGGGATACTTATTCTTAATTGTTGCCCGATTCAACTTTCGATAGTCAATGCAAAGCCGCAAAGACCCGTCCTTCTTCTTAGAAAAAAGAATTGGAGCTCCCCAAGGCGAAGTACTAGGAAGTACAAATCCCTTGTCTAGTAGCTCTTATAATTGGTCCTTTATCTCTTTCAACTTAGCCAGTGTCATTCAGTATGGTGCCATCAAAATGGGCACAGTACCTGAAGCAAGATCTATCACAAACTCCACTTCCCGTTTCGGAGGCAACTGTGTCAAGTCCCCCGGAAATACATCCACAAACTCACACACTACACGAGGAAGCTCTCCAAGTGTCTCATCATCACCATCAACTAGTAGGCTCACTAAGAAATGTCTAAGCCCTCTCCAATCACTCAAACCATGCGAAGACGACAAGTAGAAGTCATCCCGTTCCCCCACAAAACATATACTAATACCCTCTGGTGTATACAAAGTCACTCTACCTCGATAACAGTCAATGTTGGCTCTATAGGTCGATAGCCAATCCATACCCAAGATCACATCAAAACTAGACATCTCAAGAAGGATGAAATCAAACACTAATCAATGTCCTGAAATCTCAATCTCGCAAGATCGGCACACATCACTTAAAATCACTTTACCACCAACTGGCGTATCAATGGATAAAGTTGATTCCAAAGATGACACCTCCAACCCCAAAGTACAAGCAAATGCATATGAAATGAATGAATGTGATGCACCCGAGTCCACTAAAACCCTAGCCCACGAGCTAGACACAAGAAATATACCTCGGACCACTTCCGATGTCCTTTAACGAGCTCTTCTTGGTGACAGCTTTCTATATAGATGACAAGAAAATACTTAGAATTCATAGCATGAATGTTATGTCCAATTTATTTCATGCTCACTCAACATGCTTATATACTTCAAGGTAGCATGTCATATTAACAATTTAGGACATAAAAGTTTCCAAGTAATATGCACTTAATCCCTAACTTACACTCATAACCTCAAATCTAGGATAATAACCTCAATTCACGATTTTAGAAGCCATTAAGTCCTTTCAATCCAAAATGTGGCTTAACCCTCCCCATCGTCCTAAGGTATTCAAACCCGGCTAAGCTCTGATACCAAGTTGTCACACCCCATTTTCCAACACCCGGTTAGGAGCGAGGGAAATGGGGGTGAATGGTGAAATCTAATCAAAATCATCGTTTTCAAAAATCTAGTATCCAACCCAATTCTCTTAATTGCAGAAGCAACTCAATATGCATATAATTAAGTGAATATGCATAACTAACCATGGTCCTCATTGTTGAAATTATTTAGGACAATTTCAAAATAAAAGTGATTTTTGGCCGTCGTGAATAGTAACTTTTCGTAAAAAGTTCCGGAAATTTTTTTGGAGCATTGTCTTATCCTACTATTGTCCCAAGAAGCTTAAAAACATAATTTAGACCTTTTGAAAAGGTCTGGAACCCTGATTTATGATCACCGGGCAGTAGCTAAAAAGTTACGGTAACTCCAAAATGAACAGTGCACTGCTAGAGTGCAATCTGCGCAGCAATCTAAACAAATTCATAGAAAATTCATTTCAACTCGAAACGAGGCAAAAGAAAATTCTATAGAAACTAGACTAAATATAGAATAATCTTGAGCCAACCTTAATGGCTAGATGTAAGCCAAATGAAACAGTTTTGACAATCAATTTGGTGCCCAACAGAAATTTTAAAATTTGGTGGCAGAATCTTGTCAGATTTTTCTAAAATTCTGTGCTTGTCCAAACTTCACCAAATTAAATATGACAATACTAGACATCTAGGGGAAGATGTGGTAAAAATATCAGATCATTTGGAGTTGTATAGACCCCTAAAATAATTCGCCAAAATCCGGGCAGAATGTATTCATTTGACTGGTAATACTTTCATTTCCAAAACAAAATCTTACACCCAACATTCCAAAGATCTACAAATGGTACATCTCCATACACACACCCTAATTCACACATTCATATCACCATAATCTCACAAATCCTCATACATTTCTATTGAAATCATACAAATCATTTCATATGTCATTCACACCTTAAATTCAAAATGGACACTTTTGGGCACGTGTCCCCCCCTAATGGCCATACAATTATGTTCAAAGTCTTCTATACATGTCCAACATGACTTACACATACATATGAAATTCAAATATAAATATTTTGTCCAACTTTAACAATAACATTTCGTAAAAGATTCCATATGCCACAAAACGGCATGGACATCTATATACATATCAAAAGATCCTAAAGTCCAAAAGAAACTCAACAAGGTCCATGGAGCTAATCATGGCTCATCCTCCATTGGTGCCTTATTTGAAAAAAATTGTATATATGGGGGTGAGCACCACTGCAGCTCAATAGGAATGATCCACCCAATTCCACTCTAACTCAGGCGGCCATGCATGGATGCATATGAAATCATTACAATCTATATGACAATTATCCTTACTTTTTACCCATAAACAATCACGTTTTGTAAACCATGCATGATACTTCAAATCCCAATGTATACATACATGAAGCAAAATGAGCAAGTCACAATTAAAATATATACTCACGCCACATAAGTCCAGAAATCAAATCAAAGGGGCGCTCAAATCAAATCAATAGTAAGGGTCACATTGGCACCCAAACTCTGCTTACGCTTTTCGGTTCACTATTCCGACAGATGAGACACCCGCTTGGCCAAGTTTTGGGTCTTTCACCCTAGGGATCCATGCCCTTAACTTAATTTCTTACACTCTTACCCTAAAACTCATCACATAATGCATTTTATCACACAATGCACAGATCCCACACAATGAAATGCATTTTATCAAATAATGCATTTTCTTCCTCAAATTAATCATGTCACAATGTTATTTCACTCACCTCATGAAAATCATCATGTTTATGCATTTTTCAAAAAAATCATATCTTTCATGCCTCATTCTATAACAAAACTCTGATTTATGCATTTTCACCAAATGAACACAATTTCAACAATTAGCATATATAGTCTCAATATCAAGTATGCAACATATATGAGTCTTAACTAGCATGTTAGACATATACATATGTATAAATCACATTTTCATATATAAATACATATACACAAAATCCTAAACTCAAGAAATCTCAACTTATCTTTCATGTCACAAATATGTGACCTATAGAATCAAAGTAAAGATGAGTCTAGCACCCCTACCTCAAATCCTATGCTTTGAATCCAACTTTGAAAAATCCCAGCTTTCTCAACTTCACAAAATTAAGATTTTGATCGGTTCAAACCGAAGCCCTCAACGCCCTCTACACACTTTCCTTCTTCGGGATCTTCCAAATCACACCTCAAGTGACCTAGAATTTAGAGAGAAGGGAGAGAGATGAAGTGGTGACTTTTAGAGAGAGAGTGAGATTTGTAAATATGAAATAACCCAGACCTTGGGATATTTATTTCACTTTTAGGGGCGCAAAAAGTCCGTTTTGCTCCGGGCCACTTAACGTACCCTCCCGACCTCCGAATTAATTCTCGAAAACTCCGTTGGACTCGAAATCACTTCCTTAACACTCTAAAATTTTCATTTAGTCCATACTCAAAAACAAAATTGTCCAAAATTTTTCCGAAATTCCCGGACTCACTTAATCTCATCCCGGCGCTCCCGTTGACCAAAAAGTCAAACTTTTTTAAAAGTTCTCAAAACTTCCCAAAACCATATTCTAACCATCTAAACATGTTCCCCGCATTCAAAACATAGTAAATATCATTTAAAATGCATTTAAAAAAATAAATGATGAAAATTTCAAAAACTAGCTAAAATTGAACACGGTCTCTACATTTTGAGACAACATCCACTTGTAGCAGTATTTAAAGATAGTATCTTGAATCTGCGAAGCTATCTAAATATGCCTCTTGCGAGTTGTTCAAGGATGTTCCTCAAACTAGAGTGTTTCATTCTAATGGGGTTTTCAACAACTTTCATAAATAACATAGGAAAAGGCAGCTTAAAAAGGATGGAATGACAAAATTGACCTTAAAAGTATATGATGCCCAGGATATGCTACAGCACATTTGAATAGGGTACATAAAGACCTTGAATTATGTACCCAATAGTGGGCTATACCATAGGGGTTGAAAGTTGAAACCAAAGATTGTGAGCTGAGTTTGTACATGTACCCAACAATGGGCTATAGCATTGAGGTTTGAAAGTTGAAACTAAACATTGCCAGCTGAGTTTGTACATGTACCCAATAATGGGCTATACCATTGGGGTTTGAAAGTTGAAACTAAAGATTACCAGCTGAGTTTGTACATGTACCCAATAATGAGCTATATCATAGGGGTTGAAAGTTGAAACTAAAGATTGTCTGCTGAGTTTGTACATGATTTAACATATCACTATGAAAAATAATAAAGTGAAAGCGAATTAGGCTCGATATTGTATTTATTTATTATTATTATTATTTTAAGGTGAGTCCATTTGGTGTGAAAATGTTAGGGTTAAATACATTGACTCCTCTAAAATTTGACATAATTACACTCGGATTAAAATTTTCAAAATTATTGCATCACATTTTCTCACTTGTTATTATATATTACCCTCCATCATTCAAGAAAAAAATAGGTGATTTGACAAAATTGCCCTCCCTCTCTGAAATGACGAAAAAAGCTTGTTTTAATGAATGAAAATACTCTTTTATGTAAATAAGACCCACAAGTCACAAGTGTAAATGGAATGAAATTAAAGCCAAATGAATTACATTGGAATAATAAATGTAATTAAAATACATTTAATTAAAATTTAATTAACATAATTGCAATAATTAAAATGCATTTAAGGGACTATTAATTACGTTTAATTAAAATGTAACTAAAATACGATTTATTTATTTAAAAAATAATAATAATAAATTGATAATTGTTGTTTAGAATTATTAAATAAATAAATTGCATTTTTTAATTTTAATTTAGGTTAGGGCCACCACTACACCACTCACCACCATAACACCAACCCACCACTCTTTGCCACCACCCCCACCATCCTTGTTCAATCTCCACAAAAATTACCACTGATCTCACCTCTCATCTTCCCTTTCTCTCCACCACAGCCGCCACCACCACCAAGAAATAGAATCCTCTAAATGGAAAAAGTTGTCGCCCATGGCAAATCCCTCAACAAGGAACAAGAAGTTGTTCTTTGCTCCAAACCTACCGTCTTTGCCTCCATTGATGAGCTAGAGAAGCTACACTGTTAACAAATGTAGGTAGTGGGTTCTGAACACAGTAAATAGAATAATAATATGGGTAGTATCACTCTACAATATGAGTGATCCAGAGAGAGATTTGGCTTAAGGGAGAAAAAGTAGACCAACTGAAGAAATTTTTGATAAAAGTATAAATGTCTTTGTGCTCAAGACAGAGAGTAAATGTTCTGAAGCTATTGTGATCCTTGATTGCCTTCTCTTCTAATCTCAAATTTCCAATAGACTCCTTTATTTATAGTATTGATTTGACTAGAAAATACGCAACCGGTTTGAAGAGCAACTGGTTATTACCCGAAGCCTATATCATAGGTCATGATCAAGTTGTCAACACTATAAACACCTAGAGGGTCAAGTCCCTTTATTCGTTACACTCAACCGTGATAGTAGAGCATTAAGTGCTTTAGGCTTTTCTTGAATTTTGATGCTTAAGACTTTGTGGTGTTTTATGTGCTTTATGAGAGCCTTATCTTGTCTTGAGTTTGTTATCAAGTTTTGAGACTTTCATGAGCACTTGGTGTCATGCTCGAGGCTTTGTGTTAACCTAAGATCGACTCAGGATCTCAAGGATTTGATGATCACTTGGAGCCGAACTCGAGGTTTTGTGTTTAAATATTGACTTAGGGTTTTAAAGACTCCAAGACCACTTGGTGCTACACTTGAGATTTTTTATCAACCCGAGATTAACTCAGGGTTTCGAGGACTCGAGGAGGACTTTGTGCTGTATTCAAAATTTTATGTTGACTTGGGATTAACTCAGGGTTTTGAGTACTCGAGGAGCACTTGGTGCTGCACTTGAGATTTTGTATTGACCTGAGATTGACTTAGGGTTTCAAGGACTCAATGAGCACTTGGTGCCACGCTTAAGGTTTTATGTTGACCTGAGATTGGCTTTGGGTTCTGAGGACTCGACGAGCACTTGGTGCTGAGCACGAGGTTTTGTGTTGACTTGAGATTGAATTAGGGTTTCAAGGACTCAACGAACACTTGGTGTTGTACTCGACGAGCACTTGGTGTTATGCTAACCGGAGGACACAAGCATTGTCCTTTGAGGTTGGTGATCACATCTTTCTCAAGGTTGCCCCACGTAAGGGATTTATGCAGAGTGGAAAGTTGTCATTATGGTTTATAGGACCTTTCAAGGTTTTGGAGCATATTGGGGATGTAGCTTACCACTTAAAATTACCACCACAGCTGTCAAGCATACACAATTTCTTCCACGTCTCCATGTTGAGGATGTAAGAGATGGACCCTTCACATGTGTTGGATTGGGTGGATCTTAAGATTGAAGAGGATGTGTTATACGAAGAAAGACCGATAAAGATCATACACCAAAGAGCAAGTGTTATGAGGCATGACCATTCTATTGGTTAAAGTATTATTGAGGCACCACGTAGTAGAAGAGACTACATAGGAACGAGAACAAAAAGTCCGTTCAAAATATCTGTAGTGTTCATTAATTAGGTATGTTTTAATCTCATGGACAAAATTTCTAAAATTTGGGGAGGTTGTAGAAGCCCGAATCTTAATTTCATTAATTAAGATGTTTAATTATGATTAATGCAAGAAATTTATTGAAGTGTATAAGATTATGATGTGTTTTGTACTTGGTTTAGTTCAAGCGTGTAAGCCTGGGATGAGTCGGTTAGCCTATAATCTCTTTGGACTCCTTGAGAGGAGGAAAGTTGATTGTTATACAAGAAATGATATGTAAGGGTAAAAAGGTAATTAATTGTGGGGTTGTTGGTTCATAAGAGAAGTATGTAGAGATGGGGAGCCAAAGATGCAATTTTCTTGAAATAAGCGGGAGCAAATGACTTATATTTGAAGAGATAGGGATTTAATTGCAATTAAGAAAAGATGAAAGAGTACATATAGAGGCAAAGTTATTTTTTTATCATTTTCGTCTTCTCTTTTCTCTCTACATATAGAGGAGAAGTTATATTTTTATCATTTTAGTTCCTCTCTACATACATGCATAAAAAATGCGCACACCTTCTCTCTACACTACAACTTTTCTCTAAGATTTGAGGATCTAGAAGTGGAAATTTGAGGTTGGTCATGAAGGAAAATTTTCTCTCCTCATCATTCTCTACGTTTTAATCAGTTCAAGTTGTTAATTCGGACTTTTGAGGTTTTTCGTTTAGCTTGGAACTTGGATTTGAGGTAGGGGTGTAATAATCTTCTTGACTGTAGGGAGAAAAAATCTTTCACTAATTATAGTATGACATGTGGATTTATAAATCAGGAAATGGGTCAATCCCATAAGAAAGCAAGGCCCATCAGGAACCCATTAATTAACCAGACCTATAAGTTGGCACATCATTATGAGAAAAAAACAAGTTGTCCGAATTTAATCCATTTTACAAAGCCCACAGAGGGGGTAGCTTATCCAGCCCAATAAGAAGTCCAACCCTATAAGGAAACTGATTAACTTGGAAGATAAGAAAATTGTGAAAAGGGAATTCGAATCTAAAGAGGATTCGAATATTGTTTGTATAAATAAATGTGAAAATCTAATGAAAAGGGGATTCTGCCCAACTTTTTGAGCATATTATAATCTTCAATTTCTTTTCTGCATATACTTGGTGTGTATGAGAAATTCACTTGGTCAAACTTGTTGAGTAATTTTTGTATCAACACTTTGGCACCGTATGTGGGAAGCGTTAGTTTTTGAAATACCCCAATAAAATTTCACACATGAGGTGGCCAGTCTCATACACAAAACTTGAGGGATACTAACAACTGATAGCAAACAAGCATAGAATACAATGACAAAAGGAAAAGAATTATAAATGCTGAAAGGAAAGTCTAACTGAAATAAATAATCATGTTAAATAACATTATATTATTCTGATTGATACAACTTGGAAGTTTGGAAACCCACGGACCCCTTAACCAAAAAAAAAAACATAAAAGTAAAACTTTATGAATAGATTTAAGTCCCTACACTAAAGTATGGTAAGGAACGGATGATTGTCACTCTCTACGAACTCCACAAGCAAATCTCTAGGTAGAAACTGTTTGGAACCTGAAATATCAACAAAGTGGGTTAAACCCACGAGCAAATTCTCTCTACTACAACCCAATTAGAAAACTGGTAAACATACCCTCTATATGAGGACAGTAAAGACATATAGATATAATTAATCCCTTCGAAGAGTTGATCGTCGCCTACGGACGTTAAATTATAGGATTTGTATGTATTTCTATCCTTTAATTTCTTTGGTTTTCTTGTATTTCAATTTTTAGTTTATGTTTTTCTAATTTTCCTTTAAATTTTAGTTGCGTTTCGATGTGTTTTCTTTGAGTTTTGAATGTATAAGTTGCTTCTGGAGGATGCCAAGAGGTGTACCGAGGTATTTAGACTCAATATGGGTAAAAAAATAAGCTCTCGATCGACCTTAGGTGATAGATACGTCGAAAATACACTTCTCGGTCGACACTTGGTGATAGACACAAAGCAGGCCAGCGAAAGGGGGATCGATTGCCCCTTTGGAGGGGGATCGATCGCCCCATTAATTTTTCAACTTGATCCCACCAGCAGGGGGGTGATCGATCACCCCATCTAAGGGGGATTGATCACCCAATCCATAAAAATGGCTGGCCGAATTTTTGGAGCTTATATAAGCCCCCCTCTCTCACTTCCTTTCTATTACTTGCTTCCTTGAAGACTTTGTGATCCAATTTGAATCCTACATCAACCGAAAATATATTTTCTTCAATTGGTGATTCTCATACAAGTATTTATCATTAATCATCATCAACATCAAAATCAAAATTGGATTAATCATCACTAGTTCTCAAGTTCTTCATCAAAGTAAATAGATTTTTTATTTTGCAAAATTGTGCCAATCTTTTTGAGGGATTTTGAAGACCAAGTTTGGGGAACATAATTAGTGGATTGAATTGTTCAAGTTGGGGTGAAAAAGTTGCCAAAAGAAAAGGTTGAAAGAGGTACTTTAATTGTGCACGCCAAGTGTTTGATTTAATTCCTCAACCAAACTTTTTCTATTTCTATGGGCACCAAAGAGAGCAAGTAACCAAGGAGATTCAATTTTGGGTTCCTCAAGATCTCGTTGAGACAGGATACATGAGAGATGGCACCCAAGAACCTTGAATTTTGAAGCGACATTTGACATCACCGAGCTATATTCTATGTTTCCCGAGACACGATGGGGGATTTCTGACATCCGTCGTCGTCGCACGGATTCTATTTTTGTTCCATCATCTACTACTATATACCCGAGGCTCATCAAAGTCTTTTATCAGAACTTAATACCAAAACCTGACAAGAGGGGCGTGCTTATTTCTTCGGTGGATGAAACACAAGTTTAGGTAGATATGTCATCGATTGCTATTGCCATGGGCTGTCCTCATGAATGTCCGACTGATTTGACCAATATCTACACTCCTTTACCCGATGATTTGTCGATGGTTACTTTGGTTTCACGGTTATGTGCTAACCAATTATCCGGGCCAAAGCATAATGCAGCTTCAAAGTCTTCTATGCTAGGTCATCTATGGTTCCTTGATGCTATTTTGTATAAGAATGTATGTCCCATTGGGCATAAAATCGAGAGGCATCAAGAGTTCCTTCAAGCTTTATATGCCATACACTTTGGGCATTAGCTATCATTCCCATAGATTGTCTGGGGTCAAACTCAGAAGTTTTATTCAAAGGTTGTGGTCAAAGCACCAGACAGTGCAAGTGACTGGGAGTTTCCATTCCCTACTATTATTCATCAGTTACTCATTGCACAGGGATATACAGTCGATGAGGATGAGCTTGTTTTTCCACGAGATATTTACTATAGCATACATGACTGGAACATGAGTCGATCTCAAATGTATCAAAGAATCATCGCTGCGCCAGGTGAAGTATCTAGATTGGCCCAAGGAGGGGAAGTTGTAAACATACCACCACCGGTGGAGGATCCAAATGAGATGGAAGCAGAATAAGAGAATGTCCATGCACAAGCTGGCGGACATGATTATAATTATTTAGAGGGACAGATTGATGGGTTGACCGCCCAGTTTGGCACCTTACACTGAGGTCTCTGCACAATTTGGGGCTATACGGACAGAGATGACGGATCACTTTCGTGACACTTTCCAGGATTAGCTAGAGATGAGGAGGATGCTACGTGCTTTGATGCGCTAGGCGAACCTGGATCCAGATGCTCAGTCACCACCACATCCTTGATTGGGAGGTGACTATCTTATGTATTTTATTTTATTTTAGTATTTTTATTTTTTGTTTTTTTTGCTTTTTATTTTTCTTTCTGCATTTACGTATAAAAAAAATACAAAATCAGTTTTTTTTTATTATTTATTTATGGATTTTTCTATTTCATATTTATTTTCACCCATGTTATTTCACTTGGTCTTTGGGGTATAGTGGTTTGTTTTGACAGGTTGTTGCATCCAAGTTTGGGGGGTGTTTGCATTGCCTTCATATAATTGGTGTGCTCTATTTTCTTGCCACTACTCCACGGTCCAGGTATTATTATTCTTACCCTTCTCTATGATTTTATTGGGTGTACATTGAAGATAATGTACAGTTTAAGTTTGGGGGTGAGGGCAATGCCTTTTTTGTGCTTTATCGCATTATGGGGAAAATTTTTGTGAAATTTTTCTTGTTTTAGAATTTTTGTTTATTTTATTTTCTTAGTTTATTTATTTTATTTTCTTTTGTCTTGTTTTTAGATAGAATCTTTTTATATTTTTCAAGGGATTAATATCTTATGTAGGTGCGTAACTTGCAGTTCTTGAGTATGTTTTAAATTTTTAAAAACTATGGTTTAAATTAAGTGATTTTAATCATTATTTGCATTAACATACTTTGGGGTAATTGGTTTTAGTTTCCTCACATGAACGGACACACTAGCATAATCTTGTGAGGTATAAACTTATTCTCTGAGTTATTGTGTTACATATACTTGATATTAATTAGTATCTCTTGAGAATGAGTATCGATTATGTGTTTTACTTGACTTCAATGAATATATATATATATATATATATATGTTGAATAGCAAATCAATTTTATCTTTTTCATGAGTAACCGAGCCTCTATGCCTCAGGAAGCACGGAGTGTTTGCTTCAAAACTGAAAGGGTGAGAAAAGATGAGCATTGGTTGTCTTCATTTGTAGCCTGATTGATTCGAGTAATTAGGTTCTTCGGGGTGTCTTAACGCCTAGTGCACTAAAGCCATCTAGTTTGGGAGTCACTGACTAAAAGCTTGCTACATGGATCTTTCAGAAAGCTTAATAGATCAAAATATTGTACAACCAATAAAGCAATGAAAAAAAAAAGAATGAAAGAAAAAAAAATAAAGAAGTCATGTATTCATGTTTGAAAGTATGAATTCAATAAGGAGAGCTAATGAGTTGAAGGGGTATGTGCCTTAATATATTTGGAGCTGGGTTATGCTACATGAGATGGCTGCTAGTTTACTTTACACGAGGGAGCTAGAGTTAGTTGCTTTGAGATATGTTTGTGTGGATTATGTGTGGGGACTATCGATTTGAATTATGGAATTTGAAAGTTCGAAATTATTCTTGAATGCAAGTTTATAACTATGTATTGTAATTTTATTCTTGAATTAATGTTGAAACAAAATTTTGAATGTTTGTGGGTAACATTTTTGGAAATCCTCACAACACTATACTCGTCCACTAGGGTGACCCTAGGGGTTTAAAGGCTTGTTCCATATGCTAAATGCAATCGTTTCTCCCACGAAAGTGGAGTTTGGGTAGTTTAGTTAGTATTTGTTAGTTTCCTTTGTTTTAGTTTTGTTCTATTCTATTGCTAAGGGACTAGCGATATATAAGTTTGGGGGTGTGATAGGCGTTGAATGTTGCGCATTCTAGCCTCTTAATTTGCATATTTTATTCTCTTAGTGATAGATTATTTTGTGATTTTACTTCGTTTTAGTGTTTTCTGTATTTTCAGGGCCTTAATGATTATTTCAATTAAAACCATGATTTTGAGTTTTTAAAGATGACATGTAAGTGGGTTAGATGAAGCCTACATCAAATTGATCCATTCAACTCTATAATTTAACTCGAATCAGGCCAAGAAAGAGGTCTAAGAGAATTACAACTGCTTAAGAAGGTTACGGGCCAGAAGCCCAATTCTGCGCTTAATACAATTTTAATGCCATTTTGGAAAACGAAACAAAAGTATTATTTCTGAGCCTCAAATTGACGAAAATTATTTTCGATTCTACACACTTTTGTATTTCACGAAAATTTCGTGAATCGGACTTCTAGTGGATCAAAAGTTAGGCCGAACATCAGCAGGAAAAACCCTCCTGATTAGTACTACGAGAAAACCTAATTTATTCCTAATTGGATTAGGACTTTGGTGTATTCTCTTGGTGCATAAAGTGGCGAATTGAAGGTTGTTTGGAGAGAGGTTAGGGAGTTTTTAAAGAGCCTTCAGACAGAATTGAAGACATACTTTGTAGAGCTTTGGAGTGGAGAATCATTGGAGAACGAAGTCTTACGCATAATTCATGAAGATGATGCATTCTTCCTCAACCATTGAAGCTTCTTCTTCTACCATGAGCAGCTAGTTCATCCACTAGGGTTTTGATGTAGCCCTAACTAAGCATCAATGGTTTGATTGTTTTAATTATTGGGGACCTTTATATACATGCATAGATTGTGTAATTTAGAGGATTCTTGTTATAGAATTGAGCTATAAAAGTCTTACAAATTCAGTTTCAATGATTTCTTGTCTTGTCCTAGATATTTAGTTGTTGTTATTGAACTCAATCTCTCTTATTTTCTGTGATCATAAGAGCGATTATTACACATTGGTAATCACTGAATATATCATTATACGCTTTGATGGAGTATGCCAAGAGAAGATGGTCATACTGCACCCTAGATTAGAGTAGTTAGGCAGATGGTCCATGCCAACCGAAGATAGTCCATGACTTAGCCTTAATCATATATTATCTTCTTGACGGATGAAGGTGAGCTTGTAGCCACCGACACCACTTATGCATGGTATGATTCCCCATAGTTAATTCAATTGACCATTGATTGTGAAATTAGTGGTGAAGTCAAATACCCTAGATTTATCTCATATATTTTCTACTCTCTCTATTTACTTTTGTTTTATTTTATTTGTTTCTTCAGTTAATTCAAATATAAAAATCAGCAACTTATTTCTTTTAAATTTAATTAGAATTAATTCCGTATTCCAAATCATTCAGACCATGATCTCTGAGGTTCGACACCCCTTTCGATAGCCCTATTCTATTAGGAATTTGTTCTATTGCGAAGTGTGGTAATTTTAATTGATACACTCACAACACACGCATCACCTTGGAAGTTGATTTACAAAGTGCCGAAGGCCAAAGGTTTGTTCTACTCAACAAGGGTTGCGCTTTGGACTAAACAAAGTGTGATTTGGTGGAGTTTTGGAAAGTTGGGATTCTAGGGTTTTGGCTAAAAAGGCTTCAATCTTGAGGTAGGGGTGTCTTCACATTCTTTCATCGATTCCTTAGGATTCCTATGATCTATGGATGTGTTAGCATGAGTTAGAAAGGTAGAAAGTTTTATCTTTGATTTCCTTTCTTGTATATATATGTAAGAGTATTCTTCATATGATACATATATATATGATATATGTGAGACATATTGGTTCTATGCATGTTAAATTTTAGTTTTGTGCCATCTATATGAAATATATGATATGTGTGATGCATATGGGTGCTGTCCATGAGAATTAGTGAAGTTGGCATGCTAATTATAGATTAATTGTGTTTTTTACATGTTGTATGTGTTGAGTTAAGAAAAATGAGGTTTTCATTAGGTTTACTTTTGAGCCATGACTTGAGTATGTGCATTTTGAATGCCATGTGTTTGAGAAAATACAATAAAGGAATGACTTTCCATGTTAATGCATTTGTTAATGCTTGTGGATGAAATTGCATGCAATGAAATATTTGTGTCATGCATGCTTAGCAAAGTTTGTATGTGGTGGTAAGCGGAATGAGTCCTTGAGGAGGTTGAACAATGATAGTGGATACACACAAATGGTGTGGTGAGCTTGTGTCCCCAATTGGTAGTCAATTGGAAACAAACATATTTTCTCTCTCTCAATTGACAGATTTCAATTGATGAGGACCCTTGGTGGTTTGTGAGGTTGACATATTTCAATAAGTGATAATCTTGGTGGTTTGTGAGCATTGTGAGCATGCCATGTAGAGTAAGAATGCTATGATTACTTATCATCTTGGTGGTTGACTAAGTGCAGAGTTGCAGGATTCCTATTGAAGGGCATTTCGATTGATCGAAAATCCCTTTTTGATTAATCGAAATCCTTCGATTGTGCAAACTTGTATTAAAATAATTTCGATGGATAGGACTCCAATTCCAACAGGATCTCGATAAAACTTCGATACATCATTGATTGATCGAAAGTTCAAATTCGAGTGTGTGAAATACCCATTTCGATTGATCGAAGGGTGTGTTTCGTTGAATCAAAATTTGCAGTCCACAACCATGTTGGATGTGCATGTGTGACTACATGTGGGGCCCATAATGAGTGGTTGATGTCACATTGTACATATATATGTGTGCGTATGTGTACGTGATTAAGCTTCCGCTATATTTGATATTAAAGGTAGT
Organism: Cornus controversa; assembly: GCA_026545225.1. Classification (NCBI taxonomy): domain Eukaryota; kingdom Viridiplantae; phylum Streptophyta; class Magnoliopsida; order Cornales; family Cornaceae; genus Cornus; species Cornus controversa. Next base: position 22,936,258 of record CM048851.1, on the reverse strand, counting down.
TCATTGAGACTTAATGGACGGTCTCATCCTCGAGATTCGGACATGGAGACGGAATCTCTGGTGATTCAAATCTCGTGACATGACAACTTGGTATCCGAGTAGGATATCAAATTGAGATTGATGATATGTGATTAGGAGTGTAGATTTGTGACTTAATCATCCTCGATTCCAGGAGTTGAAAATCGAGGCATGACAACTTATCTCTATGGGTTGGGCATGGAGGGAGGAGAGAGGTAATGATCCTCATTTGTGGAAGGATGTTAAGGATGGCCTGGGGAAATACCCAAGTGGAACCCTCAATGAAAGTGCTAAGGGAGTTTTGTTATCAAATGTTGAATTAGTAATTTGTTGGGACGTAACCAGGCAATGAAGTGGTCCATGAACACACCAATTGTCAAACAAAAAATTAGAACTTAAGCCTTTACCAATTTCAAGTTTGATAAAGGGAAAAAGAGTAGGTCTGAGCTAGAGAACCTTCCTCCAATTCTATGAGCATTGCCCAGGGATCTTGACTTCCCAAATACTTCTCCCTTTTAGAAGGTACATGTTGATCCATCTGGTCCAAAGCATGCTCTCATTTGCTATGATGATCCTCCACAATTGCTTCATTATGGCACACTTGTTCCATGTGTGCAGGTTAAAAATGCCTAACCCACCAACTTTCATTGGCAAGCACCTAACCATAGAAACGCTCTCAAGATACTGGTGAGCTCAAATAGTACTACTTTGGGTAGTATAAACTTGGAACTCCAATAGATTTGGGTACTAAAAAGCGCTGCTCGAATGAGATGCAGATGACTTGCAAATAAAAGGGCTTTACTTGTCCAGTGGGTTACCCTTGCTGTTATTTATTTGGTGAACAACTTGTAGTCTTTTGATTTGAGTCTAGTAGAAACTAGTGGTACACCTAAGTACCTTATAGGGATGTCCCTTTTTGAAATCCTGTTGTAGCCATTATTTGGGATTTAGTAAGGGCGTCAATTCTAGAGAGGAAGATATGACTTTTAGAATAGTTTATTTGTTGGCCTGAGAGAGATGAAAAGAGATCCATAACTTTTATGTACCTTTGCTTAATTATATATCTAGCACTTTAATTTATGCACTATTCGGCAATTTGAACCTTCAAGGGAGTTGGGTATTCTCTCATTTAAGAATCGTCTGGTCAATCGTTATTTTTCATAAGAGATACACATTCAACCTATATTTGAGTTTGGGGTCATAGGCATTGGAATGCCCGCAACCACACTGATTAAATCGGTTGGTCTTCCCGACTTAATACTCCTACACTAACTGAGCATAACTAAGTCTGAAACAAACCTTCCACCAATATATCTATTTGAAGATAGCTTCTTCAATATGCCAAGCTATCTGAATAGTCAATAATGGACTATACCAAAAGTGTGAAAACAACGATTGTCGGCTGAGTTTGTACATGCCTTTAACACGTTACTTGAAAAATAAGAGTTTAAACTATATTCAATTGGGTGTCAATTAATGCTATTCAACCAATTAATGAAAAGTTTAAAGTTTATATATTTGATGAAGGGTAATACTACTCATGCAGAATTCATAGATAGAAAATTTTATATACATTGGATGCATGTGGTAGGCCCCACCACATACAATCACCACATGCATCCAATGGATGTAAAACTTTCTGCGTATGAATTCTGCTTACAAATTCTACCTGAATAGTATTACTCTTTGATGAAATGCACAAAAAAGTCCGGACCAGCTTGTGCCCAACAAAAGGCCAATAAAACTTGGGACCACAGAAAAAAACTTGAGTGCCTGTTCGTCTTCCACTTATTTTTACTTCCACTAAGTTTTTCGATCACGTTTATAACACTAAGTTTTTCGATCACGTTTACAATTTGGTTATTAATTTTGGTTCATCAATGAGTGCATATCACAAAATATCAACTGCATGTGATCCACGTCTGATGTAGACTTGTTGTAGTACTGCTCATCTATATATTAAATATCAAAACAAATCAAACCCATAGAGAAATATCAACAAAATGGAGTCACTCCTTCCAATACTCCCAACAACTGTAATGCTTGCTATATTATATCCACTTCTTTTTGTTCTTTTCTTTGTGCTATGGTTGACAAGAGTTTGTCACCGAAACACAGCTGCTATTTATCATGTTATTTTTAATCTAAAATGAAATTTTATTTACAAAAATTTAGAATAAGTTATAAAAAAAAAAGTGTATTAAATATTTTTTTTAAAAAGGAGACTTTTATGATTCTCAATTGTCGCTTTTGTAATAACGGTGTAAAAGGGAGATATCAATGACTAACGTTGAGGAGATGAAATACATGTGAGTTATGAGAAAGTGATACGAGAGAAAAAATAACAATTAGAAAAATAAAGAGTCGAAGGACACCATCACTTGAGGATATTTTTCTTTTTTCTTTTTGATAAAATTTTGAAGTGAGGGCATTTTACAATTTTGAAAGATTATATATACACAGTTAAAATATTAAGAAAAGTTGAGTGGAGGAATTGTTCTCACGACTCGCCCCTTTGAAGTTGGGGACATTTTTACAATTTTAAAAAATTACATATATATATATATATATATATATATATATATATATATTAGGGGTGGCAAAATGTGTGCAAATTCGTCAATCCGTCCATATCCGCCCAATTACAAAGGAATATGTGTGACTTATTTTTCTGGTCGGGTCAAAAATGGGTTGACAAAAACAAACTAATTAAATTGCGGGTTAAAACCGGTTGAATATGAATACTCATATTCAACTCGTTTTTCACCCGCTAGATTAAAAATTGAGAGATGTCTATTTAGATTCGTGATGTCTATCTCTCTTCTCAAAGCGATCTCCCTCTCTATCTCAAAGCAATTTTTCTCTCTCTACATGATCTCTCTTTCTCTACGCAATCTCTCTCTCTCTACACAATCTCTCTCTCTACGTGATCTCTCTCTCTGTGGAAAATTCCAAAACTATGACCTCAAAAATTGCAAAAAAAAAAAAGTGACATACAATACATAAAAGTCTATTTATAGGCACATAATCTTGGAGGGCTAAGTAAACTTAAGAGACAAAAAATCATAATCCTAGATGATTTAAAAAATGGTATAAAAAATCCTAGGTGATTTAAGATAAAATCAAAATAGTAATTAAGAAACATAATATTAAATATAATATCTAACAATATAGTTGAAATGAAACAAAACTATATATATATACACAGTCTTTCACATTTTAAACAGCTTCGTTAACTTCAAAATCCGTTTATTGTCAAATGATAAAGTAAGATAAGTTTAGTGCAGTTTATCCTAAATTATATATCTATGAATAATTTGTTTCAAGTGCACAATGCAACACAACAAAAGCTGTAGCTTTGTCAAACGTAACTTATTCACCATGTTAGATGAGAAATTATTAGATAATCTTGAACCAATGCTTCCGGTCACATGTGAATAATTCTTATTGCATTCTTTGGTGTGTTTTGAAACTATGCATAAATGTTTTCAGGATTAGAATTATTAAATACATGTCAGAAATAATTGGAAATTCTATATTAAATTTTGTATACTACATATGTTATGGTAATGGTACGAAATATTAATACACCTGTCTAACACAAGTGCTCATGTAATATATATATATATATATATATATATATATATGTCGTTTTTATGAGTCCGGACTAGCTTGTGCCCAACAAAAGGCCAATAAAACTTGGGACCACAGAAAAATCACTCAAGACTAGGTTGTGGCCAGCTACAATATCTTCCACTCCTTTGCATCCGACAAGATTTTTCAGAAGATTGGAGTACTATTCATCTTATTTGACTGCCTGTTCGTCTTCCACTTATTTTTACTTCCACTAAGTTTTTCGATCACGTTTATAACACTAAGTTTTTCGATCACGTTTACAATTTGGTTATTAATTTTGGTTCATCAATGAGTGCATATCACAAAATATCAACTGCATGTGATCCACGTCTGATGTAGACTTGTTGTAGTACTGCTCATCTATATATTAAATATGAAAACAAATCAAACCCATAGAGAAATATCAACAAAATGGAGTCACTCCTTCCAATACTCCCAACAACTGTAATGCTTGCTATATTATATCCACTTCTTTTTGTTCTTTTCTCTGTGCTATGGCTGACAAGAGTTTGTCACCGAAACACAGCTGCTAAAAAAAGAGCAGCACCCGAAGCTGCCGGTGCATGGCCTTTGATCGGTCACCTACATATCTTAGCTCGCTCTCCATTGCCACATATAACCTTAGGTTCAATGGCTGACAAGTACGGACCAATCTTCACTATAAAGCTCGGGATAAACCGAACATTGGTAGTGAGTGATTGGAAGATAGCTAAAGAATGTTTCACCACCAACGACAAGGTTTTTGCCAATCGTCCAAGGTCTCTAGCAGTGGAGCTCTTGACCTATAACTATGCCATGTTTGGTTTGGGTCCTTACGGCAATTACTGGCGCCAACTCCGAAAGATGGCTATGCTTGAGCTTCTCTCTGGCCGCCGGGTTGATATGTTTGGACATGTCCGATTAGCAGAGATAAGAAAATCCATCAGAGAGGTATATGACTTATGGATTAAAAAAGAAAGTGTTTCAAATGTGGTAAAGTTGGAGATGAAGCAATGGTTTGGGGATTTAACCCTAAATGTGATGGTTAGGATGCTTGTAGGGAAGCGATATTCACGTGATGAGGACGAGGGGGCACGAGTTGGGAAGGTCATCACAGAGTTCTTTGAATTGCTAGGGGTGTTTGTGGTGTCCGATGCCATTCCTTTTCTCAAGTGTTTGGATTTGGGAGGATACGAGAAAGCAATGAAGAAGACAGCAAAAGAAATGGACCATATAATTGAAGGTTGGTTACAGGAGCATAAAAGAAAGAGAGATTCTGGCATGGTGAAAAGTGATCAACAAGACTTCATGGATGCGATACTCTACCTTCTTGATAGTACTGATGCCAAAGAACTTCCCGATTTCGATGTTGATACCATCAATAAAGCTTTATGCCTGGTACGTACATGTTCTACAACCCTATTTTGATTTATATATATGGTACATATGTTGTTAGATTAAGTGATTTAGATGTAATTTGTTAATTCACTCAGCTCGAGGTTTGTTTTAATTCATTTTGATTAAGTTGGATTTGATCAAATTAATGGGTACCAATGCTGGAACATATAAGTGGGGTAGAAACGTCTCTTCCATTATAGGAATCATAAAAGGTGGAATTTTCTTAGTGGTGGGATTCCTCCAATATACCGAATCCCGGTAGTATATAATAATTTCACCTGTTAACTATGTTTGAGTCAACTTAAGTGTCGAGTTATGATTGATCTCGAATGAATAATCCCGGAATCATTTAATAATTTTCTGAAAATATAGACTATTGTCGACACTCATGTATTTGTCGATGTTGTCCAACCTGACACGGTCCCTTTGCAATCTCTAAATCCACCACCCAACTCTCCCACAACTTCAGATGATGATCCAAAAACATATCACAGCCTCTCTCTTCCTCTCATCATCTCACTGGCACCACCGCTTTCTTTCTCGTGTAATCAGTATTAGAGCCAGAAATTTAATTGAGTGCAAGTCTGTCAAGATATATCTTTTTACCAAAATTAAAAAACATCAACATAAATATTTATTAATATATATTATTTTTATTTTCATATTTTAAATGTTGAATGATAATTGCTTTTGATATTAGAGATAATCCCAGTAAATTAAGAGACACTACCGTACTTCAAATTATTTGAAAAACCAAACAAAAAATTCATCATGTTATTTTTAATCTAAAATGAAATTTTATTTACAAAAATTTAGAATAAGTTAAAAAAAAAGAAAAGAAGAGTATTAAATATTTTTTTTGAAAAGGAGACTTTTATGATTCTCAGTTGTCGTTTTTGTCTGGAGAAAAGAATAACGGTGTAAAAGGGAGATATCAATGACTAACGTTGAGGAGATGAAATACATGTGAGTTGTGAGAAAGTGATACGAGAGAAAAAATAACAATTAGAAAAATAAAGAGTCGAAGGACACCATCACTTGAGCATATTTTTCTTTTTTCTTTTTGATAAAATTTTGAAGTGAGGGCATTTTACAATTTTTGAAAGATTATATATACACAGTTAAAATATTAAGAAAAGTTGAGTGGAGGAATTGTTCCCATGACTCGTCCCTTTGAAGTTGGGGACATTTTTACAATTTTAAAAAATTATATCTATATATATATATATATATATATATATTATGGGTGGCAAAATGTCTGTAAATTCGTCAATCCGTCCATATCCGCCCAATTACAAAGGAATATGTGTGACTTATTTTTCTGGTCGGGTTAAAAATGTGTTGACAAAAGTAAACCAATTAAATTACGGGTAAAACGGGTTGAATATGAATACTCATATTCAACTCGTTTTTCACCTGCTAGATTAAAAATTGAGAGATGTCTATTTAGATTCGTGATCTTTATCTCTCTTCTCTAAGCGATCTCCCTCTCTCTCAAAGCGATTTTTCTCTCTCTACATGATCTCTCTTTCTCTACACGATTTTTCTCTCTCTACGCAATCTCTCTCTCTACATGATCTCTCTCTCTATGTGGAAAATTTCAAAATTTTGTCATCAAAAATTGCCAAAAAAAAAAAGTGACATACAATACATAAAAGTCTATTTATAGGCACATAATCTTGGAGGGCTAAATAAACTTAAGAGACAAAAAATCATAATCCTATATAATTTAAAAAATGGTATAAAAAATCTTAGGTGATTTAGGATAAAATCAAAATAGTAAGTAAGAAACATAATATTAAATATAATATCTAACAATATAGTTGAAATGGAACAAAACTATATATATATATATATATATATAACTACACGAGCTCAACATCGCGTGGTACTATATACACAGTCTTTCACATTTTAAACAGCTTCGTTAACTTCAAAATCCGTTTATTGTCAAATGATAAAGTAAGATAATTTTAGTGCAGTTTATCCTAAATTATATATCTATGAATAATTTGTTTCAAGTGCACAATGCAACACAACAAAAGCTGTAGCTTTGTCAAACGTAATTTAATCACCATGTTAGATGAGAAATTATTACATAACCTTGGCTCAATGGTTTCGGTCACATGTGAATAATTCTTATTGCAGTCTTTGGTGTGTTTTGAAACTATGCATAAATGCTTTCAGGATAAGAATTATTAAATACATGTCAGAAACAATTGGAAATTCTATATTAAATTTAGTACACTACATATGTTATGGTAATGGTACCAAATATTAATACACCTGTCTAACTCAAGTGCTCATGCTCATGTAATATATAAAGAGCAATGTTACACATCTCGAATATTTATATCTTTTTATAAATATTAATAAATGGTAAGTTATTATTGGTGGAATTCTTCCATATACAGAATTTCTATGGTATTATCACCTACCACATATATTCGAGTTAAAATTCATGAAATAAAATTGTGACGTTTAGCATTTTTCATATATATATATATATATATATATATATATGTGTGTGTGTGTGTGTTTTTATTTTTATTTTTATTTTTATTTTTTTCAAATTCTGTAAAAATATAAAGTCAAAAAAGTTATGGGTCACTACAATGTAATGTAGCTTTTACATCAATAAATGATCTGTACGTGATCACATCAATTTGACTTCAACATCGATCCATCTTTAACCATACACATGGTTTCAAAATAAAGATCGGTCCCAAAACAATTGTGAAACAGATCGATCATGTTGTTTCACATGTTCAGCCATCCAATTATGATTATGTTTTCTTTCTATCATCAAAGAAAATATTGAATGCTTAAAATTTGAGCTATGAACATCAATCTGATGCAGGGAATGCTAACAGCGGGCACTGACACCACAACTGCGACACTGACATGGGCACTCTCTTTACTTCTAAACAATCGACATGTTCTCAAGAAGGTCCAAGACGAGCTTGATGTCCACGTTGGAAGAGGACGACTAGTGGATGAGACCGATGTGAAGAACTTAATCTACCTCCAAGCCGTCCTCAAAGAAACACTACGTCTATACCCACCCGGACCACTCTCTGTACCACATGAGTCTACGGAGGATTGCATTGTGGGTGGTTACAACATTCCGAAGAGCACACGTCTATGGGTGAACCTATCGAAGCTGCAACGTGATCCTCATGTATGGTCCGATCCAAACGAGTTCCGACCTGAGAGATTCTTGACGAGCCGAAAGGATGTCGAAGTTAGAGGACAACATTTCGAGTTGATACCATTTGGCAGTGGAAGAAGAATGTGTTCTGGAATTTCATTAGGCTTGCAAGTCATGCAATTGGCACTGGCTAGTTTGATTCATGGGTTTGAACTAGTGACTCCTTTAGATGAACCGGTGGATATGACTGAGAGTTTCGGACTAACCAACAACAAAGCCACCCCATTGGTGGTCTCTCTCACCCCGCGCTTGCCTGATAACCTATATATATGATAGCAAGCTACACATGCAAGGTGAGGTGTTAAGAATTGATAAAATGTATTTGAACATTGTGTATGGGTTGAATATGGGCTAAAAGATAAGTTCCACTTGGAGCTCAAATATATTTTGAGACAACATCCACTTGGAGCTCTATTCAAAGATAGTATCTTGAATCTGCCAAGCTATCTAAATAGAGCCAGGATCGTCTCCTATGCATTATTCTGTAGTAGCCAAACGATCACGTTTTGTGTTGATTTATTAAACATTTGTTAAATGTTATATTGGTTTTGCTAAAGTTACCCAAAAAACTTAATAAAAAAATATTTAAAGTGCCTGATCCATATGCCAAAAGCAATGTTGCTCTTCAAAGTACTGCAATATATAATTTTCTTCACTTAAACTTCAACAATTTTTACTGCAAATTGAATTTTTTGATGAAATTATTTCTGTTAGAAAGATAATTATGAGAGCTTCAATTTGAGTACCACTTAGACTATGTTACGATTAATTTTTTTTAAATAAATTTATTTAAAATCAACACATTTACTTAATAAATAAACAACATAGTTTCATATTTCAACAACTTCAATTCTATTTTTAACTAAATTAATTCATCTTCCTAAAACTCAATTTAAATTTTTAAATATATAATTTCCTTCACTTAAACTTCAACAACTTTTACTATAAATCAACACATTTATTTCATAAATACACAACAGAGTTGTGTGTGTGTGTGTATATATATATATTTAGAGGGATAAAAAGAATTTAAATACATATTTATAAATTTTAGAATTGATATAGATTTAACATACTTAGGATTAAAGTAAAAATTTATAAAAGTAAAATATATAAAAAAAATTTATTTATAATATTATTTTATTACTTTTCTGTTCTTTTTAAAGAGTTATAATATTATTTTAAAATAAATTTATTTAAAATCAACACATTCACTTCATAAATAAACAACATGTTTTCCTATTTCACCAACTCCAATTCTATTTTTAACTAAATTAATTCATTAATCTAAAACTCAATTTAAATTCTTAAATATATTTTAGAAATACTATATATGTGTGTGTGTGTATATATATATATATAGAGGGATACAAAGAGTTTAAATACATATTTATAAATTTTAGAATTTATATAGATTTAACATACTTAGGATTAAAATGAAAATTTATAAAAGTAAAATATAAAAAAAATTATTTATAATATTATTTTATTACTTTTTTTTAAAAGAGCTATAATATTATTATAAACTTAATAAAAAATATTTTAACTCTTTCCAACACTAAAGTACCATAACTCTTCCCAACACAAAAGAAAAGTAATATAATAATATTTTAACCTTTTCAAAGAGAAAAGAAAATTAATAAATTAATATTAAAAAAATATTTTTATATATATTTTCACTTTTATAAATTCTCACGCAAATCCTAAGTGCTGAAAATTCTTATGAGCCCAAGGCTCCTTTCCCATAACGTTTCCTTGAAGCATCTAAATTGGAAAAGTAAGGGGACAAACTATATGACATGATGGAAGTATTTCGACAAGTGAAGATTAATTTGTCATTCCTTGATCCCATCAAGCAAATTTCTCCTTATGCTAAATTCTTGAAAGACTTGTGCACTCAGAAGAGGCGTTCTAAAAGTCATGTACTAAAGATGGTGATGCTGCCACAACAAGTGAGTTCTATAATTCAGCAGTGCACTCCTCCCAAGTACAAAGATCTTGGTGCTCCAACTATTTCATGCATCATTGGGGATCACTATGTTGATAAAGCTCTTCTTGATTTGGGTGCAAGTGTGAACTTGTTACCCTATTCAGTGTACTTACAATTGGGCTTGGGAGAATTGAAGCCTACCTCGGTGGTGTTGCAATTTGCAGATAGATCAACAAAGCAACCCCGTGGGATCATTGAAGATGTGCTCACTAAAGTGGACAAGTTCTACTTCTTAGTTGATTTTATTGTACTTGACACTGAGCCAGTTTATAACCCAAGAAGGCACATTCCAGTCATCCTTGGTCGGCCTTTCTTAGCTACTATGGATGCTTACATAAATTGTAGTTCGGGGATCATGGATATTTCATTTGGCAACATGAATTTTAAGCTTAATATTCTCAATACTATCTAGCACCCTCCTGATTAGAGTGATGTATTCTGCATGGATGATATAGATGATTGTGTACAGGAATTTGTTTCATCCTTTGTATCTCGAAACTCCATGGAGGTATGTAAGTCTCTTTGTGATTATGAGACAATTTATAAAGAAGAGTTGTGCGAAGAGGTAATTTCTATGCTAGAAGTGGATGTCATTCAAAATACTCCACCGTGGAGAATTCCAGTCGAGCCACTGCCTTCTCTCTTAGGCACTCCACTAGTACCTTCACTGGAGTCCCCTCCACAATTAGAGTTGAAGCATTTGCCTGACAAGTTGAAGTGTGTATTTTTGGGGGCACAGAGAACTCTTCTTGTTATCATTGCCTCTGATTTGACAGAAATTCAAGAAAAGTGCTTAGTAGGTCTTATATCAACATCGTGAGGCAATTGGGTGGATTGTCATTGATCTTAAGGGTATTGATCCGTTGATTTGCATGCACAAAATCCATCTGGAAGAAGGATGTAAGCTATCAAGAAAAGCACAGAGGCGACTGAATCCTAACATTAAGGAGGTAGTGAAGAAAGAGGTTGTTAAGTTACTTGATACAGGTATCATTTATCTAATTTCTGACAGCACATGGGTGAGCCCAACGTAAGTTGTTCCTAAGAAGTCTTATCTTACTATGGTCCCTAACTCTATAGGAGAGCTCGTTCCACAACGTACTGCCACGGGTTGGCGTGCTTACATTGATTACAGGAAGCTCAATTCTATGACAAGGAAGGATCATTTCCCTCTCCTATTCATTGATTAAATACTTGAAAGGTTAGCTGGTCAGAGCTATTATTCCTTTCTGGATGGCTACTCTGGTTATAACCAAGTGGCTATGGATCCAGAAGATCAAGAGAAGACCACCTTCACATGTCCCTTTGGTACTTTTGCTTATCGTCGAATGTCCTTTGGGTTATGTAATGCTCCGGCGACATTCCAAAGGTGTGTGATGGCCATTTTCTCTGACATGGTAGAAACATTATTGGAAGTGTTCATGGATGACTTCTCTATTTTTGGATCATCTTTTGAAGACTGTCTAAGCAATTTATCACTTGTGCTTCAAAGGTGCCAAGAGAAAATTTTTGTACTTAGTTGGGAGAAGAGCCATTTCATGGTCGCATTGTGTTGGGGCATATTGTGTAGTAACCCTTGTGGACAGGTGTGAGTGGGCGGGTGCGAAGACAGACACTGGGCTGAGCTACCACACTGACAGGGTACAGGGTGCTCAATTCCACATCGCCTAGGTGTGAAAAATGGGATGTGCTTATATGTAGTATGTTCTCTTCAAATGGTATGAGGCATTTTGGGGTAAAATCCAAGAGCAAAATTATGCGGGCTTAGGCCCAAAGCGGATAATATCATACCATGTGTTGGAGTGGGGTATTACAGTTGGTATTAGAGCCTGAACCCAGCCGGAAGTGTGCCAACGAGGACGTCGGGCCTCGTAGGGGGTGAATTGTAGTAACTCTTGTGGACGGGTGTGAGTGGGCGGGTGCGAAGCCAGACACTGGGCTGAGCTACCACACTGACAGGGTACAGGGTGCTCAATCCCACATTGCCTGGGTGTGGAAAAGGAGATGTGCTTATATGTAGTAGGTTCTCTTCAAATGGTATGAGGCATTTAGGGGTAAAACCCAAGAGCAAAATCGTGCGGGCTTAGGCCTAAAGCGGATAATATCATACCATGTGTTGGAGCAGGGTATTACATATTGTTTCAAAGAGAGGCATTGAAATTGATAAAGCAAAGATCAACCAGATTGCTACTCTGCCTCCTCCAACTTCGGTGAAGCAAGTTCGTTCTTTCTTAGGCCACTGGGTTCTATAGAAGATTCATCAAAAATTTCAGTAAAATTGCTCGGCTTTTGTGCCACTTGTTATCTAAAAATGTTCCCTTTTCCTTTGATGAAAAGTATGTGCAAGCTTTTCAGAAGCTTCGGTCTTTATTATCCTCTGCACCAATCATGCAATCTCCAAAATGGGCTATACCTTTTAAAATTATTTGTGATGCTTCTGACTATGCAGTAGGGGCAGTGCTGGGACAAAGAGAAGATAAATGACCATATGTCATCTATTACACTAGTAAGACTCTTTCTGATGCCCAACTTAATTATACAACCACAGAGAAAGAGCTTCTAGTTGTAGTATTTGCCCTGGACAAGTTTTGTTCCTATTTATTGGGGTCCAAGGTGGTTGTCTACTCTGATCATGCAGCATTGAGACATTTATTGGCCAAGAAAGAACCCAAATCGCACCTTATTCGATGAATTTTATTATTGCAAGAATTCAATATAAAGATAAAAGACAAGAAGGGGACATCGAATGTAGTTGCAGATCATTTATCCCGGATTGTGTCTGAGGCCGTGTTCGTTGCATTACCAATTTGTGACTTATTTCCAGATGAACAATTGTTTGGGATTGTTGATGAGAAAGTTAATGGGCAAAGGTTGAAGCATTGTGTAGAAGGATTTGTGCCAACAAGAGATGTGGAGTTCGTTGACTTGACAGATCTCGTCTATCATAGTTAATCCCTTCGGAGAGTTGATCATCGCATACAGATGTTAAATTATAGGATTTGTATGTATTTCTATCCTTTAATTTCTTTGGTTTTCCTGTATTTCAATTTTTAGTTTATGTTTTTTTACTTTTCCTTTAAATTTTAGTTACGTTTTGATGTGTTTTCTTTGAGTTTTTGATGTATAAGTTGCTTCTGGAGGATCCCAAGAGGTGTACCGAGGTATTTAGACTCAAGATGGGTGAAAAAAGAGCTTTCGGTCGACCTTGGGCGATAGATACGTCAATAATACATTTCTCGGTCGACACTTGGCGATAGACGCAAAGCAGGCCAGCGAAAGGGGGATCGATTGCCCCTTTGGAGGGGGATCGATCGCCCCATTAATTTTTTAACATGATCCCACCAGCAGGGGCATGATCGATCACCCCATCCAAGGAGCATCGATCGCCCAAGCCATAAAAATGGCTGGCCGAATTTTTGGAGCTTATATAAGCTCCTCTCTCTCACTTACTTGGTATTACTTGCTTCCTTGAAGACTTTGTGATCCACTTTGAATCCTACATCAACCGAAAATATATTTTCTTCAATTGGTGATTCTCATACAAGTATTTATCATTAATCATCATCAACATCAACATCAACATCAACATCAAAATTTGATTGATCATCACTAGTTCTTAAGAAAACTCTTACTTTCTCAAGTTCTTCATCAAAGTAAGTAGAGTTTTTATTTTGCAAAATTGTGCCAATATTTTTGAGGGCTTTTGAAGACTAAGTTTGGGGGACATAATTTGTGGATTGAATTGTTCAAGTTGGGGTTAAAAAGTTGCCGAAAGAAGAGGTTGAAAGAGGTACTTTAATTGTGCAAGCCAAGTGTTTGATTTAACTCCTCAACAAAATTTTTTCTATTTCTATGGCACTAAAGAGAACAAGTAACCAAGGAGCTTCAATTTTGGGTTCCTCAAGATCTTGTCGAGACGGGATACATGAGAGATGGCACCCAAGAGCCTTGAATTTTGAAGTGATCGACATTTGACATCACCGAGCTATATTCTATGTTTCCCGAGACACAATGGGGATTTCTGACATCCGTCATCATCGCGCGGATTCTATTTTTGTTCCATCATCTACTACTATATACTCGAGGCTCGTCAAAGTCTTTTATCAGAACTTAATGCCAAAATCTGATGAGAGGGGCGTGCTTATTTCTTCGGTGGATGAAACACAAGTTCAGGTAGATATGTCATCGATTGCTATTGCCATGGGCTATCCTCATGAATGCCCGACTGATTTGACCAATATCAACACTCCTTTACCCGATCATTTGTCGGTGGTTAATTTGGTTTCACAGTTGTGTGCTAACCAATTCTCCGGGCCAAAGAATAATGCAGCTTCAAAGTCTTCTATGTCAAGTCATCTATGGTTCCTTGATGTTATTTTGTACAAGAATGTATGTCCCATTGGGCATAAAATCGAGAGGCGTCAAGAGTTCCTTCGAGCTTTATATGCCATACACTTTGGGCATTGGCTATCATTCCCATAGATTGTCTGGGGTCAAATTGAGAAGTTTTATTCAAAGGTTGTGGTCAAAGCACCAAACAGTGCAAGTAACTGGGAGTTTTCATTCCCTACTATTATTCATTAGTTACTCATTACACAGGGATATGCAGTCGATGTGGACGAGCTTATTTTTCCATGAGATATTCATTACAGCACACATGACTGGAACATGAGTCGATCTCATATGCATCAAAGATTCATCGTTGCGCCAGGTGAAGTATCTAGATTGGCCCAAGGGAGGAAAGTTGTAGACATACCACCACCGGTGGAGGATCCAAATGAGATGGAAACAGAATAAGAGAATGTCCATGCACAAGCTAGCGGACATGATTATAATTATTTAGAGGGATAGATTGCTGGGTTGACCGCCCAGTATGGCACCTTACACTGAGGTCTCTGTATAATTTGGGACTATGCGGACAGAGATGACGGATCACTTTCATGACACTCGACAAGATCAGCTAAAGATGAGGAGGATGTTGCGTGCTTTGATGCGCCAGGCGAACCAGGATCCAGATGCTCAATCACCACCACATCCTTGATTGGGAGGTAACTATCTTACGTATTTTATTTTATTTTCAGTATTTTTATTTTTTATTTTTTTTCTGTATTTAGGTATAAAAAAAATACAAAATCAAATTTTTTTATTATTTATTTATGGATTTTTCTATTTCATATTTATTTTCACCCATGCTATTTCATTTGGTCTTTATGGTATAGTGGTTTGTTTTGACAGGTTGTTACATCCAAGTTTTGGGGGGTGTTTGCATTGCCTTCATACAACTAGTGTGCTCTATTTTCTTGACACTACTCCACGGTCCAGGTATTATCATTCTTACCTTTCTCTATGCTTTTATTGAGTGTACATTGAGGACAATGTACAGTTTAAGTTTGGGGGTGAGGGTGATGCCTTTTTTGTGCTTTATTGCATTATGCGAGTAAATTTTTGTGAAATTCTTCTTGTTTTAGGATTTTTGTTTATTTTATTTTCTTAGTTTATTTATTTTATTTTCTTTTGTTCTGTTTTTAGGTAGAATGTTTTTACATTTTTCAAAGGATTAATACCTTATGTAGGTGCGTAACTTGCAGTTCTTGAGTATGTTTTAAATTTTTAAAAATTATGGTTTAAATTAAGTGATTTTAATCATTGTTTGCATTAACATGCTTTGAGGTAATTGGTTTTAGTTTCCTCACATGCACGGACACACTAGCATAATCTTGTGAGGTTTAAACTTATGCTCTGAGTTATTGTGTTACATATGCTTGATATTAATTAGTATCTCTTGAGAATGAGTACCGATGATGTGTTTTACTTGACTTCAATGAAAATATATATATATATATATGTATATATATATATATATATATGTTGAAGATCAAATCAATTTGATCCTTTTCATGAGTAACCGGGCCTCTATGCCTCAGGGAGCACGGAGTGTTCGCTTCAAAAGTGAAAGGGTGAGAAAAGATGAGCATTTGTTGTCTTGATTTGTAGCCTGACTGATTCGAGTAATTAGGTTCTTCGGGGTGTCTTAACGCCTAGTGCGCTAAAACCATCTGGTTTGGGAGTCACTGACTGAAAGTTTGCTACATAGATCTTTCAGAAAGCTTAATAGATCAAAACATTGTACAACCAATAAAGCAATAAAGAAAAGGGAATGAAAGAAAAAAAAAATTAAGAAGTCATCTACTCATGTTTGAAAGTATGAATTCAATAAAGCGAGCTAATGAGTTGAAGGGGTATGTGCCTTAATATATTTCGAGCTGGGTTATGCTACATGAGATGGCTGCTAGTTCACTTTACACGAGAGAGCTAGAGTTAGTTGCTTTGAGATATGTTGGTGTGAATTATGTGTGGGGACCATCGATTTAAATTATGGAATTTGAAAGTTCAAAATTATTCTTGAATGCAAGTTTGTAACTATGTATTGTAATTTTTTTCTTGAATTAATGTTGAAACATAATTTTGAATGTTTGTGGGTAACATTTCTGGAAACTGTCACGAGACTATACTCGTCCACTAGGGTGAACCTAGGGGTTTAAAGGCTTGTTGCATATGCTAAATGCAATCGTTTCTCCCACGAAAGTGGAGTTTGGGTAGTTTAGTTAGTATTTGTTAGTTTCCTTTGTTTTAGTTTTGTTCTATTCTATTGCTAAGGGACTAGCGATATGTAAGTTTGGGGGTGTGATAGGCGTTCAATGTTGCGCATTCTAGCCTCTTAATTTGCATATTTTATTCTCTTAGTGACAGATTATTTTGTGATTTTACTTCATTTTAGGGTTTTTTATATTTTCAAGGCCTTAATAATTATTTCAGTTAAAACCATAATTTTGAATTTTTAAAGATGACATGTAAGTGGGTTAGATGAAGCCTACATCAAATTAATCAATTCAACCCCATAATTTAACTCGAATCAAGCCAAGAAAGAGGTCCTAGAGAATTACAGCTGCTTAAGAAGGTTACGGGCCTGAAGCCCAAGTCTACGCTTAATACAATTTTAATCCCATTTTGGAAAACGAACCAGAAGATTTATTTCTGACCTTCAAATCGACATAATTTCAAAATTATTTTAACGAAATTCGATTCTGCACACTTTTGTATTTCACGAAAATTCCGTGAATCGGACTTCTAGTTGGTCAAAAGTTGGGCCGAACGTCAGTAGGAAAAACCCACCTGATTAGTGCTGCGAGAAAACCTAATTTATTCCTAATTGGATTAGGACATTGGTGTATTCTCTTGGTGCATAAAGTGGCGAATTGAAGGCTGTTTGGAGAGAGCTTAGAGAGTTTTTAAAGGGTCTTTGGACAGAATTGAAGACATACTTTGTAGAGCTTTGGAGTGGAGAATCATTAGAGAACGAAGTCTTACGCGTAATTCATAAAGATGATGCCTTCTTCCTCAACCGTTGAAGCTTCTTCTTCTACCAAGAGCGGCTAGTTCATCCACTAGGGTTTTGATATAGCCCTAACTAAGCATCGATGGTTTGATTATTTTAATTATTGGGGACCTTTATATACATGCATAAATTATGTAATTTAGAGGATTCTTATTATAGAATTGAGCTATAAAAGTCTTATAAATTCAGTTTCAATGATTTCTTATCTTGTCTTAGATATTTAGTTGTTGTTATTGAACTCAATCTCTCTTATTTTCTGTGATTATGAGAGCGGTTATTACACAATGGTAATCACTGAATATATCATTATACGTTTTGATGGAGTATGCCAAGAGAAGATGGCCATACTGCACCCTAGATTAGAGTAGTTAGGCAAATGGCCCATGTCAATCGAAGATAGTCCATGACTCAGCCTTAATCATATATTATCTTCTTGACGAATGAAGGTGAGCTTGTAGCCACCGACACCACTTATGCATGGTATGATTCCCCATAGTTAATTCAATTGACCATTGATTGTGAAGTTAGTGGTGAAATCAAATACCCCATTGGTGGTCTCTCTCACCCCGCGCTTGCCTGATAACCTATATATATGATAGCAAGCTACACATGGAAGGTGAGGTGTTAAGAATTGATAAAACGTATTTGAACATTGTGTATGGGTGTGAGTGCTTTATGGGTTGAATATGGGCTAATGACAATAAATATCGTTGCATATTGTATTCTTGAATAGTTTACTTCAATTTATTAGGAAATATTTTATAAATTAAATAAATATGTTCAAACAAGAGTACAGAGCACCAAACCATGACAGAACACATGAATCAGGCATCAACTAGCTTATAGGACCTTTCAAGGTTTTGGAGCTCAAATATATTTTGTGACAACATCCACTTGGAGCTCTATTTAAAGATAGTATCTTGAATCTGTCAAGCTATCTAAATATGCCTCTTGCGAGCTGTTCAAGGATGTTCCTCAAACTAGAGTGTTTCAACTACCATAGGGGTTGAAAGTTGAAACTAAAGAATGTCGGCTGAGTTTGTACATTATTTAACATATCACTATGAAAAATAATAAAGAGAAAACAAAAAGGACTCCCATATTAACCGTCGTTCAAATGTATTGAATTAGGATCGATATTGTATTTATTTATTTATTATTATTATTTTAAGGTGAGTCCATGTGGTGTGAAAATGTTAGGGTTAAATAAAGTTTGACCTAATTATGCTCTGATTAAAAATTTTAAAATTATTGCATCACATTTTTTCACTTGTTATTATATATTACCCTCTCTCCATCATTCAAGAAAAAATGGGTGATTTGACAAAAATGCCCTCCCTCTCTCTGAAACGACGAAAAAAGCTTGTTTTAATGAATGAAAATATTCTTATATGTAAATAAGACCCACAAGTCACAAGTGTAAATGGAATGAAATTAAAGCCAAATGAATTACATTGGAATAATAAATGAAATTAAAATACATTTAATTAAAATTTAATTAATATAATTGCAATAATTAAAATGCATTTAAGGGACTATTAATTACGTTTAATTAAAATGTAATTAAAATAACATTTATTTATTTAAAAGAATTAAAAATAAATTGATAATTATTGTTTAGAATTATTAAATAAATAAATTGCATTTTTTAATTTTAATTTAGAGTTAGGGCCACCACTACACTCGCCACCACAAAAACCAACCAACCACTCTTCACCACCCTCCTTGTTCAATCTCCACAAAAATTACCACTGATCTCACCTCTCATCTTCCCTTTCTCTCCACCACAGCCGCCACCACCACCAAGAAATACAATAGAATCCTCTAAATGGAAAAAGTTGTCGCCCATGGCAAATCCCTCCACATGGAACAAGAAGTTGTCCTTTGCTCCAAACCTACCGTCTTTGCCTCCATTGACGAGCTAGAGAAGCTCTGTTGTTAACAACTGTAGGTAGTGGGTTCTGAACACAGTAAATAGAATAATAATATGAGTAGTATCACTCTACAATATGAGGGATCCAGAGAGAGATTTGGTTTAAGGGAGAAAAAATAGACCAACTAAAGGAATTTTTGATGAAATTATAAATGTCTTTGTGCTCAAGATAGAGAGTATATGTTCTAAAGCTATTGTGATCCTTTATTTCCTTCTCTTCTAATCTCAAATGTGCAACAGACTCCTTTATTTATAGTATTGATTTAACTAGATAATACCTAACGGGTTTGATAAGTAGCTGGTTATTACCCGAAGCCTATATCATATGTCATGATCAAGTTGTCAGCACTATAAACACCTAGAGGGTCAAGTCCCCTTATTTGTTACACTCAACCGTGACAGTAGAGCATTACGTGCTTTAGGCTTTTCTTGAATTTTGATTCTCAAGACTTTGTGGTGTTTTATGTGCTTTATGAGAGCCTTATCTTGTCTTGAGTTTGTTATCAAGTTTTGAGACTTTCACGAGCACTTGATGTCATGCTTGAGATTTTGTGTTAACCTAAGATCGACTCAGGATCTCAAGGATCTGATGAGCACTTGGAGCCGGACTCGAGGTTTTGTTTTTATCCTAGGATTGACTCAGGGTTTCAAGGACTCTAAGAACACTTGGTGCTACACTTAAGATTTTATATTGACTCGAGATTAACTCAGGATTTCGAGGACTCGAGGAGGACTTGGTGCTGCATTCGAGATTTTATGTTGACTTGGGATTGACTCAGGGTTTCAAGTACCCGAGGAGCACTTGGTGCTGCACTTGAGATTTTTTATTAACCTGAGATTGACTAAGGGTTTCAAGGACTCAATGAACACTTGGTGCCACGCTCAAGGTTTTGTGTCGACCTGTCATTAACTTTGGATTTTGAGGACTCAATGATCACTTGGTGCTGAGCACGAGGTTTTGTGTTGACTTAAGATTGAATTAGGGTTTCAAGGACTCGACGAGCACTTGGTGTTGTACTCGACAAGCACTTGGTGTTATACTAACCGGAGGAGACAAGCATTGTCCTTTGAGGTTGGTGATCACATCTTTCTCAAAGTTACCCCACGCAAGGGATATATGCAAAGTGGAAAGTTGTCACTATGGTTTATAGGACCTTTCAAGGTTTTGGAGCGTATTGGGGAGGTTTCTTACCACTTAGCATTACCACCACAGTTGTCAAGCATACACAATTTCTTCCATGTCTCCATGTTGAGGATGTAAGAGATGGACCCTTCACATATGTTGGATTGGGCAGATCTTAAAATTGAAGAAGATGTGTTATACGAAGAAAGACCAATAAGATCATACACCAAAGAGCAAGTGTTATGAGGCAAGACCATTCCATTGGTCAAAGTATTATTGAGGCACCATGCAGTAGAAAAGGCTACGTGGGAACGGGAAACAAAAGTCCATTCAAAATATCTGTAGTGTTCATCAATGAGGTACGTTTTAATTTCATGGACAAAATTTCTAAAATCTGGGGAGGTTGTAGAAGCTCGAATCTTAATTTCATCAATTAAGATGTTTAATTATCATTAATGAAAGGAATTTATTTAAGGGTATAAGATTATGATGTGTTTTGTACTTGGTTTAGTTCGAGCATGTAAGCCCGGGATGAGTAGGTTAGCTTATAATCTCTTTGGACTCCTTGAGAGGACGAAAGTTGATAGTTATACAAGAAATGATATTTAAAGGTAAAAAGGTAATTAATTGTTGGGTTGTTGGTTCATAAGAGAGAAGTATGTAGAGATGGGGAGCCAAAGATGCAATTTTCTTGAAATAAGCAGGAGCAAAGGACTTATATTTGAAGAGATAGGGATTTAACTTTAATTAAGAAAAGATGAAAGAGTATAGGGCGAAGTTATTTTTTTATCATTTTCGTCTTCTCTTTTCTCTCTACATATAGAGGAGAAGTTATATTTTTATCATTTTAGTTCCTCTCTACATACATGCATAAAAAACACACACACCTTCTCTCTACACTACAACTTTTCTCTAAGATTTGATGATCTAGAAGTGAAAATTTGAGATTGGTCATGAAGGAAAAATTGCTCTCCTCATCATTCTCTATGTTTTAATCAGTTCAAGTTGTTAATTTGGACTTTTGAGGTTTTTTGTTTAGCTTGGAACTTGGATTTGAGGTAGGGGTGTAATAATATTTTTGACTGTAGGGAGAAAAAATCTTTCACTAATTATAGTGTGGCATGTGGATTTATAAATCAGGAAGTGGGTCAATCCCATACGAAAGCAGGTGGCTAGTCTAATACACAAAACCTCAGAGATATATACAAATGGTATCAGAGCCGGAGCCCAACCAGAAGTGTGCGACGTCGAGCCTCGTAAGGGGGTGGATTGTAGTGACCCTTGTAGGTGGGTGTGATGTGGGCAGGTGCAAGAAGAGCCACTAGGGCGAGCTACCACACTGGTAAGCTATAAGGTGCTCAATCCCACATTATTTGGGTGTGGAGAAGGAGATATGCTTATATATAGTGTGTTCTCTCCAAATGGTATGAGACATTTTGGGATAAAACCCAAGAACAAAACCGTGTAGGTTTAGGCCCAAAGCGAACAATATCATACCATCAGGTGGAGCGGGGTATTACAATTTTAGTGTTATAGACTCAATAGTTTTATGAAGGACTTCATGCAAGCTAAGAAATTTCCTCTGATAGATTCCCTGGTTCGTTTCACGCCAAATGTTGTAGATAGTTACAGCAAGGGAGAGACTACATACTATACCTTTGTAATTAGGAGCTCTACCTTTCCAATGCTGACCATCCCAAAGTAAGAGATCATTCCATATGGAAGGCACATCGTGTTTGAATAAATGCCAAAGTGGGCACAGAGAAAGAGCACTGGAAAAATAGGTGATCATGGGATTCACTTTCCCAGGAACATAATGGTCATTGGCTTTGATTCAGGAAACTCATAGAGCTTCTGTTGAGGGTGGATAGCCGTGACAGGGAAGCTAGCCATAAGATGAAGCTATGTTTAGGTATTAATGATTGGAACCCAACTAAGTGAGGCCATGGTAGAGTAGGGTGGGATTGGTTGACTGCTTTGAGAGTTTGTGCAATGAAAAATAGTCCCTAGTTTGATGGAATTCACTTGTACTTATCATGTAGAAACTGGGTCCAATATTGATCGATTTTCTTTTTATTCATCATTTTCATCATAAATGAATTTTAAAAGATGTTATGGTTGTTTTGAGAATTGGAAACTTGTTTAGAGGTTTTGGAAAATTTAGGGAACATTTGGTGAAATTTGAGAATTTTGGGTCGGCAAGGCCCAAAACACAGGTCGGGTGGACCTGGGAATCTGAAAATTTTTTGAAAAACCTTATTTTTGTTTTAGACTAAATTGAATTTTAAATGAGTTAAAGAAGTGATTTCAGAGCCATAGCCGCTTTCAGAATTGAAAACAGAGGTTGAGAGGATACGTTAAGTGGCTTAGGGGTATTTTGGTCATTTTAGAGTGTGAAAGCTATAAATATCTAAAGATAGATTTTTTAGCCTTTTGTGAGTGACCAAAATATCCACACATTCTACTCTCTCCCTTCTCTTCATCTCCTTTCATATCTTCTTTGATTTGGAGGCCTTGTGATAGGCGATGAATGTTACGCATTCTAACCTCTTAATTTGCATTTTTGATTCTCTTAGTGATAGATTATTTTGTGATTTTACTTTATTATAATGTTTTCTGTATTTTCAGGGCCTTAATGATTATTTCAGTTAAAACCACGATTTTGGATTTTTAAAGATGACATGTAAGTGGGTTAGATGAAGCCTACATCAAATGGATCCATTCAACTCCATAACTTAAGAAGGTTATGGGCCTGAAGCCCAATTCTGCGCTTAATAGAGTTTTAATCCCATTTTGGAAAATGAACCAAAAGTATTTTTTTCGGGCCACAAATCAACATAATTTTTGCAAAAAATGAATGAAATTCAATTCTGCACACTTTTGTATTTCACAAAAATTCCATGAATCGGACTTCTAGTGGTCCAAAGTTGGGCCGAACGTCAGCAGGAAAATACACCCGATTAGTGCTATGGGAAAACCTAATTTATTTCTAATTGGATTAGGACTTTGGTGTATTCTCTTGGTGCATAAAGTGGCGATGAAGGCTGTTTGGAGAGAGCTTAGAGGGTTTTTAGAGAGCCTTTGGACAGAATTGAAGACATACTTCGCAGAGCTTTGGAGTGGAGAATCATTGGAGAACGAAGTCTTACGCGTAATTCATGAAGATGATGCCTTCTTCCTCAACCGTTGAAACTTCTTCTTCTACCATGAGCGGCTAGTTCATCTACTAGGGTTTTGATGTAACCCTGACTAAGCATCAATGGTTTGATTGTTTTAATTATTAGGGACCTTTATATACATACATAGATTGTGTAATTTAGAGGATTCTTATTATAGAATTGAGCTATAAAAGTCTTATAAGTTCAGTTTCAATGATTTCTTATCTTGTCTTAGATATTTAGTTGTTGTTATTGAACTCAATCTCTCTTATTTTCTATGATCATGAGAGCGATTATTACACAATGGTAATCACTGAATATATCATTATACGCTTTGATAGAGTATGCCTAGAGAAGATGGACCATACTGTACCCTAGATTAAAATAGTTAGGCAGATGGCTCATACCAAAAAGATAGTCCATGACTTAGCCTTAATCATATATTATCTTCTTGACGAATGAAGGTGAGCTTGTAGGCACCGACACCACTTATGCATGGTATGATTCCCCATAGTTAATTCAATTGACTATTGATTGTGAAGTTAGTGGTGAAGTCAAATACCCTAGATTTATCTCATATATTTTCTACTCTCTCTATTTACTTTTGTTTTATTTTAGTTGTTTCTTTAGTTAACTCAAATATAAAAATCAGCAACTTATTTCTTTTAAATTTAATTAGAATTAATTTCATATTCCAAATCATTCAGACCATGATCTCTAAGGTTCGACACCCCTTTCGATAGCCCTATTCTATAAGGAATTCGTTCTATCGCGAAGTGTGGTAATTTTAATTGATACACTCATAACACACGCATCACCTTGGAAGTTGATTTGCAAAGTGCCGAAGGCCAAAGGTTTGTTCTACTCAGCAAGGGTTGCGCTTTGGATCAAACAAAGTGTGATTTCATGGAGTCTTGGAAAGTTTGGATTCTAGGGTTTTGGCTAAAAAGGCTTCAATCTTGAGGTAGGGGTGCCTTCACATTCCTTTTATCGATTCTTTAGGATTCTTGTGATTTATGGATGTGTAAGCATGAGTTAGAAAGGTAGAAAATTTTATCTTTGATTTCCTTTCTTGTATATGCATGTAAGAGTATTCTTCATATGATATATATATGATCTATGTGAGACATATTGGTTTTATGCATGTTAAATTTTAGTTTTGTGCTATCTATATGAAATATATGATGTGTGTGATGCGTATGGGTGCTGTCCATGAGAATTAGTGAAGTTGGCATGCTAATTATAGCTTAATTGTGTTGTATACATGTTGTATGTGTTGAGTTAAGAAAAATGAGGTTTTCATTAGGTTTACTTCTAAGCCATGACTTGAGTATGTGCATTTTGAATGCCATGTGTTTGAGAAAATACAACAAAGGAATGACTTTCCATGTTAATGCCTTTGTTGATGCTTGTGGATTAAATTACATGTAATGAAATATTTGTGTCATGCATGCTTAGCAAAGGTTGTATGTGGTGGTAAGCAGAATGAGTCTTTGAGGAGGTTGAACTATGATAGTGGATACACACAAGTGGTGTGGTGAGCTTGTGTCCCCAATTGGTAGTCAATTGACAACAAACATATTTTTTCTCTCTCTCAATTGACAGATTTCAATTGATGAGGACCATTGGTGGTTTGTGAGGTTAACATATTTCAATAAGTGATAATCTTGGTGGTTTATGAGCATTGTGAGCATGCCATGTAGAGTAAGAATGTCATGATTGCAAATCATCTTGGTGGTTTGACTAAGTGCAGAGTTGCAGGATTCCTATTGAAGGGCATTTCGATTGATCGAAAATCCCTTTTCAATTAATCGAAATCCTTCGATTGTGCAAACTTGTATTGAAATAATTTTGATGGATAGGACTCCAATTCCAACAGGATCTCGATAAAACTTCGATACATCACCGATTGATCGAAAGTTCAAATTCGAGTGTGCGAAATACCCATTTCGATTGATCGAAGGGTATGTTTCGTTGAATCAAAATTTACAGTCCACAACCATGTTGGATGTGCATGTGTGACTACATGTGGGGCCCATACTGAGTGGTTGATGTCAGATTGTACATATATTTGTGTGCGTATGTGTACGTGATTAAGCTTCCGCTGTATTTGATATTAGAGGTAGTTCATTGAGACTTAATGGACGGTCCAATCCTCGAGATTCGGACATAGAGACGGAATCTCCGGTGATTCAAATCTCGGGACATGACAACTTGGTATCCGAGTAGGATATCAAATTGAGATTGATGATATGTGATTAGGAGTGTAGATTTGTGACTTAATCATCCTCGGCTCCCGGGAGTTAAAAATCGAGGTGTGATAACTTATCTCTACGGGTTGGGTATGGAGGGAGGAGAGAGGTAGTGATCCTCATTTGTGGAAGGATGTTAAGGATGGCCTGGGGAAATACCCAAGTGGAACCCTCAATGAAAGTGCTAAGGGAGTTTTGTTGTCAAATGATGAATTGTTGGGACATAACCAGGCAGTGAAGTGGTCCATGAACACACCAATTGTCAAACAAAAAATTAGAACTTAAGTCGTTACCAATTTCGAGTTTGATAAGGGGGAAAAGAGCAGGTTTGAGCTGGAGAACCTTCCTCCAATTCTATGAGCATTGCCCAGGGATCTTGACTTCCCAAATACTTCTCCCTTTTAGAAGGTATATGTTGATCCATCTGGTCCAAAACATGCTCTCATTTGCTATGATGATCCTCCACAATTGCTTCATTATGGCACACTTGTTCCATGTGTGCAGGTTAAAAATGCCTAACCCACCAGCTTTCATTGGCAAGCACCTAACCATAGAAACGCTCTCAAGATACTGGTGAGCTCAAATAGTACTACTTTGGGTAGTATAAACTTGGAACTCCAATAGATTTGGGTACTAAAAAGCACTGCTCGAATGAGATGCAGATGACTTGCAAAGGAAAGGGCTTTACTTGTCCAGTGGGTTACCCTTGCTGTTATTTTTTTGGTGAACAACTTGCAGTCTTTTGATTTGAGTCTAGTAGAAACTAGTGGTACACCTAAGTACCTTATAGGGATGTCCCTTTTTGAAATCCTGTTGTAGCCATTATTTGGGATTTAGTAAGAGCATCAATTTTAGAGAGGAAGATATGACTTTTAGAATAGTTTATTTGTAGGCCTGAGAGAGATGAAAAGAGATCCATAACTTTCATGTACCTTTGCTTATATATCTAGCACTTTAATTTATGCACTATTCGGCAATTTGAACCTTCAAGGGAGTTGGGTATTCTCTCATTTAAGAATCGTCTGGTCAATCGTTATTTTTGATAAGACATACACATTCAACCTATATTTGAGTTTGGGGTCATAGGCATTGGTATGCCCGCAACCACACTGATTAAATCGGTTGGTCTTGCCGACTTAATACTCCTACACTAACTGAGCATAACTAAGTCTGAAACAAACCTTCCAC
Source organism: Cornus controversa (assembly GCA_026545225.1). Classification (NCBI taxonomy): domain Eukaryota; kingdom Viridiplantae; phylum Streptophyta; class Magnoliopsida; order Cornales; family Cornaceae; genus Cornus; species Cornus controversa. The sequence goes on along the minus strand of CM048851.1, from coordinate 22,908,976 downwards.
CAATATATCTATTTGAAGATAGCTTCTTCAATATGCCAAGCTATCTGAATAGTCAATAATGGACTATACCGAAAGTGTGGAAACAACGATTGTCGGCTGAGTTTGTGCATGCCTTTAACACGTTAATTGCCGTTTTTATGTCATAAACTATATTCAATAGGGTGTCAATTAATGCTATTCAGCCAATTAATGGAAAGTTTAAAGTTTATATATCTGATGAAATGCACAAAAAAGTCCGGACTAGCTTGTGCCCAACAAAAGGCCATTAAAACTTGGGACCACAGAAAAATCACTCAAGACTAGGTTGTGGCCAGCTACAATATCTTCCACTCCTTTTTTTCAGAAGATTGGAGTACTGTTCATCTTATTTGGGTGGCTGTTCGTCTTCCACTTATTTTTACTTCCACTAAGTTTTTGGATCACGTTTACAATTTGGTTATTAATTTTAAGTTGAGTGGAGGCAATTGTCCCCATGACTCGTCCCTTTTTCTTTTTTAAAAAATTTTTGAAGTTGGAGACATTTTACAATTTTAAAAAATTATATTTATATATATATATATATATATTAAGGGTAACAAAATTGATGTAAATCCGCCAAACTTGCCCATATCCACCTAATCACAAATAGATATGAGTAATTTTTTTTTTTTGATGATATCAAAAATAGATTAACAAAAGTAAACCAATTAAATTACGGGTCAAAACGGGTTGAATATGAATACGCATTTTTTACCACTAGATTGAAAATAGAGATGTCTATTTAAATTTGCGATCACTATCTCTCTTCTCTAAATGACTTTCCTCTCGCTCTCTCTAAGCTATTTTTCTCTCCACACGATTTTTCTCTGTCTACGCAATCTCTCTCTCTACATGATCGGTCTATGTATACACATATATAATAATATTATTAATATTAATATAATATTAAATTTTCAAAGCAACTGAACCGGGGAAGAAAAAACTAAGCGGGTCAAAATTTTAGATTAGAAACGACGTCGGTACCGGGTAGTGCACGACCCGAGTAGTACAGAGGATCGGAACTTCTGTTTTTGAGAATGAGTTTCAAGAAGATGACACTCTTAGGCTATTCCCCAAGTGTAACCATGTCTTTCACATTCCTTGTATTGACACTTGGCTTAGATCACACACTATTGCCGAAGAAACCCATTGGAGAATTCTTATTCCAGTACATGGTGTGTTTGGAAACTATGCATAAATGCTTTCAGGATTAGAATTATTAAATACATGTCAGAAACAATAGAAATTTCTATATTAAATTTAGTACACTGCATATGTTATGGTAATGGTACGAAATATTAATATACCTGTCTAACACAAGTGCTTATGTAAAATTTATAAATATGCATATGATATACATGAATACCCCGTGTGTGTGTGTATATATATATATGTGTGTGTGTTCCATTTTTATTATTTTTTTTTCAAATTCAGTAAAAACATAAAATCAACAAAGTTATGGGTCACTGAAATGCATGTACGCTTTTACATCAATATGTGGATTTCATTTTCTTAGTTCTCTTTGGAAAAAGATAAATGCTCTGTATGTGATCACATAAATTTGACTTCAACGTCGATCCATCTTTAACCATCCACATGCTTTCAAAATAAAGATCGGTCCCAAAACAATTGTGAAACAGATCAATCATGTTGTTTCACATGTTCAACCATCCAATTATGATTATGTTTTCTTTCTATCATCAAAGAAAATATTGGATGCTTAAAATTTGAGCTATGAACATCAATCTGATGCCGGGAATGATAACAGCAGGCACTGACACCACGTATGCGACACTGACATGGGCACTCTCATTACTTCTAAACAATCGACATGTTCTCAAGAAGGTCCAAGACGAGCTTGATGTCCACGTTGGAAGAGGACGACTAGTGGATGAGACAGATGTGAAGAACTTAATCTACCTCCAAGCCGTCCTCAAAGAAACACTCCGTCTATACGCACCCGGACCACTCTCTGTACCACATGAGTCTATGGAGGATTGCATTGTGGGTGGCTACAACATTCCGAAGAGCACACGCCTATGCGTGAACCTATCGAAGCTGCACCGCGATCCTCATGTATGGTCCGATCCAAACGAGTTCCGACCTGAGAGATTCTTGACGAGCCTAAAGGATGTCCAACTTAGAGGACAACATTTCGAGTTTATACCATTTGGCAGTGGAAGAAGAATGTGTCCTGGAATTTCATTAAGCTTGCAAGTCATGCAATTGACACTGGCTAGTTTGATTCATGGGTTTGAACTAGTGACTCCTTTAGATGAACCGGTGGATATGACTGAGAGCTTCGGACTAACCAACATCAAAGCCACCCCATTGGTGGTCTCTCTCACCCCGCGCTTGCCTGATAACCTATATATATGATAGCAAGCTACACATGCAAGGTGAGGTGTTAAGAATTGATAAAATGTATTTGAACATTGTGTATGGGTGTGAGTGCTTTATGGGTTGAATATGGGCTAATGACAATAAATATCGTTGCATATTGTATTCTTGAATAGTTTACTTCAATTTATTAGGAAATATTTTATAAATTAAAGAAATATGTTCAAACAAGAGTACAGAGCACCAAACCATGACAGAACACATGAATCACGCATCAACTAGCTTATAGCTGGAACTAAAAGATAAGTTCCACTTGGAGCTCATATATATTTTGAGACAACATCCACTTGGAGCTCTATTTAAAGATAGTATCTTGAATCTGCCAAGCTATCTAAATATACCTCTTGCGAGCTGTTCAAGGATGTTCCTCAAACACTCTAATTGGGGGGGGGGGGGGGGGGGGCTTTCAACATAGGAAAAGGCCAGCTTAAAAAGGATGGAATGACGAAATTGCCCTTAAAATTAGGTGATGCCCAGGATATCATACAGCACATTTGAGGCCTTGAGGGTAATGACAGTCCAGATTCTATTGGGAGGCCTTGAGGGTAATGACAGTCCAGATTCTATTGGGAATAGGGTACGTAAAGACCTTGAATTATGTACCCAATAATAGGCTATACCATAGGGGTTGAAAGTTGAAACTAAAGATTGTCTGCTGACTTTACATGTATCCAATAATGGGCTATCCCATAGGGGTTGAAAGTTGAAAATAAAGATTGTCGGCTGAGTTTGTACATGTACCCAATAATGGGCTATACCATAGGGGTTGAAAGTTGAAACTAAAGATTGTCGGCTGAGTTTGTACATGATTTAACATATCACAATGAAAAATAATAAAGTTAAAATTATTGCATCACATTTTTTCACTTGTTATTATATATTACCCTCTCTCCATCATTCAAGAAAAAATGGGTGATTTGACAAAAATGCCCTCCCTCTCTCTAAAATGACGAAAAAAGCTTGTTTTAATGAATAAAAATATTCTTATATGTAAATAAGACCCACAAGTCACAAGTGTAAATGGAATGAAATTAAAGCCAAATGAATTACATTGGAATAATAAATGTAATTATAGTACATTTAATTAAAATTTAATTAACATAATTGCAATAATTAAAATGCATTTAAGGGACTATTAATTACGTTTAATTAAAATGTAATTAAAATAACATTTATTTATTTAAACGAATTAATAATAGATTGATAATTATTGTTTAGAATTATTAAATAAATAAATTGCATTTTTTAATTTTAATTTAGATTTAGGGCCACCGCTACACTCGCCACCACAAACACCAACCCACCACTCTTCACCACCACCCCCACCCTCCTTGTTCAATCTCCACAAAAATTACCACTGATCTCACCTCTCATCTTCCCTTTCTCTCCACCACAGCCGCCACCACCACCAAGAAATACAATAGAATCCTCTAAATGGAAAAAGTTGTCGCCCATGGCAAATCCCTCCACAAGGAACAAGAAGTTGTCCTTTGCTCCAAACTTACCGTCTTTGCCTCCATTGACAAGCTAGAGAAGCTCTGTTGTTAACAACTGTAGGTAGTGGGTTCTGAACACAGTAAATAGAATAATAATATGAGTAGTATCACTCTACAATATGAGGGATCCAGAGAGAGATTTGGTTTAAGGGAGAAAAAGTAGACCAACTAAAGGAATTTTTGATAAAAGTATAAATCTCTTTGTGCTCAAGATAAAGAGTACATGTTCTGAAGCTATTGTGATCCTTAATTACCTTCTCTTCTAATCTCAAATGTCCAACAGACTCCTTTATTTATAGTATTGATTTAACTAGATAATACCCAATGGGTTCGATAAGCAGCTGGTTATTACTCAAAGCCTATATCATACGTCATGATCAAGTTGTCAGCACTATAAACACCTAGAGGGCCAAGTCCCCTTATTTATTACACTCAACCGTGACAGTAGAGCATTACGTGCTTTAGGCTTTTCTTGAATTTTGATGCTCAAGACTTTGTGGTGTTTTATGTGCTTTACGAGAGCCTTATCTTGTCTTGAGTTTGTTATCAAGTTTTGAGACAGCACTTGATGTCATGCTCGAGGTTTTGTGTTAACATAAGATCGACTCAGGATCTCAAGGATCTGTTGAGCAGTTGGAGCCGGACTCGAGGTTTTGTTTTTATCTTAGGATTGACTCAGGGTTTCAAGGACTCCAAGAACACTTGGTGCTACATTTAAGATTTTATATTGACTCGAGATTAACTCAGGATTTTGAGGACTCAAGGAGGACTTGGTGCTGCATTCGAGATTTTATGTTAACTTGGGATTGACTTAGGGTTTCAAGTACCCGAGGAGCACTTGGTGCTGCACTTGAGAATTTTTATTAACCTGAGATTGACTAAGGGTTTCAAGGACTCAATGAACACTTGGTGCCACGCTCGAGGTTTTGTGTCGACTTGATATTAACTTTGGATTTTGAGGACTCAATGATCACTTGGTGCTGAGCACGAGGTTTTGTGTTGACTTAAGATTGAATTAGGGTTTCAAGGACTCGACGAGCACTTGGTGTTGTACTCGACGAGCACTTGGTGTTATGCTAACCGGAGGAGACAAGCATTGTCCTTTGAGGTTGATGATCACATCTTTCTTAAAGTTGCTCCACGCAAGGGATATATGCAGAGTGGAAAGTTGTCACTATGGTTTATAGGACCTTTCAAGGTTTTGGAGCGTATTGGGGAGGTTTCTTACCACTTAGCATTACCACCACAGTTGTCAAGCATACACAATTTCTTCCATGTCTCCATGTTGAAGACGTAAGAGATGGACCCTTCACATGTGTTGGATTGGGCAGATCTTAAAATTGAAGAAGATGTGTTATACGAAGAAAGACCAATAAGATCATACACCAAAGAGCAAGTGTTATGAGGCAAGACCATTCCATTGGTCAAAGTATTATTGAGGCACCACGCAGTAGAAGAGGCTACGTGGGAACGGGAACAAAAAGTCCGTGCAAAATATCTGTAGTGTTCATCAATGAGGTACGTTTTAATTTCATGGGCAAAAATTTTAAAATATGTGTGGATATGTTACTTTTAGTAGTCTCTAAATGTTAGAAGATGTTAAACTCACTCTAGAGTATCCTAGTGCTACACCACACGGGTTTCTTAGACCAATATCTAAATTAATATGCATGTCATTAATTTATTATATTGAACATTAGTTTACATATTTTAAATTTAAAGCTTATTTTCCCTTTGTAGATTCTGTATCATCTTTTGAGTTTCCTGAATCTGAATCATCAAAGGTGGGTGTGTGCATTGTATGTTCTTTCTTTTTATAAATGAAGATATGTATGCAAAATTTATGGAAACATTTGTAGATGATGACAAGTAATTCTATTTTTTTATTTTATATTTCAGATGGATATTGATAGCCCCCACTTCTACCTAGAACCAGTGGAGTTTCCCATGTGTGGATTCTCTTCAATCTTCTCCATTTCTGGAACTCTCTCATTCCTCTTCTTTTGCATGGGAATTCGAGCTAGTTGAATTTCTGCAATGTGACTTGTTGCTCTAATTTATTTGTTTGTTATAATATGTATTTTTAAATTTCAACTTCTGATTGTAGAAAGAAACATTTTCATATGTATATATATATTTTTATTAGAGCTTTTCACTTGGATGCTTGGCCTCATATATTTTTATCATCTTTTATACATGAAGTTTTCAAATTTCTTATGATTGTTGCCTTGAAACTTCCAAGTAAGACAAGCAGAAGAAGTATATGGTTGAGAATATAAGTAAATGAGTTGGCAAATGCCTGGGCGGCTAGGAAGGATTGAAGATTTTACATCCTATAAAGAGTAAGATTAAAGACACTTAATATATATATATATATATATATATATATATATATATATATACACTCACATGTAGTAGGGACATTGCTTCGCACGATTATAAAATGTTAGCTTGCATGTTTAGAGCACAAATAGATTCTAAATCTGACAAAAAAAAAAAAACTTTTACCCACGGTTTTTTGTTAACCGCCTATAAAAGTAGCATTTTTAGTATATACCGGCAGTTTTTATAAAATCGCCGGTGATTTATCGGCGGTTTATAATAAACTGCGGGTAAAAATTAACTATTAGGGGCACTTTAAAGATATTTTCCGGCGGAAAAAAACCGTAGCTATAATTCCGCGGCTGTAAAAAAACTGCCGACATTTTCCGACAGATTTTTTAATCGCCGGTGTAGCTTTTTCCGACGGTTTTGGAGGCATTTTCCGGCGATTTTAACTGCCGGTGATATTTTTTGTAGTGCTAGCACTTTATGTTATGCACTATTCGGCAATTTGAACCTTCAAGGGAGTTGGGTATTCTCTGATTTAACAATCATCTGTTCAATCGTTATTTTCCATAAGAGATGCACATTCAACCTATATTTGAGTTTGGGGTCATAGGCATTGGAATGCCCGCAACCACACAGATTAAATCGGTTGGTCTTGCCGACTTAATACTCCTACACTAACTGAGCAAAACTAAGTCTGAAACAAACCGTCCACCAATATATCTATTTGAAGATAGCTTCTTCAATATGCCAAGCTATCTGAATAGTCAATAATGGACTATACCAAAAGTGTGAAAACAACTATTGTCGGCTGAGTTTGTACATGCCTTTAACACGTTACTTGAAAAATAAGAGTGTGAAAACTTAATTGCCGTTTTTATGTAATAAACTATATTCAATAGGGTGTCAATTTATGCTATTCAGCCAATTAATGGAAAGTTTAAAGTTTATATATTTGATGAAATGCACAAAAAAAAGTCCCGACTAGCTTGTGCCCAACAAAAGGCCAATAAAACTTGGGACCGCAGAAAAATCACTCAAGACTAGGTTGTGGCCAGCTACAATATCTTCCACTCCTTTTTTTCGGAAGATTGGAGTTTTTTTACTTCCACTAAGTTTTTCGATCACGTTTATAACACTAAGTTTTTGCATCATGTTTACAATTTGGTTATTAATTTTGGTTCATCAATGAGTGCATATGACAAAATATCAACTGCATGTGATCCACGTCTGATGTAGACTTGTTGTAGTACTGCTCATCTATATATTAAATATCAAAACAAATGAAACCCATAGAGAAATATCAACAAAATGGAGTCACTCCTTCCAATACTCCCAACAACTGTAATGCTTGCTATATTATATCCACTTCTTTTTGTTCTTTTCTTTGTGCTATGGTTGACAAGAGTTTGTCACCGAAACACAGCTGCTAAAAAAAGAGCAGCACCCGAAGCTGCCGGTGCATGGCCTTTGATCGGTCACCTACATATCTTAGCTCGCTCTCCATTGCCACATATAACCTTAGGTTCAATGGCTGACAAGTACGGACCAATCTTCACTATAAAGCTCGGGGTAAACCGAACATTGGTAGTGAGTGATTGGAAGATAGCTAAAGAATGTTTCACCACCAACGACAAGGTCTTTGCCAACCGTCCAAGGTCTCTAGCAGTGGAGCTCTTGACCTATAACTATGCCATGTTTGGTTTGAGTCCTTACGGCAATTACTGGCGCCAACTCCGAAAGATGGCTATGCTTGAGCTTCTCTCTGGCCGCCGATTTGATATGTTTGGACGTGTCCGATTAGCAGAGATAAGAACATCCATCAGAGAGGTATATGACTTATGGATTAAAAAAGACAGTGTTTCAAATGTGGTAAAGTTGGAGATGAAGCAATGGTTTGGGGATTTAACCCTAAATGTGATGGTTAGGATGCTTGTAGGGAAGCGATATTCGCGTGATGAGGACGAGGGGGCACGAGTTGGGAAGGTCATCACAGAGTTCTTTGAATTGCTAGGGGTGTTTGTGGTGTCCGATGCCATTCCTTTTCTCAAGTGTTTGGATTTGGGAGGATATGAGAAAGCAATGAAGAAGACAGCAAAAGAAATGGACCATATAATTGAAGGTTGGTTACAGGAGCATAAAAGAAAGAGAGATTCTGGCATGGTGAAAAGTGATCAACAAGACTTCATGGATGCGATACTCTACCTTCTTGATAGTATTGATGCCAAAGAACTTCCCGATTTCGATGTTGATACCATCAATAAAGCTTTATGCCTGGTACGTACATGTTCTACAACCCTATTTTGATTTATATATACGGTACATATGTTGTTAGATTAAGTGATTTAGATGTGATTTGTTAATTCACTAGGTTTGAGTCAGCTCGAGCTTAGTTTTAATTCATTTTGATTAAGTTGGATCTCATCAGATTAAAGGGTACCAATGCTAGAACACATAAGCGGGGTATCCATCTCCTCATGTATCGGTCTGTTCCCTATGTTTGAGTCAGCTTAGGTGTCGAGTTATGATTGATCTCGAATGAATAATTCCAGAATCATGTAATAATTTTCTGAAAATGAAGACTATTGTCGACACTCATGTATTTGTCGATGTTGTCCAACCTGACACAGTCCCTTTGCAATCTCTAAATCCGCCACCCAACTCTCCCACAACTTCAGATGATGATCCAAAAACACATCACAGCCTCTCTCTTCCTCTCATCATCTCACTGGCGCCACCGCTTTCTTTCTCGTGTAGTCTAGAGCCAGAAATTTAAATGAGTGGAAGCCTATGTCAAGATATATCTTTTTACCAAAATAAAAAAACATGAACATAAATATTTATTAATCTTATCATGTTATTTTTTAATCTAAAATGAAATTTTATTTAGGAAAAGTGAGAATAAGTTAAAAAAAAAAAAGAGTATCAAATTTTTTTTTAGAGACTTTTATGATCTCAGTTGTCGTTTTTGTCTGGAGAAAGAATAACTGTGAAAAAGGAAGATATCATTGATCTATCGATTCCTCCATTGGGAGTTGGAGAGTTTGAAAACTCGTGTGGTATACGGATGCATCTCATATAAGCCGTTATAGACGGTTATTTGAATTAGTTATATTCATCTCTGGGCTTGTTCCCCGTTGGATGTACACAGTAAAATCCAAAGCTATTGTGGGCATTTGGTCTAGTTTATCTGGGCTAATGCTCGTTGGGCTTTGTTGTTCCCTCTAACTGGGTTTGGTTCCTCTTTTGTGGGCTATTACTCTTTTGGGCTTATAGTCCGTCCCATTATCTAGGTTGTAATTATTTACTTAAATTTTATTATACATTGCTTAACCTTCAAAAAAAAAAAAAAATACATGTGAATTGTGAGAAAGTGATATGAGAGAAAAAATAACAATTAGAAAAATAAAGAGTTGAAGGACACCATCACTTGAGACTATTTTTCTTTTTTCTTTTTGATAAAATTTTGAAGTGAAGGCATTTTACAATTTTGAAAGTTTATATATACACCCCTAAAATATTAACAAAAGTTGAGTGGAGGCAATTGTCCCCATGACTCGTTCCTTTTTCTTTTTTAATAAATTTTTGAAGTTGGAGACATTTTACAATTTTAAAAAATTATATATATATATATATATTAGGGGTAGCAAAATTGGTGTAAATCCGCCAACTTGCTCATATCCACCTAATCACAAAGGGTAATGCTTCTCAGACAGAATTCGTAAGCAGAATTCATTGGCAGAATGTTTTATATCCATTTGATACATGTGGTAGGCCCCACCACATACACTCACCACATACATCCAATGGATGTAAAACATTCTGCCTATGAATTTTGCGTACGAATTCTGCCTGAGTAGCATTACCCAATCACAAATAAATATGAGTAACTTTTTTTTTGACGATATCAAAAATAGATTGACAAAAGTAAATCAATTAAATTACGGGTCAAAACGGGTTGAATATGGATACGTATTTTTTACCGCTAGATTGAAAATTGAGATGTTTATTTAGATTTGCGATCTCTATCTCTCTTCTCTAAATGATTTCTCTCTCTCTCTCTCTAAACTATTTTTCTCTCTACACGATTTTTCTCTGTCTACGCAATCTCTCTCTCTAGATGATCGGTCTATGTATACACATATATAATAATATTATTAATATTAATATAATATTAAATTTTCAAAGCAACTGAACCGGGGAAGAAAAAACTAAGCGGGTCAAAATTTTAGATTAGAAACCACGTCGGTACCGGGTAGGGCACGACCCGAGTAGTACAGAGGATCTTAGGCTATTCCCCAAGTGTAACCATGTCTTTCACATTCCTTGTATTGACACTTGACACTTGGCTTAGATCACACACTATTGCCGAAGAAACCCATTGGAGAATTCAATAGAATCTTTTTTTTTTTCTTTTTTTTTTTGCAAGAGTAGCAGTAAAGGAGATGAAATCAATAGACAAACAATATAATGTAAATGATAAAATGTAAGTAAATCAAATGCAATAATTTAAAACCGTATTTGCTGTGTGATGAAGGATAGGGTGTTAGCGGCATTTTCGTCACAAAAAAATGGCAGAGCAAAGTCAATTATTATATGATCTTGAGTGAATGGTACTGACCACATGGTTGTGGGACTCTGTAATAATTTTTCTCTCTCCATTTGAATAATTCTTATTCCAGTACATGGTGTGTTTGGAAACTATGCATAAACGCTTTCAGGATTAGAATTATTAAATACATGTCAGAAACAATAGAAATTTCTATATTAAATTTAGTACACTGCATATGTTATGGTAATGGTACGAAATATTAATATACCGGTCTAACACAAGTGCTTATGTAAAATTTATATATATGCATATGATATACATGAATACCCCGTGTGTGTGTATTATATGTGTGTGTTCTATTTTTATTATTTTTTTTTTCAAATTCAGTAAAAACATAAAATCAACAAAGTTATGGGTCACTGAAATGCATGTACGCTTTTACATCAATATGTGGACTTCATTTTCTTAGTTCTCTTTGGAAAAAGATAAATGCTCTGTATGTGATCACATAAATTTGACTTCAACGTCGATCCATCTTTAACCATCCACATGCTTTCAAAATAAAGATTGGTCCCAAAACAATTGTGAAACAGATCAATCATGTTGTTTCACATGTTCAGCCATCCAATTATGATTATGTTTTCTTTCTATCATCAAAGAAAATATTGGATGCTTAAAATTTGAGCTATGAACATCAATGTGATGCAGGGAATGATAACAGCAGGCACTGACACCACGTCTGCGACACTGACATGGGCACTCTCATTACTTCTAAACAATCGACATGTTCTCAAGAAGGTCCAAGACGAGCTTGATGTCCACGTTGGAAGAGGACGACTAGTGGATGAGACAGATGTGAAGAACTTAATCTACCTCCAAGCCATCCTCAAAGAAACACTCCGTCTATACCCACCCGGACCACTCTCTGTACCACATGAGTCTATGGAGGATTGCATTGTGGGTGGCTACAACATTCCGAAGAGCACACGCCTATGGGTGAACCTATCGAAGCTGCAACGCGATCCTCATGTATGGTCTGATCCAAACGAGTTCCGACCTGAGAGATTCTTGACGAGCCTAAAGGATGTCCAACTTAGAGGACAACATTTCGAGTTTATACCATTTGGCAGTGGAAGAAGAATGTGTCCTGGAATTTCATTAAGCTTGCAAGTCATGCAATTGACACTGGCTAGTTTGATTCATGGGTTTGAACTAGTGACTCCTTTAGATGAACCGGTGGATATGACTGAGAGCTTTCGACTAACCAACAACAAAGCCACCCCATTGGTGGTCTCTCTCACCCCGCGCTTGCCTGATAACCTATATATATAATAGCAAGCTACACATGGAAGGTGAGGTGTTAAGAATTGATAAAATGTATTTGAACATTGTGTATGGGTGTGAGTGCTTTATGGGCTGAGGGCTAATGACAATAAATATTGTTGCATATTGTATTCTTGAATAGTTTACTTCAATTTATTAGGAAATATTTTAATTATAAATTAAAGAAATATGTTCAAACAAGAGTACAGAGCACCAAACCACAACGAAAGAGTGGAAACAGAACACATGAATCAGGCATCAACTAGCTTATAGCGGGAACTAAAAGATAAGTTCCACTTGGAGCGCAAATATATTTTGAGACAACATCCACTTGGAGCTCTATTTAAAGATAGTATCTTGAATCTGCCAAGCTATCTAAATATGCCTCTTGCGAGCTGTTCAAGGATGTTCCTCAAACTAAAGTGTTTCATTCTAATGGGGGTTTTCAACAACTTTCATAAATAACATAGGAAAATGCCAGCTTAAAAAGGATGGAATGACAGAATTGCCCTTAAAAGTAGATGATGCCCAGGATATCCTATAGCACATTTGAGGCCTTGAGGGTAATGACAGTCCAGATTCTATTGGGAATAGGATACATAAAGACCTGGAATTATGTACCCAATAATGGGCTATACCATAGGAGAAATGCTAAACGCCACAATTTTATTTCACGAATTTTAACTCGAATCTATGTGGCAGGTGATAATACCATAAGGACTCCATGTATGGGAGGAATTCCACCAATAATAACTTATCATTTAATTTTATCTCCTAAAATAATGGATTATATCACCTGCCACATAGATTCGAGTTAAAATTCATGATATTTATTCGAGACGTGTAGCATTGCTAATACCATAGGGGTTGAAAGTTAAAAATAAAGATTGTCGATTGAGTTTGTATATGTACCCAATAATGGGCTATACCATAGGGGTTTCAACTACCATAGGGGTTGAAAGTTGAAACTAAAGATTGTCGGCTAAGTTTGTACATGATTTAACATATCACTATGAAAAATAATAAAGTGAAAACAAAAAGGTCTTCCATATTAACTGTCGTTCAAATGTATTGAATTACGATCTATTGTATTTATTTATTATTATTATTATTTTAAGGTGAGTCCATCTGGTGTGAAAATGTTAGGGTTAAATAAAGTTTGACCTAATTATGCTCCGATTAAAAATTTTAATATTGTTGCATCACATTTTTTCACTTGTTATTATATATTACCCTCTCTCCATCATTCAAGAAAAAAATGGGTGATTTGACAAAAATGCCCTCCCTCTCTTTGAAATGACGAAAAAAGTTTGTTTTAATGAATGAAAATACTCTTATATGTAAATAAGACCCACAAGTCACAAGTGTAAATGGGATGAAATTAAAGCCAAATGAATTACATTGGAATAATAAATGTAATTAAAATACATTTAATTAAAATTTAATTAACATAGTTGCAATAATTAAAATGCATTTAAGGGACTATTAATTACGTTTAATTAAAATGTAATTAAAATAACATTTATTTATTTAAAAGAATTAAAAATAAATTGATAATTATTGTTTAGAATTATTAAATAAATAAATTGCATTTTTTAATTTTAATTTAGAGTTAGGGCCACCACTACACTCGCCACCACAAACACCAGCCCACCACTCTTCACCACCACCCCCACCCTCCTTGTTCAATCTCCACATAAATTACCACTGATCTCACTTCTCATCTTCCCTTTCTCTCCACCACAGCCGCCACCACCACCAAGAAATACAATAGAATCCTCTAAATGGAAAAAGTTGTCGCCCATGGCAAATCCCTCCACAAGGAACAAGAAGTTGTCCTTTGCTCCAAACCTACCGTCTTTGCCTCCATTGACGAGCTAGAGAAGCTCTGTTGTTAACAACTGTAAATAGAATAATAATATGAGTAGTATCACTCTACAATATGAGGGATCCGGAGAGAGATTTGGTTTAAGGGAGAAAAAGTAGAGACCAACTAAAGGAATTTTTGATGAAAGTATAAATGTCTTTGTGCTCAAGATAGAGAGTATATGTTCTGAAGCTATTGTAATCCTTAATTGCCTTCTCTTCTAATCTCAAATGTGCAACAGACTCCTTTATTTATAGTATTAATTTAACTAGATAATACCCAACGGGTTCGATAAGTAGCTGGTTATTACCCGAAGCCTATATCATACGTTATGATCAAGTTGTCAACACTATAAACACCTAGAGGGTCAAGTCCCCTTATTTGTTACACTCAATCGTGACAGTAGAGCATTACGTGCTTTAGGCTTTTCTTGAATTTTGATGCTTAAGACTTTGTGGTGTTTTATGTGCTTTATGAGAACTTTATCTTGTCTTGAGTTTGTTATCAAGTTTTGAGACTTTGACAAGCACTTGATGTCATGCTCGAGGTTTTGTGTTAACCTAAGATCGACTCAGGATCTCAAGGATCTGATGAGCATTTGGACCCGGACTCGAGGTTTTGTTTTTATCCTAGGATTGACTCAGGGTTTCAAGGACTCCAAGAACACTTGGTGCTACACTTAAGATTTTATATTGACTCGAGATTAACTCAGGATTTCAAGGACTCAGGGAGGACTTGGTGCTGCATTCGAGATTTTATGTTGACTTGGGATTAACTTAGGGTTTCAAGTACCCGAGGAGCACTTGGTACTGCACTTGAGATTTTTTATTGACCTGAGATTGACTAAGGGTTTCAAGGACTCAATGAACACTTGGTGCCACGCTCGAGGTTTTGTGTCGACCTGAGATTAACTTTGGATTTTGAGGACTCAATGAGCACTTGGTGCTGAGCACGAGGTTTTGTGTTGACTTAAGATTGAATTAGGGTTTCAAGGACTCGACGAGCACTTGGTGTTGTGCTCGACGAGCACTTGGTGTTATGCTAACCGGAGGAGACAAGCATTGTCCTTTGAGGTTGGTGATCACATCTTTCTCAAAGTTGCCCCACGCAAGGGATATATGCAGAGTGGAAAGTTGTCACTATGGTTTATAGGACCTTTCAAGGTGTTGGAGCGTATTGGGGAAGTTTCTTACCACTTAGCATTACCACCACAGTTGTCAAGCATACACAATTTCTTCCATGTCTCCATGTTGAGGACGTAAAAGATGGACCCTTCACATGTGTTGGATTAGGCAGATCTTAAAATTGAAGAAGATGTGTTATACGAAGAAAGACCAATAAGATTATACACTGAAGAACAAGTGTTATGAGGTAAGACCATTCCATTTGTCAAAGTATTATTGAGGCACCACGCAGTAGAAGAGGCTACGTGGGAACGGGAACCAAAAGTCCGTTCAAAATATCTGTAGTGTTCATCAATGAGGTACGTTTTAATTTCATGGACAAAATTTCTAAAATCTGGGGAGGTTGTAGAGGCTTGAATCTTAATTTCATTAATTAAGATGTTTAATTATGATTAATGCAAGGAATTTATTTAAGGGTATAAGATTATGATGTGTTTTGTACTTGGTTTAGTTCGACCATGTAAGCCCGAGATGAGTCGGTTAGCTTATAATCTCTTTGGACTCCTTGAGAAGAGGAAAGTTGATAGTTATACAAGAAATGATATTTAAGGGTAAAAAGGTAATTAATTGTTGGGTTGTTGGTTCAAAAGAGAGAAGTATGTAGAGATGGGGAGCCCAAGATGCAATTTTCTTGAAATAAGCAGGAGCAAAGGACTTATGTTTGAAGAGATAGGGTTTTAATTGCAATTAAGAAAAGATGAAAGAGTACATATAGAGGCGAAGTTATTTTTTTATCATTTTTGTCTTCTCTTTTCTCTCTACATATAGAGGAGAAGTTATATTTTTATCATTTTAGTTCCTCTCTACATACATGCATAAAAAACACACACACCTTCTCTCTACACTACAACTTTTCTCTAAGATTTGATGATCTAGAAATGGAAATTTGAGGTTGGTCATGAAGGAAAAATTGCTCTCCTCATCATTCTCTATGTTTTAATCAGTTCAAGTTGTTAATTCGGACTTTTGAGGTTTTTCGTTTAGCTTGGAACTTGGATTTGAGGTAGGGGTGTAATAATATTTTTGACTGTAGGAAGAAAAAATCTTTCACTAATTAAAGTGTGGCATGTGGATTTATAAATCAGGAAGTGGGTCAATCCCATAAGAAAGCAGGCCCATCAGGAACCCATTAATTAACTAGACCTATAAGTTAGCCCATCATTATGAGAAAAAAAAAACAAGTTATCCGAATCTGATCCATTGTGCAAAGCCCATAGAGGGAGGTAGCTTATCTAGCCCAATAAGAAATCCAACCCTATAAAGAAACTAATTAAGTTCGATGAAAAGAAAATTGTGAAAAGAGAATTCGAATCTAAAGAGGATTCAAATATTGTTTGTATAAATAAAGGTGAAAATCTAATGAAAAGGGGGATTCTGCCTAATTTTTTGACCATATTATAATCTTCAATTTCTTTTTCTCATATATTTGGTGTGTATGAGAAATTCACTTGGTTAAACTTGCTGAGTAATTTTTTAAATCAACACTTTGGCGCCGTATGTGGGAAGCGATAGTTTTTCATTGAAGCTAAGAAATTCATGGTCATGGTGAACACATGAAGAAACTGTTATGACACAGCCGATCCTGAACGACCTCCTAGAATCAAAGGGAAGTCCCACCGGTATAGCTGTACGTTCAACAATTGATCTAGCAAAATGAAGCTTTACGCCAACAAGTTGCTGATCTCCAAGCAAAGGTGGAACACGTGGAGAGTGCAAAGGGGCATGGGTGCCAACAGAACAAAGGGGCCAAGTTGAGTAATCACTCTATAAGCACATCTCATCACAACCATGTCAAGGGAGGTGACCAATAGTCCAATCTGTTTGATAGTGCTCAGAACGACTGCGCACAGATCTATCCAAACTGGAGAGCTCAGATGCAACGAGAAATTGACGAACTAAGGGGCAACAGAGTCTGAAATCCAGCAAAATAAGTGCTTGTAACCACCAGATTGGTTAAGTCTCCATTCATAGAAAACGTAATAGGGGTCCAATGGCCGAGGAGGTTTAATATGGCAATTTTCACCACTTTTGATGGGAGGACGGACCCCGTAGAACATATCTACAAATACCTCCAGAAGATAACTTTGGACGTAGAGAATGATGCACTTATGTGCAAAATCTTTCTTACCAACCTGTATGGACCAGCCGTATTAACAACCGCCTTACTCAATCCCAAGTTTCGCAAGACTATGCGAGCGTTTCGTTGCTCAATATGCTGGGAATCAAAAGCAAAAGCGAACTATCTATTCTCTGTTCATAATGAGGCAAGCAAAGGGAGAAATCTGAAAAGCTTTTTTAACCCATTTAATATGGAGATATCTATGATAGACCGATGCAATCAGATTGTGGCGGTCGAGGCTTTCAAAATAGCAGTCCTACCTGAGGGGGGCTTCCACAGGTCTTTGGTGAAGAGTATCCCAAGGAATATGAGAGAGTTAAACTTTCGGGCTCAAAAGTACTCGAGGATATAAGAGGACGAAGCTACTAAAAAGTAATGATCAACCTTGATCATTGTGGGATAACAGACAAACGAGTTGCTCCATCAATATTAAAGAAACTAGAGAAGAAACAGAGGCTCGAAGGGAAGATCACTCTATTGAAGGTGACTCTAACAAGACTTTGTTAGGAGAACAAGAATAAAGGTGTAATAACCCTTGTGGGGGGGTGTGATGTGGGCAGGTGTAAGAAAAGACACTGGGCTGAGCTACCACACTGGCAGGCTACATGGTGCTCAATCCCACATCGCCTGGGTGAGGAGATGAGGATGTGCTTATATGTAGTGTGTTCTCTCCAAATGGTATGAGGCCTTTGGGGGTAAAACTCAAGAACAAAACTGTACGAGCTTAGGCCCAAAGCGAATAATATCATGCCATTAGATGGAACAGGGTATTGTAGTTGGTATCAGAGCCTAAACCCAGCTGGAAGTGTGTTGACGAGGACGTTGGGCCTCATAGGGGGGTCGATTGTAGTAACCCTTGTGGGCTGGTGTGATGTGGGCAGGTGCAAGAAAAGACACTAGGCTGAGCTACCACACTAGCAAGCTACAAGGTGCTTAATTCCACATCGCTTGGGTGAGGAGAAGAGGATGTGCTTATATGTAATGTGTTCTGTCCAAATGGTATGAGGCATTTTGGGATAAACCCCAAGAACAAAATCGTACAGGCTTAGGCCCAAAGAGAAAAATATCATACCATCAAGTGAAGCGGGGTATTATAAAAAGAATTTTCTAGTTGCCCCTAGTTATTAGGCAATCATTGGAGCAGAGGGATAAAAATAAGCATTATGCATTCTATTGCAGCTTTGGCCAAATAACTAATGAATGCAAAAGTTTAATGCAGCAGGTGGAGACCTTGATCGCTAAAGGACATCAGGTGGAATACCTCCTTACAAGTGAACAAACCAAACTACCTGATTGGCCTCAACAAAATCAGAACAGATAACATAACGCCACTCCCGTTCGCATTATAAATGTCAACAATGGCCGACTAGAATCAAATCAAAAATGTGAGGGAGAGAGGCGAACACAGTTAAGAAATTCCCAAAAAATGCAAAGAATTTGTGAGGTTCATTTGGTCTATAATCAGTGTGCCAAAATATCAATTGTCTTTATGAACGAAGAAATGAATAGAATGCAAGTACCCCACGAAGATCCGTTGGTGATCAGTCTCATTGTAGCCAATTCTAAAATAAAGAGGGTTTTAGTTGATGCATGAAGTAGTACAAATGTTCTGACTTTTTGGGCCTTCCAGCAAATGAGTCTGGGGGCAGATCGGATTAAGTCGACAACAGAGCCACTAATCGAGTTTGATGGTAAATAGGTCACGCTGACCGGAGTAATAGAACTCCCGATAACTACTGCAGCTAGAATCTTGATGGAATCCTTCCTTGTTGTTGATCTTAACTCTTCTTATAATCTGATAATGGGGAGAGGTTGGATACACCACATGCGAGGAATCTCGTCAATGCTTCACCAGTTGATGAGCTGCCTAGCTCCAAATGGAAGAGGTATAATCGATATCCTAAAAGATTAAATGGCCACAAAAGAGTGTTACACCCTTACATTAAAATGTAATATAGGATAAAACATTCATGCCAAATATCAACCACAGAAATCTCAGTCGAATGACGAGTTGATAGAGCAAAAGAAACGAAAACTCACCGAAGAACCGCTTGAGCCGATTGAGATTTGTCCTGGGAAAGAGCCGACGAATCATGGGACCTTCCTAAGCAAAGAGGAAAAGATGAAGTTGATAGAGTTATTAAAAAAAATTCAAATGTTTTTGTATGGGATCATATGAATATGCCAGGAATCGACCCAGTAGTGGTGTGTCACAAACTCAATGTTAATCTGAATTATCCACCCGTTAAACAGAGTAGAGGCAGTTCGCTCCAAAAAGGAATCAAGTCATAGCGACAGAGGTAGACCGTCTTCTCCAAGCTAATTTCATCAAAGAAGTCAAATATCCGGATTGGCTCTCTAATGTGGTGGCAGAGCAAAAGAAGAATGAAAAATGGCGGGTCTGTATCGATTTTACAGATTTAAACAACGCTTATCGTAAAGATAGTGTTTCACTTTCGAAGATCGACCAAGTGGTCGATACCATAACTAGTTATGAGCAACTGACGTTTCTTGACGCATACTCAGGGTATAACCAAATCCTAATGGATCCTGAGGATAAAGAAAAGACATCTTTCATTACTGAGAAGGGAATTTATTGCTATAAGGTAATGTTATTCAAATTAAAGAATGCTGGAGCAACTTATTAGCGCTTAATCAACAAAGTGTTTGAAAAGCAGATGGGCTGAACAGTAGAGGCCTATATAGATGAGATAGTGGTAAAAAGTCTCAAAAAAAAAGGTCACTTGGATATCTTCAGGATATTTTTGACACGCTATGGAAGCACAACATGGGGCTAAACCCCTCCAAGTGTTCTTTTATCATTTCCTCAAGACAATTCTTGGGGCACATTGTCAACCAACGGGAATAAAAGCAAGTCCAGTTCAGGTGAACACTCTCACTCAGAATGAAAAACCAAAAACTTACAGGGTTGTTCAAATCCTAATAGGGCGCATAGCTACTCTAAGGGGCACCCAAGGCAAGGGAATCACTGTATTTGTACCTCACAGTATCTCGAATAGCCACAAGTGCAGTTTTGATGAGAGAGGTTGATGGAAAACAACATACGGTGTTCTATTCAAGTAAAACTATGACTGAAGGCAAGCAGAGATGTTCGAAGATTGAAAAGATAATATTGGCTCTAATCTAAGCAAAGAGAAAGCTGAGACATTATTTCGAACCTCATCCAATTATACTACCGACCAAATTTGTGATCAAAGCTATTCTCCATAAGCCTAATCTGTCAAGACGAGTTACCAAATGGGTGATTGAGCTAGGAGCCCATGACTTAAAATATAAGCCTCGCAGTGCAATAAATGTACAGGTAGTGGTGAATATTTAGCTTGAGTATGAACCGAAAGATAATATGGAACTAGAATTCCTCACTCTATTTGATTGGAAGCTCTATGTTAACAGATAGTCAACACAAGCAAAATCGGTATAGAAATCTGAACTCTTAATGGAACTGCTTTATAACAAGCAATACACTCAGAATTCCCAGCATCAAATAATGAAGTTGAATATGAAACCCTCTTCGTAGGACTAAGGCTAGTGAAAGAACTCCAGGTAAAAAAATTTACAAGTCTTTAATGATTCTCAATTGATTGTGAAATAGGTCTATGGACATTATTCCCCAAAGGATGATCACATGAATGCTTACAAAGACCTGGCAAACCAGGAGCTCAAATATTTTGACCAAGTTAGCATTTCCTAGATACTGAGGGAGCAGAACTTGGAATCAGATAAACTAGCATGTTAGGCTTTAACCACCCAAACTAAGCTAATCAAGGTAGTCCCGAACGATACAATGGTTTTTCCAAACATTCATCCTCAAAACAAGTACTAGTTTTATAGACAGAACCTAGTTGGATGGATCCTATAAAGACTTATATGATCAATAGAAGGATGCCCTCGACAAAAGATGAGGTAAGGAAGATCAGGATGAACTCACCAAAATATGCAATGACTAGGGGCTATATGTACATAAGATCATTCTCTGGACCTTATTTGAAATGCATAATGCCATCCGAAGCAAAAGAGATTCTCACAAGGATCAATGGAGACGTATGCGAAAACTATTCAGGGGGAAGATCGCTAGTTCACAAAGCTATTACTCAAGGATATTTTTGGTCATATATGGCTCGAGATGCTAAATAATATACTAGAAGATATGATAAATGCCAACAACATGCAAGAGTACTCCATCAGTCCCCTGAAAACCTTACCACAATGGCCAGTCCTTTGCCTTTTTCCAGGTGGGGGATGAATTCTATAGGACCACTTCCTAAAGCAGCCAACAACAAAGGGTTCGTTCCACTAGCCATAAATTATTTTACAAAATGAGTTGAGGCAGAAGGTTAAGGAACAATCACCCATATACAAGTAAAAAGGTTCATATGGAGCAATATTATCTGTCGCTTTGGTTTCCAGAATCTATTATTATTGATAATGCCAAAATTCTTGATAATTAGTCAATACAAAGGTTCTTAAGAGAATATGGAATCGACCAGAAGTTTTCATCAAGATTGTACTCGCAAGGGAATGACCAAGAAAAAATAACAAACAGGACCATCTTCGGATGTATCCGAAAGAAGTTGAAAGCTCGAAAAGGAATATGGTTAGAGAAATTACCCAAAGTACTCTGGGTGTATTGAACAACTCCCAGATGACCAACTGGAGAAAACAATTCTATCTTGCCTACGGATCCGAGGCAGTGATACCAACTAAACTCTTTACGATCAAGTTAAAAGTGTTAAACCGGGGAGGGGGGCATAACAATCAACAGGTAGAACAAAACCTAGACTTGCTAGAGGTAAGAAGAGAAATGGCTCAGATCAAGTTGCCTTTATAACAAGGAACGATCAAAATTAACTACAACAAGAAAGTGAAACACCTAGTTCAGAATTGGCGATTGGGTGTTAAGAGTCATTAACAATACAAATGAGCTCAATGCTGGAAAATTTAGACCAAATTAAGAAGGACCGTATGAAATCACTGAAGTAATTGGAAAGGGGGTATACTGTAGAGTCAATGACAACATGTCAATTCACAAGCCTTGGAATGTAATTCACTTGAAGAGGTACTATATTTAAATTTGATTATTCGATTGTTGTTCCTTTCTCTTAGGTGACATCACCTTCATAATACCTATTGTAGAAAGAATGTTTGTAATAAATTTTAAAGCAAATGGGGGCCCTCAAAGAAATAAAAGTTTCTTTTTTCTAATTTGTTATTATCAAACAAAAGGAATGTGGTCCCACATCGGGTATCGCACCCGCAAATTTCCCCGTCGACCGGACGGTTATCCCTCACCCACCCTAGTGGATTAGGGATTGCCAACTGCCATCACTACAAGAAAATTAGCTTTTTATGACGGGCCAAAACCGCCCTAAATGACTTTTTAAGGCGCTCCATGGCCTATCCTCTATTAAGGCGTTATGATTACTAAGTTTTTTTAAAGGCATGCGAAAACTTTTTAAAGGCGGTCATAAACTGCCTTTAATAATTTCAAAAACGCCTTTAAAAGAATTTTTCAAGGCGGTTATTTAGTGTCTTAAAAGTTCCATTATTTAAGGCGGTCGTTACACGTCATAGAAGTGTAATTATTTAGGGCGGTCAATTATTGCCTTAGAATCTTAATTATTAAGGGCGGTTATTTTTCGCCTTAAAATCTCAATTATTTAGGACGGCCCGTGCTCGCCTTAAAAGCTAATATTAAGGGCAGCTTTGGCCCGCCTTAAAAGATAAGCCTAGTATTATTAAGGGCGGCCATTGTCCGCCTTTTAAGGTTTTTTTTTTGAAATATTCCTTTTTCTAATACCCCATTCCAAACCTGTGAAACCCAATCCAAAAACCTATGATGCCATACAATACCAATATGCATTCGAAGCTAACATATTCAAATGAAAGTCAACCCAAAAACACAGTATGAATAACTTTCATTCCAACCCAAAAGTATGTGCTTCCATACAATATCAATATCTAATTTACATCCCTTCAAAGCTAGCACATTCAAATGATTTAGCATGCTTAAAAATTACAATCATTAACAAATATTTCTAGATACGGTGAACATTTAAAAGACATTGTAGCTATAAATAAACTTAAGCAAAACACTGAACTTGAAGACGTAGTTTAGAGGCAAGCAAAGCAAAATGGTGCAATGGAGCAAGTACAACAGGAGAGAAGGCTACTACTACTGGTACTGCTGCTGCTGCTACTGCTACACTGGTTCATTATCCTGGGAGTTAAGGAGGGAGGGTCAATGGAGCAAGTACAATAGGAGAGAAGGCACAAAAAGATCAATATATAATGAAATTTAATTGCAATTTTCTGGCATGCAGGCTTTTAGTTTGATTTGACTTGTATCATTTAATGTCTTGTTCTATTTAGATTTGAGTGTGTGCATAAAATATGTTGATTTTTTTTCCTTTTCTAAGCACTAAAGTACTTTTCTAAATATTAAAATAGGTTTTTTTAGAACATCAAATATCATTCTTAGAAAATACAATTTCAGAACATGCTTTTAACAAAATAAATTGAGCTAAATCAATTTCTAGAATGCAAATGCCTATGTGGAGATAAATGCAGAGCCTTATAACTTCACCAACACCTTTAATTAGATCAAATACACTTGGTTGAATGTTAATATCAGTGCATGAATCAAGTTAAAATAGATTAGCCTCCTTTCCAATATGATTGATAGCAAGAACAGATTATATCAGCCATGAACAGTACTTCAGCATAGGCATTTGAGTCACTACAATACAGCAACGATATAGTATGGTTATGATCAGACCCTAAAAGTTAATAAGCAAGATGGGCACTTCTTTGCAAGATTCATTTGACAGCAACACTTGACAAAAATAGCTAAGTTCAAGGTAGCCATTGCTTAATCCTATATAAATACATATGCAGAAGCAATTTGCCCTAAGACAGACATAAAATGTAGTAACAAGTGTGCTCATTTAATATTTGAAAATTAAAAATCAGTCTTCAGAAAATACAGTTTTAGAACATGCTTCTAACAAAATAAATTGAGCTAAATCAATTTCTAGAATGCAAATGCCTATGTGGAGATAAATGCAGCCTTATAACTTCACCAACACCTTTAATTAGATCAAATACACTTGGTTGAATGTTAATATCAGTACATGAATCAAGTTAAAATAGATTAGCCTCCTTTCCAATATGATTGATAGCAAGAACAGATTATATCAGCCATGAACAGTACTTCAGCATAGGCAAGTTATGCTTTGAGTAAGATCAGTTTCAATTTTGACCAACATAGATCAAAGGGAGCTTAATGTGTTATTTGAAGTATGCTAAATTGCATTTGAGTCACTACAATACAGCAACGATATAGTATGGTTATGATCAGACCCTAAAAGTTAATAAGCGAGATGGGCACTTCTTTGCAAGATTCATTTGACAACAACACTTGACAAAAATAGCTAAGTTCAAGGTAGTCATTGCTTAATCCTATATAAATACATTTGCAGAATCAATTGATGCAGTCCAAATCACTTTTAATTATGTATAACAATGTATATGAATTTATGTCATCACAAGGTAGCTCAAAACAATAGATAGCAATCTGCAGAAAATCAAATGCTCAGAAGAAGGCACCAAGTAACCACAACAGTCATCAATTAAAGCTCAATATGATATGGTCAATGTAATTGAACCATCAAAGTCCATACGAATGTAGTGGTTGAAGATTTAATGACAATTTGACAGCAACTTTAGACCTTAAAAACAGTAGACCACAGAAAAGATCTGGTATGCCTTCCTCAACTTAAATTTAGCTATTGTTCAATGCAAACTAGTGTGAAAGCTCACTCTAAATACTAATTAAAATATGCTCAAAGTCTTAAAGGACATGTCAAACCACCCTTAATATAATAATGATGCAATTTTGAGACAGTACAATTTTAAAGGTTCAGATTTGGGGTTTTGGTTATGAAAATGTGAAGCAAACTCTAGAACAGTCTCAGCTTTGCAAGAATGATTTCAATATGAGGAAAAACACTTGTCTAACACATTAGAAAAAACTTAGAAGCTCTTCAAATAGTATTAGACCAGAATTTAGAAACTTTGACAGCTAAACATGAACTTGATTGAGATTTGACAAGTGAAAATGGAGAAATGCTTCTAATTCAACTTGAAATCAGCTTTAATAATGATGAAATTAGAAGTTACATTTGTAGAGATTAATAATGATATTAAAACACTTGGTAGGTTGAGCATATCAGTATAGTGTACACCAAAAAGCTATGAACAGTTCAACGCAAAATATATTCTGCTTATAGATTAAACATTTAGAAATTTAATGTCTGTAAAATTAAAACTTCAGAGAGCACTTAGTTATACCTTGTTCAAGACAATAAGAGCATAGAACATACTCACAGTGTTGGTAGAGGTGTTTACAGTAGCTTTAGGCACCCAAGTACCTGCTCAGATTCTGTAGAATAGTTCCAGTAGCTATGCATCAAATGTCAGTGGATTTGAAATAATTTCTGATTTTTAAATTAGTTATGAAGCAACCCAGAAATCCCACACATGACTCTCAGACCCTCTAATGGTGTTGCTTACAGAGAACATTTTTATTCACTTTAGATTTCTCTTTTTTTTTTTTTTTTTTTGTGCACCCTGTCACAATACAGCCTTCTTGTATATATATATATATATATATGAGGCTCAACTCCTTCTAACGGCATCAAAATATTAAAATTATACCCTTTTCAACATGTCCCCCATGTTTTCCAAAAAATATAATAATTTAAACAAACACCTTTATCATTCCAAATTACTATATATGCAACCAGCCATTCACACATATATGCAACCAGCAATTACCATATAACCAACCCCAAGCCGAGTTTGCATAATCAAGGAACCTTGGTTCTCCATCTACTTGAATGCAACATGCAGAATGGGAATCCCCTAGAGTTTAAAGCACTGCCCATGTATAAGTTGCAGCCTATGCTTTGTGGACTTGAATCAAGTGTATATGTAATAGGAACCTATCAAGAGGGATCGATTTACATACGCGAGCAGAAAAGAGGTTTCAATCATGCTACTTATCATAAAAGAGGAAGAAGAAGAAAGGCACAACCATGCCTTTATGCATTAGCTTTAACTAGCAAAGTGACAACTTTTGAAATCAGAGTGAATTTGTAGACTAGTGATAAAAAAATATAGCAGGAGCCTGTTGATAAATTCAGAGTCAGTTGTATAAAGTTAGTCAAATCCACAAATATACATGAGCAGAATGATCAGGCAGTTCCAGGAAATTATGCAACTAACAAAGTGAATATTCCTCAAAATTGGAACCAAAAATTTTATACAAAATAATATATAAATTGAGCTGACGCTAAAGTGAAGAAACAGAAAATTAGAATTCATATCATGATCCGTGGTTTTAAATTTTTTGCAAATAGTTGGTAAAGTAAAATTGGATTAAAACACGCATCGCATATGAACAAGGTTCAATGGTGGTAGGATAACAATGTTGTTTTCTAGAAATTCATAACAGAAAAAAATAATGAAAACATAAAAAATATTCAATAAAAAAAAAAAGAAAAGAAGATAAAAAACAGAGGAACATTACATGCTATCTTACTCATTGTACCAACTTAAGAGTCCTTTGTGTGATTTCAAATGCTCTTGTTGGATCAAACCCAGATCAGCTTAGTACACTCTCAAAATTATTATATCTTGCTCTCGCTGTAGAATAACCTGACAGGAACTATCCCAGCTTGGATAGGAAACTTTTCATCATTATTTGCTCTCTCATTTGCCAAGAACAATCTGTATGGTTGCATACCTCCTGAGCTTGATTGTTAAGCAAGTCAATCTATAGATACAATATATTTTTCTCCATCTGAAGTGAAGAGAGCATATGAACTTTTTGTGATTTTTCCTGTCATCTTTGCATCATTGAATTCAATAGTTGTTTAACTTATTGAGTTATTACATTTGTGATGATTTTGTGCCACACTATTCTTCATTTACTGCAGTTTTTCTTAGCACATATTCAAGTTCTTCTCTTCATTGGTTCTTTTGGCCTGGGAGTAATTAAATCCCTGAAAAGGGTTCTCAATCAAAGCATATATATACTAGACTGGTTTCTAAATAGCAATGGAAGAAGATGATCTATACACTAAAGATGGGACGGTGGAGTACCGTAATAATCCTGCAAAAAAGAGAGAAACAGGACATCGAAGGCCTGTCCTTATATCCTAGGTATATCTATATATATATATCACTTAATTGTCACTTTTTTCATGTTAATTAACAGAATTTGAAAATTTGTAATTATACGAGATGTTGATCATGGATTTTTATGTTCATTGATAAGAAATGAATGCTGTGAAAGATTGGCATACTACGGGATGTGCTCCAATCTGGTGCTTTATTTCAAGCATCAACTAAACCAGCAAAGTTCAACAGCTTCTAAGAATAACTCAAATTGGTCAGGAACTTGCTACCTCACACCTCTGATAGGAGCATTTCTTGCCAATGCCTATCTAGGAAGATATTGGACAATTGCTAGCTTCTCTATTATCTATGTCATTGTAAGTTTGTTTGTTCATCTCCATGAAAATCAACTTTTTCGAATATATAGTTGGTTATTAACAAGGTATTACAGTATAAATTCTGCGTATATTTGGAAAATCATGAATTAGCAAACCCAAAGAGTTATAAGAATTAATGGGAGTACTATTTAAGAAATAGGTAAGAAGAAGATCAAGCAATATAAAGCAAAAAAATTAAGGGGATGAGGACATATTATGAAAAACATACAGCATGATACAAGAAGGAATAAGAGAATAATAAAAAAATTGGACTTTATGATATTTCCATATTTTGTGTTTCAATATGTCTTTCTCTTGCCATGAGTCATTAGAATTTCAATTTCATTCATATTTCCCTCTTTCATATTAACCCATAAAGGGTTTTATATATGAATATCAATCTATATATTATCACATATTGCAATTTTTCTTAGCACATATTGCAGTTTTTCTTAGCACATATTCAAGTTCTTCTGTTCCTTGGTTCTCTTGGGAGTAATTAAATCCCCGAAAAGGGTTCTCAATCAAAGCATATATATACTAGACTGGTTTCTAAATAGCAATGGAAGAAGATGATCTATACACTACCATGATAATCCTGCAAAAAACAGGAACATGGAAGGCCTGTCCTTATATATATATATATATATATATATATATATATATATATATATATATATATTACTTAATTATCACTTTTTTAAGATGAACAAAGTATAAATGTCTAATTATACATAACAACAAATGCATTTTAAGATGAACCTTTGCCATCTACCTACAAACCATCATAAGAACCAAAGAAATGAAGCATAAAAATTATGAAATCATGCTATTCCAGGTCTTTCAACCCAACCAGGAACAATCAAATTCCCAAGAACAAGCATAACTATTACATAAAGTAAACAAGGTATACCTTCGATGTATCATTCAAGTTTTTATCTTGACTTGAACTGTTTCTACCATCCTTCACAGAAGACCAATCATTAGCAATCTAAATACAGGAACTAGTTGTTGCTAATTCAACTCTTTGCCACAGAATTATTTGTCGTGGCAAAAGTTTGTTTTCTGCCACGAAATTAATTTGTGGCTATTGTATTATTAATATTAATAAATAATTGATCGCCACAAATAAATCTCGTGACAAATAACAAAAATAAACCACAATAATTTCTAAATACTCCAATTTGAAAATAATTTTAACAGTTAAGCCAAGAAAAGTAAGCAAAAATAATTGCAAAGTTGTCTCTTTCCACAAGAAACCAATAAGAAAAGAGTCCAACTTCAACCTTATAGACCAGCAACCAAAAGAAACATAACATAAATTATCTTAGTGACATTTCAAACATTCAGTTCATAGTAAAATGGGATAGCTTTCCGTATTTCGAACTGTATTTCAACTAGAAGCAAACATCATAATAACACAGTTCATAAAATTTTCAATCACATTATTTTTATCTAAGAATTAATCATGTAATCCTCTGGCCATTCCTTATTCAGTATAAGTTGAGTTTGTAAGTCAGCTTTATCAATAGGCAGATTATAAATGACTTGTACCAATCTTGTGTAGCTAGAATGGTATGCTTATTTAACTTTTAAACATGAAGAATGTATAATTATAACATAAGTAATCTTCACCAAAATAATAAAGCAATATTAACAAGGCCATGACCAGGCCACACCAAGTTCAATTTATAATCATACACTAATGACCTGAGGGAGCCATTTAAGATTTGGTTGAATAGAAACATCTTGCTGAAGATCAAAAAAAATGGTGACATGCCAATAAATGAGACAAATTTGCATTATCCATGCTTTGTCTAAAACTCTAAGGGTCAATATGTGAGGGATTGACTCAAGATGGGGCCTCAACATATCCCGATAATGTGGACCAAACTCACAATATTGCAATCTTTTTTTTTTTTGGGTAAATTAATTGAGTTTTATTAAATCAAAAGCTACCAAAAGTTAATAGAATTGCAAAAAAGACCCCATTGGAGCAGCAGTTATGCACCTACCCTTTGTCACCCAATTTACAGAAGTTGTTAAAAAATATGAAAGAGTACAAGTGGTCCAAAGACAGCATCAAACTTCGCAGACATGGAAAGACAGCATAGAGTGCAAAACACCTGCAATTTTCAATTTTTAGTTTCATTTAACACCAGTTTTCTCATTAAAACCATATTTGTAAAAGCTTAATTTTTTTCTTCACTCACTAGCCATCTAGGAGACTCTAGAATAAAGAACAGCCCCACAAGCAAGACAATGCATGGAGCAGGTCTTTCAATTCAAATCAATTAATCAATTTCTACATGTCCTTTTTTGGGTATTAAATTTTACTAATTTTTAAAACTTATACCATATGTCATCATTGAATTATAAACTATGCAAAATTATAATTTAACAGAGCTAGTGTTTGCCATGTTATCATTGTTCCAATCAAGAATGCAACCAATGAGTCACTATCATGAGCTACAGAAGAGAAAAGAGATGTCAATGATCAAATCCTTTGAATCTGAATTACATAAAAATCTAGCATTATGACTCTCCTACCAGATTTAATGGTTGTGAGTCCTCCCTGGAGATTCTTTGATGCTATTTCAGCTATAAATATTGTGATCTATTTATTCAATTAAATAAATAGTTTGTTAGATCATGGGATAGTGTAAGAAAACATATATTCAAACCAAGTAAATAACCTTGTTAAGTTATTTGAAAATTATTCAGTTGTTAAGTATTTACCAAATAAGAGAAGATGCCAATGCCATATCCTGTGAAAATCCTTCCCATGTCAAGTGACAATGTTCCCTATACAAGAATCATGATACAAAGAAAAATAACACCGAGTGATTTAATTTTTATATTTTGACCAAGTTCTAAGATCATCACTATATAAATTAATACCCTTTAGTGCAAGATGGAAAGTCAATACATGGGTGATGCTAAGACAGTTCACCAACCAATGTGTACTAAGTAGTACTAACCCTCAAAATTTTCACCGAACTGTTATATAAACATCAAATTCTAAAGCAATCTTTCTTGAAGTTAACTGTGAGACTGCTTATAAGTTAAGTGGAATACTTGACACTAGATGCCTTACATGGAAAGAAAATCCATACAAATTTGACTGAAATACAAAATGTGAAACAATTAGGCAATATGAAACATTCAACTAAAAATTGGGTGCAGCCGCGCAACACCACAAGTTTAAGTCCTAATGTATGAATTGTATAGGTGGAATGTAACAAAATATAAAGCTACATAAACATAAGATGAGTAAGATTGCACAACCTTATCTTCCCAATGTCAGGTGGCACCCAGAATTCCCCCAAACACTTCAGTAGGATAGGGCTACCCTTAGTTAAGGGTCCTAGTGAAGTGGTCAAGGGAACTTCAACGAACAATTGACTCCACCTATCCTTTCTTATGGCCACTTGATAAGCAAATATACATGCAGCACACCTTCTATTTATAGTGATCGAAGTCTCTCTGTTTCCCTTTAGTTTAATTGGAAAGGTGGCCTTTTTGAGTAATGTAGTGTAAGAAGAGGGACAAATGAATTCAGGAATTTGAACTTGGTTGGAATTGTGAGCCAAATGAAGGGTAGGGAATAATATCAAGTGCGCCATTAGATGCCAACGAATTGTTTTACTTCTAGTGGGAGCCTAAGAATGAAACTGACAAAGTTTATATCTACATGCACTTTGCTAAAGTTGAAGTGTTGTAACTCAACCAGTCCATAGAATTCTACATTTATATAAATGGGCAACTAATGCTATGCAAAGCCTGTTGTTCCCTTTTATTTATATAAAGCTCCAAATCACCAAATAAACAACAAGAAATCAGAGCACCGAACTATTAACAACAAAACCAAAAAACATAAGCAACTAAACACAAGCCAAAAAATTCCTTATAAATAAAAAGTTTAATAAATTTAAGGCTCAAGAGAGAGAGAAATCAAAGACCACTCCATGATGCAAGATCTATACTTTTTTCAATTTAAATACAAAAAAAAAATGTAGATGCAACTAAGATATGTACAGATCCATGACAAAACAAAAAAACAGAAATAAAAAACAAATCAACCAAAAAGATTATTCAACCATGGAGATTAAGAAAATAAACAAAAAAAGACCCAAACACTTAATAGAGATTCATGGTTTACCTGACAAGTCTATAGAGAGAGATAGATGTGTTCTTCTGTCAGAGAAAAAGAGAATGATGAGTTCAATAATTTATTAACAGAGAGATTCAATTCAATAATTTCCCAACTCGACATATATATATATATATATATAATCCAATTATAAAAAACCTTTGAATCAATTAGTCCATTTCATATCAAATAATCATTTAGTATAGAGAACCAAAACCCTAACTAGTTGAAGAATGTAGATCTGTACACAATTATTAGAAAAAGCAAAACCTAAATATATATATAGAGAGAGTGTACCTGACTGAACTTGGTTTGGAGAGTGGTGTTGAATTCGTCGAAGGGACAATAGAGGGTAGCGAACTCCTAAATGTTGTAGTTGGAGGTTGTCAAATGGTCATGGCGAGAGGGAAGCCCTAGGTAGGAGTGAGGCGTACCGATTACCAACCAGTGCCAAAGAGATAAAATTACAGAAATTAGAGATGGGTTGGGGGAATCGAGTGAGAGGGAAACCGTAAGGTTAGGGCTGGTGAGCTTTGAATTAACCAGAGAGGATGGATAGAGAAAGAGAGATGTAGGAAATGAGAAAGGGAATTAGGGTTCGATTGAGAAAGAAAGAGGGAGGGAGAGATAAAATTAGTAGCGCGTCAATTTCTTTGATAGCCGCGAAAATTTTGTGCAAAAAAATTTGATTATTAAAGGCGGTGAATTGACGCCTTCCAATTATTTGTTTAATTATATCAGTTTTGGCGTGTCGTCAATAATCTAACTATACAAGGCGTTTACCTGGCCGTCATTAAAATTATTTTTAACTGCGGCTAGTAAAAGCCTGTCTTAGAAACATATTTTTTATGACGGGCAATGCGGGCCCGCCCTAAAAAGTATTTTTTAGGACAGACAATGCGGGCCCGTCCTAAAAAGTATGCAATAAAAAACTAATTTTCTTGTAGTGCATTCTATTTCATGTATTACAACGAATTTTGTGATGGGCTGGAGAAAGATAGATATGTTCTTGGAGTCACCAACTAACATTGAGTTCTAGTGTGCTAGGTCACCTGAGATGTTGATTTATGTGCAGTCTCAATTGAATGACTACCATGTGATCTTTCAAAACTAGATTACTGAGTTCGGGGGTTTGGTTATGTGTGGGGAAGGTGTTAGGCACCCCCACAACATCCGTATTGAATATGGTTACCTAATCCTCAGGATGCTTTGCTATTTCAAAAACAATTATGTTTAAAAAAAGGGGGCTAATATGTATATGTCCAAGGATCAGGTCGAACGTAATTCGATAGAAAGGATATAATAGGTTATAGTACCCAAGGACTATAAATTGATCTTCAACCCTGTAATGGATTTCTCGGTTGAACATGCTGGGTTTAAAAGGTCCCCATAGACCCTAGATTATGGTCCCCGCGACCCTAGGTTATGGTCCCTATGACCTGGTGCGAGTTATAGTCCTCGTGACTCTAAGTTATGGTCCCCGTGACCCTTCATTTTATCGGGTTATAGTCACCATAATTTTTGGTTATAGTTCCCGTGACCCTTCCTTATCGGGATATGGGTTTATGGTCCCCATAACTATTCTTTGGCTGAATATGGGTTTATGGTCCCCTTGACCCTTCCTAAACGAGATATAGGTTTATGGTCCTTGTGACTACTCTTTGACTGAATGTGGGTTTATGGTCCTCGTGACCCTTCCTAAACGGGATATAGATTTATGGTCCTCGTGACTGCTCCTTGACTGAATGTGGGTTTATGGTCCCCATGACCCTTCCTAAACGGGATATGGGTTTATGGTCCCCGTTACCGCTCCTTGATTGAAACGAGACAACAGCTCGAATAAAATGTAAGCGCAATGGGTTTAAGGTCCCCGTGACTACTCTTTGAATTGAAATGAGTCAACGACTCGAATAAAATTTAAGCATGATGGGTTTAAGGTCCCCGTGACTGCTCTTTTAATTGAAATGAGTCAACGACTTGAATGGAATTTAAGCACAATGGGTTTAAAGTCCCCGTGACCACTCTTTGAATTGAAATGAGTTAACATGAAGATTGAATAAGAAATAGATATGAAATAGTAAGAAAATAAGAAGCAGGAACTCTATAACCGACACTTGAGAATATGAACTAGAAGATATCAAACAGTAACTCGATAACAAATAACACAAGCTTATTCAACAAAGGAAACTACTTCAACAGACAACATAAAGCTCTTTTAGGACATAAGAGAAGATAACCCACTTCTTGGAGACAAGAAGGGACAAACACACCTCTTCCACACATTGGTAAGCGTCCAATTTGTAACAGATGGTATCAGAGTCAGACTCAACCAGAAGTGTGCAAACGAGAACGTTGGGCCTCCAAGGGGGGTGGATTGTAAAGATCTTGGTTATGTGGAAGAGGTGTGTTTGTCCCCTCTTGTCCCCAAGGGTGCTCAATCCCACATCGCCTGGGTGTGAAAAGATGATGTGTTATATATGTGGTGTGCTCTCTCCAAATGGTATGAGGCCTTTTGGGGTAAAACTCAAGAGTAAAACCGTGCGGGCTTAGGCCCAAAGTAGACAATATCATACCATCAAGTGGAGTGGGCTGTTACAAATAGTATCAGAGTCGAACCCAGCTGGAATTGTGCCGACAGGGACTTCGGGCCTGCTAGGGAGGTGGATTATGGTGATAGTTATGGGCGGGTGTGATATGGGTGGGTGCGAGAGACATTGGGCAAGCTACCACACTGACAGGCTACAGGGTGCTTAATTTCACATCGCCTAAGTGTGGAGAAAGGGATGTGCTTATATGTATTTTGTTCTCTCCAAATGGTATGAGGCATTTTGGGGTAATACCCAATAGTGAAACCGTGCGGGCTGGGGCTCAAAGGGGACAATATCATACCATCAAGTGGAGCAGTGGTTACAATTAACCTTCAAATCAAGATCTAGATTTGGAGTAAGGAATTGGGTTTCCATCCCAAGAGTTCTCTAATCCTCTACTAAGTCCAAATATCTATATAATATAGAAGTTTGGTATAATAAAAATGAAAAATCCAATCTAATGGTCAAAATTGGTTAACAAATCAACCATGTGGTCCAAAATGTCTTTTACTATCTATGGTCTAAAATTATTTTACTAACGGTCACGAGTGCGAGTGCATAATAGTGCTGAAGGTACAAACATACACTAGTGTTTTTATATATATCTATATAATATAAAAGCTTGGTATAATAAAGAAGAAAATTCAATCTAATGGTCAAAAGTGATTAAAAAATCAATCATATGGTCCAAAATGCCATTTGTTATATACGGTGTAAAATCACTTTATCTAACAGTCACGAGTGCGAGTGCATGATAATGTCGTAGGCACGGGCATATAGTAGTGTTTTTTTTATATATACATATAATATAGAAGCTTGGTATAATAAGGATGAAAAATCCAAGCTAACGGTCAAAAGTGGTTAAAAAATTAATCTCATAGTCCAAAATGTCTTTTGCTATCGACGGTCTAAAATCACTTTATCTAATAGTCACAAGTGCGAGTGCATAATAGTGCCGTAGGCATAGATGTATGTGTGTGTGGGGTCCACTCCATTGAAGGCCTTTCTTTAGTTATTTCATATGTATTTACTCGATGATCACGTTTGTATTCTTGGTGACAAGGACTTCATTTGACAAATGACCTAAATGTATTAAAGGGAATTATCTATATATATGAAAGGGATCTAAAGGCTCGAGTTTGAATAGCTATCTATTAGTGTGATTATAATATGTTATCGGCACGAGTCTCTACTTAATTGGGAATGAAAATTTTGATTTTACTACTATATAATTTATTTAACGGTCACAAGTATGAGTGCATGATAGTGTCGTAAGCATGAGCATATACTAG
This sequence comes from Cornus controversa, assembly GCA_026545225.1. NCBI lineage: Eukaryota > Viridiplantae > Streptophyta > Magnoliopsida > Cornales > Cornaceae > Cornus > Cornus controversa. The sequence goes on along the minus strand of CM048851.1, from coordinate 22,873,079 downwards.
TGTTTTTATATATATACATATAATATATAAGTTTAGTATAATAAGGACGAAAAATCCAATCTAACGGTCAAAAGTGGATAAAAAATCAATATCGTGGTCTAAAATGTCTTTTGCTATCTACGGTCTAAAATCACTTTATCTAACGGTCATGAGTGTGAGTGAATGATAGTGTCGTAGGATAGGTGTATGTGTGTGTGGGGTCCACTCCATTGAAGGCCTTTCTTTAGTTATTTCATATGTATTTACTCGATGATCACATTTGTATTCTTGGTGACAAGGACTTCACTTAACAAATGACCTAAATGTATTAAAGGGAATTGTCTATTTATATGAAAGGGATCTAAAGGCTTGAGTTCGAATAGCTATCTGTTAGTGTGATTATAACACGTTATCATCATAAGTCTCTACCCAATTGAGAATGAAAATTTTGATTTTACTGTTATACACTTTATCTAAATGTCACGAATGCGAGTGTATGATAGTGTCGTAGGCATGGGCATGCACTAGTGTTTTTATATATATACATATAATATAGAAACTTGGTATAATAAGGACGAAAAATCCAATCTAACGGTCAAAAGTGGATAAAAAATCAATCTCATAGTCCAAAATGTCTTTTGCTATCGACGGTCTAAAATCACTTTATCTAATAGTCACAAGTGCGAGTGCATAATAGTGTCGTAGGCATAGATGTATGTGTGTGTGGGGTCCACTCTCTTGAAGGTCTTTCTTTAGTTATTTCATATGTATTTACTCGATGATCACGTTTGTATTCTTGGTGACAAGGACTTCACTTGACAAATGACCTAAATGTATTGAAGGGAATTGTCTATTTATATGAAAGGAATCTAAAGGCTTGAGTTCGAATAGCTATCTGTTAGTGTGATTATAACACATTATCAACATGAGTCTCTACCCAATTGAGAATGAAAATTTTGATTTTACTGCTATACACTTTATTTAACGGTCATGAGTGCGAGTGCATGATAGTGCCGTAAGCACGGGTATACATTAGTGTTTTTATATATATACATATAATATACAAGCTTGGTATAATAAGGACGAAAAATCCAATCTAACGGTCAAAAGTGGATAAAAAATCAATATCGTGGTCCAAAATGTCTTTTGCTATCTACGGTCTAAAATCACTTTATCTAACGGTCATGAGTGTGAGTGAATGATAGTGTCGTAGGATAGGTGTATATATGTGTGGGGTCCACTCCATTGAAATCCTTTATTTAATTATTTCATATGTATTTACTCGATGATCACGTTTCTATTCTTGGTGAAAATGACTTCATATGACAAATGGCCTAAATGTATTGAAGAGAATTATCTATATATATGAAAGGGATCTAAAGGCTCGAGTTTGAATAGCTATATATTAGTGTGATTATAATATGTTATCGGCACGAGTCTCTACTCAATTGGGAATGAAAATTTTGATTTTACTACTATACAATTTATTTAACAGTCACAAGTACGAGTGCATGATAGTGTCGTAAGCATGAGCATATACTAGTGTCTTTATATATATACATATAATATATAAGCTTGGTATAATAAGGACGAAAAATCCAATCTAACGGTCATAAGTGGTTAAAAAATCATTCTCGTGATCCAAAATATTTTTCGCTATTTGCGGTCTAAAATCACTTTATCTAACGATCACGAGTGCGAGTGTATGATAGTATCGTAGGCACGAGCATACACTAATATATATATATATATATATATATATATATATATATATATATATATATATATATATATGATTGTGAATCCTTGTCTATGTGTGATGATGAACATAAGATAAAGATTGAACAAAGTCCAATAATGAAAAGTTTTAGGTGGATTTTGACAACATTAACTTGTGTAGATGAGGGAAAAAAATAGGGCTCTTAAACCACAACAACAAACTCCATGTGAATTAAAGGGGTAAAGGGGGGTAATGCTTGCTTTTTCAGATTAAGTCCTAAAAAATTTGCAATTTTATGTATGAATAGCCTCTGTTTGAAAGCAAGGATTCATGATATACACCACTGTTCCCATTTAATGGCAAAATTCATGGCGTGTTTGTAAATTATTTGCTTGAGATAAATGACAGCCTGAAGCAGGATTCTAGTACCAAAAAACTTTTTACGACCAATTTTAGTTACGACTCAAATCTCAATCTTAAACTACATTGGAATTAGGTTATTTGTAAATCGATTTTATTTTTGGACTACCTGTACAAAGACCCAAATGATTTATGTTTACTTTTTTATAAAAAAAATTAAACATGCGTTCAGTTTTAATTGGTCCACATGTTTTATAAAGTATGAACTTCTACTTATACGACGACTCGAGTCAATCATTGTCGAATTCAAATTGCCTCTGACACAAACAAGGAAGGAAAATGTTAAATTTTACGATTTTATTTTACGAATTTTAACTCGAATCTATGTGATAGGTAATAATACTATCGAAACTTCATGTATGGAAGAATCCCTCCAATACTAATTCATCATTTAATTTTATCTCTTAAAATAATAAAAAATAATAATTTATTGTTAGTAAAATTTTTATAAATATAAAATAATTTTATCAAACTGTCCCGACACAAACAAGGAAGCACAGCCGATTGAGGCCATCCCATCGTGGCCAAATGGAAACGGCACCTCTTTAGTGTGGTGGGGGTCTACCTGCGGTATAAAACAAACTCTTAAAAAGAAAAAAGAAAGATTTTCTTTTGTACTGGTGCGACTTGGCCTACGCTATACTTGTAAAATTAGTATTCTAAATTAATACACGATGAGATAGAGCAATCTAAAGAGTTGTATGGCTACGAAGAGACCACATAATTAACAACTATAGCTTAGGCAGAAAAGATCGCCTCTCCTTGTATTTTGCAAAAAGTTGGCCCCAAGTCAGATAGTAAAATTATTTGCATTCACCCAAAATAAAGAGTAAAAACAGAACAAATGAACAAGGGCATCAACCAGCTTATTAGCTGAAACTAAAAGAATAATTTGAGTACAAATAAATCTGAAACAAAATCATTCACCAAGAGCTCTATTTCAAGACAGTATTTTGAATCTGCCAAGTTATGAGAATGCATGCCTTTTGGGAGCTGTCAATAATTTTGATATGATGGAATGAAAATAATTTACCTTTTTTTTTATTATTTAAAAAAGAATTTACCTTAAAAGCAGATGAAACGTATCCAGAGTTTCTTGAACTGGATCTTTATATTAGGGGTGCACAAAAAATTCGCGAATCCGATTCGGATAAATCCGATCCAATCTGTTAGCTAATGGATTGGTGGCGGATTAAAAAATTAGAATCCGTTAGCCACGGATCGAATTACGGATTGGAGGGTCAGAAATTCGATCCGATCCGCAATCCGATCCGTGACAATATATTTATATATATAATTAGTAATTATATGTATAATAATATAATATGCTACATATTTACTTGGGTAAACCTAAAAATTGAATATATATTATATTTGTTTATTTAACAATTGTGTTCATTTAAAAAGTGTTGTGTTTGTTGGTCAATTTTTTTTTTTGAAAATTTTGAACTAAAAAAAAAAAATCAAATAGGAATACTAGCCCAATCCGTTAATCCGATCCGATCCGATCCGTTCAATCACGGATTGGATCGGATTGGTGTATTGTCACGGATCGGATCAAATTAAATTTTTGCGAATTCATAATCCGCAGATCGAATTAGAATTATATATAATTCAATCCGATCAGATCCGTGATTACCCAATTTTTTTTTTTATGTTGGAACCCCCATTTGAGGATCACGACAGTACAGAGGGACATTTGAGGCCAAAGTAATGACAGTACAGAGAGGGCCGTTTGCACGTGATTTGATACATCAATATCATCATAAAAAAATAAGAGTGAGAGAAGAAAAGGAATCTCATATTACTTGATTTACTTCTCGTTGGTATGTATTATATATATATATATATATATATATATATAGAGGGTAGATATGGTGTCAAATCACGTACCCACTGTCACGCAAGTTTCACCATATATTATTTTCAACATTATCTCTTTCACATTATATATATGTGCATGTGTTTTTCTGTTTGTGCTGGTGCGTGATTGTGTTGTATATTTTAAGGCAAAAATTATCTAGTAGATTTCTAAAAGCCTAGAAGCAAAATACAAATTATTGGCAAAATTTAAGGCATATGTGTTGATCAAACAAACGAAAGGCCAGAGGCCTAAAGCTTGTTTTGGCCTAATACTTGCTTTTTATGCCTATTTCATGCTTGAGTCCATAAGCTATCTTTCATTACAATGTTTTATTCACATTTTCACCTTGTTTTAACTTCCTGTTGTTTGCTTTTGCGTTGCTTGTACATTTACATGTGCTAGCTGAGAGTATGTGGACACAAGTGAATTTATAATTTTAATTAAAATTCTTATATAAATAATTTTGCATTGAGCTTAACATTTTATTTTAAATCTTTGTACAAATAATATTGCATTTTTTATTAATAACATTTAACAAAAATTTATAACAGTATATGTATATATATATATATATAAATATATATATATATGGGTAAATTTTATAACATTTATGATTTATCAAGCCTATATATACATATATATTAATAAAAAAATAAATATTGCAAACTCCTTATCTCATATTTAGTTAAGTAGCAAAGAAAGACAAAAAAAAAAAATTAGTTAAAAACTTCTTGTTTTTCTTCTCCTCTTTATTCTTTTGGGTTTCAATTTCACCAACTCACTCTTTCTCTCTCCCATAAAAATATGTATCTCTCTTTTTCTTTTTCTTTTCCCTTCGTTCATTCTTTTTATATACATCCTCACTCTAATTTTCTTAAGAGTTTATATACAAATATGAATACATATATATAATTGGTCAATAACGTTTTTGATTTAATTGATTGTTCAATTTCATTAGTTCAAAATTTTCAATTCCTTTCTCTAAATTGTTTTTAATTAGTTCATTAGTTTCTTATATAGATTACTAAAATTATGACATATGCCGTGTTATTTTTTTATTTTTCTTTAATCAAAACTTCTATTAATAAATTTATTTTTCATGGTAGTTCATTAGTTACTTTTTAACACCATTATCATCGAGAGAAAGAAGTATTAATATTTGATTGATATTGATTTCTTAATTATATAAAAACTCTTTTATTAATAAACTTCATTTATTATATAAAAATTGTGTTTCAAATCATTCACTCATACTAAAATTCTTTGACTAATAAACTCCTAAAAATTCTATATATGCTAATAGACTCCTAAACTTGATCAATTATCATATTTCACCACTCAATTAACCGGCCCTTTCCACTAAAAAAAAAAGTAAAAATAAATTAAAAATATCACTCAAAAAATCAATCAAATCAAAAAATAAGTTGTGGATGTAATTGGCGCCAACAAAATATATGCTTAATCTTTGTACAAAATAGTAGAGATGAAAAACTCATGTCAAACAACCACATCAAAAAGCAAAATGAAGAATAAATGGATTAAGCATATTACCAAAGATTATGATACAAAGTTGGCATACCTTAGATTTGTAATACCCCGAAAAATTTAGGTGTCAATTTAATCTCTTTGCATTATTACTTTATTTTATTAATTCATGTGAAATATTTTTTTTTTTATATAGATTATCATTGTATGTGAGTTGTTGGTCTTTTATACATGCATATTGTCATTTTATGTGAATTGGTATAAATTGTGTATTATTTTTATTTAAATGTTTTGGGTTGGGCTAGGGAGGAATTTGGGCTAGGATGAGTGGGCTAAGGTTATGTTTAAAATGATGGGCCTAGGGTTATAATAATATTGCTTTTGCTATATTTATTTTTATTATTAATTTAATTTTTATTAGTTTTAGGAAAAACAATAAATGAATAATTTAAATAAAAAGGAAAAGAAAAGAAGAAGAAATTAGGGTTTGCCGTTGTGTTACGCACAGAACTAAAAGAGAGAAAACGAAAGAGAGAAGGGAGTGACGATCAGGTGAACCAGTTAATTCGTCAGGAAAAAGGCAAGTTTAATTCTTCTCTTCCCCCTTGAATTCGTATGCATAGTCTAGGTTTGAGTATATATTTATATTAAAAATTTGTAATTAATTGCATGTTTATATTTTTCTGCTATTGATAAATTTCGTGAGATTAACTATGATGATTGAATGTATATTTAATTGATTTTGTTTATGTAAGGTTATATGCATATGTGTTCATGTATATGTATATTGTGTTAAGGAAGAAATCATTTATTTATGCAATTTGTATGAAATAATTGTTTAGTTGTGAACCTACTGTGTTGGAATTAAATTTGTAAACAACTCAAAATCCTTAGGAAAACAGATCGTGAATTTATTGGGTTTTAAATTTTTGAATTTTGCGAAGAACCCTAGAACTTGTGAATTGGGGGTTTTTGATTCGGGTTGTTTCGGATGGGGCTTTTTGCACCAATACGTAGACGGCGTCGAGAGGAGAAGAATGGCGCAAAAATGGAGGCGAACGGTGGCCGGAGGAGGCCGGACCGTCGCCGGGAAGTCGCCGGCAGCGCGCTGGGGAAGAAGCCCCAGCGCAGGGGCTTCCCCACGCGCTTGGCCAGCGCGTGCCGGCGCGTGGGGCCGGCGCCGGGAAAAATCTTTTTGGGCCCCACTCGCGGGGGCCCACCCCTGGGTCCACTTTGAGCCCATTCCGATATATTTTGATATTTTTTTTTAATTTTTGAAATTTTTGGAAAAACTTGAAAATTTGAAAAATCATTTTTTAAAAATACTTTCATGGTTCCAAAAATTCTGAAAATTTTACTGTATGATATTGGAGATTAAATACACTTAATTTTAAATTTTCAACTCAAAACACTTTTCCCTTGTTGACCAATTAATTTTTAAAAGTACCCAAAAGCTGTCTTTTTCCTGTTTTGTAATTTTAGAAAATACTCTTACAACTCCAAAAATTCCCAAATTTTTACTGTAACTCTCTGGAGGTTAAATACACTTGGTTTTAAAGTTTCAACTCAAAATGATCTTTCCTTGTTGCTCAATTGAATTTTAAAGTGTCAAAAAGCTGGGTTTTTCCCTTTTTGTAATTTTAGAAAATACTTCTGAAATTCCAAAAATTCCCTAAATTTTTCTGTAACTGTTTAGAGATTAAATAACCCTGGGTTTAAATTTTCACCTCGACTTGAGCTTCCCTTGATGTTCAATTAATTTTTAAAGTGCCTAAAAGTTGGTTTTTCACCTTCTTTGGTTTATTAAAAATATTTTTAAATTACAGAAAATTCCAGAATATTATTTAGTGTTCTTAGAAGTGAAATAGGCCCAGAAACCTAGGTAAAAGTATGTTTAGATCCCCTCGGAGATTTGAGTGCATTGGAGGTTGGTTTGAGTAATGTTTCCTCTAATGGGAGTTAAGTTGTTTTGAGCACATCAATTGTGCTTATTATATATATAAATGCTCATGGGATACTTGATTTAGGCTCACTTGTGAATGATTTGTTATATGGGGATAATTGCATAGCTGATAGTTCAAATGGATAGTCTGTGCAAAATTAAAAGTCATAATACATCTTGTTTATTTATTATTTCATATTGGGAATGCATTTGTAATTTTATTTGGCATGTAAGGATTGCCCGGCGTGTCAGGATCGCCCATACCTAATAAGGTATCTATATTTTTATTTGGCATGTAAGGATTGCCCGGCGTGTCAGGATCGCCCATACCTAATAAGGTATCTATATTTTATTTGGCATGTAAGGATTGTCCGGCGTGTCAGGATCGCCCATCCCTATTAATGTATACATGCATCATAATCGACATATCATGATTGCATAGATTTCATAAAATACATACATGTGTATCTTGATTTGTGAACATAAAGAAGGGGATCATTTTTACATTGTAAGGGTTGTTGAGGAAATATATGAGATGATTTGTATCTTTAAAAGTATGAACTAAATAAGGAATAAACTGAGGGGTTGAACGTATATTTATCTATTGTGTCCCTCACATTGAGGGTATGTATATTAATTCTCTGATTGGGATGTAGTAGATAGAACTTGCTCGTGGGTTTAACCCACTTTGTTGATATTTCAGGTCCCAAGCAGTTTCCCCCGCGAGGATAGAGTACTAGGGTTGGGCTGTAACAGACATCTACTCTCACCAGCCTCAGGGTAGGAATCTACATTTTCTTCAGGAATAAAACTATGAACTCATTTAGAGGTTTTGGTTTTGGATTTTAATTTAAGTGTTGAACTTTTATTTCTTTCTGGTTAAGGGGGTCCTTGGGTTACGGGACTTCCAAATTGTATTACCAGAATTTAATGATTTATTTATCAATTTATATTAATTCAATGGGATTTCTGTTCAGCTTTTAGCAATTTTTCTATTTCTGTCCTTTGCATCTATGCTTGTTGCTATCAGTGGTTAATATTCCTCAGGTTTTGTGTATGAGACTGGCCACCTCATGCGCGAAATTTTCTGGGGGGGTATTTCAAGATTCGCTTTCCAAACATTTTCCACAATTGTTATAAGTATTTTTTTTTTAATTTTGGGATAGAAAATGGTAAGAATAACAAACCTGATAATCAAGTAATATTGTGAATAAGATAGCTCCAAAAATTCTCATTAGATCTGTTCGAAACAACTATAACAATTTAAATATTCAAAAACTGTTAATGAAATTACATAAGAACTAACAGAAGTAAGAGTTTCTAGTATGTCAATTTTTTATCAAATACATATTGCATATCAGAAACTTTTTCAAAATTAAATATTATATAAATCAAGTTGATTTATTTAATCTAGCAAAATTCATCATTTAAATCATAGAATAGATGAGATCACATCTCCAAAGATAACTAATATGAAAAACTACAAATCATTTCATAAAATTTTGTATTAAAAAATCAAATATAGAAAGAGAATATGGTCAATAAAAAGAATAATAAAGAAAAAAAGGGAGAGAAAAATAATAAAAAATAAATATAGAGACTAAAACTCATTAATTCGAATCAATCACCATGAAAATAAAATAAAATTACAATGATACCCAACTAAATGCTTTTCAAATTAATCCAAATATTAGTTTGATATAAACTGAAATGGAATTTTGTTCATTCTAATAACTAAAATTAAAATTTTTAATACACATTTAGTAGCATTGACATGAGATGAGCATTTAATATGAGTAGCAACTAATAATTGTTTCTTCAAAAGAAAGTGTTCGATCAATTTCAAATTATAATGAAAAATAAATAGTAATTTCAAGTAAGTACCGTCCATGACTTCCAAATATGCCTCAGGACAATGAAATCATAGTAACCTAAAGAAATTAAATTAAAAAATAAGAGTCAATACACATATAAGTATACATGCGTATAAAGTTATGAGAAAGTTAAAATTCGAACCAGTGAAGAAATACTATAGCCTAATTACCTGAGAGTTAGAGAGAGACAATCCTTATTATTAAAAGTGATTTCATAAATTTTACTCATCAAACTATATGTTCTCTTTTTAAATTTATAATTTCTTTGATACAATTAATAAATAAAATTTATTAATAAAAATTTTTTTATATCATGATTTGAAACACCTTGTAATTTTAATAATAATATAGATATAGGTCGACAAACTTTTTACCTTTTACCCCCGAAAAGAAAAATATATACCGCGGAAGTCTGACAAATTAAAACTGTACCCAATAAAACTTGCGACCACAGAAAAACCACTTGAAGACTAATAATAGTATATTCCACTCGTTTGCATCCGACAAGATTTACAAAATGTAGATTTGAGTGCATGCTCATCCTCCACACATTTTTTCGTTCACATGTGCATAACACAGACTATGAACTGTAACCCATTTTGGTTGTGCACTTGTTATACTTTTGCTCCTCTATATATTAAACCTGAAAACAAACCCAAACATAGAAAAATCAACAACAATTGAGTCACTCATCCCAACAACTGCAATGTTTGCTATATTATATTCACTTCTTTTTGTTCTTTGCTTTGCGCTGTGGTTGACAAGAGTTGGTCACAGAAACGCAGCTAGTAAGAAAAGAGTAGCACCCGAAGCTACTGGTGCATGGCCTTTGATCGGCCACCTCCATCTCTTAGGAGGTTCTGAATTGCCACACAAAACCTTAGGTTCTATTGCTGACAAGTACGGGCCAATCTTTACCATAAAGCTCGGGCTAAACCGAGCATTGGTAGTGAGTGATTGGGAAATAGCTAAAGAATGTCTCACCACCAACGACAAGGTCTTCGCGGACCGTCCAAGGTCACTAGCAGTGGAGCTCATGGCCTATAACTATGCCATGTTTGCTTTGGCTCCTTACGGCCAGTACTGGCGCAAAGTACGAAAGATAGTCATGCTTGAGTTTCTCTCCAATCGCCGGCTTGATATGCTTGGACATGTCCGAGTATCAGAGATAAGAACATCCCTAAGAGAGGTATATGAGTTATGGGTTAAGAAAGAAAGTGGTTCAAATGTGGTGAAGTTGGAGATGAAGCAATGGTTTGCGGATTTAACCCTAAATATGATAGTTAGGATGCTTGTAGGAAAGCGATATTCACGTGAGGAGGAAGAGGGGAGACGAGTTCGGAAGGTCATCACAGAGTTCCATGAATTGTTGGGGGTGTTTGTAGTGTCCGATGCGATCCCTTGTCTGAGGTGTTTGGATTTGGGAGGGCACGTGAAGGCCATGAAGAAAACAGCAAAAGAAATGGACGATATACTTGAAGGCTGGTTGGAGGAGCATAAAAGAAAGAGAGATTTAGGCATGGTGAAGAGTGATCAACAAGACTTCATGGATGTGATGCTGTCCATTATTGACAGTACTGGGACTGAAGAACTTCCAGGCTTTGATGCTGATACCATCAATAAAGCTGCATGCATGGTACGTACATGTTCTACAACCAAGTTGATTTTGATTTACATGGTATATCTGTTGTCAAATTTAGTGATTTAGATGTAATTTGTTAATTCACTAGGTTTAAGCAAGCTCGAGCTTGGCTAGAACTCATTTTGATTAAGTTGGGTTAGATTAGATTAATAGGAAGTGTCTAATGTTACACAAGTGTGGTAGAACATTTTTCATCATGGAATACAAGGGGTTTTTTTTTTTTTTTTTTAAATAAAAAAATTATACAAAAATCTATTTAGTTGAAAGTTTATACAAATTATTTTTAAAAAAACTCCGTTAAATTTTTTTTTTATAATTCTCATAAACAATTTTCAAAGTTGGGAAACTGAACTAATCATTTCCTAAGGTTTTCACGAGACTGATTTTGAACTACCACCATGAATACTTTTATTTAAAGATATTGTCCAGAAAGTCTCTAAGTTCAAGATCTTGAGCTTGTACAAATTTCTAGTGAAACAAAGTCATAGACATGTAGGTTTAGGGCCACCACTTCTTCTCCCAGAACACTCTTACAAATTACATAAAGAGATGGGACCAACGTTTATTAGAAAAAGCAACTTTAAATATTTGGGACTAAAAGTAGTTACCATCGCCATCTTCAAACAAATTATTTTCCATATTTTATGTATATATATATATATATATATATCTGTGTGTGTGTGTGTGTATGTTGGCTTTTACGTAAATGGATTTGATTTTCTTGGTTTTATTTTTTGGATAAAAGATAAATGATATGTATGTAGTCACCTAAATTTGATTTCAACATCAATCTTTGGCCACACATATGCTTCCAAAATAAAATTTTGTCGCAGTCCAACTTTCCAGTTGGGAAAGAAAATATTAGATAGGTAAAATTAAAGCTACTGACATCAATCTGATGCACAGGCAATGCTAACAGGGGGCACTGACACTACGTTTGCGACGCTGACATGGGCACTCTCATTGCTCTTCAACAATCGACATGTCCTCAAATTGGTCCAAGATGAGCTTGATGTCCACGTTGGGAAAGGACGTTTAGTGAATGAGACTGATGTGAAGAACTTGGTCTACCTACAAGCAGTTCTCAAAGAAACGTTACGTCTATACCCACCCGGACCACTCTCTGTACCACATCAATCTACCGAGGACTGTGTTGTGGGTGGCTACAACATCCCCAAGAGCACACGCCTATTGGTGAACATATGGAAGATACATCGCGATCCTCGGGTATGGTCCGATCCAAATGAGTTTCGACCCGAGAGATTCTTGACCAGCCACAAGGACGTGGATATTAAAGGGCAACATTTCGGGTGGATACCATTTAGCAGTGGAAGAAGAATGTGCCCTGGAATTTCTTTGGGCCTCCAAATCCTGCAATTGGCACTGGCTAGTTTGATACAAGGATTTGAAATTGGGTCTCCTTCAGATGAACCTGTGGATATGACTGAGAGCTTTGGACTAATCAACTTCAAAGCCACCCCACTGGAGGTCCTTCTCGCCCCTCGTTTGCCTGCTAACCTATATATGTCTGATAACTAGCAATATAATGTGTGATTATATATATATATATATATATATATATATATATGTATGTATGTTAGGAACTCATGATAAAATGCATATGAATATTTTATATATGTTTGTGTAAGTGGTTTATGGGTTGTATATGGACCATGTATCTCTGTATAAAGGCAGCCCCAAAATAAAGGCAGCAGAACTTGTTTTACATAATTATTATTATTATGTTTCTTCTTTACTCTTTTTATTATTTTTTGTTGGGACTAAAGTCCCCCCTTTTGACCCACACAGGACAATCACCAGATAGGAAGGTGGCTGTAATCCCATTTATAGGTCCCAAATGTGCTCTTACATACGGTGATATCGCTTGTATGAATCCATGAAACACGAACATAATGTGAGTGGGATATGATACCGATATGATAATACACAATTTTTTTAAAAAAAAAAAAGACATGGACACTGTGAAAACATATCTATAAAATAATAATATAATATATTAATTATTTAACTAAAAAAAATTATATTACAAAAATACTTGAATTCATCATCAAACAATTAATAACCAAACAAAGTATAAACAAAAATAGACAAATAAATTAAATAACTAGACTTATTTAGTCTTCAACATATATTAGTTTAGATTTTTAATCATAACTTAGTCGCATATAATTTCATTTCGAAATACTTGAATGTACATCACTACTATAAAATGTCTACAACTGTTCGGGTAGTGTCTAAGGAGTGTTCGAAAAGTGTACAAGGAGTGTCTTAGAATTGTTCAAAAAAAATATGAGGACACTGCTACAAAATGTCCAACACGTGTTCGAGAACTGTCCAAGTGTCTGACACTGTATTTGAGTGTCTAACATGAATACAACACTCTCCATAAAGTGTCCGCACTTTCTCGTTGAAATTAATGAAACCTTAGTTATGTAATTTTGACCATTAACAAAAAAAATTAAAATAAAACAAAGCTAATAAATAAAACAAAAAATAATATAAAAAAAAAAACCACGATATTTATCTGGTAGGAGGATATCCAATCATTGCTTTACCACAAAGGAGGGACTTTAAACACCAAATTATTGTGTACCGGTACCATTGCTCCAGACCAAACAGAAGAGCCGACATGTTTTTTACCAAATTGTGCACCCATTCATTGCTCCATGGCAAACAAAAGAGCTGACATAATATTTTTTTGGAGGAGTGCTGATGTTGTTTTAAAATTGTTAAATAACTCGCAAGTGTACGAATCTATTAAAGTATAGTTCGGCAAGAACGAGGTCGAACCCAAGGGAATGCTTTGAGAAGAAAAACTAACACAAATTCAAATTAATTTAAAACTAATCTAGTTTAAACAAAAGTTGATTGATTTGAGATAAATTAAACTAACATGTAAATAAAATAACACTATTGAAATCAAACAGAGAAAATAACTAAGGTTTTGGATTCCACCACCGTTAAATCCATGAAGTTTCTAATATTCATTTATTAATTCCTAAAGTTAGAGTAGCAATCAAGAAATCAATCTATTGCTTACTCAAGATTTAACAATAAAGCACTATGAAAAATATATTAAAATGTAGATTTTCCTTCGCTTCACTTGTGTAAAATTCTAAGCGTCCTATGTATCCAATTTAATGAAAAACATAAGATCAAAGATTATCACTTTTAAGAAATACAAACCCAAGCTTAGATTAATTATAATACTTTCTAACTACCACATATACATGATATAGATGGTGAAAGAATTATAAAATAATTAATCACAAGAAGCAAAAATCATAAGCAATTAAATCACACACATGAGAATTAATTAATGAACAAAAGAACTTCACTTCATTAATGGAGGTTTCCTCCTCAACCCTAGTTGAGGAGTTTAGTTACACATGATAGAAGAAGAAGATAACAAAATAATAAAAGACATAATGAATAAATAAAACCCGGATTGTCTCTGTCTTCTCTGCCTTGGCCTCCACTTGTTTTCTCCCCCTCAAAACAGCCTCCAATTCACCTCTTTATACCCCAAGAGAATACATAAAGTCCTAATCCAATTAGGAGATAAAGTCCTAATCCAATTAGGAGAAAATTAGGGTTTTCCCGCAGCCCAAAATAGGTGTATTTTTCTGCTGACATTCGGCCCAAGTTTTGACCCAGTAGAAGTCCGATTCACGAAATTTACGTGAAATACAAAAGTGTCCAGAATCGAATTTCGTTCAACTCATGCGGGAATTAAGTCGAATTGTCGCTCGGAAATAAGGTTTTCAGTCCACTTTCCAAAACGGGATTAAAACTGGATTAAGTATAGAATTGGGCTTCAGGCCCGTAACCTCCTTAAGCAGTTGTAATTCTCTTGGACCACTTTATTGGGCTGTTTTGAGTTGAAATATGGAGTTGAATGGACCCATTAGATGTAGGCTTCATATAACCTTCTTCGATATCATCTTTAAAAGCCCAAAATCATGGTTTTATCTGAAATAATCATTAAGGCCCTGAAAAAGATAGAAAACACAAAAACATAGTAAAATCACATATAACCTATCACTAAGAGAATAAAATATGCAAATTAAGAGGCTAGAATGCGTAACATTCAACGCCGATCACACCCCCAAACTTACATATTGCTAGTCCCTTAGCAATAGAATAAAATAAAACTAAAACAAAGGAAACTAACTAAACACAAACTAAACTACCCAACTCCTCTTTCGTGGGAGAAACGATTGCATTTAGCATATGCAACAAGCCTTTGAACCCCTAGGTTCCCCCTAGTGGACGAGTTATAGTCTCGTGAGGGTTTCCAGAAATGCTACCCACAAACATTCAAAATTTCTGTTTAAACATTAATCAAGAAGAAGATTATAATATATAGTTACAAACTTGCACTCAAGAATAATTTCAAATTTTTAAATTCCATAATTCAAAGTAATGGTCCCCACACATAATTCACATCAACATATCTCAAAGTAACCAATTCTAGCTCACTCGTGAAAAGTGAACTAGCAATCATCTCATGTAGCATAACTCAGCTCTGAATATATTAAGTCACATACCCCTTCAACTCACTAGCTCCCCTTATTGAAATCATACTTCCAGACATGAATACATGACTTTTTCATATATATATATATATATATATATATATATTTTATTTTTTATTTTTTTTCATTGCTTCATTGGTTGTGCAATGTCTTGATCTATTAAGCTTTCTGAAAGACCCATGTAGCAAGCTTTTAGTCAGTGACTCCCAAACCAGATGGCTTTAGGGCACTAGGCGTTAAGACACCCCGAAGAACCTAATTACTCGAATCAATCAGGCTACAAATCAAGACAACCAATGCTCATCTTTTCTCACCCTTTCACTTTTGACGCGAACACTCCGTGCTTCCTGAGGCATAGAGGCCCGGTTACTCATGAAAAGGATCAAATTGACTTTCTATTAATCACATATTCTTTTTTTTTTTTCATTGAAGTCATGTAAATCACATCATCGGTACTCATTCTCAAGGGATACTAATTAATATCAAGTATATGTAACCCAACAACTCAAAGCCAAAGTTTATACCCCATAAGATTATGCTAGTGTGCCTGTGCATGTGAGGAAACTAAAACCAATCACCCCAAAGCATGTTAATGCAAACAATGATTAAAACCACTAATTCAAACCACAGTTTCTAAAAATTTAAAACATACCCAAAAATTGCAAGTTAAGCACCTACATAGAGTATCAATCCCTTGAATAATGTAAAAACATCCTATCTAAAAACAAAACAAAAGAAAATAAAAAAACAAACTATGAAAATAATGTAACCAAAAAGTCCTAAAAACAAGAAAATTTTCATAAAAATCTCCCCCCATTGCAATAAAGCACATAAGGCATCGCGTCACCCCCAAACTTAAACGGTACATTGTCCTCAATGTACACCCAATCAAAGCATAGAGAAGGGTTATAACGATATTACCAGAAAACGAGAGTAGCGACAAGAAAATAGAGCAAATCAGTAGCATGAAGGTAATGAAGTCACTCCCCCAAACTTGGATGCTACATCCTTTCAAAATAACGACTACACTCCAACGACCAAGTGAAATAACATGGGTGAAGATAAATATGAAACAGAAAGGAAAAACAAAAATGTTTTTTTTTGAAACCTAATCTTCACTCGAAAAACGGGTATTACTTTGCTCCCCATTCTCTGAACTGGTGGGTCCCAATTTTTCAAGATGTATATGTGATAAGATATTGATTATCCAGACACCCTAACGTATAGAGTGTAAAGGGGTTGCCTTTCTTTATTAAAGCCATACTGTGTTGAAGCAATCTCGACAGTATTGGGTATTGAAACCAGACTTTAATAAACGGAAATCATCAACTTTATCAATCATATCACAAATTGTAGAATTGGTACTACATACATAGTCAGAGAATTGGCGGCTATACCGGATCATGATGAATTTTTTTTTTTTGTTAAAGAAAAATTAAAAATAAAATACACAAACTAAAAATAAAAAGACGCAAGAGCTATAAATCCTAAAACTAATAATGTACAATGATGACCAAATAGGTCTATAACTCAACCTATACCTAGGCTTTCCATCTTGGCTTTCCACTTTTTGGTGTTGATAAAATGGACTGAATTCAATGAAACATTCACATCCAATAAAGCATTCGCATTTTTACAGGCACTATCAGTATCAAAATCACAGCCAAAATTAGTTAAGTTTGCCTCTAAAGGGTCCTTATAACCAGCATGAATAAAAGTATTCTGACCTAGACTCTCTATTAAATTTAACTCACAAATATCCTCAGAGTCTGGTGGTTGTCGGTTTACGTTAAAAACATTAAGCTCAACTGACATATTTCCAAAAGAGAGTTTCACAACACCATTCCTACAGTTGATTAAAGCATTTGAAGTGGCTAGGAATGGACGACCTAAGATGACAGGAATCTGGTTATTAGGATTAACTACAGGTTGAGTGTCTAAGACAATAAAGTCTACAGGGAAAAAGAATTTATCAACCTGAATAAGCACATCCTCAATAACACCACGAGGTACCTTAACTGAGCGATCTGCTAATTGGAGTACCACCTTCGTGGGTTTCAACTCACCAAGACCTAGTTGCTCGTAAACAGAATAAGGTAACAAGTTGACACTCGCACCCAAGTCAAGCAAAGCTTGCTCAATTTTTTGATCACCTATGGTACATGAAATCGTAGGACATCCGGGATCTTTAAATTTAGGTGGAGTGCGATGTTGGATGATTGAGCTAACTTGCTCAGTTAGGAAGGCTTTCTTGTGCACATTCAAGCCACGTTTGACCGTACACAAGTCCTTTAAAAATTTTGCATAAGAGGGGATCTGTTGAATTGCATCGAGAAATGAAATATTAATTTTGACTTGTTTAAACACTTCCATAATCTCATTATAGTGATTGCCCTTCTTAGGCTTTTGAAGTCTTTGAGGATATGGTGCAGTAGGAACAAAGTTTCTAACTGGTGGACTTATTGGAGATGGTGGGTCAAGACTAGGGACTTGAATTTTTGACTCAACTTCAGATGTAGTTTTGTCCTCTCTTCCTAAATCGCTAACATGGTCCTTTTCAATTTTCTCATTATATATAGACATTTGGACTCCATTATCAACTTGTTTACCTGATCTTAGGGTTGTGATAGAGTGAACCTGCTCATGTGAACCAGAAGTGGATTGGTCACTAATATGAAATTGGCCCTTTGGGTTAGGCACAGGTTGACTAGGAAACTTTCCTTTCTCCCTCTCTCCTACAACAGTGGCTAATTGACCTATTTGAGTTTCTAACTTAGAAATTGACTGACTGGTCTGTTGCATGAACTGTTGGAGAGTATCCTCTAAAGTTGGTCTTTGTTGAGGTGGGGGAACATACGGAGGGGCATTTTGGGACATGGAAGGATATGAAAATTGTGGTTGCCCTTGGGGTTGCATAGGTTGCACCCCTTGGTTGTTCTGAGGTTGGTCTTGCCTCCAAGAAAAATTAGGATGGTTCCTCCAATTAGGATTGTATGTGTCAGAATAGGGGCTGTCAAATGGTTTCTTATAGGAATTGAGTGCATTGGCTTGTTCGGCTATATACTCATGAAAAGATGCAATAGATGGACAAGTTTGCGCTTTATGAGAAAAACTTTCACACAATTGACACACCTCACTAACTGTACGAATAGAAGAGTTACTTCCTTTACTCATCTCTATAGCCTCTACTTTCCTAGTTAGACTAGCTATCCTCGCACTCAAATCGGTATCCTCTCGGAGTTCATAGATTCCTCCCTTTTTGGGTTCTGAGAGCACTGATAGACCACTCCTTTCAACCCTCCCTGAGTACTCCCATTGTTGAGAGTTCTCTGACAACGCATCAAGAAATTTCCATGCTTCATCCTCATTCTTAGACATGAATTCTACCCCACCTCGTGACTCAATTAGTTGACGATTATAGGGTGACAACCCCTCATAAAAGAATTGAACTAATTGCCACTTGGCAAAACCATGATGTGGACACTTAAGGAGAATATCATTAAATTTCTCCCAACATATGTAAAACTCTTCACCCTCTTTTTGAGTAAATTGCATGATATTTCGACGAAGGGAGTTAGTTTTGTGCATGGGAAAGAACTTGGTAAGAATTTAGTGCATAACCCATCCCATGAATTGACAGACGCGGGTTCCAGTGAGTATAACCAAGATTTTGCTTTCTCTTTCAAAGAGAATGGAAATAACCGCAATTTAATTGACTCCTCAGAAATATGTTGAAATTGTAGTGTGGAGCAAATCTCTAGAAATTCCTTAACATGGAGGTATGGGTCATCAGAACTAAGACCTCTAAAAGTGGGCAGTAAATTAATTACTGCCGCCCCTATCTCAAAATGTCCCTGTTGGGTAGCAGGTAACACAATGCAAGACGGGTTTGTAATCTGCACGGGAGTGTAATAGTCCTTAAGGGATTTAGTTTCAACGGGATCTGTCATCTTAGGCAAAGAAGGATCTCTAACACTAGAATTTTTCACACCCTTTTGAAAGGTTCTCTCAATCTCAAGATCTAACAAAATGACTCACAAAAACACCAACCAAATAAACAAGCAAATTTTTTTTTTTTTTTTTTTCAAATTTAATTCAAGGTTAGTGATTTCTATTTTAATTTTTAATTTTTATTATTTTTTTCCTAAAGAATTATCTGGACTAGTTCCAAAATAATTCTTACCTAGTTAGACAACTTCTACTCCCTTTCAGAGGAACTAGAGGATTACCAGTTAAGCCCCACCAACAATACAACCAGGAAAGTTTCTAAGATAGATTGGAGGGGTCACAAATGGTCCCACTTAAAAACCAATCTCCTCAGAACTTTCCTAGACATTGTGAAGTTGGAAGGTGCTCACTGGAGTTACCAAAAGTTAACTCTGTCCAAGAGGGTCCTATAAAGTATAAGTTATGTGAATCCCTATGGCCAATGTCTACTTGATTTTAGATTTAAACTAAATTTGGCTTGGGATAGACAAATGTAAGGAGATTTTTAATCTAGTTGGGCAAGGAATTGGTGATGAAATCCAATCCTTATCTTGTTGGGGGCTCGTGCCCTTACTAAAATTTTAATGCAAGAATGCTAAATTAAAATGCACAAACAAAACACACCATAAAAACAAAAATAAAATAAAAAGTGAGTGAGTGTGTGGTCTTTCTTCTTCTTTTTTTTTTTTTTCTAAATAGAGAAAAAAAATAAAAAATAAAAATAAAATATAAAATAAACTTAAAGAAAGTGTGACCCTAAGGCTATTTCTAAGTTATTCTATCCTAAAGTTCTTATGCAAAAATTATCAACCTAAAACAAAAATCTATGTTTTCCTAATCTAAGAAAATAAAAATATAAATAAACGAAAAGAAAAAAAAACATGTACTTACTTGGATTCCAAAGTAGTGCCCAAGAACATGCGAAAAAAGGCAATTTTCAACAATACCACCTATAGAATTCAAGAAGTATCAGGTAAAACAATAACAATAAAATAAAACTAAAACTAAACTAAGAAAAATAATATAAAAATAAAATAACTAAAACTAAAACTAAAACTAAACTATAATAATAAAGCAAAAGTTTTTTTTTTTTATTTTTAAAAACCTAGTACAAATAATTAAAATTGGAAAGATTTTTTTTTCTTTTTGATAATAATAAAACAAAAGAAAGAAAAAAAAACTAAATTATAACTAGTAGAAGAATTAAATCAATCGAAATTTGATTAGTTTTCTTGTTTGCAATTCCCCGGCAACGGCGCCAAAAACTTGATGTTGTTTTAAAATTGTTAAATAACTCGCAAGTGTACGAATCTATTAAAGTATAATTCGGCAAGAACGAGGTCGAACCCAAGGGAATGCTTTGAGAAGAAAAACTAACACAAATTCAAATTAATTTAAAACTAATCTAGTTTAAACAAAAGTTGATTGATTTGAGATAAATTAAACTAACATGTAAATAAAATAACACTATTGAAATCAAACAGAGAAAATAACTAAGGTTTTGGATTCCACCACCGTTAAATCCATGAAGTTTCTAATATTCATTTATTAATTCCCAAAGTTAGAGTAGCAATCAAGAAATCAATCTATTGCTTACTCAAGATTTAACAATAAAGCACTATGAAAAATATATTAAAAGGTAGATTTTCCTTCGCTTCACTTGTGTAAAATTCTAAGCGTCCTATGTATCCAATTTAATGAAAAACATAAGATCAAAGATTATCACTTTTAAGAAATACAAACCCAAGCTTAGATTAATTATAATACTTTCTAACTACCACATATACATGATATAGATGGTGAAAGAATTATAAAATAATTAATCACAAGAAGCAAAAATCATAAGCAATTAAATCACACACATGAGAATTAATTAATGAACAAAAGAACTTCACTTCATTAATGGAGGTTTCCTCCTCAACCCTAGTTGAGGAGTTTAGTTACACATGATAGAAGAAGAAGATAACAAAATAATAAAAGACATAATGAATAAATAAAACCCGGATTGTCTCTGTCTTCTCTGCCTTGGCCTCCACTTGTTTTCTCCCCCTCAAAACAGCCTCCAATTCACCTCTTTATACCCCAAGAGAATACATAAAGTCCTAATCCAATTAGGAGATAAAGTCCTAATCCAATTAGGAGAAAATTAGGGTTTTCCCGCAGCCCAAAATAGGTGTATTTTTCTGCTGACATTCGGCCCAAGTTTTGACCCAGTAGAAGTCCGATTCACGAAATTTATGTGAAATACAAAAGTGTCCAGAATCGAATTTCGTTCAACCTACGCGGGAATTAAGTCGAATTGTCGCTCGGAAATAAGGTTTTCAGTCCACTTTCCAAAACGGGATTAAAACTGGATTAAGTATAGAATTGGGCTTCAGGCCCGTAACCTCCTTAAGCAGTTGTAATTCTCTTGGACCACTTTATTGGGCTGTTTTGAGTTGAAATATGGAGTTGAATGGACCCATTAGATGTAGGCTTCATATAACCTTCTTCGATATCATCTTTAAAAGCCCAAAATCATGGTTTTATCTGAAATAATCATTAAGGCCCTGAAAAAGATAGAAAACACAAAAACATAGTAAAATCACATATAACCTATCACTAAGAGAATAAAATATGCAAATTAAGAGGCTAGAATGCGTAACATTCAACGCCGATCAAGTGCTACCGGCAGTGTTTAAGCGAGTGTCTTTGCACAGTCGCTCTATTAATTGGTGGAAATCAATTCTCAAAATTAAATGATTTTCTGCAATAAATGTCTTACTTTTTCATCAATCAATATACCCTTCCAGTTCTAAAGTATTTACAGTAGTGCCATCAACAAACAAATAAAATTATAAACATAAAGTATTAAAATATTAATAAAAATAAAATTATAAACATAAAGTATATAGATTAATTGAATATATATATAGATTATTAAAAATATTAATAAAAATAAAATTATAAACATAAAGTATATAGATTAATTGAATAAGTATATAGATTATTAAAAATATTAATAAAAATAAAATTATAAACATAAAGTATATAGATGAATTGAATAAGTATATAGATTATTTTAATTAATTGAACAAGTATATAAAAAAAATATTCATAAAAATATTTTAATACTTTAAAAATATGTTCTTTAATTCAATTAACCATAATTACAAAATTTTAATAAACGAACATATTTTTAAAGTATTAAAATATTTTTATGAATATATTTTTTTATATTTTCTTGCTTTTAAATATTTTTAATAATCTATATACTTATTCAATTAACCATAATTACAAATTTTTAAAAATTATATAGGAAATGATTATAATAAGTATATAGATTATTAAAAATATTTAAAAGTAGGGCAATATAAAAAAAATATTAATAAAACTTTTTTATTACTTTATGTTTATAATTTTATTTATTTGTTGATGACACCACTGTAATACTTTAGAACTAGAAGGGTATATTGATTGATGAAAAAGTAGGACATTTATTACATGAAAGCATTTAATTTTGGGGATTGATTTCCACCAATCAATAGAGTGACTGTGCTGTAATACCCCGTAATTTGAGGATATCTAAATGGGGTTTTTATTTATTTGATGGAGTTTTTAATTATTTAAATACTTTAATTAATTTTGTCAATGCCTGTTTTTATATGTTTAATGTGGATGTTTGAATGGTTGCTAAGTGTTGATTGTGTTTAATTGTATGTTAAATATTTGTTTTAAATATAGTTTTTTTTTCTGTTAAATAAAAATATGTTGGTTTGGGCTGCATTTTCTTTTTTCTTGTTTTATTATTATTATTATTATTAGGTTGGGCTAGGCTGCTAGGCTGGGCTATATATATATATATATATATAGTTGGGTTAAATATTTTATATTTATTAGATTAATTATTTAAGAATATTAAATAAGAGAAAAGGAATTAGGGTTCAGTAGTTTCTACGTACAGAGGATTCCTACACACAGATAGGGAGAAAACAGTAGACGCCAGGAAAAGAGAAAAGAAGTGATTTTTGCTCAACATCACAAAGCAAGTTCGAACTCTTCTCTTCCCCTTTGAATCTGTATACATATATATTTTTTTGTATATACATGTTGTTGGAATATATGTATAATATATATATATTAATTGTATAGACTTGTTGCTAGAAATTTATATGCATTTAATTTTGAAATTAAATGATTTTGCATGCTAGAAATAATTCTGTGAATTAAACATAAAGATTTTGGAGTTTTGGTACTATTTTAGGTTATTTTGGCATATGTTTATACATGTATATATGACTGTATAGGCGGGTATATATATATATATATACATATATATATATATTAACATGAAATTGGGTTTACTGTATTCATCATTTTTGAACGCTTTTGTTCCGATTAAAAGGTAGATCTTACTTCCTAGAACAATCCTTGAAAGTTTGGTTGTGAACCGTTGGATAGATTGACGGGAAATTGAGTTTGAAATTTTAGATTTTTGAAACTTGAAATTGGGCGTTTTCGATTTAGTCCGCGAGAGGGGATGATTTTGATACTAATGCGTAGCTTAGATCGATACGAGTTCAATGGTATATTCATATGCGCGATTTGGTGCCCGGAAGTGATCAGAAAGTGATAGAGAAGTTCAGCCACCATTGTTAACTCGTGAAGCTTCAGGTAAGGAAGAAGAAGAAGAAGAAGAAAAGAAAAAAAACAAAAAAAAAGGGCCAGCGCGCCGCCGGCGCATGGGGCGTGTCCGGCCGGCCCCGGAGACTTCCGGTGATCGGAAGGTCAGTTTTGGGGCCCACTCTTGGGGGCCGACCTCTGGGTCCGATATGGGCCCATTCCGAATTATTTTATTATTTGTTTTGAATTTTTGAAATTTTTGGAAAAACTTGAAAATTCGGAAAATCATTTTTTAAAAATACTTTTATAATTCTAAAAATTCCCAAATTTTTATGTCAACTTCCTGGGAGCTTAAGGAGCTTGGATTTTAAATTTCATGTCGAAATAATTTACCATTGTCTTTAAATTAATTTTTAAAGTGTCTAAAAACTGGATTTTTCATCTTCTTTAATTTTAGAAAATACTTATAGAGTTTTGAAAATTCCAAAATTTTTACTAAAACTTTCTGGAGGCTAAATACACTTGGGTTTAAATTTTCAACTCAAAATGAACTTCCCTTGTCGTTCAATTGATTTTTAAATTGTCCAAAAGTTGGGTTTTTCACTTTCTGTAATTTTAGAAAATACTTTTGTAATTCCAAAAATTCCCAAATTTTTGTGGTAAATTTCTGGAGGTTAAATAAACTTGGGTTTAAATTTTCAGCTTGAAAAAAGCTTCTCTTAGTGTTCAATGAATTTTTAAAGTGTCTAAAAGTTGAATTTTCACCTTCTTTTATTTGTTGAAAATATTTTATAAAATTCTAGAAAATTCCAGAATGATTTAATAGGGTTATTAGAAGTAGAAAAGACCCAAAAACCTAGATAAGATTTTGGTTTTGATTCCCTCATAGATTTGAGTGTATTGGGGGTTGGATTGGGTGTTTGCTTCTAAAGTGATTAAATTGTGTTATTTGATTTACTTGAATGTATTTTTCTGTTAGGATATAAATACCCATTAAATACTTGTTTATAGCTTACTTGTAAACGATTTGTCTTATGGTGATAATTGCATGTCGGATAATTTGAATTACTTTGTCTGTGCAAATTAAAATTATAATGCACCTTGTTTATTGTATGTTTCATATTGGGAATGCATCTATACATTTTATTTGACATGTAAGGATTTTTTGGCGTGTTAGGATCGCCCATACCTAATAAGGTGTCTTTGCATTTTATTTTGGCATGTAAGGATTGTCCGGCGTGTCAGGATCGCCCATACCTAATAAGGTATTTATGCATTTTATTTTGGCATATAAGGATTGCCCAGCGTGTCAGGATCGCCTATACCTAATAAGGTATCTATGCATTTTATTTGGCATGTTGGGATTGCCAAGGCGTGTCAGGATCGCCCATACCTAATAAGGTATCTATGCATTTTATTTTGGCATGTAAGGATTGCCCGGCGTGTCAGGATCGCCCATACCTAATAAGGTATTTATGCATTTTATTTTAGCATGTAAGGATTGTCCAGTGTGTCAGGATTGCCCATACCTAATAAGGTATCTTTGCATTTTATTTTGGCATGTAAGGATTGCCCGGCGTGTCAGGATCGCCCATACCTAATAAGGTATTTATGCATTTTATTTTGGCATGTAAGGATTGCCCGGCGTGTCAGGATCGCCCATACCTAATAAGGTATCTATGCATTTTATTTGGCATGTTGGGATTGCCAAGGCGTGTCAGGATCGCCCATACCTAATAAGGTATCTATGCATTTTATTTTGACATGTAAGGATTGCCCGGCGTGTCAGGATCGCCCATACCTAATAAGGTATTTATGCATTTTATTTTGGCATGTAAGGATTGTCAGGCGTGTTAGGATCGCCCATACCTAATAAGGTATCTATGCATTTTATTTGGCATGTAAGGATTGGCCGGCGTGTCAGGATCGTGTAATACCCCGCTCCAACACATGGTATGATATTGTCCGCTTTGGGCCTGAGCCCGCACGATTTTGCTATTGGATTTACCCCAAAAGGCCTCATACCATTTGAAGAGAACATACTACATATATGCACATCTCCTTTTTCACACCCACGCGATGTGGGATTGAGCACCCTGTACCCTGTCAGTGTGGTAGCTCAGCCCAGTGTCTATCTTCGCACCCGCCCACTCACACCCGTCCACAAGGGTTACTACAATCCACCCCCCTACGAGGCCCGACGTCCTCGTCGGCACACTTCTGGCTGGGTTCAGGCTCTGATACCAATTGTAATATCCCGCTCCAACACATGGTATGATATTGTCCGCTTTGGGCCTGAGCCCGCACGATTTTGCTATTGGATTTACCCCAAAAGGCCTCATACCATTTGAAGAGAACATACTACATATAAGCACATCTCCTTTTTCACACCCACGCGATGTGGGATTGAGCACCCTGTACCCTGTCAGTGTGGTAGCTCAGCCCAGTGTCTATCTTCACACTCGCCCACTCACACCCGTCCACAAGGGTTACTACAATCCACCCCCCTACGAGGCCCGACGCCCTCGTCGACACACTTACTTCCGGCTGGGTTCAGGCTCTGATACCAACTGTAATACCCCGCTCCAACACATGGTATGATATTGTCCGCTTTGGGCCATAGCCCGCACGGTTTTGCTATTGGGTTTACCCCAAAAGGCCTCATACCATTTGAAGAGAACATACTACATATAAGCACATCCCCTTTTCCACACCCAGGCGATGTGGGATTGAGCACCTTGTACCCTGTCAGTGTGGTAGCTCAGCCCAGTGTCTGTCTATGCACCCGCCCACTCACACCCGTCCACAAGGGTTACTACAATCCACCCCCCTACGAGTGGGCGGGTGCGAAGATAGACACTGGGCTGAGCTACCACACTGACAGGGTACAGGGTGCTCAATCCCACATCGCGTGGGTGTGAAAAAGGAGATGTGCTTATATGTAGTATGTTCTCTTCAAATGGTATGAGGCCTTTTGGGGTAAATCCAATAGCAAAATCGTGCGGGCTCAGGCCCAAAGCGGACAATATCATACCATGTGTTGGAGCGGGGTATTACAGTTGGTATCAGAGCCTGAACCCAGCCAGAAGTGTGCCGACGAGGACGTCGGGCCTCGTAGGGGGGTGGATTGTAGTAACCCTTATGGACGGGTGTGAGTGGGGGGGTGCGAAGATAGACACTGGGCTGAGCTACCACACTGACAGGGTACAGGGTGCTCAATCCCACATCGCGTGGGTGTGAAAAAGGAGATGTGCTTATATGTAGTATGTTCTCTTCAAATAGTATGAGGCCTTTTGGGGTAAATCCAATAGCAAAATCGTGCGGGCTCAGGCCCAAAGCGGACAATATCATACCATGTGTTGGAGCGGGGTATTACAGTTGGTATCAGAGCCTGAACCCAGCCGGAAGTAAGTGTGCCGACGAGGGCGTCGGGCCTCGTAGGGGGGTGGATTGTAGTAACCCTTGTGGACGGGTGTGAGTGGGCGGGTGCATAGACAGACACTGGGCTGAGCTACCACACCGACAGGGTACAAGGTGCTCAATCCCACATCGCCTGGGTGTGGAAAAGGGGATGTGCTTATATGTAGTATGTTCTCTTCAAATGGTATGAGGCCTTTTGGGGTAAACCCAATAGCAAAACCGTGCGGGCTATGGCCCAAAGCGGACAATATCATACCATGTGTTGGAGCGGGGTATTACAGATCGCCCATACCTAATAAGGTATTTATGCATTTTATTTTGGCATGTAAGGATTGCCCGGCGTGTCAGGATCGCCCATACCTAATAAGGTATCAATGCATTTTATTTGGCATGTTGGGATTGCCAAGGCGTGTCAGAATCGCCTAATACCTAATAAGGTATCTATGCATTATATTTGGCATGTTGGGATTGCCAAGGCGTGTTGGGATCGCCTAATACCTAATAAGGTATCTATGCATTATATTTGACATGTTGGGATTGCCAAGGCGTGTCGGGATCGCCAAACACCTAATACAGTATCTTTATATTTTATTTGGAGCAGGTCAGGATTGTCTAATATCTAGTAAGAACGTTTCTCGTTATATATTAAAGCATGTTACGATTGTTTCTTGTGTAAACTTAAAACAAGTCTGCACTTGCATTAAGATAGCTGATGTGTTAGTGTAGGGTGTGGGGCGACTCTATTCTTGGGTCATAGGGTTGATTGGGGATATATATATATTTATGAGTTGGTGAGTTATCTTTAATTGTATATAAACATAAATTTGTTGTCTTAGAAAATGATTGTTGGTGGAGGCAGGATAGGTTTGCCTAATACCTTGTAAGGCATTAGTAGAATATATAGAAGAAGGCATGTTAGGATTGTCTATGGTTTGAACTTAGAAATTGTTTTATCTTTATTGTGATAATAGATGAGTTAGTTCAGAACATAGTTCTAGTTAATTCTAAGATAGGAGATTTAATGACTAAAGGGTATAATTATATCTATATGTCTTTACAGTCCTCATATAGAGGGTGTGTTTATCGGTTCTCTGATTGGGTTGTAGTAGAGAGAATTTGCTCGTGAGTTTAACCCACTTTGTTGATATTTCAGGTTCCAGACAGTTTCTACCGGGAGATTTGTGCATGGAGGTTGTAGAGCGTGACGATCATCCATTCTTCACTATACTTTAGTGTAGGGACTTAAATCTGTTCATAAAGTTTTACTTTTATGTTTTTGTTTGGTTAAGGGGTCCGTGAATTACCGGACTTCCAAGTTGTATCAATCAGAATAATACAATGTTATTTAACATGATTATTCATTTCAATTAGACTTTCCTTTCAGCATTTATAATTCTTTTTCTTTTGTCATTGTATTACATGCTTGTTTGTTATCAGTTGTTAGTATCCCTCAAGTTTTGTGTATGAGACTGACCACCTCATTCGCGAAATTTTTTTGGGGGTATTTCATGTGCAAGAACACTCGCTTGAGCGACTGCCGCTAGCACTCCTCTATTTTTTTACCACCCATACTTTTGCTGTCCATGCCACGCAGAAGAGCTGACATATTTTTCAGTGCAATGCAACAACCTCATTTTGACTTGAGTAGACTCACTCTCCATTGTTATCAGTCCTACAATTAATACTCATTAATTTTTTAAGATTATAAAACATTAACATAAACAAAAACAAAGCAAATATACAAGTATACACCAAGGCTAACAAGAGGAAAAAAAAAGCTAGCGCTCTAAAAACAAAGAGTTTAGAGGCCCAGTAGGGCTACAAGAATAAAAATTAACCAAGCCAAATAAAATCAAGCCACTAAAACATTGTCTCTAATTCGATTATACTGGCCAAGGGAACCAAACAACCACTCTACACATAAGCGAGAGTATAAAACAGTAAATGAGCTCCAAAAAATGAAATCAGTAGAAGGAAAAGAAGATATTTCTCTCTGACGGGTAAAAGAAGAACCTAGGCAAGTTCTAATATGAGGCAATGGATTCAGCATAAGGGCAATTGAAACATCGAATCCGAATCGAATTGCACTGATTTTTTATAATTATCTTATTTTGGTGACTAGATTTTCCAACTTAATTTTTAGTGCAGTATTTAGAGATAGTGACAAATTAAATTGTTTATGAAATTACCTTATAGTATAAGTAGATGTACTGCATAACATATTTACACAAACCTTAATATTCTAGTTAGGGATGACAATTTGCCCCGCTCCACCCCGTTTAAAACTCGTTTACGGAACCGTTTAAGAAAACGGAGTGGGAATGGGATTAGAAAAAATAATCCACACTTAAACTGGGTGGGGACGGGATAAGACCCTACCCCGACGGGTACCTGCTCCGTTTAAGTATATATATATATTTATACTTATATATATAATATATAAAGGAAATATTAATAATATATGAAGGAAATATTAATATTATATATATCATATAACTATACAAGTTTATTATATCAGTAATGGATGACTCAATATTAGCCATTGAGTTGTATGTACCTAAATGTGTGTTTTTAGTGTATATGTATCGAAATATCAGATTTATTATTATAAAAAATTTTGTATTAAGGAAAAATAGTATAAACGGGATGGGGTGGGGAAAGTTAAATGGTTATGGAAATGGAAAAGTCAAAACCCGGCCCGTCTCACCTCGTTCATATACGGTTGCGGGGCGGGGACAGAGCGAGAAAAGTTAAATGGTTAAAGGGACAGAGAAGTCAAAACCCGCCCCGCCCCGTTGCCATCCCTAATTCTAGTTCCCTATGCAAGTTGTGAATTCTAATTACATTTAACATAATTCTTAATTTAGTTTTTGCTTTGTCACGAGCCTTTTAAAATCTATCACTCCATGAACCCGTCATTGTCATCCATGTTTTATCCGCTCAAATTATTTTGATCCTCTCAAATGCAACTACCCGGTTATCATCCATGTTTTATCAACTCAAATCATTTGTATCCTCTCAAATGCACCTCCGTCTAATTATATGAGACTAGAAATTATACAATTTTACAGGAGTATTGATGATATGGCACCTCTAACAAGTGTAAGCCCTCCATCTCTTTTGAAAACTACTTATTTCTCCACAATCAAAGAGAAATAGAGCTTACACTTTGCACCACCACTACAAGAAATTTAGTTTTTAACAACAGGCTTTTTACGGCGGGCCCGCATAGCCCGTGGTAGAAAGTTACTTTCTACGGCGGGCCCGAGTAGCCCGTGGTAGAAAGTAATTTTCTACGGCGGGCCCATATAGCCCGTCGTAGAAAATACCTTCTACCACGGTCCTATGTAGCCCGCCGTTGGAAGTTACTTTCTACCACGGGCTAGGCCCGTGGTTGAAAGTTTTATAACTATCACGGGCCAAGCCCGTGATGGAAAGCCTTATTTTTTTTTCAGAAAATTCATGTAATTTGGCGCGGTATTTTTTTTATGAGAATTAAAGTTCGCGCGTAACCCAAACATGGTATTAGCGAGACAGACTTACTCCCTCTCTCTCCCCCTTCCTCCAATGGAAATGATGGTACCCTAGCTCTTCTGAAACGGATGCCCTAACCCCCAAAACAACATTGATCACCTTTTGAACCCAAATGTCTAACCCTCAAATCTCAACCAAACCCTAACCTTTTTTGTCCAGTCGTTCGATCGGCGTCGTCGTTCTTTAGCTCTACTGAAGCAAGCTGACTCTATATCAACTGAATCCCCAACTTCTCTCCATCGATCGGAACAACTGAAACATCAATTTCACTCCATCGAAGGAATTGAAACCCCAATTACTCTCCATATATCAAAGGAACTGAAGCCCCAATTGCTCTCCATTGAAGCAAACTCTGAGCCTCCTCAGTCTCCAAGTCATCTCCTCCACCGGTATGTGATTTGGGTCTACGCGGAGGCACTGGCTGCTGTGGTGAAAGAGCTTCAAAGGGAAACCTCTTCCTCCTCCCAAATGCCAAAAGATATGGAGTATTGTTTTTAACAGCTTCGATCCAATACGTAAACAACAAACTCCTTTTTTTCTTTTTTAATTGCTTGGCCATTGCATGTTCAATTTCTATGTGTCATCTGCATCATCTCACTGATATAATTGTAAATTTCCTTTTCAATTGATGTAAATTTAGAATATTCAATTATTGAATGAGGAAATAACTGTGACCTACCAGGGGAACGGAATGCCTATGTTTATACAGTGATATATATATATATATATATATATATATATATATATATAGCATGATCAAACTCTTGTCCGATGCAGAAAGGAAACCCGTACGTTTTCCAGAAGCTCTTTTCTATACAAAATGGCATTCCTTTTTGTTTGAGGGAATCTCTTTTAATTTATTTTCCAGGAGATGTCAAGTCAACTTCTGAAGATGGATGTTTTGAAAACTAACTTTATGGTTTCAGCTTTTTATATGATCTTTTTGTAAACTTTAAAGAATGAATTTTCCAACAAGTTAATTTGCAATGTCTTGATGTAATTATTTTTAATTGTTGTGGTAGGTACGTACGTACGTTGTTCATAAATTTAGCATAATGCTTGCTAGCCATTCAGTAATATGGCATTATTCCTTTTGTTTCACATCATTTAATCTTTTCTCATTCGTAAACTGAAGTGACTGCTATATTTCATAATTTGAATTAATCTTCTTCTTTAGTGGGTTTATTTACAAATTGACGTGTCTTAGTTGTGTCATTGTATTTAAAAATATGAACACTTTTCGTCATGCTTAGTTGTATCTCTTGTGTGTCCATGTCGTAGTGGGGGTGGGGGGACATGTATTTGATACTGTCAAACTACTTCTGACAGAGTGTCATTGCTTCTTAACCTTAGACATTTTAATTTAAATGAAAAAATATTTCACGTTTTCAATGCTTCAACAACAAGTCTCAAAGTGCCCCTCATTTTCAGAATTTTCCTCCAGGTCCATGAGCAAAAGTGTTACAACTTATTTTCTGATGAGGATAGTTGTAGAAAATGTTGGTGCCTCACTGGCTTTTCATATTGTATTCGCTTATTGAACATATACTTTCTGCCATCACTTTTGATATTTAGTGCCTGAACAAAATATAAGAAGTCTAGAGTTGTTCCAGATTGCCATTTACTCTTTCTATATATGCTTGTTCAGTGATGCAATGTTCTAGAATACGGTGCAGAATTTTAGCACAATTAGACTCATGAATGGGCAATAACTGCCAGCACCTTGAGTTTGGGTTCCTAGTCTTTTAAAGCCTATTCACTCGCCTAAATACTAAAGGTTAAATTTGATTAGGCATTTGTACCTCTATGTAGGTATTGTGTGACTAGCAAATCAGTCTTTCAAATCCCATACAAAGCAAGGCCTGAGCTTCAGTTAAGCTTAGCCTGAACTCAATCCAAGCTAAGTCGTGCAAAGATTTAACAGTCAAATTCCTTTTCTGGCATGGCTTATTCACTCCCCTAGCTTGAACTAAGATTTTTACAGTTTTTATGTTAAGTTTGTTCCTCAATGTCAAACTTTTAATAATATTATCCTCTGCCAAGTCGATCGGTTTCATCAGTAAGTACATATGTCTGGACAGACAATGGGTAAATAGGTTTTCTGCATTCAAATAGCCTACTGGTGAGTGAAGAATACAAAATTAGCCAAGTGGTTCTATTTGTTCCACCAAGACAGACTTGTGAAACCTTTATATTTCTCGATGTGCTGTTGAAACAATCTGCATATGTAGATGATTAGGTATTTTGTGATATTTTCCGAGGTTTAGTAAAAAAAATTTTAAGTGATTAGGCATTGGGCCATCTTTTACCATTACGGTTTTGTTTAGTTGAGTATTTTAACTTGGAAGTGGAATTCTTGGTGGTGTAATTTTTCAGTTGTTATAATTTCATCCAATCTCACCTTGTTAAAATTCTATGTATCCATGGGTAACACAATGCCTTATCATAAGTTTACACCCCATAGAAGTTGGGCATAATGGACTTGGGATCATCTCCAGCGGGCTGGCAAAACACCTTAGCTTAAAGTCACTTTCTTTTATCTATTATTTGTTTTCTATGGACAAGTTGCATATAATTTTGTCTACATCTACAATTGAACTTTTATTATGCATTGATTGAATTTGATCATATCCATATATGTTTTCAGTCCTTTTTAAATACTAAACATGTGACCCAGATATAATTATAATTGAAAGTTTATAGCAGTTTTTGAATAAAAAAAGTTTCTAGCAGTTCTTGCAGGTTCCTGTTGTGATGTATGGTGAGAATGGTTGCTTTCCTGGGCTTTACTGTTCAAGGTAATGGAATCAATTTTTTTTGGCTATGATGTATTGCTGCATTGCTGGACTTTGTTGGAGTATCTATGTTGGCTTTCCTAGTTCGTCATTATTTAATTTACTATGTTGTTTCCTTGACTGTTTGAGGTAGTCGAAGTGGTAGTATTATTGTCAAGAAAGCTTTGTTTCTTAATTTTATGTAATGAATGGTTTCATGGTTTGTTGTGTTCTTGTGGAAGTAGTAGTAGTTATAATGCATGGTGGTCCGTTTGTTGTTGAGTTTGGTTGGATGTTATTCTTGTGGAAGTGGCAGTAACAATGCATGGTGGGCTATTTTCTTGAAGTTCCTTTATTTATGCTGGTCCATTTTTTATTGGGTTTTTTTCTAGTCAAAACTGCCAAACCGATTGGATCTGATCGGTTCTGACAGGTTGACTGTTTAGATTGGTTCTAATTTTGTTGGAACCGTGAGAATTGGAATGACTCCAATTTCTCTAAAAACCGACCTGATCTGAATCATGTGCACCTCTAGGTATTTCCCATACTTCTGCTCAAATTAGAGTATAATAGTTTCACGCACTCTTCAGGAATTGTAGGTCACCTAGCCAGCTATAGAGATTAAGGATTATTGGATGCTTAGACTATCTTGTACGCCTCTTAAATTAAATCAAAGAAACTTGAAAATAGATCCAGAGAAGATAATTCAACCTCTATAGCAAATAAATGTGATGTAAATTGTGGAAGACAAAAGAAAAACATAATATATTTGGTGATTCAAATCAGCAATATAACCATCAGTGCCCTTAAACAATGCCATCTCATGATTTCACAGCACAAGGTTTGAAGTTCATATTGATCAGTTGGGAGTTAAGAGGCTTTCGGTGTGTGTTCAGTACATATCTAGTGGACCCTCTCTCTCTCTCTCTCTCCATACAAACAAGAAAATAACTGCAGTAAGAGTTGGCTAAAATTATTGACCAGCTAAACTTATCTGAGATTTAAATTTAAGAAATTAAAAAGATGGGTTGTTGAAACCAATAAATGTGTAGTAATATTTGATGAAGGCTTTTAAAATTGGCATAATGATAGGCAGAGTGTAACCTGATTTAATGACATCATTTTTGTTCCACAAGTAATGAAATTATTTGCTCATACATGTCAGGTTGATGAAATAAACTGTATATTGCGAAGTGGTGGTATCTTTGTAAGAACTACTTTTCTTCGAGTCAGTTCATCCGCTCCTGCAATAATTAAGGCCCTTTAGACAGGTAATACTCTTCATTCTATGATTTGTGCACTTTTATGATAACATTCCAACACTTTGAACAAGCCCTTCTCTAGGTTCTTTTATGAGATTTTTCATAAACTGGGCAATTGTGATCAACAATTGAGAGCATGTTTCTCTGTTTCATGTCCTTTGTTGCTGTTAGTATTTTAAGGAAGGCTTTAAAATGTGGCCACTTTTGCTGACATAAAGGTAGTCTCGGGCTGTAATGGGTATCAGCTGCTACAGAATTTTGGTGTAATTTGATAGCTTGGTTGCCATGATTTACCATTTCCAAATAGTATAACACAAATGAACACATTAGGCAATATAGTTGCTGGTGATTATCAAAGAAAAACCTCCTTGAATTGCTTGTGATTATCAAAGGTGGTTAAGGTTTGAACCTCCTTATCCAGATTATAAAATATAGTTGTTTTGAGATTCTACAAGATTAGAGACTGGTGTTATTAGTTAGAATACGTTTCTGAAAAAGAAAAACATGAGGAAAATTATTGTGAAATACTGAATTTCAAGGTTTTGCCATGGAAGAATCAAGGTTGTATATGTTATAATAGAAGAAAAGGGAAAAACTTTCTGAATGTAAAACTTTCAGTTGTCCCTTCTCCATATCCAACTCTTTGTCCGATTCATCCTCTCTTGAATCTCATTGTCAGTTGTCCATTCTCCATATCCAGCTCTTTGGTCTGATTTATCCTCTATTGAATCTCATTGTTCAGTTGCCCCTTTTCCATATCCAGTTCTTTGGTCTGATTCATCCTGTTTTGAATTTCTTTTTTAAGTTGTTCCTTTACTTTGTTCACCACCTCTTCACGAGTCTCAACATGCATCCTCCCTTGAATCTCTTCGTTCAGTTGTTCCTTCACTGAAAATAATAATCAAACAAATTAAAATGTGAGGCCATCACGGTGAACAAGTACTTGTGGATCTATAACTTGCCCATTAGCATGTGCTTGTTTCATTTAACATAACTAGTATCATTTTAACAGCTAACAGTAGGACCTTAAGTTTAACAGCTAACATAAGCATAATTTGAAAAACAATATATATACTCACAGAAACATGAAATATATGAAAAACATTAACACTACATTTATTTTATCAACCTCGAAAATCCTCTCCAATGCCTTCACTTGATAGAACTCAATTGCCTTTTCTTCTGAATAATTTTTTCTTCCAAGTAATCTTCTTCATCTAAACCATCCAACATTGTCTGGAATTCCCTACTGTAAACCACATTGTTCTTATGATCCTTCTCTGCATTGAGAAATAAACAGAGAGTTTTAACCTCTCTTTTTTTCTCATAATAAGATTTTCACAATTAGTAGAAAGAAAACAGAAGTTGAATATCAGAGTAGTGCTAAAACAATTTGAACAATTTTCACTGAGAAAAAGAAACATTTTTTCCCAGCTGATTGATCAAAAAATATGTAATTTTTTTTCCTTCTATAATTTCCTCTGTTTTTTAAGCAACCAAACAGAGAAAGTATAACTAAATGAGAAATGAAACATCATTGAGAAAAAGGGTTTTCTTAATTTTGTGATAAAATTTCAATTTACCTTAAGGTGGATAGATCAAATCACCCAAAGAACCTGAGCTGCTGAATGGCTTCATAACTGAATGTATGAATGAATATCAAAGTCCAACAGATCTTAATTTGTTCATGAACTTAGAAGTAGACCTTGTTTTAGAATAAAGAAGTACAAGAAGCTAGTTTTGAAGAAAGTAAATTAAACAACAAAATAGAAAATCCCAATATAACAGGGTAGAGAGAGAGAGAAGCCAAAGTCAGGCAGCAATAAATTTGATACATGCCATACATTTATATATATATATATATATACACACACACACTCAGGACTTGACTTATATCAAATATGAAATGAACTTAAAAATTCAAACAAATTTGCAGGTTGGGCTACTGACAGTACACTGTGGACTTTTCTGGTTTTTTTTTTTTTTTTGTAATTAATTTGTTAAATCATAATATCTAAAACGAAACAAAAGTTAATGCTCACACACCTGCAGCTGGATTCTCATTTTGGTTGGCAAGCTCCTTCTGTTGAATGAAGGTTGCTATAATAAAAAAGAAGTATCAACACTTAAAAACTTAGCACAACACTCCTTGCAAAAAGTTAATGACACTGCCAGCAAATGCCAGCAAAATGGTGTCATTAACTCAAATACTCCCAACCAAGGTGTCATGATCACAATACATTTATTGATTAAAGATATATGAAGGGCATAACTTTCATCTTGTTTTATTCTTTATTTCATTAATTATATTACAACACTGAGCATTAGTCCAATTGATATAACCTTTCCTCCCTCAAAGGGAGGTGTGGGCTTAAAACGGGTTTCTTGCGTGGCCAAATGGTATAGGATCATCGACAAAGTGGGTATAATTACAAATTATTCATAGATGTATAGAGATAAATGATGTCATGGACATTGCAAAAACTGGTAGCAAGACATTGAAGTTGATGTTTGAAGCATCCACTGAATGGATATGCTGAAGTTGAGTTTTGACACTGAAGTTTTCGATGGATATGCTAAATGAATTTTGTGAATATAGCACTCCATAGGAACACTAAGGTCAATATAGGTGGTACAGTAACATTTTCAACCAAATTAGGCTCAATGGACTTCAATTTGCAGCCCAATGATCATTAAGCTTGATGAGTTTTCCATAATCAGAAAACTTTTGGTCATAGTTTCAAGCTTGTTGGCTTCCAAAACTTACA
Organism: Cornus controversa; assembly: GCA_026545225.1. Lineage (NCBI taxonomy): Eukaryota > Viridiplantae > Streptophyta > Magnoliopsida > Cornales > Cornaceae > Cornus > Cornus controversa. Next base: position 22,835,247 of record CM048851.1, on the reverse strand, counting down.
AGACGAGGTGTAAGTTGATAGCTTGGTAACAACAGTATATTCAAATTGCAAAAGGTAACAACAGTATATTCAAATGTTTTAAGATATACTTAGATAGTTAGATGACACAAGGGACAGTTGTGTTTGAAATTAAGTATGCAAATCTGTAGGTGATAGTGATTCACTAATGCTAATGACAATGGCAAATTAGTTTCTATTTTCTTGTTTGCTTTGGCTTTTCCTTTTTAGTTTGATGTCACAACTTATGTTATTTTACTTAGTTAAGGGTCAACATATGGAGATAAAAAATAGGCAAAGTATATCCTCCTTGTTGATAACTAAATATAATTACTGTTAAGACTTGAGATGGAGTATTGTAATAAATGTCATTGTTTAATTTCATTCAACATCATTTTTTTTTATGACTAAATCAATCTGCAAGCAATTTTCTTGTTCTTTTTTTTCCCTTTTTCTTGAAGAGTTCTTTTCATTACTACTTTATTTACTTTCTCTTTGCGTGAACATTCCCCACTTGTAAAGAATAATATTGGTAGCAACTTGCAATTCAACTAAGTTGCCAAAAATAGAGTTAAAAAAACTAGTAATAGATTATTTTCCTTCAAACCAACTCTTGTTCAGTGTCCATCTAAATTTTTTTGCAATTTGTTTGTTTCTAAATCAACATTTATTGGTTTCTAAATTGCATATTTGTTTCTTTGCAGTGAAGAATCAACCAGAGAAAAAAACAATTGCCATATTGCCCACGAATTTCTGTCCAATTGCGAGTTTGAGGTAGAGTCAAAAGTTTCTAACATACTTTTCTCATTTCTGTCCAATTGCGCGTCAAAAGTTTGACATATTTTATTGACTTAAATTGATGTAGTCATCAACCATAGTTAATTCTTCTGTTCCTACTTATTTGTTGCCATGTATGGTATAAGGATAAAACAACATTTTTTTCAACAATTGATAAAAGCTTGAATTGATTTATCAACTCTTTACTTGTGGACTTTAATTGACTTGTGAGCAGAGTTTTTTTATAATTTGCAGTACAAACATGTTTTGGATTGATAATTGATTTGGAGTTAGAGGTTGGAACTCAGCTGTGTTTGGAAGTGAATTGAGTTGGATAATAAACTAGTTTGATGGAAAACATACAAATGCCTATTTAGGTTTTGCTTTGATTTAGACTGCTAGAGATTTTGAATTGATAATTTGTTGGGTGTGATGGTAGGAAAAGAAACTGTTTATTTTTCTTTGTTTTTTTTAGAATGACTACTGAAGTACATACTTATGAGGTGTCTAATTGTTATCGGTTCTTTCACCCCTATTTGTATGAGGTGTTTAATTGTTGCATTTATATGCATCTGATTATATTAGTACTTACCAAATCTCAGTCATCCTAATTCCTTTTATTTTATATTATTGCTGCTCTTAGTTATTTGCCACTCCAAGACCATTGACAACACTGAAACTTTTGAGTTTGGGCATATCTACAAGATCATCCAGAAACATTTCCAACTAGGATAAACTTATTAGCCTCTCTTCTGCCTTTGTAGTCATTTGAACTCCCAACAAAGCCAAAGAAATGAGATAAAAACACAAGTTTCTTTCCATTAATTCTATCCTTCTTCTACTTGAATGAACACACCCACACACAAAATTTGGTATATATTTAATTAAATAATGTGATTTTTTTACTTATGATGAACTTGGAGTTAGAGATTGGAACTGAGCTGTGTTTGGAAGTGAATTGAGTTGGATAATAAACTAGTTTGATGGAAAACATACGAATGCCTGTTTAGGTTTTGCTTTGATTTAGACTGCTAGAGATTTTGAATTGATAATTTGCTGGCTGTGATGGTAGGAAAAGAAACTGTTTCTTTTTATTTATTTTTTCTAGAATGACTACTGAAGTACATATGCTATATTGAAGGCTTAGCTTGCCCAAGTCCCTAGTTTTTAACATCATAGCCTATATGTCTAATTTGTTCACTCTAATTGGTGTTGTATCACCCAGCTTCTGAGCATTGACATAACAAGTATTCAATTGATGTTTCACCTCTCTTTGCTAGTATTGGGTATCTGCTCTATTTGATGCACTGCATTGAGATACCAAATCTCAGTCATCCTAATTCCTTTTATTTTATATTATTGCTGCTCATAGTTATTTGCCACTCCAAGACCATTGACAACACTGAAACCTTTGAGTTTGGGCATATCTAGAAGATCAACCACAAACATTTCCAACTAGGATGAATTTATTAGCCTCTCTTCTGCCTTTGTAGTCATTTGAACTCCCAACAAAGCCAACGAAATAAGATAAAAACACAAGTTTCTTTCCATTAATTCTACCATTCTTCTGCTTGAATGAACACACCCACACACAAAATTTGGTATATATTTAATTAAATAATGTGATTTTTTTACTTATGATGAACTTGGTTTAGGTTATCGATCACTTCTACTAGAAGTAGTCACTTATTATTGAACAAATCAGCGCAAGAAGCTATGGATAAAAGCTAGATGCACCTTGATAGCAGGTTATTATAACCTAAATAACCTTACCCATAAAAGTTTAGCGATTGTACCTGTCATTTTTGTCATTATTAAAATATTTGAGTTTTTAACTGTAGAGCTTCCAACGAGTATATAAATGGAGCACGAAGATTTGTTGATTGGGCTCAAGGTAATGCAGGGAATCGGGATACCATTTTATGCCCTTGTAGATATTGTTTAAATTCAGAATATCAATGCTTTAGTACAGTGTATGAGCACATAGTGATAAATGGAATGGATTTAAACTATATTGTGTGGGTCTTTCATGGAGAGAAGAAGAGTGTACATGTAGAAAATGAAGGGGATGATGACCCTGTGGAAATGTATGAAACGTATGAGATGTTTAGAGATGTTTATTTTGATGGTGAAGACGACGGTACTACAGAGTCTACTGATGGAAGTAAAGAGGCTAAGTTCAGGAAAGCTTTGGAATATGCTGAATCTCCTTTATATCCTGATTGCACGAAATATACAATTATGTCAGCAACGGTTGCTTTATATAACCACAAAGCTGCTCATAATTTATCTGACACTGGATTTGATGAGCTTCTTAACATTGTTCGCGATATGCTTCCGCCAAATAACAAACTTTCTAAGGGGATTCTTGCAACAAAGAAGTTATTAAAGACATTTGATTTGGGATACGAAAAAATAGATGCGTGCATCAATGATTGTTGTTTGTTTAGAAAAGAAAATGAGGATATGAGTACATGCCCAAAATGTGGTGCTTCACGATGGAAAGTGAACGCACAATCTAAGAAGGTTCGAGAAGGCGTTCCAGCAAAGGTGTTATGGTACTTTCCAATAGTACCAAGATTTAGGCGATTATTTCGATCAATCGAAAAGGCCGAACAAGTATTGTGGCATTCGACTAATAAAAGTCGAGATAAGAAGATGCGCCATCCAGTTGATTCACTTTCATGGGATATGATAAATAAAAAGTGGCCGTCTTTTGCATCAGATCCTCGAAATTTAAGGCTTGGCCTTGCGGCTGATGGGGTTAATCCATTCGGTGACCTTAGCACTAAACATAGTTGTTGGCCGGTGATTTTAGTTATTTATAATTTTGACCCTTTGCTTTGCATGTCTAAAGAGAATATGATGTTGACGTTGTTGATCTCCGGACCAAAGCAACCAGGGAATGACATTGATGTGTTTTTAGAGCCACTGGTGGAGGATTTGAAGGAGTTGTGGGAAAAAGGTGTTCAACTCTATGACTCATTCACTAAATCCATGTTTAATTTGAAGGCGGTTTTGATGTGGACGGTTAGTGATTTACCGGCCTATTCTAATTTGTCTGGTCAGGCAACAAAGGGTAAGTGTGGTTGTCCAGTGTGTGCTAAAGACACAAATTCAGAATATTTGCCGTGTAGTATGAAAACTGTGTTTAGGGGTAGTCGGAGATTTCTTCCACACAATCACCCATATAGAAAGAAGAAAACTTGGTTTGATGGAAAAGAAGAACTAGGGGATCCACCTAGAGTATTATCTGGTTCAGAAATTTTTCGTCGTGTTGAGACTTTTGAAAATAATTGGGGAAAAAGTAAAAACTCCAAGAATTCCCAGCAAAAACCTCCCAAAAAGCGCAAGAATTCTGAACAAGAATCAGAAGATGATCCCTTCTGGCCATGGAAGAAAAAATCTATATTTTTTGAGTTACCATACTGGGAGGTACACAATTTGAATTAATTGTCATGCCTTTTTTCTTCTTTGACTTTTATTATTTCTTTGAGTAGTTCACATCACTAATACATAATCTTTCTGTTTGTTATGTTAGACATTACTTCTTCGTCACAATTTGGATGTAATGCACATTGAAAAAAATGTTTGTGAGAGCATTGTCGGCACTTTATTGAATATGAAGGGAAAATCAAAGGACGGATTCAAGTCTCGTATGGATTTGGAGTCGATGGGAATCGGGGCCGAATTGCACCCAAAGGAGAGGGGAAAAAAACATTATTTGCCACCAGCACCCCATACATTATCAAAGCAAGAGAAGGGTCGATTTTGTAAAAGGTTAAAACAATTGAAGTTACCTGATGGTTATAGTTCAAATATTGGACAACGAGTGTCATTGGATGAATGTAAGATTAGTGGCCTAAAATCCCATGATTGTCATGTTCTTATGCAACAATTGCTTCCTGTAGCTTTACGTGGACTACTACCAAAGGGTCCGAGAAATGCTATCTTTCGCTTATGCGCGTATTTCAATGAAATATGCCAAAGGGTGATTGATAGGAACCAATTGGAAAAACTTGAAAAGGAAATTGTCGAAACTTTATGCATGTTTGAACGATTTTTTCCACCGTCTTTCTTCGATATTATGGTACACGTTACCATTCATATTGCACGAGAAGCTCGTTTATGTGGACCAGTACAATTTCGTTGGATGTACCCATTTGAAAGGTAATTAATTTATATTTTTTCTTTTATTATATGTATTGAAAATATGATTTAATTTATATATATAATATTATCTCATCGTTCTCAGGATGATGAAAGTTTATAAAGGATATGTTAGGAATCGATCAAGGTCGGAAGGGTGTATAGCAGAAAACTATTTGGTCAAAGAGTGCATTCAGTTTTGTAGTGAGCACATTGAGAAAGCAGCTGAAATAGGTGTTCGTCCTTCTCGAAACGAAGCTATTGAAGGTGAAAGCATAGAAGGAGGACGCCATATAAATAAGAGAATTTTAAAAACCATTCCTGCTGACATGTTAGCCATTGCTCACCGTTATGTATTATTCAACAATGACGAGGTCGCACCATACATAGAGTAAGGTGTTACTAATATTTTGGTTTATTTGTAATAATTAATTAAAACCATGCATAACAATATTGTTTTATATGTTAGAAAGCATTTGGACGAACTCAAGAATATTGACAATCGATTAGCAAGGAATGAAAATGCCCTACAAAAGACACATATGGAGACCTTCAGTTCCTGGTTCAAAACAGAGATTTTTGCAAGTTGCGACGTGTCAAGTAGGTTAAGGTTTCTTGCACGTGGGCCTAGGGCAGAAGTATCTTCTTATTCTGGTTATGTTGTGAATGGTCAAAGATTTCACACCAAGGATATCGAGAGAAGCACGCAAAACAGTGGTGTTTTCATTGAAGCTGAAACTATATGTCAATCTAGTGTAAGAGACACAAATCAAGTCGTTCAGAAAATATCTTATTATGGCGTTCTGAAAGATATAATTTTGCTGAACTACTACACATTTGAAGTGCCGTTATTTCACTGTGATTGGGCTAACATTAGAAATGGCATCAAAGTTGAAGATGGATTTACATTGGTGAACCTTCACGAAGGTCAAAGTCAATTTGCAAGAGATCCATTTATCCTTGCGTCACAGGCTAAGCAAGTGTTTTATTCTAGGGATACTGAAACCTCAAGTTGGTATGTTGTACTTAAAGCGCCACCTAGAGGCTATCACGATGTGGGGACTTTTGAAGAGAATCTTAATGTGCCTTATGCTCCTTTAGATATATCAAGACTTGACTCAAATGTTTATGACGATGATCATCCATATGTACGAGATGATTGTGAGGGCATAATAGTTTAGAATTTTGGATTGTAATGATCGGTTTTATTTTTGGTTTTATGGCCCTTAATTTGTTGTAATCTGGCTTATCCATTAATAAAATATGGTTCTGATTGCCGGAGATTGTTTCATTCTTTATTATTGCTTTTACTTTCATAGTGAGATGATGATTGACTTGCCTCCTAGTAATACTTAGCTCTCATATGAATGTGCTTGATATTTTTTGCCAACTTCATATATATTGCAGGTTTTTGAGCTTGTACACAAATCAAGTTCTTACATTTCTTTCATTATGTCTGGACCTGCTGAGGTAAGCATTAATAGATTTAGTTATTGTCGTTATTATTCCTTCCTTAATGTTTTCATCTAAGTGCCACCAATTTTTTAGTGTGATTTTAATGTTATATATTCTTATATTAATTTGCATGTACTTGAAATTAATGAAGTCTTCCAAACGGGCTGGGAAAAGACTAGAACGGGAGCGTCGAGCAATTGAGGCTGCAATAGTGCGTACACCTTCAGCCGTACGCATTTCTGATGGGGATTCAAACTCTCCACGTACACCTACCTCTCAAGTCTCTACCCGTGAGGACCAAGCAACAAGTGGTACTAAAAAAAGGGGTAGGGGAAAGTCTAAATTGAAGGGTATTGTTCCGTTAGAAGACAAGAGGCCTCATGTGGATATTGATGACGTGGGGCGGGCAATTGGCGACAATAGGAAGAAATACAATTCATCCATTCCAATATTAGCACGTGAGATGGTGCCTGTAACTATTGAAAAATGGGACAAAGTGCCAGAAAATATGCTTAAAGACGTATGGGAGGCTGTAAAGGTATATTTCTTTCTTTTTATTAAGTAATGGAATGAACAGCCCATTTAAAAGAGTAGAAACTAGCCAAGAAAAGACTACTTTCTGCTCATTAAACTAAGAAGAAACTTGCCCAAAACCGCCTTAGAGAATAGCAGTTTTTGCTAGCAAAACTTCAACCAGAAAAGAATAGTTTCTGCAGTAGAAAGCTACCCCAAAAAAGATCAATTTCTGCTCAATGAAACTAAGCAAACACCTACCCAGAAAAGACTAAAAACCTACCCCAAAAAATAGTTATTTTGCTCATTGAAACTGAGTAGAAACCTACCTTAGAAAAGAGCATTATATTCTTAATGCAATAACTGTGCAAAACTTGCTTGTTTAAATTGTCAAAACGTTATGGTTGTTTCTTTTAATTTTGTCATTTCATTGCAGTTGCGGTATGATGTTTCCGATAGTGGATACTTTCTCGCATGTCAGAAGATGGGAGCTGCATGGCGTACCCATAAATCAAAAGTGACAAACAAGCTGCTGGAGGTGGGAAATAATCCACGAACAATAGAACTCATGAAGCCCCCTAATGTGCCCACATTGGAGGAGTGGAAAAGATTTGCTACGCAACGTTTATCAGAAGAGCATGCTGTGAGTGTATATATTTCAAATTAAATGTCATTTTTACCTATTTCATTTTTTTGTATGACGTATATAAATTAACTACACTGCTATATTTATAGGTGGAGAGAAAGAAGAAGCAAGATTTGCAAGCTAAAAATAAAACCCCACACACAATGAGTCGAAAAGGCTATGTTGAGACGGCAGATGAGATGGTAATATTTTATGTACCCTTAGTACAATGGGTGTAATACCCCATAATTTTTAGCTCATTTAATTTTAATTGAAGGAAAGGATCTCTAGAGAGTGTTAGAGGGAGGAAAAAGGTATATGCTAGAGAGAGAGAGATAGGCTCGGCTGGGAATGGAAGTTGGTGTCTGTGAGCCTACATTGGAGGAGGTGGTGCCCAGTGATAGAGTTTGGTTGTCATGGTGGGTTCGAGTACAAGAACGACCATTTTTTGATGTAGACATGTATCTGTCTTTTAAGTGGTTAGTTTGCCTGGTACTTCCTAAATATATGAGGCCTAGATGCAGCTGCAACTTTTCTCTTCCTGTCCAAAAAAGGTGTCTATAAATTATATTCTCAATTAAGTACCAAAAAGTAGTTTTTAAGTTTGGTCTAGAGCAGCATATTCGAAGATGATGCCATGGTAAAAGCTTAGGCTAGCAAAGGTGAGGACAGGGGTTCAAGTACAAGAACGACCATTTTTTGGAAATAATATCACAATAGCAACCATCAGCCTCACTATCACTAATCACTATTGTCACATGAAAGTTAACAGCAGTAGCGATTACTGAAAGTTTATCTTCCTTTGCTTTGGTGTTTTGAATTTTGCATGTTACTAATTCTTTGGGTGCTACTTCAATTAAATTGAATTATGGAGTGAATGCTATGGTAATACTGTCCTCTCAATTGCGCGCATTATGCAAGAGATAGCTTCTCATGATTGTTGAACATAAGATCAGTCTCATGAAATGGACATTAATATGATCCTGCAACCTGTCATTTTCTCCTTAATTACTCTACCTTTTCCACAATATTAATGTTGTCTCAAAGTTATTGGGTTGCCTGTTCCAATATTTTTTCTCATATATAAATATATAAGTGCTAAATTTTCATTATGATATAGAACTAGATTTGAAGATTTTGTAAGGGACTACTAGATAGTATAGTTTTGTTATTATTTATGCTTACGAACTTGAAATTTTGATAATGCTAGAAACCTTATGGTAGCTTGATTACTTTTAATATTCTCAAAATTTATAACTATTGACTGGGCTCATGTATAGTAAGTTGTATACTATTAGTTTCTCAGTTATGCTAATGAGGAGAAAAATGTCAGCAAAACTATTGATTAAGTATGCACTTTTTGCTTTTCCTTTTTGGTTTCATTGATTAAGTATTCTCTTTTAATTCTTTTATGTTCTTATGTAGAAAAAAAATTCAGACACGCCCGATTCCATTTCAAGAGTTGACGTGTGGATTAAAGCGCATACAAGAAAGGATGGAACTTTTATAAATGAAACGGTCCAAAAGGCAGTGGTAACAAATAATCACATTTGTAGTTTTAGTAGTTGATCATTTATATATAGTTATAATACTAATAAATCTATTTTATATATATTGTTGTTTCAGGAACAAATGCAAGAATATACCCAGACCACTCAGACTTCTGGAATTCATGATGATGCACTGACGCATGTAATAGGTCCTGAACATCGAGGAAGAGTGAGAGCGCTTGGGTTTGGGGTAACCCTGCGCAAATTGAATGCCCAGAATGATGCTTCCCGAAAATATGAGAGGACAATTGATGAATTGCAACGAAAATTACAAATGCAAGAGCAAAGGCAAGAACAAGTGAATCAGCAAATGCAAGAGAAAATGCAAAGGCACGAAAAAATGCTACAACAAATGGAACTGCTTCAATCTACTTGGGTAAGTAATCTCTCTTTAAATTTGATACAATCTCTTTCTCTCTCTCTCTCATTACAATGCTATTGGTTAATCAAGAAAGCATTATTTACTGTTTTCTTATTTTTTACTATCTTTTTTCTTTTTTGGTATTGTGGTAGGCACAAAATGCTCCATCTCAAGTCTCACCTACGGAAAATGTTGTCGGATCCATTTGTCAGTTATTGCATTATAATGGGATAGGTTTAGTTGTCGCTAAGGGTGATGTTGAGTCAACGGATCCTAATGCTCTCATTGGTTCTGCGCCTCTTGGTTTCGAATGTTGGAAAGTGTGGATCAATGAAGTCAATGAAGAAAATGTCCCCTTGTATAGGGCTCAGTCTCCATTCTGTGTTTTGAAAGATGTTATTGGACTTACAATTGCGTGGCCTATCAAGTTCATCAAAATCTGTAAGTAGCCGAATGTAGATTTTTTCCTTTCCATTTTCTTTGCAAAAAGAGAGCATAAGTAAAATAATTAACCCCTTTCATGTTTTTTTCCCAACACTTTCATGTTCTCTTCACTTGTATAAGGCTAGGGTTTGGAAAACATAATACTCTATTTCTACACACACAAGTATATCTGCTCTTCTTTCTATTTTCTTCTTCAAATTTGTATGGTTTTGACACATAATGTGATTTTTGTTTCCACGATGTCTTTGATTTTTGTTTTTTTACCTCAAGAAAGTAGCAGAATTTGGAAACTCAAACCTTTGAGAGATATGTTTTACCTGGTAGATAGTTGGTTCTGATATGCTAACTCTCTGATTGTTAATTTGCACTAGGTTGATGCTGCCAGTGAAACACATAATCATAATTTTATGTAGCTTAATGGATAAACATTGTGTTCATCTATAAAAGAAATACCATAAAAGCATAACTGGGTTTTTCCTAGTAGACAATTGGTTCAGAGATGCTAACTCTTTGATTGTCTGCACTACGTTGATGCTGCCAATCTCCACACAATCACAATTTTATGTATCATAATGCATATACATTGTGTTCATATATAAAATAAATACATGGACACACGTACCAAAAAAGCATAACTTGTTCAGAATCTCCATTGACATATTTGTACATATACATATATATGAATGAGAAGGGGAGAAGAGGTACCTTCCAGGTATTCTGTTTTGACCTCCCAGCAATTTGCATCTATAGGTGACTACATATACAAACAACACTTCTTTTATTCTTTTATGTTCTTGTTCTTATTAATTTTTTTTATTGTCCTCCTCTCTTTGTCTTCTTCTATTTCTTGCTTTTTTTTTGTGCCCTGTTTGTTTTTATGTTTCTCAAATGATATGATTGGTGGATTTATTTTTTCTTGAATGATATGATTGGTGGATTCCAGTCTATTTTATTTAGCCTTGTATCAAGGCTCTTAAAAAATTAAGATGTTATGATCATCCAAAAAACACCTAATATTTGTGTTGTCTTCAATTTTTATTTTCTCATCTGTTGTTATTTTTATAGAACCGAAAAGTGCTGACTTGGCTATCATGATAATGATCAGGTAATGAAATTTGATGATCTGAAGGAACTTGGTAGCGAGTCAGCTGTTAAGGTATGATTTTACCCATAATTAGTAGAATGAAAAGAAAGTTTCTCTCTATCGGGATATGGAAGTAGATGCTGATGAACTATTAGACAACTTTATCATCACTAAGATATAGAAATGCATAACACTCCACTGGACATCTTTTAGGGTATTTACATATTTCCCTTTCAACTAAAGAAATATTATTTTATTCAACAGTCTCTAGAATATTAAAAATCTACACATCTTGGAAAGCATCCCTATGGTTTTATAGTTCTAGCACCACCACTTAATTTTAGCACCACCAACTTTAGGATAAATTTTAGTCATTCCACAGATGTAATCGTTTCACAGAAGTTGTGGGCTGTAAGACAAACCAAGCTACTTGAACTTGCTCAGGATCTACTTGTGGGCTTAGTGAACGGCTGTCGAGATTATTATATATAATAAGCAAACTAGATTGTCTTTATAGAAGTTTGACCTCGAAGTAAACGAGCTAAAAGCTCAATCTCCATTAAAAGCTTGTTATATTTTACGGAGCTTGAACAATCAATACTCCAAGTGGCTCAGCTCATCTACAACCTTGGAAATCTGATACCAATATAGAGATAATATATAAATAAGAACTAATTTTGCTCAGAAAATAGATACCCCTTTCTGAAACAAGTATGAATGCCAAGAGATTATAGAATGAATTGCCAAAACTGGAAATGTAACATTACCAGCCCAAGCTCTATTTCCAAGAACAACTTCAGTTCTGCATTGTGTGTCTTATTAGAAACATCCCTCAACTGCCCAACCTAAATTTAAAAATAATTACCATTAGCTTTTCTAGTGCATGTATTGTGAGCTCTACAGGAACCACTAGACAAAATTTATCAATACGAGAGAGCCATTCCAAGTAGTATAAAACCAATCCCTTTACAAAAAAGGTGGGCTGTCTGCACTCAATTATGTCAAAATTTGAGGCAGTTTTAGCAGGGCTCATTATGAAAAAACTGAAGCAGGATGGTAAAACTAAGACACAAGCCAAAAGAAAAGAGTAACTAATAAAAACATCAAGAAAGAACCAGTCCTAGATCCCTCAACATAACCAACAAGGTCATATCAACAGTATATAATATACTCATGCATGATTAAATTGATCGATGCAGGTTAAAGAATTCACTGTGGTCCAATTAAAATGTGCAAGAACCAGAAACTTTTCATAGTGATGCCTTCTAGAAACTATAGTTCAATTATATCAGAAGAGTTTACTCCTTTTGAAGGGCGTCAATAATCCCCATACCTTTCAAAAATAAAAAAATAAACAAATTATTTGGAGCCAACATATTTTGTTGCTAAAAACATTCACCTTGGTAAGAGAATTAATACTACACCATATAAATTTTTTATTGAAAAAGAATCAACATAGGTTTATTGTACAAATAATCTACACATAATATAATACATGGATGAATAAAAAAGTAGTATTTTTAATGGCATAAGCATCAACGGCGTAAACCTTGCATAAAATATTCCAAGGCATTGGCCTCATTGATGGCATGGTTGCTGAAAGTGCGTGTTTTGATTTTGTTTTAGTATGCTTCTAAAACATGCCTTGTGATGAATCTGCTTCATATATTCTGATTTTTTGCTATATGTGTGTTGAAAGTTTCATGTTATTGCTCCATATATGCTTAATCAGTTAAACAGTACCACCATAAAAAATTGAGGAACTTGTTCTCAAAACTTCTGAGCAACTTAGTAGTGATATATCAACTCAAAGTTTATTTTGCTATCATGACTCTCCACATTTTTCATGTTGCTTAGTAAGATAGTCAGAACTGGCTCTAATGCTTAACCACCTTAAAAAGCACCTTAAGCCTTTACCATATATGTTGCCCATTGAAATAGATGAAGCAGCATGCTTCCTCTTAAATACATCAAGTGGAATCTTCCAAGGGGACAAGAGGGACGAAATATATCCATTCATAAATACCACATAAATATATGACTTGACAAAATGCTCTGTAAATCTAGGATGGCCTAAACCAATACAAGCCTTCTACAATAGTACTCAAAAAACAAATTCTTCTCAACCTATAAAGAGGCTATTTATGCTCAATTATATGCTGCTTTCCTTCCAAATCTATAGGAATCATATTGCATATACTTCAAATAATCCACATCCTACACAGCGACCCCTTTGTCAACTCAAATTTGTGCCATAGACAAATTCCCAATTATAACTAAATTGCTCCTTTTCCACCAATCACAGCTCTTATGAAGAACAAACAGATGGCAACCGTGGTCTTCCGGCTAAATGAACCAACACGCAGAGATAGTTAACTTCTGATGTGCCTTACGAGGAAAATGACATAAAACAACAATGTGACGTACTTCAATAGTATGATCCAGAACCACTATTTTCCATGTAACTACTACTGCCCACGCTACGACCAGAATATAGAGATGCGTAAGAACTACGACCAACCTACAATTCCAGTGAAAAAAAGAAACATACATGATAAATGAGATGACAGTAAACACCAAGAGTTTTACAAACAGAAAAGTTGAGCACAGAAGCATACATCAATTCCACGAGACATGTAATCACCGCCAAAGCTTGACGAGTACGTCCCACCAATATCACCACTACCAAAAGAGCCTGCAAGTTGTAAAAAAATGGAGCACAATAGCTTTATAGCTGAAAACAATACAAAATACCAATGGGTGCATATCATGTCGTCGGAAACTTAAAACTCACCTCCACCATAACCCATACCATGGCGACTGCTATAAAGCCCATGTGAATCCTGACTGGAGATGGAACTTCTACCACCATATCCTATATTGGATCTACCAAGCCTGCCAATATAACATGGGAAGGTGAGCCACTGCAGCAATATAGAATCTGAAAGAGAGGTATACAACCGCAACCACTTTCTTTTATTTTACTTCATAAATGACAAAACATAGTTTCAACACCAAAAAATGCATGAAAAAAACAAAGAAGAAAAGTTTAATTACTAATGTGATATGGACAACCTATAGTGACCCTTCTTCTCTATAGTGTCCGGGAAGACCCAAAATACCAATATCTAACCCAAAAAAAGATCAATAATAAACAGCTGCCAAGGTAATGTTTATTATTTTCCAACATTAAGTTTGGTAGTAAAGCCTATAAGAGAGGGTTCTTCTCACTTGTCTTCCATCATTAGTTGGACACTTTTGGACTGCCCAAACCAGATGTATTGCCACTTGCCAGTTCTAATCAAGATGTAACAATATATTGAATCAAATAGCAAAAGCATGTCGAAATGATGTGTTGAAATCCTAGTTTAGTGTGTTCTTGCTACTGCTATGTATGCTTGCTGTATATTAATTCATGTATGTCTACATTTGGTGCTGTCAAATGAGCACATTTGAGTCATAGATAGGTTTTTTATGTGCTAATAAATGCTTGTAGATGTATGAAGAAACATCACAGATTACTCGAGCAAATTCACAAAAATAGCATCTCTTTCTTAATTTCTCATCACTCATCGTTCATATCCTGCTTAATCAGTTGCATTACTTCATCCTACTTCCCAATATCTTCATATCATCCTCTTAATCAGTTGCATGATTCTCAACTACTCCTTGAGACATGTGAGCCCCTGTCTCTTTATCTGCAACAAGGGGCTTGATTCTTTAGATCCTACTGGTGATGGTCAGCTAGTATCCTAGCATCTTATGAGAGTGGCACAGACAGAAACTCTGTGGGATTTTAATATTGGTGTACTTAGAACAAAAGAGGGTTTGAATACATCTTCGATCTTTTTCAAACTGTTGCTGATTCTTATTAAATTTAGTCATAATAATCACATACAGCAAAATAAAGCAAAACAAAAAAGCAAAGTAAAGAACATATACAACTAGTTTTTATGTGGAAAAGCCCTAACAAAGAAAAACCATTAGACCTAGTCCATGTCGAACCAATCCACTATTTGAAAAGGAAGTACAATGCCCACATACTCTGACTCTCCACTTACACGCAAACACTTGACAAGATCCAGTTGCTGCCAACACCTTAGACTCACCATCTGTTACCACTTGTGTCTCCGAGCAATGATGCTGCCATGTTCCTTCAAGTTCAATCGTTGATCACGATGACCAATGTGATAGTAATCTGACAACGCACCTTCTTCAATTGTGATTGTTCAACAACAATACATCCACTCGACTCTGAAGAATGGGCTAAATTTGAACGTAGCCAAATATAGATTTGTTGAAGCACAGTTTGACGACATTCAGATTGTTTCTCACACTCACAATCTCTTTGAAAAACAAAGGTGGATGAATTAAAAGACAGTGAGAACAGTAGCACTAGCTTGTTTAAAACATGAAGTCCAAAGTTCTATGTCAAAAATTTGTACATGAGATTTCTGTTTCTTTTGATCTTATCCATAGAAGAGTTAAAACCATATATATTTGAATCTAAAAACCTTTGCCAACTTCATTATTAAAAATGTGTTATATTTGAATTGGTCATTGGATTAATAACAAAATAGCTTCTTCCTTTTTCTTTTTTTTTCAACCTCCTTATTCCTCAACTCTTACCAGATGGGAAAAGCAAGGATTTGTTAACAATGATGCAAGATGAGAAGGAGTGGGTGGAATACAAAAAAGTAATGGAAGATGTTGTTAAAAGGAGTGGACTTAAGAAAAACCTCTTTTATGATCTTAGAGGGAATCATGATTCTTTTGGTGTTCCGGCCGGTCATTGGTAGCCCATTTGATTTCTTTTCTAAATATAGTATCAATGGGCAATTGGGGAGAAGTGGGCTGCTCAACAGTGTCACTATGCAGGTCAGTTTTTCTATTTAGCTTCATTAACTATTGCTGTTATGTGGCATAAATACTATGCTGCACTCGTGTATTTTGGTTTAAAAAATTGCATGCGTAATATTCTTGCCCTAAATGTGACTTTGCGATATTGCTGAATTTACATTCAGCTTTGGAAAGCACAAATATTTTGTTTCCATTCTCAAAATTTTGAACCATGTCTTATGTTCAGATTCTTATAGGTTTCAGAGACAAAAGGAAACTTCAAGGAAAATAGTTGCAAAATATTCATTTGGATCCTACTCTTTTTTAAAACAAAGGATGGAAAAGACAAATCACAAATTTAGAACTAATTCTGAATTGAAACTACATATATTATATATGCATTACATGACATAAACTACTCTTAAAACATTTGTTTAAATATGGAGTATTTTTATTAGTGTACTTAGAGTTTAAATTGAACTGATTATTAGAAAAAGTATTGATTTTGATTGAAAATGTTTTATAATGCAGGTTTATTTTAGCCAACTTTTGGGCATATATTTTTTTGAAGACTGATCAGATATTTAGACAGTGACACACTGGACAGTTACTAACTTTTGGACATTATGGCTGTTTTTTTGGGTATAGTTGTGTTCAGTTTTTTTAATGTAGTTTTAATATAGCTTAATGTTTTGGTTGAAAGGAATGTTATTGGTAAGCAATCATAATGTTAGTTGTGTTAGTATTGAGACTTTTTTTTTTCTTTCAATAGATATGTCTCGGAACTAGCTCTTTGAATATAAAAGAAGTTTGTGATTAACTTATTTGTTTGTGATTGGTAGGATTAATTTTGTGATGCAATTTTACAAATGTAGTACGTAAATCTGTTCAACATTGGTTGCTATTTTTGATTATTATTTGTTGCAAAAGTATTCTGCAAAACCTGTTAATACTGATGTTATCAAGACTTGGTGGTAATATGACTTTGGGTGTTGTTTAGTTGTATATTGGTGGAATTGAAGATGGATGATTTTTGTTGTACAGGTGGTTTTGTAAATTTTGTTGTACAGGCATATAATTTTTTTAAAAAAATTAATAAACTTTCCACCACGGGCTTGGCCCGTGGTAGAAAAATACTTTCCACCACAGGCTCAGCCCGTGGTAGAATAAATACTTTCTACCACGGGCTCTGACCGTGGTTAAAAGTTATTATTCTACCACTGGTTGAGCCCGTGGTGGAAAGTATGATTTTTTACCACGGGCTTAGCCCGTGGTTAAAAGTAATTATTCTACCACGGGCTTTACATGTAGTAGAAATTATGTTTTCTACCACGGGCTTCGCCCGTGGTTAAAAGTAATTATTCTACCACGGGCTTTACATGTAGTAGAAAGTATGTTTTCTACCACGGGCTTCGCCCGTGGTTAAAAGTTATTTTTCTACCACGGGCTTTACCCCGTAGTAGAAAGTATGCTTTCTACCACGGGCTTAGCCCGTGGTATAAAAAATAACTTTTAACCACGGGCTTCGCCCGTGGTAGAAAACATACTTTCTACCACGGGCGAAGCCTGTGGTAAAAAGTCTATGGGCATCTACGACACCCGATACCACGGCGGGCTGTGCCCATGGTAAAAGCCCTTTTTGCCCGCCGTAGAAAGTCTTTTTTCTTGTAGTGCACTCCGCGCACTTGCACTCAAGCGACCTATATTTTCTCTCTCCTCTCCTCTCTTCTCTTCTCTTCTCTCGTGGTCTAGTATCTCTCATTTTTCATGTGCTTCTTTTTCATTTTATGAGAGTGACACCATGTTCACTTTTTCTTCCATTCCACCTAACCAACTTTGACTTTGATGGCATCACGTACATTTTTTTATGATCTCCACCAATATCCCTCTTTGACTTTCATTGCAGCACGTACATTTACATTTTTTACGATCTCCACCAAATCCTTCTTTGACTTTCATGGCAGCACGTACATTTTTTTACGATCTCCATCAATATCCCTCACCATGTCCACTTCTCCTTTTTATTTTTTTATTTTACACACGTTTTTTTTTTTGCCCTTAACAAGTTTACTTTTACTTTATGATTGCATATATACACACGAGAAACTCCTTTCAAGTTTTTCATTTTGTACGGTGGATCCCACCACCATATCACACACGTTTATTTTCTTCTCCTTCACATGAGGATTTGTGCACTCTTATCTTACACAGGTTTGAGTTCTCATCTCTTATCTTATTGATAGAAGCATGGGTAGGTTTTGATGCCACCTTCCTTTTTAATCTCCACCGATTTACAGAGGTGGCTAGAGGAGCATAAATGGCAAGTTCCTCCGTGAAGTGAAGAGTGAGCAGGACTTTAAGAAGTGAACACTACACAATTTAATTGTTCTGAGAAATTACAAGGTTTTAATAAAAACTAACTCTAGAAAGTAAAAAGAGGCATGTGATACTTAATCTACAAGCTAGCATTGTTCCATGTTATTCAATTTAACTATTGTCTAGATCCACTGCCTCATGAACTGCATTTACATACTAAATTAATTTAATCAGTACATATATGTAATATGGTAGAGAAATTCTAATACGTTTTCTCCCGATGTTTTATGAACTTATTTGAAAAGAGGCAAATCTAAGCACATGAACCTTTCATTATTGTTGGATTTGGGGAGAGTCAGATGTACATAGTCTTACCTCTGCATAAAAAAAGACTATTTTCTTCCTTTGAACTCGTAACTTTTAAATCATAATGAAGCAACCTTACCGTTGCGCTATAGCTCACGAACTTATTTGAACCTTTTAAAAATTATCAAAAAAAATAAAAGAGGAAGATATTTCATGAACTCAAGGTGTGGCACAAAGAATTTGAAACCCTTAATGACTTAAGCCCTCTAGAGTTTTAAATGTAAGCAAAAGGAACCTTTAGCCTTCCTCAGCTCTATGGTGCATGTTACTAATTTGTCAGCCCTCGATTTCTGACTCGCAAAAACTAAGGGTGATTATGTTACATGTCATCACCTTTTATCAATAATCTCACTCTCGTACAATGCTCTGATACCAATCTGATATGCCTCAATTTTCGACTCCTGAAAACTGAGGGTGATTAAGTCATAAGCCCACGCTCATAACCACAATTACTCTAGGCTTACCCAAGTCTCCTATATAGAACACTTGGGTTTAACTATTAATCGTCATCATCGTAACATAGCGGAAGTTTAATTTTTACTCACCATGAGTTCCTATGTAGGACCCATGAACTTTCATTGCCCAATCAGTACCTAATAAGCCCACAGGCAAGTTTCGATCGGTTGAAGGATGTCCATCAGTCAGCTAAAACCTGGGCAATTCAAGGATGTGGATATTAATTTGAAGTTGGGTCTCCTAGATAAACCTGTGGATAAGACTGAGAGCTTTGGGCTAATCAACTTCAAACCCACTCACCCCTCGTTTGCCTGCTAACCTATATATATATATATATATATATATATATATATATATATGTTTGTGTAAGTGGTTTATGGGTTGTATATGGACCATGTATCTCTCTATATATTTCTTATATATGTATATTGTATTGTTTGACCTTGGGATATATATAGCCTATCAAATTAAGTAACATACTTCATTTGTCTTTTTGGCAAGTAAGAAAAAATTAATGGAAGGAAATGAATACAGGGGATCAACAAATTTAGACATATTAGAACCCACAATAAAAATGGGTTTTAGCAAAGACAAGAAATATTGGTCTCCATATATCTTATGGATGCATATGGTATTATTGGACCTTGGGATAGTCTTATTAAATTGAAATAATTTACTACATTTTTTTCTTGGTAAGCAATAAAAGATTTTATAAATGAAAGGAATTGAGTATGTACAAACAAAGGTGCAGAGCACCAAACCATAACAAAGTGTGGAAACAGAATACAAAACCAGGGCATCAACAACTAGCTTAGCTACATTTGAGGTATTGACTTTGAATTATACTTGAGGTTTTATGTAGCCAATAATGCGCTACACCAAAAAAAAATTATTGGGTACTTCGAAGTTATTAATAATGAAGTTGTCTCTCAGCTAAATGATGAGTTATTATTTTTTATTATCAAGAAAAATAATTAGTATTCATTGACGTGAAGTATTATAAGTACTCCGGATAGTCAATAATTTCACGTATACTAAAGTGTTGAAATCAAAATACTTCCGTTGAATCTGTATGCCTTCTTCACATCACTTTGAAAATAAAAGAGTGAAAAAACAGAAAAAAAGAATCCTATATTAATTTCCATTTGTATGTTTTAAATTAGGATTGATTTGTCAAAATGATATGCACCCATTATCACATGAGTTTCACCATATATATTTTTTATCCTTGTCTTTTTGACTGATTAATATATATGGGCTTTAGGTACACGTGTGTGCACGTGTGCATATTAGAAGGCCAAAATTATATTTCTAAAAAAGAACCAAATTGTCAATTAATAGCAATTCTAAAAGTATTTTGATCAAACAAACGAAAAGCCCAGAGGACTACCGAAAACACCCCCCCCCCCCCCAAAAAAAAAAAAAAAAAAAAAAGGGGGCAGTAGAACTTGTTTTATATAATAATAATTATTTTTCTTCTTTATGTTGTAAAAGTATAATCTAATAACTATATAACTAATCAATAGTATAAATATATACTATTATACAGTGAGACAGAAAGAGAGTGAGAAGACAGAGAGAAGAAGATTGATATGTATATATAGATATATCTATAACAATAAGAGAAAGAAGATTGAGAGAGTAGAGAGAGAGATTGGTATACACGAGAGAGAGAAGTTTCTGTCAAAGGAAAAACCATACCCTTTGTATATGATCTGATGCTTATATATATAGCAAATGAAAGGAGGTTGGGGGAGATATTTTAGAGATAGATATGTTTGTCATTAAGAGACCCACGTGGGTTATGAACCCATTTACAACACTCCCCCTTGGGTTCATGACATTATAAAGATAACAAGATTCTTGTGAACCTGAAAATGGTATTGCATATACAAGAACTGCCTCATTAAAACCTTGTCAGGAAAACCCAGTGGGATAAAACCTGATCGAAGGAAAAAGAGTGCAGTATGCTAATACCTTTTCAAACAAATTCTCCCCCTCATCAACATGGAAAATCTTTGAGCTGCCGCATCCCAATATTGTGAACCAATTTCTTGAATGTCGTGGTAGGCAGAGCTTTAGTGAACAGGTCTGCCAAATTATCACACGAACGAATTTGCTGGACATCAATATCACTATTTTTCTGAAGCTCGTGAGTATAAAAGAATTTTGGTGAGATGTGCTTGGTTCTGTCTCCTTTGATATATCCTCCTTTGATTTGAGCAAGACATGCAGCATTATCTTCGTATAATATCGTTGGGATATTATTTATTGAGGAGAGTCCACAGTTTTCTCGAATATGCTGTATCATAGATCTTAGCCAGACACACTCTCGGCTCGCTTCATGAATTGCGAGTATTTCAGAATGATTTGAAGAGGTTGCTGTCATTGTCTGTTTCATGGATCTCCATGATATAGCAGTGTCACCACAAGTAAATACATATCCTGTTTGTGATCGAGCTTTATGTGGATCAGAGAGATAACCTGCATCCGCATATCCAACTAACTGGGATTTTGATTTATTTGAATAAAACAATCCCATATCAGTGGTCCCACGAAGATATCTCATTATATGCTTGACTCCATTCCAATGTCTGCGGGTTGGTGCAGAACTGTACCGTGCCAGTAAGTTGACTGGAAAAGCTATGTCCGGTCTTGTGCAATTTGTAAGGTACATCAGTGCACCAATAGCACTCAAATATGGAATTTCCGGACCAAGCAATTCTTCATTATCTTCTCGAGGACGAAATGGATCTTTCTTCACATCAAGCGATCGGACAACCATTGGAGAACTTAATGGATGAGCTTTATCCATATAAAATCGCTTGAGAACTTTTTCTGTATATGTTGACTGATGGATAAGAATTCCGCTTGGTAAATGCTCAATTTGTAATCCGAGGCGAAATCTCGTTTTTCCAAGCTCTTTCATTTCGAATTCTTTCTTTAAATAATCAGCAGTCGCGGTGAGTTCATCAGGAGTTCCCACAAGGTTTAAATCATCAACATATACTGCTATAATTGCAAATCCAGATCCTGATTTTTTAATGAAAACGCATGGACAAATTGGATTATTTACATATCCTTCTTTGATTAAGTACTCACTAAGGCGATTGTACCACATGCGTCCAGACTGCTTTAATCCGTACAACGATCGTTGTAACTTGATTGAATACATCGACCGTGGTTTTGAAGCGATTGCTTCAGGCATTTGAAATCCTTCAGGGATTTTCATATAAATATCACTATCAAGTGATCCATATAAATATGCTGTAACCACGTCCATTAGATACATATTCAACCTTTCTGTGACTGCCAAATTAATCAGGAATCGGAATGTAATTGCATCCATTACCGGAGAATATGTCTCCTCATAATCAATACCAGGCCTCTGTGAGAAACCTTGTGCCACTAAGCGGGCTTTGTATCTCATAATTTCATTTTTCTCATTTCTTTTCCGTACAAATACCCATTTGTACCCTACAGGCTTAACACCTTCAGGTGTCTGGATTATTGATTCAAATATTTCACGTTTTGCTAGTGAAGTTAATTCTGCCTGTATTGCCTCTTTCCATTTTGGCCAATCATTTCTGCGTTGACATTCGTCAACGTATTGAGGTTCTGGATCCTCATTATCTCTTGCAATATCAAGAGCAACTCTTTTTGTGCCTCATCAAGGGCTATCATTTCTTCTGGGGCTATTATTGCTCCCTTTTTAAGTATGGCCTCCTCAGGAGTGCCATCTTCTTTATCTACTTTCTCTTGTACTTTCCTTTTTCGAGGAACAGTATCTTTTGCACCAATGGGTCTCCCACGCTTCAGGCGTGTTTTAGATGCATCTGCTGCAATACTTATAGACTGTCCAACAGGGACATCTATTCGTGCTGGGAAATTGGCAACAGGGATATGAGATTATATCACTTTACTTGTATCAGTAAATGCATCTGGCAATTGATTTGCAATACTTTGCAAATGAATGATTCTCTTAACTTCAAGTTCTCTTTGACTTGTAGGGGGATCAAAATGTGATAATGCCGTAGCATTCCAAGTGATCTCATGTTGTTGTTCAGGCTGTGTCATTTCTCCCCCTAATGGTGGGAATACCACCTCATCAAAATGACAATCAGCAAATCTTGCTTTAAACAAATCTCCTGTCATAGGTTCAAGATATCTAATGATAGATGGAGAGTCAAAACCTACATAAATTTCAAGTCTACGTTGAGGGCCCATTTTTGTTCGTTGTGGTGGTGCAATAAGCACAAAGACAGAACAACCAAAAACTCGTAAATGAGAGATATTTGGTTGTTGACCAACCACAAGTTATAGAGGTGAAAAACTATGGTAAGCAGTTGGTCTAATACGAACTAATGATGCAGCATGCAATATGGCATGTCCCTAGGCTGACACAGGGAGTTTTGTTTTCATAAGAAATGGTCTGGCAATCAATTGAAGACGTTTTATAAAAGACTCTGCTAGACCATTTTGAGTATGAGTGTGTGCAACAGGGTGTTCAACATCAGTGCCAATAGACATGCAATAGTCATTGAACGTTTTAGATGTAAATTCTCCGGCATTATCAAGACGAATTGCCTTGATTGGATAATGCGGGAATTGTGCTCTTAAACGAATTGTTTGGGCCAAAAGTCTAGCAAATGCTACATTTCTAGTAGAAAGTAAACAGACATGAGACCATCTAGTTGAGGCATCAATTAAAACCATAAAATAACGAAAAGGTCCACATGATGGGTGAATAGGTCCACATATATCTCCGTGGATCCTTTGTAAGAAATCAAGAGATTCAACAACAACTTTTGAAGGAGATGGCCTCACAATCAACTTTCCTTGTGAGCATGCAGTGCATGTATAATCACTTGTTAAAAGAATTTTATGATTCTTTAATGGATGCCCATTTGAATTTTCAATAATTCGGCGCATCATTGTTGACCCAAGATGACCAAGGCGATTATGCCATAATATAAAATTCTTTGGGTCATAGCACTTCTGGTGCATCACTACATGTGATTCAATTGCTCTTATTTTCATAAAATATAACCCAGAAGAGAAAGTAGGGAGTTTTTCTAAAACATGCTTCCGGCATGAAATAGTTGATGTAATGCATAGATATTCCATACTCCCTTTATTTATTGTCTCAATATGATATCCGTTATGACGTATATCTTTAAAACTCACCAGATTTCTCTTGGATCTGGCTGAGTAGAGAGCATCATCAATATGCAATTGTGTTCCATATGGTAACACAATATTAACCCTTCCAGAACCATCAATCAGGTTTATGGACCCTGATATGGTATTAACATTAGCTTCAGCTAATGTTATGCAGGAAAAAATATTTTCTATCTCTCAGGATAGTATGTGTCGTGGCACTGTCTACCAAACATATATCTTCATTACATTAATAAAAGTATAATTACAAACAAAACTTGTAATAATACACTAATAAAAATCAAAGGAGATGATATCAAATTGATGTGAACATTTTCATCATCAGTCAACTGATTTATTTATTTCAGGGAGGTCTTTATAGATATCTGAAATATCAAGATGATTGATGGCTATCGGTTCATAATTTTTGATAGCATTTGTTTCAATCTCTTTTTCCTTCTCTATTCCTTTGATTTGAAGCTTGATATAGCTCAATGAAGTGTTTGGGCATTTCGGCAGGTCTGTGACCAATGCCCTTTCATACCACAGCGAAAGCAAGCATTTTCATATTGTTTGGAGGTTGCATCGGCATACCTTTCAATTTTTCTTGCTTTGCCCCACTTGCATTTTCTTCATGATAATATGGTGTGAAGTTCCTACTAGGAAACTCAAATGAAGGATAACCACCATAATTATTATTTCTGCCGTGGCCACGTCCACGACCACTTCCACGTCCACGACCATTAAAGAATGCTGAATGAAGCTAATCCGGTCAGACGGGATATGTGGTTTTCTAATAAGAGCTCATTATTTTGTTCAGCTATTAATAAGCAAGATATCAACTCAGAATATCTTGTAAAATCTATCTCGATACTACTGCTAGAGGAGCTAGTTCGAGGAATGAAATGTGGTAAATGTTTTTTCTAACATATCCACATCATTTTTAGGCTCTCCACATAAATTCATTTGGGAGCTAATTCGGAATAGAGCTGAAATATATTCTATTACCGATTTATAATCAGACAATTTCAATTTTGACTAGTTGTCTCGAGCTCTTGGCAGATAAACAGTTCTTTAATTCGAACCTATCCTTCAAATTTTCCATAGTGTGGACGAGTCTTATATTGTAAGATACTCGGAATTTTATATGTATACTATATTGACAGAATAGTATAAATATGAACATGTCACTTCGCAATTGAGAAGGACTTTATATATACATATATATGTAGGTATATTGACATAATAAAATAATATAAATATGAACATGTCACTTCGCAATCGGGAAGGACTTTATATATACATATATATTATATATTTATATGTATATATAGATATATCTATATAAATATATAGATTATATGTATGGGTATATATATATATACACATATAAACCAATAGATATATGATATATTTATCTATATATATATATATATATAGATATATGTATAGATATATTTATCTATTGAAATGACATAAAATAATTTTCGTACCTTTTACTTGTCTTCTCCGTTAGTCAGAATCTCGTGCTTTTACTTGTCTTCTCGGGTGGTCAGAATCTCGTGCTTTTACTTGTCTTCTCGGGTGGTCAGAATCTCATGCTGATAACGTGTTGTAAAAGTATAATCTAATAACTATATAACTAATCAATAGTATAAATATATACTATTATACAGTGAGACAGAAAGAGAGTGAGAAGACAGAGAGAAGAAGATTGATATGTATATATAGATATATCTATAACAATAAGAGAAAGAAGATTGAGAGAGTAGAGAGAGAGATTGGTATACACGAGAGAGAGAAGTTTCTGTCAAAGGAAAAACCATACCCTTTGTATATGATCTGATGCTTATATATATATAGCAAATGAAAGGAGGTTGGGGGAGATATTTTAGAGATAGATATGTTTGTCATTAAGAGACCCACGTGGGTTATGAACCCATTTACAACACTTTACTCTTTTTGTTATTTTTTGATGGGACTAAAGTCCACCATTTTGACCCACATAGGACAATCACGAAATAGCAAGGTGGCTCTAATACCATTTATTGGTCCCAAATGTGCTCTTACATTCGTTGAGATCACTTGTAAGAATTCTAAGAACCACGAACATGAATACGGGTACGATATGATACGAATATTGTGATATAAATTATTTTATTTATTTAAAAAGACATGTATACAGCAAGAACATGGTTATAAAATAATAATGTATTATTTTAATTATTCAATCAAAAAAATTATATTACAGAAATATTTTAATTCCTCATCAAACAATTAATAACCAAACAAACTATAAACAAAAGTAGACAAATACATTAAAGAACTAGACTTATTTAGTCCTCTACATATATTTAGTTTAGATTTTTAATCACAACTTAGTTGCATATAATTTCATTTTGAAATACTTGAATGTACATCACTGTTACGAAGTTTAAGTGTTCGAGTCGTGTTTGAGAAGTGTTCAAGGAGTGTTTTAGAAGTGTCTTAAAAAGAAAAATGTTAAGACACTTTTACGAAATCTCTGACACGTGTTCGAAGAGTGTCATAGTGTCCAACAAGATATTCGAGTGTCTGACACGAGTACGACACGATCCATAAAACCTTACATATATAATTCTGGCCATTAACCAAAAAATAAAATAAAACAAAGCTAATAAATAAAACGCCAAAAAAAATAAAAAATAAAAATAAAAGGACGATATTTATCTGGTAGGATATTCAATCATTGCCTTACCAAAAGCAGAGACTTTAAACACCAAATTATTGTGTTCCGGTACTCCTGCTTCAGACCAAACAGAAGAGCATACATATTTTGTACCAAATTGGGCACCCATACTTTGCTCCACGGCGAACAAAAGAGCTGACATACATATTTTTTACCACCCTTACTCTTCCAAACAGAAGAGCTGACACATTTTTTCAGTACAATTCGAACAAGCCCATTTCGACTAGAGTAGAGTCATTCTGGATTGTTATCAGTACAACAATTAATACTCATTAGTTTTTTAAGAATATAAAACAAAAACAAAAACAAAAACAAAGCAACTATACAAGTATACCCCAAGGCTAACAATAGGGAAAAAGGCTAGCCCAATGGGCTTTAAAACAAAGAGTTTTGAGGCCCAGTAGGGCTACAAGAATAAAAATTAACCAAACCCAATAGAATCAAGCCACTAAACAAAGTCCATACATGTCTTAGGATTGAGGCCTTGTTCCACACTTGGAGGTCAGAGATAGCAGGAAGCAGGTCTGCAAATTAGTATTATAGGAAAACAAATAAACCTTTTTTGAGTCAGTGGTTGAATCGGACTCGGATTGCACTGATTTTTGATAATTATCTTATTTTAGTGACTAAATTTTCCAACTTAATTTTTAGTGCAGTATTTAGAGAGAGTGACAAATTCAATTGTTTTTGGAATTATCTCATAGTATAAATAGATGTACTGCATAACATATTTACACAAAGCTTAATATTCTGGTTCCCTCTGCAACTTGTGAATTCCAATTACATTTAACATAATTCTTAATTTAGTTTTTGCTTTGTTACAAGGCTTTTACAATCTACCACTCCACGAATCCGTCATCGTCATCCAAGTTTTATCCGGTGAAACTATTTATATCCTCTCAAATGCAACTACCACATTATCATCCATGTTTTATCAACTCAAATCATTTGTATCCTCTCAAATGCACCTACGTTCAATTATACGATACTAGAAATTATACAATTTCACAGGAGTATTGATGATATGGCACCCCTAACTAGTGTTACCCCATCTCTTTTGAAAATTACTTATTTCTCCACAATCAAAGAAAAATATAGAGTTTACACTTGCCGAGAACACTTTTCACCACTCCGCGCACTTGCACTCTGGACACTTACATTTTCTCTCTCCTCTCCTCTCTTCTCTCGTGGTCTCGTACCTCTCATTTCTCCTGTGCTTCTTCTCTTCCATTTTATGAGAGTGACACCATGTTCACTTTTTCTTCCATTCTACCTAGCCAACTTCGACTTTCATGGCAGCTTCTTCTCTTCCATTTTATGAGAGTGACACCATGTTCACTTTTTCTTCCATTCCACCTAGCCAACTTTGACTTTCATGGAAGCACGTACATTTTTTTTTTACTTTCTCCACCAATATCCCTCACCATGTCCACTTCTCGTTTTTATTTTTTATTTTTACACATATATTTTTTTTTGCCCTTAACAAATTTACTTTATGATAGCATATATACACACGAGAAACTCCTTTAAAGTTTTTCTTTTTTTACGGTGGATCCCACCACCATATCACACACGTCTATTTTCTTCTCCTTCACATGAGTATATATAATGTGAGATATATATATATATATGTTAGGAACTCATGATAAAATGCATATGAATATTTTATATATGTTTGTGTAAGTGGTTTATGGGTTGTATATGGACCATGTATCACTATATATATTTCTTATATATGTATATAGTATTATTTGACCTTGGGATATATATAGTCTATCAAATTAAGTAACATATATACTCCAATTTTTTTTGGCAAGTAAGAAAAAATTAATGCAAGGAAATGAATATCAAACAAAGTCAGGGGATCAGCTAACTTAGATATATTAATTAGATCTCACAATAAAAATGGGTTTTAGGAATGACAAGAAATATTGGTCTCTATATATCTTATGGATGCATATGGTATTATTGGACCTTGGGATAGTCTTATTAAATTGAAATAATTTACTTCATTTTTTTCTTAGTAAGCAATAAAAGATTTTATAAATGAAAGGAATTGAATATGTACAAACTAGGATTGACTTCCATTTGTATGTATTAAATTAGGATTGATTTGTCAAAATGTTATGCACCCATTATCACATGAGTTTCACCATATATATTTTTTCATCCTTGTCTTTTTGACTTATTAATATATATGGGCTTTAGGTACACGTGTGTGCATGCGCGCATATTTGAAGGCCAAAATTATATTTCTAAAAGTTTAGAAGCAAAATGTCAATTAATAGCAATTCTAAAACAGCCCCCCAAAAACAAAGGGGCAGTAGAACTTGTTTTATATAATAATAACTATTTTTCTTCTTTACTCTTTGTATTAGTTTTAGTTGAAACTAAAGTCCTCCATTTGGACCCACATAGGACAATCACCAAATAGCAAGGTGGCTCTAATACCATTTATTGGTTCCAAATGTGCTCTTACATACGGTGATATCACTTGTAGGGATCCTAGGAACAACGAAAATGGATACCAGTACGATATAATATAGATATGGTGATACAAATATTTTTTCTATAAAGAAAGCGAGAACATGGCTATAAAATAATAATATAATAATATAATATATATTAATTATTTAATAAAAAAAATTATGTTACAGAAATACTTCAATTCATCATCAAATAATTAATAACCAAACAAACTATAAACCAAAGTAAACAAATAAATTAAAGAACTAGACTTATTTAGTCATCTACATATATTTAATTTAGATTTTTAATTATAACTTAGTCTCATATAATTTCATTTCGAAATACTTGAATATACATCACTGCTATGAAGTGTCTGACAAGTGTTCGAGTAGTATCCAAAGAGTGTCTTAGAAATGTCCTAAAAAGAAAATGTCAGGACACTTCTACAAAGTGTCCGACATGTGTTCGAGGAGTGTCTAAGTGTTCGACACGGTGTCCGAGTGTTTGACATGGGAATGACACTCTCGGTGAAGTGTTTGTGCTTTTTAATTGAGATTCATGAAACCTTACATATGTAATTTTGACAATTAACAAAAAAATAAAATAAAACAAAGCGAATAAATAAAACATTGAAAAAAATTAAAAAAATAAAAATAAAACGACGATATTTTTCTGGTAGGAAATCCAATCATTGCTTTACCACAAAGTAGAGACTTTAAACCCCAAATTATTGTGTATCGGTACTCTTGCTCCAGACCAAACAGAAGAGCCGACATATTTTTTTACCAAATTGTGCACCCATACTTTGCTCCATGGCAAACAAAAGAGCTGACATATATACTTTTTACCACCCCTACTTTTGCTTCATGCCAAACAGAAGACCTGACACAGTTTTCAATGCAATTCGACGATCTCATTTTGACTTGAGTAGACTCTTTCTCGATTGTTATCGGTGTATAAAAAAACAAAATAAAGCAAATATACAAGTATACCCCAAGGCTAACAAGAGGGAAAAAAAGCTAGCCCAATGGGCTTTAAAAACAAAGAGTTTAGAGGCCCAGTAGGGCTACAAGAATAAAAATTAACCGAGTCAGATAGAATCAAGCGACTAAAACATTGTCTCTAATTCGATCATACTGGCCTAGGGAACCAAACAACCACTCTACACACAAGCGAGAGTATAAACAGTAAATGAGTTCCAAAAAATGAAATCAGTAGAAGGAAAAGAAGATATTTCTCTTTGATGGGTCAAAGAAAAACCTAGGCAAGTTCCAATCTGAGGCAATGGATTCATCACAAGGGCAATTGAAACATTGAATTGGACTTGGATTGCACTGATTTTTATTTTTATTTTTTATAATTATCTGATTTTGGTGACTAAATTTTTCAACTAAATTTTAGTGCAGTATTTAGAGATAATGCCAAATTAAATTGTTTTTGGAATTACCTTATAGCATAAATAGATGTATTGCATAACATATTTACACAAACCTTAATATTCTAGTTCCCTCTGCAACTTGTGAATTCTAATTACATTTAACATAATTCTTAATTTAGTTTTTGCTTTGTCACGAGCCTTTTACAATCTACCAGTCCATGAACCCGTCATCATCATCCATGTTTTATCCGCTCAAATTATTTATATCCTTTCAAATGCAACTACCCCGTTATCATTCAAGTTTTATCAACTCAAATATTTGTATCCTCTCAAATGTACCTACGTCCAATTATACGAGATTAGAAATTATACAACTCCACATAAATATTGATGATATGACACCTCTAACAAGTGTAAGCTTCCCATCTCTTTTGAAAATTACTTATTCTTCACAATTAAAGAGAAACAGAGCTTACATTTTGCACCACTCCTCGCACTTGCACTCAGGCCACGTACATTTTCTCTCTCTCCTCTCCTCTCTTCTCTCGTCGTCTCGTATCTCTCAATTTTCCTGTGCTTCTTCTTTTCCATTTTATGAGAGTGACACCATGTTCACTTTTTCTTTCATTCCACCTAGCCAACTTTGACTTTCATGGCAGCACGTACATTTTTTTACAATCTCCACCAATATCCCTCACCATGTCCACTTCTCGTTTTTAATTTTTTATTTTACACACATTTTTCTTTTTGCCCTTAACAAGTTTACTTTTACTTTATGATTGCATATATACACACAAGAAACTCCTTCAAGTTTTTCATTTTTTACGGTGGATCCCACCACCATATCACACACGTTTATTTTCTTCTCCTTCACATTAGTATTTGTGCACTCTTATCTTACACTAGTTTGAGTTCTCATCCGATATCTTATTGATTGAAGCATGGGTAGGTTTTGATGCCACCTTCCTTTTTAATCTCCACCGATTTACAGAGGTGGCTAGAGGAGCATAAATGGCAAGTTCCCCCGTGAAGTGAAGAGTGAGCAGGACTTTAAGAAGTGAACACTACACAATTTAATTGTTCTGAGAAATTACAAGGTTTTAATAAAAACTAACTCTAGAAAGTAAAAAGAGGCTTGCGATACTTAATCTACAAGCTAGCATTGTTCCATGTTATTCAATTTAACTATTGTCTAGATCCACTGCCTCATGAACTGCATTTACATACTAAATTAATTTAATCAGTACATATATGTAATATGGTAGAGAAATTCTAATACATTTTCTCCCGATATTTTATGAACTTATTTGAAAAGAGGCAAATCTAAGCGCGCGAACCTTTTGTTATTGTGGGATTTGGGGAAGGTCAGATGTACATAGTCTTACCTCCACATAAAAAGAAACTATTTTATTCTTTTGAACTCGTGACCTTTAGGTCATAATGAAGCAACTTTACTGTTGCGCCAAATCTCACGAACTTATTTGAACCTTTTAAAAATTACCAAAAAAATAGAAGAAGAAGATATTTCATGAACTCAAGGTGTGGCACAAAGAATTTGAAACCCTTAATGACTTGAGCCCTCTAGAGTTTTAAATGCAAGCAAAAGGAACCTTAAGCCTTCCTCAGCTCTGTGGTGCATGTTACTAATTTGTCACCCCTTGATTTCTGACTCACAGAAATCGAGGGTGATTAGATTACATGTCATCACCTCTTTTCAATAATCTCATTATGGTACAATGCTCTGATACCAATCTGTTATGCCCCAATTTTTGACTTCTGAAAACTAAGGGTGATTAAGTTATAAACTCACGCTCATAACCACAATTACTCTAGGCATATCCAAGTCTCCTACATAGAACACTTGAGTTTAACTCTTAATCGTCATCATCGTAACATAACGGAAGCTTAATTTTTACTCACCATGAGTTCCTATGTAGGACCCATGAACTCTTACTGCTCAATCAGTACCTAATAAGCCCACAGTCAGGTTTCAATCGGCTGAAGGATGTCCATCAGTCAGTTGAAACTTGGACAATTCAAGGATGTGGATATTAAAGGGCAACATTTCGGGTTGATACCATTTGGCAGTGGAAGAAGAATGTGTCTTGGAATTTCTTTGGGCCTCCAAATCCTACAATTGGCACTGGCTAGTTTGATACATGGATTTGAAGTTGGGTCTCCTTTAGATAAACCTGTGGATATATGACTGAGAGCTTTGGGCTAATCAACTTCAAAGCCACCCCACTGGAGGTCCTTCTCACCCCCTCGTTTGCCTGCCAACCTATATATATATATATATATATATATATATATATATATATATGTTTGTGTAAGTGGCTTATGTGTTGTATATGGACCATGTATCTCTATATATATTTCTTATAAATGTATATAGTATTGTTTGACCTTGGGATATATATAGCCTATCAAATTTAGTAACATACTTCATTTGTCTTTTTGGTAAGTAAGAAAAAATTAATTTAAGGAAATGAATACAGGGGATCAACTAACTTAGACAAATTAGAACCCACAATAAAAATGGGTTTTAGCAAAGGCAATAAATATTGGTCTCCATATATCTTATGGATGCATATGGTATTATTGGACCTTGGGATATCTTATTAAATTGAAATAATTTACTACATTTTTTTTCTTGGTAAGCAATAAAAGATTTTATAAATGAAAGGAATTGAATATGTACAAACAAAGGTGTAGATCACCAAACCATAAGAAAGTGTGGAAACAGAATACAAAACCAGGGCATCAACTAGCTTAGCTTCATTTGAGGTATTGACTTTGAATTATAGTTGAGGTTTTATGTAGCCAAAATAATGAAGTAGTCTCAGCCAAATGATGAGTTGCTATTTTTTATTATCAAGAAAAATAATAAATATTCATTGACGTGAAGTATTATAGGTACCCGAGTACTCAATGATTTCACCTATATTAAAGGGTTGAAATCAAAATACTTTCACTGAATCTGTATGCCTTACATCAGTTTGAAAAATAAAAGAGTGAAAAAACAGAGAAAAGAATCGTATATTAATTTTCATTTGTATGTATTAAATTAGGATTGATTTGTCAAAATGTTATGCACCCACTATCACATGAGTTTCACCATATATATTTTTTCATCCTTGTCTTTTTGATTGATTAATATATATGGGCATTAGGTACACGTGTGTGCACGCGAGCATATTTGAAGGCCGAAATTATATTTCTAAAAGCTTAGAAGCAAAATGTCAATTAATAGCAATTCTAAAACAGCCCAAAAATAAAAAAAGCCAGTAAAACTTGTTTTATATAATAATTATTATTTTTCTTCTTTACTCTTTTTATTATTTTTTGTTGGGACTAAAGTCCTCCATTTTGACCCACATAGGACAATCACCAAATAGCGTGATGGCTCTAATACCATTTATTGGTCCCAAATGTGCTCTTACATTCCGTGATATACTTGTAGAGATCCAAGGAACACGGACATGAACAGTACGACATAATACGAATATGATGATATAAATATTTGTTTAAAAAGAAGAGAGACAAAATGAGAATAGGGCTATAAAATAATAATATAATATTTTAATATGTATTAATTATTCAACAAAAAAAAATATACTATAGAAATACTTCAATTCATCATCAAATAATTAATAATCAAATAAACAATAAACAAAAGTAGACAAATAAATTAAAGAACCAAACTTATTTAGTCCTCTATATATATTTAGTTTAGATTTTTAATCATAACTTAGTCGCATATATTTCATCTCGAAATACTTTAATATAGATCACTGCTATGAAGTGTCTGACAAGTGTTCGAGGAATGTACAAAGAGTATCCGAGAAGTATCCAAGGAGTGTCCTAAAAAGAAAAATGTCAGGACACTTCTACAAAATGTCTGACACGTGTTCGAGGAGCGTCTGAGGAGCTGACATGGTATCTGAGTGTTTGACATGGGTATGACACTCTCAGTGAAGTGTCCATTCTTTCTAGTTAAGATTCATGAAACCTTACATTAATTCTGACCATTAATAAAAAAAAACAAAAAAAACAAAGCAAATATACAAGGATACCCCAAGGCTAACAAGAGGAAAAAAAAGCTAGCCCAATGGGCTTTAAAAACAAAGAGTTTAGAGGCCCAGTAGGGCTACAAGAATAAAAATTAACCAAGCCGAATAGAATCAAGCCACTAAAACATTGTCTCCAATTCGATCATACTGGCCAAGGGAACCAAACAACCACTCTACACACAAGCGAGAGTGTATACAGTAAATGAGCTCCAAAAAATGAAATCAGTAGAAGGAAAAGAAGATATTTCTCTCTGATGGGTCAAAGAAGAACCTAGGAAAGTTCGAATCTGAGGCAATGGATTCAGCATAATGGCAATTGAAACATCGAATTGGACACGGATTGCACTGATTTTTTATAATTATCTTGTTTTGGTGACTAAATTTTCCAACTTAATTTTTAGTGCAGTGTTTAGAGATAGTGCCAAATTAAATTGTTTATGGAATTACCTTATAGTATAATTAGATGTACTACATAACATATTTACACAAACCTTAATATTCTAGTTCCCTCTGCAACTTGTGAATTCTAATTACATTTAACATAATTCTTAATTTAGTTTTTGTCACAAGTATCTTACAATCTACCACTCCATGAACCCGTCATCATCATCCATGTTTTATTCGCTCAAATCATTTATATCCTCTCAAATGCAATCACTCCGTCAAGTTTTATCAACTCAAATCATTTGTATCCTCTCAAATGCACC
The DNA here is from genome assembly GCA_026545225.1 of Cornus controversa. Classification (NCBI taxonomy): domain Eukaryota; kingdom Viridiplantae; phylum Streptophyta; class Magnoliopsida; order Cornales; family Cornaceae; genus Cornus; species Cornus controversa. The sequence goes on along the minus strand of CM048851.1, from coordinate 22,799,800 downwards.
ACCGTCTAATTATATGAGAATAGAAATTATACAATTTCACAAAAGTATTGATGATATGACACCTCTAACAAGTGTAAGCCCCCATCTATTTTCAAAACTACTTATTCTCCACCATCAAAGAGAAATAGAGCTTACACTTTGCACCACTCTGCGCACTTGCAACTCAGGCGTACATTTTACCTCTCTCCTCTCTCGACGTCTTGTATCTCTCATTTTTCTTATGCTTCTTCTCTTCCCTTTTATGAGAGTGACACCATGTTCACTTTTTCTTCCATTCCACCTAGCCAACTTTGACTTTCATGGCAGCACGTACATTTTTTTACGATCTCCACCAATATCTCTCACCTTGTCCACTTCTAGTTTTTCTTTTTTATTTTTACACACGTTTTTTTTTTGCCCTTGACAAGTTTACTTTTACTTTTTGATTGCATGTATACACACGAGAAACTCCTTTCAAGTTTTTCATTTTTTACGGTGGATCCCACCACCATATCACACACGTTTATTTTCTTCTCCTTCACATGAGTACTTGTGCACTTTTATCTTACACACAGGTTTGAGTTCTCATCTCTTATCTTATTGATAGAAGCATGGGTAGGTTTTGATGCCACCTTCCTTTTTATTCTCCACCGATCTACAAAGGTGGCTAGAGGAGCATAAAAGGCAAGTTCCCCCGTGAAGTGAAGAGTGAGTTCTTTAAGAAGTGATCACTACACAATTTAATTGTTCTGAGAAATTACAAGGTTTTAATAAAAACTAACTCTAGACAGTAAAAAGAGGCACGTGATACTGAATCTACAACCTAGCATTGTTGCATGTCATTGAATTTAGCTCTTGTCCAAATCCACTGCATCATGAACTGCATTTACATACTAAATTAATTTAATCAGTACATATATGTAATATGGTAGAGAAATTCTAATACATTTTCTTCAAATGTTTTATTAACTTATTTGAAAAGAGGCAAATTCAGTGCACGACCCTTCCGTTATTGTGAGATTTGGGAAGGGTCACATATACACAGTCTTACCTCCGTATTTAAATAGACTGTTTTCTTGTTTTGAACCCGTGACCTCTAGGTCACAATGAAACAACTTTACTGTTGCGCCAAAGCTCACGAACTTATTTGAACCTTTTAAAAATTACCAAAAAAATAAAAGAAGAAGATATTTCATGAACTTAAGATGTTGCTTAAAGAATTTGAAACCCTTAATGACTTGAGGCCTCTAGAGTTTTAAATGCAAGCAAAAGGAACCTTTAGCCTTCCTTAGCTCTATGGTGCATGTTACTAATTTGTCACGCCCCAATTTCTAACTCCCGAAAATCGAGTGCGATTAGGTTATATGTTATCATTACGCTCTAATTTTTTACTCCCGAAAACCGAGGGAGATTAAGTCATAAACCCACGCTCATAACCAAAATTACTCTAGGCTTACCCAAGTCTCCAACATGGAACACTTGGGTTTAACTCTAATCGTCATCACCGTAACATAGCGGAAGCTTAATTTTTACTCACCATAAGTTCCTATGTAGGACCTATGAACTCTCGCTGCCTAATCAGTACCTAATAAGCCCACAATTAGGTTTTGGTAGGCTGAAGGATGTCCCATCAGTCCGCTGACACCTGGGCAATTCATCGATTGGCTACCCCTTAACTTTGGTCGGCTAAAGGAGGCATTTTTGTCAGTTGAAGGGCTTTTTCGATCTGCCGAAACAGGTTCCTGCAAATGCAAACATTCGGTATCTCACCATTTTTGTCGACTGAAGAATGTTTCAGCTGGCTAAAACTCTCTAGATCCTCTTTCTCATCACTATTTTCAAACCTCAATTTATCTTCTACAAGGTTCATAACTCAAAGGAATCATTATATGCATGCATACGCCACATTTTACCAATTTATCAACACAACTATTCTCACAAGTTTGTCACATGGAAAGTAAATATAAATGAAGGGTCATCATTTTAAAACATATATCATTTCACCATGCTCAATACCATGCTTATAATGTATGAAATCATAAGTCATGAACAACACATGCTTTAAAACATATTTAAACATATACAACCACAAAGCATAAATATTACATGTTCCCTATAGTAACCCTTGTGGGTGGGTGTGATGTGGGCAAGTCCAAGAAGAGACACTAGGCAAGCTACCATACTGATAGGGTACAGGGTGCTCAATCCCACATCGCCTGGGTGTGGAGAAGGGGATGTGCTTGTATGTAGTGTGTTCTCTTCAAATGGTATGAGGCCTTTTGGGGTAAAACCCAAGAGCAAAATCGTGTGGACTTAGGCCCAAAGCGGACAATATCATACCATGTGTTGGAGCGGGGTATTACAGTTAGTATCAGAGCCTGAACCCAGCCGGAAGTGTGCCGACGAGGATGTCGGGCCTCATAGGGGGTGGATTGTAGTAACCCTTGTGGGTGGGTGTGATACGGGCGGGTGCAAGAAGAGACACTAGATAAGCTACCACACTGATAGGGTACAGGGTGCTCAATCCCACATTGCCTGGGTGTGGAGAAGGGGATGTGCTTATATGTAGTGTATTTTTTTCAAATGGTATGAGGTCTTTTGGGGTAAAACCCAAGAGCAAAACCGTGCAAGCTTAGGCCCAAAATGTACAATATCATACCATGTGTTAGAGCAGATTATTACATTCCCGAAATATAAATGTTTTTACATATTCATCCCATGGATATAATTCATAATCTGGACATGTATTCAAATAAAGTAATATAAGTCTTTAAATGAACTCGGAACCGCTCCATGCCAAATTTACCGTTAGGAAGATTTCATCACTTCTTTTATATTTCCTAAAAAGCGTTAATTCTCATGGGATAAGCAATCATAAGCTCAGTAGGAATGTTTAAATAACAATTCCGCAAGTCCTATGAATACCACATAACATACATTTGAATTTAATCATGCTAGTCAAATATGCATATATCACGACCATATCATAAGCAATGTATAATGAAAAATGATATGCACAACTCCCTCGTTCTCTCCACACTTCCATTGGACTCCGCTACCCAAGATCATCCAATACCACATAACCGAGGCTCCTTGACCGAATCACCTTATCATAGGACTCCATTTTGGAGAGTGTCCTATTCCGTTCTAACTAGAGCTTCCTTACTAAATCACTCCGTTGGGTTCATTTATCAGAATTCCCACGAGGGTTCCCTTTACCAGATTACCTCGCCACTCCTCACAAGGACTTTACCGCCTAAGTGTGCTCACCACTCTCACCATATGCTTACCCACAATGGAGATGGATTAATCATACTCATGGCAACTATGAATGAACAATTCGAGACAAAATAGCATTCAATGATAATGCTTGCACAATTCTTCAATTAAATCTCAAATACATTCACATTGCAAATATCTCACATTTTTCACATTCATATCATCAACATAAGCAATTAAACATGATCAACACTTAAAAATGCTTACAAGACATTTCCACAAACACATAGTGTCACCTTCACATCTATACATGAATATACATAATTTTTTCATATTTCAATTCCAATATGCTTCATAATTAACTAAGGTAATTATAAATATGTAAATACATCTATTAATCATAGAGGTTTCATTAATTGATAGTGCTCTAGTATTGAAACACATCTAATTATATCCACATAATCAATTGGTTGCCAAGACAACCAATATACTCACAAAACATCGAATTCTATGGGTTAGGCATCCCTACCTCAATTTGAAAAAGCTTCCAAATGATTTCTCCAATTCTCACCAAAAAAATCAACCTTCTCCTAAATTAATTTTGGACAGATAAAACTTAAGCCCTTAACACGTAGACCATTTCTCTCTTCTTTAGCATCGCCCAATTTTCAGCCTAAGCTTCTCAAATTTAATAGAGAAGTGAAGAAGAAGATGAAGAGATATACATATTGAATCAATATTGCTCTCATGGCTAATGGAGAGAATAAAAATGAATTGAGAAATCTCTAACTTTGCTATTTATAAAATGTCACTACTTTTTCACTAAACCTTCTTGGACTCAATTTTTGATTTTTATAACTGTGATTGACATGAAATCAACTCCGCAGTGCGTCAAATATTTTATTGAAGTTACCCTCTGAATTTTGTGTTATTCTGACACTTTCGAATTTTTTGGCCCACGGGACCCTCATCCTCAGTCAACTGGACCCGAAAAAGTCAACTTTTTCCAACTACTCTAAAAGCTTTTTGAAACACTTATACGAGTCCCAAACATGTATTTTACATTTAAAACACATATATAATCATTTAAAGCATTAATATGACAATAAATGAAAATAATGAAAAATCGGCCAAAAATGGTCATAGTTCTTACATAATTAATCCAATTGTTTTTGTATTTTGTAGACTCTCCTCTTAGGTGCCACTAATACAACAAAAGTTACTTTAAAATGGGCTCTTTCTCTACTACTCAAAAATTGTCATGCTCTGTGTCACGCCCTGATTTCCTATACCCAAATACGATATAGGAAATCGAGGGTGAGGAAATCTAAACATCATCATATCTTATCTAAATCATACTCTGATACCATACTTCTCATGCATGCCATCAACACTCACAATGTATCTAACATCTCAAACTAATGGTCTCACGATGCTATATATGGCCCAACCCTATTTCCATGTACCAAAATAGGTTTAATAAACTCAAACCAGTTTCAGTCAGCTGACCACTCATTCAGTTAGCTGAAGGTTATGTTTCTGTTGGTTGAAGCTTAGTTTCGGTCGGTCGAAATGATGTTTTTCCTGACTACAAAATTTCCAACTCTCGAGTTTGAGTTCCAAATTCAACTAATTGGCTAATAAGCCCCTATCAGGCGATTGAAACTCCCCAGATCAGCCCAAACACATATTTAAATGTATAAAACCATCCATAAAGCCTAGACTACATCTATACATATCTATATACTACCATAGCATGTATAATCATCAACTAAATAAAAAAATCACTCGTTAATTAGAACATGTTCGATTTATACATAAACTTTTTTGTTCAAAAACCAACATTTGAGGGATGTATTCCTATATACAATTCTCAAAAATGGAATCTCATCATACATGACTAAAAGCACCATGTCCATATATCGAACATGCAAATACAACACTTGAAATAGCTCACACACACACACACACTCAAATCGCATACGTGCCAAAGGCCCGCATCCCAATCTAAAGTTATTTTTGGGCTACTAACCCACCGATAACAAACCTTCTTACATAACTTTGAGGACTTTCAACCATGGAGCATTTGTTTCCCCTCTACTTTATACGTAAGTCATTTTCTAAGATGTCTCCACGCACACTAACATTTCACGTTTAGCATATACATACACAAGTCTTGATGCAATAACACCCATATCATGCCTTAAGTTCACATCTAGCATATCATGCAATGAACTATATCAACACATGCACATTGAATCATTCCAACATGATTCATATTGAAATTAAGTAAAATCATTCAACTTCAAACTAGGTATAATAGCCCGCTCCAACACATGGTATGATATTGTCCATTTTGGGCCTATGCCCGCACAATTTTGCTCTTGGGTTTTATCCTAAAATGCCTCATACTATTTGAAGAGAACACACTACATATAAGCACATCTCCTTTTCTACACCCAGACGATATGGGATTGAGCACCCTGTACCCTATCAGTGTGGTAGCTCACCCAGTGCCTCTTCTTTGCACCTGCCCACATCACACCCGCCCGCAAGGGTTACTACACTAGGGTTCCAACACATATCACAAAATTACATATATGCAATATATGTCATATAAATCATATATTCGCAATTAAGCATTCTAAATCACAATTTAATCATTTTCTATCAAAGAAAATATATATGCCTTAATTTAACTCAAGAATTTCATCATAAAATTTCAAATGTTCATATCTAACATGAAAACATCTATTTTATGCATATAACATGAAATAAAACTTGTATGTAAAGACACAACACACACCCCCTACCTCAAGAGATAAAATCTCAATCAAAACCCTAATACCACCAACTCAAAAATCACCCAAACCTTACTTTGTTTAGATAAAAATGATGCCCTTGCCATGTAGAACAATCTTTCCTTCACTGGCAACTTCCAAATCAAGTCCTAAGGACTCTAAATCCAGGAAAAAAGGAAAGAAAATCAAAAGAGAAGAGAGAAGAGGGAGTGCCGATTATTTGGGAGCTGAAATATGGTTATAAATATCTAGGATATGATATTTATAAGCTCTAGGACGTGAAATGATCAAAATGCCCATATGTCACTTAACGTACCCTCCTAACCTCCATTTTTGAATTTGAAAGCAGCTACAGCCTTGAAATCAACTCTACATCTCTTCTAACATTTTAATTGATCTGAAATAAAAAATATATATTTTTTAAAAAAATATTCAGTTTTTTGGGCCCACCTAACCTACGACTTAGGCCTTGCAGACACAAGAATCTCAAAATGAGCCAAATGGCTTGAAAAACTCTTTGGACCTCATAACGAGACCCCACATATGTAAATCACACTTAAAACATATGCATATATATATATATATATATATATTTATAATCTTATTTCAAAAAATAATAATAATAAAAAATTTTGATCTTTACAACCTCCCCACTTTAGGATATTTCGTCCCAGAAATTGAACATATCTTGTAAACCAAACAGATCCGGGTACTTGAAGTAAACTTCTTGTTCCCATTCCCAAGTAGCCTCTTCCACCCCATAGTGTCTCCACAAAATCTTGACCAAAGGAATGGTCTTGCCTCTTAACACTTGATCTTTAGTGTCAAGAACTTTCACTAGTTATTTTTCATATGACACATTATTCTCAACCATAATGTATGTCCAACTCAACAAATGTGACAGATCTAGTTCATATTTCTACAACATGGAAACATGAAAGACATCGTGAACACCCTCCAACTGTGATGGTAATGCCAAATGATAAGCCACCTCCCCAATGCACTCCAAAATCTCAAAGGGTCTAGTGAACCATGGCGACAACTTGCCAAACCTCATCAACACTTTGCGTGGAGATACATTGAGAAACACATGGTCTCTCACTTTAAATGACAATGGTCTCCTCCTCTGATCGGCATAGCTCTTCTGTTTACTCTAAGATGGGATTAACCGTTGTCGAATCAACTTAATCTTTTTTGTAGTCTCGTGGACTATATCTAGTCCCAAGGCACACTACAAGAAATTTGGCCTTTTGCCACAAGTCATATCATGGCAAAAATATACACATTTCGTGGCTGAAATGTATTCGTGACGAAAAAGGTTTCATGGCTTAGTTGTGGGCATAGGTCCATCATGAAATGTCATTAGGCATGACTAAGATTTTTTGTGGCAAAATGATTCACATTTCGCCATGAATTTGAACTCATGGCAAAATAAGTCCTATTGCCACAAACTATCTCGTCGCAAAATGTTAATATTTTTGTGGCCATTATCCCTTTCAATGTGAGAATTAGTCGTCACTAATTCAAACCTTTCGCCACAAATTTTAACTCGTGGAAAAATACATCCTATTGCCACAAATATTATCGCCACTGTACGTTAGTATTTTCATGGCTGTGAACTTTCTCAATGTGAGAACTAGTCGTTACTAATTCAACCCTTTTGCCACAGAGATATTAGTTGTAGTAAAAAGTTTTTCTCCTGCCACAAAGTTGATTCGAGACTATTATATTATTGACACCCTCTGAGGTTTGAGGTATTATCATGCGGTTACAACTTTGTGCAATTTTGTCACCAACACCCCCTATTAGAATTTTTAATTTTTTAATAAGTGAAATGCCATGACTGTCCCTGATTATTTAAATGGATTTTATTACAACAATATCAAAATCAGAAAATGAAAAAACTACCCTCGTGACTACCATGTACTGATCTTTCTCTCTTATCTCCTCCTCCAACCATTGCCACCAGAGACAACCACCATGTCCTCTTCCAACCACTGCCACCAACAACAACCACCACCACCACCACCACTAGACTCTTTCTCTCTCAAACCTCCTATACACACACACACACACACACACACACACACACACATACATTACAGAGAACAAAACCCAGAACCCAAATCAGAATGCCCAAAATAAACTTTTCCTTCAAACCGTAACAACCTAAAAATGAAAAAGTATTTTACGATCACATTGCTTTGGCTTGCATCAACGGCTTCTCAATGATCTTCTCCATAACAATGATACACAAATTGAGAATCACAATTCGGGAATTTTGGATTTCAGCTATGTGTTCATGAGATATTTATTTCGAATTAAAGAGTGAATGATGGGAACTCGATTGGAGTAGTTATTGAACTGGTTTAATGGATGTTGATAGCCATAATAGATGGTTAGAAATCAATGAAAATAGGGGTTTGAACAAACCTTGGGGTTGGGATAGTTGTGGTGGTGGTGGGGTCGCTGGTTTGGGTGGTGAATACACATATATATGTGTGTGTATATATATATGTTTGTGTGTGTATACAAAGAAATTGATGGTGGTGGTGGTGACTGTGGTTATGGTAGCGCTGCCAGGTGTGAGGTTGGGATGGTTGGGGTAATGGTGGCACCGCTAGTTTGGGTGGTGGACACACACACACACACATATATATGTGTGTGTGTGTGTGTGTATATATATATATATATTTGTGTGTGTATATAGAGAAATTGATGGGTTAGATTGTGAGGAGTAAAAGATGGGATTTGGTGACTCTGGTTTAGATTGTGGTGGTGGTGGTTGGTGGCAGTGGTGGTTGTGGTTGTGGTTGTGGTTGTAGTTGTGATTGGTGGCAGTTGGCTTGGGTTAGGTTGTCATTGGAGTTCGACAACGGTGGTGGTGGTGGTTTTGCCACCTATGGTGGTGGTGGTTAGTGGCAATGATGGTGGTGGTTGTGGTTGGTGGCAATTGGCTTAGGTTAGGTTGCGATTAGAGTTCGACATTGGTGGTAGTGGTTGGTGGTAGTTGTGGTTGGTGGCAGTGGTGCTCAGCATATATATATATATATATAATGTAATAACAGTGAAGTGGGTATGTAATAATAGGGCATTTTGGTTCATTAGGCAGGGTTAAATATGTAATTTTAGTATTAAAAAAGGTTAGGTCAAAAGTCAAAGGGTAGCATGGTCTTTTAACCATCAAAAAGTGGTTTGACATGGCCTACTTTTGGTAGGAAGGATGTATGTGATATACGACACAAATCTCAGGGGTGTTGGTGACAAAATTACACAAAGTTGTAATCGCGTGTCGCGTGACAATACCTCAAATCTAAGGGGGTGTCAATGAAGTTTATCCAAATAAAAATTAAATTTGATTGCCACAAATATATCTCGTGGAAATAAACAAAAATAAGCCACAAAATTTATGTGTGGCAATAATTATTTTAATCACCACGAATAGATTGGCAAATGTTTCTATTAATTTTTTTATTTATATATTAATAACCTATTAATAATACAAATTATAATACTATTATCTATATCTTATTAACAATGTAAATAAAATAAATAATACCAAAAATAACATTTGCCACACTAAAGTGACAATATATATATATATATATATATATATATGTGTGTGTGTGTGTGTGTGTGTGTGTGTGTGTGAATGATGTATAAGTCGAAAGAACCAAAACAATACCATCTGCAACATAAACAAATAAATCCCATCGCATTAAAAAAGAAGTACTAATATCTAACACAATTTCTGCTCCAATAATTTGGAATTTTTTTTTGGCTAGTATCCTAAACAGAATGTTCCAAGATCTTAGAGAAAAATGAGCTATAGAATTCTAAATAAAGAGTTCCCAGATCTAAGACAAAAATGTTTTATCACTCCCAATCAAAAAGAGCTTGAATTGTTGTAGTATGGGCATGTCAACAATCTGCAAAATCAAAAGTGAATAAGTGCAATTAGTGCCTATGCCATTTTATAAATGAATTCAAATTTGAATTCTCACATTCATTTATCATAAAAAAAAAAGTTTCATGAAGATGAAATCAATAGAAAAACAATTAAAATGCATCAACAATTTATAAAACCAAGATGCTTTGGCAATACTTTCAAATATATCCAAAATATAATTTACATGTTTTAAGAATTATATAAATAGAAACCAAATTATAGTACTAAAATAACCATCCCTTTCAATTTAAGAAACCATCATTGCATATTTAAAGATAAAGAATAACATGACTAGCAATTATGTAAGAAACATGTATAAATTACAAGCACAAAGTAAAAAAATTAATACATCGTTGAGTGTAGCTTACTATATATATAAAAGCGAATGACCCAAGACTCAAAATTAATGGGAATGATTATACGATCATCTTACACCAACCAAGTCCACAGTTTACTTGCCATAAACTAGCTTGTGGAGGGAAACACTAGATATAGAAAGAGCAGCTAGTAGATGTTTGTAAATAGAAAGCACCTGCATAATTTGGATCATATGGGGATAATAATTCCCAAATTTTAATTAGAAAAATATAAATTAATATGGTGGTGCACTACAACAAATAAGGGCATTTGTGACAGAAAAAAGCGTCAAAAAAAATTATTTTAGTGACATCTCTTTATTTCGTCACAATTGAAGTATTCATTTGTGACAATTTTGAGTTGTCATAAATACTCTTTATTTTTCGTTACTTATAATGTACTACTTGTGACATTATTTGTGACATCAAATTTTTGTTACCTATAATAAATTACTTGTGACACTATTTTTACGGTCACAAATACTCTCTGTCATTTTCCTCCCCTATCCAATTTTGGTCTCTACTAATACTATTCCTATATATTTTTTTGTAATAGATAAATAATAAATGTAACAAATAATTAGTTATTTGTAACAGACGAGTAAAACCTGTTACAAATAATTAGTCAATGGTGATAGATAGTGATAGATGTTAGAAATAATTAAACAATTGTTACAGGTCTTATAAATTGTAACAAAAAATCAATTTTTTTTTTTGATAATTTTTTCCTTCCGTCACAAAAATCTGTCACAAATACTCCTATTTGTTGTAGTGGTGTCATCATTCTTGTGCCATTTACTAAAATTAATTAGAAATATATAAATTAATATGCAAAACAAGACAGCCATGCACCTCATATAATTGGATCAAACTAAGAGCCATGCAAAGCTAACATATGAAAACAAAATACAAAAACTGATAAAAGCTTAGGAGATGGTAAATAGAGATCTCCTAATTTTTACATAGAGAGCAGATTAAGTTAGAGATCGCTTAATTTTATGTGTAAATGTGATATTTGTTGGATGAAACTGCACATGATGCAAAGAAATCCTTTGCATTGTATAGTTACTAAAAGTCACTTCATTCTTAAATATAACCCAATGTTGTTGTAGTTAAAAGAAATTAAGTTAAATATTTTTTCATTTCAGCAATGCTACACGTATCGAATAAATATCTCAGATTATATCTTGAATCTATGTGGCAAGTGACATAGCATATTATTTTAGGAGATAAAATTAAATGGTGAGTTAGTATTAGTGGGATTCCTTCCATACACGGAGTTCTGGTGGTCTAATATACATGTTGATGTCTATTTTTAGATTAACTAATCACCATATCACCTGCCATATAAATTTAAGATAAATTTTAAAATATTTATTCGAAAGTTGTACCATTTTCCTACCCATTTTGGGGTTGGGTTAAGACACTAAACTAAAGATTTGTCAAGAACAGATGGAAGGGGCATGTGAATGTTAAAATAAAATAATCTCTAATAATGATATGAAGGGGCATGTGAATGTTTTCATAAAAAAATTTAAGACCTAAATTTTAGTGATTATTTCTTTGGGCAATCTTCTCAAATATCTAGTGGAGAGCATTCGACTTTTTGGGTGCCTGAGATGGTGATAAGCTATTTAGTCTCATCTCTTTAATTAATATGGAGTATAAGTTTACTTCCAATCAAATTATAGGGCTCGGACTCGAGACTTGGAAGCAATTTCTCTAAAAATGGGAGTAAAATTAGTCGAGATTTACCTCTTCCAGACCCCGCTCAAGCGGGAGCTTGTGCACTTAATACGAACCTTTTTTTTTTCAAATTAAACCAAGAGCTATTAATGTTCTAAACCAAAACCAGTTACCAAAATTGCTTGACTGATGCAAAAATATGAATTCTAGAAGTTTTAAGAGGGTCTAAAATGCACGTATATTTGCTTAGTGTAATTAAGACTAGTTAAGTAAACTAGATGGTGACATCAAATTATAATAAATGGATTGTGTGAAATGTAATTTATTTTTTTCAGTAATTAAAGTGTGTGCAACAAAAGGAGAAAAATCTAGTATACAACATAACAATACCCCATGGGCCAAAGAAACATGGTCAGAAGGCAAAAGAAAGCCTAAATTAAAGGCTGGACAAAGGCAAAACACCAAACACAAACCACAAGAAATCAGCCCAGCTCATATAGCCAACTAAATAACTACCACATACAAGGGCAAGAAAAACAACATCAACAACAAGAACAGGGCAGAGTTTGGGAAGTTACTGATCAAAAAAAAAAAAAAAAAAGATTTCTATCAATGGGGTAAAAAAAAAAATTTGATTTGGGAGGTTCCAAGTTGTGGCAATGCCTTCTGCATAAGAGCAATTTGAGAGGTTCCAACAGACTTAGTATTCTCTCTTTAATTTAGAAATATAAGTTTAATTTACTACAATTTAAAAAACTTACATTATTAATTGAACTATCTTACGTTGATCGATCAATAAAATTGTCACAAATGAACGTACATAGGTGGAATTACTATATTACATTTCATAGTATAATATGATTGACTGACGATATATAATATAGCAAAACTGCTGACAACTTTTTAAGAGAAAAAAATATAAATAATGTTTACTAAATTTTATTTATTTATTTTTTTTGTAAATGTTAAGGAGTGAAAATAAAATTCAGAGAATGCCATTTTAGAGTATTATCAATAATTTTTTTTCTTGTCTAAGTGGTGATTCGGTATATTATGTCTCCTTATTAAAGGAATTACAATAATAATAATAATAATAATCTTTCAACAAAGTTGTGAATTAGAGAGTATTGGTTAGTAAAATATGAACAGAGAGACTGAGCCTTACTGTATCTCATAACAATACATATTTGTTATCTCGAGACATTGTACCTTTTTAGATTGATTGATCAATAGAATTAACTCAAATGAACTTACGTAGGTGGACTTACTATGTTACTTTCTTCATTAATATTTCTAAATTTGTTTTCACTGAATTGTGGCTAATAGTGTACTCCCTAGTAACACCAATTAAAGTTTCATTAATTATCTTTTAGAAAACTTATATTATTGTGCCCCTTTATCTCGTTAGATTAATTAATTGGCTCAAAAGAACATTAAGTGGGATTATTGTGTTCCATTGTTTGATATATACATTATGGAAAATCTAATAATAAACATACATTAGGCATGGCTATAAATTAGGGTAGGAAAGTTATATATAAAGAAAAATAGGGTCTTAAAATTATAAGATTGACAACTTTCTAAGAGAAAATCTAGTAAATGTTTCATATTCCTGAATTTTTTTATTTGTCTTTTCAGAATGATAAGGAGATAAATTAAATAACTGAGAGTCAAAATTAAGAAAATGTCATGTTAGAGTTTTATTAACAATTATTTTTCTTGTGTAATTGGTGATCCTGACTCCTTAATTAAGGTATTACAAAAAAAAAAAAAAAAACTTTCAACAAAGATATGAACCGGAGACTGAACCTTAATATACCTCAAAAGAATACATTTTTGTTACGTTGAGACATGTAGGTAGCTGCGGATCATTTGATTGGAATGATCGAGTAAGCTAGACAAAATGAATTTCTCTAATAAGGGAAAAAAATATTAAAACAATTTCCTATAAATAATTGTATTTTCACTATAAGATATAATATCAATGTTACATCAAAACAATTACTACTGAATAAATTTCTTGGATGCCTATTTTTTTTTAAATAAATTTCTTTATATTAATATCATCATCATCTAACAAGTATAATAAATGTAATTAATTATTCAATTTTAAATTTTGTGCAAGAAAATAATTATCATAAACAATGAAATCATTTAAAATAATTGATACAATCGAAAATTTGTGAGAAAAGATCTTATTAGTCATGATAGAAACGTTGTTGCGAATTGATAATTACCACAGAAAAAAAAATTGTGCAAAAATGTGGTTTCACTACAAAACTGAAAATTTGTGGTGAAAGATAATTTTCATCCATGAAAATATATGGTCACAATTTATTAAAAGATCGGTCACAAAAATACTTGCATGGTAGAAGAATTGACAATCGCCACGAAAAAAGAATTCGTGGGGAAAATGACATTTGGCCACAATGATTGAAAATTCGTGGCCAAAGAGAATTGTTAACCACGAAACAAATATCGTTGTGAAAAATTAAAACATCAATTAAAAAAATAGCTATGTGGTGAAAGAATAAAAATTGCCGCGAAGAAGAATTTGTGGCAAAATGAGATTTCGCCACAATGACTTAAAATTTGTGGCCAAACAGAATTTTCAGCCATGGAAAACCCATTGTTACAAATTATTAAATGACCTGCCACAAAAATAGCTATGTGCCAAAAGAATAGACAATCGCCACGAAAATGAATTCGTGGAAAAAATCAATTCGTCATGACAAAATTATTTGTAAAAACCCTGTTATGTTATCCCTAATGTTCGTGGCAAAACCCATTCCCGCGTAATGGGGGAGAGGAAAAAATGGAGGGAATGGATTTCGCGACAATTTTTGCCACAAAAAAGTTATTTTGTAGCCAATTTTAACTTTTAGCCACATAAATTTATTTTTGCGGCAAAATTACTACTTTCTATCACAACATTTTACTTGTAGTTAAATTTATTTTGGCAAAAATCCAAATTTGTTGTAGTGGCAGCTCTTTCCCCTACCTTGGTCCAAAAAAATGGCGACCTACAAGACCTACCATACAATGTCTCGAAAGGAGCCATCTCAATACTAGCTTGGTAGCTGTTATTATAAGCAAACTCCACCAATGACAAATGGTCTTTCCAATTTTTTCTGAAATCTACGATAGAAGCTCTCAGCATATCTTCTAATATTTGAATGGTATGCTCTGATTGATCATTAGTCTGAGGATGAAATGTCATACTAAAATGCAACCTTATATCAAGAGCTGACTAAAACCCTGCCAAAGTTGTGAAGTAAACTGATGATCCCTATCCAAAACAATGGATACTGGGACACCATGAAGCTTAACAATCTTCTCCACATAAAACCTACTAAGTTTCGTTGCACCATCGAAAACTCGAATAGGAAGAAAATGAGTTGTCTTATTCAATCTATCAATTATAACCCAAATGACATCATGTCCTTTTCCTGACGTCGGAAGTCCTGTCATGAAATCCATAGTATATGCTCCCATTTACACTTCGCCATTGGCAATGGTTGTAACTAACTAGCCTGTCTTTGATATTTAGCCTTAATTTGTTGACAAGTTAAGTATTTGGCCCTAAATTGAGCCACGTCATTTTTCGTCCCTTTTCCCCAATACTGTCGTCTCAAGTTGTGATACATTTTCATCCCACCGGGATGTACTGTAAGTCGAGAATAATGAAATTCTTTGAAAACATTTTCCCTACAAGGCATAGGTATGCACATTTTCCCTTTGAACTACAAACCTCCATCCGAATATAAAATCTAATCTTCTATAACCTCACCACTCGAAATTTGACTTTAATAGCTTTCATTTCCTCATCTTCAATTTGTGCCTTAAGTACCTCACCAACTAGGGTTGGTTAAGCAACAAGGCTAAACAAAGTAGCTAGTTCATCGTCATTACTGAAGCACAAGCCCAATTCCACTATGTCCTCTATTATTTTTCATTCCTGAATGGAAATACTAGCCAAAGTACTGCATGATTTTCTACTCAAGACACCGACTACTATATTGGCTTTCCTTGGGTGATACTATAAATCAAAATCATAATCCTCCATGTATTCCACCCATCTCCATTGCCTCAAGTTCAAATCATTTTGAGAGAAGAGATATTTGAGGCTTATGTGATTAGAAAAGACTTCAAAATCTTCTCTATACAAGTAGTGTCTCCACCCCTTTAAAGAAAAGATAACCGCCGCAAATTCCAAATCATGATTCGGATAGTTTTACTTATGAGTCTTTAAATGCTGAGACCCATAAACAACAACCCTCTCTATTTGCATCAACACGCAATCCAAACCATCACGTGAAGCATCACAATATATCACATATCCCAACCCACATTCAGGAATCACCAAAACTGGAACGATGGTCAACCTCTCTTTCAATTCTCGGAAAGCAATCTTGGAAGCCTCATTCCACATGAACTTGACTCTCTTACAAGTGAGTCGTGTCATTGATCGGCGTTGAATGTTACGCATTCTAGCCTCTTAACTTATGTATTTTATTCTCTTAGTGATAGATTATTTTGTGATTTTACTTTGTTTTAGTGTTTTCTGTATTTTCAGGGCCTTAATGATTATTTTAGTTAAAACCAAGTTTTTGGGCTTTGAAAGAAGACATCCAAGATGGTGAGATGAAGCCTACATCAAGGAGATTCACTCAACCATTTATTTCAACTCAAATCAGCCCAAGAAAGAGGTCCAAGAGAATTACAGCAGCTTAAGAAGGTTTCGGGCCTGAAGCCCAAATCTGCGCATAATGCAGTCTTAATCCCATTTTAGAAAATGGATCAGAATTCTTATTTCTGAGTCTCAAATCAACATAATTCTCGCGATGGGTTGAACGAAATTTGATTCTGCACACTTTTGTATTTCACGAAAATTCCGTAAATCAAACTTCTAGTGGGTCAAAAGTTGGGCCGAAGTCAGCAGGAAAAACCCACCTGATTAGTGCTGCGGGAAACCCTAATTTATTCCTAATTGGATTAGAACTTTGGTGTATTCTCTTAGGGAATAAAGTGAAGACTTGGAGGCTGAGTTGAGGGAGCTACGGGAGAGCTTACACAGAGATTGGAGAGTCTGAGAGGGCTGAGAAGAGAACAGAAACATATTGCAGAGCCATTGGAGAACGAAGTCAGACGCATAATTCAGAAAGATGATGTCTTCTTCCTCAACAGTTGAAGCTTCTTCTTCTACCATGAGCGGCTAGTTCATCCACTAGGATTTTGATGTAGCCCTAACAAAGCATCAATGGTTTGATTGTTTTAATTATTGGGGACCTTTATATACATGCATAGATTGTGTAATTGTGAGGATTCTTATTATAGAATTGAGCAATAAAAGTCTTGTAAATTCAATCTCAATGATTTCTTATCTTGTCTTAGATATTTAGTTGTTGTTATTGAACTCAATTCCTCTTGTTTTCTGTGATCATGAGAGAGATTATTACACAATGGTAATCACTGAATATATTGTTATGAGCTTTGATGGATTATGCCTAGAGAAGATGAACCATACTGCACCCTAGATTAGAGTAGTTAGGCAGATGGCCCATGCCAATCGAAGATAGTCCATGGCTTAGCCTTAATCATATGTTATCTTCTTGATGGATGAAGGTGAGCTTGTAGCCACCGACACCACTTATGCATGATGTAATTCCCCTATAGTTGATTCAATTGACCATTGATTGTGGAGTTAGTGGTGAAGTCAAACACCCTAGGTTTCTCTCTTATTATCTTCACTATCTTGTCTACTTTGATTTATTTTATTTTATCTTTTTAATTAGTTTAAAAATCAGAATTCTTTTCTTATAAATTTAATTAGAATTAATTCCGTATTCCAACTCATCAGACCATAATTCCTGAGGTACGATACCCCTTTCGATAACCCTATTCTGCAAGGAATTCGTTTTATTGCGAAGTGTGGAAATTTTTAATTGATATACTTTTTGAGTCACACTCACACACGAATCAATTTTTGGCGCCGTTGCCGGGGATTATCTATTTGATTGATTGGATTGTACAGAATTAATTTTAATTGAATTTTTAGTTTAGGAATTTTTTTTTTTAAATTTTTATATTTTCTTTTAATTTTGTTTTTGTTTTATTTTTAGATACTAACTTGTTTTATTTTTATTTTTTTTATAATTTTTATATTTGTTACTAATTTGTATTATTTTATTTTTGTTTTCTTTTGAGGGACTTCAATCACCATACCATTGAGCAAGAGGAAGAAATTATTGATGTCATGGCTGGTGTGCGTGGTAACAATGAGGACAACAATGTTGTGCCTAATGCTGTTGTGGAGAGGGCGCGTTTACTCAGAGATTACTATGTCCCAGAGACATACAATTCGCCAGCTAAATTTCAACTGCCTAATGTGACTGCACAGAGCTATGAGATCAAGCCCAGTATCATTCAGATGTTGCCATCCTACTTCGGGATGACTGATGAAGATCCGTACAAGCACTTAGATAATTTTATAGAAGTTTGCTCAACAACAAAAATTCATAACTTCTCTGAAGATGCTTTCAGGATGCGACTCTTTCCATTCTCTCTAAAGGAGAAGGCCAAGTATTGGTTCAGATCTCTACCGGCATGCTCTAGCACTACATGGACTCAAATGCAAAGTGAGTTCTTGAAGAAATATTTTCCGATAGGGAGGACCAATCAATTCAGACGTGCTATCACTGGTTTCTCTCAATTTGAGGGGAAACAATTTTATGAGACATGGGAGAGATTCAAGGACTTTCTTAGGAAGTGTCCTCATCACCAAGTTCTAAAGGGGCAGTTAGTGCAGTGTTTCTATGAGGGGCTAACAGAGAGTAACAGACAGATGGTGGATGCATCATGTGGGGGTACTTTCATGTTAAAAAGCGAAGATGAAGCATGGACTTTGTTCGAGAACCTTAGTGACAATTCTTTACAATGTGTGTCTTCATCTCGTTCGTGCAGACCATCCAATACAAGGATGATAGCTGATATTTTTGATATTGATTCTACAGATGCTATGTCTACCATTATGGATGCTGTGGCACAAAGAATGGTGCAACTCATGGCAACTGGTCAAGTTTCTAATCTATCTTCAGTAATTCAGCCCACTTTTCAGCCTCAAAACTATGTTCCTCCACAACCATATGAAGCACAAGTTCCTATGCCACCAAAGAGTTCGGCTCTTGAAGATAAGATGATGCTTGCCCTAGCAAAACTTGATAAGCTTGACTCTATTGCTGAAGTACTTCAATCCACTGCTCAATTGGTACATTCTCACTCTCAATCAATTGCCAAACTGGAATCTCAATTTGGACAACTTGCCAATCCCTTGAGTAAAAGAGAAGAGGAAAAGGTACCAAATCAACCCATTGCCAATCCTAGAGGGATGCATGATTCTTTGAGCACCCACATCTTGAGGAGGTTCAAGCCATCACCACTTTGAGAAGTGGAAAAGTAATTGATAACAAGGTGGGGGAGAAGAAGAATGATCAAGAAGAGGTGCTCATGAGTCCAATTGCTGAAAATTTATATGAGCCCAAAGCTCCTTTCCCACAACGTTTAAGAGAAACATCCAAGTTGAGGAAACAAGGGAACAAGTTACATGACATGATGGAGGTGTTTCGACAAGTGAAGATTAATATACCACTCCTTGATGCCATCAAACAGATTCCTCCTTATGCCAAAATTTTGAAGGACTTGTGCACTCAGAAAATGAGATCAATGAGCCATGTGCCAAAGAAAGTGATGCTGCCACAACAAGTGAGTACTATAATTCAGCAGTGCGCTCCTCCCAAGTACAAAGATCCTGGTGCTCCAACTATCTCATGCATCATTGGGGAGCACCATGTTAATAAAGCTCTTCTTGATTTAGGTGCAAGTGTGAATTTATTGCCTTACTCGGTTTACCTACAGTTGGGTTTGGAAGAATTGAAGCCTACCACAGTGGTTTTGCAGTTTGCGGATAGATCAACCAAACGACCTCGTGGGATCATTGAAGATGTCATCATCAAGGTGGATCAATTCTATTTCCCAGTGGACTTCATTGTTTTAGATACCGAGCCAGTGTATAATCCGAAGAGGCACATTCCAGTCATCCTTGGTCGTCCGTTTCTTGCTACTGCTAATACTCGTGTTAATTGTAGAGCGGGGATCATGGATATATCATTTGGCAACATGAAGGTAAAATTAAATATTTTTAATGCCATTGAACATCCTCCAGATGAGAGTGAGTGTTTTTTCATGGATGACATTGATGATTGTTTGGAAGAAATTACTTCGTTTGCTCCATCTCAAGATATTGAGAAGTCCATTGAGGGGGTAAATGTCATATTTGATGTAGTGGCCATGAAAGATAAGCCACCTTGGAGGATTCCTCTTGAACCACTTCTCCCTATTTCAAACACTCCTTCGGTGCCATTATTAGAGTCTTCTCCATGGGTAAAATTGAAACATCTTCCGTTAAGGCGAAGAGATGTATTTTTCGAAGCCAATGAGACCATTCCGGTCACTTTGAGTTTGGTACAAGGAAGTGAGGATCATATAAAGGGGATGAAGTTAAATATCCTCAAGCGATGTGGCATTGGGTGAACTTTCAATTGAAGTCGATGATCGTCGCCTATAGACGTTAAATTGTAGTGGTTGTATGTATTTCTATCATTTAATTTCTTTAGTTTTCTTTCTTTTAATTTTTAGTTCATGTTTTCTTAGTTTTTCTTTCAATTTTAGGTGTGTTTTAATGAGTTTTCTTTGAAGTTTTGATGTCGTAGTTGCTTCCGAGGGATGCCGAGAGGTGTGTCGGGGTATTCGGACCCAAAACAGGCGAAAAAAGGCCCTCTCGATCGACCTTGGGAGATAGAGACTTCATAAATACCCTTCCCGGTCAATCTTGGGCGATGGACAGCCCAGTTCGGACCAGTAGGGGCGATCGATCGCCCCCCTGTAGGGGGATCGATCGCCCAGAGAGAAAAAAAAAAAAAAAAAAATTTTTTTGAAAAATTTTTCTCAGGTGGGTGATCGATCGCCCACATTCTGGGGGATCGATCGCCCGAAAAAATAAAAATAAAAAAAAAAGAAAAAATTAAAAATAAAAAATAAATAATTTTTTTTTTCTTCTCTTTTTCCCATCTCCTTTGTATTCAATGCCTTTTGATCATTTTAATTTATTTTATTTATTTATTTTTATTTTTCTTTCCCCTATTTTCACTTGGTCTTGGCGTTTAGTGGTTGTTTTGACAGGTTGTAACATCCAAGTTTGGGGGTGTGCTTGCATTGCCTTCATGCTAGTGGTGTGCTCTATTTTCTTGCCACTCATTCTCCA
This sequence comes from Cornus controversa, assembly GCA_026545225.1. Lineage (NCBI taxonomy): Eukaryota > Viridiplantae > Streptophyta > Magnoliopsida > Cornales > Cornaceae > Cornus > Cornus controversa. Next base: position 22,778,491 of record CM048851.1, on the reverse strand, counting down.
GATTTCTGGTAACATCGTTCTTACTCTTCTCTTTGCTTCGATTGGTAGTACATTGAGGACAATGTACAGTTTAAGTTTGGGGGTGAGGCGATGCCTATTTTTGTGCTTTATTGCATTATGGTGGAAATTTGTGTGAAATTCTTCTTATATTAGGATTTTATTTTATTTTATTTTCTTAGTTTGTTTTTCATTTTATTTTATTTTGTTTTTACATAGAATGTTTTGACATTATTTAAGGGATTAATACTTTATGTAGGTGCTTAACTTGTAATTTTTCAGTATGTTTTAACTTTTTGGAAACTATGGTTTGAATTAAGTGGTTTTAATCATGGTTTGCAATAACATGTTTTGGAGTGATTGATTTTAGTTTCCTTACATGCACAGACACACTAGCATAATCTTATGGGATATAAACTTTGGTTTTGAGTTATTGAGTTACATATGGTTGATATTAATTAGTATCTCTTGAGAATGAGTACCGATGATATGTTTACTTGACTTTAATGAAAAAAAAAGAAAAAAAAAGAAAAAAAAAAGAGAAAGAAAAAATGTGATGAATAAGCAAATCAATTTGATCCTTTTCATGAGTAACCGGGCCTCTATGCCTCAGGAAGCACGGAGTGTTCGTGTCAAAAGTGAAAGGGTGAGAAAAGATGAGCATTGGTTGTCTTGATTTGTAGCCTGACTGATTCGAGTAATTAGGTCTTCGGGGTATCTTAAAGCCTAGTGCCCTAAAGCCATCTGGTTTGGGAGTCACTGACTGAAAGCTTGCTACATGGATCTTTCAGAACGCTTAATAGATCAAGACATTGCACAACCAATAAAGCAATGAGAAAAAAAAAGAATGAAGAAAAAAAAATGAAAAAGTCATGTACGCATGTTGGGAAGTATGAGTTCAATAAGGGGAGCTAGTGAGTTGAAGGGGTATGTGCCTTAATATATTCAGAGCTTGGTTATGCTACATGAGATGACTGCTAATTCACTTTACACAAGGAGACTAGAGTTGATTATTTTGAGATATGTTGATGTGAATTACGCATGGGAACCATTGCTTTGAATTATAGAATTTGAAAGTTTGAAATTATTCTTGAATGCAAGTTAGTAACTATATATTGTAATCTTCTTCTTGAATTAATGTTGAAACAGAATTTTGAATGTTTGTGGGTAACATTTTTGGAAACCCTCACGAGACTATACTCGTCCACTAGGGGGAACCTAGGGGTTTAAAGGCTTGTTGCATATGCTAAATGAAATCGTTTCTCCCACGAAAGTGGAGTTGGGTAGTTTAGTTAGTATTTAGTAATTTCTTTTGTTTTAGTTTTGTTTTATTCTATTGCAAAGGGACTAGTAATATGTAAGTTTGGGGGTGTGATCGGCGTTTAATGTTACGCATTCTAGCCTCTTAACTTATGTATTTTATTCTCTTAGTGATAGATTATTTTGTGATTTTACTTTGTTTTAGTGTTTTCTGTATTTTCAGGGCCTTAATGATTATTTTAGTTAAAACCAAGTTTTTGGGCTTTGAAAGAAGACATCCAAGATGGTGAGATGAAGCCTACATCAAGGAGATTCACTCAACCATTTATTTCAACTCAAATCAGCCCAAGAAAGAGGTCCAAGAGAATTACAGCAGCTTAAGAAGGTTTCGGGCCTGAAGCCCAAATCTGCGCATAATGCAGTCTTAATCCCGTTTTGGAAAACGGACCAGAATTCTTATTTCTGAGTCTCAAATTGACATAATTCTCGCGATGGGTTGAACAAAATTTGATTCTGCACACTTTTGTATTTCACGAAAATTCCGTAAATCAAACTTCTAGTGGGTCAAAAGTTGGGCCGAAGTCAGCAGGAAAAACCCACCTGATTAGTGCTGCGGGAAACCCTAATTTATTCCTAATTGGATTAGGACTTTGGTGTATTCTCTTGGGGAATAAAGTGAAGACTTGGAGGCTGAGTTGAGGGAGCTACGGGAGAGCTTACACAGAGATTGGAGAGTCTGAGAGGGCTGAGAAGAGAACAGAAACATATTGCAGAGCCATTGGAGAATGAAGTCAGACGCATAATTCAGAAAGATGATGTCTTCTTCCTCAACAGTTGAAGCTTCTTCTTCTACCATGAGCGGCTAGTTCATCCACTAGGGTTTTGATGTAGCCCTAACAAAGCATCAATGGTTTGATTGTTTTAATTATTGGGGACCTTTATATACATGCATAGATTGTGTAATTGTGAGGATTCTTATTATAGAATTGAGCAATAAAAGTCTTGTAAATTCAATCTCAATGATTTCTTATCTTGTCTTAGATATTTAGTTGTTGTTATTGAACTCAATCCCTCTTGTTTTCTGTGATCATGAGAGAGATTATTACACAATGGTAATCACTGAATATATTGTTATGAGCTTTGATGGATTATGCCTAGAGAAGATGAACCATACTGCACCCTAGATTAGAGTAGTTAGGCAGATGGCCCATGCCAATCGAAGATAGTCCATGGCTTAGCCTTAATCATATGTTATCTTCTTGACGGATGAAGGTGAGCTTGTAGCCACCGACACCACTTATGCATGATGTAATTCCCCTATAGTTGATTCAATTGACCATTGATTGTGGAGTTAGTGGTGAAGTCAAACACCCTAGGTTTCTCTCTTATTATCTTCACTATCTTGTCTACTTTGATTTATTTTATTTTATCTTTTTAATTAGTTTAAAAATCAGAATTCTTTTCTTATAAATTTAATTAGAATTAATTCCGTATTCCAACTCATCAGACCATAATCCCTGAGGTACGATACCCCTTTCGATAGCCCTATTCTGCAAGGAATTCGTTCTATTGCGAAGTGTGGAAATTTTTAATTGATATACTTTTTGAGTCACACTCACACACGAATCAGTCATGGGTGCCACTAATAGAGAAAAATCATTCACAAATCTCTTAAAATAGCCAGCTAACCCTAAGAAACTCCGAATTTCAAATACATTTTTTGGGCATTCCCAATTTATCACGAGTTCAATCTTGGAAGAATCCATGGAAGCCCCTTCATCCAAAACCACATGTCCAATAAACTTCACTTTCGGTAGCTAAAATTCACATTTCTTATACTTGGCATACAACCGGTTTTCCCTTAAAATTTGCAATACCATTCTCAAGTGATTCTCATATTCCTCCTTTGACAATGAGTACACAAGAATATCATCAACAAACACTATAACATATTTGTCAAGATATACACTAAACACATGGTTCATCAAATTCATAAAAGTAGCTGGAGCATTCGTTAGCACAAAAGGCATCACAGGGAACTTGTAATGGCCATACCATGTACGAAAAGCTATTTTAGCAACATTTTCCTCCTTGATTCTCAACCGATAATACCTTGAGCTCAAGTACATTTTGGAGAAACACTTCGCTTCTTTGAGTTGATCAAACAAATCATCTATCCCTGAAAATGGATATTTGTTCTTGATCATAACACAATTTAATTTATGATAGTCAATACATAACTATAATGACCCAAATTTTTTCTTAGCAAAAAAAGACTGGTGCTCCCCAAGGTGAAATGCTAGGACGTATAAAACCCTTCGCCCTCAAGTCTTCTAATTGCTCTTTTAATTCTTTCAATTATGTTAGTGTCATGTGATAGGACGCCATAGAAATGGGTGTTGTACCGGGTATGACGTCAATGGTGAAATCCACATCCCGCTTAGGAGGCAATTCTATTAAATTTTCTGGAAACTCATCAACAAAATCACAAACAACCTCAGAAAAGCTTTCAAAGTTTTCCTTTTCTTCTTCAGTCACAAGACTAGCTATGAAAAAATTATAGTCACTTCGACTACCCAATTCATAGAAGGATGAAGTGTGAAAATCACTCTGCTCACCCATGTAGCAAAAACAATCTCCCTCGGGTATACACACTAACACTTCCTCGGTACTAATCAATGTTGGCCCGAAAAGCTAAGAGTCAATCCATTCCAATAATGACATCAAAACTCGTTAGTTCGAGGAGAACAAAATCAAACACCAACCTACAATTTGCAATTTTAATTTCACATGCCCGACAAACCATGTCTAGGGTTACCCTATCCCCAACTGGTGTATCTATACATTAGGCTCTATCCAAGGTCGATATCTCCAATCTTAAAGTAGATGCAAAAGCAATGGATATAAATGAATGGGATGCACCTGAGTCAATCAAGACCCTAACCCATGAACTAGACACCAGAAATATACCTCGAACCAAAGAGAAAGCCGCCGGAGTGTCAGCTGGAGTAATTGCATAAGCACAACTGTGTATTTCCTGTCCTAGCTGACCACTCCCCTAATAACCAAACTATTGATTATAAGCACTAGGAATCGCTCCCCTAACTGGTTGCGAACTTCGAATTGATTATGTAGGTTGTGGTGGTTGAGGATCTCAGAATCCAAACTATACCCCAAAAGCCTGAGAATAATGTTGTTACGACCCTGATGTGGTCGGAACTAAATTATATTGTAAGCTTAATTTTTGCCCTTTTTATCAAAATATAATTTAACCACTCGCAAGAGCACGAATCTTTGTAGATAAGGTTCTATATAGAGGGTATCGATCCCACGAGGACTAGTCGCAATTGTCTTAAAGGAAGATTAATTCTACTTTAATTCGAAAAAATAGATTTTTGAATTTGTGTTTATAAACTATTGCATGAATGAAATGACAAGAAAAGTAAAGAGTTTAAAGTTGGGAGAGAGAACTAGGGTTGGTTTCCACCACTAGCCATTCACATGTTCATAAGTGTAGCAAGCATGGGATTCATTAATTAAATGCCTAACAATGTCATTAGGCTTGTGACCTCAATGACATATCAAAAGATCAATGTGTGTGCTAACCTATCATAATCCATCTTCAACAAGCATAGCTCTTCAACCTAACTAACTACCTAATTACTCTACTCTCTAAGTGAACACTACATGCATCCAAACTACCTTGTCTTGGCATGGTCTATACAAACTAACATCACACATTCATTTAAACACCATTATCTAGCCATCATTTGCACTTCTTGTGGAATATGCAAATGTTGTGCATTCAAGTGACAAAATCTACTCTAAGACAAGAATAAATTTCATATCAAATGAATATATATAAGAGATGTATTTGTGTACATAATCACTAGGCTAAATAATCCACATTTAATTACAAATCCCAAGAGCTACAAAGATGAACAAGTTTACATGGCTAGGGGTTGAAACCAACACCCTAGTAGAAGAGTTAGTTGCTCATGGTTGCCTTGCACCCTTCCATTGATGAAGAAAGTGAAGCTTCTTGGTCTGGTTCAGCTTCTCCTCTTCCTCTCCCGAAGGTCTCTCTTGAAGTATTCTGATATGTGTTGAGAGATATGTGAGATATGAGAGATATGGCCCTTTTTATGCTTTTTGGCTCCTTTTTCTCCCTTGGGGGACCACCATATATATATATATATCATTATATATATCTCTTGTATCAAGAAGGCACCCAAAAGTCTTGTTCAAGTCAGACAACCCCCCTAAGTCGTGCAAAAAGGGGGATTTTGTTGCAAGTGGGAGAGCAGGTGAGCAAGTGGCCAAGTGGGTTCTGCAGAATCTCGATCAATCGAGATTGAATCTCGATTGATCGAGATTTCGATCAATCGAAATGAGATCTCGATCAATCGAGATTTCGATTAATCGAGATCAACATCTCGATTGATCGAGATGCCTTTGGCTGCATTTTCTGATTTCTTCTCTTGACTGCAGAAAGCTTCAAACTTTGCTCCATTTACTCCAATACCTGCAAAACATCAAAAACACAAAAATACCGTAAACATATCTCGGTAAACGCAAAAATGGAACTAACGTATGCAATAAAGAGGGTTCAAATGCATAGAATTGAACACTTATCACACCCCCAAACTTATATATTGCTAGTCCCTTAGCAATACAATATTACAAAAATGGAATCAACTATCTTATACAAAATTTTAATCATGCTCAGTCATCAACTAGATAAAGGGCGATCATCCGTTCATTTCACATTTGGCAAATGCAACAAGTATTACAGAATTATGTGGTCATTAGCAAAAATGGACTTTCACAAGCTATAAATGAACGACAGTCCCCACATAATGGCCAGCCCGAACAAACATAACAATTCCAACCCCAAAATCCTCTTTGAAAAGTGAACATGCATTCTAACGTGTGGCTTTTGTCATATTTGGAGAAGAAAACGAATAAATCTGTTTTTATGAGAAAAACTCATTAAAAACGCTCGACACGGCCGTTCATTATCACAAAACATTCATGATTGCTCATGTGCGGATGACCGTGCAATGCTTAGCTCTTTTTGCTTTCTTGCGAGCCCATGTAGCGGCGTTGGGCCAATGACTCCCAAACCAATTGGTTTTAGGGCATTAGGTGAAGAAGCACCCCTCGGACTTATAACCGAGCTTACAAGGCGATGAGCGTAAGCAAGCCACCCGCTTATTATTGCTCAACCTTACACACTTTTATGCGAATATTCCCTGCTTTGAGGCATAGAAATCCGGTTTATTGAGTGAGAAGGCTTATTGCATATTTTTCTCTTTTTCTTTCTTTTTCCTTTTTTTTTTTTACAACAACCGGAAGAACTTATTCTTTAAGTTATTCAGATAAAAATAGAAATTTTCAAAAATTCTCCCTCAGACTTATACCCCACAATTTAAAATGCATGTGTGCGAATTTGTGCGGTTAAGGACAAATTTAGGGCAAGAACTGTACGTGCTCGAATTTGGACAAAAATGTAGACCGTTCTAGCCTACTATAAAGCTTGCAAAAGTGCGGGTATTTACAATGTTAAAGTTCTTAACTACCTACTGCATTTACCTCGGACATTTATTCGAATGACTTCCTTTAAAAAGCAAGACATCATGGCAAGTATGCAAAATATCAAGAAAACTGCTCTACAATGACACTCAATATAACGACTGAACATTGCATGCATATGCAAGTGGTATAGCATACCGCACCCCCAAACTTATATGCAACATGGTCCTCAATGTTTGGACAAGAAGAATAAGGAAAGAAGTTACAGGGATGGCAGAAGGCGACAAAAATGGTATTCCACAGCAGCGGTTATCCTGTAATTAAGAAAAACCTGCATAGAACACCAACTGGATACCACGAGCATTAAAAGGAACAAAAAGTAGATAAATAGAACATAATGAAATAATTATGCACAAACAGATAATGCCAATATCACTGTATATCTAAAGGTCTGAACTGGTGTTTCTCAATTGTCTAAGAGGTCTATGCGATAAGATATTGACTATCCAGGCACGCTAACGTATAGCACGCAAAGGGGCTGCCTTTCTTTATTACCGCCATACTGTGTTGAAGCAATCTCAACAGTATTGGGAATTGAAACCAGGCGGTAATAAACGGAAATCATCAACTGAATCGCATATAACAAGTAGACAAGTGGTACTACATACATAGTCAAAGTATAGAGAACAGATATATTGACAGAAAGCAAAAATAAAGACAGTAAAGATAACACATGGTGCAAAAGAAAATATAAATGTATTCCATATAGATGAAAATGAGTTTCAGTACAAAGTGTACATGTAGGTGGAATACTAAAAAAGAAGCTAAAAATGAAAGGAAACATGGCCAACATGGCTTATCAAACATAAAGAAAGAAAAATAGTCAAAAAGAAAACATAAAAGACAAAGAAATGCAGCTACTCGAGGGCAGGTGGTGGTGGTGGTGGCTCGGTGGGAGTAGAAGTGGAGGTGGAAGCTCGACCTGCGCATAGGTACTGCAGGTCCTGCCGGAGGGCTCGGAACTCGTCTAGAATCGCTCTCTGGCCTTGTGCCAGAGAAGAAATGTCCGTCCGAATGCCTGCCAGCTGACTCTGCGTCACCTGGACATGCTCATCAAAACCCTGCTGGAGCCGCTCTACGTCAGCCGCCAGGCAGGAATAGCCCATCGCTAAAATATCATACCGCTCTGCAGCCACATCCATCTCCTCCTCCTCCATCTCCTCGTCATCGGACTCACCCTCTGCTGGCTCGCCCTCATCTGTCTCCACCGGGGCATCCATATCTACATCGTCTGGTGGATCACCCTGGTGGTCCTGTCGCTCTAAGTGTCGCCTCACCCTCTCCCACTGAGTAGATGTGAAGCGGGTGGGCGGTGCCAACTGAATGTCAGTACGACTGACCGGTATATTGGCACTGCTGAGAAAAGCGGCGATCAGGAAAGGAAAGGGAAGCCGCCAACTCGTTGCTCTCCGCATCTTCTTGTTCACGAGGCCGTCCCAGACCTTGAACATCTGCCCCCAGATCAGCGACGGGATCAAAAACCAAGTGCCCGTGTGGAAAGCATAGAGGCAACGGAGGAGGTCGCCCCTGCGCTCTGCCACGTGCTGCAGTGGACACGCGTTCTTGATGAGAACGGTGTCCAGGAACCAAAACCTGCTCGGGCACATCGATTTGGACGTGTAGTTGTGACTGGGCGTGGTAAACGCCCCGCCACACATGTCCATCATGATCGAGAACAGTGTCGTGTCTATGGGGAGTGCGGCCCTGAAAAGTGGCTGACCGTCCGGGCCAACCATGTCCGGTGGCTTCTGGTGAGGGATGCCGAGCATCTGAGCAATCCGGCTCGGCGTAATCGTGATCGTGACAGTGCCCACAACCGTCTCTAGTGTATCCGACGCAGTGCAGGAGTAGGTCATGTGATCATAAAAGACCTGCACTAAGCGCTCGTGTGCCATGTCGGTGGGAGGCACACATAGCCGGTCGAGGCGACGCCTCCTGAGCTCGGCAACCGTCCACGCGGTGTCGGGACGCCTCTCGAACTCGGCTAAGTCAAAAATTTGCTCCGGGTGGAACTTCCGAGACCGGAAGACTCGCCCGGGCACGTCTCGAACAGAACCGGCGGCGTTCTTCACCCTCGCCATAGTCTCGGAACAGTCTGCACTTGATTCCAAAAATTACGTAAATAAAAGATAAATAAGAAGAAAACTAAACTAAGAATAAACTAAAAGAAGAAAAAAATGAAAATGAGGTCCTAGTCCTTGGCACTGACAAGAATTCAAAAAGTCTCTCTTAAAGAAGCGGTGCGAACTGATGCAACCGAAACGAAGGGTTGCGGTTGCAACCCGTACACTAAGCATTTGAAACAAAGAGAATGAAAAGTCTCAACCCTATATATACTCCTACCCCCCGAAACTTGCAAAATCTCATTATAAACACCGCAAATGCACCCATCCAACCCAATATCATCTAAATATGTTTATTACGCCGTAAAACTATCAAAAATGGCAAAAAAGTATACAAAAAGTAGCCATGCATCACTTACCTCAAGAGGAAGAAGATGAACGGCTCAAACAGAAGAAGACCCACTCGCAGCCGCGAAGAGAAGATAGTGCGAGTGCTAGCGGCGGCTTCGTACTGTGTCGGATGGCGGCGGATGATCGGGAATGGTAGATCGAGTGCTCGGGAGTGCTTGGAGAAGGTCTGGATCGCACGGAGGAGAGAAGGAAGTCGGATGGTTGCTTTGAAATGAGAGGGAAGCCCAACGGTTTAAATAAGCTTTCGGATCACGTGCAGGCATCGCGTGCATCTCGATTGATCGAGATGTGCATTTCGATCAATCGAGATTTCGATTGATCGAAATCTCACTTCGATCAATCGAAATCAGTATCGATCGATCGAAATTCTTTCCTCGATCAATCGAAAATTCCTTCACTGAATCGAGTTTTTACTTCGATCAATCGAAATTTTATTTCGATCAATCGAAATCTTCGATCGATCGAAGACCTATCGAAGTGCAATCGAAAAATACTACCTCTCGGGACTTTGGACTTGGCAAATTCTCTGTAATTTTTCGATCGATCGAAACTGAAATCTCGATCAATCGAAATCTCGATTGATCGAGATCCTGGTTTCGATCAATCGAGATGCTCAAAAACAGTCAGCTTGAGTTATACTTCAGGGACTTGGATATTTGGGAATTAGATACTACATTGCTTAGATACAAACCTACTTTGGATTAAAGGGGCATCATGGAAGCATGATAGCTACCATGGCTTCGCCACCTTACACGTCTATGGCGCGACGTCCGGATCGGCTCACCAGTCAAAATACACGGGATCCGTCAAAGTGACGACATCCACGTATTCGGTGGTGACTTGGTCATCCACGCACACTTTTAAGCGCTGCCCGTTTACTTTAAACAACGAGCCGTCTTTCAAGTCCTTCAATTCCACCGCTCCGTGGGGAGCGACGGAATTAACCAAAAATGGACCATCCCAACGGGAGCGAAGTTTTCCGGGAAACAAATGGAGGCGTGAGTTGTACAACCATACTTTTTGGCCCGACGAAAATGTTTTGACTTGAATATTACGATCATAAAAGGCTTTGGACTTTGCCTTATAGATTTTCGCATTCTCATACGCGTCATGTCGCAATTCTTCCAATTCATTTAATTGAAGCTTCCGATTAGATCCGGCCTTTTGCATGTCAAAATTGAAAGTTTTGGTGGCCCACATAGCTTTATGCTCCAATTCAACCGGAAGATGGCATGCCTTGCCATAAACCAACCGATAAGGTGACATTCCAATGGGAGTTTTATATGCGGTTCGGTATGCCCATAATGCATCGTTTAGTCGCAATGACCAATCTTTTCGGTCGGGCCGAACAGTTTTCTGAAGAATATTCTTAATCTCCCTATTGGATACTTCTACTTGGCCACTGGTTTGAGGATGGTATGGGGTGGCTACTTTGTGTGTGACGGAGTATTTGGTAAGCAAGGTTCGAAGGAACCGGTTACAGAAATGTTTACCTTTGTCACTGATGATGGCCCGAGGCGTACCAAACCGGCTAAAAATATTAGCTTGAATGAATTTAACCACGACTGCGTGATCATTGGTTTTGGTAGCAACGGCCTCTATCCACTTAGATACGTAGTCCACCGCCACAAGTATGTACTCATGACTAGTAGAGGGTGGAAATGGTCTCATCAAGTCAATGCCCCACACATCAAATATTTCAACGATAAGAATAGGGTTAAGAGGCATCATGTCCTTCCGAGACATCGCGCCAAGGCGCTGACATCGCTCACAAGAGCGGCAGAATGAATATGCATCCCGATGAAGTGTCGGCCAGAAAAATCCGCATTGGAGAATTTTTGCTGCGGTTTTCTTAGCACTAAAGTGCCCCCCACAAGCGAGTGTATGACAAAACTTGAGAATGCTTTGGAATTCACTGTTGGGTACACACCTTCAAATTATTTGGTCGGGGCAATATTTGAACAATTGAGGATCGTCCCAATAATATGATCTTGATTGGGAGAGAAAACGATCCTTCTCTTGCTTGGTCCAAGAAGATGGTATTTTACCGGTTGCCAAGTAATTAACCACATCCGCATACCAAGGGATACTCTCTTGAGAGATGACAAAGAGTTGTTCATCCGGGAAGGACTCACAAACTGGAATGGAATTATGGAGGGATTCAACAAGAATTCTAGACAGGTGGTCAGCCACCACATTTTCAGTTCCCTTTTTGTCTCTAATCTCAAAATTGAACTCTTGCAATAAGAGTATCCATCGGATCAACCTAGGCTTGGTGTCCTTTTTGGCCAAAAGATGCCAGAGGGCAGCATGGTCCGAATAAACAATGACCTTTGAACCTAATAAATAAGCTCGAAATTTGTCTAATGCAAATACTACCGCAAGCAATTCCTTTTCCGTTGTGGTATAATTGATTTGAGCCTCGGAAAGGGTTTTACTTGCGTAGTAGATGACATGTGGCAGTTTGTCTACTCGTTGCCCTAAGATAGCACCCATGGCATAATCGGATGCATCACACATAATCTCAAATTGGAGAGCCCAATTTGGAGGGATTAGAATTGGAGCGGTTGTAAGCATGGTGCGGAGTTTTTCAAAAGCGTTAAGGCACGCTTCATCAAAGGTAAAGCAAGACTCTTTTTCAAGAAGGCGACACAAAGGCCGAGAGATCTTGCTAAAGTCTTTGATGAAACGGCGATAAAAGCCCGCATGCCCAAGGAATGAACGAATCTCTCTCACCGTTGATGGTGGAGGAAGCTTAGAAATGAGTTCAACCTTGGCTTTATCAACCTCTATTCCTCTCTTAGACACAATGTGCCCTAGGACAATACCCTCTTGAACCATAAAATGGCTCTTTTCCCAACTAAGAATTAGGTTGGTCTCTTGACATCGTTTGAGAACACAAGCTAGATTTTGGAGGCATGATTCAAATGAAGGCCCAAAAATGGAAAAATCATCCATGACCACTTCCAAGAATTTTTCCACCATGTCCGAGAAGATAGACATCATACACTGTTGAAAAGTCGCCGGTGCATTGCACAACCCAAAGGGCATGCGTCTATAAGCAAATGTGTCGAAGGGACATGTAAAGGTGGTTTTCTCTTGGTCCCTCGGGTCTATAGCAACCTGATTATAGCCGGAATATCCATCCAAAAAGCAATAAAAACTTTGCCCGGCTAATCTCTCCAATATTTGATCAATAAATGGGAGGGGGAAGTGATCTTTCCGAGTGGCTGAATTTAATTTTCGATAATCAATACACACTCTCCATCCTGTGGTGGTGCGTTGGGGAACTAATTCACCCTTATCATTAGGTTGCACCGTAATACCAGACTTCTTTGGAACCACTTGAGTGGGACTAACCCACTTGCTATCTGAGATGGGGTAAATGATTCCCGCATCTAGTAACTTCACCACCTCCTTCATTACAACGTCCTTCATGTTTGGATTTAATCGACGTTGTGCCTCCCTTGAGGTCTTTGCATCCTCTTCCAAGTATATGCGGTGCATACAAATAGAAGGGTCTATTCCCTTAAGATCTGCCACACTCCATCCTATTGCCTCCTTGTGCTCTTTTAGCACCTTTATAAGTTCCATCTCTTGATCATTGGTAAGATTGGAAGCAATAATGACTGGAAGGGTCTCATTAGCGCCCAAGAAAACATACTTGAGTGTAGCCGGCAGGGGCTTGAGCTCAAGTTGTGGTGGGGAAATTAAAGAAGGAGTTTGGGAAGTTTTGGACAAAGGGGGAAAGGATTCTCTCAGAACTCTCCATTTAGGCAAATCCATGACAGTATTAACATCGAGCATGGAATTGACTTCACATATGGATTGCTCAATGTCAAAATCATCATAGTTGAAGTGAGTTAGGCATGCCTCTAAAGGATCCTTGGAAAGAATAGAAGGAAGTGCTTCTTGAACAAGGTCTTCCACAACATCAACACAAAAGCACTCACTTTCGTCGTCGGATGTGTGGTGGGAAACATTGAAAATGTTCAAGCGGACTTTCATATTCCCAAAAGAGATGTCCATCACTCCGGTACGGCAATTAACGCAAGCGTTTGCCGTGGCCAAGAATGGACGACCTAGAATGATAGGAATATGACGATTCGGATTTTGGACCGGTTCCGTGTCAAGGACTATGAAGTCCACCGAAAAATAGAATTTGTCCACTTGAATGATGACATCCTCAATTATGCCACGTGGTTGCTTCACCGAGCGGTCGGCGAGTTGCAACACAACCGTGGTATGCTTGAGTTCCCCAAAACCTAGTTGTTGGTAAACTGAGAATGGAAGCAAATTGACACTAGCCCCTAGATCAAGAAGTGCCTTTTCAAAAGATTGATTTCTGATGGTGCACGAAATGGTCGGAGCACCCGGATCTTTGAATTTAGGAGGGGCTTGGTGTTGGAAAATGGAGCTTATGTGCTCAGTTAAGAGGACTTTCTTAGGAACATCATTCGTAGATTTGCGCTTTTGAGTGCACAAGTCCTTCAAGAATTTCGCATAGGAGGGAATTTGTCGAATAGCATCAAGGAGAGGGAGATTGATCTTTACTTGCTTGAAAATCTCCATCATGTCTTGAATTTTCTCTCCTTGCTTCCTGAAATGAGAAGGTTCCTTCAATCTTTGAGGAAAAGGAACCGGAGGTTCATAAGAGGTGTCAAGATTTGGAATCGATGACGACACAACTTCACTTGCCTTTCCTTTTGGATTTGAAGGGGTAATTTACAAATTTGGATTTAACGGAAACAATTTTGGATTTAATTGGGATTCTTTTGGATTTTTAGGTTGCTCTTGGAATTCCTTTCTCTCTTCCTCCCCTACTTTGGAATTGATGATTTTTTCACTCCTTAAGGTGGTGATTGATTGAACTTGCTCCGGAGGAGCATTACAAGTTGAAGATGATGGATCCTCAATCACATGGACACCTTTGGGATTCGCCACCGGTTGACTCGGCAACTTACCTTCCTCCCTTCTATTTAAGGCATTAGCTAGTTGCCCGATTTGAGCTTCTAACCTAGCCATAGATTGAGCATTGGCTTCAAGCTTAGAGATTGATTGAGAGTGAGTTTGCAATAAGCGGGTATTGGCCTCAAGATTGCTTATCACTCTTTCTTCAAAGCTTTGGCTTCTCGGAGGAGGTGGTGGTTGTTGGTAATTAGATCTTTGATTGTAGGGTTGAGGATTTGGCCTATAATGAGGCTGTTGAGATTGGGAATTGAAAGAATTTTGCCCTTGGAAAGAGGGACTTGATTCTTGAGGTTTCCATGAAAAAGCCGGATGGTTCTTGTAACCAGGATTGTACGTGTTTGAATACAGATCATTCATTTGTTTAGAGTACAAGGCATTCACTTGCTCTTGAGCATAATCGGGAGATTGCCCGGCAATAGGACAATCTCGCACAAAATGCGAAGTATTATAGCAAAACGAACATCCTTCCTGATTTTGGACAGATTGGTTTGGAGTAGGCAGCCCATTTTTCATGATTAAATCCATTTTTCGGGATAGGGCTTCTACTTGCATGGCAACCTCATCTACCCGTGAAATTTCATGCACTCCTCTACAAGGTTGGGTGGCCTTCCCTTTCCTAGTGGAGGAGCGTTGAGCTTAATTGTTGCTTAGGGTTTGAAAAAGTTTCCATGCCTCATCGGGGCTTTTCAAAAGGTACCCACCCCCACACGTGGAGTCTATCATTTGTCTATGTTGCTCACTCACCCCATCATAAAAGTTTTGCACTAGCTGCCATTTTGGGACAGCATGATGCGAACAAGATTTTAAAAGATCTTTTAACCTCTCCCACGTCTCATGGAATTATTCTTGGTCAATTTGGGTGAATCCGGTGATTGCTCGCCGAATATCACTTGTCTTACCCATTGGGAAGTATTTTTTCAAGAACTCTATTTGCATCTCCGCCCAAGAATGGATTGAGTTAGGTTCTAAGGAGTTGAACCAACTTCTAGCTTTATCTTTTAGGGAGAAAGGGAACATACACAGCTTTAGGTCATCCTCCGTAAAGTGTGGTACACGAATAGTGGAACACACGGAAAGGAAGTAATCTAAGTGCCGGTACGGATCCTCATTAGGGAGACCGTGGAAGCTATTAAGAAGATTGATGGTGGAGGACTTTATTTCGAATTGAGTTGCCGCTACATCCGAAAATTGGATACATGAAGGTACTTCAAATGTAGTCGGAAGGTAAAAGTCCATAAGCAACTCTCCTTGAGGAGGTGGTGGTGGAGGTGGTTGTTCATGATTAAAAGGAGGTAGTCCGGGAGGTTGTCTCTCATTTGGATCCATGTTTTCAGTCCTAGGCAATATAGGGTCCCTAGAGGTTCCTCTACGTTGTCTAAGTGTTCGTTCAAGTTCAATGTTACACGGAAGCAAAGGAAGTGACAAGGACCGTCTACCTAGCATGCATTAACAATCGAACAACACCTCAATACACAAAGTAACAATAATCTATACAAAAAGAATGAATGAATTCAAACCACTAATTTTAGGCGTTATACTCACAAAGGGTTCCAAGTTTACTCCTTTAGATGCCCGCCATGTGGTATATCTAAAATCAAGAAGTTTGAGCAATAAGAACAAAATATATACAAAAAGAATGAAAGAATTTCTAGCCTAAGAATTAAACCAGATTTAATCTTCCCATGGCGACAATTAAACCGTAGTCCCCGGCAACGGCGCCAAAATTTTGATGTGGTCGGAACTAAATTATATTGTAAGCTTAATTTTTGCCCTTTTTATCAAAATATAATTTAACCACTCGCAAGAGCACGAATCTTTGTAGATAAGGTTCTATATAGAGGGTATCGATCCCACGAGGACTAGTCGCAATTGTCTTAAAGGAAGATTAATTCTACTTTAATTCGAAAAAACAGATTTTTGAATTTGTGTTTATAAACTATTGCATGAATGAAATGACAAGAAAAGTAAAGAGTTTAAAGTTGGGAGAGAGAACTAGGGTTGGTTTCCACCACTAGCCATTCACATGTTCATAAGTGTAGCAAGCATGGGATTCATTAATTAAATGCCTAACAATGTCATTAGGCTTGTGACCTCAATGACATATCAAAAGATCAATGTGTGTGCTAACCTATCATAATCCATCTTCAACAAGCATAGCTCTTCAACCTAACTAACTACCTAATTACTCTATTCTCTAAGTGAACACTACATGCATCCAAACTACCTTGTCTTGGCATGGTCTATACAAACTAACATCACACATTCATTTAAACACCATTATCTAGCCATCATTTGCACTTCTTGTGGAATATGCAAATATTGTGCATTCAAGTGACAAAATCTACTCTAAGACAAGAATAAATTTCATATCAAATGAATATATATAAGAGATGTATTTGTGTACATAATCACTAGGCTAAATAATCCACATTTAATTACAAATCCCAAGAGCTACAAAGATGAACAAGTTTACATGGCTAGGGGTTGAAACCAACACCCTAGTAGAAGAGTTAGTTGCTCATGGTTGCCTTGCACCCTTCCATTGATGAAGAAAGTGAAGCTTCTTGGTCTGGTTCAGCTTCTCCTCTTCCTCTCCCGAAGGTCTCTCTTGAAGTATTCTGATGTGTGTTGAGAGATATGTGAGATATGAGAGATATGGCCCTTTTTATGCTTTTTGGCTCCTTTTTCTCCCTTGGGGGCCCACCATATATATATATATATCATTATATATATCTCTTGTATCAAGAAGGCACCCAAAAGTCTTGTTCAAGTCAGACAATCCCCCTAAGTCGTGCAAAAAGGGGGATTTTGTTGCAAGTGGGAGAGCAGGTGAGCAAGTGGCCAAGTGGGTTCTGCAGAATCTCGATTGATCGAGATTTCGATCAATCGAAATGAGATCTCGATCAATCGAGATTTCGATTAATCGAGATCAACATCTCGATTGATCGAGATGCCTTTGGCTGCATTTTCTGATTTCTTCTCTTGACTGCAGAAAGCTTCAAACTTTGCTCCATTTACTCCAATACTTGCAAAACATCAAAAACACAAAAATACCGTAAACATATCTCGGTAAACGCAAAAACGGAACTAACGTATGCAATAAAGAGGGTTCAAATGCATAGAATTGAACACTTATCAGACCCCGCAGCACTATAAGTACTACCCTTCTTCTATAGGCAATCCCTCACAACATGGCTCACCTGACCAAACCTATAACACTTCCTTAAATTCTCCTCAGGTGTAGGCTATAGCTGTGGGCATTCTGACCTATAATGTCCCATTTGCTAACATTAAAAATATTTCACCTTATCTCGAGAAGATCCCATTGGCATAGAAACTTTAGAAGTTAACTGTATCTGCTGTTGTGGTCCCCGAGAATAGGGTCTACTTCCCTTGAGCTTTTTATTCGGATGACCCTCCGAATGAGAAACCACACTTCGAGACTGATTCTTGGAATCTCGTATACTTTGGATATCATTATCATCAACCTTAGCTAGTAATGCATGCCTAACAACTTTAATGTAGATAGGTAAGTCCAAGATTATGATTTTGGATCTTATCTCAAGCCTATGACCTACCCTTCATGAATCATCTTGCCTTCATTTACTCATTTCCCACCAACTTCGGTGCAAAACGAGACAAGGATGTAAACTTATTTTCATATTCCATTATACTTATTCCTAACTGAATTAAGTGTATAAAATCATCCTGTAAAGGTTCCTTCACTGTATCTGGAAAATATTTCTCAAGGACCAACCTCTGAAAAGTTTTTCACTCCATATCCCCCGCTAGATGAATATGGGTAATGAACTTCCACCACAAGTTTGCCACCCCCGTGAGCTGAATAGGAACCATGCAAATCCTTAAATTATCCTCATCAATCCTTAATACATCAAAGGCCTTAGTAATCTGTTCAAGCCAATCCACGGTAGCCATAAGATCAGCCTTTTCATCAAATATAAGAGGATTCAACTTTTTAAACATTTGTAGAGCCTTCATTGCTCTACTACCCCTTCCTTGTGCCTGAATTTGAGGTCCCTCATTAGCAGTTCTAGCCAATAACTTAATGGCAACAATTATATCTCTTACTAATTGAGCCCTGATAAGCGCTAAATGTTATACATTATCGCACCTTTATTTGTGTTTTAATCCCATAGTTGCACATATTGAGTTGTTTTTACGTAGTTTCCTATTTTTGATGATTTCAGGTTCTAATCCAGAATACGGCTCACTACAACTCCATTATCAGTTCAAGAATGCATTCTTAAATTCGATCGTACTTCATTGAATGTTTACATTGAGGATTAGAGAATTTCGTATCAAAGCCAAAGCCGAAAACAAGAAGAAGTTGAAGGATTCCACAGTAAGGAATTACGATGCATCAAAATGGTCATTTTGATGCATCGTAATGCCAATTACGATGAATCGCCAATATGTAAAAAACAGACGGTTGGCACAAGATATTTTGGCCACTTGTCTCAAAATTTCTCCAAGAAGCCTTGCACAGAAATTTTGTGATATTTTGAGCCCAAAGTTAGATGTATATACATGTTTTTGTAGAATAGAATAAATAATTATATTTTTCTTGTAATAGAGAGCATTTGTAGAAAACTTAGAGAGAGAAAGTAAAGTTCTAGAGAGGGAAAACTTCAAAGAGGGCTTTGTAAGGCCTTGAAGACCATTTTGAGCATGGATTCATCTCTGTCTATGGAGTGCCTCCATCCTAGCATGATCAAATAATCCTTCTCTAGGATTCGGAAGAAACCCTAACTTCGTAACTATGTTCTAATTGTACTAAAATTGGAGTTTTTATGTATTTTTGTGTATATGTACTTAGCCTCCATTTGATATAGCTTGAAGTTCTTATGAGATGCATATGCAAGTAACATCCTAATTGCTTCTAATCTAGTAACGGGGGCAAATGTTTCCTCATAATCAATCCCTTCTTCTTGGTTGAAACCTTGGGCGACCAATCTAGCCTTATTTCTAATTATAACTCCCGACTCATCCTTTTTGTTCCTATAAACCCATTTGGTTCCTATGACGGTTTGATCTTTGGGTATAAGAACTAAATTCCAAACTTGATTCCTTTCAAATTGGTTTAGTTCTTTTTGCATAGCTAAAATCCATGACTCATCATTTTCGGCCTCATAAATATTCTTTGGCTCTATTTGAGACGCAATGGCCAAATGATCACACATATCTCTAAGAGAGGATCTAGTACAAACTCCTTTAGAAGGGTCACCTATAACTTGGTCAAGTGGATGATAAGGAATGACTCTTTTACTTTTTGGAAAAGAGTCATTTATGTCATTTTGAGTGTGTTCCTCCTTAGAAGCATTTTCTTGTGACTCATCAATGGTGGACTCTTTTGGTTCTTCAACTAGCGTAAGTCCGTCAACATTCTTTTCAAGTTCAATCACTTCATCATCTAAATCTTGCTAGGGGTAGGTAAAGGAGATTAATCAAATACTACATGAATTGATTCTTCTACCACTAACGTTCTATTGTTAAAAACTCTATAGGCTTTACTTTTGGATGAGTATCATAGGAAAACACCTTCATCGGATTTAGCATCGAATTTTCCCAAATTATCCTTATCATTTAACACAAAACATTTGCACCCAAAAACCTTGAACTACCCTATATTTGGCTTATGACCATTCCAAAGCTCATAGGAGGTCTTATCAAGCTTGTTTCTAATGATGACTCTATTTATAACATAGCAAGAGGTGCTAACGGCTTCGACCCAAAAGTATCTAGGTAACTTATGTTCATTGAGCATCGTTCTAGCCATCTCTTAAAGTGATCTATTTTTTCTCTCAACTACCCCATTTTGTTGAGGAGTTCTAGGAGTGGAAAAATTATGATCATAACCATTATCATCACAAAATTTTTCAATGTCTCGGTTATCAAATTCTCTACCTTTATCACTTCTAATGCTCTTAATCTTGTATTATTTCTCATTTTGGACTTTTCCACAAAACTTAGAGAAGATGACATGTGTCTTATTCTTATGAGCAAGAAAGAATACCCAAGTAAGCATAGTGAAATCATCTACAATTACAAATGCATAAAGTTTTCCTCCTAAGCTAGTTATTCTATCCGGACCGAAAAGGTCCATATGAAGTAATTCAAAGGGTCTTGATGTAGTGATATCCTTCTTCCTTTTGAAGGAAGACTTGATTTGTTTGTCTAATTAGCAGGCACCACAAGTTTTGTCCTTAGCAAACTTAGTTTTTGGCAGGCCTTTGACTAAGTCCTTTTTAGATAATTTTGATTTCAAGTCCATGCTTGCATGTCCTAGTCTTCTATGCCATAACCAACTATTGTCACTAGAGGAGATAAAACATTTAACATTTTGATCAAGTAAGTCACATAAAAGGATGGTGTACAAATTACTATTTCTATATGCAACAAAAATTTGAAGACCATCTTTTTCAACAATGCAATGATCGGATCTAAATGCAACATTGAAACCTTTATCACATAGTTGAATAATGCTAAACAAGTTATGCTTTAAACCATTAACAAGAAATACATTATCAATAGATAAGGAAGGAGATATAACCATGGTCCCGATGCCAACAATTTTACCTTTAGAGTTGTCTCCAAAAGTGACGTTTCCTCCATCATAAGGCTTGAGAGATGAGAATTTGGAGCGATCTCCCGTTATGTACCTTGAGCAACCACTATCAAGAAACCATTTGTCCTTGGAACTAGAGGTGGATTTCAAGTATACCTACAAGGCAAACTTAAGTGACTTTTTTTGGTACCCAAACCATTTTGGGTCCAAGTGGGTTAGCGATCACAGGAAATGTTCCTTTTGGAACCCAAACAATTTTTGTTAACTTCTTTTTCTAAAAGGATAAGAGAATATTTTATGTCCACTTCTTCTACAAAGATTGCATATAGAACCAGAAAAGTTAAGTTGAGAGGTCTTGACAAAGAAGTGCTTCAAAGGTTTTAGTTTATCATTTTTAAAAGATGGTTTTTTGATCAAAGACTTTTGTTTATCATATGGATTATACCTAATTCTTTCTTTGTCATAAACATCCCTTTGTCTTCCAAGGAGAATAGTTAAGTTCTTTCTCCCATTGGTGAATTTCGCAAGAATCTCAATTTGATCCTCAACAACTTTCTTCAAATTTTCATTCTCAATTTGAAGATCAATTGAGGAAGTTTCTTTTGAAGAGCTATCTCTCTCTTTCTTGAAAGAATCATTTTCCATTTGAACTTTAGAAAGTTCAAGTGAAGAAGAGTCTTTCTCCTTTTTCAATAAATTTTTTTCATTTTGAACTTTAGAAAGTTCTAGTGAAAGAGATAAGATTTTTTGTTTAAGAGATGAGTTTTTCAAGATCACCTTTCAAGTTCTTTATGCAAATCTTCAAAAGCATCTTGCAATTCATCATAAGAAAAAGAAGACTCTATTGAAAGCTCAAGATTAGAATCTACCTCATCCTCGATTGCCATAAGACAAAGGTTGGCAACTTCATCATTATTACAATCCAAGTCGCTTAAATCAGAATCATCCCATGTTGCCTTCATTGCCTTTTTATTTTGCTTATTTTCTTTATCTCTTTTGTACTTGGGCCAATCAGCTTTGAAATGTCCCAGCTTTCCACAATAAAAGCAAGCAGGTGGTTCCTTTTTGCTTGACTGACCTTTGGACTAATTTTTCTTGAAGAGATTTTATTTCCTCATGAATTTTTTAAACTTGTTAGAGATGAGAGCAAGTTCATCTTCATCATCGCTAACGTCTTTATCATCTTCCTCATTGACCTCTTGAATTGAAGTCTTTAGAGCCATGCTCTTCTTTTGCTCAGGCTTTTCTTGATGATTTTTTATCTTGATTTCATGAGTTATGAGAGATCCCATAAGGTTTTCAAGACTTAATGAATCGAGATCTTTTGCTTTCGAGATAGTAGTAGCCTTAGCATCCCAACTTGTGGGTAGGCACCAATGAATTTTCTTCATATTGTCGAAAGTAGGGTAATTCCTACCAAGATGAGATAAACTATTAATAATGTTAGTGAATCGAGTAAACATCTCACCAATGGTCTCATTTGGTTCCATCTTAAAGAGCTCATATTCTCGAATTAGCATGCTCACTTTGGTGGCTCTCACTTGTTTAGTGCCTTCATAGGTCACTTCAAGTTTGTCCCAAATCTCTTTAGCGGACTTACAAGTTGAAATTCTATTGAATTTGAATTTGCTTAAAATACAATACAAATTTGTAATGGCTTTGGCATTGACTTGAACAAGTTTTTGGTCATTGTCATTATATTCATGCAAATCTTTTAAAACTCTTAGACCTTCTACGGTTTTTATGGGAACTAAGGGTCAGTCATGAATAACTTCCCAAATTTGGTAGTCAATATATTGAAGAAACCATATCATTCTAGGTTTCCAATAGCTATAGTCGGTTCCATCAAACCAAGGTGGCCTATTGTTGGATTGACTTTCTACATGAGATGGTCCTTGCATGTTTGCCATGATCAAACTCTAAGACGATTAAGTTCTATTCAAGAGTCCAAGCTCTGATACCAATTGTTACCCAAGTATTGACCCTAGAGGGGGGGTGAATAGGGTCAATGGCAAATTATGACAATTTTTCACTAATTTAAAGCGCAGAAGCAAATTACAATTAAAACAATAGTGAAATAGGGAAAATGAAATTGATGCACAAAAATAAAAGAGAGAGTTAGAGAAATTCAAACACAAGTGACGCAAGATATAGCGTGGTTCGGAATCTCCTACTCCACGACTCAAGATCCCTCTTGAGATTTCTCCAAATCCATTAAGGCTTCTCCTTTCGGGTGGAGAGCAAACCTTTACAATGAAGCTTACAAGCTTCTTTCTTCTCTTGCTAAGTGAAGTCCTTCACCTAGTCTTCAGGATTTAAACCAACCCTTTACAATAAATGAGAGGTAGATTGGAGTACAATAAATGATATTTCTCAAAGATAAATGCTCAAGTTTAGCTCACAACTATAGCCATAAATGAATCTCAAGTTTGAAGCTCAAATCTTTGTTTCAAGAGGATGAGATAAGTAAATGATGATCAAGTTGTGTATGTTTGGTGTCTCTTCCTCATAAATACAGATCAAGACTCATTTATAATGTCTATTTCAAAAATATGGTTGTTGGAGGTGGTTGGGAAACATTAAATGCAGTCAACTAGCCGTTTCAGATCTGTTCTCGTAAGGTTAGTCGATTGGTTAGTCGACTGGTCATTTAGCAGTAATCGACTGATGAGTCTTTTTAAGGCAAAAATGAGTTTTGAAACAGTATTAGTTGACTGATGCAATTCTATAAGTAGACTAATTTGTCTCTCTACAAATGGCTAAAAAGTTCTGTCCAGGTTAGACGATGTTTAGTCGACTGAGGGAAAAAAATTTTTAAAATATTTCAGGGCATAAGTCAATTGATGCATTTTTATAAGTAGACTGATCTGTCCCTCTGGGAATGCCAAAAGCTTACAGTCTAAATAAGTCGACTGATGGGAATGTATAAGTCGACTGATACATGTTCAACATTGAAAAATAGAGTTTTGATATCCAAACAAAGCCTAAACCATCAAGGACTTCAAAGATGTGATTCAATGAGATCAAGTCATATTCTCAAGAGGCTAATGACCAATATGAAATGTAAGAATGATATGCACATGGTCTTAAAAACTTATTTTGAGACATTGAGCTTCAAGTAAAATATTCAAGTAAAGCTTTACAAGATTACCTAAGCTCTCACCATTTCCTAACTACCCCAAATCTTCTTTGATTGACATGATTCTTCAAGCTTGATGTGCTAACTTCATTTCAATAGGATGAATTCTTTTGCTCATATCATCTTCAATAATTTATCCTCATT
Source organism: Cornus controversa (assembly GCA_026545225.1). Taxonomy (NCBI): domain Eukaryota; kingdom Viridiplantae; phylum Streptophyta; class Magnoliopsida; order Cornales; family Cornaceae; genus Cornus; species Cornus controversa. The sequence continues at coordinate 22,754,325 of CM048851.1, read as the reverse complement.
GTGAATGCTATATTGAATAGATAATTGTTCTAAGCAATCACTACAATGAAAATGTTAGACCTAACGCCATTAATGGTTTGTTATCATCAAAATTACAAGATTGCCCTTTGGTTAAAACCTTTGGGTCAACAATTAATAACTAACATGCAAACATCTATTTTATACATATAACATGAAATAAAACTTGTATTAAAAGATACAACACACACCCCCTAACTCAAGAGATAAAATCTCAAGCAAAGCCCTAATACCACCAACTCAAAAACCACTCAAACCTTGCTTTGTTTGGATTAAAATTATACCCTTGCAATGTAGAACAAACTTTCCTTCACCAGCAACAGAAGAAGAGTAAAAATTATGTTTTTTGTCTTGATTGTTTTACACTTCATTCAAACAAATCTATAAAATCCATAAACACTCTATTAAAAATGTATAATGGTGAGTAGGGCCGAACCAACCTCAAGTTAGATCTGAATGTACACAAATTCAAACACTAATGTTTTCAAATATTTTTAAAACATTTTTTGTGATTTTTTGTTTAATAAGAAAGAAATACTAATGAACTAAATCTCAAGGGAAGAGAATCCATCACCATGGATCTGTACAAACAAAATGACTAATATACATATATGATTTTTCTTCCAACTACCTATATATACAAGAGAGCATGTTTACCCAATCTGATGCATTTTAGATAAAGAAAATAGTTGGCAGACATTCCCCGTACTTCCATTTAAGGTAGTCATGAAGAATCCTTCCTCTAATTCATCTATGCTAATGTATGTAGTTTGGCAGGCATTCCCTGTACTTCCATTAATTGGCAATCATGAAGAATCCTTCATCTACTTTTGGATTATGAACTTAGAATAAATAAATTTCTCTCGATGAGAAAAAACATAATAAATAAAAGACATTTAGTTGTATTTGAATTAAGGTGGTTTCATCTTTCTCTTGAGAGGAAGAGTACATTATAACATTAACAAGAAAAGAAAAGTATGGAAAGTAAATACAATAATTTAAATAAACAATAAAATTAAGACATTAATTAAAAAGAGAATAATTAACAATAGAATAAATTAAAAACAGTAATTAAAACAACAATATAACTAAAACTAAATAACTACAACATTAAAATGAAAACAGTGAGTGAAGAGAGAATGAAACTAGAGAGTTCCATTCACTCCCCCTCACTCTCAGACTCTTAAAATAAAACTCTCATACAAGTCCTAGCTATTGATATTTGGAGTATACATTGTAGTATGAAATCCCTAGCTACTGCCTAATGGGATGAATGATCCTCCCCCTTATTTTCTGATGTTTGCCATGGCTATTTATATACAACTTTGAGATGGATATAACATTAAACAAAACCAAGTCGATGGGTTAGCTGGGCAAGTTGGTGATAGACAACAGTAGTTGTATCATTTTATTCAAAATGCATATGAGATTACTGAGATATGGGCATGCTAATTGTTGACTTTCTTCTTTCTCTTCTCTTCACCACTTACTCTCTCCTTGTCACACCCCAATTTTTGACACTCGTAAATGGGGGTGAAAGAGTCAAACACCTACCTCTCTCATGTACAATCCCATTCTAATATCATACTTTGATACCAAGTTGTCACACCCTAATTTTTGAGTCACCAGAGATTACATCTCTAAGCCCAAATCCCGAGGGTGATTCCAACCATTACACACTAATGAACTATCTCAACCTTTAATTATCACAGAAACTTAATCATACATAAATGATCATATTTGTATAACTCATCATCAACTTGTTCCAATGGGCCCCACACGTAACCACACACACACTTACAACAACATTCCAAATTGTCAACCTAGCCATGGATTATGATCCACCGTAATAATGATTATGATGTATCATAATCTAAGATATATCATAGATGTATCGTAACATCTTATGAAATGTGTTGCTTTTCATTCATTTTCTTAAACATTCTTACGATCCATCTCAATAGGGATTACGATGTATCGCTGGATTTTGATCCATCGTAATGGTGATTACGATGCATCGTAATCTCTCGAATGCAAATCAAGTAGAATTCTCATTTACTCTACCACATACACCATTCACATCCAAATACACTCTCTATCCTCAAATTCATTCATACAACTTTGGATCATTTATAAAAAGCTATGAAATCATACAATTCATCATTTGATCCAAAACATATGTTCTGTTCATTCATCTCTCCAAAATCCAGATGTTGTCCACAAAATTCATACATAAGAGGATCTAAATAAAATACAAGTTACTTGTTCGTAGTTATAACATCAAAAGGTATCAACATGCCACAAGCTGATATGGATAAAAATATGTACAATATCCTAAAATAACATCAAAATGCCACAAAAAACTCCACTTAGATGTTCAAGTCCTATTCGTCGCCGGTGTCTTATCTGTAAAATGTTTTAGGCGGGGGAAAGGGGGTTAGCAAAACAACTAGCTCAACAGGAATGCCCCAACCCACCTAAGCATCAACCCAACACCGACCTATATGATATGCAACCAGGATGTCGCTACTCTACATGACATATTTAATGTTCTCATGTCAAATTAACACAAATGCAATTTAATATGTAATCATTTAATCCATTTACCATGCTTAACAGTTAAACACATAAGCAAATCGATATTTACACCTTTTCGGTCATAATCCGATACATAGACATGATTGGTCAACTTCGACGATCATGTGGTGTTGGACAACTCCAACGACACCAATATGATTTGGACAACTCCAAAGAATCATACATTCCCGGTAATATATTGGTCTTACCATTATGAGTGGACAACTCTGACGGTTACGAGATTCTAGACAGCTCCAATTTCTAGGCATTAGCCTCATATGATTGGGCAACTCCGATGATCATACCTTAGTGGTTAATTTCACTACTTCTATAACATGGCTGGGCAACTCCGAATCTCATATATGGCTCACTTAGACAATCCTCCGATATATATATATATATATATATATATATATATATATATATATATGCACATTAGGCACATATAACAAATAGCATGTAACTCATGCTTTTTTACGTACAATCATACATCATATTAATTTTATCATGCACCATACTCTTATACACGACATATAATCGAACATATGCTCAAGTCATGCATACAACTCCCATATGCATATAATTTTTCATACTTCGAACCATGCTCACATTTCTATACATTTAATATGTATAAATTTATAATTCATCATATATCACAATATAAACATATATAATTCACAATAAAAGAGGGAAGAACAAATCACTCAACCCCCACCATTCTTTCATATATGCTAATACAACCAACTTATTTTCAAATTCACCAAAACCTAAGAATTAATGAATAAGAAGGAAGAAACTCCCCTACTTGAAGTTTGAAGTCTTTCTAGCCAAAATTGTAAAATTCCTCCAAGTTTCACCTTGCCAAAATCTGACTTTTTTCAGTTCAAACTGAAGTACTTAACCTATAGAACACTTTATCCTTCTTCGGGAACTTTTAAATCCGAGTTCCAAGCCTTCGAAATGAAGAGAGGAAAATAGATAAAGAGAAGGGGGAAAGAGAGCTATGGACGGTTCTTGGTTTGTGATAAATTAGGAGAATCTCCTAGCCACTTGATATTTATAATATCTTGGGTTTGAAATAACTAAAATGCCCCTGAGTCACTTAACGTACCCTCCCGACCTCTGTTTTTGATTTCGAAAGTGGCTACGGCTTTGAAATCACTTCCTTAACTCTTTTAACATTTCGTTTAGTTCAAAATCAAAAATAATTATTTTTTAAAATTTTTTTGAACTTTTTGGCACACCTGACCCGAGTCCTAGGCCCCGCCGATCCAAAAATCTCAAATTTCATCAAACGCTCCCAAAACTTTTTCGAACCTCTAAACAAGTTCCCAAATATATTTTTCACATTCAAAACATATATAAGATCATTTAAAATCCATTTATAAAAAAAATGATAAATAAAAAAAATTCAATCAAAATTTGATCCAGTCTCTACAACCTCCCCACCTTCAAGGGATTTCGTTCTCGAAATTAAGAACATACCTCAAGTAGTAAACAACTGTGGATACTTTGAACGAACTTATTGTTCTCGTTCCCATGTAACCTCCTCAACTCCGTGATGCTTCAAAAGTACTTAAACCAATGGAATGATTTTGCCTCGAAGTACTTGCTCTAGAGTCTAAAATCCAAATTGGTCTCTCTTCAGACGACATATCCTCCTCCACCTCAAGATCTGTCCAATCTAACACATGTGAATGATCCGTCTCATATTTTCTCAACATCGGAACGTTGATCGTGGCTAAATGTATCAATTAAAATTTACCACTTCGCAATAGAACGAATTCTTTGCAAAATAGGGCTATCAAAGGGGTGTTGATCCACAGGGACTGTGTTCTGACTGTGTTGGACATATAGAATTAATCCTAAATAAATTAAAGGAAAATAAGTTGTTAATTTTTTATTTTAAATTAACTAATTAAAGCAAGTAAACGAGAGCAAGGAAAATTAGAGTGTAGAAAATATGAGATGAATCTAGGGTTTATTAACTTCATCACTAACTTCACAATCAATGGCCAATTGAACTAACTATGGAGAATTATATCATGCATAAGTGGTGTCAGTGGCTACAAGCTCACTTTTAACTATCAAGGGGATGATAACATATAATTAATGTTAAGTCATGGACTATGTTCGATTGACATAAACCATCTGCCTATCTACTCTACTCTAGGGTGTAGTATGACCCATCTTCTCTAGGCATAATTCTTCAAAACTTTAACTATACATTCAATTAATACCATTATGTAATAATTACTCTCATAAGCACAAAAAATAAAAGGGATTGAGTTCAATTACAACAATTAAGTATCTAAAATAAGATAAGAAATCAATGAAACTGAATATAAAGACTTTATTGCTCAATTCTTTAAAATAGAATCCTTTAAATTACATAATCTATACATAAATATAAAAATCTCCAATAGTTAGAATAATCAAACCATTGATGCTTAGTTAGGACTACATTAAAACCCTAGTGGATGAACAAGCCGCTCATGGTAAAAGAAGACACTTCAACTATTGAAGAAGAAGATGCAATCTCCATGGAATACACGCAATACTTTGTTCTCTATTGTTTCTTCACTCCAAAGCTCTTCAAAGCTGCTACCCAGGGTTCTCAATACAACCCCAATTTGTCACTTTTAATAACCAAGAGAATATGAAGTGTCTCGACCTAATTAGGAGACAATTAGGGTTTTTTCATAGGCCCTAATCAGGTAGATTTTCCTCCAAAGTCCAATTCACAGAATATTCGTTAAATACAAAAAGATCTGGAATCAAATTTTATTCGACCTACGCAAAAATTGGGTCGTTTTGACTTTCAAAAATAAGAGATACAAGTAGTTTTAAAAAATGGGATTAAAACTGTTTTTGGCACAAAATTGGGCTTCAGCCTCTAATCTCCTTAAGTAGTTATAATTCTTTTGGACCTTTTTCCTTTGGTTGTTTTGAGTTGAAATATTGGCTAGACTTGGTCCACTTGATGTAGGATTCTAATAACTTAAATGTCATATTCAAAAGCCTAAAAATCATGGTTTAACTGAAATTACCATTAAGGACCTGAAAATACAGAAAACACAAAAATAGAGTAAAATCACAAATAATCTATCACTAAGAGCATAAAATGCGCAAGTTAAGAGGCTGGAATGCATAACATTCAATGTCTATCACACCCCCAAACTTACATATTGCTAGTCACTTTGCAATAGAACAAAACAAAACTAAAAGAAAGAAAAGAAACTAAACCTAACTAAACTACCTAACTCCTCTTTCGTGGAAGACACGATTGCATTTAGCATATGCAACAAGCCTTTAAACTCCTAGGTTGCCCCTAGTGGAGGAGTTATAGTGTCATGAGGGTTTCCAAAAATTATACTTACAAACATTCAAAATTCCTACTTAAACATTAATAAAAATGAAAACTACAATATATAGTTACAGACTTGCATTCAAGAATAATTTCAAACTTTTAAATTCCATAATTCAAAGCAATGGTCCCATGCGTAATTCACATCAGCACCTCTAAAAGCAACCAACTCTAGCTCATTCGTGAAGAGTTAACTAACAGTCCTTTCATGTTATAGAGACCGAGACCAATTTTGGCTAGTTTGTAATTTATGCATTATAATTATCATAAATGTATTTTGAATGATGTTAAGCATGTTCTAAGTATGGAAAACATGTTTAGGAAGTTTTATATATGATTCGGGAAGTTTTTGGGACATTTGGGGAAGTGATTTCAAGGCTGTAAGAGCTTTTGAAATCAAAAACGGAGGTTAGGAGGGTACGTTAAGTGGTCTGGGGGCGTTTTAGTCATTTTACTGGTAGATTTTAGCCATTTCTCATGGCACTTTCTCTCTTTTCTTCCTCCCAACTGCATCTCTCCACCTCTCTCTATATTTCGGAGTACTTCGACTTGGATTTGAGGTTCGCCGAAAAATGAAAACATGTAGAGGGTGACTTTCGACAAGATAGACCTCGGTGGAATTCTTGAAGATTGCTTGAAAAGCCTTCAAAATTGAGGTAGGGATTCTCCTTCTCTTTTAGTTGTCTATTCTACGGTTTCGAGTGAAATGATGAGGTATAGGTTTAGTTTTGCATGGATGAGAGTAGTGAGAGGGGTAGGATTTGATGTTTTCTCCTTCCCTTATGTTTTTCCTATACAAAATTGATATACCTTATGATATGTATAGCATGGGGGGCTAGTGTGTGAAATGTGTGAAGTTAAGAGCATGAATACCTATATGCTAATTTTGTGTGCATATGTGATTATGCGTAATGATGAACATGTATGTGGTTATGTGTTAATGATGTAGTGTGAAATGCATGCTAATTATATATAGCAAGTGTATGCATTTGATGAGGCATGAACAATATGTGCTAAATTGGAGATTTGAGGCATATATGAATAATATGCAAGTTTTGACATATATGTAATTATATGTGTTTTGTGGTAAAAAATGCATACTATGTACCTTTAGAACTAGCTTGTGCATTTGAGAAGCATGAAAATGACATGCTAGACATATTATGTTTGAAATGCATATATGGGATTCTTCTGATGCCATGGAGAAAATGGTCCGTGCATAGAATGTTGGAGTTGTCCAGCCATGCAATGTAAGTGGTATTATTGCCCTATGAGGTATGACCATCAGAGCGATCCCATCATACCAAGGCTAAGACCTAGAACCAGATTATATCCATGTTTGGTGAGCTATCGGAGTTATCTACTCACCTTGAGGCAAACCAAAATATTGCCAATGAAATATAACATTGTTGGAGTTGTCCATATCATACAAATGTATTGGAGGTGTCCAAGGTCACATGATCTGTTGAAACGGTCCAAATCATGTTAGGATATCGGATTAGGTCCAAGAGAGAACTTATATCTTTATGCTTATGTGATCATATGTTGAGCATGATATATTTTTAATGCATTTTCCTCAATAGGCATTGTTCGAATGAATATATGAATGTTGAAAATGACATGTGGTGTAATGGCATACATTCATGTAGGTTGGTGACGAGTCGGTACCTAGGTGGGTTGGGGTATTCCTATTGAGTTGTTAAGTTGCTCAATCCTTTTTTTCTAAAACTATTTACAAATAAGTCGCCTATGACGAACGGGACTTGAATGTCTCAAGTAGAGTACTTTATAGTATTTTTGCTTCACTTTGGACATTATGGATTTGGCTACCCATGCCAGCTTGTGGCATGAGGAATTATGTTATTTGTAGCCATTTATGAATTCTTAATGCTTTTGGACTATGCATATGTAATTCAAACTATGACTATGAACTTGTAAAGATATTCTTATGAAATGTATGAATAGATCACTAGTGTATATTATGAGGATGATGGATGAGAAATGTAAATGGATTGTGATATATAGACTTATGGGATTGTAAATCTCTTTATGTTGATGTATTGTATGAATGATTCTAAGGTTTTTAGAAGGTGTTGGATGGATAATGGGGGGACAGATGCCCAAAGTGTCCATTTTGGATTCATAGATGAAAATTATAGATTTTTACCATTTTTAATGGATTTTAATAATTCTTTGGAGTGGTTTATGATTGTATACTATTGTCATGAGCTTTTAGGCTTGAAAAACATAGGTTGCATGCTTTTTAGCACTGTCGGTCACCTAAGCTCTACAGTAGCCGGCCGAAAGTGTGAGATCTAGAACATTTAAAATCTGGGAACCTGTTTCGGACAGCTGAAAGAAGATTTCAGCCAACTGAAAGTATCATTTCGGCCGACCGAAACCACTCTCCAACCGACTAACAAAATTAGTTTCCTGAAGGTCAACTGAACCTAGGTTTCAGCCGACTAAAGGGTAGCATCAACCGACCAAAACTACCCTGGGATGAAATTCCATGATTTTTGGGATATGAGTGAGCATGTATAGGTGTATAGACTAGTGTGGGGCCCATTGAGATGATAGGTGACGAGTATATGTACTCATGAGTGCATGTACAGACTTATGCTTATGCGGTGTATTGAGAGGTTAAAGAGGTTCATTAGGGTATTAATGGACGGAGTTCACCTTCAGTCTTTGGGAGTCAAAAATTGGGGCGTGGCAGCTTGATATCAAAGCATGATACTGCAACATAATTGTTGTTGGGATTGTTCATAGGGTTGAGTGAACGAGTTCACACTTGAAATTTGGGTCAGACTGGGGCAGTCCCGACATCTCAGATTTTAGGGCACGACAATGTGGTATCAGAGCACTAGGTTCGAACACCTAAGGACAACGGGTTAAGGTCGTCAAAGCAATGGTTTAAATACCTTGGACGAAGGGTGAAAGTTGGTTAAGTGTTTAAGTGTGGTCAATGATCAAAACACAAGGACATAGACTTAAAGTTTATAAATTGATTTTGTTGAATATGATTATGTGTTTACGCCTTATAACATCTTATTTTTGAAATGACTTGGCATGACGTTATGTGAACATGATGGGAGTTATGTGTATATGTTTAAACTTGGTGTTAAAAATTTCTTGTTGTGCATATGATGAAATGGCACTAAGAAAAGCGCGAGGTAGTGGCGTTGATGCTCCAAATGAGCTTATAGACGGAACACAGTTTATGCGCGACATAGTAGATACTATAAGGTATATGGCAAGAGAAGCGAGGGACGAGGAGGTTCAGGCACCACCTAGAGTTACCTTGAGCTGTCAAATGGTTGCAATGAAGAAGTTTGTGAAGGGTTTGAAGACCTCTATCAGAAAGAGGGTATCCATTTTGAAAACTTATGATGAAGTTGTTGACAGAGTGTTAGTGGTTGAAGAGGATGATAAAGATACCCAAAGGGTATGGGACTCTAAGACGAAGAGTACTGTTGGAGCATGTTCGAGGTAGTCAAGGGAGGAAGAGGCATAGAGGGAGCATGTCACATTCTCCGGGATAGCAGCAGGCTCGCCCGGTGCCTTCATTGACTATATCTAGCGGATCTTTATGATCATTGGTAGTGTGTTATTATTGCCAGCCGTCTAGCCATTACCGCAATGAGTGCCCTCAGAGGCAAGTAGGGGCACTAGTGCCAGTAGGGGATATGACATGCTTCTATTGCAAGCAACCCGGACATGTTAGGGCTAACTATCCGTAGAGGCAGGGGGCACAGAGTGGTTTAGGGTCTCAGTAGAGGTCTGTATAGGTGGCTATAGTTCAGTTTGGTTTTAGGACATTATCACCGCCTCAGCTAGCACAGTCAGTTCAGGGATCTCGGGCAGCGAGAGGACTTATGCCTGCTTCTAATCAACAGTTGGGTTTACAGGGTACCGAGCCGCTATTTTGCAGCTATTCAAAAATTTTGTCTCCAAACTCAAGTTGGTTTCATATAACTCATCTTGAGTTTGTGGGGGCTATTAGATTATATATTTTCTATTATATATGATGTTAGATTATATATCTTTTCTTAAATCACATAGGTTTCTTACACCTTCTCCTAAACCATCTATGACTAGGATTTTTTGTTTCCTAAGTTACTTAACATTTAAGATTATGTGCCTATAAATAGGGCTTTATGTATTGTTTTTAAATATCAATTAAATCAAAATCAATTCAATCAATATACCATTCATTGAATACAATTTTCTTATATTCCTAACAAAGGGAAAGGATAATAACTATTTTTTTTGTTTTCACCTATTTATTCAAAAAAAATAAATTGTTTCTGTATTTAAGGTTGAAAGACTTAGAAATTAGATAGACAAATTACAACTTATCTTACATTCCTGAGAATTTATGATCATCATTCTGTGATGAATTTTGTCATGTAAAGAAATGTTGAGTTATAACTTCAAGTATAGGCTGTAACTTTGCATTAATTCCTTCACATAATGAAAAATTTCCGTTTAAACGTAGATATATATCCCAACTAGAGAGACTAGTTATGAAATATTGAGATCCCTGCACCTATTATAAACACATGCCATTAGAAAAATTAAACCAAACACTTCACCTATTGTAAACATCATTTTCTCACTGGAACAACAAACGAATCTGAAAAATCTTAACCTCGAGAAAGAATAAATGGAGACTTAAATGGCAAGTACAAAGGCCACACTAATATATGTTATACCAAAAGTTTTAGAATGAGCGGTTACTGAAGCTCGTGTATGTGAATGATTATAACCCTCCATGTGTAAAAATTTAATTAGAACACATGTTTAAAAATAAAAATAAAAATTATTATATTATGGTGATCTATGGGAAACCATGAAGGTTATTGATTGTAAATATTCTTTTCATAAAAATGTAATACTTTAAACTGTATTACGCGAAAGTTTTATTGTACAAGTGTATGAAAGTTTTGTTGTACAAAATATTTTACAAACCTAAGCATATATATATATATATATATATATATATATATATATATATGTTCATGTGAATGTGCAGTTCAGTCCATACGCCTACACTAGTGTAATTATTTGCAAGCATTGTGCATTGTATGGTTATTTCAAATGTGAGAATACTAGTTCATACAACTATGCCGAGTTTTGTTCTGGCTAGTGAAGATGGTACAGACTAGATAGAGGTAGTAGAAACCAAAGCAGTTATGGCTTAAAGAATGGTAAAGAAAACCAAGTTGTTTTCTGGGACGATTGATAGTCTAACATGATCATCAAAAGTTTTAAATGAGTTCTAGTTTTGAATGGGTTTAGAGATATTTAGTTCTACTCTCTCCATAATCATGTACATATTAGACTCATTCCTTCACACTTTAAATGTTGATAGTATAAGATTGGCTTTTATCATTGTCGACGTCTCAAATCACCTCCACACATCATCATGGATCTAGTATCCAAAGAAATAAATTGACCTTCATTTTATTTGAGCCTTCTTTATTATTATTATTATTTTTCCAGTAGAAAAGGGCAAGTTGTATATATATATATATATATATATATATATATGTGTGCGCGCGCACGCAAGAAATCATTTTTTAAAATAAATAAAATGAAAGATTTGAAGGGCCAAGCTTGTACACGCATGCAGATTGCAATGGACCTTAAAGCTCGTCGACCAGCCCATGTGAAGTCCCACACTTGAAACAGGTTCATGGCACCATGTTTAATGTCGATCACATCTACTACATGTATAATTGAATGTATACATAGCATGGCCCAGCTAACATTGAGCAGGACATGCACGCTCCAAACCCAATTGACTAAACATGTTTATATATATATCTATATATATATATATATATGGCATTCATTGTATCATAACTGGCATCATGCTGCTTGTGTGATCTGTCATGACCACACAACATGCATGCCATTAGCTAGGTCTCCTCCTTCTTGGGCATGGTGTTCTACGTGATCAGTCATCAATCATGATCTAATCACGACCACACATCACTGTCTTGGGGCATACATGATTATATATATTGGTGGTCCATGTATCCATGGTTGCTGGCGTCTCAAATCATCTTCATTGAGAGGTTCCCCTCAACTGTTCTTGGCTGAAGCTTAATTAATCGGTCCCTGCCTCATAATATCATGGTCACACCACTTCAGAAAATGCACCACAATAAATAAATAAAATTTATTGATGCTATATTTCTCATTGATTTGTTTATATATATTTTTTGGGTAGGTAGTCAGTGGTACTCACTGGGTTTTAGTCACTCTCTGATCATATACATATATATATATATGTGTGTGTGTAAGATTATTATAAAAGTCATAGTGTTGATGGATCAATTTACTAAATTATGCAAACTTTTAATTTAATTAGTGGTTTACATGATATTAGGACACATAATTTCCTGAATTCTATTTTCACTCTCTCACTAACTGAATCACTTAGCAGTCCCACATTAGCAAAGGGAATAATTGGTCCGCTCATAGTGAAGAGTCTGATCACACATGAGATATAAATAATTGCATCTATATATATATATATATATATATATATATTCACTCTCATCATCAAGTCTTTAAAATGGTAGATAGTTAACGGACATCGATTTTCTCTGCTATTTTCTATTTTTCACTGGTGCATACAGCAAACAGCTTCGACCATAGAAGCATCCACGGACAGAGTCAGAAATTTAATCCTGGGGCACATTGCATATAACTAAATAATTTTTTTTTTTTTTGAACTAGCATGACAAATAACAGCAAGTCAAAAAATAGTAAAAAAAAATCATTTAGTGTGCTATTATTTGGAAAAAAATTTGTAAAAAATATTTATAAGCATAAAATACAATCGTTAAGTTCATAAAATTATCCATATTTTAAGATAGCAAAAATTACACTCACCTTCCTTGTAAATAGACTAAATAACATAGACTTCTTTTGTGTTTTCAAAAATAACACTGACCATCCCGTACAATTTTTTTTTAAGTATTTTTTTTATAAGTAAGATTAGAATAAATTAAAGAAGCAAAATTACATGATTATAAGGGTATACTCAATGTGAAAATCTCAGAAAAAATATGATTATATAAAATGTCTGAGGGCATTTTTAAAACTTTTAGGTGATTTTTGTACATGAAAAACTGATAAGGGAAGATTAGTGTTACAAAAATTTGCTGATAGGGGAGACTAGTATTATTTCTAAAAACAGAGGAGAGGTGTTTGTTATTTAACCTATTTACAGGGAGGTGAGTGTTATTTACCCGTTAAGATATATCATGTACCTTCTTTAAGTTATAGATCAATGGTTCAAGTCTTATTAGAGACAAAAGTGGGGTTTGACTTATAACCCGGAATAAAAATAATGAAGAAAAGAGAAAAAAAAAATTTCTTCCACGTTAACATACATTAATGTAAGAAAAGAAATTTTAAGAAAAGAAAAAATAAAACAAAATAAAAAGAAGAAAACAATAAAATGAATTGAAAATTGAGAGAACTTTGAAGAGAAAAAAATTAGGATTCGATTGGAAAAAGAAATGCATCAATTTTATCAAAGAAATTTGAAGTAGTGGAAAAGAGAGAAGAAAAAAAGAAAGAATTATAGAAATATTAGAAAGATATTTTAACTCACAATAGCCACGGCAACGGTAGGATTTGCAACATTTTCCCAAAAGGATCTACTGCATTATGTGTCCCTTGCGCATGCATAATATATAATACATACAAATATATTCAAGTAAATTACCAAAGCCTATATATATATATATATATTCAAGTAATATCTGTCTTTCCTTAGCAAGTCAATCAAATAATAGAGGGTAAAGAACCGACGAACGATATATGTCGCTGGTTGTGTATATCAAAGCTGCTGTCATAGGTACCTTTCTGTTTGCTATACTCATCAACTGCCAATATATATATATATATATCTATATATGTCGCTGGTTGTGTATATCAAAGCTGCTGTCATAAGTACCTTTCTGTTTGCTATACCCATCATATATATATATATATAATATATATTAAAAGTTTATTTGATTCCAAATGAGGTTTATGAAATACGGATACAGTAGGAAAAAAAATATGGATACAGTGATAAGGAACATTATTACGACACAGTACGAATATAACAGATGTACTGATAAAAAAATATACAACTTACCTAAAAAAATATATAGGATTCGGACTCCACAGGGTTACTTATCACAACAATACATAAAAAAAGAAATTTGTTTGTTACTCTTATTATTCACAAATTATGAATGTAATCAATAATTTGAAAAAATAGATGTAAACTTTTAAGAAATTTACTACATTTATTATTTATAGAAGTACAGTGGACTCATATAATATTACAAAAAAATACATATATATATATGTGTGTGTGTGTGTTTTTTTTCATTTTGTCATATGTAAATTAACCAATTTAGATTTTCATATAATTGTAATTTCTTTTCTGGCATGAAATTATGTTATTCTTCCATAACCCTTGTCCCTTGATATATTTTAAAATTACAATTGCTATCGCATATTTAAAAAATAAAAAATTATAAAAATTATTGTCATATCCGAACTGTATCACTGTTCATGTCGTGTTGAAGCCACGTCGAAATAAATAAATAAACCATACTTTACGACACTTTTTCTGAGTATTGGATAACCACACCCACAAGAGTGCTTTTAGTCCATAGTAGTCAAATTTTTTTTCTTTCACAATCAAAGTAGTCAATTCAACAAGGTAAGTTGAATAAAAACTTTACTCCACTTGTTGTCACTACGACTCTCAATCTTTTCTTTGGAAAGAAGATGATCTGCTTTGTGTCATTTTCGTTTTCTAGCAGAAGTGTCTAATGCAATAATTTTAAATTAATAATATGATAATTATATAAATATATTAAATTTTTTATTTAATAGCGTTATAATCATATAATACGATGTAACATGTTATGTACATGGGTATTGTACGTTCAACATATCATTTTTTTCTTTGAATAGAAGAGATCAACGAAGATCGTTTTTGTGTCATTTTCGTTATGTGACAGTCGTGTTTAATGCAATAATTTTAAATTTATAGTATAACAATTACGTAAATATATTAAAATTTTAATTTAATAGTGTTATAACCATATAATACAATGTAATATGTTACGGACACTGGTGTTGTATGTTAAACACAAATATGTTAGCATAACTTTTTTACAATAATATATATTTCAATGAAGATTTTCTTGATAAGTCCAGTGACTATTACCACTTGTCTCTCACTTACTGGTTCTGATCTTTACCCCAATTTAGCCCTAATCGATCTTATGGTTAGGTTCACATTGGATGTTTACTGAGTTGGTACAAGACATTTGAGTATTGTTCCAAAACTATAGTTAACTAACTCTAGTTCCAACTTCCAAATTTGCCCTTCACTTAAATAATTACTTCTTTCAATAAAACCAGAACAGAGACTAGACCCCCTCAAAAGCCCTCCACTACTCTCAAAGTTAGTTTCCTCAATTTCCCGGTTACCGGAATCTGACGTCCCAATGTTCCCGCCAAAACGTGAACCAACCTGTACGGTCGGTACGGCGTCTGATAAGGTGATCGTGGCCGTGAAAGCTGAGAAGGTGATCTCGAAGAATGCATTAGCTTGGGCTCTCACTCACGTGGTTCGTCCCGGCGATTGCGTTACGTTGCTCGCCGTCTTTTCGAGCCAAAAAGCGGGTACTTCGGTAATTCTAACCCTGCTTCGTGTCTCCTATTTTTGTTGTTAATTGTGGATTAACCCATTGTAACGTTGGTCACAGGTCGTAGATTATGGAGGTTTCCGAGACTGACCGGTGATTGTCGGAAATACGAACGGGAAAATTTGCCGGATCGGATAGGTCAGATCTCCCAGTCTTGTTCTCAGATGGTTCTTCAATTTCATAATCAAGTCGAGGTAACTCCAAATTACCGAATTGCCACTTCAATTTACTCATAATTTACATGGTTTTTTGAGTCTTTTGACTTGCAAGATGATGACAATATGTTGTATGAATTAAGCTTTGCCATGAACCTAAGGGGACAACCTAATTGCAACTTGCAAGGCTTTGGCCTTATGTTTTTGGAGGTTGGGAATTCGAATCCCTCATAAATTTTCCGGTAATTGCCCGGTGCACGGAGTTATGCGGGTGCTCAAAGAGATAAATTTTCCGTTAATTGCCCAGTGCATGAGCTATGGGGGTGCTCAAAGAGATAAATTTTCCGTTAATTGCCCGGTGCAAGAGCTATGGGGTGCTCAAAGAGATAAATTTTCTGGTAATTGCCCGGTGCACGAGCTATGGGGGTGCTCAAAGAGATATGACAAGCAATTTGATTGATAGGCATTTTAACAAATGATTGAGATGTCAGGGTTTTAGAAGATTTGGAGCTTGTCGTGATCCGATGTCAAGTGCTAGTAAATTAATTGAAACCATTTGAAAGTCACATGTGCATGTGATAGATTAATGGAGAGTTTAGGAATCTTATGGTTGCTTTTCAGAGACTTTATTAGTTTGTTTATCATTATTTACTAATCATGATGCTCAATATAATTATCTAATTGTTATTTATGGACTGTATTATGCTTAACACTGAACAAGAAATAAAAAATCTTGAAACTGAGTAACTAACATTTTACCTCTGATTAGTCTGTGTACTGTTTATGTGTTATTCAAGTATCTGCTGGATGAAAAGAAATGTTTACTATTGTCTTTTGTTAATTCTGAAGTGGGACTTATGTTGATTTAATTAACTACTTAAATAACTAATTTTTAATAATAAGTTGATCTTTATTGCTGGTAGGTTAGAGTGCGGATTAAAGTTGTATCAGGTGCACCTACTGGTGCTGTGGCCTATGAAGCGAAAAGCAATGCAGCCAGTTGGGTCGTATTGGACAAGTAATTCAACATAAAGTATTATTTCTTGTTTCTAGTCTACTATATTTCTAGTCTGTTATTTTAATTGGTTGGTCTTCTATATATTTTTTATTTCCTTACTTTCACAAGCCTCCTCATGGGAATGGAGTCAAATTTGCCGAATGAATTAATAATACATAAGCATATTTTATTCTTGCTAATTTGTCTGTCTTTGAGTATATATGTGTTTATATACCTTTTGCCACTTAAAAGCATATCTTGAAGACGTTAATGGTGGCATGGAGCTTGTATTTAATCTGCTTGTCCTTTTTTATTTACATGTATGTGACTATGTATCCCTTACACCAGCAATCGGTTTAAGCCCCTTCGATTTGGACGGGCAGTACAGTGATTTTATTTTGCAATAATGGTGTAGGAATTTCAGAAAAAGTTGTACTAGGATGACTACCTCTTCCACGTAGAGATGGCAATATGTGATTCATACAAAATATATATATGTGCCCTAAAAAAAAAGACATGCAGCTATGCTTAGATCATCAGGCAATTTCTGGTTAACCAAGTCCAGCCAAATTATCTGCAAATTGATTTGGGGCCTCCAAACCTGATTGAGCATAAACCAGTTAATTATTTCCAATATTTTTTTATTTAATTTGAAGTTTATAATGTTCTTATTATAAATAGGATGGTAGTTGGTTTTTTTTTTGCCCCTTCTAAAAAATGTGTCTGTTCAGGGCTGTGGTTTTCCAGCACAATAAATCATTCATCTCCTGGTTAGTGCAATTATGGAATCCTAATGTACTCAATAGTAGCCCTACTTTTACATCAGTCTATACTTCCCATCCCGAAATATATATATACATATATATATATAATTCTTGTGGTCAGCTATAAGACTAATAGAAGTTTTGTGCTTACTTTTCACAGAGGGTGATATAAACTACTTATATTGATGACACTCTTTTATTATGTTTTTACTTTTCTCACCATTCTATTTAAGTTGGTTATGATGATTAAGTTTTTGATATGAATTGTTACGTATCTACTGTTATTGTAGATCAATGAATCATGTAACTATTTGTCATCATCATCGTTGTCGTCCTTGTATTAATGCCATTAGAATAGGGTCGGCCACATGAATTCTCTTTCGTCAATCCTTCCTATTACATTCCATTTCACCTACTAAATTTAACTTTTTGAAATCATTTTTAATAACCTCATCCTATGTTATTTTTGTTTCCCTCTTTGTCTCTTACCCTCTATTACAACTAGTCTTTTTCATTTGACCAGTGCGTAATCTAGGTCTTCGATGTATGTGTCCAAACCATCTAAGTCTACTCTCTCTTATTTTCTCACTAATGGATGTCACCCCTAATTTTCTTCTCACACTCTCATTAGTGACCATAGCTCTCCTAGTCACTCCACTCATCCATCTTAGCATTCTTGTTTCTACTACATGAAGGCATTGTTCTTGTTTCTTTTTTAGGTCCCAATACTCCAATCCATACAACATAGTTGGTCTAATAACTGTCATATAGAATTTTCCTTTTATCCTATGTGTTATACTTTTATCACATAAAATTCCACTAGCTTGTCTCCACTTGGTCCAACCCACTTCAATTCTACTAGTTATATCACCATCTATCTCTCCATCCTTTTGAATTATTGATCCTAAATATCGAAAATGGTTATTTTGAGTATTTGTTTTTGGTTTTAAAGTGTTAATATTATATTATCAATGACCGAATCTTTATTAAATTTGCACTCCATTTACTTATTTTTAGTTCGACTAATTTTCAATCTTTTTGATTCTAACACATTTCTCCAAATTTCTAGTTTTGTTGCTAAGTTCTCTTTAGAAGTGTCTAAGAGCACTATATCATTTGCTAACATCATGCACCAAGGAATCTCATTTTAGAATTTTTTTTGTTATTTTATCTAAGATATTGTAAATAGATATGGGCTTAGCACCGATCCTTGGTGCAATCCTACATTTATGAAGAACTCATTAGTTTCACCACATGTGGTACTTTGTGTTCATGTACGTATCTTGAATAATTTTTATAATTTATGAGAGCATTTTTTTCTTTGTAGAGGCCACCAAATTATATTGTATTTGGGCCAAAGTTCCTATCCTTATTATGTTACCACAGACCTTGAACTCATTTTTCCCTTTACATAATAAGAAGTATTTTAAATAGAGCTTAAGTGACACTGGTTCTGATTTGCTGAGACAGTAAACTGAAGCAAGAGCAGAAGCATTGCATGGAGGAACTTCGGTGTAACATTGTATTGATGAAGGGTTCTCGCCCCAAAGTCCTTAGGCTTAATTTAGAATGCTCAAGTGAACTGCAAACCCCCTTCTTTTCTGCTGCTTCTTCACCTCGTCGGGAAGTTGGAAAGTCACAGGATCGCAGGATGAAGCATTCTACTCCTGTTAGCAGCCCTGAAGAAACTAGAACATCCTACGCCGGAGACACAGAAGAAAACTCGTTACTCAGTCCAGGCACAGTGACTTCTCTTTTCTTTGTTTATGAACAAAATCCACTTTTTGAGGGACTGAACAGAGGGAAGTATACACCAATTACCAGACAAAATGACTTGGATGGTTCACTTTCAGCACTTGGTATGGATGGTGAAGGGGTAACTACTCTCTCAACAACTTCAAAACCATCTATTACTAGTAACCGTAAGAGTGTGTTTTGGATACCCCAAAGCCACATTATTGATGAGAAGGACCCAGCAACCATAAACAGAAACACTCACCAAAAAAAATCTCCAACTACCAAAAGTCTACTTCATAGATTTGTGCAGTTTAATGAAGATAAGATGATAGGACCTGGGGTCAACCAGAGCCATGACAGAGACTACATTTTAAACTCGAGCATCAGAGAGGCAGTCTCTTTAGGAAGAACTTCCTCCATACCTCCTCCCTTATGCTCACTATGTCAACACAAGGCACCTACTTTTGGAAAGCCGCCAAGACGGTTTGCTTATGAAGAGCTCGAGGAAGCTACAGGAGGGTTTGCGGATATCAATTTCTTAGCAGAAGGTGGTTTTGGATTGGTTCACAGAGGAGTCTTGAGGGATGGTCAGGTAGTTGCAGTGAAGCAATTAAAATTTTCAGGGTGTCAAGGAGATGCTGATTTCTGCAGAGAAGTGCAGGTATTGAGCTGTGCACAACATAGGAATGTTGTGATGCTCATTGGATTCTGTATTGACAGCACGAATAGAGTATTAGTTTATGAGTATATATGCAATGGCTCCTTGGACTTTCATTTACATGGTATTTTGACTATTTTCTATTTCATTTCATTTTTTTCATTCTGTGTGTGTGTGTGTGTGTGTGTGTGTGTGCGTGCCTGTTTGTTTGTACTTTACAGATGCACTTGATTGTGTATGCAGTTAGTATGTAGCAATACAATAAGTTGACTTTTATAATGCTTCTCTGATTAAAAGGGAACAAGAAAACACCTCTAGATTGGCAGTCACGACTAAAAATAGCTATTGGAGCAGCAAGAGGTTTACGATACCTGCATGAAGATTGTAGAGTGGGTTGCATAGTTCATAGAGATATGCGGCCTAACAACATCCTCCTAACCCACGATTATGAGCCTCTGGTACGTCTATTGAATTGTCATTGTAGAAGCATGTTTTCCACAATTTATCACACCAGGAGCACAAATTTATCAACACCAAATGTACTAATTTATGCCCATTAGAATGAGTGCTCTATTAAATAGTCAACCCCTCAGAATTTAAATGTCATACTGCTGCTTCCGCTTATTTTCCTTTTTAATGTATAATAAACTCAGCTTTGTTAGTCTAATTATGTGGGGTATTTGTTTAGGTTGGTGATTTTGGGCTAGCAAGGTTGCACGCTGAATGGGATACCTGTGATGAAGAGCGAGTTGGAACTTCAGGGTACTTGTTATATTTGCTCACTCTTAGCTTGGCTGTAATGCGCAATTATATCTACCCTCTTCTCTTTTGATCTTTTATGGTCATTTGATTAAACCGTATCTGTCTAACTCTAGGTACCTTGCACCAGAGTACTTTCATGGTGGAAAAATTACAGAAAAAGTTGATATATATGCTTTTGGGCTGGTATTATTAGAGCTGATTACAAACCAAAAAACCAGTGATTTGCAAAGTTACGAGGGACAGAAATTTTTGGCTGAAAATTTTTATGCTTTAGCCACATTGGAACCAAGAAATCTCTTAGCAAATAATCATCAATTACTGTACCCAAATTTAGCCTCTGGCCAACTCCAAAACCTGTCCCATGAACTACAGGCAATGGCTCGAGCTGCCTCGTTGTGTCTACAACAAGATCCTGATTGCAGACCCCCTATGTCAAAGGTTTCCTATCCCTAACTCATACTCCCATTAATATTTGGAACATTTCTTTATGGTATAATTATCTTTTTTGTTCTTTCAAGAAGAAACTTTTTCATTTATTTACTTATGAAATGGGTAGATTGGTTTCTTATATTGGAAACATTTTCATATTTCTTCTAAATTATTAGGTCCTCAGAATATTAGAAGGAGGAGATGCAGTCATTCCTCTGGGTTTGGACTTGAACTCGGTTGGTAGTAGAAGTGGGCACATGCGGGGTCCAAGTTCAAAAACACAACTTGAATCACGAAGAATGCATTCTCGCAGGCTTTCTCATTGAAAATAGCTCTAAAACTGGTATGAAAATACCGGCTGGTCCCTGGATCTAGTTGCCATTGTCTATGAAGTCTACAGTGCATCACATCTCTTTTGGAAATCATCCACTCACTTCTTTATCTTCATCGTCATATCATTCTTTGAGAATTTTAAGCATAGAATAATTGAAACTCTCTTGTTTTATTCATGGTAATTTGTTGCAACTGTAAAATAGATGTAGGAGTATCCTTTCATTTTCCTTTAGCAATTTCAATTTCTGGAGAAGGATGATCTTTTGTGCTAGAAAGTTTTAATTAGATTACAAAGTTTATAGTTATTCTGTATACACGCTTCAAATAATATATGAAGCTGTTACTGAGTATTTCCAATATCTGAAGCATGGCTGAATATTTTGTCATTTCTCCTCCCTTTTTACAATTTATAAGGGGAATGGCGAGAGTATTGCATTGCATTCCAGGCTGAGCACAACATCCTTATGCACCTGCCCAACCAGTACAGTACGGCCATTCCTGCTATGGTCAACAACCTTTTTGCAATTTATAAGGGGGATATTGAGAGTGTTGCTCAATTTAATGATGGTTTAGTGTGTAACTAATGGCTAGTTTACCATAACAATACATGATAAATAACAATGGCCAACAGGCTATGTGGTGGTGTTGTGGTAAATACCAATCTAGTGCTCAATTGCAGAAAAACATAAAATATATTGTCATCTGGAACTCTAGTTTAAATATTGGTTAAAAGATGTACTCTGTAATTATATACACAGTTGTTTCCTTTTACTTTTATTTCTTTCTGCAGAAGAACATTTGAATATGCACTCATGAGACGTCTCACTCAAATATTGGGACCTCAAGCCACAATATGTGAAACCTATGCCCTCAATCTGCCTCACAAACCCTACTTATCTAGGTTATCTAGATCTTTATGTTAATTTTCATTCATAAAGGTGTACTCTGCTTGTTATAATATGCTGTCTACACACTGCTTTAGAATTCACATAAACTATATGAGACCTTGGCTGGTTGAGTATTATCAAGCAAATAATGGTGGCTCTCACTACGATCTGCGGAACTTTTACCATTGTTGTAATACCTCGTGATTTTGAGGTTACGTGATTTTAATTTGGGTTTTTTCTAATTGTTTAAATAGTTGATTTAGTGTTTTAAATGTTATATGTTTTACTTGTTTAAATTGTTATTGAGTGTTTTAATTGCTTAAATGCTTTAGGGTGTTTTATTTTATTTATTTTTAGGTTGGATCATACTTTTGTATTTTCTATTTTTTTTTTTAAATTCTTTTCCGGATTGGGCTAGGTAGAGTTTGGGTTGTGGATTATTTGGGTTTGGGCTGAGTTTGGGCTAAGTACATATTTATTATTATTTCTCTTTTATATATATATATATATATATATATATATATATATATATATATATCTATGAGAAAAAAGAGAATAGGGTTACACATAGAGAGAGAGTCCTAGAGAGAGAGAGGGGCAGCCGAGAGAGAGGGTGGTCTAGTGGCTTGGGGCTGTCGGCTGGTGGTGCAAGGTGGTTGTGCGCAGCTGTTTCAGCCGAGGAAGGTGGCCCATGGAGGGCCTAGTTCGTGGTATGGTGATGTTCGGCATCAATGGTGAGATGGTTGAGCTTCTAGGTTTGGTGAAGCCTATACATGGCTGTGGCAGCTGGGTTGCATAGCGGTGCGGCTGGTTTGGGTCTTGCATGGCCATGGGCTGTTCGGTTGTGTAGGCTGTTGAGGGTGACGTGGGATGGCCGGTTTATGGCGTCGATGGCAAGCCGAGTTCTGGATGAGTCTTATATCGATGATGTGTGCAATATATATATAAATTGATAGTGAGAGAGGAAGAGATTTTTATGCACGGTTGTTAGGAGGATTGGCTGCTTGTGAGATGAAGAAGTTGGTTCATGATGAGGCTTTGGGTCTTGTAGTGGCCGAGACGCGGGCTTTGGAGGGGCTGTTCACGGTTGTTGCGGCTGACATGGTGGAACTATGGAGGTTTGAATGTAGAGGCATCAATAGAGATTGGAGGTTTCGGGTTGTACATGGCTATTTGGTAGAGATGGTGGCTGATTGTTGGAGGGTTGGCCATGGCTAGCTGGCAGCCATGGGTCATCTCTACTGAGGTGGTTTAACAACCATGGTTTGTGGTGAAGTTTGGCAGTCATGGGTTGCTTGCTTCCACAGTTTAGACGGATGGTTATTGGTGGTTTTGGGTTATGTTTGGCTCGGCAGCCATGTGTTGGTGATGGGTCTGAGGTTTCGGTTGTGGCCTGGTCTAGCTTAGTGATGGTGGATGCATGGGTTCACGGCTGGTTGGATGGTGAAGTTGGTTGATTTGGTGAAAAACAGTGAGGATGTTTTAGCATACATTTAATGGATACATGGGTCTGCCATGGCTTTGGTCATGGGCAGGTGATGTATGTGGGTTTGGAAATGGGTTTGTACCGGTTTGGAACTGGGCTTGAAGTTTGGGCTGACATAATTAGGCCCTGAAATTAATTTGGTGTTTGTTTTGAATTGGGCTTGCATTATTAATAAGGACAGACTTTGACAGTGGACTACAACCAATTGGGCCGCTGCATGAGCATGCGCAACAGATTCGTGGGCTTTTGGATAAAAAACTCCAGGCAAGTTGATACTTGCTCTTTTTTCCTATTCGCGTATATTTAATTTACGTATGATTATATATCTGTGCATACGTGATTGACTGCGTATAAAATTTATATATATAAATATGATGTCTGTATTTATTAAATACGTATCACATTTCATATAAAAATTGTCATACATAAATTTAAATAAAGCAATTTAAACCGACATGTTCATATATATATATATATATATATTCCACATAAAAATTGTCATACATAAATTTAAATAAAGTAATTTAAACTGACATGTTCATATATATATATATATATATATATATATATATATATATATATATATATATTATTTAAATTTATGTATAACAATTTTTATGTGGAATGTGAATGTTAAGTATAATTGTGCTGTGATTTATTTTATGGTTATTCATGGTTCAGTGCTTTTGTTGCGTTATTTTATGTGTACAATTAGTTGATGTGTATGTGTGTACTTATTAATATTTTGTGCAATTAAAAGTGTACTCGTTGATAAATTGATGCATTTAATTTGTGACATTATATGTGTGCAAATTGTACGTATTTATTTGTACTTGATGGGATGTTTTTGTGCATTTAAATTGATTTAAATGTTAAATGATATATGATTAAATTGTAATATTTGATTGTAGTATTTATTTAAATATAAATTAGATTATTTTGAGATTATGACGCAAAAGTCAACTTGTTGTGGCAATGAAAGATTGTTGAACATATCATTGTTGAGTTTTGAGCTCACCTCCTGACAGATTTTGCAGGTTAAGTTGTTGATACGGGGCATGTCAAGATTTGGTAGTGCCAGTCGAAGAGGTAGCGGTTGAACCATTAAAGTTTATTTGGGTCCATTAGATATTTTATTTCTGCTCAATATATGAAACATATTATTTTTATTGTGAAAATTTGTATAGAAGAATTGTATTTAACATTTCCTTCCAATGTAAGAAGTTTGTACATGACTTATGTATCTAAGAGATTTTTATTCTTTCATTTATTTATTTATTAATTGTTTTTCATATCTCGAATTTTCGAAAAAAATCGGGGCATGACAATTGTCCTGCAATGCTAATCTATTTTCAGCTTATTATTTATCATTTACGGAATTTCAGTATTTGGCATTTCAGAGGGATGAGTGGATGACTTCCAAAAATATATGTGTATTCATGTTTTAAGTTCCTAGCGGAGCAGACAACCGGTCTAGTTTTTTTTTTTTTTTTTCTATGATAAGAAACTCATGTCCATTTGTTTACATGGGGATTTGAACTCTCAGCTCCAACCCTTGATAGTCTTTAACTCAAGATGGGATCATTTCTAATATATATATATATATATAATTGTCAACAATATAGGCTATGAGAGAGAAATCTTAGAGAGAGAGATAGGAGAGTGAATTTATAATGATCTAAAGAACAAAAATAAATAAAACAACAATATATGGAAAGTAGTGTATATATAAAGCATTGATTATGTCCCTAATTAAGGAATACTTAATATAACCCTAATTAAAGAATAGCTGATTGACTATAGTTATATTTTATTCACGACACTCTCCCTCAAGCTAGAGAGTAGATGTCAACAACTCCTAACTTGCTGCATATAGAATCAATGACATGCTTTGGAAGTGCCTTAGTAAAAATATCTACTAACTAATTACTAGATGATACAAACGAAGTTACAATTTCTTTGAAAGTCAGCTTAGAATGAAAGAAATGACAATCAACTTTAATATATTTGGTCCATTCATGAAAAATTAGATTACTGGAATTGTGAATAGTTGTCTGGTTATTACAATAGAGAAGAGATGAACTGAAAATTCAAATTCTTGTAACAGAGTTCTCAACCAAGTTAGTTCATAAGAAGTATGAGCCATGACATGGTACTCAGCTTCAGCACTGGACCGCGCCATAACCGATTGCTTTTTACTTTTTCAAGTTCTTTGATTACCTCCTATAAAAGTACAGTAACCAGTCGTTGACCGTCTATCTGAGGGAGAACTTGCCCAATCAGTATCAGTATAACCTTCTATGAGCAAATGTCCAGACGACTAATAGATAAGACCACGACCCAGAATCCCCTTAAGATACTTCAAAATTCGTTTAACGGTGTCCATGTGAGGAATTCGTGGGCTAGTTATAAATTGACTCACAACACTGATTGCATAGGTAATATCTGGACGAGTAATGGTTAGATAAATTAGCTTGCCTACAAGATGTTTGTACATCTTTATATCATCAACCAAGTCACCAACCTCAGGGAGTAGCTTCAAATTAGTCTCCATGGGATTGTTGTAGGTTTAAAGTCAAGATAACCCGTATCCCTTAAGAGATCAAGAGTATATTTTCTCTAAGATAAACAAATCCATTTCTTTGATCTAGCAACCTCAATACCAAGAAAATAACGAAGCTTGCCCAAATCTTTAGTGAGAAAATTCAAACCCAAATGATGAATCAAGGTCAGAATCCCTCCTTGTCACTTCCAGCAATGACGATGTCATTACATAGACCACAAAAATTACAATGCCACACTTTGTCTTTTTAAAGAAAACTGAATGATCAACTTAACTTCTAGTCATGCCATGAGCAACCATCGCCTTACTAAACTTATCAAACCATGAACAAGGTAACTGTTTGAATTCATAAATAGATTTTTTGGGATACCAAACACACTCCCCCTTGGACTCCAATCCAAGAGGCTGAACCATGTACATTGTCTCTATTACGCCCCAATTTTTGACACCCGGTTAAGAACGAGGGAAATGGGAGTGAAGGTGAAAGTCAACGTCAAGATAACTCATTAATAACTCTACCCTAATATCATGCTCTCATACCAAGTTGTCACGTCCCGATTTTTAACTTTTGGGAACCGAAGGTGACGTCGTCCATTAAGCCCTAATGGAACGTCTATCCTTTTACATTAACGCGGAAGCTTAAAATATGTACACGTACATACACACGTACATTGTAGATTGAACTGATCCCAATGGGTCCGATACTTGATGTCCTTTACTCATCTAAACATATCTCAATGTCCCACCTAGTCACACATTATGATGTATCGTAATGTTAGTTACGATGTATCGTAGTGTACGATGCATCGCTGAAGTTGCGAAACATGTTGTGAATTTTTTTTCCTTCCAACCCAAATTCCTCATGGAATTACGATACATCATCCCTCTAGTTACGATGCATCGCACATATTGCAAAAAGCCCTGAAATTTTAACTCAAATCCTCACTTCCTTACAATGTATTGCCAATGCACTTACGATGCATCGCCAGATCACGATGCATCGTAAACGTAACAGGGATTACGATGCATTGTAATCACTCGACTACTATTTTAACCAAATCATCAAATGATTACAATATATACCATCCTTACTCAATTCTCAATCTACAACAGGTATGCATTCTCTATGGAATACTAAACATTGTAAATGATCCACAACACATATCACATGTCCAAAACACATAAATTGAATCTCATGCATATTGCAATCTCAAAAAGGTCATCATTCATTCATTCTTCAAGTCTCAAGAGTCAACGTATACTACATATGGCAATTACATTTGAATAATTACATAAATCTATCCAACGTACAAAATGACATTTCTAACTTAATCAATATGCCACAAGCTGGCATAGACGTCTATATACATATCCAAAATGAGCATCAAAATCCACTCTAGCACTCTAAGCCTCATCCTCTATTAGAGCTTTATCTGAAAAAGAGTTTGGGGGAAAAGGGGTGAGCATACAACTATACCCAAAAGGAATGATCCACCCGACTTTACCTTAACTCAGGCAACTATGCACGAATGCATATGAAGTCTCTACATGACTATATGACATATATCCATGCTTTTCATACTTGTAATATACATATTTTGGAAATCATAAGTGATGCTTCACTTTTTAACACAAAAGTCATTTATATGGAATCATATATCACAAATAAACTCGACACCACGTATACTTTAAAATCAATTTAACTGAGGACCTCTGTTTGTCACAAACCATAGTAAGGGTCGTTTTAGGACCACATACTCTACTTACGCTCTACGGGTTGCTAACCCGACAAAACCAACGTTCTCCCTAGGGTTCGAAACCCTTATTAATTCTCACACATGCCCCCAAAAACCACAATTTCTCACAAAAGTGCACATACATCATCACACATATGCATAAAATCATGTTTTTCACCAATTTCATCTAGTGCAAAACATTTATCAATGAATGCATTTTAAATTTCAACTCATACTTGTCACAATAAAAATTCACTCATCTGATGAAAATCAACACTTATGCATTTTTAAGAAAAATCCTTCTTTTATGTGTTTACTCAATACATAGTACCAAATCTCATAAAACTTCTCAATGATCACAAATTCATAATATGCATTCATAAAAATCACAAATATATTTACAACACGTAAATTTTATCTAAAGCATGCTAGAAAATTTATACATACAAGAGAATCAAATTTTCACACATACTTTCAAAAAATTTCATGTCACAGTTATGGGACCTATAGAATCAAAATAAGGAAGAGATTCACACCCTTACCTCAAATCTCAAGCTCTTCCTAGCAAGTTTCAAAATCTCAGCTCATTCATATTTGCTAAAAGTGAACTTTGTTCGAACGCGTATCCCTCGCCGAGTAAAGCAATCCATTAGGCTTTGGTATTCACCAAATCATAGCCCAACACTTTCAAAATGTAGAGAGAATGGAGAGAGATGAAGTGGAAGAGTTAGAGATAGATCTAGCTATTTGAATAATGGTTGAGATCCCTACCCCAGATATTTATAACATCTTGGGGTGAGAAATGTCCGAAACACCCCCAAACCACTTAACGTACCCTCTCAACCTTCGTTTTCGATTCTGAAAGTGGTTATGGCACTAAAATCGCTTCCTTAACTTATTAAACACTTTGTTCATTCCAAAAATAAAAATAATATTTTTCAAAAGTTTTTCGAATTCCCAGGGCCACCGAACCGCATCCGAGGGCTCTGTTGACCCAAAAAGTTAAACTTCTCTAAATATTTTCGAAACTTTAAAACAATTTTCCAAACATATTTTTCCTAATTAAAACATGCTAAACATTATTTAAAATGCAATTAGCGCAAAAAGATGATTAAAATAAAAAGTAGTCAAAATTGGACCCGGTCTCTACAATCTCGGTAAGATCATCGTGAAGAAAATTATTTTTGACATTGAATTAATGAAGAGACCGGTCAAGATGGGCAGTAAGAGAGATAATTATACGAACAAAGTTAAGCTTAGGCACAGGTGAGAAAATCTCAGTATAGTCAAAGTCATAGGTCTGAGTGAAGTCCTTAGCAACAAAATGAGCCTTTAAACGATCAACAGTGCCATCGAAATTTTGTTTCACTGTGAAAATCCAATGACAACCAACAACATGAGCACCTGCATGATTTGGAAGAAGATCCCAATTGTAAGGCATTTATTTCCTTTTCTATAGCTTTTTGCCAGCCAAGATGAGAAAAAACTTCCTTTTATGACTTAGGAACAGTAACCGATAACAATGATAAAGAAAAAATTCGAAAAGAAGATAACAAATGGTCATAAGAAATAAAATGAGATATGAGATGATCAGTACAAACCCTTCTACCTTTACAAAGTGGAATGGAAAGATCAGACTCGGAAGGATGTACAACTGGATCTATAGGCGCCAAGGAAGATGATGGAGGATGCAAGGAAGGCTTTACATATTCAATCGCTGGAGCAAGTGGCATAAGAGATTTGTCCTAGGCAGTGGTAGGAGTAGAAGTGGTATTATTGTGAGCACATATCCAACAGATGGAGAAGAGCAAGATAACATCATTTTATGGATTGAAGATACTAAAAAAAGAGTGGACTGGTGTTCTACAAGTTTGATTGGAAAAGTTTTGACAGAATGATCGATTAATCTATCAGGGCTACATGTAATTATGTGAAAATTATGGGGTTGTCCAGGAAAGCTTAAGGTATCCAAGTTTGATTGAAAAAGTTTTGATGGTACAAAAGACTGTCATCAATATGTTTCAATTGTGGTATAATTGGCCACACCATTAGACAGTACAATAAGGAAGGAAGTTGTTAAAGACGTGAGCCGATTTATTCGCGACTTTTAGTTTGGTCCTTGGATGGAAGCCACAAGTTTTGTTGGTAGGGTACTCAATGAAACCTCTTTCTCATCATTGAATTTAGAGGTTAGGGGAAGTTCCAATATGCTAAAAGGGGAAAGTTTCACCGACAGTGATCATTCCATTTCATTATCCATGCAAGTTGGGGAGCCTTTCGATTCTGCAGGATTTGGATCTTAAACTTCCTTGGTAACTAAGAGCATCTCCACCCGAATCTTCAAATTCCATATGCCAAATTCATTTCAGGTATGATGTGACAAATTGACATATAGAAATTTGGTATATCTATATATAAAAAACTCCACCCGATATGTCAAATTTATTAATATTTTTTTATTTTAATTAAGCAATTCAAGTTTTTTTTTCATGCAAGTTTTAATGATATGTGGGACCCATATATTAAAATAATAGGAACAATTCATTTGGCATATTAAAATGTTGTATGCCAAATTTGGCAGATATGATTCTATGCCAAATGAGAACTAGACATTTGACTATTCGGTTCGAGAAATTTTTATGCCAAAACTAGTGGTTCAATGTGCTAGCTCAGAATTGTAAATTCGAGTGGAGATACTCTAAGGCTTACTTGGTTTGTAACTCCCAAAAAAACTCATAAAAGGCTTGCTTGGAATTGTGTTGAGATAATAGTTTTTACAAAACTCAGTTAAATGAGTATCCGATTTTATAGAACGACAAATTATTGTTTTGGAAATTTTTTCAAAACACAGAGAACCTTTAAGTGAGATTTAAAAAAATACGAGACCCTATCCTTTATAAAGTTGTTGCTTATACCTCACCAGCCATAACGTCTTTCTCTGTCTCTCTCATCATTTCTCTCTGAATACTCTCTTCACTAGTTCTTTCTCACGTTCTCTCTCTCTAAAGAGCTCTCTTCTCTACTGATAGAAGGATTTGAGCTCCTTCTTTGGTCATCTTAGATAAACGTCTCTCTCTCTCTCTCTATCTCCCTCTCTCTCTCTCTCTTTAGGTAAAACTCCATCTCTCTATATATATCTAACATTGTGGAATGTTATTTTATAGAACAATTGAATCATTGACGGTTTTCAAGTTCATTAGTTTTGTTTGGTTGTACTTCTAATTTGGGGTGAGATTGGATTCTTTGCTTTGATTGGATGTATTTGGTTGGTTGGGTTTTTTAAGTGCATGGGTTTGATTTCACATTAGTTCATGGGTTTTATATGTTATTTTGTTTGATTCTTGCTCTATAGAGTTTGCTCATCCTATTATAATATTACAGATCTGTAAAACCCTCAAAAAATTACATGGTGTTATTGTCATTGATGGGGGGAATGGTAGTAGGGGTGCATAGAAATCCGCCTAAATCAAAAAATCAAACTGGACCGAACTGGATTGGACAAAACGGTTTGATTTTTTACGATTCGGTTTGGTCAGGATTTCAAAATTTTTCATTCGTAATTTTTCAGTTTAGTTATGGTTTCGTGTCCATTGAAACCGGACCGAATCAAACTATTTAGTTATATAAATTTATAAAATATATGATATTATAGCCTATGCTCCTGTGAATTCGCAAGTAGCAGTAGCAATTTTTTAAACTATGATTTTTTTTTTGCATTTTGATAGTAGGATAGTAGTAATTTTTATGATATTAGGTTAGTAGTAGTTTTTTAAAAGATCTAAACTATTTTGTTTTTTTGCCTTTTTATACAACAAAAAAAATATTTGATGATAAAACCATGGTTAGAACCAAACCGAACCGAACCATTTCATCACGGTTTGGTTTGGTTCGGTTTTATACTTGAAACATTTTGGTTTGATTTCATGATTTAATAAAATCAATTCGTACGGTTTGAGGTATTTTGGAACCAAACCAAATTGAACCGAACCGTGTGCACCCTAAATGGTAGTAGTAGTGGATATGGTATATTGAATTGTCTTAAGTTATCCAATGATGGTGCGGCACAAATGGCAGCCTAAAAATTCACATAACGAATTTCATGTGAGCATCATTTGTAGGCAATGATAGATGAAGCTTTGTCTCTTAATTCTATAATGTTTTGTTTTGGTTATGTATAACTAAAGTTAGTGCCTGTTTGGGGGAGCTTTCTAGGGGATTGAAACGGGATTCCAAGTCCAAGAAGTTCTTTCCAAAAAAATGTTAGTGTTTGGTGAAATAAGAAAAATGGACTTCTAATGAAAGTCAAAGTCATAAAATGCCCGTTCAAAGGAAGGTAGGAAAACCTGCTTTTGGAAGGAAGCTAGAATTATTTTACGTAAAAAAATCTATAAATAATTTTGTCTCCTTTTATTTCGTTAAACTTGCCTATTGAGAGTAATTATTTGAGATAAATTTGTCAAATTAAAATTGTGTTAATTGTGGAAGGAATTTCAAAAAATGCATCCAACAAACAACTTTTTTCTTCTAAATTCCTTTTATTGAAGGCATTATTCAAAGAGCTTTTAAATGGAAGGAATTTTAGAATCAGGAAGCTCCTCTGAATAGGATATTAATGATTTTGCAACTAAAAGTGCATATGACACTTGCACTAACTCTATTTAAATTCAATCAAGTCATGTACTTCTCATGTTTTATTTAAACTTGTAATATTGTATTTGTGCAATTTTTATTAAGTTAAGAATACTAGCTTAAAATTATTGCACCTCCAACACCTATTAATAAATATTGCATTAGTAGACTTAAGAAAAAAAAGTTTATTGTATTAGTAGTCAACATCTTAAAAGTAAATAACTAAAAGAGTGATGTGCAATATTATTTATTTTCTTAATTTAGAAAATCATTTTTAGTAGATACAACCAAATAGATTTATGAGTTTTTGTTCTCTAAAAACTGTTTTGTAAATTTCCAAACAAAGCGAATTTTCAAATTGGAAACTATTTTCTATTTTGATTCTTTCAAAATTTTTCTTCTAAGTTACAAACCAAGCAAGGCCTAAATATTTCCTAAAAAGCTTGTTTGTTAAGGGATTTAATTTAGCTTAAGAGGGAGGAAGCAGTAGAGAGAAATATGGCTTTTCTTATTTTAAAGGATTTAGTAGTTGTCACGCCCCAAAATTCGAGTCATCGGAATTCCCCTGGTCCAAGCCCAAACTCAGGAGGTGAGACGGTACGCTTACCGATCATTTCTCCCATGACCCTAGATAAACGTTCCCAATGACTTTTTGATACATTTGTATCATTCCTCGATTCCTACTCGAACCGCCAAGATTAATCATACAAAAGCTTTTATGTAACACCTCATGTTCCATTCTAAAACATTAATTAAGACTAATTAACCTAAGGACTTAGTCTTACAATCTTAAGGAAGCATACTCTCACAATTATTTTATCTCATACAAGCCAATGGACCCTTTGTACATGACCAACCCAAGACAATTTTTGAAAATAAAGCCATCAGTTTTTACATATTATGATCAATCGTAATGGGATTACGATCAATCGTAATCCTACGATCTATCGCACATCCTTCATAATAGGTATCGTAGCTTGCAAAAAATTGGATCTCATTTCTCTCAATTCTACGATCCATCGTAATGCAGCTTACGATCAATCGTATGATTACAATCCATCGTAAAGCTACTCGATAGAAATCCTGCAATTAACACTTTACCATTTTTCGTCCCTTTGATCCCTTATTCATACATGTAATTCACCTTGACATTTTTATATCATAAATAACAGTTAAATCATCCATTCCTCATCTCATAGTTATAATCATTCATCATTAAGCAACCAAATCCTCAATGACACACTTTAACTTCAATAAAAAGTTTATATGCATGCATTAATGACACAATTGTACATAAGTTTCCCAAAATATGGGTATTACAATAAGACCTCTCAAATGCATGATTTCATTACATAAAACCATGCAATAAGTCCACATTCTAGACATGCATTCTCAAAAGCTACAAAAAAAAAATCATTTATGCTCCACTCCTTACTCAAGGTAGGTGGGACTCCACCACTTCCTTGCCCGTACCTGAATTGTTTATATATATATATATATATAAAAAGGGATGAGCTCCTGCATGCTCAGTAGAAACACCTAAAGCACATCTTCTAAGGACCCGCGAATACACGCACACAAGGTAAGGAAAACATGCATTAAAGGATCACGTCATTCATGCTCAATTCCACATATCATCACACCATGAATATTTGCATCATGTCATGCACTTTTCATGCATCACCCACATAACCTAACATTCGGACTCCTATGCCAGTCCATTTGATCTTTCATAGCCGATATAACACCCGAACTCCAATTTCAGGACCCATCTGATTTCCACAAACCTTTCACATACACCCTCACTGCATGCATGTGCCATGCATTAACATTTCATATATATATGCTCACTTCTACACGCTCTCATGCCAAATATGTATATAACAATTGTAAATTCATGTCCTACACATATAAGGTCCGTTTGGAAATAGGTGTTTTGATATTGATTTTTGTTTATGCAAATATCATACATGTGTTATGATATATTAATGTTTTGAATATTAATTGACAACACGTTTGGTAACATTGTTGTGTTTTATGATTTACAAAAATAGAAAATGCATAATATGTTTGGTAACGTCAATGTGTTATGAAAAATTTAATATCAAAACACTGAAAATACGTTTGGTAAATCAAACTGTTGCCAAAAAAATTGTGTGTTTTTTGTTTCAAGTCATTTGTTAAAATCTAAAAAATATTGAAATTGGCAAGTCTTATTAATCTTTTTATAAAAGAATTACAAATCATTGTTATGATATTTTAAAAAAAATGTTTGAGTTGTGTTATATTTTTAATTTTGTTGGCAAAGTCTAGTTTAAAATCTAACATATTTGATTGACTACCATCCTGTTATTTGTCATAAATCAATTCTGTACTGCACAATTCTAAATATATATTTCAAACAACGTCCCAACACCACAAACTTCTAAACAATATTAGATATATATTACAATTTGCTCAAATAGCAGGATTCTAATAATAGTGAATGAAAGAACTTAAAATATATAAATTACAAATAGCCCCAAAATAAATAGCCTCAACTCTCTATTGGGACAAGGCTTAAAGATTCAGAATATTACAATCACAATACATCATTTCCAGCAACAACAACATCATCCTCATGGCATTTTCAGTTTCATATGCACAAAATAATAGTCAACGAATCAACATTTCTAGCAACACCAACATCATCCTCACGGAATAATATGTGCATTGAAAAAAAAACATATGAAGAAAAAAGATGTACCTTTTTTCATGCTTATTTGGTAACACATTCCATCCTCATAGTAGTCATAGACCCAAATTTTTGTCACATGCACAGAAAATAGAAAATCTTAACACTACCATAATTTTATGAATAATGAGTAATGACAAATCAGATAAATGAAACCTATAAGATGTACCTTTTTCATGCTTATTTGTCAACACAATCCATAATTTCCAACTTCAAGCAACAAAGTATATAAAACCTTTGGATTTGGATCAGGACTTGTTTGTCAGTTGGTTGTAATATCTTCTTCAGATATATACATAATAAATATATATATGTATATATATAGTGGATTACTACCTAATTTGGATTACTGCCTTGTGTAAGGATATGTTTCAGAAAGCATGAAAGGTTTAGAAAGAATTTTTTTTTAAAAAAAAAAAAGGAAAAGAAAGAGCCTCATTGATTAACATGTCTGCTAAGAAATTGACCTGACATTTGTTGGAATCCAATAAAAGCATCTATAGTAAAGAAATAAGTAATATTCTAATGCAATTTAAATGCAATAAACTTCATACTTTTGTTATTTTTTCAAGAATGTGCAAGAGAATTGGTAGTATGGCTCTTCTTCCTACTCTCTTGTTGCTATTTGCTACCATCATGATTATCATCATTTTCTTGCTTAAGAGAAAGGTGAAAAGAGCAATGTTTATTAATCTAGAATATCATTTTTTTTTCTTAGTTAAACCTTTAGTAATTCTGAAGGCTTATTCTTAGTCTCTATTAGTTCTATGTCAATTGGATCAACCTTCCTTTCTATAGAATCCTATCTCTTTCCTTAGCTGGTTCCTACTCGGAGAAAGGAAGGTAATGTTTGGTATGGGACGTATGGCTGATAGCCAACGTAAAACTTATGTCAACTCTTTGTGTACATGAGTTTTTTAAATTTTTATCAAAAGCTTGAAATCCTTCATATGGGATAATATGGCCTTAAAATGGACTGGAATTGAAACATAGTATGTATAGTTATCCTGTTAGGTGGTGCATAGGGTTAGTTGGGTAGAGATGTAGAGTTGAGTTGAGTTAAGTTGTATTATGGTACATGTGTCTACATTAAACACAATACTTTTTCACATATGCTTCATGAAATGATGTCTTAAATATGTATAATTTTATAGTTTCAAGGAAATTACATCTTATGGAAGAGATGGTACTAAGACAAGCTAACTTGCAATATGCAGAGCATTCGTCAGTCAAGTGATTACAGGATATCTTCCTAGTCTCATTCTTTAGCTATTTCTGCACTTTGTGCCACCCATCATGATAATGTTTTCATCCATGCAAGGGTATATTGCACTTATTCAGATAGAAAAAAATGCGTGTATTAAGATACTATGATATATGATATGGAATATTTTCTTTACAAATGTGCTATCTGGAACAGCTCTCTACCAAGTTAATGTCTTCCTCGAGCCTAAAAAAAATTCCTAGCCTATTGGCTGAAGCTGTTCTGGCACAAGTAAAGATGTTCCATTATTAAATCAAACCTTTGTGACAAAATTATGTAGGGTATATTTTATTTTCTACAGAAGCAATCCTGTATACTTAAGTCATGTTCTGTATTTTTTTAGGCTTAAAGTTTGTTCATATATAAGTCTTAAAAAAATAGAAAGAATGTTAATATAGATGTTCTTTATTTCATAATTTGATGATTGTGGCTCTCACTAACATGTCGTGGGGGTGTCTGAATTGGAAGATGTATTTTAACGTTTTAATATAAAAAAATTTCTTACTCATTTTTATATAATTTGTTAGATAACTGGAATCTAAGATCGAAAGAATTTGTTTTTTTTCCCTGCTCCTTACTTTTCCTGGTCCTTGGGAATTCAGATTTTCTGCGAGTGCGGAGCACAAATTCATATCACATAAACTATAAATATGCAAACTTTTTATGCAAATTTTTTTAAGTGTGAGCATTTGACACTTTCAGACTTCATAATATAAGTTTTTGATACTTTTACCATGAAAATATAAATATTTGACACTTCAAAATAGAAACACTCCCAAGATTAACTGCCATCAAGCATCATCTATGAGATTCTGATTATCACCGGTTGGTATACTCTTTTTGTGTATGCAAATAAACAAATAATCCCTAGACTTTCATCGTACGCTTAACTTAATCAAGTAACTCTTAAAGTATGAAAGGCATAGAATTATATTCGTTCTGAACAATCAAACCTTGACTAAACTATATAAACATGTTCTATGATCTCACAGCTCATAGAGTTGATTACGGATAAACAAGACACAGAAACCATTTGGACATTTATTCATAACTGATTACAAAGCATGCCGTGTTGTAATAACACCAACACACTTCAACCTGAACTATTTAATCGATTAAATCCCTTGCTAATGCTACCCCAGAAACAAATCTTTTCTCCACCAAAAATATAAACAAAATTTACTAGAACTGTTTGTCAATGATCAACTTTCCAATTAGATTTGGGAAAACATGTGGAAACTAACAAATGACCTAGATAACAAATAAACAGATTTGAAAGAGAAAAGAGAGACACTTATAGTCAAGTTAGGGTTCTGAACTCAAAGCTTCTTGCTCAGTGGTCGCAAAAATGGAAGAGAGCTAGGGCTAACAGTGGAGAAAACTAGGGCTTTATGCAAGAGAGAGCTAAAAGAGAAATATCGAAGTTTCTGTGAACAAATCTAGGACTTCACTTTCAATATCATCTGTAAATCGCCAGAGTATTTGTGAGCAAAGAGAGAAAATTTTGATCGAGAAATTTTTTGCCTGTTTTCAGTTTTTAACTTTAGGTGATGCGTTAGATCACTTAAGTGAAATCATGTGATTCCTCCGCTATAGTAAGTTTTATTGGATTGGCTCAAAAATAAAACAGTATCACCATTTTGGTGATATGAATTTTGGCCCAAAAATACATAACGTTTTACACTTTGCAAATTAAACCATCACTTGCCAAACATGTTTTGAGCCAAAAAATTAAACACAACACAAAACCAATATCAAAACACCCAAACCAAACAGGCCCATAACATGCTTTCACATTCTCATTAACACATTAAATCAAACAAATGATCACATTTATCATGTAAGTGCACCAAACAAGCCCTTAGCCCCAATTTCCCACATGTAAATCATACAAGGCATATAAACATTAGTTCATCACTTGCATCCTTTCGAACCAAGAAAATATCATATTTATACATGTATTTCCATAATACAAAATTTAAATGCATAAAAACCCTAGTTGTATGCCCTAGGCATCCAACCTAAGCCCAATTCCCAATTTTTTTTTTCGGTACACTGGGTTAGGCGCAACTATTATTAATCAATTTTCTACAGTTGGGTCCTCTCAAACTGGCATCTTGACCCAACCCACTACCTATCCTATTCCTTTCAAATTTATACCCCAACCAAATTCTATTTCTCCAATAAATATTTCAACTCCTTCCCCAACTAAATATAATTTAGATAATGCAATACAAATCCCTAAACTTGATTCCGAATCTTCGTATAATCAAGCTAAGAGACAATATGTTTTGAAATATTGGAAGCGTTGAGTGAGATCTTCAACTTCTTCCACTTTGCTAGTACAATATGATCCCAATTTGAAAATAAAGCAGTTGTTGGTAGATGGAGAAGAGTTACAGAAGAAACCGAGATGGGGTGAGGAATAAGGAAGCTTTATTCACAATCTGGGGTGGATGGAGGTGAGGTTATTTTTAATTTCAATTCTACGATGAAGGTGTTATCCAAAATGGGCACCAAGTGCCCAGTAAAAGTTTTTATGTGGAACTGTCAAGGTTTGGAGAACCCTCTAACAGTTTTCCAATTAAGAAAGTTAGGGGTTTGGCTTTGTTTTATCAGATAGCTAGTCATGTGCGCTTGGTGGATTGAACAACTTCCAAATTTCCTGTAATATTGATCGTGACCCCGGAGTGAAAATTTGGTCCTTTACAAGGCTTTATGCTTTGTGTGATGAGCAGGTTAAGGTTAAACAATGGGATTATTTGGGTTGAAGGTCTTGAATTCAAATCTCTACATAGAGAATATGGACATTAATGAATTTCTTCTTGTCAAGCTTTAAATATATATATATATATATATATGTATATATATATGTATGAAAGGTGGATGATTGAGTTATCTAGTATTTAAAAAAAAAAAATCTAAACAAATATACACATAGCATTTGTCACGACATAATCTACATTGGACTCCACAAATCCTAACACAGCTTACGGTATAGAATGGTCCCATTTCACATCCCCATTTTGGTATTGATATTGTTGAATCAAAACCATGGGATTCAAATCAGGTGCTGAC
Organism: Cornus controversa; assembly: GCA_026545225.1. Classification (NCBI taxonomy): domain Eukaryota; kingdom Viridiplantae; phylum Streptophyta; class Magnoliopsida; order Cornales; family Cornaceae; genus Cornus; species Cornus controversa. The sequence continues at coordinate 22,714,411 of CM048851.1, read as the reverse complement.
TCTGGTCCCATTCCACATCCCCATTTTGATATTGATATTGTTGAATCAAAGCCGTCGGATTCAAACCAGGGGCTGACTCTGGTCCCATTTCACATCCCCATTTTGGTATTGATATTGTTGAATCAAACCCATCTGATTCAAATCTGGTGCTGACTCTGAAATGCTCCACAACTTCACGGACTTGTCCAGACTCCCACTGTACAACACCCATTTTTTATCACCATCCGTCGATTGGGACCGGTCCTCCTCGACCGTTAAACATTTGACCGGTCCATTGTGACCGGTCAACACTGAGAGACACGTATGAACCGTCCGATCCCTCCTCCACACACTAATCGTCTTATCCGCTGATCCACTGAACATCAGATTCCCTACAGCCGCGAGGCACAGAATCGCCAGCTTGTGCTCCTTGAAGACCCCACCATGGGACAACTGCTTTTCACCTTCCCAAAAGTTCACCATCCCGTCCGATGACCCGCAATAAACCACCGAACCCGACCCGCCAAGAGCCAAAGCCGTCACAGCACTCTCTTCTTCAAGCAGTGTCTTGACCAAGGTGTGCTTTGTCACCTTCCCTACCATCTCCCTCTTCCAGACCTTCACCGTCCCGTCGGCCGAGCCCGTGAAGACCGTGCCGTCGATACCGGTGACCACCGAGTTCACCGCATCGTCGTGGGCCTTCACGGATTCGAGACACTTCGAATCTGACACTCTCCAAACCTTAAATGTCCTGTCCCAAGAAGCTGAATATAGAAGACCCTGCCCTTCACACATGCTAAGACACGAAATGGCGTCGCAGTGCTTGATCCAGAGGGTGGTGCGATTGGGCTTCACTTCCATGTAGTTTTTGGGTTTGACTGAGCACTTGAACACGTCCATGAAGGTGGGTAGGTTTCCACTTCGCTTGTGGATGCTAGGGTTTTTTGGATCAACCCTCCACACCCGAACCTTGCCGTCCTGATGACCCGTGAAGATCTTATCACCAGAGATTATAATGGCTTTGACTAAGCCACTGTTGGATTTAAAGGCCGAGAATTCCTTCATGTTCTTCCAAACCCGGATGTTCTTGCTGTCGGAGCCAGTGTATAAGAGATCGCCAGTGGCTGCCAAGGAATATATATGGCCTTCTTCACGGACAAGCGATCCGATGAGGCACTTTTGAGGGAGGTTTTGAGGGGTGTCCTCTTCAAACTTGGTCCATGGAGAATTGATGAAGGACGGTGAGGTTTGGTTCCATGGTGACATGGTCAATGGAGAGCTGTCACCACCCATCCAGTTGGGTGCATAGGATGAAAAGCTACTGGCACTGTCTCGAACGCTGTCTTCATCCTTGACGGTTGATGAAATGTTAGGATCAGAAGACATCGCGTTGGTCTCTTCCAATGATAAATTAGTTGTTCATTTCGTCGAACACCCTCCTAGTTTTGTTGTCCCCTTGACCAAAGTTAACACAATATATATATATATATATATATATATATATATATATGAGTGTGTGTGTGTGTGTAATTAAATATGATGAAGAAATTGAGCCCTTAAAGCGCAGAAGATGAAAATGGGGAAGGAGATAGAAAGAGAGAGGGGTTTGGTTTTTGTTATGGATAGGAATATGAGAAGAAAACGCGGGAGAGGAGAGGAGAGAGAATGAGTATATTTAAGTAGGAGAGAGTAGGAGTATATATAAATAGGAGAGAGTTGAAGTGTAGAGGGGATATGGAGAAATGAGATGAGGACACGTGTGAGGAGGAAAGGTAATCGTATGGACAGAGATTTTACAGGTCCGAAAAATCCGCGTCCAACGATAAAAATAAGATGTTGGTTAGTTTTATTTGTTATAAAAAAAAAAAAGTTTGTTGGTGGATATGCATATATGGCGGCTGGTTAAGTGTTCTCTATTTATGGGATAATTTGAGCTGCATGAGGAACAAAGTGAGGAATGAATAGTCAGTGTCATGACACTGTGTCACTGTAGGTGCGTGGACTCAAGGTTATGGTATCTCTGGGATCCACTTGCTACTTCACTGTAAAAACATTTTTTTTTAATTGGGTTTTTAGAAATTGTCAATTAAATAAATTTTTTTTACAATTTTTTTAATTTTACTTCCCAAAAACATAAATTTGAACCAAGTCCAATGATATGAATATGATCTCTCCCTTGTAAAATAAAGTTGAGTGTTAATATAGTAACCCAACTCAATAAAAAATTCTCATTTACTATTATCGACGAAAATAGGAAATTTTGATTGAGTTGGGGTACTACAAAGTACGGAAACACGTAGGTGATGCTCCAATGCTATTGGTGTGTGAGTTAAAAAAATAATAATAAATAAATCAAGAATAATGTTCCTCTAACTGATAACTTAAATCTAAAATACTAGTCCACAAATCTTTGTCCTCGTAGATATTTTAAGTGATAAATACGAGTCTTTCGTATAACATATTTAAAGATAAATAAGTCTTCATCTCATGTTTTAGGTTTAACTCATCCGCGCCCGGGGGTGGGTGGGTGTAAGATAGAATAGATTTAGAGTGAAAAAGTTTATTGTAATTTGTGGAATAGGTTTCATTGTGCTATGCCAAATGAGTAGTCGAAATGTTAGTGGAATGGTCGGTGATGTTATATGGAATGTATTGTGCAAAAAAACAAGGCTACAACAATCACATTTTATGGCATTATATGTGGTGGGGCTGAATTTAGTTACACGGCACTCAGACTATGCAATCTATGAACCAGTTTTGAGGAACTTTGTTTCTGCTAATGGAATTTGTACGATACCTCCTCAGCCGTCGCAACCCTTTTTTGCCGTAGAGACTAGGGCTCCGACCTTCACCCCACAATGGATAGCTAAGAGAAACAAAGTGATGTTTAAAGATGGACCATGGAAAAGTTTGATCTTTTCTATTTGTGGATGGCTATAGTAAGGTTGGAAATAAGTCGGCTTCCTGCTAACTACTTCAATCCAAATGCACACTTATTTGATATTCTTTCTATTTTTAATTCTTATCTTTGTCATTTTTAAACATGAAAAAGATGAAAATCTTCAAAAGAAGCTTATTGTGGATCATTTTCTTTATTTTTAAATTGAGTGGTTTTTTAAGGGACAGTTTTTTTTATTCAAATATGTTTTTCATATCATTTTTATTTGAAATGTGATACAGGCACTTTACTTCTCACACTTGCACTTCAGACCTCTTTTTTTAAAATATATATATATATATTTACCTATTATGTGGCATAGAATGACACGTGTCATTCTATTATTGTGTCATATCACTTGTGAGGATGAGGTTCCTCATTGGTGAGGAGTGTATTTTATTTTTATTACAAAATTACTCTTTAAAAGTGAATTGTAAGAGTACGTTTAGGATTTGAAGTGTGAAAGTGTTTTAATTTGGACAAATTTTATCAAGTAGAGTGAGAATCGTAAAATAGTGAAGTATGAATATGATTTTTCTTTTATGTTCATAAAAAAAACAGAAAAGTAAATTTCAATTGCAAAGTCAAAGAGGTACAAAAAAATTACTTAGCTAATTGCTGCTAAGTAATTCAATGCACACACCCAAAATAAAGAACACTATTTTTAGAGAGAGATTTCAAGAGGTGGATTTGAGAATCTCTTTCATTCACATATCATTGGATATTTATACAAGTAGGAATTCCAATCCTTCTAGGGCTGTAGTTTCCTTATTTGCATCTTTACTCTAAAGAATTAGAATTCCTTTTTGAATTTGGACTTGTATTTGGATTGGGTTTTTTTAGCATTTAAATGAGGGCAACTGGACCCTTTAACTTCAACGACTCAGTCTTTTGGGATTTCTGCTGACACTTGGGCTCAAGCTGACTTGGGCTTGGTCCGTTCATGTATCAGTTCTGCCCACTCGACTAAGTGAAAATTTTGCCCCCACACATTGCCCCCAATTCCCTTCAGTTATGAATTTTGTTAAAATTGATGGAATTCGTATAGGTTATGTGATTATTTTGGTGCCTGTATCGAGATTCTTTATTTAATGCTGAGGTACTTGGCGACGGCGCTGAGCACGTAAGTAACTATTTCACGTTACCCTTTTGTATTTTGTCTTAATACTTGTCATTTTCAGTCACAAATCTTCTACAAATGATTGCCTTCTCTTCCAGATTCACTTTCATTTAATCTTCTTGGTATCGATCTGTCTTCTCAGCTTAGTTTTCATCTTTTTACTTGCATCTTTTCCTTTTTTACAATGTCTTTTAGAGACAGTGATCGTACTCTTTTTGACGACCAAGAGTCACTATGTCTAGTTCTTCCCTTCTAGTAGCAGAAACTGCTTAACTTGCTGTTGTGGCTGGGGAAGTAGTCATATCCGATCAGGGTGTGGTTGTCGCTCCAGTGACTAGGTAGTGGGTTGATCTTAACAAAGTTAGAAGGGAATGTTGCATTCCTAATGAAGTCATAATCGAGGGATCACTACAAGAAAATAGACTTTTTACGGCGGGCAAAAAAGGTTTTTACGGCGGTTTTGGCCCGTCGTGGTATCCGGTGTCGTAGTAACTCAAGGACTTTCTACCACGGGCTTAGCCCGTGGTAGAAAGTCCATTTTCTACCATGAGTTCAGCCCGTGGTAGAAACTGGACTTTCTACCACGAGCTGAGCCCGTGGTAGAAAGTAATTTTTTTTAAAAAAAATAAATATTCTACCACGGGCTTAGCCCGTGGTAGAAAGTAATTTTTTTAAAAAATAAATATTCTACCACGGGCTTAGCCCGTGGTAGAAAGTCCAGTTTCTACAAGGCACTCAGCCCGTGGTAGAAAGTATACTTTCTACCACAGGCTGAGCCCGCGGTAGAAAGTGTAATTTTTTGAAAAAATATATATATATTTGCCTGCTATACATTGTTCTGAGCCAAACTCCACCCAAAGCATGCACAACAACTAATATCTCTCACCAAGCCTTGCAATCAAACAACAATAATTTAGACATTTTAATCTCAATCTGCAATGGTCCATAAAATCCATACAAAAATTCAACTTAGCTTTATATAAATAAAGAATTCATCCACAACCTCTAAAGCTCAGCATTAGAAAAATTATAAGTAAAGACCAAATTTGAAAGCCTCAAGTGTCAATATTTTAGAACTACATGTTAAAGAAGCACTATAGAATTAAAAATGAGTCCTAAGTAGAAATTTTAGCCTGAATTGAATACAATCTAGAGGCATACAAGCAAAAAAAATACGAATAAAATGAAAAATGAACTAATACCATGCCAAAATAGAGCCTTAGCTACAAAATATGATTAATGTTTTTCAATCAGAATCACACAGTTAAATGATTCACTAAGCACAACAGGAACATTCTTTCGGTATATCTTGTAACCTCCTACAAAATACTAACGTTACCAGAAATGTATATGCAAGGATATATGCCATACTTAAATGCATAATATACTGAAATCAGTAAACAAAATAGGGGAGGAAAAAAACACAAAATTTATTTGTTTAACGGAACCTCGCACTTAGTTTCAAACATTTATTAAACAGACAAGAGTGAATTAATGATGTTCTCAGAGTATAACATTTGAAATTTGGAATTGAGAAAGTAATATAGACCTTTCTAAAGAGACTACATAACCATTTGAAGCATTCTTGAGGAAGTTAGGGAAAGCATTTAGGAGTATTTGAATAGCTAGAGGAAGCCACATGCGTAACCAATTATTACACCAATTTGTTTCAATAAGGAATTATGTTGTTTCTTTAATTTTACCCTCTACCTCCACAAAAATGAATCATCAATAGTTTCAATGAATTTTTTAGTATTTTACCTATTTGGTGTTCGAGAAATTTTGGAGTAGAATGCTAATTCGGAAAATAGTTGTTACTCTTTTTTTATTATCCACCATTCTTTTTTTATCCTCGAATTTTAATTTTTCTTAATTATTATTTAAGTTGCTCTTTATAAAACACTAAAGAAGGAAATACAATTGTACATCGCAACCAAAAAAATAGAGCTAATTTGATTCCATATATTACTACTTTCTCCATATATTACAACTGTTCAGGTTGCTCTTCATTACCTCCGATACATACTACTTTCACCATCTCATGGTTGTTTTCATTTTTATTTATTTTTTCATTTCACCACTCTTTAATTTCATTAATTTGGAAATCCAACCTAGTGAATGCTGACTTCCCATTCCAGTTTTTATGTCATTGGCCAAATCCTTTCATGGGCACTTGACAAATATTATCCCTCTTAATACTCAACGTACCACTATAAGAGCCAACAACTTTTTCTTAACCTTGATTACCCATAAATCAAACTGTCAGGCCAAATTTGGGTAAACCTACTCAACTTGCTCTTGACCTCTATATAAGTGCAAAAATATGTCCAGATAAAACACAGTGCAAAAGGAAAAAGGCATCATTATGCTTGCATTCAGGACACAACTCATAAATTTCATATTTCCTTTCTCATAATTACAAATTTATGAAGCTACTCTCGAAGGGCCTGCTTGGTTTTGTTTACTAAAAACAGTTCTCAAATAGAAAACTGTTTTCAGAAAACTATAAAAGACAGTCTTTGAAAAACAAATTTTTTTTTTTTTTTTTGTAGTTTTCTGATTTTTCAATTATCAAAAAACATAAAATTGTTCTCAGAAAATTAAAACAAGTAAGCCCAAAGCTTACACAAGAATAAGTTGGGGCCGATGCATAAAGAAGCATGGGGCACTGAGGTTAAAGCAATAACGGCAGATGCACGTACATTTCAATTTACTTTATAAAACTATAGCAATATTTTAACTTTGAAATAATTAAAAACATTCCAGTAACAAGTTGCCAACTATTTCACATGCATACACATCCACAAACAATATATAAGAAGGCACAAGCCACGGATCATGTCAGGTAGTTAAGGTTATCAAATATCTGAACAACAATTCTTCATATCAAGCTGATCAAGGCCCAAACACAGCCTAGCAAACTGTTTAGCTGCCACCATTAACCCAATTTCCTCAACCCCACTTGCTTTATAGTTTAATAGACTTCAAAAAACACATTACATATATATTCCATGTACTATGAGTACTTGTATACATTAGGATTAATTGAGGCCACAACACATTTTGCCAACATAGAATGATTAACACCTTTATTTTTTTAAAAATAAAATTTCATAACACATGCCAATGAAAGAAGAATTAGCTGCTAACCTGCCTCCCAGGATGGAAAGGAATCTCAGGCCCTCCTGAAACTTCAACAGCAACTACACCAGCCAACTTCAATTTATAAATAGGGGAAGTCAATTAGTGAGTTTAAAAATTAAATAAAAAAAAATGTAATCTAGCTTGAACTCCTTTCCTATTAATTGATGCACACACTTTAACCAACACAAATAGTTTAACTAAACCTTGCTCACTGACCATGATTTAAAATTTGTTTATGCCATATAATTCATCATTTCACATGTAGAACTTTAATTTAAGCATATAGTAATTGTAATGTCCAACATCAGATATCAAAAAGAATAAAAGTACAAATAATTAACAAAAACTGAACATGTGTAGTATATAATGAAAAAGAGATCAGTAATAACAATGGTGCTACCAAATGGAATGGAGAATTTGGTAACAGAGGTGCAACTCCGAGCAAAGTAAGTGATTGAACAAGACTCTAGATTTAGGACTCTATATTCAGCAGGAAGAGACATACTTGGTATTTTTTGGAGTTGAAATTGTAAGCAAAATGAGAGACATGATATCTTTTGGAGTTAAAATTGTAAACACCAAAACTCTATATTTAGCTGTTAAATTTAAAATGACAATAAATGTAAAATTTTTAGAAGTTAGGGTATATATAAATTCAGATGCCAACACGAGATGGTTTTGTAACCAATTCAGGGCCACTCTCAGTCCCCCCCTCTTTCTCTATATAAACTGCTCTCAACACCTTTCTCAAGTCACAATTAAGTGGTAATTTTAGAACAAAAAATATATAATTGATTAGAGAGAGAGAGAGATGGGAAAGAGGAGTGCTTTGTTGCTGGTAGTGTTAGTGATGTGCTATACAGTAGCCACATATCCTGAAACAGGGGGAGGAAGGAGAGAGAGGGAAAAGGGGAGGGGAGAGACTCAAAGCATGTGGTGAAGACTGATGCTGGTCATGTCTAGGAACTCTTATTCATGAAACAGAGACATATAATAAGTAAAATATATAGATAAAAGTGGATAAAAATTAAAATATTTAGGTGAGTCAAGTACATATTTAATTTTTAATGGAGCATATATATATATATATATGATTAGATACAGGGAAGCGAGGCTTGGATTGATATACAAAGATGAACTGGTGGAGAAGCATTTGGAAGCAAGAGATTTGTATAGAATTCTAGCAGGATCAACATTCTATTTGGTTAACACAAATGAGAGGCCGAACCTTCATTGCATATGCAACATGGCTGGAGCATCTCCCTCAATGAGTCTGATTACTCCCCTCTTACCCACTCGAGGAACGGATTCATAACAAAGCTCAAGAACCGACCACAGTTCCTGGTGGGAAGGAATTCAATTCTGCATAATTTGAAAGGGCAAGAGTCTGCTGTTGCTTTTGGCGTGAGCAGGAAGAGGCTCCGACATATCTTTGATCCTCAATGCAAGGTTGTGATTCCGCCCATGTCTTCTGTGGCACCACCAGACCAGGCAGAGCAGAAAGAGGAGAAGAAGATGAAGAACAATATGATACCAAAGGTGATCAGCATCTTTGGTAATGATATGATTATGGGCTTTGATTAAAGAACTAGGTGATGGAGGACAATTTTTGACAAAACTCATTTGATCGGAAATGACTCAATAAGCAACTTTGGTAATGGTACGATTATAGGCTTTGATTATAGGACTGGGTGATGGAGATGAAGATGAGGGTATATAAAACAGATTTTGGAAGCGTTTTTATGTGTTTATGGTTTTTATAAAAGTGAGAGCTAAAAAAATCCAATATTTAGAAGCCACTACTTTTAAAGTTTTTTTTTACTAAATTCTGAAACAAAACAAATGGGCTAGCAGCTATAAAATAGATAAAAGCTTCTCTTTGTTAGCCATCACTGGATTTGCCAACAGCAGTGAAGTAAAATTGAATGTTTGAGTTTAGATCTAGTAAGTAAACTTTAATATTCGTTTAAAACATTAAACACAAATAAACAGAATCTTAAGAAATAAAACTTCTCATTTTCACATATCATTAATTCAGGAAATATTAAAAATAAATACCTCGATCCATAATAACATAAACTTAGTAGAGATCAAGCGAAAAGTCCAAATACGTGGAGTGGAATCAACAACGAACAAAACTGTAACTTGAATCAACACAGAAAAAAAAAAAACAAGAACTATGGAATTCATCTCAAGAGATTTAGGTTCAAAACCTTTCAATACACTTGTGGACACACACACACACACAAGATGTATGATAACAGTTTTAATATATATATATATATATATATATATATATATATATATGTTGCTCATATATCTTAAAAATAGTTTTAATCCAAGAGATGTATGATAACATCTCAAATGAACAATAACAAGGCAGAAGTAGGCATAAATCAATAATTTAGATATACAGTTTCAGAGTATGCAGGTATTATATTAACTCAAATTCATCTATAACAGTTATATAGACATGAAGTACACATGCAAAGCACTTAAGTAGCTACCCAAAAACACTAGAACTTGACTACAACATGCATTTGACAACAATTACAATGATCAGATTAGGATCTAGCTAGTCAAAGTCTAATTCAGCCCCTAATCCAACCTCAATGAAGCAAAATAAGGTCATATATGGTGTAATACACTTGCTAAATTTACCAAAAATAACTCAAGTATCAGTATAATTAATGTTGACAGCAACATGCATTAAACACAAGAGAGCTTTCATAATATGAAATGAATATGACTATAATATGACACAATGAACTTGTTTAAAGTCACAGAAGCTGCCCAAAACTTGTTTAAAACAAATTCATAGAATAGTTTAGACTTGATTCATGAAATTCTTTCTCCACTTGGATGAATAAGTGAGATGATATGGTAGGTCCTAATTTATTTATTTTTAGTGTCAATGTGACATTATTAAAGTGGACCAGTTGAAACTAGGGGTGTTTCACAAGGGAGGAATCATGTTCAAGTTTCCACACATTTGATAGCATTTCCCGACTATCAGTCACTCTAAGTCTAAACTCGGGCACCATTGAACCATAAAATCTAAAGTTCCATTGCAAATGGGAAGATATAGGAAAAATTAGAACAATTGCATTGCTTTAATAAATATTACTTTTTGAAAAGAAAAAAAAAGTGTTTCCAGAATTTCTACAAAGATTTTTTTGCTGTTTTATTTCATTTCCAATATATCTCCATGGAGTGTCCATTTATGAAAAAGCCAAACTAAACTTTAGCCTAAATCAGAATTTTACACCATCTCATTTCTAATTGATACCACAACATTGACTTCAGAACCATTTCCACCGGTAACAAGGCCAAATAAGTTAACCTGTTTAACGGCCCTTATAATTTTTGAATCCTGAGGGCCTACTCTTATACTCCAATATAAAGAACCCAAGGACTTGTATTTAATGACACCACTTTATATTTATATTATTCAAGACAAGCAAAACTATGTGCATTTGTCAGATGTCCCATAAGAACGTCCAAATGGCTTCCAATGTGACAATGATGGGCAAATATAATGGCATGCCAGGAGAGTTCAGGAAAGATCAAGTACGATCAAATATGAAGGCAAGTTGCAGTAGTGCAGACCTTTTTCAGTAGTGTCAATGCGAATTTTTGCAGAATTGTCTTGTCAAATACATGACCTCCAACTCAGTGAATTTCTTCACATGCTTGGAATATAAATGAGGTAATATAAAGATAAGGCATGGATGGGAGTGATGTTTTCATTTCTGACTGGCTCTCAGTAGATTGCTCTTGCTTGACTACTGTTTCCTCCCAGCCCTGCCAAAGACTTAAAAAATGACTAAGCTTGAAATATTAAGAAATGATATTCTAGTATCCATCCTCAGTTAGAATATCAATTAGTGCATGATAAAAACTTAATGCTTATAGAAGGAAAAAAAAATATTTGACCCTGATGATCCTAAATAACATAAAGGAAATGCAAAATAAGTAAGAAAAGATGGAAATCCGCATCCACCCTGACTGATATATTCATTGAACAGATTTTCAAGAGAAGCCTGCCAGTAAAAGCGCAAGATAAGGCCACTTGCTTAATAGGAAATGGTACATGAATTTACACGATTCAAAGCAGAGGTTTCAGAAAATAGAAATGGAGATTTGGGGAAATCAAGAACCAACCCTCAATCAACTCAAATCAGAAGTGAATCATGCAAATAATCGTGATATAGGTGTGCACCTGTGTAGATTGTGTACGCTTGTGCGTGATGAATTTATACTTAACAAATCAAGGGTGATTCGAACAGTACCTACCAGCGTCTGAAAGGAATCTTCGTCTCAGCTTCTCGTTCTTCAATCACATGAAGCTTCTATATTCAAATTGAGCACACAACTGAGTAATTATGAAATTAAGTTCTAAAATAGGGCTTTTTCTTCCCCTTGATTTCTCATGATTTCTATCTCTAACTCTCTTTTCCTCTTTATCTCATTGAAATCCTTTTCCCTCTCTCGCTTTCTCTCACCCTCGGTTTCTCTCTAGAGCTCTCTACCCATATCTCTCTCACTCAATAGAGAATTTTTTTTTCCTCTTTTCTACAGGCGAATGTTTTGAGGAAGGGGGAGAGAGAGAGAATTAGGGTACCGTGTTCAGGTAGGGCGCGAAATTTAATTTTCTTAAAAAAATTTGGCGTGAACTTAAATTAATTTTCTAAAAGAAACAAGACCTTCTATCACGGGCAAAGCCCGTGATAATTATAAAACTTTTTACCACGGCCCTAGCCTATGGTGGAAAATCACTTTCAACGGCGGGCGATATAGGACTGTCGTAAAAAGTATTTTCTACGGCGGGTTATCAGGGCCCGCCGTAAAAAATCTCTTTTCACCACGGGCTATGCGAGCCCGTCGTAGAAAGTCACTTTCTACCACGGGCTATGCGGGCCCGCCGTAAAAAGTCTGTCGTTAAAAGCTAAATTTTTTGTAGTGGATATCCCTTGAATTTCGACTATAGTGTTGGTGAGGGAGTCGAGGAGGGTGAGGTTCTCTTCTCTGCTTCCCACTTAAAGACTTTCAGATTTTTCCTTCATCATTTCTTTAGTTTTGTTCTTTTCAAACTGAAGCTTGCGCCGCTTCAGCTAAACCCTAATTTTTTTCGTATCATTTCTTTTATACTTTCCTTAAACTGCATCCACAAGCTTAATCTCCACTTGAATGATCTTCTGTTCTGCTACTCCCTTCATCGGGTTAGATCAGAAAATAATCGCTATCATCTGTTCCCTAATAGGGATAGAAAAATTTGTTATGATATTCCCACTTCTGACAAGTTATGGAAGGAAAAACTTGTCTTAGTGAAAAGGGTCTGGAATGTTAGAGCAACCCAAAAATTCTCTATCCCCACCGCTTTTGGTGATGTCGTGATTCCCTCATTCTCTCTTTCTGGCAAGTCTTAGGACGTTTCTCTTCTTCTTCTTTTTAAAGATCTTTGTACTTCTCATAACTTTGTCATGTTCTTCTTTGTTTTATAGAAAAATGGATTGAGTTATTGAAGGTGAAAGTTTGGAGTTTTCGTCCTTTTGTAAAGAAGTATCTGTCACGTCAGTAACTCCAGGGTACTGCTTGTCGAGCTTCTGTCAAGTCTTCTTCTCTGTACCCAATTTCATATTCTGAGATGGAGATGGCAGAGCCTAAGACGAGGAGGGGATCCTCCTGTTCTAGCCTTACTAAGGCCAAAAACACTGAGGGGCTTTCCAAGGCTTAGCACGACAAAAGCAAATCGAATGCCCCATCTTCCCTTCAGAAGAGGGCTTCTTCCGGTGCTGTTCCGGCACCCAAGTGCCAGAAGCTGATGGCAGATGTTGTGAAGGGCCAGAGTACTTTCTCTTTTACTCTAGCTTTACTTGGTTCTGCTAGTGGTGCAGTTGATGAGCCATTCATTGGCTTATCTGAACGATGGACTCCAGACTTGAAGAAGTCTGATGGTTCTTCCTTGACCATGAGGGGTTATGTTTGCCTTGATCGTGAGGTGATGGGGGCTCTTACTCGTGAGATATCGCTTCCCAGGGATGAGCTCCTTGCCAATCCGCCTCTTCATGCCATGGAGGTTTGTTATACCCAATTTTATGTGCATTCTTTTATTCCATTTTTAAGCTTTCCTTCTGACTTAGTTTTTTATTTTTATGCTGCAGAGCACATATATGACAATCTCTCTTTACAAGGCTTTGGAGGTCAAACGTCTGAACAGACGTAAGGCTGAAAGCCTTAAGGGGAAAATGAAGTCTTCAACCAAATTTCTAGTTGAAAAGTAGAAGGCTATTAGTTATTTTGAGTAGAGGGCCCTAGAAGTTGAGAAGAGGCCTGCTAAACTGGAGGTAATGTTGTAGGTTTGCAGAGCTGGGGGACTGGAAATGCACTAGGACTTCTTGAAGATTCCAGCTCTGAAACTTGTTGATGGCTTTCCCTATGACTTCAAGCATGGAAAGAAAGCTGAAGAGGAATTGGATTATGCTGATCCTAATGAGTTTGATGTTGATTAAGCCATTGACTCATTCAGTGAATACAGGATTCCTGCACCTGGTGATGCAAAATGCAAGTTCCCAGATTTCCTTAAGAGTTCATGCTCAGCAGCTCCCCCTTCTTACTTGGTGGTTGCCCTTTTTACTCCCGCTCCCACTGTCTGGACCACACCAGAAATGCCTGCTCTGATGGTCCAGGAAGCCCATGAGTAGATTTGCCCAAGTTTTAATGTCAAAAGGATCAGTAAGGGCATTAGTGACATTTCAAATAGTGCTATAAATTGATAAAATTATGTTGCTATTTTTGTGCTTAAATAGTGTTATTTTGAGGAGAATAATGTTGATGTTTTTGAAGTCAAAACATAGTTATCTTGAGCATTACTTTGTGTTGTCTAAAGAGTTGATTATTGCATTTTTTAGATCAAATTGTTACCGTTTTTGAGAACCATACATTGCCAATTTAATTCTTTAATAATGCTGAATTTATAAGATTGATAATGCTGGTCATGAATTGCTGAGTTGCTATTTCAATTGCTAAGTTACTTCTTTAAGTGTCGAAAAATGGTTCACTGAATTACATTCATACACGTTATCTTTTGAATTGCTGGTGCTACTAAAGTCTACTTGAGTTGCAGTTGTGTCCATTTCAAGAACAGGAATGAAGACAAAGAAATACACAGATAATTGTCTAAAGTGAAGTCCAACCAAAATGGGTGTTCAAGAAGCTGAAAACAGGATTCATTGAAAGAGTTTCTTCTACAAGTCTGTTGCAGCTACACCTTCAAAGGTGTACTTACTGAAGAATATTTTTGAAGAGTTCTAGAGCCATCATCTGCCAAAGAAGATCGAGGGTCTTAATCATTATCAAGATTAACTTTGAAGATAAATATCAGATTTGAAGACTGACCTTGAAGACCAACAAACAAAGCTTGAAGACTTTGCCGCTACTCAAGACATCGAACTGACTCCACTATCAATATGTATAGTCCAAGCATTGGGATACTTTGGACATGGGGAGTGTGAGTGATTGTCGTGAGATTAAGGTGAGATAGCTTGGGATTTGGGAAGCCTAAGTTGGGATTGAGAGCGAAAAAGTTGTTGTGAGAGTTGTTGAGAGTGGTTCAGGCCTAGGGAGGTTGTTGAGAGTTTTACACGGGTTGGGATTCAAGCTCAGAAGAAGAACAACAAGAATCATCTTATGAGAATGAGGAAGAGGCATGCCTGTTTATGGCCTTACAAGAATCAGATGTAGCAAGTTCAAATTCGAAAAGTGAAGAAGAACCTGATGTTGATGAAGTCTTGGCAGAATGTGAAAGGTTGGTACAGAAGTGTAGTGAACAAAAGAAACAATTGAAGAGGGTCAATTCTGAGCTGCAAAGGACAAAAGAGTTGCTTATTAAGCACTTAAGGGTAAAATTGTCTACCTTATGTGCCATTTCACTTACTTTGTGCTATCTAACGAAAAATAGCACTCAAGAACCAAATTGTAGCACCAAAAGGTGCAAACTAGAACTGAGATCATTTTTTGATGAGATTTCTCAAAATATGCATAAGATTTGGGAAAATTCTACGAAACAATTGGGCAAAACAGGTATTGGCTTTGACGACAAAGCCACTCAGGTGATATCAAACAAATCCCACTCAACCTTTGTTAAAGCTGTGAATTGTAATATATATGCATCATATCTTGTTGTTGATATAGCTAGTACACCAAAATATAAAATTCTATATAATGTTTATCATCAATCTAGGATTAAGAATGCATCTGTTAGAATTGCATGTCCTAATTATGTAAAGCTGAAACCCATGTATGTTAAAAAGACAGATCTACACTTGCATAGAGCATCCGTAACTTCAAAAGGGTTGATTAAAACTGTGGATTCCTAAAAAATTGAACTCTGTAAGCATGGTTATCTACATTACTTTGAAAGCTTGTAATGTAAATACCAAGTGGTATGTTGATAGTGGTTGTTCTAGACACATGACATGAGATAAGACCAAATTTGCTAACATTGAAAATTTTGATGGTGGTTCTGTTATTTTTGGAGATAATCAGAAGGTAAAATTGTAGAAAAGGCACAATACTTGAAACCGAAGAAATGCCTATGCTAAGTGATATGCTCTATGTAGTGGATTTAAAGCATACCTTGTTAAGTGTGAGTCAATTATGTGACACTGATGGCTTAGTAAATTTTGACAAAGAAAATCGCAATGTTATTGATAAACAATTTGGTAAAACTCTTTTTGGTGCATGTAGAGCTCCAGGAAATGTCTACACTATTCATAAAGACTCCTCACACATTGTTTGCAATTTTACTAACATGAAAAATTTAACACTTTGGCATAAAAGGTTAGAGCATGTGCATTCCGAAAACATAAAAAATCTTATCAAGCGTAAGTTTGTTAGAGGTCTTCCAAATTTTTCTCTGAATGAAAATCAAGTATGCAATGCTTGCCAACAAGGTAAACAGATAAGAATCTCTTCTAAAACAAAAGAAGTGAATACCTCTCAACCACTTGATATTGTGCATATGAATTTGTGTGGACCCATGAGGACTACAAGTATTGATGGTAGCATGTACTTTGTGCTTGTCATTGATGATTATAGTAGTATGACTTGGATTTATTTTTTGAAAGAAAAATCTGAAGCTATAATTCATTTCAAAAAGTTTGTTAACCTTGTTGAAAATGAGAAAAATTGCAGGGTTAAGAGACTTATATCTGATTTTGGAATTGAGTTTATCATGACAGAATTCAATGATTACTGTGATTCAAAGGGAATCAAGAAAGAATTCTCAGCAGTTAGAATACCTCAACAAAATGGGGTAGTTGAAAAAAGAAATAGAATAGTTTGTATTACGGGCATGTTTCCATTTACAATGGTGTAATTATGAATTTGATATTGTTTACACATGTTATGGATCATATTAGATTTGTAGAGGATTAAGAAGAATGTGTGCATGTTAAAGATTAAAATTTGGATCTTCAATTGAACAATTGGGTTCCATAAGATTTCCTGTTAAGGAAGATACAATCGATTGGATTACTAAATTCCATAGATCGTAAAAGATACAATTGATCGTATTTCTAAATATGATACAGTAATAAAATTAATTGATGAATTGGTTGAGAAATCCAAAAGCTTATGATAGATCATACAATAGATCCATAATAGAACGTAATATACGATAAATCATTTTTTATAATACATCGATTGTATTGTTCCATTACTATCGATCGTATTTCATGATCCCATCAATCATATTGCACCACAGACTTGAGTAATTGATGGCCCAATTATTGTATGCATGTTCCCTACTGGGGGGCCCACTGGTATGAGTTGTTGTATATGTATATGTATATATATATATATATATATATATACAGTTCCTCATTTATGAGAGTTATGAGAATTAGTCCGGTTAATGTTTGATTTGACTTAATCACCCTTATTTCCCTCATCCCTAACCAAGTATCCAAAATTCGAGATGTGACAGGGCGGGCTGGTTTGTTTCTTACATGTGCGGTAAAATCATCTCGAGCATTCATCTTCAGTCGTGCTACAAGGATATTTTTTATCCTTGGTCACCAAGTTGAGTTCCTATGATGCATACCTACTTGAATTCTTGACTCTCTCATTACCTATACCGAAGACCAGATGTGAAAAAAAGGTAGATTAATGTGAGGTAGAAAATCGATTGTATAAATTATGTCAAATCTTCTTGATGAATTCATATTCATTTATGAGAATTTATGTGGTTGACCCTATTCATATCGGATTAATACAAGGATGATTATGATGATAGTAACTAGCAAGTAATTGATAGTTTTGTTTCAATAAGGTAACTAAATGTATTAATAGAAAAATAGCACAAGGCTAGTTTTTGTGGGCAAAACTATCTCAACAAAGGCAAAGGCTAACAACTAGGAGCCTAGAACTAACAACAAAATTTGATCATAAAAAAGTCAACAAAGTCTACAACAAATTATCTTTAGGTAGCCACAACATGAGGAGTATTAGATGGCTTCCTTTAAGGATGAATCATAGAGCTTAGAAGCTACCAAGCGAAAGTGATGCCACAAACAGCTTTATTATCCTTGAACCTAGTCGAAGAAAGTCGTAGCTTGATAATATCTAATATCGATCTGATGACAATGGCAAAGGTGGAAGTGGGGTTCTTGAAAATATGATAATTTCTCTTTTCCAAATAGAGTAAACGCATGTTGTGAGGGTCATTTTTTGGGATAAGAAAGTTTTATGGGTGTTCTAATTGAAACCAACCCAATCAATGAAAGAAGTCTAAGAGGTAAGGGTTGTATAAAATCTGTAGTGATGTTGGAAGTGAGCCCAAATGGTTTAGGTGAAACGGCATTGGAGGAAAAGGTGCGAATGAGACTCGGTGGCTTCAAGGCAAAGGCAATAATATTTGGTGGATTGAGATAGGTCATACAAGGATGGTCAAGGGTTGGGAGTTTTTCTTGAATAACAAGCAAAAGGATAAATTAGTGTTCTGGAATGGTAGGCTTAGTCCACACAAGATGGTACCATGTTGGTTGATGGAGTTGGGGTTGAAGGATTGACAAGGTATAGGATAGGGATAAGGAACTCGAAGGTGATGGAACCCAAACAAATGAGTCAGGGAAGGTTTGAATGGTTTCGAAGTTCTGGTATGGCTCGGGCAAGGGCAAAAGGAATAGACCATTAGTTGTTATGGGTAAGGGAATGGACAGAATCATATCTACCTGTAGCCACTAAAAGGCAATAGGGGTTGGAGATTATGTTAACAAAGGGTCCCATTGGAAGCCAAGAATCAAACCAAATCGATATCCCTTTGCCATTACCAATACAAGATCAAACCATTGGTCTTGTAAAAGATTGTAGTTGTAAAAGTGTTCTCCATGTCCACGAGCAGTCCAATGGGCAAGGTAGATCCCAAAAATTTTATTTGGGACAAGATATACTTGGCACCAAGAAACCCAAATACTGGATTTGTTATTAAGAATTTTCCAAATGTGTTCAACCATAGAAGCAATATTCAAGGACCAAATTCAGTAAATTGAGACCAACTTGAGTTTTTGGCACCCTAGTTCATGCAACTCTACAACTCTTGTTATTTGAGACTTGAACGGATCATCGAGGTCATTTTGGTAGTAACCACTTTGGGAAGAATAAAAGCATTCAACCAATAGCTTTGTGATCTACTAAGGACTGATGGAACAAGTTGCAATCTTCTTGCAAAAGACAATTTTCTAGCCAACCAACTAGTAATGCAACCTGTAATTATCTCAAGCAAACTGATGCAATCGTTAGAGGAAATCTTTGTGGTGACCAGAGGAACACCAAGGTATTTAATTGGAAGTGATCTTTGGTTAAAATGAAACAAGTTAAGATTCACTTGTTTGGTGTCAGTTGGAAAAGCGAAGAAGAAAACAGAACTCTTAGGCTCACTAGAAGTGAGACTCGAGAGCCAAGAGAATATATGAAGACCAGTTTTAAGGATAGAAAGGAAAAGAAAATTACCATTAGGAAATAGTAAGAGCTTGTTGGCAAAAATCAAATGGGTGAAATTAAGCTTGGCACATCTGCAATTGTGCTTAAAAGGTGAAGGGGCTTTGGATTTGGAAATGATACTTGAAAGACATCCATTATAGAGACTCGGATCTTGATTTAATTAATTATGAGTTTAATTGTGATTTAGTGCAAGGAATGTGTTTAAGTGTGTAAGGTTATGATGTGTTTTGTGTATGGTATATTTCGAGTGTGTGGGCCTAGGACTAGTCGGTTGACCCAAAGATTATTTTGTCCTCCTTAATTGGAGGTGGGCTAATGTATTTATTAGAGAATCAATTATGGGGATCAATATAGAAAGATTTTAGAGAGAGATTAAGAGTGTAAATTCCTTAAAGAAGCTAGGAACAAGGGACAAAATTAAAAAAGAAGTGGACTAAGTTCGTAATTAGAGTTTCTTAAAAAGGAATGCTTGTAAATAAGGGCCCGTTTGGTAACCATTTATGTTTGTTATTTATTGTTTAAGCGTTTATCTAAACAGTGTTTATGTTTCGATTATGTTTATCCATAAACAGCATCATTGTTTGACAATGCAAAAACGTTCGACATGTTTTAAAAACTATAAATATAAAAACATGTTTGTTAACCTTAAACTGTTTTTAAAAAAAATCAACACAAAAAAGCAAAAAAAGATAGTCATTATTTGCCAGTAAGCTGATTGTTACAATTATCAATATAAAAAAAGACATGTAGAAATAATAAGGCTTAATCAAAAACTCATTTCCACCAAAAAATAAAAAATTGATCCAAAATATATTCAATTAACCAAAAGATAGTTTGCATGTTCATTCACCAAAATTATAGCATTTGCAAAATATATGCCACCATCAAAGTGCTATACTACAAAACAAATTCTATTACTAATTTGTTATGCACCAAAAATCATGTCATTACTAACAGATCATAATGAACAACATTTTTAATGACGTGTTACATGGTCATTCCATATTTTATTAGCAATTATATCACAAAATTCACTCATTTGCCGGAGTTCACTTTGAGACACATTAACTTCAACAAAGGCAGCTTGAGAAGTACTGGCCCCCACATTTTCAGGTTCCATATTTTAATTTCCATATTCTGCAAATAAAGTGTCTAAACGTGCTTCCATCCTAATAAAATTGTGAATTGCACAATATGAAATCACAATAGCTGCTTGCACATCTATGTCGTACGGTGCCATTAACCATAATATAGGAAATTTTGCCTTCAAAATACTAAAACAACGCTCAATAACATTCCGAAGAAATGAATGGTATCTCTACGACTTCTCCTATACTCTTACAAATGGTATCTCTCACCACGATATGGTGCTAAGAACCCTGGCATGTTACTGTAACCAGAGTCAACTAAGTAATACTTATTTGCATCCAAAGAACAATAAAATGACTTCAAAGTCTAATTATTGCCCCTACTTAAACCGTTAATGATATTTCAATTACCTTCTGGTGGTAACGGAAATTGATTTTCAGCCTTACTGAGACATTGCATTAAGACAAATGAGTCATGAACACTTCCTTCCCAACCTGCCATCACAAAAGTGAACTGCATGTCGAAAGAACATGTTGCCAACACATTTTGTGTCATTTCTGATTTTCTCCCACGATAAGGAACCTAATCAGAATATGGAATGACAACACTCACATAGGTTCCATTTATAACTCCAATCCAATCCTATAATAAAATTGTTAGTTAACATAAGAATGAATAAGATGCACATAATTATTCACAAAAATTATTATAGATTGCAATGAAATGCACCTGAAAAAAAGGATAGTGTTTAGGATTGTATAGAATTTCTAGAGGAACAACACTGAAATTTGGGGATCTTATAATCTGATTCGCCAATAACAGAACCACTTTTAGAACACGATGAAAGTATTTGGACACTGTCTATCCAGAGTGTTAAAATCTATTAGAAACAAACCAATTTGTCGAGTTATGACCGACAGTTAGTAAAAACATTCCAACTTACTCTTGTAGCCCCACATATCTTTCTTCCTTTAACCTTAAATTTTTTAGCTCATTACAGAAATTCATAAAGACATGTTGTTCCATTTGGAACAAATCAAAACATCTTGTTGAGTCACTAAATAATACCTCCAATACAAAATCATTACTAGTTAAACGTGAATTCCTACACGGTCTCTGAAATTCAAATTTATTCGCATACTCATTCAACATGGTGAGAAGAAGCAATTGCTCCTCGTCATCATCCTCATCATCATCATCAAAAGAAATCCTTCTAGGATCCATATCAAGTACCTGGTATAACTACAATTATTTCATAATTACAAACATACAAGTAATGACATACAAATAAAATAAAAATGATAACATAATAATAGCATATAACATGTCTACAAATGAAAAACACCAATACATAGTACACGAAACATCCATACAAGTCCACCTACGTAGAGTTAAAATATTGTTTAAAAGATTACAAACTTAAAATAGAAATAAAACATTATTCAATACACAAAGTTCAAAGAGTGCTTATCCACCCTTCTTCCTATCGTCACTCATTTTAAGGAACACATTCATCCACAATGGAATGTTAATCATATATGTAATTACCTTGGAGTACTGCATGTGATCAATCCCATCAAGGGAGTCCATGGCCTGCATGCATTTAAACATCATGCCAACATCAGCTTTAGGTGTTGTCCCTTGACCAGACTCACTATCAGCACTCAACCCTACAAGAGCAGACCCAACAGGAGGAGATGGAGTAAGTAGTTGATTCGTGTGTGAGTGTGACTCAAAAAGTATATCAATTAAAAATTTTCACACTTCGCAATAGAACGAATTCCTTGCAGAATAGGGCGGCTATCGAAAGGGGTATCGTACCTCAGGGATTATGGCATGATAAGTTGGATTACTGAATTAATTATAATTAAATTTATAAGAAAAGAATTCTAATTTTTAAACTAAACTAATTAGAAAGTAAAATAAAATAAATCAAAGTAGATCGAAAGTGAAGATAATATGAGAGAAATCTAGGGTGTTTGACTTCACCACTAACTCCACAATCAATGGTCAATTGAATCAACTATAGGGGAATTACATCATGCATAAGTGGTGTTGGTGGCTACAAGCTCACCTTCATCTGTCAAGAAGATAACATATGATTAAGGTTAAGCCATGGACTATCTTCGATTGGCATGGGCCATCTGCCTAACTACTCTAATCTAGGGTGCAGTATGGTTCATCTTCTCTAGGCATAATCCATCAAAGCTCTTAACAATATATTCAGTGATTACCATTGTGTAATAATCGCTCTCATGATCACAGAAAACAAGAGAGATTGAGTTCAATAACAACAACTAAATATCTAAGACAAGATAAGAAATCATTGAGATTGAATTTACAAGACTTTTATTGCTCAATTTTATAATAAGAATCCTCTGAATTACACAATCTATGCATGTATATAAAGGTCCCCAATAATTAAAACAATCAAACCATTGATGCTTTGTTAGGGCTACATCAAAACCCTAGTGGATGAACTAGCCGCTCATGGTAGAAGAAGAAGCTTCAACTCTTGAGGAAGAAGGTATCATCTTCATGAATTACGCGTATGACTTCGTTCTCCAATGGCTCTGCAAATATATTTCTGTTCTCTTCTCAGCCCTCTCAGACTCTCCAATCTCTCCCCCATCTCAGCCTCTTATTCTTCACTTTCTTTCCCAAGAGAATACACCAAAGTCCTAATCCAATTAGGAATTAATTAGGGTTTCCCGCAGCACTAATCAGGTGAGTTTTTTCTGCTGACTTCGGCCTAACTTTTGACCCACTAGAAGTCCGATTTACGAAATTTTCGTGAAATACAAAAGTGTGCAGAATCAAATTTCGTTCAACCTTAAGCAAAAATTATGTCGGTTTGAGGCTCAAAAATAAGACTTCTGATCCATTTTCCAAAATGGGATTAAGACTGTATTATGCGCAGATTTGGGCTTCAGGCCCGAAACCTTCTTAAGCAGCTGTACTTCTCTTGGACCTCTTCCTTGGGCTGATTTGAGTTGAAATAAATGGTTGAATGGTTCCCTTTGAGGTAGGCTTCATCTAACCATCTTGGATGTCTTCTTTAAAAGTCCAAAAGCATGGTTTTAACTGAAATAATCATTAAGGCCCTGAAAATACAGAAAACACTAAAACAAAGTAAAATAACAAAATAATCTATCACTAAGAGAATAAAATACATAAGTTAAGAGGTTAGAATGCGTAACATTCAACGCCTATCACACCCCCAAACTTACATATTGCTAGTCCCTTAGCAATAGAATAAAATAAAACTAAAACAAAGAAACTAACAAATACGAACTAAACTACCCAACTCCACTTTCGTAGGAGAAACGATTACATTTAGCATATACAACAAGCCTTTAAACCCCTAGGTTCCCCCTAGTGGACGAGTATAATCTCGTGAGGGTTTCCAAAAATGTTACCCACAAACATTCAAAATTCTGTTTAAACATTAATCAAAAAGAAGATTACAATATATAGTTACAAACTTGTATTTAAGAATAATTTCAAACTTTCAAATTCCACAATTCAAATCAATGGTCCCCATGCATAATTCACATCAACATATCTCAAAATAATTAACTCTAACTCCCTCGTGTAAAGTGAACTAACAGTCACCTCATGCAGCATAACCAAGCTCTGAATATATTAAGACACATACCCTTTCAACTCACTAGCTCCCCTTATTGAAATCATACTTCCAAACATGAATACATGACTTTTTCATTTTTTTTTCTTTATTCTTTTTTCATTGCTTTATTGGTTGTGCAATGTCTTGATCTATTAAGCTTTCTGAAAGATCCATGTAGCAAGCTTTCAGTCAGTGACTCCCAAACCAGATGGCTTTAGGGCACTAGGCTTTAAGATACCCCGAAGACCTAATTACTCAAATCAGTCAGGCTACAAATCAAGACAACCAACGCTCATCTTTTCTCACCCTTTCACTTTTGATGCGAACACTCCGTGCTTTCTGAGGCATAGAGGCCCGGTTACTCATAAAAATGATCAAATTGATTTTTTTATTCATCACTTTTTTTTTCTTCTTTTTTTTT
The DNA here is from genome assembly GCA_026545225.1 of Cornus controversa. Taxonomy (NCBI): domain Eukaryota; kingdom Viridiplantae; phylum Streptophyta; class Magnoliopsida; order Cornales; family Cornaceae; genus Cornus; species Cornus controversa. The sequence continues at coordinate 22,690,089 of CM048851.1, read as the reverse complement.
CACTTTTTTTCTTTCTTTTTTTCATTGAAGTCAAGTATAACACATCATCGGTACTCATTCTTAAGAGATACTAATTAATATCAAGCATATGTAACTCAACAACTCAAAACATAGGTTTATACCCCACAATATTATGCTAGTGTGTCTGTGCATGTAAGGGGACTAAAATTAATCACTCCAAAGCATTTTATTGCAAATCATGATTAAAACCACATAATTTAAATCACAGTTTCCAAAAATTTAAAACATACTCAAAAATTGCAAGTTAAGCACCTACATAAGGTATTAATCCCTTGAATAATATTAAAACATTCTATCTAAAAATAAAACAAAATAAAATAAAATAAAATAAGAAAAATAAAATAAAATAAAATCCTAAAACAAGAAGAATTTCATACAAATTTCCCCCCATATGCAATAAAGCACAAAAATAGGCATCGCCTCACCCCCAAACTTAAACTGTACATTGTCCTCAATGTACTACCAAGCAAAGCATAGAGAAGAGTAAGAACGATGTTACCAGAAATCTGAAGAGTAGTGGCAAGAAAGAAGAACACACCAAGTTGTAAGAAGGTAATGCAAGCACACCCCCAAACTTGGATGTTATAACCTGTCAAAACAAACCACTATACCCCAAAGATCAAGTGAAATAGTATGGGTGAAAATAAATATGAAAGAGAAAAATCCTAAAAAATAATTTTTTTTTTAATATAATATAAATCTAACTATAGAAAGAAAAATAAAAAATAAAAACTAAAAATAAAATAAAATACAAAAGATGGTTACCTTCCTGTCAAGGGTGTGGTGGTGATTGAGCATCCGGATTCAAGTTTGCCTGGCGCATCAGTGCACGCAGCATCCTCCTCATCTCTAGTTGCTCTTGGCGAGTATCACGAAAGTGATCCGCCATCTCTGTCCTCATTGCTCCAAATTGTGTGGAGACCTCTGTCTGTAAGGTGCCAAACTGGGCTGTCAACCCAGCAATCTGCCCCTCTAAATACTGATAATCATGGCCACCAGCCTGTGCCTGCACCTTCTCTTCCTCTGCCTCCATCTCCTCTAGATCTTCCACCGGTGGTGGTATATCTATATGCTCTCCTCCCTGGGCCAACCGGGCTACTTCACCAGGTGCTGCTATGACTCTCTGGTGCATATGAGATCGGCTCAAATTCCAGTCATGCGTGCCATAATGAAGATCACGTGGAAAGGCAAGCTCGTCCTCATGGACTGCATACCCTTGTGCAATAAGCAACTGATGAATAATAGTTGGGAATGGAAACTCCCAGTCACTTACACTATCTAGTGCCTTGGCCACAACCTTGGAATAGAACTTCTCCATCTGGCCCCAGACAATCTGTGGGAACGACAGTCAATGCCCAAAATGTATAGCATATAAGGCTCTGGGGAACTCTTGACGTCTCTCGGTTTTATGTCCAATTGGACATACATTCTTGAGTAGAACAGCGTCAAGGAACCATAAACGATTTGGCATTGAAGACTTGGAAACTGCATTCCTTTTCGAGCCAAAAAATTGATTAGCACACAAACGTGCAACCAAATTACCCACTGACAAACCGTCGGGTAGAGGAGTATAGATATGAGACAATTCATCTGGGCACTCATGAGGACAACCCATGGCAATAGCAATGGATGACATATCCACGCGAACTATTGTTCCATCTACTGAAGAAGTAAGCACATCCCGCTCATCAGGTGTCGGCATTAAGTTCTGATAAAATACCTTGACAAGCCTCGGGTAGATAGTAGAAGAGAGTGGAACAAAAATGGATGCCGACCGACGACGACGGATGTCAGAAATCCCCCATCTTGTCTCGAGAAACATACCATAGAGTTCGGCTATGTCAAACGTAGTTTCAAAGTTCAAAGCCCTTGGATGTCATCTCTCTTGAATACCTTCTCAGCGACTCCGTGAAGAACCGGTAATTAGATCATGCCTCACTCGGCGAGGATTACGTGAACTTGAAGCACCTTGGTGACTTGCTCTCTTGGGCGCCATAGAAGTGGAAAAAGTGTGGTTGAGGAATTAAATCGAACACTTGGTGTGCACAATTAAATTGGAACCTTCAACCTCCTCTTTTCGATAATTTTTTCACCCAAATCGAACAAGTAAATGCACCAAATTGATCCCCCAAACTTGGTCTTCAAAAGCCCTCTAAAAGAATTGCACAATTTCACCAAAAAAAAACTTCACTTACTTTGAGTTTGAACTTGAAAAAGTGAAAGCTTCCTTTGAGAACTAGTGATTCTTGATCCAATTTGATGTTGAAGTTAATGATAATCAATGTTGAATTCTTGTTTAATAATCACCAATTGAAGCAAATAATTTTTCGGTTGAAGTAGGACTTGAATTGGAGTTCAAAGAGGTCAAGGATGCAAGTGGTAGCAACAAAGGAGGAGTGGGTGTCCATATATAAGGAGGATTCTCGGCCAGCCCAATTTTTGGGCTTGGGCGATTGATCCCCCCAGCCATGGGCGATCGATCGCCCAGCTGGTGGTGGTCATCCTTGAAAAATATTGAGGGGCGATCGATCCCCCTCAATTGGGGCGATCGATCCCCCTCTTAGAGGCCTGTTTGACCCTCCATTGCCCGACCGAGACTTGATAATTTTGAGTCTCCATCACCCAAGGTCGACCGAGAGCACGATTTTTCACCCGTCTTGAGTCCAAATACCTCGGTACACCTCTTGGCATCCTCCGAAAGCAACTTATACATCAAAAACTCAAAGAAAAATTATTAAAACGCAACTAGAATTGAAAGAAAACTTGAGAAAACTAATACAAAAAATTAAAATCAAAGAAAACTAAATAAATTAAAGGATAGAAATACATACAAAACCTACAATTTAACGTCCGTAGGAGATGATCAACTCTCCGAAGGGATTAAGTCGGATAGACGGGATCCGTCAAGTCGACGGACTCTACGTCTCTTCTTAGCACACATCCTTCCACACAATGCTTCAACCTTTGCCCATTAACTTTCATCTCACCAATTCAAAACAATTGTTCATCCGGAAATGAGTCTCGAATAGGTAATGCATCAATCACCGGCTCGAACTCAATCTGAGATAAATGATCCGCAACCACATTCTCAGTCCCCTTTTTGTCCTTTATTTCCAAATTGAATTCTTGCAACAATAAAATCCATCGAATAAGACGCGGTTTGGTTTCTTTCTTTGCCAATAAGTGTCTCAATGTTGCTTGATCAGAGTAGACAACCACCTTGGAGCCCAATAAATAAGAACGAAACTTGTCCAAGGCAAATACTATAGCTAAAAGCTCTTTCTCTATGGTTGTATAATTGAGCTGGGCATCAAAGAGAGTCTTACTAGTGTAATAGATGACATAGCCGTCTCTCTTCTCTTTGTCCCAACACTGATCCCACTGCATAATCAGAGGCATCACACATGATTTCAAAAGGTAAAGCCCATTTTGGAGACTGCATGATTAGTGCAGAGGATAACAGAGACCGAAGCTTTTCAAAAGCTTGCACACATTCTTCATCAAAGATAAAGGGAACATCTTTAGATAACAAATGGCACAATGGTCGAGCAATTTTACTGAAATCCTTGATGAATCTTCTATAGAACCCAGCATATCCTAAGAAAGATCGAACTTGCCTTACCGAAGTTGGATGAGGCAGAGTTGCAATTAAGTCGATCTTGGTTTTATCAACTTCAATACCTCTCTCTGAACAATATGGCCCAATACAATACCCTCTTTCACCATAAAATGGCTCTTCTCCCAACTAAGTACCAAATTTCGTTCTCGGCACCTTTGAAGCATAAGTGATAAATTACTCAGACAGTTTTCAAAGGATGATCCAAAAACAGAGAAGTCATCCATGAACACCTCCAAGAATTTTTCCACCATGTCAGAAAAGATGGCCATCATACACTTCTGGAATGTCGCCGGAGCATTACATAATCCAAATGGCATACCACGATAAGCAAAAGTACCAAAGGGACAAGTGAAAGTAGTCTTCTCTTGATCTTCTGGATCGATAGCCACTTGGTTGTAACCAGAGTAGCCATCCAGAAAGCAATAATAGCTTTGACCAGCTAACCTTTCAAGTATTTGATCAATGAATGGAAGAGGGAAGTGATCCTTCCTTGTCATAGAATTGAGCTTTCTGTAATCAATGCAAACATGCCAACCTGTGGCAGTACGTTGTGGAACAAGCTCTCCCATAGAGTTAGGGACAATGGTAAGACCAGACTTCTTAGGAACCACTTGTGTTGGACTCACCCATGTGCTGTCAGAAATTGGATAAATGATGCCTGCATCAAGTAATTTGACAACCTCTTTCTTTACCACCTCCTTCATGTTGGGGTTCAGTCGCCTCTGTGCCTCTCTAAATGGCTTACATCCTTCTTCCAGATAAATTTTATGCATGCAAATTGAGGGATCAATGCCCTTAAGATCAGCAACACTCCACCCAATTGCTTCACGATGTTGATATAAAACCTCTACTAAGCTCTTCTCTTGAATTTCTGTTAGATCAGAGGCAATTATAACAGGAAGAGTTTTTTGTGTCCCCAAAAATACATACTTTAACTTGTCAAGCAAGGGCTTCAACTCTAATGATGGAGGGGACTCCAATGAAGGCACTAAGGGAGTGCTAGAGAAGAAAGGTAATGGCTCGATTGGAATTCTCCATGGTGGAGTATTCTGAATAACATCCACTTCTAGCATATCATGCACCTCTTCACACAACCCTTCATCATTAATTTTCTTAAAAGCATAAAGAGACTCACATACCTCCCAAGAGTTTCGAGATATAGAGGATGAAACAAATTCCTCTACACATTCATCAATATCATCCATGCAGAACACATCACTCTGCTCTGGAGGGTGTTGGATAGCATTGAACACATTAAGCTTGACATTCATGTTGCCAAATGAAATATCCATGATCTCCGACCTACAGTTTATGCAAGCATCAGCTGTAGCTAAGAAAGGTCGACCAAGGATCATTGGAATGTGCCTCTTAGGATTATGAACTGGCTCAGTGTCAAGTACAATGAATCAACAGGAAAGTAGAACTTGTCCACTTTAATGAGCACATCTTCTATGATTCCTCGTGGTTGCTTTGTTGATCTGTCTGCAAATTGCAATACCACCGAGGTAGGCTTCAATTCTCCCAAGCCCAATTGTAAATAGACTGAATAGGGTAGAAAATTCACACTTGCACCCAAATTAAGAAGAGCTTTATCCACATGGTGATCCCCAATGATGCATGAGATAGTTGGGGCACCAGGATCTTTGTACTTGGGAGGAGTGCACTGCTGAATGATATAACTTACTTGTTGTGGCAGCATCACTTTCTTTAGCACATAACTTTTAGAACGCCTTTTCTGAGTGCACAAGTCCTTCAAAAATTTAGTATAAGGAGGAATTTGCTTGATGGCATCAAGGAGTGGCAAATTAATCTTCACTTGTTGAAACACCTCCATCATGTCATGCAACTTGTCCCCTTGCTTCCCCAATTTAGATGCTTCAAGGAAACGTTGTGGGAAAGGAGCCTTGGGCTCATAAAGAATTTCAGCACTTGGACTTGTAGTCACTTTTTCTTCTTCTTTCTTCTCACCCACCTTATTATCAATTATTTTCGCACTCCTCAAAGTGGTAATGGCTTGAACTTGCTCATGGTGGGGGTTGCTTGTGGAAGCTTGCATCCTTCTAGGATTAGCAATTGGTTGACTAGGGAGCTTCCCTTCTTCTCTTCTACTTAATGAAGTGGCAAGCTGTCCAAACTGAGATTCCAGTTTGGCAATGGATTGAGAATACGAGTGCACTAGCTGAACTGTAGATTGTACTGTTACTGCAGTAGCTTGCACTGTCTCTATAAGAGAATCAAGCTTGTCAAATTTGGACAAGGTAAGTGTCAGCTTGTCTTCAATAGTAGAAATTCTTTGGGCCATAGAACTTTGTGTTTGATATTGCTGTTGAGGCACAAAAGTCCTAGGTTGATATGATGGTTGCATTGCTGCCCCTTGGTTACTGTAAGAAAAACCAGGATGATTCCTCCATGTGGGATTGTAAGTATTACCTCGTGGAGGATTCATTGGTCCAGTGAATGTAGCTTGGACTTGCTCATGTTAAACATCAGAAAATTACCCCATTGAAGGAGAATTGCTCACATTATGCATAGGACTAGAGCAAAATTCACAAGGGCCTAGCAATGAAGAATTTGAAGTAGAAGGAGTTTAATTGGCAGCCATAATTGCTGCTACCTTCTTTGCAATTAAATCAATGTCAGTTGGCATAACTTCTGAAGCACCAACCTCATAAATTCCATCAGTCTTCCTTGTAGTGGCCTGTCTGCTAGAACGAGTAGAGGACACATGTTGTAAAAAGTTGTCACTAAGATTTTCAAATAAGGTTCATGCCTCTTCTTCACTCTTCAACATAAAAGTACCTCCACACGATGCATCAACCATCTATCTGTTGGCTTCTGTGAGCCCTTCATGGAAACTCTGCACTAGTTGCCACTTAGGAACTTGATGATGGGGACACTTCCTAAGAAGGTCCTTGAATCTTTCCCATGTCTCATAAAATTGTTCCCCCTCATGTTGGGAGAAACCAGTGATAGCACGTCTGAACTGATTGGTCTTTCCTATCGAAAAATATTTCTTGAGAAACTCATGTTGCATCTGAGTCCAAGTCGTTATAGAACCTGCCGGTAGAGAGTTGAACCAATACTTTGCTTTGTCCTTCAAGGAGAATGGAAAAAGTCTCATTCTGAAAGCATCTTCAGAGAAGTTGTGAATTTTTGTAGTTGAGCACACTTCAATGAAGTCATCCAGATGTTTATAAGGGTCTTCTTGAGTCAGCCCAAAATAAGATGGTAGCATCTAAATAATGCTGGACTTGATCTCATAATTCTGTGCTGTGACATTGGGTAGTTGAAAACCTGCTGGAGAGGTATATGTCTCAGGAACATAGTAGTCCCTAAGTGATCTAGCTCTTTCTCCATCAGCATTAGGAACAAGGTTGTTATTCCTCTCTTCTGCCATGTCTTCAATTAATTCTTCCTCTTGCACAATTGTATCAACAGGGATGTTCCTCTGTTGTCTAAGAGTACGTTCAGGCTCAAGATCAAGAGGTATCAGATGATTAGCTACAGAACGACGACCTTGCATATATCAGCCAAAAGCACCTGAAAAGAAAACAAAAACAAAATTAAAAACAAAATATAAAAATTTTCTAAACTAAAAATCCAATTAAAATTAATTCTATAAAATTCAATCAATCAAATAGATAATCCCCGGCAACGGTGCCAAAAATTGATTCGTGTGTGAGTGTGACTCAAAAAGTATATCAATTAAAATTTTCCACACTTCGCAATAGAACGAATTCCTTGCAGAATAGGGCTATCGAAAGGGGTATCGTACATCAGGGATTATGGTCTGATGAGTTCAATTACTGAATTAATTCTAATTAAATTTGTAAAAAAAGAATTCTGATTTTTAAACTAAACTAATTAGAAAGTAAAATAAAATAAATCAAAGTAGATCGAAAGTGAAGATAATATGAGAGAAATCTAGGGTGTTTGACTTCACCACTAACTCCACAATCAATGGTCAATTGAATCAACTATAGGGGAATTACATCATGCATAAGTGGTGTTGGTGGCTACAAGCTCACCTTCATCCATCAAAAAGATAATATATGATTAAGGCTAAGCCATGGACTATCTTCGATTGGCATGGGCCATCTGCCTAACTACTCTAATCTAGGGTGCAGTATGGTTCATCTTCTCTAGGCATAATCCATCAAAGCTCTTAACAATATATTCAGTGATTACCATTGTGTAATAATCGCTCTCATGATCACAGAAAATAAGAGAGATTGAGTTCAATAACAACAACTAAATATCTAAGACAAGATAAGAAATCATTGAGATTGAATTTACAAGACTTTTATTGCTCAATTTTATAATAAGAATCCTCTGAATTACACAATCTATGCATGTATATAAAGGTCCCCAATAATTAAAACAATCAAACCATTGATGCTTTGTTAGGGCTACATCAAAACCCTAGTGGATGAACTAGCCGCTCATGGTAGAAGAAGAAGCTTCAACTCTTGAGGAAGAAGGTATCATCTTCATGAATTACGCGTATGACTTCGTTCTCCAATGGCTCTGCAAATATGTTTCTGTTCTCTTCTCAGCCCTCTCAGACTCTCCAATCTCTCCCCCATCTCAGCCTCTTATTCTTCACTTTCTTTCCCAAGAGAATACACCAAAATCCTAATCCAATTAGGAATTAATTAGGGTTTCCCGCAGCACTAATCAGGTGGGTTTTTTCTGCTGACTTCGGCCCAACTTTTGACCCACTAGAAGTCCGATTTACGGAATTTTCGTGAAATACAAAAGTGTGCAGAATCAAATTTCGTTCAACCCTAAGCAAAAATTATGTCAATTTGAGGCTCGAAAATAAGACTTCTGATCCGTTTTTTAAAAAAGGATTAAGACTGTATTATGCGCAGATTTGGGCTTCAGGCCCGAAACCTTCTTAAGCAGCTGTACTTCTCTTGGACCTATTCCTTGGGCTGATTTGAGTTGAAATAAATGGTTGAATGGTTCCCTTTGATGTAGGCTTCATCTAACCATCTTGGATGTCTTCTTTAAAAGTCCAAAAGCATGGTTTTAACTGAAATAATCATTAAGGCCCTGAAAATACAAAAAACACTAAAATAAAGTAAAATAACAAAATAATCTATCACTAAGAGAATAAAATACATAAGTTAAGAGGCTAGAATGCGTAACATTCAACGCCTATCAGTAGTGTCTTCTCACATGCTTCAACTTTCTTCTCATACGCATTAGCTTTCCTCATGCTACTATCAGAAAATTTTTCCAAAGCAGATGACATGCTAACCATGAAGCTCTCTTTTTTGTTCCTACGAGTTATTCTTAGAGATCGGCTTCATTGCCGACCTCCCCCCTCCCCCTCCCCCTCCTCCTCATCATCATCACCATCCAAATTGTTACTTGGACAAACATGTTCTTTCTCTTTTTCAGTCTTATGACGAGAAGGAACTCTTGTGGATGCACGTGCACGAGAGTCAGTTGCAATTGTCTTGTCAAAGATGAAACTTTATTTATCATAGTGCTTGCTTGGTTTTTTCTTGAATTTTTTGCAGCTCCTAAAAACCTACAAGTTCATGTATATTAGCAATTGTGAAAAAAAATTAAAAAATTAAAAAAAGTGCCTAGTAAATGTTACTAACCTTTGATAATCTTTCCCATCTCTCATCACTTAAAATTATCATTCCAGTGGTCTGATTATACCCGACACCTATCTCTTGAATGAGCCTTTTGAAAATCTTGTAGTTAGACCTCATGATATTGAATTTGTTCCTAAGTTGATGCTTCTCCCAAGGATATCCACCAATTCTTTTAATCATTTACGCTAGTAAATTATTCCACCCTTTGACATTGAAGGTTGATGTATTTCAGTTTCTATTTCTAACCTCCTCTTCCATTAAGAGAATGAATGTTTCCTCAGATTGTTCATTCCATAGTATTGTTCCATCCTTGTCTCTTTTAGGTTCTTCCTCTAACTCAAATGTTTGAGTGTTGAGTTATGAGAGATTTTCATCATTTAAATCCATCTAAATGTCATTGTAATAATTATAATTAGCATTGAAAAAATTATAAAAGGAGAGGCAGCCCTCAATCAACTCAAGAACAAAAATTTAGGCCTTCCCAGTGTTAACTATTAAGAAATTGAGATATATTTATCAATGTGATTATTTTATCAAGAACTATGTGCATTAATCTAAAATTTAGGCCTTCTCAGTGTTAACTATTAAGCATTGTTATTTTTCTACATGAAGTGAGGAGGCTCTTCTAGATGAAGCCCCAACTTATTAACAAAGATACAACTATTGCATAGCATAAACAAAGATACAATTAATTAATTTGCTTAAGTTTCACAAGTAGATAATAAGTTGGATGATAGCAATAACAAAGATACAATTGAAGAACTCTAATCTCAAAGATAGAATGCCTTTTTATGTAGAGCTTGTGAGGAAAATCTACCCAATCTTTGTCGGAAGTGACTTGTTTGGATTGCTTATCCACCATCGCGGGCTTCCTCATTACTACAGGAAAGGGGCTACTCCCAAAAGCAAAGTTGTCTACTTCGACTGGTTCAAACGACCTAACACAGTCTAGTGGGAAGGGAATGGTCTAGTCAGCCACTTCTTAGTTTAGTGGGCATCTTCAGCTTTCAAGCGAAAGTCTGAAAGAGGGGAAGATGAGAACGAAAGGACGGAAGAAGCGAAGAAAAAGGAGAAACCAATTGGAGAGTTCATACCCAAGCTTATGTAGTGTGTCCTCGTACAATTACTCGACCTTTCTTACCCTATAGGGATGATAATAATACTTTACTTTTCCCTACAGGTAAATTCGTAGGTGTGTATTTTAGCGAAGAATTGATTTATGCACGCGACTTGGGTTACACGATTATTCCACTAAGGGGCTACTTGTTTGAGAAGAAGCCTAGTCCTTTCGGCAGCTTTGTATCCTCCCTCTTCGGGAGAAGACAAGAAGCTAAGAAAACTGGTAATGATGCAATGGCATATGGGTACAAGATACTAATGGACTCTCTTTACGGTAGATTTGGTCCAATGAAGAAACTTGAAATCCATTTACATGAACCTGAGAAAATGTAAAGAAGGGAAACATAAAAATTGCAGTTGTCAGAGAGGCATATGCAAATAATAATCAAATTAATCAATTTAGTAGCAAACTCACACTTTAGCACCCTGACCAAGTGCAACACTAACATTTCAAAAATGGTACCAATTACTACCCATTACAAATGCAAATTTGCTCAACATGCTTGACTAGATTCTTAAGCAGAGCACAAGAGTGTTGCTATAGATCTGTAGATTAAAGACACCAAAATGAACAATTTAAAAAGAAAAAATGAATTTTTGGAGTAAATCTCATAATGCAATTCCACATAAAGCCAGCAAACTATTTCTATGTAAATTCCACCTATTTAACATTTGCTTTGATTCCCTTAACTGTTCTTAGGTGGAATATCAAAATATATGTTAAGCAGAAACTATAATGATTAAAATTCACTCAGCAAGTTTTTAATTCCATTTTTCTTTTTTTAGTAAAGGACTTGAAATTCTTGAAAAAAAAATGAGAGGGATGACTCCATAGCAGTAGATGGCAGTATTAAAAGTATTGGAGCTTTGTTTGATGTGAATCTGAAGAACATAAGAAGAAATCTTCAAAGTGCAAAGCAAATATTGAAGGCACAAGACACTAACAGTTAATTTCATGTATGTGTGTTAAAACCCCTAAGCTACTTTAAAACCTATCCAACCAAGCAACATTGTTTTATACATAGACAGCATCTTCAGTCCACATCTTTCAACAATATTTAGCTACATCTTTTTCATTCCTCACCTTCTCTCAAGTTGTAATTGTACGCTCAATTGCCACAGAATTCTCAAGTCACTAAATTATACTTCATATCTGGCTACAATTAATTTGTATTGTAGGAACTAGCAAGAGAGTGTCGAAAGTAAGGAATTGGCTAAAGGCCTATTCCTGAGCCATTATGGCAGAACAGAATGGACAAATTAATAGAATAGAAAAGCCAGAGGTAAAAGGACCAGATCTACAGTATATAGATCTTAAATAATATTAAAAATAAAAAATAAAAAAAGCCCCAAGTCTTAATTATTCTAAGCAGAATTACAAATGAATTTCTAATTAAAGCAATCCATTTCACTTCAAAAGTTTTTGTAGCCTTCATCCCTTTAGGGTAGGTGTTGGTGTTGGCTCATGTGCAAAAAAAAGGCTACCTACATGTGCATCATCATGTTTCTCCATTCAGCTCACTTTGGAGGATCTTTTCTTGTTTCCTTCGAAGTTCAAATTTTAGGCCACATATTTTCTCACTACCTAAACCCACACCTTTCTTAATCAAAGTTAAAAGTATACATCCAAAATTTATAATTCTATACATAAATCAGTTGTAGCTTTTCTATCTAACTAAAATAGAAGGCAGAGAACACAATATCATAAACAGATCCATTCACATAAAAATTTCTAGAAAATCATCTTTGAAAGGGAAACCAACTCAATCCAAATTGAATTTTACATGTACAAGTCAACACAGGAAAACTAGTGAAAATTTGTGAAAAATAGGAAACTATAGAGTGAAAGAAAAAGTGAGAAACAGAGGAACAATGATGAAATGTGGTGACCTTGATCTTCCCACAAAATATGTAAGAATAGACTTCTATATTTGTGAAGATCTACAACATGCATGGATGAAAGTGAGAGAAAATAGAAAGTGAGAAGCACAAACCTAGATTATCTCGCATTGGAGGAGAGAGAACGTGATGAGCTGTTTCTTCTTGTCGGAGGAGTTCACGGTGAACGATGGAGGAGATGCAGCTGGTGATGGAGGAGATCGGCTTTGGGGAGATACAATTTCAATTAGGGCACAAACAAGAAAGCAGAATATTGGAATCGGTCGTTTAGCACAAAAGCTCTGCTACAGTGTGTTCACTTACCGCTACAGTGTTCATACGGTCCCGCATGCGCTACAGTATTTCTCAAAACATAAACGCTTAAACATCTTTTTCATGTTTACAAATATACCTTGGTGTACAGTGTTTGTTTAAGTGTGTTTAAACTTTTTATAAACAAAAAAAATATTATCAAACGTGTTTTTGTTGCAAATCTGTTTAAATAAATAATAAACAACAAACATAAACGGTTATCAAATGGGGCCTAAGTGGATAAGAAGACATTTTCATTTAACATCCTCTTCTCTCTCTCTTTACACGCACGGTTGTAACACAAACACACACACTCTCTCTCTCTACCCTCTCAAATTTTCTTCTCCTTCTCTCTTCACTTTTGGCAGCAAGGAGTGAAAATTTGAAGTTTCAACAAGAAGGAAAGTTACTCCTCACGAGATCCTCTACATTTTGATCGGTAAAATTGTTTGATTTGGGGACTTTGGGTTAAGTTTAGGGCTTGGATTGATGTAGAGTGTGATAACCTTTTTAAACTTTAGAGTGTGATAACTTTTTTAGGGCTTGGGCTTGGATTTGATGTAGAGTGTGATAACCAATCTCGGTGCTGTATGATTTCGGATTATGGTTTTCGTGTCCGAAGTTATGATTTGAAATGTGGTTTTTATGTGGTAAATTGAGGAGTTGAATTGTGAAGTTTATAAGTGGAGAATTTTTTGTTGTTGCTATATAATTCATTGCTTGTGAGTTATGGTTTTGAATGTGTTACCTATATGGTTATGATTTTGGATAAATTGCAAATTCATGAAATGATTACATGTTATGAATTGCTATATTATGAACATCGCATTGAACTATTATATATAGAGAACATGTCTTTAGATTGCATATATGTATATGCATGCATGCATCTTATTATTATAAGCATGTCTTGGTTGTTAGCATGACTTTTGGAATTCTTGGTTAATTTGGTTAGCATAACATCATCTATGGGGGCAATTTTGCTCACCCTAAGATTTTATGTTGCGTAGATTTATGCGCATGAGATTGAAACATATTTTGATGTTTTTGGAATCTCTTGTTATTTTATATTGAATAATATGTCGCATTGGTACCTTAATAGACTAATATAATCAGCAGGTTGAAGAGGATCAGTCGCTTGATGCCCATGCACCAGCCGATTGATGGCTTCCAGTAGCAACAAGCTATTGTTAAAACGTTGAATCAGCAGCCGCCAAATGAATAAATTAGCAGCATGATGAATTAAATTAGTATCCTAAATCCATTGATGAAGGAAACTTCTTCTTACATCCCCTGTTTTGTGTTTAATATATATATATATATATATATATATATATATATATATATATAGCACTTAATAGTAACTGCTTTAATTTATGAAGACAAAGAAACCTAATACACGCAAAGGAGGTTGACACTTGACAAGGTTTTCATGGTTCTAAAACTTTTCCATTTTAACCTAATTCGCTTTTGTAATTGAGACCCCAAATTGCCTTTCAGGTGTTTTTTTTTTTTACGACCGCCAACCTTTTTCTGGGGGGAATATCAAAGTTGGTTTATCCATGTACACTCCAAACCCAGCACCTGCACTTCTTTTTATCATCATACATGATATATGTGTGTGTGTGTGTGTGTGTGTATATATATATATGCATGCAAAAGAACCCTTTACTTTGGGAAGCTTTCAAGTCAGCTAAAGATTGCCACAGTACGTTAATAACGCTAATGCTATAGAACAATGGATCATCAGTTCATAATGCATGATTACTAATTAATTATCAAACAATCCATCACTCCTATTAATATACATTCTTTCAGGAGCGCCAATGCATTCAATGGGATAAAAGAGGATCCCAAATTCAATGACGTTAAACTGTTGAGTTGTGGTCCGATTCTCTTTCGTCATCCCACCAGAAAAAAAACAAAAAAATTGACCTGTTGTTTTTATTTGTTTTACGAGCTTCGACGTGGTTTCTAATTCCTACTGTAACCAGTGGTATATAATTTGGGTTTGTTGTGTGTTTTTCCCCTGTATATTGTAGAAGAACATTGATACGGCCACGCTATCCCATGTCTACGCTATCCCCTTTAGACATGGCTAAACATAAATGTTAAATGGAAACTATCAGTTCCAGGTATTTCAATACGGTGCCTAACAGCATGTCCTGGGCACCTAACTTTGAAAATAACAGGTTAGTGTAACTCTAGCAAGTTCAATAAGTGTTTCAATCCGAAAAGTAACATTTTTTACTTGTTAGGTGTCTAATGGGAAAAAGAAAGAAAAAGTTTGTAATTGGTCATTCAGTTTTTCAGCAAAAGTAATAACTCAATTCAATCCACTCAAGACTAATGACCTGTGCAACTAAGATGGAAGGAAATCACCGGGCACTTGAGCGAGGTGGTATTTCCTCCTACCCAAAGGGGAGGCCGTGGGTTCAAGCACCAAGTGGGGCAAAATGGGTGTTTGCATTACTTAATTAACAATCCCTAACTAGTCAGAGTGTGACATCCTACATTGTTTGGGGGAGAGGTTGTTGGCATTTATACGTGTGGACACCTCTTAGCTCTTAACTGTGTAGACGCTGAAAACTATGAGCACCAAGAGTAGAGTGTGCAAAACAAACAAAATCTACACGGTGTAGGGCAGATCGTGACACAAAGTTCCCCTGCTGAAGACATTAGCGGCATCTACATCCAAGACTATCATGTTTCAAAAATATCATTGAATGCAATCATGGATCCAATGAAGTGCAGAAAAGATTCAATCAAATATGTGATAAAGCTCAATCAACCAAATATGTGATAAAACTCAGTCTGCAATCATATAACTGAAATATATGTATGCTATAGAGCACTGCAAGCCGCCAACGCAACTGTCGCTAATCAAAGTGTGTTAGTAACTTAGTATCCATGAAGAACAAAGTCTAAACATTTTTACAGTTTCTATAAATAAGGGAAATAAAATTGAGGCAATCTTTAGATATTAGTATAACTGTATAATAGTTATATTTAAATGGAAATAAAATGTGCTACGGTAACTGTTGACAATAATTCTATTGGCAATTGGAAGTTTTACTCATGGATAATTTCCATGAGATCAGTTTGAGGAAGAATTTTTTGGATATATGGAAAGAAGTATCTATTATAGCCTCTCTTAAATTATGTTCCATTAGTTCTTAATTTTTCTAGTAGTTTACTACCCCAATATAAAGAAGAATACAAAACTACCACCTGATGAGCACTATTGAGCCAAATTAATATACCAACAAATTTAAATGACCGAACAAAGTCTAACCATCTAATAAGAAATATCTAACGAAGGACAGCTGAACCCCTCACATTTAAACTCAACCAATAAGTGGGAAACTGTGGGGATCAAGCAATCCATGAAAGGATCTCAAAAGAAAGTCTCCAGGGTTTTAGCTTTCAGAAAGGAAAAAAAATGTGGACTATGCAGAAGTTATGATGTTGCAATTGGCAATTGGCAAATATATAAAGTGTTCAACTTCTTGTCTTTAATTACCTTCTCTAGCCTGCACTGACAGGGAAGGCACCTATAGTCATTTCTTACCAATGGTATGGGAAGTTAGGTCAAGGATCTGAAAATCTCTAGAATTAAACTAAAGTCCCACAGTTCAAATTCTGAAAGTTTCCCAAGAGTTGATCCATTGTGCAGTATCCAAGAGTAACAAAACTATACCTTTCTTACGACTAAGGACTTTTCACTTCCTGAGGTGTAGACCTACTGTTCTACTCATTAAACTTCTTATATATATATATATATATATATATATATATATATATATATATATTAAGAAAACAAGTTTTCCCAGTATAATTGAAGAAATTTAGATATATTTTATTCATTATTAGAGTTTTATATAAGCTCAATGCCATAGAGGCTGCTGATATTTCTCAGCTATATTTAAAGTTCATAGTTACTCATGAAAAAATTCAAATTATCGTTGGGAAATAAATTCAAAGAAAACACCCTTATATGACTTCTCATTTCTCATAAACTCCTAGCTGGTCTTGCCCTTTGGCTAGTAATTTTGGCCAAAAATCTCTATAAGCATGGCTGCAACTTTAAATCTTAAGGTGAAACTTAACCACGAATTAGGTAGCAACAAAATACTACGTTCCACAAACGATTTCTCTCTGATGACAGTATATGCATGCTAGGCTTCACAAAGTTGCTCCTTGGAAGAATGGACTGAGCATTTTTACTCTGAAAATTAATCATCCCAACTACAGGTTCGCAAGAATAGAAAATCCCACGAGGCAAATGATTTAACAGTTTTATTCCCACAATAGAGTCTATCCTTCAAAAAAGCTTTATAGACAGATCTACCTTAACTACAATGAAGTTCACAAGCAGGAATTTATATCTGAAAAAAGATTTTAGACAAGCTATTCACTTCTTTGTTTGATCACAACACATCATTGGTTTAACAAAGCCTAGAACTGGCGAGGTTCTGATATTGAGATAAGTAACACAAGCAAGATATGTACAAGACAAACCTATGTATATTTTAAACCAAACAGAAGAGAAAAAGGTAAGGAATGTAAATATGCCAGTCAAAGTAACTATCACTGTGAAATTTACCAAGCACTTCAGTGTTGAAAGTTCTCCTTCTGTTCCTTGATTGGGGAAATGACCTTGAACACAGAAATCTGAGAGCAAGTGATCCTTGAGCTGGAATATATCTATCAACCAAGTAGCCACCTCACTTTCAGATGCTGGGATCTCCTCGACAGGGATGCGTCGAACATGTATATGAACTTCTGAAGGGTCAATGCCAAAGACATTGTCTAAGAAAGAAGGGTATCCGTGCTTGTATGCGATAGTAATGTCATAAACTGAAATAGGTTAACAACAACAAGCATTTGTCAAAAAATGTTCAATTGTAAATTGAAGCATATAATTTAAATCATAAGCATAATATGTACAAAATGAACACATTGAAAGTAAACTAAACGCGTAAATCCTTCAAAATGAATGTGTCAGAACCTGCTACTGTGATTTAGGAAATTGTCCCTTCACTCTACCTCAAATATTTGATTTATTCAAGCACTTCATGTTAGCATATCCAGAGATAAAATCTCCTTATGATTAATCCAGTCAGACAATGAGTGCCCTCAACCTCCGTATCACAATAAAGATACATTAAATTTGTAAAATTCCAATGGCCTTTCAAAACACAGGCACACAAGGATCACATTCTTCAATCATCAACAACATATCAAATATATAATGTGCAGGTACAAAGATGAATTGGCAGAAACACCAACCATGGAAAGTTGAAACAAATGTTGCATCACCTGCTGAATTCAGAGTATCAAAAGTTGTTCAGGTCAAGTAACACAGTGTCGCTCAAATCAGAGGAATTGATATTTATATTTTAGAAAAGAAATGTGCAGTTATCTAGAAATCAATTTTGATTTTGGAATAACCAAGTGTCTATAACTAAAATTATTCATTTCTAGCATATCAAAGCATTTTTCTTCGGTCCTAAAATTTCATTAGTTTATTCATAGTTACATCAACCTCCAGACTTAGCAACACCATCCAAACTACATTTCAACACTTGTAGAAATACACATCTTACCTATTGTAGCTCAAGCATTTAGATTTTTGACTGCTACCACATGATATTGACTCCTTTAAAACATTGGTCAAACAACATGAATTTTGGATGGCGTAAATCTCAAAGCTACTTTAGTTTGCATAAATTTTGGCTGTCAAAAAAATGTATCTAAACTATTTCCCCCTAACGTGAAGCTCAAAATGAAAAACTGTTTCAAGTCTAATTTCCAACAGGACCACGGTGATACTTCCCATTATTTTGGCCCAATAGTGTAGATTTCAGACTCCTTCCCATGTGATGCTAACTCTTATATTTGGCTGGCATAAAATTTTTAGCTATTTTAAATGGCATTAATGATTATATGGCCCATGAGTAGGAAAAACAGTGAGCAAAAGAACAAACAAAACTGTAGTTCAGAACCAAGTTTCATGAATCTACTGAATAGGCCTGAAAATGTGGCTTGATTTCAATCTGACCTTGATAATGATAAGCGAACTTAAACACGCTAAGATTGAGGTGTTCATGAGCAGCTTGGTTCATTTGCAATCCTAATGGGAAATTTCAAACCAATTTGTTAAGAAAAGTTAACTGTAGAATGAATCAAGATCATCTGGTCTGAATATATCATCTGTAACTGATCCAAGCATGTCGACATTGCATATCATATACAAAATAAGGAAAATATAAAATTGGAAAATCAGGCAACGTTCCATTGTTTTCTTTTTATCTATATTACTTTTCCTCTACCTATTGGTAATATTTTGTATATGGTGGGTGGTTTGGGGTGGCAGCAATGGTGGCAACACCAATGAGGGCGGTAGCCGGTAGCTGCACCTGTGGTGATGGGGGTGGAAGTGGCAAGTAAAGATTGTGGACTTGGTGGTGGTCTTATTATCAAATCAATAACCTTGTTAATGGAAAATTGATTTAATGCTGGCAGTGAAAGGGAAACAGCATCATAGAAATGAAGTTGGTGGTGGCAGAAATCAGCAATATTGTGAAGTGCATTTGTTTAAATCAAGTGTTGTTGAAATTGTCAAAACCAATTGATTTTAGTACATAAATCCACTATGTGGTTCAGCTGATGGTTTCCTATATTTCAAGGTTTTGGTACTCACCGATAAGGGTGGTAGCTACACCTATGGCGATGGGGTGGAAGTGGCAAGTAGAGATTGTGGACTTGGTGGTGGTCTTATTATCAAATCAATAACCTTGTTAATGGAAAATCGATTTAATGATGATAGTGAAAGGGAAACAGCGTGTTTGAATCGAGTGTGGTTGAAATTGTCGAAACCAATTGATTTTTGTATATAAATCCACCATGTGGTTTGGCTGATGGTCAGTCCTTTTCCAATATTTCAAGGTATTGGTACTCATGGAATTAAACAACTGGAAAGAAGCCAAGCCCTTTCTAATCACGATGGAAATATCTCCCATCTCAGTAAGTTTGTTTAAACGCACACATGTACGTTACCATTATTAAATGCCTTTTAGGTACCTAACCACAAGAACTCCAAACACCTGTCTCTAAAACAAATATTGAAGCAATTAAACACTCATTTTATCCAAAACACCATTCCCCAACCCCATGAAACATATATATAAAAAAAAATATTGAAAAGGTGAATATTATAGTTCAAAGTTTTGAAGAGAATGTTATTTGTGAAACAATGTTTGATTGAGGACAGATTGTAGTAGTAAAGGTATAACAGATATAGATATGTATAGGAGAGAAATAGATAATATATATGAAAGGGAAATGACGGAGGTAAAGTACGAAAAGATAGAGCATATGACTGTTGATGAAACAAGAAATTGGTCATATGTAGGTATGGTTTATTTTCTTAATGGAGGCATGAGAGAACCCACAATTAGGGACATTTCTTACTTGGAAAAAGAAAAACACAATTAGAAATCTAGTTGGTAGATAGATTTATACTAATCATTTTCAGAATAATAATGACTTACGCCATCCCCTATAAAAAAGAAGTAAACTTTGTCTCACATAAGCAGAAAATTATGTGGCAACTTCACTCCAGGATATATCTAGAATTAATGCAACAAAAAATAATAGTAATAAATTATTGAGAACATCTATGAGAATAACAACCTGCATCCAAGGAGCCCCTCAGAATTTCCAAGCAAGCACAGAAACCTCTTGTTTTTGGAAGCAGCACATTCTTCAGCACAGGCAGTCCATTTTCAGCTGCGAAATTTTGACTCTTTTTACACTTCTGGTCACTGTATGGGAAGGCAAAAAATCTGAATGGATAGTGAAACATGACAATAGTGCACAAGTCATAACATTTTTTTTGGCTGACGAGGTACGCAGACCTTTCGTCCCCCAACTAATCTCCAGACATGGTTAGGGTCATTACCCAGAAAAATCCCAATAAGGTGGCTGGCCTTCTGGGATAGAGGGAAGAAGATACTAGAGCTTAGGACCTTCTGCTACTTGAGGCATAGGCTGGTAAGCCACCAAGACCAACTCTTTTACCCCAACAGTTCTTAATAGTTGAAATTTGGCAAGTTCAAAAATATGTCCTAGAGGGATAAAGATGCAGAGATCACAAAAGACTATTTTAATCTACACTAGGGAACCATGAATGTCTCCATATATATATATTTTTTTTTTAAAAAAAAAAAAAAGAGAAGGTAATTTCTAGACTAAATGGAATTAATCAAGATATTAGGATATACTTCGAAAGACAAAAAAGAATCATATTTGTAACTAGTGGAAGAGGTGCATGCACATAGAACAAGGGCACTGAGAATTTACGTAAAATCAGTTCCTTCTGGGAAGACAGCAAGCCATAAGGGATCCTCTGAATTAATGAAAGTCGAAAGCATTTGGCACATAATTGGTTCATCAATTTCCCACTTTCTCTCTACTGAAATGAACTCCAAAATATGAAAACCCCAACCAAACAGAGGTAGTTTCATCAAACTGCTCTTAAGGACATACTTTATGTAGCCCAGGCACCCCTTCCGCAATGCAAGATCCCACAGGTACATCCAATCAACTTCAGTTCTGTGGTTGGCGATAAGTAAGACTCGTTCCCTTGGTGGAACAATTTCTCCGGAGAAAATAACTTCAGTCCTGTTTATCTTTTCAAATAAGAAGGGCCATAAAGATAGCCAAATACCAAAAAAGAAGGATATTGCTTTCCTACTGTAGTGTACACTTAAAGAGCGCAACATGATGGCCAGGGGACCAAAATACACCAAAAATATAAACGCAGTAGAAAGAAATATCACTAAACACATCAAACCCCTAAAAACCCTAAGAGGAGTCAAAGGGCGGTGCTTTAAGCCATTACTAGAACTGAGGACAGGACAGACTTCCATCTTCTACCAGAAACTCTATAAGCTTTAAACCTCACTCGTCATTGCCACTGCAACATTTATGTAAGATAATATTGCTTATAGTCACTTGAGAATTGAGATGGCCCAATATGACCTTAGAGTAGACAAAGCAAACAGAAAAACAGAATGTAAAAGAAGAGAATGTCCTTTACCTTGATCGTCAAGAGAGAGAGAGAGAGAGAGAGGGAGAGAGAGAAAATGGCCAGCCCACAGTATGATGGCAAGGGTTTGCACATCTGCAGCTACCACAAGATGCAATAAGATGAATGCCAGAGAAGTGTTTTTTTTTTAGAAAAAAGAAAAAGAGAGAGAGAGGAAAAAATGGCACAAACAATAAGAAATGAGAACAGACAAAGATCTGCTCTTCACATAAAGAAAGAGATCCTCCACGGCATCATAGGATAAGCATCAGAAGAAGATTTCAAAAATGGCCATCAAAGTGGCATCAATCAAATGTTGAAATACAATTTAGCCAACACGGATATTCAATTATAGGGAACTGCATCAACAAAGTTCTAAACAGAGAAGCCATAGAAGAAATATATAATTAATTTAACATATCAGTGATTATATCTGTTGTCTCCAACAATTCAAAGGCAGCTGTTAGAATCATGCCATCAGGAGTAATCCTAAAATCATTATGGTACAAGGTAGGGCCAAAAAAGCTTAAGGAAACAGGTTCAATTTGCGAGCAGCCACTTTGTAGAAAAGAAAACCAAAGTTCAGGTCTCTTTCAGTCGAATAACTGTTTTTTAGTTGCCAAACAGAAGCCTCATTTTTATCCCATAAATTTATCCAACCACAAGCTTACCACTTCTGCAACAAAACATCTAAATTAAGAACCCTTGCCTTCAACCTCTCAAGAGATACACTTCTCCCAAGTTATTTTTGAATTTTCAAGGTTACCCTACCTAAGAAAATTTGTGAAAGGTCAATGCTGAAGCTTGACAATGCAGACTATTGCGATTCATCTACAGTTGTCTGTCTAATAATTAATGACTCAAAATTATCAAATATGAGCAAAAGGCATCACCATCTCGAAGGAGCCAAACCACGCTACGTAGCAACTCACACAGGCAAAATCATTTTATAAGACATATGTTGTTATGCTTCCATGACCAAATTCTGGTCTTACCACAGTATGGAAAACACACAACATCTATAAAGAATAAAATCGTTAATTATGATTATTGACCCAATATTAAACTTCCTAAAAATAATACTGAATCATCCTTCAAGGTGTTTGCGTTTTAAAGGAAAAGTCCTTCCAGGTACCTTCTTCTCAAGGTTCAAAGCCTTTAGAGGTCAAATCAACTCCTCTGAAATCCATTTATAATAACAATGGATGACCACTTTGAGGACGCCTACCTCCTCACAAATGCCTTTGTAGTGTTATCGTTCTAATTTACCTGTACATCCCCCATTGAACACTTGTCCTAAATTATACAACACAATAAACCAGTTTCATTTCCCCAAAAATAAATTACACAAGGCTATACTACATCCCTTACAATTAATATATAGTAGCACCATAGGAAATCTGTCCCATGTTTTAAACTCATACCATGCAGTAGCATATGTTAGCAGAATACAGAATGAAGTAGATAAAGCGAAAATGCGAGAAGAAAACAAAATTCCGAATAAAATTTTATATGTCGTCTTGGTTTCTATTAATTGAAAGACTCAACTTAAACAAGCCTAACAATAATTGCGTTACTTAATCAGCTGAATATGTTACTATTTCCTCATGTCCAAAATCTGAAAATTCAAAAATTTTGGTTTCTTTCCTTTTCCTACATGTTATTGGAAGCCAAAACCTTTTAAGAAGATAATGCTGTGCATAAATGCAAATTTGGAGGGCAGAACCTCCTCACTTAACACACTCATTTTGAATTGCACAGACAACACTCACTAATCAAATATATATATATATATATATATATATATATATATATATATTGCACACCCAACACTCAATGGTTAATTCTCATTAAGCATACAATACCAATTTATCTTTTACAATGCTAGACTTTCCGAATGCAAAGGAAAATAAAAATAAAAATCTCACAAATTTCAGTAAAAGAATAACAATCAAAACAATTAAACAAATCGTAATCAATGTATTATTCTGCGTAATTTAATATAATCTCAATAAATCAAAATTTATGTTCAGACTTAAACTCCTTATTAGGCAGGCAAGTGCATTGGGGTGAGAAACTGCAAAGGTCTAATCCACATAAGGAAGAAAAAAAATATTATAGTAAAACAATCACCTTTTGGTATCAGAGAAAACGTCAGAAAAGCATCGGAAAAAGAAAGCTTCAATTTTAACATTCTAAAAGATTCCCAGATTTCATTATTTTTCCTACGAATTCTGAGTCACCAAACGGCCATTTAAAGAAATACTGGAGGATACGTCGATTAATTTATTTCAACTGAGAACATATATATATATATATATATATAGACAGGGGCGGAGCCAGGATTTTGGTGTAGGGGGCCAAATTTTTTTTTTTTTACATCAGTTTAATATTAGTTTTATAATTATGTACAAAAATATATATAATATATATGTATTATATAAATGTATATATACAATATATAAAGCGTGAATAGTTTTTAGTGACCTGACTAGACTTAGGCCTATGCTTCCAAAGTAATCAATTAACCTAAAATTTTATCAATTAGTTATTTAAATAAATTTTCTTATCAAACTTTTTTAACAGGATAAATAAAGATTAAGCTAAAATTGAAAAAGCTTTCAACTAAACAATTAGACTTTTAACATATAAACAAATACAAAATTCATGTAGTAATATCAGAAATTAATAATTAAGCAAAATCTGGAACACGTCATACATATTAACATATCAACTATCAATTTATCATTATTTTTAATTATCAATTAATAGTATAATCGTACTAATAGAATAATTCAAAAATAATACTTCTAATTCAATAGTCCTTTATACCAATTTTTGCTAACATACAAGTATGTCTCTGATCACTACACTAAAAAAAATAAGCTTAGTTTGATAAGTATATATCTATTAAATAAAGTACAACTGTTTCTTTTTCTTTTTTTCGAAACCCATATAAAAAATTATTTTCCAATCCAAGCAATAAGATTGAAATTAAATTAGGAACTGAATTGATATAAAAGGGATTAGTGTGAGGGTGTGTTTATATTCATGCTATGTATCTGCTATTGAGATTTCGGATACAACATTGACATAATATACTAATATATAAGTCTTGAGTTTCTAAAGGGCCAATGAAGAATTGGGTTTGGGGAATTTATTAGTATTAAGTTTCTAAAGGCCCAATAACCAATGAGGAATTGGGTTTGGGGAATTTATTAGTATTAAGTTTCTAAAGGCCCAATGGCCAATGAAGAATTGGGTTTGGTGGAATTTATTAGTATTGAATTTCTGAAGGCCCAATATCTAATGAAGAAATGGATTTGGAGGGGCCAAGTAGTGCATATACATGTATTAATTTTGAAAAACAGGCATACTAGTAAAAGAAATTTCAAATTTTTGGGGGGGGGGGGGGGGGGGGGGGGGGGGCCATGGCCCCTGCTAGCCCCGCCTGGCTCCGCCCCTGTATATATAGAGAGAGAGAGAGAGAGAGAGATAGATAGATAGATGTACCTGTTTGTATGTAAAGCGAAAAGAGAGAGGTCACTTGGCTTGCAATCGAGCCAATCTAGCAGAGAAAGATGGCCAATATAACAGGATTTCATGAGGCGAAGAAGGGTCATGATCAGCTGCGGACAGGAGTAGTGATGTAGAGGAAGTTATTGGTTGTGAGTAGAGAAAGTCAAAAAAGTGAGAGAGACAGTTTTGACCTTATTTCAAGCGTGCTTGGCACTCCGAACCACACAAGGCAGGGTATGGAGGGACCTATGATGGATTATCCAAACTCATATTGATTGCAAGGGCCTACAATTCAAAATAGTTAGGCTTCATCAAATATGAAGTGTTTTTCATATAGTGTTTTTCCATTGGAAAAATTCTGTGATGGATTGAACAATCCAACTCATTGATTGCAATGACTTACAAATTGGAAATAATTTGGGTTCACCGAATATGACGCAAATGGAGTTTTTTTTCCATGAGAGTCGCGTCATATTCGGAGAAGGCAAACTATTTCCAATTGTAGGTCCTTGCAGTCAATATGAGTTCGATTGTCCAATCCATCATAGGTTCCCCCATAAGAGATTGAGTTCGACACCTTACCGAAGGTGCCGTATTTATGTTGAACACTTAGATACTATATCAGATACTCGAACACATGACACTTCTTAAAAGTGTCCTAATACTTTTATTTTTACGACATTTCTTGAATACTGCTAGAACACGTGTCGGACACTTCGTAGCAATGATGTATATTCAAGTATTTTGAAAGAAATTATATGTGACTAAATTATGATTAAAAATGTAAGTTAAATAGATGTAGAAGGTTAAATAGATGTAGAAGACTAAATAAGTGTGGCTTTTTAATCTATTTATCTATTTTTGTGTGATTTTTAATTACTTGATGATAAATTGAAGTATAGTATTTCTTAAATAATTAATATATATTAATATATTATATTATTATTGTATAGTCATATCATTGTCGTATCCATGTCTTATTTTTTAGAATTTATAGTAACACCGTCTCTGTGTGTGCTTCCTATATTCTCATCTAATACTACCAAAACTATTTGTTGGACACTATGAAGCAAGGACGCGGATACGGGAGATGCGACACGATACGGATACGGCGATACGACAAATTTCAAAAAAATAGGATACAGGTACGGCGGGATACGGCAAATATATATATATATATATATATATATATATATATATTATACAAAAAAATTAATAGAACACAAATTAAGTTTTAAGTTTTAACTTAAAAGATCTTTTTCTGTCAACATTAAAGATCTTTTGATTTATTACAAATTAAGCCCCACATTTTAACTAAGCTTTTAAAATTTTAATATTATAATATGGCTACCATCTTTAAAAAAAATAAAAAAAAATTCAAACGTATCCAAGAAGTATCCATCACGTATCCTTGCCGCATCCGAAAATAAAAAAATTATTTTAAAAAAAACGGATACTTCCTCGGAGTATCCGATACGTGTTCGGCTATATCCTGACCGTATCTGTATCAGATACGTATCCGATACGACCACGACGCCTCCAAAAAAGTATTTGTGCTTCATAGGTTGGATACTATATGTACAATTGGACATTTTAGCATTACTTTTATTAAAACGATACAAGAGTAGAGAATGTGGGCCCACCATATTGTATTAATTAATTAATTAAATTATTTTGACCGCTTCTCAAATTTGAAAGTAATAACGAACTTTGTCAAAAAAAATAAATAAATAAATAAATAACTCTTGTGGTTGTTAGAGAAATCTTGTCAAATTATTAAAATGTCAAGTCAAAGTTGGTTAGAGAAATGGTGTCAAATTATTACTACGATTGACATTTTTTAAATGACAAAATTAAGTAAAAATGTGAAAAGCATTAAATTTTTTTTTTCAAATCCATCTCCAATCGACCACCACTCCTCTCTCTCTAAACCCGTCTCCTTCAATCCCACCACACCCTTTCACCAGCAGCGTGACCCAACTCTCTCTCTACGTTCTACATACATACACAGTTTGATTGTATGTATATATACATGTATATGTGCAGATATATGTCTGTAGTATTATCAACATTCAACTTCAAATCGTCATGAACGAAGCCCTAGACAATCCATTTCATTCCAGGTGGACGACGTTGATGGATCGTGAAGTGGTGGCTGAGGGTAAAATTGAAAGTGGCTGATCTAGATGGTTCTTCTTAGATGGTTTTAAATATATATATATATAGAGAGAGAGAGAGATGGAGCATTCCCTCGAATATGCTGGTGTGATTTTATGATGAGTTTGTTTCTTGTCATTTTTTTATTTAAAAATTATTAAAAAAAATCAGAGACATTATTGAGTACTAATATACCCACTTAATTTTATAAAAAATAAAAATTATGTTTGGAACTCTTGTGTTGCTGGTTACTTGTACAAATTTAGTTAGTTAGTTAGTCAGTCCACCATTCATTCATGATAATGAAGCATGAGATGACATCAAGTGGGTTCCGTACGTTGGCGTGTTCATAAATTGTGAACTGAATAATTATGGAGTATATTTTTCTTATGCAAGTGGATTACCTTTTCGGCCACTGCACTCTACGCATTATTCTTTCAAACAATTTTATTGCTATAAGATTTCATAATTTGGAAATTTCTTTCTTTTCTTTATCCAAAATATTCAATACTTGGTTGTACCCTAAAAAAAAAACTCAGCTATCATTTTCCTTGATAACAAGGAATGAGTTGCAGGGCTGTCGAAATGTATAATACTTTCTCGTTTTCGTGATAACCTTTACGATTGTCTCGATTGTTTATTTATTTAATTTTTTTTTTGTCTTTGACTCTTTGTCTTTTGCAGGTCCGCTTTAAGCGTTCGTCTAAAACCTCAGCTAATAAAAGACATCCAAATTCTTATATTTTCTTAATTAGAGTTCCTAAAATTTTTATTTTTAATATTATTTGACTTCTTAAAATTTTTGTTTCCTTGTAATGTTAAGCCTCAACCCATGGTAAAAATTTAATAATAATCTCAAATAATTTAATGGGTAAATTACACTGACCTTCTCTAAGGTTTGACCTAATAACACCCAGCATCAAACTAAAAGATTTTGTTACAATGACCTCCCCTATAACAGAATTGCATTAACAGATGTTAATGTTTGGGTGAAATGTGTATTATACCCTTAATATTATATTGATATATTCTATTAATATCACAGCACCTAGGATGCTAAATCTGATAGATCAAAGCTGAATTTTGAAAAACAGACTTCATTATTGCATCCGGAATGGTCCATTTAGCTAGGAACCAGTTTGACTTGGTCAAAAAAGGCCAAAATTGACTTGCCAGAAAGTTCGCCAAAAAATTGCAGGTTGCTAGAGAAGATGATCGAAATAGTGTAGGTCGCCGAGAATTTGCCGGAGAAAATTACCGGAACAGTGCAAGTCGCTGAAAATTCATGCTGAGAAGATGATTGGAATAGTGCAGGTCGCCAGAAATTCGTCGAAGAAGATGATCGGAGCAGTGCAGGTCGCCGAAAATTCGTTGGAAAAGATGATCGGAACAATACACGTATCCGAAAAATCACCGGAAAAGATGACCGGAACAGTGCATATATGTGTGTGTGTGTATGTGTGTGTATATATATATATAAATTGATGGGCATTTTGGTACTTTCAACTAAATTTTTTTACAAAACTAACTGAATTTTAGATGGATGGGGTCTATGTCATAACGGAGTAAACCTCAGGGGAGGTCATTATAACAAAATTCATTAGTTTGATTCTGGGTGTAATTAGGCCAAACCTCAGGGGAGGTCAATGTAATTTACCCTAATTTAATTCATCTAAAACTTCTAATTTCTATCATTATCTCAAAACCTTTCTTTTTTTTTATCTCTCACTCCTCATTTCACGTTTTTATGAATTGTTAAATATATACTTAAAGAATAATTGTAAAAAGTTAAGAATTATAAAACTTTCTATCTTCTTCTATTAAATTTTATCTTCTTTTTTTTCCTATTCCTTACATTTTCGCTTCTGTCATTACAACAATTTTTTGTTATAATTAATAATAAAACAATAACAAAAATTAGGTGAAAATTAACAAATGAACAACCAAATCATCTAAAGAATTAGAAGATAATACAATAATAAAAAAAAATTATATTAGTGACTTAGATTCATAATGATAATCAAATGTATGATAAAAAAAAATATTTTCGAATCACATGAAAAAAATATATATAAAAAAATGAACCAAGTAAAACAAAATGAAGATCTTATTCAAAAATCATATTTTATTCCCACAAATATGCATGCACCGGAAAAATATTGTTAGAATATTAAGAGATTTATGAGTAGAAAATGTTCCAATTAAATATAATAATTTCAATAAGAATAATTTTTATATAAACATTATTAACTAATATTTGATACTAAAATATTACACGTTAAATGGTCAATCTTATATTTTTTTGCTTAAGACCTCAAATTATGATGAGTCGCCCCTGATCTTCTGGCTCTATTCTAGGGTATGGAGGATCTCTCTCATCCTCTAGAGGGGTTCCTCTTACGTGAGAGGGTGTGAAAATTTGTAAGCTTAGTTTGTTCATCAAAGTGTTATTCATTAATTTGGTGATCGAATATTGGAGGCGTTAGTCGAGTTAATGGTGAATATTGGAGGACTCAGTGATAGACCTCTCAATAGATCGGATTTTGATCCGAATTCGAGCCAATAATTAGGATCTGGATTGGACATTCAATTCAATAATCCCTTAGCGATCCGAATCCAATAATATGTTAGCTAAACAAAATCGAATATGGATTATGGTCGATCTGATCCGATAATAATCCAATCTGAAATAAGTTAATATATAATTTATTTTAAATATATTATCTAATGTTATATCATATAATATTTACATACTATTTAAATATATTTTATCATTATTTCCTTCTTATTCTTCCTTCTTTCTATTTTGTCTTTCATTATAGTTTTTTTCTTTAATAAAAATTCAAATACTTGCATTTCTAATACTTTTTTTTTATATTTTATTTTTCTTCTCTATTTTTTTCCTACTCATTATTTGTTAATCTCTTTTGAAATTATTATTATTTTTTTAAAAAAATTATATTTTTTTCAGATCGGATATCCTATTTATAATAAATAGAATATGGATTTAATTATATATAATCCATCGGGTTATCGGATCGAATCGAATTGCCTATATTCCTTATTGGATTTGAATTAGATTAGATCTGATCCGGTCTAAGTCCAATCCGTTTACAAGTCTACTCAGTGAGGTTAGGTATAAATACGAGAATGTATCACAAAATTCGTCCAATGAATTGCGGCTCCCACACTTCGCATGTGAATCCGTAACGAATTCGCCCCAAATTCGAACTAAAATATTTAAGTTGACATATTAGGTATACATGCTGCTTCATTATTTAGAAAACAATGCGTACAGGAGGAATATTACCTCAGACCTGTTTGGAGCTGCGGAACCTCACCACTGGACTGGTTTTTACTTGTGATACAATTGACACTGTTAAAATACATAAGTAATTCATATAATTAATTAACAAAGACAATTATAGATAAATATCTAATTGATTTTAAATATTCTTATATTAAAAAATTCATTAAAAATATTTAATAAATAAAAATAAAAATGTATTAAGTAGAATAAGTACATATAAATAAATATACAAACCAGACACTACCTCTTTCAAAAAATTTAAGCTTTGAGCTCTCATGCTCTCGCTCACACTTTATGTGACTTAGATATAGCTCTTTCAAATCACTTCAAACCCTCCCTTCAATTTATATTTCTTTGCAAATAACAAAATATTTACTACTGTTATCCAAGATTTGTCTCTAAAGGGGGGGTGAATAGGGACAATAGGCTAACGATGAAACTTTTTCGATTGAGCTCATTTTGACAAAAGTAGGCTTGTTTGGACTTTTGTCAAACACTTGAGAAACTTATGTTCTACCTATCATGCACTTAAATGATCAAGTGGATATGACAAATGAAGTGTTCATGAAAGTGTAACGCATCATGCTTGTAGTGTGTAGAAATGTTGAATGTGTGTTTAATCAAAACCATGATATGCAAATTAATTAGCAAAAAGGTGATCAAATAAATACTCAATCAATTTACAATACAATCAATTCCACAACTCAACTAATATACTCTAAGCATACATCCCATCCTCCTTATATGAAGAATTTAAACCACATTCATTAAATACACAATTATAAAACAAATGCTAGCAAAATAAATGAGTAAACCTATCAAAAGAGTACTTGAGTAATTACCTATGAATATGATATAAAGAGTAAAACACATATAGACAATTAATCAATCACTTGGAGTGCTAATCATTCATTCATAAAATGGTTCATTGGATAAGGAATGAAATGAGCTAAGTGAGTATATGTCTACTAATGCTAAAATGGAATTAAAACTCATAGAGATATTTTATCAAACATATGGTGTGCAACTTAATTGGAGATGAATAATCAAATAAGTACTCAATCAATCAACATACTCCAAGCATTCATCCCATCCTCCTTACATGAATTAAAACATATAAACTCATAGCATTCATATATAAAGCATAATGAAATTAAATATATAAAATGCTATTAAGTAAAGGAGTTAAGGGTTAGAAAAATGCAAACCAAGCAACACCACGATATTTACATAGTTTGGCAACTTTGACTTGCGTCCATGCCTCAAGAGCTCATCTTGAGGTTTTCACTATCAAGATTCCCTTAAGGGTGGAAAGCAAACCTCTACAATTGCTAAGTCCAACACTTAGTCTTCTTTGCTCCGATGAGCACTTCACCAAGACTTCATTGCCAAGCGCACAACTTGAGCTTCCATTCACTTTTGACGACTCAAGTGAGAACCTTTACAAGCTTCCATGAAGCAATCCCTTTTTTCAAGAGCACCTCTTCGACTTCTTCTCAAATAAGATGAATAGGAGTTTGAGTATAATAAAGAATATCCCTCAATGGATAGATACACAAATGATAGCTCACATACCTAGAGTTACAATTGATGAATCAATATGAAAGCTCAACTCTAGATGAATATGAAAGATGAACAATAGATATGTAATGTAAGTTCACTCTTTCTCTTTTTCTTACAAGAGAGTTTCTACCAAATTGATATGAAATGAAGGCTTCATGGTAGAACTCACTCACAATATGTACAAACTAAATGCATAAGGTGAGTTTCTCTCTTCTTCTCTTCTCTCTGACATCTAAATACAGCCCCAAACACATATATATAGAGTCTTTGAAAAATATAACTATTAGAGGGTTGTTGTAAGCATTAAATGCACCAAACTAGCCGTTAGATTCAGATCCAGCAACTTTTAATCGGCTGAAAATGATGTTTTAGTCAGCTGATAATGCTCTAGAAACATCAAAGCCTACTATCATTTTCAGTCGCCTCAAAGTGCATTTTCATCAAGCTAAAACTGAACTTTCAACAATCTCAAACTCGACTTTCAGTAAGCTCAAACTTGACATGAAGTTTATTGACTACATGTGAATAGTAAGTATAAAAGATATTTCCAATTGGAGATCATCTCACTATTACATAAGACTTTTTATGATTTAAACATATAAGTTCAAAGCTTTATTGCTCTAATTCCTAGAGACCATTCCAAATGATATGATTGAAATACATGGTCCTAGTTATAACTTAATAATTGAGTTCTTCCAAAGCTTATGAAAGCTTGAACTAACTTAACCTTAGTAAAAGCCTTATGATGTTATAAATAAAATTCATGACTTATTGCTTATACTCTAAAGACTTATGAATGATATGAATTATATGCATTGGTCTTAGAGCTTTCATGTGAGTACATTAAAGTAGCTTTACAATAAATACAAGCACTCACCCAAGACTAACCTACCCAAGTCTTTTGATCTTCAAATCTTTAAGCTCTTGGATTCCTTCATCACGTGACTTCACTTTAACTTCGCCATTGATCTTGATTATTGATCTTTGAGTTTTATGATCATGAGACTTCATATATCTTCTTGTAAGTCCCTTTGAAATCCAAAACCTTTAAGATACTTGAGATAATTTGATACCTTGTAAAATGCACACTCAAGTAAACTTATTAGATCTATACTACAATAGATTGTTATCATCAAAATCATCCATATAATCTTTGGTTGAAACCTTGAGGTCAACAACTACAAAATAAATTTTGTTCTAAACACTAACCGATTGTATCAAAATTTTACGTTCATGGATAATGACTACTTTATGTGACTCATGACACACCCCAACCCAATTTATATCATAATATAACAAATTGAACAATTGAAGTGTATCTAACCATCTTCATTAACATCAAACATAATTGACATTAATCCACATCAGAGTGCATATTTAATAATCTACAATTACAAACAAACCACAAGCTTATATTACAAGTAGTCACAACCACAACACATTTCATTATGAGTTTACTATAAAAATCATCTATAATGATTACATGTTAGACAAAACACTCCCTCCTCCTCATTTCCCATCCAATCCCCAAGACTCTAGACTCGGCAGTGGCTACAAAACCTTGAACCTGAAAAACATATATATAACAAAAGTGAGCTTAAAGCCCAGTGAATGTAACACTACTACATCAGAATAATAACCAAAAATATCATCCGATAACTTCAAACTATATAGATCTTATAACTTTCTACTCTCCTTCTTGGCGAGAGTATGAACCCTGTATAACTTCATGCCTTATAGGCATCTTCATGCTTTATAAGCATCTTCATACCATATAGGTATCTTCATGTCATATAGACATCTTCAATACTTCAATATATACTTTCAAGTATAAAACTTCTAGTGAATACACTCACCTTGGGTATCTTCCAACTTGTTTACTTATCCCGTTGTTGTTGAGGGTGTAATTCTTCCGCCTTGCCTATACAACATTATACTCACATTATATAGATTTCTAAATATAATTAGACAACAATCATCACAAACTTCATTCATACAAACTTGAAGGATCAATTATGATAATCATTATATATAAGTTCATTGAAACATTTTGTCAAACACATTGTAAGCAAGAATATCAAGCTCATCCTTTACATTACTTTACAAGTATACATTACTGCACCACCTTCCAAATCAATAATAATATGATAAAGTACTCTAATTATACCACACACTCCAAGTATTCAATCTAACACCTTCACACTTGCAATTTCATAGATATATTTTCTTCCCTACATGTTGTCCACATTTACACTCCAAATGAAGGACTTCCCGACATCCAATTGGCCTACAAATTTTATAGTAGATAGGAAACATATTCAAGAACATCATACTAAAATTAGAGCATGATTCAATGGTTAGTTTTTTATAGAGAAGCAAAACAATGGACTATTTTTAATTCTGTCTCTCCCATAGTCCCTGTTTTTCACCAAACTTCAATGATTAAACTGTTTCGATTCAGAAAGAACTATGCGCTCTACCATACATTTTTGGAAAGCTCTACTAGTCTAATTTCCAACCCAACAAACGGAACTCAAATCCGAATTTTCTACAGTGTTTTATAGTCATTCTTGTAAGGTGACTTCAGGCTGTCTGCAAAGCACGTTTTTCATCTTTTTCACTTCTTTTTCATGTAAACTTCAAATATACTACTTCTAGCTCCTACTAATCATCAAAGAACATGTTTATAACATGATTCCTTTCATTTTATACCAACAAAATGCAATCAAAATCATAATAATCAACTCTACCATTCACATAGTATCACACTTTTTCTCTACACACACATACAAGCATATATGATGATTTCATGTCTTCCTGCAATGATTTGCTATGAAAAAACCATGTGTATGAATTATAACCAACATAAAACATGAAATCTAATGAATCATAGAACTTACAAGTAATTGACTTGAGTTTTCCTTCTTTTCCTTCCTCCCATTTGCTTAGTCTCCTCTCTCCTAACTTCTCTACAAATCTAAGACACTAAAACTTGTTTTGCCAAACAAGGCACAAGAATTGTAGAGATAAGCTCCTCTCCCAATCTGATCTAAATTGATTACTCACCTCTTTGACACCAATATTAACACCTAGCCCCATTTTATATTATTTGCATTTCACCTCCTTCAACATTTTAAATTTGCACTTCACCCCCTCAAGTTATTTGCCTTTTAGCCCTTCTAAACCACTTCATTTCCCACAAGCACCTCACTAACTCTAGATTAATATTTAGATATACTAAAACATATCTTCTAAGTAATACCTTACAATGGTTAATACCTACTAGGATGCATGAAATAAACTTCACACTACAACCCACACTAGGCATGCTACATGCTACCACCTCAATTTAATATACATACAAAATGTTCATATACAATTTATGTTTATTCCAAAATTAAATTATGCTAATAAAAATGATCATGTGTCGGGGTCTGACAACTTAACTTTTACTCACAAAAATTTATTTATTGCAAAAAAGTATTTGTGAAATATTTTCACAGAAAAAAGCCTCCCCTATTGTAGTAGTGCATATTGCCAAGTAAAATGTCTCTTTTACTCGAGCATCATCAATCGTCTCTATTCATGAAGAAATTTTCTTCCACTAAAGTTAAGATGATAACAATTTCTATTCAATAGTTGTTGCAAAAAAAGCATGGCAAAAAAACATTTTCGATATGGTAGTAGATACTTAAAGGTGCACTCTTCTTTACTCTATAATATGTTCCAAGCAAAACTGAAAAAAAAAACTTCCTTTAAGTTTTCTCTATGTGCAAAGACACACCTTACACTAAATTTTTTTTTTTTTGGAGTAAATCAGTTTATTATCTTACAAAAGTGGACAACTTGACCTATGAAAAAATTATAATAACATATATACCTTTTACAATAATCGTTATGCCATTCTCTCTATAAATATAATGTTTTCCAAAAATTTTAAAAATAAAATATAGTTAGATAAAATTTTCAAATAATAAGTTTAGAAATACAAAAAATTTAAAACTTAATTAGAAGATAAATTTAAAACTTAATAATAAGTATTAGTATTTTATATATATGTATATGCATACATGTATTACATAATCATTAGATATTCTTTTCTTGTGATCAATTTATTATTGCTCTATGAACGTGACTTTATCAGTTTCTATTTTTTTTATTTATCATTATTTCAGTAAAACAAGTTCAAAGTTATAGAAATCGATGGTACAAAGTGATCGTTGAATTCCCAGACTCAATACGTTTAGTTAATAATATATTTATAAAAATTAAACAGAGATTATATTATCCAAAAAAATAAAATGACCTAAAATATTGTAGATGTAACTCGAACAAAATTTCAAAAGCTCCGATTTTGAGCTTCACCAAAAAAGGCGTATTTAATTAAAACTCTACTTCCTAAACACTTTTTTTCCTCACCAAATATTTTTCAACGTAACTTTTTGAATTAAAAGCACGTTTGAGTGGTTGAGAAGCAATCCCAAACCAGCTCATAATATATTAGAAAAAAAAGTAGTAATTAAACACCTATTATGAATAGATAAAGTAAGTGTATATATATATAAAGAAAAATTTACATATACTAAATATCAAAGCAGTATCTCTGTATTACGCATTACAAAGACTATATAATGAACACTCACAAAGCAAATACATGGCCTTTTTTATTTTATTTTATTTTATTTTTTATTTTAAGAAATAATAGCATAAATCAAAAGGCAGAATTATATATTGTAAAAAAAAATGAAAAGTGTACCAAGAGAAATATTGTCTAAATTATCAAATAATTTCTATAATGTATTCATGGGTCCCATCAAATGAAAGCCTCTTAAAGAATCAAGATTTTGTCTTTATTTCCTTTTCTATGGATTCTCGTATACCGAACACAATCAAAATAAAACTTCGTGAAAATAAATAAAAACATGCAACTTAATACAAGAAAAAAAGAATAAACCCATGAGAGATCAAGTGGTCGACCAAATCCTCCGGAGCTTTGAGGGTGGTGGTGACTTTTCGAAGA
The DNA here is from genome assembly GCA_026545225.1 of Cornus controversa. Lineage (NCBI taxonomy): Eukaryota > Viridiplantae > Streptophyta > Magnoliopsida > Cornales > Cornaceae > Cornus > Cornus controversa. The sequence goes on along the minus strand of CM048851.1, from coordinate 22,652,862 downwards.
ATTGCCCCTTGGTATTGAATTTTTTTTAGTTTTTTCTAATCTATTTATAAGAAAGATGTACAATCATCAATATTAAAAAAAGAAAGCCATTAATAGCGCATATACACACACACACACATATATAACAGTTTTAATTATGAGATGCATTCTTCACCAATTTTTTAAATTTATATTACAGTTGAGAATTTCAATACGTATATGTAGACATTAAAAAATTGCATGATGGACCTAAAATATAATTTGAACTTATCTTCAGTTTAGTCCACTTTAGAATATAACCTAACGAGTCAAATAATTTAAAGTTCAGACCTACCACAAATAAATAGGTCATAGGCTGATCCAAATTGTCTAAGAAATTCAAACCCACTTGAAAATGGGTCAAATGGATAATTAAATATATATATATATATATATATATCATTAAAGATAATTATTATGTATATATTGGATAATTATCACAATTATCATAAAAGATAATTAGAGGATAATTATCAGAATAAAATAAAGTTACAAATCTACACTTCCGGTGAGCCTATAAATAAAGTTCAAAGGAAGGGGGGAGGGAGACTCTGACAGAATACTGAAACTCTGTCTTTAATCAATACTTAAAACTCTGAAGACATACATTTATCCAATCCTCAAAGCTTTGAAGAACAATAACAACAAACATATTCAAAGTCGTGCCAAACTTTCTCTACGATTCAACAAATTCAAAGAATCATCAACAAGACTGTTCGAGATCAAGCTTCTTCAGCCCTCAATCAGAAATTCTCACCGATTTTCTTCAACAATAAATACTTGAAGAGGACTCTCAACCACCCGATTTAAGATCAAGCTCCAGTAGCCCTTGAATTCGGAGAAAAAGAACCAGAAGACTCTTAGAGAAAACTAAAACTCTACAGGATTCTTCACTCAAAATCCAAAGCTCCAAAACATCTAAACCTTGAAGGAGAAGAATAACAAGTACATCATCCGCGTGTCATTCTTCACCAAAGTTTTAATCCAATTTAAGATCAAGCTCTAGCAGCCCTTGAATCCGGATCACTAAGGAAATCAAATCAGAGGAACTTGTCTTTCTTTTGTAAAGATACACAGAGATTTGTAACCCATATTTCTTGAGATGAATATATTTGATATATTTGTCCATGTGTTTTGATCTTATTTCTAGACTCAAAATTTGTGTTTACAAATTTCTAGCACGCCTGGCCTGGTGGGACCATCTCTGTCTCTCATCTCTATTTCCTACATCATATATCACAAACTCCGTTCGTAAGAATCTATGGCTCCTCCCAAGGTTCAAACTACAAATAAGAAAAACTCAAAAGACACCGCTACTGCATTGGCCAACATCAAAGTTGCCGTAAGTAATGGCAAGAATACTAGGAAATCGTCAAATAAAGCAGGTCTTATGACGCGTAGTAAGACCAAAGCAATTGTTTCGCTCAAGAATCAACAAGATTTGATGAAAACCAATCCTGCTAAAACAATGGATATGAAAACTAAACATGTTAACATCATTGATCCTCAGGAGGCAAAGAATTCTGACATTGTTTCAGAAAGTCGACGCCACCACATTCACCCCACTTTGTCTCTGACCCCAACTCTAGCGTTGGATCGCTCTCAAAATCGTAACTTGAGATTTCAGAACAAAATCGTCAACAATCCCAAATGGAACGAGAGGCTCGAAAAATCAAAAGACTAGAGGAAGGGAAAGTGTGAGGACCAAAGCCCGAAGATGCTATCTAGATCGAATCTCGCATTGGAATGAAAGCATATTGGGTGAGGTTCCATCCTCCTACATGGACCATGATGAATGAAATACCTTTTCCTTTTGGGTGGGGAGATGAGTTTGAAAAAGATGTTTCTTCTCAATTACAAGAAGAGTACAATGAAGAAACAAAGTAAGAAGAAAATCTCCAAATTGACACCAAGCTGGTTCGCACCTTTCAACATAAGCTTGGACTATCTTCTGAGTCTTGCAAAATTGAAAAATAATTAAAGCTAAAGTGTTCCATGATACGAGCCTAAATTGTCGATGATACTCTATGACATGAGTATAAATTGTCTATAGAAAAAAAAACTCATTGACATGAGTATAAACTATCTACCAGAACAAAAAAAAAATAACACTCCTTGACATGAGTATAAACTGTCTACCAAAATAAAAAGCACTCATTGACACGAGTATAAACTGTTTACAAAAAAAAAAGCACTCATTTGCATGAGTATAAACTATCTTAATGGAAAAAAAAATCAAACACTCATTGATATGAGTATAAACTATCTTCACAAAAAAAAAAAAGAAATTGAACTACGTATTGACTTGATCCCTTTTCAAAGTATGTAGGCATCTTGAAGGATTGTTCCAAATTTAGTCAACCCAACAAGAAAAAAAAATGTTTTGGCATGCCACCAATTCAGATGTTGATGATGTTTGTCGCACCATGGTGATTTGGCCAACCGTCAAAACATTGACAATGTCTGCTTCACCGTGGTGACTTGGCCTGTTGTCAAGATGTTGACGATGTCTGTCGCACTGTGGTGACGACTTGACTCACTGCCAAAATATGTTAAAAGGTGTTTGTGGCATTGTGGTGACTTGACTTGCCACAATGATGTTAAAAGCGCCTGTCACTCCCTATTAATTGGCCTGTCGAGCAAAATCACCAAACAGTGGGGTTCTTACATTTAGTGTAGTTCATTTCTCTATGACATCATTCTTTTGTTCTAAAATGGTTACGATGTTTTCCTTGAAGCTTTTGAAGAAAATTATGATTGATAGAAGTCAAAGGTTGTTTACCTGATAAGAAAAGAAAAAGTGTGAGAAGAATTTAACACAAAAAAAAAGTGTCCTAAAAGGACTAACAAAAGTGTTCCAAATGAACAAAAATGACCCCGAATGGCACTAAGGGTCCCCAAAGGGACGATAAAATGTTTCAAAGGAACAAAAGTGACTCTGAAGGACACTAAAGGACTCTGAAGGGGCGATAAAGTGTTCCAAAAGAACTAAGTGACCCCGAATGGCACTAAAGGACCCCGAAGGGATGATAAAGAGATCCCAAATGGCACTAAGGAACCCCGAAGGAACAATAAAGTGTTCCAAAGGAAGTAAGTGACCCTGAATGGCATTCCGAACTCCATATCATAAGAGAAATTATTTGACCTGCAAGAATTGACAAACAAATTGAAATTTCCAAGAAAAGAGTGGGGTGGCTCACGTAAAGTTGTCTTCCTTGATGAGTTCAATGAATCTGTACATTATTCTCGAGACAACACAAAACTCGAGCAGAGCCCATAAGTAAAAGCTGATCTAAAAAAAAAAATTGGTTATTAGTGATCACAGAAGACAAAGTTGCTATTGAAAAAAAAAATTTACGTGCCGCCAAATTATCAAAAAAATATTCTTTTTGAAGTTCAGCTGTAGGGTATACTATATTGCAAAGGTTCACAATACATGGAGCAATGCATGAGAAATGGTGTGGTGATGTAATAACTTTTCACGAAATCTTAGGGTCGAAACTAGTAAGCAGCACTAAAATTCTTAAATTGGTTATAGAAAAAAAATCAGGAACAGTAAAAAAAAAGATAGAGTCACCTTTTTGCTAGTCAATGGGAGTTACTGGGTGACAATAGTTCGTGGGATTTCTCTTAATTATTCTTTGATGGGAAGGGTCTGAAGCGTTGCAATAGGATCCTCAAGTCTTTAATTCTGCTTGGACAAGGAAAAAAAAAAGTCATATTTTCGCAATTGAATTTTCGCAAGAGAAAAAAAAACTTTGCGAAAATTAAATACTTCAGGTCCTGCTTTAGATATGTGACAAGCTCGATATAGTGCGAGGTTGAAGTGGGGACAATTTGTAGACATTAAAAAATTACATGATGGACCCAAAATATAATTTGGGCTTATCTTCAGTTTAGCCCAATTTGGAATATGACCCAATGAGTCAAATAATTCAAAGTCCAGACACACCACAAATAAATGGGTTTTAAGCTGATCCAAATTGTCTAAGAAGTTCAAGCCTACTTGAAAATGGGTCAAATGGATAATTAAATATATATATATATAATTATCATCAAAGATAATTATTATGTATATATTGAATAATTATCACAATTATCATAAAAGATAATTATAGGATAACTATCAGAAGAAAAGAAAGTTATCAATCTACCCTTCCGGTGAGCCTATAAATAAAGGTCCAGGGAAAGGAAGGAAGGGGGAGGGGGAAAGACTTTTATAAAATACTAAAGCTCTGCCAAACTTTGCCTTCGATCAAGACTTGAAGCTCTGAAGACATACGTTCATCCAACCCTCAAAGTTTTGAAGAAGAACAACAACAAACACATTCAAAGTCGTGTCATTCTTCCTCCACGATTCAACAAATTCAAAGAATCATTAACATGACTGTTAGCTTCTTTAGCCCTCGATCATAAATTCTCACTGGTTTTCTTCAACAACAAACACTTAAAGAGTACTCTTAACCACTTGATTTAAGATCAAGCTCCAGTTGCCCTTGAATCCGGAGAAAAAGAACCAGAAGACTGTCAGAGAAAACTAAAACTCTACAGGATTCTTCACTTAAAATCTAAAGCTCCAAAGTATCTAAACCTTAAAGGAGAATAACAACAATTACATCATCCACGTGTCGTTCTTCACCAAAGTTTTAATCCAATTCAAGATCAATGTCTAGTATCCCTTGAATCCAGATCACTAAGGAGATCGAATCAGAGGAATTTGTCTTTCTTTTATAAAGATCCACAAAGATTTGTAACTCATATTTTTTGAAATTAATATATTTGATATATTTGTTAACGTGTTTTGATCTTATTTCTAGACTGAAAATTTGTGTGTACATTATCAATAACTTTCTTTTAGTATTGAAAATTCCAATATGTATCAAAATGCTATTAGTGTTGGGAGTAAGTAACCAAACTATTTGTATTAAAAATTAATAATAATATTTGATTAAAATTATATAATATGTATATAAAAATTCAAAAAATATACACTTTTAAGAGTAGTATAGAAATAGATATATAAATCAAAGTTTAATTAAAATAAATTGGTAGAATAAATGTGTGTATAATTACTTGATGTGATCAACATTTAAAAAGAGAGAAATAAAAGTTAAAAAATAATTTCAATTTTTCTAAAGAAGAGGAAAAGTTTCTCAATAATTGTATATGTGAATATTAATGAAATGAAAAATCTTATTTTTCTATTTTAAAAAATATATAAAAATAAAATAAAAATGCTTACAGTTTTATAAGTAATATAGATAGATAGATAGATATACTACTCTTAAAAGTACAAAGAGTTTTCAATTATTTTTTAAATAAAAATGCTTACACTTTTATAAGTAGTATATATATATATATATATATATATATATATATATATATATATATATATTATGTTGGGCAATTATCTATATCTATATCTATATCTATCTATACTACTGTTAAAAATATAAAGAATTTTCAATTATTATTTATTTTTTTATAGTGCATTAAATATATTAAAACATAACTTTTAAACAACGTGTATTCTTTTCTAATTTTATTTCTTCTCTCAAACCTCATATATAAAACAACTTTTTCATCCCTAAAATTTAGAGAGAGAAAATTAATAAAATTTAGGTCTCCTCCACTCTCCTTCTCTCGTACTAATAGACTCCTAATTGCTCACTCTATTAACCACTCTTACAAATTCTATATTAACTAAATAACTAATTCACACAACAACAAAACCTTTATTTCTAAGAATTCTATATATACTAAATAACTAATTCACAAACTTAATAAGAAGATAAACTTTACTCTCATCCTCACCTTTTTTATACTTCATGTTCAACAATTATTAATTTGTATAATAATTTCAATTAAAATTACAAATCACTTGTGTGCATTTTTACTAATTATATTACAAGAGGTTGCTATTGAACTGAACTTAAATAAAGTAACTAAATGTTTCATTTATTTGGGTTGGGATTTAATAATTAAACTGACTAAATGTTTCATTTAATAAGATTGGACTAATATATTTGGGCTAATGTAATAAAAAAAAAATTCATTTATTTGGGTTGGGATACTCATAGATACGTTCAGGATACGAACATGATACGTTTTTGATAAATTTATAAAAAACAATTATCTTAAAAGGCGGGTCAAATTGTAATATTAAAAAGTTTTATAGATTAAAAGATGAAGGAAGATTTTAGAAGTCCCAACAATAGATTAATAGTCTAAATGGATGGATGTTTATGTTGTAAATTAAAAATAAGTATCAATGCTTATATCCTAAATGATAGAATGAATGAACTTATATTTTGCATAAAATCTTTAAATACATTTCTTGTATTGTTGAAGAATAAAAGTTAATTTTTTATGTATAATATTATATTTTTATTTATTTATTTATTTTTTGACGTATCCTTGTCGTGTTCGTATTCTATTTCTTTGAGATTTGTCGTATCGTTATGACCGTATTGTATCGTACCCGTGTCCTGATGCAAACTATTAACTTGTACGAGTTGTATACTTTTTTTTTGTCCGAACGAGGAATAGAAATTCATTGTGACGAGCATGATGATGTAGTATTGCAACAACACAAAACCTTGCAAAGAATTCAAATTGCTCCCAAAAAACATAAACCTCAATTAAAAACATCAAAACATTGAGAGTTATTTATAGGGATTTTTTATTTTTTTTTAAGTTCAAACAAACACATACACCCGTCATATTACCCCTAACCGAACACTCTTAACAAAAAATGTTATCTTCAAAGTCAAGTAATAAATAAAGAAATCCTAACAAAATTTAGGGGAGGGAGGCTGGGAGCTCTTTACAAAGAATCACCGGGCCATTGGTCCTCTTCAAATAGAAAGTTAAGAATCCTGTGTTGCACAATGCAGTGAAAAAGAAAAAAAAAAAGAAAAAAAAATCATGTCAAAACCAATGCCTTTGAGACCTCCCCATCAACAATTGTTTTCTTTGCCACTCACAAACTCATCCTTTGTCTCTGAAGAAGATTTAGACTTTCCATTAATCAAAGAAGTGACAACCTTTCTCTTAAGCAAATGAATCTTCACATATAGATCTTGAAGAACGGCAAGAAAATAACAGCATTAAGTACAAAGTTGACAACCCCAGCCCTAATTCCATTACACCTACCTTTCAAAAAATGCAACAAAGCAACTCCAACATGACAAATCAAATTACAACCCAATAACAAAATGTGACAATTGATCACACTGCCAGGAAATTTTGAAATGGGAAACCAAATTTGGTCCAGAATCCATACCCAAAAACCATGAAATGTATAAGACTCATTAAGAAAATTGCTAATACTTGAAAAGACTCTGAGAATTCAACCCAAAAAAAGGACATACAAATGAGAATTGAGTCGTATAAGAGCTGAAAATGTGGGAGTGTATCTCACGCCCCGAATTCCCATACCCAAAATGGTACAAGAAATTAAGGGTGAGAAATGTTACACATCAACACATCTTACATAAATCATACCTTGATACCATGCATGTCATGCATGCATCAACACTTACCATGTGTCTAGCCTCTCACTTTAATGGTCTCACAAGGGTTACAAATGTAGCTACCCTAGTTCCACTCATAAGGTGACTTGTCCCATTTCAACCCGGTTCTAGAGACTTATCATTCTTTCGGCCAGCTGGAAGGGACTGTTTCGGTCGGCAGAAATGATGGTTTCTCTTATCCAGTTTTCCCATACTTTCATGTTTGATACATCCAATTTAACCAGACGACTGATACATTTACCGATCAGCTGGTGGTTATGTCTCGATCAGCTAAAGCCTAGTTTTGGTTGGCCGAAATGATGGTTTTCCTAACTCAAAAAATTCTAACTCTCGGGTTTCAATTTCTTAAATTAGCCAGCCGGCTGATAGGCCCCTACTAGGCGACCGAAACTCCCTATATCAACCCAAACACCTACTTAAGTATATCAAACCATTCACATAGCCTAGCATACACCTATACATGTCTATATACAATCATAACATGTATCAAAATCAACCAAATCATAAGAATACTTCATGCTTGGAAACATACTCCATTTATACAAAATTTTCTTGTCCAAAAGCCAACATTTGAGGCACAAGTGCCTATATACAATATCTCCAAATATAAGTCTCCTTATACAATTCTAATTGCACTATGTCCACATCTCGGATGTGCATAACACAAAAACAACCAAAAAGAGTTCTTCTAACTCTAAACCCAATTCAAGGTTGGTTACCATTGGCCACTTCCTTGCCATGTCCTGAAATTGTTAATGTAGGGGGTGAGCAAAATCAACAGCACATGGTCATATATTATGTAATCCACCAAGTTCACATTTCATATTAGTACATAACTCAGTCAATATGAATAACATAACTATGTGTCATGCTTCCTAGCATTCTAGTTAAACATCATAATTCTTCATTCACATGGCATACATGCAAAAAGATATGACAATTCATAAATCTTAAGTCATTTCATGCATCAATGCACAACTTCATCATACATATAACATGTGACAAGAATTTAATTCAAATTCAAAATCTAACACAAAAGTCACATAACTTTCACATTTACTCTCAAAATAGTTCTCACACTCACACACATAAACCGAATACATGCCAAAGCCTCATACCCCAATCCATAGTTATTTTTGGGCTACTAACCCACTGGTAACAAACCTTCTTGCGCAAGTTTGAGGACTTTCAATCCCAGAGGACCTTTTTCCCCCTTTACTTCCCACATGAGTCACTTTTTGACATATCACCCCACATACACCAAACATGTCATGTTTAGCATATACTTACACAAATCATTGATGTCATGCACCCATTTCATGTCCTAAGTCCACATCTAGCATATCATGCAATGAACTAAATTGACACATGAAAATTCAATCATTTCAATATACTTTTCATTTAAATTTAGACAAAATCATTCAAGTTGAAATTTTAGGTTCCAACACATATCACAAAAACTCATATATGCAATATATGTCCCATAAAGCATGTGCATACAATTCAAGCATTCTAAATCACAATTTAGTCATTTTCTATCAAAAATAACATAAAGAACATCATTTAACCTACAAGTTTTATCATAAAACTCTCAACATCCATATCTAATATGAAAACATTCATTTTATGCATATAACATGAAATAAAGCTTGAAATGAAAGACACAACACACACTCCCTACCTCAAGAGATTAAATCTCAAGAAAATCCTTAATTCCACCAACTCAAAATCCACCAAAACCTAGTTTTGTTCGGATCAAATTGATGCCCTCGCCATGTGGAACAAATTTACTTTCACCAGCACTTTTCGAATCAAACCCTAGGGCCTCCGAATCTTAGAGAGAAGCTAAAGAAAATAAAATGGAAGAGAAAAGAGAGATAGCTAGTATTTTAGAGAGAGAGAGAGAAATGGATAAAAATATTTGGGATCTGATATTTATAAACTCTAGGACACAAATGACCAAAACACCCCTAAATCACTTAACGTACCCTCCCGACCTCTATTTTCGAATCTGAAATCGGCTGTGGTCCCAAAATCAAATCTTTATCTCTTCTAACATTTTAAATGGTCTAAAACTAAAAATAATATTTTTCAGAAAAATATCCAATTTTTTGGACCCACCGACTTGCGTTACGGGTCTCGACGAGCCAAAATCTTAAAAGGAGCCAAATGACTCAGAAAACTCTCCGGACCTCTAAACTAGATCCCATATGTGCAAACAATCTTCTAAACATATGAAACATCATATACAACTCAATTTTAAGATAAATAAATAAATAATAATAAATAAATTTTGAATCGCTACACCCCCCCCCCCCCACGTTAGGAGATTTCGTCCCCGAAATCGGACTTAGCTTGTGAAACGAAGAAATTCAAGTACTTGGAGTGAACCTCTTGTTCCCGTTCCCAATAGAGATCACTCCTTTCGAGGAATTGTATGGTAGGACTTATAGGTCGCCAGTTTATTAAACCAAGGTAGGGGAGACAGCTGCCTTTAGACTAAATATATTTCACAAGACTACGGAGAAGATCAAGTTGATTCGATAACGGTTGGTTAGCTCAAAGTAGACAGAAGAGTTATATTGATCAAAGGAGAAGATTTTGTAATTTAAAGTGGGAGACCATATATTTTTCTGGGTTTCTCCATGTAAAGGGTTGATGAGGTTTGAAAAAAGTAGCAAGTTATCGCCATAGTTTATTGGATTCTTTGAGATTTTATAATGCATTGGTGAGGTTACTTATCGGTTAGCTTTACCACCATAGTTGGAAAGTGTTCACAATGTCTTTCATGTTTCTATGTTAAGAAAATATAAACTAGATCTATCATATGTGCTGGGCTAGATAGACTTTGAGATTGAGAAAGATGTGTCGTATGAGGAACGGCCGATGGAGATTCTTGACACTAGAGATCAAGTGTTAAGAGTTAAGACTATTTCATTGGTCAAAGCATCACAGATTAGAAGGCTACTTGGGAACGAGAACAAGAAGTTCGCTATAAGTACCCAGAATTGTTTATTTCATAAGGTATGTCCGATTTTGGGGACGAAATCTTCTAAGGTGGGGGGAGGTTGTAGAGATTCAAAATTTTTTCTTTTATTTATATATTTTTTGAAATGAGATTATAAATAGATTTACACATGTTATAAACGTGATTTGCATATATGAGGAATTGTGATCGTGTGTTGTGAGTGTCTTAATTAAAATTACCACACTTCGCAATAAAACGAATTCCTTACAGAATAGGGCTATCGAAAGGGGTGTCGAACCTCAGGGATTATGGTCTGAATGAGTTGGTATACGAAATTAATTCTAATTAAATTTAGAAAGAAAATCATTCTGATTTTAATATTTAAACTAATTAAAAAGAAATTAAAATAAAACTAAGGAAAATAGAGAGTGTAGAAAATATGAGATAAATCTAGGGTAATTGATTTCACCACTAACGTCACAATCAATGGTCAATTGAATTAACTATGGAAAATCACATCATGCATAAGTGGTGTCGGTGGCAACAAGCTCACCTTCATCCTTCAAGAAGATAACATATAATTAAGGCTAAGTCATGGACTATCTTCGATTGGCATAGGTCATCTGCCTAACTATTTTACTCTAGGGTGCAGTATGGTCTATCTTCTCTAGGCATACTCTATCAAAGTGTTTAATGATATATTCAGTGATTACCATTGTGTAATAATCGCTATTATAATCACAAAAAATAAGAGAGATTGAGTTCAATAACAACAACTAAATATCTAAGACAAGATAAGAAATCATTGAAATTGAATTTATAAGACTCTTATAGCTCAATTTTATAAGAAAAATCCTCTAAATTACACAATCTATGCATGTATATAAAGGTCCCCAATAATTAAAACAATCAAACCTTTGATGCTTAGTTAGGGCTACATCAAAACCCTAGTGGATGAACTAGCCGCTCATGATAGAAGAAGAAGCTTCAACGGTTGAGGAAGAATGCATCATCTTCATGAATTATGCGCAACACTTCGTTCTCTAATGGTTCTTCACTCCAAAGCTCTGTAAATTATGTCTTCAATTCTGTCCAAAAGCTCCCTAAGACTCCCTCAAAATAGCCTTTAATTCGCCACTTTATGCACCAAGAGAATATACCAAAGTCCTAATCCAATTAGGAATTAATTAGGTTTTCCCGCAAAACTAAACAAATGAGTTTTTCTACTGACGTTCGGCCCAACTTTTGACCCACTAGAAGTCCGATTCACGAAATTTTCGTGAAGAGCAATGCTACACGTCATGAAAATATTTCATGAATTTTTATCTTGAATGATGTGGCAATTAAATGGTGAGTTAGTATTGGTGGGATTCCCCCCATACACAGAATGTCAATGGTATTATCACTTGCCACATCATTCATGAAGGCAATTCATGATAAAATTTCATGACGTTTAGCATTTCCCTTTCGTGAAATACAAAAGTGTCCAGAATCGAATTTTGTTTAACTATAAAGAAAATTAAGTCAATTTGAGGCTCGAAAATAACACTTCTGGTCCATTTTCCAAAATGGGATTAAAACTGTATTAAGCGCAGAATTGGGCCTTAGGCCCGTAACCTCTTTAAGCAGCTATAATTCTCTTGGACCTCTTACTTGGGCTGATTTGAGTTAAATTATGGAGTTGAATGGATCCCTTGACGTAGGCTTCATCTAACCCTCTTGGATGTCATCTTTAAAAATCCAAAATCATGGTTTTAACTGAAGTAATCATTAAAGCCCTGAAAATAAAGAAAACACTAAAATGAAGTAAAATCACAAAGTAATCTATCACTAAGGGAACAAAATACACAAGTTAAGAGGCTAGAATGCGTAACATTCAACGCTGATCAATTGTTTAGAGGTCCGGAGAGTTTTATGAGTCATTCATCTCATTTTGAAATTTTGGTTCGTTGAGACTCGGGACGAGGGTCAGGTGGGTCCTGAAAAATTTGATATTTTTTTAGAAAATTTAATTTTTGGTTATAGACCATTTAGAATATTAGAAGAGATGTAGAGTTAATTTCGAGTCCATAGTCATTTTTAGATTCAAAAACGGAGGACAGGAAGGTATGCTAAGTGAACTAGGGGCGTTTTGATCATTTTATACCCTGGGGCTAATAAATATCATAATACAAATATTTACAGTCATTTTTCTCTATCTAAAAATCTAGAAATCTCTCTTCTCTTTTCTTTCTTAAGTTTTCTATAGCTTTTCTCTAAGATTTGGAGACCTTAAGGCTTGATTCGGAAGGTGACGAAGAAGGAAAGTTCGTTCTACGTGGCGATAGTATCATTTTGAATCGAACAAAGCTAAGTTTTGGCAAATTTTGAATTGGTGAATTTGAGATGTAGCTTAAGATTTAATCTCTTGAGGTTGGGAGTGTGTGTTGTGTTTTTCAATATAAGTTTCATTTCATATTATGAGCATAAAATTGATGTTTTCATTTTATATACGAGTATATGAGACTTTAGGATGAAATTATTGTCTTAAATTGATATATATATATATATATATATGTGTGTGTTTTTCTTAAATAGAAAATTATTGATATGTGATTTAGAATACATGAATTGCTAGTGTATGCTTTATGCGACATATATAACATATATGAGATTTTGTGACATGTGTTGAAACCCTAGATTCAAAGTGAATTTTGTTAAAAATATTGAATACATGCATGTGTCAATATGGTTTCTTGTGTGACATGCTAGAAATGAATATATGATATGAAATAGGTGCAAATACGTCGAAACTTGTGTATGTCTATGCAAAATGTGACATGTTTTGTGTGTGGGGGGTGATATCTCAGAAATAGCTCATGTACAAAGTATAGGGGGAATAGATCCTCTGGGATTGAAAGGCCTTAAACTTACGCAAGAGAGTTGGTTATCGGTGGGTTAATAGCCCAAAAATAACTAAGGACATGGGGTATGGGGGTTTTGGCACGTATTCGGATTGGGTGTGTGAGTATGAGTACAATTCCAAGAACAATGAGAATAACAAGAGCAATGAGTAACAAATTAAGATATGTGAACAATGTTAGTTGTGTGATGATTTTGTGTTGGACTTTGAGTTTGAATTTTATTTTGTCATATGTTACAGATATGATGAAGTTGTGTATTGAAGCATGTTATATTGAGTTTTGTGGTTGTCAAGTATATTGATGTATATGTTATGTGAAATACGAATTGTGATGTTTGACTAGAATGCTAGAAAGCATGACACATAGCTAGGCTATGTATTTTGATTGATTTATGTATTTGATATGAAATATGAGAACTTGGATGGATTGCACAACATAAGACCTTGAGCCTGTTGAATTGCCCATCCCCCTACATTAACAATTTCAGGACATAGCAAGGAGGTTGTCGATGGTAGTCAACCATAAGTAGGATATAGAGATAGAAGTACTCTCCTTTTGGGTTGTTTGATGTTATGCACGTCCGGGATGGGACATAGTGCATTTAATGTTGTATTTAGGCCTTTGTGCAGTAAATGTTGATGTTTGGACAAGAGAATGATGTATAAATGGTATTTTCGTTCATTTGATGAATGTTCTACGATTTAGTTGATGTTTATGCATGTTGTGGTTATGTATACACTTGTATGGATGTATGTTATGATGTAAGAATGGTTTGAAATAATAAATCAGCACTTAAAGTTTCAAGGATAGGGAAATGAGGACTCCTGCGAATGGGCCTGCTATCAATAGAAAATAGGATTTTGATTAATCAAACCCTGCTCTTTGATTAATTGAAGACCTAGCCAAATTTAGGAGCCAAAAACCTGTGTGTTCCGATAGAAGTTTCGCAAGAAGTGCGATTAATTAAAGCACTTCGATTGATCAAATATTCGCTTTCGATTAATCGCAGTACTTGAAGTGTTATTTGAGCTGGGTTAGACTGTTAGCTTGTTTGGGTGTCCTATGAGGGGCGCAACAATGGGAATACAAGCGTGACGACGTGGTATCGGAGTGTAAATAAGGTCAAGGAGTGGTGATGTGTGATGAGGTTCGATTTAATTCAACCCTATTCCCTATGCCACTTTTGGGTATGGGAATTTGGGTCGTAACAGGATAAACATCACTCACAACCCTGAGATTTGATTTTATTTTATCTAGATACAACTTTATGAAATTCTTTCACAAACAACTCCTGTCAGCTTTTTCATTTTAAAAATGTGTGAAATGTCCTAATTACCCCTAATTGTTTAAATAATTTCTTATATTAAAATATCAAACATAAGAATTGACCAAAATGCCCTTTGTCATTACATGTCATGGGAACACACTCTCACATTCACCGAGGCACACAAATGGCTGTATACACAGTATATACATATATACACATGTCTTAAATTTTAATCCCAAGCTTCCCAACCAAACTTGAAACAAGATTGATCAAAGATGGGGAACTCAGCATCGGTGGTGACGGCAACAGGTGATGCTAAAGAAAGATCATAGGGAATATAAAGTGTGAAACGGCGCAATCGAGCCAAATGATAAGAGGTGCATTTAACTAATACGATCGAAGCTTTCATTTGGGCTCTGTTCATTTGGGTCTTTGATAAACATTTGGGGCTTTTATTTCATATATATATATATATACACACACATATACATATATACATACATATATGTATATGTATAAACCATGTTTTGTTCTGTTTTAAAATTCAATTACTTTTTTTTATTTTATGTTAACATTATTATTTATAGAAATAAATAATTATATATATATATATATATATATATATATATCTATATAGGTTATATATAGTATAGTGTATATTTATAGGTAGAGAAAAAGAAAGAGAAATTAAATTACTTTTTTATTTTATGTTAACATTATTATTTATGAAAATAAATAAATAAATAAATATATATATATATATAGAGAGAGAGAGAGAGAGAGAGAGAAAGAGAAGTGGAAAAGGAAAGAGAAAGAACACAAATGGTAAAGGTTATTGGCATGAAATAATAATAGGTCATAGTTGATGGTATTTTGGTCTATTACACAAGGTTAAATGGGTAAATTTCTTATTCAAAGGGTTAGGTCATAAGTCAAAGGGCACTAAGGTAATTTCATCATGAAAAAGTGTTCTAATACATTTAGGAGGGGTGTTTGTGATATACAGAACAAACCATAGAGGGTGTTTGCGACGAAATTGTACTCGCGTGAAACAAGGTCAAACTTCAGGGGGTGTCAATAATATTTACCCTTAATTTTTTCTTTAAAAAATATATATATTTATTGTTCGGTGAGTTATTTATACATATTTGAGCCATGTGAATGATACAAGTAGGAGGAATGATGTTGGTTTCCTTCACTCCTAATAATTTTATATGGTTCAATTTAAATTCATCTCCATGAAATAAAATAAAATTAGCAACTGATTATAAAGGGTAACATTGTAAAGTGAAAATTATTTTTACTCGTGAAAGTTCTTGAATTTTGTCACCAAACACATGAAAAAGACTTTTTTTATTTAAGAGGACTTATGAAATTGAGGTTCGTCAAACATCTTTAATTTTTGCATTAACTCCAACCTCATTCATGCAAAAGTCATACGTTGTGTTTGGAATCAAGGAATTTGATGGGATTTGGATTTGAAAACGGGATTTTAAGGACTTGTGTTGTTTGGAACCGCGGAATTAAAAATGGGATTTGAAATTGATAGGATTTCAACTGCCAATTTTTACCTGTTTTAAATCTCGTCCAAAAAGCCAGAATTTGATGGGATTGAATGACCCGTAACATATATTTGTGATATTCCATATATACCCTTTTTTCAATATCATCTAACCTCTTCCTACTCTCTAGGGTCTCCTCCTCTCGTCTCTAGTCTATATAACATTATAAACTACAACCTGAAACAACCACGTACAAGGTGCACAATGAAAGAATTATTTTCAAAATAAAACTTTAAATTATATTTGGATAAATATATACCCTCTAATTTTATGTCGCTGTTTTATTAAAAGAAAAAGTTTTGAGGGCTATACTATATTGGATCATTTAATCACATAAATCCAGTTGACGGCTTTATCATATTGGATCATTTTTTATTATTATGTTGATCATTTATCACATAAACAATATACAATATTGGATCATACAAACAATTTATGTTTTCACGAGTCCTTTCCATTGTTTGCCCACTTCCCGTAACTTTGGAGTGTATTTTATAATAAAACAAATATTACATTTATTATTTTAATAAGGACAAAGATGGTAGAATATTGTATTAATTTCAAACTAAAATCCAATTTGTTACAAACATATAAATGAAATTTTATTTCAATTCCAATTTCAATTCTAATTCTTTTTCAAATTTAAATTGCAAAGAATTTGATTTCAAGCACAGCGTTACTAAAAGGCCTTCTTATCAGGAAGCACGGCAGAGGGACTCAAATTGGTCTCATATTAGCTGAACAATGGGTTCAGGCCCATCGGTTCAGATGTTAAAGTAAATGCATAATTGGGCCAGAAAAGGCCTTAAATAATAAATATAATCATGATTCCATATCAATATCACTATAAACTAGGGGTGCACACGGTCTAGATCGGTCCAATTTTGGCCTTTTTTGGAACCAAACCGTATAGTCCGATTCCACTAAAAATTGAACCGGACCGAACCGTTTATTATATGGAACCGAACCGCGAAGAACCGGTTTGGTCCGGTTCGGTTCTACGGTTAACTAACCTATAATTATAATACTATAACTATATTATAAGTATAATATTTCAAACAACAAAGATTGTAGTTATATTATAATTATAATACTATAAGTATATTATAAGTATAATATTTAAATATTAGAAATAATATATTTTATATTTATATATATAGAAACGGTTTGGTCCGGTCCTAAGGGACTGAAAATCGTAACCGAACCGTTACTACACGGTTCCAAAAAATTGGAACCGTGACCGAACCGGACCGCTAAAAAATCGGACCGAATTGTCCGATCCAATCCGATTCGGTTTGAATTTCCGATTTGGACTGATTTTTGTGCACCCCTGCTATAAACTCAAACATGCTTGTCCATTTAAATCAATCGTGCAACACGTAATATATATATATATATATTTTGCAGTCGTTTGCTTGTGAGTTTGTAGTTGACTTTTGATAAAATAAAAAGAATGTGTGCTTAAGTATCTCAACCGCATCAAAGGCCCCCTGTTTTTGTACCCATCGGTCCCAACCTGTCCAAACTTCCACTGGTTGAATTTGTTTTTTTATTCTTTTTTTTTATTTGAAGAAATGGAGAATCTTCAACCTGTTTTTGTCTGCTAAAGTAGTAGCATTGCAATATCGATTGTTTGTTCCACCTTCCACCTGAACCGAAATTTTTGGAATAGATTATTTTACAGAAAGTTTTTATCACTTAAATATGCATATTGATTAAATTTAACACGTGTCTAAACCTCCTTCAAATTTGGTTAGTTTTCAACGAGTATTAACTCTCAAAAGGGATGTCAGGACATGCTTTATCAAATATGGTGAAAGGTTGATCACAGTCGAACAGAAGTATTTTCTGTGAGTATTAAACAGAAATTGAGAAAAAGGGGTGTCAGAGCATTTTATCCTAATATCTACCGAGAATTGTTTACTTTGTGTATAAGATTTGCTAAATTTTGGTGAGCTTTCTAATCTATTTAAACGAGACTAATACGAAGACGCCTCCAATTCTAGGAGTGACAAAAATTTTCAATTCGGTGGGACTTACCCACCCTACCGCATTTAAAGCGGGTTTGAAAAATCGTTTATTTAAATGGGACATAAATGAGTTTTGTTATTTAAAATTCAGTCAGTTTCGGAATCGAGGTGGAACAAGGTCTAAGGATGGCAATTTTGTCCGCCCCGCCAGGTTTCCGCCCCGTATAGGACCGGTATGGGAGTCAATTTTTTTCCGTATGGGCGAGTATGGTAAAAAAATTCAAAACCCGCCATGGGTACGGGGCGGGTACGGGACTCTATAAGTACCCGCCCCGCCTCGCCCCGCCTATATATTTTATTATTATAAATATATTTATATGTATATATATATATTATATATATACAAATTAAGCCTTCTTAATTGTTGTATCTGGACCATGTTTTCATTTTATTTTTTGGTTGTATTAAGACTTATGTTTTCGTTTTATCTTTTGGTTGCATTAAGACTTCTTTAATTGTTGGATCAAACTTGTTACTGAGTTATTTAGTTGTGGAATGTATTTTTTGTAATAGGCTATTTAATTGTGGAATCTTGTCATTTTACTTCTTAAACAGGGGTTATACTATTTTGAATTTTATAGTATCAAACTTGGTACTAGCCACTAGGCTTGTATCTTTTGAAAAAATTAATTTTTGTTAATGTTTGATATCAATTTTGTAGGGAGGGGCCTCGCCTTGCCCTGTCTCATTCCGCCCCTTTTGAAATTTTAAACGGGGCGGGGACGGGGTGGGGTTTCTTCCAACGGGGCGGAGATGGGTTTTGAAATTCTTTCCCGTTCCAAACCCACGGCGGGTTTGAAAATTGTGTTGAAGGAGGCGGGGCTGGGACGGGTTTAGGCAAACCCGTGTCATACCCGCCCCGTTGCCATCCCTAAAGGTCACACCGCTCTATTTAAAACTCACTCTGATTATACTACACTTGATTGTTTATATTATATTACTTATGTGTATATATACTTAAAAAAAGGTTAAATTTCAAAATATTTGGTTTTGTTGAAAGTTGTATAATTTTTTATTTTAAGTAAGGATAACAAAATAAATAAGAAAATTTTAAAAATAATAGAATGTTAATGTTCAAAGAATGCTGAAATTTTAACTAGTTATGGAGTGGAGTGGTTTGGGCTGAGGTGGGTTAGGTCAGAAATGTGATAAAGGGAAGAATCTATAACCGGTTATGGGATAGAAATAGGATTTCTAAACTCAAACGGTTATAGAGATAGAGATTGAAATTTTCGTCATCCCGCCAAACACCGGCTTATGAGAAAAACCAGTGACTGCGCACTCAGATTTCATGCTTTCACAAGTTTCAAACGCCACCTGTTTCGAAACCTAACGCCAACAGGATATATATATATATATCCACCGACCAAACCACATAAATATAATACAATAATATATTTTCATCTCTGATATCTCTCAGATCGATAGATATATACATCTTTATATATTATAGACAATTAAACACACACCAAGTTCTCCAATCTTAACATATCTTACTGCCTTTCCTCAAATTAACATGTCCTCCATAGCGTCCAAAAACCAACCACCACCACTCTCACCATCTCAGAACATCAACAATATTAACATCACAGAAGATCAAGAAGAGAGTAATGAGAAGCCAATTAGCATGGTGGTCACGAGCCATCTGTACTTGAAGCCCACTCACTCGCCTGGAACCCTCGACAAGGATGTCGTCCTCCGCCGCATTCGTCACCACCACCGCGTCAACAAGGTCCAGTCCGCCGTGCAAGCTCTTCTCAGTTCGCCGTTCACAGCCAACTCGGCTGAGATGAGATGGGTCGACGACGCTTTTGCTGCCCCTTAGCCACTAGCTAGCTTCATCCGCCGGCAAATGGCAAGTCACCGCAGATGTGTCAGATTCCGGCGGACTCCATATGAGTCAACTAACTAGAACCTTGTGTTTTGTAATTGTGTCAGTTTTAAGAGTTGTTGTATTCTAGATATTAATTGATTACTGGCTAGACCAAGCCTTGGCTGTTGATGGCTCATCTTTATCTTGTAATTCTGTTGTCTCTCAATCTATCTCCTCTCTTTGCGGGGAAGGGAATTGAAATGATGCTGTCAATATTTGTTAGCAAAGCGATGCATGATTAATATTTTTTTTAATTTGCATACATTTATTTGGTTTTTTTGCGAATTTCCAGAATTTGGAATCATATATTAAAATATTGTATATTTAACAAAATATGTAATATATATTATGTATTTTATTTTATTTTTTTGGCATGGTGACTAATACAAACTACCTCTGCAGCGAATTAATAAACCTTGCTCCTTCCTCTTTGGGTTGAACAGATATCATTGGGTTGAGAGAGAGAGAGAGAGAGAGAGAGAGAGATTGAGAATTAATCTCGGGAGGCACGACGCAAGTAAATAAAAAGCAAACACATAAAAATAAGAATAGATTTATGTGATTCGACAAATCGATTAATTCATGGATGAAAATGACTATATATTTTTATTTCAATATAAAGATTACACACTCTCTTTCTTTCTCTCTCACACAAATTCAACTCAATTCTCTTACAATTTTCTCTTACTTCAGACTTTTCTTCTCTACCTTCTCTTCTGAACTTTACCTCTATTTATAGAGTCTTCAAACCTAATTTTTTGTTGGACAAAAATTATAATTGTTTGAAATTCAAGATTTGCCTAACAAAAAATTACTAAATAAATTATAACACTAAAATAAAATCCTAATTACAATAGGAATTTGAGACATAATTCCTAACAATATATCTATATAATATAAGAGTTTGGTATAATAAAAACAAAAATCATAATCTAACAGTCAAAAGTGATTAAAAAATCAATCATATGGTTCAAAATATCTTTTGCTATCTAAAATCTAAAATCACTCTATCTAATGGTTACGGTTGCGAGTGTATGATAGTACCGTAGGTACAAGTATACACTAGTGTGTGTATATATATACACACTAGTAAGAAAAGCACTTGCATCGATAATAAGTAAATTAAATATCAAATTAAACCTGGTAAGGTAACTTATATCTCAGGGTACTCCAACTTAGATGTATGTGCTTGAACTACAATATATGTACGCATAAAATTTAAATATATAGATTCATCACTCAAAGGTTGAGTCCTGAAACCTTTTAATTAAAGAATGTGACACTCGATATCTCTCCATGAAAGGATAAAATATCATTATCAAAACTAAATCCAACTATTTTTTTTCATTATGAAACTATGATAATATAAATTCTAAAACTTATTGAAAAAAATAAAAAATTATAAGATAGCTATTACATAGAATTGTTAAACTTGAACTTCTTTTTTTTTTTTTGTCAATCATATCCTTCTTTCTCTTTCCAGTCATTAACAGAATGGAGAAAAATACTTCAAGAATTCTAGAGAGTTAGAAATTACAATACTTTTGAATGACCAAAATAAAGTCCTAACAGTTATTTTAGAATCATTGTAAATAGTTGCTATTACTTGTAGCTGTTGTTAGCTTAAAATGTTGCAGTCTAGAGTTACCTACGATTATTATTATTATTTTAATTTCACATAAGTTATATAGCAATTGATACATACCAATTCTTCAAAGTTCCAACCTGCACTTTAGGAAGACTATAAACTGTTGGCGTGAGTCGTCCTCCGCGAGATTATTGGAGGAAGTTTTGGGATACACTATTAATTTAGTTAATTAAGCCGTGATATGTGTATAGCCAAATTTAGATGTTTATGTTCTATTATATACTCATTGATTCTTGTAAATAAATAATGAAATATAAGAGATTTTATGTACGTTTTGTCATAAGACTTATCAATGGAGACATCAATCCCCTGGTTGTTATTGTGTAATATCATTTATAATAATTTCACACATATTTTGAATTAGTAAACCTTTCACTTGCATTTGAATAGATATTCAATATAACTAAAGCAAATATCCAAAGACACTCTTAACAGTTACCTAAATGATATTTTTTTATCTTTCACCTAAGTTGATCCATAAACCTCTCCTGAATTCATGCATTTATTTAAAGTTGACCTAAGGATCCTTTTAAAAAGCAGCAAAGTTGGCTATTCTGGCTATCCAATAGGAAATCCAAATGCTAAATTTGAGATTGATACTGTACCAGTTATTCAAGTTGTTCAATGAGCTTCAATAGGATTTAAATAAGTTTTATTTTCTAATTCTATTTCTTCTCTCTATAACTTCATTGCTAACACAAACTTGTAAAATATAATATTATTATTTTAATATATATATATATAACTTTTCCAGTGAACTCATGAAAAACACCATTTTTTTATAATGCATTTTTAAATTTTTATAATATTATTTATTCCAATAAATAAATAAAAACATAACATTTCCTTAACTCTTAAATAAGTATTATTTTCTAATTCTATTATGCAATATTATTTAAATAAGTATTATTTTTCTAATTTATTTCTTCACTCTCTAACTTCATTCTTAACATAAACTCCTCAAATATAATATATATATTATGACTATGTGGTGATCATTTGTCACACCCCGAATTCCCATATCTAGAACGGTACAAGAACTCAAGGATGAGAATGTGAAATATCAACACAGCTTGTCCTTTATCATGCTCTGTTACCATGTTGTCACGCCCCGAATTCTCATACCCAAATCGACATAGGAAATGGAGGTGACCAATTCACTCCTTATCACACGTCATCATGATTTATCATGCCTTAACCTTGTCTATACTCTAATACCATATTGTCACGTTTGTATCTCCACTACTAGGCCCCTCACGGAACAACCCAACCAAGCTAACAGTCCAACTCAACTCAAGTAGCACCTTAAGTGCTTCGATTAATCAAAGTTGAAGCTTCGATTAATTGAAGTGCTGCGATTAATAGCACTTCTTGCACTTGCAAAACTTCAATCGGAACACACAGGTTTTGGACTCAAAAATGTGACTAGGCCTTCAATTAATCGAAAGTCAGGGTTCGTGATAAGCATTGAATGTTGCACACTCAATGCCCCTAAAATTACATGAACCAATTCCTTAGTAATATTTATTTAATGTTTTTAGGTGCGCCCTTGGGTGAGACATGTGTCCTCCTTCTCGCGATGTCAGTTTTAGTGAGGAAAATGTGATTTTTTTTTGGGGGGGGTTGGGCGGAGACGACACAAAGGGCGATTTGTGACTATTGCAGAGAGGAAACAAAGCGTGAAGATGGCGATATCATCGTCGATCAAGTCTAAGATTCCGATCATGAGCAGCTAAATTTCATCCTCGGAAGTTGATGTAACTCTAACCCTATCTTCAATGCTTTAATTGTATTTTAAATTGGGGACATTTTAATATATGCGCTAATTGTATAACTAGGTTGGAAACAATAGTTGTATTATTGATTTCAGTTACAATGGTTTAAATTCTTTGCATAATATTCTTGTTCTTGTTTTAGATTGGATGTAAAATTGCACTGATCTAGATTTCTTTTCAGCTTCTGTGATTATGTAAAGAAAAGTTATACAATGGTACACCCTGATTATTTAATATAGAGTTTTGATAATTCATTTTAAGGGAAGATGGGATATTTTATCATTAATTAATTAATTTTGTAGTCTGTAATAAGATGAATAGCCCATGCTAAGCGAAGATGAATTATTCTTGATTGTATGTTAAATGATTTCTCTTGATTGAATCGAAGTAGGCTGGTAGTCATTTTTTACCAAATGCATAGATTAAAAGTCCCAGGTTAATACAATTGATCATTGTCGGAGAGTTAGTGGCAAAATCAATTGTCGGGGCTCTCTCTCTGATTAAATATCTTTAATTAATTTATAAAGTAGTTTTATTGTTCTCAACTTAAATTAAGAATCAAACATCTTCAATTTTTTTCAATTATATTATAAGTAACTTAAAGATTAAGTAACACGACAATTCAACTCTACAAGTCCTTGATGTTCAACACCCTCTATATATATAGCCCTATCCTACGAGGACTCGTACTATTGCGAGTGGTTAAGTAAACTTGATTCACATCAATTTATGGCGTCGTTGCTGGGGACTTGCTTGAATGGTTATGGTGCTTAGTTTTAAAGTTTAGTTCTAATTTAATTCTTAATTTAGGATTTTTCTTTATTCTTTTCTGATTCATTTCGTTTTTCATTTTGAGTACAAGTGCTTATGTTACAGATTGTGAACGAAGGTAGTGGAATTCACCAGAACTCTCTATGAGCTTTCCATACTCTAATTACTTGTGCTTGTTTATTTTAGTTAGTATCTTGATTTTAATTGTTTCCTTTTATTTTTGAGTCCTTACTTGTGGTGTATGTTGGGTCGTCGGTCTCTAGACTTACCAATAGTCTCGTATAACCCTGAACTTAATAGAACCCTACAACAACATAGAAGGGAATTTAGGGACCAGGACTTAGAGGAAGAACACACAACTGAGCCCAAAATTGAAACCATGGCTGAACCCAATCTAAGAGCTCTTAAGGAGCACTTTGCTCCTAGGGCGTGTACATGCCCATCGTTCTTTCAATTACCTAATGCCATAGCAGTGAACTACAAGATTAAGTCTAACTTTATACAAATGCTCCCATCTTTTTATGGGTTTAATAATGAGGATCCGTACAAGCATCTTGATGACCTTTTAGAAGTCTATTCTAATGTTAAAATCCATAATTTTTCTGATGATACTTTGTGGATGCATATTTCCCCATTCTCTCTAAAAGATAAGGCTAAAAACTGGTGGAATTCCTTGGCACCAAACACGATCACCTCTTGGGCGCAATTGCAACAAGAGTTCCTTAAAAAGTACTTTCCGATTAGAAAAACTAACCAAATAAAGCGATCAATTACCAATTTCTCCCAACTCGAAGGGGAACAGTTTCATGAGACGTGAGAAAAGGTATAATGACTTTCTTAGAAAGTGTCCCCATTATGATATTCCTAAATGGCAGCTCATACAATTTTTCTAAGATGAGCTAATTGATTCTTACAGGGAAATGGTAGATATGTCTTGTGGGGGTATGTTCATGTTTAAGAATGAGAATGAGGTATGGACACTTTTTGTAAATCTGAGTGAAAATTTTACACAACACGATTCTGTCAGTCGAGCTCAAACAATTAAATCTTGCAAGGCTGGAGAAATTTTAAGATAGGCAAATCACTAGATGTCTCCACCAAAGTGGATGAATTATCGAGGAAACTAGATCAACTCATAGCAGTTTGTCAGGTTCTTACCTCTGCTCATATTCCACAGGAAGCATATGAAATTTGCTCTAGTTTGACACACTATTCAAGAGATTGTCTCATGTCGGGGCAATTTTTTGAATCCCATTTAGAGCAAGTAAATGTTGCTTTCTCTAGACCTAGAAACAACTCGTTCTCTAATACATATAATCCAAGTTTGACATTTGAAATTTTCATGGTGTAGTCCATCCCTAGGAAATCCTGTCTCTTAGGCCCAAGGGCTAGTTCCCATGTCAGGTTTTCACTCTAGTCATTAATCCTTCTATCCGCCTTCCAATTCTAATCCTCAGAGTCAGTTTTACCATCAACCTTCTCCTCCTCCTCCACCTAGAAATTCAACATTTGAAGACAAAGTGCTATTGACACTTGGTAATCTTGAAGCTAGCACTCAGTTACTTCATTCCCATTCTCAATCCATCTCCAACTAAGAGGCCCAAGTGGGGCAACTAGCTAATGCTTTAAACCATAGAAAGGAAGGAAAGTTGCCAAGCCAGCCAATAGCTAATCCTAGAGGACAATATGCGGTTGATGATGCAACAGTCAGTGGCTCTCATCATGAGCATGTCCAGGCTGTTACCACACTGAGAAGTGAAAAGTGATAGATAATAAGGTGGAAGAAAAGAGAGAGGTTGAGAGTGAATTAGGAAAGAGTCCTAGTGTGGATTCTGGAGTTAGTAAGACAATACCTTCTACACCTACTCCAACCTTTGAGACAACATTTGAGCCCAAAGCACCATTCCCTACACGTCTCAAAGAGTTGGCACCTTATTAAAAACAAGGGGAGAGATTGTAAGATATGATGGAGGTCTTTAAGCAAGTAGAAATAAATGTCCCTCTCCTTGATGCTATAAAATAAATCCCAATATATGCTAAGTTCTTGAAGAACTTATGTACTCAGAAACGCAATCAAGGGATAGTGTTCCAAAGAAAGTTTTTCTCACCAAGCAAGTAAGTTCAATTATTCAACATAACACTCCTCCTAAGTTCAAAGATCCAGGTGCACCTACTATATCTTGTGTTATAGGGGATTTTGGTGTTAATAGGATACTAATTGATTTAGGGGCGAGTGTTAATTTTCTCAAGAAGTTGGCACCTTCCGAATCAAGCCTTAAGGTCTTCATATCTTAGAGAGAAGTTAGAGAGCTTAAGAGGGAATATAGAAGAGAGATTTTTAGATTTTTAGAGAGAGATAAATGGTTGTAAATATATGGGTTTTGATACTTATGAGCTCTAAGGTGTAAAATGACCAAAATGCCCTTAGTTTACTTAACATACCCTCCAGACCTTCGTTTTTGAATCCGAAACAGCTATGACTTTGAAATCAACGCTACATCTCTTCTAACATTCTAATTG
The DNA here is from genome assembly GCA_026545225.1 of Cornus controversa. Lineage (NCBI taxonomy): Eukaryota > Viridiplantae > Streptophyta > Magnoliopsida > Cornales > Cornaceae > Cornus > Cornus controversa. Next base: position 22,625,992 of record CM048851.1, on the reverse strand, counting down.
GTCTAAAACTAAAAATTAAAATTTTCAAAAAAATATCCTGTTTCTTGAGTCCACCTAACCCCCGTCCCGGGTCTTGACGACCCAAATTTAAAAATAAGTCGAATGACTCATAAAACTTTTTGGACCTCTAAACAAGTCCCCACATACGCAAATTACATTTATAACATGTGAAAATCTATTTAAAATTCTAATTCAAAAAACAAATAAATAAAGAAAAAAAATTCGGATCTCTATATCATTCCTTTTTGTTGTTGTTGTTGTTGTTACTTTTATGAACTACCCAACTCTCCGCCCTAATTATTTTCTAATTTTTTTGATCCTATATTTTATGTTTCTTAGGAAAAATTTAACTGAATTTATACGACATGTTTCTAAGATGAGAGTTTTAGTGTTCCGCAGCATATGTTCCTGTGGTCAACGTGACATGAATAATTCATTTTGCTCTAGTTTTTGTCTATATTGTTATTTATCCATTCTTCAATGATGTTTACTTTGCATTTAGCTCGTCTATTCCACAAAATCAATTAAGCCTACTGCATTATAGCATGGTGTAGCTAATGCTCCAAATTTGTAATCCTTTAAGTTAATAAAAATGTCTTATAATTTGAGTTACAGAGACACTAGAGACAATAATTTGAAAACAAAAGATGTTACCTTAGACGAAATCAAAGTGATCTAAGAACAAAGCTTCTAGACAATCAGAGTAGAAACAGAGGGGTCACCCTCCTGAGAAAGTGAAAATCGTAATAAAAAAATTACAATATAAAGTAAAAGTAAGAAAATATATAATAACAATAATTAATTATGTAGGTTATTAAGTAATAACTCAAAATTTTATAAATTAAAATTAAGTAAAAACTATTAGCATAGTGATATAAGTTTGTATAACTTGTATCAGTATTTATAGGTATACACAAACATATATAACTTGTATTTCTGATACTTAATATGTTATATAAATCAATAATTAATTATGTAGGTTATTTAGTAATAAGTCATGATAAGTCAAAATTTTATAAATTAAAATTAAGTAAAAACTAATAGCATACTGATATAAGTTTGTATAACTTGTATTAGTATATATATGGGTATACCCACATATATATATATATATATATATATATATATATATATATATTTATTGCACAGTATTAAATATACCATTTAATACTATAATCATCCTTAACAGTAATAAAAATTAAAGGGTATAAAGTACACTGACCTCCCCTGAGGTTTGGCCTAATTACACCCGGCATCAAACTATTTGATTTTGTTACAATGACCTCCCTTGAGGTTTGCTCCGTTAGACAATGACCCCCCTTCGTCCAAAATTCTGTTAGTTTTGTTAAAAAAAATTAGGATAATTTACACTGACCTCCCTTGAGGTTTGGTATAAATTACACTGACCTCCCTTGAGGTTTGACCTAATTAATATTTAATATAATATTTTAATTTTTATAATATAAATATTAAATATTTATTATATATAATATTATTTATAATATTAAGATGTAATTGTTAACATTATATCATGTTAATATAATGTTAATATATATATATATATATATATTAATATTATATAATTAAAATATTTATATGTATATATATAATTAAGATGGGCAAAAGTATATTTTAATTATATAATATTATATATATAAATATTTTAATTTTTATATCAATATAATATTAAGGGTAGAATAGACATTTCACCTATCTTAAGTTTAAATAATATATGTTCACAAGGTTGGACTCTTTTTTTAAAAAAGAATATATATATATATATATATATATATTTTTTTTTTCTTCTATTTTTCTATTATTTTAATGCTTTTTAAAAAACAAATCGTATAAAATAGAAAGACCATTATGCCATATCTTTTATTCCTTGCTTTCTTTTTCATGCCAATCCCTCTCTAAAACTCTATTCTCCTCTCTCTAATATTCTCTTACCAACTCAAATCCTCCATGATCGAAATATGTAAAGCCAACAAGATGAAGATGAAGAGAGAGACTTTTTAAATTGTTAATGAGGGTATTTTTGCTCATTGCATTTTGTTAGAATCAGGGTATTTAGGTAATTTCAGAAGAATTTTCAAGAGAATAACAATGTCTTTACATATGCTTCAAGGACAAAATGGATATTTTGAAAATCTAAATTGTCAAGAAAAATATGATTCAAAAATGCCTTTACCTTTATATTTTTTTATATTAACATTATATAATATTATATAATGTTAATAATTACATCTTAATATTATATATAATATTATTAAAATATTATATATAATAGATATTTATATTATAAAAATTAAAATATTATATTAAATATTAATTAGGCCAAACCTCATGGGAGGTCAGTGTAATTTACCCCAAACCTCAGGTGAGGTCAGTGTAAATTACCCTAATTTTTTTGACAAAACTAACAGAATTTTGGACGGAGGGGGGTTTTTGTCCAACGGAGCAAACCTCAAGGGAGGTCATTGTAACAAAATCCAATAGTTTGATGTCGGGTGTAATTAGGCCAAACCTCAGGGGAGGTCAGTGTATTTTACCCAAAATTAAAACTTAATAAAGAAAGAGCTTAACAATTATTTAAAAATCATATTATAACCACAAAACAACATAACAAATAATAAAATATTGGCAAAAGGGCTCAAAACACCCTGTGGTTTTAAAAGGTGCAATAAACCCCCATATACTATATTTGTATCATATCACACCCTCATCTTTGCAAAGTGAGCAAAGTACCCAATTTTGCACATATTCTCCTATTCTATGACAATTTTAACATTTTCATTATTATAAGAAATAAAGAACAATAGAGAGAAGAGAGGTTTTTTTATACTAAGTTTTTTTTTTTACCTTAATAAAAAAAGAGGAATTTTTCTGGGAAATAAATTTTCTGGAAAAAAACTAAAAAATGCATAATAAAAATTTTTGGATTTTTTTTTTGTTTTCTGAAAAATTTTCCATTAGAAAGAGAGTGGTTTTTTTATATTAAGTTTTTCTTCCTTAATAAAAAAAAAGAGGAATTTTTTTCCGAAAATAAATTTTGGAAATAATTTTCGGAGAGAAAAACTAAATATGCATAATTACTTAATAAAAAATTTTGATTTTTTTTTTGTTTTTCAGAAATTGTTTCCGGAACTTTTTCCATTAGAAATAAAGAATTTATGAAAATAAATTTTTTTTGAAAAAAAAAAAAATTCTAATTTTTTTTATTATTGTGCATATTTATTTTTTTTCCCTGGAAATTATTTCTAGATTTTTTTTCAGGGAAAAAACTCCTTTTTTTTAATTAAGTTTAAAAAAACTTAATATAAAAAAACTCCTCTATTTCTAATGAAAAATTTTCCATAAACAATTTTCAGAAAACAAAAAAAAATCAAATTTTTTTATTATATAATTTTGCATTTTTAGTTTTTTTTTTCAGAAATTTTTTTGCCGGAAAAACTCCTCTTTCTTTATTAAGGTAAAAAAATACTCATCTTCTCTCTATTTTTTTTTATTTTTTTATAATAATAGAAAGAGTAAGATGGTCATAAAAAAAGAAAAATATATGCAAAAGTCGGTACTTTGTTCACTTTTGCAGAAGTGAATGTGTGATATGATAAAAAATATAGCATCTTAAAACCATTGCGGAGTTTTGGGCTGGCTAAAATATTAAATGAAGTACTTTTTTAGATTTGGGTGATTCTTAATAATAATAACAATTAATAAAGCAGAGCCTAAAAATTATTTAAAAATCATATTATAACCATAAAACAACATTAGATAACAGAGAATAAAATATTAAATTAAGTACCTTAATAATTGTCATTCTTAATAATAATAAAAATTAAAAATTAATAAACCAAGAGATTAATAATTATTTAAAAATCATATTGGTCCTATTTAGATGGGCTGTTTGGATATTGTTTTGGTGTTACGTTATCATATTTATGATCAAAACACGTCTGGAACGTGTGACTTGATTTGCAAAAATTCAAAACTGTTACGATGATTTTGTTATGTTTTTGACCCAAACCAATATCAGAAGCCCGCTTCGATATTTCTCCTCTATCTCTCTCTTGCATAAAGCCCTAGTTTTCTCCACTGTATCTCGATATCGATTTGCATCCCTTTCTTTGACCGGTTCAAGCTCAACTGTATATGTTCCCGATTCGCATCAGAATCTCAGTCAACCAAATCAATCTAATCAATTGGAAAAAGGTGAATAACAGGAACTAGGCAAAGTAGTGGTCCTAGAACCGGATCTGCCTTTGCTGCTAACTCCTCTGCTTTTGATTCGCAAAGCTCTCTTCCGTTTTCGCGACCACCGAGCAAGAAGCTGAGTTCAGAACCCTAACTTGACTGTAAGTGTCTCTCTTTTCTCTTTCAATTATTTGTTATCTAGATCAAATTTGTTAATTTTCACATGTTTTTCCAAATCTAATTGGAAATTTGATCATTGACAATCAGTTCTGGTAAATTTTGTTTTTGTTTTTGGTGGGAAGAGATTTTTTTTTGTAGTAGCATTGGTCAGGGGATTTAATCTTGAAGTGTGTTGGGGTTATTACAACATACCATTTGTGTCGATTTTCAATGTCACGAACGTTACTAATTTCACAAGTCACTGTGCGAAAATGGTTGTAGTTTGTATGTAATTTGAGTCTAAAACACGGCATGCTTTGTAATCAGTTATGAATAAAAGTCCAAATGGTTTTTGTGTCTTGTTTTTCCGTAATCAGCTTTGTGAGCTGTGAGATCATAGAACATGTTTATATAGTTCAGTCAAGGTTTGATTGTTCAGAACGGATATAATTCTACGCCTTTCATACTTTAAGAATTACTTGATTAAGTTAAGCGTACAATGAAAGTCTAGGGATTATTTGTTTATATGCATACACAAAAAGTCAAAAAGAGTATGCCAACTGGTGATAATCAAAATCTCATAGATGGTGCTTGATGGCAGTTAATCTTGGGAGTGTTTCTAATTTGAAGTGTCAAATATTTATATTTTCTTGGTAAAGGTATCAAAAATTTATATTTTGAAGTCTGAAAGTGTCAAATGCTCACACTTAAAAAATTTTGCATAAAAAGTTAGCATATTTATAGTTTATGTGGTATGAATTTCCATTCTATTGTATTAATTATAAAGCGTGAGCAGAAATATTATAGAGGTTTTTCTCTAAAGACAAGGCAGGGAATGTGGGAGATGTAGTTGCGAAGTCTCTGTAATGTACTATTTCCAATTGACATCACAAAATTTTATGTCATCAATTTTCTAACTGGGAAGGATAAGGTTAGGGAATCATAAGAACATCACATACCATATTATTTTCTTTCAAATAGACGTTGGGGCCTTGATTCTTTCACCTTCTAGTTGGAAGGCCTACCTTGATATTTTCTTGGGCTCTGAGTCAGATGATGCTTTAGATTTTTTTTCAAAAGTGGCAAAAGTACATGCTTGATCCAAAATATGGAAAAAGAAAAGGTGCAATAATCTAACACCTACCTAATGTAGAATGCATAAATAATAGGTGGCTAAAAGACACCAAACAAAACTGACATACTGACAAATTGAAATATTTTGATTTATAATTTTTCTTTTATGTTATATACGCTCCTTTTTAATTTTTTGTCGTTGTTTGGAGGGTATGTTGTTTTTGTTCTACATTTGTGTATTCATTTACAAGATTGACATACTCCAACACAATTTGCAGTAAACTCCTAACCCAATGCAAGCTTTGACAATCGTGTGATAAATTATACTTCTAAAATACTCTCTGTGTGTGTGGTTTTTTGGTAGGTATAAAGTATTTTGTGTTAATTAATGCAGATTGCATTTGATTCAAGCATAAACTGAATTTTTTTAATAGGACTATTACTAATGAGTACTATGTCTGTGGGCAATATAAATGCCCTTTGCAACCTTACCAAACTGCTCATTGGCTATTTATAAATTATATATTTTAAGTTCTTTCATTCACCATTGTTAGAATTATGCTATTTAGATTACAGAGAATAAAATATTAAAGGAATTGTACAGCTTGTATTAGTATATATGGATATACACACACACACACACACACGCATGCATATATATATATTTATCACACAGTATTAAATATTATTCTTAATAATAATAAAAATTAATAAAGCAAGAGCATAACAATTATTTAAAAATCATAGTATAACTACAAAACAACATTAGATAACATAAATAAAATATCAAAGAAAGTTCCTTGATTGCTTTTGAGTTGCAGACGATTGTAGAAGAAACTCCTATGTCCGAGCAGAAAAGTATTCGGAGAGAGAGAAAGTGTGTGAAAACAGGATGGGGTTAGGTCGATCGCGAATAATAATTATAGAGGAATTAATTCTATAGTTAATTTATTACTCTATATAAAAGAGTAATAATTATAGAAGAATTTAGGACTCGGAATAATAATTATAGAAGAATTTAGGTATATTGTTAATTTAGAACTCAATATAATTTATGTTTTTATTTTTCTTAATTAAAAAAATTAAAAAATGATTGGAAACTCAATTTAGACTCTATATAAAGAGTAATAATTATAGAAGAATTTAAGACTCTATATAAAGGAATAATAATTATAAAAGAATTTAGGTATATAGTTAAAGTAGAACTCTATGTAATTTATCTAAGTCCACCTGCTCCAACACCAGATTGCAACCAAAAAGCAAATATGATACTATACCACAAACAGTGTGTTGTTTGTGCAGCAACAGTGCCATGTGAAGTTAAGGTTAGAGAGAAGAAAGACAGATGTTAGTTGTCGGTGGTTTGTGTATCTTGGTCAACATTCTTTTTTCTTTTTCAACTTTAGATAAATTCAAAGATAGATTCGAAGGAATTAGAATTGGGTTTTGATTAGAAAGTAGGAAGTTTTAGAGAGAAGCAAGAGAACTTTTAGAGAAAGAAGAGATAGGCATTATGGGCATCTTTGAAGTTTGGTGTATTTAGAGCATCTGCATTGGACTCTACGAATTTTGGTTCTTTAAATTTGTCACTTCAACTTTATCATAGTCATGTCAGCGTTTTCTAGAGTCACGTCAGAATTTTCAACTCTCCAGATTTTGGCTCACATTGGCCTATTCAAATTTTCGCTAGCCAAAAAAAATTTATATTTTAATAATTTTTTAATTCTTTATTTTATTAATAATATTAATAGATTTAAGCAAGAAATAAATTAAAATTGATATCATATATAATATGTGATAATCAAATCATATAAAATTGTAATAAATTAAAAATATATATAATTTTGTTTGCATATAAAATAAGATAGATATAAATACATTTATTTTTGTGTTATATTTTATGATTGAATGAGCAGTTAGAGCAGTTAAAGCTATTTTTGTGTTATATTTTATGATTGAGAAAGTGTAGGTACACAACTCTTCTTAACTATCATTCTCCATAATAAATAAATCATGTCTACATTACATGATCATGCACGGGTCCACTTTATAATGACTTTAATACCCTTGAAGCAACCGTTGATACCAAATTGACTAAACTACATTTTCAACCCCAAAACATTAAAACTCCCAACCCACCCGCTACTTCATCTTCCATCCTCTAAAAATAAAAACGCTAGTTTTGCAAATCATGACCAAAAAGGTATGTCAATTACCTGCATATATTTGTTTTTGATGTGCACACTACAAGAAGCAGTACTTTCAGCGACAGAGTAGCTTGGGTTTTTTCTGATGAAAAAACAAATGTCACAAAAGCTTGCCAAACAGTATCCTCTCGTATTGACATTTGCCAAAATACCCCATGAAAACGACGCCGTGTTGTGTTTGTTTATAAAATCCCCCGACCTCCATTTGGTCCTTTCTCGCTCCCTTTCTCTCTCTGTCTCGCACATTTCTCAGCCCATAACTCTCCCTCTCTCTCTCAATCTTGACCTAAGGAGGATTAAAACCCTAATCAACTTATCAACCTAAGGATATGAATGCTTGAAACCCTAATTTGGCGTACGGAACATCCGCTTGAGACGATGGAAGTCAACCACGGAATCTCTCAAGAACACACACATTTTTCTCTGGTATGTTCATTTCTATGAAAACCTAACTCCTCTTCAAGTGTTTCAGGCTTTAACTAACATATATATGTCATATATATATTCTCTGAATAACCATAGTATCAATTTCGTCCGCTTCGGATCCTTCAGCTTCTGATTGTCCGGTTCAATTTTGCTTTCAGATTTAGTTTCTTCTTAGCTTCAGTTTTGATTCGTTTTCGGTATCGGTTTCAGTTTCTGTTTAATCCTATAGCTGTAATTCCTTTTACTTTTAGTTGTGGCTACATAGATTTAATTCCTTGTCAGCCGTAGACTCTTCACTTGCATTTCATTTATAGTTCCATAGCGGTAACTGCTCATTTACTTTCCTAAATTAGTACTTTAGTCTAGAGTGTAACTATAACGTTTTTGCCAACTTGAAATATTCTTATCATTGCAGTTGTTCAATATTGATGAAGAAAGTGTTGCAATCTCTTTAATTAAGAGGTATTGCCTTTTAAAATTCATCATCTTAATATATATCCACCTCTATCTCTAAATTTGTGAAGTCCTTGTAACCAAGGCTGAAGTAATAATAAGAAAGGGTCATTCCTATGGGCAACAGATGCCTAAGCACAAAGAGGACCGGCCTTGAATCTGAGTAAGAACATCTTGCCTTATAATTCATTTCACTGAGTTCATTCGAATTCTGGCATGCCCACATTTTTTATTGATCAAGTTGACCACTCACTTATAGCCCAAACAGTTTCTCAGTCCATTAACACATTAATCTAGATACCATTTAATGTTACTATAAATAAAAACTCAAGTTGGGTTCATAAAACAATATAATGAAAAGGTGCCACTCAAATTTCTAAAGTTTTACTTGGAGCTACAACAGTTATTCTAATTTATCAAGAAAAATACTTGTTCGACAAAATATAATAATAAAGATGATTCAATCCACTGAATGGTATAAAGAAGAAAACTGAAGTGAAGTTGAAGTAATGAAGTGATAAAATAGATTTAATGGATAGGAGGGAAAGAGTGTAACTGACCAAGGTTGCAAACGGTGGCTTTGACAGTGTGACTTACCACGCTCTGGTTCAAAGATGATTTTTTATGACTATAAATTAAATTTGAAGGTGTTGTCAGCAGTGTCGATGTAATAATTTGCACTAAATGTATGGCCACAAATTCATATTAAAACTAAAAGTCAACATGTAATAATCGCAAAAATCATGTACTATAAGAAGTTAGAAATGAGTATACATGTAGTTGCTTTATTTTTGAATACTTTTTCAATATTTTTTTAATAAATTTTAGTAATTCTTTAATTTTTAAAGTCACTTTCTTATTTACATTTTTATGCCAAACAAATATATATTACTATATGCATAATATAAAGTATGCTCATTTTTACACATATATTAGTAAGTTGCTAAAAAATTTAAAACTTGTCAAATAATCTTGAGTTTAGAGCATTTAAAATGTAAATATACCGCAAAAGCTCGAGTTTTTTATGTCTTGATTTGTAAATCATGGCCGTCTCTGCAGAGACTCGGCTGAGACGCCCACGTGTCGAGTGAGTTAGGCTGAAACAGTAGTGATTTTTGTTCTAATTGATATCTTGGATCTTGGTCTATCTCGAGCTTGACTCTGACCAAGTTTGAGTCGACTTGGCGGAGTCGGCCAAGTTTTGAAACATTGACTTGAAGAAGAATTCACATGTTTGAAAACTTGTACTTCATTTGCATTTGTCCTATGTCCACCAACCACAATGCACATGAAGCTCCAATTATTGTAGTGTCTTGGATTTGTTTGTTGGGAAACTTTGTTATCGAGTTTCTTTTCTTTTTAAATCTTAAAACCATCATGTGATCAATCTGATTTAGTCGTTCAAATGATAATAATTTTTTTTGATAGCACAGATTGGTTGAAATATTTCAGGAATTGCATTGAGCGTGACATGGAGAATGATGATGATTTCACCTTTTGTCAGGCAAGTTTTTGAAATTCACATATATAGAATGTTTTTACATCTTAATGATCTGCAGTGCTTTGTGTTATTTATTTATTTAAAAAAAGTGGAGGTTTTTTTGTTCTTTTGTTGGGAGCTTTATATTTGGCCACACTCTATATTTTCTTTCATTCTGTGAATTTCAAGACTCTTTTTATATCAGGTTGGTGTACCTGTTGACCAAGATGGTGTTAAGTCGCAGAAAGCTGTGCTTGATATAAGCAGTATAACTATAAAAGATGAATTTACAGATGGCACTGGTGGTTATCAGAGAAGTGGTATTCTGTGGAAAAACAATTTGTCAAGTAACGCCACCTCGAAGAAGCAGGCAACTGTTGGTTCTTTGTCTTTTAACGTTATTGATACATCATCTTCGAAACAAATAAGTAAACCGTCAACACAAGCACCATCAGTAGATGCTGGAAGTTCATCTAAGGTTTCACAGGAACAGCTGACTCCTGTAAAGAAGTCTGCACCACGGAAGAAGGTTCCTTTTGAGAAGGGGTATAGCCAAATGGACTGGCTTAAGATTACCCGAACATATCATGACCTGGCAGGTGCTTACCACTTAAATTGTTTATCTGTCTGCATGCATCATTATTGTTCATAGTTTATTCCATCTGTTTGGTTGCTGATAACTAAGGAAAAAGACTGGATCACAGAATTTTGAATTCCATGTGTTTGATTGTTTTGATTTTCAGAAAACGTGATCGTAGCTCATTTGCACTACATTGTTGTATCAGGCTTAGTTGAGTAGAGGTTTTTGTTCTCTTAGATCCACAATGATGAAAAAGTCTGATATTTAAGATTCTAGTTTCAGACTTTTTGAGAGTTAATGTACTTCATTCTTTGAATCTGGTGGAATTATATGTCTGATTTGTCACGTCTTGTACACTCATAAATGATTTTCTGATCTTATCAGTGATACTTCTTTCCTTTAACTTCTTAGAATGATTTTTATTTCGAACTTCCAAAATCTAGTGTACCTTGAAGCTTGCCTTGAGGCAATTGTCATGCTCCACCATGTTTACAGTCTCCACCTGAGCCCTTACGAGGATTTTGTGATTGCATGGTGTGCTGCATGACATGTTAAGTGTCCTTTATACCTAGGATCTAATAGAGTAGAGCAGATTTGCATAGGTTTGTTTGGAATGTTCCAGATGGTAGTAATAGAGTGATGTAAAGTTTAGCAGATTGAGATGGAACATTCTAGATTCTTGTGGAGTTTTCTAGATATGAATAAGTCTTTAGGATTATTAGTATGGTATTCCAGAATTTCCATAGAGGAGGTGGGATGCTAGCTAAAAAGAGAGAAGTGTCACTTATCAAAAAAAGAGAGGAAGTGTCACTTATCCCAAAAAAATAAAAAAGAAGAAAAAAAAAATGTAATGCAAAAGACATCGATCTGGGCTTGCTTCGCAGGGCCGGTGGATAACTTCCTCTCTCAGGAAGCTATTGCTATTGATATGTACTCTATTCCTTTTTGCAAGGGGAGACTTTCTCGCTGGTTGAATCAAGAACTTACCAATCCCCTCAATTCTAAAATATTCTACTTAACTAATTTACAAGTGTTCTTTTCTTACCAACTACCAAGTGCTTTAGTGTGTGCCTATATGCAGTGAGGGCAAGGGTCCCTAAAACCTTAGCAAGGAGGCATGAGCTGGGGGAATGTTGGTACTTACTGGTTGGGGAAAGCTAACTATATTTCCTGAGGGGTACAATACCTTGGTGCAACACGGGTGTGGCTAGAGCTAGGATGACTCTAGATCTTCCTTCTTGAGGCTGAAAAGCTTAAATTGAGGGCCGTGTGGTCATGACTCATCACATATAGTAACATCAGTGACACCATACTACATGCCTTGAGGTTCACTCTACTTTCAATGCAAGTGCCTCTAACATTAACCAACAGTAACTTCTTCACACTATAAATCACACAAGAAGATGAACCAAGAAGTGTGAACACTTCTAAGAAGAGTTGCACCCATGTTGAATATGTGTTGTACTGTGCACCACCAACACCTGCTTACACTTCTAGACGTGTCTAGCATGTCTTGAACTGTCTGTTTATAAAGGTGTGAAATTATTACTTTTGATTGCTCGACGTCCTATATCATGGACACTTTTTTAACATAGGACTAATGAATTTTGGACATTAGGTATGACTTTCTTTAGTGTGGAACAAAGTATAATTGCAAGGGAAAATCAAAGTAGAGGTTTATATAAAATTTATGAAGTGTGACGGTATTTTGAAATCTAAGGTACATGCATACATACATATATATATATTAAAAGAGCTAGCATGGGAGAAAGAGAGGCGTTGTTATGATTATGTGGGTTCATATACATATACATATTTACATATGCACACACAAACATATATATTGCATCCTTACTATGCCTTTGTATATGCTATATGACCAATTTTTTATTATTAGATTCATAAGTAATGAATGCAATGGTACTTATAATAAAGTATCTTTTTCAAATACAATATTACTTTTTATATGTAAATTGTACTCCCTCCTTCCCATATTAATAGTCCCTTTTTTGGAGTAGAGCTTTTTAAGGGGACATGTAATTAATGCATTGTCCCCTTTTAAAATTACCAAGTTAGCCTTTCAAGTTCGAATATATATATATTATCAAGATGGAAAATTATAAAAACTTAAAAGGGTATTTATGGAAAGATGCATTTATCTTGCTTTGACTTTTTTATTGGGGCAAGTAAATTTTTATTTTTATTTTTTATAAATAACTATTCATTGAATAACTGCACAAAAGCTATACCCTCAAGCTATCCACAAAAGACAAGAATCTCTATAGATTGATTTACAATTAGAGCCCTGAATCCAAAAGAATAGAGAAATAAGAACAGAAAATCTAACCACCTCCAAGGAGACTCCACCCTATCAAAGGATCTCCTATTATTCTCCTTCCATAAAGCCCACCACAAGCATAGAGGGCTGTCCTCCGTGCATCTTTGACTTGGGGTCAAACTTGACACTCACCCCAAGCATCAATTAAGCTCACCGTGGACTCAAGCATAACCCATTGGATCCCAAAAATGACACAAAGCAAGTCCCAACCATCCCTAGTTCCGGGACAATGAAGAAAAAGATAATTCACCGACTCCTCGACCATCTTATACATATAACACCAATTGACAATAATTTGATGCCTCCTTCTCAGATTGTCAATGGTCAAGGTCCTCCCCAAAGTCACTGTCCGCCCAAAAAATGCCACTTTTGTGGGGGCTTGCAAGCGCCAAACTCCTTTCCACAGAAAGGACATCCCCTAAAAGTCCATCAAATGACAATAGAACGAGCAGACCTCAAATCTCCCGTGGCTCGAACTTGCCTAGAGCCACTCATCCATTCCCTCTCCTGAAACATATTGACAATAAAGCAAAGCCAAAAACTCAACCATCTCTTCCACCTCCCAATCATGCAGAAATCTCTCAAATTATATGTCCCAGGATAGTCTCTTGCCATCAAGATGATAGCAATGAGCGACTATCGCCTGTCTATCAACCACAATTTTAGCCAGAATGACTCTCGCGAGCGACACAAAGCACTCATCCCTCACTTTGAAGCAGATGTGCTTGGAGAATTCATCCCACCTCTTCCAGATGCTCTTCCACAAGCCAACTCCCACCGGGGACCTCAACAACAAAGAGCACCACCCACCTGTAGCCTCGCAATATCTATAGCAAATGACCCTCCTCCAAAGCTTGTGCCTCTCAATCCCAAACCTCCACAGCCACTTGCCCAACAAAGCTTTGTTGAACAAGTCTAGTCTCCTCACTCCCAGCCCTCCCACCTGAATGGGCCTACAAATCTGCTCCCACCTCATGAGATGGTATTTGAACTCATTTCCCATGCCGCCCCACAAAAAGTTCCTCTGCAATCTCCTAATCCTCCTCACTATAGCAACTGGGATTGGGAAGAGGGACATAAAGCAAGTAGGAAGGATCGAAAGGATGGTCTTCACAAAAGTTAGACGCCCGCTTTAGATGAGTACTGATCTAGCCAGCTGTCTCTTGAATCGCTACACTGCTGGATTCCAAGAAGAAGCTCTCCTCAACTGAGCACCAATGAAAAATTCAAATAAACCAAACGAAAGGTCCCCACACCGCTACCTATAATGTTGGCCATATGATCAATCTGCTCCACCTCTCCTACAGGTGCAATCTCACTCTTCCCAAGATTTATCTTTAGTCCCAAGACTGCCTTGAAACACACCAAAACCCCTCTCAGGTGTCTGACTCACATCGACATCACAAAACACAATGGTGTCATCTGCGAAAAGCAAATGAGAGATCTCCATTTGGCTTGCTGGATCCCTCCCCACCCTGAATCCTTTGAAGTAACCCGACATGCTAGCTCGTCTCATCATCCTACTGATCCATCACAATGATTAAAAGGAAGGGAGATAATGGATCCCCCCCTCTCAAACCTCTTGAGCTGTCGAAGAAACATATGGGGACTTAGTTAACCAACAATCTCACAGTGAAAATACAAAATTGGATCCATCCCCTTCACCTCTCACCAAACCCTATCCTCTCCAAGACATAAATTAGGAAGTCTTAGCTCACGTGGTTATAAGTTTTCTCAACATCAAGTTTACACACCACCCCTGACTCATCACTACTGAGTCTGACATAAACATACTCACTTACAACCAAGATAGAATTCAGAATTTGATAACCGCCAACAAAAGCATTTTGAGACTTTATATTACCTTGCCAAGCACTTCCTTTAACCTTGCCGCTAGGATTTTGGCTATAAGCTTGTACATACTACCCACCAAGCTAATAGCCTGAAATCTCGAATGTCAATGGCTCCACCCTTCTTTGGAATGAATGCAATGAAATTAGCATTCATAGACTTCTCAAACTTGCCATGCAAGTGGAAGAAATGAATAGTTGCCATAATCTCTATCTTCACCACCTCCCAATTCTGATGAAAGAAGGCCATATAGATACCATTCGACCCCTTGACTGTCTTCATGACAACTCTACAAAGCCATGATCACCTCCTCCTCAAACAAAACTCCAAACCCACTAGGAGAGGTCTCCATATAAAGATGTTGATAAAACAAGGTCACACCTCTCTCCACCTCCTACTTGCTCAACATAGAGCCGTTGACCTTGATTTGCCTAATATGGTCAGCCCTACAATGAGCATTGGCCAACCTATGAAAGAATCTCGTGTTTGTCTCTTTCCTTAAGCCATAAAGCTGTCTCCACGAAATCTCCTCCATAGACGATATCTCCCCAATTTCGGCCTTACATTCCTCCCTCCTCTCCCTCTCCTCCACTCCCAAACCCTCCACTCCTTCCTTTTGGTCAAGATTAAAGATTTCCCCTAATAGTCCGTTCTTCCTCCACTCTTGATTACCAAATACCTCCCTATTCCATTTCCAAAGACCCTCCTTCAAAAGCCGAAGCTTGCTCACAAGCACAAAACTCGGATTCTCCGAAACCTCATACTCCATCCACCACCTCCAAACCAACTCCTTAAGCCCTTTTGCTCGAACCACATATTCTTAAACTTGAATGAAGTCTTCTTCCTCCTCAATTCCCCACAATCAAGCAACAATGGGATATGATCTGACACTAGCCTGGCCAATGCTACCTGGGTAACATCCGGAAACCTCTCCTCACAGTTCCCTGACATCTTGACCGGTCTAACCGGGATGGGGTTAGAGCCTCTCTGCCACTCAACCACGTGTGAAGAGCCCCTTCCATTGGCAAATCAATAAATCCCTCCCGATCAATAAACTATGAGAAAAGTCTCATAGTTAACAACCACCTCCCACCCATAGATCTCTCAGTTGGGGATCTAACAACATTGAATCACCCCCCACACCATGGCACACCCCCACCGCCTACGAGCAAAAGACAACTCCTCCCACACCAACAACCTCTCCACTGGACCATAGACCCCAGAAAATGTCCACAAAGACCCATCCTCCTCTAATATGAATAAGCAAGAAATTGAGAATCTCTCCTTCCAAACATCCAATCTCTCTCCCCACCTCTTATCCCACATAACCAAAATACCACCCGCCGTCCCTATAGCATCAAGCACCTCCCAATTTATGAAGCACCCTCCACAAAGACTCCCAACTACCTCCTTAGAAGCACTTCCCAATTTGGTTTCTTGTAAGCAAGCCACTTGAGCACCCCACTTGCGTAACGTCAACCTCACCGCCTCTTTCTTATTCGGGTCATTGAGGCCACAGACATTCCTAGAAATAATGTGCGTCTTCATGAGCAACAATGGCTTTCTCATCACCCATTCTCCCTCCTCTCCCCTTCTCTCTTTCCGGCTCGCTTCTACCATCTAATTCACATAAGAAATGAGGTTACGGAGCTCTCTCCCCAATCCAAGCTGAATTTTTCTTCCTTTGAGCAAGCCTCCACTCCTCATCAATGGAGCAGAACATCTCCATAGCCCGTTCACCCTCTCCTAACCCCTAGGCTCTTGCTCATCTCCCCAACATTACTTATCAACCAACTCTCTTCATCATCAACCAACGTATGATCAATCTCACCTCCCCCAAATTCCTTGGGATTTATGGCAGCCAAAGGTTTAGAAAAGCCCCACCCGTCACTATCCTCCTCGCCCCGGACCACCATTGCCTGATTGAGCTCAAAGGGATCTTTCAGCAACCCCTCATCACAAGAAAGTTCCCCCTTATCCCAATCTGAGGTAGAGAAGAACCCATTTTCAAAATCAGTTGTCGCAGTGGATTCAATATCATCAGCATCCATTCTCGGAGAATCAGCACCAATAAACTTCTTCAACTCTACCAACAGTGCTGCCACAGATTCTCTTTGAAGGTATAACTGAATTCCTTTTCCAATCCACAATGTCAGAACCCCGCGCCCCCCCCCCCCCCCCCCCCCCCCCCCCCCCCCCAACACACGCACACGCACACTGTCCTGTTTGGTCGAATCACTACATCCTCCGCAATACCTTTCCATGGACTGTTCATGACCTCTCGACGCTCTGTCATCAGTAATCTATCCTCAGCAGTCACCGACCCATCATCCCCCTCGTTTCTTCCCTTCGGCTTCCCCAGACCCATCGAATGAGGAGAAGAAGAGAGATCAGAAAAAATACTTAGACAGAGAACAATCTGCCTTGCTGTTTGCGGCATTTGCAATTTGGGAATAATGCTTCCTCTATAGCTTGGGCCAGATTTCATCAACCATTTCTATTTTTCTGCCTTGTGCATCTTCGTTCATGGATAGATCTCCTCATTTGGGCTTGACTCAGCTGTTTCGGCCCACTCTGCAGATTCTTTGATAGCCCATCCTTCTAGCTACCACTTAGATCCGCCACCCCTTCCTTTGGTTTTCTACTGGGTTTTAAATTACCCACGACTTGGAGATCTCCTGCTGCATAGACATTTCGGATTTGGCAGTCATGGTAATTCCAAAACCATTATTTGGGCCTATTAAAAATTTTCTTCTCTAGTCCTTTTTTCCACTTCTACCCTTCATGTGCCCAATCCCATGAGAGTTGAGAGAATGAGTTGAGCCTTTTGAAAATCCCGGCCCACATTGAAAGAAAGATGGGCCTGATAACTTTGGCCCAGATGCCTCTTCAGTGGGATTTAAAAACTTGGCTTTCACCTCACGTGACCTTCGATTAACTACCCCCACACCGCTCCTTACATGTCGCCTGCTAGCTTTTAGCCATTCAAAATGGACATCACGCCTTGGCTTGACACTCGTAGCTTTGGGCTAAACTCTTTTCTCACGTTCCTTTCTCGCATGACCAACAGGTTGTCCCTGTCCTTCCATTTTTCCTTTCTTCTACAACTCCAGACCATTACCCAATTGCATCTTGGCTCTTCCGGTGGATGTATCATGGCGTCACCACCATTCCGAGATAAGCTGGCTTACGTCTCTTTCGATTATATAATTGTGCTTTGGAACTTGCTTTAGTGTGAGTTCTTTAGTAAGTGCAACTATACGCTAGACTATCAACTTCGATTAGAACAAACGACGAAATCTCACCGTCGCCATGATCTTCTCAGTGTCCATTTCATTAGCTTCTAACATCCCAAAAACCCCCACAAAGGTCACCAATGGCTACAACTCTAACAACAAAGATGGAGTGGCAACCTGTAGTGAAGAATTTGTCTCAGTCTCTCCTTTCTTTTTCTCACTAGCTAGAGCATCTGACTCGAAAATACCATATATTGAGTATAAACATCGCATCCCTCCAAACTCTCTTTCCCTCTTTCAATACCCTCAAAGTTTCTCTCTTTCAATTGGGACAAGTATTTTAGGTCAGCCCAAAAAGGAGAGATGGACTATTAAATTGGGATGGAGGGAGTATCTTGTATCGTCATGTCCTCAACATGTATGTTCCTACTTTTTCACAAAACTAGTTGTTTTGGCAAGTCTGTGTCATGTCCATGTCTTGTGTTCATGGCCTTGCTTTAAAGAAGATAAAATTATGGTGCTTTCCCAGTCCAAAATTTTAAATCCCTTTTTACCTTTATTCAACTTTATGAGGATCTTTTTTTTGGTTAAGTTTTTGAAGTAATGTCTTTGCTCTTTTAAGAACTTGAAAAAATTGCCTTACGTGTTGTGAAGTTCATAATGGGATGCGCCAGTGCTCTTTTTTTTTTTTTTGGTAAGATTTCATTAAAAAGCGTCCAAGAAGAATCTCCATAGATTTATAATTGGACCCCTGAAACCAATACAATAGCGCTATGGACAGAAAATCTAAAACCCCGCAAGGAGATTCCACCCCATCAAATGATCTCCTATTGCATTCTCTCCATAAGGCCCACTGGAGACAAAGAGGGGCAGTCTTTCACGCATCTCTAACTTGCTGCCGAACTGAACCCCCTCCCCAAGAATCAATCATGCTCAACGTGGTCACCTGTGGCACAACCCATTGGATCTTGAAGATGGCACACAACATGTCCCAACCATCGCTCTAGGGCAGTGAAGAAGATGATCCACGGACTTCTCATCCCTCTTACACATGCAACACCAATTGACAATGATCTGAAGCTGCCACCTCAAATTATCATCGTCAAAATCCTCCTTAAAGCTGTTGTCCAATAAAAAAAGGCCACCTTCAATGGGGCTTTTGATCGCCAAATTCCTTTCCACAGAAAGGATATCTCCTGAACCTCCATTATTAAACAACAATAAAAGGATCGCACCTCAAATCTCCCATGTCTCGTACCTAACCAAACCCACTCATCCATCCCCTCCCATAACTGTCTGACTATAAATCAAAGCCAGAAACTGAAGCATATCCAACATCTCCCAGTCATGTAAGAGTTTCTCAAATTGCACATCCCAAGTCAGTCTCCCGCCATCAAGAGATTAACATCGAGCAATCGACTCATATCTATCCACTGCGATCCCAACCAATTTTGGGAAGACCCTCTCTAATGGCCTCTCACTGCACCATGGATCCTCCCAAAAGCTAATGAGACGCTCATTCCTCACCCTGAAACGAATATGCTTAGAAAATTCATCCTAACCCTTTCGGATGCTTTTCTACAAGGCCACCCCTGTTGGGGATCTCACCTCCAAAGAGCACCAGCCATCGCTAGACACTCCATATCTGCAGCAACTGACTCTCCTTCAACGCATGTGTCTCTCCTTCTCGAATCTCCACAGCCACTTGCCCAATAAAGCTTTGTTGAACACGTCTAATCTACTCACACCCAGCCCACCAACTCGAACCGGTCTACAAATCTACTCCCAACCTACAAGATGTTGAATTCATCTCCCATGCACCCCATAAGAAATTCCTCTGAAGTTGCCCAAACCTCCTCAGTACGAAAGACAAAATCGGTAATAACGACATAAAAAATTAGGGAGACTCGAATCTTCAACAAGGTAAGATCCCTCCTTTTGATAAATACTGTTTCTTCTAGCTAGCTAACCGCCTCTCCAACTGATGCACCACTAGATCCCAGGATGACACTCTCCTCGACTGAGCGCCCAACGGAAGCCCCAAGTAGAGCATTGAAAAAGTCACAATGGTATAACCCAGAATGCTAGCCAGGTGAGCAATCTCCTCCACCTCTCCAACAAGCACAATCTCATTCTTCCTGAGGTTAATTTTCAACCCCAAGATCGCTTGGAAGCACACTAAGACCCCTCTCATGTACCTCAGCTGACTCATCTCCACATCACAAAAAACAACCCCAACTCCCCTGCTCTACTCATCTAAAGGCCTCCATCATGATAATAAAAAAAACGGATGATAACGGGTCCCCTGCCTCAAACCTCTGGAACTACAAAGAAGCCGGAGGGAACCCCGTTCACCAAAATTGAGAATCTCATCGTGGAGATACAAAACTGGATCCATCCTCTCCACCTCTCCCCAAATCCCATCCTCTCCAAAACATAAATGAGGAAATCTCAGTTCATGTGATCGTAAGCTTTCTCCATGTCAAGCTTACATACCATCTCCGGCTCACTAGAACTGAACTTGACATCCACACACTTGCTGGCTACCAACACAGAATTCAGAATCTGACGACCTCTAGCAACACATTCTGAGACACTGAAATTAGCCCATCTCCCTTCAGTCTTGTCGCTAGGACTTTGGCTATCAGCTTGTACATGCCACTCACCAAGCTAATAGGCCTAAAATCCTTAATATCAATGGCACCATCTTTTTTCGGAATAAGCGCAATGAAGGAGCCGTTCATGGACTTCTCAAACTGCCCATGCTAGTGTAAGAAGGTGATAGTTTAATTTGGTTTCTTGTTTGGACATGTAGAACAACATATTACAGATAGATAAACCATTGTCTTAGAAATGCAAATCTGTATGATTACATCAGAAAATCTGTTAGATAGTTGCTAATAATTTGATATATACCATTTATGAGAAGTTGTGAATTTTGGGTTGCTTGGATGGTGGTATTGCATATGCTAGGTTACTCTTTGTACTTTTACCCCCACATATCCACAGGTGTTAATGCTCTGCTCACACTTCCTCTTTATAAGCTACTGGTTCTATTATGAGTATCTCAATTAAACATTGCATGGACCATGCACAGTTAAAGCTTTGGTTTGCTTGTGGAGAAAAGTATTTCTGGTATGGTTCGATTGTAGAATGCATTACAAGTATTGTTTTTGTGAAGTATGAGATTGGCGAAGATGTAGGGGCATCTGTTTGTTATTCACTGGAAACATGTATTTTGCATCATAATGCTTTCTGCATGTGCATGAGCATAGTTCTAGTCTTGATGTATGAACTGGTTGGGTGTCTATATACTTGTAGTTGGCTTGCCTTCAAGTGTAGGCTGCGTAGCTTGCCCATATAATTCACTGACGTGTTCTTCACAATTTAATTAATAGAAAGAGGTCAATCAGTCCCAATGTAATATATTGTGACATTAAATTTAATGTCTTATTTTTATTTTTTAATTCAGGGTTGAAGGGACAGTCAAACAAGAGGATTATATCATTGGCTGAAGTTAAACAACACCAAACAGAAGGCTCCATGTGGACTGTTCTGAAAGGCCGTGTTTACAATATAGCACCATACATGAAATTTCATCCTGGAGGTATAGATATAGTTTTATTTTGCATGAATTCCAAATAGTTAGTGGAGCAAATTCTGTTTGTCAGCAGCTTTCTAAAAATAATAACTAGGAGTTGTCAGCATGGTTATTAGTTGGGCTTTTGTTATCTGTTTTTGTCAAGTTGGTGATGAAAAGTAGTTGTTTTGTTACATTTTTTTTAAGTTTCTTTAGTCTGTATGCAAGATGGGTATCAATATAAATCTTCATTTTGATACTTGTCATTTTCTACTAATTCATTTTATCTTAATGTTACTGGTAATAATAATACATTACAATTTACAACTAACAGCACCGGTTTGATACACAGGTATGTTATTTTGAATTTGAGCCTTGTTTTGGTTCATTTGATGTTTTTCTTAATGTTATTAAATGAAAGAGCTGATGCTTCTGAACATTGTCTATTTTTGTAAAATAATCTCAGTTCTCGCTTTTTGGGCTCGTATCTTAAACTTATCATTCTTTCCAAGTCCTAGATTGAAGGGGTTGTGGTTGTGTTGTTTGGGTGGTGGTTGTAGTGGGTTTTCGTTGAAGGCGAAGCAGTGATTGGTAAAGGTGGTGGTTTTGGGTATAGATGACAGAAGAGTAAGTTGTGGTTTGGTGAGAAAGCTGATGGCTGGATTGTGTGTGTGAACAATGGTTTGGCTGTAATGCTGATCGGTTGGTTCGTTTTGGTTTGCAGAGATGAGAACACAACAGTGAATGGGTTTTGTGAATGCTGATCTGAAACTTGGATCTTTCGCTTTGATACCAACCAACTGATATAGGACGGGGAGAGAGAAGAAGGGGGAGAAGGAGAGACAGAAGAAGAGAGAAGAGAACGGACGGAAAAAAAAAGTGCCACGTTCATCGCCGGAACTTTTAGCTGGAGCGTCACTCATCATTGGTGTCTTGTCTCCATTGCTCCATCGCCGGATCTCATTGTTGTCACCATTGATGTCAAAAGCTGTTGTCCTCAGCCCCATCTTGCCGCTGCTATTGTCTTCGTGCAGACCCCTGCTCCAGATCGCTAAAGTTTTTTTGTTGGTGAGATATTTAATATCCCTGATCTGAGACCCAGCTCATTACTTAAGTCCCAACTTCTTTAACAGCCCGGTTAGTTTGAACCAAAACCAATTAAACCAACTCTTTTTTAACTTTAACCCAAATTGATGATAGCCAGAAGCCCACTTATTTATTTTAGCCCAACAGCAAACTTGTTTAGTTTTAGTCCAGCAGCCCACTTATTCATTTTAGCCCAAAACAGACCAACCCAAAAATATTAACTCGTCTGTCGTCTTCTCTTTCTTTTCTGATCGGCGAAGGGTTAGGGTTTCAATGGGTGAAACTAATGGGTTTTTTTTTCTTTTTCCCGCCGCGGCGCTGGGGGGGGGGGGGGGGTGTTCATTTGATGGTGTTTTAGGTTTAGGACTGAATTTGGGGCTGGTCTTTCTGTGGCGAATATGGGTAAACTATGGTCTTAGCTTGGGAAGAAATTTGACAGTGGGGCTGTGTGATGAAGATAGTGGCGAAGTGGTTGTGGTTGTAGTGGGTTTTCGTTGAAGGTGGTGGTTTTGGGTGGATGACAGAACAGGAAGTTGTGGTTTGGAGAGAAAGCCGATGGTTGGGCTGTGTGTGTGAACAATGGTTTGGCTGTAATGCTGATCTTTTGGTTTGCAGAGATGAGAACACAACAGTGAATGGGTTTTCTGAATGCTGATTTGAAACTTGGATCTTTCCCTCTGATACCAACTGATGTAGAACGGGGAGAGAGAAGAGATGGAGAGAGAGGAAAGAAGAGAGAAGAATAAGAATCAGGGAAGTAGTAGTCCAATTCGTATGCCTATGTATATATTGGCAATCCATATAATCCTAATGTCCAAAAAAGCTGTTGCAAACATAAAGAAGTCAAAAATGGCTGCCATGAGCCCTAGTGAAACATATAGTAGTCGTGCCTATGTTTGGTGCCATAAAATAGCTTTGCTCAGTCCAACAAAGATGCAATATAGGAGACCTTATTCATAGGCAAACCTAATCCAAATACTTATTAAAAGGAAATATTACAAAACTAACTCATATTTATTATAATTCCTAAAATATATAGGAAAACTCTATCTGTCTTTGCCATTCCTCCAACCATAGGTTAGATCCAGGTGCGGCTCATGCAATACGAGATAGATTTTGATCTCCATCACTAGGACACTCCTAGATTTGTGTCCGACACATATTGGACATGTCCATATTATTAAAAAAAAGAAAAAATTCTTATTTCTTTGGACATGATCAACGCTTCTTGAACATGCAGAGACATGTGACCAATAAATCTTGAACGTTGCTTTTAGTATGAAATAAGGTATAATCGTATGAAAAATTATAATAAATGTTTATATGAAGTCTGACTATATATATATGCACACACAATTTAATAACTCCTCTCCTACTATCATGCCCATTCCAAAAAGAAATTACTATATCTTTTGTTTGTTTGTTTTATATCTATATATATAGACATATCTACATACTTACACAAAGCCACAATTACATGATGTAGATATATGGCATTTCATTTTTGCCCTTTTAATTTTTTATTTGCACTCAAAAACCATGATTTCTGCTCGTATTTTCTCTTTCTTGTAGGCTCTGCTTTAGCATTTGGGTCTGTTGTAGAGTCGGATTTTATTTAGACTTGGTTTGGTTTTCCCTTTTCTTACAGAAAGCTAGATGTCCGAACCAAAATATAACCACCCACATGGAGGCCAGGTGGCACCATATGGCACCAATATGGCACTTGAAGTGATCCAAGATTTTCCAAGTGTTGGAAAGCTAGACTGACATCCATGTAAACTTTAGACAATTGTTCCTAAAAAATGGCTAACTTAACAAAGATTGACCACTGACTGACAGATGAAGTTTGGAATCAGAGAATATATTGGAGGGGGTTTTCATTGGTCACATATCAAGGAAGTCAACACTTGAGATAAATTACAATGAAATTTCAAGGAACTAGAGTATTGACCGATTCATTTTAGAGCACTGGTTCCTCAAACGAATAAGACTATAATAAACACCTAGGAATGGTTAGACCTTATCGGTCATAGGAACAAGGAAAGCTTATTGACCAGAACTCCCAGGAACCAACTTAGGGACTTTGTCAAGCCTTAGCAATTAGGTAAAGAAAAAGCTTGATGAGGAAGAAACTCCAAATCTCTTTGTGAGGGTTATTGGGCCTAGGTTGGCAAATTTTGATCAAACCTTGAAATTTGTATATATATTTTTTATTATTTGTATGTTGATTAGAGTGCCTAGTTAGTTAAGTTAGTTGTGGTAGCTTGTCCAAGGGAAATTTGGAATTCTACATATATTCAAGGGCAAAAAAGTAATTTCAACTTATATTGGGACACTCACCAAATAGGGCCATACATCCAACAATTAGGGTTTCATGTTTTCTATATTTGATTCATATAAATCCTTTTAGATTTGGATAAAAATGTTATTGGAAACTTTTTAAAATCAGAATCTTATTTATATTGCCCTATCGATCTAGGTATCCATCAAAGTCTGTTGGCCTGGTGTCGACCAATCGACATCTGACTTGATCGATTAAACAGTTCGAATATTGTTTCCTTTTCAAATTGATTCACTCAAAATCCTATTGTTTTTGGGACTCTATAAAGCTACCCAACATTCAAAAAACCTAAGCACAATATATTAAAGCATCCAGACATATTCTACAGCATCTATTGTGCATTCTAGTGATCTCTGATTGCTAGAGTTTTTGTTGTTTCACATTCATCATATATCTAGCATGTTGAGTGTGTCAACTGGTTTTTGAATCATCTACTGTCGCTGTTTAAGGTCGTTCAACGAGTCTAGACATACAGAAGCAGACATTACGAGAAAGGAAATCAAAAGTCCATGAAGAAGCGGATTGTGTGAGGAGCGAGTCTGTCGATGGATCAACAACTGAAATGATCTAGGGAGATCTGCTTAAGTTTGAGCTTGGAGGGACTAAGATATTCTAGGGGGGGAATCTGGTAGTAGACGTCTTTCTCACAAAGTGAATTTTGTTCTACCTAGCTAGGTTCCGTAGTTTTTCCCGCATGGGGTTTCATGTAAAAGTCCTTGTGTTTTTGCATGTGAGTGTTGTATTTTTAGTGCTTTATATTTTCACACGCATGATCGATTCATCAATTTCATGGATGGATTGGATTATTTGCTTTATATTTTCACACCCAAATCTATTGATGAAAATGTCTTGATCACAATAGAGAATGGATGTGAACATTCAGTTAAAGAAGGACCAACCCATAACCTTGTAAGGATTTGAGTAAGGAAGAAATATCAGAGGCTAATTATAATTCTAGAGCTCTAAATGCTCTTTTTACCACTGTGTGCCCTTGTGAATTTGCTGGGATCTCTAACTGTACTTTTGTTAAAGAAGCTAGGGAAATCTTAGAAAAAGTTCATGAAGGTACTAGTACTGATAAGATTTCAAAGATTTAAATGGTTACAACTAAATTTGAAGATTTAAAAATGGAAGAATCTGAAACTTTTGATGACTTCTATGCTAAGTAATATCGTACATTGCAGCTATGTTCTAGGAGAGAGAATACCTGAGAATAAAGTGGTTAGAAAAATACTAAGATTACTCCCTCTTAGGTTTCAGTCAGAGTTAACTGGTATTGAATAAAGTAAAGATGTAGATCCCATAAAAGTAGATTTTGTAGGTTCTTTGCAAACTTATGATTGAAAGCTATTGGAGAAGAGAAATGAAAATTCGATCACTGACATTGACGAGGAAATTGCACTTTTAACTTGGAAGTTTAAGAATTTTGAAGAATCTAGAGAGACGAATTTCTATGAAAGGCCACTCCTTGAAGGAGAGAAGAAAACTTAGAAAATTAAGAAAAATGGAATTGAATGCTGGAAATGTGGTGAGAGGGGACACCTGGCTAATGATTGTACAAAGAAAAAGAATAAAGATAGAAAAAAGAGAAGTCTAGGGCAATGAAAGCTACACTCTCACACTCATCGGGAATTTGGTTGGGACAATGATTGAATGATGCCCTTTTCTGAAATGTGTCCCTTTCACCATCCCACAATTTGTACATGCTTTATGGCTAAAATATGGTTTGTTTGATAATTCTTTTTTTCAGGTGTTGATATTCTTATGAAGGCAGTTGGAAAAGATTGCACGGCTTTATTCAGTATCCTTTGATAGTCCTTTCTAATGCTTAGTAATTTCTATGGCTGCAGACAATGTTGTTTTAATGGACGAAACTAGAGGATTAACTGCTAAATTGGAGGTTCGGGGGGTTGGGGGAAGCTCTAGAATTGAAGATTAGTGGAATAAAATGGATATATGAAATATAACTTTAGTAAATATATAAATATAAACAGGGATGTAGTGAAGATTGAGGATCACAAGATACCAAACGTTAAATTTTCTGCTAGGCCCAACTATTCACATTAAAGGAGAATTAGAGCGCCTAGTATATTATGTGACCGGCAAATCTTTATATGATTGAAAGAGAAGTTCTATAAAACAACTATTATGCCAGCCATTCATTTATAGAACAGAATATTGGGTAGTTAAGAAACAACATGCATAAAGTAGCTGCGGCGAAAATGCGAATGTTGAGATGAATATGTGGCAAGACATTTTTTAGGATAAAATTAGAAATGAGTACATAGAGCAGAATGGAAACATAATATTCATGTAGTTGACCCCAAGTAGTTGAGAAAAAGGCTTGGTTGTTGATATCGTTGTAAATAGAAATGCATACATGTGTGAGATGGTTGAAGTAGCACACTAGCAACCATTGGGGATAAAATGCGAGAAAATCAATTAATATGGTTTGGATGAAAAGAAGACCACTAAGTTCACTCGTCAGGAAGAATGACACGACCCACATTAAGAGTAATGCTAGGCGAAAGGGAAGACCAAAATTAACATTGGTAGAGTTTGTAAGGAAAGATATGATAACATATGAATTGATTTTAGGGTTATGGCCTTTAGACAGAGCCGAAGAGAAATATAGGAATCATGTAACTGACTCTAGGTAGGGAAAATGCTTTATTGAATTGATTAATTTGTATGGTTCTTATAGAATTTTAACTCATTGTTCGAACCTTGTTATTAAACTCTGTTAATCTGTTGTTTTTTATAATCATCAGAGAAGTTTAGGCCTTCATCAAATGTATATTGCTCCCTTTTATTTTTTATTTTCTTGTCTTTTCTTTCAGCTGTACTCTGTTTTCTCTTCGCTTAAAAGATTGATACTCCAAGAGTTG
Source organism: Cornus controversa (assembly GCA_026545225.1). Taxonomy (NCBI): domain Eukaryota; kingdom Viridiplantae; phylum Streptophyta; class Magnoliopsida; order Cornales; family Cornaceae; genus Cornus; species Cornus controversa. Next base: position 22,598,099 of record CM048851.1, on the reverse strand, counting down.
CAATCCTTATACTTTATTTAGATAAATACCACGCTTGGGTGAATGCTGAATTCTTATTAGAGAAGTGCCTTGTGGGCACTTTAGACGACCGCCGGTGAAGCGGACAACTTTTTCCGAGGAAAACTATGAAGATATTCTCTGCTCAATTCTTCAGACCAAACATATATTGTTTAACAGACACATTATAAGGTCTACAATGTTTAGACAATACCATTGTACCATTTGCAATAATTTTGCTCTGGCATTTGTTTGATTTTGTACAAGAGCAACACCGGGATAAGATATATATGATATATATATATATATGTGTGTGTGTGTGTGTGTGTGTGTGTGTGTGAACAAACTTGTGTAGAATAAGATGTCCACAACTCTTATGCTGTTAGATGAGTTGAAATTGTACTTGGTATTATAGATGCAATAAGAACAAATGCTGTCATGGTTGCACTAACCATTCAACTGTTTTGAGTTTCTTTGAAATCTAAAAGTGTTCTGGCATTAAAGCTAGCTTTTTGTAACTAGCTAGAACTGGTTCTTTTTTGTAACTAGCTAGAACCGGTTCTTTCATTACCCGATTCTTCACTTATGATACTCAACTCAAGAAACCCGTTTCCCTATTCTTCACTTATAAAATCCATTTATTCTTCACTTATAAAGCTATCTGATGTTATCTGATTGGATGCCTGAGTATTTCTAGTATTATGAAATGCTACACCTTTTGTATAATGGAGGATTAGGATCATTTAGATTGTTGTGAAGATTTTCTTATATTTTGGTTATCGAAGGTTTGAATTGCTATAAAATTGTCTTTAAAATGAAAAATTATGTACTTACAAATCTAGAGATTTAAATGTTGTTAACTTGTAATCAAATAGACAAAAATAACCATTTAATATGAAGCCATGACAATTTAAACTTGACATAGCTTTTACTATTCATGTGATAGAAATGAGAATGTTAAAATGGGTGATAGGTGTAACCAGAATAGACAGGATTAATGATCAATATGTGAGATTAGGAATAGCGCTAGCACCAATTAGTGGAAAAAACAAGAGAGAATAACGTCAATAGTGGAAAAAAATAAGAGAAAATAGTCGTATGTGATTTGGACACATACCTATAATTTGTAGATGTGTTAGTGAGAGAAGAAAAATTAATTTGCATACGAAGTAAGAGACGGATTTTGAAAAAAATGTAAAAAAACAAAATAATAAAGAAAGAGAGAGAGAGTTCATATAATTGACCTCATTCATATAAAATAAAAGTAGGGATAACGATGATGACAACATTTCTACTCGTAGTACTATAATAAATGCAGGGATGGTGACGATGACAACAACATTTCTACTTCTAGTACTATATTAGAAGTAGGACTAGAAGTAGGGATGGTGATGATGACAACATTTCTACTCACAGTACTATATTACTGCAGCAGCATTTTAAATTTCATCCAGCTAAAGAAATTTCAGACCTCAGTAATCACTCATGATGGGCATAAGCTAACCCAATCAGGTTCTAACACTAGAAAGAGAATATCATACTTGCAAATAGAAAGTAGCAAAGAATCTAATAGATTAAGCAAAATAGGATGTAGAACATATGCCTAATCAATAGTCAATTTGCAAAAACTCTATTATCTATTTTTCTTTTTTGTCATGCTCCCTCTCTGCAGTTTGGTGATGATTATTGTCTTCTAAGCAATAGGGAAAACCCTAACTTGATCAATGACAGGGCCACAAAGTGCTCCATAGTCATTAGCTTTAGTATGGTAGAATGAGCCGTAGAATGTTAATCAGGTCATGGCTGAGATTGCTTTGAACTTGAAACTCGCAGTTCTCAACCTGCATTTCTTACGGGTGCAGATGGTTCGATTTGGTCCGGTTCTGTCATGAATCAGAATCAAATTGATTTCAACGGTTCCAAAAATATTAGAACCTAATCAAACCGTCAGAAGAAGTGGAATTCGGTTCGATTTTACAATTTTGGACTTTCTTAAATTTTGCATATATATATACACATACATACATACATACCAATAAAATGAATAATCAAATTTTGAAATATATGTATACGATGATCCTATGTATTGTAGTATATGGTAAGTTATATTATAGCGTATGGTAAGTTATATTTTGAATAAGTGTAGCATACAATATAATATATCTATCTAAATACTACTATTAAGAGAACAAAGAGTTTTTTGAGTTTCAGTACATTATTTATTTATTAATTAAATAAATAGAGACATAAACTGAACAAACTACGTAACCTTTTCACACATAATCTATTTTTTTTAATTAAACAAATAGAGACATTACCTAAACAAACTACGTAACCTTTCCACACCTGTCGAATTCTAAATTACCCTCCTAAGTCTTGAAGAAAGAAAAACGGTTTCTGAAGTCTAGAAGAAAGAAGAACGTAGTGGTCGGAGGTTAATTATAACGCAAATTTAAGATTATTTTTTTTCGAGTTTTCAATTTGAAATTATTATTTTTCAATTAGGGTTTCAAAATTGGAATTAGGGTTGTTTGATTATATATATGATCTGAAATTCGTTACTCTTTTGTGTATGCATATGAATTTGCATGCTCATTTGCATTGTATTGATTGAAGGTATTATCTATTGTTGTTGTATGAAAATATTTGCTTCTATTGTTATCTTTTTAGATTAAGAGGGTGGAATACATGCACTCGAGAGGCGCCAAGCAAATCATATGATTGTTCCATGTTTTGTACAAAATGTTGTTATTCATAGTGTAGGGCCGGCTGGTGCCTTAGCAGACTTAGGCGGTCGCTTAAGGCTCCAGCCAATAGAAGGTCCCAAAAAAAAAAAAATTCTTATATTATAAAACTATCTAAAAAAAAGTTTTAATCTACTATTATTAGACTTATTTTAAAATAAATTCTCTTATTATTAAACCCCAACTAATATGGCAATTTCCTAAAAAAAATTCTCTCCTCATTACACCAGTCGAAATATTATATTTAATATATACTAACACTTGACTTTTACACTAACCGATACATTAAACAAGAATTTTAGGAAATTGAAAAACTTTCCATCTCCTATTAACTTTTTTTTTTTCCTTTACAAGTTTTTGACTTTTTTTCTTTCTCTGCAACGTTTATATTTTCTATTTTTTCACGGATTCTCCAATCTCCATCTTTCTCTTCTCTTTGTCTTTCATTGCAACATATTTTTCTTCTCCACTCATCACAGCCATAAAATTATTGGAAGATTTCAAGCTACTAGCTACAAAATAATTGAAGGAGCATTATAGTGGAAATTTCTAATATCAGGTTATATTGTTCTTTAATTTAAATTATTTTTTAGTCTTATTAATTATTTTTTGTTATCATAAAATTGTATATTTTGTTTGTAATTATTGTTATTTATATTATTAGAATTTGGATATCAGAATATCATAATATGTCTACTAGAAAGTATGAATTGGGATATGAAAAACTTAAAAATAAAAGAAGAATAGATAAACTAATTCAATCTCCAAAATGAGCTCTTGATAAATTTGTTAATCCTAATAATCAAACAACAAAAAAATTAAGTGAAAATTCTACGAAAGAACAACAAAGTTATCTAAAAGAATTAGAAGATTGTACAACAATGAAAGAAAAAGATATTAGTGACTTGATTCATAAAGATAATCAAATGTGTGATAAGAAAATTCTTTATGAAGAACATAAAAAAAAATTGGAAGAAAGTAAAACAAGTAAAAAAATGAAGATGTTAATCAAAAATCATATTAAAGTCGATAAAATCATACCTAATATCAACCATGTCACAAGAAAGATTAAATGGACTTCCTATATTATCTATTGAAAGAGATATTTTAACAAAACTTGAATACAAGAATCTAATTAGTAACTTTGCATCTCAAAAAGCAAGAAAAATAAATTTTAAATAAGTATTATTAATTATTATTTGATATTAATATATTAAATATTAAAAGGCTCCTTTTATAATTTTTGCCTAAGACCTCAAATTATGTTGAGTCGTCCCCTCATAGTACAAGTACATGCTCGATAGTTATCAAAGTATTACACTTTTGAAACATTTTTTACTCTCAATATTGAGTTGTGTGGCAGTTTTTTCATTGTTAGTTCGTTATATATATATTTTGAGAGGTGACGGGGAGAATAAATTTTTTTCTCCCCTGTTAATCCTGTTATATATTATATTGTTAATCTTGTTATTTATGTAGAAAGCCCAAACAAAGGGGTAATTTCATACTTTTTTATTGACTTGAAATTTTTAGCCCATATATATATATATATATATATATATTTGTGTGTGTGTGACTGTTTTAGTTTCTTTCTTTTTCAATTGTGTTTTTTCTTTGTGCTATATATTTTATATATTTATATTTTCTCTCTTTATTAGGTGTTATTTTAGTTTCTTTATTTACTATATATTTTATAAAGCTTCTACTTATCCGTGATTATTTTCTTTTGCATCATATTACACATTCACATTTAAGGAGTTTAATTAGGCTTTTTCTTTGTGCTATATATTTTAAGTGTTTATATTTTCTCTCTCTACTAAGCATTATTTTAGTTTCTTTCTTTTTCAATTTAGGTTTTTCTTTATGTTATATATTTTATGTGTTTACATGAAACTTCTACTCATCAATGATTATTTTCTTTTACAACAGATTACACCAAATTCACATTTAAGGAGGTTCTTATTTGAGTATTAATTTTAAGATTAATTTTTGTATTTGTTAGCATTGAAAAACTTTTCCAAATGTGAACTTTTAGCAGGACAAACTCAATCAATGTCTACAAAATTGATATCTTTGGGATGTCGATCAGGTTTCTCTGTGTGTGTGTTCATACTGTACAATTTAAAATCAATAGTTTTTTCTCTCTCTATTAGGCACTATTTTGGTTTATTAATTTCTTCTTCAATTATGCATTTTTTTAACACTACAAATATTTGTATGGATTTTGGTGTAGAAAGAATGCCATAAGTGTTCAGTCTAAAATAAAAAGACAAGGATACTGTTGAAAGGTGCAAAATGTGAGTTGCAGGGTGCGAAGGCAGCTGCGAAAATTTGTTTAAAATCTAAAAGGGTAGAGGGTTATTAGGTTTACTCGCTTTTTGCTCAATTTTTTAGATTATCCCAATTATAAGTCCAATTAAAAATTAAAGCAATCCCGTAAAACAAATAAATAAAGTGCGATAAAGTAAAGAATGCAACAGATATATGTGAAAAATCCATCTCAGAAAAAAACCACAGGTGAGACTTATAGTCCCGGAGAACCAAATCCACTATCGTCGAAACAAAGTACAACAGACTTTGTCCCAGACTCGCACTCACTCCACTCTGACAAAAACTTGATGCAAAACGCCTCAGGCTTATACTTGCGACTCTCTCGTCCAATCGCTGCAGATATTCAGCTAACGCTACAATTCTTGCAGAATAACTAGAAGAACACGAACACTCAGCAAGTATTTTGTCTCATTCGTAGTGCGATCTTCTTCTCCTTCCTCACTAACGAATAGTTGTAGAAAAAATCAAACAATTCAATTGTCTTGATCAATAAGAAGTTTGAAGTAGTCTTCGAACAATTGATCAAACAAAGAAAGTCATCCAAAATCACTCAGTGAATATATGCGTGCTTTAAAAAATAAAAACAGAAAAGTAAAGTTCTTTATTGAAAAACATCTCAATGATTTTTCTTTTTAAAAGAATGATTTTCGATGTATATAGAAAGTTTTGTGAAAGTATACTGAGAGATAAATGATATGAGATTTTTATAGATATTAAAAATCCTAATTTTTCTTGAAAAACAAGTTAAAAATCAATAGAAAACAAGTCCCAAAGTGTAAGAAAATTTTAGAATCAAATTCGAGTCAAAACAGGATACTGTAGAGCCAAAATTCGCCACCAGAGGGCTTGGATTGGTCCAGCTCAAACTTGAACTGGTCCAGGCTTCTACCTGGACAAGTTCAAAGTCTTGAGACCTCTTAGACTAGTCCAGGTTTGAGCTGGACTGGTCCAACCTTGAAAATTTTCAAAAAAGATACCAAAAAACCTAATTTTCAAGGTCAAAACCTTCCTGTTTGAAATATATGTGTTCTTACCACTTTACTTGAATTATATGACTCTTATACTTGATTAACGATATCCACATGCATTCGGAACCATCGAAATGAAATTTTGGAAAATGCTGTGAATAGTGATTTCGATTTTGCGAAAATGGGATTTCGATTATGCGAAACTGGCATCTCGATTGTGCGAAAATTTCACCCTCTCGGGACTTCAGACCTGCAATATTTCACACAATCAAAATGGGGGTCTCGATTGTGCGAAATTGCCCCTGTCTGGACCCTAAAAACCACCATAAATCATCACCCCTTCGCACAATCGAAATGGGGGTTTCGATTGTGCGAAATGGGCATTTCGCACGATCGAAATGCTCCCCACGGGACCTTCAACAACCCTATACATGGTTCATTTGGAGCCCAATCCACCTTCTATCATCTTAGAACTCCTCATACATAATCCATAACATAAAATGAAAGGTTCCAACATCAATCTCACATTCAAGATCACATTCATAATTGAATTATACATCAAAATGAATCTTTATCCTCCTCAACCACAATTCATTCACAATGAAAATATCATCAAATGAACTAAGTGCCACCATGGGCATTACATAAACTAAACCATTGTCTTTTCACACCCAACAAGTTTATAATTCAATACTTACATCAAAGTTATATTTGTCCAAAATATAACCATAACTCAAAACAAAGTCGCATGCCACAAGCCGGCATGGATAGCCACAAAATGCACAACATCCAAAAGATAGCAAAACCACTACTAGTGTTCCACTTGGACACTCAAGTCCCATCCATCATCGGCGCCTTATCTGTAAAAAGAGTTTATAATAAAGGGGTGAGCACCACTGCGGCTCAGTAGAGATACCCCAACCCTCCTAAGTGCCGACTCGACACCAACCTACATGAAATGCATATGAATACACTACATGCCACATCCATAATCTCACAAACAATTCAACAAATGCAATTAAAGAGGATTGCATATTTCACGAATCATGTATAACATGTTCAAACATAAAAGCATTAAGGAAAGTAAATGCTCTCTCTCTCGGTCCTCATCCGATACCCCACATGATTGGCCCGCTCCGAGGATCATGTAACCTTGGACACCTCCGATAACTATCTAATGACCGAGACAACTCCAAAAGGTCATTCTACCATAGCAATATATAGGATTGCCATAGAGTGAGGGGACAACTCCGAGGCTCACAATTCTTGGACATTCTCCGATAACCATCCTATGACCGGGACAACTCCGAGAGGTCATTAGTATTGGATATACTCCGATCCTAGGCATTAAGCCTTAGTATGGCGGGTCCACTCCGAGGGCCATACATAGTGGATAATTTCACCACATTTCACCACACGGTTGGACCACTCCGAAGCCCTGTGTACCTCATTTGCGTCATTTTTTCTGCAACTTTCCACATATGCAATATGAATGCATAAACATATGGCATTTTATTTTCATGCACTACTCATCTCATTGATACTAAAAAGAAGTAAAAAGTATGTTTTTCACCATCACACACCACATATAGCACATATATATATAACACATGCATATATCATCTCATATGCATACAACTTCAAAATTAGCATATTTTACTCATGCTACATTCAATGCATAATTTTAGTACATAGAACTAAACATGCATTTAACAATCACATTCCCACATATAATCACATATATGACACTTGGTACCCATTTTTCACATATACACCAAATTGAGCACATAATGCCTATGTATCAATTTCTTACACTCACACCCTTCAACCTACATGCTACCACCAACACAATAGACACAATTGTGAAAAGATAGAACTCTAGAGAAGGAGAAAACACAACTTTCCACACCTCTCACCATCCTAAAGCATGTGAAACACAACCTACATTTCTCTTCTTCACTCGAAACCCTAGAATCGACAATTAGAAGAGAAGAAGAACCCCTACCTCGAAAATGAAGGCCTTCCAAGCACTTCACCAAAATTTCAGCGATGTCTACCTTTTTGAATCGCAACTTTGATCGGTTCAAAGGGAAGCCCTAGCCGTCCCCTACGTATCTCCCTCCTTCGGCAAGTCTTAAATCCAAGCCGAACTGGTCTGAAATGTAGAGAGAAGGGAGAGCTATGAAGATGGAGAGTTTTAGAGAGAGAAAGAGGCGTGAGATATGGCTAAATATCTCTGCCACTGATATTTAAAATATCTAGGGCTCGCAAAAAGACCAAAATGCCCCCGGCCACTTAATGTACCCTTCGGGCCTCCGTTTTTTATTTCGAAAACTCCTATGGTCTCAAAATCACTTCCTTAACTCTCTAAACATTTTATCTAAGCCATTATCAAAAGTAAATATTTTTAAAAAATTTTTGGATTTCAGGGCCCACTTAAATCGTATCCCGGGCCCCGATTTGACCAAAAAGTCAAACTTATCCAAATCTCTCGAAAACTTTTCAAAACCTTAAAAACACTTCCCAAACATGTTTCCCACACTCAAAACATGTTAAACACCACTCAAAATACATTTATGAAAATTATACTGTGAAAAATATAAAATCGGCCAAAATTGGTCACGGTCTCTACAACCTCCCCTCCTTAAAGGAATTTCGTCCCTGAAATTTGAAACATACCTCAAGTAGAAAATAACTCTGGATATTTTGAGCGGACTTCTTATTTTTGCTCCCACGTAGCCTCCTTGAGTTCGTGATGTCTCCAAATGACTTTAACCAATGGAATAATCTTGCCCTGAAACACTTGCTCCCTAGCATCCAAAACCTATATCCGTCTTTCCTCATAAGACACGTCCTCCTCCACCTCAAGATCTGTCCAATCTAACACATGTGAAGGATCCGGCTTGTACTTTCTCAACATCGAAACGTGGAAAGTATTATGCACACTTGACAATTGCGGTGGCAATGCCAAGCGGTATGCGACCTCACCCACACAATTCAATATCTCGAATGGACCGATAAATCGTGGGCTAGCTTTTCACTACGCCCAAACCTCATCAAACCCCGTCGTGGAGAGACCTTCAAGAAGACATGGTCCCCCACCTCAAATGCTAAAGGCCTCCGCCTTCTATCAGTATAGCTTTTCTGACGACTCTGAGCCGTAAGCAAACGCTACCGTATAATCTTAATCTTTTCTATAGTCTCTCTGACTATATCTGGCCCCAAAGCCACTGTCTCACCGACCTCTGTCCAACAAACTGGTGACCTACAAGGTCTATCGTATAAGGCCTCAAATGGAGCCATCTCAATACTAGCTTGGTAGCTATTATTGTACGCAAACTCCACCAATAGAAGGTGATCCTTCCAACTGCCTCGAAAATCAAGTGCACATGCTCTAAGCATATCCTCCAAGATCTGTATAGTACGCTCCGACTGACCATCTGTCTGAGGATAGAAAGCTGTACTGAAATGGAGTTTCGTATCAAGTGCAGCCTAAAAACTCTGCCAAAACCGTGACGTGAATCTCGGATCTCTATCAGACACAATGGAAACAGGCACTCCATGTAGTCTCAAAATCTGATCAATATACAACTGACTAAGAGTATCCACGTCATCTATCACTCGAATAGGAAGGAAATGAGCCACCTTGGTCAATCTATCCACAATGACCCAAATTGCATCGTGATTCTTCCTCGTCCTAGGTAACCCCGTCACAAAGTCTATAGTGACGTGCTCCCACTTCTACATGGCTACCGGTAAAGGCTGTAACAAACCTACCGGTCTCTGATGCTCGGCCTTCACTTATTGACAAGTGAGGCACCTCGCCACAAACTGTGCGACGTCCTTTTTCATGCCCTTCCACCAATACTATCTACGAAGGTTGTGGTACATCTTGGTACCACCGGGATGTACTGTAAGCCTAGAGCTATGAAACTCCCTCAGGACCTCATCCCTACAAGCCAATGGAACAACCATTCTGCCTCTAAACCTCAGACCTCTGTTTGAATGGATAACCCAATCCTCCACTATTTCTCCACCCATAATTCGAGTGCGAATGCTCTCTAACTCTGTGTCATGCCTCTACTCCTCAACCACCCTACTCACTAGAGTTGGTTGCGCTATGAGTGTGAACAACGTGGCCTGCCCACCACTCTCACCGAAGCACAATCCCATTTCTGAGATGTCTTCCACCATCTTCCATTCACGAATGGCAATGCTAGCCAAAGTGCCATGTGATTTCCTGTTCAATGTATCGGCAACCACATTAGCCTTCCCCGGGTGATACTGAAGATCAAAGTTGTAGTCTTCCATGTATTCAACCCATCTCCTCTGTCTCATATTCAAGTCATTTTGTGTAAAAAGGTACTTCAAACTCTTATGATCGGAGAAAACCTCAAACTTCTCTCCATAGAGATAATGCCTCCACGTTTTCAAAGTAAAAATTACCGCCGCCAACTCCAAGTCATGAGTCGAGTAATTCTACTCGTGGATCTTCAACTGTCGAGAACCATATGCAACAACCCTCTCGGTTTGCATCAATACACATCCCAAACCATCCCATGAAGCATCACAGTAGATGACATAACCCAAACCGCGCTCAGGAATAATCAAGATCGGAGCACTAGTCAATCTACGCTTCAATTCCATAAAGGAATGCTCGCAAGCCTCGTTCCACTCAAACTTAACTCCTTTATGAGTAAGCTTGGTCATTGGCGCTGCTAACTTCAAAAAGTCCTTCATGAAACGCCGGTAATATCCTGTCAACCCCAAGAAGCTACGAATTTCAAATACGTTCTTAGGCCTCTCCCAATCCATTACCGCTTCTATCTTAGAAGGGTCTACCGATACTCCTCCTTCCGACACCACGTGTCCTAGGAACATTACCTCCGTTAGCCAAAATTCGCATTTTTCAAACTTGGCATACAAACGGTGCTCTCTCAATGTCTGTAACACTGTCCTCAAATGGATCTCATGCTCCTCCATAGAAGAAGAATACACAAGAATGTCGTCCATGAAGACCACCACAAACCTATCCAAGTACACCCTGAATATCCGATTCATCAAATCTATGAATGCTGCTGGTGCGTTCGTCAATCCAAATGGCATCACTAGAAACTCATAGTGGTCATATCTAGTCTGAAAAGCTGTCTTCAGAATGTCCTCTTCCTTTACCCTCAACTGGTAATACCCCGACCTCAAGTCGATCTTCGAAGGGTTGGTACTTTTGGCGTGACCTAGTCAAAGGGGGTGGGAGTAGAATGAATAGCCACCAAAGAAAAGGAGGAGGGGCGGGGCCGAGCACGAACTCTTGAGGAAGTCTATGAGCTTGCATTCGGCTTTACCAGGTGGAGGAATGCCATATTCACTGGGCGGATCAATGGCCTAATCAGCATCAAATTCATCAGGATCTTCATAATCCCGTTCGGCTTATGGCTTCCCTCCTTGCTCAAAGCCATAATGAAATGCATCAGCAAGCTTCAAAGCTAGGATCTTTAAGAATCGCTGGTGCATCTCAAGTCCCCTAAACTTGCAGACCTACAGCATTGCCTCAATCTCAGCAGCCTTTTCTTTGGCCTCCAAGGTCCTCTACTCAAAGTAACTAATAGCCTTTTGCTTTTCAGCAAAAGACTTGATTAAAGACTTCACTTTCCTCTCAAGGCTTTTGGCCTTGTGTCCGTTCAAACGTTCGACCTCCAAAGCCTTACAGAGATAGTTGGTTATATATACGCTCTGTAGCATAACAGAAAAAAAGAAGCAAAGTCAGAAGAGAGGATCAAAGATGAAATAAAGGAATGCACAAAGATTATGGTAGAACAAACCTCTATGACATAAAGAGGCTCCTTAGCAAGGAGCTCATCCTTGTCAGCCCGTTACTGGCGGAACTTATCCTTGGGAAACCAAATCCCCTGATCAAGAGCCCCCATCACCTCATGGTCTAGGGCAGCGGAGTCCCCCACTGTAAAAAATAAACCATCAGACTTCCTTAAGTTTGGGGCCCACCGATTAGTTAAGCCAACAAATGGCTCATCAGCTGCACTACTAGCTGGATCAGAAAGAGTTAGAGTAGAAGAAAAGGTACCCTGACCTTTCTTGGCATCTGCCATGAGCTTCTAGCGCTTGGACAAATGAGCAGCACCAGAAGAAACCCTTTTCCAAGGAGAAGGAAGGACAACAGATATGTTTTTATCCTGCTTGGCCTTAGACCTTGATAAGTGCACAAAATATGTTATTTTATATCTCAAAATAAGCCTTTAATTACTCTTTTACTTTATTTAAATGTTCTTATCTTTGCATTTTATGTTTTATAGGGGTTGATTTTCAAATAAGAAGAAAAGCAGCAAAAAAGGATATATATAGCCAAAGATAAACATAAAAAGAATTGTAGGAGAGATGGTATTCTATGCAATCTACTTCACAAGAGGTCCCAAGTTCAAAACTTTGCAAAATAAATTTTACATGGCCACGTCTACAGTTTAGAATTCAAATTAAAGATATGGAGATCAAATATTTAAATTCAAAATTTTGTATTTTGAATTTTTGTTTTTAAATTTTGTATTTTGAATTTTGTATTTTAAATTTTGTTTGAATTTTTGTTTTTAAATTTTGTATTTTGAATTTTGTATTTAAAATTTTTTCCACCTAAACCATTCCCATCTAACTCTATAAATAGGGGTCTTAGGGGATGGTGAAGGGGGTTAGAAATTGTAAAAAAAAATAAAGTGTAGTTAGAAATATTTTCTTGTATTCATTTTCTTTTCTTGTAAACACACCTCTCAAGGGAGTGATGAAGTCATTATGATGAAATATAAGTAAGTTATTTTATTTTCTTGTCTAATTTTTCCTCCCAAAAGCATTCTTCTACTCTTCTATTATGAATTTTTATTTTCTAAAATTAGAGGGAGGATTTTTTGTGTTTGCCAAATAATGGTAATTCGAAGAATGTCTACCTCTGTTTACCTAGTCAATGTGCATCAGATTAAGTAAAGAAATGCCTCTCTCATAAATAATCAAGTCATTCTTTTTTATTCCATATTTTCCTTCATCTTTTCAAGTTCTAATTGGATTGGTGAAGTGTATTGATTATTGGAGGAAAAACTAGATAAGAATATTAGAAAATTTATTTATATGGATTCGTGGTGGTGGATTCCCTTCCCTTGAAATTTATTTTATTAGTATAGTTTTATTTATTCATTATAATTCCAAAATAAAAAATGTTTTTTAAAAAAAATCATTTTCATTCCATAAATTAGTGTGTGAATTTGATTTCATTCGGAATCTCACTTGAGAGTGGTTTGACCCTGTTTATTACTATACAATTTTTAGTAGAGTTTTTGCAGGTTTTATTTTTGTACGAAGTGTAGAGAAGCAACGACGAACATCCATTATTTTACACTCATCAGACCTCCCCTCAGCATCATTAGCCTTGGGCTGAATAGAACCAGCAGATCCCCTCCTTGTCTTGGGCTCTAACATTTCCATTTGTTCTCAATCTAAGGTAAGGTACAAACGGGAAGAGTCCACCGAAGCGTCACAGGTAATAGTTTGGAGATAGCGACATGACAGATACTTTTTCACCCAACTAATGAAGGCTCCAAACTCTCCCCCTCAAGAATTCAACCCGTTCGGATGCAAACAAAAATAAAAGAGAGAAGAAAGAACATAACTGAGTTATAAGAAGAAGAGAATTTGTGCTAAAATACCTCCTAAGGTATCTATAAGAAGACTTACCAGATAACGTGACGGGAGGAATCACAACGTTTCCAAAGGCACTAGGAATGGGGAAGTGTTGAGCAACCTTCCTCGGTGCTATAGTCATAATCCAAAGGAACCCTCGATAATAACGCCGCTAGGGATACGACATTCCTTTCTAATACTATCAATATCAACCAATTGCCTAGTCACCGGAGTAGCAACCATACCTTGTTCAAATGTGACTGGTTTCCAACAACAGCAAAAAGTTGAGCAGTTTTTGCAACAGGAAAAGAGGAACCAGACATTATGACTTATTGGTTGTTAGAAAGGGTATGATCGCTATTGCTAAAGGACATCGTAAAGAAGTAAAAGATGTAGATGAAATGATGAAAACTAACCTGAGAAGACAGATTGATACCAAGAAGATCAAGGGAAAGTGAATTTGGGATAGAAGACAATCAGTTGTAGAGAATTTGTAATTGAAAATGACAAGTACCAAGACAAAATACAAAGGGTGACGTGAAGAGGTTAATTACGTGCTCGGTGCTGTCGTTGGTACCGCAACATTAAATAGAAGCCTTGATGCAAGGAGCCAAATCATTACAAAAACCAAACGAATTCCCTCCATTATGAAGAAACTCATAACTGAAAGGAATTAGGGGCAATGTGTAGGGCTAAAAATTCCATTTAGTCCAATGGGTCGAACTGATATACAAACGGACCAAGTCCAAGTCGGTTTGAGTCCAAATATCTACAATTTCTTATGCACCCCTGCCTCTCCCCTTGTGATTTGAAAGGAACTTTAAAGGGGTCTCTTTCACAGTGAATGCTTGAACCGTCATGGAATCGGGGCAACCATTCTTCACCTCCTATAGCCAAATGAGAGATTGTAGAACTTGTTTGGGAACTTTTTGATCACTTGGGCAATAACACTTTCTCTACCGACAAGCAAGTGAAAGGATTTTACATCTTTGGATATGTTTAAGTGAAAATTATGAAGTCTTCACGTTATCTTATCACGATTCAAATATCATTTTTGGCAACCAATTCAAGCGAGTCCAAAAGGGTCGTTGAAAGTACTTCAAGTCTTTGAAGTTAATGACTTTTAAGGGATTCGATGTTCATCCAGGTAATAGGGATGTGAAGTCTTCATGTTTGGGAGGGAGGAGAACACCATGTGAAGAGTTTGTCAACTGATGGGGACCCTCCTCGAAACCTCCATTTTTGACTAAGTTTAATTTCTGCCACAAATTATTAACAAAATAGACCAAATCCATAAAGTTCCAACATAGATTACACCAATATAAAATGAAAAATTAATTTACAGACGAGGCATAGTATATGTGTGATATTACTTGATCAGAAGAAGCACAAATACAAATAGTTAAGAACAAAAAAAAGGCAAAAAGTTCAAGAGGAGAATTATGAGATGCTCTTTGAAAATATATATGATATTTGTTCCCCACTTTGTCATACACCCCCACTTGATTTTTTAATTAAAAAAAAATGACAATTATCAATATTAACAATTTTGGGAATAATAGTAGAGTGGGAGAGTGCTCAATTTTAAAGGATATTGTATCATCCTCTTCTAAAAAATATAAAGCAATAAATGGAGTATCTAAAATGAAAAATTGAGTATGTGAATATCATTTCCCTTAGAAATTTAAAAAGACCCAAGTGTACTAAACTTCCTTTAGTTTCAAAAATGTGCACAATACCCCTTTCTACTTTCTTGTTTTTTTAGGACAACAACCCTCAATTTATCAATCGTTGCAACTTGTCCCATTGGTTGAAACCACCATTAATGGGCAATGTAAAATTACATAAATACCCATAGCTCTCTCTCTCTCACACACACACCATTCCTTTTTGAGTCTGCATAACAGGTTTTAGTTACTAGGTTGCTTCGATAAGCATCCATTTCTACTCTCTCTCTCTCTCTCTCTAAACTGCCATAATTGTTTCTCATAGGGAAGATGGTTGGGGTTTGCCACCAATTGGTGCTCCACTTTATACCCAAAAAGATGAGCATTGGAGAAACTTTGATAACTCAATCAAAAAAAAGTTTGGTTTGAGTTTGTTGCCACTGCCCATTCTCGTTCTAATTTTCGTTTGGGTTCTTTGTTAGCTAATGGACTCGATATATATTTAATGATGTTAGATTGATTTGGGGTTTGATCTAATATCTATATTTTTTCTGAGACAATATAGTAAGGAAAAAATTATGAAAAAATATTGGTATGTGAATTTTAATCTTTGCATTGTTAAGAAAGGGAAAAGCAATCAGTGTTTGGAATTAGCTAAAGTCAAATATGTTATTGATATGATATTTAGATTTTGCATTGCCCATTAACGATAGTTTCAGTCAAAAGGGGACAAGGTTGGTTACCTAAAGCGTAGAGGAAGGTATTCTGTACATTTTATTTTTTTTAACTATACGATAAGTTTTAGTGCAATTTGGCCTTAAAAAAAAAAACACATTTGTTCATATCTACGTGAGAAGCTTATACTATAAAGTTAAATTTTTTTTTATCTTCTTTAGTTCATTTATTATTATTTTTTTTTAGTCCTATCAAAAGAAATAATTTTTTTTTATTTCTTTTACTTTCTTTAGTATTTTTTTTTAATCTTGTAAAAGAGATAACTTATTCATAGATTTTTTTTTCTTCCTGTCAAAAGAATAATTTATTCAACAAAAATAACTTCTTTTTTGTACTTCTTCCGATAGAGATAATTTATTCAATAGAGATAATTTCTTTTTTGGGTACTCTCAATGTAGATAGTTTACTCAACAAAAATAAATTTTTTTAAATACTTTTTTTTTGTCGGTACTTTTTTATTTTTAAGTCCTGCCAAAAGAAATAAATATTTATTTAACAAAGAGATATATATATATTTTTATCTCATGCCAAAAGATATAATTTCTTCAACATATATATATATATTGGTCTTGTCAAAAGAAATAATTTATTAAACATACATAACTTTTTTTGGTTGACGTAAAAAGATATAATTTTTTTTTTGGATTATTTTTTTCCGAGTATTATTTTTGGATCTGGTCAAAAGAGACCAAAAACATTAAAAATAAGAGACACACAGGATGTCTGAAATAGTAGTTTAATATTTTGAAAAAAAAGTTGATCATTCACGTGTGAAGTAAAAATTAGAAGTGACATTTCAAAAAGTGCAAACCTAAAATATAGGAATAGGAATATCGCCTCCCTTAATAATTCCATATCCTACTTTGAAACAATGTTGTATTACAAAACGAAGACATTCATTTGGTATATTATTAGTATTTTATTTCATTTTAATGAGACCATTTGATGCTCCAAAGTTCAAACCCATGTCAATATCTAAAGTTGGGGTGGTCACAATCTATATATATATATATATATATATATATATATTCAGCACAGCACAGATGATAAATCCATACATTGCCCTGTATGACATAGCGTGTAGCCTAAAACGTTGAAATATATTATACTACACTGAACTTTAGTTTTCTGCTCACAAAGTCTAACCAACCATCACGGCAAGTCGTTATGCCATTCAAAATGGGTGGGGGCTCACATTCATAGCCACCACAATATATAATGATTGTTAATTATTGATGTATGATTTAATTTAATTTAATTTTTAGTATTTTAATTATTTCTCGCTTTTCTGTTGATGAATTTCATGAAGAATCAACTTCAATGAGATAGTTTAATGCAAGACTCTTACCTCATATTCCAGAACTTGAAAGTTTTAATCTCTGAAGTCACTTTCAGAAAATTGTCATAATTGTTCGGTAGATGTGAAACGAAGAGTTCGAAGAGAGACAATGACACAACTATCTTTATAAATCAAAAAGAAAAGAAATCAAGATCGTTTTGTATGAATAAAAAAACCACTTTCTCACAAAACAAAATTTGAAGCCGAGGACTTTTTGGGAGGTTCAAGATGTCAGACTAAATCTTACCTACTATATCGGAAAAAAAATGACTTCTGATTATCCTAAAAGAAACCACTTTTCTTTGCACTTCCATTAACAAAGTGGTGGTGACTAGAAGAGCGAAAATAATCCATTGTACACTAATCATAATAACCGTTAGATATGATTGCTATATTTTTTTTTATTACTTCCATAATTATATCCAACGGTCTTAATGATTGATGTGGATAAATTTTTTTCTCACCAACGTGCAAGATATCATTCTCGTTCGAGAAAGAATATAGATATTTCAAGTACTCATAAGTTGGAAAAAAAAGAGAGATGATAATTTCATCTTCGTTTTGCTAGAAATTCACTTATCAAAGAATGGGGATGGATTTTACTTTGCCTTTATAAGCTCTCCCTTGTGAGTTCTCATAGATGCAGAAAATTTGTGAAAGGATGACTACATGCTCACAAAGTTAAGACTTCAAGGCATCCACCTATTTCATTTTTAATAATTGTGCCATTGAATAAAACAGCTTTTCACTTTGGATGGAGCACTACATTTATAAAATAATAAACTAAAGCCAACTTTTTCACCCACCACAACAAAAGGGTGAAAGTGGTGGAAATTACATACAAATAGATTTTTATCTTTGACTTGTGAAACTCTATTTCTTTTAATTTTTACTACCGCACATTTGATATGATCTGTCATTTTTAAAAAGAGAGATTGAAAGTTTGAACTTTACTAGAAGCATGTTGTGGAGGTTGCATATTTACTTTAACTTCCAAAAAAAAAAAAAATTGAGAATTCGAACTCTATTAGAGCATGTTATGAGGTTGCGTATTTGGTTTAACTTTCAAAAATAAAAGTAAAAATAAAAATTAATTGTTGTACTTAGGTAGAAAATAGGGAGAGTTTTGTTTGTAGTTTAACCCCAATAATGATCCAAATAGTTTAAAATTTAGAGGATAGTAAGCTTCAAAGAGGACAAAGGGTAGGTGTGAAATGAAGAAAATGTAGCCCTTGATTGATAGATTCTCATGGTTTTTTTCCTTTCTTTATTTCCTCTCACTCATTCAATAACAAACCTCAAATAATAGAGATGTTAACAGATTAAAATTTTCCATTTGCTTTGAAGCCCTAGTCCCCTTTTCTCTTACTCATGCTACTAGCTAGCAAACAATTTTTCAATCATTCTCAAGATATAGCTAGCACTCACAAGATTATGCAATCTAAACTCATATAGCACTCCACTATATGTTTAGGAAAAATTAAACTAGACTACCCTTGGTTCTTATTTGACCACATATATATATATATATATATATATATATATATATATATATATATCAAACTCTCTTTGTCCGGACTTTTGTTTTTCAAGTACTTGAACATGATCATAATAAAACTCCAAAGTATGACCATAGTACTAGCTATATTATTTGCTCCATTTATCACCGGTCAACGGAGCAAATACATTTTGAAGATTCGGCTTTGATGATATATACATATGTATCAAACTCCTTTTGCTCACATAAAAACAAGTACTTGATTTTGTTTTGCAAGTTCTTTAAGAGAGTACCCATCTTAAAATTCCAAAGTATGATCATATATATACTACTAGCTATATTGTTTGCTCCGTTGATCACCGGTCACACGCCGGCCAAGTGTAGCCGATCATGCGGTGGTAGTAGCTTTACCAAACACCTCCCCTCGCCGTTCGGCTTCTCCTCCGGCTGCCTATTCCGGCTGAATTGCACAGAAAACAATACCATCGCTGTCCAAGACTTTCCTGTCCAAGATGTGACATCCGACACCATACTGATCAATCTTCCGGCCGAATGCAGCCGCCCCATCGCCGCCGTGATAGGCCTCTTCGGCCCCAACTACGCTCCGACGTCACGAAACGGAATTCTATTGCGAAACTGCAGCACACCCATCAAGCCATGTATGATACCACAAACTATGGTGCAAACTCACTTTGAGCTTCTTGATTGTGACTCATCAAAAGGAAACAACATTAGCTGTTATTCGGAGCCAAACAATCAGAGTCAGTTCATTGACTATTATAGCGTGATTGGAAGTGGTTGTGATTCTCTGTTTTCCGGGATATCGACGGAGTGGTTGGGTAATAGCTCGGCTGTGTCGTTGGATGTTCAGGTGGTTCAGTTGGGATGGTGGCTTGAAGGGGATTGCAAGTGTTCGGATAATGCAAAGTGTACTAGGATTGATTCGTCTACCATGAATGGACGGCCAGGATATCGTTGCAGTTGCTTGGAAGGGTTCCACGGTGACGGCTATCCGGCAGGTTTGGGCTGCCGGAAAGGTAAGTTTTACTTGCCGGAATTAATGGATTCTTTATCATGCATATACATTAATCAACGCTTGGTGACAAAGCTTAACTACTCTCAAAGTTCCAAAATACATGTCTCTTTAAAAAGTCAATGCGTATATTTCTCATAAGTCGGCAAAAGACTCAAAAACACATCCATCTCTGTTTATTTGAGTGTAAAATAATGTCATTGCGATTGGTGACGTATGATGATGTCATTTTTCTTTCATATAAAACAGTCAATTAATCGAATTACATGTCATTTTCCATTTTTAAAAGATAATGATGGAGAACTGGCCCTCTCCATTAGTTTGATGGGGATTATTGTTTTTGTTATTGAATCATTTTATTTTTTTTGGGTTAATTTTTGATAATATTTTTTAACTAGAATAATGATAGACACAGTGAAAGTTATCACCGAATTATAAAGCAAATTACTCTCATTCCTTATATAATACAAGTATGATCCAAACATTTATTATACTTTCATAAGAGTAATGTTATACGTCCCCAATAAATATCTTGAAATATATCTCAAATATATGTGGCAGGTGACATAACGTATTAGTTTAAGAGATAAAATTAAATGATGAGTTAGTATTGATGGAATTCCTCCCATACACGGAATTCCAGTGATATAATGTACATGTTGATATCTATTTTTAGATGAACTAACTACCATATCACCTGTCATATAGATTCGAGATATATTTCAAAATATTTATTCGGAACATGTAATATTTTCTCTTTCATAATCCAATTGGATGAAGAGTCGATCTCTACACTATTCATTCGATGATAACTTTCACGAAATAAATTATTATTCTTTTAACTAATAACAAAACTAATTAACTTTAAAGGAACGAAAGCGAATGGATAGCTCATGTTAGGATAACGCTTCTTCATATATGTGGGAACTCGTGTTCGACTTCTCATCCCCTTCTCGTTGCAGTTAAGGTTTAAAAAAAAAAAATAAACAAACAAACAAACTTTGAAGGGTTAGTGTGGGATAGAGAGGACAAGAATTTTAGACCTTATATAATGCCTATTCTGGTAATTTTGCTTTAGAATTTCAAACTTTCTACATGCTACAATTCATGCATAAACACACAAGATTAGGACAAGTAGTTAAATACTAGAATGATATGGACAAGTTTGTTTTGGTTGGTCCCATATCCCAATTAATTTTATTTTTTCAACTACTTTTTAAAAATTGCTAATCATTGCTAGTAGCTCACTAGTTTAAAAAGATTTTTAATGCTTTTGAAATGTGAAGTGGACTCCACTTACAGTGACTGTTGAACCAATTACTTGAATCATTTTTTGTGGCACATTTTTATTCTCTTTTTTTTTTTTAGGCAACTATTTAACTCAATCAAGATAAAGATGGCTATTGCATTTTGGAACTGATAGTGTATGTAAATAATTGACTTTCTATTTATAGTTAATGTATAAACTTTTCTTGGATTATCAAGTTTTTACTTTAACTAAAAAAAATTGCAAAAATATAATAACATTATTTAGATGGCAAATGGTGGACACAATACCTTGAATTGAAATTACACACACGTCATAATTAGATAGGTCATAGAAAGTGGTGTTAGTGCCTAGCCCTCTATTGTTTCTTTCATCATTAATTTGGTGGTCTAAGTGCTACTTTATATATATATATATAATCGTGCATTAAAGAAATAAGTGGTTCACACACACACACACACACATATATATATATATATATATATAATCGTGCATTAAAGAAATAAGTGGTTCACACACACACACACACACACACACACACACATATATATATATATATATATATAATCGTGCATTAAAGAAATAAGTGGTTCACACACACACACATATATATATATATATAATCGTGCATTAAAGAAATAAGTGGTTCACACTGTGGGTATCTCAAGGGAGGGACCCTTCCGATATTTTGATTTCTATTTGTTGAGAAGCATCAATGTACTTGTTGTATATCACAAGTTGCCAATATCATAAAAAAAAAAAAAAAGTATTTGAATATAAATATCCAAAAAATTTGGATAGGGCTTCTTAATTTTACCATATGCTTACACCAAAGCTCCCAGTAACGCTAAGTCATAAGTCACATAATTCTTTTAAATGAATGTCATTCTTGAACTCCACACACATTTTTGCTTCTCTTCTATGTGACTTAACCCGCTCTATGTAACTTAGTTTTCTGAAGCACATTCTCGCTTTGGCCATGTGTAACTTAGTTTGTACCACTTAAGCAACGAGGCTCTGAGGAATTCTTATATGAAAAAAAAAATATATATATATATATATATATACATATATATATATATATATATATATATATCAGAATGAAATTGAAGGATCATGACTTTTCACACACCATGAAGTCAATTTGAATAAAGCTTATTAATTTACCCCTTAAATAGAATTATATATATATATATAGATATATATTGAAGGATCATGACTTTTCACACACCATGAAGTCAATTTGAATAAAGCTTATTAATTTACCCCTTAAATAGAATTAGAAATATACATTTTAATCTCTAATATTTTTAATTTGAATAGCATAATTAAGTTCAATATGTTATTTTTTCAATTATTAATGTTTTTTTTTAATTTTATAATGTAAACAGGCTCTCCAAAATGCGATTTTGCAAGGTACATGACAGGCCGATGTGGTGGTAAAACCAGAATTGGTGTTTTAGTTGGAGGTAATCATTCTTCTCCTTTACTGTTGAAGAAAAATACAAAAAAAAAATTCACTAGTTTGCAACTTCAAAGCAACTTTCATTTTGTGAAATTAACCAATAATTTAATGGGACCGAAAGTGATATGACTTTGGGATAACACTATCATGGTTTCCTATATTAATTTTACAAAATTCTCGACTATTCTCTAAGCCACTTTTATCTCAATTGTTTGACTTTTAGTACTTGCATGTCTTAACTCTGCTACATAATGTCCCAACATGGCCTTGTTTTGTTCTCCAAAGTTTTTGAGCTTTATGGTTGCTTTTTCTCATCTATTACAACAATCATAGGGACTATTTTGATACAGTGAAAGGGTAAAATGATAATGATTTTGTCATTAGAGTGACACAATTCTTGACCACTTTTGAATGGAGTTTTTTGGGTATTGATCATTATGATGTGAGATTTTTTTTTTTCCTAAATGATCTGAGATTAATTACCAACTGGTATTAGTTATAAGAATTAAAATGAAAACTCCTTTCTATGGTCTTTCGCTAGAAAATATGAAAATTTGATGGAGAATGACATGGTGGTGCTCCATGCAATTTGTTACGGTAAATAGTCATGAATCAAGAAATAATCACAAAACATGATAAAAAAAAATAAGTTTTGACTCTAAACACTAGCTCTTGTTCTCACTCACAGACCTACAAACGGGCCAGTGGGAGTGGATGCCCCCAGTGGAATAGAATAATTTTTTTGAGATAATATATATGTATATTTTTATAAAATATCATCAACTATAATCATTTGTCCCCCCTGAAATTACAAAAAAAATCCTACTATGCCCTCCCATTTTTTTTTCATATCTAAACTTACTTAAATCATATGCTTTGCAAACACTATTATCATAGCATTAAGAGAGAAAAAATTGATTTATTTCATACGTGCTTAACACATTCTTTCATTTTCTTTTCCTTATGCACGATATCCAAACGCATAATTTTTTATTACGATGGTTTGAATTTTTTTATCTTTTTGTTGTTAAAAGCCGCCTCCCTCACATAAATTCCTGGGTCCGTCACTGCTTGTTCTCTCATTCTCTTTTTGTAATTTTCAGTGATATCTCATAATGCCACTTCAAATGCTAGATACCCTTATATACCGGGGTACAAGAAAGTCTTAATAAGGGTCCAAGACCCGCAAACAAAAAATAAGTTATCAAATTTTCGGATCAAAATCGGGTCGCCTTCTGAGACAAAATTCGGACCACAAATTTACACAATTTAATCCCATGTAACTTTTGTTTGGCAATCAAACATGTTCATAGATAATGATGTTGTCAACTAGTGACTTGGACTAGGATTATGCAATGCATAAGCAACATAGTGAAAGCGAAATTGAGTTTCAATACTATATGTCAAAACCAGTATTAATTCCTAAAATGTGGAAATCTACATTGTCAGGTGTTGTTGCAGGAGCTGCTTTGATGGTCAGTTTGGGGCTACTATGCTGTTATTTTAGACGACGACTCTCCAATATGAAAACTAGGTACAGAACACTGCAACGATTTTCTGAAGCCACAGACATCAGCATTCCTATATATCCCTACAAAGAGATTGAGAGAGCCACAGATAGCTTCTCAGGCAAACACCTGCTTGGAATGGGGGCCTATGGGACAGTTTACTTAGGAAAACTCCACAACAACGAATGGGTCGCCATTAAAAGGATCAAACACAGACATACTGATAGCACTGAGCAAGTCATGAATGAGATCAAGCTCCTCTCTTCCGTGAGCCACCCAAATCTGGTTCGTCTCTTAGGTTGCTCGATTGAATATGGTGAACAAATCCTTGTGTATGAGTTTATGCCCAATGGAACATTGTCTCAGCATTTGCATAGAGAAAGAAGCGATGGACTTACATGGCCAGTCCGGCTCAACATTGCCGCGGAGACAGCTCAAGCCATAGCATATCTCCATTCTGCCATGAGCCCTCCTATATATCATAGAGATATCAAGTCCAGCAACATACTTTTGGATTACAACTTCAAGGCCAAAGTTGCAGATTTCGGACTTTCAAGACTTGGAATGACCGAATCATCCCACATTTCAACCGCCCCACAGGGGACTCCTGGCTATCTTGATCCTCAGTACCATCAAGACTTTCATCTTTCTGATAAAAGCGACGTTTATAGCTTTGGGGTGGTGCTTGTGGAGATCATAACAGCATTGAAAGCAGTGGACTTTTCGCGGCCCAACAATGAGGTGAACTTGGCAGCACTTGCTATGGACAGGATTGGGAAAGGGTGTTTAGAGGAGATAATAGACACTGGCATTGAGCCACATAGGGATGGTTGGACACTCTCATCAGTGCACAGAGTGGCTGAGTTAGCTTTTAGATGCCTTGCATCTCATAGAGACATGAGGCCTTCAATGATGGAAGTAGCAGCTGAATTGGAGCAAATCAAGCTTAGTAAATGGGCATCAATATCATCAGAAGAGAACATCACAGCTTCTTCAAAGCCATCCTCTTGCTCTTCATCATCTGATATAAGCGAAAAACCACTAGCCGCGACATTAAAGAACGTCGAATTGAATAATGGAGGTCTACTTGCACTGCAGATTGAGTCTGGTAGTATGAGTTCAATGGAAAAAGTAAATGATTTTTCCCCTGTTTCTGGGCAGGACTCATGGGTAAGCGAACAAAGCTTGCCATCATCAAACAGTCTGAGTCATGTTATACAGTGATATATCTAAAGTTAGTTCTTTTTTTCTTCCCCCTTATTCAGTTAATGTATAGACAATTTTCATTTTGGCATTCACTTGGAGGACAATGCTTGTTATTCAGACCTAACAGCATAATGGAGAATGATATTTGTGAATGTTTTCTAAATTTCGGTGGATAGGTGGTCCTAGCTAAGCATAGAGGTGGGCTAGTTTATCGTGCTTATTTTTTTAGTAGTGACAGACGAATCATTCTCATTCTTTACCGATTGCAAATGAGATTCAACTAGTCTATTCGGATATTCATTTGGGTATTACTTTCACTCTATAAATCGTCATTTGGGAATAATAATTATTCCTTTTTATGTTTACAACTCCCAAGAAAAACATTTTTATCCCATTTAGAATAATAAAACAAGAATGATATAAATATCATTTTTTTATGTTTTTAGTTCATTTTCTTCAATATTTTGGAAGGCAAAGTTCACATATTTGTTTCGCTAAAAAAAAAATTAAAAAAATCACATATATCTTTTCCTGTCAAATAGTTACTCCAAAAACAAATACTAACATTAGTATGCACTAACACAGTCTATCACTCCAGCTTATACATATACCAGAAGATGACACTATGATACACTTACACATCTCATGTCACAAACTCTAAACCAGTGTGTGGGGCTCACCCACCCATCATACACCATCAAAATATTCTCTATTTTTTTTCCCATTTTTCGCTATCAATCAGCCCAGTAAAAACACCTGAAAAAGGCTCATTCCCCAAACAACCCCTCCAAAACCCCCAAAAATCACCATCGCCGATAGACGGCCGCCGGCGATCAGAAACTGGCTCTCTTCAGAGAGGTGAACGTAACGGAAGCGCCTAACGCCGACTTACCCACCTCGATCTCTAACGAATCGTAACGGAGGAACAGTTCCACCACCAACAATCTCGCCACCAAAACGACGAAGTCTTTTCCGGCGCACTGTTTGTTTCCGGGCGTCGGAGACTCAGACTCCGGACCATTTGACCAGAGCACGTGCCTCAGTAGCCTCTCTCCTTCATCACCCACGAACCGATCCGGCACAAACTCTTCGGGTCTGTCGAATATCTTCGGGTCCTTAGTCGCAAACGGTTGGTACCCGAATAGCATTTCCCCTTCTTTGACCTCAAACGCAGCGTCGTGAGACTCTATCACCAGGTCGCGCTTGGCCCTGCCGTACTGTAACGCTACGGGCGGTTCGATCCGGAGCGATTCGTACACCACGGACTTCATCAACGGCATCTGTTCCATCCCGGCCATCGTCACTTTCCCGCCGTTGGATCTGACGACCGATCGGATCTCCTCGGCCAACTGGGTGTGCAGTTTGACCCCTGCTCTGCCGATCCATTTCATCATGTTGGGGAACAAGATTTTCATGCCACCGAAGGAATTAAAGCACGTGGCGAATAACAGGTTGTGGCAAGCTTCGTCTCTCGAAACGCCGATCTTCTCGGCCTCGTCGAGAATTGGAGTTGATGACTCGTAGAAGAAATCGTAGAGTCTCTGGTAGTCCTTTTTGATGAGGAATGGTGGTAAAGGGAAGGTGTGGATGAGAAGTTCTTCTAGAAGCTTCGGCAAGCCGAGGACGAGTAAAGGACTGATTTGGAACAAGACCCATTTGCCGATCAATTGGGGTCCGTCGAGACCGAGTTTGGTATCGGCTGGGTTGGCCCCGTAGAGAGACCGAGCCAGGAAGTTGAACGAGGCTTGATCGTTGGCTCCAACGAAGTCGGCTCTGCCATCAGCGGCTAGGCCGCTTTCAAGGGTCTTGAATAGCTCGGTGAAGGTATTGTGGAATTCGGGTATGACCTCGTCGCGACGATTTTTCAAGAGGAAGAACATGAGTCGCTTGAGTTTACCGTGACTCGGCTCGGACGGGTCGAGATAGGAGAGGACTCGGTAACCGCCGGTGAGTTCAGTGGAGGGCATGTAGGTCCCAGTGAAGAGGTCTTTCTTCTCGACCTTGGTCACGTCGAAGAGAACCGGAAAGCTCTTGCCGTCGAGGAGAACGACGACGTTTGGGTTGGAGGAAATGAACGGACCAGGTGGCATGTTGACTCGGAACATGGTTGATTGGTACTTCTGAACCCGAGACTTGAAGTACTCGTCTCGACCTTGATTGTAGAAGTAATCGAGTCGATCTTTGATGGGACCCACAAAGGGAAGGCCGTAGTTTCCTGGGATTCTCCGGATCGGAAGTTTTTTGGTGGGTTCCGGGGGCGCCACCGTCGCCGGTGGTGGTGGTGGTGGTGGTGGCACATACGGTTTCTCCGATATGGAGGCGGAGATCGGAACCACAACGAGTCTACGAGTTGAGGCCTTTGACGAAGGCTTTGATGATCTTTGGGAAGAGAATTGCAGTTGAAAAGAAGGGAATGCTAGAGAAGACGAAGCCATTGAATGACAACGAGACTTTTGACAATTATTATTATTATTGCAGAAAGGTTGATTGATAGAGAGAATGAAAGTTGAAATGGAAATCATAAATGAGCTTTAGTCTGGGTGGGGAAGTTGGGAAGCACCATATA
This sequence comes from Cornus controversa, assembly GCA_026545225.1. Classification (NCBI taxonomy): domain Eukaryota; kingdom Viridiplantae; phylum Streptophyta; class Magnoliopsida; order Cornales; family Cornaceae; genus Cornus; species Cornus controversa. The sequence goes on along the minus strand of CM048851.1, from coordinate 22,570,101 downwards.
AGTCTATATATACATATTTAATACATATATATAGACATGGTCGCGTGTGTGTGATGGCGTATTCATACACAAAGAATGGGAGGAGTACAAAGAGAATGGGAATAGTGGGACTTGAGAATTGTAAGATGCCAGAGTCGTCAAAAGTGTGCAGTTATTACCCAAACGTAATTCAACAAATTTTTTCTTCTGAAAAGTCATATGCAAAACTCCTCTTTCCTCTTCATTTCCATTATAAATTATCCGTCATTTTTTAATATAACTTTCTGTTTATCTTTGATATATACTAGGGGTGCATAAAAAAATCACTGAATTCTTTCTGGATGAATTTGATCATCCAATTCGATAACGGATTAGTAGTAGATTAAAATATTAGAATTCGTTAACCATGAATCAGTTTACGAATTAAAGGTTCAGAAATTTAATCTGATTCGTGGCAATATATATATAATAATTTAATAATATATTACATCTTTTATTTTTTTAAGACAAACCTAAAGGACTCATTTGAAGCTTAAAAGTTAAAACAATTTTATTTTCATCTATTTGGAGTCAGTCTGATGAATCTTGTTTTATTTTTTTTCTCTGAATGTGAGGATTTTATATGATACAAAATATACAATGAATACAAAGAAAAAAAGAGAGGAAAGAGCCCTTAGAACATCAAAGAAACACTAGAAAAGTTGACAAAAGAATTAGCTATTACAATCAAGCAGACTAACCATAAAAGAGCCTCAAAAAACAAAAACAAAGTCTTCAAGTCCTTATAAATTAAAGACAATCATCACAAATCTCCATGGAAACAGCATTAACTTCCCTCCCCATCTTCATGTAGTCTCAACTTTCTCTCCCTCAAAGTCTGCCACAAAATTGCATTAAAAAAAATTCCTTCTCAAGTTGACTTTTAGATTCTTTTGAACAAGTTCAATCCGTCAATCCAATTTGATCCGATCTGTTCAATCCGTGGTCACAAATTCAATCAGATTAGGATTATACATAATCCAATCCGATCCAATCCGTGGTCACCCCTTATATATATATATATATATATATATATATATATATATATATATATATTTTAACGCTTCTATATCTCATGAGGGAGAAAGAAGGATGGAAAAGGTATTTTTGACAAAAATAAAATGGGTATTTTTATAATGTTATTGGACTATTCATGAAAGAAAGAAAGAAAGTGTATTACATAGTAAATAATTTGTGTATTATGTCTATCTATTATTAAAATGAGTCCATTTTATAAAGTCAATAAATGTAATAGTGAAAAACGAGGGACTCATTTTTTTCGTTTTTATGGGAAAGGGTTTTCCACCTCTCTTTCCTTCTCTTTTTCCTCCCCTTTTCCTGTGAAAATATTTCCTCAACCTCTCTCTAGCTTTCTCTTCTTTTCCTTTTTTTCAAAAAGTGTACCATGTACTCGACTAATTTGGAATATTTCCCACATTCATAGGAGTGCATCTATGTTTCTGCTGATCTATTTATGTCAATCAATAAGCAAATTATAGTAAGCTAACGATAAGATAGATTTGATGGTTGTTATCCTGAGTTCTCATTTTAAGTAAAAAAAAAAATTAGCATGAACAACAACGAAGAAGTATTGTATCAAATTACACATATTAAAATGGTCTCACTCTAAAAGAAATCATCTTAAAATACTTTCAATAAAAGATAAATTACACTGACACCCTGATATTTGTTCTTATATCACATAAAGACAAAATTTGGTTTTAGTTATTATTGAGAACTCAAACCTTTGCTCCGTCTTACACAAACATCTCAAATCGGCACCTGCACATGGTGTCAGAGGTCTTACACCACATAAATTGACTTGAATGTCCTTCGATTGTCCCTTGACTTGCAAGTACTTGTTCACTCCCCCCCCCCCCCTCTTATGTACTCTTATTGTTTAAATTATATACTTATATATAAAACCTTGCCCTCCCTAAAATTACAAAAAAAAAAAAATCGCACTAGGCCCCAATAGATGCAAAAATATACACTCAAAAAGAAGAATTCGTAGGAAGCACACACTGCCCACTTATGGAGCATTTGTACCATATTTATATTAATTTTCTCCCAATGATTTCACCTACTATTCCCCTAATTGAGGAGTTGATGGCTCCATTTTGTTCTTTAATTACGGGAATAGGAATAAATACAAGATTCCATTAATAGTGTCTATGGATCCCGTAATTTGACTACTCCTTGCCAGGTCAATTGACACGTGGGATGTGAAAATGTTGACCATGTGTCGTGTCTGCACTATTTGAGGACCAAACGTGTCTCTATTCCATTGGGTGGTGTGTTTTCCCTCCACACTTTATCCCAAATCCTTTTCAACTTTTGCAGGCAGACGTTGGAGGGGATTTTAGCCATGTCAGTGACTATATGGCGCAATTAAATGCGCATCGTTGTTTCAGGGAGATGCGATGATTTGATATTTATTGCTGCACATTTCTGTACTTATAAATTCCAATGCTAGTTTGTTTGGCTTCAAGCTTTTCAACTCTATAGTTTTGCAAACCAGAGGCTTCTTATCTCTCTTCTTGCTGTGGTTGTGCTCATTTGTTTCATCTTACCCGAGATTAGTGTTCTTCTTTCCTCTTATTGTTTTGCTTGACTTCGTGCATTCTTGTATCATGGGTAAAATCAAGAGAATGGAAATCGTGGACAAATTCAAAGATGCGGAGGTCTACAAATCTGTTAATGATTTCCTTGCGGGTAGTGAGGGTTAGTTGTTTTTATCAGGAGGGAGTGCTCCTTCGAGTTTGAACTTTCCGGAATGGGTTGTTCCCTTTAATTTAACTAATCATGAGGGGGTGATTATTCCTTACCCCTACCCAGAAGATCCTGATCCTTTAGATTTAGTTAAGGTTTTTGTGAACCACGAGAGGCTTAGTGTGGAGTACCAAATTTCTCCTAACATTTCCCTTAAGTATTACCCCAGTAATCTCAATTTTCACACTGGCGAGGGATTGGGTGACAATGAGATGGTATTTTTGGCCAAACAATTTACTGCTTTTCGTTTTCCCCTCTATCTATCTTATCATTTGGTTTTCAACCATATGAAATTAGCCCTTCATCAAGTGAATCCCAATTTTTTTAGGGTTATCTCAATCATTCTAGCTCTCAATCATACGAGATCGCTTGAGTTAGGTTTGATGATCTTCTTTCTTGCTACCAAGTGTGTGTGACGAAGAACGAATGACATCGCTATCATTTCTATTCTTGATCAAGAAAATCTTTGTGCTCTGGCTACTCTTCATTAGATAAGGGTTGGAAGGAGTAGTTGATAGTTGTGGGAGGAAAATGGATAGTCCCCATTTCGAATCAATTTTTGATCTCCACCGTAATATCCCAGTTTGTGAGGTTCTGCTCTTTAATAAAATTCTCTCTTATCTTGGTGCAGTTAAAGTTGTGGTGCCTCGTTTGGAAGTTGAGGCTCATCTGAAAAACCCTCCAAGAGCAGGTGTGGAGCAAACCAGTTAAGTCTTCGATTCTTTTGGACCCAAAAACTCTCAAAGTTATTTCAAAAGTGCTTCTATGGTAAAAAATGATAAGTCTACCAGTGACTACCCGCTGAAAGGAAAAATCGATGTCCAAACAAGACAAGGCGATTATGGCTTCTCTTCGAGAGAAGCATGTTCAGGAAAAATTAACAAAGAGGAAATCTTTTGAAGCAGTTTAGGTCGAGCATGAGGTTATAATTCCCAAAGTCCCTAAGACGCCTACCAATCTTTCTCCGTCTTCTGGCAAATCTATCTCGGCCAGTCCTGCTCCATCTTCTCTAGTTGAAAGGGGTTCTAACATTCTTGGTTCTTCCTCTAAGTCGGTCGAGTCGTAAGTTCCCAAGATGATCAAGGCTGATGGAACCCCTATTTCGACTGAGGATTCTCTTCTCGACAATCAAGCATCCCTTAGGGCTTACGTTAAGGGAATGTGGCCCCCTAAGGAAGCTCAGAGGATGAATGAGATGTCTCTCGGCACTTTGTTGGATTCTTGTCCAGATGTAGCCCTAAAGGTAAAAAGAATTAATTATTTTTATTATTATTATTATTTTGTAGGACTAACTCTTTTTTATTTCAGAATATGTTTGGGATGGCGGCCATGTGCCAGGCAGTCGAGCAGGCGACAAACAAGGTGAAGAAAGCTACAGGTCTTAGAGCAAGGGCTGAGGTCAACCTAAAAGCCACCATGTTAGAGGTGGCAGAAGAAAAAGTCAAATCCAGGGCTTTTCAAAGGAGTTCGAGAGGAGCAAAGCTTTTTGTGAAAAGCTTCAGAAGAAGAAGGAGACTATTGAGTTCGACAAGGCAGCTGCCGAGTCTAAGCTCTTTGAATTCGAGCTCAATACCAAATCCTTGCTTGAGCGAATTCATAAGCTTGAATCTTGAGCTAAGGCTATGTTCTCGAGGCTATCCAAAATGGTTCAACTCCAAAATGTTAAAGCATACAGGACTGGTTTCGAGGACACGACTACTGAGGTCCCTACTCACGCATATCCAGGTGGTCCAGATCAATATGACTTGGAGATGAGCATTCTAGATAAAGATTATAAGGACCCAGAGATTGGTGACATGGAAAAATATCTTCTTGAGGTTTTGACATCTCCTAACATGCCACCCTCTAAGGGCATTCATTCTGCTGATCCCTCTGGCACTATTAATCTTACTCAAGACGTAGTTGCTTTTTTGCCTAATATTTCATTTTTTGATTACTCTTGTAATTTCATAAGGTCCTTCCCAATTTGCAGCAAGCTTGCCAGCATTCAGTTTTTTAGTGTTCTCTATGACCTTTCATAGAATCCAATCTCCCTGCTGGAAAGTCCTGGGGTTTACCTTCCTATTGTAGTTATTTTTTAGTATCTATTGGTACGAAGCTAGGCAAATTTCTGCCATCTACCGTCTTTATTTCAGTAGATCTAGATTTTATTCAATCTGTCGGCCATTCGTACTTTCCTCGAATCCTTCTGACTTGAACATTGGGACTTTCAATTCAGTTGATATGACTGCTTACGATCCATAGGTCAGACAAAATGGCCTTTCACCAGTTCGACGTCTTAGAGTCATCTAATATACCCATAGTATGTTCAACAATTCCTCTAACCATCGTCCTTTCTGGTCTTCCAACTTCTTTTAAAGGTTAGCAAAGATGGTCTTGTTGGTGATCTCGACTTGCCCGTTTCCCTATAGGTATGATCTGGATGAAAATTTCTAGTTTATGCCATGTTTTTCAAAGAACTTCTGAACAGATCGATTATCTAAATTCTTGCCATTGTCCATGATGATTGCTATTGAGAGTCTGAAACGACAGATGATATTGCTCCATATGAACTTCTTCACTTGGGAGTATGTGATTGAGGTGTATGCCTCGACCTCAACCCACTTAGTGAAATAGTCTGTTATCAGGAGAACAAAATTTTTACTCTAAGTAGCGATTGGGAGTGGTCCTTTTGAATCCACTCCCCATCAAGCGAAGGGCCATGGGCTAGTCATTGTGTTGAGATTGTCTAGGGGTCGACGTAGTATATTTGCGTGTTTTTGACACTTGTCACATCTTCTGGCATACTCGGCTGCATCCCGAGCCATGTATAGCCAAAAGTACCTATGTGTCAGTGCTTTGTGGGCTAAGGATCTTCCCCTACCTAGTTGCCACACACGCTTTCGTGTATCCTTTTTAACACTTCTCTTTCTTCTGTTGTTGTTAAGCATATTAGATATGGTCCGAAGAATGACCTTCTTTACAGTTGGTCATTGATGATGACATATTTTGCCAAGCGAATTTTGAGTTTCTTTGTTTTGTCTTTCTAGCTTAGGAGGGTTCCGTCGTTGAGATAGGACATAATTGGATCCATCCAACTTGGTTCCCTCGGGATTATCAGCACCAAGTGGGGCCTCGCTGTGCTCGGCTTCTTTCATAATTTCTGCTATGGTTACTCTAGTTAAAGAGTCATCTGTATAGGAAGCCAAACATTCCAGCCAGTCTGCTTCTTCGTTTTGTTCCCTTGGGATGCAAATGAAGGTGATCCGCTCGAAACCTTCTGCCTTTTTGCTCACCACCTCTATATAAGCGTTCATTCTCTCATCTTTAGTGTGGTATGTTGTTGACCTAATTAATTATCAATTGAGAATCACTGAATGCTGTTAGATTTTTTACCTTAAGGCTCTTTGCTAACCTTAATCCTACAACAAGGGCCTCGTATTCTGCCTCATTATTCGACGCCTCGAATTGCAGTTTAATTGCATGGTGGAGTCTCGTCCCATCTAGAGTTCTGATTTCTATCCTAATTTCGGCTCCCATTTGTCCTACAGATTCGTCCATATACATTTTCCATGTGGGTATCATTACCTCATCTTCTTCCTCATTTGGTTCATACTCGAGTAGGAAATCTGTCAATACTTGGCCTTTTTTCGCCGTCCAAGGCTCAAATCGGATGTCAAAAGATCCTAGTTTCGAACGTATCTAATTTACTGATGATAGCCTTCAACGGGAGCGTTGTTAGTATGATTATCGTGTGGCACTCAATATATTGTCTCAACTTCTTCTTTGATTGCACTAGTGCCAGGATAAGCTTTTCTGCCTTAGAATATATGCGCTCAATGTCAGTCATCGTCTTGCTAGTGTAGAACACTAAATGTTGCTTTTTTTCTTCTTCTCTGACCAAATATGCGCTCGTTAAGGTTTGAGACACGACTAAGTATAGGTATATGGGTTTTGCACTCTTTGGGACTAATAGGATCGATGGATTATGCATGTACTCTCTCAATCTTCTCAAGGCTTCAGATTACTCCTCCCTCCATATATCTCCTCTCCTTTTTCTGATGTCATCGAAGAAGGGTTTACACTTGTCGAAAAGGTGAGATATGAATCAGCTAAGAGCCACTATTCTTCTAGTCAGAACTTGTACATCTCTGTGAGGCTTGGGGTTTGGATTCTAAATAATGGCCATAGCTTGTGCAAGACTTGCCTCTATCCCAAATCGATTGACTATATGTCCGAAGAATTGGCCAGATGACACTCCGAATGAGCATTTTAGTGAGTTTAGCCTTATGTTGTGTCTCTTTAGGGTGTTGAAGACTTCTTGGAGGTGCTTCATATTGTCTCCCTTTCTTGACCTTTTGACCACCATATCGTCTATGTAAGCTTCAGCAGTTTGGCAGTTCTATTTGCTAAAGATCCTATTGATCAGTCGTTGATAAGTTGCCCCAGCATTCTTTAGAACGAAGGACATCACTTTGTAATAATACGTTACTTCTTCAATAATGAAGGAGGTTTTCTCTTCATCTTTGGGATTCATTAGAATCTGATTATGTCACGCCTCGTGATTTCTAACTCTCGGTTAAGAGCGAGGAAAATGAGGCGTGACAAATTATATCCTAAGTATGCATTGAGGAATGTCAATCGTTCGTAACTCGCCATTGCATCTACATTTGATCAATCTTTGGGAGTGGGTAACAGTTTTTAGGACAAGCTTTGTTTAGGTTGGTGAAGTCGATACAAACTCACCACTTCCCATTTTTCTTCCTAACCACCACTATGTTGGAGAGCCACTCTGGGTATTTTACCTCTGTGATGAACCCAACATTCAAGAGTCTTTCTACTTCCTCTGTTATTATTTTGTTCCTCTTTGGTGCAAACCTTCGTTGTTTTTGTTTTATCGAAGGGAAGGTCGGATCCACGTTTAGGATGTGGCTTGCGATGGAATGATCTATCCCTAGCATGTCCAGATGACTCCATATGAACATGTCAGTGTTCTTTATAAGAAATTTGGCCAGTTTCTACTTCTTTTCTGATGATTGGAGTGATCTGACCTGAGTGATGTGCTCGTTATCAGTCTCATCAAGTTGCACGATTCCAACGATTCTATAGATTGTACATTTTCCTTGCCTGTGTCCGATGCAACAGACTTATGTAATTGCTATCGTGGATCCCCTTCTTCGGTTACCTTCTGTTCTCCTTTGAGAGTTATGGTGTAGCATTCTTTGGCTGTTACTTGATCTCCTGGAGTATCAATTGTACCCTTTCCATTTGGTGTGAGGCACCTCATTATTGTATCTTGTGGATCCACTATTTGCCCATTATGAGGTTATAGGAGGAACGAACGTCCGCAACCACAAACTACTCTTTGAGGGGTTCGTTGTGCTACTATTATAGAAAACATGATTAACCCGATGGGGGTAACCCATTTGCCATCGAATCCGATGAGAGGATTTTTGGTGATGATCTGAACTTATCTCTAATTATTCAAAGACTTGGTAGGTCATGATATTTGTGTTCGATCCTGCATCGATCAAAACTCTTTTGATGAGGCACTTGTACACCATAAGGCTGACAACGAGTGGGTCTTCATGGGATAAATTCACCCTCGTCATATCTTGATCACCAAAATCGATCTGTGCTTCTGACTCCTTACTGTAGACTGAGTTTACATTGCCCAATTTCTATAACTTGTGGGCCTACCGTAAATGGGATCGACTTGTATTCGAATCTACTTGATTCATATATTTGTGGATTGTGTTGATTGTTCGAATAGGTTGAGTGTTCTGAGTTCCACCTTTATGCTCCTGAAATAAACGATCATTCTGCAATAGGGGCTCTTTCATCACGTATTCTGCTAGTCCACCCTTGACAATTATCACTTTGGTTTGATCTTTGAGATTTTTTAATTCTTCTGTACTATGACCAAAGTCCTTGTGGAACACGCAGTGCTTGGTGGTAGTCCCTCTGATCCATCGGGATTTTGATTGGAAATGGTGTCCAGAATATTCCTCTATTTTTATTTTCTTGGAAGAGCCTTGCCAGGGTGGTTCTTTAGCGAGTGACTTTTTCTTCATATCTTTGTGTTTTTTTCTGATTTGGCCGGAGCTGTAGGGGCTCCTCTCTGTCCCTTTTTTTTTTTATACTTTGTCTTTCGATTGAGAGCCTATGTTGATCAAGGCGGCTTTCTACTATCGAATTGCCTTTTTTTTTTTTTTGGGCTCAGGTATCCTTGTGCTTTTGCATTCAGATCTCCCATGTTTTTGGGACTTTTTCTTATTAAAGTTGTGTGAAAATCAGTCTTAGATATCATGGCTACTTTGAAGGCTTCGACGGCGGCATTTTAGTCGCACCCGTCTATCATAGACATTTCCAGATTGAATCTGGTCAGGAATGCTTTCAGTGTTTCTCCCTTCGTTTGCTTCATGGTGAAAAGAAACGAAATGGTCTTCTTCTGTCTTTGATTGCCGACATACTAGGCGATGAAGAGTTCACAAAGCCTATAAAAACTAGGGATCAACCCCATAGGTTACAGCTTGAACCAAACCAGGGCTGCTCCGACTAGGTTGGTCAAAAAAATCCTTACACATGAGACTCTCGTCCTTGGCATCTAGCACCATCCTTTGTTAAACATGATATAGATGCTCGATGGGGTCGGTAGTACTGTCAAAGTCTGTAAAGCTTGGGAGAATGAACTTCCTCGGTGTTGGAGCCCTTCGTATTTCTTCCGTGAAGGGGGATTGGACTACTTTGTCTCTCACTGATTAGACAGGTCCACCAGAGTTTGAGTTTTCAGATCTTTGATTAAGGCATCAATTTTCTTCTCTAGCCTATCTGCCATCGCTTGAAAAAGGGCATCTGACCTAGAGCCTTCGTGTTCTATCGTGGCAGGTAGTTGGTTGGTTTGATCTTTTCCCTGAATAGGGTTGTGCTCTCCAGACTCCTCATGCTTCAGAAGTGGGTCATCGACATGCTTTCCGGTGAGGCGAGTTAGCCTCGCTTGCAGCTGTTCATTTTACCGGTTGGATTCTTCTTGTTGCTGTAGTAGCTGCTGTAGCATTTGTTCTTGGGTTTGATTTTGTTCCATTGTTTCACTGCGTATGGGTGATTGTCTGGCTACAATAGTTCCCAAGCGTAATTGCACGGGCATGAATTTTCACTCAAAAAGGATGTTTTTCCCACAGACGACCAAAGTGTAGATGCAACAATATACACTCGAAAAGAAAAATTCGTGGGAAGCAAACCTTGCCCACTTATGGAGCATTTGTACCATATTTATATTAACTTTCTCCCAATTATTTCGCCTACTATTCCCTTAATTGAGGAGTTGATGGCTCCATTTTGTTCTTTAATTACGAAAATAGGAATAAATATAGGATTTCATTAATAGTATCTATGGATCGATATTTGCGCCCGTAATTTGACTATTCCTTGCCAAGTCAGGCGCCACGTGGAATGTGAAAATGTTGACCAGGTGTCATGTCTGCAGTGTGAGAGGACCACACGTGTCTTTATTTCATTGGGTGGTGTGTTTTACCTCCACAGCCCCCCTAATTTTTTTTAAAATATTTCTCTCTTTTACCTTCTCTTTCTCTCTTTTCGTCCCATCTCTCTCTCCAATATTTCTCTCTTTATCCCTCTCTTTCTTTTCCCCTTTTTCCCTTTCTTTGCTCTTTGTCCCCTATCTCTATCCGATCTCTCTCTATCCCTCTCTCTTTCTCTTTTTTAATATTTATCTCTCTTTTTTACCCTCTCTCTCTCTTTGAGTCTTTGTCCCCTCTCTCTCTCTCTCTCTCTCTCTCTATATATATATATATATATATATATATATATATATATAATTTAAAATAATAAAGTAAATGTTACCGATAAACAATGATAAATTTATTCATTAGAATTATTACGATGGCTTGAAAAAAAAATTTATCGTGTTAAAGGTTGCCCCTCTCACAAAAATTTCTAGGTCTGTCACTGACAAGTACTATATCAAGTTACCTATATTAAAATGGTCGAGCTATGTTGCCTTAAGGTGGAAGGCTCGAGAGCTTGTTGATTAGGGTCTCGACATTGTAGTTTTACTTGGCTTTCTCGACGATGACCGATCGTGAATGAGAACTCTTGTTGTCTATGTAAATTTAGCTCGAAAGCGAGTTCTTACTCTTCAACCTGAGGGGAAAAAAGGTGTGATTACTTGGGGTGAGGTTGACCTCCTTGGGGTTTCCAAGGATGAGTTCTCTGGGCTTGTCTTTGGGTCTTCCAGCCTTGGAGGAGAGGAATCTCTTGTGGTTGGAGAAGTTGAACTTTTTTTAGGGAAAGGGGAAATGGTGAGAATTGGGATTGGTAGGTTTGTGGGTGCTTGATGGGACAATTTCATCTTTTGTCATCTATAATATTTTTTTATTAAATTGATTAAAAAGTGAAAAACATATATGACATTTCGCGAATTTTTCAACTCTGTTAGTGACATAAATTTAACATGGGTTCAATGATAACTAAAACTAAATTTTATTTTAGTTTGATACTTAGCGAAAATTTTAGAGTGTTAGTGTAAATATAACATTTTAATTTTATCAAAATTAAGAGAACATAACATTTTGATTCATTGGTGTGATCTACTAGAAGGAGTTTTAACACGAAATATTTATTGTATGGTATGATCATTTTTCAAATGGTTTAGATAGATATTTTAATTGACTAAAAAAAAAGATATTTTGATGGCGTGTAATCCAATAGTGCATATCCATTATCTTGGAAAGTTAAAGGAAAAAGCAAAATTTCAAAAGAAAAGGGAAAAAAAACACGTGCAAATTTTGCTGCTGCACATGATCATATTGATCTTTCTCTACTTTTTTTTCAATATATTTTTTATTCTTTTGTCGTTTGTACTTTTAATTATGACCTTTACAGAGACTATTCCACCAATCCAGACCTTCAAAGATAATACATGACAGTCCACTTGCGAAGCCATATTCATGCATTGAAATGTGGTATTATTATTGTTATTATTTTTAGTTTGAAACTGAATTTCGATTTCTAGCTTGAACAGTACAACGGTCTTTTCTCTTCTCGATCTGCGTGCCTCTTTTTGTACTTTTCTCCCATTGGACGTGATAAGAAAAACAGAAAGATAGAGAAAAAAAGAAAAAAAAAAAGTACAACCTTCACTTTAATTCCATTTGCGGACACTTAAGAAATATGAACTTTGCGGACACTTAAGAAATATGAACACAAACACAAAATACAACTACGACACAACACGGATATAATAATTTTAAAAAAATAAAATACTATACGGTAAAAGTACGATTATGAAATAATATATTAATATATATTTAACAAGTTAATCAATATTTATAATACCATAAATTTAATAATAGAAAAATAATAAATTATTTTAATTTATTATCAAACAATTAATGTATTTTTAAAAAGGATGTTCATTATATTTAAACTCATTACTAGAATCTTGTATATTACTCATTTTTCTGATAACAAACAAATAAATTTAAATATTAAATACCAAATAAACCAACATGATTTATGTTAAATAAAGTTCTATTAGCTTTTTTATTTTTTTGTTTCTAAATTTATTATTTAAGAATTTTATCTAACTATTTTTTATTTTAGAAAATACTATATTTATATAGAAAAATGCATAATAGTCATATTAAATGGTATATATGTCATTATAGTTATTTCAAGGGGTCAAGATGTCAACTTTTACAAGATGAGGGGCTAAAATGCTCAAAAAAATAGTTCAAATCGGTCTTTTTGTAACTTTGAAAAAGTTCAGGGATTTTTTTATACTTTTAAAAATTACAAAATGTACCCTGTCGTATCCCCGGCGTGTTTTATCTGTGTCCTTGTCGTGTCCTCGCTGTGTCCCCATGTGTCCTAAAAAAAATTTCAAGACACTTCTAAGGAGTGTCCGACACAGACACGACACCCCTATACGAAGTGTCTGTGCTTTCTAGGCCGAGACAGATACCACGTTTGGCTAGATTTTACTGCTGTGTAAAAGAAGGGTAATTATATATGCGGTAAAACTTATAATAAATAGTAAAAGAAGTTTTTTTTTTTTGGGTTGAATTATGAAAGTATAATAAATGTAAGAGTTTCGCTTACACTATTTATAGAATGAGTGATTCGATTTGTCGTTGATCTTTTTTACTGTCTCTATCCTTATTCTAATGCTACGTTTGGTACGCAACAATGAAATGAAATGCTAATATTACATTTTTGGATCCATTTCTTTGTTTAGTAAGAAAAATTAAAGTGGAAATGACCATTCTGCGTCATTCATTTGGAATAAAAAAGAATAAAAATTCATTTCACTACTCAACCTATGGAATAATCATTCCATTCTCAATAAATATTAAAAAATAAAATCTAGTTACTAAAAATAATGTAATCATCATTCCATTCCTGAATCATTTCATATTTGAAACCAAACAATAAAATGAGAACGACCATTCTATTCTATTCTCATTCTCACTTTAATAGAATGTTCATTCCATTCCATTGTTACATACCAAACGCAGCATAATACCATTACTCTAAAAAAAGAGAGAGAGTAAAATTATGCGTTACAATATTATTTTACAATTGCAACATATAATTTTTTGAAAAGACAATGTAATTTTTTTATTTCATTTTCATTATTAAATATATTAATTTAAGTTACCATTTTATTTTAAAAAATAAAAATATTTTATACTCTTCCGAAACACCAGATGGGCGAAAACCTTTGGATACACCGGATCTCGGATTCCGGTTACTGGACTAACCGTCCATGACATGCTATTTTTCATACGACAAAACTCGAATTGAACAGTGACATTTACCAAATCAAGGTGGGTCGGTACCGGTACTGGTACTGGTACAGGAACAGGACATATAAGAGGGTCGGCTCAGGCGGTGATGTATATAGGGTCAGTACAGGACATGCCAGGGTCGACTCAGGCTGTGATGTGCATGGGGTGCATGTGGCGCATGTGGCTGTGACCATCTTGGCCGGGACGGGTTTTACCAAAACGAGGTTGACCTTTCTGGGTCAACACAGACCGAGTTGAATTAGGGGGTTTGTTAGTCAGAGAGAGAGAGAGAAGTTCAAACTTCGTACATTTACACCTCCGACCACCACCGACACAACAAAGACACTACAATTAATTGCACTTCCCGTTCCCAATCACCACCCAGAGTGTAAAGCAGTCTTCCAATTTCACGTGTATATGATAATGTACTCATTTGTTTACACAAAATTGGCATTTTTCCATATATATATATATATATATATATATATATATATATCATCGTATAGGCAAGAAAGTACGGATACTTCACAGAGGGTATAATATTTATGTCGGACACTCGGACACAATGTCTTGACATTTTTTTTTTAGGATACTTCTTGAACACTCATCGAACACGTATTGGACACTTTGTAGCAATGATGTACATTCAAGTATTTCAAAAGAAAATTATATGCGACTAAATTATAATTAAAATCTAAGTTAAATATATGTAGATGACTAAATAAGTCTAGTTCTTTAATCTATTTGCTTATTTTTGTTTATAAGTTTGTTTGGTTGTTAATTGCTTGACGATGAATTGAAGTAATTGTGTAATGTAATTTTTTTTGTTGAATAATTAATATATATTAATGTATTTTATTATTATTTTATAATTGTATTTTTGCCATATATGTGTCCTGTGTTTTAAAAATTTTTGTATTGCCGTGTCCGTGTCATGTCATACATGCTTCCTAGCATATAAATAATGGACCTTGCAAATGGACAAGCACAGCTCTCTTTGTTTTTGTTTATTTATTTATTTATTTATTAATTTTTTAATTTTCCAACGATTAATGACTTTGAATTTACTCCAAGTAGGGTGATAAATGAGTCCATCTAAGTCAAGTTAAATGATTAATTAATTGAGGTCAATTTTATAAAATTATTATACATTGATATGCTGGTTTTTTTATTATCTTATGAGTTTATTAACTTCTCAAGAAAAATTAAGTTCAATATATAAATTAATTGAGTTTTAAAATTTTGAATAAACTTGACTCATTTGTCTCAACAGTTTGATGTTAAGCAAGTATCTAGATGAACTTGTCACATAATGAAGGCCAAGTAGTTCATGAATTAATTAATGTAGGACAACATTAGGCTGGTTGATTATAAATGGTGATTGTGAAATTATAAATAATAATAAAACAAATAAGAAAGAGTTAAAATTGTGAAACACGCTTAAGATTAACATTTTTTTAAATGAAATTGATTTTAACTTAATATAGTTTTCTTAGATTAACATTTCAAACATGTGAGACACACTTTGTACAAAGATGAGCCTCACTATGCATCTCAATTCCTATCTAGCTTCCCTTAATTGGTAAAGTATACTACTATTGTTGTGAAAATTAACCAAAATAATAATAATAATAATAAACCCACAATCAAAAATACATATGTTTACGTGGTTTATCTAAAGTTTGGTTACGAAAAATTATTATATACCACGGAGATTCTATATATTGGAGAATTCCACCACTAATAACACTTCATGTTTTATAATTTTCTATAAAAATGAAAAATTATGTTTTATCACTGGTGAAATTCCTACATTTAAGAAATCTCTGAAGTATTGTAGAATTACTTATGAGTTATGTTTAGGAGTGGCAATTGGTGTTTCCGTGTCGTGTTCGTGTCGTATCGATCTATAAGTATTCTACTTAACAGTTCAACCATAACCCGACCCATTTAATAATCGTGTCAGAGACCCTCAATACTAACTCAACTCGTTTATTAAACGTGTTATCCGTGTCGACCCGGGTAACCCGTTTAATAAATTTGTCTTATAATGACACGACTTGTTTAATAATCTTCTTAATCCGTTTAACTTATATCATATGAGTTTCTCCATTCCTAAATTTTTTTCTGAAGATCATATAAAAATAAAGTACAAATCAATACATAATCCTAAAATCAAACTCTATTATAAATTTTGTATCTATATATAAACTCAAAAACATACTAAAGTGATTCAATAATTGAAAAGACACCATAACAACATCATCCTTGCATTTTATGACTACATCAGTCCTGTAAACAAAAACAAATAGATTACAAACAATTGTAATATATATAACTATGCATATATAAGTTTTTATAAAACTATAATATATGAATAACTCATGTCGTAATTGTGTCACGGATTAGACAGCTTAAACTCAAACCCAATCCAATTTTTGCGTGTCGTGTTCGTGTCGACCCATTTATTAAACTTGTCAGCGTACCTCAAATCTAAACCCGCTTAATTCGTGTCGTGTTTGAGTCTTGTTATCGTGTCGTGTCCAATTTTACCACCCCTAATTTCGTTCATGGAGTTGTAGTATTTTTAATACACAATTACAAATAGTTTAAAATGAACATATACAGTGAATTTCTCAATTTTGATTTAACATGGTAATCCCATGGGATAATGGATGTATTCAAAGTTGGATCTCTTACTTGATTTGATGTATCAAATCATATAAATTAGATTATTATACAATATAATTATTTATAAAAAAAAAATGATATATCAAACTGGGAGGTTTTGGTGCATTCAAGTAAGACCCAGGAGGTTTGGGTTGCTCCAGCGGTGGGTTCTCTTGAATGTACCGTTGATGCCAATTCTATTGACCAAATCATGTTGGTAAAGTTTTGAAAGCGACATCCACACAAGAGTCAACATAGCCATTGGTCATTGGTCATTGGTCCATGTTTCTCGTGGTGCCAGTAAGGTTGCTTTTTTCAAATCCTTTGGTTTCCTTTAATTAATGAAAGGTGGACAAGGCTCCACACTCTCTATTTACATATTATATAAAATATTTTTAAATTATTATTATCTCTTTGTTCTTTCATCTCTCTAATTTGTCTCTTTTTATTTTTTTTTCTTCAATAAAAAATGAAATACTTAATTTTTAATTTTTTTTATATTTTATTTTTCTTTTCCGACTTCTCTCTCTTTTTTTTTTTTTTTTTTCCTAATCATTATTGCTATTCTCTTCTGACATTAATTTTTTTTTTCATCCTTCAGATCAAATATCCAATTAATCGGATTAGATATTAGTTGAATCATAAATGATTCATCTGGTTATCGGATCAAATTAGATTGAATATAACTCTTATCGGAGGGGGGATCAGATTTGATCAGAACCAAATTCGATATGTTTACAGGTCTATGATCTATTCATGTTCTGGAAGCAAATTGTAGTAAGTCTACCATAAAATGGACTTCATGGTAGTTATCATGAGCTCTCATTTTATTTTATTTTATTTTTTTTAAAAAAAAGTATGAAAAATAGCGCACAAGTACATCAGTTCATTACCCATATTAAAATGGTCTCCATTTAAAAAATCTAAAAATACTTTGAAATAAAATTATATGAGACAATTTAATATGACATTTTAATTTGGTTAAAATTAAGAGAACATAAAATTTTGATTCATTAGTATTAGGCTAGAATGAATTTTGATACAAAAGATTTAGTGTATCATACATCATTTTTCTATTGGTTAGACAGGCATCTTAATATTTGTTCATGGTATTTAATACTCCGTATATAACAGCTAAGAGCATCTCCAACCGATATGTCAAATCATACGTGACATTTGCAATAACTACTTTTGACATCAAGATCTATTCCAATCGATATCTCAAATGTCTACTTAGCATTTGACATACCATCAAATACGTCAAATTTGGCATATCAAAAAGTACAATGCCAATTTTTTTTCATTATTTTAATCTATGGGTTCCTATTATTATTTTCATTTTATTTTATAATTGCATTATTTTAATCTATGCGTTTCTATTATTATTTTAAAATTTATTTTATAATTGCAATAAATTAGCCGTTTTATAGTCGTTGGGTAAAACTAGCTGTTAGAAGATATCCTACATATAGCCTACTCATATATTGAATTTTCACTCCAATTCTCAATACTTCTCTTCTCAAAATCTCAAAGAGTTTTATGAGTAACCTCAATATGCCCTTTGATTCCTCTTTTGACATAACGGATGAGCTTTAACATAGTTTGATTAATTCTGAGTCTGACGAAGAATTGGAGATGTTAGCGAAGGCTACTTTGCAAGAAGAATGAGACATAGAAAGAAGAACAAGAGTACGATGTGGTTCCATTCAAGGTCATACAGTTATCAACATAGGACGAGCTCAAGGCCATCAAACTTTATAATGACTATTTTGCTGAAAATCCTATATACACTCCAAGTCAATTTCAGATGATATTCCGAATGGGCCAATCTCTTTTTCTTCCAATTGTTAATGTAGTGGAAGATTATGACCTGTACTTTGTTCAAAAAAGAGATCGAGCAAGCCGTCTTGGTTTGTCACCTCTTCAAAAGGTCACAATTGCAATGAGGGTGCTTGCTTATTGATAGAGTATTTGACTCCAATTATGAAACGTACAACGTGGAGGTTGAGTTCAAGCTGACGTGGATAAGAAGTTTACTTTAACGAGGACTTCTCTATCTCCAGGAGCCAGTCTCCTACTAGGATACAGTCCCACTCGACCATCTCCAGGAGCCAGTCTCCTACTAGGATACAATCTCATTTGACCGCTATAAATACAGAGACGGTCAGGTACGCAATTAATACCCCCTGAGTTCCTTTATAGCTTGAAAAAGTCATTTCGATTTCTGACTTGATCGTCAGAGCGTAGTCGGCCGGCATCGCGCCGGTACTCTCTCGATTACCCTTCTCTTGTCCTTTTTTACAAGTTGGCCTTTGACTAGTTCGGGGTGAATTTTTGCTTCATCACTTATGAAGTTGCAGTGGATGCCTTGGACGATTATGTGAGGATCGCTGAAACTACCTCGATTGAATCATTAAAAAGGCTTATTGAAGTAATTGTTCATATTTTTGGAGAAGAGTACTTGAGAAAACCAAACAATGATGACATTTGTAGATTGCTAGCAGAAGGTGAAAGATGTTGGTTTCCTGGGATACTAGGTAGCATTGACTGTATGCACTGAAAATAGAATAATTGTCCAGTTGCGTGGAAAGGCATGCATGCTTGTAGAGACCACCATGAGCCTTCGTTCATTTTGGAATTCGTGGTTTTGTATGATCTTTGGATATAGCATGCTTATTTTTGACTACCAGGATCACACAATGATGTCAATGTGTTGGATTAATCTCCATTATTCACTGATCTCTTCAAAGGTCGAGCTCCACGAGCCAATTACTTGATCAATTAACGAACATGACTATACAATGGGATATGTACTATTTTGTTGATGGCATATATCCCTCGTGGGAGAAATTTGTGAAAACAATTCCATATCCACAGGTGCCGAAGGCTAAATATTTTGCTGTAGCTCAAGAGTCTGCAAAGGAAGGATGTAGAGCGAGTGTTTAGAGTGCTATAGGCTCGTTTTACAATTGTTCATGGGCTTGCTCATTTCTGAGATCATCAAACACTTTAACATATCATGAAGGTGTGCATTATAATGTACAACTTGATTTTTGAAGATGAACACGATGAAAGTCTTCCTCTCAATTACAATGAACGGAGGGTGAAAGTGGCGACCTTGCAATGTCGCATGATCACACGGTGGAATTTCGATATTTCATTCAAAATCACCTGCGCATTCGTGACATAGGAACACATTCTCAACTCCAAGAAAATCTAGTTCAGCGCTTGTGTCATTTTCAGTGGGGGCAATAGAGCATGTAATTTAATATGATATTGTTCTTTGTCATTATATTTTTATTTGTTATTTTTTTTAAATGTATTTTAGTTTCAATTTATGTATTGTTATTTGTTTAAATATTTATTGTACTCGTATTTTATAATTGTAATAAAATTAGTCGTTATATTATAGTTGTTGAATAAAATTGGCTATTTATAGCGTTGAATAAAACTAATCTTTTGAAGATATTTTATAATTTATTATTGTAGTTTAATTAAAAAAATTAATAAATATGACACATCAGATAAACTATACCAGAATGCCATTTGCCAATTGTCAAATCATATTTCAAAACATCTAGGGGAGATGCTCTAAGCTGATAAGATGCATATATCATAGCCTACGTGCAATCCAATGGTACATGCAAATTTTTAAAAAATAGAAAACTAAATAAAAGAAAGAAAAAGAAAACGTGCCAAATTTGCCGCTGCACATGATCACATAGTTGTGTTATGTTGTTCTCTACTTGTTTTCCATCATCTTCTTCTTATTTCTTTATTTATTTATTTTTATTTCTTTTTGTCATTTGTAGTTCTAATTTTGACCTTACAGAGACCACTCACCAATCTACACCTTCTAAGATTAAAAATAAAAATAAAAATGACAGTCAACATGCAAAGCCATATAGTGCATTAAAATGTGGTGTTATTATTATTATTATATTTTATAGTTTGAAACTTGGCTTGAACATGTACAACTTCCAATTTGTTTCCTTATATAGCATTTCAAACATGTGAAACACTCGCTTTTGTAAGGATTGGCTCACTAATGCATCTCAATTCAATAATTAACATGTTCATCATGCTTCGGGTTGACGTTAATAGTTTTTTACTATTATTAATAAATTCCTATCTAACTTCTTTAATTCGTAATATATATATATATATATATATATATATATATATATATATATATATGCAATTTGATTCCTTATATACCATTTCAAACATGTGAAACACTCGCTTTTGTAAGGATAAGCCTCACTAATGCAGCTCAATTCAATAGTTAACATGTTAATCATGCTTCGAGTTAATAGTTTTTTACTGTTATTAATAAATTCCTATCTAACTTCCTTAGTTGGTAATGTTAATCATGCTTCGAGTTGACGTTAATAGTTTTTTACTGTTATTAATAAATTCCTATCTAACTTCCTTAGTTGGTAATGTTAATCATGCTTCGAGTTGACGTTAATAGTTTTTTTACTATTATTAATAAATAGCGTATTGTTCGTACCTACGATATTATGAAGAAAAAAAATTGTTGAATTGAAATAAAATTTGATTTTATATAATCAACGTATCAATAAATAAATGTTTACAAAACATCATTTGTATTAGCTATAGTTTACAAAAAAAAAAAAGAAAAGAAGTAATGACCACGTGTCTCCTTCTTCTCTACTTTTTCAAAGATAAAATAAAAAAAAAGTTAATTAAAATTATAACAAATAAAGAAATATAATGAGTGGACTCACCTTCGCAGCTCTAATGATATTGAATCCACCTTCATCACGAATAACAATAGAATAAGTTATTTTTTTTAAGAAATTAACCTATATTAAATTTAGTGAATTCTTAAAAATAAGTTAAGCTATAGATGTTAAAATAAATAAAAAACTTACTGTGCACTCGACATCATGATTCACCTGATATAAAAACTGGCATAGAAATAGTTTAAAAACCAAACACATAAAATAATAAGTCGAAAAGTTTATGAAAAAATTAACTTACATTGTCAAATATGGGGAAGTTATCCACTGGTGTGCCACTAATAAATGGAGAGAAAAAAGAAATTTCACTTAATAAAGTCAGTTTATTAAATGGAGAAATAAACTTAAATTTGATATTTTTACTACTCAATTAAATAAAAAAATACATGATATTTTTGTTACTTAATTAAATGAAAGTTAATTAAAGCTATAGGTTCAAAGTATAATTTTTTCCTTTCTCTTGAGTTATCCAAACATTGAAAAACTAACACTTCTTTCTTTTTTCCACTCCTCTTCTATAAGCATCATTCCTTTTATTTTCCCTTTGAACCTTGAGCTTTTAAAGTGTAATTTTTCTTGGAATTTACTTCCATAACCTTTTTAACTTCTATATAATCACAATACGATGAAATAAAAAAGCAAGATAACTTGCACCATCGATAAAAGAATCTTTGGCTACAATAATAATAAAAATAATATTATTACACGTCTAACCTAGTGTAGGCACTATGACGCATTTTAATGCATTGCTTTGCTTTGATAAGGTGATGTGATGGATATAATCATTAGAAGTCAGACTTTAATACATATGTGTTTCTTATAAAGGTGTTACCATAAAATAAAAGCATTACTTACTTAAGCCAAGCAACCCCACCTTCATTTTTTTTTTGGCATGAGTACTTGGTTGATCTTATATAGTTTGTGTGTGTATGTATATATATTTTGGTTCATAGTAAAACTGAAAAAAGACCATATCTTAATTTGATGATTCAATCATGAACTTTATTTAACACTAAAAAATCTTTGTACAACAATAAATCTTTGTGAATGCTAGAAATAGAAATTTTGACACCTTCAAAAGTGAAAGCGATTTGAAAATGCTTAAATTAACCCCAAAATAAAGAAAAAAAAAGTGATTTGAAAATGACCCATTTTGAAATTTTTTGGTTTTGTTCTCAAAGATTCAAAATACAAAAACCAAAAATGAAATTTTACAACAATATCAGCAAAAATCTTTATGAATTCAAAGAAAAAGAAAACTCATTTACAAAAATTGTTTTCTATTGTCTAGAAATCATCAACCCAAATAGTCCAATTAAAACAATTATAATCAGTTGATAATAATATAGAGAGACAAAGATAGAGGGTTGTCCATAGATCTCTAACTAAATTTCGTTCATGAGTGGATCCAATTATAAGAGTTAGAATTGCCAATTACATATATAGCTCACAATAATCACAATTAAAAGATAGAAAACTCCAAAAAAAAAAAAAGGTAAAAATCACAACATGCATATTCAATGTCACCACTATATTGTATACTTAAATAGTTTCACACCACAATCTATACATAACTTTTGATAAAATTTCGACTATTTTGAGATATGGCAAAACATTAATTGTATATTGTATATCTGTATCTATAGACTACATCATACTCACTATACGCATAGGTAGGGAAGGACCTGCTTCAATCCATTCGCATTAGCGAAGAACTCTACTTTCTCTTATCACCTACCTTCAACGCTCTATTTCGCACATAAAACGCATCATAAACTGACGACGGTGATGACTTCTCAATTCCGACGACTCCTTTCGATTTCACTAGTGGTGGCGGTGGTGGCGATGATGACCGGAGAGAATGACTTTAGCCCCAACAACTTGAATTAAGTGATTTTCTATTCAAATCAACCCTTACGATCAAGCGATCTAATTCCTCAACGGTGAAGTGCTTCAAATCAGCCCTTACGAAGAACTTCTTCCCTTTCAAGTCTGCCGCTGTGAGGTCTCCGACGCTCTTATTTGCCATCGGCGCTACTCCTCTTGAGGCTTTGCCGCTCGCTTTGAGGGATCTGAGTTTGGCAGCCATGTGGAGGTTGAGAAGAGGGACCATGGCGGCGCTGGCGAATCCCAGATGATATCAATAATTTTTCCATCTATATGTCTATTTGCATATAGATTTTAACAACAAACTTTCAATAGGAGAGAGATCATTTCAGGTGACTATATATATACATACACAAAAACTAAAATTTAATGATATTAATAATTTTTTCATCTATATATCTATTTGCATATAGATTTGAACAACTAACTTTCAATAGGGGAGAGATCATTTCAGATGACTATATATGTGCATTCACTGAAGACAGACATGGTGAAGTAGCTGTGGGTGGTCTGCAAAGATGACCGAAGTTAGTGGTGGTGGTGATCGGCATGACCATAGTGAAGAATGGAGTTGATGATGGTGGAGATGGTGGTAGTGGGCTTTGGCTGGTGGCCGGATTGGTTAGTGGTGATTTATGGGTCTTCTGTTTCCATGGTAACCGGCAGTAGGTGGTCCGGTCTTGGGTGGAAGGTGGTGGCCCACAGTTGAGCTTGAGCATATTTCAATGGAGCTTTTGGCTTGGTCTATATATGGAGCACAGGCTACTCCAATGGTGGCCTAGCAGTGATAGTGGGTCTTTTGTTAGCGTATGTGCTTGCTTCAATGGTGGCGAAGAAGCTTCGGTAATGGTTCTTGCTTGGCAGCTCCATTGGTGACCAGAAATGGTGGCTTCGGGTTGCTCACAGTGCAAATGGATATTTGATGAAGTTGATGGTGGTGGAAGTAGTGAGTCTGAGATGAGAGGAGAGAGAAAAGAAATAAAAGAGTGTGGGTGAAGTTTAAATTTGAATTTAGGTAGATGAAGGTTTAAATTTGAATTTAGGTGGGAGTGAATCATGATCGTTGATCGAAGATAGGGAGAGTAATTTTAGACTGTAGATATGCATAGATATTTTGAATCGTCAAATGAGTTTTTTAAGCATTTTTGACCGTTAGATGAAGAATTGTTTTGGGAGGAAAATTCAAACACTAATCTTAAATGTAATATAGATATGTGTGTGTGTGTGAGTGCATATAATGTAATATTATTATTGCAAAGCAAAACAATATTTGCATTCCCCTCTTCTTCACTTCAGGTGCACTCATATTTTAAAAGAAATGTCACTTCTAACCTTAACTTCACATATGAATGATTACTTTTTTTCAAAATATTAAACCATCCTTTTAGATATCCTATCTTTGCCTCCAATATTTATTATTTTAGGATTCTTTTGACAGAATAAACAAAAAATACCCAAAAAAAATAACCCAAAAAAAAAAAGTTTTCTTTTTACATGACCCAAAAAAAAGTTATATATGTTGAATAAACTATCTTTTGACAAGACCAAAAATAAATTATCTCTGTTAAATAAATTATCTCTTTTGGTATGAACAAAAAATTTAAAAGTACCCAAAAAAAGTTATCCGATTGAATAAATTATATCTTTTGACAGGACCCAAAAACAAAGTACTTAATTTTTTTTTTATTCTTGTTAAATAAATTATCTCCATTGAGAGGACCCAAAAATAAGTTATCTTTATTAAATAAATTATATCTTTTGATAGGATTAAAAAAAATATATCTCTTTTGGAAGGACCGAAAAAAAATTCAAAAAAAAAGTAATCTTTGTTGAATAAATTATTTCTTTTAACATGATAAAAAAAAAAACCTAAGAGAAAGTTATCTCTTTTGACAAGAGCAAAAAAAAAGTACTAAAGAAGGTAAAAAAATTATTATTTTTGACCCAAAAAGAAAAAAAAAAAGTAATATAGAAAGTAAAGAAGTTAAAAAAATATTTAAGTTTATAGTATAAAGGGTAGTTGTGGTATCGTAAAATAGGAGATGATTAGTTTAAGGACCTTCTTGTCATTTGCTTTAAAAAAAAGACAAGTGAAGTGTAATCGCATAAAATGGGAGTACGAATATCGCCTCCCTATTGCAAAAAATAACCTAAAAAGAAGAAAATCAAACACAAGGAAAAATAAACATATTTATGTGTGTTTATAATTAGATTGGTAGTTACTGGCCAATGAAAGACTATCGCAGCCAATTATTAGTGGAAAGCTACTGTAATACTCCGTTATTTTGAGGTTATTTAAATGAGTCATTTATTTATTTAGATTGCTGATTTGTAAGTGTTTTAAATGCTTTAATTTAAAATTTGTCAATGTGTTTATTTATATTTAATTTAGATGCTATTTGTGTGGTATTAAATGCTTTGGTTGTTTTAAATAAGTGTGTAATAGTTTTATTAAATGTTTTTTATATATATATAATTTTTTTTGGGCTTTTATTTTTATTGGTGAGGGTTGGACCTTTTATTTTTCTTTTATTTTGGGTTGAGTTTTGTTTTAGTATACATTTGGGCTCATGGGGGGAATAAATGGATTTATTTTATTTAGGCTCAAGCCTAGATATTTTAAGGAAGAATATATCTATATATATATATGTGTGTGTGTGTGTATATATATATGTTAATATATTAGGGTTCTACAAATTTCATTATATGTATATTTTTTAGAGAAAGGTATAGAGAGGGAGATATATACAAACCCTAGGAAGGATTTGAGAAGAGGAATTGAAGATCATCATGATTTTGGGTAAAGGGCTTTGCGTTTACGTAATTTTTACATTTGTTTTCAAAGAAGCAAGTACATTTTCTTCTTTTCCCCTTTGAATTCACCTCAGAAACCATATCTATATGTATATATGTTTTTTTATATATATAAAACATGGATGTTTGTAGGGGTGCACAAAGAACCGTCGGAACCGGAACCGGAACCGAGGGGAACCGTACCGGAACCGTACCGAACCGTGGCTACGGTTCCGGTTCCGGTTCCTAAAATTAGGAACCGTTACCAACGGTTCCGGTTCCGGTTCCAGGACCAGTAGAACCGTACCGGAACCGGAACCGTTTTATATTAAATATGTGTATATATATATATAATATAATAACTATATATAATATATATATATATATACATTACATATAATAATTATATATAATGTATATATATTATGTATAATAATTATATTATCATATATTATATATAATAATTATATTATAATATAATTACTATACATAATATATATACATTATATGTAATGTATATATATCTATAATATAATATAATAATTATATATATATAGGGTGCCATTTTTAGATTGTAGGTTTCACATTTATTTAATGAATATATATATATATATTTTGTATTTTCAAGCTTCATTAAAAAAAAAAAATCCTAAGGAACCGCGGTTCGGAACCGGAACCGTACCGAGAACCGCGGTACGGTTCCTCACGGTTCCAACCCCCAACGGTTCCGGTTCCGGTTCCGAAAATCAGGAACCGTTGGTAACGGTTCCGGTTCCGGTTCCACCAAGAACCGTGAGGAACCGTACCGTGTGCACCCCTAGATGTTTGTGTTAAACTAGGGTTTCCTTTTTAATATATATATATATATATATATTGATAGAAACTAGATTTTTATTTTTGGCAATATGTATGTTGACCAAAATCTAGGATTCAGTTTATGGAATTTATATGTAGTGAATTAAATCGTATTGTATATATTTACATTTAATTTCTGTGAACAGTGTCGATATCCAGAATTTTTCGACGAACTTATTTTGACTTCACAAGACTCATTTTTGATCAAAAACGATCCAATAAGCAAAACCCAGTAGCTATAACTATAGGACCATGTCATTTTTCAACCTAAAACGTTCGTTTAGGTCTCCAAAATTATGTTTTTTCATCCTATAGAAAGACTGCTGAATATTTCAAAAATTTTGTTCGTGGACCAAACGAACTCAGAATTGGCTGAAATTTAAAATTTAATAGTTTTTAATTATTAGGTTTCTTATTTATTTTTTTTAGAATTTTTGGAGAAAGTTTTATTTCTAGCAGTTTCCTCGTACCGCTAGTTTCCTTTTGTTTTTAGGTCTTCTTGTACTATTAGGATTAGAATTTCTTTGTAATAAATACATGTATTGTAGAGAGTAGATCATGTAACCCATTCAATTATCAAGTATTCATGAACAGTGTTGTGAATAGTAACCCCGTGAACAATGTCGATGAACAATATCTGTAAACAGTGTCGATGAACTGTATTTTATTTTATAGATTTGAATCATTTCACTTGTCTAAATTAATTTACCCTTATAAATTATTGGTATATTTCATTATATGTTATTAATCATGCTTTTAAGTATGTTATATTGTGGAAGAATTATATATGCACGACATGTCAATGTTGCCATACAGAATTAGGAGCTAGCTAATAAGCAGTCTCACCAATATATATATGCACGGCATGTCAAGATTGTCATACGAAATTGTGAGCTAACTAATAAGTTGTCTCACCAATATATATATATGCACGGCATATCAGGATTGCCATACGAAATTGGGAGCTACCTAATAAGCAGTCTCACCAATATATATACACGACATGTCAGGATTGTCATACAAAATTGAGAGTTAGCTAATAAGCAGTCTCACCAATATATATACGACATATCAGGATTGCCTTTTTATAATTATATTTTGTAATTGTTGTTATTATGTAAAATTGTTCATTAATTGTGTTATAAGCATGAAATTTGTGTATATATCATGTAGTTTAGGTTGTTTGGATGTAAGATGATTGGTTTATCAATTCTCTGATTGTGATGTAGTAGAAAGGCTTTGCTCGTGGGTTTAATCCACTCTTTGTTGATATTTCAGGTTATAGGCAGTTCCAGACACAGAGTTGAGTTTGAAAATTTTCTTAAATTCACGTGTCTACATTCTGTTCTAGTTGCTCATTGTAAGAACTATCTTTAATTATTAGATATTTTATGGTATTGTAAACATTGATTTATGGATTTGGATTTGGGATCCTTGGTTTACTGAATTCCCGAGTTGTATATAATTGAGGATGCTGGTATATACTTTAAATTAAATTATGAAATAGTTATGGAGATTTATGGTTCATGATTTATTATTTATTAGATTTTCTTTTTGCTATTAAATTCCTTCTTTATTGCATCTTCTATTCTATGCATATTTTTTTATCATGTGGTGGTATTTCCTAATTTTTTGTTTCTAAGCCTGACCAACTTATGCATGGAAACTAGGGGGTGTTGCAGCTACCGGTCGCTTTCAAGTGGAAGATTGTCACTTCCAAATTCTAGTTGAAGGTTGGCAGGTGGTCGATTAGAACTTTCACTTTGGAAGTGGAAGATTGCTATGCCAAAATTCCAAGTCAGTAGAAGAGTCAATAGAAAACTGACATGTGGTATTACTTGACTAATTTAAGGTGCAATTGATAGCAACAAGCACGTGGGAGAAATAACTTTAAACCAAGGAAGAACTTGGCACAAGTTGGGAATTGCCAGTGGTAGTGCTCCTAAAAACTAAGAGAAGTTGCCATTAAAAAATAGAAACTTCCATCAGATATGGTTAAGGGAGGTATGCGTCAAGTAAACCAATCTCAAAGAAAATACCATGTGGAAATTAGTTGACTTAGAACATGGGATACATGTCAAAATCATATTGGAAGAACGTAAAAGATTGGAAGTTGCAGATATGTTATTCTAGGACACGTGGAAGATCACGATTGGAAGGTTGTGCAAAAGGTACCTAGGAACAACAAAATGTGGGTACAAACATGTCCAATAAGTGAGAAACAAGCTGAGAAGAAGGGGATACATGGGACACATGACGGTATTTCATTGGTGGAATGTGGAAGATATAACTGCCAATTCAAACTGCCAGAAACTGCTGATTGGAAGTTCTATGTATATGTAACTTAGAATCATTTGTAAATGGTTCCTCAACCACACAACAAACTTGCATTTCAATTATCTCTCAATTATGCAAAAAAAAATTCAATTATCTTTCAATTCAGCACTATACTTTATTGTAAATAATTTCAATTCCTTCAATTGATGCACTTACTTTCCAGCACTTTCAGTCCTGTACTTTCAATTCATTTACTCGCTTTTAGTATCATAATCTTCCTTTCCATTTACAATCCCGAAGTCCTTTGTTGTAAAGTCAAAAAAGGAACATTTGAGAGTGGTCATTCCAGACTCTCATACAATCGCCTGGTGCCTTTTAATATATTTTGGAATATTGTTAAGCTCTTTCCTACTAGAATTTCCTGAATTCCTGGTACGTTTTCACTTCCAAAAGGGTCCTATGAGTTATGTGAATCCCTATGGCCAATGTCTACTTGATTTTAAATTTAATACTAAATTCATCTTGGGTTCGACAAATACAAGGAGACTTTTAACCTAGGTGGACAAGGAATTTGTGATGAAATCCAATCCTTATCTTGTTGGAGTTGGTGCCCTTACTAAAATTTAAATGCAAAAAAGCTAAATTAAAATGAACAAACAAAACACACACTAAAAGTAAAAGGAAAAGAAAAAGTGAGTGAAGTGTGTGGTCTTTTTTAATTTTTTTAAGAGAAAACAATAAAAGAAATAAAAAATAATCAAATAAACTTGAATAAAATGTGACCCTAGGATTATTTATAAGTTATTATATTCTAGAGTTCACATGCAAAAGTTATTAACATATATATATATATATATATATATATATATATATATATATATATATAAGAAAAAAAAAGTGTACTTACTTGGATTGCCCAGTAATACCAGAGAAGATGCGAATAATTGAATTCCACTTCAATCTAGCTGAGCTTCTTTACGACAATCTCCAACAATATCACTTATAGAATTTAAGAAGTATCAAGTGACAAAAAAAAAAAAAACCTAAAAAACAAAAAGTAAAAATAAAATAATAATAAAAATCCAATTTTTTTAGTGATAATGAAAACCTAAACTAAAACTAGCAGAAGAATTAAATCAACCTAGATTTGATTAGTTTTGTGTTGCAATCTCCGGCAACGACGCCAAAAACTTGATGTGTTTTAAAAATAAAATAATTTGCAAGCGCACGAATCTGTTGGAGTATAGATATGCAAGAACGAGATTGAACCAAGGCATTGCTTTATAAAAAAAAAACTAAAAAAATCCAAAGTAATTTAAATCTAATCTAGTTTACCAAGTTGATTGATTTGAGAGGTTAAACTAAAGATGCAAAATTTAAATAAAGCTAATGAGAATTTACTCAATAGAAGAAAATAGTAAGGTATCGGATTCCACCACCATTAAATCTATAAACTTTCAATTATTCATTTATCAATTCTCTAATTAAGAAAAACAATATGAAAATCACTCTTTTGCTTTCACAAGATTTGATCATTAACATTAATGTAAAAATACTTTAAAAAGTAGATTTTCTTTCGCTTAACAAGTGTAAAATCCTAACCATCATGTGTATTAAACTTATTGAAAAACATAAGATCAAAGTTTTTTACTTTAGAAGATTATAAAATCAAGCTTAGATTGATTAATATTATTCCTAACTACCACAAATACATGATAGACGTGATGAAAGAAACATAAACTTAATTAATTATATGAAACGAAAATCATAAGCAATTAAACCATACCAATGGGAATTGATAAAGAGAAAAAGATAAATTTATTTTTTTAATGGAGGTTTCCTGATCAACCTTAGTTGAAGAGTTTAGCTACACATGATTAAAGGAAAATAAAGCAATTAGATAAAACCCAAATGTCTTTCAACGGAGTGATCTTTGATTTCTTTGCCTTTTTCTCTTCTCTTATGCCTTTTGTGAGTTACGCGGTGCGAAAGTGGCTGCGAAAGTTTAATTAAGAACTTATAGGGAGGTGATTAGGTTTACTCGCTTTTTTGCTTAATCTTCCAGATTATCCAATTTTAAGTCCAATTAAAATTCTAAGCAATTTCACAAAGCAAGTAAATAAATAAAGTGTCGTTAGGTAAACGAATGCACCAGATATATGTGAAAAATCCAAATCAGGAAAAAAAAAATAGAGTTAAGGCTTTGTAGCCCTGGAGAAGCAAATCCACTATCGTCAAAGCAACGTACAATAGACTCTGTCCCAGACTCACACCCATTTCACTCTGACAAGAACTTGATACAGAACACCTTAGGCTTACAATTGCGACTACCTTGCCCAACTTCTGCAGATTCCAGCAAATGTCAAAATCATCTCAAAAAGGTAACTAGAAGAATACGAACACTCAGTAAGTATTCTGTCCCCTTCGTAGCACGATCTTTTTTTCTTACTCACCAACGAACAGTGTAGAAAAACTAAAAGCTCCAATGTCTGACAAAAAAGATAACTCTATAGTAGTCTCTGTACTCTTAATCAGCTTGAGAACACCACCCTAAGATCACTCAGTGTATAAGTGTGTGCTCTCAAAAGAAAAACAAACAAAAAAATCAGAGAGAATTTTTCTACCCTAAAAATACTCTCAAAAAGCTTTTTCTCTCTAAAAATAATAATATTTTTAAGCACACTTGCAGAGAAAATATAGAGTAGTATTTATAGGCATATAAGTCCTAATCCTGATTGGAAAATAAGTTAAAAATCAATATAGGACTTTCCTAGAAGTTTCAAACTTAAAAGGAATCAGAATTTTCATCAAAAACAATTTCCTATTTGGAACAAGCTAAGTAAGACTGGTGCTCAAAAATCAGGATCGGTGGAATTTTGTGAAAAATCTGTAGAAATCAAATTGCCAAGAAAAGTTGGACCGGTGCTAATTATTGGGGACCAGTGGGACTTTGAAAAAAAAATCATATTTTTAGCTTGAAGTATATTTTCTAAGTCTTAAGCTCACAAAAATCCAAAACCTAGTGTTCTCACTCATATACTTGTACTAAGTGATGTTCTCATCGAATTCATGGTATCAAGACACTTGTTGTTCAGCTTCTGCAATCGAGATACAAAATCGAATAAAAATTATAACTTGATCAACAAGTTTTGACACCGAAATTTGCCAATTACAAATATATATGTCACAATCTCTCCCTTTGGCAATTTTCTGACAAAACCAACCTAGACAATTATAACCTAACCACTGAAAAAATCAGATTACAATATGTCCCAAACATTTCAAAATACAAACAAATTTATCTTGAAGGTCTCAAAGCATCATGAGCAACCTTCCAAGTTTCATACATAGTGTTTGGTACAAATCTATAAAATCTGCACACCATGTAAACAACATTACTTGTGAAAGTTTAATCAAAAAAATATAATGATATCAAGTATAATAAAATGAACTCTAAATTCCCCTTAATCATATAACCATAAAGAAACCATTATGTCTCCCCCTTTGTATATGTCTCCCCGTTTTGTCACATACAAGTCTCCCCCTTTTTAGAACAAATTGACAAATTAAGACTAAGGGGAACAAGTGAGAACTAATCAACACATGATTAAATGAGATAAAACCATAACCTCCATTCAAATATATCACATATGTCCCAAAATGATGGTGTGTTACACATAAGCATAGTATAAAAAAACATAAAAAACATAGATCATAACATGTCTAAGCAAATAAAAACAAAGAACATAACAAGTTCAACCATCAAAGACAAGACATAACATATTTGAGCAATAAACATAACCAATTACTCAATGTCTAGCAAAACACAAACTAGGTCTAAACCACCAAGACCTAATTCTCATCCTCCTCATTATCATCATGAGCTCCAAACAACTGTTCGTTGGTGAGGAATGAAAAAAAGTCACACTATGAAGGGGACAAAATACTTGCTGAATGTTTGTAAACTTCCAGTTACCATTTTGAAAGAATTGTGACGTTACTGAGAGTCTACAACAATTAGATGAGAGAGTCGCAAGAGTAAGCCTGAGGTATTCAACATCAAGTTCTTGTCAGAGTGGAGTGGGTGTGAGTCTAGGACAGAGTTTGTTGTACTTTGCTTCGACGATAGTAGATTTGGTTCTCCGGGGCTACAAGCCTCATCTGTGATTTTTCTTAATTTGGGTTTTGCACGTATATCTGGTGCACTATTTACTTTATTGCACTTCATTTTATTTGATTTCTTTGTGAGATTGCTTTAGTTTTAATTAGATTTAAAATTGAATTAATTTGAAAAATTAAGCAAACGAGTAAGTAAACCTAATTACTCCCTCTAACTTTTAATCAAACTTTCTCAGTTGTTTCCACACCGCGTTACTCACAATTGTGGAAAGGGCTTTGAATGTGAGGTTGCTTTCAGGAGAAGGGCGTTAGAATTGAAAATTCCTTCATGGGAAGGGCTTTGGATGTGAGGGTGCTTTTTAGAGAAGGGCTTTAGAATTGAAAATACATTCATGGGAAGGACTTTAGATGTGAGGGTGCCTTCGTAGGAGAAGGGCTTATGACTTGAGAATGCCTTTTTTGAGGATGAGATTAATGCTTGGAGTATGTTGATCGATTGAATATTTATTTGATTATTCATTTGTTAATCAAGTTGCATACTATGTGTCTTATAAAATGTGCAATTAACATAGTCTTCGTTTTATAGGAATTATATGTTTCATTTAGATGACCACTTTCATTTGTTAAATATATAAACTCACTAAATGTTTGACAAAAGTTCAAACAAGCTTACTTTTATCAAAACAAGCCTAAACCGAAAAAGTTTCATTGTTTGCTCCTCCTCAGACACTTTTGGGGTAACAATTATTTTACCCATATTAAAATGGTCTCACTTTAAAACATCTCAAAACACTTTAAAATAAAATTATACAAAACAATTAGGGAGTTGATATTGGCACTCCACCAATATCCACTGGCATTTCACTCCCATCTTTTTTTTAAATAAAATTACAAAGGTATCCCTCTACTATATAATCTTTGATTCTTATATTTTTAATACCCTAATTGCCCTTATTTGATAATGTTAGAATTTTTGGCTCCAAATTGTAACTTCTTTCTCACGTTCCCTCTCTTTTTTGGCGTGAAAATACTTTCTCTCTCATGTTCCCTCTCTCTTCAATGTCTGAATTAGAGAAAATAATTGAAATTATTAAAACAAGCAATATTGAAGAGATTTCAGAAATCTATGAATCAGTTAACCCTAATTTTTATAGTAATGTGATTTTTTTTTGTTCTATTTTATTCTTCAGACTATATTGTTTGATTTAATGTTAAAAATATTATTTCTTCTTGTTGAATCAATTTATCAATATTTATTTTATAAGTAGAAAAGTTTAGGATTCAATATAATGATTTAAAAAGTATCGATTAAATGCATGTGATTATGATAATAAAAGTTTAGTGATTAGATAAGTTGGGAAGAAGTTGTTAATAATAGATTACCTAGAGAAATATTAAAAAACATTTGAGTTGGAAACAAACATTATATCAATGAATAAAACCTATTTGGAAAAAAATTAATTGTATTTAGAATCAAAAGAAAGTTTAATTTTACTTAAATACAAATTATAATATATAGTTCTTTAAGAAAACCAAGGAAAGCTTTTTTATATATTTTAATAGAGAACTTTTAGAAATTAAAAGATGAAAAAAGAAAAACATGACTTTATTAAAATCATTTTCAATTGTAGTTGTCTTAATTTAGCTAGGGAGTCTTTTCACCAAAATTTCAAAAACAAAAAATAAAAAAATTAATATGATGTTTTTCTTCCTTTGCTTTTTATTTTCCCCCCTTCCTTTCTGTTTTGTTTGTTCGCAAATTGATGGTATGTTTTTAATTTTTAATTTATGTTATTTTATAAATAAGACACGTGAAAAAAAATTTACACATTTGGTGAGTAAAAAAATAATATTTCAAAATTTGGATTCTTTTAATTATATAGGATAGAGACACGAACAACAAGTTTCAATTAAAAATGTCTAAACTATAATATCCGCGGAGGAGAATAAATGGATTGTTATATTGTAAACCTAAAGTGAAAATAAAATCAATCACAAATAACTTGGGATAATAAGGATGTAGTTGAAATTTATTTTTAAAAAAAAAAAGATAAAGTAGAATTAGAATTGAGTCATGATTTATAAGAGCAATTAAGGTACTAAAAATATCAAAAATCAAATATGATGTAGTAGATGACTACTTTTGTAATTTTACTTTACAAAAAGATGAGAGTGGAGTACCAGAGAATATTGGTAGAGTGTCAATATCAATTACTAACAATTAATATGTCATTTTAATTTGATCAGAATTAAGAGAACATAATTTTTTTATTTGTAGGCTAGAATGAATTTTGATACAAAAGATTTATTGTATCATACATGGTTAGACATTCATCTTCATATTTGTTCATGATCTCCAATAGCAGCTAAAGATGAGATGCATCTATCATAGCCTACATGTAATCCAATTACACATCATCTTGGAAAATTTTTAAAAAAGGAAAAAAAATTAAAAGATAGAAACGTGCCAATTTTGCTGCTGCACACGATCATATAGTTGTGTTATCTTGTTCTCTGCTTAATTCCACTTTTCTTCGTTTTTTTTTTTTTCTCTTTTCTTTTACTTTTTGTTGTTTGTACTTCTAATTTGGACCTTATAGAGACCACTTCACCAATCTACACCTTCTTAAGATAAATAAATAAAAAACTATGACAGTCCACATGCAAAGCCATATAGTACAGTAAAATGTAGTGTTATTATTATTATATTTTCTAGTTTGAAACTCAATTTACTTTTTGGGTACAACCTTCACTTTTAATCTAGGAGGCATGCGTACCGATATGAAACACGGGTACAATACAATACAGGTACTAACATACGATAAATTTAAAAAAAATAGGATACGGATATGACAGAATACGACAATATAAAAATAACAAATTATATTTTTATATATACAAAAAAAATAGATTTATTTACATTTCTTTATAAAATATTATGATTGACAAACAAACCAAGAGTTAAGAATCATACTTCATAATTTGCATGGATAAATTTTGTACTAAATTATGATATATATTAACAGTTTTTTTAAAAATAAATTTAAACTTTTCTTAACAATTATACTATGATATTATTGTTAGAAATATGTTTTGAAGTATTCGAGAAATATTGGATACATGGTCAAAGTATCTAAGAAGTATCGGATACGTGTTAGAAATAAAAATATATATTTTAAAATTATGGATATGTTTACGAAGTATCGGACACATGTCTACAAGTGTTCAAAAAGTATCGATATCCAATATGTATTCGTTACGGGTATGTTACTCTTATAAAAGTATCCGTAATTTTTAACTTTTAACTCTCATGTATGCATAGACATACCAAGTTCCGTTAGATTTTACCGCATTATAAAAAGACAGTTAAAAGACTCATTCGCATTATTACTTTCTTTATTAAATACACTAATTGAAGTTACTTTTTTTTTTTATAAAAAAAATAGAAATGTTTTGTACAATTTTAAATGTGCAACTATCCAACCTCATTCTTCATATCAGATGATCAGATCCATGACCAATTAAGATACCCACCCATAAAATAAATTTAAACAAAAAAAATTAAAATTAAAGAAATGAAATTATAAAATTTAAGATAAAGTGCAAAAATCTCCCTCATCTAAGTCCAAATATGCAAATAACTCCTTGAACTATATTTTTGTATACAATATACTCTGAATTATCACATTTTGTTACAAAATACATTCCGTACTTGTTATGTCATGGATTATTTATCATTAACTTACCATAATGCCCTTTTTTATTAAAATAAATTATGAAAAAAAATAATACTATTTTAATAACATATTCTTGATCAAATTCACATAAATTTTCTTTAATTCTTGAAATTAAATGTTTAAAAAAAATCTTAAATAGAAAATTTTAAAACAATTTAACTAATTTTAAAATTTTTCATGAATATATTGCATGAAAAAGAAGGTATTTAAGTAATAAGTATAAATTGTAAAATTTTAATAATAAGTATCATTTTAGAAAATGGATAAATTTGGTGGTAGTTAAAACGCTTTATATTTTTTTCCATTGTTATGATAAATTGATAGCAATAATAAAATTAAAGTAAATAGTATAATTAATATTTAGATCAGACTAAAGATAATTTAATAAGAAATGACAATGGATAAAATGGTCTTTTGTGATGCGTCGTTCTTAATTGCAACAAATCATTAATTGAGGTTGCAATATATATATAGTTCCCAAATTATTAGCAAAAGTGTAATAGTTGAAGTGATTTTTTTGCAATTTACCCTAATATTTAGGATATCAAATGAATGAAACTAAACCATTACAATGTAGTAAAAAAAATTATTATATGATTCGAGATTATATCGTTCGGACCAATTACAAGCAGTCAAATAATACAAAAATAAATAAAATCGACGCATTTAATCGTATGACAATTTATAATTCACGTAACGATGTAATAATGTCCCGCAGACTAATCGTCCATTAGGACCGTGACATGTTTTATAAGACAAACTCAAATTCAACCCTAACATTTGTCAAATAAAGGTAGGTCACTACAGGACATGCCAAGGTTGGCCGAGACTGTAATGTGTGTGGCTGTGACCATCTAACCCAATTTTAGCCAACAGACGGGTTGACATTTAATGGCCGAACCAAGACGGGTTTAGTTAAAATTTGAAAGTCAAAGAAGAGAAAAGGCCAAAGTGCAAAGCATTATTCTTTCAATTTCTCTTGTATATGATGCACTAGTTGTTTAAACAAAATTGCCCTTTTATAAGTTCTAAATTTTATTTTTTTAACCACAACTAAGTCCTATTTTTAAATTATGTTCATAATTCTACTTACATTGATTTTCATTCTAGAAATATAATTAATGTCATTTTCTTATATGAAAAATATTCAATATATATATATATATATATATATATATATATATATATATATATATATATATAGACTATCTTGATACACTTTTTATATAAATGTAACTTAGTCTTAAATTTACATAAAATTACTTTTAATTCTTGTAATTTGTTAAACGATATAAATAGAAAAAAAGTGAAAAGAAATTAAAAAATTAGTAATTGTACATGAATACACCTCATGGGCAAAAAGAATTTGTGGGCCTTTTTGGACTTGTTTTAATATTTATTTATATTACAATTAGTTGAATTTAAATAACTTGTTAAATATTTTTTTACAAAAATTAATTTTGATGACAATTAAAACTATGTGCTTTTTTCGTTATTATTGTAAATTGATACTAATTAAAAATTAGCGGTACATGGTATAGTTAGTATGTTAATAAGAAAATTACAGTTAAAGCATTTATAAGAAAGGACAATGTGAAAAAAAAAAACTCATTGTTGATAGAGTTCTGAATTTAGTCAAAAATATTTGTTAAAAATAGGACTTTATGATCTTCATAAAAAAAATTAAGACCTATTTGTTTTTAAAATCAAAAAATAAAATTAACTAGTAATTTTTCTTCGAAATAATGGATTTTCTTGCTACTAATTGTTTACACAAAATTGGCATTTTTTCCATATCTAATATGTTTTATTTAACAATTATATAAACATAGAAATTATGGACTCTCTTGTTATAGGAGCAAGATCAAACTCTTTATTTTTGTTTAAATATATATATATATATATATATATATATATTGTTTTTAACTTAAATTCAAGAAATGGGGTTAAAACATAGTGTTTCCTTGTATAACATTTCAAACATGTGAAACACTCATTTCGTATACCGACAAGCTTCACTATGTATATCTAAATTCAAATAAAGGTACCAATGTGCGTGGCTGGGTGTGGCTGTGACAGGTTGACATATATTGGCCAATACAGGACGGAGTTGAATTAAAGTTTTAAAGTCAAAGTAAAAGTAGAGAAAAGGTGATACTTTTGTACTTTTACACACTCGAATATATCCTAACAAAGCCGCTGCAACAACTGGACATCCCTCCCAACCACCGGTCAAAGTGTAGAGCACTATTCTTTCAATTTCACGTGTATGTATGATGCTTTTTCCATATATAATATATTATTTAACAATCATATTATAAGGGCAGAAATAAGGAAAAATTATCTTACTTTTTAATTTTCAAGAACAATAAATTATAAAAAAATTTGTTAGGACAACATAGTCCTACTTTTTAATAATATTTTCAATTAAGTTCATAATTCCACGTACATTAGTGTTCTTATTTTGATTGTGTAAAATAAAAAATGAGAAACAATATGGTGATTGTGTAAGGAAAAAAAAAAGAAGAGAAAAAAATTTTGAAACAATAATTTTCTACAATAGCAACAGATTCATTCAAGTTGTTGTATTTAAGATTAATCATTTTTGAAAAAAAATTGATTTTAACTTAAATTCAAGAATTGGGGATGACAAATTCATTCAAAAGTTCATTAGCTGAACAATTAATTGTTACTAGTAAAGTAAGACTTAGCTAAGAATTACTCTACCATAAGTGCTAGAAATATAGGAAAGAATTGTATGGATTGAGTTGATATATTTATTGTCTTGATATTAATAAACAATACATAAAAGCCTATTTATAGGAACATAATCCTGGAAGTTAAGTAAACTCAGGAGACAAGAAATTTTAGTCCTAAATGGTTTAAGAGAAGGTGTAAAAAATTTATTAGAAAAATATATATAATCTATAATAGGAAATATATAATCTAATAGCGCTCCCCGCCCTGCCCCTGCGCGCAAAGTCAAGGTGAGTTATATGAAGCCTTGAATTTGGAAACAAAATCTTGAATGCGGTTCGTGAAAGCAATTTGGCGATATTACCAACTGGGAACACATACAAAGAAGTTGCAAAAAAGTGGCTTGGTAGACAAATACAGCTCATCGAAACGGTGGAAAGATCGAAAGCGGTTCGTTAGAGCGAAAACTGATTTGAAAATTTGAAAATGACCTCGTTAAAATCAGCAACTTTGACACACAGATACTACGGCTTGTGAAAGCAATCTAGTGATGTTACCAACAATAACTGCAAACATATACAACGAAGCTGCAAAAGAGTGAACTCGTTGGAGTGACGGTAAGACCGAAAGTTGCTCATTGGAATGAAAATTGATTTTAAAATTAGAAAAGGGGCTCGTTGAAATTACCAACTTTGACACATAAATGCTAGTGGGAGCCGATGA
Organism: Cornus controversa; assembly: GCA_026545225.1. Lineage (NCBI taxonomy): Eukaryota > Viridiplantae > Streptophyta > Magnoliopsida > Cornales > Cornaceae > Cornus > Cornus controversa. Next base: position 22,529,997 of record CM048851.1, on the reverse strand, counting down.
ACTGAACTTCAGCTGAGCTGTCATATTTTTCTTCTTTGATTATTTATTTTTATATATATATAATACGAAAGTTATTTTCTACGATTGATCGCAGGGGATGAAACGAATGGTGTCATCCCCGGCAATGAGGGTGATCGACAATGAAGACTACCAAGAATTGATTCACTCTGCTACCATGTTAGAAATACAGGAAAGAATTGTATAGATTCAATTGAAATTAATATGATTTATTGTCTTGATATTAATAAACAACACATAAAAGCCTATTTATAGATACATAATCTTAGAGGCTAAGTAAACTTAGGAGACAAGAAATCCTAGTTCTAGATGGTTTAGGAGAAGGTGTAAGAAATCTGTTTAAAAAATATATATAATCTATAATAGGAAATATATAATCTAACAATAAGCGAGTGAAGAAATGAAAGTGGAGAGTTACACTACCATAATCGAGTAAATAAATGAAAGTACAGAGTTATACTACCACAAACGAGTAAAGTTAAACTAAGTCTAAATAGCACTGAGCCGAATAAATGTATTGAAAGAAGTTGTAGTGGTGTTGGACCTCTTACTTCGTTATAAATGTGTTCTATTTATAGTGCTTGAATTTCTTAGTTCATAGTTGGATGCTTGCCACATGTACGACAAGGGAGTCTTCCTGATAAAGGCTACAATATCACGTGAGGTGCATCTCCCGACTAACGCGGAAGTGACATTGTAGGTTTTCCAATAGTGCTGGAACAACATATCTCTCCTCATCTACACTCAAGTGTTTGATCACAGACACTAGAGTGCGATTTTGCTTCGATAGTGTCAATCTATAATCTTATCAATTGATGGGTCCGCTGATAGTCAACTATAGTACCTTACTCAAACCTTAATCTAAGATATTTACAATGTCCGACCAAATGAATCGAAAGAGAAAATATCAAAAATACTGTGAGTTGGACATAATCGGGAATCACCCTAACGTAGTTTGGAGTGGGGCTCAGTCACGCTCATGTGGACCAAATGTCCAATTTAAGTGCAAACAAATATATATACATTTAATGAATATAGAAAATTTTAATCAATCTCATAATGGATTGATTTGGCGAAACACTTGTCTTTATATGTTTTTTCTTACTTTTGATTCAATTATGATATGTTTCAAGGCTCATATGTTGCAACATAAATAGAACAACTACTTCAGTGTAAATTTTGTTCATGCTATGATATTTGATGTGGTAATTGGGTATGAATCAAATTTGGACCTGGATGATAATGACGATGATTATGATTGCAACTTAATGAAGTCTATATTGGAAATCTATCTATATCTATCAAGTCTAAGAAACCAAGAGACAATTTCCGATATTAAGGTGTAGAAGGGATTAAGGTGTAGAAGGGATCGCCATTCCCTTAGCTCTTGGAATCAAGTCTTTCTTGGATTTGTTTTGAACATTTTGATCATTGCTTCTTGCTAGGTTCTTCCTTCTAAGGCAAAAAGGTTATGCTATAACAAACACTGGTAAACACAGACACAATTAAGAAATGACAAAAGACGTAGATCATGCACCACACATCACAAAGATTTACGTGATCTGGCTTATAGTTTACATTTATGGTAAAGATCAATAAAGAGATTTTATTTTGCGAAGAACAAACGGAGATTACAAGTTCTCAAGCTCTTAACTCATGTCTCTCTCTTACTCTGTGTTTGGCTTTTAATGTTCTCTCATATTGACACTATAATAAGGGATTTCATCTTCCTAGCACAAACAATCGTGAAAGACGTGTAAAGGAGTCACCCTATTTTATTCCCATATTTTTTTAAACTCTACCTAGCCCACTTTCCTTTCTATATTTTAAACTTGGCTTTTTTTTTCTTCGTTGCAATTTGAATTACCAAACAAATATGGAAACCACCAACATCATATGCCTTACCTGAGAGTCCAAACCTCAACTCCTTGGACTTTACTCACAACAACTATGGTTGTTCTGTGAATATGCTTGTCTCCTCACCACACCTAATCACTATCCAAGGACTGCTTGAATTACCTCTCAACAATTGGTAACAAAAATTTAGACCCTGTTTGGAGGAGCTTTCTTATTCTAAAATTCCTTCTATTTCAATGGTCTTTGAAGAATGCCTTTAATAAAAGGAACTTAAAAGAAACAAATTGTTTGGGGGATAAATTTTTTGAAATTCCTTCCACAATTAACATAATCTTAACTTGAAAATTTCAACCTTAATAATTACTTTCAATAAAAGGGGTAAGTTTAACGAAATAAAATGGGACAAAATTATCTATAAAATTTGTTACTTCAAATAATTTTGGCTTCTTTTCAAAAGCAAGTTTTCTTAGCTTCCTTTGAATGGAATTTTTAAGACTTCAACTTTCATTAGAAGTCATTTTTCTATTTTACCAAATACTAACATTTTTTAAGGAAAGGCTTTTAGGCTTAGAAGCCCTTTTCAAAAACAAAACCATAACTTTGATTATAGACCTTCATCGATGCAAAGATGAAAACAAAATCGTAATTTTTTATTGTAGGCATTCATCAGTGCAAAGATGAAAAAAAAACCCTATTTTCGATTATAGTTTTTTCTTCTTTTATGGATTTTAGATATCCATTAATTAGAGCTATTTCCTTTTATAAGATTGTTCTTTGTAGAAAAAAGAAGAAAAAGACCATCAACTTGGAACGTGCATGTCATTCGAGAGAGGTATCATAGAAATAACTTCGTGATATCTATCATTTTCCTACATTATTTTATTTCATTTATTATAAGTTACCATGATGGAAAAAAAAAAGGAATGATCGAAGTCCGCATTGCGAAATTCGTCGACAAGTTGTTTCAAGTATTGAATTTCAAATGAGGTTTTAACTCGAGCCAATGAAATTGATACTTACGCTCAGTTTGGAAAAAAATTCTTTTGGGAATTGGATTTGAAAAAAGAATTAATTAGAATTGGAATTATATTCCATTTGTATGTTTGGAACAAATTAGATTTCGAAGGAAATGTTTTATTTTTTAGTTTGGATGTAAAATGGGATTTGGAATGAAAATGATATATATTCATTTCCCTTCTTAAAATAATAAATAGAAAATTTGTTTTAAAATATGATTACTCCTATATAGATAAGAAATTATAATATGAGTCAATAATACCACATATGAAGAACAAATATGCTCCATCGCAAAAAGTTATGCCATGTAAACACAATGGGAAGGACCTACAATGACACAAATTGTCTCGCTTATTCCAGAATGTTTTATAGTTGTATGATATATAAACTCTCAAAAATTGTGTAATTGCTCGATGTTCTTTTGAATTATTCTAAAACCAATTCTATAATTGTTCTAGCCATTAGACAAAAATCACTTGTATGTGAGTTATGCGGTACAGAAATGGTTCAGTTAATTTAAAGTGAGATGCCAACCCTCCGAGACCTAGAGGGGGTGAATAGGTCTTCTTGCCCAATTTTTATGATTGATTAATTACCTACAATAATTATCAATTAAGCATCTAAACCAATCACAAAATAAATAAAACAAGTAAGAAAAGTTAGAAATGACACCAAGAATTTTACGTTGAAACCCTAGGGGGGAAAAACCACCGGAGTGAGGCAGAAGCCTCCAGAGAAACCAATCCACTATCTCGAAGTAAAGTACAATAGACTCTATTCCAAACTCACACCCACTCCACTCTGACAAGAACTTTGATGTAGAACGCCTCATGCTTACTCTTGCGACTCATTGTCTAATTGTTACAGACTTCAGGCTAACATCACAATTCTTCCAGAAGGATAGCTAAAAGAACAAAAATACTCCTAAAGTATGTTGTCCCCTTCGTAGTGATCGTTTCTCCTCATCTTCAGATAAAATCAAGTAGTGTTAAGGAACCACCTCTACTGCTCTTATCAAACTGAATAGACTGATGACGACTTTGAAAATTCGATTGATCAGATTGAGAAGAACATCACAACTTAAACACTTCGTGTGTGTGTGCTCTAAAAAATATAAATAGTAGAATAAAACTCTGTTGAAAAATATCTTCTCTACTTTCTTTCTCTAAAAGGATTTTCTTATATGTAATAAAATACACTTTGAAAGCATTAATTTTTCTCATCTACTAGAGAGAAAACATATGAGGGTTTATATAGATAAAAAATTCCTAATTATTCTTGAAAAATAAGTTAAAAATCAATAAGAAATGAATCCAGGTGTTTTAGGAAAGTTTGGGGTCAAATTCGAATCAAAATAGGACAGAGAATGTAAAATTCCGCAGACCAGAAGCCTTGGATTGGTCCAGCCTATCCCTTGGACCGGTCTAGCTATGTTGGTGACCAAGTTTGAGGTCCTGAGAGCTCTTAGACTGGTCTGGGTAAGTCTTGAACTGATATAACCTTGAAAAATATAAAATTGTGAAATTGAAATTTTCAAGACTGAAAAACATGTTTTAAAAACCTATGTGTCCTTACCAATTTACCTTGACTAAATGATGCTCAAATCATAATCAACGATGTTCATGCTCACTTGTTGCCAGTTGAATGGTTTAATTAACCAAAGTATTTGTTGAGGCACTCCTTAGATGATGCATTGATGAAGAACACACTCCAAGCTCTTAGTCTTCAACTCTATGATCGATTACAAAAATATAAATGAAATATTATAACTTGATCAACATAGTTTTGACACTGAATATTGCCAATTACAAATATATACGTCACAATCTCCCCTTTTGGCAATTTCGTGACAAAACCAACCTAGACAATATGTAATCTACCCTGCGGCAGAAAATATAAATTACAAGTTGCAAAAAATAAGAAAAAACACAGCTGAGCTAAACTGATCATTCATTATAATTTAGAGCTTGTGGTAAATATGAAAAACACCTATATTAAGCAAATATGATGAACCTCAATACTCTGCAAAACAACACTAAGAAATATCTCCGTGAAAGCTCAATAAAGAAAAATAAACACAAGCACAAATTAAAACAATCAATAATCATAACGCATACAAAAATATTCATGTAATGCATAATGCTTATGCAATTCTCTCCCTCAAACAACCAAACTCATCTCTCTCTTAATGATAAATGACTAGACAACTCTCTCCCTGAAAGTCACAAAATCTCTCCAATAAAACTCTTAAATCTCTCCCATTTTTTTGTCAGAAATTAACAAGGGACTTAAAAGAAAACAAAAAAGAAAAAACTATTCAAACACAACAAACCAAAACCAAAGCTTAATAAATTAGTTTCACACATTTAGTAAGTGTACTAAAATCACCATAAATTGTTCAGATTTTCAGACAATATTTCAATGATATTATACTCACTGAAAAATCAAACAATCAACATGTGCATAGACCTTCAAATTTTTTATTTTTATTTTTTTCGCATGTACATATTCGGTAACTTTCATTTTTACAAGCAGCCAACTTTTTCCAAATACAACATTTTAATTTGTGATTCTCATTGGTGATCATGTCATCTTGGTAACTTTAGACACATCTCGAAGGTAGTCTTTTCCTTTAAAAATATGTTTAACAACAAAATTTTCATATATTTTTATTATTTTGTTTTATTTCTAGTTGTTGCAATTTTTTTTCACTCATCACTTTTTTTGGTCTTTTTAGCACAATATAGAAAATTCAATTTCCAAGATAATGTTCCATCAAATCAACATTATCTTTGATCAAAATAATGACATAAAAATAATTTAGTAAATGTATTCATAATGATTCATCTACTAAACGAAATTAGCAAGCAAAACTAAAATTTTTAACTTTTAGCCATAGTATGTCATACACATGTAATCTGTTTATCATTAATTTCCTTGTGTTTAACATACTCATCATAATATGGTTTGCCTTACTTCACAAAAATAAAAATAAAAATAAAGCCTACAACTACAAGGTTAAATGTATAATCTAGTCTCATAAGATGAATATGAAGTTCCTCTATAGATTATGTCAATGCCATGCAATCTAGTCTAGAAAACAAATGCCTATAAATTTCTTAAGGTGATGAAACCTAGAAGCATCTAAAGGCTTTGTGAGAATATCAGATAAATTGTGATCAGCATGCACTTTCTCCAAAGACACAACATTTTGTTCAACTAATTCTCGAATAAAATGATGTTGAATGTCATTGTGTTTTGTGCTAGAATGCAAAACTGAATTCTTTGAGATATTAATTGTACTATTGTTATCACAAAAGATAGACATTGTATCTTAATCAATTCTATAATCTAGTATCATCTGCTTCATCCAAAGAAATTGTGTGCAACAACTTCTAACAATAATATACTCGGCCTCACAAAATGATATAGAAACACAATTTTGGTCCTTGTTGTACCATTAAACAAGATTATTACCAATATAGAAACAACCACCTGAAGTACTTTTCCTATCATCCTTGTTACCAGCCCAATCAGCATCAATGTAATATGCAATCTTAGAGTTAGACTTTATAGAAAAACGCAATTCATAATTTAAAGTACTATTAACATAACGAGTAATGCGCTTGACTGTAACAAGATGTTGTTTCCTAGGATTAACTTGATACCTAGCACATACTCCAACACTAAATGCAATGTCAGGTCTAGCTACTAGCAGTCAAATATAACAAGCTACCAATAATACTCCTATATAATGAAGGATCAACTCTATTAGAATTCAGGTTTCTCTCCAACTTGGAAGAAATACTCATAGGAGTTTGCACATGTTTGGAACCTTCCAAACCAAACTTCTTGACTAACTTATTTGCATACTTAATTTGAGATATAAAAATTCCATCATCAAATTGCTTCACCTGGATTTCAAAAAAAAATGTTAGTTCACCAACCATGCTCATTTCAAAAATATTACTCATATCTCTAGCAAATTCATGAACAAAGTTATCAGAAGTAAAACCAAAAATAATATAATCCACATAAATTTGAGCAACAAGTAATTTTTTACCTTTCTTGATTACAAATAAAATTTTATCATCTTCCCCTCTCCTAAAGCCTTTGTATAATAAATAAGAAGTCAAATTTTCATACCATGCTCAAAGAGCTTGTTTCAAACCTCAAAGAGCCTTTTTCAAATGAAAAACATGATCATGATTATGTGGATCAACAAAGCGTTTTGGTCGAGCTACATACACTTCTTCTTGCATAATACCATTTAAAAAAGTACTTTTAATATCTATTTGAATAATTTAAATTTAAAGTGACATGCAAGAGTAAGAAGAAGATAAATAGACTTATGTCTAGCAACTGGTGTAAAATTTTCATCAAAATCAATTTTTTCAAAGTGTATCCTCATGCAACTAACATGACTTTATTTCTTATCACAAGACCATTCCCATCAAGTTTATTTTTAAAGATCCATTTGGTTCCTATGATATTCATATCCTTAGGTTAATGCACTAACTCCCAAACATCATTCTTTAAAAATTGATTAAACTCTTCTTGCATAGCTACATGCCAATAAGAACTTTGAATAACCTCATCAATATTCTTAGGTTTAAGCTGAGACATATGACAGTAGTGTCCTATACTATCTCGGACTCTACTCCTAGCATTTCTTTCCTCCTATGACCTTATCACATTAGTCAAAAGATGACTACTTTGAATCCTATAATTGCCAAACATTGGGATTCCCTCTTGTGCTGCAGGATTTTCTATAGGTGCATGAGTATCCTTAACTACTTCCACAATTTCATCACCACCTACATCCTCAACTTCATCTTCAATTTCTTTCTTAACAATTCTCTCACTAAGTTCACTCTTAGGTAATCCTAAGGAATTTATCCATTATTCTTCCTCAAGTTGATCATGTATCTTCTTAGGCCTTGAGTCAACAATCACAATATTAATAGACTCCATTATAATTTTAGTGTGACGATTATAAACTCAATAAGCCCAACTTTTCAAAACATACCCCAAAAAGTATCCTTCATCACTTCTAGAGTCAAATTTTCAAATTCTCTATAACTTTAAAGATATAACATTTACTTTTAAAAACGCTAAAGTGTTTAATGTTGGGCATCTTACCATACCACAGTTCATATGAAGTCTTTTCAGTTTCAAATCTAAGATACACCCTATTCAAAACATGACAAGCAGTACTAACAACTTCAGTCCAAAAGTGTTTAGCTAACTTACTCTCATGAAGCATAGCACGTGCTATCTCTGCAATTGTCATATTCTTCCTTTCAATTACTACATTATGCTGAGGTGTTTTCATGACTTATGCTAAGATTATCGTAATACTCAATGTAAGGTTTAGGTTCAAATTTACCTCCTCTATCACTCCTAACACGAGTTATCGCAAATCCTTTCTTATTCTGGATCCTTTGGCAAATCAACCTGAAGGAAACAAAAGTATCAGACTTTTCTCTTAAGAAAGCAATAAAAGTAAATCATGAAAATCATCAACCATGACAAGCATATACTTTTTACCACTTATGCTTTGACTTCTGATTAGACCCATCAAATTTATTTGAATCAACTCTAAAGCTCTAGAAGTGACTTGATGTTTAAGTCTCTTATGTGACACTCTAGTTTTCTTACCTAATTGACATGGTCTACATACCTCATCTGTTGGCCTTTTCAACTTAGGCAAACCTCGAACTCGCTCATGATTAGACAAACTTACTAAATCATTGTAATTTACATGATCAAGTCTCTTATGTCATAAGATAGCTTCATCAGTAACTATAGAAAAACAAACATGTGAAGGATATGAAAAGATCACATAACAATTATCAGCAGTTCTAGGTCCTTTTAAAACATAATCACCCTACTCATTAGTTACAAAATATCTATGTTGAGTAAAATTAACTCAAAAATCATTATCAGATATCTGACTAATACTCAACAAGTTTGAAGCTAAACCTTTAACATACAAAATATTTTTTAATTCACCAAAAGCAAAAAAATTAATTTTACCTTTACCACTAACTTTAGATGTATTGTCATCACAAAAGTAACAGGCCTACCAGAAATTTTTTTAAAAGTGATAAACAATGTTCTATCCCCAGTTATATGCCTAGAGCAACCACTATCAAAGTAGCAACTTGTAGGATCAAGTGCTCTAAGTGGAGTGTGTATGACCAGATATTTTAGACTATCCTCTTCACCTAAACAGTTTTAGATTTATGATCAAGTGATTTTCTAATTATTTTAGATTCAAAATTATTAGTATCCAATGATTTTTTCTTTTTGATCTTCTCTTTACCTGTATGAGAATCTAGAACAAAATTAAAGCAAGTTAATTTATCAAAATTTTCTTTCAATTCCTATTGCTTCTTTTCAAGTTCTTTCATCTCATTAATGAAGACTTTTGAACTTTCTAAGGTTTTACACTTTTTCAATTCAATTTTTCTCTTCTAACACTTAATTTGAAATGACATTTTTCTCCACAAAAATGGCATATTGAAACAAGTTTTGGAGCATGAGTAACAATAGAATGCTTAGTCTCAACTTTCACAAAAATATCTTTTAGTTTTTGAAGTGACAAATCCTTTGAAGTTGAAACCAATTCTTCTTTATTACTTAAGTTTTTAGAAAAATCCAACTTACTAAATTTGCAAGTGTTAGTTAAATTTCTGAAAAGACTTATTAGATTTAACAAGTGCACTATTTAAATTATCAATCTTATGCTCAAGTGAATTATTAGACTCTTTAATCTGTTTAACTTCTTGTTCTAGAAATTTAACTTTACCAAGAAGATTCATCTTATCACGTATAAGTTCCTCCATATTTTTATTGGTGACAGAAACTTCCAATTTATAAATATCTCTTTCAAGTTTAGCAAGTTTTAATTTCTCCAACAAATTTTTACAATCCTTTTTCAAATTAGACCACTCAAGATGCATATCAATGACAGACTCAGAAAATTGAGGTAAAACAATTTTATCATCAGAAGATACAATATGAGATCACGGAATCCATAACTAAATCAACCAAACAAAATCTAACTCAAGACTGAGCAACCCATTTTGATACCAAATGTGAGTTACGCGGTGTGGAAACGGTTTAACTAATTTAGAATGAGATGTTAATCCTTAGACCTAGAGGGGGTGAATAGGTCTTCTTACCCAATTTTTATGATTGATTAATTACCTACAATGATTATTAATTAAGCATCCAAACCAATTACAAAATAAATAAAGCAAGTAAGGAAAGTTTGAGATGACACTAGGAATTTTACGTAAAAATTATAAAAAGGGAAAAACCACAGAGGTAAGGCAGAAGCCTCCAGAGAAACCAATCCACTATCTTAAAATAAAGTATAATAGACTCTGTCTCAGACTCACACCCACTCGACTCTAACAAGAACTTTGATGCAGAATGCCTCAGGCTTAATCTTGTAACTCCGTCGTATAATTGTTGCAGACTCCTAGCTAACATCACAATTCTTCTAGAAGGGTAGCTGAAAGAATACAAATACTCTTCAAGTATTTTGTCCTCTTTGTAGTTATCGTTTCTTCTCCTATTCAGATAAAATCAAATAGTGTTAAGAAGCCACATTTGTTGCTCTAATCAAACTGTATAGACTGATGATGATTTTGAAAATTTGGTTGATCAGATTGAGAAAAATATCACAACTTAAACACTCCATATGTGTGCTCTCAAAAATATAAATAGTAGAATATAACTCTCTATTGAAAAATATCTCATATGCTTTCTCTCTCTCTAAAAATGTCACACCCCAGATTTTTGAGGAATCCGGAATATGATAAAAAATATATATATTAAAATAAAATAGAATAAAATAAAAACTACTCCATCCACTAATCTTGTCTCATCATTTAAATACATAAATCCTGTACAAAATGATATTACAACTGGAAGAAAATAATATATACAATTCTTCTCTATATATCCTCAAAATATACATGTCTGCCTTATGTCTTGGATAGAATAAAAAAATCTAATGATCCAACTACTAACTCTTCAACTGGTACTGCCAAATCCCATAATTGCCCCTGTATTATCGTTGTTACCTGAAAAATCTAGAGGGGGGGGGTGTGTGCTCAAAAGCTCAACAAGATTTGTTGAACACTATCACTACTTTATTAGGTCGATTCTCATATCATAATCTCAAAATATAAAATAAATAATTTATATCTCAATGATTAACACTTTCAAAAATCCACAATTTCATCACATAACATTTAAGTATCCACAAATTGAAAATGCACAACAATAACAACAAATACACATTTAAATGCACAAAAATTAACAAGTGCACAGGTACACATCAATAAATTGGACACAATAAAATAACACTATAAATGTACTGAAGCAACAACAACTCATAAATAGATTTACAACACAAATGCATTACACATTTATAATCCAAATTGCAATACACAAATTTAAATAAAGCAGTTTAAAAACTAGCACGTTCACATTCACCATATATATATATATATATATATATATATATATATAAATTTAATACCCATCTACACATATGCATAGATATAAAATCATAGATAAATTAAACGTATAATTAATATGAGAAAATAGCAAGAATCAACTTGCCTCGAGTTTATATCTGGAAGCCCGTATTGTATCACCATCTATCAAAGTCCAATTTATGACAGTCTACAATTTAAAACATCATATTTCTTTTTAAATGATACTGGGCCTATATTTAAATTTTTGGTCCAGTCCAGTTATTTATAATGTAAAAAATATCAGCAAATACACATTTACACATCAATGAATTGTGCACATAAAATAACACTATAAATGCACTAAAGCAACAACAACATGTATATAAAATTAAGTGCACAAATCCTTTTCACATTCACAATTTAAAATAAATTATAATACATAAATTTAAATACAACAATTAAAACCAGCATATTCATAATTACCAATATATATATACACATTTTATACAAGTGTGTATTTATTAAATACAGATACATCAAATTTATAAATATATATATATCTAAATTTAATACACGACAACAAGTATGCACAGATATAAATTCATATGTAAATTAAATGTATATATGAATAGGAGAAAATGACAAGAATCAAGTTGCCTCGGGTTTATTTTCGGAAGCCCACAAATCTGTTGAAAAAGCTCCTGTAGCAGCCCAATTGATTTCACCCCACACAAATGCATTTAACATTTACAATCCAAATTGCAATACACAAATTTAAATAAAGCAGTTTACAAACCAGCACGTTCACATTCACCAATATATATATATATATATATATATATTTTATAATATATATTTTTTTTCTTGATTTTTTTTTTATTTTATAATTCTAAGGGAGAATTTTAGTTTAAGCAGAGTTCAAACGTAAAATCAATTTTATCTTCTTTTTATATTCCAATCACATATTTGTTTCTGATGATATGCGTTGAATTTGCAAAGCAATGCTTGGTTTAGAGTTCTGATTTTCGATTTGTGAAAAGCAACCTCCCTCAAATATGTTAAAATCAATTTTGTTTTCAATTTGGTTCGTTGTTGGTCATTTAAAATTCTATGAGGATTTTGTATTTTCTTGTATATAAATCATTTTTCACTAATAAGAAAATCATTTAATTTACCAAAGCTCAAGTTGCCAATCAAATCCATAGTGTAAGTGTGTGTGTGTGTGTGTATATATATATATATTATGTGCCTAACATACTTTAAATATGCGAATCAAGCTTTAATATCTCATAATATATCACACCTGAAACCTACACAGTAACTGAAGATTGTGTATTCTTAATGAAGGCATTTGTAAAACCTAACGCAACGTACCAACATCTTGCAATATTATATATATATATAACTTTAGCCCAGCCCAACCAAATCAATAAAATGGATTACCAAACTTTTTAAAAATAAAATGGACCAAGTCCAAGAGAATTAACATAGCTCAAACCTAAGCCCATGTTCTGAAAGCCCATCTATATATATATTCTTTAACTCTCAATTCATCTAAAACCTAGCCGCACAGCCCGCACTCCTCTCCCTACATCCTAAGTACCAACTCACGACCGCCGATCTGTATTTTGTGTTTGCTCTCTCTCTCTCTCTGTCGTGGCATACTGGCATGGGAGGATGGTGACGATGGCTTTGGCGAGATCGGAGCAGTGGCTTTGATGAGATCGGTGATTTTCCAGGTATGTATACTTTTTATAATTTTGTATGAAATTTCTTTTGATGGAAATTTGGTTTTAGACAGATATGTGCATTGTGCATATGCGTGTGTGTAATATGTGTATGACAGAGGTTAGTAAATGGTGTGCTCCTGATGAGCTGCTCTTAGATTTTTACACCACTTTATTTTATGTGAGTACCTTTAGATGCATTGTGGAGTGTTTTCAAACAAATGTTTTGATTTTCGGCAGCTTTGATGACTATATCACTCTCACTATAACATTGATTTGTGACAGTCATTTGTCAATTGTCAACATCTGTGCGGTGTAGAGTGTAATGTATCTTTGATAGAAAATGTCTTTACACTATATCTTTGATAGAAAATGTACACAAGATTAGTAAATAGCTGCTACTTTTATTTTTTATATTTTCCCTTTGATGCAGATTATGTTGTGAATATAACTTGTTTATAAAACAAATTGGTTTCTTGAATTGATTCATTGGGTTATAATGATTCCTTACATGAACAAATTGCTGGTTGTAACATTTTTTAACAAAATGTCTTTCAGACTAATAATTTTCTCTTGCCCTTGATTTTCACCACTCAATTTGCTAATTTTGTTTTTGAAAATTACATTATTTATAGATGATAATAATGGTGAGTGCAAGTAGTAATAGGAGAAATAAAAATGAAATAACAGGTGTAGTTAGGTAGTAAATAGCACTAGCAAAATGAGTAATGTCTTGTGTTAAAATCAATGTAAGCATCCCTATCAATGTTTGTTAATTCTTTGACTGTCTATAAGTTTGCTAGGGAAACCTGAATACATAATCAGCTGAATGATCAAACACTAGAATCATAACGTGATACAGCCTACAGTAGCAAGTGTGATAAAATGTTATATCCTACCATGTAAGTTTTGAAAAGGGAAAAAAAATGAATAGCCTCTGGAGTTGTGGGTAGTGGCTTCTAGTAAGTTAATCATGTGTGTGGCTTATAAATGAAATGTTGATTGAAATATTGAACCAAAAGTCTAAATTAAACTGTCTCAAAAGGAATCCAATTTAGAAAACTGCTTTCATTCACACAACTACAATACAAATGAAGCAATGAATTAGGGGTGAAATGCTGACAACAATAGAAGGTGAGATTGATCAACCGGGAGAGAAATTCAAAATCTTTTTCCTTCCTTGTTTGCCTCTTCAAGTCCAAGACCTTTGAAGGAAAACCTTCTACCTATTCAGAACGTAGTATATCGAAATGACAATAGAGCTCTGTAGTGGGACATCTCTTGAGAAGTGAAGGCTGCTGCTTTTCAGCTCTGTTTTGGGGGGCTGGGTGCACTTAGGGCAGTAGTGCTCAATTAGGTTATTTTACCAAAAGCACTGGGATTTGGCTGGCAAAGAGATACTTTAACTATCAAAAGATTTTGGTCATATTTGAAACTTTCCACATATCAAGGCTTAAGAAAAATGGAAATAAAGCAGAGATATTCACTGATGCTGTGAAACTAGTGCTTCCTTTGCTCCATTTTTCCATCCAGTAAATCTTCTTCTGCAGTCTGCACGTCACTCCTACCGTCCTACATATCACAACTCTCTCTATCACTTATTGGGGTTTCTCCATCTACATCTCTCCGTTTCTACCTCTTCTATTCTGTTAGGTTCCTTTTACACCTTTTTTAGGATTGTTTCAATGATTTTATGATTTTTTTTTTTGCAAAAAGGTTTCTTTTTGGAAAATATCATCAATTTTTTTTTATAAGTTCTGTGTATTTATTATCTTTTTTTGACTTGACATTAATATTGAAAGATTGTTGTGATGGTGGATCTGTATTTTCATTCCAATAATAGAGAATTTTATTAGATTCCCTAATACAGTAGTATGTGTTGTGTCCAAAAAATGGAAAAAATAAAAAAAAGAGTAATCGAGGAATACATATCTAATTTTTTTTTTTTCAGTTATTTTTTGTTGCACAAATGATGAAATTGTAATTATTACTCGTTCCAACTCGAGTTCTAATTCCATACATCAATCAGACCCTAAGCTTAGTATTTTTTTTTTTTTTTTTTGTGGTATTCATATGTATATGCTAAGCATCAAGTTTTTCTCTTTTATTAATCTTCCAGGTAAAGTTATATGTTGGACCTGAACTAAATCAAATTTTGATGGAGTGTGTGGTTCAGGGAATTATAGAGACACAGGTAACTTTCACATGAATAGATTGTTTCTATCTCCTCTATTATATGCAATGCATCCTATGTACGGTTAATATTTAATGATGTTGGAAACTCTGTTCTGTACAACTCTCCTGTACTTCTGTCCTATTACTAATGTGCATTTAATGTGCATCATTAAATATGAAGTTTGTGGAATAGCTATAACATCTCCCCTTAGTTGCCAACTTACTATAGATCTGCTTTTCACCTTGCTTTTATTTAGATAACTTTGAAAACTTCATCAGTCCTCATTGTCTGTGGGGTTTCAAGTTATGAATGTAGAGAGCTGATATATTAGCAAATGAGAATATAGGAAAATATAAGAGTTGTTGACTTGTTGGAATTTAGAATATTTATTAATAATCAATTGTAGGCTATCACACTCGTCAAAAAAATTGTAGGCAATCATGAGTACATAAAATGGTGAGATCACAATTGATTGTAATATTGTAGGATCAACTTTTATATAGGATCCGTGACTGGTGGTAATCTTGATGCCCTGTAAGGAACTTTTTAATTGTATCTACATGTACCCTTTGTGCTAGTTATTAAATATTTTGGGCTATGGGTCTCTACATGCCTCCACCATACCTGGGAAATTTTAACAGAAGTGGCATCAGTTCCTTTAGAAGTTACAATAAGCAAATATCCAACCAAAGTAGGAAGCTTGGACTATTAAAATGCATCCAGAAGCATCAAACGTCTCTGGTTCCAAATAATCGAAAAATATTGAAGTGGTACCAGCTGTGCTATAGCCAAACATTTTAAGCATGGTGAAAACTGGATGTTCTCGACCCCAAACCCCTGCTGTCTCATAATTGTTCCCAAATCTGGATGGCTTTTTACAATTTAGACGTTTAGTGAAATCTATAAGTATTATTAGCTGCAAAATGGTAAAGATGCTTTTTTGTCTTGCATTTTCTCTCATCCATGTTCCCATGGGCACTTTAAATCGCGCTTGTCCAAAATAATATCTATGAATAAGGGAAGAAACAAAATTAGAACATAGATTCCATCTCCCGTTACATGCATAAACTATTATTTCTGAAATACCCCCCAGAAAATTTCGCGCATGAGGTGGCCAGTCTCATACACAAAACCTGAGGAATATTAACCACTGATAGCAACAAGCATAGATGCAAAAGAAAGAAATAGAATAATTGCTAAAAGCTGAACAGAAATCCCATTGAACTGAAATAATTGATAAATAAATACATATATTCTGGTAATACAATTTGGAAGTCCCGTAACCCAAGGACCCCTTAACCAGAAAGAACAAAAGTTTTTAAATTCTAAAATTAATACCAACAATCAAAGTCTCAAAAGTTCATAGTATGACTCTTGAAGAAGACAAGTTCCTACCCTGTAACTGATGAGATGAGACGTCTGCTACAACCAAACCCTAAAACTCTATCCTCGCGGTGGAACCTGTTTGAAACCTGAAATATCAACACAGTGGGTTAAACCCACGAGCAAGTTCTATCTACTACATCTCAATCAGAGAACCAATATACATACCCTCAGTATAAGGGACATAAAATAAGTCTATAGATTTAACCTACAAGTTATTCTTTTACCCAGTTTCGTGTTTCCAAAACAATAGTCAATATTTATAATATTCCACCCAAACCCTTATTATGCAAACGTGAACACGTTCCTTACGTTCAGCAGAAACAAACATAATATAAAATAATATCAAGTTTAAGCAATCCTAACATGCCATCATTTAATCTTTTGATACCTTAATAGGTATAGATATATACATACTAGTCATTTCCTATTTAGATCATGTTTTCAGAAGTAAAATCATCTTATACATTGTTCCAACACACCCTTATCATCCAACAATGAACACATTCTTTAAGTTCAAAATAAAGAAAACATGTGCATACACATATAGATACCTTATTAGATATGGGCGATCCTGATACGCCAAATAAAATGTATAGATACCTTATTAGGTATGGGCGATCCTAACACGCCAAATAAAATGTATAGATACCTTATTAGGTATGGACGATCCTGACACGCCGGGCAATCCTGACATGCCAAATAAAATGCATAGATACCTTATTAGGTATGGGCGATCCTGACACGCCGGGCAATCCTTACATGCCAAATAAAATACATAGATACCTTATTAGGTATAGGCGATCCTGACACGCCGGGCAATCCTTACATGCCAAAATAAAATGCATAGATACATTCCAATATGCAATATAAAATAACAAGGTGCATTATGATTTAAATTTGCACAAACGTTATTTCAAATCATCCAACATGAAATTATCATCATAAGACAAATCGTTCACAAGTAGACTATAATCAAGTATCCCATGTGCATTTATATATATAATAAACACAATCGATTAAATCAAAATAATTTAACATCCATTAGAGGAAACAATTCCCCAAACCAACCTCCAATGCACTCAAATCTCCGAGGGGATCTAAACTTACTCTTATCTAGGTTTCTGGGCCTATTTCACTTCTAAGAACACTAAGAAAATATTCTGGAATTTTCTATAATTTAAAAACATTTTTAATAAACCAAAGAAGGTGAAAATCCAACTTTTAGGCACTTTAAAAATTAATTGAATACCAAGAGAAGCTCATTTTGAGATGAAAATTTAAACCCAAGTTTATCTAACCTCCAGAAAGTTACGGCAAAAATTTGGGAATTTTTGGAATTATAAAAGTATTTTTCCAAAATTACAGAAAGTGAAAAATCCAACTTTTAGACACTTTAAAAATCAATTGAACAGCAAGGAAAGATTATTTTGAGTTGAAAATTTAAACCCAAGTGTATTTATCCTCTAGAGAATTACAGTAAAAATTTGGGAATTTTTGGAATTATAAAAGTATTTTATAAAATTACAGAAAGTGAAAAATCCAACTTTTAGACACTTTAAAAATCAATTGAACAGCAAGGAAAGGTCATTTTGAGTTGAAACTTTAAACCCAAGTGTATTTAGCCTCCAGAGAGCTACAGTAAAAATTTCGGAATTTTTGGAAATTTCTAACTATTTTCTAAAATTAAAGAGGCTGAAAAATCCAGTTTTTAGACACTTTAAAAATTAATTTAAAGACAATGGTAAAACATTTTGCTATGAAATTTAAACTCCAAGCCCCTTAAGCTCCTAGGAAGTTGACATAAAATTTTTGGAATTTTTAGAATTATAAAAGTATTTTTAAAAAATGATTTTTCCAGATTTTCAAGTTTTCCCAAAAGTTTCAAAAATACAAAATAAATATCAAAACAATTCGGAATGGGCCCATATTGGACCCAGAGGTAGGGCCCCGCGGTTGGGGCCCGAAAATAATTTTCCGGCCACCGGCCGGCCCCGTCGCCTGCCGGACGCGCCCCCACTCGCCGGCGGCGCGCGTGGGGGTCACGCGCCAGCTGGGTTGTCTTCCCCAGCGCGCAGGCAGCGCGCTGGGGGATTTTCCGGCGCTGATTCCGGCTTCGTCCGACCTCCGATCAGCCTGATTTTTGTACCGTTCTTCTCCTCTTGATCCCCTCTACCCATTGGTACAAAAAGCCCCATAAAAATTTGTCCGAATCAAAAACCCCTAATTCACAAGTTCTAGGGTTCTTCGCAAAATTTAAAAATTTAAAACCCAATAATTCACGATCTGTTTTCCTAAGGATTCAGAGTTGTTTACAATATAATCCCAACACAGTAGGTTCACAACTAAACAATTATTTCTTACAAATTGCATACATGAATTATTTCTTTCTTAACACAATATACATATACATGAACACATATGCATATAACCTTACATGAACAAAATCAATTAAATCTACATACAATCATCACAGTTAATCTCACGAAATTTATCAATAGCAGAAAAATATAAACATGCAATTAACTACAAATTTTTAATATAAATAAATTCTCAAACCTAGACTATGCATACGGATTCAAGGGGGAAGAGAAGAATTAAACTTGCCTTTTTCCTGACGAATCATCTTGTTCACCCGATCGTCACTCCCTTCTCTCTTTCGTTTACTCGCTCTTAGTTCTGTGCGTAAAACAACGGCAACCCTAATTTTTTTTTCTTTTCTTTTCCTTTTTGTCTTAATTATTCTTTTATTGATTTTCCTAAAACTAATTAAAATCAAATTAATAATACTAACAATAGCAATAAAATATTATTTCAACCCTAGGTCCATCATTTTAAACATAACCTTAGTCCACTCATACTAGCCCAAATTCCTCCCTAGCCCAACCCAAAACATTTAAATAAAATAACACACAATTAATACCAATTCACATAAAATGATAAAATGCATGTATAAAAGACAAGCAACTCACCTACAATGATAATTTATATAAAAAAAATATTTCACATGAATTAATAAAATAAAGTAATAATGTAAAGAGATTAAATTGACACCTAAATTTTCCGGGGTATTACAATTTCTAATTACAATGTTCTAATATTACGCTTAAGTTTTTATTGCATCAACTCCTCTGTCTTACCATTGTGAAGTCTTTGGTGCAGCATGTTGAGGCCCTTGAGATTCTTCTTCAAGGTCTTTGTGGTGTTCATAGAGAACGGTTAAGGATCCATGAATTATGCCTAAAAAGCGGCCAAGGCCTTGGTAAGGGATTATCGTAACTCTATAATACATTCCTTAGTGTTTGACGTGATTGTTTGCCACATTGATCATTTTGTTTTTGGAGGTTGGGGGGTGGGGTTGGTTGTCTCATTGAGGGTTTCAATCTTCAACCTTCTATTTAGGAGGAGGAGATACCACTTGGGCTGCTATTGACCACCTCTTCACTTTTACTAGAAGCCCACATTCATTGTTGTGTTAGGTTTTGTTAAGTCTAAGTGACTTGAGGTGAAATATTGTGACAGTTGAGATTATCGGAAACCTAAATACATATGAATACAAATAAAAAAATTTGAATATGACCTATTTCTATACAAAATAACATGAAAGTGTCATGGCCTTGATAGTACATTGGCCGACCCCTGATGTGTACATATTCTACTAAGACTGCAGTGGTGGTTATTTGTTTGTATGATGGCTTTCTGGTTTATTCTATCCTGTTTTCAGGCGTTGTAGCTTCGGAGGTTCGACTCTTATGCGATCTTGAACAGCCTGAACCAACTTGGTAGAGAAAGGAAATTTCCTGAGATATGCATAATTGTTTTTGGTATGTGTGCATGCATGTATTGAAATATTTAACATATAGGACTGTTCGACACGTCGGGGGTGCAATGAGAGGTGCTGGTGCTGATCAAATTTCAGTTTTGGTGAGGACTGTGGTCGAAAGCAAAGCAAGCAAGAATGTGCTGCGCTTGTTTTACGCTCTCGGTTACAAGTTAGACCATGAGGTGCTAAGAGTAGGATTTGCCTTCCAATTCCATAGAGGTGCTCAGATAACAGTCACTGTCTCTTCAGTTAATAAGATGCTAAAACTCCATGCAACTGATGAAGCTGTGCCTGTGACACCGGGCATACAGCTGGTTGAAGTGACAGCCCCGGCATCATCCGAAAACTACACAGATGTTGTCACTGCAATGTCATCTTTCTGTGAATATCTTGCACCGTAAGGGTTTTAATATAATTTTTTTATTCTCTTTTCAGATGCTTAATTATATATCTTGCCAGAATAGGCCAATCTTGCTCATTGAGACTGTTCCCTCTAAAGAGGCTTGCCTCATATACATTCAGTGGCTAGTCAGTCCTGTCCATTAATGAGCATCTAGGAAATTTGTAAGTTTGTGCACATTGCACATCCAAGTGCTGGGACTCCAAAAAACTGTGGATCCTGGAGTAAACTACGTTGGTTATCAATCTTCAAGTGTAATTTGCATTTCAAGAAGGAAAGCGACAGAGTTTGTAGGATTGATAATAAATAGGAATCATATAGTCGTGTTAATTAAATTGCATTCTGTCCTTTGCGAGACCCATTTTTTGGTGAACCCTAGTCAGCAGTAATTCAGGAGAAACAAAGTTAGCTTGCACAATTATGTCTTAAGACTGTTTTATCTGGTGATTGATAATTATAGTTTTTGGCATTTATTTTGCAGGCTTCTCCATTTATCAAAACCGGGCAATTCAACTGGGGTTGTTCCAACTGCAGCTGCTGCGGCTGCATCTCTCATGTCAGATGGTGGAGGTACAACCTTATAACAGGATTGTAAAATGCTATTTATTAGGAAGCACTGAATTAAAGGTGATTTTATTTTTTGACTGCTTAAAGGCTTCACAAAAGTAGGAATTTTTGGATACAATATGTATCACTTCTCTATAATGTGAAGGTTTCTTTTTCTTCCTATAATGTGAAGGTTTCTTTTGAAGGTTTATTTTTCTTCCTATAATGTGAAGGTTTATTTTTCTTACTTTCGAATTGGAGGACTGAAGCCTCTAATAAAACTATATCAAGATAAAACTTGTTTGCAGTGACCTCAAAAATTGAATACAGTTGTACCTCCTGATTTCATTCATGGATGTCTGGAAAAATTGGAAGGTGAATGGACATCTTTTGGGTGTACATCTTTAACTTTAATATACATCTTTAACTTTAATAAGGCCAAAATGCTCTAACACCCCCTAGGTTTCATTTATTGCTCACTTGTGTCAAAAATGGCTTTGACATCCCTGTCAGAGATAACACTGTTTATTTTTTAACAGTTTACGTGCTTTTACCATTATACCCCTTCCTTTAGTTAACCAAATGCATGCATCATTGCTGATGTAATATATTCAAAATACAAAATGTCATTTTTGCCCTTGAGATGGTGTTCTTGCGACTTGCAAATTCTCTTGCTTTCCCATCCCCATGGCTATATAGATACAACAAGGTTGCATATACAGATACATTTCATATATATATATATAAGCAGTGAATTTTAGAGAGAGACCATGAACATAAAGCTTCGACGGCAGAACACAAAATATCTCACTTTTTGAAGTCTAGGTTTTGCAATCTGGTAGCTAAGCAGAGTACAGCGAGGTTGTGCTCCGGTAGACTAGCGGTGTGCTAGGAAATTGGCGCACTTGGTTGGGAATTGCATCAAGAAATTTTTGTCACACCAACAACCCCCCCCTTGATCCTCCACAAAATTAAATATTTACACAAATCAATCACAAAATCGTATTTCAAATTAATGTTAATACATACAGAATTGAACAAATAAAACATAAATTAAAGTAGAAGAGAATTAAAATCCAAGCAGGCGCTAGAAGCTTATGAGAGTAGAATGGTAAGGGCAGGCACTGAAATGAGAAAATGACAAGAGAGAGAGAGAGAGTGAGTTGTGTTGGTTGTTCTATAAGACATATATACACATACATATATATTTATATAATAGGAGGAGATGGTGTTGTCGGTGATATCAAGAAATGGTGTTAGTAGTGGGAAGGAAAGTTTTAAGGATTCGATACTTAGTTATAATGTGTAATAAATAATAATTGTTCAAAATATGTGATTTTTAGTTTTAATAATATACTAATATATATATATATATATATATATATATATATATATATATATTTGCAAATATAATAATATATATAAAGTTACTGAATATATATATGAAGTTATATATATTTTTAATTTAAAATTATGTTTTTAATAGATAAATTTTATTATGTATGATTATATAATTTGATTTTAATATTAATGAATGTATTTAATATTAATTAAAAAAGGAAGGATAGTTTCGACATTTGAGTCATCCACTCCCCCCCCCCCCCGCGAGTGTTGTTGATGGGCATTTCTAGCGAGTCGTGAAAAATTCGAAGTATCTACTCCATAAAGAAGACACGAAGAAAGTACATTCCCAGGAAAGGGTTATATACACCGTACATATGAGTATTTCAGTGGTCACATATGATCATTATGGTTCTTTTAACTACCTTTTGTTGCGGAAAAATGTTATCACTTCAGGAGATGCAATGCCACCTAATGTTTCCATTTAAAAACATCCTGTTTT
Source organism: Cornus controversa (assembly GCA_026545225.1). Lineage (NCBI taxonomy): Eukaryota > Viridiplantae > Streptophyta > Magnoliopsida > Cornales > Cornaceae > Cornus > Cornus controversa. Next base: position 22,506,709 of record CM048851.1, on the reverse strand, counting down.
TTTATTTTGAAATGCTGAAAAAGATGGGTACCAGAGTTAGGTTGAAGAGAAGGGAGCGGCAATGCTTGTACATGTTATACAATGTCACAGTTTTTTTTTTTTTGTCAGTAGAAAAAGGAGCACAAAAGCTAAAACGTAAGAAATGAATGGCTAACTAAACTCACAACTCAAAAATAAAATCTTGACACATTTTAATGCACCTAAAAATGTTTTCTCCAATAAATCAAATGTTATTTTTTCCCCCACAAACAGGTAACTGTCTTCCTACATGGATGCCAAAATTTCTCTCATTTCTGCTACAGATGGTATGTTTTCACTGGGGTATATCTTGCCAACAAGTTGTGCAAAGCTATCATATTTATCCAGAAACTCCTTCTGCCAACAATGAAAACAGCAGCCTCATTAGATATGTAAACAACTAATCCTTTTAACTACCTGCAATTGCATCAACATGCTCACTTTCTCATTTTTTATTTCTACTTTTCGATACCAGAGAATTCTGCACTATGGAATCAGATCCAGATGAGCAAAAAAATAACTCCACAACATATTATCAAAAAAAATTAACTTTAAAAGAAAAGAAGTACATCGAGTGGAGATGCAACATTTATGAGTCTTGACATATTTACCAAATCATTCAATTTTTTCCCACAAAAATGACAAGTGGTCCAGCAACACAATTTGGTTAACGTGATCGGTGTTCTTGTCCTTTGAGATTATAATACTTGCGTTCTCCTCTCTCCCTCTATTTCTTATACTTAAAATCAAGAATCTCTCTCCACATTGAGATCCAATTCTCATCAAGAACTTTGTTCAAAATAATGGAGTAGAATATACAGGTGTAGTTTCCATCCCGGGGAGGTTGAGAGTTCGTGCCCTGCTAGGGGCGTGTTGTGGGTGTGTGTGCATTAGCTTTGACTTCCGGAAAAAAGAAAAAGAATAAAAGAAAAGAAAAATAGGGTGATGTCACCAGACTTGCCATGAGAAACATGACTGCATAATTACAATCTGTCAAATGTACAGACAAATTTCGGGTGTTGCACAAATTACTGGAAGTTCCTTCTTTTAACTTTTGTTTCATAGGTTTATTCAGGATTTTAGGAGTCATAGCTTGGTACAAGGGTAAAAGCTCAGTTAGGTCTTGGTGTATTTTGAGATTTTCTTTTATATATTTACAATTATTTTCTGGAGTTCCGTCTCGAATTTACAGCCTCTTTCCACGGAAAAGACGATTATAACCATAAAACGTTCAAATTGTCATGTCATACAGCCAGATAGTTTAACCTTGAATATCCACAAACATGCTATTAGAGAAGACCTTGCATACCTTGCATTTATCCCATAATGAAGGCAATAATTCATCTGCGCTTATGTTCTTCTGCAATTTCTTATACATTGAACTGATGGACTTGTCCACCTGTACAAAAACAAGATTGTATTACCGACGACATGTACCTTTACAACTAAAGACGGGAGATTCTATAGGTTACCAACTGCCTTACCCCAAATAAACTGGCTTTCACCACCTTCCGAAGATCCACTTTTGACAATCCAATTTGGAATGGTATCTGAATTTTTTAAAGGAAATTACTCTCAGCAAAACATTGGGGCAACTATAGCAACTGAATGAATCTCAGATATTGGAAGTTATGTGGTAGAATCAGTATCTGCACTGGTCCAATATATAATAACTGCTACAGCAAATCAATCTCCAAAAAGTTCTTATCCAAACACAACTAAAAATCTGAGACATGGTTGTAAAAATCCCAGGCAAGGAGTGTGCAGTGGTTAGACTGATACCAAGCCACCTAGGTTGTCACTCAGACAAACTTTGATAACACAAACATTCTTCTTTTTTCCTTTGGCTCCATTTGGTTAGATAGAAATTAATAGTGGAAAGTAAAAGGAAAATAAATTTTCCATCGTGTATTTGATTAGCATGAAAATTTTTCAACAAAATTATGGGAAATTACCATTTTCTGGTTTGTAACTTATCATAAAAGATTATGGGAAAATTAGGTGGTTGGGGAAAGTAATTTTCCCTCAAAATTTTCCTTTCCTTGCTAACCAAACTTCTCAAAGTGTTCAGAACATTTTAATTTCCTTTCTTTTCTTGCTACTTCCATGCAACCAAACAGAGCCTTTGTCATTTATATTCAATTTTCTACAGGTCCACACCTTTTAGCACATTGACACTAATGATAAAAATAACGAATAAAATTTAATACAAAAAGAGAAATTGGTAATAACAATAAAATGATTTTAAAATTTTCTGTATCTCTGCAATAAAGATGCCTAATGTTTCCAATTTTTCAAGCATACTAGTTAAATCAATCACTTTGTCAATTATCTCCAATATGACGGAAGTTACTAACTAACAAATACATTTAAAATTGCTAGATACAAAGCAATACCAAAGATCAACATAAAAGCACCAGAAAAAAAAATGCAGCTTCAAGAAAGAAAAAACATACACGGCAGTTAGCTCTTGTTCATTTTTTCCAATTCTCTACTGGTAGAGAGTTTGGGTTATTGGGCTTCTTGTATGAAGGGTGTTTTTGTCTTCTTGCTGTTTCTATATTATAGAAGAGAGTATAAGGTGTTTTGGATTAGGTCTGAATAATATACGATAATAAACTGACTTCTCCTTCCCTTATTTTTCTTCTTCTTCTCCTCTCATAAACCCTAACACACAATTAGATCAATCTTAACTTGGTATCAGAGCAAGATCAAGACCTAGAACTCATTCCTATTCACTTGGCCAACATCAGAGATGAGTGATGTCAGCATACAGGTGCTGACGTCATGTTGACGTCAGCATCTATCGGTCAAGAATCATACAACCTGGTTCACTTGATTTTTCTAAGAATTATAGTAGTGTTTATTTTGTGATTTGAAGCAGATTGATAGGTGTTTTCAATTTTTGGAACTTTTTCTAATTTTGGGTTTCGAATTTTTCGATCTGCGATTTGGAGGCTTTCTAGTTGTTTTTGTTGGTTCGAATCCATCCCAAGGGTGTCGTCTGGACCTGGTAAGGGATCATGTGGTGGTTGTTGGTAGATTTAAAGCATTTTTGAAGTGTTTTTGGCCCCAAATGAGGTTCGGCTGAAGTGTGTATTGCTGTTCTGTTGTGTGTGCTGTTGTGTCCTACTCTTAGTGTCTGTTGCAGCTGTTGTGGGGACTTGGGCATGTCTAGCTTAGATGATTACTTGTCTCTAAAGATTGAATCTGATTCCATTTTGCTCCTGTAACAAAATTCTGGTTCAACTTCAGGCTTTCGGACTGTTTTTTTTTGTTTAAATTGTTCTTCTTGAGTTGTTTATTGAATTTGAAACATAATCATGGCTGATAATCAACCACCACCTGTCAAGACTGATGATATGTCTCGGTTAATTACCTCAGAAAAATTAAATGGTCTTAATTACCTTGCTTGGGCTCATGCTGTGCAAGTTTTTCTTCGTGGGCGAAAGAAAATTAAGTATTTAACAGACGAACTTCCTGCAGACACGAAGAAACATGAGGATTGGATTTGTGAGGATTCCATTGTTATGAGATGGTTGTGGCATAGTATGGAATCCAATATTGCCTCTACTGTTGCCTTTTGTGATTCCTTTAAGAAGATTTGGGAGTCTCTTGCTGAATCTTTTTCGCAACAGAGTAATGTCTCTCGGGTGTATGAGTTGTATGAGAAGATTTTTGCTTTTAGGCAGTCCGGGAAATCATTGTCTGAGTATTACAGCATGCTTAAGAATTTGTGGGATCAATTATTTCAGTATCATCCGTTTACCACTGATTTAGAATAACAGAAGCGTCATTGGGAAGAGTTTATGATTGCTTCATTGTTGTCTGGTTTAGACTCTGATCTTCGTGGCTTTAAAGATCGGATTCTTGCTAGCGAGAAATTGCCCACTGCTGCTAATGCATATTCTCGCTTATTGAGGTCTTCCTTAGGGCAACACTGCATTGTGCCTCCTTTTGAGTCGTCTGCCTTAGTCTCTAGTAGCGGTGGTCGTGGCTTTCGTGGTAGTTTCCGTGGTGGTGGTCGTTCTAGTGGACGTGGTGACAGGAAGTGCGATCATTATGGTGGTACCAATCATATTGAACTTTATTGTTGGATGAAATATGGGAAGCCAGAATATGTGCATCAGGCCACTAATAGTATTTCACAGCCACTGCAACCTAATACAACTCGTAGACATGCAGCTTCTGATTTTGGTTCTTGAGATGCACTCACCATCTACCTCCATTGCCCTTCCATCTACTGCTACCTTAGCCAATTCAGGTAATATTACATGTGTGGCTCAATCCTCTCCTTCTTGGGTCATTGATTCCGGAGCTAGCTCGCATATGTCTGGTAACTCATCTCTTTTCTCTATTTTAAAACCTATTAACCATCACATTGTTCTTCCTGATGGTTCTTCTAAGCTCGTTCTTGGGAAAGGTTTCTTTCATCCCACTAATTCATTATCCTTATCGTCTAGTCTATATGTTCCTAATTTTCCTTTTAATTTGCTTTCTGTGAGTCAATTGACTAAAGCCTTACATTATTCTATAACCTTTTCTCCTACTGCTTGTGTATTTCAGGACCTCCGAACAAAGAAGATGATTGGTTTGGGGCATGAGAAAAACGGATTGTATTATTTGGATTCCGATGAACCTTCTTCGGTCGTGTCATCGGCTTTAAGTGCTACAGTCTCACCTCTTCAGTGGCATTTTCGTTTGGGTCATCCATCATTGGCCAAAACTACGATTAACTATTCCCGGGTTGAGTCATGTGTCTGTTTTAGAATGTGAGGCTTGTCAGTTGGACAAGCATCACCGTAGTTCCTTTCCGAGTTGTAGTCATAGTCATTAGACTGAATCTTTTGATGTAGTCCATACGGATATCTGGGGGCCTTTTAGAACTGTTAGTTTGAATGGATTTTTTTATTTTGTTATCTTTGTTAATGATTACTCTCGAATGACGTAGTTATTTTTGATGAAAGAACGGTCTGAGTTACCTTGTATTGTTATAAAATTTTATAATGAAATTTTTACTCAGTTTGGTAAGCGCATTAAAATTTTTCACTCTGATAATGCCTTGGAATATACACAGTCTATCATGGATTATTTTTGTGTTGATCGTGGTATTATTCATCAGACTAGCTGTGCCCATACTTCTCAACAGAATGGTGTTGCTGAACGAAAGCATCGCCAGCTGTTGGATGTTGCCCGTACCTTGATATTTAATATGAAAGTACCAAAACAGTTTTGGGCTGATGTGGTTCTTACTGCTTGTTATCTCATCAACCGTATGCTATCTGCTGTTATGGGTAATCAGACTCCTTTTTCTCTTCTATATCCTAGTACCTCTCCATTTTAGCTCACTCGTGTTTTTGGCTGTGTCGCTTTTGCTCATATTTTGGATCCTGGTCGTGACAAATTGTCTCCTCATGTTCGTAAATGTGTTTTCCTTGGATTCTCCCATACTCAAAAGGGATATCGATGTTACAGTCCCGAGTCCCGTCGATACTATGTGAGTGCTGATGTTACTTTTTTTTAATCTACTATGTTTTTTTCATCTTCTGGTCAATGTTTGTCTTTTGATCTTATCTCTGCTCGTTAGGGGGAGCCTTCCTCATCCTCCCTACATTTTTCGCTACCCTTAACCTCCTCGTCTAATTCCTCATTGCCTTCTAATCCTCCCCTGCAGGTTTATCAGCGATCTAGATCTCGGCCCGTTGTTTCTTTTGGTCCGGACACCACATTTTCTTCACCAGAGGTTCCTGATCCTCCTTTACCCACTTCTTCTGCTGATGATTTGCCCATTGCTCTACGTCGTGGTAAGCATACTTGTACTCAACATCCTATTGCTAACTTTGTGTCCTATGATCGTATTTCTTCCTCTTTGCACATTTTTGCTTTTACCCTGTCCTCTATTTCTGTTCCCTCCTCTTATCAGCATGTTATCTTTGTGCCTGGATGGAAACAAGCTATGGATGAGGAAATGAGTACCCTTCACAAGAATTAGACTTTGGAGCTTAGTGGTCTTCCTTCGAGGAAACAAACTGTTGGGTGTCGATGGGTCAATACTATTAAATATCTTCCTGATGGTTCTGTTGAGCGCCTTAAGGCAAGGTTCGTTGCCAAAGGGTATACACAGACATATGGCGTGGATTACTTAGAGACTTTCTCTCCTGTTGCTTGTCTTAATTCCGTCCGAATCCTTCTTTCTGTCGCAGTTTGTTGTTCTTGGCCTTTATATCAGTTTGATATAAAGAATGCATTTCTTCCCAAGAGGAAGTTTACATGGCCCAATCTCCTGGTTATGTTGTTGCTGGTTCTGAGCACCTTGTTTGTAGACTGCGTAAGGCTCTTTATGGTTTGAAGCAGTCTCCACGTGCTTGGTTTGATAGATTCAGTGTTGTGGTCATTGCCTTTAGTTTTCAGCTTTCCACTTCTGACCATTCTTCTTTATTCGTCGCTCTTCTGCTGCCATTATTGTGTTAATTATTTTTGTTGATGATATTATCATCTCTGGTAGTGACTCTAGCGGTATTGTAGCCTTGAAATGACATTTGGGTCAACAGTTCCATACCAAAGACTTGGGTGTCTTACGTTATTTTCTTGGTATTGAAGTTGCCCGTTCTGCTCAAGGTATCTCTCTCTCTCAACATAAATATGTACTTGACCTTTTATCTGAGACTGGTATGTTTGGTGCTCGACTTATTAATACTCCTATGGACTCTACCGTTAAACTGGATGGTAAACAGGGAGAATTATTTACTGATGTTGGACGCTATCGTCGTTTGGTTGGGAAGTTAATTTATCTCACTGTTACTCGTCCTGATATCACCTATGTTGTTAGTGTGGTTAGTCAGTTTATGCATGCTCCTTGTCATCCCCACTTCGAGGCTCTTTGTCATATTTTGCGTTATCTGAAAGGTGCTCCTGGGAATGGGTTGTTGTATAAACCCTCTTCCTCCATCTCCGTGATAGGCTTTAGTGATACTGATTGGGTAGGTAGTTGCTTTGATAGGCGTTCTACATCTGGTTATTGCACGTTTGTTGGTGGTAATCTTGTTACTTGGCGCAGTAAAAAGCAAACTGTTATTGCTCGTTCTAGTGTTGAGGCTGAGTATCGGGCTATGGCTCACACTGCTTTTGAGATGTTGGGGGTTCGCTCTCTTCTTCAAGAGATGGGTGTTGAGGTTCCTGCTCCTATGCCTATGCATTGTGATAACCAAGCCTCCATTTTTATTACCAGCAATCCTATTTTTCACGAGCGCACCAAGCATATCGAGGTTGATTGTCATTTTATTCGTGATTTGTTGATGCAAAAGCAAATTGTTACCCCTTGTATTTGTTCCGACGATCAGCTGGGGGATATTTTACGAAGCCATTAGCTCGTGGTATCTTTCAGAGATTGTGTTTCAAGCTAGGCATGTTCAATTCTCTATGCTCCACCTTGAGGGGGAGTGTTAGAGAGTTTGGGTTATTGGGCTTCTTGCATTAAGGGTGTTTTTGTCTTCTTGCTGTTTCTATGTTATAGATGAGAGTATAAGGTGTTTTGGATTAGGTCTGAGTAATATACGATAATAAACTGACTTCTCTTTCCCTTCTTTTTCTTCTTCTTCTTCTTCCCTCTCATACCTAACACACAATTAGATCAATCTCAACTGTTTCCAAATTTTCAAGCATACTAGTTAAATCAATCACTTTGTCAGTTATCTCCAACATGACTGAAGTTACTAACTTACAAATGCATTTAAAATTGCTAGATACAAAGCAATACCAAAGATCAACATAAAAGCACCAGAAAAAAATGCAGCTTCAAGAAAGAAAAAACATACAGGGTAGTTAGCTCTTGTTCAAAACTTAAAATATAAATTGATAATTTATTTCATGGCAAGACACGCTTCCCATTTTAAAAATAAAATCTTAAGCTCCGCATCAAATTGGAAATTACAGCTAATGATCCCAGGCATACAAGGAGGGTGGACATGATCCCAAAGGATCATAACAAGCACTACCATGACAATTGACATATTTTCGAGGGTCACAATGCATCAGAAATCCGATCTAATGGAAAGTTCTCTAAAGAAGTCCCTATCATAAACCCCATGGAGCAAGTTAACTATGTATAGTTTTAGCAATGTTCTTTCCATCAAACTTTTCCTGTCCAGCACTTTGGTCATGGTTAAAGGCATGTGGGAATGCAGAAATTGTTCCTTAAACTCATTTAAAGGGGTTTTAATGTGGATTTAACAACTTGAAGCAGGAAGAATGCCCTGAGTCACATCAACAAGAGTCAGCACCCAAAGATAGTTCCACATGTATAGATGCTAATTTCGAATCCATGTTGTGCCATGCAATAATATCATAACTCAAGAATGCATAGACATTCTGAGCAGCTATTTGAAGAGACATGCAAAGATTCTGTAAAGAATAAGAGATTATATGCAATCAGCTATCACTCAAACACTAACCTCTTCTGGCGTGATTGTGAACATCAAATCCTCAATTCTTCGAGCAAACTGGAAAAGTCGTTCAAATTGCTGGAAAACAGCAAATTTAGTGAAAATGTACACCTTCAGGACATACTATTGAAATATTCATTATGAGGAAAAGCTTGAACTTTTAGCAAATACAAAATAAAATTTTCAGGCAAATAATAAAAATGACAGGAAACGAGGATGCTAAACTTTAAAGATGGAATTCTCAAAACAAATAAAATAAATAAATAAATAAACTTTAAAGATGGATAACTTACATAGTATATGATCATGCTGATAAGACGCGTACAAGCTTGTTCATATTTTTCACTTGCCTGGTGGTAAAATTTTGCTAAAGTGGGCACAACATTGGCTAGGTCATACATACTGCATGCAACTGCTTCTAGTCAGCATGTTATAGGTGATAATTGTTGATAACTCAAATGCGCTCCTCTAACAAACCAAGATATGAAGATTAACTTATAAAGGCATATGTTGTAACTTATATCCATGGATACCTGTTCTGAAATGCAGCATAGTTCTCTATCAGCAAAATATCAGCATATTTTGGATCTGTGTTAGCAATATTATCCAAAGTTGCAAACATAATGCTCACCTGTCAAACAACCATCCACATATTTTAAGCTTAAACCATATACTAAATAAACAACAAGAAATCTACAATCTTATAACATACAGTAACAGTACAAAAAGCATAAAAAAAAGTTAAATATGTTATACTGTTCACAGTTGGATTATAATTGTCCCAACATAAGGGATGCCAAGTGAACAACCCATATGTTAGTAGAGGGGGGACACCCACCCTTATACTAGTCCTTGAAAATTTTCAAAGGTCACCCTTTATTAAAAAGCATGCAATGTACCATGAAATACTTTTGAATGCTTGATTCTTTAGTTGTGAGGATGTCCACCCTTAATTAAACTAGGATAAATTACTCCAACCTCCCTTGAGGTTTGTCTTAATTACTCTTAGATTAAAGTTTTTACAAAGTTACTTTGACACCCCGTCAGAGTTAAGATCCATTAGAGTGGTCAATGTCAATGGTAAATTTACCAAACTACCCACATTTTTTAATTATATTAATTGATGTCATCATAGCTGAGGTACTCAAACTAATTTGATATACTAATTTACCCTCACTTACTAATTACAGTATTCATATTCCCTTTTCACCATCGTTACCCTCTCATCATATGCCGTCAATCCAGAAGAAGAATTATATGTGTTCACCTACGACACATCCAAGCTCGTTCTGGTGCAGTTTACATCATACTTGCTTGCCAATTTGGGTTTATTTTGTGGAATTTTTGTGCATGATTTTGTGATGTATTCCCTTGAGGTTGAATCATGTGTTCATCATGTATATGTATAGAAGCAGGTTTTGGGTTTCGATTGAATTTGGGTTGATTTTGATTGCATTTGACATTAATTGATGGCCAACAATTGTGGTGGTGGTGGAGAGGGGCTGATGGAGTGATGAGAGAAATAGAGAGAGTGGAATGCTGGTAGAGAGAGAAATAGAGAGAGTGGGCGGTGGAGAGGGAATAAAGAGGGCCAGTGGAGAGTGCGGTGGAGAGAGAAAGTATGGCCTTGCAGCAGATCATGTTAAAGGTGCCTATTTGATTGATGTCAATGGAAGAATTCTCCACCAGAGAAACAATGGGTGAAGATTTATTTTGGGCCATCAGAGGAAGAGGAGCATAGTTGCATGGAAAATCAAACTAGTTCAAGTCCCAACTACAGTGACAGTTTTCACTCTCGACAGTGCATATATGCTTATATATGTAATATGTTTATAAAAGATTTAATTAGTTATATATGTGTAAAAATTGTATAAAATTTGTGATTAATTTTGATTATATACTAATATATTGATAAATTGTATTTATTATCATATGAAATTATATTTATGTTTAATTTCAAATTAAGTTTTTTATTAAGTGAATTTTACTACATATATTTTTTACAATTTGATAAAAGTATACATATTCAGTATTAAATTAACGTATTTAGTATTAAAAATTAAAAACATTATATTAATCATTTGTAATCATAGTGATAAATAAGGTATTTTTGTTCAAACATTATGGTTCAATTGGTCATTTCATATGATTAATAAGGTCACTTTTGTCATTTTGCATCACATAGGGGTAATTTTGGTATTTCAATTTATTTCTTTAACGGACTTTTAACTTAGCTAATGGTTAACTAACTGTAGGGGTGATTCTTTTCACTACTTTAAGCTAAGAGCAATTAAGGCAAACCTTAGGGGAGGTTAGAGTATTTTACCCTTAAAACTAAGTACTCATGAAGAATGGCCAATTATAAATTAACAAAAAGGGAAAAAGAAAAAGAAAAAGAATATGATGAATAACATATGTTGGTAACTTGGTATTTAATATTATGGCATACGAAAACATATTAATATTATATGGTCTAAATAAATATTCATATATATTGTTGGACAATTTTAAAGACAAAATGTAAAAGGAAAAGAAGATATACCTCAAATGAATAACTAATTCAGTTATAACAATTGCATAATTTATATTGAACTACAAAAGCATAGTAAAGCATAATATGTATCATTGACTCTTGTCACAATAGCCATTTGTACTAGTTGAAGATTGTACTGAAATCAGGTGGCTTGGTGGCTTTGTACAGAAGCCTTATCATGTCACTAGAAGTCATCCTCCCACTATTCTACTGTACAAGTGATGTCTATATTACAGGAACAGAATGGACAAGAAGACACAAGGTTTAGACCACAACAAACTACTGTTCATTGTAGTACGTGTGGACCAACATTCTGGTAGTTCTGTCAGATCTAGATTGAGTCATTGAGGACTCCCTTGTTTGTCCCTGTAGATTTTCTGAATGGATGGGTAAATATTTAAACATATAGACCAATGCTGTATACGAATCCCATCCTTCAGAAGATTGCTCACACACTTGAACTAAAAAATGAGGAAGCATGGCTAAGTAATGGAGTTTTAATGAAAGGAAAAGTCACATTTCAAGACAAGCACCATTGCAGAAGGTCAGTTCTTTAATAGGATTTTATTCCGAAGCACTTCAAAGCAGATTTCATGGGGTCTACTGAACAGTTAAGGTGTCCAAATTGAGTACATGTTTATTTAAAGCTGCATCAGATTCCAGAAGTTCTTGATTTCTTTGTTTTCTTTTATATTTATATGGACAATACTTGCCTCAGGCCATATCAGGAGGAACTTCCTCCTCATAGGTGATGTGGCCCAACCAAAGGCGGACACGTGTCCTAAAAATTTTACAATATTAAAAAAATAAAAAATTGGATTAGATTCATTTTTAATGGGTAAATGGGTAGAACACATCTACCCAACCTCCATTCCAAAACCCTAATTTTAACTCTGCCACCACCACCGACACTTCCACTCCCCACCCTATCTTCATCTCTCTCTCCATTGTCCCCTCTCTCCACCACCGCTCCCCTCTTCCCACCACCACTGCTGCTCCCCATGGTTCCCTCTCTTTTTCTTACTTTATGTTGTAACAAATCAAAATCGGTAATTGAGCAAATCGATGGGACGATAAGCGTCTTCAGACAGGGATCTAAGTCAAAGAAAGTGCTGAGATTCAAAAAGAGCTATCTGGATTTTCCAAATAAATCGAAACCCTAGGATGTTGATTGGAACTTTGGCCTGAAACAGAGGCTTTTGGTCTTTGCGAAACTTGGTTTAGGCTTTGCAAGAGAGAGAGAGCCTCTGTTGGTCTTTGCAAAACCTGATTGAGGCTTTGCTGGAGAGAGAGACGATTTCTTTAGAGAAAGAGAGAGACGATGAGACATGTTTTCTTTGAGAGAGACACGATTCCTATAGAGAGAGGGGGAAACAATTTCTTTAGGGAGAGAGAGAGACACGATTCCTTTTCAGATGGTTGGTCCAGATCCCCTATCAGAAGGAACTTCCTTCTGATATGGCCTAAGGCAAGTATTGTCCTATTTATATTGTACCAATATCTATAATCAAGACAAGGTATACAGAAGTCCTTAAAAAGATTTCAGGATACAAAATCAATTTCTCCATCCCTTTGTGTTTAGGTACAAATCATTGCACAAGGGGTATGCCTTTGTGTTCAGGCACATATTAAATCATCTCACAATGCTCGAGTACTATTTCTATCAATACTACAAGAGTAAAATCAACTCAACTCAACTCAAAGTTTTGTCCCAACTTCATGCACAGCGCTGCTCAATACAACAATAACAACATGTTCATGGGAGAAGAGTACTCACAAGTTTAGTGTATGCCTGATCAGCCAAATCCCTTGATTGTCCCTGGATGTACTGCTCCATTCGGGTTGCAAGAGTTGCAAATCTATGTGGAAGGGATATAAGCAACATTTGAAATGATTTATAACCAAGAACTGGAGTAAGTGTTATGGAAAGATAAAATAGTAGTAAAGCACAATAGAAAATGACTTGATTAATAAAACTTCTTCGAAACCAATTTCCATGTCATGCTCATAGGATACAGTTACGTAAGCAAAGTATATGAAAAATAAAGCAAAAGTTACTTAAATCATCAAAATAAACCAATTAATTAAAAAAAAGAAGAAGCGCATACTTCGTTATGAAGAATAAATCCAAACAGAGTTTAAATAATGAGTATCCATTTAAATAACGAATATCTGGCAGAAACCAATCTTGAAAGACGGCATAGGTGGTCAATTTATTTCTCTCTTTGGACAACATCTATTTCTCTCAATTAAAGCTTTCTATCAGTGCTCCTATAACCATTAATAGCACTTTCCCTAGTAGTGTTTTCATCCATTGACAAGTTTAAGCCACATATATGAGCTTCAAACACAGTTTATTAAATTTGTTGGATTACAATTTCCAAGACCACAAAAAGAATGCAAGTCTATATCAATTTACAAAAGAATAAAGAATAAACCTTTGAGATCCAATTCACCTTGGTATATATGTCAAGACCCCTGTTTGCCGAACATTACGCTCGTTTCTTTCAATCTGGTGACAAGCTTCGTCAACAAACTGCAATATCAACGTAAAGTGGGTGAATGCCAAACTTAAGAATGCAAATGGCAATAAATTGTTTCGCACAGAAGTTATAAGCCTATACTCACACGGCTGAACTGCATAGTAATTCTAGATTCCAGGTCATCAAGCAAGATACGCACGAATCCTGCTGCATCAGCTTTCTGACCAGAAAGATAGCGCTCTGTAATACCATACATTGATATACAGCGCAGTGGATCAATCTTGTATGCCCAATCCACCACAGCATAGAAGTCTTCCTAAATATTTAAGAAAAGATAAGAAAAGGTTCTACTTGTCAAAGTTTGTCAAACAGCCATGCCTACTGTTAAGCAACAATTTTAAAAAATAGAATATAAATGGAAATTGTAATTGAAAAATTAAATGATATGCTGAAAAAGCTGAAACCAATCAACAAATAAAACTCAAAAGCACCATAAAGATTAGGTAAATAAAACGTGGGTCAACTTCTTTGAAAAGCAAGCTAATAATCAAAAGAGACCACATAGGATGTTACGATGCAGCTTTAGGAATTTTTATACTCTCTACTTGGGACTTCTCCGAGTTTAATTCAGTGGCAGAGTTGTTGAAATTGGTGGTGCGATAAGGCAATGGAATTATAGAAACAACAAGATAATTTCAAATGCTTCCCAGTGATATATGCCACATTAGGTGTGAAGGAGCACAACAGAAGAATTTTGAGATATCATGCTATCTGCATAGGAGATCAACAAATTCCTCTCTACATCTCTTTGTCATGGAAGGCTCCTTCTTCATCCTTTGCTACACTTCCTTTCTTGGATTTTTTGGAATGTTAAGCTTAATTTTAGCTCTCTCTGGCCCTTGTATACCCACATGTGCTTGGCCTTCATCCTGAGTCTTTGAATTGATTAGGGCAATAAAACATGCATTCACAGATTTGTTCTTGAAAGGCTGGGTTTATAAGTCTCTTTAATCAGTTTTCTTCATTATTCATTTTGAAGGAATTATACTCGTAGTTCCTCTATCATTCCCTCCATTCTTACTGGTTTGACAACATTAGCTTACTCTATCCCAGAGAAGAACCCAGAGTTAAACCTTCCATCCGCTTCTGAATCCTTAAGCAGACTGAGGTGCTTCTAGATCAATCTGGGATTCTTTTGGCACAATAAACCATGCAATCATCCCATATATAATAGATCTCAGATCAATCTTGAGTCTTATCCCAAACTCATCTTATGGGATTTAAAATATCCATCCTATCAAAAACAACAATTCTGCCTGACACGGTCCTCAACAAAAACCCATTGATGAAGTCTAAACAAAAGAGTTTAGAGAATGACAAGTCTGGTACACACTCCAAAAATTATTCACCCGAAGTACTAAATTTTAGCACTCTCCTTCACTAGATATAGTCATCCATTCAGATCATAATACAACAACAACAACAACTAAGCCTTTTTCCAATTACTTGGGGTCGGCTACATGAATCCGATATTTTCATTCCACTCTATTTAAGGTCATCTCCCCAGTTAATCCACATGCTATCATATCTTTCTTTACTATCTCTACCCATGTTAGCTTTGGTCTTCCTCTTCCCCTAACATTGCCCTCAATTTGGACTAAGTCACTTTTCCTGACTGGCGCAGTAAAAGGTCTTCTTTGCATATGTCCAAACCATCTTAACCGATTTCCCCTCACTTTATCTCCAATTGATACTACACCAACCATCTCCCGAATGTGTTCATTTCTAATTCTATCATTTCTAGTCTTCCCGCACATCTATCTCAGCATTCGCATTTCTGTGACAGTCACTTTATGCAAATGTTGTTGCCTAGCTGCCCAACATTCGGTACCATAAGGTATGGCTGGTCAATAGTTGTTCGATAAAACTCCCCTTTCAATCGTAAGGGAATACGCCTATCACACAATATACCAGATGCACCTCTCCATTTAACCCATCCTGCCTTGATTCTATGATTAACGTCATCTCCAATTTCTCCCACATTTTGAATAATTGAGCCTAAATAGCAAAAATGTTCACTTTTTTGTACCTCTTGATTCTCAATCCTCACTACATCCTCATTTGTCCTTCTAGATTTACTAAAGTTACACTCCATGTATTCAGTTTTATTTCGACTTATCTCAAACCCTTTTAGTTATAAAGCTTCTCTCCAAACCTCCAATTTGGCATTAACTCATTCTCTAGTCTCATCAACTAAAACAATATCATCGGCAAACAACATACACCACGGAATATCATCTTGGATGTGTCTTGTCAGCTCATCTATCACTAAAGCAAAGAGGTATGGACTTAATGTTGACCCTTGGTGTAAGCCTGTTACACTCCATGTATTTAGTTTTATTTCGACTTATCTCAAACCCTTTTAGTTATAAAGCTTCTCTCCAAACCTCCAATTTGGCATTAACTCCTTCTCTAGTCTCATCAACTAAAACAATATCATCGGCAAACAACATACACCACGGAATATCATCTTGGATGTGCCTTGTCAGCTCATCTATCACTAAAGCAAAGAGGTATGGACTTAATGTTGACCCTTGGTGTAAGCCTACAGTGATTGGGAATTCACTTGTTTCCCCTACAGGCGTTCTCACTATTGTTACACACCCATCATACATGTTCTTAATTGTGTCGATGTATCCCTTTGTGACTCATTTCTTTTCTAAAACCCTCCATATTAGGTCTCTAGGTACCCTATCATAGGCTTTCTCCAAATCAATAAAAATAATACGGACATTTCTCTTCTTCTCTCTATATCTTTCCATTAGTCTCCTCAACAAGTGAATAGCCTCCATCGTTGACCTACTCGGCATGAATCCAAATTGATTCTCCGACACTTCCGTCTCTCGTCTTAGGCGTTGTTCAATCACTATCTCCCAGAGTTTCATAATGTGACTCATTAATTTAATACCGCGATAATTATTACAACTTTGTACGTCCCCTTTATTTTTATATATAGGTACAAGAAAACTTTGGCGCCACTCATCTGGCATCCTCTTAGTTGTTATAATTTTATTCAACAATTTTGTTAACCAAGACAAACCAACTTCTCCTAGACACTTCCACACCTCGATAGGAATGCCATCGGGTCCTAAAGCCCTCCTCGATTTCATCTTCCTTAAGGCATTCCTAACCTCCAACTCCTTGATCCTATGGAAAAATATAATATCTCTAACATTTTCCTCCTCGCCTAAACTTCTTATATGATTTTCATTTAGCAATTTCTCAAAATAGTTTTTCCATCTTTCTTTAATTTCATCGTCCTTTACTAAAACCCGTGAATCTTCACTCCTAATACATTTAATATGGCTAAAATCTTTAGTTTTCCTCTCCCTTAGCTTGGCAAGTTTATATATATTCTTCTCTCCATCTTTTGTACCTAGTTTAGAATAGAAATCGTCATATGCTTTATGTTTTGACTCACTTACAACTTTCTTAACTTCTTTATTTGCTTTTTTATATTTGTTAAAGGTTTCACTATTCCTAGTTTTTTGCCAAATTTTACAGCATTCCCGTTTTGTTTTTACGATTTTTTGAACTTCATCATTCCACCACCAAGTTTCTTTAAATGACGGTCCCGTTCCTTTTGATTCTCCTAGAACTTCTTTTGCCACTCTTTTTATATATGTAGTCATCTTATTCCACATTAAGTTTATTTCATCTTCTACATTCCACGATGCTTCTTTTAACATATTACTTTTAAACAAATTCATTTTCTCCCCTCTTAAATTCCACCACCTAGTCCTTGGGTTTATGGTTCTTTTTCTCCCTTTTGGTTGCCCTTCTATACATAAATCTAGGACAAGAAGCCTATGTTGTGAGGTTACACTCTCTCTGGGAATAACCTTACAATCTTTAATTGCTAGTCTATCCACCTTTCTAGTTAAAAAGAAATCAATTTGGCTTACATTTGAACCACTTTTAAAGGTTATTAAGTGTTCATCTCTCTTTATAGAAAATGTGTTCCTAATTATAAGGTTATATGCTTCTGCAAAATCTAAGATAGTCTCCCCGGCATGATTTTTATCTCCATATCCATGCCCACCATGATTTCTTGTAGACATAGGATATTAATCTTTCTTCTAATCATAGTGTCTACTAACTCCATTCCCTTACCCGTCAAAGTTCCTATATTCCAAGTCCCTATCCTAAGCCTAATATCCTGGGCTAATTTCTTTACCTGTGCTCGTCTAGGAAAATGTGAGAACCCTTGCCAATTTTTTACTGCACCCGGGCGCCGATGCGGCACCCCTTGCCCATTTTTCGAAGCATCCAAAAGCTGATGCAATGTGTCGCTTAAGGGGAATGCCCTAGTATTTACTCGTGTATTCATAATACGAACTTAAATCACCTTTTTCTAAAAAGACAGGGATCAAGTATTGGCTTGCAATTATCATCCAAACTTGGAGAAATCAACAATCAAATTTACTTTTTCATAAAGTAATCTCAGGCTGATTGGTTCCAACTCATGGGGTCCACTTTAGCCTAACTCAACAGGAGGGAAGTAAGGGCATTAAAAATGCATTTGGTCATTACATAACAAAATCCAGTAACTGATATAATGAAATTCTCAAAATATTGTGTATATTACTTGTATTCCATTAAGCAAATCCTGAAGTGACTCATTTAGTGCTCCCAGCTCTGCAGAATTTTTACCTACAAAATTAAGTTATACAGGGATGAGTCAACTTTAACTGGTGAACAATATCAGGACCATTGGGAAAGGATTACCCGTTTTGTTTTCATTCTCGTCAATGTCCATGATGCCCAAATCATCATCATTGGTATCATCATCCTTGGTACTGGTTTTGTTACCATTGGCAGGATCTCCTGGTGGGACAAGTGCAGGAACTTCAAAGCACATGAAGTGTGCTAAAAAAGAGCTCTGCAGTTTGAGAAAGGAAAGAACTGAAGTTTTGATACAAGGTAGAAACAAAACAAAATGAGCAGATAATTAGGTTGTAACCTCATCTACAAGGAGTGGGATAAAAATTGTAAGCATTTTGGCGTAGGCCTCTGAAACATTAGAAGTGTCTGCATTGTTCACATTTTGACTGGAACCTGTGAAAGCTTCAATCCATAGATTTGAATTTCTTGATGCTTTGGTACTAGAACGAAGCTCATTTGCAAACTCACGAGCCTGTAGATGATTAAGGGAACTTTCAGTTGCCACAAATTTGAACTTGTGAGGTACATAAACTGTCAGAAGTTCTACAACCTCCATTGGAATTTCCAAGTATTAGATAATAAAATACTGCTAAATTTCAGAAAACAAAAGCATTACAACTAGTGTCTCACCAAGTCATATATAAAAATGAAACAAAAAAAGTTACCTCAGTGCATGTTGAGCAACATAACATGAGTGGATATGCTTTACAGTTAGTACAATACATAGAACATAAGAGAAAACCAGATATGAGAATCTTGTGGCTCTGTGAAGGTAGGTTTAAACACACCATATTTCAAATGAGAAAGCCCAAAAGGTTCTTAAAAGGAATCAAAAAAGGGAAGAGAAAACAAAGATTTAATCCTACAGATTATTCACATATAATCTTGAAGTTTGCAACATTAAAGCAGTGTTAAGAGAGTAAATATGGAGTTCTATATACTAGGTAAGGGAAGAAGGAAAGGGTTGAAATGTAAAATTCTAGATGTTGGGAAGGAAGAGGGAGGAAAAAGGGAGGGGGGTTGTCAAAGTTCCACATTTTCAGCTTAAATAGTAGAGTATCAGTGCAAGTTGCAATAGTTACCAGGAAAACCGCAAACATGAGCACCACATGTATCCCAAACCATATGAATCAAATGGTTAAAAGGGTTATAAAACGGAAGTTTACAATGGATATGAAGTTATAATTTTCATTAATGAGGCATTTGATGTGTGCAGATGCCTGTGCATAACCAACTAGCCAAAACGTAGCCCTGCATTGCCTGCCCCAACAAGTTAGAACACTTGCTTGTATGCACAAGTACATTACATTCACATATAATTAGTTAAAATACATACATTTATGCATGTGGGGAGAGAGTGAAACAAAAATAACAGCCCACCTTGTCAACCAAACTTGATAAACCCGCCCCTAGAATCATTTCAGTAGTCCAGTTTCCTGATCATCATCATCATTGCCTCAATCCCATATGAATGAGGTCGGCCACATGAATTGTCTCTCTCCAATAATTTCTATTGCATGCCATTTCTCCTACCAAATTTAACTTTTTAAAGTCATTTTTAATATCCTCATCCCATGTTATTTTTAGTTGCCCTCTCCTTCTCTTACCTTCTATTACAACTAGTTTTCCTCGCTTCACTGGCACGTCTCTAGGTCTCCCATATATGTGTCCAAACCATATCAATCTACTCTCTAATGTTTTCACAAATGAGTGTCACTCTTAATTTTTCTATCTCTCCTATTAGGAACCTTATCTCTTCTAGTCACTCCAATCATCCACCTTAGCATTCTCATTTCCGCTACATGAAGGCATTGCTCTTGTCTCTTTTTTAGGGTACCAACACTCCACCCCATACAACATAGTTGGTCCAATAATGGTCTTATAAAATTTTCCTTTTAGCTTATGTGTTATTCCTTTATCACACAATATCCCACTAGCTTGCCTCCATTTTGTCCAACCCATACCTATTCTACTAGTTATGTCGCTATCTATCTCTCGGTCTCTCCATCATTTTGTATTATCGATCCTAGGTACCAAAATTGGTTGTTTTGAGTAATCTTTTGGTGTTGAAGTGCTATCATTATATTTTTCATGTCCGAATATATGTTAAATTTACACTTCATATACTCGGTTTTAGTTCAACTAATTTTCAATCCTTTCAATTCTAAAGCATTTCTCCACATTTTTAGTTTTATTGTTGTTAACAACCATCTACTCTAAAAGCTTAAGCTGCTAGAGAGGGTGTAACTTAAATATATAAATCCTTCAACACGCCCCTCACATGTGGCCTTCTTTTGGTTCAACACGTGTTCCAATTTTAATTATCAATTGGGTGACGGTGAAGTTTGAACACGAGACTTTTGGCTCTGATACCATGTTAACCATCATCTCTTTTGATGATGTTATTATATAATTGACATAAAAAAGAAATGGATGGAATGATGCATCGTGCAAAATGATGGCAAAAAATTAGTAATTCTTTGCCTAACAATTTAAGAGTGAAGGGGAAAACTATTGATATAAAACCAGTGGAAGACCGATTTGGAGTAGGGTACGATCAACCTGCTCTGATAACATGTTAAAATTGAAGAGAGAAATTAAATAAGAACACAAGAATATTACATGGTTCAGCCACTAGGGCTTTCATTCACAACACACAAAGCCAACTGGCTACATCTCTTTCATTATACTCTCTCTTAATTTTGTGTACAATAATCACCTCTATTTATAGGTGAATAAAGAAAAACTTGGGCCCAAAAAATAGGAGAGACTTTATTTACAAGTAATTTACAATAAAGGAAATACTTGTAACTAAAGAATAGGAAATACTTGCTCTTCAAGTATTTTACAAGGAAAAACTTGTTGCCCAAGTATAGTAACGTTAAAATTGAAACATGTGTTGGACCAAAAGAAGGCCATATGTGAGGGGTGTGTTGAAGGATTTATATATTAAAGTTACACCCTCTTTAATAGCTTAAACTTTTATAGTAGATGGTTGTTAACATTTTTAATCATCAGGGTTGAACGGGAGGGGAAGTGACATTTACTCTCTTGGCAAGCGGGCTAGCTAATACCCCATGTTGATTCAATGACAATGCAAGCCAATATGTCTGCGCTAAACCAAAGGGATGAGCAGCTGTACGTACCATTGCCTCCTTATTAGCCATGAATTGTTCGATGTATTGCCTAGGTGCCATTGTCCTTATAGTATTCAGATATGAAGTGCCAATCCTCTCCATATTCGCATCACCGGTTTTGTACGTGTGGTCCTTATTCAAGTGGAACAACCCAAACATAGCTATTATATTCAAAAGTTAGTGCACGTTCACACACAGTCACAATATTGTGCGCAGCTCGATATGCCATTTGTATAGTGAACTGAACATCGGGTAATGACTTACTGTTACGATCATGTAGGGTCCCATTGCCTAGTCCGTACACACATATCCATGTTGCCATAGGGAAGTTGCCACATGGAGCATAGTTAAGCGCAACAACTTGCTGTAGGGTGTATGGCTTCAACCTGCATAGGCTTCAACCTGCATAGTAAGCGACCTTTCTCCTTTGGAAATAATAACAAGCATGTAGTACTTATATATCGATACTGGCGCCTTACAACACAGACATACGCTTAGTTGAAGGCAATGGTGGTAGATAATCCCACGATACAAAACTTACGCGCAACAATCCTAACTATTGGAGCTAATGTTGGGATGACAATGAAAATTGACTGGAATGACAATAACTGGTGTACCAATGAAGCTGGCCAAGTTAATCATGCAGGAGATATAGCAATGACATTTGCAGCAGTCAATCAAGAAATACAGGTCAATTGTGATGTGCGAGACTTTGGGAAACTGAACAATCAAGATATGGTTGTAAGTGATGGCCTATGGAAGACAGCGAATACAACGGAGAAAGGTCGCTTACTATACAAGTTGAAGCCATACACCCTACAGCAAGTCGTTGTGCTTAACTATGTTCCATGTGGTAACTTCCATGTGGTAGCGTGATACGTGCATAAGAAATAAGTAGTGGGACCCTACACGATCGTAACAATAAGTCATTACTCGAATTTCAGTTCACTGTGCAAATGACAGATCCAGCTGCACGCAATGTTGTGACTGTGTATGAACGTGCGCTAACTTTTGAGATCTACCCATTTGCGCTGAACATAATAGCTATGTTTGGGTTGTAAATAAAGATCACGTACAAAATTGGTGATGTGCATATGTAGATGATTGGCACTTCATATCTGAATCTTGTAAGGACAATGGTACCTGGCCAATACATAGAGCAATTCATGGCTAACAAGGAGGCAATGGTACGTACAGCTGCTCATCCTTTCGGTTTAGCGCAAACATATTGGCTTGCATTGTCATTGAATCAACATGGGGTATTAGCTAGCCCTCTTGCCAAGAGAGTAGATGTCACGCTGCTCATCCTTTTGGTTTAGCGCAAACATATTGGCTTGCATTGTCATTGAATCAACATGGGGTATTAGCTAGCCCTCTTGCCCAGAGAGTAGATTTCACTCTCCCTCCCATTCAACCCTGATGATTAAAAATGTTAACTACCATCTACTCTAAAAGTTTAAGCTGTTACAGAGGGTGTAACTTAAATATATAAATCCTTCAACACGCCCCTCACGTGTGGCCTTCTTTTGGTCCAACATGTGTATCAATTTTAATTATCCATTGGGTGACGGTGAGGTTTGAACATGAGACCTTTGGATTTGATACCATGTTAACAACCATCTACTCTAAAAGCTTAAGCTGTTAGAGAGAGTGTAACTTAAATATATAAATCTTTCAACAATTGTTAAGTTCTATTTAGAGGTATCCAAGAGCATGATATCATCGGTGATCATCATACACTATAGAATCTCATTTTGGAAATCTTTTGTTATCTCATCTAAGATTATTGCAAAAAGATATGGGCTTAGCACTGATCCTTGGTTCAATTCTACATTTATAGAGAACTCATTAGTGTCACCACATGTGGTACAAAACTTTGGTTTTCATATTCATATACATATCTTAAATACTTTTTATAATTTATAATGGAACTCCTTTTCTTTGTAGGGCCCACCAAATTATATCTCTTAGGACCCAATCATGCGCTTTTTCTAAGTCTATAAAAATCATATGCAAGTTTTGTTGCTTACTCCTACATGTTTCAACTAATTGCCTAAGTAGGTATATAGCTTCCATTGTTGATCTTCTCGGCATGAACCTAAATTGGTTATCCGATACCATGGACTCCTTCCTTAGTCTTTGCTCTATGATCCTTTCCCACACTTTCATTGTATGACTTATTAATTTAATTCCTCTATAGTTGCCACAATTTTGTATAACCCTTTATTTTTGTAAAGTGGTACTATTGTACTCTCTCTCCATTCATTTGGCATCATAGCTGTGGTGACCCTTATGTGCGGGTGTGATGTGGGTGGGTGCGAGAGACACTGGGCGAGCTACCACACTGGTAGGCTACAGGGTGCTCAATCCCACATCGCCTGGGTGTGGAGAAGGGAATGTGCTCATATGTAGTGTGTTCCCTCCAAATGGTATGAGACTTTTTGGAGTAAAATCCAAGAATAAAACCGTGCGAGCTGGGCCCAAAGCGAACAATATCATACCATCAAGTGGAGCAGGCTGTTACAAATGGTATCAAGGTCTGACCCAGGCGGAAGTGTGCCTACGGGGACGTCAAGCCTCCTAGGGGGGTGGATTGTGGTGACTCTTGTGGGCGGGTGCGAGAGACACTGGGAGAGCTACCATACTGGCAGGCTATAGGGTGTGGAGAAGGGGATGTACTTATATAAAGTATGTTCTCTCCAAATGGTATGAGGCCTTTTAGGGTAAAACCTAAGAACAAAATTGTACGGGTTGAGCCCAAAGCGGACAATATCATACCATCAGGTGGAGCGGGCTGTTACAATACCTTTCTTTAAGATATTGTTAAGAAACTTTGTTAGCCACTCAACACCACGTTACCTAATGTTCGCCATGCCTCTATGCAAATATTATCCGAGCCTACCACTTTATTACTCCCAATCTTCTGAAGTGTGTCCTCTACGTCCTTGTTGGTGACTTTATTTACCATTCCTATGTTAAGTTCATTTCCTTCTACTTCTTCTCTAGGATATTTCTCATTTAAAAGATTTTGAAAACAATTCTTCCATCTAGTTAAAATATCACTTTCTTTGACTTCAGTTTCCAGATCTAATGTAATAACTATGATTGCTTGCGATAATGCATCCTTAATTATGACATGGTATTGATAGCATCACCCATGCTTTGAAAAATATGCGATTTCAATAAATTTTATTGAAGTGAGTGTTCAGTCTATTTAATATAGCATTAAGTTATATACTATGGTTTCTATTTTTAAAGCACAGGACTAGCAGGTAGAATATCTGTCAGATTAAAGTTAGTGCAGTCAAGTAACTAAACTACAGAGGTAGGTTTGTTTTGATAGTTTGCAGAATATATAATATTATAAAATCTGTAATATATTTAGTTCACAACAAAGTGCTGCCTGAAAGTATCACGAAATTTTCAGCTTTTCAGCAATATAAATGACAACCTATGGTGCTAATTGGCCCTACACCCAAAGTAACCCTGCTTGTGTTGGCTCAACTGTAGGTTGATGCTAAACTAAACCAACGTAAACCTAAATGCAACCTTATCACCAAGTTGATGTTTATAACAGAGAGATTCTGAATTCTCTTGGGATTGCTCCCCTTTTGAGCACCTTTAATGAAATCTTATTTATCAAAAACAAAAACAGAGAGATTCTGAAGAAAAAAATTTCTTCAGATGGTCAAATGTATGCCAAACTCAAGCAAACCAACATTTAACCATTAATATGTTTCAGGAAATATAATTCAAGACAAATAATAACTCAAATTAATAACGGAAAATGAACATAATGAGAAAAAGAACTGCAAGACAATGAAATAGAGGTTTTTATTCTCCCCAGACCTCCCGGCGCAGAAGCAAATTAAGGGAGCTACAGTAAGCTTTTCTCAGTGGACCCAAGCAGTTCTTATCAACACTCTGCACAGGCAAAGGAAAAGGAAAAGGAATTAGGAGAACAATGAAGTAAAGAAAGAAAGGACTAATCACAAGTATTGATAATTGTGGCAGTTTTTAATTAATTTGACCTTCAAGTGTTGCAAAAGGCGAGCATAGGTCCTGCATTTATACCGCAGATCAGCATGATCAGGCCTCTTCAATTGTCCCCGCTGTTTAATCCAAGAGCCAAGCAAAACTCAGCATTATCATTCCAAAGGACTAACAATTATCAAGAATAAAGCAACGTCGTGCGGAAATACCTGAGAGAAGTAACTCTTGTCACTTATCATGAAATCCACCACACTAGCAAAGTAGTTTCTCAAAAATTCAGATGCTTTTCGAATAAAAGTACTTTTTAACTTTTCAAGTTCTGCACGTTTCTCTTTAACCTGTAAGAGTTTCAACTGCCACTTTTAAAAAGAGATGTTTTCTCATTATTTTCACACACACATTATGCCAATTTGTAAACTGCTTCAAAGGCAATATCTAAATTATCATGATTAATCAAGAAAAACCTGGTGATTAGAAAAAGGACCTTCAAATGGTACTCTAAGATTGCATATTACTAAATCATGAATGTACAGAACAAGGTTCCCGATCTTTAACTAGCAAAAAAACATAGAGGCATGTGATTGCACGTTCACATTGACTCCTAAACCATTAACTGAAACAGGTAAGTACAGTAACGGAAAGCTATGTGCTGGGATCTCAAAGAAAGAACCCAGAAAGAGAAGTGGAAGAAAAGTAGATCCTCTGGTTATCAAAAAAATAGTTTGAAATGGAAAATCAAAATTTAAGTACCACATGGGCTGTATGCTATACTGAAGCAGCAAAGAGGCCATAAGGATACTGAAGAACCACAACAGATTCAACTCGTAGAAGCAACCCAACACTAAAAAGTCCTCTGGTGGGTAGTCTGCCTGCTTTATCATATGATTTTCTTATTCTCATAATTTACAATATCAAATTTTCTATTGTCAAATATATTAATGATTTTTGGAGTTGCTTTTGTGACATGAAAAGAGGAGAGAAAATGGCAAGGAACTTGTGGCTCTAACTTAACATTTGATTAAGGAACTTACAAAATCAAAAATAAATTCAGATTATATAGCAAAGCAAAAAATCAAATGACTCATGAATACATGAACCCCAGGGATGTATTATTTACTTACTAACAAGTGCCATACAAGAAAAGTTGTTGGCCCCAAACTGGACTGATCTGTACAACTGGTAAACATGTAAATTGGTGGCTTATGATAATTTAAGTATGCTAGGCCATATAAAGATTGTAAACCGCTGCAAACGTTAGATCCTGTCAATTTTTCAATAATTTGAGCCACTTGGATGTTCTTTACAGACCCAAACATGGTCAATTTGTTTCCCAACAATCCTCCGAGAAGGGTGTAATTGTGTAAAGGATCACAATGTACTCTTTTCCTAAACAAGGGTCGATTTGTTTCACTAGAATCCTCCCAGAAGGGTGTAATTATGTCAAGGATCACAATTGTACTCTTTTTCTTTAAATTACATCATGCTCCTAACTGATTTTGAGTCAAAATTAATTCCTATTTATGCATGCAATCACCAGTAAAACATTTAAATCTGGTAAAATAGAGAGAGTTGAAGCTAAGTTTGATTCCTAGGCAACATGTGAATTGGTGGCTTATGATGGTTTAAGTCTGTTAGGCCATTTAATGTTGTAAAATGCAGCAAATCTTATATCCGGAAATTTTTTCAATAAACTGAACAACCTAGACATGTTTTATTGACCCAAAAATGGTCAATTTGTTTCACTAGTATCCTCCCACAAGGATGTAATAGTGTAAATCATGCCCTAACTTATTTTGAGTCAAAACTAATTCCTATATGTGCACAAAATCACCGGTAAAACATTTAAATCTGGTAAGGTAAGCTAGGGAGAATTGAAGCTAAGAAGTTTGATTTCTAAGCTATCGTCTAGGCCAACTCATCATTCTTGCAAGATAGGTAAGAATTGTACTCATTTACTCTTCAAAACAAACTCTTACTATCATGAGCAGTGAGCTATAATTGTGTGCTATGCTATAACTTAGCTGTTTGTATTACTAAATATTAATTGTATCCAGAAAATATTAAAAGAAAATATATAGAAACACATGTATAAAAATACATTTATATTCGTTTGTGTAGATAACATTTTTCAAATCAAAATTAACAAAAAAAATATGCAAACATGTGGATACAAACCAATACATCAGACTGTTATCTGGTCCCCATTAATCTAGGGCGGTGGGAGGAGCGAACTAAATACAGATCTAATATTTACTATTGTTTGCACAAAGTGACCCATTAGACAAGATTTCTATGTTCTTGCACTTGGCAGCCCAAACATTTATCACTATACCAAAATATGGCCATTAAGACATACCAATCGCATATGCATATTTAAGCACACAGCATGCAGTAATATTAAGAACATATTTGTATTTCATAGTCCAATTAATATTTGGACCAGTGACCTAGTGACCCAATCCCTTGACAGGATCAACCTCTGGTCTTAATCAAATATATATTTGGTAGAGGAATAGATGCATATCCATGTCATGTCCAATATTTCCTACATTACGAATTTGCTTAATCATATTGCAGTCTTAAAACTAACTAAAACAAGAAACACAGACAGTGCACATACAGCTCGGGTATTTGCATAGCTTGGATCCAAATTAGGTACTTCAAGACTTCGTAAAGCACCATTTATCCATTCACATGCCTCAATATTTTGAACCATTCGTGCCTCATCAAATGAACCTCCTGTCAGACATGCAGCATACTGCAACAAACAAAACGTGATTAAAAGGTATAAAGAATAAACAAGTTGACCAACCATAAATAAATTTCCACATTGTAACTGATGCAGGAAACCTCAGAAGGGATACGCAATCTTTCAAGAAGCTTATCAAGTTCCTCAATTAATGCTTTGTTATTCACAAACTGCATTTCCAGCTTGTTATTGCGGGTTTCTATCTGCATTTCACAACAGAAAAAATATGCAGGTCAACAAAGTAAGGGTAATGTGCTAAGCTGCAACAAAATTTAATTGCCTTAACGTAGTAAATTGTCTCCTCTAAAATAAAGTATTAATCCGCGTGGAAAACATGGAAACTAGAACTATAAATATCAAGAAATTCCCTTTTAGAAGGATCATATGGAAATCCAAATTAATTAGTCACTAGACAGGTAGAAAGGACAATTCTAAAGAGGAGTCATGTCCCTGTCACACATATATACTGGTCTTTTCTTAAAAGAAGCACATCCCCAAGAATTCATGGACTTATTCAATTTCATACACTTAGTTGACACTTCTTAAAGAGTGCCTAACCAATGACCAATGTAGCGCAAGCCCTTGTTAGAAATAAAAGTCATGTGTTGGAAATTTCCTATGCAAAACTTGGGTTGTAATGCGTCAAAATGTCTTGAGTCATTTTACTACAATCATTGAAGACAGTGTAGATAGAGATTTGCGAAGAACATGGCTAGAAGTATGCATCTTTAATCGCATATCTAGGATACAGGTAAATTGTAAGACCTTAAATGACCTAAATTGAACTTGGAAAACTCATTTTGTTGCAACTGTGTTTTTGAAATATGGATTTTCAAAAACAAAGGATTTACAAATTTTTCAAGAATGTATTTTTATTGAAAAACAGGATGCGTCACTTGATTGGTTGGTCGATCGAGCAAAGTCCTGAGAGTGTCGATTGAATGTTTGAGTGATCGATAATCCTCGAGAGAGATTGAAATTCAAAATTACTCAATCTAGGGTTCCCATAGACATCGATATATGTGATTGAGTATTCATTAAAGAGGAATTCATCAGCATAACAAGTAAAAATCAAATTTCTGAGCAAAAGGAGGGACAGCCATTGGAGAAGCAAATTTGTGAGGAGTGAAGTCTGTTGACAAGCAGACGTACAGCCCAGAGACTTGAGTGGAATGTTTGGCGTTAGTCTGTGTCAAGGGGTAACTAGGGGTTCTAGGGTGTGAGAATTGGTAACCTAGTTGTAACGTCTTTCTCATATAGAAGATTGTTCCTGACTGGACTAGGTCCCGTGTTTTTCCCTGTTTATGGTTTTGCACATAAAAATTTGGATGTCTCTACTCTTTCTAGGGATATCTGGTTATGTATGTGCTGGTTAAATGAATTTGAAAACTAATGGACACAAACTAAAATTCAAATTATAATCAGCATAACTATCTAACAATAACTATAATTTAAAATTAATATCCATGAGACCTATTCACCCCTTCTAGGTCTAATTCACCGCTCACACTTAGACACATTTGAACCTTGGGTAACAATCTTACTGTTAGAATATATATGCTAGGGCACCTATGTAATTAGTTTACCCCACAGGGGACATTTTAGTCTTTTCTGTATCTTCTGCTGATGTACATACATATAAGATATTAGGGTGAGTTAAAGAGAATGAGCCTGCAGTTGGTAGCCACATCCCTCTGTCCAAGTGATTGAGTTGAAGCTTTGAACTCTCTCACCCTGATTCCCAGATTCCACTTCTCCATTTTTCTTCTCCTTCTACTTAATCAGTAACCTAGCCCTAAACTCTTCACCTAAATTCAACACTTCTTAATTGGACGCCTGTACACACTCTCGGATATGAAGAGAGCACACCTGGAATTTTCAATTGTTTTCATTTCAGGAGGAAAATACTAATAAAAAAATTTGACATTGTAGGTCAAGCATGTAATAGACAATTTTAATGTAGGAATAAATTGGTAAAGAAACAAATAAAATATTTATGTAGTAGCATACATAATATAATTATGTATGCTATATTTGTCAAGTTTCATCTTTCCACATTATGTAATTGTTTCTGTAGAATCATATAAAATTAAAGTTAAATATTTGTCCTATATAATGTAAACATAGGTATAAAGAAATATATTAACGTGTTGTCATTAAGTGCTTCTTAATCTGTTAGTGGCAAGCAAACAAGCTACTTTTCAGTTAATAAAGAAATAGTGCTTTTCTGAAAACCAAATCCATCAGAAGGTCTGGACAAAACAGAATTATTTGCACTAATTAAATCTTAGATAAATTAAAATTATTTGAATAAGTAACATTAAAGTTCCTGTTAAACTATTAGAATTCCAAATTGTCATTGCTGAAACATAAGCAGAGGGAAGCAGCATAGATGCAGATATATGCATGTGCATGTATGACGAATGATAAGAAATGCAAAAAACTTGAGCCTGATGATAAAACAACAGAAACACTTAATAATCACAGTATTAGATGGCAAAATC
This sequence comes from Cornus controversa, assembly GCA_026545225.1. Lineage (NCBI taxonomy): Eukaryota > Viridiplantae > Streptophyta > Magnoliopsida > Cornales > Cornaceae > Cornus > Cornus controversa. Next base: position 22,476,126 of record CM048851.1, on the reverse strand, counting down.
CCTACCGACTCGATGTCTTCTCTCATGTGTCGAAGTTTTACATTGAAAATTCCTAACCATTCATCCATATCCTCAACACAGTTTGTGGCTGACTCAAGCCCCTGCAATACCTGCTGGACCCACAAACTATCAATACAAGAGTCAAGCATAGCTATCAGCTTAAAGGACTTTACAAAAAAAAACAATAGAACTTGATACATTGTTAAGAATTGTTTCTAAGAAGAAAATTTATAATTGTTGAAATTTTATTGAGCCAGAACACAAACCAAACATTGCCTCAGTTTCAGGAATATAGCCGATCCCCCTACATGAATTGTATCTATGATGATTCAACCAATGATACAGTAGTAGCTCCAAAAGGAAATTATATAGTAGAGTTGCCCATGGTGTGTTAAATCACAACATCATTAACAGAATCCTTGTTTGCGCAAATGCAAGTTAGGGATTCCACATAAGGACGAAAAGGCAAGAATGAAAATAGCTCAGTAAGACGCTCATACTTTTGTGACTCATTTACAAATATTCATCGAGTGAAAAAATGTACAAAGTGACAACATAATAAACAAAAATTCTTCTCAAATATAAAATAAGATTCATATGCACATTCTTGCAAAATAAAAGGGTTACCTCATCTATCAAAGGTTCATTTTCCAAGATGGCATGCACATTTGCTGCTTCCAAAGCTTGAAGTTCTCGCTTCAACCGCTCAGAAAATGCCTCTGCTTCGCCAATACCCATGACGTAACTGCAAGCAATGCATTTTTGAACCATCAGAACTGGATTAAGATAGTTCCAAAAAGCAGTAAATAAGAGAACGATGCAGGATAGTTGACTTATCATCTTGCATCTCTGTGATTCAACAAACAGCCAAAAAAGGAAAAAGAAAATGACAAATGAAGAGTGGCAAAGAATCAGGACTGCAATTGAACCACTGTTCATGAACAGCTCGGGATCGCTCGTTTAGAGCTCAGGTCAAGCTCGTTCATTAAGTCAACGAGCCGAGATTGAGCTCAAGATTGATTTTTGAGCTTGTTTGATAAACAAGCTGAGCCCGAACATTGTTAGGTTCAGCTCATGCAGGCTCGTGAACACTAAGCTCATGTAGGCTTGCATGTGTTCATGAACATAGGCTCGGTTTCATTTGTAGCTCTACAAAGAATAGGGTCAACAACAACAATTTAATGGATTCAATCCATTCCACTCAACAGCAACCTCAACATCTTATAAAAGAAAAATATACGGAAGTCGACAGATCCATTTACACCTGATCAATCTTACACATATAACTAAACTTGCACCTGCCAATAATTTTTGTGGCTTTCCAACCGATGAATAGAATGTTCTCTCATATTTTATCATGCAATCCGAAAATCAAATTAATCGGAGATTCGGAACTGTTTCATCTATATAACGCTTCATTAGAGTTCTATCTAATATTTCACTAATCAATGAGTTCATTGATTTGACACCAGTGTATATCTGATTGAATTTATATGATTGACACTATAACACTATGTAATCCAACAGTTTGATAAAATACAAATTATGCAAACAAATTATAGAGATGAATAAGGAGTAAGCTATGTTACATGGACTCTTCCAAAGTAGGTGAAATACCCATGTTCGACAAATATTATTCGAACATGCGTCTAGGATATGTGTCCGACACTTTTGGTTGGACGTACACCTAAAAAATATATTCAATAATTTCGTTTTATTATATTATTACTTCAAATGACTGAAATGTCTATTATGGTCACTATATTACATCAAAACATTATTTAAAGAATCAAATAAAAATATTAAATAAAAGATTAAATATCACTGACACCCTCTTAGGTTTGAAGTATTGTCACGCGGCTACAATCTCGTGAAATTTTGTCACCAACACCCCTTGTGATTTGTGCCATATATCACATACACCCCCTCCTGCTAAAAATACACCATGTTAGAGCACTTTTCACGGTGAAATGACCATACTGCCCTTTGACTTTTGACCTAACCCTTTTGAATACTAAATTACCCATTTAACCCTCTGTAATGGACCAAAATGCCCTTCTCAACAACCCCATATATTATTTATTTCCATAAATAATAATGTTAACATAAAATAAAAAAGTACACTATATAGAAAAGCACACATTCAGTGCATATACTATAATACATATAACCTATATACAAAATTATTTATTTCCATAAATAATAATATTAGTATAAAATAAAAAAAGCATATTATATAGAAAAACACACATTCAGAACATACATTCTATATATATATATATATGTTTTGTTCAATTCAAACAAGAAGCAAGTTCTGCCATAGTAACAATACAAATATACTATAGCAACTTCATATGTGTTAGCTTATGAAGCAATGTGTCGATGCTTATAGGAAACATATAAGAGTAATTTTTACCCAAAAAAAACACTTAGGAGTAATAATATTGAAGATTGTGTAATAAAAACAATTTAATTAGAGATGGATGCATTCATTAGATATTTATCGAGGAGAGGCTAGTGGAGAAATGAAATATTAGAAGCAAAAAGATGTGGCATACATGCTGTTAACATTGTAGAAAATAAACAAGAAGTTGGTTTACTTAAAAAACCCTATCATCTAACATTGCAAAAACATACAAAACAGTATTGAATAGCAGTCGAACCCAACAAATCACAAACCCAGCAAATCAAACAGAAGTTGGTTTACTTAAAAAAGAAAAAAAAAATCCCAAAACACTATCGAACTCTAGTTGAACCCAGCAAATTGCAAACCATGGTACTTGGAACAGAAGTTGGTTTACTTACAAGCAAATTGCTAATACCTTCGTTTACTTACAAGCAAATCTCCAAAACCTTTGTTTAATTGCAAGAAAATCGCAAACCCAGATGGATGAAACGTTTGAGAAGGTAGGCCATATGTGATAGGGTTAAAGAGAGAGATGAAGCATTAGACAAGATAGGGTTTGATAGAGAGATGAAAACGGTAGAGATGATGGGGTTTCAGAGAAAATTGAAAGATAGATGGAGATGGGGTGAAACATTAGATGATAGGGTTTGAGACGGATGAAAATGTTAAAGATGATAGGGTTTCAGAGAGAATTGAAAGACAGATGGAGATGGGGTGTCATTTTCTGATGTCTAGAGAGTGGAGAGAGAGAGAGATGAACACTATTCAGAATGCCTTTGTAGAACACCCTCCACCAGCAACGCTACTTTAGTCTCCACCACCGTAGAGAGAGGAGAAGAAAGACAAGAAAAAGAAAGAAAAAAAAAAAATTTAGAAGGCTATTTTGGTCAATTTAGTAGTTTGATATTTTAATATAAGAAATTATTTAATTAATCAATCAGTCAAGACATTTCACATATTAAAAAAATGAAAAAACTGACAGAGGTGTTTGTGATGAAATTTCACGAAGTTGTAACCATGTGACAATACATCAAACCTTAGGGGATGTCAGTGATATTTACCCTAAATAAAATGAATATTTAGCAATGTCCATGTGTCCTTTTGTTTGGGATTTGACACATCCGATGTCCGGATACATATCCGTTCCTGACACCAGTACCCGAGTCCATGTAACATAGGAGTAAGTTGATCCTGTTCCAAAAGGAAACGTATCTAGATATTGCTTGTAGATGACTTGTCCATGTCCAACTTTTTACATGGTTTGTCTTGTTTGCATATCCATTTCATGCCATGCCTACGTTCTTGACCATGCCATCCGCACATGATACATTTACCCGAGTCTATAACACAAGTTAAAAGAAAAATAGTTTGCTTCTAATTAGAAAATATGTATAAAGTGTGCATATACACACACACGTGTAACTATGTATTTTTCTTATCATATTATATAAAAACAAAAAATACAAATTCCAGCTAGACAAGGATGAATAACACATACGTGCCCAAAAGAGCCTCCATGTCCTCTTCCTCAGCTTGAGACACAAGTTCCTTTTCAACAGTCACTTTCAAATCACTTCCTGTCACTGTTGCTGCAACAGGCCCGTCTTGAAGATTCGTTTGCCTAGTGATTGTGGGTGTATTCTCCTACAATAAATACATGTAAATTAAGATAACAGAAAGAAAATAATGGTCAGTGTGTCGTACCAAAATATTATCATATGCACCTTAGCCCAAAGAGCCATCTCTACAACATCTATACCAACAACTTTGGGAAGACGACCCAGTACGTCTTTGCAGATGTTTAAGATGCAAAGCAGAAGGCGGTTCCTGCACATGTCAAATTCAATAAAGAAATTTAGAATAAAAGGAAAGATATAATAAATTTCATAGTATGAAACTAGATTTGCAAGTGTGAAAGCTATCCTATATTATTACCTGTCATCTATGTTGCGCATGGTCCACTGAGATGGGGCGACGCTCTGGCTTCTAAGGTTATCAAATCCCTATAGGAAGTTCAATCAGAAGCAAAGATATATATAGAGGCCAGAAGCAAAAAATGTTTAACCATCAAAACTCACATTGGATGTAGCACGTTAGAAAGAAGAAGATTACCAGCATAAATGTACATCCACTTGGGTCATTAGTTACAACCTCCACCTTTGATAGATGCTTCAGTTTGTATAATTTAGCGGGCTACAGGAGCAAGAATATTTTTAAGAAATATCAGCTAAAAACATGACCTTCAAGCTAGTAAAATCATTAGGAATATCAGTACAATACTATTCTTCATTATGCATTCATCAAGTATTCGCTATAAGGCTGCAATTTTTAGTTCATTCATGCTTTTGAAAGTAAAATAAATAAAACAATCACTCTTTTAGTGTTCTAATGCATAATTTCAGTTTCCGGCATAAACAAATGTCCTATCCGAATTTGTGACACTGGCCACAAACAGAGCCACTTACTAGTTGATCTCCCCACAAAATAAGTTGCACCTGCCAATAACCTATTGAATATGATAGTACTCAATCTACACTGAGCTATAGTGTGGCTAGGAATTTTTTTTCTCTTTTTGGTAAGTAAACTATACAGACTCACTAAAAGGTGCCAAGCAAGGGTGCAAACCTTGTACACTGGATGTACACAAAGCAAAATAAGTATCCTATAAAGATACAAAAGAATCCATGGTTCAATAAAGTCCAAAAAATTCCCAATGGAATGATTTACCTATCCTTTAACCCAGCTATTTAGCACTACAAATATTTTCTTTTTAAATGAAGATTTCCTGGAATTCATAAAAGTATTCCCTAAATAAATAGAAGAATCAAAGAATAAAAATGGAATATGGGAATCACCTCAAGAACTCCTCCACTGGAATACTTCATGACACGAAGAAAAGCTTTAGTCCGCTGACCTTTTGCTTTTGCTGCATAGACCACAGGCTGTCACAAAAAATCCCACTCTAAATGACAATAACTAAGTTGTCATAAGAATCATTCTACAGAATTGTGAATTTAAAATTACATTTGGTTCATTTAAACTAAAGGCTCATTTTCTCCCTCTCTAATATTGGATTGCTCTCAGCTACTAAGGGGCAGCTAAAAGATAAGAAAGTAAATGAGTCCCACATCACCAAACAAGATGGAGGGGATGGTCTTGATAAGTTATATACTTAATTCGAATTGAGATTGTCTAATACCACTGACCCTAAATATAACGAAAGTGTCAAGCTCAACATCACTCGTAGAAAATATGCTGACAGGACAGGGCTCTTTGAGGACCATATGACCGTTCACATTCCCAGCACAGGCAAAACTTCAGTTTCAAGTCACCATAGTAAGCATTGATCATTACTCTGAAGAGCATAGACCATCAGGGGCATTATTGAAAAACCCTAATATATAGGCATGGCACAGCTTCCTTGTGGATGCTAAAACATCAGGAACTTCAGCTGTTCAGAATAACTATGTTCTGCAAAATCCTTACTGAATCAGGACACTTTTATTATTTGATACAACCAGAAGGCATAAGGTTCTCATTTCAAAAATCTATCCTTGGGGGGTGGGTTTTCACTGAGCATAAAAACTGGGATATCATTTCATGCCACTTTTGGACAAGCTTTTCCATCAATCAATTACCAGTGCTTTATTGCAACGACTTTGCAGTCAGCAACAAGCCAACAACAGCCCGAGTCTGCAATTTCATCATCCTAAAACTTTCACTAATACCAATTTGTATCTCATCAGCTCCGTCACTTTCCATTGCAAAAGACAACCATTTTCCTCCACTATCCCATAATCACCAATTTAAAAGCGATCCGTGATCGCCATTTTTATTCATTGGAATCAGCATCATAATCTTCTCAAAGCAGTACATTTTAACTATTTTTATGATCAGAAATTATGTAATATAACCATTACGCAATAGTAAAGTACATCACTTTCCAGGAGCTTAATCTTCTCCATGCTTTATACATGCGGCGTGAATTTCAAAAGTTGATATTCAAGATTTTACAAACGCATTGATTAGCGATGAGAACGAAGATTAAAAATACATATTATTGATTACAGATCATCATCAAATGAAAAGGTTGTGAGAGACAGATTAGTCCAAAATTGTGAGTTGTGTATAACCGAATGACAGAAAGAGAAAATCGCGTACTGGAAAGGGCGAGAACCCTAGCTTTGGCCATGTGGCCGCGGCCTAATTTGCCGGTCTTCCCCCAGATCCCGCGGCTCTTGGCGACGCGAATCGACATTATAATCTTCTGCTTGGTGCCTTCGATCGCGGCCTCGCAGGCTCGCCTAAGCTCCGAGTCATCTGCGCTCGATCTCGCCATTGTTCTCTTTCTCTCGGAGGTCCAACTCTGAAGAGAAATGCTACATTGATCAATTCATATGCTTGAAAAATATACCGAGAGAGAGAGAGTGTGTGTAACCGTCGTCGAAATTGCTGGGACGCGAGTCGTGTGGCATGACCGTTTAATGTGGGTTGATGAAGGATGCGAGTCCTGTAATGTTCGGTTATACAGGACAGAATCAAATGATTTTTTATTTTTTATTTTTTGGAAAAATTAAATTTTGGTGACCAAAATTAAAAAAAAAAATTTGTTTTAAAGAGACCTTAAACTCAATAAAAGGTAAACAGGGATCAATTTAAAAAAATTATTATGAGTGACCATTTAATTTTAATATCTAAAATACCCTCTCTTTTATTCATTTTTCGTCTTCTTTAATCGCACTCCCAAATATTAAAGCTTCAAAAAATATAAAAGAATTCAATAAAAGAAAGTATATATATATATAGAAAGAGAGAGAGAGAAGTTATATGTTGGTCTTACAATTAATGCACGTGCCTTTTTTAATTTGTTCCAAGTATGTCCATTTTTTTCTTTTGTCACGGGTAGTTTAGTAACTTAATCCTAATTCCAATTTAAAAAATAAATAGTACATTTTTCAATCTATCCTGAGCGTTGAAGAAACAAGAAAAAAAAAATGATTTGTTGAGTTATTAATATTAAATGTGAGGTTTGTAATTAATTGCACCCAAATTATTATTATTTTATTTATTAATGAGATATTAATATATTGGAATAAATTTATATATATTATTATTTCTTCTTTAGAATGTATATATGTTTTGCACAAGTCAACGAATTCTTTGAAGTTTATGATATTTGGAGGTTGAAGTAGACTGAAGAAATGATGGGGATCTATGGAGGGAATGAAGGATATTTTGGGCATTAAGATTAAATAGTCCTTCATTAGCAATTAATTTTTAAGTTTGGTCACTATCGAGCTTTTATTATGTTTAAGGTCACTAAAAAGCAAAAAAAATCAATTTTGGTCACTAAAATCTAATTTTTCCTTTATTTTTCTTGGCAATAATCAAATTATTTCAGGACATTTAATTGAAGTTCACATGCATTTTTGCTTTCTTTCTTGAGTAGTTGGACCTACTCATTAATAAAAGATATTTTATATTAATGTTCAAATTCTATTAATTTTTGATGTTTCAATGCTAACAAAAAATAATTATATCATATAGTATTTAACATACATGGCATGCACTAGTGGCCACCTATTAGAGGGATTTTTTTTGTCCCACATCAGATCCGAATGGAAAAGAGAGGATATAAATGGGCAGATATGCAACAATACCCAATAGCTTAAGCTTTTAGGTCATTGGCAAGCATCCGACCTATTACAGTTAGTATCAGAGTCAGACCCAGTTCTTGATCCAATGTCACGCCTAGCGCCCACTCGGGTATAGTCTAGGTTCGGGTTGTTACTAAGTCTTCCTGATGTTAGGAGGAACAGATAGACAAGGTGGTCCGATTGTAATGAGGGCGTTACAAGTTCGAGTGGGAGAGAATGTTAAAGGAGTATTTTTTTGTCCCACATCAGATCCGAATGGGAAAGAAAGTGGGTATAAATGAACAGATAGCCAACAAAACCCAATAGTTTAAGCTTTCAGGTCACATCGGATCTGAATGGGAAAGAGAATAGGTATAAATGAACGGGTAGCCAACAATATCCAATAGCTTAGGCTTTTGGGTCATTGGCAAACGCTCAACCCATTACACCAACCCTTACAACTTACATCAGTGAAGTCCACAAAACACCTCTGTTATATAATTTTTGTGTGTTTAAGACTCTCTAATTCTAATTATGCATATATATAACCCCAATAGATTTGAAAAAATTGTGCAAGTTGGTACCTTTTATTAAAGATCCATCAGAAAGTTGTTAAATTAGTCATGTGAGGGGACAAAAATCGTCTCCATTTTTTCGGCGCCCATTTTGCCCAAAACAATGCAATTTTGCCTTGGAAATCAATTCAAAATTTGATCGTGGGCCTATGATTGATCCACATGTATTGTTAAACTAGATATTGACAAGTGTCTATATATGGTAAGAATTATTCACTGATACGAATTTGTTGCTTTAAATACCATATACGGACATATACTTATACAATTCACATTGAAAGTGCAAAATTGCCCTTTGTTATATTGAAATAAAAAAATTCTGAAACATCCTACTATACCTTTCCTTCCCTCGCAAAACTGTACTTCAATTCAAAATCATCTTTCTTCTCAATCTCCATCTCCAGGTTCTTGTTTGCTGTTAGCGTGTATTCTGGTATTCCTGTTCGTTTTTGACGTAGTGGTAGTCGAATTTTGGTGGTCTTCCTTTTCTCGATGAATCCTTGCAAAACGATAGGTATTTCATTTGTTCCTTCTTAATGCTTTGGTTGGGTCTGAATTTTGATGTGTGTTATGGAGCTAAACTTAGGTTTTCTGTTTGAGTTTCAAGTGTTTAATAAAGCTAAATCTACTTTTCTGTCTGAGTTTTCATATATGTTATGGAGCTAAACGTAGGTTTTCAGTAAATAGTTTGTAATATTTGTATCAAAATCACGTTTCTTTAAGTATATGTGTGTTTATATCTATGTTGTAAAATGGGTTTCCTTTTGTGTGAATTGATATATTTTGACAAATGTTATGTGAATTGATATATTTCTAATGATTAGGGTTAAGGCATCTTTTTGTTGTAAAAGTAATTTTATGAATTTCATATTGTTCATGTGTTTTAATCTGATTAAATATCTTTAAGAGGTTATTTTGTATAATGAATGTATTTGAATTGATGAATAGTTTGTCTATATAAAATGGGATGATATATATGATCAATATTGAGGGATTGTTGAATAAAATGGGATGATATAAAATGGAGTTATTCTCTGTGTTTATTTTATGCTATCCAAAGGGTAATCAAAAGCTTAAAGAACACTTCTAAATATTAAGGGATCAAACTACCCAAACAAAAGCAACAACTAGGCCAGTAATCCATGTTATAAGCAGATCGAATATGACATATATAACTTTACTCTGTGATTGAACTTTACATGTCTTAATTAATTAGGAACAATATAAACTAATCTCAATCAAATTTTAGAATGTTTTGCCACTAGTTAGTCACTATTATGGTTTATGTAGAGACCGATTCTAATTTTTATTGGTTTCTATTTTAATCATTATTTTTGCTTTAATTGCATTTCAAATGATGTTTAGCATGTTTTAATTGTAGGAAACATGTTTGGAAAGTTGTTTTGAGGTTTTGGGAAGTTTTGAGAACATTTGAAGAAGTTTGACTTTTTGGGTCAATGGGGCCCCGGGAGTCCGATGGGCTCCGGAATCCGATTTTTTTTTTTAAAAATATTATTTTTGGTTATGGACTAAATGGAATGTTTAATGAGTTAAGGAAGTTATTTTAGAGCCATAGTCTCTTTCAAAATCAAAAACGGAGGTCAAGAGGGTACGTTAAGTGACTTGGGGGCGTTTTGGTCATTTTGCACCCAAAGATATTATAAACATATAGGGTAGAGATCTAAGCCATTATACACACAGCTGAATCTCTCTCTAACTCTCCCACTTCATCACCCTCCCTTCTCTCTACATTTCAAAAACTTTAAAGGTTGATTTAGAAAATGCCGAAGACAAGTAGATTGCTCTACTCGGCGAGGGCTACGCATTGGACCGAACAAAGTCCACTTTTGGCAAGATAAAAAGGGTTGAAAATTTTGAAACTTGGCTTCCAAGCTTGAGATTTGAGGTAAGGGTGTGAATCCTTACTTTATTTTGATTCTATAGGTCACATAATTGTGACATGAAATTTTACTTTGGAGATTTTGTGACAAAGTGATTTTGTGTATATGTATACATAGAATTTATATGTTATGCATGGTTTAGTGATGTTTATGAATGCATATGATGATTTGTGTTCATTCGAGAAGTTGTGTGAGTTGATTCCATGAGTAGAGTAAAATGCATAAAAAGAAGATTTTTAAAAAAATGCATAAGTATTGTGATTTCCACAAGTTGAAGGTGATTGCATTGAATATGCATGTGTTAGGTTTCGAAATACATTGACTTGGTACATGTTATGCATTTGGTGAAAATTGTGACAAGCTTGAGTTTCAGTGCATTTATGTGAGAATTTGTGATTTTTGGGCATGTGTGAGAATTAAGAAGGCCCCAGAGCCCTAGGGTGCAAGGCCTAAAACTTGGCCAAGCGAATGTCGCTTCCATTGGGTTAGTAAATCATAGAGCATAAGCAGAGTTTGTGATTTCAAAGAAACCTTTACTGTGGAATTGTGATAATCTAAAGTCCCTAGTTTAAGTGATTTTCAGGTATATGTGGTGTGATTTTATTTGAGAGTTATGGTTCCTTATAAACTATTTTGTGATTGAAAAGTGAGACATCACGCATGATTTAAAAAATATGAATGTTTTGAGCATAAAAAAACCATTGAGGCATAACATGTAGACACTTAGAGATTTCATGTGCATTTATATATGGCTGCCTAAGTCAATGGTGTAGTTGTATGTTCACCCCTTTCCCCCAAACTCTTTTCAGATAAAGCTTCCATGGAGGACGAGACTTGATTGGCTCGAGTAGATTCTTTTGGATTGATATATATAAAGGTCCATGCCGGCTTGTGGCATGTTGACTATGTTAGGAGTGTTGCCTTTACATTTAGTTCATCCCTTTGTACACGAACTTTAAATGTAATCGCCACACTTGACTCGTGTAGGATTTTTGAGAAGTAAATGTATAATGAATGTCCTTATGTATGAATTTTGGAAAATGTATGAATGGTGATCCATTTGAATTCCCTTATAAATGAAAATGTGGGAATGACTTTTGAAAATGAAAATTATACATTTTCTTAACTTGCTATGTACATTATGGATTATTGTGAATGTTTACGCTTTAAGAGAATGGATGATTTAGAATAGAATGGTGAAATGCATGGACCTTGTATCTATAAGGTACAAATGTGTGGGTTTTATGAAAATTTATTTATGTTGTGAGTTGTGGATGAGTATATGAACCTAAGAAATGCATCTAGACTTGTGATAATCAGGTTTTTAAAAAATTTTGAACTTTTAGTTGCCTAGTCTCTGCAGCAGTTGATCAAAAGTGTGAGATCTCTAACATTTGTAAATGGGGTACCTGTTTCGGATGACTGAAGAAGGGCCTCAGCCTACCAAAGCTACTCTCCAACCAATCGATAAAGTTGGGAACCTGAAGGTTGGCTGAGCCTAGGGTTCAGTCGACTGAAGAGGGTTTCAGCCGACCAAAACTGGACTGAATTGGAAATTCTTAACTTGGTATCAGAAATGAGTATGTATAGATGCATAGACTAATGTGGAAACCATTAGGACAAGCAATAATTAGCATAAGCATATGTAATTGCGTACTTACAGGTAGCTTCCACAATTGTATGGTTTTAAGGTGAGATTAGTGATGAGTAGTATAGATGTTTGACTATCACCATTCACCCCTTATTTCCCTTGCTCTTGATCGGGTGTCAGAAATCGGGGTGTGATAACTTGGTATCAGAGTGTGATATCAAAGTGAGATTGTATGTGAGAGGTATTGATGTTTGATTTTTACTATTCACCCCCATTTCCCTCTCTCTTAACTGGGTATTAGAAATTAGGGTGTGACAACTTTGTATTAAAGCATGATATCAAGAGTAATCGTGATTAGCAGTGGGGGTGTTTGACTTAATCACCCTCAGTTTTCGGGAGTCAAAAATTGGGGTGTGACAACTTGGTATTATAGTTTAATCGGGTTTAAATATCTAGTGACGATGGAAAAAGGTTGAACCACATTTTGATGTTTGAAAAGATCTAATGATTTGAAACTTAGGTTTTTAACGAAGGGTGGGTTCAATTACATGCTAGATTGGAATTGTGTATTGACATATGGCTTATTTGAATACTTTAGACAAAAGGTGAGAAATTGAACTGTGTTTATTTGAGGTTAGGGATTGAAAACATAAGGATTTGGACTTGAAGTTATAAATTGCTTATGTGGGACATGATTGTTTGCTTATACCTTTATGTTGTGGATTGAATTGGCATTTTGTTGTGTAAGTATGGTGAGCGTTGTAAGCATGTACATATAATTGGTGACGAAATATATTTATGAGTTTTAGCTAAAGGCTGGGGTATTGGTTCATTTGGATGCATCATATGTCATATCATGCATGGTATGTGTTAAATTTAATAAAGCATGTTTGTATGTTATATGCTATGTAACAAATATAATTTTTGTGATTTAGCATAATGTTTGAGTATCTCATTGTACGTCACATGACTAGTAGTGACATGTCACTATCTAGGAATTTTGATTCTTAGGATTGGTAAACCTAGGTAGAGGTTTGAAATCGATTAGATTGTGATGTTAGGATAGACATGTTGTGATAGACTTTGAGAGTGTAAGTCTAGGGTTGTTGGGAAAGGTATGATTTACCTTAACGTGTTCCAAATCGAAAGTTTGGTGGTGTGTGTTAGTGTTGAAACATTTGTATGAGCATTGGATGATAGAGGTCCATCAATTGACTAAGGTAATTGGTGGTATTGTGAAACCGTGATTTTAGACAGGGCACGTCTGAGGTGTGTTATTAAGATAGTCAGATGAAGACTTGGGATTGATTAATTCCTTTTGAGTTAATGGACAGGTGATGGTTAGTACGCCTGAGAGTGACATGTTTGAGTGATGTGAGATCAGTTGAAAGTTATGTGATAAGTGTTGGATGTGATATTTAAGTGTAGGATAAGTGCATATTACATGGAAGATGCTTATATGCTTTCTCATTTGGTATGACATGCTATTTATGAAGCGACTTAACATGATGTTATGTATGCATGAAGAAAATTGGTCAAGAATATTCATGTTTGGATTTTACAGTGTCTTCTTGTAATCAATATAACAAGATGCCACAACGGAGAATTCACGAAGGGGTAGTAATTTCCATAGATGGAGAGCAATTTATGTGAAATATGGTTACGACCATCCAGCAAATTGCTAGGGAAACATGGGAGGAGACTCAAGTTGGACCTAGAACAGCTCCTAGTAGGATTATGTTGGTGTTAGAATATGTTAAGAGATACAATCCACCATCATACACACGAGGGTCTGACCCTATGGTGGCAAAAAATTGGTTAGAGGAGATTGACAAATTCTTTACTGTACTGGACGTAAAGGAGGATTTGAGAATGAAAGTAGCCACTTATCACCTTACTGATGAGGCGAGCCGTTGGTGGAAGTTCATTAAGAATTACCACGACATTGAGGTAATGGACTAGGATATGTTTGAAGTATTATTCTTCGAGAAGTATTTTTCAGTAATGATGAAGGACGACTTGAGGCAATAATTTTATAATTTGCTTCAAGGGAATATGGCAGTTGTGGAGTACGGGACCAAGTTCACGCCCTTGGTTCGTTTTGCTCTAGAGGTGATTCCTACCGAGGAACTTAAGGTGAGAAAGTTTGTGGGAGGTCTTCAGACTCCTATAAGGGACAGAGTGTCGGTTTCAAGTTTGAGAAGTTATGTTATAGTAGTAGAGAGGGCATTGGTAGCAAAAGAAGTTAACAAGGTAATTAGAGGATGCGGGAGGCCAAGATTTAGGCTAAGGGCGCCGAGACATCTTCTGGTAATTAGAGGAGGAAGAGGCACAAAGGTAACGTGCCACTTTCTCAAGGGTAGCAACAGGTTGGCTCGACACCATCGGTGTCTTTGCCTGTTGGATCCTTATGATCGAAAGTGGTGTGTCACCACTATCAGCAGCCGGGTCACTACAAGTCAGAGTGCCCCCGCATAGAATTGGCACCAGTGGTAGAGTAGACTTGTTATCATTGCCACTAGATTGGTCACATCAAAGTAGACTACCCTCAAAGACAATATATAAAGTGGGACAGGGTCTCAACAGAGTACCACTCAATTTTTAGTGGGTCAGCCTAGTTCTAAAGCATTACCGTCATTACAGCAAGAGTAGTCTGCTCAGGGTCCCCGAGTAGTGAGGGAAATCAATCTTAATGTGTTTGATCAACAGTACAGGTATTAGAGGACTGGTCCATAAGGAGTGAGGTATGATTGTGGTTTCTAACTTATGAGTTAGAGTGTTGATTCATTTGAGTGCATCATATAGAACATCATGAGTTATTTGTTGCATTTAGTAAAACATGTTTAGTTTTTTTTATGCTATTTGTTATATGTGGTATGTTGGGTGTTTAGCATGATTTACGTGACAATTGTTTGCAAGTTCAGGGTGAATAAATGTTTACATTAAGCGTCATGTGGCATATATGGCCATTTTTTTTATTGTTGCTTAGAGATTTTAGTTTTGAAGTTTTGATAAGCTAGGCCAGGGGTTTAAGTTTGGTTAAGGTTATGATAGTTGAGATATACGAGTTGTGATGGACTCTAGTGGTTGGAGCCTAGAACCTTGAGAAAGGATTAATGTAGAGTTTATGTGTGGAGAACTAAGAATTGATTGTGGTTACAGGTTTGGGTCCTCGGGGATAGTTAATGAATGTTATTTCTGTTTTTTTATTTTCACTTATAAAAAACAAAAATATATTTTTATTTTTTTCCGAGTACAAAAACAAAAAACATTTTCGTGAGTGAACGTACCCTTATTGACTCAATGTGTTGATTGATGTGGGTTATGTTAGGATGGACAATTAGAACTGAAAGTGTGAGGATAAGAAATGCATATTGCCGGGGTTGAGCTAATGAGGTGAAATGGCCCGGTCGGATATTTTTCTTTAATTAGTACTTCTCTTACAATGTGTCAGGTCAAGTAGTTATATGGAATTGATTCGTTGGGTAACGATGAGTAAGGAAGTGAGATTGGAATGCTTTAAGTATAAAAGGTTTTGCTCATAGGTGGGTGTATGATTGGGATTTGTGAGAATAAAAGTAAGGTAGGTTTGAACCGCTCTTGAGATTATGGGTTCTTGTGCTTGTGGGAGTACTAGAGTCTTGTCTATTGATGTACTGCTATGGGTAGTGTGACTCTGAGAGATCGAAGTTTTTGATTGTCATATGAGATTTGACTCAGTTGTGAAATTTGACTAGTTATGATGTTTTGAGAGGATGTCGATGAAAACACCATTAGTTTTGTCTTAGTTAGTTGTTAACCAGGAAAAAGGATGTGGTAAGTAAGTAGTAAGATTTTCTGCTGATTTTATTTTTCCTATGGTTGTACTTTGTGGTACTAATGGAATTGAAAGGATCTAAGGATCAGTGGTGAAACTTAGAGAATAAGGGATTTATACGTTTTGGGGAACGTGATTGAACCAGTTGAGGATTGTACTATAAAGCCTTAAGAAATATTGGTCTTAGGCCATGTATGAGGAGTATGAGTTTGGACTTGTGCACATGGTACTGCTTGTGTAAGAACTTTAAGAATTGTGACTCAAGGAGGATGGGTTACTAGAAGGAGGTGCATAGGCTTACTTTCGCCGATTAGAAAATAGGTTAGTTGGAGAGTGAGTTGGTTATAGTTTGATTTTCTTGAACTTAGTTTTAGAGATAATTATTGTGTGACAGTTCATAGTATAAGGATTGTACTACAATTTTGGAGATGTCTGAACACTGTTTGAGATGTACCAACAGTTGGATGTTTTGTGGAATGTAAAGTGAAGTGGTATGGTGATGACCAAAAACTTTGTTGGTTAAGAAGTGAAAGCAACGTGTTGGATATTGGTAAGTTTATAACTGTTAGCAGTGGTAAAAGGAAGTTCAGACAATTCACTAAAAGTCTAGTAACAACAGTCTGAGATTTAGAGTATGATTTTAATTTCGAGGACGAAATTCTTTAAAGGTGTGGAGGTTGTAGAGACCGGGTCCAATTTTGATCGATTTCTATTTTAGTCATCATTTTTTCTTTAATTGTATTTTAAATGATGCTTAGTATGTTTTAATTGTAAGAAACATGTTTGAAAATTTGTTTTGAGGTTTTGGAAATTTTTGAGAATATTTGAAAAAGTTTGACTTTTAGGGTCATCGGGGTGCCAGAATGCGGTCTGTTGGGCTCGGAAATCCAAAAAATCTTTTAAAAAATATTATTTTTGGTTATGGACCAAACAAAATGTTAAATGAGTTAAGGAAGTAATTTTGGAGCCATAACCGCTTTCGAAATAAAAAATGGAGGTCGGGAGGGTACGTTAAGTGACCTAGGGGCGTTTCAATCATTTCACACCCCAAGATATTAAAAATATCTAGGGTAGAGATCTCAGCCATTATACACACAACTGAATCTCTCTATAACTCCCCCACTTCATCTCTCTCCCTTCTCTCTACATCTCAAAAACCTTAGAGGTTGATTTGGAAAACGCCGAAGACAATTAGTTTGATTTACTTGGCGATGGCTACGCATTGGACCGATCAAAGTCCACTTTTGGCAAGATAGAAATGGCTAAGATTTTTGGAACTTGACTTCTAAGCTTGAGATTAGAGGTAGGGGTGTGAGTCCTTACTTTATTTTGATTATATAGGTCACATAATTGTGATATAAAATTTTACTTCAGAGATTTTATGAAAAAATGATTTTGTGCATATGTATATATATAATTTATATGTTATGCATAGCTTAGTGATGTTTATGAATGCATATTATGATTTGTGTTCATTTGAGAAGTTGTGTAAGTTGATTTCATGAGTAGAGTAAAATGCATAAAAGAATATTTTCTTAAAAATGCATAAGTGTTGTGATTTTCATGAGCTGAAGGTGATTGCATTGAATATGTATGTGTTAGGTTTAGTGTCACGCCCTGAAATTTGGACTATCGGGACTCCCTCGTTCTGAGCCCAAATTCTGATTTGTGAGGTGTCATGGTCGCCTGATCATCACTCCACGACCCGACCAGCCATGACAAATTACTATTATCACACTCGGTTCTTACCCGGACCATCGAATGTGGGAGATCACAAATTTGCCCAATGGGATATGAACAATTGTACTATTCTTAGCTAGCTATTTAATTCTATGGAACCTAGGATATACAATATGTTCATGTTCCATAATACTGTCTATAAGTGTTGGAGTGATTTGACACAGATGTATACTCATGCTCGTAATTAAGCAAGAATTTTTGAGCTTTACTGAGAAATCTCTCGGGCTTCTCAAGCTACCTTGCAGTTATTAGTAGCCAATTATTTTGGATATTTGCAGACCAGATAGGAAGAGTTGACCCAATATGAGCCCTTTAGTGAGTTTGCTGCAAAGGCAGCTACCAAGTGACTTAACCGTCAACACGTGTACTAGTTCTTGATGAGATTGAAGCCTGAGTTTGAGCCTCTTTGTGCTCAGATCCTTAACCCATCACCTATGGCATCCGTGTATAAGGCCTTTACTACTATGAAGAGTGATGAGCATAGACTTCGCTTACTTTAGATGTCTTTTACTCTTACTCCTGCTCCTGCTTCTTCCCGCGTGTCTGTTACTATTTCTGATCAGATGGCTTTTGTTGCTCACTATGGTTCTCATCCTGTTGGGAACACTCTAATATGCAATTATTGTGGGTAACCGGTTATCTTAAGGCCATTGCTTGAAGTTTTATCTCGAGCTAAAATAGAAATTTTTGAGGAACAAAATCGAAAGATATTCTCGCTCTGCTGCTATTGTTGAGGCTATTTCTGGACCAGCCCCTCCTCAAACAGACATAGCCAACATCAGTCACAGATCAGTCTTCTTCAGAGTTAGTTAGAATATCTTCTCCAACACCTTTCTGGTACTAGTGTGACTCGTATTGCCACAGTTGCTATAGGTACTCCCTTTACCTTCCCTGTTAGGACTAGGACACCAATTTGGGTTTTGAATTTTGGAGCCAATGATCACATGAATGGTGAGTTATGAGTTTTCTCCTCTCTAGTCACTCTTATTCGTCTCGTTGATGGATCCACCTCACAGATACATAGTAAAGGAACTGTATCTCTGACTCCCCATATTACTTTATCCTCTATTCTTTATGTCCCAAACCTTACGTTTAACCTTTTATCTATTAGTAAACTTGCAAAGAATTTCAATTGTGCTATTATTTTCTTACATGATAGCTGTTTGTTATATGACCTGAGTACGAGGAGGATTTTTGGCAGGGGATATGAGCGCGATGAGTTGTACTTCTTTAGAGATCTTTCAGCTTTACCATCCAATGCATCTATTCTTCAAGCCACCTTGTTACCTGAGTCTTGGTCTTATGTTTTCTCCTTTAAGAAATTATCTTTATAGCATACCCGTTTAGGACATGCAAGTTTTCAGTCTTTGTGGAAGTTGCTTCCCTCATTAACACTTATAACTTTTAGTGTGTGGTTTGTGTCAAACATGTTCTTACTACTTATATTCCTCATATGAATTGTGCACCTGCCTTTTTGATTTAATTTATTTTGATGTATAGGGTCCCTCTCTAGTTAATGCCTCCTTTGATTTAATTCATTCTCATGTATAGGGACCCTCTTTAGTCAATGCCTTATCTGGTCATTGGTATTATGTGACTTTTATTGATGATTATTCTAGAGGTACTTGGGTTTATCTTCTTAAGAAAAAATCAGAAGTATTTTCTTTATTTTCTCAATTTCTAAAAATGATTCAAACTCAATTCCTTGTCACTATTTAAAATATTCGATCTGATAATGGCCGTGAATATAATTTCAATGACTTTCAATCCCAGTTAAATCAACAAGGCATTTTACAACAACTGTCCATACACTACTGAACAGAATGGTGTGGCAGAACACAAGAACCATCATATTATGTCTGTTGTTCGATGCCTTATACGTAGTATGGCAATTCTAAAATATTTATGGCATATGACTATTATGACTGCCACATACTTGATCAGTTGCACTCCCAATCAAGTCTTATCTGGTAAAGCTCTCCTACATGTTCTTTATCCTGACCGTGTTCTTTTTTCTATTCTTCCTAGGGTGTTTGGCTGTAGTTGTTAATCCAAAATTGTAGTCGTACTCGCACTAAATTAGATGTCAAGGTCATTCGTTGTATCTTGTTAGGATACTCAGCTATGTTTAAAGGGTATCATTGCTATGATCCTGTATCTACACATATGTATCACTCACTGGATGTTACTTTTTTGGGTGGCCTTTTATTTTTTCATAAGTCAACTCCAGTGCAGACCTCTCCTTGTCATTGCTAAAGAGTTATCCCTAGTTTATCCCTTACCCATCTTTGAGTCTCTGCTGGAATAGACATTACCTACCTATGTTCCTCTTACCCTACAGGTTTACTCCAGGTGCCCTCGTCCTAAGACTCCTCTGCCAGAAGCTCCCTTAAATCAGGTATCCCTTCTTCTTGCACTCCTATTCCTAATTATATTGTTATTTCCCGTTATCCCTCTTGTAACTATAAATCCCCCAATTGGTATGGTTTCTCTAGCAGCACTCACTATCCTATCTCCCAGTTTATTTTTAATGATACTCTTTCAACTTCTTATCAGGTATTCTTGGGGAAACTTGACTCTATTTCCATTCTCTGCTCTATTTCTGAGACATTTTAGCATCCACAATGGGTTATTGATATGCAAGTAGAGATGGATGTTCTTTAGAACAATCACACATGTGATCTTGTACCTTTTCCTTCTAGTAAAAAAATTATGGGTTATATGTAAATGGGTTTTTAGCCGAAAGTAGTTCTATCGATCGATACAAATCTAGCCTGGTTGCTAAAGGATTCACTCAGGTCCTAGGGAAGGATTTTAGTGCTAATTTTGCCCTTGTCGTGAAGTTAATTACAGTCCACCTCTTTGTGTCACTAGCAGCTTCTTATTATTGGCCTCTTCACCAAATCAATGTCAATAATACTTTTTTAAATGGTGACTTGCTTGAGACTATTTATATAAATCCACTCCCAGGTTTTTGGGTTGAGGGAGAGTATGCTGGGAAGGTTTCTTCAAAAACTCTTTATAGGTTAAAACAGTCTCCTTGGGGGTGGTTCAGTCAATTCAGTGATGTGGTTTGATCCATAGGTTTCGTGCGTTGTCACTCTGACAACACTTGCTTCATTTGTCGGCAATTTGATGGATGGTGTATTATTCTCTCTGTGTATGTTGATAATATTATCATCACTAAAGATGACTTAACTGGTATTGCTTAGGTTAAAAAGGATCTTGGTTGCTTCTTTAATGTTAAGAATTTGGATCTTCTCTGTCACTTCTTTGGCATAGAGGTTGCCAGATCCCGCTATGGGATATCTCTCTCTGAACGAAAGTATACTTTGGATCTTTTGTCAGGGATGATAGGATGTAGACTGGCCTCCTCTACAATGGATCCAAATCAAAAGCTCTTTCCAGAGTTAGGGGATTTACTGGCTGAACCTACTTCATATCAGTGATTGGTTGGCTGCCTCATATATTTCACCAATATTAGGATTTACCTTTTGCAGTTAGTATTGTGAGTCAATTCATGCATGCTCCGCAGACAGCTCACCTAGATGCAGTTCATCAACTTTTACGGTACCTTAAGGCATGCCCAAACCATGAATTATTCTATGCTTAACCAGTCTGGAATCTCATACTTTACATGTAGATGCCGACTATGCTGGGTCTCAGATGGATAGACGATATTCTTTTGGCTTCTGTACTTTCTATGGTAAACATTGTTTATCATGGAAAAGTAAGAAACAGGCTGAGGCAGAATATCTGTAATACCCCATAACTTGAGGATATTTAATTTGGGTTTTTAATTATTTAAATTGTTTATTTTGTGGATTATTTAAATTGTTCATTTTGTGGTGTTTCAAATGCTTTAGTTAATGTTTGTGAATATCTGTTCTTTAGTTTGGTTTAATATAGATGGTTGATCAATTGGTGATAAGTGTTGATTTACTTTAAATGTTTGTGAAATATTTGCTTTTAATGTAGATTTTTCTTTTAAATAAAATATGTGAGTTTTTGGACTGCATTTCCTTTTATTTTAATTATTTTCAGGTTGGGCCATATATATATTTATTTAAAGGTGGGCTAAATATATGTTTATTTATTATTAATTTTTAATTATTTAGGAATTATTCTAGTAATTCTAGAAAAGAAAATATTAAAATAAAGAGAAAATAAAAATTAGGGTTCAATAGTTCCTACGCAGAGAGGGTTCTAGGTGCAGACATGGAGAGAATGGTAGACGCTGAAAAAAGGAAGAGAAGGTGATTTTGCTCAAAACATAAGGCAAGTTTAATCTCTTCACTTCCCCTTTGAACTTGTAAACATAGATAATTAATTGTATTGTTTGATTGCATGCATATACATGTATATACATATAGGTTTATGTATGATTAGGTTTAACAATTTGGGATTTTTACTTAATTGCATGTTAAAGGAATTTGTGTTTGATTAAACATGAATGATCTGCAAATTTGGTAGTTCTACGGTGTAAATTCTCATATGTATATACGTGTATATATGGGTATATAGGTAGGTATATATATATATATGAACATAAAATTCGTGTTGACTGTTAATGCCATTTTTTAAGGATTTTGCTCTGATTAAAAATTTGATCTTGCTGTCCCGAATAGTCCTTGTAAATTTGGTGGTGAATCGTTGGGTTACTTGACAGGAATTTGAGTTTGAAATTGAATAACCCTAAAACTTGAATTTGGGCCTTTTTGATTTAGGTTATGAATGGTGAGGATTTTGGTATCAATGCGTAGCTTAGACCGAGAGGAGTTGAATGGTACATTCAAACATGAGTTTTGATGATCGAAAGAGGCTGGAAAGTGGTCGGGAAAGCAGCAGCACGCGATTGGCTTGTTTTGCATGCACAGGAGGTGGTTGGGGAAGAAGAAGACCAGCCATGCACGAGGCCCACACGCGCTGCCAGTTCATGGTGTGCTTGCAGAGGCCTCCGATGTTTGGCAGGGATCAAAAAAATGGGGGTTTTGTCCCACTTGCCGAGCCCACCCACTGGCCCAAGTTTGGGCCTAGTCCGGAATATTTAAATTATAAATCTTTTTAAAATGTAGAAAATTAGGAAAAATATTTTAAATTACCAAAAAGTTCCAGAAATTTTCAAACAATTTCATAGGACTTTTAGAGACAGATTATGCACATAAACCAAGGTTAGATCTAGGTTTAGATACCCTTGATGTTTAAATTGCAACGTAGGCTTTGTTGTGTGAGTTTTCTTCTAATTTTTCATTTATTCTTTTCTCTAATTGTTTCTTTGCACTACAAGAAATTTGGTGTTTTGCCACAAAAATGTTTGCCGCTAAACATAAGAAATTTGTCGCAAAAAACTTTTAGTGACAACTTTTTTGTCATGAGGTTGTCCCCCAAAGCCCGTCACAAAAGGTTTTATGCAACAAAAGACTTTTGTGGCAAAAAGTGTTCCCTTTTGCCACAAAAAATCACTTGTCCCTAAAAATATGATAATTAGCGACAAATCCTGTGTCACTATTTCTCCAAAATTTTGTCACTTAATAACCCCACATCATGTTGAAGTCTCTCCTTTCTGAAGAACCAAAGGAGTTATATATGGAAAACTAGGGCGGAGCTCACTTCCTTTGGTTATTGAGGTAATTGCAAAGTGATTTGTAGAAGAATGTGATGGTCTTTCTGGTGAGATTATCAATGTGGCTGAGCAGTTGATGGGAGTGGAGGACATTAATGAATGGAGGAACACTTTAAATGAAGAGAATGAATAAAGAACACAGGCTCATTGATTAGTGCAAAATTAGTTAGTTTAGCCACTGTGATTTTGTTGTAATCTTTTGAAAAATGAAACTTGTAGCATGGAACTTTGTACCTTTGCATAATTCTTGTAAGCTAGTAATTCATAAGTGGAATTTTGGTTATCCTATTGCTAGTTATTGAAAAATAGAGTGAAATATGTCTTCTGCCTATTATAATTGTTTCTAATCACTAACTACACAAGAAATGGGGGGAATTACTATATATTTCTAATAGTTACCTTTTATGCTTGAATTGGAAAGACAAAATCTTTCAATTAAATGCACTCATTTATGCATCCCCAGATCTTGTTGCTCAAAGAGTCTATGAAGAAAACATTTAACATCAGCAAAGCATACAAACAATTGAGCACATGACTCTGGTGAGTTCCTGAATTAATAAGAATCATTAAAAATGTCACAAACATTGTCCATCAATCAGATACAGAGGTTTTTCTTGATAAGCGCTGAATATTGCACATTCAAGCCCTTTTAAATACATATGTTAATTCCTTAACTACGTTTAATTTATAGTTTTTATGTTATTTTCTTGTTCTTGGTATTTTCAGGACATTACCTGTAAAATCAGTCAAATCAAGTGATTTCGTCCTCAATAATGTCTCTTCAGAAAATTCCAATGGTCTAATGGTGCATTGTGTGTATTTATATATATATATATATATATATATATATTTATTTATTTATTAGTATTATTTTATTTTATTTCTTTAAGTTATTTTATTTTATTTTTTTATATAGATGTATATATTTTAGTATTTATATAGATTTAATATTAGATTTTAGTTATTTATATTTATAATTTTGTATAGATAAAGTATTTTATGTGTATTAATATAGTTATAATTTTAGTATGTTTATATATTTTATACACTAACTAACTATTCACAACTAATCAGCCCATGAACTAAACCAGCCCAAAATCCTAAACTATCCAAACCAAAGCCCACTTCCATCTTAATAAGCCCATGCACTAACCAGCCCAAACCCAAAGCCAACTTTCATCAAATCAGCCCAAAACATTATTAACTATCTAGTCCAACCCAATACATCAACAGCCTATATATATATATATATATATATATATATATATATATATATATATATATTTATTTATTTATTTATTTTTATTTTTATTTTTATTTTTTTTTGTTTGTTATTATTAAATATATTTTTATATATTTGTAGTTTTTTCTTTAAGATTCATTATATATTTATTTATGTTGTTATTTTTTCATATTTATTTAGGATATTATTATATATAGTTAGTTATATATATTTTATATTTCATACACACACACACACATCAGGCAACTTGCTCCACTAAACTCATTTCTATAGCCTCTCCAAACTACCTAAACCCACAAATAAACCACTTGGCAGCACATTATAAAACCCACTTCCACCAACTACCGTAATATATATATATATATATATGTATGTATGTATGTATGTATGTATGTTATATGTTATATTATAATATTACACTATACATTTATGTATGTTATATTATATTTTATGCTATTTTATATTATAGTGTATGTTATTGTATATTATATTTGTGTGCTATATTATGTTATATATATATGCATTATATGATAGCAGGTGGAGACCAAGACAAAGAAAGAAAAAGAAAGAGAAAAAGTGGTAGAAGACAAATTAAGGTGGAGATAGAGAGAAGAAAAAGAAAAAGAAAGAAAAGATATAGGGAGAAGAGAGAGCCGGTTGGAAAGGTGGAGACCAAGAAAAGAAAAGAAGAAAATCAAAAGAATAGATAGAAGAAGAAAGTGTCGGCAGTTGGAGGAGTCAAAGGAAAAGATGATAAAGTTGAAAAAAAAGATCAAAGGCGCATACTGACAGAAGGAATGAAGACTTTCTCTTTGCATTAAAGAAATGTAAAATATCTTTTAACTTTACAACATTATATATATAGATAGTGGGAGATAGTTAGGGAGTTAGATAACAGATGGTCGAGAGATAGAATAGAGAATTGGGCTCTCCCATTTGAGGTCATGTGTGACACATCCAATTTTGCTATGGGTGCTGTCTTAGGGCAACGTATAGACAAATTGCTGCATGTTATTTACTATGCAAGTAAGTCCCTTTCCGAAGCTCAAATGAATTATATAACTACGAAAAAGGAGTTGCTTCCAGTTGTTTATGCCTTGGACAAATTTAGATCTTATCTCTTTGGATCTAAGGTCATTGTCTACTCCGACCATGCCACTCTTAGGCATTTGTTGGCCAAGAAAGACATGAAACCCCGGCTAATCCGATGGATACTCTTATTGCAAGAGTTTAATTTTGAGATCCAGGATAAGAAGGGTACTGAGAATGTTGTAGCTGACCACTTGTCCCGAATTCTCATCGAGTGCCACCATGATCCAATTCCAGTTTGTGAATCCTTCCCTGATGAGCAACTTTTTGGGGTCACTCATGAGCAACTTCCATGGTATGCTGACATAGTCAATTTCCTAGTTACCAGGAAGATTCCCTTATCTTGGTCCAAACACGAAAAGGATCGCTTCTTTTCCCAAGTACGTATGTACTTTTGGGATGATCCTCAACTATTCAAGTATTGCCCCGATCAAATCATCTGCCGATGTGTGTCCGAGAGTGAGATTCCTAGTATTCTTACTTTCTGCCATACATTAGAATGCGGAGGTCATTTTAGTGCTCGAAAGATCGCTTCTAAAATTCTTCAATGTGGTTTCTTTTGGCCGTCCATGCATCAGGATGCATACTCATTCTGCCGCTCATGCGAGCGATGTTAGCACCTTGGCGCTATGTCCCAGAAGGATATGATGCCTTTGAACCCAATCCTTATCATCGAGATCTTCGATGTTTGGGGTATTGACTTCATGGGCCCGTTCCCACAATCCTCCGGTTTTGAGTTCATACTCGTAGTGGTGAATTATGTATCTAAATGGGTTGAGGCCTTGGCTACCAGAACCAATGACCACGCAGTCATGGTCAAGTTCATCCAAATGAACCTTTTTAGTCATTTTGGGACGCTACGGGCCATAATTAGTGACGACGAAAAACATTTTTGCAACCGGTTCCTACAAACCTTGTTACTCAAGTACTCTGTCACTCACAAGGTTGCTACACCTTACCACCCTCAAATGAGTGGTCAAGTAGAAGTATCTAATAGGGAAATTAAGCATATCTTAGAAAAAATGGTTCGCTCCGATCATAAGGATTGATCCCAACGTCTAAATGACGCATTGTGGGCATACCGGACTGCTTATAAAACCCCGATCGGCATGTCACCGTACCGTCTTGTGTATGGTAAGGCTTGTCACTTACCAGTTAAGCTTAAGCACAAAGCCCTTTGGGCCACTAAGAAATTCAATTTCGATATGAAAATGGCTGGCTCGAACTGAAAGCTCCAATTAAATGAATTGGAGGAATTACAGAATGACGCATACTAAAGTGCAAAAATCTATAAGGCAAAAACCAAAGCCTTTCATGACCGTCAGATCTGGGCCAAAAAGTTTGACTTTACAACTCTAGGCTTCGCCTATTTCTCAGAAAACTTCGTTCTCGATGGGATAGTCTATTTATCATAAACTTCATTGCTCCCCACAGAGCGGTGGAATTAAAGGATCCCAAAGATGGAATGCTTTTCAAAGTTAACGGGCAAAGAGTGAAACCTTGTGTGCATAGTCAAATGCAAATGGAATACGTGGATGTCATCGACTTGATGGATCCCGTATATTTGGACCTATGATCCATTTTTACGTCTCACCGTAGACGGTAAACTTGGCATTTCCATGGACCTATCATGCTCCATGTGACCGGTCAAATCCATTTTTTTGAACTGAATTTTGAGGAAAAAAGTATGCGCTAAGGCTTCCACGACCAATATTAGAGGTGTATCCATTACCTTGACGTGGTTGATGTTTTGCCTTTTTGAAACCCATCAACCACACCGCCACCACCTCAGTGTTAGTTTAGGATTTTCAGTTTTATTTCCAATTTTTTGCATGTTAGTTTATTTTTGTTTCAATACTTGTCTTGTGCCATGTTGGCACCATTTTGATATTTTTGCAACCTTTCTTTTGTATTCTATAAATTCTATCGCTTGTATTCACAAATTATCGAATTAATAGAATATTTGCTTTTATTTTTACCTATGTGTACACTTATTTTATTTTCCAGTTCTTCTATAATATGTTTGGTATGTAGTTCGCCCTTGTGCAGGTTTTATCAATCCATTTTGACGACACATACCCCGTGTACCCATTACCCTGAAGCGGTTGATGTTTTGCCTTTTTAAAACCCATCAACCATGCTGGCAACATTGTTCTAACTTTTCTTGTTTTCAAACATTGAGGACAATGTTTAATTTAAGTTTGGGGGTATGGTACAATACACTTGTAAAGTTTTTTTTATTTTTACACATATTTTAATTTTGTTTCATGTTTGCCATGATATCTTGCTTTTGAGGGTGTGATACCCCAATAAATGTCAAAGATAAATGTATCATGTAATTAGGAGCTTAGACATCCTAAAATAACTAAACTTTTGAAAATTATGTGTTAGGTTAGAACGGTCTACATTTTTGTTCAGTTTTTGATAATTGTACAGTTCTTGCCCTAAATTTGTCCTTAACAACACAAACATGCACACGTACATTTTAATTATGGGGTATACGTCGTATGGAGAATTTTGAAATATTTGTTTCTAATTGAACAACTTGGAGAACAATTTCTGTTGGCATTCTATAAAAAAAATAAAAATAAATAAATAAATAAATAAAAAATAAAAAAACTTGCAATAAGCCTTCTCACTCAATAAGCCGGGTCTCTGTGCCTCAGGAAACATGGAGTGTTAGTGTCTAAAAAGTGTGGAAGGTTGAGCAATAAAGAAGCAATTGGCTCGTTTAAGTTCGAAGCCTTGTAAGCTCGATTATTAAGTTCTTCGGGGTGTCTTTTTACCTAATGCCCTAAAACTATCCGGTCTGCTACATGGGCTTGCTAGAAAGCTTAAAGGACTTAGACATTGCACAGCCACTTGTACGTAAGCATTTGTAAATATGTTGTAAATTGACGGTTTGCTTTTGTGATTTTGTTCGAAATTTTTTTCTTTTAAAGACGGATGTTGTCTCTATTCTCCAATTACGGCAATAAGCCACACATTAAGATATATGTTCACTTTTTAAAAAGGATTTTAGGGGTTGCACTTGTACTGATATCGAATTGACCATTATGTGGGGACTATCATCTAATTCTAGTTTTTAAAGGTATATATTTATTGAGGTCCTTACAGTTCCATAATACTTGTTGCATTTGTCACTTTGAAAATAAATTGGGTGATCATCCTTTTCTAGTTGATAACTGAGCGACTAACTTATTTTTGCATATTTTTGTGAGATAACAAGCATGTTAAATCCAATGAGACTTCACTTGTCCACGAGACGTGTCTAGGGGCTTAAAAGGCTTGTTGCATTCGCTAAATGCAACCGTGTTTCCCACGAAAGCGGAAGTAGGGTAGTTGTTTTAAATTAAGTCATTTTGTATTACTAAGGGACTAGCAATATGTAAGTTTGGAGGTGTGATAAACGCTGAATGTTGCACATTCAAGCCCTTTTAAATACATATGTTAATTCCTTAACTGCGTTTAATTTATCGTTTTTATGTTATTTTCTTGTTCTTGGTATTTTTAGGACATTACCTGTAAAATCATTCAAATCAAGTGATTTTGTCTTTAATAATGTCTCTTCAGGAAATTCCAATGGTCTAATGGTGCATTGTGTGTATATATATATATATATATATATAATTATTTATTAGTATTATTTTATTTTTATTTTATTTTTTAAGTTATTTTATTTTATTTTTTTATATAGATGTATATATTTTAGTATTTATATAGATTTAATATTAGATTTTAGTTTTTTATATTTATAATTTTGTATAGATATAGCATTTTATGTATATTAATATAGTTATAATTTTAGTATGTTTATATATTTTATACACTAACTAACTATTCACAACTAATCAGCCCATGAACTAAACCAGCCCAAAATCCTAAACTATCCAACCCAAAGCCCACTTCCATCTTAATAAGCCCATGCACTAACCAGCCCAAACCCAAAGCCAACTTTCATCAAATCAGCCCAAAACATTATTAACTATCTAGTCCAACCCAATACATCAACCCAAATGTCCAACTAAGCAATTCTTCCAGCAAACCCACTTTGCCTCACCAAGGTCCACAGCCAGCCTATATATATATATATATATATATATATATATCATTTGTGTTAATATTATTATGTATATATAGTAATATTTTTGTTTGTTATTATTAAATATATTTTTATATATTTGTAGTTTTTTCTTTAAGATTCATTATATATTTATTTATGTTGTTATTTTTTCATATTTATTTAGTATATTATTATATATAGTTAGTTATATATATTTTATATTTTATACACACACACACATCAGGCAACTTGCTCCACTAAACTCATTTCTATAGCCTCTCCAAACTACCTAAACCCACAAATAAACCACTTGGCAGCACATTATAAAACCCACTTCCACCAACTGCTGTAATATATATATATGGTAATAGGTGGAGACCAAGACAAAGAAAGAAAAAGAAAATAGAAAAAGAAAGAGAAAAAGTGGTAGAAAACAAAGGTGGAGATAGAGAGAAGAAAAAGAAAAAGAAAGAAAAGATATAGGGAGACAAGAGAGCCGGCTGGAAAGGTGGAGACCAAGAAAAGAAAAGAAGAAAATCAAAAGAATAGATAGAAGAAGAAAGTGTCGGCAGCTGGAGGAGTCAAAGGAAAAGATGATAAAGTTGAAGAAAAAAATCAAAGGCGCAGACGAACAGAAGGAATGAAGACTTTCTCTTTGCATTAAAGAAATGTAAAATATCTTTTAACTTTACAACATTATATATATAGATAGTGGGAGATAGTTAGGGAGTTAGATAATAGAGGGCCGAGATATAGAATAGAGAAAGAAGAGGGAGACGGAAGAGATTGAGAAAAAAAGCTAGTTGAATATTTTTTTTTGGATAGAAAGAAGAGTGAAAAATATTGGGAAGCTTTGCAAAGCTTACAACAGACCATGAAGCTTGGGGTGGCTCTGTCTATGGAGCTGTTTCCTGCCACAATGATCAACTAAACTCTTCTCTAGGGCTTGAACAAAGCCCTAGCCATGTAAATATGTTTTATTTTTAATAAATTTGGATTTATATATATATATATATATATATATATATATATGTGTGTGTGTGTGTGTGTGTGTGTGTGTGTGTGTGTGTGTGTGTATTAGTACCTAGGCTTGTGTCTTGTTTTTAATACAAGTTTATAAATTCTATATGTTCATGTGTTTTAATTTATCATTCTTGTATTAGAATTTTGGATTGTTGCACATGTTCTTCAAACACTTATACTTCCACAAGGAGTGTAAGTGATGGCTTTGTACTAGTTTTTACTATAACATGCATAGCTAGATTTGCATAGTCCATACTTAGAGACGGTAATTTTGCTACACTTAGGTAATTAGGTAAGTAGGTAGGTTGAAAAATCACACTTTTCGCAGATGGATTATAGTATTTTAAGGTGTATGTATTCTCTTGGCGACGTCGTTGTAGGTGGTACTTGCCAAACACGTCATTAGTACACATTTATATAAATTCTCATTTTTATTATGAAATGGACATATTTATGAGGCTAGTGGTGAAATCTAAGCCCTAGTATTTCTCATTTTCTCAAACTCCTTTATTTTATTGTCATTTACATATTTTCAAGTAGTTTAAATAAATAACCAAAAATTTGGTTGTAAGTTGAACAAGAAACAATCTCTGATTTTAACTATTAAACCAACGTAGTCTCTGTGGGATCAACACCCTCTTCTAGAACCCTATCCTTCAAGGATTCGTTCTATTGCGACTGATAAAATATAATTTGATTTCCAAACACAAAAGGAAATAGAGTGTGTTTAGAAATAGAGTGAAATATGTCTACTGCCTATTATAATTGTTTCTAATCACTAACTAGGCAAGAAATGGGGGGAATTACTATATATTTCTAATAGTTACCTTTTATGCTTGAATTGGAAAGACAAAATCTTTCAATTAAATGCACTCATTTATGTATATCCCCAGATCTTGTTGCTCAAAGAGTCTATGAAGAAAACATTTAACATCAGCAAAGCATACAAACAATTGAGCACATGACTTTGGTGAGTCCCTGAATTAATAAGAATCATTAAGAAGGTCACAGACATTGTCTAATCAGAGCATCTGAACAACTTAAAATTACATATTTTTTGCAACTTAAAGGCTACCAAAAGTATGACCCTATATATATCCATATTGCACAAATGGCTACCAAAAGTGAACCAGAATTATGAATTCCATGATACTAAAACCAACCAAAATTGATGAATTAATTAGTATAGAGCTGATCTTATAGGAAACCAATGTTAAAAACCACATCAACCGTCTATGAATGAAAAGGAAGTCTTAAAATTATATACTGATTAGGAAAGTGTCTTTTTTCTAGATTTATAAGAGATTAAAAAAATATTTGAACTACCCAATTTAGGAACTTCACACCCAAAGAGAACCATATGGACCAGCAGATTCAAGGTGAAATCAAAGTTAGAAAGCGCCCCTGATTAGCTAGCAGCGCTTTTGGGGCCATAACTACAGGGCAACCCGTGGAGATCCTCGAACTAAGAACGAATAAGCAAATCAAGATTCTTGGTGTATTCTCAATGAAACAAAATTGGGGTTAAATATACTGATTGTATACTAATTATAGTGATATATACTTACAAAGAATTAAATATACATACATAAAACCCTAAAAAAACATAACAAAGAGTAAATATACCAGCTGTACTGATTTATACTTGCAAAGAGTTAATTATACATAGTTACATACATAAAACCCTAAAGAGAAAGAACAAAAAGTTAAATATGCTACCTATACTGATTTATACTTACGAAATCAAAATTTAGCAGCAACTTCGATGGTCTATGGTGATGAAGAAATCGCTGATGATGGTTGTAAGCTCAAACAAATCCAGTCCTCGAAGTGATTGCGGATGAAGGTTAAGCGAGAGATTGATTGAGATGAAGAAAGACAGAGTTTGGGCAAATTAGGTATTGTCAGTCATCATTGAAGTGATTTTAGAGATTGAAATGGAGAGAGGTGAAATAAAGATGGAGATGGAGAGACTGAGATGAAGCGGGAGCAGAAGGTTTGGGGTTCTAGCGAGAGAAAACAAAAATGAAAAGAGGGTTTTAAGAGATAAGAAGTTGTTTGGCTGAAGGTTTGGAGTTCTAGCGTGGGGAAAGTTTGAAGTTGCGTGGGAATGAAATTTTTTAGGTTTTTGGGACAAAATATAAAGTTGTTGCAAACTCTACTATTTTTTCCAAATAAATAAATTTGTTCCTTAAGTTAATAAAAAAATATTCATCTATCTATAAAATAAAATAACAAAAAAATAGGATATCTATGTGGAAAACTATTATATCTTAATTTTTTTTTATTTATCATTTCAAAATTATCTTCTTCTTTTTTCCTTTTAAATACCTGCAATTGCTCCATTAATGTTCGTATGGTAATTTTAACTCGCACAAATTAAGTTGATGAGATACCACCTAAACTCTAACTATTTTTTTATTTTTTTGTCAATGATAGTGGTATCAGGTCTTTTAGAAATTTTTTTTTTGGTATCTTAGAACATTTTTTAACGAATTAGTCCTTCTTAAATCATCTTCCAACAGTGGCAATGGGTAATTCAATCAAATTTTTTATATACTAACGAAGTGATGATGATGAAGTTCATTGACCAAAAGATTTAGAATTAACCATTAATTTCACTAAAATCATCCTGATCTCAATACTGATTCAGGGTGATTAATTAATATATAATTAAATAGTTCATAGAATGATTTTGTGATTTATATGTATATATGCATAAATATATTGCCCTTGTGTGAAGACGTAAACGCCTATTTGAAAGTGAAAGATGTCTATTTCACTGGCCTTGAGTTTTCTCACTTTTGGTCATTTGAAATTCTGGAGCCATTAGAGTGTGTCTCAAAGACACAAGATGTTTGACTTATATATATATTTTCAAACAAGGCAAAGGATAAGGTTATATGTACAATAAACGCCTGGCCTAAGGCATCTTGCCTTTTTGAAAATATATTACTGTTGCTTCAAGTCACTAGCTAAGGATAAGACTCATGTCTATAACAATAGACATCTATCCTGATAATATATTTAAAATTCTAAGTCCTCAGACCATGGAGACAGCTTCTTGATGTCTTAGTCGCTTGCATTATAAAAATATGAGCTTGTATAGCACATATTGACTGTATTATAATCAAAAGACTATTTTACCCTTAAGAGATATTTCATCTAAGCTAAAGG
This sequence comes from Cornus controversa, assembly GCA_026545225.1. Lineage (NCBI taxonomy): Eukaryota > Viridiplantae > Streptophyta > Magnoliopsida > Cornales > Cornaceae > Cornus > Cornus controversa. The sequence continues at coordinate 22,442,241 of CM048851.1, read as the reverse complement.
GTGGTTGTCTAATATTCAAAAGACTATTTGCCCTTAAGGGATATTTCATTAATTCTAAGTTCAAAGGTCATATTATCCCAGGGTCCATATGAGATATGCATGTGTGATCATTTTGGTCCTAATACAATCAACAGTGTTCTAGAAATGAGTTTTCAATGTGCAAGATATATTTACCACTTTACAATTCATGTCCTAGTGCACACCCACCTCTATTACCCATGCATTGAACATTTGTGCTACATAATTATCATAGTCGACCAATGATCCACATGAGACTTTGAGTGCTTCTATCAATATGAAACAACACTTGACAGACATCTTAATCAATCTCAAAAAAGTCAATTTTTATTAATATATATATATATATATATATATATATATATATATATACATGTATTATATTGGTTCCGTAAATCTCAATGAATTTGATATCAGCTTATGTCAGTAAACTAAGTGAGCAAGGACTTAATTTGGTGTCGATCATTTTATATATATATATATATATATATATATATATACACACCATTGGTCGTTAGAATTTATCATTTACAAATTTTTAGTTAATTGAAAAATATTATATTTGTAGAGTTTGTAAAGTTTAAATATATATGACAATTACTTATAATTGCAGTTGTAAAGTTATTATTTACTTATCTATGGTTGACAGACACCTATTAATCAATCTCAAAAAAATCAATTTTCATTAATACATATATACCATTGGTCGTGAAAATTTATCACTTACAAGTTCTTTGTTAATTGAAAATATATTTGCAAAGTTTGAAAAGTTTAATTATTAACTATTTTTAAATATTGTATTTAATTAATATATAGATTACCTTTTAACTTGGACAATTATGCAATCAATATTAAATTTAGAAATTTTATTCAAAAAATAAATATTTTTATTTCTCTAAGGCATTAAATTATAGTAATTAGTATAAATCAATATTCTGGAATCACAAAAAAATAAGCATTAGGCAACAAACACAAATTTGCCTTAAAAACTAAATTATTTGCGACAAATATTTTGTCCCTAAAGTGAGCCTTTTGCAACAAAGTATATTTTGTCACATAAAAGTATACATTGGCAACGAACCCAAGATTTGTTAAAAAAAGTAATGAGTTTGCGACAAAGCATTTTTTGTCCTTGAAATTCATCATTTTGCGACAAAATAGTTTGTCCCTAAAGTGCAACTTTTTGCAACAAAACATGTTTTTGTCGCATAAAATTGTACATTGGTGACAAACCCAAGATTTGTTGCAAAAAGTAAAGAATTTGCAACAAAGTATTTTTGTCCCTATAGTTAAATTTTTTGTAACAAATTTTTTGTCCCTAAAATCTAACTGTTGCAACAAAAAATATTTTTGTCCTTAAATGTGATTTTTTTTTGCGACAAATTTTGCAACAAATAATTTATTGTCATCTAAAATGGTGCATTTTTGGACGAACCTGTGTTTTGTCGCAAAAAATAAAATATTGGTGACGAATTTATAAGTTTGTAGCAAAAAATTAAAAATTGGGCGACAAATTCAGAATTTGTTGCAAATGACCATCTTTTGCCACAAATTTGGTTTGTCCCTAAAATTTTGTGGCAAAAATCATAATTTGTTGTAGTGTTGCTATCATAAACATGCTTGGTTATTTATTTGATGTTTGAATCAGTTTATGGGAGTATGTGAAATTGGTTTACTATCATTGTAGGTTTGTGTTATTTTATTTATTTATTTATTTAATTCATGTGGTAGTAGGACTGTCATTATTTTAAATAGCATGCTTATAAGTATGTTAATTTTTATTTAAAGGATTATGGAAGGTATATTAGGATTGCCTAATACCTAATAAGGTTTCTATACATTATATTTTGCGATATGTCAGGATTGTCAGGCATTTCAGGATTGCCTAATACCTAATAAGGTATCTATACATTATATTTTCTGGCATGTCAGGATTGCCTAATACTTAATAAAGTATCTGTACATTATATATGGGGCATGTCAAGATTGCCTAATACCTAATAAGGTATTCATAAAATATGGGTATAGGCATGTCAGGATAGCCTAATACTTAACAAAAAATTTAGTTATGTGTTCAGGCATGTTAGGATTGCCACTTGTTTAAACTTAGAAACTTGTTCTACCTTTATTGTGATAATGGATGGGTTGGTTCTGAACATAGTTCTAATTATTTCTGGGACAAGAGATTTAATAATAAAATGGTATAGTCATATCTATATATTATTACTGTCCTCATATAGAGGGTATGTTTACCAACTCTCTGATTGGGTGGTAGTAAAAGGAACTTGCCCGTGGGTGTAACTCACTTTATTGATATTTTAGGTCCCAGGCCAGTTCCACCTCAATGATAAAGTCTTGAGTTCGTAGATTATGGCAATCATCTTCTCTTATCAATTTTTTAGAGTAGGGACCTATTCTTTTCTTTATGTTTAGGATATGAACTTTATTGGGATGCTATTTAGATTATTTAATCTTTTTTATATTTTGAGTTTAAGGGGCCTTGAGTTATAGGATTTCCAAGTTGTAGTGTTCAGACTCTCAAATTTATTTTATATTACTCATCCTCTCAGTTTAAGTTGTTTTTTCACATTTATTTATTTATTTTGTTATCCTTATATTATGTGCTTACATGCTATCAATTGTAGGTATTCCTTATATTTTGTGTATGAGACTGACCACCTTATGCGTGAGATTGTAGGGGGTATTTTAGTTGGTATCAGAGCATTCCAGGTTCGAGTATTCTCGGGTACTTAGGATCTATCGTATAGTATCTTCCACATTGCATATTATGATAAATAGAATCTAAGTATAGGACTAATCGTACTCTATACGTCTTAGTCTATTGTTGGGGTATTGATTTTTTTTTCTTCTGTTCATCTTCAGATGCCACCCCATAGGAGGAGTGTGAACCAAATCCAGGGTTAGGACAATACTTAGGGTAGAAATGCTGAACTTCCTCCCAATTTGGCAGCTATTATTGCTCAGACTATAGTTATAGGAGTAGCGACTGCTTTTCAAAATCTATAGCCACCGTAGATGGCGCATGTTCCATTACCAGTGGAGCAACCTAACAGTTGGGAAATGGTTTGGAATTCCTTCACAAAAGGGAATCTACTAGAGTTTTTGGGGTCCACAGAGGTGAAAGAAGCATATCAGTGGAGGAAAGACATTGAATGCCATCTTCGCATGATTATGTGCAATGAAGTTCAGAAACAGATGCTAGCAACCTTTAAGCTAGTGGCTGATGCCCTACAATGGTGGGAGTCAGTTACTACCGTGGCGGAGCAGACTATTTTGACATATGTAGAGTTTCAAGCCCGGTTTGACAGTAAGTACTTCCCATATGCAATAAGGGTAGCTAAGAAGAGGGAGTTCCTGGACCTACAGTAGGGGGACATGACAATCGCAGAATATGAGTAGGAGTTTACCAGTCTCTCTTTGTTTGCACCTGAGGAGGTAAACACTGAAGAAAAGAAGAAGAACAGCTTCCTGAATGGTTTGAATTGACATATTTGATAGGTCATTATGGTTTGTCCAGCTTATACCACTTATGCTCAGATGGTTGATGTTACACTGCAACACTATCAGTTGAGGAGGGATTACAGGAAAGGAAAGGGGGAGAAATGAAATGACAAGGACTCTGCTAGTCAGATAATGGAGAGGAAATGGTAATGGTGGCAAGTAGTTTAATAGGTGTAGTTACCCAGGGCAGTAACTATAGAAGAAACATAGAGGTCACGGTGATGTTCAGAAAGGGAAAGCCTCTACTCACAGGAAATAGGATAGAGTACCACAACCGAGTCAGGAGATGTATTTGGTTGCTATGCGCAATTAAATGGAGGGTCTAGCACTCATTTGTTCTTTATTAGTGATGAGTCTTCGAAGGGAACTATAGTTTCTCTAGATTCCATTCCAGTGGTATGAGACTTTTAGGAAGTGTTCCAGGAAATCCCAAGGTTACCACTGTGTCGTGAGATAGACTTTGTGATTGATTTAGCTCCAGGCACCAGGCCTATTGCTAGGGCCCCATATAGAATGACGCTAGTGGAAATGAGGGAGCTGAAGGAACAGATTCAACAACTTCTCAGTCAAAAATTCATTCACAGTACTTCACTGTGGAGAGCACCGGTGTTGTTTGTGAAAAAGAAGGATGGGTCTCTTTACTTTTGTATTGACTACAAAGAATTGAATAAGGTCACAATCTACAGCAAGTACTCATTGCCTAGGATTGATGATCTGTTCGATCAGCTGAAAGGAGCCACCTATTTCTCGAAGATATATAGATTTAAGATTCAGGTATCATCAACTTCGGGTTAGGGAACAGGATGTACCAAACACAACATTTCTTACCAGATATGGGTCTTATGAGTTTCAGGTTATGCCTTTCAAATTGACAAATGCCCAGCTGTCTTCATGGATCTAATGAACAGAGTGGTCAGAGCCTACTTAGATCAGTTTGTTATTGTTTTTATTGATAACATTCTGGTTTATCTAGGTTAGAGGAGGATCACGCTAGACATCTCATTATTATTCTACAGACACTGAGAGACCATCAGTTGTATGTAAAAGTTAAAAAGTGTAATTTCTGGCAGAGGGAGGTGAAGTTTTTGGGTCAAGTAGTATCCGAGAAGGGGATAGCGGTCGATCCAAGTAAAGGGTCAGCAGTTTTGGAGTGGGGGTAGCCTACCTCACCCTTAGACATTCATAGTTTTCTAGTTTAGCTGGTCATTATCGTAGGTTCATTCAGAGCTTCTCCAAGATTGTTAGTTCGCTCACCCACCTGACTAAAAAGGGGGTGCATTTCGTTTGGGATGATTCTTGTCAAGCGACATTTCATGAGTTGAAGAGTAGGTTAACAACTGCACTTGTCCTAAATATTCCTTAAAGCAGAGTTGAGTACTTGGTATATACAGATGCATCGATTGTGTGTTGATGCAGGAGGAGAGGCTGATATCCTATACTTCATGTAAGTTTAACCCTCACGAGCTTAATTACTCGACTCATGATCTGGAGTTGGCAGCTGTGATTTTTGCCTTGAGGATTTGGAGGCATTTCCTCTTGGGTGAGACCTTCAGATTGTTTAGCAACCACAAGAGTTTGCAGTATCTATTCTCACAAAAGGAGCTAAATATGAGACAGCGCAGGTGGTTGGAGTTTGTGAAAACTTATCACTTTTCCATCTAGTACCACCCAGGGAAAGCGAATGTAGTAGCTGATGCACTTAGTCATCGACCTTATCCTAGTCTTTCAGCTCTATTTGAAGTAAAATGGAATAACTTGAGATGCGTTGATGGTGTAGCTAATGCTTTTGTAGTATGTGTAGTGGTTACACCTACTATCATTTAGAGAGTAATTATAGAGTAGCTTACTGACCCGCAGTACATAGAGAAAGTGGTTAACTTGAAATCTAGGAAATTTATATTCTATAAAGTGGGTACAGATGGAGGATTGAGATACAAGGGGTGGTTAGTGGTTCCTCCCATGGATGAGTTGAGGAGGGTAGTGATGAGTGAGGTGCATAGTTCACAGTTTTCGGTACATGCAGGCAAGGATAAAATTTACCAAGACATGAAGGACCAGTTTTAGTGGGCAGGCATGAAGAGAGACATTGTTATATTTATTTCTAAGTGTAGCACTTGTCAAATGATCGAGATTGATCACCGGAGACCATCGAGATCTTTGCAGCCACTAGCTATACCAGAGTGGAAATGGGAGAGCATTTCTATAGATTTCAGTGTGAGACTTTCCACCTCACAGTGAAATCATGATGCTATTTGGGTGATAATGGACAAGTTACAAAATCAGCCCATTTCTTGCCAGTTCGCCCGAGTTACACCTCAAAGCAATACACGAAGCTTTAAATTGCTGAAATAGTAAAGCTCTATGGCTTACTATTGTCCATTATATAAGATAGAGATCTGAACTTTGTTTCATGATTTTTGGAGAGTTTTTAGTAGGTTATGGGTATAGCTCTATATCTCAGTATAGCCTATCACCCTCAGATCGATGGTCAGACTAAGATGGTTAATCATATTTGGAGGATATGTTGCGAGCATATGTACTCAACTTAAAAGCTAATTGGGAGAGTTACTTGTCACTTATTGAGTTTGCTTATAACAATAGTTATAAAAAGACAATTGGTATGCCACCATTCGAGTCTCTGTATGGACGCCTATATAGGTCGCCTGTATGCTGGTTGGAGGTTGGAAAGAATAGATTATTGGGTCTTGAATTCATTGAGGACACATCCAAGAAAGTCACTCTTATTAGAGACTGTATGTAGACTGCTCAGAGTAGATAGAAGAGTTATTATACTGATTGGAGAACTCGAGCACTAGAGTTCAAGGTGGGGGATCAGATTTTACCCAAGGTTTCTCCCATGAAAGGAGTAATGCGGTTTGGGAAAAAGGGGAAGTTGTCGCCTCATTTTGTGGGTCCTTCCATGATTACTAACAGGATTGGGGCAGTAGCGTATAGATTGGCGTTACCTGACACAATGCACATGGTGCATAATGTCTTTCATATGTCTATGTTGTCGAAATTCCTTAGGGATGAGGATACCTATCAACACATTGAGGTTGGAGAGATTTAGTTGTAGCCAAATGAAACATATGTGGAGCAACCTTAGTGTATTCTTGACTGTAGGAACCAGGTCCTTCGTTCCAAGACCATTCCTTTAGTTCGGGTTCAATGGAGCCTCCACAATAAAGCGAAGTCCACTTGGGAAAGGGAGGATGAAATAAAGGTAAAATATCTAGAGCTTTTTATTTCAGGTATGAGGTGAATTCTGATGATGGAATTCCTCTTTTTAGGGGAAAAAATGTAATACCTTATAAATTTTGAGGCTATTTAAATTGGGTGTTTCAGTTACTTAATTATTTATTTTGGTGAATGTCTTATATGCTAAATGCTCGATGTGTTTAAATTGCCCTAATTGTTTTAATGGTTTATTTAGTGTTTTAAATGTTAAGTTGTTTAATTGTTTAAATTGTGTATTGAGTGTTTTAAAATGTTAAATGTTTTAGGTTTTATTTTACTTGATTTTATTTTATTTTTAGGTTGGACCATTCTTTTGGATTTTCTTTTATTTTTTTTATTTTCAGTCTGGGCTAGGGAGAGCTGGGCTAGACTTTTGAGTAGGGCTATATATATATATATATATATGGGCTAAATATATTTATATTAATTATCTTAATTATTTAAGAATTATTTTAGTTTTCTAGAAAGAAAATAAAATAAGAGAAAAAAAAATTAGGGTTGCATACTTCCAATGCACAGAGGGTTTCTACGCACAGATATGGAGAGAATAGTAGACGCCGAAAAAGGGAGAGAAGGTGATTTTGCTCAAAATCATAAGGCAAATTCAATCTCTTCACTTCCCCTTTGAACTTGTAAACATAGATAAATATTTGTGTTGCTTGTTTATACGTATATACATGTATATAACTATGTGATAGTATGATTATGCAGGCTAAGGAATTTTTGTTGATTAAACATGAATAATCTGTGAATTTGGTACAACTATGGTGTAATTTCTCTCATGTATATACGTGTATATATGGGTATTTAGGCAGGTATATATATATATATATATATATATATATATATATATATATAAACAAGATATTTGTGTTGAATGTTAACGTCATTTTTGAAGGTTTTTGTTCTGATTAAATTGTTGATCTTGTTATCTCGAATAGTCCTTGTAAGTTTGGTAGTTAGTCGTTGAGTGGTTTGACGAGAATTTGAGTTTAAAATTTAAGAACCCTAAAACTTCAATTTATGCCTTTTTGATTTAGGCTATGAATGGTGGGGATTTTGGTACCAATGCGTAGCTTAGACCAAGAGGAGTTAAATGGTATATTCAAACTTCGGATTTGGTGGCCGAAAAAGGGGTCAAAAGATGGACAGCCGCGACTAATGCACAACTGTTGCAGAGAAAAGAAAAAAAAAAGAAAGGAGGAAGAAAGATGAATAAGGCGTGCCACGCGCCCACGCGCGCTGCCGGCGTGTGGGCCCTGTTCTGGCCACTAGCTGGGACTGAAAAAAATCCCATTCGGTCCCACTCGCCAAGCCCATCCACTGGGCCGAGTTCGGAATAGTTTAATATTTTTCTTAGATTTTTAAATCATTTTTATTTGGAAAACATAGGAAAAAAATACTTTTAAATTACTTTAAAATTTCCAAAAATTTAAATTTATCTTTTAGAGACAGAATACACATGTGTTTTTAATTTCAAGATGAAATGAGATCCCCTTGTTGTAGAATTAGTACAAAAAGTATACTTTGAAGTTGGAATTTTATTTTCTTTTTCTTTGGAAATATTTTTTTAAATAACTAGAAAATTTCAAAATTTTTTTGAAAAATAAATTAAGTCTTTTAAGACAGTTTATGCATGGAAACCTAGTTTAGAGCTAGGTTTAGTTACCCTCGATGTTTAAGTTATAATGTAGGGTTGATTATGTGTATTTCACTTTTAATTGTTGTTTATTCTTCTTTAATTGTTTTCTTTGCAATCATAATTGTTCATGGTTAAATGTTGATGTTTAAATTGGTTTATGGAATCACGTATTTCTTTTGCTTACATGGTATGTGGGATTTAGTTTAATTGTTTATGTATTATTTCTTGTGGTAGTTGGATTTCCACTTGGTTTATTAATGTGCTTATAAGTAGGTTGAAATTTTTATTTAAAAGAATATGGGAGGCATGTGAGGACTGTCAATACCTAATAAGGTATTTAATAGGTTTAGAAGGGAGGCATGTGAGAATTGTCATTCCCTAATAAGGTATTTAATAGGTTTAGAAGGGAGGCATGTGAGGATTACCAAATATATAATAAGGTATTCAATATATTTATATAAGGGTGGGGCATGTGAGGATTGCGAATTACCTAATAGGGTACATAATATGTAGATAAGGGAGGCATGTCATGATTGTCAAATATTAGTAGGGTATGCACTTAATAAGTGTTCGGGCATGTATGGATTGCCTTTAGATTAAACTTAGAAAAACGTGTTTTATATTTTGTAATAAAATATGGGTTGGTATAGGGTATATGATTGTCCTAATTTGGAACTGTAGGTTAAATGAGAAAGGGTATGTCTGTATATTTATATATTTTTATTGTCCTCATATAGAGGGTTTGTTTTCCAGTCCTCTGATTGGGTGGTAGTAGAGGGAACATGCTTGTGGGTTTAACCCACTTTGTTGATAATCAAGTCTCAAACAGTTTCTACCTCAAGGTTAGAGCGTGGAGTTCATAGAGCGTGGTAGGTCATCTTTTTCTTAACAGACTTCAGAGTAAGTACTTAGATATTTTCATAAAGTATTTAATTTTATGATTTTTGGTTAAGGGGTCCTTGAGTTACAGGATTTCCAAGTTGTATCGTTTAGATTCGCATTATGTTTATTTAACATTATTTATTATTTCAGTTAGAATTTTCTTTCAGCAGTTATAATTCTTTTTCTTTTGTTCTTGTATTCTATGCTTGTTTGTTATCAGCTGTAGCAATCTCTTGTATTTTATGTGTGAGACTGGCCACCTCATGCGTGAAATTTGTAGGTGGTATTTCAGTTTAGATACTCTTGATGTTTAAATTGCAATGTAGGCTTTGTTGTGATAGTTTTTTTTTTTAATTATTCATTTATTTTTTTCTCTAATTGTTTCTTTGCCATCATAAACGTGCTTGGTTATTTATTTGATGCTTGAATTAGTTTATGGGAGTATGTGAAATTGGTTTACTATCATGGTAGGTTTGTGTTATTTTATTTATTTATTTAATTCATGTGGCGGTAGGATTGTCATTATTTTAAATAGCATGCTTATAAGTATGTTAACTTTTATTTAAAGGATTAGGAAAGGCATGTTAGGATTGCCTAATACCTAATAAGATATATATACATTATATTTTGCGGCATGTTAAGATTGCCTAATACCTAATAAAGTATCTATACATTATATTTTAAGGCATATCAGGATTGCCAGGTATGTTAGGATTGCCTAATTCCTAATAAGTTATCTATACATTATATTTTGTCATATCAGAATTACCTAATACCTAATAAGGTATCTGTACATTATATTTGGGGCATGTCAAGATTGCCCAAAACCTAATAAAGTATTCATAAAATACGAGTAAAGGCATGTCAGGATTGCCTAATACTTAACAAGAAATTTAGTTATGTGATTAGGCATGTTAGGAGTGCCACTTGTTTGAACTTGAGAAACTTGTTCTACCTTTATTGTGCTAATGGATGGGTTGGTTCAGAACATAGCTCTAATTATTTTTTAGACAAAAGATTTAATGATAAAATGGTATAGTCATATCTATACATTATTACTGTCCTCATATAAAGGGTATGTTTACTAGCTCTCTGATTGGGTAATAGTAGAGGGAACATGCCTGAAATACCCCCTACTAATTCGCGTATGAAATAGCCAGTCTCATACATAAAACCTAAAGGGTATCTACAATTGATAGCAATAAGAATAGAATATAAGGATAGAATGAAATGAAATATAAATACTGGAAGGAAAGTCTATCTGAAGTAATAAAATGTTTAAATAAATAAAGTACGTGTCTGAACATTATAACTTGGAAGTCCCGTAACCCGATGACCCCTTAACTAAAAAGAACAAGAGTAATTACTAAAGATTAAATAACCAAATAAACAACGTCCCAATAAAGTTCATATGCTGAACATAAAGAAAATAATAGGTCCCTACTCTGCAAATTGGTGAGAGAAGATGTCTGCCACAATCAATCAGCTTAAGACTCTATCCTTGTAGTGGAACTGGTTCAGAGAACTGATAAACATACCCTCTACGTGAGGGACAACAAATATATTAAAAAAATAAATAATTTCCTTATCCATCTTATGTCTCCAAAATAGAAGTTGTCATATATACTGTCACGCCCCCAAATTTAAATATTGAAAACTCTAGTCCAGCACTTGAATTTGGTGCGCGACTTTGAAAAACATCGTCCTTCTTACCATACATTCATCCATAAATCTTATATATTACAATCAAAATATGATCATCTAGATCATCTATTACAAAAAAACTTCATCTGGAGACCTCATCTCTCATATTGAGAGCCAACAATGTACAACAAAAGATAATTCCATGCCAAGAAATTTACATATAAATGGCCTTCATCATCCTGTACCGCGCTTCCATTCACTCGGTACCTGAAAATAAAATGGGGAGAACTCACAAGCTTAGTAAGAATTGCAAAACACTATCATTATTCAACAAATTGACATTGTCTTAAATTCCTACATATAAGGACACGTACAACAATCTTTGTTGATTAAGTTCACAAATTTTCTTATGATAATTAAACGCTAGTTAATTATCATATTACAATTTAGTTCACACACAGGAACTGTGTTATCAACAATTCTTTATTAAGCTAATCATCTAGATTAACTTAACATAACCTCACATGAGCCCCGAGCTCCCCTCCAATAGATGGCATACTTAGCCAGCAAGTGGTGCGCATCGCATAGTCCTGGACTAAGGAAGCTCGCACATGTACGTCTACTCCCCAGATGGTCCCGGATCACATCCACACAATAAGGGCACGCTTCGCCCAAAGGCCATAACAAAAGAGTTGTACACACCCCATAGGTAGGTCCCTGACCATACCTCAGAAATTCTTCAAGAATTTTAACACGTTTTCAAGATTTCAAGCTTTTAGGATTTACTAAATGCTTTCAACATTTAATAAATCAAATCATTCTTTTAATGTGATGTAATACCCCGAAAAATTTAGGTGTCAATTTAATCTCTTTACATTATTACTTTATTTTATTAATTCATGAGAAATGTTTTTTTATATAGATTATCATTGTAGGTGAGTTGCTTGTCTTTTATACATGCATATTGTCATTTTATGTGAATTGGTATAAATTGTGTATTATTTTATTTAAATGTTTTGGGTTGGGCTAGGGAGGAATTTGGGCTAGGATGAGTGGGCTAAGGTTATGTTTAAAATGATGGGCCTAGGGTTATAATAATATTTCTATTGCTATATTTATTATTATTATTAATTTGATTTTTTATTAGTTTTAGAAAAAAAAAACAATAAAAGAATAATTAAAACAAAAAGGAAAAGAAAAGAAGAAGAAATTAGGGTTTGTCGTTGTTTTACGCACAAAACTAAAAGAGAGAAAACGAAAGAGAAAAGGGAGTGACGATCGGGTGAACAAGTTAATTCGTCAGGAAAAAGGCAAGTTTAATTCTTCTCTTCCCCCTTGAATCCGTATGCATAGTCTAGGTTTGAGCATTTATTTATATTAAAAATTTGTAGTTAATTGCATGTTTATATTTTTCTGCTATTGATAAATTTCGTGAGATTAACTATGAGGATTGTATGTAGATTTAATTGATTTTGTTCATGTAAGGTTATATGCATATGTGTTCATGTATATGTATAGTGTGTTAAGGAAGAAATCATTCATGTATGCAATTTGTAAGAAATAAATGTTTAGTTGTGAACCTACTGTGTTGGAATTAAATTGTAAACAACTCTAAATCCTTAGGAAAACAGATCGTGAATTATTGGGTTTTAAATTTTTGAATTTTGCGAAGAACCCTAGAACTTGTGAATTGGGGGTTTTTTATTCGGGCTGTTTCGGATGGGGCTTTTTGCACCAATAGGTAAACGGCGTCGAGAGGAGAAGAACGGCGCAAAAATGGAGGCGAACGGTGGCCGGAGGAGGCCGGGAAGTCGCTGGCAGCGCGCTGTGCGCGCTGCTGGGCGTGCTGGGGAAGAAGCCCCAGCGCAGGGGCTTCCCCACGCGCCTGGCCGGCGCGTGGGGCCAGCGCCGGGAAAAATATTTTTGGGCCCCACTCGCGGGGGCCCACCACTGGGTCCACTTTGGGCCCATTCCGATATATTTTGATATTTTTTTTGAATTTTTGAAATTTTTGAAAAAACTTGAAAATTTGAAAAATCATTTTTTTAAAAATTCTTTCATGATTCCAAAAATTCTGAAAATTTTACTGTATGATATTGGAGGTTAAATACACTTAATTTTAAATTTTCAACTCAAAACAATTTTCCCTTGTTGTCCAATTAATTTTTAAAAATACCCAAAAGCTGTCTTTTTCCCTTTTTGTAATTTTAGAAAATACTTTTACAACTCCAAAAATTCCCAAATTTTTACTGTAACTCTCTGGAGGTTAAATACACTTGGGTTTAAAGTTTCAACTCAAAATGATCTTTCCTTGTTGTTCAATTGAATTTTAAAGTGTCCAAAAGCTGGATTTTTCACTTTCTGTAATTTTAGAAAATACTTCTGAAATTCCAAAAATTCCCAAAATTTTTCTGTAACTTTTTAGAGATTAAATGACCTTGGGTTTAAATTTTCACCTCGATTTGAGCTTCCCTTGGTGTTCAATTAATTTTTAAAGTGCCTAAAAGTTGGATTTTCACCTTCTTTGGTTTATTAAAAATGTTTTAAATTTCAGAAAATTCCAGAATATTTTCTTAGTGTTCTTAGAAGTGAAATAGGCCTAGAAACCTAGATAAAAGTAAGTTTAGATCCCCGCGGAGATTTGAGTGCATTGGAGATTGGTTTGAGGAATTGTTTTCTCTAATGGGTGTTATGTTATTTTGATTTAATCAATTGTGCTTATTATATATATAAATGCACATGGGATACTTGATTTAGGTTCACTTGTGAATGATTTGTCATATGGGGATAATTGCATAGCTGATAATTCAAATTGGTAGTCTGTGCAAATTAAAAGTCATAATACATCTTGTTTATTTATTATTTCATATTGGGAATGCATTTGTAATTTTTATTTGGCATGTAAGGATTGCCCGGCGTGTCAGGATCGCCCATACCTAATAAGGTATCTATATTTTTATTTGGCATGTAAGGATTGCCCGGCGTGTCAGGATCGCCCATACCTAATAAGGTATCTATATTTTTATTTGGCATGTAAGGATTGCCCGGCGTGTCAGGATCGCCCATCCCTATTAATGTATTCATGCATCATAATCGACATATCATGATTGCATAGATTTCATAAAATACATACATGTGTATCTTGATTTGTGAACATAAAGAAGGGGATCGTTTTTATATTGTAAGGGTTGTTGAGGAAATATATGAGATGATTTGTATTTTTAAAAGTATGAACTGAATAAGGAATAAACTGAGGGGTTGAACGTATATTTATCTATTGTGTCCCTCACATTGAGGGTATGTATATTGATTCTCTGATTGGAATGTAGTAGATAGAACTTGCTCGTGGGTTTAACCCACTTTGTTGATATTTCAGGTCCCAAGCAGTTTCCCCCGCGAGGATAGAGTACTAGGGTTGGGCTGTGACAGACATCTACTCTCACCAGTCTCAGGGTAGGAATCTACTTTTTCTTCAGGAATAAAACTATGAACTCATTTAGAGGTTTTGGTTTTGGATTTTAATTTAAGTGTTGAACTTTTATTTCTTTCTGGTTAAGGGGTCCTTGGGTTACGGGACTTCCAAATTGTATTACCAGAATTTAATGATTTATTTATCAATTATTTCAATTCAATGGGATTTCTGTTCAGCTTTTAGCAATTGTTCTATTTCTATCCTTTGCATCTATGCTTGTTGCTATCAGTGGTTAATATTCCTCAGGTTTTGTGTATGAGACTGGCCACCTCATGCGCGAAATTTTCTGGGGGGTATTTCATGTGATCACTAATCACATTAATTTATCACTTTAGGATTTCACCATACAAAATCTTTTCTAAACTTAATTATTTTAGCATAATTAAGTTTATTATGCCAAAATATACCACTCTAAGATTTTTCACAATTTTGAAAACTTCAAAGGATATTTTTCTCCCATTTTTTCTAAATTTTACACAAAAGGAAAAACAAAACGTTCCTTAACCAATGTTTAAATCTTTTATAATTTATTAAATGCTTTTCGCATTTAATAAATTAAATGAGCGGATTATGTGCTTTCATAAAGCTTAAATTGTCATTAACTGAATCTTTAATTCTTAGGACCATCTATTTCCACATAACAAGCTCTATTACGTAAAAACATATGATTTCATAAATTTACATAATTTATGGAGCATTCAAGAAATTTTCCCTAGAAGGCTAGAACCAACTATTCTAACATAATTAGTCCTATTATGCCTAAACATAGAATTTCGAATTTTTTTGAAATTATGGAGCATTCAAGAAAACATTTTCCACCAAGTTCTAATTTTAGCCCAAAAGAAATTCTTTTAGTTTCATAATCGATCCATTTCCTAAGCCCAAACCAAACACCAAACAATACCCCATGTTTGAACCATGGTAGTACACTGCCCAATTTAGAGCCCAATGAATCAAGCAAATCCTTAAGCTAGCCAGCCCAAATCAACTGGTCACAATCCAACCTAACATGCTAGCTCACTAATTAATTTACACTTGAACCTCCAGCAACCTCATTCAGCTCCATGGCCGAGACATACCCAGCCACAATCTCCACCACCCAACCTAACCACCATCATGGCTGCCAAGGAAAACCCACTTCCTCCTATGGCCAAACCCATGCAAGGCTCTCTCCTCACAACACCACCTAGCTGCACAAGAAGGACCCAATTCCGGCCATCTTGCCTTCACCCTCTTCAACCATAATTGAAGTCATAGCCAAAGACCACTAGGAAAAAATCCAGCCGTGAAACTCACCATGAACAACCACCATTTTCTGAGCCACCCACCATATTCTTTGGCCAATTTCAACCACCCCGAACTACCGCTATGGCTGCCCAACACTCCACTTCCAGCAGCACCATTCCGAAGACCCATTTTCAGCAGTAACCATTATCTAAGCTACCACCAAACTACTCAGCTATCATTAGCTGATTACCCACACATTAAGCCATGCACAAATGCTCCAATAGTCGAAATCCAACTGCCAAACTTCAACCATCATGTTACGGTGCCACCACAGCTCGCCGGAGCACCATGGTTGGTGTTACAGGGTTAAATTCGAAGCTAAATTTTTCGCTTGTAATGGCACTTGGGGCCACCAAGTCTCAGCCAACACACTGTAAAAAGAAGTTAGGGCACACAGAGTTACAGGACAAGGTCCCAACCTTTCACTTTTATTAAACTCAAAAGCTTGTACAAAGGATTTCGGGTTAGGCTTAGGCAAACACTCACAGTGTCTCTCTATGCCTTCTTAGCCACTGCCATGCAGTTTATATAGGCTACAATCAAAACTGCCTATCAAACTGCTCTCACCCAACTGCCCATGATCTGCACTAAGGTGGTTACAGCCCAACCACATAGGCACTCAGCCAATCATGAAGCAACAGATGCCCTAGGCAATTTCCTCCCACAACTGCCTAGTATACATATATCTATACATATATGTTGCAGTTGACATCCCCAACTGCTAGGTAGCCAACCAATGGAGGACAAGCACTCCCATATGCAGTTTATACCCCAAACTGCTAGGGTTGGGTTCCAATCCAAATTTGCCACGTAGGTCTCTACAGTTGCCAGCCTTCAACTGCTAGAGTAGTGCCCACACAACCGTCAACAACTGCTACAAGCCACCACTTCGTCAAGCAACTGCCACAAGCTATATGCTTGACTGCCATGCACATTGTCACACACAATCACTTGCCACAAGCCAACCGACCATTACTTGCAACTGCCCACACCTGTCCACCTTTGAATGGATAATGTGGCTTCATCAATTAGTGTGCATCACAGACCATGCACGTCATTAGCATCTGAGGAAAGCCATCGACTGGGTTCACTAGCTTGCCCAATGTGGGTGCCATGGCCCAAGCCATGCCCCAAAGTCATGCACCACCAACCTTGTCTAGCCCACGTGTTATGTTGCCCTTGCCCAAGCAACGTGTGCCCATGCGCTGCCACCACCAGCCATGGTGCACTGATAATCCAAAAACCAACCACTATGCTAAAGGGTCCGTGCACATGCTAGGGTTGCCAAGCCCTTGCACAAGGCATGGGGCATGTCCATGGCATAGCGGTCCCATGGCAAGCCCACCCTTGGCTTGGGGGGAAATTCCTTCAAGCATCCATACCCCCCTATATATGCAAAAGTAACTTTTACGGATCTGCTAGGAAGAGACATAGTATATGTCTGAGGAGTCATAATGATAATTTCCAAAAATCCCAAATATTCCAAATTACCAAAATACCCTTCCAACAGAACTTGCATATAATTACAAAACTACCACTAAGGCTAAGTCTGTCAATCCTTAGCCACGCAAGGGCATGGCATGCACCAGCCTGCCCATGCCTTGCTCCAGGACACTGTCATGCGCGCGTGCCTTGTGCTGGGACACTGTCATGCGTGCGTGCCTTGCGCTGGGACACTGCCATGTGCGCGAGAGTGCTCTGCCGTGCGCTGGGACACTGTCAAGGGCTGTCACACAGCCATGCAAAGGCATGGCATGCACTAGCACGCCCATGCCTTGCCCTGGACATGTCAAGGGGCTAACAGTTGGCCACTATGCAAAAACTCATCACCTTCAAAATCTTGACCATGCACAGCCAACACCAACTACACCATAAACCATAAACCATGCAATCTATATCATTGATAGTTTGATAGAAAGAACTTTTAAAAAATTGAAGACTCCACTATCTTCATTTTGTCCAAATACAAAATATATACACACACACATAATGCACACATTGGCACATGTCTCCTAATTTCCACATCTTTTCCTTTCCTTTGACTTTTGTCACTTTAATTTTTCTTAATGAACCAACATACATCTTGATCTAACTTCAGCAGTAAACAACTAAAAGTTGCAAGAGATTCTCTAGTATTAATAGAAAAATTGATGCAAACAACTCACAACTATTCATGATGAAAACAGAAGCTACCACTTAAATCGTACATGCATTTGATTTATCTATATATATTTATATATATAGAAATGAAAGGCAAGATTCAACTTACCTGGTTGGTGTTCTTCTTCTCCTCTCTTTCCCTTTTTCTTTTTCTCTTCTTCTCCTTCTTCTTCTTTCTTCTCTTTTTCTTCTTCTTCTCTCTGTTTCTCTCTATTCAGCCAAGACTATACTTTTAGTCTCTCTTTTCTTGCACACTTTACCTTCTTACATTCAAATTGTCAAAACAATTCTAGCTTTGGTACACATGTCACATGCACCAGCTTATCTGCCACTATCTAATTCATAGCTTCCCTCACAAGACTACTACATATAGTCTACATATAAGTATGACAAACATTTGGGTCAAAGCTTCCCTTAGAAGCTTTGACATACTCTGCCACCAACACACACTACCACACACAAGCTCAAACTTCACTCACATGACATATATATATATATATATATATATATACATATATGCACATATATATATATATATACACACATATCCATAACTACACTTATAGCCCTACAAAGTCAAAAAATTACCTTTGAATCCAAACATAAATAAAACAAGGTCTTATATAAATCTTAAGGGTGTTACATATACTGTTCCAACGCAACTCCTATCACACAATTTTAAAACCTATTTTCTAAGTTCAAACCAAAGACATAAAATAAAATGCTTTATTAAACTAGGCAATCCTGACATGCCTCCTATACTAACCTTAAATACCATATCAGGTATTGGCAATCCTGACATGCCCATTGGTAATCCTTACATGCCTCCCTAACTAACCTCAAATACCTTATTAGGTACTGGAAATCCTGACAGGCCCCCTAGAAATCCTTACATGCCTCCCTATCTCACCTAATAATAATAAAAAAAAGATCTAACCTACTTAAGCACATTAATTAATCTAACATAATTTCAATCACCACAATGAATATAACACAGTTAAACTAAATCCAATACACAATGTAAGCACAAGAAAACAATTAATAAACTTATAAGAATATCACATAATCAACCCTAAAATGGAACTTAGCATCAAGGCTACCTAAGCCTAACTCTAAACTAGGTTTCTGTGCGTAAACTGTCTTAAAAAGGCACAATGCATTATTCTTGAATTTTCTACTATTTTTGATAATTCATAAAAAACTAAAAGGAAGGAATTTAAAATTCTCATTTTAAAGTTTACTTTTTATACTAGTTCTATAATAAGGGAAGTTTATCTCGTTATGAAATTTCAAACCCACGCTTATCCTGCCCATAGAAGATTAATTTTAAAATTTGGAAATTTTCTGGAATTTAAAAGTAATTTAAAAAAATATTTTTCCTATTTTTCTACATTTAAAAATGACTTAAAAATTTAACAAATTTTAAAAGTATTTTGGATTGGGCCCAGAGGTGGCCAACGGCGAGTGAGACCTAACACCCCTTTCCCCGGCACCGACGGCACATGCCCCCATGCACCAGCAGCGCACTGCCGCGGCCTTTCCGGTGACGCCCCGGCCACCGTTCGCCTCCATTTTTGCGTCATTCTTCTACTCTTGACTTAGGCTACCTTTTGGTGGGAAATGATCTATCAAAAATGGCCCGAAATGAAAACCCCCAATTCATAAGCTTTAGGGTTCTTCACAAAATTTTGAAATTGCAACCCAAATTTCCTCAATGATCTGATTTCTAATGTTTGTGCATCAATTATCCTAGTAAGAACAACCCAAAAGGAAACAAAATAACAACCTTTACAAACCCAAGATTCGTGCTCAACCATATCTATGCATACTCACACACACACACACACACACACACACACACACACATATATATATATATGTACCTAAACATATATTCAGCTACCATATGCAATCCCACAAAATTTTGAACATAAATCAAACAGATTAACATGCCCTAAAATATATTTGCAGATACAATCAAGCAACACAAAGTTTAGACTATCCATAAAGACTCAAAGGGTAAGAAAAGAGTTCAAACTTGCCTTTTGACGAACAAGAACTCGTCTCGATGAATCGCTCCCTCTCTCCCTCCTCTCTTGCATCTAGGTTCTTTCTGTCTCTGTGCGTGAAAGCGATTGAAACTCTAACCCTTTTCTTTTTCTTTTAAAAAAATTAAAAATAAAATCTAAAATGTTTTAAAAGAAAATAAATAATAAAATAAACCCTAACCCATCACCCTAAATATACCCCTTGCCCAATCATTCCAGCCCAGCTCAAACCTAAACCCGAATTCTCCTTAGGCCAATCTAAGAATTTAAAATAAAAGAAAAAAAATAAAAGCTTAGTCCAATTAAAATTAAATAAATAAAAAGAAAACAATAACCAACCTAAAACATTTAAAGCACTTCATAAGTAATTCAAGGCACTCAAAAAATAATTTAAACACATAAAGCATTTAAAACATCCAACGACTAATTTAACAACAGAGCAATTAAATTCAAATGAAATTAAATTAAAATTATACAACATAAAAATAACAGGTATTACATTCCCCCCCCCTAAAAAGAGAATTCTGTCCCCGGAATTCACCTCATACCTGAAATAAAAAGCTTTGGATATTTTGCCTTTATCTCATCCTCCTTTTTTCAAGTGGACTTCGCCTCATTGTGGTGGCTCCACTGAACACAAACTAATGGAATGGTTTTAGAACGAAGAACTTGGTCCTTACGGTCAAGAATACAGTAAGGCTGTTCCATATATGTTACATCTAGCTGCAACTCAATCTCTCCAACCTCAATGTGCTGGTAAGTATCCTCATCTCTAAGGAATTTCCACAGCATAGAGACATGAAAGACATTGTGTACTTGGTGCATTGTGTTTGGTAATGCCAATCTATATGCTACCGCCCCAACCTTGTCGGTAATCATAAAAAGGACCTAAAAAATGAGGTGCTAACTTCCCCTTTCTTCTTAATTGCATTACTCCCTTCATGGGAGAAACCTTAAGTAGAACTTGATTCCCCACCTTGAACTATAATGCTCGAGTTCATCGATTGACATAACTCTTCTGTCTACTCTACGCAGTCCGCATGCGGTCTCTAATAAGAGCAACTTTCTTGGAGGTGTCCTTGATAAATTCAGGACCCAAAAATCTATTCTCTCCAACATCTAACCAACATATCGGTGACCTACATGGGTGCCCATATAGAGCCTCGAATGGTGCCAAATAAATAGCCTTTTGATAACTATTGTTATAGGCAAACTCAACTAGTGGCAAGTAAATCTCCTAATTACCTTTGAAGTTGAGTACACATGCTCACAACATATCCTCCAAAATTTGATTAACCCTCTAAGTCTGACTATCGATCTAAGGGTGATAGGATGTACTGAGATACAGAGCTATACTCATAGCCTGCTGACTGCTAAAAACTCTCCCAAAACCCTGATATAAAATTTGGATCCCTATCCAATATAATGGACAAAGGCATGCTATAAAGCTTCACTATCTCTGTAATGTAAAGCTTAGTGTATTATTCTGAGGTGTAACTTGAGCGTACAGACAAGAAATGGGCTTATTTTATCAACCTATCCACAATCACTCAAATAGTATCATGATTTCGTTGTGAGGTGGGAAGTCCCACAATGAAATCCATAGAGATGCTCTCCCACTTCTACTCTGGTATAGGCAGTGGTTGCAAAGATCCCGACGGTCTCTAGTGATCAATCTTGATCATCTAACATGTGCTACACTTAGAGACAAATATGGCAATGTCCCTCTTCATACCTATCCACCAAAACTATCATTTCATGTCTTGGTACATCTTATCCCCTCATGAGTGTACCAAAAATTGAGAACTGTGGGCCTCACTTAACACTGCCCTCCTCAAGTCGTCATTGTGAGGGACCACTAACTTCCCATTGTACCTCAACCCTCTATCTGTACCCACTGTTTAGAATGGTACCTCTCCAAATTTTAACTCAGCCACCCTCTCTACGCACTGCGGGTCAGTAAGCTGATCTGTAATTACCCTTCGAATGATAGTAGGCGTAACCACTACACATGCTACAAAGGTATCAGCTAAGGCATCAATGTTGCTCAAGTCATTTCACTCTGCTTCAAATAGGGCGAAAAGACTAGCGTAGGGTCGGTGACAAAATGTATGAGCTACTACGTTCGCTTTCCCTAGGTGGTACTGAATGGATAAATGATAATATTTCACGAACTCCAACCATCTGCACTGTCTCATATTCAGCTCCTTCTGTGAGAATAGATATTGTAAACTATTGTGGTCACTAAACAATCTGAAGGTCTCACCTAAGATGTAATGCCTCCAAATCTTCAAGGCAAAAACTACAACTACTAACTCCAGATCGTGAGTCGGGTAATTAAGCTCATGAGGCATAAGCTTACGTGAAATATAAGATATCGACCTCTCCTCCTACATCAACACATAACCTAAACCCTGTAACAATGCATCGGTATATACCAAGTACTCAACTCTACTCTGGGGAGTAGCTAGGACTAGTGCAGTAGTCAATCTGGTCTTCAACTCCCCAAACGCCACCTGACAAGAATCATCCCAAATGAAAGACACCCCCTTTTAGTCAAATTTGTGAGCAGACCAGTAATCTTGAAGAAGCCTTGAATAAATCGACGATAATAACCAGCCAACCTAAGAAAGTTGTAAATCTCTAAACGTGAGGTGGGTTGTCCCCATTCTAAAATCATTGAAATTTTACTAGGATCGATCATTATCCCTTTCACAGATACTACGTGACACAATAAGTTCACCTCCCTCTGCCAGTAATCACACTTCTCAAACTTCGCATATAGTTGATGATCTCTTAGTGTCTGCAGAATGATACGAAGATGTCTGGCATGATCCTCTTCTGATCTAGAATAAACTATAATGCCATTGATGAAGACAATAACAAAATGATATAAGTAGGCTCTGAACACTCGGTTCATCAGATCCATGAAGACAACTAGGGCGTTTGTTAGCCTAAAAGGCATTACTCGAAACTCATAAGACCTATATCTAGTAAGGAAGGCTATCTTCGGTACATCCTATTCTCTAACTCGAAGTTGATGATACCTAGATCTCAAATCTATCTTTGAGAAGTAGGTGGCTCTCTTCAGTTGATCTAACAGATCATCAATCCCAGGCAACAAGAATTTGTTGCGGATTGTGACCTTGTTCAATTCTCTGTAATCAATACAAAGGCGAAGAGACCCATTCTTCTTTTTCACAAATAACACCGGTGCTCCCCATATTGAAGTACTCCTGCGAATAAATTTCTAACTGGGAAGTTGCTACTAAATTTGATCTTTTAGCTCCCTCATTTCCACATATGCCATTCTGTACGGGGCCCTAACAATAGGTCTAGTGTCTGGAGCTAAATCTATCATAAATTCTATCTGACGACTCGGTGGTAATCCTGGGATCTCCTGAAACACATCCTAAAAGTCTTGTACCACTGGAATGGAATCTAGAGAAACTGTGGTTCCCTTTTAAGACTCCTCACTGATAAAGAACAAATGAGTGCTAGACCCTCCATTTGATTATGGCATAGCAACCAAATACATTTCTTGATTTGGTATAGCAAAAACAATTGCCTTATCATAGCAATTAACCTGAGCATGGTAATATGATAACCAATCCATCCTGAGTATGACATTATAGAAATGTATATCCAAGATTAATAAGTCTGCCAAGAACCTGAGTCTGCCAATGTCTATAGAGACCTGTCTACCGTGTTCCCGTACAACTGTACTAACCCCCAACAACATAACTATAGTAAGTGGAGAACTATATGGCTGAATGGCTATACCAGATAAGCTAGTAAATGATCTAGATACAAAATAATGAAATGCACCAGTATCAAATAAAACATGACCCAATCTAATATTGATCAAAAACATATCTTCAATCGCCTGAGGAGCCTGTACATCATATGGCATGATGTTGTAGACTTTCTCATAATGTATTAGCTGACCAGGTTGCCCTGCGAGCGGTGGCGGTGCGGGTAAAGCTGGACGATGTTGAGCTTGAGTCCGTGGAACTTGTGGTACCGGCAAAGGTGGTTGCTGTCTCTGTCCCTACTGACCAAGCTATTCCTAATCGGTGTTAGGACAATATTTAGTTGAATGCCCCAACTCACCACACCCATAGCAGTTTCTTCTGAATACACGAGTAGGCCTCCTTAACTGATTTCCTTGTAACTGACCTTGACCTGCCTACAGTACCCCATTCTATCTCCAGTGAGCAGAGGCTTCCTTTCTCTAAGCATCACCATTAGCTCTGTTCCTCTTCTATGGTGGCTGCCCTGGATGATTGCCCCTATCAAATTACCTGCTGCCATTTTCATTTTTCTTTTCTACTATATGACTAGTGGAGTCCCTGTCATGTTGTTTCTCTCATTTTCCCTTCTTGTAGTGCTTCCTCGACTGACAGTGCTGTAATGCAGCATCAACTGCCTGAGCATATGTAGTATAAGCTAGACAACCCAAAATGACCTGTCGAATGGGCCAAATCAATCCAATCACAAAGCAACGCATATTCTTTTCTTCAGTATCCACCTACTTAGGTGCAAACAACGATAAATTGGTGAACTCTTGCTCATACACATCAACTGTTCTGTTCCCCTGTTGTAAATCTAGAAATTCCTTCTTTTTGGCTACCGTCACTGCATATGGGAAATACTTAGCATCAAAATGGACTTGGAAATCTACATAAGTCAGCGTAGTTCGCTGCTCCAATGTAGTCACCGACTCTCACCACTATAATGCGGCTAACATCAGTTTTTGTACTTTAGTGCACGTGATCATGTGAAGATGGCACTCAATGTCTTTCCTCCACTGATACGCTTCAGTCACCTCCGTAGACCCTGAAACTCTAGCGGATTCCTTTTTGTGAAAGAATTTTGTACTCTCTTCCAAGTGTTTGGCTATTCCACTCGTAATGGAACCTGTGCCATCCGCGGTTTCTGCTAATTTTGAAGAGCAATCGCTATGCATGTGGCTATAACTTGAGTGATAATGGCTACTTAATTGGGAAGAATCTCTACATTTCCACCCTGAGCATTATTCTGACCCAGGATTTGGTTCACAGTCCTTCTCATACTAGGTGGAATATGAAGATGAAATAGAAAAGACATCAATACCCCAATAATAGATTAGAGTACAATGAGCCCTACACTTAAGTTCTACTTATTAGAATATGCGACACGGAAGATATCAAATGATAGACTCTTAGGACCCGAGAATACTTGAACCTGGAATGCTCTGATACCAACTGAAATACTCCCTACAAATTTCACGCATAAGATGGCCAGTTTCATACATAAAACTAAGGGATACCTACAATTGATAGCAACAAGCATAGAATACACGGACAGAATGAAAATAAAAGATGTCTGCCACAATCAACCATCTCAAGACTCTATCCTCGCGGTGGAACTGGTCTGGGAGCTAAAATATCAATAAAGTGGGTTTGACTAAGTTCTCTCTACTACAACTCAATCAGAGAACCGATAACCATACCCTCTACGTGAAGGATAACAAACATATTAAAAAAACAAATCATTTCCTTATCCATTTTATGTCTCAAAAATAGAAGTCGTCCTATATACTATTCCATCCCAACCCCTATCGCATAATTTTAGAACCTATTTTCTAAGTTCAAACCAAAGGCATAAAATAAAATATCCTATTAAACTAGGCAATCCTGACATGCCTCCTATACTAACCTTAAATACCTTATTAGGTATTGGTAATACTGACATGCCCAATGTAATACCCCAAAAAATTTAGGTGTCAATTATTTTAAAGAAATTTAATCTCTTTATATTATTACTTTATTCTATTAATTCATGTGTTGGAGCGGGGTATTACAGTTGGTATCAAAGCCTGAACCCAACCGGAAGTGTGCCGACGAGGGCGTTGGGCCTCGTAGGGGGGTGGATTGTAGTAACCCTTGTGGATGGGTGTGAGTGGGCGGGTGCAAAGATAGACACTGGGCTGAGCTACCACACTGACAGGGTACATGGTACTCAATCCCACATCGCCTGGGTGTGGAAAATGGGATGTGCTTATATGTAATATGTTCTCTGCAAATGGTATGAGGCCTTTTGGGGTAAAACCCAAGAGCAAAATCGTGCGGGCTATAGCCCAAAGTGGACAATATCATACCATGTGTTGGAGCGGGGTATTACACCCCCTGGCAATCCTTACATGCCTCCCTAACTAATCTCAGATACCTTATTAGGTATTGACAATCCTAACATGCCTCCCTATCAAACTTAATAAAAAAATAAAAAAATCTAACCTACTTAAGCACATTAATTAATCTAACAGAATTTCAA
The DNA here is from genome assembly GCA_026545225.1 of Cornus controversa. NCBI lineage: Eukaryota > Viridiplantae > Streptophyta > Magnoliopsida > Cornales > Cornaceae > Cornus > Cornus controversa. The sequence goes on along the minus strand of CM048851.1, from coordinate 22,416,014 downwards.
TCACCACAAAGAATATAACACAATTAAACTAAATCCAATACACAATGTAAGCACAGGAAAACAATTACTAAACTTATAAGATGATCACATAATCAACCCTAAAATGGAACTTAGCATCAAGGGTACATAAGCCTAGCTCTAAACTTGATTTCCATGCGTAAACTGTCTTGAAAAGGCTCAATGCATTATTCTGGAATTTTCTGTAATTTTTGATAATTCATAAAAAACCAAAACAAATGAAAGAATTTAAAATTCTCATTTTTAAAGTGCACTTTTTATACTAGTTCTATAACAAGGGAAGTTTATCTCGTTATGAAATTTAAAACCCATGCTTATACTGCTCCCAGAAGATTAATTTAAAAAAATTGGGAATTTTCTAGAATTTAAAAGTAATTTAAAAAAATATTTTTCCTTTTTTTCTACATTTAAAAATGATTTACAAATTTAAAAGTTGGGGAGTGGAGCCCAATGCCCCTTTCCCAGCACTGTCTGGCATCGGTGGCACGTTCCCCCATGCACCGGCAGCTCGCGTGGGCGAGGCACCTACGCCGCGCTGTAGCGGCCTTTCCGGTGACGTCCCGGCCACCGTTCGCCTGTATTTTTTGTGTCATTCTTCTCCTTTAGACATAGGCTACCTATTAGTGTGAAAAGCCCTCTAAAAAATGACCCAAAACGAAAAACCCCAATTCTTAAGTTTTAGGATTCTTCATAAAGTTTTGAAATTGAAACCCAAATTTCCTCAACAATCTGATTTCTAATGTTTGTGCATCAATTATCCTCGCAAGAACAACCCAAAAGGAAACAAAATAACAACCTTTACAAACCCTAGATTCGTGCTCAACCATATCTACGAATACTCATATATATATATATATATAAACATTCATCTACCATATGCAATCCGACGAAATTTTCAATAGAAATCACATAAATTAACATGCCCTAAAATATATTTGCAGATACAATCAAGCAACACAAAGCTTAGACTATGCATACAGATTTAAAGGGGAAGAGTAGAGTTTGAACTTGCCTTTTGACGAACAAGAACTTGTCCCGATAAATTACTCACTCTCTCCCTCCTATCTTGCGTCTACGTTCTTTTGGTCTCTGTGCGTAAAAGTAATAGAAACCCTGACCCTTTTCTTTTTCTTTTAAAAAAAATTAAAATTAAAATAAAAAATAGTTTAAAAGAAAGAAAATAATAAAAATAAGCCCTAACCCATCACCCAAAATATACCCATAGCTCGACCATTCCAGCTTAGCTCAAACCCAAACCCGAATTCTCCCTAGCCCCTTCTAAGAATTTAAAATAAAAGGAAAAAAACAAAAGCCTAGTCCAACTAAAATTAAAAAAATAAAAAGAAAACAATAACCAACCTAAAACATTTAAAGCACTCCACAAGGATTTCAAGGCGCAAAAAAAATTAATTTAAACACATAGCGCATTTAAAACACCCAACAACTAATTTTACAACAGAACAATTAAATTCAAATTATATTAAATCGAAATTAAACAACCTAAAAATTACGGGGTATTACATTGCCCGTGGGATTAACCTACTTTGTTGATATTTTAGATTCTAGGCCGGTTCCACTGCGATGATGGAGTCTTGAGTTCGTAGATTGTGGCGGGATCTTCTCTTATCGGTTTTCAGAGTAGAGATATATTCCTTTCTTTATGTTCAGGATATAAACTTTATTGGGATGCTGTTTAGATTATTTAATTATTTTTCTCCTTCAGGGTTTAGATGCTTTGGAGCTTTGAATTTTGAGTGAAGACTTTTGCAGAGTTTCAGCTTTTTTCGAGAGTCTTCTGGTCTCCCTTTTCCCCACCCCTGGACCTTTATTTATAGACTTACCGGAGGGGTAAATTTATAACTTTCTTTTATGATAATTGTGATAATTATCGAATATATACATAATAATTATTTTTTGTTGATAATTACACACACACACACACACACACATATATATATAGATATATAAAATTATCTATTCATTAGATCTATTTTCAAGTGGGCTTGGACTTCTTAGACAATTTAGACCAGCTCATAACGCATTTATTTGTAGTAGGCCTGATCTTTAAATTATCTGATTCATTAGGCCACATTTCAAAGTGGGCTAAACTGAAGATAAACCCAAATTATATTTTGGGTCCATCATGTAATTTTTTAATGTCTACAGTAGGTATTCCTTATATTTTGTGTATGAAACTGACCACCTCATGCGTGAGATTGTAGGGAGTGTTTCAATATCATCTATGGCACAAGGCATACGTGAGTTTCTCTGGATTCGGCCTATGCTTGCTAAGTTGGGATTTACTAAGACAGATTCCTCTCACCATAATGTTTGCCTCTAACCTAGTTCTCCATGAAAGAATGAGACACATTGAATATTATATCCACTTTATTGAGAAAAAAAATTCGAACTGGTATTATTACTCCATTTGTTTCATCTTCAGAATAGATAGCGGATATGTTTACCAAGCGTGTTGGTCCAAGTCTTGAAGTCTTTCATAGTCAAGCTCGGCTTGATAAACATTTTTCCTCCAACTAGAGGGGAAGTGTTGGAGATCATATTTTATCCAATACGTAATTATAGGTTCACATCAATTACGTGTGATACTATAGTTAAGAAATTGAGTTGACTTTTAGTTCTTTTTTCCTTTCTCAATATATATAAAAATAAATCCTGGCTCCTCGATTAACGAAGTGATTCTAAAATTCTATTATAAATACATAGATAAAAAAAAATCATGGATGTAGTAGTATCAGAAATAAGTAGATAATATATTTTTTCCTGGAATTTCAAGCAAGTATATATAGGGTAAATATGTAGAAGTTTAAAGTAGGCCAAGTAGATAATACATCGATAATGGAGAAATAGTGAAAAAAGGTTTCCCATCCTTAACTTTTTTTTCTTGTTAATTTGTGAATGTCGTGATGTGAAGATTGAAGCATCTTTTTTTTAATATATGTAGTAGCCTCTATTCTCTGTCCTTAGTTCCTAATGAAAAAGAAGATAATTGAAAATACCGTCATCTTTCAAGCTTCCCACCTTGCAAACTAACTCCAAAAGGAAAGGAAATACATAACAAGTAAAAGCAAATTTTGGAGTAGCCCTTTTGATATTATACTCATAAATCAATTCCTAATAGTCAACCAAACCTACATTTCTCAACCTACCTTCCTATTCTTCATAACTGGCTTTTCAGCAGCCTTCGATCAAATATCTTTCTGCAGAGATTTTTGTAGTTTTGACTACAGCTACATGCATTAAACTAATTCATCAGAAGAATGGCCTAATTTTAATGGGAAATTCATTTTGGCTCTAAGAATTAAAATCTGAAATCACCTCTAAAACTTTTTCATTTAGAATCAGAAATGCGTAGATGTACATGAATGTGCATGAAATACTTAAAAACTGCAGAGAAACAGAAGTCAAAGATCTATTTCAGTAGAATTAGTAAATCTTTTTCGATGTCATATATAGTTCTTGCTTTTGTTTTCACTTTTGGTGGCTGGTCAAGTCTACTTGCTGCAAAACCATTTCCAATTTAACACTTGCAAAGCCATCAGTGCCTCTAAGAGGCAGTTAACGGATCATCTAACTCTTTGGAAGGGGTTAGGCCATTCTTTAAGATCATGTCCATTATTTTGTTTGTTGATGATATTGATCCTTGGGGTGGGTGGTAGTTACAAAAATCAATTCTGTCACTCTTGAAACATTCATAGTGATGTTAAACTATAATACATATGGAGATATCCTGCAAAGTATGAATTCACAAATTTTCACGATAAAGACTATCTATTAAAATCCCAAGTTCAATGAATCCAGAATATGAAGTTGATATTAGAGTAAAGTCCATAAACTATACAATGGTACACCAAAAGGATGAGTAAATGATGACAAAGGAGAGTCTATCTTATAAGGCATATTTTAAGTTATTTTAGGCACACACCTCATCAATGTAGCATATCACATGCATTTGTAGGCATAGTTGAATGGTTTACCAATGTTTTCATTTGACAATACGCCGCCTTTCTCGAATGCAAATGATGTGTTAGTAGTTAATATTTAGTAGAAATTCTTCAGGTTTTTGAATAAATATTAATTGAGTATGCAGTACCAGCAACCTCAACTTATGCACCAGATAAATACACAATTATTGGCCATTGGATGAGGTTTATCAGAAGAAAATTATTAAAAATTCATGAACTCCTTGGGATTATCTGACCAAAATAGTTGATTCCATTTGGAATTATTCTTACCTACAATTCTCAAAGTCTTACCTAAAATTTTCACATATAGTGACCAAGGGATCGACCATCTTTTGCTGCCAAAAGAGGAGACTACCAGAATGACTACTGTTGTAATGTGGATCTTTTATTGATTCATGCTTTGAATAATACAGACTGGGTCAAATTTAAACCAAAGAAAACACAAGGTGCATGAATTTCAAAGCAGATACATCAATCATGAAATCGTGGAATCTTGAAAAAGAAGGATAAGGAGCCTATAAATGTCCATACTCGTCAAAGAGTGTTTCTCATTGTCATAAAACTTCAGAGCTCTCTCCAAGGCTATTAAACATTCAGCTTTCTTGGGCTATTATAAAGTTCAATCTCTTTGTATCTCACCCTAGCTTTTAGTAACATGGAAGGACAAAAGACATTCCTACAGCCCCCAACTTATGGAAACCTAATAACAGTTCTCAGCATTGATGGAGGTGGAATAAGAGGGATTATCCCTGGAACACTCCTAAGCTTTCTGGAGTCTGAGCTTCAGGTAGAGTATTTAATGTTAACATATATATATATATGCATCCTTGTGATCCTTATATAATGCTGAAAATTGTTGTTTCCAGTCTTTGCTCAAGTTAGATAATTGTCATGCCATTAAAGATTACATATATTTATAACAGAAAGACTATTGGTACTTGGACTTTTGTAATGCTCTATAGCTACAAACTTGTTGTAATGGCAGTGCTAACTCTCTTATGTTATGGTGATGGTGCAGAGGCTGGATGGTGAGGATGCAAGAATTGCAGACTACTTTGATGTGATTGCAGGGACAAGCACAGGTGGACTTGTGACTGCCATGCTTACTGCACCAAATGAAAAGAACCGTCCTTTGTTTGCAGCCAAGGATATCAACAACTTCTACCTCCAAAACTGCCCTAAAATCTTCCCTCAAGCCCGGTAATTCTTTATAACGAATTATATGCTAGTTAACTAGTTATGACAGAAATATATTTTGAATGGTTGTTGATTAATATGGTTGAACTTTTTGAAAAACAGCACTCCATTTCCTTATACAACGAAGATAGTTAAAGCCCTATCAGGACCAAAATATGATGGGAAGTACCTCCACAGCATCGTTAAGGAAAAACTAGGAAACACAAAACTACACCAGACACTGACTAATATTGCAATACCGACTTTTGACATCAAGACACTCCAGCCAACAATCTTTTCCACCTATGAGGTTAGTTCAGAACTTAAAATTTTTTGTCATTATATCTTTTTCGGTTGTCTTTAAAAAAAAATTAAAGGCATTGACAGTAAGTTATAATGCGTTGCTTAATTATTTTGTGCTTCTCATGGTTTAGGTGCATGACAATCCAAGCTTGGATGCCTCACTCTCAGATATATGCATTGGAACCTCAGCAGCTCCGACTTACCTTCCAGCACATTACTTCGAAACCAAAGCTGCAGATGGAAAAGCGAGAGAATTTAACTTAATTGATGGTGGTGTTGCTGCAAATAATCCGGTATTTATAATTTAATCTTTAATACCCTTAAACTCTTTAACTTTCTTTTTGTTTTCCTTTGGTTTGCTTTAAATTCTTATATTTTAAATAATGTTTCAGACTCTGATAGCAATTGGTGAAGTAACAAAGCAGATCATGCGGGGAAATCCTGACTTTCTTGCAATTCAGAAATTGGACTATGGACGTTTATTGGTTATTTCCCTTGGAACTGGCACAGCAAAAGCTGAGGAAAAATATGACGCAGATGAAGCAGCTAAGTGGGGTGTGTTGGGGTGGTTAACCAGTGGTGGTTCCACCCCATTAGTTGATGTGTTTTCTCAAGCAAGTGCTGATATGGTGGATTTCCACCTTTCTGTCATTTTTCAAGCCTTGCACTCCGAGAAGAAATACCTTCGTATTCAAGTATGTGCCTGTGCTTGTAAAAAATGATTTAAGATTTATGTATATATATATATATATATAACTTAATCTTCTTTTAACTGTGTTGAACCAAATGAAATTGCAGGATAACTCACTAATTGGGAAAGTATCTTCAGTTGATATAGCCACCAAGACTAATTTAGAAGATCTTGTGAAGGTTGGTGAGGGGTTGCTTAAGAAACAAATTTCAAGGGTAAATTTGCAGACTGGTACTGCTATGCCTGCTGAGCAAGAGACTAATGAAGAAGCTCTAAAAAGGTATGATCTCTTATTGTTACATGTGATATTTTACTACTATATAGTTAACTTGTTTGATTTTTCCTTTTAATAATTCTAACAAAATTCTGGTCTCACAGGTTTGCAAAATTACTCTCTGAAGAAAAACACCTTCGCAATGCTAGATCACCACATGGCCATGCCCCCAACTTATAAATGACTAATGTCAATGATATTGTGCAAGTTAAAGTCACTCCTTCATATTCATTCTTTTTGAATAATGTCAATGATATTTTACTTTTTATTTTTTTAGGTTAAGTACATGTTCTCAATGTAATTTTTCTGTATTCTTTGAATTAATGTATTCAATGTGGTAGATTTACCAAGCAATAAAAATAATGGAGGATTTTAAGACGTGTGAACTTTATCTGATGATATTTGGAGGCACATGTGAATTTTATTTGATGATGGAAGAAACTCTTTGAATTATTAATACTCCAATAATTTTGGATTATTAATAATAAAAAAAAGTAAAGAATAAAAATAGAAACTAATTTTGGATTACCTATGATAGTATAGTTGTATGTAAACTGTCATAAACTTGGAGTATCTTTGTTTTTTTTGCCTCCTAGCCATCTCTCCTGTTGGACTATTCAATCCAAGAACCATAAAGTTACATTTTATAATTATTTGGGAATGCAATAAAGTGATGATTGAAGTAATTACCTTTTTTTTTAAAAAAACAATTTGGCCTCCATCCTTGTTACAATAAATAAATTAGGTTATTTGAGAAAGCGGTAATTGTAATTTCAAAATTTCCTACTTCCAAATTGGGTGTGTACAAGCAGTAAATAACGATGAAAGACAAAATTTGGAGTATGTCTCTTGTTTTAATAATCAAAGTTATAGCGTGTCCTTATTAACTTGAATAAAAAATCTAAATGACTGATTTTCAATTCTCATTTCATTACTTGCACAGTTTGGAAAACTACCAGTCAATCAGTACTTGATTACTTCTCTTACATACCTGGTACATATCACTAGTTTCTTTTAACAAATTGTGAATATATTTATTTATTATATAAATTTTTTGTAATTTAACAAATGGGTTATGTGATATCCAAGTCTATTAAGACTCCATTTGGATGAACGGATTTCGAAAGATTAGGAGAGAAAAAAAAGAAGAGGATAAGTTATGTTATGTTTTATTTGGATAAACATCATTAAAAGAAAATATAAAATAAGGAGGGATAAGGATGCATAACCATTCCTCTTTGTCCCTCATATCATATCCTTCTAAAAATTAAAAGATTAGATGGAAAAGAAAATGATAGTGTTTTAAGTATTACTCTTATAATTCTGAAATTACCTCAACAAATAGAAAGAATAAATACTTATTTCACTCATATTCCATAAATATAAAAGGATACGATAATAATTTGGTCGTTATCATGATTTCTCTACCCTATCTAATTATCCCAACAAATATACTATCATCTCCTTTTTTTTCTATCCTATTTATTCAAACATGAATAGAGTTTATTGATATGCTCTCTTCCCATTTCTTTTCTCTCATAACTACTGTTATTCTCTCATTTCTTTTCTCTTGTGTCTATCCAAACAAAGCCTAAAGAAAACTAAGACAGAGAGATATAAAATTGAAAAAGGTAGCACTTGACCCTTGCTACAACATGGCATGATCTAGGGAGGATACACAATCTTGGCAACGTAAAACTTTTCGCTCATCTTTGCCAAATATTTTCCTAAATACCTTATCTGAAGAAAGTCCCAAGAAAGACTAATAAAGTATACATTTTATATTTATTAATTGCAGACATGAGGATTGAAACAACATTTTTTAAATATTTGTACTCTATATCCATAAATAGTTCCTAATTGAAAAGAAGATAATTGAGAATGCTGTCATCTTCGTTGCTTCCCAACTTTCATAGTTCAAAAGGCAATAAATAAAATAAAATAAAAATTGGAATAGCCCTTGTGATATTATATACTCATAGATCAATTCCTAACAGTCAACCAAGGCTTCAATTTCTCATCTTACCTTCCCATTAGTCATAACTAACCTTTCAACAGTCTGTAATTATCTTATCTTTCTGCAGAGCTTTTTGTAGTTTTGCATACGACTACATTAAACTTACTCATAAGAGTTGAGTTAATTATTTTAACCGGAAATTAATTCATATTTGTGATCTATGAATTAAAAAATCTAAGAATGATTTTTAATTTCGAATCAGAAACAAGTAGACTTACTGCATGAAAAATAATGTCCATGAAAAATCTAAGAATGATTTGAAAGGGGTTATATATGCCATTGTTTCCCTGGTAACAAAACATCCACTTTCTTCATGATCATGTCAATTATTTTGTATGTTAATGATATTGTTCTTTGTGGTCACAAAAATCAAAATTTTCATTTCTGAAACAGCAATAGGGAAGTTAAACTATATTACAGATAGAGATATCCTGCAAACTAATTAAGTATAAATTCATAAATTTTCATGAAGGATAAAGCATGTCTAGCTAATAACTTGTGACCTTTTAAAACCCGAGTTCAGTGAATCCAGAATATATATCAAGTTGATATTAGAGTAAATTAATTAAGTCCATAAGCTATGCAATTGCATGCACACTTCAAAGCATGATATGAAGGCAAAGGACAGTCTTATAAGGCATATTTTAAGTTTAAGTTATTTTAGGCACACTTCCTCAATGTAGCATATACAAATTATTTTAAGTTTGTTAATTTGTGAATGTGGTGATGTGATGATTGCAGCATCTTCTTTTTGGTTTTTTGTTTTTGTTTTTTTTTAAATATATGTAGCAGCCTCTATTATATATCTGTCCTTAGTTCCTAATGTAAAAAAGGATAACTGAGAATGATGTCATCTTTGAAGCTTCCCCACCTTGCAAACTAAGTCCAAAATGAAATACATAACAAGTAAAAGCAAATTTTGGAGTAGCCCTTTTATATTATACTCATAAATTAATTCCTAACAGTCAACCATTTAAGCTTGCATTTCTCTTCCAACCTTCATAAAGATGGAGATATCCTGCAAAGTATGAATTCATAAATTTTCATGTCATAAAGCCTGTCTAGATATTAACTCAGTTATGTGCAGACATAGTTGAATGGTTTACTAATGTTTTCATTTCACACTATGCCACCTTTTTTTTTTCTTTTCTTTTTCTTTTTGTTTATAGTAATGAAAGTTATCATCAAATGAGAAAAGTGAATCACTCTCAATAGTTAGATAGTGCAAGTGAGACTCACACTTTTACAATTCAATTGATAGACACCGTGTTCACTACACATTGGGTTATAACTTTTCACTGTACAAATCATTATCCTTTTGTTTAACTAGTTTAACTAGGTATGTAGTATAGAATTGAGAAAAAGAATTTACAGTGAGGTCTCTACAAGTAGACAGACAAGGGCCAAATAACCTAATAAAAGAAAGTATTAAGTGTATAAAACCTCCTGATATATAAAAAATTTGTAAAAAACACCCCTACTATTTGAAATGTGCATATAAATTTCTATAATTTTAAAATTTCGAGCAAATTGCCCCCTATTACAATTTTCTATGTCAGATTTAAAAAAAAAAAATCCAAAAAGACCCTTTTTGTGACAAAAATGCCCCTTTCAATTATTTATATATTTGTACGCTTCAACCTCTGTAGTAACTCTTGTGGACGGGTGTGAGTGGGCGGATGCAAAAATAGACACTGGACTAAGCTACCACACTGACAGGGTATAGGGTGCTCAACCCCACATCGCCTGGGTGTGGAAAAGGGAATGTGCTTATATGTAGTATGTTCTCTTCAAATGGTATGAGGTCTTTTGGGGTAAAATCATGCGGGCTCAGGCCTAGAGCGGACAATATCATACCATGTGTTGGAGCGGGGTATTACAGTTGGTATCAGAGCCTGATCCCAGCCGGAAGTGTGCCGACGATGACGTTGGGCCTCGTAGGGGGGTGGATTGTAGTAATCCTTGTGGACGAGTGTGAGTGGGCGGGTGCGAAGACAGACACTGGACTGAGCTACCACACTGACAGGGTACAGGGTGCTTAATCCCACATCGCCTGGGTGTGAAAAAGGGGATGTGCTTATATATAGTATGTTCTCTTCAAATAGTATGGCCTAAAGTGGATAATATCATACCATGTGTTGGAGAGGGGTATTACAACCTCTATCCAGATTCTCTCTCTCTACCAGATTATGTATCTCTCTCTAATAGATTTGTTTTCTCTCTCTCGCCTAAATTCTCTCTTTCTAAAATTTTACCTCTCTCTATAGGTTTTCTCTCTCCCACACATTTTTTTTTCTCTCTCTCATTTTCTTCTCTCGTTTTTTTTTTTCTCAGTCCATTTTCTCTTTCTCTATTGGGGTAAGTCGTGTATAGTTCTTAAAAATTTTATAGTAAAATAATATAAAAAATGCAAGGAATAAACATACAAATTTTCATAATTAAGAGGGTTTTTATGCAATTTTTATCCTCTCTTCTCTATTCTCTTTCTAGACTTTGTCAAGGCAGCAGCACCTTGACCACAACTCCGTCACCTATACAATTTTTTTTATATAAGCAAGCTTTCATAAAGGAAACAAACTATTACAGGAGCACAAGGGGCATCCCCCTAGAATCAAAGAAAGACCAGTTCCACCAGCCTAAGATAATAAAAAGGAAAAGGAAAATAAAAAAAATACAAAACAAAGCAGGCAACAAATTCGAAAGAAAAAAATAACCAACAGAACTATTAGAAACATTCTTCCAATGAAGAGAGCTAACACAGAACAAAGATTTCAAAGGAATAACATATCTTCAAAGCACCACATGAACTGAATGTTGCACTGGAACTGAGAGCAATGACTGATTAGATTCCAAACAGCCACCATGTAAGAGCAACTTGAGGTATCCATGTTCAAACCAAGCCATAAAAGCCAAAGCATCAAAGTAGAAAACATTAGAACAGGATCAAGCATTCCTTGTGAACACAACATCAGGTAATCTCCAAGAAATTTGAAGATGCTTATTAGTGACAGAGATAGGCACTGCTCTGAAACTATAAAGTCTAAATCTCACAACATTTTCAATCAATCTTATAATAGCAGGAGGGTGGTCAGCATGAGAATCTGAGAAAATCTGATTATTCCTTTCAGATCAAATGTAGTATCTCGTAATTTGGAAGTTATTTAATTTTAATCTAAATGCTTTATATTTATTTATTATTAATATTATTTGTTTTATTGGTTGAATTAAATTCCTTTGACTGCTTTGAATTTCCTGTGTTGGTTAAATTAAATCTCTTTGAGTGCTTTAAATATTTTGGTGTATTTTATTAAATTTTATTTGGACTGGATCTTTGCATTTTTTTTTCTTTATTTTAATTTTAGATTGGGCTAGGAAGGAATTTGGGTTGAGTTGGGCAGGAATGGTTTGACTGGGTATATTTATTTTCTAGAAAAAAAATAAAAGAGGGTTAGGGCTTCTATCGTTTACACGCAAAGAGACTAAAAGAACGTAGATGCAAGAGAGATGGAAGAGCATGAGCGATTCATAGGGACGAGTTCTTGTTCATAAAAAAGGCAAGTTCGAACTCTTCTCTTCTCCTTTGAATCTGTTGACATATATATATATATATCCACATGTTGCTATATATATATTTTGTATACACATGTTGCTGGAATATGTTTTTATGTATTTAATTAAGAAATTTAAATGATTATGAATGCTAAGGGTGATTTTGTGGATTAAACATGAAGAATCTGGAGGCTTGGTACTGGTATAGGGTAATTTTTCATATGTATATGCATGTATATATGACTATATAGGTAGGGGTGTGTGTGTGTGTGTGTGTGTGTGTGTGTGTGTGTGTATATACGAACATGAAATTTGGGTTTAATGTATTCATCAATTTTGAAGGTTTTTATTCTGATTAATAGGTAGATCTTGCTTCCCCGAATAATCCTTGAAAGTTTGGTTGCGAACCGTTGGATAGATTAAAGGAAAATTGAGTTTGAAATTTAAAATTTTTAAAACTTGAATTTAGGCATTTTTTATTTAGGCCGCAAGAGTGGGTGATTTTGGTACCAATACGTAGCTTAGATAAAAACGAGTTGAATGGTATATTCATATGAGCGATTCGATGCCTGGAAGTGGCCGAAAAATAGACGGAAAGTTTCAGCTCCATTGTTGAAAGTGAGTTGCAAGAAGAAAAAAAAAAGAAAAAGAAAAGAAAAAAAAAGGAGGAGGAAGAAGAAGAGGGGACAGAGCCCCTCAAGCGCACCCTTGGCGTGTGGGCGCGCATGCTGCGGGGGACGGCGGTAGCAGGCCCCACTCGCCGGGGCCCACCTGTAGGCCCAGTCCAGATTTTTTTTTAAAATTAATTTTTAAACTAGAAAAGTAGGAAAAATAATTTTTAAAATTGTTTTTAAATTCCAGAAAATTCTAAAAAAACTTGAGTAACCTTTTGGGAATAGAATACTCTTGGATTTTAAATTTCAAGTCAAAATGAGGTTCCTTTGTGGTTAAAGTAGCGTAAAAAGTGTGCTTCAAAACTAGATTTTTATTTCCTTTTATTTTGGAAATATTTTAAAATTTTTGAAAGATTTCAAAAAATTTCAGAACAATTAAATAAGGTTCTTAGGAACAGAATAGGCCCAGAAACCTAGATTAGAGCTAGGTTTAGAGTCCCTCGATGATTTAGGTACATTGGAGATTAGGTTCAGTCCTTGCTCATATAATTGGTGGTTGTATTATTTTCTTTCCTTAATTGTATTATTTGAAATCATAACTGTTCATCATACTTGATGTTAGTATAATTGTGTATGAGTTATTTTATTGTGGTGATTGAACTTCTGTTAGATTAAATTAATGTGCTAAGTAGGTTAGATCTTTTGTTTTGGTTTAATAGGTTAGTTGTAGAAGTATGTAAGGATTGTCAGGGGGCATGTCAGGATTGTCAATACCTAATAAGGTATCTAAAGTAAGGGTGCACAAATAATCCGTGAATCCGATTTGATCCAATCCGATCCGAATGAATCCGATCCAATCCAATAGCTAATGGATTGGTGGAGAATTAAAAATTAGAATCCGTTAGCCACGAATCAGATTACGGATTGGAGGATCTGAAATCCGATCTAATCCGTGGCTAATCCGTAGCTATATATATATATCTATATATATATATGTAATATTAGTAATTATATTATTATATATATAAATGTATAATAATAAAATATGCTACTAAAGTCTAAACCTAAAAGTCTTACGCGATTTGCGCCGCTTCCACTCTTCAGTACTCCACCAGTAGCACCTTCGGCCCTTTACACCCATCACACTGCATATTCGAGTTGGACCACCATCTCTCTTCGACGACAACTGAAGCAGCCTCCTTCTCAGGCGTCTTCACTCACCACCCCATCTCTTTCCTTGACGACTTTGTCGACACAACCAATCTGTGAGCTCAACCACCAAAACGATGGCGTTATCTTCAATAGCATCTTCATCATTTTCGGTGAGATTACAACATAGATCTATTATTGATGTTCCTTTATTTCATTATCATGTAGCTTTCAAGCCCTTGTGTTGCTTCGTTCTAACTTCTTTGTCAATTTTTTATTTGAATTTTCTTTTTTTTTTTTTCATTTTTTTGAGTCTTTGTGTTTCTATCCATATTGATTGTGTTAAAATTGGACCAAATCAGATCTTCTAAGTAATGCTAAGAACTAGGGTGTCGAATTGGGAAGTTGATAATCTGTCCTCTTTTTCTAATTGCATCTCAATCCTCGTTAATTGAGGAAAAAATTGCGGAATTTTGGTTTAGGTATTGTGATCTTATATGGTTCACATAATTTTGATGTAAAGATTGTTGACTATTTTTTTGCGATGCTTGTGTTATAATTGGTTAGTTTTTTGGTTATGAGTTTATATTGTTTTGTTTAATTTAATATTAACGTTCAGCTTGATATTGATGTTGGTTTACGTGTTTCTACACTTATAATTGTTGTTGTTGTGAATAATTTTATGGTTTAATCTTTATATTCTTGCCGATTTAGTATTTTCTAGGCTGTTATGATTTCATTTATTAATATCGATCTAATATAATTTTTGTGCAAAATAGTTTCTTATTTGGTGAAATTCAGGACTTACAATAAGAGAATGGGAGGGAGCCTACTTTAAATTGCAACATAGTCAACATATATGACTTTGTAGGCTTGTCCAAGCCAGCAAAAAAAGCATAGCTTTTGGACAGGTTAATGCTAAGTCCTGATAGGGAGAGAAACTTATCTAAAGTTGATTTGAGGAGTTTGACAAAGGCCCTGGTTGGATTGGCTTTTGAAAAGCGGCTTTCGGCTTTTTAAGCTCAAACGCCATTTTGGAAAGTGTTTGGATTGATAAAACTGAAGAGATTTGGAGTCTAAAAAAAGCGTTCAAAGGAAGCTGGTAGGTACCAGCTTCCTCATTTAGCTTCTGCTTCTCTTTTTCTTCTACGTAAAAGCCAAAGCAAAAGCTCTACCAAGCAAGGATAGAATCTTTATTCCCATAAGAGAATAGTAGAATGTTTTCAGTAAAAATAAGGTAGGATAGGGACAACTTGCTACATCTCCAATTAAATTTGAATGAGAGATTCATGGAGTTGTATTGATAACACAAGTGAGGACTTCCATACTAATTACAAAGAGAAGTGGTGAGATAGGGTCACCCTGATATAGAATAAGAAGCAATTGTGATGCAAAGCTTGATCTAATGGATGAAGTAAGGTGGAATTTTAAAAAGATGGAGAAGATCAAGCAAGAACCCCCAATGAACCGTATCAAAAGTTTCCTCAAATCCACATTGAGTGCACATTTGGGTTGAGATAATCTTTTATAACCATTAAAGAGTTCATGGGCAATCAAAGAATTATTAGAGATACTTCTGTCATGGATGAATGCATTCTAACAAGGACTGATAATTGAAGGGAGAACAACTCTAAGCTTTAATGGTAAAAGCCTTAAAATGCATTTATAGATCAGATTATAGTAACAGATAGGTCTAAGGTCATTCACATTGGAGGGGTTAGGCACTTTAGGCACTAAAGAAATGAAAGAGAAACTAATCAATTTCAAAAATTTTCTAGTTACAAAGAAGTGTTTGTTTGCAGCAGTTACTTCACTATCAATTACATGCCATGAGTTTTGAAAAAAAAGGCATTAAAGCCATCAGGGCCTAGACTTTTGAAGTTGTGAAAGGAGAAAAAATCGTTTTGAATTTCTAAATCAATTGGAATAGAAGAAAGGTTTAATATCAACTCAATGGGGACTAATTTAGATAAGAATTGTGAAATAAAGTGCATACCAAGGTACTCCTCATAGCTTTAACCAAGAAGTGCTTGAAAATGATTCAGGATGTTGGCCTTAAGCTCATCCCCCTAAACATGTTCACCTTGAAGATTTGTGAGTGAAATGACTAGTTTTTCTTTTCACTCCATTAGTTGATGTGTTTTCTCAAGCAAGTGTGGATATGGTGGATTTCCACCTTTCTATCATTTTTCAAGCCTTGCTGAAATACCCCCTACAAATTTCATGCATGAGGTGCCAGTCTCACACATAAAACATAAGGGATACTTACAACTGATAGCGAACAAGTATAGAATACAAGGACAAAAGAAAAAGAAATATAAAAGCTGCATAGAAAGTCTAACTGAAATAAATAATAATATTAAATAAACATAATGCGAGTCTGAACGATACAACTTGGAAGTTCCGTAACTCAAGAACCCCTTAACCAAAAATCATAAAAGTAAATACTTTATGAAAATATTTAAGTCCTTACTCTGAAGTCTGTTAAGTAAAAAATAACAGCCATGCTCTATGAACTCACGCTTTAACCTCGAGGTGGAAATTGCTTGTGAACTAAAACATCAACAAAGTAGGTTAAACCCAAAAGTAAGTTCCCTCTACTACCACAAAATCAGAGAACTAGCTAAAATACCCTCTATATGAGTATAAAAAAATATAAATATACAGACATACACTTCATCATTTAACCGACTGTTTCCAACTTAGGACTATCCTATACCCTATACCAACCCATATGTCATCACAAAAATATAGAACATGTTTTCCTAAGTTTAATCCAAAGGCAATCCATACATGCCCGAACATTTATTAAGTACATACTCTACTAGTATTTGGCAATCCTGACATACCTCCCTTACCTACGTGTTATATACCTTATTAGGTAATTGGCAATCCTCACATGCCCCGCCCTTATATAATTATATTAAATATCTTATTATGTAATTGGCAATTCTCACATGCCTCCCTTATAAACCTATTAAATACCTTATTAAGTATTGGCAATCCTCACATGCCACTCTTATAAACCTGTTAAATACCTTATTAGGTATTGGAAATCCTCATATGCCTCCCATATTCCTTTAAAAATATCAACCTACTTATAAGCACATTAATTAACTTAATGGAAATCCAATCACCACAAGATATAATACATAAACAATTAAACTAAATCCAATATAGCATGAACAATTATGATTGCAAAGAAAATAATTAAGGAAGAATAAATAACAATTAAAAAAAGAAAAACACATAATCAGGCCTACAATATAACTTAAATATCAAGGGTATCTAAACCTAGCTCTAGCCTAGGTTTCTGTGCATAATCTGCCTCTATAAGTCCTATTAAAATTTTCAGGAACTTTCTAAAAATTTTTGGTAATTCTAAAAAAATATAATACAAATCCCAACTTTAAAGTACACTTTTTGTACTAGATCTACAACAAGGGGAACTTATTTCGTTTAGAAATTTAAGTCCCATGTATTTTCTGTCCTAAAAAGATGAATTTGAATTTTCAAAAATTTTCAGGAACTTAAAAGTAATCTAAACATATTTTTCCTATTTTTTTTCAAATTAAAAATGAATTAAAAAATATAAAAATATTAAAAATATTCTAGACTGGGCCCAAACTGGGTCCAGTGGGTGGGATCCGAATTTTTTCGATCCTTGCCGGCCATCGGAGGACGGCTCACACACCCCTACGTGCTGGCAGTGCGTGTGGGTGTGGTGCGTGCGCTAGGTTTCTTTCCCCAGCATGCACAGCGCGCTACCAGCCCTTTTCGACGCCCCTCCAGCCACTTTTCGGTCACCATTCGCCTCAACTTTTACACCGATCATTTGCTCTCGGTCTAAGCTACCTATTGGTGTGAAAAGCCCCATCAATAATGGCCCAAATCAAAAACCCTTAATTTTTCAAGTTTTAGGGTTCTTCAACAAAAAATCAAAATTAAATCTCAATTTCTCAATGATCTGATTTCTAATGATCAAAGGTCATTTACCTGAGCAAGAACAACACAAAAGGGAACGAATTAACAACCTTCACCAACCACAGATTCATGCTAATAATAATTTCATACATATATACACATACAACATATATATATATATCCCTACACCTATATTCATTTACCATAATCATTCATATGAAATTACAACAGAAAAATACACAGAATTTCATACATAATTATATGCTCACAGATACAATCAAACGACATGAAAATTAATCTGTCTACAAGTTCAAAGGAGAAGTGAAGAGATCGAACTTGCCTTTCGAAGAACAAGAACTCATCCCAATGAATCGCTCCTTCTCTCCCTCCTCTTTTGCGTCTACGTTCTTTCGGTCACTATGCGTGAAAATGATAGAAACCCTAACCCTTTTCTTTTTCTTTTCTTTTTTTTTTCTTTAGAAAACTAATAAAAATCTAAAATAATTAAAAGAAAAAAAATAAAAATAAACTCTTGTCCATCAAAAAAAATATACACCTAGCCCAACCCTACACAATTATATTTTGGCCCAAACTCAACACAAACCCAAACTCTCCCTAGCCCAATCTGGAAAAGAATTAAAATAAAAGAAAAAACAAAAACATAGTCCAACTAAAAATTAAATAAAATAAAAATAAAACAACCTAAAACATTTAAGGCACTCCATAAACAATTTAAGGCACTAAGAAAATTATTAATAATAATTTAAACACATAAGGCATGTAGAATACTCAATAAATAATTTAACCAATAAAGCATTAAAATTAAAATTAAATAACCTCAAAATTACAGGGTATTACATTATTTCCCCCTAAAAAGAGGAATTCTATCCTTGGAATTCACCCTATACCTGAAATAATAAGTTCTGGATACTTGGCCTTTATTTCGTCCTCCCTTTCCCAAGTGGACTCCGCCTCATTGTGGTGGCTCCACTGAATACGTACTAATAGAATGGTCTTGGAACGAAGGACCTGATTCCTATAGTCAAGAATACAATAAGGTTGCTCCACATATATTGCATCTGGCTGCAACTTAATCTTCTCCACCACAATGTGTTGATAAGTATCCTCATCCCTAAGAAATTTCTGCAATATAGACAAATGAAAGACATTATGCACTCTGTGCATTGTGTCTAGTATTGCCAATCTATACGCTACTGTCCCCATCCTATTAGTAATCATGAAAGGACCCACAAAATAAGGTGACAATTTCTCCTTCTTCCCAAACCGTATTACTCTCTTCATGGGAGAGACCTTGAGTAAAACCTGATCCCCCACTTTGAACTCTAGTGCTCGAGTTCTCCAATCAGCATACCTCTTTTGTCTACTCTGACCAGTCCATATTCGATTTCTAATAAGAGTAACTTTCTCAGATGTGTCCTTAATGAATTCAAGACCCAAGAATCTATTCTCTCCAACCTCCAACCAGCATACAGGTGACCTACATAGGCGTCCATACAGAGCCTCGAATAGTGTCATACCAATAGTCTTTTAATAACTATTGTTATAAGCAAACTCAACGAGCGGCAAGTAACTCTCCCAATTACCTTTGAAATCGAGTACACATGCTCGCAACATATCTTTCAAAACATAATTAACCCTCTCAGTCTGACTATCGATCTGAGGGTGATAGATTGTACTAAGATGCAGAGTTGTACCCATAACCTGCTGAAAACTCTCCTAAAACCCTAAAACAAAGTTTGAATCTCTATCCGATATAATGGACAAAGGTACACTATGGAGCTTCACTATCTTTACAATGTAAAGCTTCGCGTATTGCTCTGAGGTGTAACTTGAGCAAACTGGTAAGAAATGGGTTGATTTTGTCAACCTATCCACTATCACCCAATTTTGGCATCATGATTTCGTTATGAGGTGGGAAGTCCCACTATAAAATTCATAGAAATGCTCTCCCATTTCCACTCTAGTATAGGTAGTGACTACAAAGATCCCTGCAGTCTCTGGTCATCAATCTTGATCATTTGACAAGTGCTAGACTTAGAAACAAATATAGCAATGTTCCTTTTTATGTCTGCCTACTAAAACTGGCACTTCATGTCCTGGTACATTGTATCCCTTCCTAAGTGTACCGAGAACTGAGAACTATGGGCCTTACTCATCATTGCCCTCCTTAAATCATCATTGGGAGGAATCACTAAATGCCCCTTATACCTCAATCCTCTATCTGTGCCCACTGTATAGAGTGGTATCTCTCTAAATTTTAGGTCAACTACTTTCTCAATGCACTGCATGTTGGTAAGTTGCTCTATAATTACTCTCTGAATGGTAGCAGGTGTAACCACTACAAATACTACAAAGGCATTAGCTAAATCATCAACGATGCTCAAGTCATTCCACTCTACTTCAAATAAAGCAGAAAGACTAGCTTAAGGTTGACAACTAGGTGCATCAGCTACTACCTTCGCTTTCCTTGGGTGATATTGGATGAAAAAGTGATAATCTTTTACAAACTCCAAACATCTGTGTTATCTCATATTCAGCTCCTTTTGTGAGAACAAATATTGAAAACTCTTGTGGTCGCTGAACAACTTGAAGGTCTCACCTAAGAGGTAGTGTCTCCAAATTTTTAAGGCAAAAACCACAGCTGCCAACTCCAGATCGTGAGTTGGGTACTTGAGCTTGTGATGCATATGATATCGGCTTTTCTTCCTTCATCAACACACAGCCCAAACCCTATAATGATGTATCGATATATACCAAGTACTCAATTTCACTATGTAGAGTAGCTAGGACAGGTGCAATTGTCAAGCTGCTCTTCAACTCATCAAACGTCGCCTGACAAGAACCATCCCAAATAAAAGGCACACCCATTTTGGTTAATTGGGTGAGTGGACCACCAATCTTGGAAAAGCCCTGAATGAACCTATGGTAATAACCAACTAACCCCAGAAAATTACAAATCTCTGAAGGTGAGGTAGGTTGTCCCCACTCCAAAACTGCTAACACTTTACTTGGATCAACCAATATCCCCTTCTTAGATACTACATGACCCAAGAACTTCACCTCCCTCTGCCAGAAATCACACTTCTCAAACTTTGCATACAACTGATGGTCTCTTAGTGTCTGTAGAACAATACTGAGATGTCTGGCCTGATCCCCTCTAACCTAGAATAAACTAGAATGTCATTGATGAAGACAGTAACAAACTGATCTATGTAGGCTCTGGATACTCTGTTCATCAGATCCATGAAGATAGTTGGGGTGTTTGTCAACTCAAAAGGCATAACCCAAAACTCATAAGACCCATATCTGGTAAAGAAGGCTGTCTTCGGTATATCCTACTCCCTAACTCAAAGCTGATGATACCCAGATCTCAAATCTATCTTCAAGAAGTAGGTGGCGTCAGCTGATCGAACAGATCATCAATCCTAACCAATGAGTACTTGTTGTGGATTGTGACCTTATTCAATTTTTGTGGTCAATACAAATGTGAAAAGACCTATCCTTCTTTTTCACAAACAACACCGTTGCTCCCCATGGTGAAGTTCTCCTGTGAATGAATTTCTGACTGAGAAGTTATTGAATCTGATCCTTCAGCTCCCTTATTTCCACTGGTGCCATTATGTATGGAGCCTTAGCAATAGGCCTGGTGCCTGAAGCTAAATCAATCACAAATTATATCTCACGACTAGGTGGTAACCTTGGATTTTTTTGAAACACATCCTGAAAGTCTCGTACCACTGGAATGGAACCTAAAGAAACTTTAGTTCCCTACGAAACTCCTCACTAATAAAGAACAAGTGAGTGTTAGACCCTCCATTTGATTGTGGCATAGCAACCAAATACATCTCCTGACCCGGTATAGCAAAAATAATTATCTTCTCATGGCAATTAACCTGAGCATGATAATATGATAACCAATCTATCCCGAATATAATATCATATCAATTCATGTCTAGGACCAATAGGTCCGCCAAGAACCTGAGTCTGCCAATGCCTATAGTGACCTGACTACAGTATTTTCGTAAAACCGTACTAACTCCCAATAGTGTAACTATAGTAAGTGGAGAACTACACGGCTGAGTAAGTATACCCGATAGCTTAACAAACGACTGAGACACAAAAGAATGAGATGCCCCAGTATCAAATAAAAAACATGACTAAAGTTACCATTTATCGGAACCATACCATCGATCACCTAAGGAGCCTGCACATCATAAGGTATGAAGTTATAGACCTTCCCATAGTGCATCTGCTGAGCAGATTGCCATGCTATTTCCATTTTTTTCTTTTTCACTGTTTGACTAGCGGAGTACCTATCATTTTGTTTCTCCCCCTGTCCTTTCCTGCAATCCCTCTTCATCTAATAGTGCTAAAAGGCAGCATCAACTACCCAAGGATAAGTGACATAAGCTGGATTACCCACAATGACCTATCGACTATGTCAAATCAAACCATTCACAAAACAGCTCACCTTCTTCTCTTCAATGTTCACCTCCTTAAGTGCAAACAAAGATAAATTGGTGAACTCCTGCTCATACCCTATGATTGTCCTGTCCCTCTGCTATAAGTCTAGGAACTCCCTCTCATGAAAGAATTTTGAATCCTTTCCCAACAGGTAGGTTGCTCCACTTGTAATGGAACATGCGCTAACTACGGTGGCTGCTGATTCTGAAGAGCAGTTGTCACTCCTGTAGCTATGGCCTGAGCGATAATGGGTACCAAATTGGGATGAAGTTCAGTATTTCCACCCTAAGCATTGTCCTGACCCTGGGTTTGGTTCGCATTCCTCCTCCTACAGGGTGGTATCTGAATAATACCCCAATAATAGACTAAGACGTATAATAGAGTACAATGAGTCCTATACTGGAATTCACGACTTGAGGATCTTGTTGCAAATAGGACTTTTTTTTCCTTATCCAAGTGGAATTGAAGACTTGAGGATCCTGTTGCAAATAGGATTTTTTTCTTTTTCCTTGTCCAAGTGGAATTGAAGACTTGAGGATCCTATTACAAATAGAATTTTTTCCTTTTTCAATCTAAAATAGGATTTGGTTTTCTATATTCAAACTGAATTGGAGTCTTGAAAATTCAATGACAAATAGGATTAATTCACCATTATATATATGTAATCTGCACGCTTCAAACTCTTCATATCAGAGAATAATTGAGAGAAATCCCATGAACTCCAGCAACTGTAAGCTCTTCTTTCTTTCTTTCGTTTACATTTTTTTTCTTTCCTTTCTTTTTTTTTTCTTCTTTCTTACTTTCTCTCCCTACTGCCGCCACTACTTTCTTCTTCTTCTTCTTCTTCTTCTTCTTCTTCTTTTTCCTTTTTTTTTTTTCTCTTTCTTTCCCTTTTTTTCTTCTTCTTTCTTTCTTTTTTTTTTCTTTTCTTTCTCTTTCTCTCCTATTTCATGCCACTACTTCTCCCACTGCCTTCTCTTTATTCTTCCCTTTTTATCTTCTTCTTTTTTTTCTTTCGTCTTCTTTTTTTTCACGCATTCTCTATATTCTTCCCTTTTTCTCTGTTTTTATTTTACTTTTTTCTCTCCTACCTCTTACTTCACATGACTTATTCTTCGTTTTTTTCTTTTTTTTCTTCTTCATTCCCACTCTCTTTTTTTCTGCTCCTTGACTTTTTTTTCTTCTCTTTTCCTTTGATGTGGAAGAGGATGTGTAAAAAAAATAGAATTAAGTTTCTTTTCTGTTGATTGGTAGATTTGAACACAAGATCTCATGAGGAGATATTATAGCACCACACCAACTTTGCTACACAACACTTTGTATTATAAAACCTTGGAATATAATATAACATACAACTAAACTTCGAAAAGCATAATTTTTTTTTAACAACTTTGCCTTCCATGTCACTATTAACTAACTTTTTTTTTCTAGATCGGTTTCTACTTGTGGACTCTGCTCAAGTTTTGTATTGCCTCTGGAACATTGTACAGATCCACTGAATTCATTGAAGAAGACAACTTTACGCGAGTCACTCAACTCTTCTCTTATAAGCTTCAATTTCTTTTTTTTTTGGTCAATTCTTGTAGGTCAAATCGTTTCTCTCAGAATATGGAGTTCCAGACGCCATTCGTTAGTCCCTTTGGGGTTCCTTAGTGCCCTTCGGGGTCACTTTATCATCCCTTTAGGGTCCCTTAGTGCACTTCAGTGTCACTTTATTGTCCCTTTGGGGTCACTTTACTGTCCCTTTGGGGTCCCTTAGTGCACTTCGATGTCACTTTATTGTCCCTTCAGGGTCACTTATCATCCCCCCTTAGTGCCCTTCGGGGTCACTTTACTGTCCATTCGGGATGCCCTTTGGGGTCTCTTAGTACATTTCAATGTTACTTTATCGTCCCTTCGGGGTCCTTTAGTGCACTTCGGTGTCACTTTATTGTCTCTTCGGGGTCCCTTAGTGCCCTTCGGGGTCACTTTATCGTCCCTTAGGGGTCCTTTAGTGCACTTTGGGGTCACTTTATTGTCCATTCGGGGTCCCTTAGTGTCCTTCAGGGTCACTTTTGTTCCTTTCGACCAAGTCACCATGGTGCGGGAGACATCGTCAACGTCTCAACGGCAGGTCAAGTCACCACAGTGCTATAGATATCGTTAATATCTCGGCGGCAGGCCAAGTCTCCACGATGTGGCAGACATCGTCAATACCTTGGTGGCAGACCAAGTCACCACAATGTGGCAAACATCGTCAACATCTCAACGGCAGGCTAAGTCACCACGGTGCAGCAGACATTGTTAAACTTCGGCGGTAGACTAAGTCACCACGGTGTGGCAAACATCGTCAATACCTCGGTGGCAGGCCAGGTCACCATAGTGTGGCAAACATCGTCAACATCTGAATTGACGGTATGCCAAAAATTACTTTGTTATTTTTTTATTTTTTGTTTTGGGTTGATTGCACTCGGAACAATTCTCCAAGATGCCTAGGTACCCTGAGCAAGGATCAAGTCATCACGTAGTTCAAAATTATTTTTTAATTTTTTAATTTATTTTTGTAAAGATAGTTTATAATTATATCAATGAGTGATTTTTTTCCATATAAATAGTTTATACTCGTATCAAGAAGTGTTTGTTTTTTTTTTCTTTGTTTTTGATAAATAGTTTATATTCGTGTCAAGGAGTATCATTTTTTTTCTGGTAGACAATTTCAACTCGTGTCAAGTACTGTTACCTCTTTTTTTGGTAGACAGTTTATACTCGTGTCAAGGAGTGCCTTTTTTTCTGTAGACAATTTATTCTCGTGTCATAGAGTATCATCAACAGTTTAGGCTCGTATCGGGGAGCACTTTAGTTTTAATTAGTCTTTAACTTTGCAAGACTCAGGAGACAGTTCAAGCTTATGTGGAAATGTGTGAACCAACTCGACGTCAATTTGGAGATTTTCTTCTTACTTTATTTCTTCATTATACTCTTCTTATACTTGAGAAGAAACATCTTCTTCGAACTTATCTCCCTACCCAGAAGGAAGAGGTATTTCATTCGTCAGGATCCATGCAGGAGGATTGAACCTCACCCAATATGCTTTCATTCCGCTGCGAGATTCGATCCAGACAGCATCTTCGGGCTTTGGTCCCCACACTTTTCCTTCCTCTAGTCTTTTAATTTTTCAAGCCTCTCATTCCATCTGGAATTATAGATAATTTTGTTCTTGTTCCTCATTTTGTAGTTTTAGACTCTTACCTTGGTGCTTCTTAACAGCATGTTGGGAAGAAATTACTTGAGCTGACATTTGTATATTTTCAGACACTGATTCTTGTGAGATCTTATTAGAACCATTCCCTTCTTAAGCATTCTTCTTTGGCCTCCAAGTAAGCACGATATTCTAAACTCTCCCACTTAAAGTCGTTTGAGTGAAATTTGACGGATTATTCCGATATTGCATCTTCAACACAAATACTCGACATTCGTTATTTTGGTTATGCTTTGTTTTTCTTGTTTCCTTCCTAGGGCTTCTTTCTTTTTTTTGAGTTTGATAAAATTTGTAAGCCTTTTAAAGGACAGGCATGAATCTTGCCCCCATGCCAAGGATATTTCATATGAGCAAGTTGAGAATAAGCTTTGTACAGAAGGTTTTCCCCCTATTCATTCAGTCTTCTATCAAGGTTTTCTTGACTTAATGCCTTATTTAACTGAGAACCATCAGATGAAGTTACAAAAGGAACACACGATGTGTTTCTTGATACAAGTCTTTAGAGACGATGCTTGCATACACATTTCAACTGCTGAGACTTCAGAAATACGATCTTTGCAATCAAGACTTAGAGCTCGCCAGCGGTTAATATAGTTGACCACAAGCTCGTCCTTAATTTGTTTAGTGTTAGTGAGTTCTAGTATGCTTACTATTCTATGAGTATTGTAGAAGCGGTTGAGAAACTCTCACTCCATCTGCTCCCAACAATCAATACTCCCAGCTTTGAAGTATGTGTACCAATCAAATGCATTCCCTTTGAAGGAATGAACAAATTACTTGACTAAGAGGTCCCCTTCGGTGCCAGCGTTATTGCAGGTCTCCACAAAGTGTGCAACATGTTGTTTGGAATTGCCTCTTCCATCAAATTGTTGAAACTTTGGTGGTTGATATCCCACTGGTGTTTTTAAGCTGTTAATTCTTTCAGTGTAGGGTTTTGAGTACATGAGAGTGCTTTAAGGGGCGCCGCCATACTATGTTCTGATTGTGTTCATTATTATATCCTGCAATTGTTGGATAGATAGTAAAATGACTGGCGAAGCAGGGTTAGTTTCATCAGCCATGTGTCCTGACATAAATCTATGACGACGATCTTTTGATTGGGCATCTTGAAGAGATAAATTTGAAGTATTCACAGGTAAATGTGTTGACATATTAGGATTTTGGATTTCAAGTTTACTCATTAGCACGGCTGATAGGCGTTGAATGTTACGCATTCTAGCCTCTTAACTTATGTATTTTATTCTCTTAGTGATAGATTATTTTGTGATTTTACTTTGTTTTAGTGTTTTCTGTATTTTCAGGGCCTTAATGATTATTTCAGTTAAAACCGTGCTTTTGGGTTTTTAAAGAAGACATCCAAGATGGTGAGATGAAGCCTACATCAAGGAGATTCACTCAACTATTTATTTCAACTCAAATCAGCCCAAGAAAGAGGTCCCAGAGAATTACAGCTGCTTAAGAAGGTTTCGGGCCTGAAGCCCGAATCTGCGCATAATACAATCTTAATCCCATTTTGGAAAACGGACCAGAAGTCTTATTTTTGAGCCTCAAATTGACATTATTTTTGAGTGAGGTTGAACGAAATTTGATTCTGCACACTTTTGTATTTCACAAAAATTCCGTCAATCGGACTTCTAGTGGGTCAAAAGTCGGGCCGAAGTCAGCAGGAAAAACCCACCTGATTAGTGCTGCGGGAAACCCTAATTTATTCCTAATTGGATTAGGACTTTGGTGTATTCTCTTGGGGAATAAAGTGAAGACTTGGGGGCTGAATTAGAGGAGATTAGAGAGAGAGAACAGAGCTTGGAGAAGGCTGAGAAGAGAACAGAAACATATTCGCAGAGCCATTGGAGAACGAAGTCATACGCGTAATTCAGAAAGATGATGTCTTCTTCCTCAACAGTTGAAGCTTCTTCTTCTACCATGAGCAGCTAGTTCATCCACTAGGGTTTTGATGTAGCCCTAACAAAGCATCAATGGTTTGATTGTTTTAATTATTGGGGACTTTTATATACATGCATAGATTGTGTAATTCAGATGATTCTTATTATAGAATTGAGCAATAAAAGTCTTGTAAATTCAATCTCAATGATTTCTTATCTTGTCTTAGATATTTAGTTGTTGTTATTGAACTCAATCTCTTTTGTTTTCTGTGATCATGAGAGAGATTATTACACAATGGTAATCACTGAATATATTGTTATGAGCTTTGATGGATTATGCCTAGAGAAGATGAACCATACTGCACCCTAGATTAGAGTAGTTAGGCAGATGGCCCATGCCAATCGAAGATAGTCCATGGCTTAGCCTTAATCATATGTTATCTTCTTGACGGATGAAGGTGAGCTTGTAGCCACCGACACCACTTATGCATGATGTAATTCCCCTATAGTTGATTCAATTGACCATTGATTGTGGAGTTAGTGGTGAAGTCAAACACCCTAGGTTTCTCTCCTATTATCTTCACTATCTTGTTTATTTTGATTTATTTTATTTTATCTTTTTAATTAGTTTAAAAATCAGAATTCTTTTCTTCTAAATTTAATTAGAATTAATTCCGTATTCCAACTCATCAGACCATAATCCCTGAGGTACGATACCCCTTTCGATAGCCCTATTCTGCAAGGAATTCGTTCTATTGCGAAGTGTGGAAATTTTAATTGATATACTTTTTGAGTCACACTCACACACGAATCAATTTTTGGCGCCGTTGCCGGGGATTATCTATTTGATTGATTGGATTTTACAGAATTAGTTTTAATTGGATTTTTAGTTTAGGAAATTTTTATATTTTATTTTTAATTTTGTTTTTGTTTTCTTTTCAGGTGCTTTTGGTAAATATATGCAAGGTCGTCGTTCTGTGGCTGATCCTTTGATACCTCTTGATCCTAAGCCTGAACGTACTCTTAGACAACAGAGGAACATCCCTGTTGACACCATTGTGCAAGAGGAAGAATTAATTGAAGACATGGCAGAAGAGAGGAATAACAACCTTGTTCCTAATGCTGATGGAGAAAGAGCTAGACTGCTGAGGGACTACTATGTTCCTGAGACATATACCTCGCCAGCAGGTTTTCAACTGCCCAATGTCACAGCACAGAATTATGAGATCAAGTCCAGCATTATTCAGATGCTACCATCTTATTTTGGGCTGACTCAAGAAGACCCTTACAAGCATCTGGATGACTTCATTGAAGTGTGCTCAACTACAAAAATTCACAACTTCTCTGAAGATGCTTTCAGAATGAGACTTTTTCCATTCTCTTTGAAAGACAAAGCAAAGTATTGGTTCAATTCTCTACCGGCTGGTTCTATCACGACTTGGACATAAATGTAACATGAGTTTCTCAAGAAGTATTTTCCGATAGGGAAGACCAATCAATTCAGACGTGCTATCACTGGTTTCTCCCAACATGAGGGGAAACAATTTTATGAGACATGGGAAAGATTCAAGGACCTTCTTAGGAAGTGTCCCCATCATCAAGTTTCTAAGTGGCAACTAGTGCAGAGTTTTCATGAAGGGCTCACAGAAGCCAACAGACAGATGGTTGATGCGTCATGTGGAGGTACTTTTATGTTGAAGAGTGAAAAAGAGGCATGGACCTTATTTGAAAATCTTAGTGACAACTCTCTACAACATGTGTCCTCTACTCGTTCTAGTAGACCTGCCACTACAAGGAAGACTGATGGGATTTTTGAGGTTGGTGCTTCAGAAGCTATGCCAACTGATATTGATTTAATTGCACAGAAGGTGGCAGCAATTATGGCTGCCAATCAAAGTCCTTCTGCTTCAAATTCTTCATTGCTAGGCCCTTGTGAATTTTGCTCTAGTCCTATGCATAATGTGAGCAATTGTCCTTCAATGGGGCAATTTTCTGATATTCAACATGAGCAAGTTCAAGCTACTTTCACTGGACCAATGAATCCTTCACGAGGTAATACTTACAATCCCACATGGAGGAATCATCCTGGTTTTTCTTACAGTAACCAAGGGGCAGCAATGCAACCATCATATCAACCTAGGACTTTTGTGCCTCAACAGCAATATCAAACACAAAGTCCTATGGCCCAAAGAATTTCTGCTATTGAAGACAAGCTGACTCTTACCTTGTCTAAATTTGACAAGCTTGATTCTCTCATAGAGACAGTGCAAGCTACTGCAGCAACAGTACAATCTACAGTTCAGATGGTACACTCGCATTCTCAATCCATTGCTAAACTGGAATCTCAGTTTGGACAGCTTGCTACTTCACTAAGCAGAAAAGAAGAAGGGAAGCTCCTAGCCAACCAATTGCTAATCCAAGAAGGATGCAAGCTTCCACAAGCAACCCACACCATGAGCAAGTTCAAGCCATTACCACTTTGAGAAGTGGGAAAATAATTGACAATAAGGTGGGTGAGAAGAAAGAAGAAGAAAAAGTGACCACAAGTCCAAGTGCTGAAATTCTTTATGAGCCCACGACTCCTTTCCCACAACGTTTTCTTGAAGCATCTAAATTGGGAAGCAAGGGGACAAGCTGCATGACATGATGGAGGTGTTTCGCTAAGTGAAGATTAATTTGCCGCTCCTTGATGCCATCAAGCAAATTCCTCCTTATGCCAAATTTTTGAAGGACTTGTGCACTCAGAAAAGGCGTTCTAAAAGCCATGTGCCAAAGAAAGTAATGCTGCCACAACAAGTAAGTTCAATAATTCAGCAGTGTACTCCTCCCAAGTACAAAGATCCTGGTGCTCCAACTATCTCATGCATTATTGGGGAGCACCATGTGGATAAAGCTCTTCTTGATTTAGGTGCAAGTGTGAATTTGCTACCCTATTCAGTTTACTTACAATTAGGCTTGGGAGAATTGAAACCTACTTCGGTGGTATTACAATTTGCAGATAGATCAACAAAGCAACCCCGAGGAATCATAGAAGATGTGCTCATTAAAGTGGACAAGTTCTACTTTCTTGTTGATTTCATTGTACTTGACACTGAGCCAGTTCACAATCCGAAGAGGCAAATTCCTGTGATCCGTGGTCGACCTTTCTTAGCTACTGCTGATGCTTGCATAAATTGTAGGTCGGGGATCATGGATATTTCCTTTGGCAACATGAATGTCAAGCTTAATGTATTCAATGCTATCCAACACCCTCCAGATCAGAGTGATGTGTTCTGCATGGATGATATTGATGAATGTGTAGAGGAATTTGTTTCATCCTCTATATCTCGAAACTCCCTGGAGGTATGTAAGTCTCTTTATGACTTTGAGAACATTAGTAATGAAGGGTTGTGTGAAGAAGTGCATGCTATGCTGGAAGTGGATGCTCTTTAGAATACTCCACCATGGAGAATTCCAATTGAGCCACTACCTTCTCTCTCTAGCACTCCCCTAGTGCCTTCATTGGAGTCCCCTCCAGAGTTAGAATTGAAACCCTTGCCTGACAAATTGAAGTATGTATTCTTGGGGGCACAGAAAACTCTTCCTGTTATAATTGCCTCTAATCTGACAGAAATTCAAGAGAAGAGCTTAGTAGAGGTTTTATACCAACATCGTGAAGCAATTGGATGGAGTGTTGCTGATCTTAAGGGCATTGATCCCTCAGTTTGCATGCACAAAATCCATTTGGAAGAAGGATGTAAGCCAACTAGAGAGGCACAGAGGCGACTGAACCCCAACATGAAGGAGGTGGTAAAGAAAGAGGTTGTCAAGTTACTTGATGCAGGAATCATTTATCCAATTTCTGACAGCACATGGGTGAGTCCAACACAAGTGGTTCCAAAGAAATCTGGTCTTACCATTGTCCCTAACTCCATGGGAGAGCTTGTTCCACAACGTACTGCCACAGGTTGGCGTGTTTGCATTGATTATAGAAAGCTCAATTCTATGACAAGGAAGGATCACTTCCCTCTTCCATTCATTGACCAAATACTTGAAAGGTTAGTGATGTTGTTTTAAAATTGTTAAATAACTCGCAAGTGTACGAATCTATTAAAGTATAATTCGGCAAGAACGAGGTCGAACCCAAGGGAATGCTTTCAGAAGAAAATTAACACAAATTCAAATTAATTTAAAACTAATCTAGTTTAAACAAAAGTTGATTGATTTGAGATAAATTAAACTAACATATAAATAAAATAACACTATTGAAATCAAATAAAGAAAATAACTAAGGTTTTGGATTCCACCACCATTAAATCCATGAAGTTTCTAATATTCATTTATTAATTCCCAAAGTTAGAGTAGCAATCAAGAAATCAATCTATTGCTTACTCAAGATTTAACAATAAAGCACTATGAAAAATATATTAAAAGGTAGATTTTCCTTCACTTCACTTGTGTAAAATTCTAAGCATCCTATGTATCCAATTTAATGAAAAACATAAGATCAAAGATTATCACTTTTAAGAAATACAAACCCAAGCTTAGATTAATTATACTACCTTCTAACTACCACATATACATGATATAGATGGTGAAAGAACTATAAAATAATTAATCACAAGAAGCGAAAATCATAAGAATTTAAATCATACACATGAGAATCAATTAATGAACAAAAGAACTTCACTTCATTAATGGAGGTTTCCTCCTCAACCTTAGTTGAGGAATTTAGTTACACATGATAGAAGAAGAAGATAACAAAATAATAAAAGACATAATGAATAAATAAAACCCGGATTGTCTCTGTCTTCTCTGCCTTGGCCTCCACTTCTTTTTCTCCCCCAAAACAGCCTCCAATTCACCTCTTTATACCCCAAGAGAATACATAAAGTTCTAATCCAATTAGGAGATAAAGTTCTAATCCAATTAGGAGAACATTAGGGTTTTCCCGTAGCCCAAAATAGGTATATTTTTCTGCTGACATTCGGCCCAAGTTTTGACCCAGTAGAAGTCTGATTCACGAAATTTACGTGAAATACAAAAGTGTCCAGAATCGAATTTCCTTCAACCAACGCGAGAATTAAGTCGAATTGACGCTCGGAAATAAGGTTTTCAGTTTACTTTCCAAAACGGGATTAAAACTGGATTCAGTGTAGAATTGGGCTTTAGGCCCGTAATCCTCTTAAGCAGTTGTAATTCTCTTGAACCTCTTCCTTGGGCTGATTTGAGTTGAAATATGGAGTTGAATGGACCCATTAGATGTAGGCTTCATATAACCTTCTTGGATATCATCTTTAAAAGCCCAAAATCATAGTTTTATCTTAAATAAATATTAAGGCCCTGAAAAAGACAGAAAACACAAAAACAGAGTAAAATCACATATAAACTATCACTAACAGAATAAAATATGCAAATTAAGAGGCTAGAATGCGTAACATTCAACGCCGATCACACCCCCAAACTTACATATTGCTAGTCCCTTAGCAATAGAACAAAATAAAACTAAAAGAAAGGAAACTAACTAAACACGAACTAAACTACCCAACTCCTCTTTCGTGGAAGAAACGATTGCATTTAGCATATGCAACAAGCCTTTGAACCCCTAGGTTCCCCCTAGTGGACGAGTTATAGTCTCGTGAAGGTTTCCAGAAATGTTACCCACAAACATTCAAAATTTCTGTTTAAACATTAATCAAAAAGAATATTACAATATATAGTTACAAACTTGCATTCAAGAATAATTTCAAAATTTTAAATTCCATAATTCAAAGTAATGGTCCCCACACATAATTCACATCAACATATCTCAAAATAATCAATTCTAGCTCCCTCGTGAAAAGTGAACTAGCAATCCTCTCATGTGGCATTACCCAGCTCCGAATATATTAAGACACATACCCCTTCAACTCACTAGCTCCCCTTATTGAAATCATACTTCCAGACATGAATACATGACTTTTTCACATATTTTTTTTCATTGCTTTATTGGTTGTGCAATGTCTTGATCTATTAAGCTTTCTGAAAGACCCATGTAGCAAGCTTTCAGTCAGTGACTCCCAAACCAGATGGCTTTAAGGCACTAGGCGTTAAGACACCCCGAAGAACCTAATTACTCGAATCAGTCAGGCTACAAATCAAGACAACCAATGCTCATCTTTTCTCACCCTTTCACTTTTGACGCGAACACTCCGTGCTTCCTGAGGCATAGAGGCCCGGTTACTCATGAAAAGGATCAAATTGATTTTCTATTCATCGCATATTCTTTTTTTCTTCTTTTCTTTTTTTCATTGAAGTCATGTAACTCACATCATCGGTACTCATTCTCAAGGGATACCAATTAATATCAAGTATATGTAACCCAACAACTCAAAGCCAAAGTTTATACCCCATAAGATTATGCTAGTGTGCCTGTGCATGTGAGGAAACTAAAACCAATCACCTCAAGGCATGTCAATGCAAACAATGATTTAAACCACTAATTCAAACCATAGTTTCTAAAAATTTAAAACATATTCAAAAATTGCAAGTTAAGCACCTACATAGAGTATTAATCCCTTGAATAATGTAAAAACATCCTATCTAAAAACAAAACAAAAGAAAATAAAAAAAACAAACTATGAAAATAATGTAACCAAAAAGTCCTAAAAATAAGAAAATTTTCATAAGAATCTCCCCCCATTGCAATAAAGCACATAAGGCATCGCGTCACCCCCAAACTTAAACTGTACATTGTCCTCAATGTACACCCAATCAAAGCATAGAGAAGGGGTAGAACGATATTACCAGAAAACGAGAGTAGCGGCAAGAAAATAGAGCAAATCAGTAGCATGAAGGTAATGAAGTCACTTCCCCAAACTTAGATGCTACATCCTGTCAAAATAACAACTACACTCCAACGACCAAGTAAAATAATATGGGTGAAAATAAATATGAAACAGAAAGTAAATTTTTTTTTAAAAACCTAATCTTTACGTGAAAATCTACAGGTACTACTCTTCTCCTCATTCTCTGAACTGGTGGGTCCCAATTTTTCAAGATGTATATGTGATAAGATATTGATTATCCAGACACCCTAACGTATAGAGTGTAAAGGGGTTGCCTTTCTTTATTAAAGCTATACTGTGTTGAAGCAATCTCGACAGTATTGGGTATTGAAACCAGACTTTAATAAACGGAAATCATCAACTTTATCAATCATATCACAAATTGTAGAATTGGTACTACATACATAGTCAGAGAATGAGCGGCTATACTGGATCATGATGAAATTTTTTTTTTTTTTTTTAAAGAAAAATTGAAAATAAAATACACAAACTAAAAAAAAACGCAAGAGCTATAAATCCTAAAACGAATAATGTACAATGATGACCAAATAGGTCTATAACTCAACCTATACCTAGGCTTTCCATCTTGGCTTTCCACTTTTTGGTGTTGATAAAA
The DNA here is from genome assembly GCA_026545225.1 of Cornus controversa. Lineage (NCBI taxonomy): Eukaryota > Viridiplantae > Streptophyta > Magnoliopsida > Cornales > Cornaceae > Cornus > Cornus controversa. The sequence goes on along the minus strand of CM048851.1, from coordinate 22,381,288 downwards.
TGGACTGAATTCAATGAAACATTCACATCCAATAAAGCATTCACATCTTCACAAGCACTATCAATATCAAAATTATAGCCAAAATTAGTTAGACTTGCCTCTAAAGGGTCCTTATAACTAGCATGAATAAAAGTACCCTGATCTAGACTCTCTATTAAATTTACCTCACAAATATCCTCAGAGTCTGGTGGTTGTCGGTTTACGTTAAAAACATTAAGCTCAACCGACATATTTCCAAAAGAGAGTTTCACAACACCATTCCTACAGTTGATTAAAGCATTTGAAGTGGCTAGGAATGGACGACCTAAGATGACAGGAATCTGGTTATTAGGATTAGCTACAGGTTGAGTGTCTAAGACAATAAAGTCTACAGGGAAAAAGAATTTATCAACCTGAATAAGCACATCCTCAATAACACCACGAGGTACCTTAACTGAGTGATCTGCTAATTGGAGTACCACCTTCGTGGGTTTCAACTCACCAAGACCTAGTTGCTCGTAAACAGAGTAAGGTAACAAATTGACACTCGCACCCAAGTCAAGCAAAGCTTGCTCAATTTTTTGATCACCTATGGTACATGAAATTGTAGGACATCCAGGATCCTTAAATTTAGGTGGAGTGCGATGTTGAATGATAGAGCTAACTTGCTCAGTTAGGAAGGCTTTCTTGTACACATTCAAGCCACGTTTGACCGTACACAAGTCCTTTAAAAATTTTGCATAAGAGGGGATCTGTTGAATTGCATCGAGAAATGGAATATTAATTTTGACTTGTTTAAACACTTCCATAATCTCATCATAGTGATTCCTCTTCTTAGGCTTTTGAAGTCTTTGAGGATATGGTGCAGTAGGAACAAAGTTTCTAACTGGTGGACTGATTGGAGATGGTGAGTCAAGATTAGGGACTTGAATTTCTAACTCAACTTCAGATGTAGTTTTGTCCTCTCTTCCTAAATCGTTAACATGGTCCTCTTTAATTTTCTCATTATGTATAGGCATTTGGACTCCATTATCAACTTGTTTACCTGATCTTAGAGTTGTGATAGAGTGAACCTGCTCATGTGAACCAGAAGTAGACGGGTCACTAATATGAAACTGACCCTTTGGGATAGGCACAGGTTGACTAGGAAACTTTCCCTTCTCCCTCTCTCCTACAACAGTGGCTAATTGACCTATTTGAGTTTCTAACTTAGAAATTGACTGACTGATCTGTTGCATGAACTGTTGGAGAGTATCCTCTAAAGTTGGTCTTTGTTGAGGTGGGGGAACATACGGAGGGGCATTTTGGGACATGGAAGGATATGAAAATTGTGGTTGCCCTTGGGGTTGCATATGTGGCACCCCTTGGTTGTTCCGAGGTTGGTCTTGCCTCCAAGAAAAATTAGGGTGGTTCCTCCAATTAGGATTGTATGTGTCAGAATAGGGGCTGTCAAATGGTTTCTTATAGGAATTGAGTACATTGGCTTGTTCGGCTATACATTCATGAAAAGATGCAATAGATGGACAAGTTTGCGCTGTATGAGAAGAACTTCCACACAATTGACACATCTCATTAACTGCACGAACAGAAGAATTACCTCCTTTACTCATCTCTATAGCCTCTACTTTCCTAGTTAGACTAGCTATCCTCGCACTCAAATCGGTCTCTTCTCGGAACTCGTAAATTCCTCCCTTTTTGGGTTCTGAGAACATTGACAGATCACTCATTTCAACCCTCCCTGAATACTCCCATTGTTGAGAGTTCTCTGACAATGCATCAAGAAATTTCCATGCTTCATCCTCATTCTTAGACATAAATTCTACCCCACCTCGTGACTCAATTAGTTGACGATTATGGGGTGACAACCCCTCATAAAAGAATTGAACTAATTGCCACTTGGCAAAACCATGATGGGGACACTTAAGGAGAATATCGTTAAATTTTTCCCAACATATGTAAAACTCCTCACCCTCTTTTTGAGTAAATTGCATGATATTTCGACGAAGGGAGTTAGTTTTGTGCATGGGAAAGAACTTGGTAAGGAATTTGGTGCATAACCCATTCCATGAATTAACAGACGCGGGTTCCAGTGAGTATAACCAAGATTTTGCTTTCTCTTTCAAAGAGAATGGAAATAACCGCAATTTAATTGACTCCTCAGAAATATGTTGAAATTGTAGTGTGGAGCAAATCTCTAGAAATTCCTTAACATGGAGGTATGGATCATCAGAGCTAAGACCTCTAAAAGTGGGCAGTAAATTAATTACCGCCGCCCGTATCTCAAAATGTCCCTGTTGGGTAGCAGGTAACACAATGCAAGATGGGTTTGTAATATGTACGGGAGTGTAATAGTCCTTAAGGGATTTAGTTTCAACAGGATCTGCCATCTTGGGCAAAGAATGATCTCTAACACTAGAATTTTTCACACCCTTTTGAAAGGTTCTCTCAATCTCAAGATCTAAAGGAAACAACTCTGGATTCAGTGATCGACGACCTAACATACACTAAAATGACTCACAAAAACACCAACCAAATAAACAAGCAAATTTTTTTTTTTTTTTCAAATTTAATTCAAGGTTAGTGATTTTTATTTTTATTTTTTATTTTTTAATTTTTTTTTTATTTTCCCAAAGAATTATTTGGACTAGTTCCAAAATAATTCTTACTTAGTTAGACAGCTTCTACTCCCTTTCAGAGGAACTAGAGGATTACCAGTTAAGCCCCACCAACAATACAACCAGGAAAGTTTCTAAGATAGATTGGAGGGGTCACAAACGGTCCCACTTAAAAACCAATCATCTCAGAACTTTCCTAGACATTGTGAAGTTGGAAGGTGCTCACTGGAGTTACCAAAAGTTAACTCTGTCCAAGAGGGTCCTATAAGCTATATGAATTCCTATGGCCAATGTCTACTTGATTTTAAATTTAAACTAAATTTGGCTTGGGATAGACAAATGCAAGGAGATTTTTAACCTAGTTGGGCAAGGAATTGGTGATGAAATCCAATCCTTATCTTGTTGGGGATTTGTGCCCTTACTAAAATTTTAATGCAAGAATGCTAAATTAAAATGCACAAACAAAACACACCATAAAAACAAAAAATAAAAATAAAAAGTGAGTGAGTATGTGATCTTTCTTCTTCTTTTTTTTTTAAATAGAGAGAAAAAAATATAAAATAAAAAATTAAACTTGAAGAAAGTGTGACCCTAAGGCTATTTCTAAGTTATTCTATCCTAAAGTTCTCATGCAAAAATTATCAACCTAAAACAAAAATCTATGTTTTCCTAATCTAAGAAAATAAAAATATAAATAAACAAAAAGAAAAAAAAACATGTACTTACTTGGATTCCAAAGTAGTGCCCAAGAACATGCGAAAAAAGGCAATTTTCAACAATACCACCTATAGAATTCAAGAAGTATCAGGTAAAACAATAACAATAAAATAAAACTAAACCTAAACTAAGAAAAATAATAATAAAAATAAAATTAATAAAACTAAAACTAAAACTAAAATAATTAAAATTGGAAAGATTTTTTTTTTCTTTTTTTTGATAATAATAAAACAAAAGAAAGAAAAAAAACTAAATTATAACTAGTAGAAGAATTAAATCAATCGAAATTTGATTAGTTTTCTTGTTTGCAATTCCCCGGCAACGGCGCCAAAAACTTGATGCTGTTTTAAAATTGTTAAATAACTCGCAAATGTACGAATCTATTAAAGTATAATTCGGCAAGAACGAGGTCGAACCCAAGGGAATGCTTTCAGAAGAAAATTAACACAAATTCAAATTAATTTAAAACTAATCTAGTTTAAACAAAAGTTGATTGATTTGAGATAAATTAAACTAACATATAAATAAAATAACACTATTGAAATCAAATAAAGAAAATAACTAAGGTTTTGGATTCCACCACCATTAAATCCATGAAGTTTCTAATATTCATTTATTAATTCCCAAAGTTAGAGTAGCAATCAAGAAATCAATCTATTGCTTACTCAAGATTTAACAATAAAGCACTATGAAAAATATATTAAAAGGTAGATTTTCCTTCACTTCACTTGTGTAAAATTCTAAGCATCCTATGTATCCAATTTAATGAAAAACATAAGATCAAAGATTATCACTTTTAAGAAATACAAACCAAGCTTAGATTAATTATACTACCTTCTAACTACCACATATACATGATATAGATGGTGAAAGAACTATAAAATAATTAATCACAAGAAGCGAAAATCATAAGAATTTAAATCATACACATGAGAATCAATTAATGAACAAAAGAACTTCACTTCATTAATGGAGGTTTCCTCCTCAACCTTAGTTGAGGAATTTAGTTACACATGATAGAAGAAGAAGATAACAAAATAATAAAAGACATAATGAATAAATAAAACCCGGATTGTCTCTGTCTTCTCTGCCTTGGCCTCCACTTCTTTTTCTCCCCCAAAACAGCCTCCAATTCACCTCTTTATACCCCAAGAGAATACATAAAGTTCTAATCCAATTAGGAGATAAATTTCTAATCCAATTAGGAGAACATTAGGGTTTTCCCGTAGCCCAAAATAGGTATATTTTTCTGCTGACATTCGGCCCAAGTTTTGACCCAGTAGAAGTCTGATTCACGAAATTTACGTGAAATACAAAAGTGTCCAGAATCGAATTTCCTTCAACCTACGCGAGAATTAAGTCGAATTGACGCTCGAAAATAAGGTTTTCAGTTTACTTTCCAAAACGGGATTAAAACTGGATTCAGTGTAGAATTGGGCTTTAGGCCCGTAATCCTCTTAAGCAGTTGTAATTCTCTTGAACCTCTTCCTTGGGCTGATTTGAGTTGAAATATGGAGTTGAATGGACCCATTAGATGTAGGCTTCATATAACCTTCTTGGATATCATCTTTAAAAGCCCAAAATCATAGTTTTATCTTAAATAAATATTAAGGCCCTGAAAAAGACAGAAAACACAAAAACAGAGTAAAATCACATATAAACTATCACTAACAGAATAAAATATGCAAATTAAGAGGCTAGAATGCGTAACATTCAACGCCGATCAGTTAGCTGGTCAGAGCTATTATTGCTTTCTGGATGGCTACTCTGGTTATAACCAAGTAGCTATGGATCCAGAAGATCAAGAGAAGACCACTTTCACTTGTCCCTTTGGTACTTTTGCGTATCGTCGTATGCCTTTTGGATTATGTAATGCTCCGGCTACATTCCAGAGGTGTATGATGGCCATCTTTTCTGACATGGTGAAAAAATTCTTGGAGGTGTTCATGGATGACTTCTCTATTTTTGGATCATCCTTTGAACACTGTTTGAGCAATTTATCACTTGTGCTTCAAAGGTGCCGAGAACGGAATTCGGTACTTAGTTGGGAGAAGAGCCATTTTATGGTGAAAGAAGGTATTGTATTGGGCCATATTGTTTCAGAGAGGGGCATTGAAGTTGATAAAGCAAAGATCGACCTAATTGCAACTCTGCCTCATCCAACTTCGGTAAGGCAAGTTCGATCTTTCTTAGGCCATGCCGGGTTCTATAGAAGATTCATCAAGGATTTCAGTAAAGTGGCTCGACCATTGTGCCATTTGTTATCTAAAGATGTTCCCTTTATCTTTAATGAAGATTGTGTGAAAGCTTTCGAAAAGCTTCGGTCTCTGTTATCCTCTGCACCAATTATGCAGTCTCCAAAATGAGCTGTACCTTTTGAAATCATGTGTGATGCCTCTGATTATGCAATGGGAGCCGTGTTGGGACAGAGAGAAGAGAAACGACCACATGTCATCTACTACGCTAGTAAGACTCTCTCTGATGCCCAACTCAATTATACAACCACAGAGAAAGAGCTTCTAGCTGTAGTATTTGCCTTGGACAAGTTTCGTTCCTATTTATTGGGGTCCAAGGTGGTTGTCTACTCTGATCATGCAGCATTGAGACACTTATTGGCAAAGAAAGAAACCAAACCGCGTCTTATTCGGTGGATTTTATTGCTGCAAGAATTTGATTTGGAGATAAAAGACAAAAAGGGGACGGAGAATGTGGTTGCGGATCATTTATCTCGAATCGAGTTTAAGCCGGTGATCGATGCATTACCTATTCAAGACTCATTCCTGGATGAGCAATTGTTTGAAATTACTTTGATGAAAGTTAATGGCCAAAGGTTGAAGCATTGTGTGAAAGGATGTGTGCCAAGAAGAGACGTAGAGTCCGTCGACTTGACGGATCCCGTCTATCCGACTTAATCTGAAATACCCCCCAGAAAATTTCGCGCATGAGGTGGCCAGTCTCATACACAAAACCTGAGGAATATTAACCAGTGATAGCAACAAGCATAGATGCAAAAGACAGAAATAGAAAAATTGCTAAAAGCTGAACAGAAATCCCATTGAATTGAAATAGTTGATAAGTAAATCATTAAATTCTGCTAATACAATTTGGAAGTCCCGTAACCCAAGGACCCCTTAACCAGAAAGAAATAAAAGTTTAACACTTAAATTGAAATCCAAAACCAAAACCTCTAAATGAGTTCATAGTTTTACTCCTGAAGAAAAAAAAAGTAGATTCCTATCCTGAGACTGGTGAGAGTAGATGTCTGTCACAGCCCAACCCTAGTACTCTATCCTCGCGGGGGAAACTGCTTGGGACCTGAAATATCAACAAAGTGGGTTAAACCCACGAGCAAGTTCTATCTACTACATCCCAATCAGAGAATCAATATACATACCCTCAATGTGAGGGACACAATAGATAAATATACGTTCAACCCCTCAGTTTATTCCTTATTCAGTTCATACTTTTAAAGATACAAATCATCTCATATATTTCCTCAACAACCCTTACAATGTAAAACGATCCCCTTCTTTATGTTCACAAATAAAGATACATATGTATGTATTTTATGAAATCTATGCAATCATGATATGTCGATTATAATGCATGAATACATTAATAAGGATGGGCGATCCTGACACGCCGGGCAATCCTTACATGCCAAATAAAATATAAATACCTTATTAGGTATGGGCGATCCTGACACGCCGGGCAATCCTTACATGCCAAATAAAAATATAGATACCTTATTAGGTATGGGCGATCCTGACACGCCGGGCAATCCTTACATGCCAAATAAAAATACAAATGCATTCCCAATATGAAATAATAAATAAACAAGATGTATTATGATTTTTAATTTGCACAGACTACCAATTTGAATTATCAGCTATGCAATTATCCCCATATAACAAATCATTCACAAGTGAACCTAAATCAAGTATCCCATGTGCATTTATATATATAATAAACACAATCGATTAAATCAAAATAACTTAACATCCATTAGAGGAAACAATTCCCCAAACCAACCTCCAATGTACTCAAATCTCCGAGGGGATCTAAACTTACTTTTATCTAGGTTTCTGGGCCTATTTCACTTCTAAGAACACTAAGAAAATATTCTGGAATTTTCTGTAATTTAAAAATATTTTTAATAAACCAAAGAAGGTGAAAATCCAACTTTTAGGCACTTTAAAAATTAATTGAACACCAAGGGAAGCTCAATTTGAGGTGAAAATTTAAACCCAATGTCATTTAATCTCTAAACAGTTACAGAAAAATTTTGGGAATTTTTTTGGAATTTCAGAAGTATTTTCTAAAATTATAGAAAGTGAAAAATCCAACTTTTAGACACTTTAAAAATAAATTGAACAGCAAGAAAAGATTATTTTGAGTTGAAAATTTAAATCCAAGTGTATTTATCCTCCAGAGAATTACAGTAAAAATTTGGGAATTTTTGGAATTATAAAAGTATTTTCTAAAATTACAGAAAGTGAAAAATCCAACTTTTAGACACTTTAAAAATCAATTGAACAGCAAGGAAAGATTATTTTGAGTTGAAACTTTAAACCCAAGTGTATTTAGCCTCTATAGAGCTACAGTAAAAATTTCGGAATTTTTGGAAATTTCTAACTATTTTCTAAAATTAAAGAGGCTGAAAAATCCAGTTTTTAGACACTTTAAAAATTAATTTAAAGACAATGGTAAAACATTTTGCTATGAAATTTAAACTCCAAGCCCCTTAAGCTCCCAGGAAGTTGACATAAAATTTTTGGAATTTTTATAATTATAAAAGTATTTTTAAAAAATGATTCTTCTTCTTTTCTTTTCCTTTTTGTTTTAATTATTCTTTTATTGTTTTTCCTACAACTAATAAAAATCAAATTAATAATAATAAATATAGCAATAATAATATTATTATAACCCTAGGCCCATCATTTTAAACATAACCTTAGCCCACTCATCCTAGCCCAAATTCCTCCCTAGCCCAACTCAAAACATTTATATAAAATAACACACAATTGATACCAATTCACATAAAATGACAATATGCATGTATAAAAGACAAGCAACTCACCTACAGTGATAATTTATATAAAAAAAAATATTTCACATGAATTAATAAAATAAAGTAATAATGTAAAGAGATTAAATTGACACCTAAATTTTTCGGGGTATTACATTCTTCCCTCCTAACAGAGGAATTCCGTTCTCGGAATTCAGCTCATACCTGAAAGAAAAAGCTTTGGATATTTTGCTTTTATCTCATCCTCCCTTTCTCAAGTGGACTCCGCCTCGTTATGGTGGCTCCACTGAACTCGTACTAACGGAATGGTCTTAGAACGAAGGACCTGATCCCTACGGTCAAGAATACAGTATGGCTGCTCCACATATGTTACATCTGGCTGCAACTCAATCTCTCCTACCTCAATGTGCTGGTAAGTATCCTCATCTCTAAGGAACTTCCGTAGCATGGAAACATGAAAAACATTATGCACCCTGTGCATCGTGTCTGGTAACGCCAGTCTATAGGCTACCGCTCCAACTCTGTCGGTAATTATAAAGGGACCTACAAAACGAGGTGCCAGCTTCCCTTTCCTTCCAAACCTCATAACCCCCTTCATGGGAGAAACCTTGAGTAGGACCTGATCCCCCACTTTGAACTCTAGTGCACGAGTTCTTCGGTCAGCATAACTCTTCTGTTTGCTCTGTGCAGTCCGCATACGGTCTCTAATAAGGGTAACTTTTTCTGAGGTGTCCCTAATGAACTCTGGGCCCAAAAACCTGTTCTCTCCAACTTCCAACCAGCAAACTGGCGATCTACATGGTCGGCCGTATAGAGCCTCAAATGGTGCCATACCAATAGTCTTTTGGTAACTATTGTTATAAGCAAACTCAACCAATGACAAATAACTCTCCCAATTGCCCTTGAAGTCGAGTACACATGCTCGCAACATATCCTCCAAAATCTGATTAACCCTCTCAGTCTGACCATCGGTCTGAGGGTGATAAGCTGTACTGAAGTGCAGAGCCGTACCCATCGCTAGCTGAAAGCTCTCCCAAAACCCTGAAACAAAACTCGGATCTCTATCCGATATAATGGACAAAGGCACACCGTAAAGCTTCACTATCTCTGCAATGTAAAGCTTTGCGTATTGCTCTGAGGTGTAACTCGAGCGAACTGGTAAGAAATGTGCTGATTTCGTTAATCTGTCCACTATCACCCAAATAGAATCATGATTTCGCTGTGAGGTGGGAAATCCCACAATGAAATCCATGGAAATGTTTTCCCATTTCCATTCCGGTATAGGCAGTGGTTGCAAAGAACCCGGTGGTCTTTGATGATCAATCTTGATCATTTGACAAGTGCTACACTTAGAGACAAATATAGCGATTTCCTTCTTCATGCCTGCCCACCAAAACTGTCGTTTCATGTCTTGGTACATTTTATCCCCTCCCGGGTGTACCGAAAACTGAGAACTGTGAGCCTCACCCATCACTGCCTTCCTCAAGTCCTCATTATGAGGAACCACCAATCGCCCCTTGTACCTCAATCCTCCATCTCTACCCACTGTATAGAATGGTACCTCTCCAGATTTCAACTCGGTCACCTTCTCTACGCACTGTGGGTCAGTAAACTGCTCTGTGATTACCCTTCGTATGATCGTAGGTGTAACCACCACGCATGCTACAAAGGCATCAGCTAACGCATCAACACTGCTCAAGTCATTCCATTCTGCTTCAAATAGAGCAGATATACTAACATAGGGTCGGCGACTAAGTGCATCAACTACTAGATTCGCTTTCCCTGGGAGGTACTGGATGGAAAAATGATAGTCTTTCACAAATTCCAACCACCTACGCTGTCTCATATTCAGCTCCTTCTGTGAAAATAGATACTGCAGACTCTTATGGTCACTGAATAATCTGAAGGTCTCACCCAAAAGGTAATGTCTCCAAATCCTCAAAGCAAAAATCACAGCTGCCAATTCCAGATCATGCGTCAGGTAATTAAGCTCATAAGGTTTAAGCTTACGTGACGTATATGATATCGGTCTCTCCTCCTACGACAGTACACATCCTAAACCCTGTAATGACGCGCCAGTATACACCAAGTACTCAACGCCGCTCTGAGGAGTAGCTAGAACTGGTGCAGTAGTTAACCTGGTCTTCAACTCGTCAAACGCCGCCTGACATGAGTCATCCCAAATGAAAGGCACACCCTTCTTGGTGAGATGGGTAAGCGGGCCAGCAATCTTAGAGAAGCCCTGAATAAATCGGCGATAATAACCAGCCAACCCAAGAAAGCTATGAATCTCTGAAGGTGAGGTAGGCTGTCCCCACTCCAGAACTGCTGACACTTTACTTGGATCGACCGCTATCCCTTTCTCAGATACTACGTGACCCAAGAACTTCACCTCTCTTTGCCAAAACTCATATTTCTCAAATTTTGCATACAACTGATGATCTCTCAGTGTCTGCAAGACGATACGAAGGTGTCTGGCATGATCCTCCTCTGACCTAGAGTAAACCAGAATGTCATCAATGAAAACAATAACAAATTGGTCCAAGTAAGCCCTGAACACTCTATTCATCAGGTCCATAAAGACAGCTGGGGCATTTGTTAACCCAAAAGGCATAACCCGAAACTCGTACGACCCATATCTGGTAAGGAAAGCTGTCTTCGGTACATCCTGCTCCCTAACTCAGAGTTGATGATACCCGGATCTCAAATCTATCTTCGAGAAATAGGTGGCTCCTCTTAACTGATCGAATAGATCATCAATCCTAGGTAACGGGTACTTGTTGCGGATTGTGACCTTATTAAATTCTCTGTAGTCAATGCAAAGACGAAGAGATCCATCCTTCTTCTTTACAAACAACACTGGTGCTCCCCACGGTGAAGTACTCCTGCGAATAAATTTCTGACTAAGCAGTTGCTGAATCTGATCCCTCAACTCCCTCATTTCCACAGGAGCCATCCTATATGGAGCTCTAGCAATAGGTCTGGTACCTGGAGCTAAGTCTATCACAAAATCTATCTCACGACTAGGTGGTAACCCTGGAATCTCCTGAAACACATCCTGATAGTCTCGCACCACCGGAATAGAATCTAAAGACACTGTGGTTCTTTTCGGAGACTCTTCACTGATAAAGAACAAGTGCGTACTAGACCCTCCCTTTGATTGCGGCATAGCAATCAAGTACATTTCCTGACCCGGTATAGCAAAAACAATTGCCTTATCATGGCAATTAACCTGAGCATGGTAATGTGATAACCAGTCCATCCCGAGTATAACATATATGATTGCATATCTAAAACCAATAAATCTGCCAAGAATCTGAGTCTGCCAATGTCTATAGGGACTTGACTACCCTGTTCTCGTAGAACTGTACTAGCCCCCAATGGCGTAGATATGGTGAGTGAAGAAGTACATAACTGAATATCTAACTCAGATAAACTAGCAAATGCTCTAGATACAAAGGAATGTGATGCACCAGTATCAAATAAAATGTGACCCACTCTACCATTGATAGGAAACATACCCTCTATAGCTTGAGGAGCCCGCACATCACATGGCATAACATTGTAGACTCTTCCGTAATGCATCTGTTGTCCAGGTTGCCCTGCAGGTGGCGGTGGTACAGGTAGAGTTGGACGATGCTGTGCCTGTACCTGTGGAATCTGTGGTACTGGTAAAGGTGGTTGATGTCCCTGCCTCTGCTGACTAGGTGGTCTCTGATTGTTGTTAGGACAATACCTAACTGAATGCCCCGGCTCACCACAACTATAACAGTTTCCATTAAACACACCGGTAGACCTCCTGAACTGATTTCCATGTTGTTGACCACGACCTGCCTGTGGTACCCCACTGTGCCTCCTATGAGTAGAGGTTCCCCCTCTTTGAGCATCACTGTTGGCTCTGTGTCTCTTCCATGGTTGTTGCCCCGAATGACTGCCCCTCTCAAAGTGTCTACCCCCATTTCCATTCCTTCTCTCCACTGTCTGACCAGTGAATTCTCTGTCAGGTCGTTTATCTGTCTGTCCTTTCCTGTAATCTTTTCTCGACTGGCAGTGTTGCAATACAGCATCCACTACCTGGGCATATGTGGTGTAAGCTGGACATCCCAGAAGGACCTGTCGAATAGGCCAGATTAACCCATTCACAAAACATCGCAGCTTCTTGTCTTCGGTGTCCACCTCCTCTGGTGCAAACAGTGATAAGTTAATAAATTCTTGTTCATATGCTGCCACAGTTCTGTCTCCCTGCTGTAACCCGAGAAATTCTCTCTTTTTAGCTGCCCTCACTGTATATGGGAAGTACTTAGCATCAAAGCGAACCTGAAACTCTGCATAAGTGAACATGGTCCGCTGTTCCGGTGTAGTCACCGACTCCCACCACTGCAATGCATTTCCCACTAGCTTAAATGTAGCTAGCATCTATTTCTGTACCTCAGTGCACGTAACCATATGAAGATGGCGCTCAATATCTTTCCTCCACTGATACGCCTCGGTGACCTCCGTAGACCCTGAAAACTCCGGCGAATTCCCTTTTGTGAAGGAATCACGTACCCTCTCCCAAGTGTTGGGCTGCTCCACAGGTAATGGAACCTGTGCCATCTGCTGTGGCTGCTGAGGTGGCTGCTGATTCTGAAGAGCAGTCGCCACTCCGGCAGCTACAGCCTGCGCTATAATGGTTACCAAGTCGGGAGGAATCTATACATCTCCACCCTGAGCATTACCCTGACCTAGAATATCATTCACATTCCTCCTTCTACGGGGTGGCATCTGTAGAGGAAATAGATAAACATCAATACCGTTGAGGATAGATTAAAATACTATGAACTCTATGTTTAGAATCCTATTTATCAGAATACACAAAGCGGAAGATACCCTACGATAGACCCTTAAAACCTGAGGACACTTGAACCTGGAATGCTCTGATACCAAATGAAATACCCCCCAGAAAATTTCGCGCATGAGGTGGCCAGTCTCATACACAAAACCTGAGGAATATTAACCACTGATAGTAACAAGCATAGATGCAAAAGACAGAAATAGAACAATTGCTAAAAGCTGAACAGAAATCCCATTGAATTGAAATAGTTGATAAGTAAATCATTAAATTCTGCTAATACAATTTGGAAGTCCCGTAACCTAAGGACCCCTTAACCAGAAAGAAATAAAAGTTTAACACTTAAATTGAAATCCAAAACCAAAACCTCTAAATGAGTTCATAGTTTTACTCCTGAAGAAAAAAAAAGTAGATTCCTACCCTGAGACAGGTGAGAGTAGATGTCTGTCACAGCCCAACCCTAGTACTCTATCCTCGCGGGGGAAACTGCTTGGGACCTGAAATATCAACAAAGTGGGTTAAACCCACGAGCAAGTTCTATCTACTACATCCCAATCAGAGAATCAATATACATACCCTCAATGTGAGGGACACAATAGATAAATATACGTTCAACCCCTCAGTTTATTCCTTATTCAGTTCATACTTTTAAAGATACAAATCATCTCATATATTTCCTCAACAACCCTTACAATGTAAAACGATCCCCTTCTTTATGTTCACAAATAAAGATACATATGTATGTATTTTATGAAATCTATGCAATCATGATATGTCGATTATAATGCATGAATACATTAATAAGGATGGGCGATCCTGACACGCCGGGCAATCCTTACATGCCAAATAAAATATAAATACCTTATTAGGTATGGGCGATCCTGACACGCCGGGCAATCCTTACATGCCAAATAAAAATATAGATACCTTATTAGGTATGGGCGATCCTGACACGCCGGGCAATCCTTACATGCCAAATAAAAATACAAATGCATTCCCAATATGAAATAATAAATAAACAAGATGTATTATGATTTTTAATTTGCACAGACTACCAATTTGAATTATCAGCTATGCAATTATCCCCATATAACAAATCATTCACAAGTGAACCTAAATCAAGTATCCCATGTGCATTTATATATATAATAAACACAATCGATTAAATCAAAATAACTTAACATCCATTAGAGGAAACAATTTCCCAAACCAACCTCCAATGCACTCAAATCTCCGAGGGGATCTAAACTTACTTTTATCTAGGTTTCTGGGCCTATTTCACTTCTAAGAACACTAAGAAAATATTCTGGAATTTTCTGTAATTTAAAAATATTTTTAATAAACCAAAGAAGGTGAAAATCCAACTTTTAGGCACTTTAAAAATTAATTGAACACCAAGGGAAGCTCAATTTGAGGTGAAAATTTAAACCCAATGTCATTTAATCTCTAAACAGTTACAGAAAAATTTTGGGAATTTTTTTGGAATTTCAGAAGTATTTTCTAAAATTATAGAAAGTGAAAAATCCAACTTTTAGACACTTTAAAAATAAATTGAACAGCAAGGAAAGATTATTTTGAGTTGAAAATTTAAACCCAAGTGTATTTATCCTCTAGAGAATTACAGTAAAAATTTGGGAAGTTTTGGAATTATAAAAGTATTTTCTAAAATTACAGAAAGTGAAAAATCCAACTTTTAGACACTTTAAAAATCAATTGAACAGCAAGGAAAGATTATTTTGAGTTGAAACTTTAACCCAAGTGTATTTAGCCTCTATAGAGCTACAGTAAAAATTTCGGAAGTTTTGAAAATTTCTAACTATTTTCTAAAATTAAAGAGGCTGAAAAATCCAGTTTTTAGACACTTTAAAAATTAATTTAAAGACAATGGTAAAACATTTTGCTATGAAATTTAAACTCCAAGCCCCTTAAGCTCCTAGGAAGTTGACATAAAATTTTTAGAATTTTTAGAATTATAAAAGTATTTTTAAAAAATGATTTTTCCAGATTTTCAAGTTTTCCCAAAAGTTTCAAAAATACAAAATAAATATCAAAACAATTCGGAATGGGCCCATATTACACCGAGAGGTAGGGCCCCGCGAGTGGGGCCCGAAAATAATTTTCCAGCCACCGGCCGGACGCTCCCCCACTCGCCGGCGGCGCGCGTGGGGGTCACGCGCCAGCTGGGTTGTCTTCCCCAGTGCGCAGGCAGCGCGCTAGGGGATTTTCCAGCGCTGATTTCGGCTTCGTCCGACCTCCGATCAGCCTGATTTTTGTACCGTTCTTCTCCTCTTGATCCCCTCTACCCATTGGTACAAAAAGCCCCATCAAAAATTGTCCGAATCAAAAACCCCTAATTCACAAGTTCTAGGGTTCTTCGCAAAATTTAAAAATTTAAAACCCAATAATTCACGATCTGTTTTCCTAAGGATTCAGAGTTGTTTATAATATAATCCCAACACAGTAGGTTCACAACTAAACAATTATTTCTTACAAATTGCATACATGAATTATTTCTTTCTTAACACAATATACATATACATGAACACATATGCATATAACCTTACATGAACAAAATCAATTAAATCTACATACAATCATCACAGTTAATCTCACAAAATTTATCAATAGCAGAAAAATATAAACATGCAATTAACTACAAATTTTTAATATAAATAAATTCTCAAACCTAGACTATGCATACGGATTCAAGGGGGAAGAGAAGAATTAAACTTGCCTTTTCCTGACGAATCAACTTGTTCACCCGATCATCACTCACTTCTCTCTTTCGTTTACTCTCTTTTAGTTCTGTACGTAAAACAACGGCAAACCCTAATTTCTTCTTCTTTTCTTTTCCTTTTTGTTTTAATTATTCTTTTATTGTTTTTCCTACAACTAATAAAAATCAAATTAATAATAATAAATATAGCAATAATAATATTATTATAACCCTAGGCCCATCATTTTAAACATAACCTTAGCCCACTCATCCTAGCCCAAATTTCTCCCTAGCCCAACCCAAAACATTTAAATAAAATAACACACAATTGATACCAATTCACATAAAATGACAATATGCATGTATAAAAGACAAGCAACTCACCTACAGTGATAATTTATATAAAAAAAAACATTTCACATGAATTAATATAATAAAGTAATAATGTAAAGAGATTAAATTGACACCTAAATTTTCCGGGGTATTACATAATCCCTTTGGAGAGTCAATCGTCTCCTACGGACGTTAAATTGTAGGTTCTGTATGTATTTCTATACTTTATTTCTTTTAGTTTTCTTTAATTTTAATTTTTAATTTTAGTTTTCTTAAGTTTTTATTCAATTCTAGTTGCGTTTTAATGTTTTTTCTTTGAGTTTTTGATGTATAAGTTACTTCCGGAGGATGCCAAGAGGTGTACCGAGGTATTCGGACTCAAGACGGGTGAAAAATGGTGCTCTCGGTCGACCTTGGGCGATGGAGACTCAAAAATATCAAGTCTCGGTCGACCATGGGCGATGGAGGGTCCAACAGGCATCCAGGGGGGGATCGATCGCCCCATGTTATTTCTTGAAGATCACCACCATCAGGTGGGCGATCGATCGCCCATCCTAGGGGGGATCGATCGCCCAAGGCTAAATGTGGGCTGCCCGAATTTTCTTGGTATTTAAAGCTTCCTTATCCTCCTATGTTGCTACTACTTGCATCCTAAGCCTCTTTGAACTCCAATTCAAGTCCTACATCATCCGAAAAACTAATTTCTTCAATTAGTGATTATTATACAAGAATTCAACATTGATCATCATCAACTTCAACATCAAATTGAATCAAAAATTACTAGTTCTCAAAGGAAGCTCTCACTTTTTCAAGTTCAACATCAAAGTAAGTGAAGTTTTTCTTTGAAGAAATTGTTCAAATCTTTTTGAGGGCTTTTGAAGACCAAGTTTGGGGGATCAATTTGGTGTATTTACTTGTTTGATTTGGGTGAAAAAATTGCCAAAAAGAGGAGGTTGAAGGGTACAAGTTAATTGTGCACGCCAAGTGTTCGATTTAATTCCTTAACCACACTTTTTCTACTTCTATGGCACCCAAAAGAGCAAGTCACCAAGGTGCTTCAAGTTCACGTACTCCTCGCCGAGCGAGGCATGATCCGACCACAAGTTCTTCACGATCTCGCCGAGAAGGTATTCAAGAGAGATGGCATCCAAGGGCGTTGAACTTTGAAACAACGTTTGACATAGCCGAACTTTATGGTATATTTCCCGAGACACGATGGGGGATTTCCGACATCCGTCGTCGTCGGTCGGCATCCATTTTTGTTCCACTCTCATCTACCATTTACCCGAGGCTTGTCAAGGTATTTTATCAGAACTTAATGCCGAAACCTGATGAGCGGGATGTGCTTACTTCTTCCGTAGATGGAACAATAGTTCGAGTGGACATGTCATCCATTGCCATTGCCATGGGTTGTCCTCATGAATGCCCAGCTGATTTATCTCATATCTATACTCCTTTACCCGACGAGTTGTCGGTGGGCAATGTGGTTGCACGATTGTGTGCCAACCAATTTTTCGGGCCGAAAAGGAATGCAGCTTCAAAGTCTTCAATGCCAAATCATTTATGGTTCCTTGACGCTGTTCTACTCAAGAATGTATGTCCAATTGGACATAAAACCGAAAGACGTCAAGAGTTCCTTCGATCATTATATGCTATACATTTTGGGTATTGGTTGTCATTCCCACAGATTGTCTGGGGCCAGATGGAGAAATTCTATTCCAAAGTTGTGGCCAAGGTACCAGACAGTGCAAGTGACTGGGAGTTTCCATTCCCTACTATTATTCACCAGTTGTTTGTGGCACAGGGGTATGCAGTCCATGAGGACGAGCTTGCCTTTCCGCATGATCTTCATTATGGCACGCATGACTGGAACCTGAGTCGATCTCATATGCACCAGAGAGTCATAGCGGCGCCTGGTGAGGTATCTCGGTTGGCCCAGGGAGGAGAGCATGTAGATATACCACCACCGGTGGAAAATCCAGAGGAGATAGAGGCAGAGGAAGAGGAAGTGCAGGCATAGGCTGGTGGACATGATTATCAATATTTAGAAGGGCAGATTGCTGGGTTGACAACCCAGTTTGGTACCCTACAGACAGAGGTCTCCACACAGTTTGGAGCAATGAGGACAGAGATGGCGGATCACTTCTGTGACACTCGCCAAGAGCAACTAGAGATGAGGAGGATGATGCGTGCACTGATGCGCCAAGCAAACTTGGATCCGGATGCTCAGTCACCACTACATCCTTGATAGGGAGGTAACCATCTTTTGTATTTTTTTTTATTTTTAGTTTTTATTTTGCTTTTTATTTTTCTTTTTATAGTTAGATTCTTATTATGAAAAAAAAAATGAAAAATGAAAAAATATTTTATTTTTTTTAGGATTTTACTCTTTCATATTTATTTTCACCCATACTATTTCACTTGATCTTTGGGGTATAGTGGTTTGTTTTGACAGGTTATAACATCCAAGTTTGGGGGTGTGCTTTCATTGCCTTCATGCTAGTGGTGTACTCTATTTTCTTTCCACTACTCCGAATTGTTGGTAACATCGTTCTTACTCTTCTCTATGCTTTAATTGGGTGTCCATTGAGGACAATGTACAGTTTAAGTTTGGGGGTGAGGCGATGCCTATTTTTGTGCTTATTGCATATGGGGAAAATTGTGTGAAATTCTTCTTGTATTAGGATTTTTATTTATTTTATTTTCTTAGTTTATTTTTTATTTTATTTTATTTTTAGATAGAATGTTTTGACATTATTCAAAGGATTAATACCTTATGTAGGTGCTTAACTTGTAATTTTTGAGTATGTTTGAAAATTTTGAAAACTGTGATTTAAATTAAGTGGTTTTAATCATGGTTTGCAATAACATATTTTGGAGTGATTAATTTTAGTTGCCTTACATGCACAAACACACTAGCATAATCTTATGGGGTATGAACTTTGGTTTTGAGTTATTGAGTTACATATGCTTGATATTTATTAGTATCTCTTGAGAATGAGTACCGATGATGTGTTATACTTGACTTCAATGAAAAAGAAAAAAAAAGTGATGAATAAGCAAATCAATTTGATCATTTTCATGAGTAACCGGGCCTCTATGCCTCAGGAAGCACAGAGTGTTCGCGCCAAAAGTGAAAGGGTGAGAAAAGATGAGCATTGGTTGTCTTGATTTGTAGCCTGACTGATTCGAGTAATTAGGTCTTCAGGGTATCTTAAAGCCTAGTGCCCTAAAGCCATCTGGTTTGGGAGTCACTGACTGAAAGCTTGCTACATGGATCTTTCAAAAAGCTTAATAGATCAAGACATTGCACAACCAATAAGCAATGAAAAAAAAAGGAATTGAAAAGAAAAAAAAATGAAAAAGTCATGTATTCATGTTGGGAAGTATGATTTCAATAAGGAGAACTAACGAGTTGAAGGGGTATGTGCCTTAATATATTTAAAGCTTGGTTATGCTATATGAGATGACTGTTAGTTCACTTTTCACAAGGGAGCTAGAGTTGATTATTTTGAGATATGTTGTTGTGAATTATGCATGGGGACCATTGATTTGAATTGTGGAATTTGAAAGTTTGAAATTATTCTTGAATGCAAGTTTGTAACTATGTATTGTAATCTTCTTCTTGATTAATGTTGAAACATAATTTTGAATGTTTGTGGGTAACATTTCTGGAAACCCTCACGAGACTATACTCGTCCACTAGGGGGAACCTAGGGGTTTAAAGGCTTGTTGCATATGCTAAATGCAATCGTTTCTCCCACGAAAGTGGAGTTAGGTAGTTTAGTTAGTGTTTAGTAGTTTCTTTGTTTTAGTTTTGTTTTATTCTATTGCTAAGGGACTAGCAATATGTAAGTTTGGGGGTGTGATAGGCGTTGAATGTTACGCATTCTAGCCTCTTAACATATGTATTTTATTCTCTTAGTGATAGATTATTTTATGATTTTACTTTATTTTAGTGTTTTCTGTATTTTCAGGGCCTTAATGATTATTTCAGTTAAAACCGTGCTTTTGAGTTTTTAAAGAAGACATCCAAGATGGTGAGATGAAGCCTACATCAAGGAGATTCACTCAACCATTTATTTCAACTCAAATCAGCCCAAGAAAGAGGTCCCAGAGAATTACAGCTGCTTAAGAAGGTTTTGGGCCTGAAGCCCAAATCTGCGCATAATACAGTCTTAATCCCGTTTTGGAAAATGGACCAGAAGTCTTATTTTCGAGCCTCAAATTGACATTATTTTTAAGTGAGGTTGAACGAAATGTGATTCTGCACACTTTTGTATTTCACAAAAATTCCGTAAATCGGACTTCTAGTGGGTCAAAAGTCGGGCCGAAGTCAGCAGAAAAAACCCACCTGATTAGTGCTGCGGGAAACCCTAATTTATTCCTAATTAGATTAGGACTTTGGTGTATTCTCTTGGGGAATAAAGTGAAGACTTGGGGGCTGAATTAGAGGAGATTAGAGAGAGAGAACAGAGCTTGGAGAAGGCTGAGAAGAGAACAGAAACATATTCGCAGAGCCATTGGAGAACGAAGTCATACGCGTAATTCAGAAAGATGATGTCTTCTTCCTCAACAGTTGAAGCTTCTTCTTCTACCATGAGCGGCTAGTTCATCCACTAGGGTTTTGATGTAGCCCTAACAAAGCATCAATGGTTTGATTGTTTTAATTATTGGGGACCTTTATATACATGCATAGATTGTGTAATTCAGATGATTCTTATTATAGAATTGAGCAATAAAAGTCTTGTAAATTCAATCTCAATGATTTCTTATCTTGTCTTAGATATTTAGTTGTTGTTATTGAACTTAATCTCTTTTGTTTTCTGTGATCATGAGAGAGATTATTACACAATGGTAATCACTGAATATATTGTTATGAGCTTTGATGGATTATGCCTAGAGAAGATGAACCATACTGCACCCTAGATTAGAGTAGTTAGGCAGATGGCCCATGCCAATCGAAGATAGTCCATGGCTTCGCCTTAATCATATGTTATCTTCTTGACGGATGAAGGTGAGCTTGTAGCCACCGACACCACTTATGCATGATGTAATTCCCCTATAGTTGATTCAATTGACCATTGATTGTGGAGTTAGTGGTGAAGTCAAACACCCTAGGTTTCTCTCCTATTATCTTCACTATCTTGTTTATTTTGATTTATTTTATTTTATCTTTTTAATTAGTTTAAAAATTAGAATTCTTTTCTTCTAAATTTAATTAGAATTAATTCCGTATTCCAACTCATCAGACCATAATCCCTGAGGTACGATACCCCTTTCGATAGCCCTATTCTTCAAGGAATTCGTTCTATTGCGAAGTGTGAAAATTTTAATTGATATACTTTTTGAGTCACACTCACACACGAATCAACGGTGATCTGCAAGTCCTTCTCTTCAAAATTCTTTGTGAGGTTTTCAATTTCGCGTGCCATGAGTGCTAGTTGGTCTTCCACTGAGGTTGTTCCAGTCATCATAGTTGCGACAACATTCAAATAGGAAAGACCTTGAGGGCCAACATTCTTTGAAGTGACTAATTGTTCTAAAATCTCAGGTAACGAGTCTGAGAGTGAACCAACGCTAAAGTTGGCATCAAAGACGGAATGAGGTGAATGTGGTGGCACCAATTTTTCTAAAACAACATTAAAGTTCTTTGGCGCCTAAGGATCAAAGGTGTTCACATGTTGAATTTTCACACCCATTGGTTCAGCAGGATTGGTTTTCACCAAATCTTGCTGATTCTTGAGCGAAGCAATTGCTTTGGTCTTACTATGCGTCATTGGACCTACTGAGGTGATACTAGCACTTGACAGGTTCTTGATGTTTTTGCCACTGCTTGCGGCAGTTTTGATGTTGGTCAGTGCAGCAGTGATGTCTTTTGTAGTTTTCTTGTTTGTAGCCAGAACCTTGGGAGGAGCCATATATTTTGACGAACAGATTTTTGAAGATATGATGTAGGAGACAAAGATGAGAGGTAGAGATGATCCCACTAGGCGTGCCAGAAATTTGTACACACAAAATTTCGTGTCCGGAAATCTAGGAACGAAAATTGGTAAAAAATGAAAAAAGATTATTAATTTTGGAAAAATGGGTATAATTCTTTGTGGATCTTTACAAAAGAAATATAAATTCCTCTGATTTGATCTCCTTGGTGATCCGACTTCAAGGGCTGCTAAAGCTTGATCTTGAATTGGATTGTTGAGAGTTCTCTTCAAGTGTTTGTTGATGAAGAAAACCGATGAGAATTTCTGATCGAGGGTTGAAGAAGCTGGATCTCGAATAGTCTTGTTGATGATTCTTTGAATTTATTGAATCGTGGAGGAAGAACGGCACGACTTTGAATATGCTTGTTGTTGTTCTTCTTCAAAGCTTTGAAAGTTGGATGAACTTATTTCTTCAGAGCTTCAAGTGTTGATTAAAGGCAGAGTGTGGCAGAGCTTCAGTATTCTGTCAGAGTCTCCTCCACCTGAATATATATGTCTATATATATATATATATATATATATATATATATTTAATTATCCATTTGACCCATTTTCAAGTGGGCTTGGACATTTCTAGATAATTTGGATCAACCCATGACCCATCTATTTGTGGTGGGTCTGTGCTTCAAATTATCTAACCCATTGGGCCACATTCCAAAGTGAGCTAAACTGAAGATAAACTCAAATTATTTTTTTAGGTCCATCATGTAATTTTTTAATGTCTACAATGATGATTAAACAACATTTTTTAAATATTTTTTGCCTCGATCCATAGTTCCTAATTAAAAAATGGATAATTGAGAATGCCCACCTTACAGAGTGCAAAAGGCAATAAATAAGAAACAAAAAAAGCAATTTCGAAGTAGCATATTTGTGATATTATACTCAGATCAATTCCCAACCGTCAACTAAGGCTTCCATTTCATATCTTACCTTCCCATTCTTCATAACTAACTTTTCCATGCCTTGTAATTATCTTTCTACGAAGCTTTTTTGTAGTTATGAATAGGACTACATTAAACTACTCATCAGAAGAATTGAATTAATTATTTTGTCTTTGTAATCAAAGATACGACACTTGTACCAAGCACAGTAAGACACGTAGCATGGGTACTTGCTAGCATAGCAATTGAGACGAGTCAACAAAGAAAGTCATCCTTCCATATCAATTCCAAAACAAGCCAAAATCTCATGAGACTAGCAGAGATTGGAGTCAAAATGGGTATGGCATGATTCTCTCCTTTGACGGGGGGATTGACCTAAGTCCACCAACAATCAAGGGAAATTCAGCAAGGAATCAATAACAAATTAGTTACATTTTCTTGTATAAATATTAAGAAAATAGTGAGAAAATATGGAGATGATGCAGCAAATTAGATAGAAGTCCAAGGAGATCAGTAGAACGTACAACAGCTATTGGAGGCCCTTCGTCGAGAATATGAGGACCTCCAAGCAAGAGTGACCAGAGTAGAAAGCTAGTGGACAACAAATCCCACAAGGAATGAACATGTGGAATTAAACCACATATCTGTTGAAGGATCCCACAAGAATCCAGTTGTAACGGCCCACTCCACCACATGGTATGATATTATCCTCTTTGGACCCAACTTGCACGGTTTTGTTCTTGGGTTTTACCCAAAATGCCTCGTACCATTTAGAGAGAACACAATACATATAAGCACATCCCTTTCTCCACACCTATGCGATGTGGGATTGAGCACCTTGTAGCATGCTAGTGTGGTAGATTGCCCAATGTCTCTCGCACCTGCACACAAGGGTCACCACAATTCACCCCCTAGGAGGCCCGACATTCCCATCGGCACACTTCCAACTGGGTCCGACTTTAATACCATTTGTAACGGGCCGCTCCACCTAATGGTATGATATTGTCGATTTGGGCCTAAGCCCGTACGGTTTTGCTCTTAGAATTTACCCCAAAATATCTCATACCAATTGGAGAGAACATATTACATATAAGCATATCCCTTTCTCCACACCCAGGCGATGTGGGATTGAGCACCTCGTAATCTACTAGTGTGGCTCTGATACCATTTGTAACGGTCTGCTCCACCTGATGGTATGATATTGTCCGCTTTAGACCTAAGCCCGCACAGTTTTGCTATTGGGCTTTACCCCAAAAGATCTCATACTATTTGGAAAGAACACATTACATATAAGCACATTCCCTTCTCTATACCCAAGAGATGTGGGATTGAGCACCCTATAGCCTGCCATCATGGTAGCGCACCCAGTGTCTCACGCACCCGCCCACATCACACCTGCCCATAAGGGTCACCACAATCCACCCCCCTAGGAGGCCAAATAACTTCCGACGTGGCTCTCGCTCTAATACCATTTGTAATGCCCCACCCTTACTTGACACAATATTATCCGCTTTTACCTCTCCCAGACTAGAGATTTTCCAGGAGGTCACCCATCCTGGTACTATTCCCAACTAAGTATGCTTAACTGTAGAGTTTTGATGAGTTCAAGGCCATCACAACTTTAAAACATATTGTGTCATAGAAGAGTGATGCACATACATATAGTGCTTTACCTTCACCTGCCTAAGCGATGTGAGATTGAGCACCCTGTCTGCCAGTGTGGTAGCTCGCGTCTCTCGCACCCATTCACAAAGGTCACCACAATCCTTTCCCATAGGAGGCCCGACCTCCCTGTCGGCACACTTTCGATTAGGTCCGGCCCTAATACAATTTGTAATGGCCCGCTCCACCTAATGGTATGATATTGTCCATTTTGGGCCTAAGCCCGCACGATTTTGCTCTTGGGTTTCACCCCAAAAGGCCTCATACCATTTAGAGGGAATACACTACATATAAGCACATCTCCTTATCCACACTCAGGCGATGTGGGATTGAGCACCATGTAGCCTGCCAATGTGGTACCTCGCCCAATGTCTCTCGCGCCCGCCTACAACGGTCACCACACCAGCTCAAGTCAATATCTAGTTGAACACTCAGTTCAATGTTCAGTTGAACGCACAACCAGACTGGAGGAAGCAAGTGTAGAAGGAGTTTGACACAAAACTCAAAGACTTGAAAGCCCAAATGACAGCCGATCTGGCCTTATAGGTGGCACCAAACCAATCCATTCTCCTTTTACGGAAGACATGACCAAAGTTCCTAAACTAAAGAAGTTTGTGATGCCCTCCTTCCCAACCTTCAATGGTATGACAGACCTCGTAGAGCCCATCTGTCACTTCTAGGAGAAATGACAATGGATGGAGAAGATGTGGCCCTGAAAGACCCCCACAAAATTTCACGTATGAGGTGGCCAGTCTTGTACAAAAAACCTGAGAGACACTAACAACTAATAGCAACAAGCATAGAAGACAAAAGACAGAATGAAATAATGTCTAAAAACTGAATAGAAAATCCCACTGAATTGAAATTACCAATAAATAAACAATTATATGCCTGGTAATAACATTTGGAAGTCCCGTAACCAAAAGACCCCTTAACCAGAATAAACAAAAGTTTAAGACTCTAATTTAAAACCAACAACCAAAATCTCCAAAAGATTGTAGTAACCCTTGTGGACGGGTGTGAGTGGGCAGGTGCGAAGACAGACACTGGGTTGAGCTACCACACTGACAGGGTACAGGGTGCTCAATCCCACATCACCTGGGTGTGAAAAAGGGGATGTGCTTATATGTAGTTTATATGTAGTATGTTCTCTTCAAATGGTATGAGGCCTTTTGGGATAAAACCCAAGAGCAAAACCGTGCGGGTTTAGGCCCAAAGCGGACAATATCATACCATGTGTTGGAGCGGGGTATTACAGTTCATAATTTGACCCTTGAATAAAATGATAGGTTTCTACCCTGTGACCAATGAGAAAAGATGTCTGCCACAACCAGCCCTAAAACTCTATCCTCGCAGTGGAACCTGTCTGAAACCTGAAATATCAACAAAGTGGGCTAAACCCACGAGAAAGTCCTATCTACTACATCCCAATCAGAGAACCAATATACATACCCTCAGTATAAGGGTCACAAATTATTAATGTTTCAGTTTCATGTTCCACCCAAATCCTTATTATGCAAAAGTGAACACATTTCTTAAGTTTAGCAGAACTAAGATAATATGAAATAATATCAAGTTTAAGCAATCCTAACATGTCACCACTTTATCCTTTGATACCTTAATAGGTATAAGTTTCTACATACTGGTCATTCCCTACCTAGTTCATGTTTTCAGAAATCAAAATCATCTTATACATTGTCCCAACAAACCCTTATCATTCAACAATGAATTTATTCTTTAAGTTCAAAAAAATAAAGAAACATATACATGTATTTTATTAAATCTAGGCAATCCTAACATGCCAAATATAATGTATAGATACCTTATTAGGTATAGGTGATCTTGACACACCGAGCAATCCTTACATGCCAAATAAAATGTATAGATACCTTATTAGGTATAGGCGATCCTGACACGTCGGGCAATCCTTACATGCCAAATAGAATGTATAGATACCTTATTAGGTATGGACGATCCTGACACGCCGGACAATCCTTACATGCTAAATAAAATGTATAGATACCTTATTAGGCATGGGTGATCCTGACACGCCAGACAATCCTTACATGCCAAATAAAATGTATAGATACCTTATTAGGTATGAGCGATCCTGACACGCCGGGCAATCCTTACATGCCAAATAAAATGTATAGATACATTCCCAATATGAAACATAAAATAAACAAGGTGCATTATGATTTTAATTTGCACAAACAAAGTAATTCAAATTATCCGATATGAAATTATCACCATAAGATAAAACGTTCACAAGTAAACTATAATCAAGTATTTCATGGGCATTTATATCTTTAAAGGAAAATATGTTCAAGTAAATCAAATAACACAACTAACCACTTTAGAAACAAATACCCAATCAAACCTCCAATTTATCCAAACCTTCAAGGGAGTCAACATGACCTAACTCGAATTTCAGTTCTCGAGCTTATTTTGCCCCTAAAATCGTGTTTAACATCCTGAAATTTTTTTTTATATATTCTCAGAAATTTAAAAGAAATATTTTATAATAAGAAACAAATAAAGCATAGTTAGAGGCATACTTATACAACTAATACAACCTCAAGGGAAACTCCTTTCCACTCGAAATTTAAAACCCAAGTACATTTTAATACTAATAAGTTACTACAATGTTTTTAGAATTTTCTAAAATTTTAAAATATTTTCTAAAAATAAAAGAAGGTGAAAAGCCAACTTTTAGACACTTTAGAAATCAAATGAACTCCAAGGGAAGCTCATTTAGAGATGAAAATTTAAAACCAGGTGCATTTAACCTCGAAAAAGTTACAGTAAAAATGTGGGAAGTTTAAAAAAAATTTTAGTATTTTCTAAAATAAAAGAAAATGAAAAACCTGATTTTTAGACACTTTAAAAATCAATTGAACTACAAGGGGAGCTCATTTCTACATGAAAATTTAAACCCAATTTCATTTAACATCCAGGAAGTTACAGTAAAAATTTGGGAATTTTTGGAAGTTTTTAATTATTTCTAAAATAAAAGAAGGTGAAAAACCAGTTTTTAGACACTTTAAAAATCAGTTTAAAAACAAGGGGAAATATTTTCAATGTGAAATTTAAAACCCAAGCTCCTTAAACCCCCAGAAAGATGACATAAAATTTTAGAAATTTTTAGAATTATAAAAGTATTTTAAAAAAAATAATTTTATGAAAATTTCAAGATTTTCCAAAAATTTAAAAATAATAATAATCAAACAACCATATGTACTCCACGACCCAGTACATGGATCAGCCGTATACATGTGATGCGTTTTCTAGAAAAAAATATAATCAAACATATGTATTCCAAACATTGATTTGCCTCATATATATATAATATACATGTGATGTGTTTGCCATAAAAAAATATAAATCAAACATATGTATTCCAAAGATTGATCAGCCATATATAAATATAATGTACATGTGATGTGTTTGCCATAAAAAAATATAAATCAAAAATATGTATTCCAAAGATTGATCAGTCGCATATATATTATGTACATGCAATGTGTTTGCCATAAAAAAAAATATAAATCGAACATATTTATTTCAAGACTCAATATCTTGAACAGCCGCATATATATAATGTGCATGTGATGTGTTTGCTATAAAAATATATAAATCAAACATATGTATTCCAAGACTCAATAGCTTGATCAGCTGCATATATATAATGTACATATGATGTGTTTGCCATAAAAAAAAATATAATTCAAACATATGTAATCCAATTATATAAATTTTCAACAAGAACAATCGTAAACTCAAAACCTAGACTATACATACGGATTCAAAGGGGAAGAGAAGAATCAAACTTGCCTCTCTGACGGTTCAACAACCCGTTCACCTGATCGTTCCTTCACTACCTTCTCTCTTTTGTTTACTCTCTTGATTTCTGTGTGTAAAGTAAACGGCAGAAACCCTAGTCTCTTATTTTCTTTTGTCTTAATTATTTCTATTATATTATTATTTTTTCTATAAACTAAAAATAATAATAATAATAATAATAATAATAATATAACCATAACCCTGGCCCATCAAGTTAAGCATATCACTAGCCCAACCATTCCAACCCAGATTCCTCCATAGCCCAAACCAAAGCATTTAAAAGATTTAAATCAAACAATACATAATCAATAATCAATTCACATAAAATGATAAAAATTATAAACAAAGAAATTTACATGAAATAATTGAAATCTATAAAACATAAACAATCCACATAAAATGATAAAATGCATATAAAGGAAAAGCAACTCACATAAAATGATAAAATATAGAGATAAGGCAGTTCACACGAATTAATAAAATAAAATAATAATATAAAGAAATTCAAATTCTTTAAAATAATAGACGTCCAAATTTTCAGGGTATTATAGGCCCTACCTTGCAAAGCCTTCCCAACCAGTTTGTCTCGATCATCTTTGCTTTGGTTTAAGCAACAACCACCTCGATCTTTCCCCAACTTTGAAAGGTTTTGTGAATTTTTCATCACCCTCGTCCGTTGGGAACAAACGTCCAAAGAAGACTGTTTTATCGCTCTTCATAATGAGATAAGAAGAAGGGAGAGGGCTTGAAAGCGTTACTTATCCAAATCAACCTGAAGATGTCTATGATTTATCGTTGCAACACTATAGCAGCAATGAAACCTTTCAAGATAGCCATGATACTAGGAGGGAAGTTACATACCTCCCAAGTTAAGAAGGCCTTTAAGGACATGGGAGAATTGAACGCTAAAGCCTAATGGTACCTAAGACTAGAAGAAGATGAGGCAGCACGACAACAACAATCTGTACTGATTAATGTTGATAATCAAATAAAGGAGCAGATCACAAAACCTATGTAGTTTAGAAACGCACAATCTTTAACTAGCAAAGTACTAGAGAAGAGACAGAAGTATAAAAAGAAGATCACCCTCTAAAGGTGAGCCTAGCAAGGCCATACCAAGAGAATAAAAACAAAGGTATATTTCACATCCTCCTCCTATGTGGCAACTGATAGAGCAGAAGGACCAAACCAAACATTATTCTTTTCATAGTGATTATGGCCATTAGACATTCTAATGCAGAAACCTGAGAAGATCAAGTAAGACAGGCAGATCATCCGATGCAACGATAGAACAATCAACAGAACGCTCAACCTATGAGGGTCATCAATGTTATCCATGAGCGATTAGAATAAGATTAGGAATGCAAAGACATAAGACAGTTATGACTCCATCAAGCATAGAAACTATGAAGAGTAGGGGAAGTGAATGTTGCTTTGAATTGAATAACATACAAGGTGATCACCTTCAGAGCTGAAGAATTGAAAAGGGTGCAGATTTTGCATGAAGATCCCCTAGTGATCAGTTTTATGGTGGCCAACTGTATGACCAAGAGAGCGTTGGTAGATGAGGGGAGCAGTGCTAATGTGCTGACACTCTGGGCATTCCAACAGATGAACGTGGGTTTAAATTGTGTTCAAGCCACCACAGAGTCTTTGATAGGATTTGATGATAAACAAGTAACACCAACTAGAGTCGTTAAACTCCCAGTCACAACTACAACTAGAACTTTAACTAAGTATTTTGTCATCGTGGATGTCAACTCTTCTTACAACCTGATCATAGATAGAAGATGGATCCATAGAATGCACAAAGTACCTTCCAAATAGGAGATAGATTATCAACATTTTAGGGGATCAAGTAGTAGCCAAAAATGCTATACAGTAGCACTAAAAGGTGGTACAGATCAGAAGGAGTTGAAAGAGACATCTGAACAGGGCAATAGTGCCCATTAGAAATTACAAGATCATCTTCCAAAAGTAATTAGGGTAAAATATGAGAGAATATATTGATGGGGGAGCCACTTGTCATGGTTGAAATCTACCCAAGAAAGGAAGGGCGTACAACCAAGATATAGTCATTCCAAATAATAGAGGAGAAGAAGTAACTAATTGACTTTCTAAAGAAGAGCATCAATGTATTCACTTGGGATCATCTAGATATGCCTGGAATTGACCCTGAGGTAGCATGCCACAACCTTAATGTAGATCTGAATTATGCATTAGTGGAACTGTAGAGACTGGGTCCAATTTTGACCAATTTTCTTTTATTTCTATTTATTGCCATATAAATGATGTGAAATTATGTTACATGTATTTTAAATATGACATGCATGTTTGAGGACTTGTTTAGAGGTCCAGGGATGTTTTGGGGTTATTTGGCTCATTTTGAGATTTTCGAGTTAGTGGGGCCTAAGGTGTGGGTCGGGTGGGCTCGAAAAATTGGATATTTTTTAAAAAATCTTATTTTATGTTTTAGAAAAAATGAAATGTTAAAAAAGTGATTTCGGAGTCATAGTCGCTTTCGGAATAAAAATGGAGGTCGGAAGGGTACGTTAAGTGGCCTAGAGGCGTTTTAGTCATTTCACACCCCAAGATATTATAAATATTTATATGACTAAGATCTCATCCATTTGAGAAGCTAGAAGAGCTGGCCAAACATTACTTCTCTCTCCCTCTTCATCTCTTTTCATTCTCTCTTAGTTTTGAAGCCCTTAAGCTTGGATTTGAAATGTGTTGGTGAATGATGAAGTGTTCTATGCAGGAAGGGTTATGATTTGATCCCAACAAAGTCAAATATGGTGAAGTTTGGAAGCGTATCATTTCTAGGTTTGGCTAGAGAAGATTCAATCTTGAGGTAAGGGTATTTTTTCTCTCTTAGTCATCTATTTATAGGTTATTGGTGAGTTTGAGAGAGTTTGGTTGAGTTTAGCATGCTTGGGAGGGTGGTATGGTTATGTATGATTTTTTTTCTCTTTTATTGTGCTTAAATGTATGTTATAGTTGTTCATATTTTCAATATATGATAGTTGTGCACTTATACATGTCATATGTATGAAATGAGAGAATATTGTGATATATATAAAATTGTGTACATGTATGAATTATATGTAGGAATGTGGACATATATGAGATTATATGTAGTATGTGAGAACATGGTATATGTTAAGATTGGTACAAAGTAAGGGTATGTGTAAAAGAGTATGAAAAGTATGCTATATGTGATATGTTGCCTAATATATATATATATATATATATATATATATATATATATATATATATATATATCAGAGTTTTGTCCAAGTAAACTATACATGGAGTTCGGAGTTGACCAACCATGCTATGGAGGTGGTAAAAATATCCATTATGGTATGACTATCGAAGTTGTCCATTCATACCGACGCTAATGTCTTGAAATCAGAGTAATCCAAAATCATGTGATCGTCAGAGTTATCCAAACACAGTGGCA
Organism: Cornus controversa; assembly: GCA_026545225.1. Lineage (NCBI taxonomy): Eukaryota > Viridiplantae > Streptophyta > Magnoliopsida > Cornales > Cornaceae > Cornus > Cornus controversa. Next base: position 22,349,229 of record CM048851.1, on the reverse strand, counting down.
AGACCTATATATTGCCAAGAATGTATGAGTTTTGGAGTTACCCAATCATACGAGTGTTGTCAGAGTTTGTCCCAATCATATGAGTGTCGTCGAAGTTGTCCAACAACACATGACCGTCGGAGTTGACCAATCATGTATATATATCAAATTATGACCAAAATAGATATAATTCTATAAATGCTTATGTGTTTAACTATTAAGCACGATGAACGTAATAAATGTATATATGAATTTCATTGAATTTGTTTGACATGCTAGCATTGAACATGTTATGTAGAATAGTGATATCATGATTGCATTTTATGTAGATTGGTGTCAGGTCGATGCCTTGGTGGGTTAGGGCATTCCTACTGAGCTAATTGTTTTGCTCACCCCTCTCCCCTAAACATTTTTATACATAAGGCATCGGTGGTGGATAGAACTTAAGTAACTTGTGAGGAGCACTTGGATGACTTTTGAGTTATTTTGGATATTGTACATGTTTGTATCTATGCCTACTTATGGCATAAGACTACTTCCAAAGCAATGGAACTGTGTAATTGTGTGAGAACATTTCATATGTATATGTATGGCTTTGTATAATAGAGTCCATGGTGGATGTATTGAGGACTTTGAGAAATGTATGAATGAAAAGTAAGCTTTTGGATCCAATGTATGGTATTTATCAAGTTCTAGCATAGGAAGGTATGAGGATATGGTATACATTTGAATATGAATTATAGAGGTTTTGGACACTTTGAGAATTCTGCAAAATTTCCTGTCGAGAGACTACGATGCATCGTAATGATAATTACAATGGATCGTAGCTTTACGATGCAGCGCAATCTCCATTACGATGGATCGTAAATTAGAGAGAAAAATGTGTTGAGAACTCGTGTGTTATGATGGATAATGAGATACTTCTATGATGAATCGTAGATTAGGATGTATCATAATCCACATTATGATGGATCGTAATCCTCAACTGGATAAAATGATTTAAATGTTGACTGGATGTATGTGTGTGACCACGTGTGGGGCCTATTGAGATGAGTTGTTGTATATATATATATATATATATATATATATATATATATATGTAATTATATGTGTATGATTAAGCTTCCGCAATAATGAAAGTGTGGGCAGTCCATTATGATTTAATGTATGTATTCACCCTCGGGATTCGGGTTTAGAGACATAGTTTTCGGTGACTCGAATTTTGGGACGTGATAGCATGGTATTAGAGCATAATTGTCAATAAAAGGCGATGATGTTCAACTTAATCACCCTTATTTCCCATTTCTTTCTGGGTGATGGAAATCGAGACGTGACAGAAACAGAAGCAAAGGCAGTACGCTTCATAAAGGAACCAAATAATCGCAGAAGAAGTTGATCGGCGGCTATAAATTGGTTTTATAAGAGAGGTGAAGTATTCAGAGTGGCTCTCCAATGTGGTTGTGGTGGAAAAAGAATAGGAAATGACCAGTTTGTTCATATTTCACCAATCTGAACAAACAACAAGGGGAAGATTTCCTTCGTTACAAAAAAGAAACATATTGATACAAAGTAATGTCGTTCGGATTAAAAATGCATGCGATTATATAACAAAAATAGTTATTCCATTCGAACTTTTTGTTTTCTTTTTATTGGTAATCGTGGTTGTATAAATATGAACATGAAAGTTTATAAAAGAGGGCTTTTAGAACCCCCACAGCCCACTTGCTAAGCAGAAGTGGCCCATAAAAATAGGCCCATTAGCATAGAATTTAGATGAGCAAACAAAACCCCAAATGGAAGCCTAACTAGGGAGAAAGAAACACATCTGTTGCATACTTTGAGGCGGATTTGGATTCTCTCCGATACTTTTTTTCTCTCGAACTATCTTCTAGGCTCATCTAACCATCAAAAACATGTCTATGTCATCATTTGTGTAATTATCCACCATGTTTTAATTTAACTGAAGTTGATAACCGTCAAATTTAGGCTTCGAAGATTGGAGAGAGAAAAATATTAGAGAGGATCCATGTCGAGTGCAGGTGACACAAAAGTGTTTGATTCGAAGCCGAAGACATTGTTGGTGCGCTTGCTGGCCCGAATGGAGATCGAACATTGCAAAGCAGGATTTGATGGTGCAAGGGAAGGTGGTAGGGTTTGGTTTGAGAGAGGCCTTTCGATGCAAGGGAAGGTGGAAGGGTTTGGTTTGAGAGAGACCTTTCGACGGAGTTGACACTACGAGCCAACTCAGCGATGGTTGAGTTCCACGACAAGACATTGGTCCTGTCAACGTATTTGTTGAACAACGTTGTGAGGTTGGGATTTGTTGTTGAATAGTGGGGTGTGTACAGTTTAGAAAAAAAGCTGAATTGGAGATTGAAATCTTCACTCAGTCAATCTCTCTCTTTTGAACTTAATTCGCTAGATTCCAATGAACATAATTAGCTAACAGGAAAGGAGCCTAGCTCCAATTTGGTTGGAGAGAAGAAAGGTGATAGACGGAAATAGTATATTGTGTTTGGTACAATTTTTTAAGAGAGAATTGAAGAAATGAAGTGATTTGGAGGAATGTAAATGAGATATGATGGATAGGTTTTGTTATTTTTCAAAAATAAGAAAAAATAGAAGAACCAGAGGGCTACAAGTTTTCTAATACCGATTTTGTCTTTTTTTTTTTTTTTTTTTATATATATATAAAACACAAAATCAAAATACCACATGAGTCCTAGGGCATGCTTCTATTCTTTTAACTTTTTTTTTTTTGTTTTCAAATTGTCAGTTTGACTTTAATAATGTGTAGCACAATCTTTGTATTTGTCTTATCACTTTTTACTTATAAGAATAATTATAATGGTAAATTTATTAAAATAATTTTTTTTTCATTTTTTTTTCCAAGCATGATTAAGTTCTAATACTATCATTTTTTTCCTCATTAATCAACCAAGCAAGATGAGATTGACACTATATTTTTCTTTCTTTTATTTTTCTACATACCTAATATTATCCTTTATTTTTTTTTCCAAGGGTCCCAAAAAAAATAAAAATAAGAAAGAGTTTTGCCTTCCATAAATGCCATTCCAGAGGGTCCGTGGTGTGGTGTGGTGTGGTGTGGTGGTCCTTTGAACTATTATGACCCTCTCATATCATAAAGTAAGACCTAATTGATTAAGCTTGCTGTAGTATCATTATTAATTACGCTTGGCACTTTGAACATTAACATTCTGTGGCAGAATTTTTGTTTTAATTTTTTATGTGGAAGAAAAAAAGAAATAGAAGTTAAATGAGAAAATTGGTATTTACCAACTTTCTTTAAACGTTCTTTTTGAACTTTAAAACTCTTCAGTGTTACTAATCCAAACACTCTCCAAAACGACTTTTGAACTTGAAAAGTCGGAAATTGCTTTTCAAAAATCAATCCAAACAAGTCTAAGCATCACCAAGAAAAAAAGTGATTAGTGTGGAGTAAATGTTTCCATCTGATCTGATCATCTATGTAATACCCCGGAAAATTTAGGTGTCAATTTAATCTCTTTACATTATTACTTTATTTTATTAATTCATGTGAAATGTTTTTTTTTATATAAATTATCATTGTAGGTGAGTTGCTTGTCTTTTATACATGCATTTTATCATTTTATGTGAATTGGTATTAATTGTGTGTTATTTTATTTAAATGTTTTGGATTGGGCTAGGGAGGAATTTGGGCTAGTATGAGTGGGCTAAGGTTATGTTTAAAATGATGGGCCTAGGGTTGAAATAATATTTTATTGCTATTGTTAGTATTATTAATTTGATTTTAATTATTTTTAGGAAAATCAATAAAAGAATAATTAAGACAAAAAGGAAAAGAAAAGAAGAAGAAATTAGGGTTGTCGTTGTTTTACGCACAGAACTAAGAGCGAGTAAACGAAAGAGAGAAGGGAGTGACGATCGGGTGAACAAGTTGATTCGTCAGGAAAAAGGCAAGTTTGATTCTTCTCTTCCCCTTTGAATCCGTATGCATAGTCTAGGTTTGAGGATTGTGTTTATTTTAAAAATTTGTATATAATTGTTTTTTTTTTTTCTGTTGATAAATTTTGTGAGAATTAATTATGCTAATTGTATAGACATGTTGCTAGAAATTTTTATGCATTTAATTATGAAATTTAAATGATTTTGCATGCTAAGAATAATTCTATGAATTAAACATTAGGATTTTGGAGTTTTGGTACTGTTTTAGAGTATTTTTGCATATGTATATACATATATATATGATTGTATAGGCGGGTATATATATATACGAACATGAAATTTGGGTCTACTGTGTTTATCATTTTTGAGGGATTTTGTTCCGATTAAAAGGTAGATCTTACTTCCTAGAACAATCCTTGAAAGTTTCGTTATGAACCGTTGGGTAGATTGACGGAAAATTGAGTTTAAAATTTTAGATTTTCGAAACTTGAAATTGGGCGTTTTTGATTTAGTCCGCGAGAGGGGATAATTTTGGTACCAATACGTAGCTTAGATCGATACGAGTTCAATGGTATATTCATATGCGCGATTCGGTGCTCGGAAGTGATCGGAAAGTGATCGGGAAGCTCGGCCTCCATTGTTGGCCGCTGGAGCTTCAGCCGAGGAAGAAGGAAGAAGAAAGAAAAGAAAAAAAAAAAAAAAGAAAAGAAAAGGAAAAGGGGCCACGCGTTCGCCGGCGCGTGGGGGCGCGTGCCGCCGGCGCCGGTGGCCGGAAAATTATTTTTGGGGCCCACTCTCGGGCGCCCACCTCTGGGTCCAATATGGGCCCATTCCGAATTGTTTTGATATTTATTTTGTATTTTTGAAACTTTTGGGAAAACTTGAAAATCTGGAAAAATCATTTTTTAAAAATACTTTTATAATTCAAAAAATTTCAAAAATTTTATGTCAACTTCCTGGGAGCTTAAGGGGCTTGGAGTTTAAATTTCATAGCAAAATGTTTTACCATTGTCTTTAAATTAATTTTTAAAGTGTCTAAAAACTGGATTTTTCAGCCTCTTTAATTTTAGAAAATAGTTAGAAATTTTCAAAATTTCCAAAATTTTTACTGTAGCTCTATAGAGGTTAAATACACTTGTGTTTAAAGTTTCAACTCAAAATAATCTTTCTTTGCTGTTCAATTGATTTTTAAAGTGTCTAAAAGTTAGATTTTTCACTTTCTGTAATTTTAGAAAAATACTTTTATAATTCCAAAAATTCCCAAATTTTTACTGTAATTCTCTGGAGGATAAATACACTTGGGTTTAAATTTTCAACTCAAAATAATCTTTCCTTGCTTCTCAATTGATTTTTAAAATGTCTAAAAGTTGGATTTTTCACTTGCTGTAATTTTAGAAAATACTTCTGAAATTCCCAAAATTTTTCTGTAACTGTTTAGAGATTAAATGACCTTGGGTTTAAATTTTCACCTCGAATTGAGCTTCCCTTGGTGTTAAATTAATTTTTAAAGTGCCTAAAAGTTGGATTTTCACCTTCTTTGGTTTATTAAAAATGTTTTTAAATTACAGAAAATTTCAGAATATTTTCTTAGTATTCTTAGAAGTGAAATAGGCCCAGAAACCTAGATAAGAGTAAGTTTAGATCCCCTCGGAGATTTGAGTGCATTGGAGGTTGATTTGGGGAATTGTTTCCTCTAATGGATGTTAAATTATTTTGATTTAATCGATTGTGTTTATTATATATATAAATGCACATGGGATACTTGATTATAGTCTACTTGTGAACGATTTGTCTTATGATGATAATTTCATGTTGGATGATTTGAAATAACGTTTGTGCAAATTTAAATCATAATGCACCTTGTTATTTTATATTGCATATTGGAATGTATCTATGCATTTTATTTTGGCATGTAAGGATTGCCCGGCGTGTCAGGATCGCCTATACCTAATAAGGTATCTATGTATTTTATTTGGCATGTAAGGATTGCCCGGCGTGTCAGGATCGCCCATACCTAATAAGGTATCTATGCATTTTATTTGGCATGTCAGGATTGCCCGGCGTGTCAGGATCGCCCATACCTAATAAGGTATCTATACATTTTATTTGGCGTGTTAGGATCGCCCATACCTAATAAGGTATCTATACATTTTATTTGGCGTGTCAGGATCGCCCATATCTAATAAGGTATCTATATGTGTATGCACATATTTTCTTTATTTTGAACTTAAAGAATGTGTTCATTGTTGGATGATAAGGGTGTGTTGGAACAATGTATAAGATGATTTTACTTCTGAAAGCATGATCTAAATAGGAAATGACTAGTATTTATATATCTATACCTATTAAGGTATCAAAAGATTTAATGATGGCATGTTAGGATTGCTTAAACTTGATATTATTTTATATTATGTTTATTTCTGCTGAACGTAAGGAACGTGTTCACGTTTGCATAATAAGGGTTTGGGTGGAATATTATAAATATTGACTGTTGTTTTGGAAACACGAAACTGGGTAAAAGAATAACTTGTAGGTTAAATCTATAGACTTATTTTATGTCCCTTATACTGAGGGTATGTATATTGGTTCTCTGATTGGGATGTAGTAGATAGAACTTGCTCGTGGGTTTAACCCACTGTATTGATATTTCAGGTTTCAAACAGGTTCCACCGCGAGGATATAGTTTTAGGGTTTGGTTGTAGCAGACGTCTCATCTCATCAGTTACAGGGTAGGAACTTGTCTTCTTCAAGAGTTATACTATGAACTTTTGAGACTTTGGTTGTTGGTATTAATTTTAGAATTTAAAAACTTTTGTTCTTTCTGGTTAAGGGGTCCTTGGGTTACGGGACTTCCAAATTGTATTACCAGAATATATGTATTTATTTATCAATTATATCAGTTCAATGGGATTTCTGTTCACCTTTTAGCAATTATTCTATTTCTTTTTTTTGCATCTATGCTTGTTGCTATCAGTGGTTAATATTCCTCAGGTTTTGTGTATGAGACTGGCCACCTCATGCGCGAAATTTTCTGGGGGTATTTCAATCTATAATAATGTTATACCCACTACTGAAAGTAACAAACACCATTATGAGGCCCTTGATGATGATCGGCACGTTGGCATCACCTAATTTTGCTTGCTTGCATTATGAGGGGGGACCAACTTTTGCTACCAAAGCACCATACTACACACACATTGTTCACACTGGGCTCGAACTTGTCCCCTCCTCTTTGAGGTAGGTAGGGAAGTTATCCATTAGGCTATTGACTCTCTGGTAAATCCGCTATTGATTCATGTTTTGAATGATATATATATATATATAGACTCTCAATCCGTCAAATTTAAGCCAAAGAAATACTAGCTAGCTATCTGAAAGTTCAACCTCTCTGCCTCTTACTCTTTTAGTAACATGGAAGGACCAAAGAAATTACTACAGCCCCCAACTTGTGGAAATCTAATCTCAATTCTAAGCATTGATGGAGGTGGAGTAAGAGGGATTATCCCTGGAATAATCCTCGGCTTTCTGGAGGCTGAGCTTCAGGTAGTGTACATCTTCTGTACTTGAATGTCTAATGTAGCAATTTCAAATGCATATTTGGAATACATATAATATAAAGTCAAAAAGGTCTTGTCTTTGCAGACTTTTCTTATGCCAATTTCGTGCAAAGTACCTTACACTTAGACTCTATAGTAATAGAACACTCACCTAATTTAATGCTTGGAATGCCTAGTTCTTGCAATTAAAAAGACCTTATTGTATTGGCCATGTGAATGATCTTTGAAGTGCTAAACTGATCTATATATATATATATATATATATATATATATATATATATATATATGGGGCAGAAGCTGGATGGTGAGGATGCAAGAATTGCAGACTACTTTGACGTGATTGCAGGAACAAGCACAGGTGGACTTGTGACTGCCATGATCACTGCACCAAATGAAAAGAAGCGTCCTTTGTTTGCAGCCAAGGATATCAAAGACTTCTACCTCGAAAACTGCCCTAAAATCTTCCCTCAAAACTGGTAATTATTTATAACGAATTATATATTATTTATGGTTGTTAATTAATATTGTTCAACTTTTTGAGCAACAGCTGTCCATTTACTGAAGTTACAAAGATAATTAAAGCCCTGTCCGGACCAAAATACGATGGGAAGTACCTCCACAGCATCGTTAAGGAAAAACTAGGAAACACAAAACTACACCAGACATTGACTAATGTTACAATACCTGCATTCGACATCAAAACACTACAGCAAACAATCTTTTCCAACTATGAGGTTAGACCCTTTTTGTTTTCGGAACTTATAAATTAATTTTATCAATAAACCCTTTTTTTGTAGTCTGCCAATAAAATTTAAAGGAATTAATTGACAGTACACTTAATTGAATGCTTTGCTCATTTTGTGCTTCTTATGGTTTAGATTCATAACACCCCAAGCTTGGATGCCTCACTCTCAGATATATGCATTGCAACCTCAGCAGCACCAACTTACCTTCCAGCACATTACTTCGAAACCAAAGCTCCTGATGGAAAAGTGAGAGAATTTAACTTAATTGATGGTGGTGTTGCTGCAAATAATCCGGTATTTATAATTTAATCTTTTATAGCCTTCAACTCTTATCTTTATATATATATATATATATATATATATATTTTCTTATTTTGCCTTTTTGGTATATGTTTTAACTTCTTGTACTTTAAACAATGTTTCAGACTCTGATAGCAATTTCTGAAGTAAGAAAGCAGATCATGCTGGGACATCCCGACTTTTCTGCTATTGAGAAAATGGACTATGGTCGTTTATTGGTTATTTCCCTCGGAACTGGCACAACAAAAGATGATAAAAAATATGATGCAGATGAAGCAGCTAAGTGGGGTGTGTTGGGGTGGTTAACCAGTGGTGGTTCCACCCCATTAGTTGATGTGTTTTCTCAAGCTAGTGCTGATATGGTGGATTTTCACCTTTCTATCCTTTTTCAAGGATTGCACTGTGAGAAGAATTACCTTCGTATTCAAGTATATGCCTGTACTTATAAACAATGATTTTATATATATATATATATATATATATATATATATATATACTGAATCTTCTTTCGACCCTATGTCAACCAACATTTACTGTTGACTCAATCAAATTGCAGGATAACTCATTAAACGGGACAGTATCTTCAGTTGATGTAGCCACCAACGCTAATTTAGAAAATCTTGTAAAGATTGGTGAAGGGTTGCTTAAGAAACCAGTTTCGAGATTAAATGTGGAGACTGGTATTGTTAAGCCTTCTTCTCAAGAGACTAATGAAGAGGCTCTGAAAAGGTATGATATTATTCTCACTGATTTTACTACATAGTTTGCTTGATTTCTTCTTGTAATAATTTTAACAAAATTCTGGTCTCACAGGTTTGCAAAATTACTCCATGAAGAGAAACAACTTCGCAATGCTAAATCACCCCCAAGTTATAAATGACTTTAATCCAAGTTAGGGTTTCTTAATGTAACAAATTTTCATGGTTGGAGGTTGTGCGTGTAAGTTTATGTCTTTTTTACTTTTCTTTTTCCTTCCCCATTTGTCTGCCCAGATTGGTATGTGGTGGAGTGTGCAATGGATGATTGTTATTCCGAGTGATTTTATAATGAAATGCTTATCTTGCCTTATAAAAATCTAAAAAAAGAAAAAGAAAAACAAAAGTCACTTCTCCTGCAAGCCGAAGAACTCGGCTTTTTCGAGACGTGACTAAGTGGAGGTTTTCGATTTGTGTTCTCACCTCCGATGCTCTCAGATGAATCGTATTAAGCAAAGTTTGTTTTTTGCCTCTATACTTGACAACCGGATTAGTTTATCGATAATTTGATTTGTTGCACTCAACAAGGGTTTCTCTTTGACTTGAGTTTATTATTCTGTATTGTAGGCCATTGGCGTGTATCCTTTTTGAGACTATTGTTCATTCTCATTTTACATTCTCTTTTTATTAATACATTTCAATTTACCTTCTAAAAAAATAAAAAAGTAATTTTCTATATTCTTCGAATTAATGTATTCAGTAAGCGGTAGATTTTACTAAACAATAAAACAGGAGGATGATTTTGAGACACCTGAACTGTATCTGATGATGTTTTGAGACATATGTGAACTTTATCTGATATGGAAGAAACTCTTTCAATTATTGATACGCCAACTCTTAATTCCACTGTGATGTTTAGAGAATGATGTGATCATTCGCTCTTTATGCAATCCAAGTTAGAACATGGAATTATTAAACTTACTAAAGAATAAAATGTATACAAAGGTAAAATAATAACGAAGCAAAAGTGCAAAAAATTTCTCACAAGTTTTTGCTCTTCAAAAATACCTTTTAAACTAATTTTTTGAGTAAATCATTCTCTTATGTTATAAAAGTGAATAATTTCATTCCTTGACAAAATTATAATGACATATATATCATGACCATTATGTCATGATACCAACTGTAATACCCTGCTCCAACACATGGTATGATATTGTCCACTTTGAGTCTGAGCCCGCACGATTTTGCTCTTAAATTTTACCCCAAAAGGCCTCATACCATTTGAAGAGAACATACTATATATAAGTACATCCGCTTTTTCACACCCAGGCGATGTGGGATTGAGCATCCTATACCCTGTCAGTGTGGTAGCTCAGCCCAGTGACTGTCTTCGCACCCGCCCACTCACACCCGTCCACAAGGGTTACTACACTTAATAAGGTATTTAATGATAGTATAGGAGGCATGTAAGGATTGCCTAGGATTAATAGGGTATTATATTGTTGTGCCTTTAGTTTTTAACTTAGATAATATATTCTAAATTTGTGTGATAGGGGTTGAATTGGGACGATATATAGGACGACATCTATTTTGGAGACATGAGATAAATAAAGAAATGATTAGTATCTATTTGTATATAATTGTTGTCCCTCATATAGAGGGTATACTTACCGATTCTCTAATTGGGTTGTAGTAGAGAGAACTTGCTCGTGGGTTTAACCCACTTTGTTGACATTTGACGCCGGACAGAATAGTGATTATTCTGTAAGCTAAGGGCAACATAAAATAAACAGAAAGAAAGCACGAGAATTGCCCAAAAAATTCAGAGAAAAGTCTCTGGTATTCAATATTATTATTCAAAATCAAAAGTATCTTCGAATCAACCCACAAGCCAGGTTATATAGCTGAACTTCGTCAACATTACCAAAAATAGCAAAAACCTAATATTCGTGCCAAAATAAAATACGAAATAAAAGAAGGAAGTTGCTAGAAATCTGGCCCAAATCAAGCTCAGAATCTCTTCCTAATCAACAAATAAATATTACTAAAAAAGAAAAGAAATAACTAAAATTAGGGATTCGGAAGAGAAAATAGTGAATTTTGACCTCGAAAAAATACACACCCAGCTTTAGCTAGGTGCCCACGACATGCGCGCCAAACTAAACTTTCCGAATTGTGGTCATAAAGGCGATTCTGACACCTGTAGCCAAAGTTATGGCCAAAATACTGAAGCGCATCCAAAAATACTCTAATTAGTGACAAGGTCACGGTTTCCTGCCATCTTTATGCTGATCTGCCAACTCAAGATATTTCAGTGCCATCAATGTGTCGTCTGACAACTCAGCATCATCTGACTCGGATGCTCCTGCATCAACATTAATTTCAGGTCCCAGGCATCTCCTCTCATTAGTTTTTGGGTTGGTTGATTGTGGCAGACATCTCCTCTCATTAGTTTTCAGAGTAGGAACATATTCTCTTCTTCATATTCAGCATATGAACTCTATTGAGACATTGGTTGTTTAGTTATTTAGTTTATAGTAATAACTCTTATTCTTTCTAGTTAAGGGGTCATTGGGTTACGAAACTTTCAAGTTGTATTGCCAGACACGTGTTTTTATTTATTTAATAATTTATTATTTCAGATGGACTTTCTATTCTGCTTTAAAATTATTATTTTTTTCATTATGTCTTTGTATTCTATGTTTGTTGAGAAATTCTGTAAGGGTATTTCTCTATTGTCTTCACAAACATCGTACATCGAGGACACGTAACCAAAAAAATGAATGAAAGGCCTTTATAGCCCGCACCACAAATTGCTATAGCATAAACATGGGCTGATAGTATGGATTCTTCTGAATTACATAGAATCTTATGTCTTCATATAGGAAGAATATCACAATAGCTCTCCTAGCGCCACTGTGCATAAGGGTAGTAAAATAACCCTTCCTACAGCACAAGAAATGGTATGTTATCTAAATACATCATCAATATATTTTATATTTTATATTTTTTTGGATACTTGATAGTACAAAATATATACATATATTAAATCTTTTATCTATTCTTAAAAGATTTTTAATCATTTGTACTACTATTAAAAGTACATAGAGTTTCTAATTTTGTTTTCTAATTTTCATAATGTTTTTTTAATTTTTATAATATTATTGATTAAATGTACATAGAGTTTCCATACATTTTTATATTTTTCATGATATTATTTAAATAGAAATGATATCAAACCCAAACTTCACCCCCTTCTACCTAATCTATTTTGACAGGATTACAGAAAACAAATGAATAGGAATGCAATTCGAAAAAATTATAAATAAATTCAATGCAGTATTTTGGCAGCATTATGAAAAATAAATGAATTTGTACTTTAAGAGGAGCAACATGCAAAACCTAACATTAGTTCCATGAATTAAATAAAAGAAATATATATATCTTCAACGACATTTTTGAATAGATTTGATAGTTTGATTTTTTTTCTTTAGCAATTTGTTTTTATTCTTCTAATTTGCTTATATAATTTATTTTTTTATAATATTTTTTGGGGTGTCCATAAGGAATGCAATATGTTCGTTAGCAAGTCAGACCTGTGAATAATGAAAATTGTAATTTATTTTCATTACTTATAAAGAAATGATTCAATATATTGTAATTTATTTTCATTATTTACAAAGAAATAATTCAATATATTGTAATTTATTTTCATTGCTTACAAAGAAATAATTCAATATCAGGAGTATATTCCGTGCGAGTTTAGGCTCAAAGTGGATAATATCATACCATCAGGTGGAGCGGGGTATTACAAAAAAATATGAGATTTTTATAAAGATTAAAAATATTAATTTTTCTTAAAAGCATGGACCGGTCCAGCCTATTTCTTGAACCAGTCCAACCTTCTGCTACACAAAACTGGAATCCTGAGACACCTTGGACCGGTCCAGGGTTTGAGTTGGACCAGTTCAGCCTTGAATATTTTTATTTTTTGTTTAAAAATTCCTCTATTCAAGGTCGGAACCTTCCAGTTTGAAATATATATATTCTCACAATCCTCCATTTTTTCAATTGTTTGGAAAATCTAGGACTTATTGAATACATTCATTCAAAGAAAATAGAAAAATTACATTGACTGCATGTACTTACCTAATAAATAAAAAGTAAAATATCATTGACAACATGCGTCCCGGCAGGACATTATTAAAAAAGAATGAACATGAAGGATTGACTTTCACTTGCACAACCTTCCCCAAAAACAAAAAAAAAAAACAAAAAAAAGAGCTTAAGTTGCACGACCGCAAACCATGAAAATTTGTTACATCAAGATAACTTGGGGGCATGGCCATGTGTACATCAAGATAACTTGGGGGCATGACCATGTGGGGATCTAGCATTGCGAAGGTGTTTCTCTTCAGAGAGTAATTTTGCAAACCTGTGAGACCAGAATTTTGTTAGAATTATTAAAAGTAAAAATCAAACAAACTATATACTAGTAAAATCACATGTAAGAATAAGATCATACCTTTTTAGAGCTTCTTCATTTGTCTCTTGACCAGCAGGCACAACAGTTCCAGTCTCCAAATTTACCCTTGAAACTGGTTTCTTAAGCAACCCTTCACCAACCTTCACAAGATCTTCTAAATTAGTCTTGGTGGCTATATCAACTGAAGATACTATTCCGTTTAGTGAGTTATCCTGCAATTTCATTTCGTTCAACAGAGTACATACAGTTAAAAGAAGATTCAATTAATTAATTATATATATATATATATATATATATATATCTTAAATCATTGTTTATAAGCACAGACACATACTTGAATACGAAGGTAATTCTTCTCGGAGTGCAAGGCTTGAAAAACCACAGAAACGTGGAAATCCACCATATCAGCACTTGCTTGAGAAAACACATCAACTAATGGAGTGGAACCACCACTTGTTAACCACCCCAAAATACCCCACTTAGCTGCTTCATCTGCATCATACTTTTCCTCAGCTTTTGCTGAACCAGTTCCGAGGGAAATAACCAATAAGCGGCCATAGTCCATTTTCTGAATTGCAAGAAAGTCAGGATTTCCCCGCATGATCTGCTTTGTTACTTCACCAATTGCTATCAGAGTCTGAAAACATTATTTAAAGTATAAGAAGTTAAAACAAACCAAAAAAGGCAAAATAAGAAGAAATTTTTTTTTAAAAAAAAGTTCAGAGTTTAAGGGTATTAAAGATTAAATTATAAATACCGGATTATTTGCCGCAACACCACCATCAATTAAGTTAAATTCTCTCACTTTTCCATCAGAAGCTTTGGTTTTGAAGTAATGTGCTGGAAGGTAAGTTGGTGCTGCTGAGGTTGCAATGCATATATCTGAGAGTGAGGCATCCAAACTTGGTTTGTCATGCACCTAAACCATAAGAAGCACAAAATATAAGCAAGGCATTCAACTTTACCTTCAATTAATGCCTTTAAATTTTATTGATGGACTACCAAAAAAGGTTAATTTATTGATGAAATTTACAAGTTCTGAAAACAAAAAGAAGGGACAAACCTCGTAGGTGGAAAAGATTGTTGGCTGGAGTGTCTTGATGTCGAATGTGGGTATTGCAACATTAGTCAACGTCTGGTGTAGTTTTGTGCTTCCGAGTTTTTCCTTAACGATGTTGTGGAGATACTTCCCATCGTATTTTGGTCCTGATAGGGCTTTAATTATCTTTGTTGTATGAGGAAATGGAGTGCTGTTGTTCAAAAAGTTCAACCATATATATTAATTAACAACCCTAAAGAATATATTACATTGTCATAAGACTCATATAATTCGTTACAAATAATTACCTGGTTTGAGGGAATATTTTAGGGCAGCTCTCGAGGTAGAAGTCTTTGATATCTTTGGCTGCAAAAAAAGGACGGTTCTTTTCATTTGGTGCAGTAAGCATGGCAGTCACAAGTCCACCTGTGCTTGTTCCTGCAATCACGTCAAAATAGTCTGCAATTCTTGCATCCTCACCATCCAGCTTCTGCATCATATGACAAAAGCATATATATATATATAGATCAGTTAGCACTTCAAAGATTATTCCAAACATTAACGTACTCAGATGAATATGTATTGCAAAAATGCATTTGGAAATGCCATCTATATATAAATGTTGACATTTAAGTACAGAAGATATACACTACGTACCTGAAGCTCAGACTCCAGAAAGCCGAGGATTGTTCCTGGGATAATACCTCTTATTCCACCTCCATCAATGCTGAGAACGGTGATCAGGTTTCCATAAGTCGGGGGCTGTAGGAATGACTTCTGTTTTTCCATGTTACTAAAAGGGTGAGAGACAGAGAGATTGAACTTTCTGATAGCAGAAGAAATTTGTAGTTTTAATTAATAGCCTTGGAGAGAGCTTTCAAGTTCTGTGACAATGAGAAACACTCTTTGATTTGGATGGACATTTATAGGCATCTTATCCTTATTGTTTTTCAAGATTCAACAATGTGATAATCGATGCATCTGCTTCGAAATTCATGCGGCTTTGTTCTTTCTTTGGCTTAAATTTGACCAAGTCTATATTATCCAAAGCATGATACAGTAAAAGATTCCACCATCCAACAGAAGTCATCTTGGAAGTCTCCTGCATGGTCCCCTGGTCACTATATGTGAGAATTTTAGGTATGACTCTAGAATTGTAGGTAAGAATAATTAGGCGATGCAATAATATTGGTCAGATAATCCAATAGAGTTCATGGTTTTTTATTTTTTTTATCGGATAAACCTCATCCGATGGCCAATAGATTGTGTAATTGTCTTGAGCAGAAGTTGAGCTTTGCAGGTATGGCCTACTCCATGAATTTCAAAGACCTGCAGAAGTTCTACAAATTTCTAACGCATCATTTGCATTCGAAAAAGGTGGCGTAGTGAGAAATGAAAACATTTGATCCAGGAGCATCCGAGTCAGATGATGCTGAGCTATCAGACAACACGTTAATGACACTGAAATACCTTGAGTTGGCAGATCAGCGCAAAGATGACAGGAAGCCGTGACCTTGTCCTTAATTGGGGCAGTTTTGAATACGTTTCGGTATTTTGGCCATAACTTTGGTTACAGATATCAGAATCGTCTTTATGACCACAATTCGAAAAGCTTGTTTCGGCGCGCACGTCGTGAGCACTTAGCTAAGCTGGGTGCATTTTTTTTGAGGCCAAAATCCACCGTTTTTCCCTCCAAATCCCCAATTTTAGTTATTTCTTTCCTTTTTTAGTAATATTTCTTTTGTTGATTAGGAAGTGATTCTGGACTTGATTTGGGCCAGATTTCTGGCTGCTTCCTTCTTTTATTTCGTATTTTATTTTGGCACGATTACTAGAATCCTGCTATTTTTGGTAATAGTAACCAGTTTCAGCTATATAACTCGGCTTGTGGGCTAATTCTGAGATAACTTTGATTTGAATAATAATTTGAATACCAGAGGCTTTTCTCTGAGTTTTTGGGCGATTCTCGTGCATTCCTTTTTTATATATTTCTTGTTGCCATTAGCCTACAGAATAATTACTATTCTGTCCGGCGTCAACATTGCTAAACCATTCAACTTAAGAATTGGGATATGCTACATTGAGGAAGTGTGCCTAACTTAACTTAAAGTATGCCTTTAGAAGACTGCCTAACAAAACTTAAAATATGCCTTTAGAAGACTTTCCTTCGCCTTCATTTACTCATGTTTTTGATGTGCAATTGCATAGCTTCTGGACTTCTACTCTATTATCAATTCTATATTGTGGATCCATTGAACCTGGGGTTTTAAAGGCCACAAGTTAATAGACAGGCTTTATTAATTCTTTACGAAATTCCTACTTTGCACGATAACTCTATCTGTAACATCATTTAACATCCCTATGGATGTTTCATGAATGACAAATTTGATTTTTGTGACCATCACCCACCACATAGAACAATATTATCATCAACAAACAAAATAATTGACATGGTCTTAAAGAAAATGGTTGTTGCATTACCAAGAAACAATGGCCTAACCCCTTCCAAGTGTACATGACCTGTTAACTGCCTCTTAGAGGCACTGATAAAATCAGAATGAAATAATTAATGTGCCCATCAGAGTCGCTTGCATGGTTCAAGACGGCTCTAAATGTGTCTAAGTCGTAACGATTTAGTGACTGACTCTATCTAAAATTGACAGTGAAGATCGAATCTGTTCTATCCAATTCAAGTTATATATATACATGTCCTAATTAAGTTGCATACTCCAAATGATCACCAATTCATGTTGCCCTCCATGAAATTTATCTCTTGGAAAGTGTTAAATTGGATGGAAAAGAAAAGCAAGAACTAATATGAGATCAAAAAAAGCATTACTAATTCTGTGGAAATGGATCTCTGACTTCTCTTTCTGCTGCAGTTTTAAGTGTTTCATGAACATTTTTCTAATTTCTGATTCTAAATCAATTAGTTTTGAGGTGATCTCAAATTTTTAGTATTTAGATTACCAAAATGAGTTTTCCGTTAAAATAAGGACATTCTTCTGATGAGTGAGTTTAATATAGCCATACTCAAAACAACTAAAAGCTCTGCAGAAAGGTAATTAAAGGCCATTAATTTGAGAAGTTATTATGAAGAACAGGAAGGTAGGATGAGAAATGCAAGCTTGTTGACTGTTAGGAATTAATTTGCGAGTATAATATCAAAAGGGCTACTCCAAACTTTGCTTTTAGTTGTTATGTAGGACTCAGTTTGCAAGGTGGGAAGCTTGAAAGATGACAACATTCTCAATTATCTTCTTTTTCATTAGAAAGGATAGAGGCTACGCACATGCAAAAAAAAAATTAAGAGAATTGTTTCAAGCACCACCTCACCATATTCACAAATTAATAAGAAATATAGTGTGTACACTTTACTAGTCTTGCGTGAAATTGTTCGTTGTTAGGCAAATATTTGGCAAAGACGAGCGAAAAAGTTAATTAGACACTGCCTAACGATAAATTCAAACTTTTTGTTTACTAAAACCATGATTTCTTTCATATTAAGATGAGGTCACTTTTGAAAAATTGAGACCTTACACGTAATATTTTAGATGCCTTTTTTGTATTTACAAAGTAATATAGAAAATAATTTTTATACCAGAGGGATTGTCCGGAATATATTAATATAAATATACATGTATATTTTATTAGAGAGTTGTTCGTGTGAGTTACTTGATGCGAAAACGGTTCAATTAATTTAGTATAAAATATTATTTTTTAAACCTAAAAGGAGTAAATAGATTTTCTTGTCTAATTTTTATGATTGATTAATTACTCACAGTAATCAACAATTAAACATCCAAACCAATCACAAAATAAATAGAGTAAGTAACGAAAATTAAAAATGATGCAAGGAGTTTTACGTGGCAACTCTGAGGAAAGTTAAAAATGACACGAGGAGTTTTACGTGAGAACTCTGAGGAAAGAGAAAACCACGGGGTAAGGCAAACGCCTTCAGAGAAAACAATCCACTATCTCAAAGCAAAATACAATTGTAATATCCCAAAATGCTTCATACCATTTAAAGAGAACATACTACATATAAGTACATCCCCTTTTTCACACCCAGGCGATGTGGGATTGAGCACCCTGTACCCTGTCAGTGTGGTAGCTCAGTCTAGTGTTTGTCTTTGCACTGGTCCACTCACACCTGTCCATAAGGGTTACTAAAATCCACCCCCCTACGAGGCCTGACGTCTTAGTCGGCACACTTCCGGCTCTGATACCAACTGTAATACCCCGCTTCAACACATGGTATGATATTATTCGCTTTGAGCCTGAACATGCACCGTTTTGCTTTTAAGTTTTTCCCCAAAAGGCCTCATACCATTTGAAGAGAACACACTACATATAAGTACATCTCCTTCTCCACACCGAGGTAATGTGGGATTGAGCACCATGTAGCCTGTCTGCCCAGTGTCTTTTACCCTGTACCCTGTCAGTGTGATAGTTCAGCCTGGGTTTAGGCTTTGATACCAACTGTAATACCCCGCTTCAATACATGGTATGATATTGTTCACTTTGGGCCTGAACCTGCAAAATTTTGCTTTTGGGTTTTACCCCAAAAGGCCTCATACCATTTGAAGAGAACACACTTCATATAAGCACATCTCCTTCTCTACACCGAGGCAATGTGGGATTGAACACCATGTAGCCTGCGCCACCCTCTATGAGGCCCGACGTCCTCGTCGGCACATTTTCGGCTCCACTTGATGGTATGATATTGTTAGCTTTGGGTCTAAGCCCGCATGATTTTGCTCTTGAATTTTATCCCAAAATGCCTCATACCATTTGAAGATAACATACTACATATAAGCACATCCCCTTTTTCACACCCAGGCGATATGGGATTGAGCACCCTATACCCTGTCAGTGTGGTAGCTCAGCCCAGTGTCTGTCTTTGCACCCGCCCGCTCACACCCGTCCACAAGAAATCTGATTTGAGTTATGACCAAATCAACCATTTTAGGATACTTATAGAAATTTTTTTTTAAATTGCACATTAGCCCCTCGTCTCTTTAGTTTTGCTCCTCTACCCTTTTCTACTTCTATTTAATCGCAAAATGGCACTCCTTCATTTTAACAAACTTCACTAAAGCCCCTCTAAGTTCATTCATACCGCTACGTCACTTAAGTGATTTGGAGTTATTTTGTCAAAAAACCTGAACCATGAATAGTAACTTTTCATAAAAAATTTGAAAAATTACCCGAACCTTGGTTCCATCTCATTATGATCCTAAGGGAACTTTTAAAGTGGTTCTGAAACTACACACATAAGCATGCAATTACTATATAATCATATTTAACAATTAATTAACCACATAATTAAATATAAAAAAACCGAGGGTTTACACATTTAAAAACAATGTACAGTTGAAGTGGTTTATGCAACTGTTGCCTGAAATCGCCACATCAATTTTCTAACCACCTCATCTGCAGAACATTCCCATGCAAGACAAATAAAGTGTACATTTTATATTTATTATGTGTAAATGTGGTGATGTGATGATTGAAACAACATTTTTAAAATATTTGTAGCCTTTATCCGTAGTTCCTAATTAAACAGTGTGCAGAAGGCAATAAATAAAGAACGACAAGCAAATTTTGGAGGTATTATACTTCATAGATCAATTCCTAACAGTCAACCAAGGCTTCCATTTCTCATCTTACCTTCCCATTCTTCATAACTCGCTTTTCAACAGCCTGTAATTATCCTTCTGCAGAGCTTTTTGTAGTTTCGAATATGACTACTTTAAACTTGCTCATCTTGGTAATCTAAGAGTTAAAATATGAGAATGATTTTCAATTTAGAATCAGAAACAAGTAGATGTATCCCATAAAAAATTTCCACAACATACTAAAAACTTAGGACATATACAACTAGAATCAGATAGAACAGATTCTTCACTGTCAACTTTACATATAAAAACATTAATCGTTACAACTGAGATGCGTTTACATCCACATGGAACCATTCAAGAAGCTCTGATGGGCACATTATATCAGTCTAATGGATTCAGAGATTCTCCTGAAGAAAAGTCTGTCTTTTTAATTGTGGCCACTTAAAAACACCAAGTTCAATGTATTCACAGTATAAAATTGATATTAGAGTAACAGTCCACAAGCAATATGCAATTGCACAAGAAAATCATGAGGTAAATAAGAGAGAGGAAAATCTTATTAAGGCATATTTAACTGAATTTATGGGCAGTTCCTCAGTACTGTAGCATGTCCAAAATTAAACACTTTCACAACCTTGAAGTTATCCGCAAGCATGGTTGAATGGTTTAGGATTGTTGGTTCCTACTAACGCGTGGACTGCAGAGTTTCTTTCACAAATTTTCATCATTTATTATTCCTTTTCATGAATTGATACAACGCGGACTTTTTCGAATGCAAATGATGTGGTATGTGTATTCAAGTAGTTAGTAGGCAGTACCAGAAATCTCAATAATTCAATTTCAATTACGCCAGACAATAACACATTGAAATTGATGGTCAACAATTTATTGCCCATTGGATGAGGTTATACAATTTTTCTGAGGAAATGACCAATTGATAAACTCCATTGGATTATCTAGGAAAATAGTTTATTCCAGTTGGACCATTCTTACCTACAAGTCTCTGATCAGTCTTACCTAAGATTCTCATATATAGTACCAGCTAGGGGACCATCTTTTGCTGCCAAACTAAAGAAGAAGACGACCTAGAGGATTAATCTTGGAATGTGTGGAATTTTCTACTGATTCATACTTTGAAGGATATATACGTACTCGGTCAAAGTTAAGCCAATGAAAGTTTAGAGATGTATGAATTTCAAAGCAGATGCACCCACCTGAAGCTTCACGCTCCCAACAATGGTGGAAAACTTCCCGATCACTTTCCGATCACTTCCGGGCACCGAATCGCGTATATAAATATCATTGAACTCGTATCGATCTAAGCTACGCATTGGTACCAAAATTATCACCTCTTGCGGCCTAAATTAAAAACGCCCAATTTCAAGTTTCAAAAATCTAAAATTTCAAACTCAATTTCCCGTCAATCTACCCAACGGTTCACAACCAAACTTTCAAGGATTGTTCTAGAAAGTAAGATCTACCTTTTAATCGGAACAAAAACGTTCAAAAATGATGAATACAGTAAACCCAATTTCATGTATATATATATACATACACGCCTATACAGTCATATATACATGTATATATATATGCAAAAATACCCTAAAACAGTACCAAAACTCCAAAATATTCATGTTTAATTTACAGAAATTCTTAACATGAAAAATCATTTAATTTCATAATTAATTGCATACAATTTCTAGCAACATGTCTATACAATTAATATATATATTACATATATATTTCAGCAACATGTATATACAAAAATATATATGAATACAGATTCAAAGGGGAAGAGAAGAGTTCGAACTTGCCTTGTGATGTTAAGCAAAAATCACTTCTTTTCTCTTTTTCGGGCGTCTACCGTTTTCTCCCTATCTGTTCGTAGGAATCCTCTCTACGTAGAAACTACTGAACCCTAATTCCTTTTCTCTTATTTAACATTCTTAAATAATGAAACTAATAAATATAAAATATTTAGCCCAACTATATATATATATATATAGCCCAGCCCAGCTGCCTAGCCCAACATAATAATAATAATAATAATAATAATAATAATAATACAAGAATAAAGAAAATGCAGCCCAAACCAACATATTTTTATTTAACAGAAAAACACTATATTTAAAACAAATATTTAACACACAATGAACACTTAGTAACAATTCAAACATCCACATTAAACATAAAAAAAAAGCATTGACAAAATTAATTAAAGTATTTAAATAATTAAAAACTCCATCAACTAAATAAAAACCCAATTTAAATATCCTCAAATTACGGGGTATTACATTCTTCCCCCCTAGTAAAGGAATTCCGTCCTCGGAATTCGCCTCATACCTAAAATAAAAGATCGGGATATTTTGACTTTATTTCATCCTCCCTCATCTAAGTGGACTCCGCCTCATTGCGGTGGAGCCTGCACATGATCTGGCATGACATTGTAGGCCCTCCCATAGTTCATCTATTGAACAGATTGCCCTGTTATTTCTATTTTTTTTTTCTTTTCCACTATCTGGCTAACGAAGTATCTATCATTTTATTTTTCCCCTTATCCTTTCCTATAATCCCTCCTTGTTTGACAGTGCTGCAATGCAGCATCAACCACCTGAGTGTAAGTGGAATAAGCTAGATTACCCACAATGACCTGTTGAGTAATCTAAATCAATCCCTTCACAAAACAGTTCACTTTCTTCTCTTCAGTGTTCACCTCCTCAGGTGCAACAAAGATAAATTAGAGAACTCCTATTCCGACCCTGCGATTATCCTGTCCTTCTTCTGTAAGTCCAGGAATTCCCTTATGTGAAAGAGTTTTAAATCCTTCCCAATTGTTAGGCTATTCTACTGGTAATGGAACATGCGCCATTTGCAGTGGCTGCTGTTTCTAAAGAGCAGTCGCCACTCCTGTAGCTATCGCCTAAGCGATCATGGCTACCAAATCGAGAGGAAGTTCAACCTTTCCATCCTGAACACTATCCTGACCTTAGTTGTGGTTTGCCTTCCTCCCCCTACGGGGTGACATCTACATAAGACCCCAATAGTAGACTAAGATGTATAGAGTACAAGGAATCCTCTACTTAGATTCTATTTATCAGAATACGCAATGCGGAAGATACCCAACGACGGACCCTACAGACCCGAGGATACTTGAACCTGGAATGCTCTGATACCAAATGAAATACCCCCCAGAAAATTTCGCGCATGAGGTGGCCAGTCTCATACACAAAACCTGAGAGATACTAACAATTGATAGCAAACAAGCATAGAATACAATGACTAAAGAAAAAGAATTATAAATACTGAAAGGAAAGTCTAACTGAAATAAATAATCATGTTAAATAACATTGTATTATTCTGATTGATACAACTTGGAAGTCCGGTAATCCACGGACCCCTTAACCAAATAAAAACATCAAAGTAAAACTCTATGAACCGATTTAAGTCCCTACACTAAAGTATGGTAAGGAATGGATGATTGTCAAGCTCTACGAACTCCACACGCAAATCTTCAGATAGAAACTGTCTGGAACCTGAAATATCAACAAAGTGGGTTAAACCCACGAGCAAATTCTCTCTACTACAACCCAATCAGAGAACCGGTAAACATACCCTCTATATGAGGACAGTAAAGACATATAGATATAATTATACCGTTTAGTTATTAAATCTCCTATCTTAGAAGTAACTAGAACTATGTTCTGAACTAACCCATCCATTATCACAATACAGATAAAACAAATTTCTAAGTTCAAACCATAGACAATCCTAACATGCCTTCTTCCATATATTCTACAAATGCCTTACAAGGTATTAGGCAAACCTATCCTGCCTTCACCAATAATTCTTTCCCAAGACAACAAATTTATGTTTACATACAATTAAAGATAACCCACCAGCTCATAAGCATATATCCCCAATTAATCCTGTGACCCAAGAATAGAGCCGCCCCACACCCTACACTAACACATCAGTTATCTTAATGCAAGTGCAGACTAATTTTAAGTTTACACAAGAAATAATCGTAATATGCTCGAATATATAACGAGAAACGTTCTTACTAGATATTAGGCAATCCTGACATGCTCCAAATAAAATATAAAGATATCATATAAATTGTTTGGCGATCCCGACACGCCTTGGCAATCCCAACATGCCAAATATAATGCATAGATACCTTATTAGGTATTAGGCGATCCCAACACGCCTTGGCAATCCCAACATGCCAAATATAATGCATATATACCTTATTAGGTATTAGGCGATCCTGACACGCCTTGACAATCCCAACATGCCAAATATAATGCATAGATACCTTATTAGGTATGGGCGATCCTGACACGCCGGGCAATCCTTACATGCCAAAATAAAATGCATAGATACCTTATTAGGTATGGGCGATCCTGACACGCCTGGCAATCCTTACATGCCAAAATAAAATGCATAAATACCTTATTAGGTATGGGCGATCCTGACACGCCGGGCAATCCTTACATGCCAAAATAAAATGCATAGATACCTTATTAGGTATGGGCGATCCTGACACGCCGGGCAATCCTTACATGCCAAAATAAAATGCATAGATACCTTATTAGGTATGGGCGATCCTGACACGCCGGGCAATCCTTACATGCCAAAATAAAATGCATAGATACCTTATTAGGTATGGGCGATCCTGACACGCCGGGCAATCCTTACATGCCAAAATAAAATGCATAGATACCTTATTAGGTATGGGCGATCCTGACACGCCGGGCAATCCTTACATGCCAAATAAAATGTATAGATGCATTCCCAATATGAAACATAAAATAAACAAGGTGCATTATGATCTTAATTTGCACAAACAAAGTAATTCAAATTATCCGACATGAAATTATCACCATAAGACAAATCGTTCACAAGTAAGCTATAATCAAGTATTTAATGGGCATTTATATCCTTAAATGAAAATACATTCAAGTAAATCAAACAACACAATTTAACCACTTTAGAAGCAAACACCCAATCCAACCCCCAATGCACTCAAATCTATGAGGGAAT
Organism: Cornus controversa; assembly: GCA_026545225.1. Taxonomy (NCBI): domain Eukaryota; kingdom Viridiplantae; phylum Streptophyta; class Magnoliopsida; order Cornales; family Cornaceae; genus Cornus; species Cornus controversa. The sequence continues at coordinate 22,323,809 of CM048851.1, read as the reverse complement.
CTAAACCAAAATATTATCTAGGTTTTTGGGTCTTTTCTACTTCTAATAACCCTATTAAATCATTCTGGAATTTTCTAGAATTTTACAAAATATTTTCAACAAATAAAAGAAGGTGAAAATCCAACTTTTAAACACTTTAAAAATTCATTGAACACTAAGGGAAGCTCTTTTCAAGTTGAAAATTTAAAAACAAGTTTATTTAACCTCCAGAATGTTACCACAAAAATTTGGGAATTTTTGGAATTACAAAAGTATTTTCTAAAATTATAGAAAGTGAAAAACCCAACTTTTGGACACTTTAAAAATCAATTGAACAACAAGGGAAGATCATTTTGAGTTGAAAATTTAAACCCAAGTGAATTTAGCCTCCAGAAAGTTACAATAAAAATTTCGGAATTTTTGAAAATTTCTAAATATTTTCTAAAATTAAAGAAGCTGAAAAACTCAGTTTTTAGACACTTTAAAAATTAATTTAAAGACAATGGTAAATCATTTCTACATGAAATTTAAACCCCAAGCTCCTTAAGCTCCCAGAAAGTTGACATAAAAATTTGGGAATTTTTAGAATTATAAAAGTATTTTTAAAAAATGATTTCCCTAATTTTCAAGTTTTTCCAAAAATTTTAAAAATTCAAAACAAATAATAAAATTATTCGGAATGGGCCCATATCGGACCCAGAGGTGGGCCCCCGAGAGTGGGCCCCAAAAATACTTTTCCGGCCACCGGATCCGGCGGCACGCGCCCCCACGCGCCGGCGGCCGGGTGGCCCCCTTTTCTTTTTCTTTTTCTTTTTTTTTTTTTTCTTTTTCTTTTTCTTTCCTTCTTCTTCTTCCCCACCTGAAGCTTCACGCTCCCAACAATGGTGGAAAACTTCCCGATCACTTTCCGATCACTTCCGGGCACCGAATCGCGTATATAAATATCATTGAACTCGTATCGATCTAAGCTACGCATTGGTACCAAAATTATCACCTCTTGCGGCCTAAATTAAAAACGCCCAATTTCAAGTTTCAAAAATCTAAAATTTCAAACTCAATTTCCCGTCAATCTACCCAACGGTTCACAACCAAACTTTCAAGGATTGTTCTAGAAAGTAAGATCTACCTTTTAATCGGAACAAAAACGTTCAAAAATGATGAATACAGTAAACCCAATTTCATGTATATATATATACATACACGCCTATACAGTCATATATACATGTATATATATATGCAAAAATACCCTAAAACAGTACCAAAACTCCAAAATATTCATGTTTAATTTACAGAAATTCTTAACATGAAAAATCATTTAATTTCATAATTAATTGCATACAATTTCTAGCAACATGTCTATACAATTAATATATATATTACATATATATTTCAGCAACATGTATATACAAAAATATATATGAATACAGATTCAAAGGGGAAGAGAAGAGTTCGAACTTGCCTTGTGATGTTAAGCAAAAATCACTTCTTTTCTCTTTTTCGGGCGTCTACCGTTTTCTCCCTATCTGTTCGTAGGAATCCTCTCTACGTAGAAACTACTGAACCCTAATTCCTTTTCTCTTATTTAACATTCTTAAATAATGAAACTAATAAATATAAAATATTTAGCCCAACTATATATATATATATATAGCCCAGCCCAGCTGCCTAGCCCAACATAATAATAATAATAATAATAATAATAATAATAATACAAGAATAAAGAAAATGCAGCCCAAACCAACATATTTTTATTTAACAGAAAAACACTATATTTAAAACAAATATTTAACACACAATGAACACTTAGTAACAATTCAAACATCCACATTAAACATAAAAAAAAAGCATTGACAAAATTAATTAAAGTATTTAAATAATTAAAAACTCCATCAACTAAATAAAAACCCAATTTAAATATCCTCAAATTACGGGGTATTACATTCTTCCCCCCTAGTAAAGGAATTCCGTCCTCGGAATTCGCCTCATACCTAAAATAAAAGATCGGGATATTTTGACTTTATTTCATCCTCCCTCATCTAAGTGGACTCCGCCTCATTGCGGTGGAGCCTGCACATGATCTGGCATGACATTGTAGGCCCTCCCATAGTTCATCTATTGAACAGATTGCCCTGTTATTTCTATTTTTTTTTTCTTTTCCACTATCTGGCTAACGAAGTATCTATCATTTTATTTTTCCCCTTATCCTTTCCTATAATCCCTCCTTGTTTGACAGTGCTGCAATGCAGCATCAACCACCTGAGTGTAAGTGGAATAAGCTAGATTACCCACAATGACCTGTTGAGTAATCTAAATCAATCCCTTCACAAAACAGTTCACTTTCTTCTCTTCAGTGTTCACCTCCTCAGGTGCAACAAAGATAAATTAGAGAACTCCTATTCCGACCCTGCGATTATCCTGTCCTTCTTCTGTAAGTCCAGGAATTCCCTTATGTGAAAGAGTTTTAAATCCTTCCCAATTGTTAGGCTATTCTACTGGTAATGGAACATGCGCCATTTGCAGTGGCTGCTGTTTCTAAAGAGCAGTCGCCACTCCTGTAGCTATCGCCTAAGCGATCATGGCTACCAAATCGAGAGGAAGTTCAACCTTTCCATCCTGAACACTATCCTGACCTTAGTTGTGGTTTGCCTTCCTCCCCCTACGGGGTGACATCTACATAAGACCCCAATAGTAGACTAAGATGTATAGAGTACAAGGAATCCTCTACTTAGATTCTATTTATCAGAATACGCAATGCGGAAGATACCCAACGACGGACCCTACAGACCCGAGGATACTTGAACCTGGAATGCTCTGATACCAAATGAAATACCCCCCAGAAAATTTCGCGCATGAGGTGGCCAGTCTCATACACAAAACCTGAGAGATACTAACAATTGATAGCAAACAAGCATAGAATACAATGACTAAAGAAAAAGAATTATAAATACTGAAAGGAAAGTCTAACTGAAATAAATAATCATGTTAAATAACATTGTATTATTCTGATTGATACAACTTGGAAGTCCGGTAATCCACGGACCCCTTAACCAAATAAAAACATCAAAGTAAAACTCTATGAACCGATTTAAGTCCCTACACTAAAGTATGGTAAGGAATGGATGATTGTCAAGCTCTACGAACTCCACACGCAAATCTTCAGATAGAAACTGTCTGGAACCTGAAATATCAACAAAGTGGGTTAAACCCACGAGCAAATTCTCTCTACTACAACCCAATCAGAGAACCGGTAAACATACCCTCTATATGAGGACAGTAAAGACATATAGATATAATTATACCGTTTAGTTATTAAATCTCCTATCTTAGAAGTAACTAGAACTATGTTCTGAACTAACCCATCCATTATCACAATACAGATAAAACAAATTTCTAAGTTCAAACCATAGACAATCCTAACATGCCTTCTTCCATATATTCTACAAATGCCTTACAAGGTATTAGGCAAACCTATCCTGCCTTCACCAATAATTCTTTCCCAAGACAACAAATTTATGTTTACATACAATTAAAGATAACCCACCAGCTCATAAGCATATATCCCCAATTAATCCTGTGACCCAAGAATAGAGCCGCCCCACACCCTACACTAACACATCAGTTATCTTAATGCAAGTGCAGACTAATTTTAAGTTTACACAAGAAATAATCGTAATATGCTCGAATATATAACGAGAAACGTTCTTACTAGATATTAGGCAATCCTGACATGCTCCAAATAAAATATAAAGATATCATATAAATTGTTTGGCGATCCCGACACGCCTTGGCAATCCCAACATGCCAAATATAATGCATAGATACCTTATTAGGTATTAGGCGATCCCAACACGCCTTGGCAATCCCAACATGCCAAATATAATGCATATATACCTTATTAGGTATTAGGCGATCCTGACACGCCTTGACAATCCCAACATGCCAAATATAATGCATAGATACCTTATTAGGTATGGGCGATCCTGACACGCCGGGCAATCCTTACATGCCAAAATAAAATGCATAGATACCTTATTAGGTATGGGCGATCCTGACACGCCTGGCAATCCTTACATGCCAAAATAAAATGCATAAATACCTTATTAGGTATGGGCGATCCTGACACGCCGGGCAATCCTTACATGCCAAAATAAAATGCATAGATACCTTATTAGGTATGGGCGATCCTGACACGCCGGGCAATCCTTACATGCCAAAATAAAATGCATAGATACCTTATTAGGTATGGGCGATCCTGACACGCCGGGCAATCCTTACATGCCAAAATAAAATGCATAGATACCTTATTAGGTATGGGCGATCCTGACACGCCGGGCAATCCTTACATGCCAAAATAAAATGCATAGATACCTTATTAGGTATGGGCGATCCTGACACGCCGGGCAATCCTTACATGCCAAATAAAATGTATAGATGCATTCCCAATATGAAACATAAAATAAACAAGGTGCATTATGATCTTAATTTGCACAAACAAAGTAATTCAAATTATCCGACATGAAATTATCACCATAAGACAAATCGTTCACAAGTAAGCTATAATCAAGTATTTAATGGGCATTTATATCCTTAAATGAAAATACATTCAAGTAAATCAAACAACACAATTTAACCACTTTAGAAGCAAACACCCAATCCAACCCCCAATGCACTCAAATCTATGAGGGAATCTAAACCAAAATATTATCTAGGTTTTTGGGTCTTTTCTACTTCTAATAACCCTATTAAATCATTCTGGAATTTTCTAGAATTTTACAAAATATTTTCAACAAATAAAAGAAGGTGAAAATCCAACTTTTAAACACTTTAAAAATTCATTGAACACTAAGGGAAGCTCTTTTCAAGTTGAAAATTTAAAAACAAGTTTATTTAACCTCCAGAATGTTACCACAAAAATTTGGGAATTTTTGGAATTACAAAAGTATTTTCTAAAATTATAGAAAGTGAAAAACCCAACTTTTGGACACTTTAAAAATCAATTGAACAACAAGGGAAGATCATTTTGAGTTGAAAATTTAAACCCAAGTGAATTTAGCCTCCAGAAAGTTACAATAAAAATTTCGGAATTTTTGAAAATTTCTAAATATTTTCTAAAATTAAAGAAGCTGAAAAACTCAGTTTTTAGACACTTTAAAAATTAATTTAAAGACAATGGTAAATCATTTCTACATGAAATTTAAACCCCAAGCTCCTTAAGCTCCCAGAAAGTTGACATAAAAATTTGGGAATTTTTAGAATTATAAAAGTATTTTTAAAAAATGATTTCCCTAATTTTCAAGTTTTTCCAAAAATTTTAAAAATTCAAAACAAATAATAAAATTATTCGGAATGGGCCCATATCGGACCCAGAGGTGGGCCCCCGAGAGTGGGCCCCAAAAATACTTTTCCGGCCACCGGATCCGGCGGCACGCGCCCCCACGCGCCGGCGGCCGGGTGGCCCCCTTTTCTTTTTCTTTTTCTTTTTTTTTTTTTTTCTTTTTCTTTTTCTTTCCTTCTTCTTCTTCCCCACCTGAAGCTTCACGCTCCCAACAATGGTGGAAAACTTCCCGATCACTTTCCGATCACTTCCGGGCACCGAATCGCGTATATAAATATCATTGAACTCGTATCGATCTAAGCTACGCATTGGTACCAAAATTATCACCTCTTGCGGCCTAAATTAAAAACGCCCAATTTCAAGTTTCAAAAATCTAAAATTTCAAACTCAATTTCCCGTCAATCTACCCAACGGTTCACAACCAAACTTTCAAGGATTGTTCTAGAAAGTAAGATTTACCTTTTAATCGGAACAAAAACGTTCAAAAATGATGAATACAGTAAACCCAATTTCATGTATATATATATACATACACGCCTATACAGTCATATATACATGTATATATATATGCAAAAATACCCTAAAACAGTACCAAAACTCCAAAATATTCATGTTTAATTTACAGAAATTCTTAACATGAAAAATCATTTAATTTCATAATTAATTGCATACAATTTCTAGCAACATGTCTATACAATTAATATATATATTACATATATATTTCAGCAACATGTATATACAAAAATATATATGAATATAGATTCAAAGGGGAAGAGAAGAGTTCGAACTTGCCTTGTGATGTTAAGCAAAAATCACTTCTTTTCTCTTTTTCGGGCGTCTACCGTTTTCTCCCTATCTGTTCGTAGGAATCCTCTCTACGTAGAAACTACTGAACCCTAATTCCTTTTCTCTTATTTAACATTCTTAAATAATGAAACTAATAAATATAAAATATTTAGCCCAACTATATATATATATATATAGCCCAGCCCAGCTGCCTAGCCCAACATAATAATAATAATAATAATAATAATAATAATACAAGAATAAAGAAAATGCAGCCCAAACCAACATATTTTTATTTAACAGAAAAACACTATATTTAAAACAAATATTTAACACACAATGAACACTTAGTAACAATTCAAACATCCACATTAAACATAAAAAAAAAGCATTGACAAAATTAATTAAAGTATTTAAATAATTAAAAACTCCATCAACTAAATAAAAACCCAATTTAAATATCCTCAAATTACGGGGTATTACATTCTTCCCCCCTAGTAAAGGAATTCCGTCCTCGGAATTCGCCTCATACCTAAAATAAAAGATCGGGATATTTTGACTTTATTTCATCCTCCCTCATCTAAGTGGACTCCGCCTCATTGCGGTGGAGCCTGCACATGATCTGGCATGACATTGTAGGCCCTCCCATAGTTCATCTATTGAACAGATTGCCCTGTTATTTCTATTTTTTTTTTCTTTTCCACTATCTGGCTAACGAAGTATCTATCATTTTATTTTTCCCCTTATCCTTTCCTATAATCCCTCCTTGTTTGACAGTGCTGCAATGCAGCATCAACCACCTGAGTGTAAGTGGAATAAGCTAGATTACCCACAATGACCTGTTGAGTAATCTAAATCAATCCCTTCACAAAACAGTTCACTTTCTTCTCTTCAGTGTTCACCTCCTCAGGTGCAACAAAGATAAATTAGAGAACTCCTATTCCGACCCTGCGATTATCCTGTCCTTCTTCTGTAAGTCCAGGAATTCCCTTATGTGAAAGAGTTTTAAATCCTTCCCAATTGTTAGGCTATTCTACTGGTAATGGAACATGCGCCATTTGCAGTGGCTGCTGTTTCTAAAGAGCAGTCGCCACTCCTGTAGCTATCGCCTAAGCGATCATGGCTACCAAATCGAGAGGAAGTTCAACCTTTCCATCCTGAACACTATCCTGACCTTAGTTGTGGTTTGCCTTCCTCCCCCTACGGGGTGACATCTACATAAGACCCCAATAGTAGACTAAGATGTATAGAGTACAAGGAATCCTCTACTTAGATTCTATTTATCAGAATACGCAATGCGGAAGATACCCAACGACGGACCCTACAGACCCGAGGATACTTGAACCTGGAATGCTCTGATACCAAATGAAATACCCCCCAGAAAATTTCGCGCATGAGGTGGCCAGTCTCATACACAAAACCTGAGAGATACTAACAATTGATAGCAAACAAGCATAGAATACAATGACTAAAGAAAAAGAATTATAAATACTGAAAGGAAAGTCTAACTGAAATAAATAATCATGTTAAATAACATTGTATTATTCTGATTGATACAACTTGGAAGTCCGGTAATCCACGGACCCCTTAACCAAATAAAAACATCAAAGTAAAACTCTATGAACCGATTTAAGTCCCTACACTAAAGTATGGTAAGGAATGGATGATTGTCAAGCTCTACGAACTCCACACGCAAATCTTCAGATAGAAACTGTCTGGAACCTGAAATATCAACAAAGTGGGTTAAACCCACGAGCAAATTCTCTCTACTACAACCCAATCAGAGAACCGGTAAACATACCCTCTATATGAGGACAGTAAAGACATATAGATATAATTATACCGTTTAGTTATTAAATCTCCTATCTTAGAAGTAACTAGAACTATGTTCTGAACTAACCCATCCATTATCACAATACAGATAAAACAAATTTCTAAGTTCAAACCATAGACAATCCTAACATGCCTTCTTCCATATATTCTACAAATGCCTTACAAGGTATTAGGCAAACCTATCCTGCCTTCACCAATAATTCTTTCCCAAGACAACAAATTTATGTTTACATACAATTAAAGATAACCCACCAGCTCATAAGCATATATCCCCAATTAATCCTGTGACCCAAGAATAGAGCCGCCCCACACCCTACACTAACACATCAGTTATCTTAATGCAAGTGCAGACTAATTTTAAGTTTACACAAGAAATAATCGTACATACTACATATAAGCACATCCCCTTTTCCACACCCAGGCGATGTGGGATTGAGTCCCCTGCACCCTGTCAGTGTGGTAGCTCAGCCCAGTGTCTGTCTTCGCACCCGCCCACTCACACCGGTGCACAAGGGTTACTACATGGTTTATGCAACTGTTGCCTGAAATCGCCACATCAATTTTCTAACCACCTCATCTGCAGAATAGTCTCATGCAAGACAAATAAAGTGTACATTTTATATTTATTATGTGTAAATGTGGTGATGTGATGATTGAAACAACATTTTTAAAATATTTGTAGCCTTTATCCATAGTTCCTAATTAAACAGTGTGCAGAAGGCAATAAATAAAGAACGACAAGCAAATTTTGGAGGTATATATTATACTTCATAGATCAATTCCTAACAGTCAACCAAGGCTTCCATTTCTCATCTTACCTTCCCATTCTTCATAACTCGCTTTTCAACAGCCTGTAATTATCCTTCTGCAGAGCTTTTTGTAGTTTCGAATATGACTACTTTAAACTTGCTCATCTTGGTAATCTAAGAGTTAAAATATGAGAATGATTTTCAATTTAGAATCAGAAACAAGTAGATGTATCCCATAAAAAATTTCCACAACATACTAAAAACTTAGGACATATACAACTAGAATCAGATAGAACAGATTCTTCACTGTCAACTTTACATATAAAAACATTAATCGTTACAACTGAGATGCGTTTACATCCACATGGAACCATTCAAGAAGCTCTGATGGGCACATTATATCAGTCTAATGGATTCAGAGATTCTCCTGAAGAAAAGTCTGTCTTTTTAATTGTGGCCACTTAAAAACACCAAGTTCAATGTATTCACAGTATAAAATTGATATTAGAGTAACAGTCCACAAGCAATATGCAATTGCACAAGAAAATCATGAGGTAAATAAGAGAGAGGAAAATCTTATTAAGGCATATTTAACTGAATTTATGGGCAGTTCCTCAGTACTGTAGCATGTCCAAAATTAAACACTTTCACAACCTTGAAGTTATCCGCAAGCATGGTTGAATGGTTTAGGATTGTTGGTTCCTACTAACGCGTGGACTGCAGAGTTTCTTTCACAAATTTTCATCATTTATTATTCCTTTTCATGAATTGATACAACGCGGACTTTTTCGAATGCAAATGATGTGGTATGTGTATTCAAGTAGTTAGTAGGCAGTACCAGAAATCTCAATAATTCAATTTCAATTACGCCAGACAATAACACATTGAAATTGATGGTCAACAATTTATTGCCCATTGGATGAGGTTATACAATTTTTCTGAGGAAATGACCAATTGATAAACTCCATTGGATTATCTAGGAAAATAGTTTATTCCAGTTGGACCATTCTTACCTACAAGTCTCTGATCAGTCTTACCTAAGATTCTCATATATAGTACCAGCTAGGGGACCATCTTTTGCTGCCAAACTAAAGAAGAAGACGACCTAGAGGATTAATCTTGGAATGTGTGGAATTTTCTACTGATTCATACTTTGAAGGATATATACGTACTCGGTCAAAGTTAAGCCAATGAAAGTTTAGAGATGTATGAATTTCAAAGCAGATGCATCCACATTGTTGAATCTTTAAAGAATAAGAAGGATAAGGAGTCTATAAATATCCATCCTCGTCGAAGAATGCTTCTCAAGATCAAAACAACTTCAAGGCTATACAAAACTTCAAATCTCTTCGGCTATATATCCATCCGAAAGTTTAATCTCTCTTTCTCTTACTCTTTTAGTAACATGGAAGGAAAAAAGACATTCCTACAGCCCCCAACTCATGGAAACCTAATCACAGTTCTCAGCATTGATGGAGGTGGAATAAGAGGGATTATCCCTGGAGCAATCCTCAGCTTTCTAGAGTCTGAGCTTCAGGTAGAGTATATAATGTCAATATATACATACATATATATATATATACACACACACACATATATGCATCTTTGTGATACTTCTATAATGCTGAAATTAAGTTCTTGTTTCCTGTCTTTGTTCAAGTTAGATAATTGTCATGCATCCTTGAACTTTTATAATGCTCTATAGCTGCAAACTTATTGTAATGGGCAGTGCTAACTCTCTCTTATATATATGTTATGGTGATGGTGCAGAGGCTGGACGGTGAGGATGCAAGAATTGCAGACTACTTTGATGTGATTGCAGGGACAAGCACAGGTGGACTTGTGACTGCCATGCTTACTGCACCAAATGAAAAGAAGCGTCCTTTGTTTGCAGCCAAGGATATCAACAACTTCTACCTCCAAAACTGCCCTAAAATCTTCCCTCAAGTCAGGTAATTATTTTTAACGAATTATATGCCAGTTAAGTACTAGTTATGACAATGTGATTTTTTATGGTGGTTAGTTAATATGGTTGAACTTCTTGAACAACAGCTTTCCATTTCCTCATGTAACGGAGATAATCGAAGCCCTATCAGGACCAAAATATGATGGGGAGTACCTCCACAGCATCGTTAAGGAAAAACTAGGAAACACAAAACTACACCAGACACTGACTAATGTTGCAATACCTACATTTGACATCAAGAGACTCCAGCCAACAATCTTTTCCACCTACGAGTTGAACAACAACCCAGGCTTGGATGCCTCACTCTCAGATATATGCATTGCAACCTCAGCAGCACCAACTTACCTTCCAGCACATTCTTTCGAAACCAAGGACCCTGCTGGAAAAGTGAGAGAATTCAACCTAATTGATGGTGGAGTGGCTGCAAATAATCCGGTATAGATATAGCCATTTGAACTACTGTACCTGTAACTCTTCACAAATTTATTTTTTTTTTTAATTTTTCTGGATATATATGTTTCTAACTTGCTTTTGTATTTGAAATGTTCCAGACTTTGATTGCAATTGGTGAAGTAGCAAAGCAGATCATGCGGGGAAATTCCGACTTTCTTGCTATTGAGAAAATGGACTATGGTCGTTTATTGGTTATTTCTCTCGGAACTGGCTCAGCAAAAGTTGAGGAAAAATATAAGGCAGATGAAGCAGCTAAGTGGGGTGTGTTGGGGTGGTTAACCAGTGGTGGTTCCACCCCACTAGTTGATGTGTTTTCTCAAGCAAGTGCTGATATGGTGGATTTTCACCTTTCTGTCCTTTTTCAAGCCTTGCACTCCGAGAAGAATTACCTTCGTATTCAAGTATGTGTCTCTGCTTATAAACAATGATATATATATATATATATATATATATAACTGAATCTTCTTTTAATTATGTTGAACCAAATGAAATTGCAGGACAACTCACTAAACGGGATAGTATCCTCAGTTGATATAGCCACCAAGACTAATTTAGAAGATCTTGTGAAGGTTGGTGAAGGGCTGCTTAAGAAACCAGTTTCAAGAGTGAATTTGGAGACAGGTATTGTCGAGCCTGCTAATCAAGAGACGAACGAAGAGGCTCTAAGAAGGTACTATATATATTTTTTTATATTAATTCACTGATTTAACATATAGTTTTCTTGATTTATTTTATTTATTCTTTTATAATTAATTCTAACAAACTTTTTGTCTCACAGATTTGCAAGATTACTCTCCGAAGAGAAGAACCTTCGCAATGCTAGGTCACCACATGGGCGTGCTGCAAGTTCCAATTGACTTAGGGTTTTCAAGTTGTAGTTTTATTTGTTAGAAGCTGTGCATGTTATACAAGCTTACCTTTTTTTATTTATTGGATTCATTTTTTCTGATTATCGTCCTGATGGAATAAAATGTTGATGATTAATGTAATCATTCTTTATTCTTTTGTATTCAACAAAAGGGTATAATTGTTTTTTTTAATTCTTGTTGATTGAAATTAAATCAAAAACGAATAGAAACCACATGAAAAACGTCCAATTAATTTTAGGGTTTCCATATGTTCAATAAAAATTTTAGGGTTTACTTATATTCAATAAAAAAATTAGGGTTTCTCACATTATGTCTAGCATATGATCAAATCTAGCTTAAACAAGTTGTTATCCATTACAGTGGATGAAACTGTGCTAACATCTCCTCTGAAACAAGCCACCCTAAATCTGCCTACTGCCTATCTGGTCGTACCTTTGACACCAGTAACACCAACCCTAATCACTATGTACCACCATCTGACACCACCCCCAAACCTCAACCAAAGACTTGGGCTGCCATAGCCAAACAACCTCCCCCAGAAAAGATGGTTTTCTAGTTCTTTGAACCTTCAAAGGTGGAAGCTATGCTTCTTGTTGACACCCACACAACCCACCCCCCCCCCCCCCCCCCCCCCCCCCCCCCAAAAAAAAAAAAAAATAGGTATTGGAGGAAGGATGTAACTATTGGAATTCTCTTATGGTTGGAACTTTCACAAGTAAAAGACCTCCAGTTAGTATTGTTCAGCCTGCTGCCATGATACTCTAGAAGAATAGAGGTCTCTGTAGCAACCCTTGTGGACGGGTGTGAGTGGGCGGGTGCGAAGACAGACACTGGGCTGAGCTACCACACTAACAGGGTACAGGGTGCTCAATCCCACATCGCCTGGGTGTGAAAAAGGGGATGTGCTTATATGTAGTATGTTTTCTTCAAATGGTATGAGGCCTTTTGGGGTAAAACCCAAGACCAAAACCGTGCGGGCTCAGGCCCAAAGCGGACAATATCATACCATGTGTTGGATCGGGGTATTACAGTTGGTATCAGAGCCTGAACCCAGCCGGAAGTGTGCCGACGAGGACGTCGGGCCTCGTAGGGGGGTGGATTGTAGCAACCCTTGTGGACGGGTGTGAGTGGGCTGGTGCGAAGACAGACACTGGGCTGAGCTACCACACTGACAGGGTACAGGGTGCTTAATCCCACATCGTCTGGGTGTGGAAAAGGGGATGTGCTTATATGTAGTATGCTCTCTTCAAATGGTATGAGGCCTTTTGGGGTAAAACCCAAGAGCAAAACCGTGCGGGCTCAGACCTAAAGCAGACAATATCATACCATGTGTTGGAGCGGGGTATTACAGTCTCCAACAAGTCTTGTCTGATGCAAATGGGCTCTATTTTTTCAGATTTGAATCTGAACAAGCTATGCATGCTATACTTGCCTCTGGGCCTTTTAGTTTTGCAGGGAGGCCTCTGCATATTCAAAAATGGAGTTCAAAATTTTCCTTTGAAAAGGTTTCAAGTTGTCTTGCCCCTGTTTGGGTTAAAAAATTTAACATTCTTTTACAATTTTGGACAGCTAAGGGACTCAGCCATATAGCTAGTGCTATTGGCAAACCTCTTCATGCAGATCAAGCAACAGAAAGTAGGCTAAAGGTGAAGTTCGCCAGGATTTGTGTTGAGCTAGACCTCAATTCCCCCTTGATTGAGTTCATTCCACTTAGAACAAGCGAGGGAAGGATTATGGAGGTTAAGGTTGAGTATCAATGGATTCCAAAATTCTGCTTGGAATGCAAAACTATTGGTCACAACGTGTAATACCCCATGATTTTGAGGTTACGTAATTTTAGTTTGGGTTGTTTAAATAGTTGATTGAGTGTTTTAAATGTTAAATGTTTTACTTGTTTAAATTGTTATTGAATGTTTTAAATGCTAAATGATTTAGGTTGTTTTATTTTATTTTATTTTTGGATTGGACCATACTTTTATTTTTCTGTTATTTTTTTTTAATTTTTTTTTTTTTTTTGGGATTGGGTTAGGTAGAGTTTGGGTGGATTATTTGGGTTTGAGGTTAGGTACTTTTTTCTAAAAAGAAAAAAAAAATAAAAGAGAGAAGGTAACAGGGTTGAGAGAAGTTGGAGAGAGAGAAAAGGGGCAGCTGAGAGATACGGGGTGGTCTAGTTGCGGCTGTCGGCTGGTGGTGCAAGGTGGTTGTGTGCGGCTGTTTCAGCAGAGGAAGGTGGCCCATGGTGGGTCTGTTGTAGTTCGTGTGGCAGTGATGGCTAAGGGCCACGGTGGTGATGGTGGCAGTGGGTGTTATGGTGGTTTATGGAGGCCATGGTGGCTGGAGGGTCTAGTTCGCGGTATGGTGTGGCTGTTTGGTTCATGGTGGTTGGGTCTGTCGTGGTGGAGTGTGTGGCGGTTAGACATAGATGACGGTGATGAGTTTTCGGGCAACAATTCCGCGGCTGGTTTATGGCCCGACAACGGCAAGCCCGGGCTCTGGATGAGTTCTAAATCTTGGATAGGTACCTTATATACACTGATAGTGAGAGAGAGAGATTTTCATGATGGAGACCAGATCGTTGCGAGGGACTTTGGGTCCTCTCGGCAGTGGGCTGCGAAGGTGGCGGTTTTGGGCTGAAATATGCTGGGTGGTGCACGGCTGTTTGGGGTCATGCATGGTGGTGCCCAACGGTGGAGTTTCGGCTGGGCTGTTCAAGCGTGGCTGCCGGCTTGGTGATCTCAGGTGCATGGCTCGATGGTAGAGTTGGTTATGGGCTGCCATTGGTGAGTTTTGATTGTGCTCGGCTGATGCATGGGAGGTTTCCATGGCTTGGGTGTTGTGCATGACTTGCATGAGGTTAGTGGTGGCAGTAGCTTCTATGGTTTTAGCTATGGTATATTGATGGTTTTTGGTGGCGGTTTGGTAGTCAGTTAGTAACAATAACATGGTGCTTAGGGGTGCACAAAAATCTGTCCAAACCGGGAATCCAAACCGGACCGGACCGGACAATTCGGTCCGGTTTTTTCGCGGTTCGGTTCGGTCACGGTTCCAATTTTGTGGAACCGTATAGTAACGGTTCGGTTACGGTTTTCGGTCCCTTAGGACCGAACCGAACCGGACCGAACCGTTTCTATATATATAAATATAAAATATGTTATATCTAATATTTAAATATTATACTTATTATATACTTATAGTATTATAATTATACTATAATTATAATATAATTGCAATCTTTGTTTTTGAAATATTATACTTATAATATACTTATAGTATTATAATTATAAGTATTATAATTATAGGTTGGTGAACCGTGGAACCGAACCGGACCAAACCGGTTCTTCGCGGTTCGGTTTGGTCCGGTTCCATACGGTTAAACGGTTCGGTCCGGTTCCATTTTTAGTGGAACCGGACCAAACGGTTTGGTTCCAAAAAATGCCAGAACCAGACCAATCCGGACCGTGTGCACCCCTAATGGTGCTAGGTTTGTTATGGCATGGGATTGGGTTTGAATTAAGCCCAAACAGATGGCATGGTGCTCGGCTGTGATAACTCCAATGGTGATGGGCTTAGGCAATGGGTCGTCTCCATAGTGGGTCCGATTGGGTTTAAGATAAGAAATGGGCTGAAATTAGTAATTTGGGTTGCCTATTTGAATTGTGGTGACAGTGAACTGGGCTTGAGGTTTGGACTTGCACAATTTAATTGGGCTTGGATAAATGGATGGGCTTGATGATGGATTGGGTTTGATGAATTGGACTGGCCAGAAATTAAAATAGGCCAGTATCAATTTAAAATGAAATGGGTTGATTTAATTTGGGATTGGCTCTGACATTTTGGACTGGGCTTCGATACTGGACTGGACCAGAATTGGACATGGGCCAATTTGCAGGCGCGGACTTATTAAAAGCAAAAACCCGAGACAAGTTGATACTTGTTCTTTTCTCCTATTCGTATATTTAATTTACGTGTGTTTATATATCTGTGCATACGTGAATTATTGTGTATAAATTTATATGTATAATTAGATATATAAATTAGATGTGTTTGCATTTATTAAATACTTACTTGCATTAAATGGTGATTTAAATTGCTTTATCTGATATTATGTTTTACAATTTAAATTGTGATTGTGTTGTAATTTATTTACGTGTTTGATATTTTCAGTACAATTGGTGTATTATTTTAGGTGCATTATTTGTTGATGTGCATGTGTGTGCTTGTTAACTTTTCTGTGCAATTCAACGTGCTCATGGATTAAATTGTGCATTTAAATTGTATCATTTTATGTATACAATGGTAATTGTTATTTGTACTAGTGGATGTATAATTCGTGCATTTAAATTATGTCATGTTATGTGCACAAATTGTACACAGTTGCTTGTACTTGCCGATATGTTTTTGTCCATTTAAATTCATTGAATGTTAAATGTTATTTGATTAAATTGTAATATTGGATGGTATTACTTATTTAAATATAAATTAAATTATTTTGAGATTATGATGCAAAAGTCAACTTGTTACCGCAATGAAAATTGTTTAGCATATCCTTGTCGAGCTTTGAGCTCACCCCCTCCCAAACTTTGCGGGTTAGGACGCTGGCAAGGGAACAATTACGGGACTTGGTAGTACTGGTTGAAGAGGTAGCAATGTAGGACCATTAGAATTTATTTCGATTCATTAGATATGTATTTTCTACTCAATGTATGAGACAGACTATTTATTGTGAAAATTTGTAAGAATAATTGTATTTAACATTTTCTTTCGATGAAAGAAGTTGTACAGGACTTATGTATTTAAGGAACTGTTTGGAGACTTTAGATTTCCCTTTATTTTATTTTTATTTTGTTTTTATTTGTTTTTCATATCCCGGATTTCTCTTTAAAAATCTGGGGTATGACACAACGCTTCTTTATGCCATGTTCTCAAGAGTAAAACCCAAGCATCATCCCCAAAGAACAATTGCCATTATTCCACTGAATGGAAAATGGTTCCATTTCGAAATACAAAACCACATTCACCAGCCAACAGGGTGTCTCACTGTTCTACCACATACTCAAACCTCTCCCCAACTCATCCTCATGCCCAACAAATCACTCTACAAGCTTTAACTGACCCAAACACCCCCTCTTTACCTCAGGCCAACACAAACCAGTTTCAGGCCTTGCAAACCACACTCAACGTCCCAAATGAACCAATTTTTCTCTCATCCTCCTCACAGCTCAAAACCTACCAGCCTCAGCACCAAGAAATACCCCATATGCCAAATGACCTAGAAATTCTTCCCATTTCTCCACAATCCAGCACAAGCAGAACCTTCATTGACTTGGAAAACCACAAGCTTGTGGTTGATCTCTCCTCTTCCTTTTCTAATATTAGCTCTTCCCAATCAGCACACCCACTATGTCCGTTGTCACCCCAATTGAGCACAAAAAATAGGTTTAGTCACATTACAGATAATGATGAGCCTGATGATAGCATTGAGGACTCCACTGATGGAGTTGTTCTCGCTAAGCCACAGTCACCAACACAATCACATTCTCACTCACTGTCAAGTTCCTCCTCCTTTTCCCATGTGTGTTCTACTTCAAGGAATGCTAAGAAACATTATGCAAAGAAGATGATGGGGAAGGGATTGCTACAGTCACATGTCTTGCCTTTTAGAAGACTGGGACATCTAAAGAGCAACTCCAGAGGAAAAAAGGTTTCTTCAAAGGCATGTCAACTTTCCCTCCAGGGGGTGGAGACATCTGGGAGGCACTCAAACTCCTCTCAATGATTAATCTTGCCTCGTGGAACATTAGAAGCTTAAATAACCTCTCCAAACAATTGAAAATTAGAAAGTTTATCAATTCTAACAGTTTGGACATTTTTGCAATCATGGAAACTAGAGTATGCTCTGAGAATATGGAGCAAATTCATAATTGTATTGCTAAAAAGTGGAAGCTTTTGCATAATTATGATCATTCCTGTCTTGGAAAGATATGAATTTTGTGGAACCTAGATAAAGTAAGTATTTCTCTCATCCAAGCTCTAGACAAGTTATGCACTGCTCAATTTCTCTACCTTCTGATAAGCAGTGTTACATTTCCTTTGTCTATAGTACTAATACTGCTTTGGATAGAAAGTCTCTATGGACTAGCATCATACAGCATTCAAGACTTTTTTATGCTTCACCATGGTTGCTTCTGGGAGATTTTAATGCAATCACAAATTTGCATGAGAAATTTGGAGGTTCTAGTAGATGGAATAATGCAATGACTAACTTTAATGAATGCATCCAGGATGCTCATCTGGAAGATTTGAGATTCTCTCGCTTTCACTTCACTTGGAACAACAAAAAGTGCTGGCCATGCCAACATAGCCAGGAAAATTAACAGAGCTTTGGTTAATGAAAAATGGGGTTTGATCTTTCCAATGTGTGATTGTAATTTCCTCCCCCTGGTATTTTTGATCATAGCCCAATCTTGGTCAAATTGGGGTGTCCTGTTATCAAGAGGTTAATCCCCTTTAGATATTTAATTAATGGTCTTCAAATTCTCTTTTTCTGCCTTCTGTTGAGCAGGTCTAGCTTACCCTCATTAGGGGCTCCACTATGTATCAAATAGTGCAGAAGTTGAAAGGTCCTCTAAAGCAGAAATGCGGAATGGATATCTCTCTCATCTCGTTTATGGTTGCTCTTTCCAAACAGAATCTATCCCATTGCCAACAATCTTTGGATCTTAATCCAATGGATCCTTATCTAAGGCAACAAGAAAAGGATTTGATGCAACAGTACACAAATATTGTCCTCACTAAAGAGTGGAACATTAAGCAAAAGTCCATAATCAAATGGCTGAGAGAAAGGGACAATAACACTGCCTATTTCTTTAAGGTGTTTAATTCCAGAATCAACAAGAGGAAGATTGTTTCCCTGCATTCTCCAAATGGTGATCCTATTGTGGGTGAGAGTCAAGTTAAAGATGAGATTCTCACACACTACCAGAAGTTGTTGGGTAGCTCACCTCCTTCTTATCCTAGTAAATCATCCTTGCAACCTTTTCTTTCCAAAACCATTCCACCTCATCTTCATTCACTACTCACCTCCATACCTTCAAATACTGAAATTCAGCAGTGTTTCCTCTCCTTAAGCAAAGAAAAGGCTCCAAGCCCTGATGGGTATAATGTGCACTTATTTCACAAAACTTGGCACATTTTAGGCCACGATATCATCCATGCCATTAAGGAATTATTTATTAATGGGAAACTCCTCAAAAAGATTAATAACTCTTATATTGCATTGATCCCAAAGGTTCCTAACCCATCAACAGTCAATGATTTTCATCCTATCTCATGTTGGAATACGATTTATAAATGCATTACTAAAATCATTGCCAATAAACTCAAGATTACCCTTCCTTTCATTATTGATCCATGCCAAAATGCCTTTGTGCAGGGTAGGCAAATCAAAGATAGTGTGTTCCTTGCCTAAGAAATTTTACATGGGTATCACAAGGAGTTCAAACCCCCAAGATGTGCCATCAAAGTGGACCTAAAAAAAGCCTTTGATTTTGTGGGGTGGGAATTCCTTCTTGATGCATTATCTCTCTTTGGCTTCCCAGCACCTCTTATAGCTTGGATTCAGTCTTACATAACTACCCTATCTTTCACGATCTCCTTAAATAGAGAATTCCATGGTCACTTCAGATGTGTCAAAGGGTTGAGACAAGGGGACCCTCTCTCCCCTCTGCTCTTTGTCCTTGCTATAGAAGTTTTCTCATCTATTTCAAAACACCTCATTTCCTCAAGTCCATCTTTCAAATTTCACTCTAGATGCAAGAACTTGTCTATTTCTCATCTCATTTTTGTCGATGACTTGCTTCTTTTCTCCCATGGAGACCTAGATTCCATCTCAGTTCTTTAAAATTCCCTCAACAAATTTTCAACAATCTCTGGTTTATCTGTAAACAGATCCAAAAGTACATTCTTCTCTTCAGGTGTTGATCCAGCCACTATTATCCAAATAAATAGCTTACTAGGATTTGATTGTGGTACGCTGCATTTCAATTATCTAGGAGTTTCCCTCATTTCTACTAGGCTTAAGGCCTCATATTGTAGATGCCTTGTGGAAAGAATTACACAAAGGATAGGTCACTAGACTTCCAACTTCTTGTCTTATGTTGGGAGAATCCAGTTTATCCAATCAGTTCTCTATAGTATGATGATGTACTGGTCCTCTTTCTTTATCCTTCCAAAAATAGTTCTTACAGAGATTAAGAAGGTGTTGAGGAATTTCTTATGGATTGGCACTGAGTTCAAATGTATTGGTGCTAAAGTTGTTTGGTCTGATGTTTGTAAGCCTAAGGTTTATGGTGGGCTGGGATTCCAGAATCTGGCTATGCTTAACAGGGTTGCTAACCTCAAAAACTTTTGGAGTATTTTATCAAATAAAAGGAAGAATATTTGGTGTCAGTGGGTGAGAGTTCATATTGTTAGAAATAGGAATTTTTGGAGCATCAACATCCCTCAGTCATGCTCATGGAA
Organism: Cornus controversa; assembly: GCA_026545225.1. NCBI lineage: Eukaryota > Viridiplantae > Streptophyta > Magnoliopsida > Cornales > Cornaceae > Cornus > Cornus controversa. Next base: position 22,303,319 of record CM048851.1, on the reverse strand, counting down.
CTGTAGACAACTTCTCCACTTGAGAGGTGCTGCTAGATCAATGACAAAATAAAAAATTAGGAATGGTGAAAGCACTTACCTTTGGGAAGACAATTGGCTGCAGAGTGGTCCTCTTGTTATGCGAATCGATGGTGAATCCTTCCAAGGTATACAAATCTCTCTTGGCCAAAAATTGTGCAGTTTTATCAGCAATAATGGGTGAAATTTTCCCTCTACTTTGATTGCTCAATTTCCAGAAATTTCTCAAATTGAACCATCTATTCATTCAATGTTCGACTCCTCGGTTTGGATCTCATCCCCTGATGGTCTTTTTTTTATGAAGCATATAATTGATTGGCTTTCTCCTCTACTCCAACAGCCTCATTGGCAGCACCTCATCTGGAGTAGCTTTTCAATCCCTTGGTACAAGTTCACGCTCTGGTTAGCTGTTCAGAATCGGCTTTCTACAATGGATAGGGGTTACAGGACCTTAAGGAGCCGTTCTAATACTTGTCATCTCTGTCTCACTGGCGTGGAATCGCACTCTCATTTGTTCTTCTCTTGTCCATTCTCAAGCTTGATTTGGAACCGCATCCAATCCAAATGCCGCTTCCACATATCCCTTGTTTCATGGGATCAGCTAGTTTTATAGGCTTCCTATCATTAGACAAGTAAGAATTCACAAAACTCGCTCAAAAAGCTTGCTCTTTCATCAATGGTGAATAAAATCTGAAAAGAAAGGAATGATAGAGCTTACAAAGGAAGAAAATCCCACCAATTGGTTGTCTTGAAGAACACCATGGACCTTATCCGAAAGGCTTTTGTCCATCCAAGTGAGGGATTCCATTATGGCTCGAAGAATCATAATTGATTGGGACTTGCCGCCGTCATTCATTCGCACTCCACCGAAGCCTTCAAACTGATTCCTCTAAGACTCTTGCCTTTGGCTCTTGTCTCGTGGGTGACGTTGTTGGACTGTGAGTAATGTCGTTGGAGATGGTAGCTATTTGTTCAAAGTTTTGATTTGGGTTTAAGCAATTCCTATCTTTGGTTGGGCCAAGATTGTGGCTTGTCTTTACTTGTTTGGGTCTTGCCCAGGCCCGTCTTTCTTTGGGCTTACAAATTTGTAATTTTGTAAATTTTTTCTTCTTTATACAACTTTATCTTCCGAAAAAAAAAAAAAAAAAAAAACTTGGCTCATAAAAATAAAGAAATTAACTTCTCATTTCCAAATTTACCTATAAGGCAAGTATTTAGAGCCACGCCATAATAGACCTAAGAAACACTAAAATGGATACGGGACATGAATACGACACGAACACGACAAATTTTAAAAAATTAGGATACGAACAAGGCGAGGACATGGCAAATAATAAATATATATTTATATATAATATACGATGTTGTAAAAAATTAAGAGTAATATTATTTTTCATCAACTTAACAAAGAAAAAAATCACAAATCACAAGTACACAATTGAATCTACTCCACAACAACAATTTATAAGAGAAAGATATCACAAAGTCATAAAACTAAATCAAAACGAGACATTAGAATAAAAGCTAGTCTTATCATTAAATCATCAATTCAGCTTACTCCAAATACAAAAATATCATCAGAAAGTCATATGTAAAAGATAGCAGTTGTACAACAAGAGAAAGAAAAGAAAAAACGAACAAAGATGAAGAGATGGGATGGGTTATAGTTGAATGTTAAAATAACATTTCTAGAACTTGTGTTTTGCTAGGGAAAGAGAAAGAAGAAGGAAAAAAAGAAAGAAATAGGCTAAAGAAGAGAAAAAAAGAAAAGAAAATTAGGATTTTGCCAGAAAAAGAATTAGGGAATAGCAAAAAATAAAGTAAGAATTTATGGAAGAGAAGATTTATGGAAACAAGAGAGAAAAAAATTGGAGTGTCCAATAAACGTCCGTGCTGTATCCGAAAATTCATGTTGTGTCGGACGCATATCCTTGACATATTTGAAAATTCAAAAAGAATTCTTTTTCTTTTAGACACGTTTTCTTTTTCTCTACTACTAGAAAAAATTCAATGATTTCAAACTATATCATGATTGTTTCAATACATATTAGATTGTTAAAGTACCCTCATGTTAGTTTAAAGGATGATAAGCAAAACCATGTCAAATATTATGCAACACAAACAGCAAGCAAGGGATGCAGGAATGTGGCCCAGTGCTATCTTTTGTCCTTTCAAACTGAGTTTCATCGAAAATTATTGACTTTTTCTCAAGTGTAATTATGTCATATTTTCAATTGTACCTTATTGTTCTACAAAATTAGAAAATCCTTTTATGGTATTAGAAACCCCTCCATTTTTATTTTTATGTTATTTTGTTTTTGTTTAATCATTAGTTCTTTGTTATCCCTATCCTGCTGACATCAAGAAGTCTGAGGCTATATAAACATGGAGGAACTGGCTTTTTTATGGAGAAAGATGTTGAAATATACAATAAAGCTTGAATTTTGATTATATATATTTTGGTATAATCATTTACTGACATTGATATTTTGGTATTTTCACACTTGTTCCTTATTCGCGAGGCAATGAATATGTATAAATCATCGTTGCAATGAATAGTGCAACTGCAGAATTTAATCAATGAAGACGAATTACAGAAGTACAAGTGTGTGAGTGCTGAAGCAAAAGAAAATGAAAAACAAAGACCTGCCAAAAACAGAGCACTAGAAGTTGAAGTACAGAGATATATCAATATATATACATATAGATATAGATATAGGGGGAGAGTGAGCTGAAAGGAGAATAACTTGAAAGTTAGAGTTTAAAGAGAGAAGAGAGGGGCGTTAATGGAGAAGGGTAACAGTACATTTGAAGAGATGAGGGTAATTTTGTCATTGAACATCACCCAAGAAGGTTCAAATAATCTTTTTATTTCAACAAAGGACAACATTGAAATTCTAATAATGTTAAGTACATTAAATGAATGTTCATGTAACAAAGTTTTCGTTTTCAAGGGAGGACATTGTCATTTTAAAAATTATAGGGAAAGTCCATGTAATTAAGGTAATTAAGGCTTACCGCATAAGATGCCTTTGTAATTTACCCATTAATTATTGTTCAAATAGAAAAATTAAAATGGAATGTGTGTAAAGACTAATATAGGTTATTAATATTAGTCTTGTCCATTAAAGAGTTTTAAAGAATGAAAAAAAAAAAAAAAAGAGGACTTAGAGAAATATAAAAAATTAAAAAATGAAGCTAAGAATGTGGTAGCTAAGTAAAGGAAGTCCATTAAATGATTTGTATAAAAATTGGGTACAAAAAGGTGAAAAGATATTTACAAATTGGCAAAAGGTATAGCAAAGTTGACTAGAGATACGGATCAAATTAGATGCATTAAGGACATAAATGGAAAGATAATAATTAGAAAGAGTTATATATTTATAGATGAAATGAATAATTTCAACAACTACTGAATGAGGAGTATTAGTATAAAATTGATAAATATGATCAATAGTAGGAAAATAGAGGATGCACTAAAAAAAGATTGGTGATAATAAAGTGGTAGGACTTGATAATATACCAATACTAACACAAAAAACTTTAAGAAAAGTAAGAATTGGATGGCTAATAAATTTATTTAATAAAATTCTTAAAGAAGGAACAATGCCTCATGAATGGAAAAAATGTACTATAGTACCAATTTGCAAAAGTAAATTCAATATACAAAATTATGGTAACTATCAATGAATTAAACTAATGAGTCGTACAATGAAATTATAAGAAACTGTTAAAAAACAAAGAATAAGAACTGCATCAATAGTGTCTGAAAATTAATTCCTACATAGTTTTCATAGAAGCAAACAAAAAAATCTGCATAAAAAATTCCCTTTACAACTATTAAACATTATTATATACAAAGACTGGGGTTCATTCAATCTATAGAGAAACAAATGATTTTTTATAAATGCAGGGTTGCACCAAGAATCATTATCTCACACTTATATACAATAGTTCTATATAAAAAAAAATGAAAAATGTACAAGAAGACATTTCATGGTGCATGTTTGCTAATGACATAGCGTCGCTACATCTTCTAAGAAACTATTAGTAAAAAACATTAGAATGTGAAAAATTGCAATGGAAACAAAAGGATTAAGAATTAGATGTTAACCACCATCTCCTCTAAAAGTTTAAGCTGTTAGAGAGAGTGCAACTTAAATATATAAATTGTTCAACACACCGACATTGCCTGCTCTGATACCATGTTAACCACCATCTCCACTAAAAACTTGCACTGTTAGAGAAGGTGTAACTTAAATATATAAATTCTTCAACAGTAGACAAAAACAGAATATATATAAGTAAATTTAACAAAGTATCATAAAGCACTAATATTACAATGATAATTCAGAACCAAAGAATTCCTCGTATATTAATTGAGGTACTTAGGATCAATACTACAAAGTGATGGAGAGATAGATGATGATATTAGGATTAGACTAAAGAATGGACACAATAGAGATAGACTAATGGTATCCTATGTGACAAAAATGATGATATTAGGATTAGACTAAAGAATGGACACAATAGAGATAGACTAATGGTATCCTATGTGACAAAAGAATACTAAATAAGTCAAAAGAAAATTTCTATAAAACAATTATTGGACCAATTATCTTGTATGGGGCAAACTGTTGGGCTATAAGAAAGAAACAAGAACAAAACGTTCAGAGCTGAAATAAAAATGCTGAAATGGATGATTAGGAATAAACTTATTAATGACAAAATGAGAGAAAACAGGCTCAAGTGGTATGCATACATACAACGTAGACATGCCAATGCACCATTAAAAATAAAATAAAAAATTTGTTCACATAGAATGTAGCAGCAGCAAGGTTGACCAAAACTAACCTGGGAGAAACCACTTCAATACTATGGATTTTCAACATAAATCATTATTGTGTAGATTTCTCAATGAAACTAGGAACTAAACCAAGTTGTAGCCAAGTTAATTTGAATCCAAAAGGAGTGACAAAATTTTCCAAGAAGACTGAAGTTCAAACTAGAAACCAACAAATCAAATTCTTAGTTCAACCAATCCACTCTGGCTAGATGGTTTGAAAGAGAAGAATGTGCATGAGAAATCGTGACTCGATCTTTGCAACACTTCTAATGAAGTTCTCATATGTACTAAAGAATGACAAAAGAATGTTTCCTCCATTTAATATGGTGTTAAGCTACATTGGTTTTCCCAAAAACTGAATGCAGTTCAAGAATAATTATATAATCCTAACCTTTACTGAGATGAACAAAAACTGTAAACCACTCTAAAGGCTACCTTTACAGGAAGTAATCATATCCAATAAAGCAACTTACTTGATGAACCCAGGAATAATTGCAGAATGTTTGCTTATACGGCCTACAGACACACTACAGAAGTGAAAGACAAACCACTGCACCAAGAATCAATTTATCAGAGGCTTAGCCTTGCGTATATGGCCCATGCTATTAACAATATCTTTGCGGGTACAGACAGGGAACATATTGATGTTCTTTAACACTTTCAACCGCCAGAGAACAAATGGAAAGCTTAGTTGATCTCGAGAAGTGAAGCGAACCACTTCATTGAACCAAAGGCACATGAACAGATTAGTCAATGGTGTATGCTCCCTCACGATCACAGAAGCTTCAGCTAGAGCTGCACAGATAAATATTGAGGATTCAGTACCTTGAAGAAGAATTGATTCACTTTCCTACAGCAAGGAAAAAAGATCATGATGACAGAAACATGGAATGAGAATGAGATACAGGTAGCAAATGTATAAATTTTAGCTTATAAACTGCCCAGGTGAGAAGTTAATCTCTGTATACCATCAAGATTAAGTTAAACTGTCGCACCAGATGGGTGTGTGCATGTGTACTATATAAAAGATAAACCAATTACACAGCATAGAATTCCATTTACATTAGCCATTATTATTGTTAAAAATAATAATATTGTTTGCAAATGCTCCTGTTCAAACAAGGAGCCAATGGGTAAAAGCATACCTTTCTTTCCGTTAAACCTCTTGTCCTCTGGGAGGCCATCATGGCGATACTGAGTCAATTGTACCTCAACTTCCTCTGGGGTAGCTTTGTTTTTCTTGACAACAGCATTTGCCTCATCATACACACTACTGCGAGCTCCATGTTCTGAAATTCCCAGTACAGAATTTGTACGCCAAAGAAGAGCCTCCAACAAACCCAAAGGGTCCCTCCTAATTTGGGACTTTGAGTCTACCCAAATAGAATATCTTGCATGAGGAAACAAACGATGGCCCAACATCTGATCAAAACAAAAATGTATAAAACATTTACCAAGTATACAACACATAAGACTCACCCACCATACGTAAACCTCAAAATGTGGCATATTTATAGATATATGTTTTTCCTAACTAGGTTATATGATGTAACCAATTCAATAAAAGATTATTATTCTTCAGTCTAATCAGCCACATGCCCACAAGAACAAAGGAAAAAAGAACCATGGCCCCATTCTTTGTTATCACATCATGAATAACTGGTGACACCTGAAGTACACTGTTCAAAATAAATCCTATGTGAACATTATGCGCATCTTGTGTGTGTGAGAGAGAGAGAGAGAGAGATGTCCATCATCTTATTTTCTTTCCTTTTCCTTTTGGTACTTGTCAAAGTTTTTCTCATTACATTTTTATTTGGCAAAATACGGTTGAGCTATTTATTTTTATTTTTATTTTTATTTTTTACATATAAAATAAATGGTTGAGTTGATTAAACCACAGTGAATGATACAGTTTTGTAATAGAATTAATTCAAGTCTTTTCCTTCTGGAGATGGCCTATTTCAAAATGCAAATCAGTTGGTTGTTGCAATTTGATTGGACCAGAGCAATACCATAAGTTAGATAATCAATCTGCTAATCCCTAGCCATCAACAAGCAATTAAAAATACAAACCTTGAAGGCAAATGTTGCTATCATAAAAGTCAATTGGCATTCACCAGAATCACCACCACATAATTCTAAAACATATGAAACACATTTATGGATCAAAATGGAAGAATATTTTCAAAATTTACCAGTATTATGTGGAATTTTTTACAATGTTTGTAAAACTAGGATAAACAACAAGTATCCTTTGTTGTTTCTACGCTTCTCCTGGATACTAGATTATACATATTCAAAAGCTTTGTAATTGAAGATGTTGAACTTCTAAGAAAAATTTCCTAAATGGAATCTGGATACTGAGAGGAGCGAGAGGGAAAACTGAGTTACATCTTTATAGTTACATTGTTCTTTCATAAAACAATAGTCATTTGTTGCCACAATTCCAAGAAAACTGGTGGGAGAACATCTTATATGGTGTTCCTATGAAGCATGCACATACATTGAGCTTTCACTAGATAATAGCTATTTGTTGCCTCGTACTAGAAAACTGGTGGTAGAGAATAACAAAGACTTTTGTAAAGGTGCGTATAATGTATTGGATACAAATACTCCCAAGTAATTGTAGATATGTGTTTAATACTTCTCAAAAGCATCCACAATTTAGGAACATCTTTTCCATATCGGACACATACTCGCTACTTCTTAGATACTCCACAACATGTTGCCATGAACACCTAGGTGCAGCACTTCAAGTATATCATTAATAAGAATTTCAATCACTTCGATGGTTTCTTAAAGAAGAAGAAATGAGATATAACAACGGTAGATAATATCAAATCTGGTACAAAGTCCTGTCCATTTAATGTAAGACTTGGATTTCTTATGTGCATGATAAATTATAAGTTAATGTAATTTGATACCTCAATAAAAAAATGATTTTTCAGGCTTTGTTTAGTTAGATGGAAAGTTATAGAAAGTGAAAGAAATGGAACATTTTTCAACTTTAAATAGTTTGGAAAGCAGAAAAATGAAAATCTTACTTTCTCAATAACTGCTTAATTTTCTTCCAAAACTTTCTTGCAAAAATCACAGTAAATTGTATTTTCAAGTTACAGTAGTGTTGTCCCACGATTTTTCTTTCAGATTTTTCATCCTACATGCAAGAAAGTAATGTTTCCTTTCATTTACTTCTTTCTTATACTTCCACTTTCCAATGTTATTTTCTTTCTTATAAAATGGAGCTTTATGGTAATATATACACTGAAGATTGATGGTTTATCAAAGTATTTTCTTTTTCCCTTGGCAAGAAACTCACACACCCATTTGCCCCTATGGGGACTTGAATCCTCACCTCACACTTTGGGAGGTAGAGGAGATACCACTAGGCTACAAGCCCTTGGTAAGTATGGTTTATGAAAGTATTCGTGTATAATGTCACAAAGTTTATCTTTTTTCAATTGTATGTATTATTTGTCATACGTGTCAAAAACACACAACACCCCATATCAGCATACATGATTCTTAGGGTGAGTGGTAGCTAAATCACAAGACACCCTAGGGATAGATGACGTCTCCCCATATAGGTTGGGTCCAATTCAAAGCAGTGCCCAAATGGACTGGTTCTAACTGCGTTGTGGGACTGCTTAATCTATTATGCCATGATTGGGAAAAGGATGAGGGTTGAGAAGCAGTGCATTCCAATTTGATTTCTGGAGTTCCAAAACCAGCAAGGGTCTCAACTGGTTCTAGGTTAGAAGCAAGTTTAAATTGAGTAAGCAATTGACAGTTACTATGTAAGAGGCCATTACTAGTATTTGTCATGCCTACGCAAGGTGCTGAATAAACCTTAAGCTTTGTCCCTTTCCAGAAACAGATCCAGGTGAAAAGTGTTGCCAAACTTATACCGTCCATTTTGCATAAAATATTAAAATGATTACTCTAACACTCAAACCACATTCTCACACTTGGCACCAAGCTTCTACCACTGCACCAAGCCATGGTTATTTATTTCTTTTGTTCATGAAAAGATATATGCATGAAAGATGGAGCATATAAATTCTAGAAACATCATCAAAAACAAATTGTGAAGCCAAGTAAAATTCTCACACCTTCGGGATTTTACCATTCAACCTTTGGTCTCGGAAAGGGAGATCCTTAACTATTACAATGCGCCATTTCCCAATAAATCGGTCCTGACCAATTCTCTGTCCCTTTGTTTCTTGTGCAGTGAGAGTGATTTCATCCCAAAACGCTACATAGCAAACCTGCATCATTTGATACTCTTTAAGAGTATTTAAAAACAGTAAGCATTTAAATGAATAAATGAGTATTTTGCATACAAAATAACCTTCTCAACTGATGCCTCTGACATCCCAATAGGTTGGTAAAGATCATCTCCACCACCAAATGCACAAGTAGACACCACAACTTTGCATGTATTCATGTAATTTCTATCATCATCAGAAACCATGAACCCTCCATTCTCACTACAGAAACCACAATGTACCATTGTGATTTCATTCACCTGTACATACATTTAAATACAACATCTAATGTTAAACAAAGGGATATGGGCAAATTTTGGCAATATATGGGAGATAACCAGCACATAAAGAAGCAAGTATCAAAAAAAGTGGAAGATTGATGTAGAAGTAAAATCTACAGTGAAATCTGGGGAAGTGATCACATGTTGCATTTGAACTCTAATAGGATATAACTTAAATCACATTGAAAATACCAAAATGCAGCTTATAACCTTAAAACTTTTCTCTCTCTGCTCAAGAGTTTGATTTCCCGTAAATAGATTAAATCTTGTCGCTTCTGTGTTCTGACGAGATAGGGTAAAGTTCCTTTCAACATAATGTGTATCATTCTCTGATATGTAAACCACTTCTTTAATAAGATTAGTTGATTTTTCATCCATGCGAACATCCAGATTCTGAAGTTCTTCAGGAGGTAGGAGCTTCAAGCAACCTGACGATCCATAAAAGTGTGCCATGAATTGAAATGCTTTTGACCTCCGTAAGATTTCAAATGAGAAAAAAGTAGAAAGGAAGATACCATATCTATAAGTCATATTACACTTCTCACAATAAATATTCAAATCGCAATAATTTAATAGTCTTAATATTCCAGTCCCAATATAAGAGTAAATATATTACATAGTTAAATGGCTGAAAAGAGGGTACATTGATTACCAAATGATCAATTATTTTTTAGCCAGTGATACCCATGGTTCTAAATAAATCATATCTTTCCAATCTTCGTCTAAACTATATGTTTGAAAACATGACTCGAAAATAAGAAGGAAAAATTAAAGTTCAGTGTATTAAGTCATTGTCTTATCCCCTTCCCCACCTCCCCCAACACCATCCCCCCCCCCCCCCCCCCCTAACACTTAAATAAGTATCCTCTCGAAATTGTAACTCCTCTTCCCGTCTTCCTCTCATATCTCCACCAAATCCTTATTATGAGTAAATACAAAATAAATAGCTAATGCCACCCCCATGTATCCATTCATTCAAGAACTAGCATGAAAATTTTCAACAAAGTAATAAATATCATTAGGAAAACACCACATAATTGATAACTGAAACACAAGAATGTAGTTTTTAATATAATTATCCTGTTAACACATTGGCGAATGCAATTTCTTTTAGTGGAATTGGGCAAAAGGAGCCTTTAAGACTAAAAGAGTAAGTTTGAACCTTGATGTTATCATTTTCAAAGTTGTCAATGCAAACTGGGTTGCTAACAGGAGGAGCACCAAAAGTTACACGTAGCTTAAGAGATCTTCTCTTATATAGGGACTTAAGAGTCTCTAATCTGATACAGAATTACATGTTAAATCATAACATTCTGCTAATAACCACACTATACTCCAACAACTTAAAAAAGCCATAACCCAACGCATATTAACCAGAGGTGGGTCAAGAACTAGGCAATTGCCTAAGGCAACTCCAAATTTTTGCAATATATTATTTGCATGAGGCACCCCCTCTTGCAATGAAGAGCCGATACAAGTGATGACCAATTGTTTGGAAGGATCTATAACACTTTGAAATTTTCATACCTTCTCAAACGTAAATACCTAGATATTTATGCTTTAAAAATTTACTTTAGATATGTCACTGAGTGAAATCTGACTTCCAATGCATTTTCTTCTCTAAATTCACAAGTAGAAGGAATTTTTCAGTCATTTCTTGTTCCTTCAGAGCTTAAGTAGAAGACTTTAAATAATAAACTAGAATGAATAAGGAGTTGCTCAAATTCAGAATTAAAATTAATGTCTCAATAATGAAATATTTCACAAGGTGAACTTCTAATTGAGTCAATCTCAATCCAACCTATGTAATTCAATCACCTATAGAGTCTTAAGGATGCTTAGTGACTTAACAGCTGAATCTAACTGAGACTACTAAATTAGCGAGTTTGAAATTTGTATTAAGCTGCTAGGCTCATTAAAAAATATATTTCTGAAGGTAGTTTTGACATTTTAACAAACCTTAGCTACCTTGCCATGAAAAGAACACTGCTTCCTTTAAATCATATTTCCATTTGATAATGCACTTAATGAGGTACAAGCCCTTGATGCTCTTTCTTTCTCTATAGGGTTTTACAAGTTTCATAGGTTCAAAATCAGCTCTAAAAATCCCAAATTTTTTGTGTCACTAAAACTGCATTATAACTTTCATAGTTTAAGCATACAAATCAAATTCTTGGCAACCAAAATTCTTTATAAAATCAAACAGACAGTTAAAAACTAAATAAATCTTCTAATGCGCTCATAATATAATTAAATCAACCTATACTTACGTTCTCTGACGCCACCGACCATCCGGGTCGTCGGATCTAGACGATTTAAGTTCCCAGGCGGTTTCTTATCCATAACCAAATCCGGTTTCTGCTGAGTGACGAGTTCCGAGTTGATAACAGGACTTGGCCATCGACCGATTCTGGAAGCCTCGAACACTAACAATCCGGCCGCGGGAATGAAGAGCAAGACCGACCACCATCTCAAAATCTGCCTCAGAATTCGCCAAAGCAACTCGTTCTTGCCGCGGAATCCAAATTTCTTGCGTTTTCTTCGGACTCGGACTCTCATCTTTCCGGCGAACTCGTCGGAATCGTCGTCGGAGACCGAAATTGATACACTGTTGTTGAACATTGGTAGTGGTGTGTGTCCCTGAGCTGAAGAGATGAGAGGGAGAGAGGGGACGATCTTCTCAAGAAAAGGGGGAAATAGAGAAACGAACGACAGTTTCAGTGAAAACCGACGCTGTCACAAACAAAATTAGTGTATTATATATATGTAAAAAAAAAAATTTGTCTGTGGGTTTTGGGTATCTTTGATGTGGGTATACATTGTGGCTCAAAATTGAGTTTTTAACACAAAGATGGAAGGATTCACATACCTAACTCAACCCTTTTTCCAGAGATTAATTCAACCTTTGATCCAGAGATTACAATCCTAACTCAACCTTTGATCCAGAGATTACTTTCGACAATGAACAGTGATTAATTTCAGCAACAAACAGTGATGCTAGGGTAACGAACCCAGAAGTTGCAGGCTTGTGTCTTGAGTTTGGGCAACGAAGATGTTGGGGTTTGATTGGATTTGGCGGTGTTTTCTTATATCGATCTGGGTTTTGGCTCAATGACGATGGAAAGCTAAGGCTATTTTTTTTGGTCATATTCTTAATTAATCAAAGTCATGTGACTTACATGTGATGTCACACTTGTTATTTTGTTGACGGTGGAGTAACAGTAGGATGGTATGTGCATAAATTGCGATAGCATAGATATAGTGCCTAGTGGGTATATTTCAGGTGGTTTATTGCAATTAACCTTATATATATTATAAAAAAATAATATACATTTACATTAACATAATTGAAGTCCAACTGATAATTCAGAAAAAGTGCCCGAACCAGAAATTTAATTGACTGGGAATAAATATCAAGAAACATCTTTCTATCAAAATAAAAATTTAGAGCCCGATAGTTAACGAATAAATGTTTTCTGTTTTTTTTTTTTTTTTTTTTTTTGTCAACCGTCAAAAAGTAGAAACAAAAACAAAAAGTATGTTTAATAATATGTTTTTGTTTTTCGATGGTAAAAAATATTTTTTATTTTTGTAAAGAAAAGAGAAAACATAAAAAAGATGTTTCTTTTGTTTTCGACACTGTAGTTCAAAAACGTTTTTAATATTGTTACTATATGGAACACTGTTCATTACAAATAAAATTCATGTCACGTATTATTTGTAATATTTGATGTACATATTAAAAAATATTTTTTAATATATGACATATTATATAATAGTTTAAATAATTTTTTGAGACAATAATGTTTATGATTTATTATATATTTTTGATTTAATATTAATAAATGATTATGCAATAGATATTTCATAATATTATATACTATGTTTATAATATATTATATATGTTATTACATATATGATATTATTTAATATTATTTATTTATTATAATATATTATATGTAAATATTATATTATAATTAATTTATAATATTACTACATATAAGATATTATTTAATATTTTTTATTTATTATTATATTCTATATGAAATACTATATTATAATTAATTTATAATATTATAATACATAATATATTTTATTACATATAAGATATTATTTAATATTTTTATTTATTATTATATATTATATAAAATATTATATTGTAATTCATTTTTAATATTATAATATATTATATATATATTATTACATATAAGATATTATTTAATATTTTTTATTTTTTATTATATATTATATGTTAAATATATTTTCCATCACATACTAAAGTTATACATAATGCAGATACATGGATTCGTGATTCAATCATAATTGATCAGTTGTGAAATAACTTTCGTAGAGGATAATTCATAGTGTTATGTGATTGTTATGATTTTTTATTTTTAAAAATATTATTATAACTAATGTCACTATTATGACTTTAAATTGGAGGTTGTATTTTATATTCATGTATTAGGTATTATTAGGATTTGCGACTTTAAATTAGATGTTGTATTTTATTAGAATAATGATTTGTATAATGAAAAGTTATCACGTAATGTGTAGTAAAGGATGTCCATCCATTGGATTGTGAAAGTGTGAGTCTCACTTGCACGGTTCACTTTCTCAATTCGATAGCAAGATTCACTATGCATATCATTACTCATTTTATTATCATGTATTACGTATTATTAAAATTTGTAAAATCATTGAATTGTATACACTATATATATTTTAAGGTTTTTTGATATCAATAGATGAATTAAAAATAAAATAGAAAATTAATAAAAATTAAGACCGAAAAAAGAAAAACAATATGTTACTAAACACTTTATTTATTTTTTGTTTTTAAAATTGTGACAACAATAACTATTAATAAACGTCATTTCTGTTTTCTATTTTCACTCAGAAAATTAAAATTAAGTTTTTACTTTCTTGAAACTGCAAAAACAGAAAACAAAAACGTTAGTGAATGCAAAATATTTATTGATATTGTTTTTATTGAATACATTTATGATTGTCCTAAACTCATTTTCATATCTTGAAAATTGTATGATAATTTCAATATATGAGATCATCTCGTAATTTTAATTATGGACAAATTACACTTACCTTCCTTCTAGATTGAATTTATTGCAGTTACTTTCCCTCTAGTTTGGCATATTACACTTGCATCCCTCTCACTAACAGATTTTAACAGTTGTTAACGAAAAATGTAAAATTACCCTTATACCATTTGCACTTATTTTCCTTCTAAATTGGCTTATTACACTCACCACCCCTATGTTTTGGAATATTACACTTACCCCCCTTTAATTTGGATATTTGTAACAAACACTCCCTTATCGTCAGCAACGCTAAGTATCAGCGATGGTCAATGTTGGCGTGGCCAAATTTAAAGATTTATATAACAAAAATACTCTTTAAATATTTGTAGAAATGCTTTTGTCCTATGTTGTTTGTGCAATAAGACAAATCCAACCCCAACTAAAGAAAATACATAGATCATTTTCTTCTATATATCAGCCTTTCATCCTTTCTTTCTCTCTCTAAATCTATTGCCAATTTTATATCTATATACTTTTCAATATATCATTTAGTTTTAGTACTTGTTCGCTTTCGATTATACCAATTATCGATTCAAATAATGATATCGTAATGATGAATGATGAAAACTAATTGATTTTGGAGTTTATCTTTGTTTCAAGTGTTTGACAGACACTTCGAACAAAATGTAATGGATTTTGATCCTTTGAAATATTTCAGCCTTTAGGATTTATGGAAATATGTGCGAGGGCACGTATAATGTAATTGTGACAAAATAATTTTTAGTTAAAATTATTTATATAATAATAAAGGCACAATTATAATTTCACATTTTTGTCATATAAATCTTCAAATTTGGTTACGCTAGCATTGATCATTTCTAACAATTAGTGTTGTTGACGATAAGGAGTATTTGCTACAAACGTCCAAATTAGATGGGGTAAGTATAATATTCCAAACACAATGGTGGTGAGTGTAATAAGCCAATCTAGAGGGGAGGTAAATGTAAATGGCATAAAGGTAATTTTACATTTTTCATTAACAACCGTTAAAATTTGTTAGTGAGAGGGGGTAAGTGTAATATGCCAAATTAGAGGGGAGGTAAATGTAATAAAGTCAATCTAGATGGGAGGCAACTGTAATTTGCCCTTTAATTATTTGAAAAATCAAACAAGACCTTATCAATTTTTTTAACTTAAAATGAATATTTTATGTAAAAAAAAAGTGAGAATGATTAAAAAAAGAGTATTAAGTATTTTTTTTATACTAATTTAAGCTCGAGAAACATACTGAAAAAAGATTTTTATGATTCTCACTTCTCGTTTTAGTAATGAGTGGGGTAAAAGAAAGATATGAATAACTTACATGGATGAGGTGAAGGACATGTGAGTTGTGAGAAAGTAATGTGCAAAGAAGCTTTACTAGAGAAAAATAACAACAAGAAAAGAAAAGCTTGAACGGCCATGACTCAAAACTATCTTTTATTTTTTCTTTTTAATAAAAATTTTGAAGTGGAGGATTTTTTACAAATTTGAAAGATTATATATACATGACTAAAATATAACAAAAGTTGAGTGGACTCGTGGCTTTTTTTTTATAGGTAAATTACACTGATCTTTCCTCAGGTTTGGCCTAATTACACGCAACATCAAATTAATACATTTTGTTACACTCTGCTCCCCTATGGTTTGCTCCGTTATAACACATTATCCCTTCTGTCTAAAATTTGGCCACTTACGTCAGAAAAATTGATTGCATTGACCAAAATGCCTATTAACTCATTTGAAAAGACATTATCATCCTTGGAATGCTATCAAATTACATAAAGTTCTTATTTTAATGGACTAGATTACCTTTCTCTAAATTAAACCCTAAACACACAGATTAAAATACACCCGCACACACATGCGCACACATATATAGAATAATCAATACATTTGCAAATCTTATCCAACATAAGAACTATTAAGAATTGTTATAAGTTGTAGATTGCCAAAAGGTAACAATGTTAAAGCCAACAATAACAATTGTTAAGAAGGATAGTGGACGAGTCGTCAGGATATGTACATATATATGTATGTATATATATGGGTAAATACCATTAATACCCCTTAAGGTTTAATATATTGTCACGCAACTACAATTTTATAAATTTTTATCACCAACACCCCCCGTGGTTTGTGCCATGTATCACATACACCCCTTTTGCTGAAAGTACACCGTGTTAGAGCACTTTTTGACGGTAAAAAGATCATGCTGCCCTTTGACTTTTGACCCAACCTATCCGAAGAAATTGCTTTTTTAACCATGTATAATGGACAAAAATGTCCCTTTCAACAACTTTATAAGTCCAAACCCTAGATCCACCGAATTTGAAGATTCTCACACAGTGGCAGACAGGGACGATGGATGGTAAAAGGATGACGACAACTGACCAACAAGGGAAACGACGATGAATCGCCGATGAAAACTAAAGATCATTGGCAAAGACGAAAATAGTGGCGCTGGTTTCGGTTTTGTTTGCCTAACTACAAAAATGGTGGTTTAGGTTCCAATTGGTTGTTGATTGGGGTGGTGGTTGCATACGGTGGATTGTAGGCCTTGAATCTTAGTATGGTGTTGTTTTTTTTTTATTGTCGAATAAACAAAAATTTGGGCAAATTTATGAAAAAATCAAAAACACATAATCTCAACATGGTGTTGTTTTATTCAGAATGTGTACAAAAATAGAAGCTCTATGTTTAATTTAGGTTTTTAGAACTTATATGGGTTTAATTGGAATGAGAAAATCTTGAAAGCTTTAACAATGGGGGAATTTCGGTGTTCGGGTCATGATAAGGGACAGAAAAAGACGAGTGGGAGGAGAGAGAAGGGTGGGATATTAGTTAAGGGTATTTTAGTAATTTCAATTATGATTTATTTTTATTTTAGAAATTAATTAAATAATATAGGGTAATTTAGACATTTCACCACCTTTTCAAATGAAAAAGCTAACAGGGGATGTTGGTGACAAAAATTCACAAAGTTGTAATCGCGAGATAATACATCAAACATCACGGAGTGTTAATGATATTTACCTTATATGTGTGTGTATGTGTGTGTATATATCGAATGTACTTTACATAATCTGATACTGACTTTATTGAGAGATTCTCCTTTATCTATTGAGAATTTAATGAGTTTCAATCACATGTGATTTGCTTGGAAGTTTGAATTGAGATTAATTTGAAGAATGAGTTATTTCTGAAGGTATTGCTGGTGTAAACAAAATTAGAGTTATGAAGATTAAGGCTTTATGATAGAAGAAAAAAGAGTGAGAGAAGAAGTTGGAGAAATCGCCATTAGAAATCGATTTGAGTTATTGCTAATGTTATATATATACACACACACATTCATGATTTAGGTGGATTAAGGACTGTTTGCATTCAGAAATAGGAGCAGTACGTGGTTGTCACGAACATGGAAGGCTTGTGAGTCAAAATGGGTTTAAATGTTTCTTTTTTTGCTTATGAACATGGTTTGATTCATGAGGGGTTTGAAAGAATTTCATATCTAAATGTAGATTACTACTTGATGCTTTGTTGAGTGTGAATTTTTCGTTGAATGATGGTGGATAGAGTCGGTTTTAATGGTCAAAGGTTTGAGGAGCAGTAGATGAACATATTCAGCGTGTCACTGCATGGAAATGAAGATGGTGGATTGTGGGTTCATGGGAAGGCCAAAGTGTTTTTTTTATACATGGACAAATTGATAATTTCATATATTTAGATATTTTATCAATTTTAACAATAAAAAATGTGGGTAAAATAGTAAAATCACTCTACTTTTAACGCTTGTTTTGCCAAATCCATTAGAGAGGAGGTGACTGCAAAAAAATGCATTAATTTGATACGGCGTGTAATTAAGTCAAACTTGAGGAGAGGTCAATGTAATTTACCTTTTTTTATATAGAATTTTGAAGTGAGACTTTTTTATAATTTTAAAAAATTATATATACACAAGTAAAATATAATAAAAGTTGAGTTGGGGTAACTATTGCCCCCTGCACGTGGCTCCCCACTGCACCAAACTATTTCATTTCTCAATAGTAGAAAAACTAATTGTTTCCTATAATTGGTATCATATAATATTATACATTTAGATGTTTTGTTAAAGGTTATGATAATTTAATGACTAATAAATATAGGTAAAAATAAGGTCTATTCTTTACCAAATACTGAAATATGATTGAGAAAGTTAATAAAATATTATAAAACATAATAATTATTGTAACATACATAAACAAATAATATATAAAAATGCTACAATATTTTCTAGAAGATTTTTTTTTATCCCATATTTGCTAAAGTAGGTTGAGCATCTCTCAGAATTTTTTTTTTTTAAAAAAGGTCCTTGGTTGAGCACCTCACTCCATTACACCATTTTGCCTTCTCTAAAAAGAGAAGGGGGACTAAGAAGAAGTAAGCAAATTCTCTTTTCTGCTTGATGGAGAAAAACTTTTCCTGCACTTCATCTACAAACTACAAATTCTATAATTCTCTTGACAAACTTTTCCAAAATTTGTCAACGAAATTGTTTTTTAAATATAACACATTCATATAAACAGTAGTAGTTATATTCCTAAGCAAGTTAATGACACCACCTGCAGTTTTGGTTCCAAAAGAAAAACCCTGATATCTCACCTATAACTTCACAAACTATTCACAATGAAAGACATTCTGGATCTCTTTTGCCAAGCATGAGGTCTCTTATTCAAATCCTTGAGAAGATCAATCTTCACTAGTAGTATTTAATTAAATAGCCTTCACAAATCACAATGTTTTCTCATCCTTCATTCCATTAAACGCCACAAAAATTTTACAAGAATGGAATATATATATATATATATATATATATATATATATATATATATATATATATATATTCAGGCCCAAGCGCTGCTGCTCCAATTCACTTAAAGACAATCAAAATCCAGATCTTAAACCCCTACCTTTAAGTTCAAAGCCACAGTAACAAGTCTAGGATTTGAGATTATACAACACTCAAATGATTTGGAGTATAAGAACTAACCAAAACGATTCATTAAACTAAGAAGAACATTTTTTGACAGTATACTAGTAAAATGTATGTACCAGTGTAATTAGGTGCACACAAACTAAAAGCATATGTTCCATGTTAGATGTCTTTTGGTAAAAACACCTGGGTCCTTTCTTGAAAT
Source organism: Cornus controversa (assembly GCA_026545225.1). Taxonomy (NCBI): domain Eukaryota; kingdom Viridiplantae; phylum Streptophyta; class Magnoliopsida; order Cornales; family Cornaceae; genus Cornus; species Cornus controversa. Next base: position 22,283,648 of record CM048851.1, on the reverse strand, counting down.
CTCTGCACTGACCTACACCTATGTTACATGGACTCGGGCACGTGTGTCAAGTACGTGCATGTATCCATACGTCGAACGTGTCAAATATTCAAACACAAAGACACATGGACACTACTAAATATTTATTTTATTTAATTATTTTATTTTATTTTATTTTCTAGAGTAAAGTAATGTTTTTATGTAATATAGTGTTCAATATAGGCGTTTAACTCATTTTAAAGTACTAATATAATAAAATTGAATGATTAGATATGCTTTTTAATTACATATCCCATACCCATGTCTGAGCAATATATGTCCGACATGGGTACTTCACTACTTTTAAAGAGTCCATCTAACATAGACCTAGACAATCATCCAAATGATGATTGTTCTATAATGACTTCGACAAAACTAAGGGACACTTCAGACTTGCATTTTCACTGCTGTGAAGCTAACAGCAATCATACCAAGATCCCAATACACGATTGTGAATCGTGAGCAAGCAGCTTCATGTGAATGCAACAGGAACTACTAATTACACGCACTCCACTATAAACCAGAAGCATCGATAGAAATGAAGAATTTTTTATGCAGCAGCGAACACAAGGAGGTCAACCAAAACTACAAAGATGGACAAACATTTGGCATAGATAGAGAAGTGGCTGAGTAAATTTCCAAAACGCATCTAGATATTTCCAATGGTCAATTAATATGGCAGCTTAAATGAAAAATGAATTTAACATGCTGGGACACGAAAGTTTGGGTATGTCTACAATGTCATCAGATTTGAAGTATTTACTCCCCAGTTGTTTAAGGCGAAAAGGACTAAAGGTGCCATTAGCTGCACAATTAGACATAATATTGGCGGGATAAAACTCTTATCTAAATCGCCAATTCTTCCAGCATAGGTAACATCAGTTTCCCAGTTTCTTGCTCAAACTTTGACTTTATAAATCAAACCTGAAAATTCCACACACAGACAAAATAATAGTTGATCATCCAGGACCATTTTACAGCAATCAGTAAAATTTTACAGAAAGAGGAGACCAATTTGTCACGATAGACCTAAGGGCTTGTAGCCCAATGATATAACCTCCCTATCCTCAAAGGGGAGGGGAGGGGAGGGGAGGGGTTTGAGCCCCGGTGTGGGCAAAAAAGTGTGTGTGAGTCCCCCAATTAGGAAATTTTTTTTTTTTTTGGGTCAGGGTAGTATTTGAAAATATGCATATGTAAACCACCTCAAACTTTGGGATGTTAAACAATTTGACAAGGAAACCAACACATGAAAAGGAGGAACATAATTTTACAGATGATTTTGCTTCTGTTTTTCTACGAACTAAATTTTTGTTACTATCAAAATCAAGAGCTAAAAATAAATAAATAAAGCTAAAGCTCTCTTACTTTTGCCCATTGGTTAAATCACTAACTCTGACAACCATAAATTAAGCTAAATAGGAGGTATATATATATATATATGATGCTTACGACGACAATGGTGAAAAGTAAATCAGGCCCATAATATTCTGGAAAAAGAAAACGTTACCTACTTTATAATCATCAAAGAACTTACAAAGGTGAAAAGGAAAATTACCATTAGTAATTGTACTTTACAAATGAAAACAAACATCATACATCGCAAATTGTTATCTTAATGACAGTCACAAAAAATGGGGAGATCAGTTATTCTTGAGAAACTCAGCAAAAACACCCTAAAATATTTAAACAAACATCTATATTCAACATTCTAACCTTAACGCTTGGAGAATTGTGGGGCTTTTCGGGCTTTCTTTAGACCAACTTTCTTCCTCTCCACTACTCTTGCGTCCCTGGTCAAAAGACCTTCCTTCCTCAGAGGTGTTCTATGGTCCTCACTCACCTTTAACAGTGCACGAGCAATGCCAAGGGAGATCGCTTGAGCCTGCCCAGAAAGGCCACCACCATGTGCCTTGACAAAAACGTCATAACTGCTTTCATATCCCAAAGTCACCAATGGAACTTTGACATACTGGAGCCACAATGGATTTCCTTGAAGATATTCCTGCATCACATAAAGTCACAAATCAGGAGTGTGTAGTCATGAGACAAAACTAGTGAAACAACTTGAGAAGGGAATACATTCAGGATTCTATGTAGAAAAATGATCCCTCAAGTTTAAACACACCGTAAGTAGCTGCCATTGGTTAAAGAAACAATCAAAAGCCTCGTATACCTTCAGGATTCATATGGTTTAGTGTTTTAAGTGAGGATTCTACATCGCCTTACTACAAGTTCAAATCTACCAAATCCTTGTTCTTGATTTTAAGTAACATATAAAGAAGAAAGTTTAATTACGAAAAAATGCTCCACCAGTCTCCATGATCCAGAAATGGATAATTATAAGCCCATACATGAACCAGGATGACAAAAAATAAAACTTGAAGGTTAAATACTTAAACATGATACAGACTCAAATCAGTTGCCAAAACGAACAAGACACCAGAGAGTTATGGATCTCATAGAAGATGTGGGTAGAAGAACCACCCTACAATTTTTTTTTCAGTTCTATTCCCCATTCAAACACTGTAGCTTCAATATTGGAGAAACTACACATTATATTAGTGTCATGCTATTTTAGTTCTTGCAAGGAAGTCTGACGCTAAGTTGATTCTTAATTTATCGCTGCATGGTTAAGAACACTACAATTTTCCGTCTATGGCAAGAATCGTGCAAGTTTTGCATTATGTTTGTGTCCAGTTTTGGTTATCCCTTCGTACCAAATCCTTCTATAGGAATTGGTTCCGTGTCTTGTCCTGTTATAAGTGAAAAGGTCCAGAGAGAGCTTCTCCAAGTAGTATGTTGAAAACAGACATTCAGCAGCCACAATGCAGGTCGGACACATTTCTTCCATCTGAACAAGTAAGTGCGATACATGCCAGAGTAAGATTCTTTAAGTGCCCCGATGGAACTTTCACATTGTTCCATGCACATTTCCTATTTCTCCTGCTGCTCACTACTGCATCCGAGCACCAAAAGGCATACTAGTGGTACTGAAGCAAAGGAAATCTGTCTTCATTTTCTCAACCAACTCTACTGCTCTACAAATGACATACTAAAACATTAAGTGGAATTCTCAGACTGAGTGATCTCAAATTTCGCTTCACATACTTATTAAATATAAATTGAATGACAAATCCAACATAAGAAGTGGAAAATTAGGATGCAATTGTGATTGTATCATTGTATTCGAACACATTGGCCTCATGAGAGAGAGGGAACATCTCTAACTAAGAGTAATTTTTAGGATTCAATATTGTCATATGCTTCAAAGGATTCAGAAACCCTAACCTACCAAGTATAAAAGCACTTCCAATGATGCTACATTTCGCTTCTATCAAATATCAAATTACAACCCTAACTGCAACAAAGAATAAATAGCGCGCACAGGGAGGTCAAGCAGTTAAAAAGAGGAATCAACATTTCTATATACTACTGCATTTCTATATACTACTGAGGATTCAATAACCCTAATCGTATAACAACTTATAACCCAAACTGCAACAAAGAATCCATGCATATCTCTATATATATGTGTCGAAGGTACCTTGGCGTCACGATAATTGATGATTACTTTGCCGGTTCCTTCTTTGAGAACAACACGCGCGATGGCGGATTTCCGGCGCCCGGTGCCGAATATCGTCTGGGCAGCGAAGCCACCGGGAAGTCTTGACTTCACGTATTTCATGATATTTGTGGTCTCCAAATCGACCGGCGAAGGTGCCGCAACGGTGGAGGCAACGACGGTGAGTGGAGGGGTCCTGACTGCCCGCGACAGCGAAGGAGGCTTCGATTGAGCGAAGGAGATAGCGTGGTGTTTCTGAGAAATCTGCGAAGAGAAGGAGAGAGAAGCGAAGGAAGATGTGAGAGAAGACATTGAAAGTGCCATTGCTCTTCAGCTCTCTTCTCTGTGTTTGTGTTCGAAGTTGCTTTTGAAGAGAGAGGAGGACCTGTAACACTACAGAAAGGAAGATATTGGATAATGTAGTCTTATTTATTTTATTTACTTTGTTTTATTTTTCAGAGACAAAGTGGTGTTCACTTGAAAGGTCAAAAGTGAATGAAAGAAAATTAGTATTATTTTACACATGTTTGGTTATAATAATCAACAATTTACTAGAATTTTGTAGATTTGTATTATTATATATTTTTAAAAAATATAAAAATTTACAAGAAAATACATTTTTACACATGTTTGGTTATAAAAATTAGTCATTACAGTTTTTTTTATTTATTATACCAAATATTTTTTTCTTCTTCTTTATTACTTACAAAATAAAACATCATTTTTTGCATTTTTCGAATATCTTTTTTTAAATATAATGAAGGTAACTAGGGACCTTTTGTTTTTGTTTTTGTTTTTTCCTATTTTTTTTTAGGTTATTTAAACTAAATTAAAAGTTGTATCTTTTGGAGGACTATGGTTTAGGACTTCGGAGTAGATATTGGAAGAAATGGTAAAAAAAAATCTGTGCATATCTAAATAAACATTTTATTATTTGTTAGTCTTTAATTTTGAAGTTAAAAAAAAAATTGTGAGTTTAATTATTAAAATATTTGCTTATATTCAGAACTTTATAAAATAATTTATCTTAAAATTGTTTAAAAATATATCCTAAAACAGGTTTTGGGAGTTCTTTTTTTTTTTTTTTTGTTGAGAATATCACACACACATCCTTTATTGTCTTATTGTACACAGGAACCTCAGCTTTCCATTAAGAAGGATACAATTTATTATTTATTTATTTTTATTACTTTTTCTTTTATTGTGATAGAAAATAAAGTTTGAACAAAAAAAAAAAAAAAGAATTACACAATTGATCTCATATTAGTATTTTTACAAGTTACATAAAGCTGACCTGATTCAATGTCAACTCTGTTCCAATCAAACATTTCTACTCATGCAAATAGCACATGAACACAGCAGCACAGCAGAGCATTGTGTTGTATGGCTTGTGAGGTTAGTTTCTGTACTGAACTTAATACCATATTCTACATTTTGAATGTTCATGAAATTCTGAATTTTGCTAATCAGTTGCTCATATGTTGGAAAATTATTAAATACTACGGGAATTCTGTGTATTGGAGAGTCCCACCACTAATAAGACTTTATTTTTATGATTTCTTATAATAATGGAAAATGACGTTTTATGACTGGTGGAATTCCTACATTTAAGGAATTCCCGGAATATTGTAGAATTACTCCATAACTTCGGCTACTAAGCTGTGAACACTCTCTGTCCCTCCCCCTGATATTCCTTCATTTTGTTGTATGAAGATTGTAGGCACCATATACCTTGTTCTTGTTCCTTTACTTTTCTAGGAACTTAATTTCCCTTGTTACATGATGTGCTTGGATTATTTGGCCAAGGATTGAGAAATGAAATTCAAGCATTTGCAAAATTGTTGAACAGAAAGACATGGAAAATTATCAAAACAATCCCAAAATACCACAAAATTGAATGACAAACCAATCCTAAGTTCTACAAGAATCGCACTATTACATGCCCTCAGAGTTTATTTTTCTAAGAAGAGCCTAATAAGCTCAATAGGTGACACCAACCAGCAAGTTTACAGAATCGAAACCGGATCATCACTTGCCACATCTCACCATAATGAGTCTGGTTAGATATTTCAGAGAAAATCAGGGTGTGTGAGAGTTCATTCAATTCATCCCTTTCTGGCCTTTTCACTGAGATGCATAAGGTAGACTAAGTGGTATCATGATATGTTACTTTCTCATGGTCTCTGCCAAAAACATCCTTTGCTAGTGTCATCTTCTGTCAGAATCATTGATCGTCGTAGCTCACTCCTCCTCCCCATCTCTTAACACGGCTTTCAGCTTCGTCAGCCTGCAAAATCGAGTCATGGTAATTGTTTGAGATTGCAATTGAAGTGAACATTTCGATAATGTGCACCAAGAAAAGAGTGCTAAAAGAAGAAACAAGTTAGTATTACTGACTTCTTTTTTCCAGTTTGTGAATTTAGTGACCACAACTAAGATAATGGTCTGCAAAAGAATGCCTCCAATCATCCCACTCCAAATTCCCTGCAATTCACAAGAATGAATATGTACCATGAAAAATGAAATACAGGATTGCTCGTGGACAATTCGTTATAATCAAACACGATATACAGAAGATATCAGTAAATCCGAGGCATAGCAATGAACCCTCTATTGTATTCCACAAGATTTGAGTGCACAAACCCTTCTTTTTAAATCAGTCATTAGGAAACTAAATGAAGTTGTAACCGGATTCGACCATGTAAATTTGTATAAAATGTGGTTTTAAAGGTCAAGAGCTATGTAGAAGTATGATTTGATGATTCTGTTTCTAAAAATTTCTATGGCATGTCAAGATCTTCAAGAGAGAGAGCTTTGTTAACTCACCATGGCTCCAAGATCAAATGTGAATCCCAAGAGTATTCCAGCAGGCAATCCAACAATATAATAGCACCCAATGTTGATGTATGCAACAAGAGATTGCCATCCAGCTCCAACAGCAACCCCTTAAGAAACAAAAAAACAATAAAGGGAAAGAAAAAAAAAGGTTATATCTTAGAAAATTGAAGATCACAGAAGGGAATGCTGTTAAATCATTTTAGAAAATTGAAGAATTGCATCATTAATAATCATTGCAGCGTCGGGAATGATCAGATAGTTTGTGCCTTGATTTATTTTGCAAGGGAAAGTTACACAGATAGATTCGTATTCGAGTTTGATTGTGCTTACCAGATAAGACTGGTTGAAGACTGTTCAAAAGAACTGTAATTCCAAGCAAGATTGCGAGTTTTGTAGTTTCATTAGCAACTTCGACGCTGGTGGTGAAAAGGTATGGAAAATAATCTCTTGTTGCAAACACAATGGCCATACAAACAACTCCTATGGACACAGATGTGATGGAAACCACTATCACTGAAAATCTAGCTTTCCTAGCATTGCCAGCTCCAAGTTCATTTGACACCCTCACACTGTATGAACATATATACATAGTGAGTTCATATATGTATTATCCATTTGATTGCTCAGAAGATTGAGAAAAGAAGGAATTGAGCCCTTTTTTCCTCTTCCTTCACAGCTTCCAAAGGAAACACATAAAAGTTTGCTAAAAGAAGATCAAATGGATGCAGGAAACATCACCTTATGGCAGCGTTGAATCCTAGCGCGATCATTGCATCCCATCCATTAATGTTCATGCTGCAAAAGTGTTGCAATGAGGCTAAGCTAAGATACCTTTGTGACAATATATTCTATGTAACACAATTTACATATTCTGATATCACATAATGCCACTTTGAAGATTACATTTTCGCATATATGCAATGACACCAACAATTATTTGAATCCTTACCAAAGACTGAAACATGGATAAAAGAGGGAAGATGGTTATACCAAATTGAGATGGCATCAACTGGTATCAGAGGGTTCGCCAAACGACCTGTTATCACCACCAGTATCATAAGGTACCAGAATTCCAAGCTGCAATACAAACCACAAACAGTGTCAGTATCATGATATATATGGTATGACTATATATAAATATATGTACATATATGTATATATATAGAGAGAGGAGGGGAATTACCATAACATTACTGCAGAAGCCAAAGAAAGCTTGACAAAGCCCCACAAGTCATGAAATGCTAACCATGAGAATCCACTCCATGCACCATCTGATTTGGTGATAAAAATGTACAACAACTGGCCAATAATTATGAGCCACCATGAGGTATTAAGGGTGATTGCTGCCCCAACCAAGCCCCAACCAAGATACAATATCATCAACCAGCTAAAGAATGCATGTAACACCAGCACCACAGCTGACACCCAGGCCATTACCATCACTTTCCTCTGTGCTTGCAAGAATTTCTGTATTGGAAAGTTCAAGGCATATGCAAACAATTGTGGTAGCATCCAAATAGCAAATTGTCCTGCAACAAAAAATCAATCAAGTTGGCTTATCAGAGGTTTGAAATTCTTACTACTTCAATCTTTTGTTACAGTCAATATTATGATCATTATGATTTTATGATTGGTATAATTGCTAGGCCTTCCTAAGGCAGACAAGTATATAACATTCTGAGGTCGACCTCTGGTGTAATGGTAGGGTTGTTTTATTGTGACCTAAAATTCACGGATTCAAAATGTGAAATAGCCTCTCCGAATGTAGAGGACTCTGGCATAATGGTAAGGTTGTTTTATTATGACCTAAAATTCACGAATTGAAAATGTGAAACAGCCTCTCCGAATGTAGAGGTTAGGCTACAATCCCCCAAACCCCACAATGGCAAGATTTAGGAAAAGAGTGAATAGTCATTTAGGCTAGCAAAATCTGACTCAAACCTGGTAAATGTGATTCATGCATAGTGCAAGCACTGTATATTGTTGTGGACTGGCCCAATTAATAAGCTGGTTCACTTGATGACTTAAACAGAAGTCAATAACAAATTGAGTTGAAGTTTAAATTAGTTGCTGCACCTAACAATATGAACTCATCCTTTGAACTTCAAATATGATTTTCAATCTTCAAACAATGTTTTAAATTATTTTAGTTCCCATATAAGTTTAGGGAGGTACTCCTATATTCAATTACTAGACCATGGCCCCCATTGATGTCCAAAACTTAAACTTGGCCTTCAAACTCTGGCTCATTCCATGCCACTCCACTCTCTCCCCCAATTTTTTTTTCAAAAAACAAAAAGTAAATAAAAAAATCAGTGTTATATAATTAAGAAAAACTCTTCTCAGAAACAGTCCCATCAAGTGGCGATCACTGTTAGTGGACTCCCACACGAAGTTTTCTCATCATTTCAATACTCTGGGGTATTGATAATGTGTGGTACCCAACAACAGCAAATCTTTCATTTTTCTTTGATAATAAAGAAATTGATAGTTTCTATGAAAAATAGAGGGCTCATCAGCAGTACCCCGAAATATTTTATACTTTCTCCTTAACTATATTGTCCATGTTCGTAAAATTTTGGAGCCGGACTCAAGTTGCTCGGTTTAGACCGACCCAAATCCCATGATTGCTCCAATGTAACTTGAAATGAGTAAAGAGAAATTTGGTACTGACCAGCTGCCTCGGAGATCTGAGTGGTCTCTCCAATGAGCTCGAGAATGGGAGGAGAGAAGACATAGATGGGAACCAAAATACAAGCCGTGGTCAACAAGATGACCCATGATCTCTGCATGTACACACCCAACATCCTAATCTCCCCCGCACCGAATGCTTGCCCGCACAGCGTCTCCAACGCACTCCCCATTCCCAACTGCACATTGTACAAAAATTTGAACTCTCAAAGTAAGGTTTAAGACTAGTCACTATTGTTACAGCTCTTGGTTAAGTCTAATTCTAAATGTGCCTGTTCTGTTTTGTTTCTCTCACAATATATATATATATATATATATATATATATATATATATATATATATTTTCCTCACAGATGATTAAAAAATTGAGCTAAGTGAAAATAAAAATTCATTTTGCTATGTGAAGATCGTTTTCGTAATTTTTGAAAATTGAATTGTTTCGGTTAACATTTTAACAACTAAAATAGTCTATTTGTTCAAATAAAATAGTCTATATATATTGTCCTTTAACTTTATTTGAAATGTTACCCCAGCAGTATGAAAAAAGACAACATGGACACTTTAAACAATTAAACTGTTCCATTCCATTATCTATAAACTTTGATATATATATATATATATATATATATATATATATATATATATATAAAACATGTTAATTTTTTTTTAAAATAGTCACTTTATGCAAATAATGTAAAATTAAATCTATATATATAGTTTATCCCTCTCAATGAATCCTTATTAAGCCATTAATGCATATCACATTTGTCATAGCAAAGCCGAAAATTTAAGTGACTAAAAAAAGAATATATATACCATGGTCACTTTATACATGTACATATATGTATACACATACATTTATTGTTCACATATATATAAATACACACACATATATATAAATGTAAATTGTAATGGACATAAATATGTTCAAGTTAATTTACCATGACCCCGAAAGCCAGACCGGCGATGACAGAGTTCTCGACGGAGACGGCGGCGAGTTCGACCTCGCCGACGAGACCGGCGAAGGTCTGAGTGAGTGCACCGAGCGAGTACTGACATATGGCAGTGAAAATTGCTGGCCCAGCAAGCTTCCATAGCTGCTTAGACTCCCCACCAAATTCTTTCACGAACCCAACATTTTTCTGCTCTTCCTCACTGTGGGTGTGGACCAGAAGCGGAGTTGCAGCACTTCCCATGGCTTTTTTCTTCTTTCACACTAGCTATCACTAAAGCCAGCATAGATTTGGTATCTCTATATTATATATATGTATATATACACACACAAATATATATATAAATGGGTGTTATGGTTTAGGCCGTCATGGGCAATCGGTGGTTCTTTGTGACCAGGTTGGTAGAGACGTAGAGTGACCAAACAGTATTTCTAATGTTTGAAAGGTGGTTAAGAACTACTTACCGAAAAAAGACGACAAAAAAAAAAGTGGTTAAGACCAACTTTCAGAGAGAGACTGTGACAAAATGACGTAAGAGTGGAGATAAGATTATTACTATTAAGTAAGATTTATGGTGAGGGTTAGGTATAATTAGGATGTGATAGTTGGTTTGGTTTTTGATCTACGGTTGGTATTGGTGCTGTGACAGAAGTTCTGACACCAAGCTGTGATATAATGCATGCTTGGTCAAAGGAGGTGGGAGAGTTTGTTTCGGATACTTACAGATGTGGCTGACTTTCAACTAGCTTTCAAGATTGAACTTAAACCACTTATTTATTTATTTTGAAAGTTAAACTGAACCACTTTGTTAGATCTGATGCTATCTAATTGCGATATGTTTTTCTTAATTGGCTCTCAGAGTCTTAACTAGACACCTTTATTATTATTTTTTCTTTTTCTAATACTATAAATGGTTATTAATTTTTAGTAAATAAAAAGATAATACCAAATAAGATGGATGAAGTAAAGTTGTTGTTTGAGTATTGAAGGGATGCTTGTTTGTCATAATAAGACCCAGTCAGGCTTACAATATATAGTCATACAGGGATGGTTTTGTCAATTGTATCAGTCAAAAGAAAGTGGTGTTTTTGGTAGGGTGCAATTTGAGTGGGCAATCGTAACCGATTCGAGTTTAGATTTGGACAATTATTTTTATAATTAGGGTTGAGGCGTCAACAACCCGAGTTCAACCCAAACCCCACTTGTGATATTATTTTTATACATATTTTTTATTTTAAATATATTATATTTAATACTCAAATTATAATAACTTTTTTCTTTTCAACTTCCTTCATTTAAATCTTAATTTATTATATGTTAACACTTTGGATAATTAATTTCTTAAAAATTTGTTTGTAATTTTTTAGAAATTTGCATTAAGTTCTTAATTTTTTTTTTTTTGTTTAGGAGTAATCTAATGTGAAACTTATTAAAGATTACTTTAAAATTTTAACATGGAGATTGGTGATATAAATAATCCGAATTAACTCAACTTTCTAACCCGAAATCTCAACCCAAGCTGCAAACCCGAGTTTAAAAATTTAAGGATTAGTTGGGTTAGGGTTGAGTAGTTAGGGTTGAAAGTAGGGTTAGGGTTGAACATTTCATATGTAGGGTTAAACCCGAGTTGTACCTCTAAGCCGCCCGAGTTGCAGCCCTAGTTTTTGGTAATTATGCAACCATATTAATTCTAACAAGAAAGTTAAATGAACTAGTGGGTCTTGGGATTTATAATTAGTTGAAAAATGATAGATATATTCAAATGATGCGACGAAATAGACTTCTTATTAGGGGTGCACAAAGAATCAGTGAACTGGAATCAGAATTGAAACTGTAGTTGAATCGAACTGAACCATTCACTATGATTTCAGTTTCGATTTCAAATTTTAGAAATGGTTCATTATGGTTTCGGTTTCAGTTTAGAACTTGAACTGGAACTGGAACTGGAACTAAAACGATTATATATATCTATATAATATAGAAATGAATAATAATACCTTCTAACTTCTAGTGTTCTATATATATAAAGTATACAATATATACTATATAAATAAATAGTAATAGCTTCTAAATTCTAGCGTTCTATTTATATTTAAAGTATAAAATATATAATGTATAGATAAATACTAATATCTTCTAAGTTCTAATGTTATTTATATATACTATAATATATATAAATAAACACTGATAGTTTATAATCTATTGTTAAAAGTAGGGGTGCACAAATATTAGTGTGTTTATTGTTAATGTTAAAAAAATAATATAAAATTGACAAAGAACCCTTGGAACCAATACCAGAACCAAATTGAGCTGAACTCAATGGTTTCAATACAAAACTTAAGTGACCGTTGAGAATGGTTCCAGTTCCGATTTCACTAGAAACTATAAAGAATCAAATCATATGCGCTCCTAGTCCTTATATTGCAAACAATGACGGCGAGGGAGTTATGTGTAAAAAGTGAAATTTAAAAAGAATAATTTACGGTGGATAACAACACGTAACAAAAAAATGATGTCATTTCTAAATTTGTCATACATATTATGAAATAATTTCGTGATGTATATCATTGCTTTAATTAGTTTGATATGTTATATAGTTTTATAAAAACAAGCGATACTACAGATCTCAGAAAGAACTTTGAGTTGTGTATCACAAATTTAAATAAAATAATAGTGTCTATTTATTTTTGGTCTTTAATCCACCTTAATCAAGCTCAGTGCTTCGCCATAGACCTATTTCTTCCCAACTACAGTCTCACATATTTCTCTTTTTTCTCTTTGGGCCCTCTCTGTCTTTCTCAAAATGAAATAATTGTAATCAAATTTCTCAGTATGCTAAACAGGCAAAACAAAATATAATTATACTTAGAAATATAAACAGAACTAGTTAAATAAAATAGACAATTATCAACCACTTACAGAATGATTGAATAATGAATTAAATTGAATCTGATCCTTGTGTAAACACAATTTTCTTAATACAAATTTGTTCCCTTTTAGTGCTCAAGCTGATGAACAATTGTCTCCTAAGACAGAACAGATTTACTATTCTATTCTAAAGAGACAGTTGTACACACAAATTTTGAGTCTGAAAATAAAATCAAAACACATGGAAAAATATATTAAATATATTAATTTTGAGAAATGTGGGTTTACAAATCTCTGTAGATTTTTACAAAAGAAAGACAAATTCCTCTAATTCGATTTCCTTAATGATCTGGATTCAAGGGCAGATGGACCTTGATCTTGAAGTGGATTGAAACTTTGGTGAAGAATGGCACGTGGATGATGTACTTGTTGTTCTTCCCCTTCAAATTTTAGATGCTTTGGAGCTTTGGATTTTAAGTGAAGAATTCTGCAGAGTTTCAGCTTTCTCTAAGAGTTTTCTGGTTCTTTCCCCCCTTCAGATTCAAGGGCTACTGGAGCTTAATCTTAAATCGAATGATTGAGAGTCCTCTTCAAGTGTTTGTTGTCGAAGAAAATCGGTGAGAATTTTTGATCGATGGCTGAAGAAGCTTGATCTAGAATAGTTTTATTAATGATTCTTTGAATTTGTTGAATCTTGGAGGAAGAACGGTACAACTTTGAATGTACTTATTGTTGTTGTTCTTCAAAACTTTGAAGGTTGGATGAACTTATGTCTTCAGAGCTTCAAGTGTTAATTGAAGGCAGAATATGGTAGAGCTTCAGTATTCTGTCAGAGTCTCCTCCCCTTCCCCCACCTTTAGACATTTATTTATAGGCTCACCAGAGGGGTAGATTTGTAATTTTTTTTTTTGATAATTATCCTATAATTATCTTTTATGATAATTGTGATAATTATCTAATATATATATATAATAATTATCTTTGATGATAATTACACACACACACACACACACACACACATATATATATAATTATTTATTTGACCCATTTTCAAGTGGGCTTGGACATTTTTAGACAATTTGGTTCAGCCTATGACCCATTTATTTATGGTGGGTCTAGATTTTGAATTATCTAACTTATTGGGCCACATTCCAAAGTGGGCTGAACTGAAGATAAGGCCAAATTATATTTTGGGTCCATCATGTAATTTTTTAATGTCTACAAATTGCCTCCACTTTAAGTCTCTCCCTATATCGAGTTGGATAGGTTTAATCGATGCGAAACCAAGACCAGTCTTAGGCAGAATTATCCTATGCCCTTGTTCTCTTAATTTCTTTTATGTCTCATTGAGACCATGTATTTTCTCACCAGTAAGTTCAGGACTGAGTTTTCCAAGGCTTGTGAGATTTGCAAAATCATACCCTGATTTAGCCAAGAGTTTGTATGCCTTGGATCAAACCCTTCATCAGTTTTTTGTCTTGGTAGGAATCCATGTTCAATTGGAGCTTTTGACGGTTGGATAAATCATTTCAAAAGAAGTTTAATAGGAGTAGACTTTTCAATCTTCGTGAGAGGAAGAGTTAATTCTTCTCTCAAGCTTTGCAGGTCTTTTTTTTCTTTTGTGTGAGACATCTTTAACTTAACTTCTTCAGTTTCAAGTATCTCCATGACAGGTAACTTCCCTTCTCGTCGTTGATATTTTGGAACATACTTGAAAATTGGTGTAGTACGATGTATTTTAACCACAAACTTTCTCTTTTGAGTTACCTTTGTACTGTCTATCACTAAGACATCAAAAAGGATGAACGATACTTCTTTTGTCTTTGTAGACTCAACCTCTCATGTAGATAAAAGGTTTGTTGTACAGACACTCAAAGATGTGTCTGGCTCAATGTAAAACTTTGCATCTGCAAAATGAACTTCTACTTCAGTAAATGGCTTGTTATCTGCCACCACTGTCTATACACCATTCTTGCAAAACTTGAAATACTGATGAAAAGTTGATGGAACAACACCGTTATCATGAACCCATGGTCGTCCCAACAACAAATTGTAGGACGTTTTTGCATCGATTACGTGGAAAAAGGTTTCAGCTTATAACCCTCCGATTATTAGGTCTACACGAATCATGCCAATAGTTCTTTGCCCACCTTGATTAAAATCTTGAATAATGAGGCGACTACGAGCCAAGTCGTAGACTGTAACGCCAACATTTTTCATTGTAAATTTTGGCATGAGATTCAGTGTGGAGCCCCCATCAATAAGAATGCAATTGACCTTTTGCTCCCTTATGTATCCGAAGACAAAAAAAGGACGATTGTGTGGCTTTTGTAATACCCCGCTCCAACACATGGTATGATATTGTCCGCTTTGGGCCGAGCCCGCACGATTTTGCTCTTGGGTTTACCCCAAAAGGCCTCATACCATTTGAAGAGAACATACTACATATAAGCACATCCCCTTTTCCACACCCAGGCGATGTGGGATTGAGCACCCTGTACCCTGTCAGTGTGGTAGCTCAGCCCAGTGTCTGTCTATGCACCCGCCCACTCACACCCGTCCACAAGGGTTACTACAATCCACCCCCCTACGAGGCCCGACGCCCTCATCGGCACACTTACTTCCGGCTGGGTTCAGGCTCTGATACCAATTGTAATACCCCGCTCCAACACATGGTATGATATTGTCCGCTTTGGGCCAAAGCCCGCACGGTTTTGCTCTTGGGTTTACCCCAAAAGGCCTCATACCATTTGAAGAGAACATACTACATATAAGCACATCCCCTTTTCCACACCCAGGCGATGTGGGATTGAGCACCTCGTACCCTGTCAGTGTGGTAGCTCAGCCCAGTGTCTGTCTATGCACCCGCCCACTCACACCGGTCCACAAGGGTTACTACAATCCACCCCCCTACGAGGCCCGACGCCCTCGTCGGCACACTTACTTCCGGCTGGGTTCAGGCTCTGATACCAACTGTAATACCCCGCTTCAACACATGGTATGATATTGTCCGCTTTGGGCCGAGCCCGCACGGTTTTGCTCTTGGGTTTACCCCAAAAGGCCTCATACCATTTGAAGAGAACATACTACATATAAGCACATCCCCTTTTCCACACCCAGGCGATGTGGGATTGAGCACCCTGTACCCTGTCAATGTGGTAGCTCAGCCCAGTGTCTGTTTATGCACCCGCTCACTCACACCCGTCCACAAGGGTTACTACAGCTTTGATCCTAGTTGAAGGTCTTCATCAGTGAAGTTAATTTTTGCATAGCATGAGCCATATGTAGCTCCAACTACCTCTTTGTCATTAGATTCTTCGATGGTGTTCACGTGTTTCTCAAGTTCTCCTATACTTTGGACTTCATTTTGACTCTTACCACTTTTGACCTCCGAATCAATCTTCACAGTTGACACCATGTAAGTTGACATAACTTTATCATCGAGATATCCTTTTAGAAAAAAATCACGTAAAGTAATGGGCTTGCAAATTTTTTCACCCAACATTGTGTGTTCTGTCAATGTCGTCTTATTAGCACTTTTCCCGTTCTAAACACCTATTTTAAGGATATATCGAGACTTCTTTATCCAACAACTCTTGCAATGGATCTTTCAACTCCTTCAACTCAGCCAGTGCCATACGGTAAGGTGCCATAGAGATAGGCACGATACTAGGAGCAAGATCATTGCTAAACACAACATCTCTCGTCAGAGGTAACTTAGTCAAGTCCCCTGGAAACACATCCAAAAACTCACTAACTACTGGTGAAAACTCTCCACTAGTCATAATCTCGTCCTCCTCGGCTAATAAGCTAGCTAGAAATTATCCAACCCCGTCCCATACACCGGAACTAAGCAAAGACGAAACGTAGAAATCATCTCGCTCTTCCATAAAGTAAAAGCAATTACCCTTAGGTGTGCACACCGTCACTTTCCTACAGAGACAATCAATCATGGCTCTAAATGTAGATAGCCAATCCATACCTAGAATGACATCAAAAGTGGTCATATCTAGTAACACAAAGTCGAACACTAATTAACGCCCAATAACCTCGATCTCGCAAGATCGACATACTCTATCCAGGGTTACCCTACCCCCAACTGATGTATCAATGGACAATGGTGAATCCAGTGATGACACCCTCAATCCCAAGGCACAAGAAAATGCAACATATATGAATGAATGCGATGTCCCTGAATCTATCAACACCATAGCCCATGAGCTAGAAACTAGGAAAATCCATCTTACCATTGACGGTACTGGCATACCCCTACCGAAGTGAGCGTGAAAACACGGCCCCGTGTTGTTGACCCTGTTAGCCAGTCCCTGTAAGTTCGACTGCTAACTAAAAGCAGGCGTGGAACCCTTCGCTACCCTAGATCCCTGAACTGACTGTGCTGGTTGAGGTGGCGGTAATGCCCTGAAGCCAGACTAAACCGTAGTCGTCTACCCAGCCCTCTATTGAGATATTGAACCGCTCTGAGTTTCCTGCCTCCGTGGATAGTTAACTTTCATATGTCCGTGTTGCTTGCAATAGAAGCATACCCTTTCTCTGATAGGCGTTGAATGTTACGCATTCTAGCCTCTTAACTTATGTATTTTATTCTCTTAGTGATAGATTATTTTGTGATTTTACTTTGTTTTAGTGTTTTCTGTATTTTCAGGGCCTTAATGATTATTTCAGTTAAAACCAAGTTTTTGGGCTTTGAAAGAAGACATCCAAGATGGTGAGATGAAGCCTACATCAAGGAGATTCACTCAACCATTTATTCCAACTCAAATCAGCCCAAGAAATAGGTCCAAGAGAATTACAGCAGCTTAAGAAGGTTTCGGGCCTGAAGCCCAAATCGGCGCATAATACAGTCTTAATCCCGTTTTAGAAAATGGACCAGAAGTCTTATTTTCGAGCCTCAAATCGACATTATTTTCGCGTAGGGTTGAACGAAATTTGATTATGCACACTTTTGTATTTCAAGAAAATTCCGTGAAACGGACTTCTAGTGGGTCAAAAGTCGGGCCGAAGTCAGCAGGAAAAACCCACCTGATTAGTGCTGCGGGAAACCCTAATTTATTCCTAATTGGATTAGGACTTTGGTGTATTCTCTTGGGGAATAAAGTAAAGACTTGGAGGCAGAGTTGAGGAGGATTGGAGAGAACACAGAGAGAGTCTGAGAGGGCTGAAGAGAACAGAAACATATTCGCAGAGCCATTGGAGAACGAAGTCATACGCGTAATTCAGAAAGATGATGTCTTCTTCCTCAACAGTTGAAGCTTCTTCTTCTACCATGAGCGGCTAGTTCATCCACTAGGGTTTTGATGTAGCCCTAACAAAGCATCAATGGTTTGATTGTTTTAATTATTGGGGACCTTTATATACATGCATAGATTGTGTAATTGTGAGGATTCTTATTAAGGAATTGAGCAATAAAAGTCTTGTAAATTCAATCTCAATGATTTCTTATCTTGTCTTAGATATTTAGTTGTTGTTATTGAACTCAATCTCTTTTGTTTTCTGTGATCATGAGAGAGATTATTACACAATGGTAATCACTGAATATATTGTTATGAGCTTTGATGGATTATGCCTAGAGAAGATGAACCATACTGCACCCTAGATTAGAGTAGTTAGGCAGATGGCCCATGCCAATCGAAGATAGTCCATGGCTTAGCCTTAATCATATGTTATCTTCTTGACGGATGAAGGTGAGCTTGTAGCCACCGACACCACTTATGCATGATGTAATTCCCCTATAGTTGATTCAATTAACCATTGATTGTGGAGTTAGTGGTGAAGTCAAACACCCTAGGTTTCTCTCCTATTATCTTCACTATCTTGTTTACTTTGATTTATTTTATTTTATCTTTTTAATTAGTTTAGTTTAAAAATCAGAATTCTTTTCTTATAAATTTAATTAGAATTAATTCCGTATTCCAACTCGTCAGACCATAATCCCTGAGGTACGATACCCATTCCTTTCGATAGCCCTATTCTGCAAGGAATTCGTTCTATTGCGAAGTGTGGAAATTTTTAATTGGTATACTTTTTGAGTCACACTCACACACGAATCATTCTCCCACTGCCCCTGCTGGCATTGGTGCCACTATATATCCCTATGGGCATTCCCTACTAAAATGGCCAATCTATTGGCAATTATAGCATACCACAAATGATCGTGAAGATCTAGTAGGCAAGGCCAATGAAGGTATCGGGGGAGCCTGCTGCTGCCCCTGAAAACCTGACCTGCCCTCCCTATTCCTCTTTATTCCCTAACCACCCAAAGATGCCCCCGCACTCTTCACTTGCTGTTTAGAGTCCCATATCCTCTGAGTGTCTCTATCATCCTCTTCAGCCACCAAGGCTCTATCAACAAACTCATTATAGGTCTTCAAACCTAGAATGGATACCCTCTTTTTGATAGAGGTTTTCAACCCTTTCATGAACTTCTTCACTTTCAATTCCTTATTCATCACCATCTTCGGGGCAAAGCGAGCCAAAGATATAAACTTGGTCTCGTACCCCATAACATCTAAGTCCCTTTGGAGTAGATCCAAAAACTCCTGCCTCATCAAGACCCTCATCGAAGCTGAAAAGAACTTGTCGAAAAATAACCCTTTAAAGGTTTCCCAATCCATGGAGGAATCATCCTGGTTTTTCTTACAGTAACCAAGGGGCAACAATGCAACCATTATATCAACCTAGGACTTTTGTGCCTCAACAGCAATATCAAACACAAAGTCCTATGGCCCAAAGAATTTCTGCTATTGAAGACAAGCTGACTCTTACCTTGTCTAAATTTGACAAGCTTGATTCTCTCATAGAGACAGTGCAAGCTACTGCAGCAACAGTACAATCTACAGTTCAGCTAGTGCACTCGCATTCTCAATCCATTGCCAAACTGGAATCTCAGTTTGGACAGCTTGCTACTTCCTTGAGTAGAAGAGAAGAAGGGAAGCTCCCTAGTCAACCAATTGCTAATCCAAGAGGGATGCAAGCTTCCACAAGCAACCCACACCATGAGCAAGTTCAAGCCATTACCACTTTGAGAAGTGGGAAAATAATTGACAATAAGGTGGGTGAAAAGAAAGAAGAAGAAAAAGTGATCACAAGTCCAAGTGCTGAAATTCCTTATGAGCCCAAGGCTCCTTTCCCACAACGTTTTCTTGAAGCATCCAAGTTGGGGAAGCAAGGGGACAAGCTGCATGACATGATGGAGGTGTTTCGCCAAGTGAAGATTAATTTGCCACTCCTTGATGCCATCAAGAAAATTCCTCCTTATGCAAAATTTTTGAAGGACTTGTGCACTCAGAAAAGGCGTTCTAAAAGCCATGTGCCAAAGAAAGTAATGCTGCCACAACAAGTAAGTTCAATAATTCAGCAGTGTACTCCTCCCAAGTACAAAGATCCTGGTGCTCCAACTATCTCATGCATTATTGGGGAGCACCATGTGGATAAAGCTCTTCTTGATTTGGGTGCAAGTGTGAATTTGCTACCTTATTCAGTTTACTTACAATTGGGCTTGGGAGAATTGAAGCCTACCTCAGTGGTATTACAATTTGCAGACAGATCAACCAAGCAACCCCGAGGAATCATAGAAGATGTGCTCATCAAAGTGGACAAGTTCTACTTTCTTGTTGATTTCATTGTACTTGACACTGAGCCAGTTCACAATCCAAAGAGGCACATTCCTGTGATCCTTGGTCGACCCTTCTTAGCTACTGCTGATGCTTGCATAAATTGTAGGTCGGGGATCATGGATATTTCCTTTGGTAACATGAAGGTTAAACTTAATATTTTCAATGCTGTTGAGAATCCTCCGGATCAGACTGATGTTTTCTTCATGGACTCTGAAGATGTGATTGAATCTACAGATGAAATAAGGGTGCAAGAAAAACAGAAGGAGAAGAAGGTGTTTGAAGATCAAATTTCTACCATGGTGATAACTTCTGTATGCACTACACTTTCCAAAACACTTCAGAGGGAGCAATTGTTTGGAGTATCCGACAACTCCACACCATGGTATGCAGATATTGTGAACTATTTAGCCACGGGTAAAGTGCCAAGAGACTGGACCAAGCGAGAACGTGATCGATTCTTCTCTAAAGTTCATCATTACTTTTGGGAGGATCCAGAGTTATTTAAATATTGTCCAGATCAGATTATTCGGCAATGTGTCCCAGACCATGAGTTTCAAGATATTCTCAAGTTCTGCCATTCATTGGCATGTGGAGGCCACTTCAGTGCAAGAAAGACAGCAGCAAAGGTACTTCAATGTGGATTCTTTTGGCCTTCTCTGTTTCACGATGCATATGTTTTCTGTAAGACTTGTGATCGGTGTCAAAGATTGGGTTCAATGTCGAGGCGTGATATGATGCCAATGAGCCCCATTCTGGTAGTGGAGATTTTCGATGTTTGGGGAATTGATTTTATGGGACCCTTTCCACCTTCTTTTGGCTACGAATATATTCTGGTTGGAGTGGATTATGTCTCCAAGTGGGTGGAGGCCATTGCAACTCGAACCAATGATCACAAGGTGGTAATCAAATTCATGCATGAGAATATTCTGAGTCGATTTGGAATTCCTCGAGCCTTGATCAGTGATGGTGGTTCTCACTTTTGCAATAAATTCTTGAGAGGTTTGCTTGCTAAATATTCAGTGACACATAAGGTGGCGACGCCTTACCATCCTCAGACAAGTGGGCAAGTAGAGCTGTCCAATCGAGAAATTAAGCATGTTCTCGAGAAGACAGTGAGACCGGATAGAAGAGATTGGTCATTGCGACTGAGCGAAGCACTATGGGCGTATCGGACTGCTTATAAGACCCATATCGGTATGTCACCATATCGGTTGGTGTATGGGAAAGCATGTCATCTTCCAGTAGAGATCGAGCACAAGGCACTTTGGGCAATTCGAAAATTCAATTTCGATGCAAAAAGAGCTGGGGAAGAAAGGAGGTTGCAATTGAATGAATTAGAAGAGTTTAGACGTGATGCTTATGAAAGTTCACGAATTTACAAAGAGAGGATGAAAGCATTTCATGATCGACATATCTCACGAAAGTCCTTCTCTCCAGGTGATAGAGTATGGCTCTTCAATTCCAAGCTTCGGTTATTTCCCAGAAAATTGCGTTCAAGGTGGGATGGACCATTCCAAGTAATTTCGGTTTTTCCTCATGGTGCCGTGGAAATTCGAAGCTTTCGAGATAATACTTTGATGAAGGTTAATGGTCAAAGGTTGAAACATTGTGTGGAAGGATATGTGCCAAGAAGAGACGTGGAGTCCGTCGACTTGACGGATCCCGTCTATCCGACTTAATCCCTTCGGAGAGTCAATCGTCTCCTACGGACATTAAAGTGTAGGTTTTGTATGTATTTCTATTCTTTAATTTCTTTAGTTTTCTTTGATTCTAAGTTTTAGTTTTAGTTTTCTTACTTTTTCTTTCAATTCTAGTTGCGTTTTAATATTTTTTCTTTGAGTTTTTGATGTATAAGTTGCTTCCGGAGGATGCCAAGAGGTGTACCGAGGTATTTGGACTCAAGACGGGTGAAAAATCGTGCTCTCGGTCGACCTTGGGCGATGGAGACTCAAAATTATCAAGGTTCGGTCGACCTTGGGCGATGGAGGGTCCAACAGGCATCCAGGAGGGGGATCGATCGCCCCATTTGAGGGGGATCGATCGCCCCATGGTTTTTGAAGAGATCACCCACCAGCAGGTGGGCGATCGATCGCCCATCCAAGGGGGGATCGATCGCCCAAGCCCATTGAAGGGCTGCCCGAATTTTTAAGGCCTATAAAGGCCACCTCTCATCCTTTGTTGCTACCACTTGCATCCTAGACCTCTTTGAACTCCAATTCAAGTCCTACATCATCCGGAAAACTAATTTCTTCAATTAGTGATTATTATACAAGAATTCAACATTGATCAACATCAACTTCAACATCAAATTGGATCAAAAATCACTAGTTCTCAAAGGAAGCTCACACTTTTTCAAGTTCAACATCAAAGTAAGTGAAGTTTTTCCTTGAAGAAATTATTCAAATCTTTTTGAGGGCTTTTGAAGACCAAGTTTGGGGGATCAATTTGGTGCTTTTACTTGTTCGATTTGGGTGGAAAAATTGCCGAAAAAAGGAGGTTGAAGGTTACAAAAGAATTGTGCACACCAAGTGTTCGATTTAATTCCTCAACCACACTTTTTCTATTTCTATGGCACCAAAGAGAGCAAGTCACCAAGATGCTTCAAGTTCACGTAATCCTCGCCGAGCGAGGCATGATCCGACCACAGGTTCTTCACGATCTCGCCGAGACGGTATTCAAGAAAGATGGCATCCAAGGGCGTTGAATTTGGAAACAATGTTTGACATAGCCGAGCTTTATGGTATGTTTCCCGAGACACGGTGGGGGATTTTCGACATCCGTCGTCGTCGGTCGGCATCCATTTTTGTTCCACTCTCATCTACCATTTACCCGAGGCTTGTCAAGGTATTTTATCAGAACTTAATGCCGAAACCTGATGAGCGGGATGTGCTTACTTCTTCCGTAGATGGAACAATAGTTCGAGTGGACATGTCATCCATTGCCATTGCCATGGGTTGTCCTCATGAATGCCCAGCTGATTTATCTCATATCTATACTCCTCTACCCGACGAGTTGTCGGTAGGCAATGTGGTTGCACGATTGTGTGCCAACCAATTTTCCGGGCCGAAAAGGAATGCAGCTTCAAAGTCTTCAATGCCAAATCATTTATGGTTCCTTGACGCTGTGCTACTCAAGAATGTATGTCCAATTGGACATAAAACCGAAAGATGTCAAGAGTTCCTCAGAGCCTTATATGCTATACATTTTGGGCATTGGCTGTCATTCCCACAGATTGTCTGGGGCCAGATGGAGAAATTCTATTCCAAAGTTGTGGCCAAGGCACCAGACAGTGCAAGTGACTGGGAGTTTCCATTCCCTACCATTATTCATCAGTTGCTTGTGTCACAGGGGTATGCAGTCCATGAGGACGAGCTTGCCTTTCCACGTGATCTTCATTATGGCACGCATGACTGGAACCTGAGTCGATCTCATATGCACCAGAGAGTCATAGCGGCGCCTGGTGAGGTATCTCGGTTGGCCCAAGGAGGAGAGCATGTAGATATACCACCACCGGTGGACGGTCCAGAAGAGATGGAGGCAGAGGAAGAGGAAGTGCATGCACAGGCTGGTGGCCATGATTATCACTATTTAGAAGGGCAGATTGCTGGGTTGACAGCCCAGTTTGGCACCTTACAGACAGAGGTCTCCACACAGTTTGGTGCAATGAGAGCAGAGATGGCGGATCACTTTTGTGACACTCGCCAAGAGTAACTAGAGATGAGGAGGATGATGCGTGCCCTGATGCGTCAAGCAAACTTGGATCCAGATGCTCAGTCACCACCACATCCTTGACAGGAAGGTAACCATCTTTTGTATTTTATTTTATTTTTAGCTTTTATTTTTCTCTTTATTTTTCTTTTTGTAGTTAGATTTTTATTATCAATAAAAAAAATAAAAATGAAAAAATATTTTTTTTTTAGGATTTTTCTCTTTCATATTTATTTTCACCCATACTATTTTCACTTGATCTTTGGGGTATCGTGGTTTGTTTTGACAGGTTTTAACATCCAAGTTTGGGGGTGTGCTTGCATTGCCTTCGTCCTCGTGATGTACTCTATTTTCTTTCCACTACTCCATGATCCCGGTACTATCGTTCTTACTCTTCTCTATGCTTTAATTGGGTGTCCATTGAGGACAATGTACAGTTTAAGTTTGGGGGTGAGGCGATGCCTATTTGTGTGCTTTATTGCATATGGGGAAAATTTGTGTGAAATTCTTTTGTATTAGGATTTTATTTTATTTTATTTTCTTAATTTGTTTCTTTATTTTATTTTGTTTTATTTTTAGATAGAATGTTTTGACATCATTCAAAGGATTAATACCTTATGTAGGTGCATAACTTGCAATTTTTGAGTAGGTTTTAAATCTTTGGAAACTGTGATTTAAATTAAGTGGTTTTAATCATGGTTTGCAATAACATGTTTTGAAGTGATTAATTTTAGTTTCCTTACATGCACAAACACACTAGCATAATCTTATGGGGTATAAACTATGGTTTTGAGTTATTGAGTTACATATGCTTGATATTAATTAGTATCTCTTGAGAATGAGTACCAATGATGTGTTTTACTTGACTTCAATAAAAAAAAAAAGATGAAAAAAGAAAAAAAATGATGAATAAGCAATCAATTTGATCCTTTTCATGAGTAACCGGGCCTCTATGCCTCAGGAAGCACGGAGTGTTCGCGTCAAAAGTGAAAAGGTGAGAAAAGATGAGCATTGGTTGTCTTGAATTGTAGCCTGACTGATTCGAGTAATTAGGTCTTCGGGGTATCTTAAAGCCTAGTTCCCTAAAGCCATCTGGTTTGGGAGTCACTGACTGAAAGCTTGCTACATGGATCTTTCAGAAAGCTTAATAGATCAATACATTGCACAACCAATAAAGCAATGGAAAAAAAAACCATGATGAAAAAAAAAGGAAAAAAAAGTCATGTATTCATGTTTGGAAGTATGATTTCAATAAGGGGAGCTGGTGAGTAGAAGGGGTATGTGCCTTAATATATTCAGAGCTTGGTTATGTCACATGAGATGACTGCTAGTTCACTTTACACGAGGGAACTAGAGTTAATTATTTTGAGATATGTTGATGTGAATTATGCATGAGGACCATTGATTTGAATTATAGAATTTGAAATTTTAAAATTATTCTTGAATGCAAGTTTGTAACTATGTATTGTAATCTTCTTCTTGAATTAATGTTGAAACAGAATTTCGAATGTTTGTGGGTAACATTTCTGGAAACCCTCACGAGACTATACTCGTCCACTAGGGGGAACCTAGGGGTTTAAAGGCTTGTTGCATATGCTAAATGCAATCGTTTCTCCCACGAAAGTGGAGTTGGGTAGTTTAGTTAGTGTTTAGTAGTTTCTTTGTTTTAGTTTTGTTTTATTCTATTGCTAAGGGACTAGCAATATGTAAGTTTGGGGGTGTGATAGGCGTTGAATGTTACGCATTCTAGCCTCTTAACTTATGTATTTTATTCTCTTAGTGATAAATTATTTTGTGATTTTACTTTGTTTTAGTGTTTTCTGTATTTTCAGGGCCTTAATGATTATTTCAGTTAAAACCAAGTTTTTGGGCTTTGAAAGAAGACATCCAAGATGGTGAGATGAAGCCTACATCAAGGAGATTCACTCAACCATTTATTCCAACTCAAATCAGCCCAAGAAAGAGGTCCAAGAGAATTACAGCAGCTTAAGAAGGTTTCGGGCCTGAAGCCCAAATCGGCGCATAATACAGTCTTAATCCCGTTTTAGAAAACGGACCAGAAGTCTTATTTTCGAGCCTCAAATCGACATTATTTTCGCGTAGGGTTGAACGAAATTTGATTATGCACACTTTTGTATTTCAAGAAAATTCCGTGAAACGGACTTCTAGTGGGTCAAAAGTCGGGCCGAAGTCAGCAGGAAAAACCCACCTGATTAGTGCTGCGGGAAACCCTAATTTATTCCTAATTGGATTAGGACTTTGGTGTATTCTCTTGGGGAATAAAGTAAAGACTTGGAGGCAGAGTTGAGGAGGATTGGAGAGAACACAGAGAGAGTCTGAGAGGGCTGAAGAGAACAGAAACATATTCGCAGAGCCATTGGAGAACGAAGTCATACGCGTAATTCAGAAAGATGATGTCTTCTTCCTCAACAGTTGAAGCTTCTTCTTCTACCATGAGCGGCTAGTTCATCCACTAGGGTTTTGATGTAGCCCTAACAAAGCATCAATGGTTTGATTGTTTTAATTATTGGGGACCTTTATATACATGCATAGATTGTGTAATTGTGAGGATTCTTATTAAGGAATTGAGCAATAAAAGTCTTGTAAATTCAATCTCAATGATTTCTTATCTTGTCTTAGATATTTAGTTGTTGTTATTGAACTCAATCTCTTTTGTTTTCTGTGATCATGAGAGAGATTATTACACAATGGTAATCACTGAATATATTGTTATGAGCTTTGATGGATTATGCCTAGAGAAGATGAACCATACTGCACCCTAGATTAGAGTAGTTAGGCAGATGGCCCATGCCA
Organism: Cornus controversa; assembly: GCA_026545225.1. Lineage (NCBI taxonomy): Eukaryota > Viridiplantae > Streptophyta > Magnoliopsida > Cornales > Cornaceae > Cornus > Cornus controversa. The sequence continues at coordinate 22,256,562 of CM048851.1, read as the reverse complement.
ATCGAAGATAGTCCATGGCTTAGCCTTAATCATATGTTATCTTCTTGACGGATGAAGGTGAGCTTGTAGCCACCGACACCACTTATGCATGATGTAATTCCCCTATAGTTGATTCAATTAACCATTGATTGTGGAGTTAGTGGTGAAGTCAAACACCCTAGGTTTCTCTCCTATTATCTTCACTATCTTGTTTACTTTGATTTATTTTATTTTATCTTTTTAATTAGTTTAGTTTAAAAATCAGAATTCTTTTCTTATAAATTTAATTAGAATTAATTCCGTATTCCAACTCGTCAGACCATAATCCCTGAGGTACGATACCCATTCCTTTCGATAGCCCTATTCTGCAAGGAATTCGTTCTATTGCGAAGTGTGGAAATTTTTAATTGGTATACTTTTTGAGTCACACTCACACACGAATCATTCTCCCACTGCCCCTGCTGGCATTGGTGCCACTATATATCCCTATGGGCATTCCCTACTAAAATGGCCAATCTATTGGCAATTATAGCATACCACAAATGATCGTGAAGATCCAGTAGGCAAGGCCAATGAAGGTATCGGGGGAGCCTGCTGCTGCCCCTGAAAACCTGACCTGCCCTCCCTATTCCTCTTTATTCCCTAACCACCCAAAGATGCCCCCGCACTCTTCACTTGCTGTTTAGAGTCCCATATCCTCTGAGTGTCTCTATCATCCTCTTCAGCCACCAAGGCTCTATCAACAAACTCATTATAGGTCTTCAAACCTAGAATGGATACCCTCTTTTTGATAGAGGTTTTCAACCCTTTCATGAACTTCTTCACTTTCAATTCCTTATTCATCACCATCTTCGGGGCAAAGCGAGCCAAAGATATAAACTTGGTCTCGTACCCCATAACATCTAAGTCCCCTTGGAGTAGATCCAAAAACTCCTGCCTCATCAAGACCCTCATCGAAGCTGAAAAGAACTTGTCGAAAAATAACCCTTTAAAGGTTTCCCAATCCATGGTCTCGATGTTGTGGATATTCCCAATGAATTGCCACCACCGATCCGCTTCCCCTAGCAAGTGAAGCACCACCACTCCAACTTTCAGATCCTCATCGATTGCAAGTCTGATCAATCTAACTCTCTGCCACTAATGGGTCACGTTCGCCATCAAAGGTAGGCGACTTAAATCTTATGTATTCTTTAATAGCCACCATTTGACGGCTTAAGGTAACTCTAGGCAGTGCCTGAACCTCTTCTTTTCTGACTTCCCTAGCCATTCATCTCATAGTATCGGCCATGTTACGCATAAATTGTGATCCATCTGTTGGCTTCTGAGGAGCATCAACGCCTATGTCTCGCGCTTTTCTTGGAAGCATTTTGCTATATGCACAACAAGAGAATTCTTTAGAACCAAGTATTCACACTTCTTACATCATTTCCACCATGCTTACACACGCCAAGTTATTTTAGTCCACAAAGGCATGTTATGAAAGCGTAAGCATATAATCAAGTTACACATAAGCAATTTACGACTCTAAGTCAAATCCCTTATGTCTACGTCCTCAACCTAAAGTGATTACTAGATCAAGTCTCACCCTTTGTCCTTAGGTTTTCAAACCTAATGCTCTAATAATTATCCAAAAATCATCAAATCCTTTCAAATCAACATGTGATAAAATCTTTACCCATTGTCCCTAGGTATTCTAACCTAGAGCTTTGATACCACGTTGTCACGCCCCGAAATCTGGACCGCCGGGACTCCCCTGGACCGACCCGAATCCCCAGTGTGAACTCGTCCGTTAAGCCCCCCAATGAACCCTTTTTCATCACTCATATACCGCGAAAGCATACTTTTCAAATGTACACGTATGTGTGTGCACTACAGACCTTACGAACCCTAATGGACCCCTCAAACATCCCCTTTTATCTCTCTATAGAAATATAGAATCCTCATATTTTGATGCATCAAAATGAGGATTTCGATGCATCGACCATGTATTGAATATCTATCGACCAAAAGACACTCTTGGGACTTTTGACATTTTAATATCCTGCAGGTTTTTTGATGTATCGTACCCTTCATTTTGATGTATCAAAATGCCCAGATTGATGCACATGCAAAAATGCTATTACCTAACACTTTGCTCACTTTGAGCTCAAATCGCATTCTATCAACTTAGAATTTTCCAAACATCATTCAGATCATAAATGAAAGGTACTCATCACAATGACATGCTCTAAATCATACTTATTATCAAATTATACATCAAAGGAAATCATCTTCTTTCACAAACCATAATCCATTCAAATTGAAAATGTCCCTCAATTGAACCAAGTGTTATACAAGTGTTACATACGCAAGTCCATTGTTCTTACATATTCAAGAGGCTTATATTCCAAGCATACATCAAAGTTACATTTATCCAAAATATAACTATAACCTAAAAGAAGTCTCATGCCACATGCCGACATGGATAGCCATAATATACATAATGTCCAAAATGTAACAAAATACTACAAGAAATCCACTTGGACAGTCAAGTCCCATCTGTCATCGATGCCTTATCTGTAAAAGAGTTTAGGAGAAAGGGGTGAGCACTACGGCGGCTCAGTAGAGATACCCAACCCACCTAAGTGCCGAGTCGACACGACCTACATGAATGCATGTCATTCCATTACACGTATTGTTCAACATACATCAAGTTTTCAAGTTTGTTCACAAGCAATGCATATATAAAAATGTATTGACACATAACATGATTCACAATAAAAAAATTTAAGCAATAATCGTACACTTGTCTGCCCCTCAGAATCGACTCGAAAACCTAACATGATTCTTGACCATCCATGTGACTTGAGACACTTCCCACACAATTTCAACACCGTTACCAAGTATTTACTTACTCGAAGGTGATTAGATCACCATCACCGAGAATTTACCTCCTCCAGGTGACTTGGCCCCTTTATGAATTCTCACTGAGTATTTACCTACTCCAAGGTGATTATTCCACTATCACTCAGAATTTACCTCCTTAAGGTGATTAGACCACTATTTGAATTCTCACCAAGTATTTACCTACTCTAAGGTGATTAGACCACCATCACCGAGAATTTGCCTCCTACAGGTGATTTGGCCACTCAAACACCCTCAAAGAGTATTGACCTACTCTAGGTAATTAGATCATTTTTTTTCCCGTTTTCTCACAACAGCCCCATAAATGTATGTGAATGCACACTTACATAGCGTTTTAGTTTCTTGCTTTACTCATGCTCATTGATGCTAAAAAGAAGCATATGGTATAAATTTTATCACAACATACCACATATAGCACATATATGTATGATACATGCATATAACATCACATATGCATACTACTTCAAAACTAGCATATCTTACTCATACTTCATACAATGCATACATTTAGCACATAGAACTAGCATGCATTCAACCTCCACATTTCCACATATAACCACATATATGATAGATGAAACACATTTTACACAAAAACCCTAAATTGAACACATAACACTTATATGTGTAATTTCATCCACTCGTACACTTTAACCCCCCCATATGCTACAACTAACACAAGGAACATTAATTGTGCAAAGATAGGACTCAAGAGAAGAAGAAAACCCAAATTCTCACCCCTCTCACCATCCTCAAGCATGTGAAACACAACATACACCTTTCTTTTTCACCCGAAACTCTAGAATTGATAATTAAATGAGAAGGAGAACCCCTACCTCGAAATTGAAAGCCTTCGAAGCACTTTACCAAATTTCCAGAGATGCCTACCTTGTTAGAACATGCATTTGTTTAGTTCAAACCAAAGCCCTAGCCATCTCCTACATATCTCCCTCATTTGGCGAGTCTTTAATCCAAGTCGAACGGGTCCAAAATGAAGAGAGAAGGGAGATCTATGAAGATGGAGATTTTTAGGGAGAGAAAGATCCGTGAGATATGGCTGGGAGTCTCAACCACTGATATTTAAAATATTTAGGGCGTGCGGAAAGACTAAAACGCCCCCGGGCCATTTAATGTACCTTCCCGGACTCCGTTTTTTATTTTGAAAACTCCTATGGCCTCAAAATCATTTCCTCTATTCTCTAAACATTTTATCTAAGCCATTTCTAAAAATAAATATTTTTAAATTTTTTTTGAATTTTCGGGCCCACTTAGACTGCATCCTGGTCCCTAGTTTGACCATAATGTCAAACTCCTCCAAATCTTTCAAATATTTACCAAAATCCTTAAAATACTTCCCAAACATGTTCCCCACACTCAAAACAAGTTAAACACCACTCAAAATGCATATATGGCAATTATGATGCGAAAAATACAAAATCAGCCAAAATTGGTCACGGTCTCTACAACAGCAGTATGATTTGAAGTTCCTATATCGTCTGTGTCTAATAGGATCTTTCCTTGCTTCACCAAATCCATCACTATTTCCTTAAAGATGAAACATTTTTCAGTTGAATGACTGACAATACGATGATATTTGTAGTATTTTAGGTCATTAACACGTCCCATTTCTTGAGGGCGCTTACATTCTGGGAGTTCAATAACTTTAATTTCAAGTAAACATTCTAATATGCTAGAAACATCAGAGTCCGGGAATGGTATTCCTTCATCTCTAATTCTTTGAGCATTGTAGGTTGGTTTTGTTTCTCTTGAGAATGTCGTGGCTTATTATCTTCTTTCTTCTTATCTTTGACAACAACCTTTATCAGAATGGCAGAGACAATCTTGGATTCTTTAACAATGTCTTTTGATGATTTTACCAATTTCTTTTCCCCCCTTTTGTCTTTGCGTGGCTCTAAAATGAAAGGATCTTTACTACCACGAGATTTAATGCTAATATCCATATCATGGGAACATGTAGCCAATTTTTTGAAGGTACGAGACTTTATACCTTAAAGAATATAAAGGAGGTCCCAATGTATACCTTGCATACACATTTCAACAGTAGAGAATTCTGTCAACCAATCCTTGCAATCCAAGCTAAGTGCTCGCCACCGATTGATATAGTCCATTACAAGCTCGTCCTTCCATTATTTTGTGTTAATCAACTCTATCATATTAATAGTGTAACGGGTGTTGTAGAATCTATTTAGAGATTCTCGTTCCATTTGTTCCCAACTATCAATCGATTCGGACTATAAATCAATATATCACTCAAAGGCATTCCCCTTAAGGGAATGAACAAATAGTTTAACCAATAAATCTCCCTCAATCCCAGCATTGTTGTAGGTCTTGACGAAATGAGCGATGTATTGTTTTGGGTTGCCCTTTCCATTAAACTATTGAATCTTCAGAGGTTGGTACCCTGCAGGCATCCTCATATTATCAAATCTCCTTGTGTATGGCTTTGAGTACATGAGAGTGCCTTGAGGGCGCTGCCATACTGTGCTTGGATTATGTTCCTTATCATATCCTGTAATTATTGGACAGATAGTGAAGCGACCGGCGAAGCATGGTTAGTTTCGTCAGCCACATGTTTTGACGCAGATGTGTGGCGACGATATTTTGACTGAGCACCTTAAATGGCTGAATTTGAAGTATTCACAAGCAGTTGTGTCAACTAGTCAGGATTTTGGATTTTGAGCTTACTCAGTAATGCGATGATCTGCAAGTCATTCTTTTTAACAATTTTTGTAAGGTTTTTGATTACACGCGCCATTGTTGCCAGTTGGTCTTCCACTAAAGTTGTTCCAGTCATCATGGCTGTGACAATATTCAAATAGGAAATACTTTAAGAATTAACATTCTTTGAAGTGACCGATTGTTTTAAAATTTTAAGTAACGACTCTAAGAGCGAACTAACGCTAGAGTTGGCGTTAAAGATGAAGTGGGGTGAATGTGGTGGTGCTGACTTTTTTGAAATAACGTCAGAGTTTTTTGCCGCCTGAGGATCAATAGTGTTAACATGTTGAATTTTCACATCCATTGGTTTAGTAGGATTAGTTTTCACCAAATCTTGCTGATTCTTGAGCGAAACAATTGCTTTGGTCTTACTATGTGTCATAGGACTTGCTGAGGTACAGTTAGCACTCGACGGGTTCTTAGTGTTCTTACCACTCTTTGCGGTAGCTTTGGTGTTGGCCAATGCAGCAGTGGTGTCTTTTGAGATTTTTTTGTTTGTAGTCGGAACGTTGGGAGGAGCCATAGATTCTGACAAACGGAGTTTGAGATGTATGATGTATGAGATAGAGATGAGAAGTAGAGATTGTCCCCCCGGGCATGCTAGAAATTTGTACCCACAAATTTTGAGTTTGGAAATAAGATCAAAACACGTGGACAAATATATCAAATATATTAATTTTGAGAAATATGAGTTTACAAATCTCTATAGATCTTTACAAAAGAAAGACAAATTCCTCTGATTCGATCTCCTTAATGATCCGGATTCAAGACCTGCTGGACCTTGATCATAAATCGGATGGTTGAGAGTCCTCTTCAAGTGTTTGTTGTCGAAGAAAATCGGTGAGAATTTTTGATCGAGGGCTGAAGAAGCTTGATCTCGAACAGTCTTATTGATGATTCTTTGAATTTGTTGAACCATAGAGGAAGAACGACACGACTTTGAATGTGCTTATTATTATTTTTCTTCAAAGCTTTGAAGGTTGGATGAACGTATGTCTTCAGAGCTTCAAGTGTTGATTGAAGATAGAGTTTCAGTATTCTGTTAGAGTCTCCTCCCCTTTTCCCACCTCTGGACCTTTATTTATAGGCTCACCGAAGGGGTAGATTTGTAACTTTTTTCTTCTGATAATTATTCTATAATTATCTTTTATGATGATTGTGATAATTATCCAATATATACATAATAATTATCTTTGATGATCTATTTTCAACTGAGCTTGGACCTTTTTAGACAATTTAGATCAACCCATGACCCATTTATTTGTGGTAGGTCTGATCTTCGAATTATCTGACTTATTGAGTCACATTCTAAAGTGGGCTAAACTGAAGATAAGCCTAAATTATATTTTGAGTCCATCATGTAATTTTTTAATGTCTACAGCAGCACTTCAATCTCTAGAATCTTTCGAACACAACATGTGAAGTACTCGAACTATATATATGTATATGCAGAGGTAGACAATATGAAATTGTTTTAGTATATTTTAATGTTATACATGACTTGCTATATATAGAGCTAATGGTGATTGATTACAGTTTCTTCCAGAACAGACATGTTTGTTTATGAATAGTCATAACTATTCCAGAAGAGTTATGTTTATTCTCGAAGAATCACGACAATTCCAGAAAAGTTATGTTTGTTCTTAAAGAATCACGACTGCTCCAAAACAGTTATGCCTGTTCTTGTGTTGTATTTAAATTCAAACAGTTACCACTTAAGATCACATTTGATTGGACCAACTTCAAGTGAGGATTTTAAGAATCAATTTTTCATTCAATACTTAATGATTTTTGAAAAATTGGGTTCAAAGTTTGCCCAGTAAAAAATCGTCCAACAATAATTGATTAAGAATCAATTATTTTTGAGTTCTCTAACCCCATCATTAATTTTGGGATGTATTCCTACAAAGGTAGGAAGATTATGGTAAACAATTGATTACTTTGTTCTGGCTTTCCTCGGAGATTATGAATTCAAAGTTTATGAATCAATTAATCTTTTGGGTTTGATTTGCATCTGAACATGTCATTGCGCAAATAATCAATCATGATTGTTGTAAAGATTTGTTTGTTTGTTTTTCTTGTTTGCAGTGTAGGTCGAGCTTTATCCAATTCATATAAAAGAGGCACTTTGCACGGTATCTCAAGGATTAGTTGGCACAAAGTCCCGAATGAATGTGGCATCATCTAAAGGGCCACCACATTCGAGATTATATATCACGAATTTTTGTTTGTTGGTTATATTTAGCATTTTTAGTCATTTATTTTAAGAAAAGAGTAATGATAAGTATAGTGAAAGTTATCATTGAATTGAGAAAGTGAATCACTTTCAATCCTTATATATTGCAAGTGGGACCCACACTTTCACAATTCAATGGATGGATACAGTGTTCACTATACATTCGGTGATAACTTTTCACTGTACAAATTATTATTCTTAAGAAAATAAAAAAAATTATAATTTTTTCAAATTATCCTCAATCGTCGAAAAATTCCAAATTTTTTATAGAAACATACCGTCTCTTTTTAAAATTCCAATATTACTCGTTAGAAGTTTAAAGATATATTACTAAAGCTTCGTTGAAAAAAATAAAAATAAATAAAATTAAACAAAGCTTCCAACGGTTGATGATATATAATTTGGGAAAACTACAATTTTTTTCATTTTTTTTTAAATAAATGACATACCAAAAGAAAATAAATCTTCAAGACAGAGAAAGTATTGAGTAACATAAGTAATTTGCGTTAAACCTATGCAATTAAAGCTTGCTGTAGTGGATCCCACACACTCCTGTGTGTATCGATTAAAGAAAAAAAAATATAATAATTCAAATGTATTTTGACACGTAATACATCTTTAATAAATGCTCTCTATTATTTTTTATAATAAAAAATTATACAACTTTTTAAAAAAAATGAAGCAATCATTGAATGAGGATCAAGTATCTAAATACCTTATACACTTTCTCTGACCGTGATAGATGTCGGTGTGACAAGAATTTTTCTTTGTGGTTAACAAATAAATCATGGTTGTGTGATACAATAAGGATTTACAATGACCAATTGGGTGTGAAAATGATATGGGTTGTGATAAGAGAATTGAGTTCTCTTGTATTAATGTAGACTGTCCAATTGACCGTTAGGTATGAATTATCGAAATGCATCTCTAATAATTAGGCCACTGTGATGTTGAGGGAGCCGGATCCTCTGCAGTAATCGGCTAATGCCGTATACTGCTGTAATCCGAAAATCATATCCCTCATTTTTTTTCTTTTCACTTAAAAGACCATGACTTTTACCACAAATAATATTTTTTGATGAAACTAATTTTTTTAAATAATATATTCCAAGAGCTTCAATATGAGTATAATATAGGCTATGTTTCGACTTAAGACGAAAAAATTATAATATTTATAATTCATGTCAAATTATGATATCCACACTACTAAAAGTATTTTCCACGCACTTAAAACAAATTTTTTTTTTTTTTCTTTTCAAAATTTTTTTTAGAACTCTTAGGCACATTTGAAAAATGTATTTTGCACAAAAAAATAAAAAAAAATTATATTCATATTTTTTAGGCTAATTTTTTTCTCACTTTCCACACTTTTAAAGTATTTTCCACAAATTTAAAGTTTTTTTCTACACATTTAAAGAATTTTTCCACACACCTAAAACAAATACTTTCTTATGTTTTTTCTTTCCAATTTTTTTAGGAACTCTTAGGCATATAAGAAAGATGTTTTTGCACAAAAAAATTCATAAAAATTTATATTCACATTTTTTAATCTCATTTTTTTATACTTTTCACACTTTTAAAGTATTTTTCACACACTTAAAACAAATATATATATATAATTTTTTTTTTCTTTTCAAATTTTTTTTTAAAACTCTTAGGCACATTTGAAAGATGTATTTTGCACAAAAAAATAAAAAAAAATTATATTCATATTTTTTAGGCTAATTTTTTTCTCACTTTCCACACTTTTAAAGTATTTTCCACAAATTTAAAGTTTTTTTCTACACATTTAAAGAATTTTTTCACACACCTAAAACAAATACTTTCTTATGTTTTTTATTTCCAATTTTTTTAGGAACTCTTAAGCATATAAGAAAGATGTTTTTGCACAAAAAAATTCATAAAAATTTATATTCACATTTTTTAATCTCATTTTTTTATACTTTTCACACTTTTAAAGTACTTTTCACACACTTAAAACAAATATATATATATAATTTTTTTTTTCTTTTCAAATTTTTTTTTAGAACTCTTAGGCACATTTGAAAGATGTATTTTGCACAAAAAAATAAAAAAAAATTATATTCATATTTTTTAGGCTAATTTTTTTCTCACTTTCCACACTTTTAAAGTATTTTCCACAAATTTAAAGTTTTTTTCTACACATTTAAAGAATTTTTCCACTCACCTAAAACAAATACTTTCTTATGTTTTTTCTTTCCAATTTTTTTAGGAACTCTTAGGCATATAAGAAAGATGTTTTTGCACAAAAAAATTCATAAAAATTTATATTCACATTTTTTAATCTCATTTTTTTATACTTTTCACACTTTTAAAGTACTTTTCACACACTTAAAACAAATATATATATATAATTTTTTTTTTCTTTTCAAATTTTTTTTTAGAACTCTTAGGCACATTTGAAAGATGTATTTTGCACAAAAAAATAAAAAAAAATTATATTCATATTTTTTAGGCTAATTTTTTTCTCACTTTCCACACTTTTAAAGTATTTTCCACAAATTTAAAGTTTTTTTCTACACATTTAAAGAATTTTTCCACTCACCTAAAACAAATACTTTCTTATGTTTTTTCTTTCCAATTTTTTTAGGAACTCTTAGGCATATAAGAAAGATGTTTTTGCACAAAAAAATTCATAAAAATTTATATTCACATTTTTTAATCTCATTTTTTTATACTTTTCACACTTTTAAAGTATTTTTCACACACTTAAAACAAATATATATATATAATTTTTTTTTTTTCTTTTCAAATTTTTTTTTAGAACTCTTAGGCACATTTGAAAGATGTATTTTGCACAAAAAAATAAAAAAAAATTATATTCATATTTTTTAGGCTAATTTTTTTCTCACTTTCCACACTTTTAAAGTATTTTCCACAAATTTAAAGTTTTTTTTTACACATTTAAAGAATTTTTCCACACACCTAAAACAAATACTTTCTTATGTTTTTTCTTTCCAATTTTTTTAGGAACTCTTAGGCATATAAGAAAGATGTTTTTGCACAAAAAAATTCATAAAAATTTATATTCACATTTTTTAATCTCATTTTTTTATACTTTTCACACTTTTAAAGTACTTTTCACACACTTAAAACAAATATATATATATATATAATTTTTTTTTTTCTTTTCAAATTTTTTTTTAGAACTCTTAGGCACATTTGAAAGATGTATTTTGCACAAAAAAATAAAAAAAAATTATATTCATATTTTTTAGGCTAATTTTTTTCTCACTTTCCACACTTTTAAAGTATTTTCCACAAATTTAAAGTTTTTTTCTACACATTTAAAGAATTTTTCCACTCACCTAAAACAAATACTTTCTTATGTTTTTTCTTTCCAATTTTTTTAGGAACTCTTAGGCATATAAGAAAGATGTTTTTGCACAAAAAAATTCATAAAAATTTATATTCACATTTTTTAATCTCATTTTTTTATACTTTTCACACTTTTAAAGTACTTTTCACACACTTAAAACAAATATATATATATATAATTTTTTTTTTCTTTTCAAATTTTTTTTTAGAACTCTTAGGCACATTTGAAAGATGTATTTTGCACAAAAAAATAAAAAAAAATTATATTCATATTTTTTAGGCTAATTTTTTTCTCACTTTCCACACTTTTAAAGTATTTTCCACAAATTTAAAGTTTTTTTCTACACATTTAAAGAATTTTTCCACACACCTAAAACAAATACTTTCTTATGTTTTTTATTTCCAATTTTTTTAGGAACTCTTAAGCATATAAGAAAGATGTTTTTGCACAAAAAAATTCATAAAAATTTATATTCACATTTTTTAATCTCATTTTTTTATACTTTTCACACTTTTAAAATATTTTTCACACACTTAAAACAAATATATATATATAATTTTTTTTTTTCTTTTCAAATTTTTTTTTAGAACTCTTAGGCACATTTGAAAGATGTATTTTGCACAAAAAAATAAAAAAAAATTATATTCATATTTTTTAGGCTAATTTTTTTCTCACTTTCCACACTTTTAAAGAATTTTTCCACACACCTAAAACAAATACTTTCTTATGTTTTTTCTTTCCAATTTTTTAGGGACTCTTAGTCATATATGAAAGATTTTTTTGCACAAAAAAATGCATGAAAATATATATTCACATTTTTTAATCTCATTTTTTTTTCACTTTTCACACTTTTAAAGTACTTTCCACACACTTAAAACAAATATTTTTTTTATTTATTTTTTTCCAATATTTTTTGGAACTCTTAGGCACATTTGAAAGATGTATTTTGTCCAAAAAATCATAAAAAATTATATTCACATTTTTTAGACTAATTTTTTTCTCACTTTTCACACTTTTAAAATACTTTCTACACATTTAAAGTATTTTTCCACACATTTAAAGAATTTTTTCATACACCTAAAACAAATAATTTCTTATGTTTTTTTTTTCTCCAATTTTTCTTGGGAACTCTTAGGTATATATACGAAAGATGTTTTTGCAGAGAAAAATCATAAAACATTATATTCACATTTTTTAGCCTCATTTTTTCTCACTTTCCACTCATTTCATACACTTAAAAAAAATATTTTTTTATGTTTTTTCTTTTCTTTTTTTTTTTATAAAATATTAGCCTTATTTAATAGAAATATTTTTCCAAAAAAATCATCAAAATTTATATTTATATTTTTTAATCTTATTTTTTTCAGTTTCGATTTTTTTTTTAAGAGGAAGACATAAATGTTCTCCAAGAATAAGTATAATTTTAATAAATGTGTATGTATAAATTTGATTTTTATTTAAATAAAATGTATCTCATTACCAGTTTTCTCTACCGCCAAACATCCTTCCAATGTGGCTAAATTTGCTAAAAAAATTGGAAACAAAAAATATAAAAAAGTACTTGTTTTGAGCGTGTGGAAAAACACTTTAAATGTGTGGAAATTACTTTAAATGTGCGGAAAAACACTTTAAATGTGTGGAAAAGTGCTTTAAGTATTTGAAAAGTAAGAAGAAAAAAAACTAAAAAATGTGAATATAATTTCTTATGATTTACTTGTAGAAAAATATCCTTCAAATATGCCTAAAAGTTTCTAAAAAAAATTGGAAAGATAAACATAAAAAAATACATGTTTTAAATGTGTGGAGAGTATTTTAATTGTGAGGAAAATGCTTTAAGTCTGTGAAAAAGTGCTTTAAATGTGTGGAAAATGAGAAAAAATGAAACTAAAAAATGTGTGGAAAAATGTTTTAAATGTCTGAAAAGTACTATGAAAGTGTGGAAAGTGAGAAAAAAATTGGCTTAAAAAATATGAATATAACTTTTTATGATTATTTTGTGCAAATACATCCGTCAAATGTGCCTAAGAGTTCTTTAAAAAATTGGAAAGAAAAAAATAAAAAAGTATTTGTTTTAAGTGTGTGGAAAGTAGTTTAAAAGTGTGTAATGTGAAAAAAATGAGATTAAAAAATGTAAATATAAATTTTTATGAATTTTTTGTTCAAAAACATCTTTCATATATGCCGAAGAATTCCTAAAAAAATTGGAAAGAAAAAAGATAAAAAAGTCTTTGTTTTAGGTGTGTGGATAAGTACTTTAAATGTGTTGGAAAATGTTTTAAATGTGTGGAAAGTATTTTAAAAGTGTGGAAAGTGAGAAAAAATTTAGTTTAAAAAATCTGAATATAACTTTTTATGATTATTTTGTGCAAATACATCCTTCAAATGTGCATAAGAGTTCCTAAAAAAATGGAAAGACAAAAAAAAAAAAAAAAATTGTGTTTAAGTGTGTGGAAAGTAGTTTAAACGTGTGGAATGTGAAAAAAATTATTCCTAAAAATTTGAATAAAATTTTTTATGAATTTTTTCTGCAAAATCATCTTTCATATATACCTAAGAGTTCCTAAAAAAATTGGAGAAAAAAAAAACATAAAAAATTATTTGTTTTAGGTGTGTGGAAAAATTCTTTAAATGTGTAGAAAAAAACTTTAAATTTGTGAAAAATACTTTAAAAGTGTGGAAAGTGAGAAAAAAATTAGCCTAAAAAATATGAATATAATTTTTTTTTATTTTTTTGTGCAAAATACATCTTTCAAATGTGCCTAAGAGTTCTAAAAAAAATTTGAAAATAAAAAAAAAAAATTATGTATATATATTTATTTTAAGTGTGTGAAAAATACTTTAAAAGTGTGAAAAGTATAAAAAAAATGAGATAAAAAATGTGAATATAAATTTTTATGAATTTTTTTGTGCAAAAACATCTTTCTTATATGCCTAAGAGTTCCTAAAAAAATTGGAAAGAAAAAACATAAGAAAGTATTTGTTTTAGGTGTGTGAAAAAATTCTTTAAATGTGTAGAAAAAAACTTTAAATTTGTGGAAAATACTTTAAAAGTGTGGAAAGTGAGAAAAAAATTAGCCTAAAAAATATGAATATAATTTTTTTTTATTTTTTTGTGCAAAATACATCTTTCAAATGTGCCTAAGAGTTCTAAAAAAAAAATTGAAAAGAAAAAAAAAAAAATTATATATATATATTTGTTTTAAGTGTGTGAAAAGTACTTTAAAAGTGTGAAAAGTATAAAAAAATGAGATTAAAAAATGTGAATATAAATTTTTATGAATTTTTTTGTGCAAAAACATCTTTCTTATATGCCTAAGAGTTCCTAAAAAAATTGGAAATAAAAAACATAGGAAAGTATTTGTTTCAGGTGTGTGGAAAAATTCTTTAAATGTGTAGAAAAAAACTTTAAATTTGTGGAAAATACTTTAAAAGTGTGGAAAGTGAGAAAAAAATTAGCCTAAAAAATATGAATATAATTTTTTTTTTATTTTTGTGTGCAAAATACATCTTTCAAATGTGCCTAAGAGTTCTAAAAAAAAATTTGAAAAGAAAAAAAAAAAAATTATATATATATATTTGTTTTAAGTGTGTGAAATATACTTTAAAAGTGTGAAAAGTATAAAAAAATGAGATTAAAAAATGTGAATATAAATTTTTATGAATTTTTTTGTGCAAAAACATCTTTCTTATATGCCTAAGAGTTCCTAAAAAAATTGGAAAGAAAAAACATAAGAAAGTATTTGTTTTAGGTGAGTGGAAAAATTCTTTAAATGTGTAGAAAAAAACTTTAAATTTGTGGAAAATACTTTAAAAGTGTGGAAAGTGAGAAAAAAATTAGCCTAAAAAATATGAATATAATTTTTTTTTATTTTTTTGTGCAAAATACATCTTTCAAATGTGCCTAAGAGTTCTAAAAAAAAATTTGAAAAGAAAAAAAAAATTATATATATATATATTTGTTTTAAGTGTGTGAAAAGTACTTTAAAAGTGTGAAAAGTATAAAAAAATGAGATTAAAAAATGTGAATATAAATTTTTATGAATTTTTTTGTGCAAAAACATCTTTCTTATATGCCTAAGAGTTCCTAAAAAAATTGGAAAGAAAAAACATAAGAAAGTATTTGTTTTAGGTGTGTGGAAAAATTCTTTAAATGTGTAGAAAAAAACTTTAAATTTGTGGAAAATACTTTAAAAGTGTGGAAAGTGAGAAAAAAATTAGCCTAAAAAATATGAATATAATTTTTTTTTATTTTTTTGTGCAAAATACATCTTTCAAATGTGCCTAAGAGTTCTAAAAAAAAATTTGAAAAGAAAAAAAAAAATTATATATATATATTTGTTTTAAGTGTGTGAAAAGTACTTTAAAAGTGTGAAAAGTATAAAAAAATGAGATTAAAAAATGTGAATATAAATTTTTATGAATTTTTTTGTGCAAAAACATCTTTCTTATATGCCTAAGAGTTCCTAAAAAAATTGGAAAGAAAAAACATAAGAAAGTATTTGTTTTAGGTGAGTGGAAAAATTCTTTAAATGTGTAGAAAAAAACTTTAAATTTGTGGAAAAGACTTTAAAAGTGTGGAAAGTGAGAAAAAAATTAGCCTAAAAAATATGAATATAATTTTTTTTTATTTTTTTGTGCAAAATACATCTTTCAAATGTGCCTAAGAGTTCTAAAAAAAAATTTGAAAAGAAAAAAAAAAAATTATATATATATATTTGTTTTAAGTGTGAAAAGTACTTTAAAAGTGTGAAAAGTATAAAAAAATGAGATTAAAAAATGTGAATATAAATTTTTATGAATTTTTTTGTGCAAAAACATCTTTCTTATATGCCTAAGAGTTCCTAAAAAAATTGGAAAGAAAAAACATAAGAAAGTATTTGTTTTAGGTGTGTGGAAAAATTCTTTAAATGTGTAGAAAAAAACTTTAAATTTGTGGAAAATACTTTAAAAGTGTGGAAAGTGAGAAAAAAATTAGCCTAAAAAATATGAATATAATTTTTTTTTATTTTTTTGTGCAAAATACATCTTTCAAATGTGCCTAAGAGTTCTAAAAAAAAATTTGAAAAGAAAAAAAAAAATTATATATATATATTTGTTTTAAGTGTGTGAAAAGTACTTTAAAAGTGTGAAAAGTATAAAAAAATGAGATTAAAAAATGTGAATATAAATTTTTATGAATTTTTTTGTGCAAAAACATCTTTCTTTTATGCTTAAGAGTTCCTAAAAAAATTGGAAATAAAAAACATAAGAAAGTATTTGTTTTAGGTGTGTGGAAAAATTCTTTAAATGTGTAGAAAAAAACTTTAAATTTGTGGAAAATACTTTAAAAGTGTGGAAAGTGAGAAAAAAATTAGCCTAAAAAATATGAATATAATTTTTTTTTATTTTTTTGTGCAAAATACATCTTTCAAATGTGCCTAAGAGTTTTAAAAAAAAATTTGAAAAGAAAAAAAAAATTATATATATATATTTGTTTTAAGTGTGTGAAAAGTACTTTAAAAGTGTGAAAAGTATAAAAAAAATGAGATTAAAAAATGTGAATATAAATTTTTATGAATTTTTTTGTGCAAAAACATCTTTCTTATATGCCTAAGAGTTCCTAAAAAAATTGGAAAGAAAAAACATAAGAAAGTATTTGTTTTAGGTGAGTGGAAAAATTCTTTAAATGTGTAGAAAAAAATTTAAATTTGTGAAAAATACTTTAAAAGTGTGGAAAGTGAGAAAAAAATTAGCCTAAAAAATATGAATATAATTTTTTTTTATTTTTTTGTGCAAAATACATTTTTCAAATGTGCCTAAGAGTTCTAAAAAAAATTTTGAAAAGAAAAAAAAAAAAAATTTGTTTTAAGTGCGTGGAAAATACTTTTAGTAGTGTGGATATCATAATTTGACATGAATTATAAATATTATAATTTTTTCGTCTTAAGTCGAAACATAGCCTATATTATACTTATATTGAAGCTCTCGGAATATATTATTTAAAAAAATTAGTTTCATCAAAAAATATTATTTGTGGTAAAAGTTATGGTCTTTTAAGTGAAAAGAAAAAAAATGAGGGATATGATTTTCGGATTACAGCAGTATACGGCATTAGCCGATTACTGCAGAGGATCCGGCTCCGATGTTGAGATCTTTCAAAGTAGGTAGTAGATCGTTCAATCAAGCACCTGTCATTTCAATCATAATTAGTATATATAAATAGATAATATGTCTAATATTTTTTAAAATTTTGTGATTGAGAATTAAAACCAACAGTGAAAGTTTATTTTTGTTAATATTTAAGATGATGCCATAACTAACATATGCAAAGATTTATTAATTTAATATGTATGTGATTCATTTTACTTTCATTTGACTCACCAATAAAATTCTCTTAAATGGGTCACAATTTTTATTTTTTTATTTTATTATATTTTTTTATTAGTGTCGTGTCTCTTAAAATACCTTATAAATTTACTAACGAAACTCTTACCATTTTTGTTTTTTTGTTTTTGTTTTTTTGTTTTTAAGAAAGTGACCCAAGGCAATTCTAACTCATGGTATTATTTTTTTTTTTGAATTTTTTTTTCTAATATTTTTTAAAATTTTGTGATTGAGAATTAAAACCAACAGTGAAAGTTTATTTTTGTTAATATTTAAGATGACGCCATAACCAACATATGCAAAGATTTATTAATTTAATATGTATGTGATTCATTTTACTTTCATTTGACTCACCAATAAAATTCTCTTAAATGGGTCACAATTTTTATTTTTTATTTTATTATATTTTTTTATTAGTGTCGTGTCTCTTAAAATACCTTATAAATTTACTAACGAACTCTTACCATTTTTGTTTTTTGTTTTTGTTTTTTTGTTTTTAAGAAAGTGACCCAAGGCAATTCTAACTCATGGTATTATAACCTTCTTGGAGTTGATGACAATATAATAGCTTTATAATGAGTAATTTATTTATATATTACAGTAGTTGACGATCAGGATTATTTCACACACTAGTGTTGAAGTGATCGTGGTCATCCAAATCGGTACAGCAAGAGAGGATGGCACTCACGTGATTGTGACTTGTGA
This sequence comes from Cornus controversa, assembly GCA_026545225.1. Taxonomy (NCBI): domain Eukaryota; kingdom Viridiplantae; phylum Streptophyta; class Magnoliopsida; order Cornales; family Cornaceae; genus Cornus; species Cornus controversa. The sequence continues at coordinate 22,238,299 of CM048851.1, read as the reverse complement.
GTTGTGAGTGCTTGTACACTGCACGTTGTTACACCATCCTTTTTGATGGTATTTAAAATGCGTCAAGAGCTTGTGGGTGTTGACTGCAAAACAAACTCCAACGATATTGTATTCGATACCACGAACTTCATGCCTTCGTGGATGCATAGTCGCCTTTTAACTAGATTCTTTATTAAATGAAAAACTAGAAAACACGGACATTTTATTAAGAAGTGTTGTGGTGGTGGTGCCGAACACACTTTAAAAGTATCTTGAAATATATATTTTTTGAGCACACGAAGGACATGATTAGAACGTGCAAAAAAACTGCAGAATATACTTTGTAGGAATTTTTAAAAATGTAAAAAATCCTTGAATTGTTTCGCAGTTGTAAAAGGATTTTTAAATTATTTTTTTTGAGCATTTCAATTTTTCATCTTTTAAAAGTTAACAACTAGATGCCTTTGGAAGAATTATAATAACATATATACTTTTTAACATGACTATTATACCATTTTCCCTATAAATATAGTGTTTTCTAACTACAAATTCATAAAAATAAAAAAATAGCTAGATAAAATTTCTAATTAATAAGTTTTTAAAAAATAAAAGTCCAATAAAACTTTATTTAACATATAATCATGTTATTTTGTTGAGTATTTTGTATTTAAATTTATTTGTTTGTTATTAGAAAAATGAGTAATGTACAAGGTTCTAGTAGTGAGTTTGAATCTAGGGAGCACATACATTCACCAATGATGTCGTATTCGTGTTGGACACTCCTCAAATACTTCCTGAAAATTTTCTTTTTTGGACACTCCTCGGACACATATTGGACACCTCGTAGTAGTGATCTATTCAAGTATTTTGAAAGAAAATTATATACGACTAAGTTATGATGAACAATTTGAGCTAAATATATGTAGATGACTAAAAAATGAACAAAAAATTGAAGCATCGTAGCTGAATAAGTATGATTTTTTAATCTATTTTAATTTATTTGTCTATTTTTGTTTATAATTTTATTTGATTTTTAATTACTTGATGATGAATTGAAGTATTTTTGTAATTTAGTCTTTTTTTTAATAATCAATATATATTAATATATTATATTATTATTTTAGAGTCGTATCCTCGCTGTGTCAGTGTCCTTTTTTTTAGAATTTCTTGTGTCGTCGTGTTTGTGTCATGTCATACTCGTGGCTCCTGCTTACAAGGTTTAAACCCAATTACAACACCTATTTTTCAAAATACTTTAATTGTTTGATAATGAATTGAAGCATTTGTGTAATTTAGTCTTTTTTTGTTGGTTAGATTTATAGTATTGTGGATATTGGTTAACTCGTTGAATATATATTATATCCTTATTTCATAGCCGTATGTGTGCCGTGTCATACTCGTGTCTGTTTTGTGCTTTCTAGATGAAAAGGCTATTGTCTACCTTATCAAAAAAAGGGTTATTGTCCATATGAGAATCCTACCTTACTCCTACGAGATAGAGGGAAAAAGATCTTCTCCAACCAAATCTTTCTCCTGAATTCCGTAAACTTCAATCCTGTGTAGTTCAAATTTAGTCACCTCTTTATCTTGTTCAATTTTAACACTTACCAATTCAGTTGTAATACTCCACTCCTTATCTCTCACCCACTCGAAATTTTTTTTAACAAGTACTCCGATTAATAATTTTTTTTTATATTTTTTTATAATAATAAAAAATGATCATTTATCATTTGGTCGATCCCCATGTAGCTTTGGTGATTTATTATTTCATATGTAGTGATTGTATTTTATATCTTAAAGATGGAGAACCTAATGAAAGATTATGCTCAAATGGTAATTAAGAATGAAGAAAATTGTAATCTTGATTCTCTATGTTTCAGGAAAACAGCTACTAGAATATTTTGTATTTAATCTAGTCAAGTCAACTCGCATTTCCTCTTTCAAAAAGAAAAATCTGCAAAGCAAATCCTAATCTTGATTTTTCCTACTTTTTTGAGTTACTCTACTTGTTAAACAGAAAATTGGCATCTACTCAATGCAACTTAGTGTAGTCTTAAAAACAATCCACTCATCTATTGTTCAAAGAATTATTGAAAACTGTTCAATTTTCTTGACAAAAATATTAACACCTTTTGCACACATTGAAAACCAATGACAATCCCTAATGTTAATAGGTTCTCTTCTCTGAACATCAAACACCGACTGAAAATGCTTCGAATGCAAGCAATCACCCGCAAATCACGTGCATCATTTAAGTCCAGACCTCACTTTTAGTGAGTCGCAAAACTGAAGACCTAAGGTAGTACCCCAAAGGCCAAACCCGCAAATCACGTACATCATTTAAGTCCAGACCTCACTTTTAGTGAGTCTCAAAACTCGAGACCTAAGGGAGTACCCCACAGGCCTAACCAGTTGAGCTCGCCCATGCGGGTAAGAGGCTTAAGCCTCTTGCCATAGCCATGAACATGTGTTTCTAAAACTGGCACAGCTGCTGAACCAACTGGGCAGGTTTTAACCTGATGGTTCAAATTGATCAAAACCATCCATCACAACCATATATGGGTGGACCATTCAACTGAAGATGATCTGAAAATGTAACTCATCAAGCAAAGGTCAAAGATAAACCCATCATCCGAATAACTTGCCTGAATAATCACAGTGCAGGTCCCATTAATTTGGGGCAACTGACCTGAAAATGTTGATGAATGAACAACTAGAATACACACCAGAAGGAATCAACACTGTAAAAGACCATTGCCTGAATCTACATCATCACAATTCGCTATAAAAGTTTGTCGTGTCACAAGAAGGGCATTATATAGACCCGTGAGAAGTTCGCATCAAAACTGTCTTTACAAAATTTTAGCGCAGGGGACAATTAATCACGGATCCAAGTAAATGACTTCTGCTTGCACTGAAGCTCGCCGAAACCGCACCAACTCTTTTAGCATCTCCCATCCCCCATCATTTGAAGCAGGCTTAACAGTCATTCTCTCAAGCACAGGTGAATTTGCAAGCAGAAAGTTGATGAAATCCATTTCGCATCTGGCACCAGATATGGAAGCTATTCTAACTAGTCGCAGTTGGTTGAAGGGGCAATCATTGTAATCCTCTTCCCAAAAACTTGCGTCTGTTCCCTTCACAGTCTGTTTTTCTGGGCGAGCCTGCACAAAGTTCACAATTTTAGTAGCTTAAAATTTCCCAAGGCAGATCTATAATATTCAAGAATGTTAATGCATAAAGCGGCTCTCGGCTCTTGTACTGCAGGTCTGGGTCAGATGTACACAGCATTACCCCGACATGCGGAAAGGCTGTTTCCCGTTTTGAACCCGCAACCTCTAGGTTGCAATGGAACAACCTTACCGTTGCCAAGGCCCGCCCTCCTACCAATTCACATATATTTCAGGTAAATTACGTGAAGGGGAAAACGTACCAACATTTCAAGCTCTTGTAGGTTAGGAGAACTTCTGAGAAGGCATAGTGCCACCAAAATCTCCTCTTTATCATTGAAGTTTATGCATACAGATAGGTAATTGAGCTCAATGCATGGCGCACGCAGCACTCCTGGTACATGTCCATCAGCCAAGTACTAGAAACAAATAGAACACCCAAAATGGTATAATCAGCATATGAGATGAATATGGATATACCAGATGTCCCCACAAAATTGTATCAGTCCATTGGGTTCTAAATTTGATCGATTCATATGGAGAAAACGTAAAAAGAGGTCATTCAAATTCCAAGGATACCCTAATTTTAAATTTCTATTTTTTTATTGATTTTATTATTATTATTATTATTATTATTGTGGGTGGGTGGGTGGGTGTATTGGTTCATTTAAAATTCTATAAAAATTAGAATCTTCCACAGACCAAACAGACTTGTAAATAGGCATGAGACATGCAAGACCTCATAAATGACAAGAGTAGATACATTACCTTCAAAAAATAACTCTGCACCTCGAGCCTCTCAATTTGAGGCAGATGAGCAAAAAACTTGATCAAATTGCTAGTATTACCACGAGTCAAGTTTTTGTCATATCCAGCATTTATATACAAAGCAACAGAAACAATGGCTAGACTGGAGGTACTATCAAAATTAATGTCCTCAAAAACACCTCCAATGTCGAAGTATCGGAGATTTGGAGCACGGATTTTCAGATGGGTGAAACCATCAAAGTTCATTAATGTAAACCGCTCGAGAAGAGGGCAATTAGATATTAGATTTTCAAATACATCTTGGTCCATGGTAATGTGCTGAAGATCAAGGTTCTTCAAGCTTCTAAACACTTTGAATGTTGAAGGAGGTTTTAACAAACAATTAAAGAGTTCTAAATGAATCAAATCTTGGTAAGAGTATAGAGAAGAAGGTAGCTTGTAACGATGACCCTTCCAAATTTCAAGTATGAATTCTTTCACAGAGCATCTTGACAAATAAAGAATCCACCGATCAATGTCACTGACATCTTGAAGATCTCGGTGAGAAAGCTTAAACTTTTGTATTGGGCCAGTATGAAGTAAAAGGACATGATCCACAATGTTCACAAGCTTACTCTTAATGGCCATCGGATCTTGAGAAGAAATTAATACACCTTGATTATCAAATACAAGATGTGGAAGGGTAACCCATTTGTACCTCCACTTGCTTGACAAAACACTGGTCCTCACTGCATCCCTAAGTGACATGTGTGACAAAATTTTGTCCATAACATGTCCTGGTAAGTTGCTGATTTTGTCTACCTTCATTTCCATATTGCAAGGGAGCTTGAGTGGTCCTCTTTGCTTCATAAATACTGAAAATGAAAGCAGTGAAGGAGAACAGAATAAAAATAGAAGCATTTGCAGTGATTAGGAGAGGAAGACAAATTTTTAAATGAAAAAAAACAATTCTACGATTTCTTGTTTACAAAATTCTAAATTTCAATCCACCAAATCTTCTTTTTAACTTCTCAGTTCACTCATATCTATAATGAACTACAAGGTGTGGATACTTCTAAAAGAGAATCATGTCAAAATTAGACCTCAATCTATGTCCACACAACATAATCCTCAATTTTTCTGATAGGAGTTTATTACTTATACATTACAAATATAGAGAATCTCATAGATTCGTAAAAAAGAATTGTCATAATTTAAGTGTATAAAAGAAAAGTAATTCTTTGTCTTTAATTTTTATAGATCACACATTCTTGAACATACATATCACCAAACAGTTAATGTTGTTTAATTCTTATACATAGATTTCATGCACAAATGCATACACAGGCACAAATACGCACATTTGACGTGTCCTACCGGTATCAAAATTCAGTTTTTCTAGTATTTGTATCATGTTTTATTCATAGCTAACATCAATACCCATGCTTCAAAATTAATGAGAAAGAGAGTACTCTTAAACCTCCATGATTTATTAGCAATATTTTGTCAATCAATCAGAATATTCTTAGGCTATAGTTATGATCTATTTCTTTATTTAGCTGATTGTAATTGATTGTAATTTGTATATTCTTAGGCTATAATTATGATCTATTTCTTTATTTAGCTGAATGTAATTTGTATATAAAAAGCTCTCCTTGAGAACAGGAAATACACAAAAATTATTTTTCTAACATGGTATCAGCCTAATACCAATCCTCTCTTCTCTCCCTACTCTCTTCAGCGACCCTCTGCCCGTCCGACCAGCCCTTGTGACTTCTCTTCTCCCTCTTGTGACATTCTCTCTTCCTTCCACCTATTCAAATATGTCTACCAGCGGCTCCACCACTGTCGTCACCACACTTATTGCTGCCCCAACCCTCTCTATTCCCACTATCACCAATCTAGTCACGGTTAAACTCACAGAAAACAATTTCCTTCTTTGGTCTCATCAAATGGAGGTTCTTTTTTATGGCCAAAACTTCCTACGCCTGATGGCTCCTACCCCTGCCCTACTGACGAACCAAATCCCTCTACTTGGCTCCAAGCTGACAAAACCCTTGTTAGCATTATCTCAACCACCTTCTCTAAACCTATCTTAGCCTCTGTTATTGGGTGCAAATCCTCCGCTACCATTTAGACGCTCATTCAGGATCACTTCTCTCAGAAATCTGTTGCCAATTCTTCTCTCTACAGGAAACGACTTACCAGTCTTGAGCGTGGCACTCGACCCGTTTCTAAGTATCTTCAAGAGGCCAAATCTATTTCTAATGCTCTCGCTGCTATTGGCGAGTCGGTCTCTAACAAAGATCTGGTTAATACCGTCCTCAACGGCCTTGGTTCCGAGTTTGACATGTTAGTCACTGCCATTGAGAATTTTGACTCACTGCCGCAGTTCTTTGCTCTGCGTGCTCGCTTACTGAACTATGAGGTCCGACACAAAACCTCTTCTCATCCTGCCCCTTTAGCCTTCCTAGCATCTCAGACTTCTCAGTCTTCAAGTTCTACTCCACGGAATAATTTTCGTAACAAAGGTCGCAAAAACCATGGTCATTTGTCCCACAACCGCTCCAATACCTCGGGTATCCTTGGCCCAGTTCCTGCACCATCATCCATGTCTCAATGCCAGCTATGCTTTGGGATTGATCATTCTGCTCGCAACTGCTTTCGGCTCTCATCATTTGTGCAACCCTCAGTCCCACGTTCGCTGAATACTGCTTTTGCTGGTTTCAGATTGCTCCACCTTAGTCGCCTCTAATTGCCAAGCCTTCATAGTGGTCATCATCTGATTCTAGCTGGTATCTTGACACCGGTGCCTCTACCCACATGACGGGCAACCCGGCTCTTCTCCAGCAGCGCACACCTTACAGTGGCCCTAACACTGTTCAACTTGGAAATGGTGATCTACTCCCTATTACCTATATGGGTAACATGGCACTACCACTCGGCTCATCTTCTTTTCACCTTAATAATGTCTATGCCGTTCCTTCCATGCGTAAACACTTGCTCTCCATTGCTCAATTCTATACTGATAATCATGTGTTATGTGCATTTGATGCTCATCACTTCTATATCTTCGATCTAACCACTGGTTCTCTCCTCTATTAGGGCCTATGTAAGGATGGTCTCTACAAATTACTTGCCCTTCCGCCTCGCCTACACGCCTTGTCTGCCTCCCACAGTTCATCCTCCCTCTGGCATAATCGTCTTAGTCATCCATCTGCTAAAGTTATGTCTTACTTAGGGTCCAATAAATTGTTATCTTCTACTTTTCAATTCAAATTCTCATTTTGTCAAGGATGTGCTTTGGGTAAATCCCCACACCTCCCCTTTCCCCTATCTAATGAAATAAAGACCTTTTTTCCCTTTACTTTAATTCATTATAATATATGGCAATCTCCAGTACTTTCTATTTTTGGCTATAAATACTATTTGTTGTTCACTGATGACTACACTCGTTTTACTTGGCTTTACTTTATGAAACATAAATCTGAAGTTCTCTATCATTTTAAAAATTTCCTAGCCTACATCCAAACTCAATTTTCCACCCACGTCCAGCAATTCCAGAGTGATGGTGGTGGGGAATATGACAATGGTCCTTTTAAAACCCTTTGTTCTTCCCTTGGTGTTCACCGCCGTCTTTCATGCCCTCACACTCCTGAACAAAATGGCCTCGATGAACGCAAACACCGTCATATTGCTAACATGGCCCGCACCCTCCTCATCACCAATCATGTTCCTTTCTGCCATTGGCCTGACGCAGTCTCCACCGCTGTTCACCTTATCAACCACCTTCCCTCCCCTAAACTCCAGTGGTCCTCACCCTTCTCCCATCTCTATGGTCATAATCCCTCCTACTCTGATCTGTACGTGTTTGGTTGTGTTTGTTACCCCACTTGGGTGCTTATTTTTCTAATAAACTTCTGCCAAGAACTGTTGAATGTGTCTTTTTAGGCTACAGCTTGCAGCACAAAGGCTATCGTTGTTTAGATCACAAAATCGGCAGAGTCTACATTTCCTGACATATTCGCTTTGACGAACAACATTTTCCATTTACCTCTACTACCAACACTTTATCAGAACCATCATTATGGGGCCTTTGTTCCTCTACTACCTCCCGCTCCTGAGGTCCCTCTACAGTCTGCCATCCAAATCAACTCTCCAGCTCCTCTTACTACTCAGAGTTCTCTGACTCCTCTTCAGCAACCTTTTCCATACCATTTTCAACGTCGGACCACTCAACCCTCGGCACCTCCTATTATCACTGCTGCCAACTCTGCAGCTCCTTCTACCATTCCCCCATTGCATCTGATGGTTACTCGTCATCAGGATGGCACCCGTCGACCTCTTATCCGGACAGATGGTACAATTAGATATCCTTTATCTCGAGCTCTTTTCGCTTAGCTTCCATCCTCTACTGACGAACCCACCTGTTACACATAGGTTGTTCATGTTCCTAAATGGCGACAGGCCATGACCAGTGAGTTTAATGCCTTATTGAAGAACAAAACCTGGGTGTTGGTCCCTCCTGCTCCCAATCAACATATAGTAGGATGCAAGTGGGTCTTCAAACTTAAATGCAAGGCAGATGGTTCCATTGAGCACCACAAAGCTCGTCTAGTTGCTAAAGGCTTCCATCAACAGGCTGGCATTGACTTCAATGAGACATTCAGTCCTGTAATCAAACCCACCACTATCTGTATTGTACTCAGTCTTACCCTCTCCTTTGGCTAGACTATACGCTAACTTGATGTAAAGAATGCCTTTCTTTATGGCCTCTTGGATGAAACTGTCTACATGACTCAATCACCTGGCTTCATTGACCCTGCTTGCCTTGATCATGTCTATCATCTACACAAGGCTATTTATGGACTCAAACAAGCGCCCTAGGCTTGGTTTCAACGTCTCAGCATCTTTCTCTTATAGTTTGGTTTTACCCCATGTCGTGCTGACCATTCTTTGTTTCTTTATCGCTCCGACTCTGCTATAATGCTTCTTATATTATATGTTGATGACATTATTCTCACTGGCAATCAATCATCTCTAATTTCCTCTTTCATCATCACTCGTGGCAAGTAGTTTGAGCTTAGTGACCTTGGTTCTCTATCCTACTTTCTAGGACTTGAAGCAACCTTCTCCACCACTGGATTACGCGTCTCTCAGACCAAGTATACTGTTGATCTTCTCACACGCTTCTCTATGACAGTCTGCAAGCCTTGCAACACCCCAATTTGTGCTAAGACTCAACTATCGTCCCACAACGGGGATCTCCTATCGGATCCCACCGAGTATCGCCAACTCGTTGGCTCCTTGCAATACCTCACTTTCACCAGGCTTGACATTACCTATGTTGTTCATCATGTTGCTCAATTTATGAGTCAACCTCGGTCTCTTCACCTCATCGTAGCCAAAAGGGTCCTTCGTTATCTAAAAGGGACGTTGGATTTTGGTCTCCTCTTTCAGCGCTCTGCTAGTCCCTTGACCCTCAAAGCCTATTCTGATGTTTGACTGGGCAGACTGTCCTGACTCTCGCCACTCTACCACTGGCTTCTGTGTTTTCTTGGGATCTAATCTTATCTCCTGGACTGCCAAGAAACAGCCCACTGTCTCTCGTTCCAACACCGAAGCCGAATACCGATCTCTTGCTCATGTTTGTGCCGAATCCACTTGGTGCTTCATCTTCTTCAAGAATTACAGTTTCCCATCTCCATGCCCATCACCTTACTATGTGATAATCTCAGCACTACTTACATGGCTTCAAATCCGGTGTTCCACGCTCGTACTAAGCGCATTGAACTGGATTATCACTTCATATGGGAACGCATACTTACTAGCACACATCGTGTCCAATTTATTCCCTCTACCGATCAGCTTGCGAACATCTTTACCAAAGGGCTTCATAAGACTCGCTTTCATCTCCTCCGATCCAACCTCGTCTCTCCCGGACAACCGAGTTTGCGAGAGAGTGTTAAACCTCCATGATTTATTAGCAATATTTTGTCAATCAATCATAATATTCTTAGACTATAATTATGATCTATTTATTTATTTAGCTGATTGTAATTGATTGTAATTTGTATATTTTTAGGCTATAATTATGATCTATTTCTTTATTTAGCTGATTGTAAATTGTATATAAAGAGCTCTCCTTGAGAACAGGAAATACACAGAAATTATTTTTCTAACAAGTACAACCTAGTTACGAGATTCCCACCTTAGATTAAAATTATGTTTTAACCTTGTTTTCCAAAATTAGGTTTTTGAACTAAAGTTTTCTCAAAGTTTTCAAAATTAATGTTTATTTTCAGACTATATGTCGATTGATCAAGGGCAATCCAGAAAGCCTCGAATGATAGGTGGATCAATCTAAAATTTTCTAGAAAAATTGCTTTAAAAATCCAGAGCATCAGTAAAAGGCTCGATAAATCGAGGAGCCTCCAGTATGTGTCGATCGAAGGCTTGATCGATTAAACCCTATGAAAGGTTATTTTTAGAAACTCTTTAAAAGGAATCAACTTAATACACTTCATGGTTCTCCTATATTGGTTATAAATATAGCCAGTCTAGGGTAACCTTTTAAGCCTCTAAGCATTCTAAAGAGAGAATCCTTATTTGAGGGAGTAGAATTTTAGAATGGCTTACTCAATTGAGGAGCCTGCATCTATATTTATATACATTGAGAATATTATATGGAAGGAAAGAAATAAAATTAAATAAAGGAAAACTGAAAGTCAAACCAATACCTTAATTATAGGATCGTAATTAATGCGATCCTATAATTATGTATTGGGTAAAATATGATCTCCAACAATTTTCTATATTGGGTAAAATATGATCTCCAACACTCCCCCTCAAGCTGGAGCGAAGATGTTAATCAAGCCGAGCTTGACTATGGAGGACTTCAAGACTGATGGACGAACAGACTTGGTGAACATATCTCATGTCTGTTCTGAAGACGAAACAAATGAAGGAGTAATGATACCAACTTGAACTTTCTACCGAATAAAGTGGATATCCACTTCAATGTGTTTCGTTCTTTCATGGAGAACTGAGTCAGAAACAAGCATTATGGCATACTTGTTATCACAGAACAAGTTAGAAGAATCCATCTGAGTAAATCCCAACTCAGCAAGCATAGATTGAATTTAGAGAAGCTCACATATACCTTATGCTATAGCATGATATTCCGCCTCAACAGAGGACCGGAAAACAACAGCCTGCTTCTTACTTTTCCACGATACAAGGTGTTTACTATAGAAGTACAGAAGCCAGAAGTAGATCGACTATCCATCTTAGACCCAACATAGTCGACATCTATAAAACAGGAGATTCCAGACTCGTTACCTGAAGCATAGAATAATCCAAGGCCTGGGCATGCCTTAAGGTACCGCAGAATGTGATAGGCTGCATCCAGGTGAGCTGTCCGCGGAGCATGCATGAATTGACTCACAATACTAACTGCAAAAACTAAATATGGTCTAATGTTGGTCAAATATATGAGGCGGCCTACCAAGCGTTGATATGAAGTAGGATCATCCAGTAAATCCCCCAACTCTGCAGAGAGCTTTTGATTTAGATCCATTGGAGAGGAGGTCGGTCTGCATCCTAGCATCCCTGTATTTGTCAAAAGATCCAAAGATACATTCTTTGGGAGAGAGATATCCCATGGCGGGATCTGACAACCTCTATTCCAAGGAAGTAACAGAAAAGACCCAAATCCTTAACATCAAAGAAGCATCCAAGATCCTTCTTAACATGAGCAATACCGGTTGGGTCATCTCCAGTGATGATAATATCATCAACATACACAGAGAGAATAATACACTGTCCATCAGATTGCCGATAAACGAAGCATGTGTGGTTAGAGTGACAGCGCACGAAGCCCATGGATAAAACCACAGCACTAAATCGACTGAACCATGCTCGAGGAGACTGTTTCAACTACACCTGTTAGTGGATTGGATTTTGATCCGAATCCGAGCCAATAATTAGAATATGGATTGGACATTCAATCCAATAATCCGTTAGTGATCCAAATCCGATAATCTGTTAGCTAAACAAATCAGATATGGATTATGGTCGATCCGATTCAATAATAATCCGATCTGAAATAATTTAATATATAATTTATTTTAAATATATTATCTAATGTTATAACATATAATATTTACATACTATTTAAATATTTTTTATCATTATTTCCTTTTTATTCTTACTTCTCTCCATTTTGTCTTTCTTTATAGTTTTTTTCTTTAATAAAAAGTCAAATACTTACTTTTCTACTATCTTTTTTTTATAGTTTATTTTTCTTCCCTATTCATTATTTGTTAATCTCTTTTGAAATAACTTTTTAAAAAATATATATATTTTTTTTTCGGATCGGGTTATCTGATCAGATATCCAATTAATAACAAATTGGATATGGATTTAATTATATATAATTTGTCGAGTTATCGGATCGGATCACCTATATTGTTTATCGGGTTCGTATCGGATCAGGTTTGATCCGGTTCGAATCCGATCCGTTTACAAGTCTAGTTTTAACCCATAAAAAGATTTTTGGAGACGACAAACCTTCTCAGCATACTCCCCCTCAGCCTAAAATCCCGAAGGTGGATCCATATAAATAGTCTCAAGCAAGTCACCATTTAAAAAGGCATTCTTGATATCAAGTTGGTGAAGAGGCCAAAAATGGAAAGCTGCTAGTGACACAAGGAGGCGGACCGTAGTCAACTTCGCCACAGGGGCAAAAGTAGCACTGAAATCCTTCTCTAGAATCTGAGTGAATCCTTTAGCAACCAGGCGAGCTTTGTATCAATCAATAGAACCATCAGGCAGATACTTCAGGCTGAAAACCCACTTACAATCCACAGTTTTTTTAATACAAGGAAGAGGCACAAGATCCCATGTGTGATTGTGCTGAAGACCATCCATCTCTACCCGCATATTAGTGAACCACTGTGGATGCTGAAACGCCTCAAAGATAGAGCGGAGAATAGAAACAGAATCAAAATTTTCCAAGAATGTCTGATAAGAATTTGAAAGAGAATCATAAGAAACAAACTGGGAGATAGGATGTATGTTTTTGTGGTCTATGTTTAGGTGAGTGATGTTAGAGAAACCATACCAATTGGGGGGGTTTACGGTTACGAGAGGGATAAGGAGAAATAACAGTATGATCAGGAATAGGAGTGGGAGAAGAAGGTATTCCTAAATCCAAGTGAGCTTCTGGCAGAGGAGTCTGAGGACGAGGACGCCTAGAGTAAACCTGTAGGGGAGGAGGAACAGAGGCAGGTGATGTCGGTTCCAGCAAAGACTCAAAGATGGGTAGAGGAAAACTAGGGATGATTCTTCAGTAAGGACAGGAAGAGGTTCTTGCATAGGAGTAGACTTACCAAAAAATGAAAGTTCTTCCAAAAAAAAGTAACATCCAATGAGTGATACATATGTGTAGACAGGATCATGGCAGTGATACCCTTTAGACATAGCAGAGTATCCTAAAAAGACACAACGAATGGCCTTGTCATCTAATTTGGTGCGAGTATGATTACAGTTTTGGACAAAGCAAGTATAACCAAACACTCTAGGAAGAATAAGAAAAAGAACACGATCGGGCTGAAGAACCTGCAGGGGAGCTTTACAAGATAAGGCTCGACTAGGAGTGCGATTGATCAAGTATGCGTCAATTAGGACAGCCATGTGCCAAAAATATTTAAGAACTGCCATACTACGTAAAAGGCATCGAACAACAGACATAATATGACGGTTCTTGCGTTCTGCCACACCATTCTGTTCAGGAGTGTATGGACAAGTGAGTTGATGTAAAATGCCTTGTTGATTTAACTGGGAGCGAAAGTCATTAGAAATATATTCACGGCCATTATCAGATCGAATATTTCGAACAGTAACAAGGAATTGAGTTTGAATCATTTTTAAAAATTGAGAAAATAAAGAAAATACTTCCGATTTTTTCTTAAGAAGATAAATCCAAGTACATCTAGAATAATCATCAATTAATGTCACATAATACCGATGACCAGATAAGGCAGTGACCTAAGAGGGTCCCCATTCATCAGAATGAATTAAATCAAATGGGGTAAGTGCACGATGCATGCGAGGAATGTAACTAGTACGAACATGTTTTGACAATTCACAAACCACACATTGAAGGTTATGAGTCTTACAAGCCTTTATTAACAGAAACAACTTGAATAAAGACTGAAAATTTGCATGTCCCAAACGAGCATGCCACAAAGACAATGTTTTGAAAGAGAGAACATAAGACCGAGACTTAGGTAACACGGTGACTTGAAGAATAGATGCATCAGGTGGTAAAGTTGGAGGATCTCCAAAGTAGTACAGCCCATCGCGCTCATATCCCCTGCCAAAAATCCTCGTATTCAGGTCCTATAACAAACATCGGTCATGTAAGAAAATGCCAGCACAATTAAAATTCTTTAGAAGTCTACTAACAGATAAAATGTTGAATGCAAAGTGTGGGATGTGGAGAACAGAGGATAGAGTAATGTGAGGAGTCAGAGATACAATTCCTTTACTATGTATCTATGAGGTGGAATCATCAGCAAGACTAATTGACTGACAAACAGGAGTGACTGGAGAGGAGAAAACTGATAACTCATCGGTTATGTGATCATTGGCTCTAGAATCCAAAACCCAAGTAAGTGTCCCAGTCCTAACATAGAAAGCAGGAGTACTTGTAACAATTGTGGTAGTAGGAGTCGCACTAGTACTAGAAGGGCGCTGGAGAAGAGATCCTAGCTGACTCTGAAGAAGACTAATTTGTGACTGAAACTGGCTCACGTCTGTCAGAGGAGGGGCTAGTCCAGAAGTAGTCTCAGCAATAGCAACAGAGCGAGAAGATCCTCCGGTTCTGCTCCTCGAAAACTTCTATTTCAACTCAGGATGACGTTTGAAACAACTGGCCTTAAGATGACCAGTTGCCCCACAATGACTGCATATCAGAGTGTTCCCAGCAGGACGGGAGCCAAAGTGAGCAGCAAAAGCCATCTGATCAAGAACAGTAACTGACTCAGGGGCATGAGGAGGAGGAAAAGGCATCTGAAGTAAGTGAAGTCTACGCTCATCACTCTCAATAGTAGCAAAGGCCTCATACAAAGATGGCATAGGTGAGGTGTTGAGGATCTGAGCACGAAGAAGCTCGAACTCAGGCTTCAATCCCATCAAGAACTGGTACGTGTGTTGACGGTTAAGTCGCTTGAATACTATAGCGGCCGTCTCTGTAGAAAACTCACTCAAGGGCTTATATTAGGCCAACTCTTCCCACCTAGTCTGCAAATATCCAAAATAATCGACTACTGATAACTACAAGGTAGCCTGAGAAGCCCCAGAGATATCTCGGTAAAGCTCAAAATTCTTGATTCATTGCGAGCATGAGCATACATCTGTGTCAGAGCACTCCAACACCCATAGACAGTATCATGGAACATGAACATATTGTATATCCTAGGCTCCATAGAATTAAATAGTCAACCAAAAATAATACAATTGTCCATATCCCATTGGGCAAATTTGGAATCTCCCGCATCAAGTTTTTTCTATGTGCCAAGGATCCAACCTGTCTTTCCTTTTCCACCTAAGTATAGACGGAATGATTGAGTTCACGAAGCAAAGTTTGTACCATTTAACAGCACACTAGTCACACGCTGTGCAGGTGTATGTTGTGCAAGAATGATATCAACAGGTTTTGCACTAGAATCCCCTATAACAAAGAATAGGATTTCGCAATAAACAGGAGAAGATTATCACAGAATCAGCCCACAAATAAATATCCCGAGAGCAGTCTACAAATCTGCCGGAAAAAAAAAAATCGGCGAAGAATGATCCGGAAAGATGCTGTCGAACACACTGACAGCCCCACAAAGTTGAAATTTTCAAAGGACCCTTAGTTCACAGTTAAGGGAATGCCCCTAAATAGGGGTCAAAAAGAGGGCTAAAACACTCCCCTTGCACTGTCGTTGGCTGCAATTGGAAGAAAGAGAAGAGAAGGGTTGCACCGAGAGAGAAAGAGAGAGGACTGGGGGTTTGTGTGGAGAGAGGGAGAAGGGCTGGGAGGCTGCACCAAGAGAGGAAGAGAGAAAGGGTCACAGAGATGCGATGGGGCTGAAGAGGCTACGGTGGCTCTAATACTAAGTATAATTTTAGAATGACTTACTCAATTGAGGAGCCTGCATCTATATTTATATACATTGAGAATATTACATGGAAGGAAAGAAATAAAATTAAATAAAGGAAAAACTAAAAGTCAAACCAATACCGTAATTATAGGATTGTAATTGATGCGATCCTATAATTATGTATTAGGTAAAATATGATCTCCAACAAAGGAATTAAAGCAAGGAGTTCACTAGAATAATAGAGAAAATTGTCAAAGCATGAGCAGAAGAATTGAATAAACCATAGAGAAGCAATTGCATAAGGAGCTAATCTGTTAATGGAGTAGATAAATTGGAGACTCAAGTGAAGAGTTTGGTGTGTTTATGTCAAGAGGTAACTAAGGGATTCTAAGGTGGGAATCTCGTAACCAGGTTGTACTATCTCTTTCTCATTGTTGATTGTTATATGACTAGACGAGGTGCCATGATTTTTTCCTGTTTAGGATCTTCCACAAAAAAAATCGTGTCTCTGCTCTCTCTCTATTTCTCTCTCTCTTTATTTTCCATCCTTTATGTGATTGTGTGAGTGAGCATTAAACAACAAAATTTGGAGTAACGGAGCTTCAATCCACAATTAACAGTAATTAGAAAGTTAGTTAATATTCAAAAACATACCCATGAGACTTGTTCACCCCCCTAGGTCTAATTTACTGCACATACTTTGACCTAATCAGAGCATAGGGTGACGGTCCTATATTTCACACAGCATTTTAGTTTTTTCAAATTACCAAACTGCAACCTTGGTGAAATTAGCACCATATAGTCTTTGCTTAATTACCAATGACAAATATTACTTTCCATAACAGAATGCAGGGACTGCCTAAGGTACAAGATAGAAAGGAATACAATTTTTGCCTTTTTTATTAGACACGACTACAAGTGCTGGTTTCTGATATAACAACAGTATCTCAATTTTGTAACATCACAAATTTACTTTTCAGAACAAGGTGTATGCATATTCCGTGAGCAAAAGTTATGTCATTGTCTATATGTGGTGCCATTGCAGTGGAAGGCTACATCGACATTGAAAGTTGTGATTGTAGATTAAAGACAGAGCCAAAGACCAAATTGACATCTCTGCTTCAACCTCCATCAATCACACAAATACACAATATAAAAAAGGTAAGTGACTAAGAGACCATAGGATTTGGAGTGCATAAATTAGAAAACTCAAATTAATTAAGAGTTAAATCTAAAATTAATTATTAATTAGTTTTTATATAATTATAAGTTTAAAGTTGAATATTATTTCATTAGGATTGAATTTGAAAACCTTAATGTTGGGTACAAAACTAATATATTGAGTTTAAGTTGAAAAAACATTTAAAAGTTGCTTTGCACTATTTAGTGGCTAGGGAGGGATGGAACATGTTTCTTGCCTTGTTTGGTGTTTATTGGGTCATGCCATTATCTTTGAGGAGCATGCTCGAAGCTTGGAGAGGGTGCATGGTGAGCAAGCCAGCTTGAGACACTTGGAGGGTTGCTCCTTTGTATCTTTGGTGGGGGTATATGGCGGGAGAGGAATAGGAGATGCTTCGAAGTGGAGGAAACTCCTATTTGGGCTTTTAAATTCCTTATTCTTAGTACATTATTCTTTTGGGTTAATGGGCTTTATTGTAAATCAGTGGAGGATATCTTGTTTTTGTGGATATTTTGAGATAATAGTAGCCCTTGTGGCTATGTGCAGTTGTAGTTGGGATGCATTCCCCTTTTGAGTGCCTTTTAATATAATCTTGTCAAAAAAAAATAATTGTTTTTTTTGGTAAGGATTTCAAGTTGTGAAAACTGATCTTTGTGTCTTCAAGAAATTTATTTAAAATAAAATACTTTGAATTTCATTTGAGCTTTTCAACAATATATTATATGCTTAATTTCGAGTCCGTTCAACCCTTCAAAGAAGTGTCCGAAGTCAAGCTATGTGCTGTCAAGTTCAGCAGAAAAGGTTGAAAGATTGAACCTAAATGTCGATCGATAGAAGTTACTCCAGAATAGCTCGATCGGGGACATCCAGAAGGAGTCGATCGATCAATCAAAATGACGCCCAGAGTTAGTAAAAGACGTGTTTGCAAGTCCGAAAAATGTTTCTAAACCTTCCAAAACTCATCCAAAACATTCCTAATCAATTTCTAATCACTCCAATACTATAAAAAGGTTCTCTAGTGTTCTCTAAACATAAGCATAACATAAGATTCACAACTACAAAATTGTGAGAGAAATTAAGAGCTTTAGTTTTCAATCAAAAGTGAGGTTTTTCATAAAATACCCTATATTATGGTGTAATTGAGTTCTAAAGCAAGGAGTTTAATTGAATACTTGAAGGTTGATCAACCACAATACCTACACATTAAAGATTGGACGACTAGTGGTTGAGACCAACTCATTGGTAGAGAAACAGCTTCGTGAGGAGTGAAACCTATTGAGGAGCGGAAAAAGGCCCGGAGACTTTCGGGGTAAAGTTTGGTGTCATCTGTGTCAAGGAGGTAACTAAGGGCTTCTAGGTTTTTGAAAACTGTTAACCTAGGTTTTAAACTTCCTTTCTCATAGTCAATTTGGTTGGTTTTTCCCCGTTGGGGTTTTCCATGTGAAAATTTCTTGTATGGTTGCATGATTTATTTATTTCTGCTATCTATTCTTAACTGATTCATAATACTGTGTTTTAAAAATATCATGGTGATAATTTAAAAATCAGTTATTGTTAGTTAAAATTGGATAAGATCTATTCACCCTCTCTAGATCTGTATTGGGCATTGCACTGTAGTAACCCTTGTGGACGGGTGTGAGTGGGCGGGTGCGAAGACAGACACTGGGCTGAGCTACCACACTGACAGGGTACAGGGTGCTCAATCTCACATCGCCTGGGTGTGGAAAAGGGGATGTGCTTATATGTAGTATGTTCTTTTCAAATAGTATGAGGCCTTTTGGGGTAAAACCCAAGAGCAAAATCGTGCGGGCTCAGGCCCAAAGTGGAAAATATCATACCATATGTTGGAGCGGGGTATTATAGTTGGTATCAGAGCCTGAACCCAGCCGGAAGTGTGCCGACGAGGACGTCGGGCCTTGTAGGGGGGTGGATTGTAGTAACCCTTGTGGACGGGTGTGAGTGGGCGGGTGCGAAGACAGACACTGAACTGAGCTACCACACTGACAGGGTACAGGGTGCTCAATCCCACATCGCCTGAGTGTGGAAAAGGAGATGTGCTTATATGTAGTATGTTCTCTTCAAATGGTATGAGGCCTTTTGGGGTAAACCCAAGAGCAAAACCGTGCGGGCTCAGGCCCAAAGCGGACAATATCATACCATGTGTTGGAGCGGGGTATTACAGCACTAACTCTTGTATTAGAGCTTTGGGTAGCGGTCCTATATTTTATCAAGTATCATGCTCTAAGGAAGAAAAGGAAGAAGTTTTATATATAGTAGATCTGACTTTCTGTAGTACTTTGGAGAACAAAGAACCATACCTAACATATTCTCTGATGGGCAAGGTAAACAAAGTTGTACAAGTTAGTAAGAGGTGTATCATTAAAAGATTAATCAAATGATGTTGCCAAAAGAAGTTACTGATGATAACATTCAAGTGCATGGTTGTTGAACAAAAAATCACATGAGATTAGGAACTTCTCAAAACTGCAGAAGAAGATCAAAGTACTACAAGATCCTGGGCAACTAGTATTTCTTTGATAAATATATCTCAGACCATTGCTAGTGAATTTTTGACATACGAGGGAGGTAAAGGAAGTACATTAAGTGAGAAGAAGATATGAAAGGAGGGTTGGTAGCCCACTTTTACACCAAAATTGATGTGCAAAAACTTTGAGACCAACTTAAATAGGTCTTTAAACATAATGCAACCAGAAACAACAGGGTAATTCAGCAGGGACAGAGAGTTCCATTGATAAACTTCTCCTAGCAACTATAATGTATCACCATAACAGGTCAAAGACCTTCTGAACAAGGCTATCCAAAAATAAGCAAATCAAACTTTCCTGTCCTTTGAAGCAAGGAACTTTTTCACAGGCTTTGATGAAAATCTCATTAAATTTTGTTAGGGTGGCTTGAAAGGTCATTCTAGCTACCGAATTTGCTACAACTTTCTTAAATGCTAAATGTGATATTTTGCATGCACAAAGTATTTAGGCACGAAAAAATTATGACTGAAGGCAAGTACACGCTATTTTGCTGCACAAATGTTCCAAAGATGAAATGAAATGTCATATTCTTGTAATCAAATATAGTGGGCTTCTAACTGCATTTTGTGGCTTCAAGAAAAAATTGGATGTACAGAGAAAAATCATGTTACACTTCTATATGCAAACACACTTAAATTCACCATATCATGCCTATGCAACTATCAGGATACTTGGGGCAGATCAGTTCACATATCAAGAAAATCATTAAACCAATAAAAGCAGGTCCCAGTGATTGTTATCGGCCAAAATGTGGTTACATGAAATGAAAGAACATGATTAACCACACATCATAATCTAAGAGAAAGATAGAAAACATGAAGCTTTTTACAGCTGAAGCAAAACTTCAATACAATAAAAAAAGAAAAAAGAAAAAAATCAGGAGTATTAATCAAGAGTTTTATAACAGTAGAATAATGAACAATTCAAGGTTTTTTTAAATATATTTATTTATTCATTTTTTCAAAATGGACCTAAGGCATTCTGGGTTAGACTAAAATTTACATAATTTGAATCAGACGTCAAATTTTCTATAAGAGAATCAGTCACAATCCTAGGATGTGCAACCTAAAGTGTTCCGTTACATCCATTCTGATGTTTGAAATAAAAGCCCCATTTAACAGGCACAGATGGAATTAAACAATCATTAGCAATTTCTCCATAAGAAAATTAAAGAACACTACTTGTATCAGACACTTTACTTCTACCCAACTGATTCCTTAGCAACAATGTAACATTTGCTTAGCTCAGTTGCCAATCCTTCTTGTTTCATTACAAAAATCTACCCCAATTTGAAAATGCGACACATTCACGACTGTGTATGTGTGTATGTGCGTGTGTGCAAACATATATAGAGAAGAAAGAGACGAAATTGAAGTAGCAACTCCTTACCAGCAAGCAAAGAACAAGCCCTTCTTCTCGGACTGTGACTACTTCGCAGAAGAAATCTATCACGGGTCAGTCACTCTCACTCCAGCTGACCATCGACTCATCTATATATATATATATATGTGTGTGTGTATATATGTATGTATGTATGTCAGTTGTTTGGGTCAATAATAATATTAATGTCTCGGCCTCGAGCTGTGAATTAGGCCTGGGCTGGTTTTGTTTGGGCTTCAAAAGCCACAAGCCCCTCCGATATTTTTCATCGGCAGTCTTTTCTAGATTTTATTTTCTTTCTTCTTTTTAGTGTTTGTATTTAGTGTCCATGCAAAACAATGAAATTACAGAAAAAATTTGTTCATGAACAAAATTTTCTCCAATTCCAATTTCATGTAACGGAACATAAAGTTGACAATTTTTTGATAGTTCTCTGAAAATTATAATCATTTCAATTCTTCGAAACTGTTTTAGATATATATCCGAACGATACAGACTTTTACTTTTCCAAAATTTCTTTTTTTATATTTTTATTTTTACTATCCAAGCTCTTAAAAATTATTTAAAAAAATAATGGTGAGAACATCAATTTAATTCACCTCTTCATTTACTTTTAATTCCAGCCAACACAATTCATGCCATAAACTTTTAAAAAGTATAATCTATCAAATAAATTTTAATTTAAACTACTATTTCACTCAAGTCTTCACTGTTACTACAAAATAAAAATTAACAAAACCATATATTAATAGATTTAATTTATATGCAGACAAACTATAAATATATATTTGATTTATTATAATTTTTAAATATATTTTTTGTTTTTAATTTTCACATACTATATAGCATGAGTTTTTATTAATTTCATTCTTAAATTTATTGTTATCATTAATTTAGTAGAAAATAGAGTATTTATTAAACCTTTTTAAGAAGGCAGCAACTTAGAATTTATGAATAAATTATTACTTATGTTAAATGGTATTTAAAAATTCAATAATAATAACTAAAATTAACTAAAATACATTTTTACTAAATTATATTGTAAAAAAGTGTGTATCATTTCTCTTGTATAGCAATAAAAGATAAGCTGATGGGGCTATGCCAAAAAGGTTAATTTTTGTAAACAAAGTGGAACTAGCTAGAAGAGGGGCCAGAAAAGATAAGAAGAACAAAACAGGTCGGTGATACCATTTTACAATTTCCTTTTTCATGGGAATTAATTAGTTCATAAAAAAATTATAGAAAGAAAAACAAATCTAATTCATGATAAGAATTAACCTTGACGAGCTTGCTAATCAAAAGGAACAAGCTTCTCAAAGGAACTATGTATGGAATGAAAAGTTTCTGTCCTATCTTATCTATGAAGTTGGAAAAGAGTTTCTTGAGTTGAGTTTGTTATATATATATATATATATATAACAAATGCTGCTGAATCCTTAATCTTTCATTTTTGGGAAGTAAAAGAGATGTCATGCAGTATAAATGTATTTTTGTATTCATACTAATTATGCTCACCTATAATGAAACGAGCCAACAAAAGCTCTAAATCACACAACTTAAAATTTTAGAGGTAAGAACATATTTGTTTCAGTTAGCAATCCAACGAAACATAGGAAGAAAATATGCATGCTATTAAGTCTCTAATTGTGTTACTCTAAAAATAAAAAAATGTCGTGAAAACATGAAAAATTAAGTTCTTTTTACAGAAGGTGTATATGAAATAGAAAAACAGATACAGGCAACTTATCTATGTATATGAAAAGCCTTCCCAAATTCTCTCATTTTAGACTTATGGTGAATAAATATTGTGGCTCTTGATTAAAAGACATCCGTTTCACTAAAAGAAATGAAAAGCATTTCATGT
Source organism: Cornus controversa (assembly GCA_026545225.1). Classification (NCBI taxonomy): domain Eukaryota; kingdom Viridiplantae; phylum Streptophyta; class Magnoliopsida; order Cornales; family Cornaceae; genus Cornus; species Cornus controversa. Next base: position 22,215,281 of record CM048851.1, on the reverse strand, counting down.
CGCCACCCATGTGCAATTGCACAAATATATTGTGTTTTAGATATACATTGTATCGGATGTAATAATTAAAGAATAATGATATTCTGTCCAATCGGACTTAGTCCGATATTTTTTTATGTGAGTGGGGTGGTGGGTCCCACCACATGATGTCATGATGATGTCATATGTGGGGCCCACCACTCCACTCACATAAAACAAAAATCGGACTAAGTCCGATCGGCCTGTCTATTATTACTCATAATTAAAAATTAAAAATTGTGTCAAATGAATATAACTCTTGCCTCTTGGTATTATAACGGTTGTCTCTTGGAATGCTAAATATAATGACACACTTATTGGTTCATTTACGTGCTAATAATTAAAAATTAAAAATTGTAATTGATAAAAATATAGTATAAAAAATAAAGGGTAAAATATAGAAAACCCCCTGCTATACGCAGAATGTGCAACATTGTGTGTAAACAACTTGATGAGATATCTGGAGATGAATCGAAATAGGGTCCCAACAGCGATACCCTTTCTGTTCTATCCCATACCTAAGAAAACAATTTAATCATGAACAGGGTTCCAATTTTGTATGTTTATGTGGTTGAAGTAAGATAGAACATGCACAACCAAAAACTTTGAGAATGAAAAAAATTAGAAGAAGTAACATAAATAGAATGCCTTCAAAAGTCCTTCAGTCCTTGTCCAAAAAACACTCTATTCCAACTCTTCTTCACGTCTCACCCAAAGTCTTTGGTTGTATATGTTATGCTTATATTCTCAAATAAGACCGGAGTAAGCTAAATCCGAGAGCACTCAAGTATATTTTATTGGGGTACTTTGCCACACAAAAGGGATACAAATGCTATCACTCTCCTTCAGCAAAGATGCTTGTTTACATGGATGTTACTTTTGTTGAAGATCAGACTTACTATGAAAGGGGAGATTTAGACAATTCTCTTCAGGGGGAGAATTTGGGAAATGAAAAGAAATCTTGGGATGTGCTACCTCTACGTTTAACCAGCGTATCATAATTTGCTGAAACTTCTGTAACGACTTCAGAGGGATTCCTTGAGCCATAGAGATTGGTATACTCAAGAAGGAAGAATACACAGACAACTTAGCCATTGAGATGTTCATAAGGAGACTGATGATGAATGACTGGAGAGGGAACATGATTGATTGTATAAACGACAGTAAGGGTAGTTTCTCCCAAAAAAAATTTGGGCAAGAGGTTGAAATGAGTATGGCACAAGTATGAGTAGAGTCTAACACATGTCTATGTTTACGCTCAGCGTGAAAGAGAAATCACACGTAAAGCTCCACGAATCTCGCCCACCTAACATCCAGATTATATTTTTCATATTTATCTCTATGTAATTATGTACAGATCATAATCCACCATTCTAGCATGTAATTAAGAGACTATGTATAAATCATGATCCACCACTCTAGCATGTAATTAAGGACATGTTTCTATCTCTATCTCTCATTATGTTGTATATCTACTTTGTGATGTATTAATAGTAAACATACATGAAAATTTCACAATTTCTTGTGTTTTATGATGGTATCAGAGCCTCTTTTGCTCTAACCACTACAAGAACTTTTGGTTTTAGCGACAGTCTGAACCATCACTAAAAGTCTCAAAACCGTCGCTAAAGCTTAAAAGTATTTGTCGCTAAAGCTTTGACCTTTTGCGACGGTTGAAAATGTACTATTGCAAAAGAGACTGGTCTTTAGCGACGGAACATCCCGTCGCGAATATAGTTGTCGCTAAAACTTATTAGCGACGATTTATTCTGTCCCTATTAATTAATGTATTAGCGATAGTCATGTTTTTGTCACTAATGTGTTTCTTATTAGCGACAATAAAAACTGTCGCTAATACATTATTTTTTTATTTTCTTTTTGAATTGATTTTTTTTGTTTTCTTGTTGATTTATTTATTTTTATAGCACTGCTTGATTTGTTAATTACATTTTTTCTAAAATCCATTACAATATAAAAATTAAAATAGACAAAACTAAAAAAATCAAAAATCAATTACCACCTTTAATTATAATCACAAAAGAGGCAAAAAGCCGTATATACTTGGCGCATACCCCAAGAACAATACAAATTAATTAAGTGAAACCCCGAGTCTACCAAACTAACACAAACGAAAATATGGGACAAAAACCTCAGCATCAATAGGCCCATCAAGATACAACTTCCACTACCCATAATAATCAAACAACCAGAAGAGTATCAATGGTGACAACTATAACCAAAACTACAGCAAGGAGAAACCCCATTACTGCACCAGACCTGAATGCAGTGATAAAAGCCTTTCCAACACCTTTTCTAGCTTCCAAAGTTGTCCTTGCATTTGCATAGGTAGAATTTTTCATCCCAAGGAAACCAGACACGACCAAAGTGATCCCACCAAGCAAGAAGGATATAGTGCTAAATAAAGCAGTAGCAAGTGCTGGTTTGTACATATTCTGTGGGTTGTAAGTGCATGGCTGGCTCTTTGTACTGAAGCTCTCAACAGAGCCCAGGAAGAGGAAGATCAAAATTGCAAAAGCATAAAAACGCCCACATACTGATACTCAGTAAATAGAAAGGACGTTGCACCTGTTACATTCACACATTCCTTAATTTAAATAAGTTAAAAACAAAAAAGCTATAAAGCCTGCCTTTCAAATAATAAAAATAATAATATTAACAATAATAATAGTAATTCCTTTTTTTTTTTTTTTAAAAAAAGCTATAAAAGCTTACAAAACATATAAAGTGCTTGCCAAAGTGTGAAGCAAAATGAAATAGACTTATAAAAAAAAATTTGTTGTGAGTAATAGATAGCACTTATCAGTTACTCAACTAGCATATATTTTATAATACATATACAAACTAGAGCTTGAAGGAGAAGATAGTATAGCAATGGTTCTAAAACATAAAATCTGGATAACATCAAGGACCAAATCTTACAATCAGAATCAAAACTATCTAAGGACACAAAATAACACTAGTTAATCAAAAGACACTAATACTTTGAATCTATCATGAATTTTTTTTTTCTTCAGATCAGATAAGTTCAATAACACAAAGCACCTGTAACAAAAGACTACTAAGCAACAAGCTTACAGAACATACCCCTGTTAAGGACCCATTTAGATAATAAGTTTAGAAGTTGCAAGCACCAAGGTAAATGGTGGAAAACATCAGTTCACTAAAAACATTACCTCCAACAACATTTTAGCAAAAATAAAAAATTTCCAAACCTTGATAACAAGGAAATCAAGAGCCTCAACTACACAAAAAATTAACTAATTTAACTCAATAAAACTTTTACAACTTTTGAGGTCCATTACATGAATTTTATTTTGTCATTATAGCTATGTTTGAATATAAGCCAGTTAAGCAACACACCATTCAGACATTTCCTTATTATCTTGACTTACATTACTTTTGATTTTCTCATTCCCCTAACATTACCAACAAAGTGGACCATGCCGCTCTTCCTCACGAATACAGTTAGTGGTTTCCACTGCACATCGTAAAATCATCTTAATTGATTTTATCTCATTCTATTTGTAAAATTCCAATGGATGCTACTTTCATTATCTCACGAGTGTATTCATTTTATCTTATCCTTCTTGTCTTGCCACACATCCATATGATGGTTTCAAATCAAGGTAGTGGTTAGAAGTTTACGACAGTGGCAACCACTGTGTTATGAAATCGAGGAGTAGCCGTAAAAAGGATGGACTCATTGCAATATAATCTCAACCTAGGCAGAAAATCATCCAATTCTTACCTAGTCACAAAAAAGGCTTCACCTTCATGCCATATATTCTTTTCACTGCCAAGTGCCATTGTCAATATAGGATCTCTACAAACATCTTTCACCCTCAACCACACTGCTCTCTAGGCTATAACACTAAAAGAATTTATTAAGAAGGCCAATATATATATATATATAGGTATTTTTCATTTAAATTCAATAAAAGGCTTCACCAAATACCATATATTCTTTTCACTGCCAAGCGCTATTGTCAATATAGGATCTCTACAAACACCTTTCACCCTCAACTACACTGCTCTTTAGGCTATAATGCTAAAAGAATTTATTAAGGCCAATATATATATCAGAGGTATTTTTCATTTAAATTCAATAAAAGGCTTCACCAAATACCATATATTGTAGAGTAGTCATGGTAGTACTAGTCAGCAACCAATACCAAAAATTCCAAGTACTTTATTCAGATATGACAACAACAACAACAACAAAAAAAAAGGCCAGCTAAAAAAATTTTGTGGAGCATATTAGGCTCAATTTTCAATAATATACTCTTCCCAATATAAATGCAACAATAAAAAATTAAGTGAACAGAAGACTGACAAAAGCAAGTATATATCAGAATCAGCTCACTTATCAGCGGACTCAGTGCAGTCTAGCGTAAGCCTTAACTAAGTTCGTCATAGCATAACCTACAGCTCTGTTTGACAGCCAAGAAAATGCAAGAAAGAAAAATATATTACCAAAATTTATGTTTCTTACAGTTTCATAAATTGAAATAAAAAAAAAAAACTAAATACAACCGATGGACCATTGGCCTTGGTGTACGAGCTCACGTGAGGCAGTGTTACTGAAAAAAGAAAAAGGTCTAAATGTCTAATACAACCATATCACTTTAGATTGGTTCAAAAGTGTTCTCTTTCATGACAGCCAAACGAATAACACATTTATACAACATTTAAATCTGTAGTTTCCTCTTTTAAGGTTTTTCTTTTTTCCCTCTACAAATCATGGGCCTGTTTGGTTCAGTTCTTAATTGTTTTCTGTTTCTATAATCTCTGAACATTGTTCTCACCAAACAGGATGACAGTTTATGAAACCAAAAACAACAAAAATAAAAAAGTTTCAAAATTTCACTGTCCTTTTCGTTTCCTCTATTTCTGAGCAACCAGCAGAGACTAAAATAAGATCTAAAGGCATAGAAAGTTGTAATGTAAAACAAGAACAATCACAACCCCAAAAGAATCTGGCAAAAAATATATATATATAGATCTAGAGCTAAGATGAACTGAGTTTCACCTTTTGAGATAGCATTCTGTATTTTGGTGCACTTAACGATGACATTGTGGTCATTGATACCTTCCTTTTCTTCAATCAGAAAGTCATTGTACCCATTCACCTACAGATAATCTAATTAACATGTTAAAATAGAAACAAACAGCACAAGATATTCCCTTCACCAGCCAAACATCAACGACAAAGTGCTCCCACATATAAACCTACAGGAAATAAAAACCATACTAGCAGCTCCATATGTACGTATTAATTAACAAAATATAGCTGACACCGGACAATTTTCACCCCAGCTTTGCAACCTGTGCATTCTCCATCATTTCATCCTACAATTGAGTTAAAACTCGAGTCTTAGAATTGAGATAGAAGTAAAATAGTTCATGAAAAAAGCTGAAAATTTAGTCCACTGAAAATCAAATCAATGCAATTACAAAATTAGACGTCAAATTTTTGTTTTCATGTTACATCTAATCAAGAACAATGACAACACCAGTAAAGAATCATAAGTGATTAAAGGCAAGGTAAGTTAAAGGAGAGGTCAAATAGGGCATGGGTAATGATGAAACATATAGAACACAAGTTGTTAGGAATTATGGCCCTTTTGGTGTGACAAAATCCAAGTAAATTCAAATACATGAGCTAACACTAAGTAGTTAAAATGATAATGTATTTAAGTTTCATACATGCAATTCAATTGAAAACTCATCTTTAAGCAACATTTAATATATTTGGTACTCTTAGTATATAAATTTCTTCCAGGTTCATCTCCCTCCCCCAATCATTAAGGGAAAATGATAAAAATGACACCCAATTACTATGATTTTTCTAAAACGCAAAAATTTATCATGCTCAAGTCAAATATTCTTAAAATAATTCTCATTCTCAAGGAAAAATCTTTTTAAGATATAAATCAAAAACATGGAACAATAATATTGTCAAATTCCATGAAACATCAACTAATAACAGCTAAAGAATTAACCCTTTGATATGTTAACTGAAGGTAATTTTTATTAACAGTGGCTTATCCAAAATCAATTGAGCTAATAAAATTATATTAGTGTATGAAAAACCAACTAGTAGCCTAATGATTACAACAATAAATGATAACTCATATTGGTTTATTCCACTTCAGCACCTTATGCACACACATGGAAGCCCACTGCCCAGCCCATATCCGAAACCAACTTCAGCCCACTTAAACAATACACTAGCAGCTCACATCACTTCACCAAACCAAACCCAAAACTCATTTCTTAATCAACTAATCAAGCACCCTCACTGCATCACCAAACGTAACCCACTGCCACCAGCCGTGAGCTCATCTTCCTCACCAATCAATCACCTTCTGTCCATTAGCCAACAATGGCAGCCAACTAAACAACCTCCTCACTACAAATAGCCCATAGCCATAAAATAAAATAAAATCTCTGCAACTTAGAACACTCTCGTGAAATTGAAGAACAGAAGCACACTCTAGCCTTTTCTTAGAGAAGGTAAATTTAGCAATTAGGAGTCATTGTTTGACGCAATTGTAAAATCTCATACTAGGAGAGCAGCCAGAGTGCGGAATTTACCCTATCAACTTTGTTCCCAACAAGCATCTTGACACAATCTTGATTAGTGGAGTAAAGATCTACTTCTTTAGCCCATACATCTGACAAGTTTGTAAAAGTTTCCATTCGTGTGATATCATAAACTATAATTCAAGCAAATAAAATAACTAAAGTTCAATAAATAAAAACCATGTGAGAATTATGCAATAAAAAAAATGACAGTGTATCATATAACAATCTATAGAGTATATACATTGAATGATTGAAAGTCTTATTGCATGTGTATGTATGATTGTAGTAACTAATACAAAAAGTTTATGACTTTGATCAGTGCACTAAACCACCATATTGTACCATTAGACAAAGATCACATGTTATTGAAGTGCAAGTGTATGCCTCACCTTTGGACTGTAAATCAGATATTGTAAGTGTCTTTCTCTTTACATATTCATGGTATATGTAAGAAGATCCATAGGATTGAGGCATGGAGAGAGTCATGAACACATTTGCTAAATAATTATAGAAGTGTAGCTTCATTTCCTATCATAAACTCCATATCTCATGAAGCTACAATTCAAAATGCATGCAATGGATAATAATTATAGACTATACATAAACAATCACCTTTTGTGAATTTTTTATACACACTCGAAGTTCCTTAATTTTAGAACACAAGGGTTCTCTTAGATTAAACCTAATATCATTTTTTAAATAATATATTATTATTATGATAAAGTCTTTATAGTACAAAGGATGCATCTCAGTATCTAAGTATGTCAAACACTTGCTCAGTAGTACAGTATTCTTTACATGTTTGAAACTAAAAGAATTTATTCTCAAATCATGGATATTTTAAGAAGGTATCCTACATGTATCAAAATAAAACAAAATCGTATACAAGCAATAGTAAAAAAATAGAACATTGTATGTCAGATATATATCCATTCACATAGAAACTTCAAAAGATAATGTTAATTTCTAGTAGAAAGATAATTTTTTCAAGAGAAACTTGCCCATGAAAATTTTAAAGTACAAAAAATAACAGTGGAAAGTGGATTTTGACAGTTCAACAACAATGAGAATGACAAAAGTCCATCTACCTTATATATGCATATATAATCACCAACAAACAATCCCATCACCTACAATCTTATTACTGAAGCACCAAGCAGATGTTAAATTAAATCATAATACAAACTTGACCACTAAGGAGGTCAACTGCAATCATCATTCCTGGACCTAGACGGCCTTTCATAGTAACCTTTGACTCATCCATTGGTAAAACACCAACCTATATTAAAGTAAGTTGTGGCATGATTAGTGTCTTAAAGTCATTATAAGCCCATGGTGAACAATTTCAATGCCACATTCAAATGCAATGAAATATAAAACATGAGTGGATAATATTAAGCGTATATAAGTATCTCATTTCAGCAATTTCTGAAAAGATAACAAATTATTAGTTAAATTTCCCCTGTTTTCAGTATTTTATCAAGTTTAGCTTTTGGAAAATTGTCTAGAAAATAATTTCCTGAAAATAAAAATTCTAGAAAATTAAAGTGAAAGGAAGTCCATTTAATACAAAAGAAACTTCTGAAGAGCTTCAGTTTTCATCCATATATTTCAACTTCTTTTTTGTTTGGACTATTATCAATTTTAAGATTGTAAGGAATTTAACTTTTGCACAAAATAAGAACAAAGATTTATAACAAGTTTGCAAGAAGGTTGTCAAACCCAATCTGTCTTGAGTCATATTGAATCCATTGGAGTCCAACTCCTCATGGAATCGCCCATCAACAGAAAAATTATGAGGAAATTACCAAAACCAGAACCTCATCGTGGCTTTGATTTGCATAATAAATCAGCACATTTGGTATGCCTTTGATGTAACAATAGACAATAATTCAGTCACTACATGGGGAACATCACCACTTCACCAAATCAAAACAGAGATAAGATAATTGATTGGAAATTGTTTTCCACAACTTTTGACCAATTAATATATTTTTTACAAGGAAAATGACAAAGCCTTTAGAAAAAATGTAATTTTCGGTGTCTAGATTGTAAGAGAGAGAGGGGGAGGGAGAAGAAACACAAAGTAACAGAAATAAATCTCCAAGGGCTGTTCTCAGATAAGTCATCAGGCCGAAAAAGAAGAGGAAGGAATGGCAAAGTTCTTAGTTACACTTCCTAGAAAAATATCTGCAGCATCCAATTTTGTTATTTAAAAAAGAATCACAAAATTTAGCAAAACTTCTGTATCAAGCACATGTTCAGAGAAAGAATGCAAAAGTAACCAATTCATGTGCAAAGAATTTACATGTATATGAGCTGCTTTATTAGTCTTGTATATTAGCTTACCAATATAATGAAAGCTGCTTGATTCCCATCATAAAATAGATAAATATACAAAGGGATCCCTCTCGATGTTTCCTATTTCTTGCTAGGTCAGTTTTAAACTTCACTTGACAATCACTTTAATTGGTAATAAACCAGCATTACTGAATAGGAACCTATTGGCTAATATCATAAATAACTTTAAAAACACCCAAATCAGGCTTCTAGATTTAATCAACCCAAAAACACCAAAGTTGAATTTTTATGGTAACTTATAGGGGTGCAACTTGGGTGGGACTGGTTGCCTGGCATGGCCCTGATAGAATGCTAAAAATATAGCACTTTCAATAGGAGTTACACACATGTGCTAAAAATATAGCACTTTCAATAGGCGTTACGCCAGCAAACATGAACCATAAAGACAAACATGTTGTGTCCCTATGATGAGAAATTATACCACATTTCACCATAAGAGCGCACATAAATTTAACTTGCTGTTCTAAGTTAATCAGAACAACTAACCAAATATGCGACTCTGGCACTATTGTCAAGTAACCCAAACTCCATCCACGTTGAACCAATAAGGGGTCTAAATCACATGCTTCAACAGAGATATGGCATTATGACAATGCTATGCCAACTTCCAACTCCACACTCGCCTATTTGGGAATCATGAAATCATTTATTTGATGGAGAGGTGGAACTTAGTTTTGGTTGAGAATGTTGACACTGAATATATACTTCCATCAGACACCAGTATTCCAGGCATAAAAGCATCCTTCATACATACATGGACAGAGCTAGAATAGACCCAGGGGGCAGCTGCCCCCCTGCCCATGCTGCCCATTAACTTTTTTTATATTTTATATATTAATTAATAAAATTACACTACATGCCACCCCCCCAAAAAAAAATGTTTTTGCACTAGATGCCCACTCAAATTATTTTTTTTCAAAATATGCCCCTCTCAATCATTTTTTTGGCTCCATCCCCTGCATACATACGCTGAGTAATTCGGATTTGGCTGAGAATTTAGATCTCAACAAAATCAATAATAACATAATCACTAAGAAACTTTGCTAGTGCCAATATGTTTCTTTAAGAGAGGAATTTTCTCCTACTAAAAAATAGCCAGCAGTGCAAAATTTTGAAGGCCTAAATAATGTTGTTGAGGTATCAAAACTAGTTAATAGGGTAAGTAAGTGTGGAAATCAATTCAACCAGTCAACCACTTTTCCATTTGATTCGAGGTGTTGGAGAAGTTCCGAAACCCACTTTGCCATCTGATTTTCAGATTGTGTGGTTTTAATGAATACCAATTAGGAAAAAACATACAACAAAATACAAGATATAGTGCAAGCATGAATTGGAGAGATGAAGCAAGAACTCATATATGTGCAGGCATGAAGCACAAAGAACCATCACATGATCAATTAAGACACAATCATTTTAATATAATTCTAAGACAATCTCTAATGCACCAAGCTTTTCTTCAAAACAACAAAAAGGCCTAAAAGGAAATGCAAAAATTCTAAGAAGGATTCAGCTTTGCCTAAAATATGAATCTTTATGGGTAGTGAATTTTAATAAGGATGATTTGCATAAATTTTATTTGTGTGAAATGTCAAGGTCTGGGTCAAAAATGTTTATAACAAACTTCATTCACACAAAATATCAAGCAACATATTAGCAAGCAATTTTACATCCACAACCAGTCTCAGTTTTGCAAAATTCTTTTTCCCCCTTCTTTGAAAAAAGGTAATCTATGATGCATGTGGTCTGTTTTCAACTATACAATAATTGTTAGGAATCTACCAAATTATTAATCCATAAATTGATCGAACTAATGGTTTTGAAAGCTAACTCATGTTATATAAATATTTTTGTGCTTAGGTTGTTTTCAAAAATCAAGTGTCTTTTGGAAAAAAATTCAGAAATCAAGTGTCTTACCGAAGAGAAATCTGTATAGCTTTCACTGAGAAAAATCAAACAATCATGTATTGCTATCACCGGAGAGGAATGGGTCGACAGTAACTACAGATAGAGAGAGATAGTTACTTTCATCGGAGAGGACTGGTTGACTGTATTCAGAGAGAGAGAGAGAGTGTGTGGTATAAACAAATATAGTTGTGCATATATATATAGAGATATATAGAAACACACAAATATATATATATATTGTAGACTTGCCTGAAGATAATTTCGTCTCAGAGAAAATAATCTGATCAATCAACACGGAAACACCAAAAGGAAAAGGCGCGATAGAACAGATTTTGGACGATCAATCTAGCAGATGAGAGAGAGAGGGAAGATCGTGTGTGTATGAGAGAGAGAAATCACTGATGAGAGTGAAATGGTGAGATGAGACATAGCAGATGAGAGGGAAAGGGAAGATCGTGTGCGTGTGAGAGAGAGAAATCGCTGGTGAGAGTGCGTATGTAACTTTCCCAATTTTACACGGGTATAGCTTTTTCTGTGTATTAGGTATAACACGGAGGACCACCAACAAGTGAAATAAAAAATTGGCGCCCCAGATTTTCCCGCTTTAATTTTTTTTGGCGCATCAAATATTTTGGTGGAAAAAATTGAACCTTTAGGGACAATTATATTTTACTGTCCCTAAAACTCACACTTTTAGGGGCAGTCAAATATTGCTGTCCCTAAAAATGGCACATTTTGGGACAGTTTTTAGACTCTCTAAAAGCATGTTCCTAAAGCCCAGAATTCTTGTAGTGAACAAGTTATTTATCATCCTCATTGTAACAACCTGCTCCACCATATGGTATAATATTGTCCGCTTTAGGCCTAACCCGCACGATTTTGTTCTTAGGTTTTACCCCAAAAGATCTCATACCATTTGGAGAGAACACACTATATATAAGCACACCACTTTCTCCACACCCAAGCGATGTGAGATTGAGCACCTTGTAGCCTGCTAGTGTGATAGCTCGCCAAGTGTCTCTCGTACCCGCGCACAGAGGTCACCACAATCCACCCCCTAGGAGGCCCGGTCCTTATCAGCACACTTTTGACTAGGTCCGGCTCTGATACCATTTGTAACAGTCCTCTCCACCATATGGTATGATATTGTCCGCTTTGGGCCTAGCCTGCACGGTTTTTTCTTTAGTTTTATCCCAAAAGACCTCATACCATTTGATGGAGTGGGTCGTTACAAATGGTATCAGAGCAGGACCCAATCGAAAGTGTGCCGATGGGGACATCAGGCTTCCTAAGGGGGTAAATTGTGGTGACCCTTATGGGCAAGTGTGATGTGGGCGGGCGCAAGAGACACTGGGTGAACTACTACACTGGCAAGCTACAAGGTGCTTAATCCTACATCGCTTGGGTGTGGAGAAGGGAATGTGCTTTATGTAGTGTGTTCTCTCTAAATGGTATGAGGCCTTTTGGGGTAAAACCCAAGAACAAATTCATGTAGGTTTGGCTCAAAGCGAACAATATCATACTATATGGTGGAGCAGGCTATTACAAATGGTATGAGAGTCGGACCAAGCCAGAAGTGTGTCAACGAGGACGTTAGGCCTATTGGGGGGTAGATTGTGGTCACCCTTGTAGGTGGGTGTGATGTGGGCGAGTGCGAGAGATGCTGAGTGAGTTACCACACTAGCAGCCTACAGGGTGCTCAATCCCACATCACCTGGGTGTGGAGAAAGGGATGTGCATATATGTAGTGTGTTCTCTCTAAATGGTATGAGGCCTTTTGGGGTAAAATCCAAGAGCAAAAACATGCAGGTACACTTACTTCTTGTTTAAGCTGAGCCTCCCCTCTCACACAAAAAAAAAATCCTATCTTGTCATATACCAAATGGCCAATGCATCGAGCACCGGAGACTTCACCCCAAATCCCACTATTATCACCCTTGGCCATCATAATTCATCTGTTAACTCCGTTGTTGCCTTCAACGCTGCTCACCTTCCTCTTAAACTTCCTAGCAAAAATTAACTCACCTGGAGAACCAGGTCAACACTCTCCTAGAAGGGTATGACATAATGGGGTTTATTAATGGCACCTACACCCAACCATCAATTTTCACAAAAAATGGGGATGCAACCGTCCCAAATCTAGAATACAGAATCTAAAAAAGACAAGATAGTCTGTTGATGAACACTATCATCAACTCAGTTACTGACATTATTATTCCACTAGTTACTTCTGCATAATCAGCTAGAGAGGCGTAGGAACGCCTCAATAAAACCTACGCCAATAGATCCCGTACTCGTATTTTTAGCCTCTGTGAACCACTAACGAAAATGTCCAAAGAAGGAATCTCAGTTGGCAAATATATGAATACTATCCAATCTATCACTGATGAACTTGTTATCGTTGGGTCTCCCTCAATTGATGTTAAATTGTTTATTAATGTCCTAAATGGATTAGGATTAGAGCATGTGATACTCCCATTATCTTTGAGGAACTACACGACAAACTGTTGGATCATGAAATCTTCATGAAACATGAGGAGTCCAAAAAAGAAAGTCAAACCAACACTGCCCAACTCATTCAACAATCATTCAACAAATCCAACGGTTATAACTAGAATGGTAAGAAATAACATAATTATAATAATAGCAATAATTCCTAGAATCAAAGTTATTAGAGAAATCGTACTCAACAAGGCAATGGACAATTCGGTCAAAAAGGTCATCCCTCCTACAATAATCGGCCATGAGTTGTTTGTCAACTCCGTGACAAGGTTGGGCATATCACCAGAATTACAGATCCAAGCCACCACCATACTATAAACCACATGCAACTTTGCAACTGGGGGCTCTTCAAATACCAACAGAAATTGGGTGGTGGGCTTTGGAGCATCTCAACATATAACCTCCAATCTCTAGGATCTATCCATTTATTCAGATTATGTTGGCAATGACGATATTCTAATCAGTGATGGTAAAGGTGTCCCAATTACTTATACTGGATCCATTCAGCTTGGTACCCCTAATTTTGTTTTTATACTTAATAATGTTTTGTGTGCTCCATTAATCCATAAAAATTTATTATTTGTATCACAATTTTGCTAACAAAATAAAACCTCAATTGAATTTTTCTCTTCTTTCTTTGTTGTGAAGGATGTTAACAAGGGGGCAACGCTTGTCCGAGGCTAAAATAAAGGAAATCTATTTGAGTGGCCAACCACCTCAAGCCCATCTAAGCCACAAGTTTTTCACTCTAATAAAGTCTCTTTCAATTAATGGCACCCGTCTTTTCGAGTCTTAAAATATGTCGTTTCGTGTCATTCTCTTCCTGTTTTGGAAAAATCATCTCAAGATGCATGTAATTCCTGCTTGTGTAATAAGAGTCATAGAATTTCCTTTAGTGTTTCATCTTTATTCAATAATAAACCTTTGGAAATCATTTTTATAGATGTTTGGTGACCTACCCCAATTACATCATTTGATAATTTTTGATACAATGTGATCTTCGTTGATTATTTCACAAAATATTCCTGGATTTATTCTCTTAAATACAAAATTGATGTCACAAATGTATTCAAAAATTTAAAAAATATAGTTGGACAATATTTCCAGATGCTAATCATTACAGTCTATTCTGATGGTGGAGGAGAATATCAAGGCCTCCATCCAACTCTTTCCAAATTAGGCATTCATCATCTTATCTCTCCGCCGCACATAGCTCGAATTGTGGGGATGGCTGAATGACGACATTGCCATGTCGTTGAGATTGGCTTGACTCTTCTTCATTAGGCATCTCTTTCTCTCAATTTCTAGTCCACTATTTTTCAAGTAGCTTCATACCTCATTAATAGACTACCAACCCCAATCTTTTCTAATAAATCACCATTTAAAAAATTGTTCAACACTTTACCCAATTTTTATAAACTCAAGACATTTTGCTACCTATGATACCCATGGTTACGACCATATTCTAACCACAAAATAGAACTATAATCAAGCCCATCCGTGTTTCTTGGTTACTCAACGACTCATAATTCATACAAATGTCTTGATTTGACCACATCAAAAGTTTTCATTTCCCGTCAAGTTATTTTTGTGGAAGATATCTTTCCATTTCAAAGTCTTCAATCCCATAAATCTAGAGTCAAGAATGATGTTTAAGCTACTTGGCCCTCCCTAAATTTGTCACCATTGGATTCTCATGTCCCTATAGTCACGTTCATAACTCAAGAAACAAAATTTCCTAATTTCCAGGAAGCTACTCGTGTTTCCAACCTATCCAGTGATTCTACTTCAAATTCCTTAATTAATTCTAATCCCATCGAATACTCTGGAGATAATTCATTAAATCACTAGTCGCAATCTT
The DNA here is from genome assembly GCA_026545225.1 of Cornus controversa. Taxonomy (NCBI): domain Eukaryota; kingdom Viridiplantae; phylum Streptophyta; class Magnoliopsida; order Cornales; family Cornaceae; genus Cornus; species Cornus controversa. Next base: position 22,200,025 of record CM048851.1, on the reverse strand, counting down.
CTCCTACTTTATCATCCATAACTCATGGAGATTTACTTTCCTCATCCTCTGCCAGCATGTCTACCGCTTCTTCATCACCAAAGGCAATAGATCTCTCGCCCATACATCATTCGAATAAACTATCCCAAAAACCTCCACCATCCCTTCTAACTCATCCCATGATCAATCGATCAAAAAATAACATTTTTAAACCCAAGAAATTTTTTGACCACTACACATACCTTACCCTAACCCATAGAGCCTACCTCTGTAACACAAGCTCAAAAATATCCATAATGGCATACTGCCATGTGTGACAAATTTGATGTGCTTGTTTGGAACTCCACCTGGGAACTAGTACCCTCCACTAATGAACAAAACATTGTTGTGTGTAAATGGATTTTTTGGGTCAAGCACAATCTAGATGGGTCGGTGGCACAATACAAATCTCGCTTGCTAGCCAAGGGTTTTTATCAATGCACTGGCCTTGATTTCCAGGCCACATTCAGTCCAGTAGTCAGGCCTACTACCATTAGACTTATTATTTCCATTCAGCTGGCCAATTTGGCAGTTGGATATTAATAATGCATTCCTTCAAAGCACTCTTGAGGAGGATGTGTACATGCAATAACCACCAGGCTTTATTGATCAATAATTTCTCAATCATGTCTACAAGTTAAGAAAGGCAATCTATGGCCTTCGCCAAGCTCCTTGAGCTTGGTACAATGAATTGAGGGATTTCCTTCTTTCCTATGGCTTTATTAACTCACAGTCCGACACCTTCTTTTTTATACTTCACCATGGGCCACTCATGATTTTCCTATTGGTTTATGTTGATGACATTCTTGTAAAAGGAAATGACTCCAAGGCCGTTCAAACTTTCATCTCTTCCTTCTCCAGCTGATTCTCTATGAAGAACCTTGGCTCTCTTAGCTACTTTCTCGATGTGGAGGTTTCAATACAAACAAAGGCTTATTTCTCTCTTAATATAAATATATTTGCGATTTCTTGGAGAAACAAATATGCAAAGTGCCAAGGAAGTCTCCAGTCCTTTTTCCACCTCTAAGGCACTCACGCTTCATGATGGTGCACCTCCTACTGAAGCAATACAATATCACAAGGTCATTGGTGCCCTGCATTATCTAGCTTTAACAAGGCTGAATATTTCTTTTTCTGTCAGCAAACTTTTCTAGGTCATTCACCGTCTGTCTTCCAGTCACTGGGCTGCGGTTAAAAGAGTCCTATGCTACCTCAAATGCACCTTATATCATGTTCTTTTTCTCATATGGTCTTACTCATTCTCACTTCACACATTTTTTATGCTGATTGGTGATAGGTGTTGAATGCTACACATTCTAGCCTCTTAACTTATGTATTTTATTCTCTTAGTGATAGATTATTTTTTTATTTTACTTCGTTTTAGAGTTTTTTGTATTTTCAGGGCCTTAAGGATTATTTCAGTTAAAACCATGATTTTGAGCTTTTAAAGAAGACATCCAAGATGGTTAGATGAAGCCTACACCAAGGAAGTTCATTCAACCATTTATTTCAACTCAAATCAGCCCAAAGAAGAGGTCCAAGAGAATTACGGCTGCTTAAGAAGGTTTCAGGCCTGAAGCCCAAATCTGCGCATAATACAGTCTTAATCCTGTTTTGGAAAATGGACCAGAAGTCTTATTAGTGCTGCGGAAAAACCTAATTAATTCCTAATTGGATTAGGACTTTGGTGTATTCTCTTGAGGGATAAAGTGAAGAATTGGAGGCTGAGTTGAAAAAGTAGATTGGAGAGATTGGGGAGATTGGAGAGTCTGAGAGAGGTTTGGACAGAATAGAAGATATACTTTGTAGAGCCATTGGAGAACGAAGTCATACGCATAATTCATGAAGATGATGCCTTCTTCCTCAACCGTTGAAGCTTCTTCTTCTACCATGAGCAGCTAGTTCATCCACTAGGGTTTTGATGTAGCCCTAACAGAGCATCAATGGTTTGATTGTTTTAATTATTGGGGACCTTTATATACATGCATAGATTGTGTAATTTAGAGGATTCTTATTACAGAATTGAGTAATAAAAGTCTTGTAAATTCAGTTTCAATGATTTCTTATCTTGTCTTAGATATTTAGTTGTTGTTATTGAACTCAATCTCTCTTATTTTCTGTGGTTATGAGAGCGATTATTACACAATGGTAATCACTGAATATATCATTAAAAGCTTTGATGGATTATGCCTAGAGAAGATGAACCATACTGCACCCTAGATTAGAGTAGTTAGGCAGATGGCCCATGCCAATCGAAGATAGTCCATGACTTAGCTTTAATCATATGTTATCTTCTTGACGGATGAAGGTGAGCTTGTAGCCACCGACACCACTTATGCATGATGTAATCCCCCATAGTTGATTCAATTGACCATTGATTGTGGAGTTAGTAGTGAAGTCAAATACCCTAAATTTCTCTCATATTATCTTCACTTTCTATTTACTTTGATTTATTTTATTTTGCTTTTTAATTAGTTTAATTATAAAAATCAGAATTCTTTTCTCTTAAATTTAATTAGAATTAATTTTCGTATTCCAACTCATCAGACCATAATCCTTGAGGTTCGACACTCCTTTTGATAGCCCTATTCTGCAAGGAATTCGTTCTATTGCGAAGTATGGTAATTATAATTTGAGACGCACTCACACACGAATCAATTTTTGGCGCCGTTGCCAGGGATTATCTATTTGATTGATTGGATTTTACAGAATTAATTTTAATTGGATTTTTAGTTCAGGAAATTGTTATATTTTATTTTTAATTTTGTTTTTGTTTTCTTTTCAGGTGCTTTTCATTAATATATGCAAGGTCGTCATTCTGTGGCTGATCCTTTGACACTTCTTGATCTTGAGCCTGGACGTACTCTTAGACGACAGAGGAACATCCCTGTTGATACCAGTGTGCAAGAGGAAGAATTAATTGAAGACATGACAGAAAAGAGGAATAACAACCTTGTTCCTAATACTGATGGAGAAAGGGCTAAATTGTTTAGGGACTACTATGTTCCTGAGACATACACCTCACTAGCGGGTTTTCAACTGCCCAATGTCACAGCACAAAATTATGAGATCAAGTCCAGCATTATTCAGATGCTACCATCTTATTTTGGGCTGACTCAAGAAGACCCTTACAAGCATCTAAATGAATTCATTGAAGTGTGCTCAACTACCAAAATCCATAACTTCTCTGAAGATGCTTTTAGAATGAGACTTTTTCCATTCTCCCTAAAAGATAAAGCCAAGTATTGGTTCAATTCTCTACGGGCAGGTTCTATCACGACTTGGACTCAGATGCAACATGAGTTTCTCAAGAAGTATTTTTCGATAGGGAAGATCAATCAGTTCAAATGTGCTATCATTAGTTTCTCCCAACATGAGGGGGAATAATTTTATGAGACATGGGAAAGATTCAAGGACCTTATTAGGAAGTGTCCTCATCATCAAGTTCCTTAGTGGCAACTAGTGCAGAGTTTTTATGAAGGGCTGACAAAAGCCAATAGACAGATGGTTGATGCATCTTATAGAGGTACTTTTATGTTGAAGAGTGAAGAAGAGGCATGGACCTTATTTGAAAATCTTAGTGACAACTCTCTATAACATGTGTCCTCTACTCGTTCTAGCAAACCTGCCACTACAAGGAAGACTGATGGGATTTTTGAGGTTGGTGCTTCAGAAGTTATACCAACTGACATTGATCTAATTACACAGAAGGTAACAGCAATTATGGCTACCAATCAAACTCCATCTCCTCCAAATTCTTCATTGCTAGGCCCTTGTGAATTTTGCTCTAGTCCTATGCATAATGTGAGCAATTATCCTTCAATGGGGCAATTTTCTGATGTTCAACATGAGCAAGTCCAAGCTGCATTCACTGGACCAATGAATCCTCCACGAGGTAATACTTACAATCCCACATGGAGGAATCATCCTGATTTTTTTTACAGTAACCAAAGGGCAGCGATGCAACCATCATATTAACCTAGGAATTTTGTACCTCAACAGCAATATCAAACACAAAGTCTTATGGCACAGAGAATTTCTGCTATTGAAGACAAGCTGACACTTACCTTATCAAAGTTTGATAAACTTGATTCTCTGATAGAGATAGTGCAAGTTACTGCAGCAACAGTACAATCTACAGTTTAACTAGTGCACTCTCATTCTCAATCCATTGCCAACCTGGAATCTCAGTTTGGACCGCTTGCTACTTCATTGAGTAGAAGGGAAGAAGGGAAGCTCCCTAGTCAACCAATTGCTAATCCAAGAGAGCTGCAAGCTTCCACAAGCAATCCACACCATGAGCAAGTGCAAGCCATTACCATTTTGAGGAGTGGGAAAATAATTGATAATAAAGTGGGTGAGAAGAAAGAAGAAGAAAAAGTGACTACAAGTCCAAGTGTTGAAATTCCTTATGAGCCCAAGGCTCATTTCCCACAACGTTTCCTTGAAGCATCTAAATTGGGGAAGCAAGGGGACAAGCTGCATGACATGATGGAGGTGTTTAGACAAGTAAAGATTAATTTGCCACTCCTTTATGCCATTGATGTTGTTTTAAAATTGTTAAATAACTCGCAAGTGTACGAATCTATTAAAGTATAGTTCGGCAAGAACGAGGTCGAACCCAAGGGAATGCTTTGAGAAGAAAAACTAACACAAATTCAAATTAATTTAAAACTAATCTAGTTTAAACAAAAGTTGATTGATTTGAGATAAATTAAACTAACATATAAATAAAATAACACTATTGAAATCAAATAGAGAAAATAACTAAGGTTTCGGATTCCACTACCATTAAATTCATGAAGCTTCTAATATTCATTTATTAATTCACAAATTTGGAGTAGCAATCAAGAAATCAATCTATTGCTTACTCAAGATTTAACAATAAAGCACTATGAAAAATATATTAAAAGGTAGATTTTCCTTCGCTTCACTAGTGTAAAATTCTAAGCATCCTATGTATCCAATTTAATGAAAAACATAAGATCAAAGATTATCACTTTTAAGAAATACAAACCCAAGCTTAGATTAATTATAATACCTTCTAACTACCACATATACATGATATAGATGGTGAAAGAACTATAAAATAATTAATCACAAGAAGCGAAAATCATAAGAATTTAAATCATACACATGAGAATCAATTAATGAACAAAAGAACTTCACTTCATTAATGGAGGTTTCCTCCTCAACCTTAGTTGAGGAATTTAGTTACACATGGTAGAAGAAGAAGATGACAAAATAATAAAAGACATAATGAATAAATAAAACCCGGATTGTCTCTGTCTTCTCTGCCCTGGCCTCCACTTCTTTTTTCCCCCAAAACAGCCTCCAATTCACCTCTTTATACCCCAATAGAATACATAAAGTCCTAATCCAATTAGGAGATAAATTCCTAATCCAATTAGGAGAAAATTAGGGTTTTCCCGCAGCCCAAAATAGGTATATTTTTCTGCTAACATTCGGCCCAAGTTTTGACCTAGTAGAAGTCCGATTCACGAAATTTACGTGAAATACAAAAGTGTCCAGAATTGAATTTCGTTCAACCCACGCTGGAATTAAGTCAAATTGACACTCGAAAATAATGTTTTCAGTCCACTTTCCAAAACGGGATTAAAACTGGATTCAGTGTAGAATTGGGCTTTAGGCCCGTAATCTTCTTAAGCAGTTGAAATTCTCTTGGACCACTTTATTGGGCTATTTTGAGTTAAAATATGGAGTTGAATGGACCCATTAGATGTAGGCTTCATATAACCTTCTTGAATATCATCTTTATAAGCCCAAAATCATGGTTTTATCTGAAATAATCATTAAGGCCCTGAAAAAGACAGAAAACACAAAAACATAGTAAAATCACATATAAATTATCAGTAAGAGAATAAAATATGTAAATTAAGAGGCTAGAATGCGTAACATTCAACGCCGATCAGCCATCAAGCAAATTCATTCTTATGTTAAATTTTTGAAGGACTTGTGCACTCAGAAAAGGCGTTCTAAAAGTCATGTGCCAAAGAAAGTGATGCTGCCACAACAAGTGAGTTCTATAATTCAGCAGTGCACTCCTCCCAAGTATAAAGATCCTGGTGCCCCAACTATCTCATGTATCATTGGGGAGCACCATGTTGATAAAACACTTCTTGATTTGGGTGAAAGTGTGAATTTGCTGCCTTATTCAGTGTACTTACAATTGGGCTTGGAAGAATTGAAGCCTACCTCGGTGGTATTGTAATTTGTAGACAGATCAACAAAGCTACCCCAAGGAATCATTGAAGATGTGCTCATTAAAGTGAACAAGTTCTACTTTCCTGTTGATTTTATTGTACTTGACACTGAGCCAGTTCATAATCTGAAGAGGCACATTCCAGTGATCCTTGGTAGACATTTTTTAGCTACCGCTGATGCTTGCATAAATTGTAGGTCGGGGATCATGGATATTTCATTTGGCAACATGAATGTCAAGCTTAATATGTTCAATGCTATCCAACACCCTCCAGATCAGAGTGATGTGTTCTGCATGGATGATATTGATGAATGTGTAGAGGAATTTGTTTCATCCTCTATATCTCAAAACTCCTTGGAGGTATGTAATTCTTTTTATGACTTTGAGAAAATTAATGATGAAGAGTTGTGTGAAGAGGTGAATTCTATGCTAGAAGTGGATACTATTCAGAATACTTCACCATGGAGAATTCCAATCGAGCCACTCCCTTCTATCTCTATCACTCCCCTAGTGCCTTCATTAGAGTCCCCTCCACACTTAGAGTTGAAGCTGTTGCCTGACAAATTGAAGTATGTATTTTTGGGGGCACAAAGAACTCTTCCTGTTATTATTGCCTCTGATCTGACAGAAACTCAAGAAAAGTGCTTAGTAGAGGTCTTATATCAACATCATGAAGTCATTGGGTGGAGTGTTGCTGATCTTAAGGGCATTGATCCCTCAATTTGCATGCACAAAATCCATCTGAAATAAGGTTGTAAGCCATCTAGAGAGGCACAAAGGCGACTGAATCTTAACATGAAGGAGGTGGTAAAGAAAGAGGTTGTCAAGTTACTTGATGCAGTATTATTTATCCAATTTCTGATAGCACATGGGTGAGTCCAACACGAGTGGTTCCTAAGAAGTATGGTCTTACTATTGTCCCTAACTCTATAGGAGAGCTTGTTCCACAACGTACTGCCACAAGTTGACGTGTTTGCATTGATTACAGAAAGTTCAATTCCATAACAAGGAAGGATCACTTCCCTCTTCCATTCATTGATCAAATACTTGAAAGGTTAGCTAGCCAAACCTATTATTGCTTTCTAGATGGCTACTCTGGTTATAACCAAGTGGCTATAGATCCAGAAGATCAAGAGAAGACTACTTTCACTTGTCCCTTTAGTACTTTTGCTTATCGTCATATGCCATTTGGGTTATGTAATGCTCTGGCAACATTCCAGAGTTGTATGATGACCATCTTTTCTGACATGGTGGAAAAATTCTTGGAGGTGTTCATGGATGACTTCTCTATTTTTGGGTCATCCTTTGAAGACTATTTGAGCAATTTGTCACTTGTGCTTCAAAGGTGCTGAGAACGGAATTTGGTACTTAGTTGGGAGAAGAGCCATTTCATGGTGAAAGAGGGTATTGTGTTGGGTCATATTGTTTCAGAGAGAGGCATAGAGGTTGATAAAACAAAAATTAACATAATTGCTACTCTGCCTCCTCCAACTTTGGTGAAGCAAGTTCATTCTTTCTTAGGCCATGCTAGGTTCTATAGAAGATTCATTAAAGATTTCAGTAAAATTGCTCGACCATTATGCCATTTATTATCTAAAGATGTTTCCTTTTCCTTTGATGAAGAATGTGTGCAAGCTTTTGAGAAGCTTCAGACTTTATTATCCTCTGCACCAATCATGCAATCTCCAAAATGGACTCTACCTTTTGAAATCATGTGTGATGCCTGTGATTATGCAGTAGGAACAGTGTTGGGACAAAGAGAAGAGAAACGACTATATGTCATCTATTACGCTAGTAAGACTCTCTCTGATGCCCAACTCAATTATACAACCACAGAGAAAGAGCTTCTAGCTGTAGTATTTGCCCTGGATAAGTTTTGTTCCTATTTATTGGGGTCCAAGGTGGTTATCTACTCTGATCATGCAACATTGAGACATTTATTGGCTAAGAAAGAAACCAAACCATGTCTTATTCGATGGATTTTATTGTTGCAAGAATTCAATTTGGAGATAAAAGACAAAAAGGGGATAGAGAATGTGGTTGCAGATCATTTATCCCGAATTGAGTTTGAGTTTGTGATCGATGCATTACCTATTGGCGACTCATTTTTGGATGAACAATTATTTGGAATTTGTGAGATGAAAGTTAATGGGGAAAGGTTGAAGCATTGTGTAGAAGGATTTGTGCCAAGAAGAGACGTAGAGTCTGTCGACTTGACTGATCCCGTCTATCTGACTTAATCCCTTCGAGAAGTTGATCGTCTCCTATGGACGTTAAATTGTAAGATTTATATGTTTTTCTATCCTTTCATTTCTTTAGTTTTCTTTGATTTTGATTTTTAATTTTAGTTTTCTTAAGTTTTTTTTCAATTCTAGTTGCGTTTTAATATTTTTTCTTTGAGTTTTTGATGTGTAAGTTACTTCCAGAGGATGCCAAGAGGTGTACTGAGGTATTTGGACTCAAGACAGGTGAAAAAATGAGCTCTCAGTCGACCTTGGGTGATGGAGACTTCAAAAATACATGTCCCGATCGACCTTGGGCGATGGAGGGTGAAACAGGCCAATAGAAGGGGGATCGATCGCCCCATTTGAGGGGGATCGATCGCCCCTTGATTTTTTTCAAGGAGGACCACCAATAAGTGGGCGATTGATGGCCCATGGCTGGGGGGATCGATCGCCCAGTGAAGAAAGTGGGCTGGCCAAAAATTTCATCTATTTAAAGACTCCCTCTCCAACTATAATGCTATTACTTGCTTCCTTGACATCTTTGAGCTCTAATTTGATTCCTACTTCAACCGGGAATATATTTTCTTTAATTGGTGATTCTCGAACAAGTATTTAACATTGATCATCATCAACATCAACATCAAAACCGGATTGATCATCACTAGTTCTCAAGGAAACTCGCACTTTTTCAAGTTCTACATTAAAGTAAGTGAAGTTTTTCTTTGGCAAAATTGTGCAAATGTTTTTGAGGAATTTTGAAGACCAAGTTTGGGGGATATAATTGGTGGATTAAATTATTCAATTTGGGTGAAAAAATTACCGAAAAGAAGAGGTTGAAGGATAAACTTTATTGTGCATGTCAAGTGTTTGATTTAATTCCTCAACCAAGCTTTTTCTATTTCTATGGCACCAAAGAGAGCAAGTCACCAAGGTACTTTAAGCTCAAGAATCCTCGCTGAGCAAGGCATGATCCAACATCTAGTTCCTCAAGATCTTGCCGAGATGGTATTCATGAGAGATGGCATCCAAGGGCCTTGAAGTTTGAAACAACGTTTAACATTGCCGAACTTTATGGTATGTTTTTTGAGACAGGATGGGGGATTTTTGACATCCGTCGTAGTCGGTCGGCTTCAATTTTTGTTCCACTTTCTACTACTATCTACCCAAGGCTTGTTAAGGTATTTTATGAGAACTTAATGCCGAAACTTGATGAGTGGGATGTGCTTATTTCTTCAGTAGATGGAACATTAGTTCAGGTTGATATGTCATCCATTGCTATTGCCATGGGTTGTCCTCATGAGTGCCTAGATGATTTGACTCATATCTATACTCCTCTACCCGATGATTTGTCAGTGGATAATTTGGTTGCACGTTTGTGTGCTAACCAATTTTTTGGGCCAAAGTGGAATGCAACTTCAAAGTCTTCTATGCCAAATCATTTATGGTTCCTTGATGCTATTTTGCTCAAGAATATATGTCCCATTAGACATAAAACTGAGAGACGTCAAGAGTTCCTTAGAGCTTTATATGCCATACATTTTGGGCATTGGCTATCATTCCCACAGATTGTCTGGGGCCAGATTGAAAAATTTTATTCCAAAGTTGTGGCCAAGGCACCGGACAGTGCAAGTGACTGGGAGTTTCCATTCCCTACCATCATTCATCAGTTGCTTAGTGCACAGGGGTTTGTAGTTCATGAGGACGAGTTTACCTTTCCACATGATATTCATTATGGCACACATGACTGGAATTTGAGCCAATCTTATATGCATCAAAGAGTCATAGCTGCGCTAGGTGAAGTGTCTCGATTGGCTCAGGGAGGGGAACCTGTAGATATACCACCACTGGTGGAAGATCCATATGAGATGGAAGCAGAAGAGGAGGTACATGCATAAGCTGGTGGCTATGATTATCATTATTTAGAGGGATAGATTACTAGGTTGATCGCCCAGTTTGGCACCCTACAGACAGAGAGGTTTCCACACAATTTGGAGCTATGAAGACTGAGATGGTGGATCACTTTCGTGAGACTCGCCAGGATCAACTAGAGATGAGAAGGATGCTACATGCACTGATGCGCCAGGCGAATTTGGATCTGGATGCTCAATCACCACCACATCCTTGACTGGAAGGTAACACTCTTTTGTATTTTATTTTCTTCTTAGTTTTTATTTTTATTTATTTTTATTTTTCTTTTTGTAGTTAGGATTCTTATATAAAAAAAAAATAAAATTTTTAGGATTTTTCTATTTTCTATTTATTTTTCACCCATACTATTTCACTTGATGTTTGGGGTACAGTGGTTGGTTTTGACAGGTTGTAACATCCAAGTTTGGGGATGTGCTTGCATTACCTTCATGCTATTGGTTTGCTATATTTTCTCGCCACTACTCCATGGTCCTGGTAATATCGTTCTTACCATTCTCTATGATTTTATTGGGTGTACATTGAGGACAATGTACAGTTTAAGTTTGGGGGTGAGGCGATGCCTTATTTATGTGCTTTATTGCATTATGGGGGAAAATTTGTGTGAAAATCTTCTTGTTTTAGGATTTTTGTTTCTTTTATTTTCTTAGTTTGTTTATTTTATTTTCTTTTGTTTTATTTTTAGATAGAATGTTTTGACATTATTCAAGGGATTAATACCTTATGTAGGTGCTTAACTTGCAATTTTTGAGTATGTTTTAAATTTTTGAAAACTGTGGTTTAAATTATGTGGTTTTAATCATGGTTTGCAATAACATGCCTTGAGGTGATTGATTTTAGTTTCCTTACATGCACAAACACACTAGCATAATCTTGTGAGGTATAAACTTTGGTTTTGAGTTATTGAGTTACATATGCTTGACATTAATTAGTATCTCTTGAGAATGAATATCGATGATGTGTTTTACTTGACTTCAATGAAAAAAAAAAGAAGAAGAAAAAAAAAAGGAATATGTTGAATAAGCAAATCAATTTGATCCTTTTAATGAGTAACCGGACCTCTATGCCTCAGGAAGCAGGGAGTGTTCGCTTCAAAAGTGAAAGGGTGAGAAAAGATGAGCATTGGTTATCTTGATTTGTAGCCTGACTAATTCGAGTAATTAGGTTCTTCGGGGTATCTTTAAGCCTAGTACCCTAAAGTCATCTGGTTTAGGAGTCACTGACTGAAAGCTTTCTACATGGATCTTTCAGAAAGCTTAATAAATCAAGACATTGCACAACCAATAAAGTAATTGAAAAAAAATGGAAAAGAAAAGAAAAAAAATTCATGTATTCATGTTTGGAAGTATGATTTCTATAAGGGGAGCTAGTGAGTTGAAGGGGTATGTACTTTAATATATTCAGAGCTAGGTTTTGCTACATGAGAGGACTGCAGGTTCACTTTACACGAGGGAACTAGAGTTGGTTATTTTGAGATATGTTGATGTGAATTATGTGTGGGGACCATTAATTTAAATTATGGAATTTGAAAATTTGAAATTATTCTTGAATGCAAGTTTGTAACTATGTATTGTAATATTCTTCTTGTATTAATGTTGAAACAGAATTTTGAATGTTTGAGGGTAACATTTCTGGAAACCCTCACAAGACTATACTCGTCCACTAGGGGGAACCTAGGGGTTTAAAAGCTTGTTGCATATGTTAAATGCAATCATTTCTCCCACGAAAGTGGAGTTGGGTAGTTTAGTTAGTATTTGTTAGTTTCTTTATTTTAGTTTTATTTTATTTTTTTGCTAAGGGACTAGCAATATGTAAGTTTGGAGGTGTGATAGGCGTTGAATGTTACGCGTTTTAGCCTCTTAACTTATCTATTTTATTCTCTTAGTGATAGATTATTTTGTTATTTTACTTTGTTTTAGTGTTTTCTGTATTTTCAGGGCCTTAACGATTATTTCAGTTAAAACCATGATTTTGGGCTTTTAAAGAAGACATCCAAGATGGTTAGATGAAGCCTACATCAAGGAAGTCCATTCAACCATTTATTTCAACTCAAATTAGCCCAAGGAAGAGGTCCAAGAGAATTATGGTTGCTTAAGAAGGTTTCGGGCCTGAAGCCCAAATCTGCGCATAATATAATCTTAATCCCGCTTTAGAAAATGGACCAAAAGTCTTATTTCTGAGCCTCAAATTGACTTAATTATTAAATGGGTTGAACGAAATTCGATTCTGCACACTTTTGTATTTCACGAAAATTCTATGAATCAGACTTCTAGTGGGTCAAAAGTTGGACAGAATGTCAGAAGGAAAAACCCACTTGATTAGTGCTGCGGGAAAACCTAATTAATTCCTAATTGGATTAGGACTTTAGTGTATTCTCTTGGGGGATAAAGTGAAAAATTGGAGGCTGAGTTGAAAAAGTAGATTGGAGAGATTGGGGAGATTGGGAGAGATTGGAGAGTCTGAGAGAGGTTTGGACAGAACAGAAGATATACTTTGCAGAGCCATTGGAGAACGAAGTCATACGCATAATTCATGAAGATGATGCCTTCTTCCTCAACCGTTGAAGCGTCTTCTTCTACCATAAGCGGCTAGTTCATCCATTAGGGTTTTGATGTAGCCCTAACAAAGTATCAATGGTTTGATTGTTTTAATTATTGGGGACCTTTATATACATGCATAGATTGTGTAATTTAGAGGATTCTTATTACAGAATTGAGCAATAAAAGTCTTATAAATTCAGTTTCAATGATTTCTTATCTTGTCTTAGATATTTAGTTGTTGTTATTGAACTCAATCTCTCTTATTTTCTGTGGTTATGAGAGCGATTATTACACAATGGTAATCACTGAATATATCATTAAAAGCTTTGATGGATTATGCCTAGAGAAGATGAACCATACTGCACCCTAGATTAGAGTAGTTAGGCAGATGGCCCATGCCAATCGAAGATAGTCCATGACTTAGCCTTAATCATATGTTATCTTCTTGACAGATGAAGGTGAGCTTGTAGGCATCGACACCACTTATGCATGATGTAATCCCCCATAGTTGATTCAATTGACTATTGATTGTGGAGTTAGTAGTGAAGTCAAATACCCTAGATTTCTCTCATATTATCTTCACTTTCTATTTACTTTGATTTATTTTATTTTGCTTTTTAATTAGTTTAATTATAAAAATCAGAATTATTTTCTCTTAAATTTAATTAGAATTAATTCCGTATTCCAACTTATCAGACCATAATCCCTGAGGTTCGACACCCCTTTCGATATCCCTATTCTGCAAGAAATTCGTTCTATTGCGAAGTGTGGTAATTATAATTTGAGATGCACTCACACACGAATCAATTGGGCTGGCAATGCTGACGATAGAACCTCAACCCATGCCTATGTGGTATTCCTTGGTGCTAACCCTATTAGTTGGAGTTCTAAAAAGCAATGTATTATGGCACGCTCATCTATTGAGGTAGAGTATCGAGTAGTTGCATCCACTACAGCTGAGATAAATTATTTAGAGTATCTCCTTCATGAACTTTGTTGTCCAGTCCTTCCTACTCCAACGATCTTTTGTGACAATGTCATGGCCACATACCTCTACGCCAACCCTGTGTTTCATTCTTGAATGAAACATATCACCATTGAGTTTTATTTTGTCCGCGATCAAGTTTCCAAGAAATTACTTAGAGTTTCCCATGTGCATTCTACTGATCAACTTGCTGACTCGTTAACCAAACCATTATTTCGCCAACAACTTCACCGACAATGAATCAAGATAGGTATTCTTGATAGAACTCCTATCTTGAGGTGGCATAAAAGAGAAATCACATCTAAAGTTCCACCAATCTTGCCCACCTAACATCCAGATCATATTTTTCATATTTATCTCTATGTAATTATGTACAGATCACAATCCACCATTCTAGCATGCAATTAGAAGATTATGTATAGATCATGATCCACCATTCTAGCATGTAATTAGAAGATTATGTATAGATCACAATCCACCATTCTAGCATGTAATTAGGGACATGTTTCAATCTCTATATCTCGTTATCTTGTATATATTTAGTGATGTACTGACAGTAAACATACATGAAAATTTCACAATTTCTTGTGTTTGATCACAACACACTTGCAAAGACCGTGACCAATTATGGCCGATTTTTTAATTTTACATCATTTTCGTTGTAGACACATTTTGAATGATGTAATGGACATTCCAAGAGTGGGAAACATGTTACAAGGTTTTTGAAAATTTTTAGAAGATTTGGAAAAGTTTGACTTTTTGGTTAAATAAGGCCTCGGGATACGGTCTGGGCAGGCCCGAAAATCTAGAAAATTTTTGAAAGATATTTATTTTCAAGATTGGCTTAGTTGAAATTTTTAATGAGTTAAGGAAGTGATTTTGAGACCGTAGGAGTTTTCAAAATCGAAAACAGAGTTCGGGAAGGTACATTAAGTGGCCCAAAGGGCATTTTAGTCTTTTCGCAGCTTTAGGGCTTTAAAGGGGTAACACAGTTGAGATATTTCATTTCTCAAATCTCACACCTAGCTACTCTCTCTTTCTCTTCTTTCTCCCTCTACCTTCTCTCTACAATTTGAAGGCTTGAGGCTTGGATTCAGGTTTTGTCGAAGAAGGGAGATACGTCGGGGATGGCATGAGCTTCGATTTGAATTGAACAAAGTTGCGATCTAGCAAGGTAGACATCACTAAAAATTTGGTGAAGTGCTTGGAAGCCCTTCAATTTCTAGGTAGGGGTTTCTCTTCTCTTGTAATTGTCGATTCTAGGGTTTCGGGGAAGAAGAGAGGTGTAAGTGGTGTTTTACATGCTTTAGGGTGGTGAGAGGGATGGGAAGTTGGGTTTTCTCCTTCTCTTAGGTCCTATCTTTGCACAATTGGTGTTCCTTGTGTTGGTTGTAGCATGTGGGTTTAAAGTGTGTGAGTGGAAGAAATTGTGTATATAGGTATTATGTGCTCAACTTGGTGTATATGTGCAAAATGTGCATTATATGTCATATATGTGTTTATGTGTGAGAATGTGGGTGTTGAATGCATGCTAGTTCTATATACTAAATGTATGCATTGAGTGAAACATGAGTAAAGTATTCTAAGTTTGAAATTGTATGTATATGTGATGTTATATGCATGTATTAGACTTATATGTGCTATATGTAGTATGATGTGATGGTAAGCATGCCAAATACTTCATTTTAGTATAAGCGAGCATGAGTTAGGTCATGAAAATAATATGCTAAACATGATTCGTGTAAGGGTCGGGTTAATTTTTGATCGATTTCGAGTGATTTTTGGTCAGATTTACTTTTTTCAAATTAATTAATTTCAGAATGGTGTGAATATATATATATATATATAAATGGAATTACATACATATATAGATAGAGGACGTAGACATTTATATATAGGATTATATATATAAGTGGAGGGAGCACATATATATATGTAATTATATGTATATAGATGGAGAAAGTGCATGTATATGAGATTATACAATGTGGGAGAAAGGAATACGTGTATATGGTGTAATATATATACATATAGGTGTGTATGGATTTTATTATATACCCATGTGGTATTTTATGTATGTAATAAATATATGTTATATTGTATACATGTATACATGTGGCTGAGAGGGATTTGAGAGCATGTGGTGTGTGTTAAGTGAGGATAAGATAGAATTTAAATAAAGGATAAAGAAGACCAAGTAGTGGTCGGCTGGAAAGAGAAAGAAAAGAAGAAAAAGAAAAGAAGAAGAAAAAATAAAGAAGAAAGGGAAAGTTAGAGAGAGAGAATCGAGATTTCTAAAGAGAGAAAGAGGAGAACAGAGAGAGAGGAGCTAGCACCAGCGGTGGAGGTGGTTGGATGAGGCTACCATGGGTTATGGATGGTGGCGGCCCAACGGTGGCTGAATGGTGGTTCACGGTGGTTGTTGGTGGTCGATGGAGGTCCAGATAGGTCTTCTTGGTTTTGGTTGTTCGTGGCTAGTTTCGTATGGCTTCGGCTGTGACTTGCAGCTCCTGTAGGTGGTGGGCTAGCCGTGGCTGGTGATGACGCCGTACCTAATAGTGGGAATAACCATGGGCGGCTGATGATGGTGGCTTGAGGTAGCTGGTGGAGTTCACAATTTGGGTGGATAATGGCTGGGTTTGGCAGCTTGGAGGTTCGGTTTGGACAGCCCGTAGTGGTCATGGTTGTGGATCTGTTTGGCTATGGAAATGGTGGCTCGATTGACTATTTTGGCTGGTTGGTGGTGGCCGATGATGGTGGTGCTGAGAAAGCTTGGTTGCGGGTTGAGCTTGTATGGCTCATGGTGATGGCGCTAGCTGTAGAGGGGTTGGTGCACCACCAAAGGGATGGCGAGTGTTTGGTGATTCATGATGCTTGGATCGACCATTGATGGCTGTGAATTGTTCATGGAGCTTCAATGGGCTGGTTTGCATGGTTTTTGCTTGGGGTTGATGATGGTGGGGGTAACCATGGTTGATGGGCTATTATAGTTGATAGTGAGTCTATGGAGTTCGGCTATGGGGCCTTGGCAGCTATGTGGAGATTTCTAACGGTTTGGGTAGCAATGGAATTAGCCCCATGACAGTAGATGGTTTAGCTGGGTTGGGCTGCCATATTAGGTTTGGTTGATGTGAATTGGGCCTCAAGTTGATTAAATTGGGCAAATGGGCTGAGCATGGTTTATGAAGCAAGTTTAGAGTAATGAATTGGACCTTGGAATTGGGTCAATTTAACGAAGGATCAGTTGGATCAGTTATGTGGGTTACAACATGGGACTGGACCGAACATGAAAATGGACCGATTCGCAAGCACATGGACATTAAAAAGCGGGACCTAAGGCAAGTTGATTCTTACCTCTATCTCCTATGTATATATTTTAGTTACATCGTTAATTTTACATATGTTCTTTAATTGTTCATATATAGTATTTATATATATATATATAGGTGCTTATATATATATATAAATGTGGTTATGGTATATATGTGTATATACATAGGATGTGAGTATATATATATATATATATATATATATATATATATATATATATATATATATGAAAGCATGTTAGATTTAAATGCTTGTGTACATTGCGATATGTATATGTGTAGATTGAGCCTATGTGAAGCATGCTAAATTATACATGTTTAGTTATGTGTTGTTTCGTATGCATATGTGAATTTTATGCATTAGTTAAATATATATCTGATTATATATTGAGGAAGTAGTGAAAATGCATACTAAATATGATTATAGCATTGGTGAGCATTTGAAAAGTATGATTATGATATGCTAAGTATATATATGTTCTTAGTACATACATTGGTGACAAAATATATATATGTGGTTATATATTGTGGATGAAAAGTATGCCAGTTACTTGTAGTAAATGCATGCATTGAGTGAAACATGATGATATTTATGCTAGTATATGTGCATATGTGATTTATATGCATGATTTGACATATACGTGATTATATGTGGGTTTATGTGAATTAAATGCATACTATCTGTATATAGAAAATGTGTGTATTGGTGAAGCAAGACTAAAATGTGCTTAAGTGAGGTTTATGAGCATATGTAAACTATATGCTAGATTTTACATGTATAGGTGAATATATGTGTGGCTTGGTGGAGATGAAATGTATGATATGTTCCTTTATAACTAGCTTATGTATTGTGAAACATGAATTTTAAATACTTGATTTATATGTTCGAAATGCATATATGGGGGCCGTTGTGAGGAAACAGGAAGTGTGGTTGAATTACCTAAAGTAGGTCAATACTCGGTTATGGTTGTGGTCATGAAGTGGTCAAATCACCTAGAGTAGGTCAATACTCGGTCACGGTGATAGTGGTCAAGTCACCTTGGAGGAGGTAAATTCTTGGTGATCAGAATCTAACTACCTTGGAGTAGGTAAATACTTAGTGGGGATTCCAAAAATTTGCCCAATCACTTTAGAGTAGGTAAATATTCGGTGATTATGGTTTATTCACCTTGGAGTAGGTAAATACTCAGTGATAAGTCCTAAAAAGGGGCCAAGTCATCTTAGAGTAGGTAAATACTTGGTGATGGTGGTCTACCCACCTTGGAGTAGGTAAACACTCGGTGGCGGAGTTAAAAGTGTGTGGGAAGTGTCTCGGTCTCATGATTTGGTCAAGAATCATGTTAGGGTATTAGGTTGAATCCGAGGAGAGACAATTGTGTGAATTTGCTTACATTATCTATTATGAAGCATGCTATGTGTTTAACACATTTTTATATATATGCGTTATTTGTGAATGAACATGATATATGTTGGATATTTATTGCTTCTAGGTATGTTGTACGGATTAAATGTATCTTAATTGAATTTAAAATTTGCTACTTGATAAGTGGGAGACGTGGTAATTGATTTTCATTATTTATGTAAATGTTTTGACATATATGTTCTATATATATATTGATGCTGGATGTTTACTACTTTCAAGCATGTTGAAAATGATTTTAAAAATCATGTGTAGTTGATTTATATGTACATATGTGCTAGATTTGCCATATGCATTGTTGGTTCATGTATGCTAGGTGAAGCATGATTTAAATATTGTGATATATTTAAATGTGTATGTTTTTGAGAATATGTGAGGATCGACCTACTGCAGCAGTGATAGTATGTTCGACATACCTTGTTGGGCTTTGAGCTCACCCTATCCCAAGTTTTACAGATATTGCTGATTACGGAGTCAGTTAGGGGACTGGTAGTACTGGTTGCAGAGGTAGTGATTAGATTCCTTAGAATCTGTTTTACGTTCAGGATATTAGATAGATGTTGTACATTTGGATTAAATGAGTAATTTATTCCAGTTGTACATTTCATTTGATATATGTATATAAGACGAACATTCAAGGACTAAGACATATTTTCGATGTATTATTCATGTTGCAGGAATGATGGGGGGGGGGACACGTGCCCAAAAGTGTCCATTTTGAATGATTTATATTTGAATTGGGATTGTATGATCAGGTTGTGATATTGATGTGATTATCGTGAGGGTTATCTCACGGAGTTCACCCCCTGGTTCTCAGGCCTTGGGAGTCGGGGCGTGACAATTCGTGGATGAATGCACTCCTCTTTACTTGCATTTGATAATTTATTTGTGAAATGTTTGACGTGGCATGTAATGTATTCATATGCATTTCATGTAGGTTAGTGTCGAGTTGACACTTAGGAGGGTTGGGGTATTCCTACTGAGCGGCCGTGGTGCCCACCCCTTTCTCCCCCAAACATTTTACAAGTATGACACCCTGGGTGGAAAGAACTTGATGATTCAAATGGAACTCATAAGAGCACTTTTGGATATTTTGGGGTATTTTGACGTTTTGTTCATAGATTATGAATTTGGCTATCCATGCTGGCTTGTGGCACGTTGATCTATGTAGTTGTAATCATGGTAGGATTTATAACATTTTAAACCTTATGCATGAATTCTTGTAATGACTATGAACTCGAAAATCTCATAGATGAAGTGTATGTTTTGGACTTGGAGTGTATTTGGACCATATGTATGTTATGGTAAATGTATTGATTTTAAAACTATAACCTCTCTTTATGTTATAGTTATCTGTATGGATACATTTCATGGATGAGATATGTAACTTGTATGAAATGATGAGAATTAAGGTTTTGGGACTTGAAATTGGGTAAATGTATGATTTAATGCTTGTGAATGATGTGGGTACCTTTCATGTATGATTTGGAGGTTGTAAAAATGGATTATGTTAGTAGAAAGTGCTTAGAATATCAAAAAATGACTATTTGCACAGTTACAGAATCTGGGCACTTTATGCATCGAAATGCCTATTTCGATCCATCAAAGCTTTGATGCATCGAAATGCCCTGTTCGATCCATTGAAAAACCTGCAGGATTTGAGAATGTCAAAGTACCAAGAGTGAATTTTGGTCGATAAATGTTTTATACTTGTTTGATGCATCGAAACTTCGATGCATCGAAATCATCACTTCGATGCATCGAAGTCACTATTCACAGCATGCTCTGATATTTTTCCAAATTTCAATCGGGCATAACTTTTTTGTTTTGAACCAGAATTGAGTGTTGTTTATTTTGAAATTGAGTATTTTTGGATCCTCTTTCTAATGGACTAAGTGTCATACTCAAATTCCAAGTGTACAGGAAGTTAGGTTTTGGATACTTAGCGATTTATGGTCGTGAACTGAGTGGGACCTTCATTGTTTGCCCTCGGTTCCCAGGAGTCAAAAATCACAGAGTTAAGCTTCCATAGTATTTAAGGGTAAAGATATTCCATTTGGGCATAATGGATGAAAGTCACTTTTGTTTCTTCGGGAGTCAAAAATTGGGGCGTGACAGCATGGTATCAAAACTTGATATCAAGGTGAGATTAATGTTGGAATAGTTAACATGGTTGGGTGAACGGGTTCACACTTGGGATTTGGGGTCGATTCGGGGTGTCTCGATGGTCCAAATTTTGGGGCGAGATAGAATGGTATCAGAGCACTAGGTTAGAAATCCTAGGGACGATGGGTAGTCGTCATACAACGTGTGACTTTGTGAAGCACCTAATACAAGATGGTAGAATACTAGGTTAGAGTACCTAGGGACGACGGGTAAGGTTAAGGATATGGTGATTCTTAGATTGCTTTTGAAACATTAGATTTGGAAAGTTTAGGTAGTAAAGTCATAGGAAATAAATACCTTGGACAAATTGAGGTTGGGATTTAGAATTGGAACATAAGGATTTAGACTTCAGACTATAAATTGCTTATGTGAAACATGATTACTTGTTTATGCATTTGTAACATGCAAATTATGGATTGACTTAGCATGATGTTGTGTAAGCATGATACAAATGGATTGGTCAATTGAGGTATACTTTGTTATTGAGTATCTCCTTGTTACCTTTGTAACAAGATGACTTCGAGAAAAGATCATGAAAAGGCACCATGTGGATCACGAGAAACCAATAATGGAATTCAGGCCGTTATAGATGTAGTTGTAACCTTGCAACAACATGCAAGGGTGATGAGTACTACGACAGGACCGCAACAGGCGAGGCCGATGTAGGTGAGTGGACGTGCTAAGAAAAGGCAAAGACGAGCGGTGCCAATAATCGCTTTACCTACGGGATCTTTCTGACTGGATGGATTATGCTTTTATTGCCATCAACCAGGCCACCAATGGTCTGAGTGCCCAAGGAGGGTGTTAACAATAAGTGAAAGTCAGTTTTGTTACCATTGTCATCAACATAGCCATGATAGGTTTATTTTCCCTAGGAGGATGAGTACACAATATGAGGCAAGGTCTCAACAGTATCTTCCACAATCTTTTGTGAGCCAATCTAGGATTGGGATCTTACCACCAGCACCAATGACTCTGTGGATTCCTATGCATATGGAATCCTCTCAACCACCAAAGAATTGTTTTCATTGTCGTCAGCCTGGATATATTAGGCGTGAGTGTTCTCAAAGGCACGCAGTCTCACCAGTGCCAACAGTACCGGTAAGGGATAGGGCATGCTACTATTGTAAGCAGCCCGGGCATGTTAAGGCTAATTGTTCACTTAGGCAGGGTGCAAGGAAAGGGGTAGGATTTTAGCGACAACTTGGTGACGAGGTATGTTTACGAGTTTTAGTCCAAGGATTTAGTTATCAGTTGTAAAGATGCATCATGTGTCATGTCATGCATTGTATGTGTTTATTTGATTTAGCATGTTATATGTTACATGCTATGTGAAAAATGTTATTTATGTGACTGAACATTGCATTTTGGTGCTTTCTTGTGCGTCACATGATTAGTAGTGACACGTAGTTACTATTTAGGAATTCTGGATTTTGACAATTAGTGAACCTAGGTGGAGGTTTGGAATTGAGTCAATTAGGATGCTGAGATTCACATAATTATTGCTTACATTTTTAATTACATGCTAACTATAGATTGAATTGGCATTGTATGTGTAAGCATGGTGGGGGCTATATACGGGTACAAATGTATAGTATTGAACCTTTCTTGTTGTGCATATAGTAAGATGCCACCAAGAAGAGAGCGAGATGGAGGCGCTGATACTCCATAAGATCCATTAGATAAAAGTTCATGCGTGGCATAGTAGACACCATGAGGCAGATAACAAGAGAAAATCAGGAAGAGAAAGTTTAGACATAACCTACAGTTGTCTTGAGCAGACAGATGGTTGCAATGAAAGAATATATGAAGTTTAAACTGCCTACTTTCGAGGGTGGATGTGATCCACTAGCAGCGGAGGGTTGGATTGATCAAACCTACAAGCTAATGGCTACTCTCACCATCGATGAGGACCTAAGGGTGGGAGTGGTAGCGCTTTATTTACAAGGAGAAGTAGATCAGTGGTGGTAATTCATTGGAAAAACCCACGACACTGAGACTATGGAGTGGAGCACCTTTAAAAGGTTGTTCTTTGATAAGTTCTTTTCGACTTTAGTAAAAGACTGGATGAGACAAGAGTTTATGGACCTAGTCCAAGGGGACATGGATGATATGGAGTACGAGGCGAAGTTTACATCATTGGCTCGTTTTGCACTAGAAATAGTGAATGAAGAAGAACTGAAGGTAAAGAAGTTTGTGAAGGGATTGAAGACCTCTAATAGGAAAAGAGTGTCAGTTCTAGGTTTGAAAACCTATAACGAAGTAGTTGATAGAGCTCTAGTGGCAGAGGAAGATGATAGAGATACCCAAAGGATATAGGACTCTAAGAATCAGGGTAAGAGTACCAGAATGTTTTCGGGTAGCCAGGTAAGGAAGAGATAGAGAGGTGGTACCTCATTTTCTCAGGGGCAATAGAGGATTAGCTCGACACTATCCGCATCTTTGCCTTCGGGATCTTTATGATCAAAAGTGGTGTGTCACTACTGTCAACAACTGGGTCACTATAGGTCTGAGTATCCCCGTATACAGTTGGCACCAGTGGTAGAACATATTTGTTGTTACTACCACTAGACTAGTAACATCAAAGCAGATTGCCCTCGGGGATAGAGTATACATAGTGGAACGAGATCTCCATAGCGTACCACTCAGCTTCTGGTGGGGCAGCCTAGTTTTAGGGCATCACTGCCACTACAGCCTGCTCAGGGTTCACGAGCAGTGAGAAGGATCAATCCTAATGTACCAGATCAATAATCTAGGTATCTGAGGACTGGTCCAAAAGAGCTAAGGTATAACCATGGTTTCTAGCTTATGAGTTAGAGTATTGATCCATTTGAGCATCATGTGATACGTCATGAGTTGTATATTGCATTTATTATGGCATGTGCAGTTTTATATACTAGATATAGTAGGTGATGTGCTAGGAAATTAGCGTGACTTATGTGAATATACGAGTGTATAAGTGTTTACATTACGAATCATATGATATATGTAGGTATATTATTATCGCCTAAAGATTCTAGTTTTGGGTATTTGATGAGAAAGACAAAATATTTAAACTTGAGTGAACTCATAATAGTTGAGAAGTAGGAGTGGTGGTAAACTCCAGTTGTGAAATTCTAGAACCATGAGAAGGGTTTATTGTAGTGTTTCCTATATAGAAAAAATTGGGAATTGATTGTGGTCACAGGTTTGGGGGGACCAAAGTTGGGATGACAAGTGTAACGCCCCGCTTCCCCGACTCCCAGGAAAATCGGGGGTTAACCCATCCATTAGTCCCAATAGACCCTCACTACCCTCATTCACCATGGAAGCTTAACCCAATTCTTGCATATGAATACACACAAATCCATCTTAACCAATCCCCATGGGCCCGATGTCGAATCACACACCTTAGTGAACATTTACTCGTCCACACCCTTGAGTATCACTCACTTTCGAGCCTCAAAACTTTCTGTGTTTGGAATCTGGAATTGAGGCTTATACCATTGGATATAGAATCCAAAAATATTAAAGTCCAAAAAAAACCACACTCAATTCCGATCTAGAACAAAGAAATTACGTCGAAATGAAGTTTCAGAAAAAGCTGTGAATAGTAATCTCGATTGATCGAGATGAAATTTCGATTAATCGGAATTCAAGCGAGATTTTCACCCTTTCAGGACCCCAGACCTGCAATATCTCGATTGATCGAAAATGGGACTTCGATTGATCAAAATTCCTACTATTTGGACTCTAAAAATCACGATAAATCATCACCCCTTTGATCAATTGAAATGGGGGTTTCGATTAATTGAAATAGGCATCTCGATTGATCGAAATGAAATATCGATCGATCGAAATGCACCTCCCGGGACTTCCGACAACCTTATATATGATCCATTTGGAGCCCAATCAACATTCTATCATCCTAGAACCCCTCATACATGATTAATAACATAAATGAAAGGTTCCAACACCAATCTCACATTCAAGATCATATTCATAATGGAAATATCATCAAAATGAATCAAGTGCCGCCATGGGCATTACATAAATTAAACCGTCGTCTTTTCACACCCAACAAGTTTAGATTTTGGTGCATGAAACCATAAAGCACGAATGATACATGTTTTTGGAATACAAATGGTCTTTACATATTCATACCATGCATATGGTCCACAATCCGGACATGCATTCTAACAAAACAACATAAATTCTTTAAAAGGACCAAAACCACTCCACGCCAATGTACTATTGGGGAGTCTCCATCACCTCCTTTCCATTTCCTGAAAAATGTTAATCCACATGGGATGAGCAACCACAAGCTCAGTAGAAACATTTAAAACATAATTCCACCAACTCCGTGAACACCACATAATCATACATTTGCATTTAACATATTGAGAATTCATGCACACAATACAACCATATCACAAACAAGGTAGAATGTAACATGATATGCACAACTCCCTCATCCTACCCACATATTGGTCTCCAATTCCCGTGGACAACCAATCCCACCTATAGAGGGTTACCTTTACTGGAATACCTCTTGAGGGTTACCTTTACCGGAATATCTCACTACACGTCAATCCATGAGGGTACCTTAACCGGAATACCTCACGAGGGTTACCTTTACCGGAATACCTCGCCGTTTTACCGAATGGATTCCACCGTTTACATTGCTTGCCTCCCTCACCATACCAATGAAGAAGAACCCCACAATTTTATCAACTGTACATTCACCATTTACAACCAATAAGGCATCTAGCAATCACACATAAACAAATCCCAATTTAGGCATCATATGTATTTACAATGAACATGCTTCACACCTTCACATTTCACATAACCACATATCCTTCACAATGTTTCTAAAGCAATTTATCAAACACATGAAGTCACCCTCACAATTATACATAAGTCCACCAACATAATTTCACAAATCAATCCCAACATGCTCACAAATCTCTCAAAGGCATTTATAAGCACACAATCATATCAACCAACATTATTAGCACATTTAATGGTATAAAATAGCATGCTTGAACATTGAGGAACATCTATTTACTCCACATAACCAATTGGTTATCATAGACAACCAATATACTCACAAGAATCCCAGATTTTTATGAGTTAAACATCCCTACCTCAAATTGGAAGAGCTTCTAATTGAATTTTCCCAAATCTCATCCAAAAGATCAACCTTCTCCAAAAATGATTTTGGACTGATCAATCTCAAGCTCTTAACGCGTAGATCGTTTCTTCCTTCTTCGGCGAAATCAAACTCTTACCCAAAGCCCCTCAAAATTCATGAAGAAAGGAAGAAGATGAAGAAGCTATGTATATATATATATATATGTATAGATGCTTACACGGCTGGGAGAAGAGAGTGAGAATGGCTGAGTTCTCTTGGCTATTTATAGCCTAAATGACCTACTCATAATTACAAGTATGCCATCACTTTTTCACTAAACCTTCCCGGGCTCATTTTTGGAGTTTCGTAACTCCGATTGACACGAAATCAATTCCGTTGCGTGTCAAATATTTTATTTAAGCTATCTTCAAAATTTGGGGTCATTCCGAGAATTTTGGATTTTCTGGGCCCACGGGACCCGCTCCCCTAGGTTGACCGGACCCGAAAAAGTCAACTTTTGCCAAACGTTCCAAAAACTTCTCCAAACCTTAATTAAGTTATCTAAACATGCATTTTACATTTAAAACACATATACAATCATTTTATGTCTTAATATGACAATTAAATAGAAATTCAAGAAAATCGGCCAAAAATGGTCACGGTCCTTACAACAAATATGGTATATTGTTGGGGTTGGACTAGAGGGGGAAAATGGCCCGATCGGATATTTTTCTTTGATTAGTGCTTCTCTTACAATATGTTAGGTCTAAATAGTTATGGAATTGACTCGTTAGGTATTGACAAGTAAGGGAAATGAGATTTGGATGGTTTAGACTATGAAAGATTTTACTCATAGAGGGGAATATAACTGTAAAAGGTCTGTATGATAAATTACCTAGGTGTATGATTATAGATAAGCAGAAGAATGCCTATCAAATGATTCACGATGATAAGAGTAGATCAGTTTTAGACCGCTCTTGATATAGGAAGGTAATACTTGTTAGAGTAGTTGAGGAAACGGTTTGGGGTTCTTGAGAAGTAACAGATTTCGGGATGGTTGTTGAGAAAGGATGTCCTTAGGGCACAATCTTGCTTATTGACATATCTATTGCGTTGGTTGTTGTCAATATGGACACAGTTTTGTCTATTGGCACATTTATTGGAAGATGTTGTCATAAGGATATAATTTTATCTTTTGACACATCAAATGAGGGATAGGTGTCACTTTTGGACACGGTTTTCTCTATTGACCCATCCATTGTTGCTGGTTGCTATCGCTGAAGACACAGTTTTTCTGTGATGCAACCCTTAGATTTGGTGATTATGAGTTGGGGACAATTTTCTCCATTGACACGCCTGATGGAGTGTTGCCATTTGGACACAATTTTGTCTATTAGCTCACTTATTGGAGGATATTATCATAAGGACACAGTTTTATCTATTGACACATCAAATGAGAGATAAGTGTCACTTCTGGACATAGTTTTGTCCATTGACCCATCCATTGTTGCTGGTTATTGTCACTGAAGACACAGTTTTGTCTGTGGCACAACCCTTGGACTTGGTAGGTTGTCATCTGGTGACAATTTTCTCTATTGACATATCTGAGAGAGTAGTTGTTGTCAAGTAAACATAGTTTTGTCTATTGACACATTCATTAAGGTAGAATTTTTATCTTTAGACAAAATTTTGTCTATTGAGGTATAGTTACGGGTAATATGACCCTAAGAGATCAAAGTTTTGATCATTGTACAGGATTTGACTCAGTTTTAGAGCATGATTAGTTTTTACGTCATGAGAGAAGGACGGTGATAACACCGTTAGTTTTATTATTGGTTAATCATTGACCAAAGGACAGTTGTGATGTGTAGGCAGTGAGATTTCTGTTGAACCATACCTCATGGTACCGATGGAATGAATAGGATCCAAGGATCTATAGAGATATTGGCCCTAGGCCAGGGACAAAAAATGTGGGTTAGATTTGTACACATAGCGTGATCTAATGAAGAGATTCTTAAACTTGAGACTTAAGGTAAACGAGGTGGTGGATAGGAGTATGCACCCATACTTTCACTATTTTAAAAATGGGTTGATTTTAGTTTTAATCCTTCCTGAACTTGGCTTAGGAAGTGATAATTGACGTGAGGGTTCGTAGCATAATGTTTACACCACATTTTGGTGATACTTGGATACACCTATATGTATATATGAGGGTGATAGTAGTTGAGATGTTTCATGGACTCCGAGTGAAGTTGTGTATAAGGGTAACTTAGAACCTCACTGGTTAAGGAACGAAGTCGAGTCTTAGAGACTGACAAATCGATAGCTTTTATCGAAAGTAAAAGGGAGATAAGAGGGGTCAATAAAGATTTTGTGACAAAATTTGGAGACTAGGAGTATGTTCCTAATTTCGAGGACGAAATTCCTTGAAGGTGGGGAGGTTGTGGAGACCGTGACCAATTTTGACCAATTTTTCAATCTTACATCATTTTCACCGTAGACGCCTTTTGAACGATGTAATGGACATTCTGAGAGTAGGAAACATGTTTAGAAACACTTTGTGGATGAATGCACTCCTCTTTATTTGTATTTGATGATTTATTTGTGAAATGTTTGACGTGGCATGAAGTGTATTCATATGCATTTCATGTAGGTCAGTGTCGAGTCGGCACTTAGGAGGGTTGGGGTATTCCTACTAAGCCGCCGTGGTGCTCATCCCTTTCTCCCCCAAACATTTTACAAGTATAGCAATGTGGGTAGAAAGGACTTGATGATTCAAATGAAACTCATAAGAGCACTTTTGGATATTTTGGGGTATTTTGAGATTTTGTTCATAGACTATGAATTTGGTTATCCGTGCCGGCTTGTGGCACGTTGATCTATGTAGTTGTAGTTATGGTAGGATTTATAGTATTTTGAACCTTATGCATGAATTCTTGTAATGACTATGAACTCAGAAATCTCATAAATGAAGTGTATGTTTTGGACTTGGAGTGTATTTGGACCATATGTATGTTATGGTAAATGTATGGATTTCAAGACTATAACCTCTCTTTATGTTATAGTTATGTATATGGACACATTTCATGGATGAGATTTGTAACTTGTATAAAATGATGAAGATTAAGGTTTTGAGACTTGAAATTAAGTGAATGTATGATTTAATGCTTGTGAATGATGTAGGTACCTTTCATGTATGATTTGGAGGTTGTAAGAATAGATTATGTTGGTAAAAAGTGCTTAGAATGTCAAAAAATGATCATTTGCACAGTTGTAGAATCTGAACACTTCGATGCATCGAAATGCCTTGTTCGATTCATCGAAAAACCTGTAGGATTTTAGAATGTGAAACTACCAAGAGTGAATTTTGGTCAATACATGTTTGATACTTGTTCGATGCATCGAAATCATCACTTCGATGCATCAAAGTCACAATTCACAGCATGCTCCAAAATTTGCCCAAACTTTAATCGGGCATAACTTCTTCGTTTTGAACTGAAATTGAGTGTTGTTTTATTTTGAAATCGAGTATTTTTGGATCCTATTTCTAATGGACTATGTGTCACACTCAAATTCTAAGTGTACAGGAAGTTAGGTTCTGGATATTTCGCGATTTGTGGATATAAACCGGGTGGGACCTTTACTGTTCGCCTTCGGTTCCCGGGAGTTGGATATCACGAAGTTAAGCTTCCGTGGTATTTGAGGGTAAAGATGATCCATTTGGGTATAATGGACGAAAGCCACCTCCGTTTCTCCGAGAGTTAGAAATCGAGGCGTGACGGCATAGTATCAAAGCTTGATATCAAGGTGAGATCGGTGTCAGAATAGTTCACGTGGTTGAGTGAACCGGTTCACACTCGGGATTCGGGGTTAGTCTGGGGGAGTCCCGGTGGTCTGAATTTTGAGGCGTGACAACACCCATTTTTTTGGGAGGTCCCTCGACATGGTGGTTGAAAATTTTTACCATGCTATTAAAGGAATTTTTGAAGATTTATTTCTTCATATTACTTGTGTCACGCCCCAATTTCTGACTCCCAAAAATCGAAGGTGAACCCATTCGTTAAGACCTACCTCTTAACCTCTCAAATACCATAGAAGCATAACCCTATACACATATTTATGTAATTATATACTCGACACCGTTCATCCTAATGGGCCCCACATTAATCTATTCATGAACCTCTAACATAGAGTGGACTGCAATTTCACACGATCAAAGTTTCGCACAATCGAAGGCCTAATTTTGCACAACCAAAATGGTTGTTTTGCACGATTGAAATTCTCGATCAATCAAGGTGCTTGCGAAGTACTATTGAGACCCTGTTGGAATTTGGAATTACTTTTATCAAAATTCTTACTACAAGCTCGCACAATTGAAGTGTTTTGCATAATCGAAATATTTCGATCATGCGAAATAGAGACGTCGCACAATCGAAATTGTGTTTCTATAGAAATCCCACAACTTCACACTTGGTCTATTTTGCACTCATAATCCATTCTAACACCCTAAAATCAATTATATAATATTCCAATTCTTTAGATGCATCCACACAACCTTTATAACATGAATGAATTACCATAACATACTAATCTCATACATTTGAATCAATTTGCACATATCATTGGTTAGAAGTCCCACATCCATACATCTCCTTATTATACATTTCATTAAAATGGCCTTCCCAAATTCGTAGTCATCATATGAATTACATGTTTAAGATCTAAAAATAAGAGCAATTCAATTATGACTACAACTACAACAAAAATCAACATGCCACAACCTGACATGGATAACCATATACATAATGTCTAAAATAAACACAAAATGTCACAAAGAACTCCACTTGGATGCTCAAGTCCTGTCCGTCATAGGCGCCTTATCTGTAAAAAGGTTTGGAGGAGAGGGGTGAGCATACAACTACGCTCAGTAAGAGTACAACCTACCTGGGCGTCGACTCGACATCGACCTACATAATATGTATGTCGCTACACTACATGGCACATTCAATGCTCTCATGTCAATCATGACAAACGCAAGTCAATAGCATGCATTTAATCCATATATCAAGCTTAACAATTTAAATACATAAGCAACAAGATATATACACCTTTTTGGTCATAATCCGATATGTAGACATAATTGGCCAACTCCAACGATCATGTGGCCTTGGACACCTCCGATAACACCCATATGGTTTGGACAACTCCGAAGGATCCTACAACATTGGTAATATGTTGGCTTGTCAAATGTGAGTGGACAACACGAACGCTTAGGTTTATAGACAACTCCGAGTTCTAGGCCTTAGCCTTGGTATGATGGGACAATTTTGACGGTTATACCTAATGGATGATTATACCACTCATGTGACATGGCTAGGCAATTCTGAAACCCCATGCATGGTCTACACACACTTCTCCCATAACTACTCATATATGTATTTTAAACATATATAACACATAACATGTACTTTTTATGCTTTTCCAATGCACATTCTTGCCATAATTATATCTAGCATGCATTCTTATTACACAAACAACATATAGCTACATATATGCTTAATTCTTGCATATAAATTACATATGCACACAATAAACAACATAGTTGGATATGTTATCAATTTACACACATTATATACATACATTCAACACATTACATATATCATAATATGTATCAATTTAGTATGTAGGAATCATAAAAGAAGGCAGAAATCACAATGCCACAGCCCCTCACACCACTCTCATACATGCCAACTCAACATATACTTCTCTAAACCACTCGAAACCTTAGAATCGACAACGAGGAGAGAAAGAACACCCTTACCTCAAATTTGAAAGCTTTCCAAGTAATCTCCAAGAATTCCACCGAGGTTTACCTTGCCAAAATCAAAGATTGTTTGGTTCAAATCAAAACCCTTGACCCATGCCACGAGTTATCCTTCACCGGCAACTCCCAAATCCAATCCGAAGGCCTTCGAAATGAAGAGAGAAGGAAAGGGGATGAAGTGGGAGAGAAGAGAGATAGATTGGCGTGAGTTTGATCTATAGGGAAGTGGAGATATTATCTCACCCACTTGGTAGATATAATATCTAAGTGCAAAATGACCAAAATGCCCCCAGGCCACTTAACGTAGCCTCCTGACCTCCGTTTTTTATTTCGAAAGTGGCTACGGTCTCGAATTCACTTCCTTAACTATTTAAACATTTTATTTAGTCTAAAATCAAAAATAAATATTTTAAAAAAAATTTCTAAATTCTCGGGCCCACTCGACCCGCGTCCCTGGCCTTGAAGACCCAAAATTCTCAAATTCACCTAAATGCTCCCAAAATTTCTCAAAACCTCTAAAAAAGTCTCCAAACCTGTTTCCCACATTCAAAACATACTAAACATCATTTAAAATACATTTATGGCAATAATGATGAATAAAAAATAAAAATCGGCCAAAATTGGTCCCGGTCTCTACACCCTGACATTATCAGTACGAAGAATTTTAATGGTTTTATAAAATTGAGTTTTAATCATGTTGGCTTAAGAAATATAAAGTTATGGTAACTGATTAGATCTTGAATACATGAGATATATCCAAGTAAAACGAGAATAATCATCAATAAAGATAACAAAATACTTAGAACCACCTATGGTGGGAGTTGGTGAGGGTCCCATACATTATATTGAATTAAATCGAAAGGTACAAATCAAATAGACTCACTTTTATTTAATGGTAAAACAAGTTGTTTAACAAGTTGACATAGTAAGATATGAACAAACTCAACACTAACAGATCTTAATTAACTAGTTGAAATCAAAGAACGAAGCTAGTTAATAGAAGTGTGACCTAGACGGGAATGCCACAAGGAAAGAGAGGTTTTGGATGAAGTGTAAACAACAGATTGAAACAGAGAAGTGGGACTAGATGTAACTTGGAGTGAGGCAAGCTCAAACATTCTTCTAACCTTACGGCCTATCCCAATGATCTGTCCCATCTACGGGTTCTGCACATAACAACTAGTTGCAAAAAA
This sequence comes from Cornus controversa, assembly GCA_026545225.1. Lineage (NCBI taxonomy): Eukaryota > Viridiplantae > Streptophyta > Magnoliopsida > Cornales > Cornaceae > Cornus > Cornus controversa. The sequence continues at coordinate 22,167,060 of CM048851.1, read as the reverse complement.
ATGTAAGTCAAGACCGAGTTCACACAATTGACCAATAGAGATAAGATTAAGAGTAAGTTTAGGAATAAGATAAGTATGAGGAGTTGATAAGGTAGAAGTGGAAAAAAAGAAAAAAAACTTTTTTTATTAAACAAACACTAAAACACCATTTCGGTGTTTAAGTTTCAAAGGCTTCCTCTACAATGTTGTTTTAAAAGTGTTTAAACAATTTATAAACAAAATCAAAATTATCAGACAAGTTTATTTGAGAAATTTGTTTTTATAAATAATAAACACTAAACGTAAATGATTACCAAATGACCCTTAGTTATTTAAGAGGTGATTTTACCCTTTTGTCCTTTGATGTAGCTTGAAGTTCCGATTATGGTCTTGGACATAAGTACCACCACAACCTAACTATATTTTGACCACCTAATCAAAATCTAAAATAAAAATACAAATTTTAGCTAAGTTCTAATACTAACACTTTTCACAAAAGTTTGATCTATTGGCTTCATTAATCCTTCACTCTCACAATGTCCAGAATAACAAAACCATGCACTGCCATGTTTTTTTGGAGATAGCCAAATTCTGTTTGCTCGAATATAACATTGATCACAATAAACATATATAATGGACTTCTTGGGAGGGTAGATTTGTAACTTCCCTTTCTTCTGATAATTATCCTATAATTATCCTTTATGATAATTGTGATAATTATCCAATACATACATACATACATACATACATACATATATACATACATATATATATATATATTTATTTGACCTATTTTCAAGTGGGCTTGGACGTTTTTAGATAATTTGGATCAGCCTATGACCCATTTATTTGTGGTAGGTCTAGGCTTCAAATTATCTGACTCATTGGGCCACATTCCAAAGTGGGCTAAACTGAAGATAAGCCCAAATTATATTTTGGGTCCATCATATAATTTTTTTAATGTCTATAAGATCAATGAGATGGAATACCACCAAGTTGAAAACTTAATTTGATATCATCTTTAAGGAACTTGGCATAAAGGTGTTTCGCTCGCAAAGAGTGGCACACATCTCAGACATGGTCGTATGGTTTGCGACATCATTTAGGTAAGGAAACACAATATCGCCATCTCCAATAGGAAAATGAAAATTTTCGACAATGTATTGAGGAGTGACATTGATCACCTTTTCTATTGCTTTAGTTTTGATTAACATTTTCTTGTAGGAGGTTTCAAATATGTTGGGGTAGGATGGATGAGCATAGTCAATGGTGGCCTTTATTTTGATGTTGCAAAATGGAGTCCATTTAAAATGTTGGAAGTATTTAATGTATTTGCAATAGAAATGTTCAAGTAAATCTTGCAAGTTCACTTTTCTATCTAGAATGAATAGACGCACGTTGGTGGAATTTTGTATCTAAGTTGGCATTTCTGATTTTTAAATTCCTTGATTGAGAATACAAATGTCTCCCCTAGAACTGTGCCAGAGGTTGTAGTATCAAATTTGTCTTTCTGACTTTGTTTATGTGTGTTTCCCCCATCAAAAAGAGAAATTATTGGAATAAACTTCATTGAAGCGGAATAGAAAATATGAAAACCTAAGAGTTGAAGAGAGAGCTTGGAGATATTGGAGTGAATTAATATATTATTTATGAATAGGAATGAAAAAATGTGAGATTTTTGGAGTGAATTAATATATTACTTATGAATGGGAATGAAAAGTTCAAATATTTTATATTGTTAGCCCAACACATTTTTTAGTACAAAGTAACCAATTCACCTTGGTTGTTGATGGGATTATCTTGTTTTACTTTTCTATCTAGTTTGTGTCCTAAAGAAAATAGTCCTATTGAATGACCTTTATTCTTAGCATATCTATCAAGATATAATTTTTTTAAAAAAATTATTGCAAATGAACGAATTGCCACTTGGCAAAACCATGATAGGGACACTTAAGGAGGAGATTATTAAATTTTTCCCAACACATAAAAATTCTCACCCTCTTTTTGAGTAAATTGCATGATATTTCAATGAAAGGAGTTAGTTTTGTGCATGAGAAAGAACTTGGTAAGGAGTAACTAAGATTATGCCTTCTCTTTCAAAGAGAATGGCAATCACCGCAACTTTATTGACTCATAGAAAACATTTTGAAATTTCAGTGTGAAATAGATCTCTAAAAACTCCTTGACATAGATGTATGGGTTCTCAGAGTTAAGACCTGTAACAGTATGAAGCAAATTAATTACTGCCCGAACCACCGAGACCATTACATACAACGACAGTCTTTACATTTATCAATACATCTATCCTCCACCGGATATATCACAATGATCAACAATTTAATTTGTGATCTTAAAGTCTAGCAGAAGCATTCTTTATACCATTATTTTCATGCACACATGCATACATAAGCAATTCAAGTCCACTATGCATACCCTTTATTAAAATCATGTATACATAGGTTCCTTTGAAAAGTACAGTCACTACACCCTTCGATTGATCAAAGTGCACTCTTCGATTAATCGAAGTCCTCCTACGCTTACTCGAAGTTGAGGTTTCGATTGATCGAAGCTTACTCTTGAGCAAACTTGTATCTAAGATACCATCGAAACACTCTAGAATTGATCATGTCTTTAATCTTAATTTTTTTTTATTGATGACTCAATTAATCGAAGCGCTTTGATTGATTGAAACAAGAGTTTTGATCAATCGAAGGCCCTCGAATTTGTTTCCTAGTAGAATTCTATAAGTGTCAATTTTTCACACTTTGATCCCCATTCTCATCATACATGATCCTCATTTTACCAATTCGACAACACAACCATTTTTACAAGTTTATACATGTAAAAATGAACATAAATAAAGAATCATCATTTAAATTGTCTAGTATCTACCATGCTTAAAATCATGCTTCTAATATATGAAGTCAAAAGACATAAACAATACATGTTCTTGAAACATAAATGGTCTTTACATGTTCACTACATCCATATAGTCCACAATCCCAACATGTATTCAAATAAAACATTTTAAGTCTTTAAATGAACTGACACCGCTCCACGCCAACTCACTGTTAGGAAGACTCCATCACCTCATTTTCATTTTCTGAAAAGAGTTAATACTCGTGGGATGAGTGTAGTAACCCTCGTGGATGGGTGTGAGTGGGCGGGTGCGAAGACAGACACTGGGCTAAGCTACCACACTGACAGGGTACAGGGTGCTCAATCCCATATCACCTGGGTGTGGAGAAGGAGATGTGCTTATATGTAGTGTGTTTTCTTTAAATGGTATGAGGCCTTTTGGGGTAAAACCTAAGAGTAAAACCGTGCGGGCTGAGGCCCAAAGGGGACAATATCATACCATGTGTTGGAGCGGGGTATTACAATTGGTATCAGAGCCTGAACCCAGTTGAAAGTGTGCCAACGAGGACGTCGGGCCTCGTAGGGGGTGGATTGTAGTAACCCTCGAGAATGGGTGTGAGTGGGCGGGTGCGAAGACAGACACTGGGCTGAGCTGCCACACTTAGAGGGTATAGGGTGCTCAATCCCACATCGCCTGGGTGTGGAGAAGGAGATGTGCTTATATGTAGTGTGTTCTCTTCAAATGGTATGAGGCCTTTTGGGGTAAAGAGCAAAACCATGTGGGCTGAAGCCCAAAGTGGACAATATCATACCGTGTGTTGGAGCGGGGTATTACAATGAGATATAACACACTTAGTAGGAATGTCTAAAACATAATTCTGCAAGTTCTGTGAATATCACATAAACATACATTTGCATTTAATCATGTTAAACAAATATTCGTATGTCATAACCATACCATAAACAATATATAATGCAAAATGATATACATAACTCCCTCATACTCTCCACACATCCATTGGGTTTCGATTTTATGGGTCGCCCAATCCCACCTAAGGTAGGGTCCTTTACCAGATTGCCTCATCGTAGGACTCCGTTATATGGAGTATCATCTTTCATCTAATTAAAGCTCCTTTACCGGATCACTCCATTGGGTTCCTTTACTAGATTGCCCATGAGGGTTCCCTTTACCATATTACCTCACCACTTGTCAAGAGGACTTTATACCATATTACCTCACCACTCGTCAAAAGGACTTTATCGCCCAATTAAGCTCATCACCCTCACCAAGTAAATGAATGAAGATGCATTCCCATATGCTTATGCTCACCGTAAAAATGTAATTTAGTGTAATATAGTACTAATTGTCATGCTTAGACATATTTCAAATAAACTTCACATACTTTCATATTGAACATGTTTCACATATTACACATTTCATATCACTTATATTGACAATTAAATATACTTTCACATCCAACATGCTTTCAATACAATTTATCAAGCACATAAGTGTTACCTTCATAATTACACATCAATACACAATTCCTTTACAATTCAACTTCAACATGCTTATATATTTATCTAAAGCAATTATAACATGTAATTACATTATTTAACATTGATAATTCATTAAGTAGTATAATCTAGCATATTTTAAACTTGAAAGACATCTAATTATACTCACATAACCAATTGGTTGCCATAAACAACCAATATACTCACAAAAATCTCAAATTTTATAAGTTAGGCATTCCTACCTCAATTTGGAAGAGCTTTCAAATGATTTTTCCAATTTCTCATAAAAATTCAAATTTCTCTAAATTCAATTCCGAATGGATCAAATTCAAGCCCTCAATGCATAGACCAACTTTTCCTTCTTCGGCACCTTCCAATTATCGACCCAAGCCTCTCAAATTCAACAGAGAAGGGAAGAAGAAGATGTAGAGATATATCTGTATCTACCTTGCTCTGTCACGACTAATGAAGAATGAGAGAAATGAATTTAGCATTCTCCTCTTTGTTATTTATAGACCTAACTCATCTATTTATAAAAATGCCACTAATCACTCATTAAACATTCCCGAACTCCGTTCTTACTTTTGGTAACTCTTACGGACCCAAAATCGATTCTGTATGCATCAAATATTTTATTTAAGCTACTCACCAAATTTGGTGTTATTCTGATACATTTAAATTTTTTGGGCCTGCCGTACCCGCGTCTTTGGCCCAGTTAACCCAAAAATCTTAACTTTTGTCAAACGCTCAAAAACTTCTCCGAACCTACATACAAGTTTCGAAATATGCACATTTAAAACATATTTATAATAATTTAAATCATTTATATGCATTTAAATGAATTAAAAAGGAAAATCGGTCGAAATTGGTCACGGTTCTTACACAATGAAATGGACCGCTAAGAACAATGCATGTAGTAAACCGTGTGGACAGGTGTAAGTGGGCAGGTGCGAAGACAGACACTGAGCTGAGCTACCACAGTAATAGGGTACAAGGTGATCAATCCCATATCGTCTGGGTATGAAAAACGAGATGTGCTTATATGTAGTATGTTCTTTTCAAATGGTATGCGGCCTTTTGGGGTGAAACCCAAGAGCAAAATCGTGCGAGCTATGGCCCAAAGCGGACAATATCATACCATGTGTTGGAGCGGGGTATTACAGTTGGTATTAGAGCCTGAACCCAGCCGAAAGTGTGCCGACGAGGACGTCGGGCCTCGTAGGGGGATGGATTGTAGTAGCCCTTATGGACGGGTGTGATGTGGGTGGGTGCAAAAAGAGACACTGAGCTGAGCTACCACATTGACAGGATATAAGGTGCTCAATCCCACATTGCCTGGGTATGGAAAAGGGGATGAACTTATATGTAGTGTGTTCTCTTCAAATGGGATGTAACCTTTTGGGGTAAAATCCAAGAGCAAAACTGTGCGAGCTTAAGCCCAAAACGGACAATATCATACCATGTGTTGGAGCGGGGTATTACAGTTGGTATCAGAGCGTGAACCCAGCCGAAAGTGTGCCGATGAGGATGTTAGGCCTCATTGGGGGTGGATTGTAGTAACCCTTGTGGACGGGTGTGAGTGGGTGGGTACGAAGACATACACTGGGCTGAGCTACCACATTGACAGGGTACAGGGTGCTCAATCCCACATCGCCTGGGTGTGGAAAAAGGGATGTGCTTATATGTAGTATGTTCTTTTCAAATGGTATGAGGCCTTTTGGGGTGAAACCTAAGAGCAAAATTGTGCGGGCTATGACCCAAAGCAGACAATATCATACCATGTATTGGAGCTGGATATTACAATGTAATTTAAGAGTACCTAAATTTGCTTGAAAAGGAAATTAATGGCTCCTAAACTAACTCAACAAAAACCACCCAGACAAACAAGCATTTATTTATTTTTATTTGAAATTTAATTCAAGGGCAGTGATTTCTATTTTATTATTTATTTATTTATTTTTCTTAAATAATTATCTGGACTAGTTCCAAAATAATTCTTACCTAGTTAGATAGCTTCTACTCCTTTTCAAAGGAACTTGAGGATTACCAATTAAGTCCCACAAACAACACAACTAGGAAAGTTTTCAAGAAAGACTGGAGGGGTCACAAATGGTGCCATTTAGAACCCAATCTCCTTAGACAACTATGTTGTCGTTTGACAGAACTTTCCTAGACATTATGAAGTTGGAACGTGCTCACTAAAGTTTTCAAGAGTTAACTCTGTCTAAGAGGGCCTTATGAGCTATGTGAATCCCTATGGCCAATGTTTACTTCATTTTAAATTTAAACTAAAATTGGCTTGGGTTTGACAAATGCATGAAGATTTTTAACTTAAGTGGGCAAAGAATTGGTGATAAAATTCAATCCCTTATCTTGTTGGGGGATAATGCCATTACTAAAATTTTAATGCAAAGATGCTTAATTGAAATGCGCAAAGAAACCACACAACAAAAATAAATAAAAAATAAAAGGGAATGAGTGTGTGGTCTTTTCTTCTTCTTCTTCTCTTTTTTTTAAAAAAGTAGAATAATATAAAATAAGCTAAAATAAAAATAAACTTGGAGAAAGTGTGACCATGGTGTTTATTTCTAAGTTATTCTATCCAAGAGTTCTCATGGATTCACCTATAAAAATTATGTTTTCCTAATCTAAATATAAAATAATAATAATAATAATAATAATAATAATAATGATAACAATAATAATAATACAAAAAAATGTGTACTTGCCAGGATGCCAAAAGAGATGCGAAACCAAAATTGCAGTTCAATCAAGTAGCAATTTCTTCACCGCAATCTCCAACAATACCCCCTAAAACAAGGATAACAAAAGAAAATAATTTTTTTTTTGTTTTAAAACCTAAAACAGTAACAAAATTAAATAAATTAAAAAAAAAAAGCAAGTAAAAAAAAATCAGAAAGTAATTGTTTTTTAGATAACAACCTAAACTACAACTAGTAGAAGAATTAGATCAACCTAGATTTAATTAGTTTCTTTTTGCAATCCCATGACAACGACGCCAAAAACTTGATGTTATTTTTAAAATGACTCATAAGTGCACGAGTTTATTGGAATATAGATAGACAAAAGCGAGGTCGAACCCAAGAGAATGCTTTATAAGAAAAACTAATAAAAATCCAAATTAATTTAAAACTAACCTAGTTGACAAAATTGATTGAAGAATGAATTATTATACTAAACATACAAGATTAATTGAAACAAAGAGATTGAAATCAACAGAGATAAAACACTAAGGCATTGGATTCCACCACCATTAAATACTTGAAGTTCTAATTATTTATTTAATAATTTCCAATCAATCTATTGGTTTCTTAAGATTTTACAATAAAAAGCCCACATAAAATATATATTCAAGATTGATTTTTCTTCACTTAAAAGAGCAAATTTTAAACATCATTGATGTGATTTTTAAAATTATTCATAAGTGCACGAGTTTATTGGAGTATAGATAGACAAAAGCGAGGTCGAACCCAAGAGAATGCTTTATAAGAAAAACTGATTCGTGTGTGAGTGTGACTCAAAAAGTATATCAATTAAAAATTACCACACTTCGCAATAGAACGAATTCCTTGTAGAATAGGGCTATCGAAAGGAAGGGGTGTCGAACCTCAGGGACTATGGTCTGACTGAGTTGAATTGTTAGGATTAATTCTAATTAAATTTAAAAGAAATAAATTCTGATTTTTAATTCTAAATTAACTAATGAAGCAATTGAACAAAAGCAAGAAAAACTAAGGAGTGTAGAGAATATAAGATAAGTCTAGGGTAATTGATTTCACCACTAACTTCACAATCAATGGTCAATTGAACTAACTATGGGGCATCATATCATGCATAAGTGGTGTCGGTGGCTACAAGCTCACCTTCATCCGTTAAGAAGATAACATATGATTAAGGCTAAGTCATGGACTATCTTCGATTGGCATGGGCCATCTGCCTAACTACTCTACTCTAGGGTGCAGTATGGTTCATCTTCTCTAGGCATAATCCATCAAAGCTTTTAATGATATATTCAATGAAAACCATTGTGTAATAATCACTCTCATGATCACAGAAAACAAGAGGGACGAGTTCAAATAACAACAATCAAATATCTAAGACAAGATAAGAAATCATTGAAACTGAATTTATAAGACTTTTATTGCTCAATTCTATAATAAGAATCCTCTAAATTACACAATCTATGAATGAGTACAAAAATCCCCAATAATTAGAACAATCAAACCAGTGATGTTTAGTTAGGGCTCCATCAAAACCCTGGTGGCTGAACTAGCCGCTCATGATACGCCTTGTTCTCCAATGATTCTCTATTCCAAAAGCTCTTCAAAACTGCTGCCAAGCCTCCTCAATACAGCCCTAATTTGTCACTTTAAATAACCAAGAGAATACATCAAAGTCCTAATCCAATTAAGAATTAATTAGGTTTTCCCGCAGCACTAATCAGGTGGGTTTTTCCTGCTGACTTCGGCCCAACTTTTGACCCACTAGAAGTCCGATTTACGGAATTTTTGTGAAATACAAAAGTGTGCAGAATCAAATTTCGTTCAACCTTTCACGAGAATTATGTCGATTTGATGCTCGAAAATAAGACTTCTGGTCCGTTTTCTAAAACGGGATTAAGACTGTATTATGCGCAGATTTGGGCTTCAGGTCCGAAACCTTCTTAAGCAGCTGTAATTCTCTTGGACCTCTTTCTTGGGCTGAGTTGAGTTAAAATATGGAGTTCAATGGATCCCTTTGATGTAGGCTTCATCCAACCATCTTGCATGTCATCTTTAAAAGCCCAAAATCACGGTTTTAACTGAAATAATTATTAAGGCCCTGAAAATACAGAAAACACTAAAACGAAGTAAAATAACAAAATAATCTATCACTAAGAGAATAAAATACATAAGTTAAGAGGCTAGAATGCGTAACATTCAACGCCTATCAAAAACTAATAAAAATCCAAATTAATTTAAAACTAACCTAGTTGACAAAATTGATTGAAGAATGAATTATTATACTAAACATACAAGATTAATTGAAACAAAGAAATTGAAATCAATAGAGACAAAACACTAAGGCATTGGATTCCACCACCATTAAATCCTTGAAGTTCTAATTATTTATTTACTAATTTCCAATCAATCTATTGGTTTCTTAAGATTTTGCAATAAAAAGCCCACGTAAAATATATATTCAAGATTGATTTTTCTTCGATTAATAGAGCAAATTTTAAACATCATATGTATCCAAAATATGAAAAATATAAGATCACAAAAATTTACTATCAAGAGTTACAAAATCAAGCATTAACCAATTAAATTTATAATTTCTAACTACCAAGAATACATGATATTAATGGTAAAAGTAATAATATTCAATCAATCATATGAAGTAAAAATCAAATATATGAAAACCATAATCAAGGAAATTAAGTAAACAAAAATTAAAAATTTATTTCATTAATGGGGTTTCCTCCTCAACCTTAGTTGAGAAGTTTAGTTACACATGGTAGAAGAAGATAAGAAATACATAAAAGACATAATGAAATAAAACAAATAAAACCCGGATTATCATTGTCTTCATTGCCTTGGCCTCCATTGGTTTTCCCCCCTTTTTCTTTTCATCCTACCATTCCTCATACTTATAAGGTTTCTCTAGGGTTTTCAAGCAAAAGAAGGAAAATGCTAAGAAAAATATGACAAAATATTTTTTTTGACTTGCAGCCTAAGTTTGACTCTCAAGACGTGTTTTTCATGAAAATTATGTAAAACACAAATGTTTGAATTTCATATCATTTGTCAACATTAACTCCACCACTAATCCTGACATAGAATCTTTAATGTGTTGAGAATAAAAAAAGGCATCATTTTGTAACAATCCTTAGGCTTCCCATCAATTATTTGTTTTGCACATTCTTTTGCCCTTCACATTTGCATGTAATTTAATTTTACATTGAATATATTCTCCAAACGGTTCCTAATATATGTTGGAGTATAATTCAGTGATTCTATAATTTATCTCACCCAACTAATTTGCATGTATGTTCAGCTGCATACTAGATATGTCTTATGCGGTGTGTGTATCAACATTCTTAAAACGTTTCACCCTCACTACATCACATAGTTCCCATCCACACTACCATTAATTTCCAAGGATATCCTTTAACAGTGCATACTATTCTATAGTAGCTTTGACTATTGCGCAAATACTTTAAGCCAAAGTGGTTCACCAAAGCAAAATGAGTCACTGACAGCTTAAAAATATCTGGACTATCAAATAATTGCCCCTCGCCTTGAAGTATTTGAACTAATCTAATAAAGATAGAATTCAAGTTAAGGGGAACGACTTATGAAACTTGCTTTGGATCAATTAACTGTGTAGTGTCACTTAACTAGTTATGCAAAGGATCACATGAATAGGTAGACCCCCTATGATGCAATTTCATAGTCTTGTTATATGAAGTGTCATACAACACAAATATAAACTTTCTTATAATAACATAAATTGTGTGTAGTTAGTGTATCTGAAACTGAATGGCTGAGATGGTAAGACCATCCCCAGCTGACTTATTGATGACATAAATATCAGTTGTATAGTTATTTACTCTAAACATTGCCTTGAAACCACTATGCCTGCATAATCGTACTAATGTAGTTTACTTATACTGTATAACTTTGCCATCCAAGTCAATTAAAAGCTCTCTAGATAATTCTTATAAGAACTTATTGTACTTTGTATTCACATTCACTATCAAGGTCGGCGTCACGCCACCGTGACATATAATTTCTTTATTGGATACTATCATTTCACCACCCTAATGGCATATTCAAACTAATTCCTTCATCTGCACATCTAACATTATTATTTGTCTAAACTAGTGAGATGTAGAAGCTGGAGAGAGAATTCCTGTAAAGAAATAATGAAATGAGTTTGGGCTACAAAAAAATTAGTGAAAATATAATGCAAAAAATTACTTATTGATCACACACACACAACAATAATATAGAATAATAGAAAGATAAAGAACATACAGATTTAATGTGGTTCGACGGTTTGCCTACTCCACGGGAGAGCCAAAGAAGTAATCTTCTATCAATAAAGAATTAGGGTTACAACTTATATATCTCCTAAACCCTAGTACGCTCCGCTCCACCATGGGCCTCCGGGCCCTCCCATATGACCTAGAGTCTAGTGTAACTTCCTCACAGGAATATAAGCCATAACCCAACAATATCCACTTTGGCAAATATCCAACCACCTTAAAGATTTACGGCTTCATGCTCCACCTCGAACCGATAAAGACAGGGGTACACATTCTCTTTAATTGAAAGAGATATTAATCAAGTCCAAGCAAAGCTTGAACTTTTCTGTAGTAATCGGTTTTGTCAACATATCAGCTGCATTATCTAAAGTATGAACCTTCTTTAGCAAAATGTCACCTGTAGTAACCAACTCCCTTATCTTGTGAAACCTCACATCTATATGCTTGGTTCTTGTAAGATACACATGGTGATTTGCCAAGTAAATGGTACTCTGACTATCACAATGTAACTGAACCCCACCTTGATTAATACCAAGTTCCTTGACTAGCCCATTTACCTACAAAGCTTCCTTCAAAGCCTCTGATGTTAACATGTATTCCGCTTCGGTTGTAGATAAAACAATAGTAGACTGTAGCGTAGACTACTAACTTATAGGTCCACCTACTAGTGTAAAAACATAACTTGTTGTAGACCTCTTATCATCTAGATCACCCGCATAGTATGCATCCACATACCCCACATCTGAAATAGAGCTCTCTTGTCTCTAAAACCTAATGTCGTAATTTGTTGTACCCTTTAAGTATCTGAAAATCCACTTTACTACCTTCCAGTGTTCTTTTCCTGGATTTGCCATGTACTTGCTAACCGTGCTGACTACATGTGCTAAATCAGGTTTGGTGCAAACCATTGTATTAATCAAACACCATACATTATTGGCATACGACACCTTAGACATATCTTCTATTTCTACTTCCGTCTTCGGGCATTGAATAGCAGATAACCTAAAGTGATTGGCCAACTGTGTACCAACTGGTTTAATATCACACATACTAAACATTTCTAGTACATTCTTGACATACTTCTTCCGAGACACCTATATCTTTCCAGATTTCTCGTCTCTATGAATTTTCATGCCAATAATTTTCTTGGCTGCACCCAAGTCTTTTATATCGAACTCATTTCCCAGCAAGGATTTTAACTTATCAATCTCATCTATAGACTTTGCAGCAATTAACATATCATTAACATATAACATCAAGAAAATATAAGAACCATCATCGAGAATCCTAAAGTAGACAGAACAATCAAACTTTCAATGAGTGTAGCTAATCTGAATCATGTAGGAATCAAACCTCTTGTACCACTGTTGTGGAGACTGCTTCAACCTATAAAGTGATTTCTTCAGCTTGCAAACAAGATGTTCTAATTTTGGTTGCTTGAGCCCTTCCGGCTGCTCCATGAAGATGTTCTCTTCCAAATCACCATAAAAGAAAGCTGTCTTCCTATTTAGCTATTCCAATTCCATATCATAATTAGCCACTAAAGCCAATACTGACCTGATGGAAGTGTGCTTTACCACTGGAGAGAAAACTTCATTGTAGTCAACTCATTTCTTCTATAAGTATCCCTTTTTCATTAACTGAGCCTTGAACCTCTGTTCCTAATTTCTTGATACTGCTTCCTTTTTCTTGTACACCCATTTGCACCCTATTTCCTTCTGGAAGTTCCACCAAATCCCAAGTCTTATTTTTATGAAGTGACTGAGTTTCTTCTACCATGGCCTCCAATTACTTATCTCTCATCACAACTAATTGCCTCCTGACAAGTTGAAGGCTTTCCATCACTAGTAATAAGAGCAAAAGAAACAAAATCATCATAACCAAACTTAACTGGTGGTTTAATAGTATGTCTTGTAAAGATCGGGACCATTTTTGATTGGTTTTCTTTTTATTTTAATTTATTTTTATATAAGTATTTTAAATGATTATATGTATGCTTTAAATGTGAAATACACGTTTGGGAACTTGTATAAGGGTTCGAGGAAGTTTTGGGAGCGTTTGGTTCAATTTGAGATTTTCAGGTCAGTGGGGCCCATAATGCGGGTCGGGTGGGCCTAGGAAACTAGATATTTTTTTGAAAAATATTTATTTTTGAGATTAGGATATTTCATGGGTTCTTTTGCTCTCATTAGTCTTCACTATTGCTTTGTGCTTATTCTGATACAGATTGGGCAGGAGACCCAATAGATCATCATTCCACTACAAGATATTATTTATTTCTTGGTGATTTACTGATCTCTTAGCATAGTAAAAAGCAGTCAGTTATGGCTCAATCTAGCACTGAGGCCGAGTATAGAGCACTTGCAGATGCTATTTCTGAGCTTTTATGGTTACGATGGCTTCTTCAGGATATGGGTGTTTCTTCGTCCACTATTACTCTCATCTATTGTGATAACAATAGCGCATCAAATTGCAGAAAATGATGTTTTTCATGAGCGGACCAAACACATTGAGATAGATTGTCATTTTGTTCATCATTAGATATTTTGGAATATCTTGCAGTTACGGTTAGTCGTTTCACATGATCAAATATTATATATTTTCACCAAATCTCTTCCACCAAGGCACTTTTAAGAGTTTGTTTTCAAACTCCAAATGGCGTCGTGTAACCCACCTTGAGTTTAAGAAGGAGTGTCGAAATATATTAGGCCCTGTTTGGTAACACTTTCGATTCCAAATTTCAGGTTTCAGTTTCATTTTTTGGAAGTCACAGAAGAAATTGCATTTAGTAATGCAATTTTTATTTCTGAAAAAATGAAAGTGATGTCAAAATTTTGGCAATCCTTAAGCATAATTTGAAAGCTTTATAACGAAGATTTCAGTTTCAGATTTCATTTCTCAGTTCAAGTTTTCATTTTTGATTTTTTATAAAATAAAATAAACAAAAATTTTGCTTGTTAAAAAATATAATATAATACAATAAATTGAAATTTTATAAAAAAACAAGAATAAAAAAATTAGAAAATACAATAAATAAAAAACTGGTTACTCAAAAAATATAAATATAACAAAATAAAATACAATAAATAAGAAAATTATAAATAAAAATAAAATAATATAAATATAAATAATATAATATAAATAAAATACAGTAAATACAAAATTATAAGTCAATAAGAATAAAAATATTTTATAAAATATAATAAATAAAAAAATATATAAATATAAAGATATATATAAGATATATAAATATAAATATATAAATATATATATATATATAATATATATATAAAGATATATATAAGAGGAAAATATAATAAAATAAGAATTATATATAAATACAACTATATATTGTTGGTATAGGCCATTCAGGCCATCCAGGGGCCGCCACGTATGTCCACAAGCGTAGGGGTGAACTTGAATTTCTGCTCGAAGAGCTACTACCCGCCGCTCCTTGACCTCAGAGAGTGCCCATGTCGAGGGGTCAGTTGTACCAAATATATTAAGTCTCATGAGAACGTTGACATCCTCAAGCGTAGGGGTGAACTCACCCTAGGAAGTGACAAAAGTATGAGAATGGATGCTCTATCTCGAGAGGAGCACTTGGAGCCCTGCAATATCTCGGTTTATAGTGAGGCTTCGAGTACTCTGGATGGCCTCGAGGATTCCCGCATCGTTCAGGCGCGTCGTATAAGCAGGGACAGAGAAAATGAAGCCTGTCGATTCTTCCCATCCAATACAGACAGTGGTGGGGATAGGAAGGTAAAGAAAAGAATAAGGAAAATCTCATCGCTCAATTCTGAAGCGAAGGATAGAATCAGAGGGGAGTCGAGGGCCCTCCACGACGGAAGGCCTCGAGTCCATAGCCATTGGTTCCCCCACCCGTTCGTCTATGCTTGATAAGTCTTGAGTCTGATCCCAGAAAATGTCATCAGAACTGAAGAAGGGAGCTGTCCTCCATTCCTCGAGAGGAGGTACTTCCGAATGATCAGTTGAGCCAGCGTTTGACATTCTGAGTAGAAGTTGTTTGAGATAAGAGATTGCTGAAGAATAATTGAGAGTTCAAAGTTTGCTCTGGAGAATTGGAGATTCAAGGCAAGATAGAAAACGTGAAAAAATGAGAATTTTCTAAGTCCCCTATTTATAGTAGGGAGAATTCTGGTCGACAAGACACCGAAGCGATGCAAGGCTCCAAAATCTAAGGCACCGAATCGTCACAAAGTGCAAAAAATGAAGTGTCAGGGCGTCGCCTAAACCGATCTCAGTCATTAATGGTGATTTGAAGGGTCGGCAACTTTATAGTTTTCAAAGAAGTGGAAGGGACACCTCAAGATAGCTACACGGGATACTTTTGCAAAATGGAGTTCGAGCTTATACTCTGAGTTGTGTAGGAGGACCTACACGTAGGACCACGCACAAGGGGGCTAATTGTTGGTATGGGCCATTCAGGCTTTCCAAGGGCCGCCATGTATGTCCATGTGGCAATGGGCCTACTTTGACTTTTCCTCCATTTCGAGCTCCCTCAGCAAGTCCACGTAGTAATGGGCCCACTTTGACTTTTCCTCTATTTTGAGCTCCCTCAGCAATTCCACGTAGCAAAGGGTCCACCTTTGATTTCCCTTCTTAATCGAGCCCCACCATGAACAAAGCATTTCCATCGAGCTCCTTCTCAAGAAGGGAATTCTATTCAGCTCCTCCGAGGGAGTCTCCATCGAGCGCTTCCTCGGATAGAGGATTTTAATTGAGCTCCTTCCCCCATTATGTAGGGCATGCCTCCGAGGTGTGATCGTCTTTCTTTGGTGAGTCTTTCTCTACTGATGACACTTCGCGGATGTCCTCTCTACGAACCAACCTCTGTTTTGCAAGGGGGCATTCCTCTCTACGGATAAAACCTTGCGAGGAGTTCCTCTCTACGGATAAAGCTCAAATGAGTCTCCTTCCTTTCATTCGAATAAGTCTCGGATGGTGATGAGTTCCTCTCTATGGATAAACATCACGGGGAATCCTCTCTACGGATCAATTTTCCTAAAGCGAGGAGGCACTCCTCTCTACGGATAAAACCTCATGGAGGTCCTCTCTACGGATTAACCTCCATTTTTACGAGGAGTTCCTCTCTACGGATAAACCTCTTTTTACGAGGAGTTCCTCCCTACGGATAAACCTCGTGGCACTCCGCGCTCCTATGGGGGGTAAGAGCTCAGATCATTGCCTTGTGGGAACCAAGGGCTTGGGTTTGGAGGCTGGAGTCCAAGGTACGGTAAATCTGTGACGAACCTCATTTCTAGCTAGTATGAGGACCTTGCATCATGGATTGGCTTGTCACAGAGGAAAGAAGATAACCCGATGAGGTGAGCGAATCCCCTCTTCTGACAAGTACAATCTCAGCCCTTGCTCCCCAGATATTTACCACAGATATTTATCACCGCAAAACATCGACCATTGATGAGAAAAAGACATTTTTGCCTATAAATAGTGAGAGAAAAGTAGAGAACCGGGGATCGGGACAAAAGGACTGGACAAAAAAGAACCTTTTCCTTAAACAATCTTTAGTACACACCAGATCTTCCCCTTTTCCTACCGAATTCCTCCCCTATTCTTACAATTCACCTAGAACAGTGGGCTCCTCTGTGACAGCTCAGACTCCCACCGTGACCCGCTCTCTGGCGACCATCATCGTGGAAAGTTTGACTTCAGTTTTAACAGAACCTACTACGAACATTTGGCGACTTCACTAGGGAAGCAATCTTTGGCACTATGAGTCTACAAAACTAGCCAGCAAGCAATGTACCGCTCGTACCAGATCATAGAGCTCGCTCTGCATCTCAGGTTCGTTCCGCATCGTGATCATCTCAAGGAGGAAGAACTGAGCTATCCCATCGTATGGATCAGCTCGAACAAAATCAAGCCCAGATTATAACCGCACTTCATAGCATGGCGGCCAATAGGCAAAGGGTTGATGACGAGCGAGAATCGGTCACGCCGGCACAAGCATTCGCCTATGTGGATTCCCTGAGGCGTTCAAGAATCGTGATGCCCGAATCATCGTTTCATGGCTCTCAAAGAGCCCCGGCTCCGCGCTGCGTCCCGATACAATGAGCAATGTTTACTACTCCCCTAGACACGGAGCATCCGTATGAACAGACCCACAGGGTGACATGCCCCACTGCCAGGGTCGAGCCAGACCCCCTAACGGCCCGCTATAAGTGCTAAACGGAACAATCAAGTCTTGGATATAGAGGCCGAGCTGCCGTATTCCTGAGCCGTAGCTGCCCTCCCTTATCCTGAAGGCTATTTGCAACCTAAATTTCTAAAATTTGATAGAAGAAAAGGAAATCCGCCTGAGCACGTGGTAAGATTCATCGAATCTTTGGGGAGACACGCCCACGATCATAATCTTCGACTGCAGGAGTTCTCTAAAATTCTAACGGAAAGAGCTTACAAGTGGTATATTAATTTAGAGCCAGGTTCTATCAGCACTTGGGAACAGCTCATTGCACGCTTCCAGGCAGAGGAAAAGATTACTACACTCTCTTTGATAAAGGAGGTCCAGGGGCAACAAGAGGCCCTGTCCGATTATGTCCGGCGCTTCCATAATCAAGCGATGGAATGTTATGAAAATACCAATGAAGAAGAATTGGCTAAAATTTGCATCCAGGGGATGCAAAGAGATTACCGAATTCATTTGGTAAATCTCAAACTGCACTCGTTCGCTGAACTGATCACTGCGGCAAGAAATTTGGCAAAAGATGTGACTGCCATTGCCGAAAACTTGATAGCAGAGGAGAATCGAGGGAGGCGAAGGCCTGTGGTGTTAGTCGCTGAGGAGCGTAGCACATAAAGAGCGACAGCGGGACTAGCGCCTCGACATCCGAATTCCTTGCTGCCACCTTTCTCTTGCCCCCCTGAGCAGGTAATGGCGATTATTAACCAATGGATAACAGATGGGTCAATTACATTACCCGAGGTGGAGACCCTACCCACACCCGAACAGGAGTGCCACCCGCGCTTCTGCATGTATCATCGCCACTGTCACCACCCGACGTATGATTGTTGGGCCCTAAAAAACATGTTTTAGTAGCGGATCACGAGGAAAGAGTTAACTCTGGACCCGCCCGATGTCAGGAGTAACCCATATCCTACTCATGAGCAAAATGTAGCGGCGATGCTGGTATCACACGAAGAAGATGAAGGACTTGACCCCCAGACGTTGGCAGTAGCACTGGTGGATGAGGAGTACAGCCAGACCTTTAATTTATTAGAAGAGCCACGCATCAGGATGGTTCTGGACCAGCTCGGCCTATCATCTCTCGCCTAGAGAGAAGTTGCGAGGGTCCTCGTGCGGGTTATGGGCGAGCTAGTGCGAGAAACACCCTCAGTATGTGAGGTACTTGAACCGCTCGAAATAAAAGGGGCAGTTACATTCACGGAGTCAGACAAACAAGTCCAAGTACCTCACAATCGGCCGTTGTACGTCCCTGCTATTTTTAACGGGGTTGAGTTGAAGAGAGCATTCATGGATAATGGCTCATCTTTGAACGTGATGCTTCTATCCATTTTTGAAGGAGTTGGTTTACAAAAAGATCGCCTGGTACAAAAGCCCATTGAGATTATGGGATTTCTGAGCAGCTCATTGAGGATCGAGGGCTACGTGGTGGCCCAACTCAAGATCGGCAAATTCTCAGCCCTTACCAAATTTTACGTTATAGATGCAGAGACCTCGTACCATCTTTTGATCGGGGCGAGGATGGATGCACGAGTTCAGAGTGGTCCCATCGTCATATCATTAGTGTATAAAAGGGACTCTAAAGGGAAAAAGTGTTACGATCCTGTGCTCGAACTGACCCTTTTTGGCTGGCGAGGTACACATGGCCGAAGCCAAATTCTTTCAAGAGCTCGATGAAGATGCTAGTGAACCCACAAAGTTCCGCGCTACTTCGCTACCCAAGTGGAAGGATTTACAGCCCGAGCCCTAGCAGAGCGCAAAGATGCTGAAGTCAAACCCTAACAAGTTCGAACCCCAAAAGATTGAGGCAAAGCTCGTGGTACCCCCACGTAAAATGGCATACACCGTCAAACGTTACTTCCTCCTGGATAGAAGAGTGGCATATCGTTCATGACGGTCCCAGGGGTCCGAGTTCCTCCCTGGAATATCTGATCCCTTCAAGACCAATGAAAGTTGGGCGACACAAGAGCTTCATGATGCGTCAGAGCTTGAGGAAGTTGACCTAGTTGATGATGGAGCCCCGCGAATTACATATGTGTGTAGACATTTGAATAAAGAAATGCGAGGCTTACTGGTACTGTTACTCAAGAAGTATAGAAATGTTTTTGCCTGGACATACGAAGAAATGCCAGGATTAGACCCTTGGTTGGTCTCTCATCACTTTAATATTCGGCACGGCGCCACATCGATTAAATAATCTTCGAGGAGTTTCAGGCCAGAGTTAGAGCTCTAAATCAAGGAGGAGGTGCAAAAGCTCCTAGCCGCAGGATTTATCAAACCCATTTTACATCCTACTTGGCTCGCCAACATTGTACCAGTGAAAAAAAAGAATGGTAAAATTCGGGTGTGTAGACTTTCGAGATTTGAACGCCACATGCCCAAAAGATGATTTTACATTACCAAACATTGACACTATGATAGACTTCGCGGCGGGTCTTAAGATATTTTCATTCATGGATGGGTACAGCGGGTACAACCAAATTAGAATGGCTAAGGAAGATGCGAAGAAGACAGCATTTCGAACTCCGTTGGGCAATTTCTATCTTACGATAATGCCATTTGGTTTGAAGAATGCAGGTGCAACTTACCAATGAGTTATGATAGCTATCTTCTATGATATGCTTCATCAAAGTGTGGAAGATTATATTGATGACTTGGTGGTCAAATCACACCATCGAGATGCACACCTCGCCGATTTGGAGTGCGTCTTCTGCCGATGTTGGGCTTACAATTTCCGAATGAACCCTTTTAAATGTGCTTTCGGAGTTAGCGTGGGAAAGTTCTTAGGATTCATTGTGCATGAGAGGGGAATCGACGTTGATCGTATGAAGGCAAGGTCTGTTATAGATATGCCTCATCCTCGGACCTTAAAGCAGTTAAAGAGCTTTATCAAAAAAGTTTCCTATCTTCGGTATTTTATTCCCGCCTTGGCAGAAATGTCTCATTCGTTCAGCTCGCTAACAAAAGGAAAAGGGGCCTTCCGCTGGCTCCCTGAGCACGAAAGGGCATTCGAGCGAGTGAAGACCGCTATCTCTTCACCAATTACTATGATTGCTCCTAAGGCAGGGGTTGCTTTGAAGCTTTACTTGACCTCCACTTCGGGATCGGTTGGTGCATTGTTAGCCCAAGAATCTGGGGGTCAAGAATGCCTAGTTTACTATATTAGTAGAATCGTAAAGGATGCGGAGATAAGGTACTCCCCCATTGAAAGACATTGTTTATCTCTCATTTTCGTGGCCAGAAAGCTTTGGCATTACTTTTTGTCACATACGGTCGAGCTTATGATGAAATGCAATCCTCTGAGATATATACTGTCCCGTCCCATCCTGTCAGGTTGCATGGCGCGATGGCTCCTCTTGTTGGCTGAGTTTGAAATCAAATGCCTCACTCTTAAGGCCATTTTGATCAAGGCTCTAGCGGACCTCATTGCTCAATTTCCTTCAGGGGTTGGCCATTGGATGATGATCTGCCAGGCGAGAAGTTGAATTGCTCATGCTTGGCTAAAGTTAAGGAGGAATGGACGTTAGCCTTCGATGGATCCTCGACCTCCAGAGGAGGAGGAGCCAGAGTGGTCCTGACGTCTGAGACCAGAGAAAAGAAAAGTCTTTCATATAAACTCGACTTTGCATGCACAAACAATGAGGCAGAATATGAGGCTTTCATCCTTGGTCTCTTGGCTGCGCGAGAACTCGGTATCAAAAGGTTACGAGTCAAAGGGGACTCGAAATTGATGACAAAGCAAACCAATGGGGAGTACGCTGTGCGAGAGCCATCCTTGGTGGCTTGTAGAGGCATACTTCAGAAATTGAGCCAGAATTTTGAGGAGCTGTTAGTGGAGTACGCACCTCATTCTAATAATCGTCATGCTAACGCGTTGGCAACTTTGGCATCCAAGATTGAAATTCTGAACGAGGTCATTTCGATATAAATTCAAAATAAGACCTTTTCATGTCGAAGTAGCGAGAAAAGGGACCTCGAGGAGTCCGATTGGCGAGCTCCTATTGAGGCACAACTCGTATGGAGCCCATCGGGGATCCCTCTCACAGCTCTCAAAGACTTTTTGATTTATCAGGGGGTCCTTTACTATCGAGTTCCGGGAGGGCTCGTCATGAAGTGCATTGGTGAGGTGGAGGGTCGTTCTATCTTGGACTTGGTTCATGAGCAATCTTGTGGGGCAGTAGAAATAAGTCTTTATAAACGACTCCAAAGACAGGGCTATTACTGGCCATCAATGGCCGAGGAGGCCAAGGTTAAGCAGGAGACTTGCTTAGAGTGCGCAGAGGCACAAGACAAGCTTGAATGTTTCGTGACTTCGGAGGACCAGGATTGGCGAGCTCCATTCTTTGTCTTCTTCCAAATGGGAACACTGCCTCTGGATCGTATCGATGCTTTAAAGATAAAAAGAAGAGTTAAATGTTTTGAGTTGATCGAGGGCTAACTCTTTAAAAGAGGATTTGGCGAAAGACTCCTTCGATGCCTCAGAAAGATTGATGCCCAGCATGTCATGGAAGAGTTGCATGATGCGGAGCATCAAGGAGGTGTGAAGCTCTATACACATCTCATAAGGTTGGGATATTACTGGCCCACCATGGAAAGGGATTGCAAGGAGCATACCAAGCGATGTCGATCATGTCAAATTCATGATCAACGAATCCACGCTCCTGCTACAGAGCTTCATCCGATTATTACCCCGTGGCCATTTCATACTTGGGGTATGGATTTGATTGGACCAATTTCACCTAAGTCAAAAGGAAATATGTGGATCCCTCACTGCAACTGAAATGTATACAAAGTGGGTAGAAACGATACCTTTAAAGAAAGCGACAGGCCCAACTATCACGAACTTTATAAAGGAGCACATTATCTGCCGTTTCGGGATTCCAAAGGTTATTTTGAGCGATAATGAGACGTCTTTTGTCAATAGTCAAGTTGGGCGTTTGATGGACCAATATGACATCCTTCATCATAGATCTACCTCGTACAATCCCCAGGGAAATGGACAGGTTGAGGCTACTAACAAGATCCTGCTTCGAATCCTCAGCCGGACTCTGGAGGATTTCCAACACAAATGGGCCGACCACCTCATCCTTGCTTTATGGGCCTATTGGAGTTCGTCCAAGCGCTCTACACTCACTTCGCCATTCTCACTTGTATATGGGACCGAGGCTATATTGCCAGCTAAGCTTGCTGTCTCCTCAACGAGTCTCGCCAAGAGAAGTCAGTTAGAGCGTGAAGCAGAGCTCGAAGTGTTGGACGAGTGTAGAGAGCGAGCTAGTGAGCACACAAAGGTATATCAAGCAAAGGTAGCTTGAGCTTACAACGCCTTGGTAAGACCTCAAAATTTTTGAGAATGTGATCTAGTTTTAAAAGTCGCCCCTCATGTAATGCGAGGCCTCGTAGCTCCAAAGTTTACACCTAAATGGGAAGGACCTTATGAAGTCAAGCAATCGTTCGAGGCTGGGTATTACAAAATAGGCGAGCTAGGAGCCAAAATGGTAACAGCCATGTTAAATGTCAAGTGACTTAAGGCGTATTTTAGTTAGAATGATAAGGTTGCCTTAGCTTGATCTATATGGTGCTTTGGTTCCTTTTTGAATTTTGAGTATTAGAAGAGATAAGTTGTGTAAACTTTTGGACCTTCCAATGATAGTGCAACGTTTGTTCTTCAAGCTCATGAGTTGAATAAGGAATGTGATTCGTGTGTGAGTGTGACTCAAAAAGTATATCAATTAAAAATTACCACACTTCGCAATAGAACGAATTCCTTGTAGAATAGGGCTATCGAAAGGAATGGGTATCGAACCTCAGGGACTGTGGTCTGATTGAGTTGAATTGTTAGGACTAATTCTAATTAAATTTAAAAGAAGTAAATTCTGATTTTTAAAACTAAATTAACTAATGAAGCAATTGAACAAAAGCAAGAAAAACTATGGAGTGTAGAGAATATAAGATAAGTCTAGGGTAATTGATTTCACCACTAACTCCACAATCAATGGTCAATTGAACTAACTATGGGGCATCATATCATGCATAAGTGGTGTCGGTGGCTACAAGCTCACCTCCATCCGTCAAGAAGATAACATATTATTAAGGCTAAGTCATGGACTATCTTCGATTGGCATGGGCCATCTGCCTAACTACTCTACTCTAGGGTGCAGTATGGTTCATCTTCTCTAGGCATAATCCATCAAAGCTTTTAATGATATATTCAATGAAAACTATTGTGTAATAATCACTCTCATGATCACAGAAAACAAGAGGGACGAGTTCAATAACAACAATCAAGTATCTAAGACAAGATAAGAAATCATTGAAACTGAATTTATAAGACTTTTATTGCTCAATTCAATAATAAGAATCCTCTAAATTACACAATCTATGAATGAATACAAAAATCCCCAATAATTAGAACAATCAAACCAGTGATGTTTAGTTAGGGCTCCATCAGAACCCTGGTGGCTGAACTAGCCGCTCATGATACGCCTTGTTCTCCAATGATTCTCTATTCCAAAAGCTCTTCAAAGCTGCTGCCAAGCCTCCTCAATACAGCCCCAATTTGTCACTTTAAATAGCCAAGAGAATACATCAAAGTCCTAATCCAATTAGGAATTAATTAGGTTTTCCCGCAGCACTAATCAGGTGGGTTTTTCCTGCTGACTTCGGCCCAACTTTTGACCCACTAGAAGTCCGATTCACGGAATTTCCGTGAAATACAAAAGTGTGCAGAATCGAATTTCGTTCGACCTCACTCGAGAATTATGTCAATTTGAAGCTCGGAAATAACACTTCTGGTCCGTTTTCCAAAACGGGATTAAGACTTTATTAAACGCAGATTTGGGCTTCAGGCCCGAAACCTTCTTAAGCAGCTGTAATTCTCTTGGACCTCTTCCTTGGGCTGATTTGATTTAAAATATGGAGTTCAATGGATCTCTTTGATGTAGGCTTCATCTAACCTTCTTGCATATCATCTTTAAAAGCCCAAAATCATGGTTTTAACTGAAATAATCATTAAGGCCCTGAAAATACAGAAAACACTAAAACGAAGTAAAATCACAAAATAATCTATCACTAAGAGAATAAAATATATAAATTAAGAGGCTAGAATGCGCAACATTCGATGCCGATCACACCCCCAAACTTACATATTGCTAGTCCCTTAGCAATAGAATAAAACAAAACTAAAACAAAGAACTACTAAATACTAACTAAACTATCTAACTCCACTTTCGTGGGAGAAACGATTGCATTTAGCATATGCAAC
The DNA here is from genome assembly GCA_026545225.1 of Cornus controversa. Lineage (NCBI taxonomy): Eukaryota > Viridiplantae > Streptophyta > Magnoliopsida > Cornales > Cornaceae > Cornus > Cornus controversa. The sequence goes on along the minus strand of CM048851.1, from coordinate 22,142,169 downwards.
AAGCCTTTAAACCCCTAGGTTCCCCCTAGTGGACGAGTATAGTCTCGTGAGGGTTTCCAGAAATGTTACCCACAAACATTCAAAATTCTGTTTCAACATTAATTCAAGAAGAAGATTACAATATATAGTTACAAACTTGCATTCAAGAATAATTTCAAACTTTCAAATTCCATAATTCAAATCAATGGTTCCCATGCATAATTCACATCAACATATATCAAAGTAATCAACTCTAGTCTCCTCGTGTAAAGTGAACTAGCAGTCCTCTCATATAGCATAACCAAGCTCTGAATATATTAAGGCACATACCCTTTCAACTCACTAGCTCCCCTTATTGAAATCATACTTCCAAACATGAATACATGACTTTTTCATTTTTTTTTTCAATTCTTTTTTTTTCATTGCTTTATTGGTTGTGCAATGTCTTGATTTATTAAGCTTTCTGAAAGATCCATGTAGCAAGCTTTCAGTCAGTGACTCCCAAACCAGATGGCTTTAGGGCACTAGGCTTTAAGATACCCTGAAGACCTAATTACTCGAATCAATCAGGCTACAAATCAAGACAACCAATGCTCATCTTTTCTCACCCTTTCACTTTTGACGCGAACACTCCGTGCTTCCTGAGGCATAGAGGCCCGGTTACTCATGAAAAGGATCAAATTGATTTGCTTATTCATCACTTTTTTTCTCTTTTTTTTTTCTTTTTCATTTAAGTCAAGTAACACATTATCGGTACTCATTCTCAAGAGATACTAATTAATATAAAGCATATGTAACTCAATAACTCAGAACATAGGTTTATACCCCACGAAATTATGCTAGTGTGTTTGTGCATGTAAGGAAACTAGAATTAATCATCCCAAAACATGTTATTGCAAACCATAATTAAAACCACATAATTCAAACCATAGTTTCCAAAATTTTCAAACATACTTAAAAATTGCAAGTTAAGCACCTACATAAGGTACTAATCCCTTGAATAATGTCAAAACATTCTATCTAAAAATAAAACAAAATAAAATAAAAAACAAACTAAGAAAATAAAATAAAATCCTAATACAAGAAGAATTTCACACAAATTTCCCCCATAATGCAATAAAGCACAAAAATAGGCATCGCCTCACCCCCAAACTTAAACTGTACATTGTCCCCAATGTACTCCCAATTAAAGCATAGAGAAGGGTAAGAACGATGTTACCAAGAATCCGGAGAAGTAGTAGCAAGAAAATAGAGCACACCAAGGTATATGAAGGCAATGCAAGCACTCCCCCAAACTTGGATGTTTCAACCTGGCAAAACAAACCACTATACCCCAAAAACCAAGTGAAATAGTATGGGTGAAAATATATATTTTTTTTATTTTTTTTATTTTTAAGACTGAATAAAAAAAAACAAAATGAAAAATAAAGTAAAGAAAATAAAATTAAAAAAAATAAAATAAAATAAAACAAAAAATACAAAAGATAGTTACCTCCGAAAAATCAAGGAGAAGGTGGTGCCGAAGCATTTAAGTCATGGCCGGAATGTTGCATCAAAATCAACCAACTAATCCACAATTAATTTTCAATGTCCTCCCCCAAACTTGTAGCACAAAACTCCTCAAAGAAATCACTCCACTCTCACAATTAATTCACACCTCTTGTGAAGAAGGAAATATGAAAAAGTTGAAACTTTAATGATAATGGAGAAGAAAAAGTTGGAATTAATGATGATGGTGATGAATGATGATGATCAAGTAGGTGTTTGACAATAAAAATGGAAGATTTTAGAGTGTATATTGATGTAGGAGAGGCACAAAATGCATCAAAACATGTAAATCTGAGTGGGGGCAAGTAGAAGGCTTTGAAATTGAAGCAAAACGGATCAACTGGGGCTTTCAGGGGCTGGGCGATCGATCGCCCAGCTGGTTGCCTCCTGTCTTGGCCAAATAATGGGGGCGATCGATCCCCCCCCAGGGCTGGGCGATCGATCCCCCCCTGCTGGAGCCTGTTGAGTCTCTATCGCCAAGGGTCGACCGGGAAGGGTATTTTTGGAGGGTCCAACGCCCAAGGTCGACCGAGACCTCTCTTTTTCACCTATTTTGAGTTCAAATACCTCGGTACACCTCTTGACATCCCCCGAAAGCAACTTATACATCAAAAACTCAAAGAAAATACATTAAAACACACCTAATAATGGAAGAAAAATAAAGAAAAACATAAACTAAAAATAATAAAATAAAACAAAATAAAATAAAAATAAAAATAAAAGAAAACTAAAGAAATTAAAGGATAGAAATACATACAAATCCTACAATTTAACGTCCGTAGGTGACGGTCATCGACTTCAATTGAAAGTTCACCCAATGCCACATCTCTTGAGGAGATTTAATTTCGTCCCTTCTATATGATCCTCACCTCCTTGTGTCGAACTCAAAGTAACCGGAATGGTCTCATTGGCTTCAAAAAACACATCTCTCTGCCTTGACGGAAGATGTTTCAATTTTACCCATGGAGGAGACTCTAATGATGGCATCGGAGGAGTGCTAGAAAGAATAGGCAATGGCTCAATCAAAATCCTCCAAGGTGGAGTATTTTTCATGGCCACTACATCAAGTAAATCATTCACCCCCTTAGTGGACTTCTCAACATCATGTGATAGAGCAACCGGATCAACTTCTTCAACATAATCATCAAAGCCATCCATGAAGAAACAATCACTCTCACCTAGAGGATGCTGAATGACATTAAAAGTATTCAATTTCACTTTAGGCTCATGAGAAATTTTAGCATTAGAACTCTTTGTCACCTCTTCTTCATCAAGCTTCTTCTCCCCCACCTTGTTGTCACTTATTTCTCCACTTCTAAGAGTGGTGATGGCTTGAAATTGTTCATGGTGTGGGTTGCTCAAAGAAAACATATTGCTAAGGACATGAACCCCTCTTGGGTTGGCAACTGGTTGGCTTGGTAGTTTCTCCTCTTCTCTTTTACTCAAGGCATTAACAAGTTGTCCAAACTGAGATTCTAGTTTGGTAATTGATTGAGAGTGAGAATGAACCAGTTGAGCAGTGGATTGAAGTGTTGCTGCAGTAGCTTCCACCGTCTTAACAATAGAGTCAAGCTTCTCAAGTTTTTCTAGGACAATTGTCATCTTGTCCTCAATGGCTGAATACCTCTGCGCCATAGGAACTTGTTCTTGATATAATTGTGAAAGCACATAGTTCTGAGGTTGAAAAGTGGGCTGAATTGCTGCCCCTTGCTCTTGTGGAAGATTGAAAAACTGCCCAATTGAAGGACAATTATTGACATGGTGCATAGGACTCGAGCAAAAATCACATGGCTCAAAAATAGAAGGATATGAAGATTGATTAGGCACTTGGCCAACCGCCATAAGTTGCACCACTCTCTGTGACACAGCATCCACAATGGTAGACATAGCATCTGTAGAACCAATCTTAAAAATATCATCTGTCCTCCTTGTATTGAATGGTCTGCTTGAATGAGATGAAGACACATGTTGTAAAGAATTGTCACTGAGGTTCTCGAACAAAGTCCAAGCTTCATCTTCACTTTTTAACATGAAAGTACCACCACATGATGCGTCCACCATCTGTCTGTTACTTTCTGTAAGCCCCTCATAGAAACACTGCACTAACTGCCATATTGGAACTTGATGATGAGGACACTTCCTAAGAAGGTCCTTAAATCTCTCCCATGCCTCAAAAAATTGTTCTCCCTCAAATTGAGAGAAACCAGTGATAGCACGTCTGAATTGATTGGTCCTCCCTATCGGAAAATATTTCTTCAAAAACTCATTTTGCATTTGAGTCCATGTAGTGATAGAACCCATCGGTAGAGATCTGAACCAATACTTGGCCTTTTCCTTTAGAGAGAATGGAAAGAGTCGCATCCGAAAAGCATCTTCTGAGAAGTTATGAATTTTCGTTAATGAGCAAACTTCTATAAATTCATCTAAGTGCTTGTACGGATCCTCATGAGTCAACCCAAAATAGGATGGCAACATATGAATGATACTGGGCTTGATCTCATAGTTCTCTGCAGTGACATCAGGCAATTGAAAATCAGCTGGTGAATTATAAGTCTCTGGGACATAGTAGTCTCTGATCAATCTCGCTCTTTCCACAACAGCATTACCACGCACAACATCCATGATGTAAATAATCTCTTCCTCTTGCTCAATGGTATGGTGATTGAAGTACCGGAAAAGAAAAGAAAAGAAAAAAAATAAAAAAAATTAGGTTAGTAGCAAATAAAAAAAATAAAAATAAATAAAATAAAACTAATTAGTAACTGAAAAGAAAACAACAAAAAAAAAATAATAATAAAATAAAATAAAATAAATAAAAGAAAAAAAAATTCCTAAACTAAAAATCTAATTAGAACTAATTCTAAAAATCCAAACAATCAAATAGACAGTCCCCGGCAACGGCGCCAAAAATTGATTCGTGTGTGAGTGTGACTCAAAAAGTATATCAATTAAAAATTACCACACTTCGCAATAGAACGAATTCCTTGTAGAATAGGGCTATCGAAAGGAATGGGTATCGAACCTCAGGGACTGTGGTCTGATTGAGTTGAATTGTTAGGACTAATTCTAATTAAATTTAAAAGAAGTAAATTCTGATTTTTAAAACTAAATTAACTAATGAAGCAATTGAACAAAAGCAAGAAAAACTATGGAGTGTAGAGAATATAAGATAAGTCTAGGGTAATTGATTTCACCACTAACTCCACAATCAATGGTCAATTGAACTAACTATGGGGCATCATATCATGCATAAGTGGTGTCGGTGGCTACAAGCTCACCTCCATCCGTCAAGAAGATAACATATTATTAAGGCTAAGTCATGGACTATCTTCGATTGGCATGGGCCATCTGCCTAACTACTCTACTCTAGGGTGCAGTATGGTTCATCTTCTCTAGGCATAATCCATCAAAGATTTTAATGATATATTCAATGAAAACTATTGTGTAATAATCACTCTCATGATCACAGAAAACAAGAGGGACGAGTTCAATAACAACAATCAAGTATCTAAGACAAGATAAGAAATCATTGAAACTGAATTTATAAGACTTTTATTGCTCAATTCAATAATAAGAATCCTCTAAATTACACAATCTATGAATGAATACAAAAATCCCCAATAATTAGAACAATCAAACCAGTGATGTTTAGTTAGGGCTCCATCAGAACCCTGGTGGCTGAACTAGCCGCTCATGATACGCCTTGTTCTCCAATGATTCTCTATTCCAAAAGCTCTTCAAAGCTGCTGCCAAGCCTCCTCAATACAGCCCCAATTTGTCACTTTAAATAGCCAAGAGAATACATCAAAGTCCTAATCCAATTAGGAATTAATTAGGTTTTCCCGCAGCACTAATCAGGTGGGTTTTTCCTGCTGACTTCGGCCCAACTTTTGACCCACTAGAAGTCCGATTCACGGAATTTCCGTGAAATACAAAAGTGTGCAGAATCGAATTTCGTTCGACCTCACTCGAGAATTATGTCAATTTGAAGCTCGGAAATAACACTTCTGGTCCGTTTTCCAAAACGGGATTAAGACTTTATTAAACGCAGATTTGGGCTTCAGGCCCGAAACCTTCTTAAGCAGCTGTAATTCTCTTGGACCTCTTCCTTGGGCTGATTTGATTTAAAATATGGAGTTCAATGGATCTCTTTGATGTAGGCTTCATCTAACCTTCTTGCATATCATCTTTAAAAGCCCAAAATCATGGTTTTAACTGAAATAATCATTAAGGCCCTGAAAATACAGAAAACACTAAAACGAAGTAAAATCACAAAATAATCTATCACTAAGAGAATAAAATATATAAATTAAGAGGCTAGAATGCGCAACATTCGATGCCGATCAGAATGTTGCATGAATAAGTTCGTGTACCAAAAGCGATATGTACATGCACAAATAGCAAAAGGAGATCTTTTTGTATTACAAATCAAAGGTTGGTGTACAAAAGAGCATGCATTGCTCAAAAATAAAAAAAATAAAAAAAAACCTATGTACAAAGAACTGTGCATAAAAAAATAAATAAATAAAAACTGGTATAAATCAGATTAGGGAAGGTCTGTAGGAGACATCTCGGCAGGCCCCATTCTAGCCATCACAACATCAATGTTGAGCTTCAACTGCTGGATGTCAGTTTGGTCTTTCTCAATCTCAGCTTTGTAGTTTCGAACCCCTAACTTGAGCTCTTTCAACTTCAACTCTTTGACCTGAAGAAGGGCTTCTTTGTCGCCAAGTTGATCACGTAGGCCGCGAAGGTGCCTCAATTCAACCTCTCTCTGCTCGTACCTCTTCACCCGTTCGAGCCCCTGTTTCAACCATTCTATTTTTACTTGAGCCCATTCAAGGACTCGAACAATACCATCAAGTTGGTCAAAATCTGAGGCATCGAGGTGTTTGGTCGAACCCTGGTGAGGAAGGAGGACTCCTCGGCACAACTTGTTGTATACGAAGACTAAGAATTCTGCATCAGAGTCCAAGTCTTCGAAGGTTTCCGGGTGGTCAGCCTTCAGTTGAGTAAGGAGTTGGGCATGAGAAGGTGTGACGAGGGCACCCCCCATGGCTCTAAAGGGCCACCAACACTTGGTAGATTTCTAGAAAGATTGCCTTCAGGTAAGGGAATGGTAGCAGGGGTTGAGGTCGAAGTCATTTCAGGTGCAGGAGAGGGTCTGGGCTCTGAGCTGGCCCCAGCCGGGTGAGGCCTACATTCCGCCCCAACCTGGGACTCACCAACCCTCCAAGAGGTCGAGGAATGGTGATGGTGCCAAAGGTCTGGGGAGCAGAAAAGGTCAACTGCCTAGAAGGTCTGAAAAGCACAAGACGCCTTTGAGGAATGGTTGGTGTAGAAGAAATCGCGGCGTTAGTTCTCAGAGGAGCTACGAGGGAAGTTAGGGGGCTCGCTAAGGGATCACAAGTGGGAGGCTCCACAGTGGCCCTTGGGAAAGAAGGCAGAACCTCAATACTGGGGCTTTCCCCCACCTGGTCACCCATTCCATCCCTAGAGTTTGATTCTAGGGATTGGAAGGAACCCTCTGCATCCTCCCCAGTAGCTTGACTATGACTAGGGGGCTCCTCGATAGCCTAACTTTAAGGAAGAGGCTCGATGACTTCATCCTCGCCACTCTCAGCTTGAGTTAAGGCCTCCCGGAATGCTAGCGATTCTCTGACGAGGCCCTCAAAGGGGACATCTTTATCCACTGAAAACAATCAAGGAATGAAATATTTTAGTAAAACAAGGTGATACATTTTGCGAAAAAAAAAGGGGGGATGTCATATCTCTCACCTGCGCCTATACTTAGTGGTGAGAAGCTGTCCTCACTGTCTGTTTCATCTCGAAGAGACGTTTGCACTTGAATTAACTCTTTTCCTCGCCTATGCCTGGGAAGGCTGAGAAGTGCTTCAACGCTTGTAAGGGGGGTGAGCTCATCCAGTAACCCTCTCAGGTTTTGTTCCGAAGAGTTGGGGAATATCCCCACTGAGTCAAGGTTATCATGGGGAACTCCAAGGCCACCAGTGGGGCGGGCGCTCAAAATTGGTAGTGCTTGAACCCTTGAAGTAGCCTCTGGCAGGCGAGGAGGAGGAAGAGGAGAGTCTAAAGGATTTGCTGAGGTGGCGACCGTCTGAACAACTTAAAACAATAGTTAATTTTTTTTAGTGCTGTTTGAAGCCATGATCAAGGAAATGATTTTTGTTTGGGTGACTTGAGTCTTTACCTTTGCTCTTTTCGAAGAACCTGAGGCAGGCACAAAAGAGGACACGTTGGTCTCAACTCTGCGCTTACCCTGTCCAGCACCTCGAGAAGCTGTGGGAACTCTTGGTGGCGCCGTACCTCGAAGTGTTACCACGCCAGAAGGGGTAACGGTGCTTGTAAGGGGTTGGGATGGAGTATGATTCAAGGCTAGAAGTCCTGGAGTAGTGCACAAGGACCCCCGAGAAGGTGGGTCATCCCTATTATGAAAGATGGAGTTCTTTTACAGAGAAGGGACAGGGTGGCAAGGAACTCCACTTGTAACGAAGGCACGAAATCTGTCAAGTACACCTCGCCAATACACCTTCGAGCCCTTTACCCATTGTCCTTTTCGTGTGCTCGAGGGCACCACGAGCTCTGTTCTATTCAAAACCAGGAGCTCAACTTGGTTTTCCAAGAAGCGAGCTAAGGCTGAAGAGAAGTTTTGGACCTCGAGCTCGTCATGACCCCTGGGAATAGTTTGGTCATAGCCAAACTAACGAGCCACTCTGTCAAGACGGTAAATTTTACTGATGATGGTGGTAGGAGAGGCAAAGCCAGGAAGGTACCCCGAGGTGATAAATGCCAAGTTAGTAAGGGCCTCGTTGGAATAGAGGTCATCTCCTTTGAAAACCTGGCCCACGGTCAAGCTATAAAATGGAGGAGGGGGCCCCATGAAGGATCGAGCTCTAAAATGTTATTCCTTATCGATAAACTGGGCAAATTTCTTGCGAGGAGCTGCCACCCTATTCTACCTGGCCGAGCGGTGTCCGCCACTCCCAGGATTCATACGAGGTGCGTAAGTAGGGAAATATTCGTACATGAACATCCGTAGAAAAGTGGCTGAGCCAAACCAAGCTACATGGAGTCGACTCATGCATTGCTCGTAATATGCATGGAAGTTGTCTAAGGCATGATATAGAGTGCCTAAGAAGAGAGGGGCTAAGGGAATATGCACCCCTTGGGCTAATTTGACTGCAAGGGGTACCAGGTCTGGGCTCGGAGTGTCCTCGGGAGGTCCCGAAAAGATAGAACGAGATAGCCAAGACAAGATGTAGGATACCAAATGAAGAGGACTCTCACTTTGAGGGCCTGCTATCCACTTGCTTGTGCCATTATGGGAGAAATCCCTGTAGAAATTGTGAAGGAGGAAGACCCAGGTACATTTCCCCCCAGTTTAGGGAGAGGACTCATAAACCACTTCATTTTTCTTGTTAAAATGAGTTGCCAACTTAGACGCAACTTGAATTTTTGCTCGAAGAGCTACCACCCGCCGCTCCTCAACCTCAGAGAGTGCCCATGTAGAGGGGTCAGTTGTACCAAAGATATTAAGTCTTTTGAGAACGTTGACATCCTCAAGCGTAGGGGTGAACTCACCCCAGGAAGTGACAAAAGTATGAGAATGGATGTTCCATCTCGAGATGAGCACTTGGGGCCCTGCAATATCTCGGTTTATAGTGAGGCTTCGAGTACTCTGGATGGCCTCAAGGATCCCCGCATCGTTCAGGCACGTCGTATAAGCAGGGACAGAGAAAATGAAGTCTATCCATTCTTCCCATCCAATACAGGTAGTGGTGGGGATAGGAAAGTAAAGAAAAGAATAAGGAAAATCTCCTCGCTCAATTCTGAAGCGAAGGATAGAATCAGAGGGGAGTCGAGGGCCCTCCACGATGGAAGGCCTCGAGTCCATAGCCATTGGTTCCCCCACCAGTTCGTCTATTCTGGATAAGTCTTGAGTCTGATCCCAAAAAATGTCATCAGGACCGAAGAAGGGAGCTGTCCTCCATTCCTCGAGAGGAGGTAAGTAGAATGATTAGTTGAGCCAGGCTTTGACATTCTGAGTAGGAGTTGTTCGAGATAAGAGATTGCTGAAGAATAATTGAGAGTTCAAAGTTTGCTCTGGAGAATTGGAGATTCAAGGCAAGATAGAAAACGTGAAAAAATGAGAATTTTCTAAGTCCCCTATTTATAGTAGGGAGAATTTTGGTCGACAAGACACCAAAGCGACGCAAGGCTCCAAAATTTGAGGCACCGAATCGTCACAAAGTGCAAAAAATGAAGCGTCAGGGCACCGCCTAAACCGATGTCAGTCATTAATGGTGATTTGAAGGGTCGGCGACTTTACAATTTTCAAGGAAGCCGAAGGGACACCTCGAGATAGCTACACGGGATACTTTTACAGAAAGGAGTTCGAGCTTGTACTCTAAGTTGTGTACGAGGACCTACACGTAAGACCTTGCACAAGGGGGCTAATTGTTAGTATGGGCCATTTAGGTTATCCAGGGGCCGCCACGTATGTCCACTTGGCAATGGGCCCACTTTGACTTTTCCTCCATTTCGACCTCCCTCAGCAAGTCCACGTGGCAATGGGCCCATTTTAACTTTTCCTCCATTTTGAGCTCCCTCATCAATTTCACGTAGCAAGGGGTCCACCTTTGATTTCCCCCCTTAATCGAGCCCCACCATGAATAGAGCATTTCCATCGAGCTCCTTCTCAAAAAGGGGATTCTAATTGAGCTCCTCCGAGGGAGTCTCCATCGAGCGCTTCCTCGGATAGAGGATTTCAATCGAGCTCCTTCCCCCATTATGTAGGGCACGCCTCCGAGGTGTGATCGTCTTTCTTTGGCGAGTTTTTCTCTACTGATGACACTTCGCGGAGGTCCTCTCTACGGACCAACCTCTATTTTGCAAGGAGGCATTTCTCTCTACGGATAAAACCTTGCTAGGAGTTCCTCTCTACAGATAAACCTCAAACGAGTCTCCTTCCTTTCATTTGGATAAGTCTCGGATGGTGATAAGTTCCTCTCTACGGATAAATATCACGGGGAATCCTCTCTACGAATCAATTTTCCTAAAGCGAGGAGGCACTCCTCTCTACGGATAAAACCTCGCAGAGGTCCTCTTTATGGATTAACCTCCATTTTTACGAGGAGTTCCTCTCTACGGATAAACCTCTTTTTACGAGGAGTTCCTCCCTACGGATAAACCTCGTGGCACTTCTCACTCCTATGGGGGGTAAGAGTTCGGATCACTGCCTTATGGGAACCAAGGGCTTGGATTCGGAGGCTGGAGTCCAAGGTACGCTACATCTGTGACGGACCTCATTTCTAGCTAGGATGAGGACCTTGCATCATGGATTGGCCCGTCATAGAGGAAAGAAGATAACTCGGTGAGGTGAGCGAATCCCCTTTTCTGACAAGTACAATCTCAGCCCTTGCTCCCCAGATATTTACCACAGATATTTATCACTGCAAAATCTCGACCATTGGTGAGAAAAGACATTTTTGCCCATAAATAGTGAGAGAAAAGTAGAGAACCGGGGATCGGGACAAAAGGACAAGACAAAAAAGAACCTTTTCTTTAAACAATCTCTAGTACACACCAGATCTTCCCCTTTTCCTACCGAATTCCTCCCCTCTTCTTACAATCCACCTAGAACAGTGGGCTCCTTTGTGACAGCTTGGACTCCCACCGGGACCCGCTCTCTGGCGACCATCATTGTGGAAAGTTTGACTTTAGTTTTAACAGAACCTACTACAAACATATATAATATAAAAATATAAAAGGAAATAAAACAAGTATATATAATAATATATGACAATTACCAAAAACATGTAAATAGTTAGAATTTATGACAATTACCAAAAACATGCAAATGCTAAATTTTGACTTAAAATAAACTAAAATTAATAAAGTCCTAACAAATATAATTTCGGAGGAAAGAATATACATTATCACATTCATGTTGGTTAAAATGAGTTTGAACCATGTTTTTCAAACACATTTTTTAGTTACAGATATCAGTATTATTTTTTTAAAAATTAATTTTTGATTACCAAACATGTTTTTAGATTTATGCTTTCAAAATTTCAACAGCATATGACATTACCAAACGTATTCTGATTTTGACAGAATGGCATCACAACAGATTTTCAAATTTCCATTTTCAAAAATAAAAAATTGGAATCCAACAACATTACCAACCTTAGTATATATTTTATATTGAACCTTTTCCATATCAAATTAGGATTTCTATGAGTGGGGGCTTATGATGTCTAGGATAACTTGCTCTCCACTCACCTACCCTTTTCATTTTCCTATATATATATGATCTCACTGTATATTGTAAATATACTATTAATTAATATAATTTAGATAATTCAGTCTCTCCCTTTCTCTTGTTCTAACATGAATAAACTGATGAATTATAGGACTCATGTTTCCATATGTTAGAAATAAAGAAAGATAATTGTATTGATTTTTTTTATAGGAATATTGTATATTGAATTGATTTGATATTATAAATAATACATAAAGGCCTATTTATAGGCACATAATCTTGGAGGCTAAGTAAATTTAGGAGACAAGAAATCCTAGTCTTAAATGGTTTAGGAAAAGGTGTAAGAAATTCTAGGTGATTTAGGATAAAACCAAAATAGTAAGTAAGGAACATAATACTAAATATATTATCTAACAACCCCCCTCAAACTCAAGGTGGGTTATATGAAACCAACTTGAGTTTGGAGCAAACTTTTGAATGCATGCAATTTGACGGAAGTCAAGGGATCTGGATTTTTCGGTAAAGACGGCAAACAAAAGATGATAACGACACGACCCAACCCACAACAACAATCATTCGATCTAGTCTAGAACAAACAAAAAGAGAGCAATCGATTCACGGTGGCAAATAAAGAACTCGTCAAGAAAAAGTGTCATGGCATTACATGCCAAAAAAGGGCGAAAAAATCTTCAGAGAACAAAACTCCTGAAGAACAAATCGACAGACAACAACAGTGTCGTCGCAAGAAGATAAATTTTCTTCGTGGCTCACCGTGGATTGGTGATGATGCGTGCGGTGCTGGAGACATCGCATGAAACTAGCTGAAGAACACACACCAAAACTGGCGGACTGGTGAATTAAGCAACCTTATCTTGGACATAGCCATCGCAGAAGAACTAGATAATGAAGTTGGTGGTTGTGAAACGCAAATGGAAACTTGTATATATGTATATATATAAGGCTGAAGCTATAATCTATGAATGATTGTCGGGACCGCTGAGGATGACGTTGATGGTGTTATCTCGAGAGAGATGAATAATGAAGACTATTAGAAATTGGTAGGCTCTGATACCATATTAGAAATAAAGAAAGATAATTGTATTAATTTTTTTTTTTATAGAAAGATTGTATATTTGTAATAACCCGCTCTAACACATGGTATGATATTGTTCGCTTTGGGCCTGAGCCCGCACGGTTTTGCTTTTGGGTTTACCCCAAAAGGCCTCATACCATTTGAAGAGAACATACTACATATAAGCACATCCCCTTTTCCACACCCAGGCGATGTGGGATTGAGCACCTTATACCCTGTCAGTGTGGTAGCTCAGCTCAGTGTCTGTCTATGCACCCGCCCACTCACACCCGTTCACAAGGGTTATTACAATCCACCCCCCTACGAGGCCCGACGCCCTTGTGCACACTTACTTCCGGCTCTGATACCAACTATAATACCCCGCTCCAACACATGGTATGATATTGTCCGCTTTGGGCCTAAGCCCGCAGGGTTTTACTCTTGGGTTTACCCCAAAAGGCCTCATACCATTTGAAGAGAACATATTACATATAAGCACATCCCCTTTTCCACACCCAGGTGATGTGGGATTGAGCACCTTGTACCCTGTCAGTGTGGTAGCTCAGCCCAGTGTCTGTCTATGCACCCGCCCACTCACACCCGTCCACAAGGGTTACTACAATATTGAATTGATTTGATCTTATAGACAATACATAAAGAGACTAAGTAAATTTAGGAGAGAAAAAATTTTAGTCATCAGTGGTTTAAGGAAAGATATAAAAAATTCTAAATAATTTAAAATAAAACAAAAATAATAAGCAAGTAACGTAATATTAAATATATTATCCGTTAGATACAAAGAGCTTATATATCTAAATAGAAGAAAATATTATACTTGTTCACATCTATGCGTACACCTGATATATATAATAATAGCTAAGTCAACTCTCTTGTTCAATCTTTAGCTTCACAGGTGCAACCTCAGTTCTCAGAACAAAAGACAAAAATTAATACACCTCCTGCTATATATGCAATAACAATCGATATCAAACAGCTACTATCTTCTATGCTTAATTGCTTATATATGTGAATATTCAACTTTATATATATATATATATATATATATCCCACCTGGAATAGAAACACTTCTATATATATATATATATATATAGTTATAAATTCTTTTGAATTGAATTTAGTACTAACAGGCCCCAAATTCTCTAATTGAAAACTGGCTCTTCTCCAATATGTTATCAGTGTGCCGGAGTCCCAGCGTAAGGGACACTTCACCGGGCGACATCCCGAGCCTTGCAGGCGTAGATGCCATGCCTGCACCTGCAGTAATGGTCCCAAAATCGACCACACCATCACCATCATCTATGGCCACCTCCAAGTTATGCATGCCGGGTTCATGGGTCACCTTAAAATAGTGATGTGCAACCGGTGGTGCTACATGGTGGTGTGCGGAGGAGGAGGAGGTGGTGGTGGTGGGGGTACCTTGGAGCTTGACTTGGATTCCCGAGGAGTAGTGGTGCAGCCTAGAATTGATGGTGTCGTTTGAAGGGTCCTTTTCTTTTGCATTGATTTCGGATCTTTTGTCTGCTCCTAGTGGTATTGTTGTCGTTTGCATTGGTGTTTGTGCAGAGATGAAATTATGGTGAGCATGTGTACTGTTGGATTGGTCACTATTAACAGCTGCTTCTTCGTTTGCTGTCTCTGCTTCCATGGCCTCTTGTTGGTACATTTCTTCCACCATGGGTTTCCACAACCTAACCCTCGCATTAATGAACCAGTTCGATACCTGAAACATATATATATATATATATATATATATATATATATATATATATATATCAATTTAAGGCATTAAATATGTAAGCAGAGAAGGGTATTAATATTCAATATATTGGATGATGAGTAATAAAGGGTCTCATTAAATTCATCATTCATTACGTACATACAAGAAAGCAATGCATGCAAGTCCATCAGTTAACGGCACTGAGTATGCTTTTTTGGAATTAATTTTTATGAAAAACCTTATCTATGCTAAAATTAGCAAGTAAAATGAAAAATTGAATGAAAATTAGACAACTCTACAAAAACTTGTTTGGTTACACTTTATTAAAACTAATTAAAAAAAAAATTATCTGTTTCCAAAGAACTTGTTTTCATTGTTTACAAAAAAACTGAACCAAACATGTTCTCAGTTCTTTGAAAACTAACTTCTAGCTAAACTTTAAAAAAATAATTTTCAAAAAATAACAACCAAACAAGTCTTTGGATTTTTTTTTTTAATTTCTAGTTCTTTAAAAATAGAAAATTGACCGACTAGATAAATTTGGGACTTGTTTGGTTTGTCAATGAGAAAACACAATTCTCAACGAACTCAAAAAACAGAAAACTGTTGTTAGAAACTATAAAAGATATTTCTTCTCAAAAAACAATTATCAAGAATTCACAAAATAGAAAACTATTTTCAGATAACTATAAAAGACAATTATCTGAGATGAGACCTTTTTTAATTGAATTTTTAGAAATCAATTCTCAAAAACTGTCAACCAAGTAAATTTTTGTACAATTTTCTGAATTCAGGTAACTACTAACTTGGTCATCTGTTTTATGTAAATAAACCTAGAAGAAGAGGTTTTATGTTCTCACGAGGATAATGTCAAAATCAATTGTACTCTTAATTAACTAGCAATAATTTGGATTATTAATTATTTACGGATCATAATGAAATATTAGTTTGAGAGCTCATAAAAAAGAAAAACAGAAATAAATAGGAGATTATATATAAATCATTGTTTATTCTCAACAAATGAAATATTGGAATAGTACTGAAACATGTCAAGATCGATGAAGCCTAGCATAACATGAAACAGAATAATAATAGTTATTTGCAATCAGAATTTATAACAAATACAGTACATGATAAAAACAGAATGATAATAGTTGTATTAATCAGAAATTTAGTATAAATGCATGAGAACATTGAAAACAATTAGAAAAACTTTGACAACTACTCATCTAAAATGATCACGGTTTTCAAATTCATCATATCCTCCACACTCCTTAAGAATTTCATAATAATATAATAGCATCAACCAGCACCTTCACCACTTAAAACAGAAAAAAAAATTCAAATCAGATCTGTTTTTCTTTTTCATTCTAAGCAACATATCTTTCATGCAAGTCCACATTTGATGTGGAAGCAACCAGACCAAAGTGACCAAAAATGGTTTGGTAGATGATCGAAGAACTTAGTCGTTAATAACTTAAACTTGGGTCACTTAGGCTCCATTTGTTTCGATGTAAAACATTTTTAAAAATTTTTGGTGTTCGGTAGGATCAACCAATCTAACTATTCAATATTTTACGGATTGGTTGCAACAATCCAACTTGCAACTTGTACAATCAAACACTGAATTCTTTTTAAAATATTTTTTTAAAAATATTTTATGTCGAAACAAATGGAGCGTTAGCTCCTAAGTCTTCCTGCCCAATTAAGCTCTTTCAATACCTAAAAAGTTATGATTTTGCTTAAATTTCAATTCTAAATTGCTTGACAAGCAAAGCCAGTGCAACACTGGGCTTAGCTTCAAAATTGCCATACTTGTTCAACAACTGGCTCAGCAATAGAGTCACAATAGAAACAGGTAAATTTCAACTGTTGTGAATCTCTTAACAAAAGTGATCAAAGAAAACTACTTCATGTAAATTTAATGATTGTGCTAATGAACAACTTTAAATATGCATATGAAGGAGCTTAATTAAGCTGAATTTCATATAGGTTGATCTCAAATGTACTTCCTGAACCTATTTTTTTTTTCCTCATACTGAAAAACATATTAGCTAGCTGGTTATAATTCCCTGAAAGCTATATTCTATTTTGAGACTTTCTTCAAAACTATAATAAATGAACCAAATAGGTCCTTAGGGCTGGTTCATTCAGTTTTCTAATTACGTTATGAGAGAACCGGGGAAAAAAAAAATAGTAAAGAATTACAAATATTCATTTGGTTGACAGTTTTCTATAAAAATATTGTAGTGTTCGAAAATTGAATCAATTAAAAAAAAGTATGTTTTCAGAAAACAATCTTTTATAATTCTTTAAAAATTAATTTCTGTTTTCAGAATTTTTAAGCATTATTTTATAAATAAGAAAAAACACTAAACCAAACCAAACAAGTTAATATCTTCAATTTCAAATAGTATCTTCAGTTTTCACTACTAATATAAATTTTGGTTGTACAAAACTGTCACGGGCATACGAATCCTCTGTAAGATTAAAACAAAACGGATCCAACATTATCTCAATTCATGTGGAGTTAATTTCTTTTGTCAGCATGCAATTAAAAAAAGGGTAAATTTCTTTTGTCAGCATGCAAGGAAAAAAGGGGTATATTCATAAGGTACAGAAATATAAAGAACCCAAATAAGCAACAATCCCAAGAGTTGATAAGAAAACAAGCCAGTCGAATAATAAAAAAGAAAAGTAGAGAAAGAGCATAACAATGTAGTACTTCAGAATCAGCACTCTCTTTCAAGAGATATGACACATCAATTTTGATGCAAAAAGATGTATTGAGTACCTGATTTTTGGACAAACCAGTCTGCCTAGACAACAAATGCTTGTCAGCTTCACTTGGATACCTGAGGCACCAAAAGCACAGCATGACATCAGTTCCTCTTCATTCAAAATTTATCAAGACAGCAACAACACCAATCAAATAATTAACATCCTGCACTAACTCTCATTAATACCCTCTTCTACTCTTCCCTATGTATTAATATTGCATATTATATTGTTGCTAATTGACAGCATTATACACACACAAAAAGTCTATTACTAGTGTGTGTGCTCTCTCATCATGAGTTCATGCCCTCAACTGTTAGCTAAGTACACATAGACAGACTCTTGATTCAACAATTGAGGACGCAAACTCATGTAAGAGTATCTGCCGTTAATTCTTTTTCATACATATAAATGGGGCTACAATATATTACAGCAGCCACAATTTGTTGCATTCACATCCTCTCTCTATATGCATAGGATATATATATATATATATATATATGCCTGAAAAAGCAACTGTGGATGCAGTCATTCCATGCACAAGAGACTTGTTAATTGCTTAGTACACCTACTCTTTTAAAGTGTTATTTGGATATTTTAGGGTTATAGTCAAAGACAAGAACTATATATTGAGAGAGCAAATGTAATCAATGGACACACTACTTGTTATAGGCTTTTGAGTGTACAACATAAAACAAAAATTGGATTTTCATTATCATTCAAGTTTGATTGTATGGAATATATATATATATATATATAGAGAGAGAGAGAGAGAGAGCGGTATACGGGTGAAGGAAATGCTCAAAAAGCCAGGCTCTGAGTAAACTAACAGAACGGTCAGGCAGGCCTCTTTGGGGCCTCCAAGCATCTGTATCCATCAACCCCATTTGAGAAAAGGATTTGTGCTGCCTAAAACTCTGCTCAAGCAACCGAAGCCTTGGTGTTTCGCCTTTGGTCAAGCCTGATGTGCCTGTGACCTCTTTTTCACCTAGCAAATCGCATGTTAGCCTCAATTGTGTTGCTATTGCGTCCTTTATGCACCGGAAGTGGCGTGACATAGCCATCTGGGCTAGACCTGTGTATGGAGTTGAAGCTCCATAACCCATTACTGAATCAAATGAGTTCACCATTACTTGCATTTGTTCACAGTAACGACTATATCTTCCATCCACCTGCATGAAGACAGATCGAAAATTAGGAAAAAGATCATATCAAATAATCAAAATTTAGCTTATATTACCTGGAGCAAGTACTACTAATCTAAGTAAAGAAAAAACTAAAAAGTAAATGATACAACCACATGAGCATTATGGGTTTCTAGTAAGGGATTAAAACTACACTTGAAGTTCCATTTCCTTCCTTTTCTGGCAAAAGAAAGCAAATGTTTGACAATTAGTGTAAAACCTCTATTTGTTTTTTTAATCTTCTAAAAAAGGAAAGAATGTACAGGAGAGCCAAAAGTGTAAGGCTATTTGAGTTTCAGTTCTCTAGTGTAAAACTCAATTACCAATATGAACAAAGATCGAGTTTCTTCGATAGATAATCTTAAATATAGCTATTGGAGGCAAAATTCCAAACCTACCACGATGATATATATATATATATATATATATCATTCTTGTGGAAAGAATTGGCATCATGTGTTAGTATTTTACTTCCATCTTTTAGTAGTAGGTATGTTAATTAGTACCATAATACAAATTAATAATTGTATAGAAAGGGAATGGTCCCCAGGTCAAGTTATTTTAGATCTTTTGGTGCAAGAGCCTCCCTAACAGCTTTCTAAGTTGTTATTATGGAGGGAGGGATGGCTTTCCTTGTTGGATACTCACCCTCCTCTCATTCACTAAATGAAAATTCCAAGTTGCATACTCACAAACATGACCAAAATAATAATTTAACTTATAATTAATTAGCCTGATTAATAAAATAAAATCCAATTGCTTGGCATAAGAAGAAATTAACCTTATATAATCAGCCGGCCGGTTTCTAAATGTTTGTAGCTAGCTAGTAGAAATTAAGACAAAGCTCAACTGAATTAACTTACCGGAGTTACACCTTCAGTTGATCTCTGGTTATATTTATGAGAGAGAGACAGAGAGAGAGAGAGAGACAGAGAGAGAGAGTACATGCCTCATCAAGCATACACAATAGCTTGACCTTCTTCCTTTGATATTCAGTCTTATCGGCAGCTGATAAAGGAGGGTGGTCCATTAAAGAAGAAGATCCAACTCCACCACCATCTTTTTTATTAGAATTAGGGTTTACATCATGCTTCCTATGCCTTCTATTCTTTAACTGGCCTTTTCCAACACAGCAGAACTCTTCCAACAATTCTTGGGCAGCCTTCAAATTCTTAGAATTCCTCATAACATTCACTATTCCTAGAGATTTACCAAACCCAACATGAACCTGAAGATTTTGATCCATCATTCCTTGCAAACGCATCGATTGCTGATTAGCCCCCGAACTTTTTGACCCATAGAAGTTAGAAGAACTCCCAATTTCTTGATTATAGAAGAACATCCCACCATTTTCTGCTTTTAATTTCTCAAATTTCGCCACTTCCAAGTGTTGCAATGAAGATGACAAGGACAAAGAAAGGCCTTGACCCTCCACAAACCCTCCAATTTTGCTATTCTCGCCATGTCCACTATTGCTACCGCTTACCCAATTGAATTGAACCGGAGGATCAACACCATCTCCAGCTGCAGCTACTAAGCCATCCGAGTGAAACCCCCGAAAAAGAGGATTCAAATGGTAGGGATGTAACATGTGCTGATCATAAGTAGATTTAGTTGAGGATGGTGAAGAATCTTCCACATGAGGGTTCACGAGGCAAAGCTGCATCGAATTGGTTGAGTAGCCTTCATTATTGATGCTCAGAAAGTGATGAGGAGATTATACAAGTGTTCAAACAATTAAAATGGAAACACCCACCTGAACCTCGTTTACCATTTCTTGGGGTTGCACTTTTTGTGGCCATCTACCATAATTTGATGAGATCTGATTCTCCAAGATGTTAGTAGCCGCAGTTTGTCCCGGCACAAAATCAAACATCTCTGACAGCATCCCGGTCGTTTCATATAGTGGCAGCTGATTTGATACTCCCTCTTGTATTGGTACCGGAAGAGATGGCTCAAGGCCTTGTGCCTTAAGTATGTGCTTTGTGGTCATGGATCTTTCATACCCATTTGAGAAACTGAATAGGCTTTGGTTGAAGCTTTGGGACATCTAGAATTCGCAGAAATGATCAAGGTATTTTCTTAGTAGTTCCACATGTATATATGTATATCAGCGTCTCTTACTCGTCATCGCAACCTTGTTTTGAAGCTAGCTACTTGTATTAGCCATGGATGGATTGTATATATAGATCACCAAGAAAAGAATAAAAATGATGGAAATTAAAGCAAAAAGAGAACGTGAAAAGAGAGAAGTAGGTGGATATAATAAAAATAACTAAGCAAAAAATTATTAGCAGAAGATAAAGTGTAATGGAATAAGAGGCTAGTATTATTTGATCTTAAGTTGTTGCTTTTATATATACTTGTTCTTTCTTTTTTTTCTTTTTGTTCTGATGCTTTTGTTGATGTACCTGTTACAGTCGCAAGGTTGGATGGGAGAGCCAGAACTGGATCAGAAACATCGTTTTCTCTCTGTGTGTGACTGATTTCTCTGTTTGTGTTGATCTCTGAGCTTAGTCTTTCAAAATCTACTTCATGAAAACTGCAAACTGATTTTTATTTCGCAATCAGACAAGAAGCCAGGGAGGTGGGATGATGAAAGGAGAAGAAAAAAGGCCACACTTCCTCCTCTTCCTTCGCTTTCACCAAGCTTCTCATATAATATAAATAAAAATCTATATTTATATGTGTAGATAAATTCAAGATAAAATTTTGAGTCAATGGAAGTCACTCATTAACAAGTTGGTAAAAGAAAAAAGTTGGTGCTTTGTTTATACTTTTTTTTTTAAATGTTTACAAACTATTTGTTGGTGTTGAAGCTACTGACCTTCATACTAAATGAACCTTTTCAACCATCCGTCAATTTTTCAAGAATGTTAGTGTGCATGTAATAACTCAAACTAGTGAAGACATAATTGTGTGCAAGCCATCATATTGGGAAATTGGGGCTGGTGAGTAAAGACTTTGAATCAATAGGTAATTATGAGATCAGAGAGGTACAAAGACAATTTAACCTACGCAAAACCTCTCTCACAGACCAAGTTAAAAGACATCCTCTTCTTGTTTTTTTTTGGTAAATGAAGTTAGTATATTGATAATTGAATATACATGCAATTTCTCAGAGGAGAGAAACAAAAGGCTTTGTGGCCGGAAACAATACATTTGAGATCAACTAGATACAAAGGTGCAATAAAAGGTGCAATGGAGATTGATCAAAATCTCCATTTCAATTGATCGAAACTTTAGACATGTTTAGGTGATCAATTCCAGTAGGTTTTCGATGGTACTTTGATACCACTTCAATTGAGTGAAATTTTGATTGATCGAAATCACCATTTTGCTCAATCGAAATATAAGGGTCTCGATTAATCAAGAGATGCACTTCAATCAATCGAAAGTACATAGACAAGGTGTTTCAATAGGTATTTATGGTGAGTACGTGGGGTCCTATTGGGAGGTTCTGGTGAGGGAATGATGCATTGATAATGTAAAGACTTTCATTGTATATAATGATCTCATTGGTCCAGGTAAAAACCGAGGGTGGTAATGGTAGTTTGCCATGTTTGTCTGAGTCATGGGATGACAATCGAGCGATCATAATACCTCAATACCTAGAATTCGTGTAATACCCCGAAAAATTTAGATATCTATTATTTTAAAGAAATTGAATTTCTTTATATTATTACTTCACTTTATTAATTCATGTAAAATGCCTTATTTCTATAAATTATCATTGTAATAAATTATCATTGTAGGTGAGTTGCTTTTCTTTTATATGCATCTTATTCTTTTATGTGGATTACTTAGGTTTTATAAATTCAAATCATTTAATGTAAATTGTTCTGTTTAATTATTTATTTTTATCATTTTATGTGAATTGTTATTGATTATGTGTTATTTTATTTAAATGCTTTGGTTTGGGCTAGGGAGGAATTTGGGCCGGAATGATTGGGCTAAGGTTATGTTTAAATTGTTGGGTCAGGGTTATAATTATATTATTATTGTTATTATTATTATTATTATTATTATTATTATTATTTTGATTTTATTTAGTTTTAGAAAAATCAATAATAGAATAATAATTAAGTCAAAAAGGAAAAACAAGAAATTAGGGTTTTTGCCGTTGCTTTACGCACAGAACTGAGGAAGTAAATGAAAGAGAGAAGGGAGTGACGATCGGGTGAACAAGTTGATTCGTCAAAGAGACAAATTTGATTCTTCTCTTCCCCTTTGAATCCGTATGCATAGTCTAAGTTTAAGAATTTGGTTTATATTGAAAAATCTGTTTATAATTGTATTTTGTTTTGTTACTTCTTATGGATAAATTTCGTTGAAATTTATTATGCTAAATTGTATATAGGAGTATAGATATATATATGTAAGAATGTATGCATATATATTTCATGTATGTGTAAATTGTATAGGAATCTGTTTATGCATCAATTTAGGATGAGAAAATATGTTAATTCGTAAGCATTCTCTGTTGTGATTGTCTACAAAACAACCCTTGATCTTTAATAAAATAGATCGTGAGAAATTTGAGTTGAAATTTTTAAATTTTGCGAAGAACCCTAGAACTTGTGAATTAGGGATTTTTGATTCGGACAATGTCACGTCCCGAATCTCAAAGACCCGAGTTACGACTAAAAGAAAATATAAGAAAAGAATAGAAAAGGATCCGAACCCCGGACCCCGAGCCGACATCAAAGTCGTCACTGCGGAAGCGATAAACAACTTAACTATAATTAGCATACAATAAACATGCTCAATAGAGAAGATAAATCACAAAACTTTTGATTATGACATGTCATACAAGTACAGAAGTACTAAGCCAACAGACTGGCCCCGAATAACATAACATACATGTTATACTTACTACATGCAAGTATAACTACAAAACACCAAAAAAGAAAAATGCCACGTCAAGCTTTCTGGAGCTCAAGCAACATCCTTTCCGTCCCTATTTCCTGAAAAATGTGGTACATCTGTAGGGTGAGCAACGACGGCCCAGTAGAAATGACTCAACTGCCCCCCTAAACATTTCAGACTGAAGTAAGAATTCCTAAGGGAACATGCACGCAACGTTGTTCTTTCTAACATGTTCCTATTTTCCTTTCCACATGCTTCACAAGTATTCACTAAAATACATTTACACATAAGCATGAAATATAACCTGCCCATAAACAATGAAGCCATAACTCGTCCATAACAACGGAATAATAAACCTATTTATAATGATTTAAAAAGCGTAAAACTTGAAATGAACAGTTTGCTTATTTAGATGCAGTGCATATGACACACACACACACCACATGTAACTCAAATAGTCGTGACACACGCATCAACAGAGCAGTCCTCAGACAGTCCTTCTGTACATTCCGTCATTCCGGATTACTAGTCCGCAGGTCGACGTGAAACCACTGGCCAGTCAGGTGGACTTATCAACCACCAGGCATCTTTGTGCCTCTATTTTCAATTCCGACTATTTAAAACTTCTCGAAAATTATAACTCACACATGATATGAACAGTATGAAAAAATTGATCAATATGAACAATGTAATAACAATGTCCATAATAATTATCCTCATAGCATTGGTTCTACATCTATGTGCACCAAGCTTTCAATGAGTCATTCCTTAAGCAAAATTCCATGTGAGTAAATGTCTCTTTTCAATAGGACTTTAAACCTTCAAATCCTTTTCAATAGGGCTTTAAACCTTTAATTTCAATGCTTGCATATATATAGTATCAAAGCATAACCAAATTCATAATTTAACCAAAGTAGTACATCTAGGCAATTTATATGCTACCTAGCAAGCATACTTGAACTTTCAAATCAAATATATTAAATTAACACCAAATCATGCTTTAGTACATTCTAAGCATAATTTAAAGCATTTAAACAATTCTAGTTCCATGCCAAAAGCCATGTTGCACCGTGGAGCCCTAGTTCCATACATTAAAGTGTGGTCAAAATTCCAAAATTTCCCCTAAGTGTTACCTATCATGCTCAACATGTTCAAAAGGCATATACAAACACTTAGGCACTTTAAATAACCACCTAGCATGCATTTTCAACTAATGTGCACATGAATGACCAAAATACCCCTAATGGTCCATAAGTTGTCCAATGAGTTCAAATGAAACCCAATCCATCCATTAGCATTCCTACACATTAATTAATTAAAATATAGGATACTTGAACACACATTAGCAAACAAAGCATACATGTCACTACTTTTTCCAAAATACTATTCTTGAACAAAAGTTAAGCTTTTCATTTCAAGACACTAACGGATGACCCAAGACTTCCATAATTTATAATCATTAACACAATTACTATAAAAGTAATTTAGAACTTCTAGCTCTTACACAACACTAGAGTTATCATGCAATAAAGTGTACTTTAATTTCAAATTAAGAGTACAAGTGATCCAATGGTATACATGTCTCAATGGTAAACCTCCCTAATAATGCTAATAGGCATAATCCAAGGTCTAAACACATTTAGCATGCTCAAAACACAAAAGCCCCAAATTTTCATGAAATAAAGTAAACTTTAATTTACACATTTTGCAATTCATGTTAGAATCTCAACCTAACACTTCCTAAAGTCTTAAAACATTAGAAGAGGAAGTTAAATTCATCCCTACCTTAAATCCAAGAAGGATTGAAGAAACCCCCAAATTGAATTTTGAAATTCAATTTGAAACCCTAACTTTTCTTCAAATGCTTTAATGGAGAAATCAATGGAAAGGAATGGAAGTCTTCAAGTCCCAAAGCTTCCAATAATGTCACTAGCACCAACACTAACCACCACTAATAACCTTGGACCAAGCCTAGCCTTCAAGCACCTTTAATGGAGGAAGAAAGAGAGCAAAATAAGAGATGGAGAGGAAAAAGAAAGGGCTGGCAGAACTTATGGGGAAGAGAGGAAGACAATTTTGACTTTTATAACTCAAAACCTATAGATATACATCTATATCTCCCACCCCTTCTAGAAGCTTCTAGACTCCCCCAAGTAAAAAGTCTCTTTTACCCTCCATTTTACTCTAAAACTACCACAATGCCATTCTTTTTCAAAGAATTTTCGATGGTGCCATCCATAATACGAAATTACTAAAATACCCTTCACTTTAAAAGAAATGCCGAAATCGTCCCAAATCTTTTTGGAAAAGACTAACATATCCTCATGTCCCACCATCCCGTAGAACTATTCTTTAAGTTTGAAAATGCTCGGGATCAAACCAATACTTGAAATTGGAAACCCGAACATCCTAACATATCCTAAACATATAAATGAAATAATAAAAATAAAACATTTTAATAAAATAAAATAATAAAAATAATAATAAAACATTTAATTAAAAAAAAAATTCAGGATCTCACAACCTACCCCCCTTAAAGAGATTTCGTCCCCGAAATCAACACGTACCTCAAGTGTCGAACAAATCAGGATACTTAGAGCGAACCTCTTGTGCCCGCTCCCATGTAGCCTCCTCGACTCCATGGTGCCTCCACAAGACCTTAACCAACGAAATGGTTTTGCCTCGTAGCACCTGGTCTCGTGTGTCTAAGATTCGAACTGGTCGTTCCTCATAGGACACATCCTTAGCTATATCAAGATCTGTCCACTGTAGTACATGTGATGGATCCGGTTCATACTTCCTCAACATAGATATATGGAAAACATTGTGAACGCCCGATAACTCCGGTGGGAGTGCCAATCGATAGGCAACTTCACCA
Source organism: Cornus controversa (assembly GCA_026545225.1). Classification (NCBI taxonomy): domain Eukaryota; kingdom Viridiplantae; phylum Streptophyta; class Magnoliopsida; order Cornales; family Cornaceae; genus Cornus; species Cornus controversa. The sequence goes on along the minus strand of CM048851.1, from coordinate 22,115,841 downwards.
ATGCAGTCTAGTATCTCAAAAGGACCAATGAACCGTGGCGATAACTTGCCACTCCTACCGAACCTCATCAACCCTCTACGAGGAGCAACCTTGAGAAACACGTGGTCCCCCACCTCAAAAGACAAAGGTCGCCTCCTATGGTCAGCATAACTCTTCTGTCGACTCTGTGCTGTGACAAGTCTCTGCCTAATTGTCTTGATTTTCTCTGTAGTCTCAAGAACAATATCAGGCCCCAAGGAAGCAGTCTCCCCGACCTCCGCCCAACACACTGGTGACCGACATGGTCTGCCGTATAATGCCTCATAAGGTGCCATCCCAATACTAGCCTGAAAGCTGTTGTTGTACGCAAACTCTACCAATGGCAAGTGATCCTCCCAACTGCCAGAAAAATCCAAAACACAAGCCCGAAGCATATCCTCCAAGGTCTGGATGGTCCGTTCTGACTGTCCATCTGTTTGAGGATGAAAGGCTGTGCTGAACTTCAGCTTCGTATCAAGGGCAGTTTGAAAACTATGCCAAAATTGTGACGTAAACCGTGGATCCCTATCCGACACTATAGACACCGGCACGCCATGTAGCCTAACAATCTACCCAATGTACAACTTGCTGAGTACCTCTGCACCATCGGTCTCCCGAATAGCCAGAAAATGAGCCGATTTGGTCAACCGATCAACAATGACCCAAATGGCATCGTGTCGTCTCAGTGTCCTCGGAAGCCCGGTCACAAAGTCCATGGTAATGTGCTCCCATTTCCACTCAGGTATGGGTAATGGTTGTAACAGTCCAGCTGGTCTTTGATGTTCAGCCTTCACCTGCTGACAAGTAAGGCACCTAGCAACAAACTTAGCCACACACAGCTTCATACCCTTCCACCAAAACTGTTGACGTAGATTGTGATACATCTTCGTACCACCAGGATGAACTGCAAGACGAGAGCAATGGAACTCCCTAAGTACATCCTCCCTGCATGCCAACGGAACAAACATCTTACCTCGGAATCGTAAACCATCATCCGAATGTAAGGTCCAATCCTCCACCACTTCACCTCCCGAGATCCTAGCTCGGATGGCCTCAACATCGCTATCCTGTCTTTGTGCCTCGATCACATTGCTTACGAGAGTAGGCTGGGCAACGAGACTGAACAAAGTGGCTGGGTCACCATCCTCACTGAAGTATAAGCCCATCTCCGAGATATCCCCCATCATCTTCCACTCCCGAATGGCTATACTTGCCAGTGAAACCCGCGACTTCCGACTCAAGGCATCGGCAACAACATTTGCCTTTCCTGGGTGATACTGCAACTCGAAGTTGTAGTCCTCCATGTACTCAACCCAGCGACGCTGCCTCAAATTCAAGTCCTTCTGAGAGAAGAGATACTTGAGACTCTTGTGATCAGAGAAAACTTCAAACTTTTCCCCATATAAGTAATGTCTCCATCCCTTCAGTGCAAAAATCACCGCCGCTAACTCCAAATCATGCGTTGGATAATTCTTTTCATGGGTCTTCAACTGTCTAGACCCGTATGCCACAACTTGTTCGGTCTGCATTAGTACACAACCCAAACCATCCAATGAGGCATCACAGAAAATGACATACCCCAAGCCACGCTCCGGAATCACTAATACTGGAGCCGTAGTAAGTCTGTGCTTCAACTCCTGAAAAACAAGTTCACAAGCTTCTGTCCACACAAACTTGACTCCTTTTCGAGTGAGTCTCGTCATTGGCGATGCCAAACGTGAGAAGTCCTTCACGAACCTCCGATAATACCCGGCCAAGCCCAGGAAACTACGAACCTCAAAGACATTCTTTGGCTGTCCCCAATCCATAACGGCCTCAATCTTTGACGGATCAACTGAAACACCGCCCCCTGATACAACATGTCCAAGGAACTTCACCTCCGGTAACCAAAACTCGCACTTTTTGTAATTCGCAAAAAGTCGGTGCTCTCTCAAGATCTGCAAGACTACCCTCAAGTGGCTTTCATGTTCCACCTCTGATGGTGAATACACTAAGATGTCATCAACAAACACCACTACAAACTGGTCTAAGTGGGCACTAAGGACACGGTTCATGAGATCCATAAAAGCTGCTGGCGCGTTCGTCAGGCCAAAGGGCATCACGAGGAACTCATAGTGCCCGTACCGTGTGCGAAAAGATGTCTTTGAAATATCTTCCTCCTTGACTCTCAATTGGTAGTAACCTGATCTCAAGTCAATCTTGGAGAAACACTTTGACCCTTTCAACTGATCAAACAAGTCATCTATTCGTGGCAATGGATACTTGTTCTTGATCGTTGCATGGTTCAACTTCCGATAGTCGATGCAAAGACGCAAGGAACCATCCTTCTTCTTAGCAAACAAGACTAGAGCACCCCAAGGCGATACACTAGGACGTATATAACCTTTGGCTCTCAAGTCATTCAACTGCTTCTTCAGCTCTTCCAACTCCGCTGGTGCCATACGGTAAGTAGCCAAGGAAATAGGCGCAGTACCGGGAACAAGATCAATCCCGAACTCAACCTCTCGCTTGGGTGGCAACACCGTCAATTCCTCCGGAAAGACATCTGGAAACTCTTCCACGACTTTCGGGAACACAATAGGCGTCTCACCTTCGTCCTCGGCCAAAAGGCTAGCCAAGAAAGAACTGGGTCCGCTCCCACCTCGTACACAACCGAAAGAAGGAACATGGAAATCACTCTGATCTCCTGCAAAGTAGAAACAATCGCCAGAGGGCGTACAAATAGATACTCGTCCCTGAAAGCAATCAATCTTAGCCCGAAAGGCAAAGAGCCAGTCCATCCCTAGAATGATGTCGAAACTGGTCATATCGAGAAGAACAAAATCGAACTCGAATGCACGACCGGCAATCTCGACCACACAAGAGCGACAAACCCTTCTCAAGGTCAATCCACCCCCGACAGGTGTATCAACACACAGGGCCTGATCAAGAAATGTCACATCCAATCCCAATGCAGATGCAAACATAGAGGAGATAAAAGAATGAATCTATCAATACCCTGGCCCAAGAATTGTATACAAGAAATGTACCTCGTACAACCGAAGGGCCCGTTGAAGTCTCATATGGTGTGAGAGCAAACACACGATTCTGGGGGCTCTGCAAAGCTGACTGACTAGTAGATATAGGTGTCGCAACTCCAGCTGGTCTAGAACTCTGCATTGACTGCACTGGCCTCTGTGGCTGTTGAGTCCTGAACCCTGCCTGTGCCCCTGACTGAGCTGGAGCTTGGCGTGAGCTGATCCCACCACCACTACCTGACTGCTGTGGGCAATCCCTCCTGTAGTGGCCCAGTTGACCACATCCATGACAACCTCTTGGGTCCTTACCCTGTACCGGCTGTGCTGACTGGGTAGGCCTAGCTACCTGAAGTTGTGGGCAGTGAGACCTGTAGTGTCCCTTCTGCTTACAATGGTGACAAACTACGCCTGATCGGAATGATCCTGTGGTCATAGGTGTAGAAGCTATCGACCGAGTTTGCTGAGGTCCTTGAGAAAGAGAACCATCCTCTCTCGGCCTCTTCTTTTGCTGACTCTCTTGGTGAGAAGCCTTCTGCTGATCCCTACCCCTCTGAGCGTTACGAAACTCTACCTCTGAAATCAGTGCTTTCCGTACTGCTTCAGCATATGTGGTCAACTCCATGATTGCAAGTCCACGTCCAATTCCTTGTCTCAGTCCTTCGATGAATTTCAGGACCTTCAACTTCTCTGTTGCTATAAGCTCTGGGGCAAAACGAGATAGAGAAGTAAACCTCGTCTCATACTCCAACACACTCATGTCTCCCTGCACAAGAGAACCGAACTCTTTCCTCAGCTCCCTTCGAAAAGTGCTAGGAAAGAACTGCTCTAGGAAGAGTTCCTTGAAGATCTCCCAGGTCATCTCTGTTACTACATGGGTAGTGCAAGTAGACTTCCACCATATAGCTGCTGCCCCCGTAAGCTGGAATGAGGCAAGCTTCACCTTTAAGTAATCCTCCTCAATTCCCATAGCCTCAATGATAGTAGCAACCTGCTCAAGCCAATCCTCTGCCATATGAGGATCTGGTACACCCGCAAACTTAGGTGGATGGAGCTTCTGAAACCGCTCAAGAATCCTCATTGCCCTATCACCTACATCAACTGAGGCCGGCTGAACCGATGCTGGTTGAGCCTGGGCTGTCGGAACACCCGCCATTGCACTAGCTGTCAACATCTGGATCGCAGCGGCCATATCTCTCATGATATTAGACATCTTAATCATCTCAGGATTCGAGCCCTGTCCACATCCTCGTTTCTTCGGTGCCATCCTCTAAGTTACAAATGAGAGTCAAATCAATAATATTTAACCAACTCCTACAAGTAACTCATGCACACCGCTCGACAATGCACACAATGTGGAACTCATAACACATAGAAAACAAAACATGTAAGCATGTGAACACCTAAGCACATAAGCATGTAACACAGGTGAGACCCGTACCATCGTCCTTAGGTTTTCGACCTAGTGCTCTGATACCAAGTTGTCACGTCCCGAATCTCAAAGACCCGAGTTACGACTAAAAGAAAATATAAGAAAAGAATAGAAAAGGATCCGAACCCCGGACCCCGAGCCGACATCAAAGTCGTCACTGCGGAAGCGATAAACAACTTAACTATAATTAGCATACAATAAACATGCTCAATAGAGAAGATAAATCACAAAACTTTTGATTATGACATGTCATACAAGTACAGAAGTACTAAGCCAACAGACTGGCCCCGAATAACATAACATACATGTTATCCAAGTTATACTTACTACATGCAAGTATAACTACAAAACACCAAAAAAGAAAAATGCCACGTCAAGCTTTCTGGAGCTCAAGCAACATCCTTTCCGTCCCTATTTCCTGAAAAATGTGGTACATCTGTAGGGTGAGCAACGACGGCCCAGTAGAAATGACTCAACTGCCCCCCTAAACATTTCAGACTAAAGTAAGAATTCCTAAGGGAACATGCACGCAACGTTGTTCTTTCTAACATGTTCCTATTTTCCTTTCCACATGCTTCACAAGTATTCACTAAAATACATTTACACATAAGCATGAAATATAACCTGCCCATAAACAATGAAGCCATAACTCATCCATAACAACGGAATAATAAACCTATTTATAATGATTTAAAAAGCGTAAAACTTGAAATGAACAGTTTGCTTATTTAGATGCAGTGCATATGACACACACACACACACCACATGTAACTCAAATAGTCGTGACACACGCATCAACAGAGCAGTCCTCAGACAGTCCTTCTGTACATTCCGTCATTCCGGATTACTAGTCCGCAGGTCGACGTGAAACCACTGGCCAGTCAGGTGGACTTATCAACCACCAGGCATCTTTGTGCCTCTATTTTCAATTCCGACTATTTAAAACTTCTCGAAAATCATAACTCACACATGATATGAACAGTATGAAAAAATTGATCAATATGAACAATGTAATAACAATGTCCATAATAATTATCCTCATAGCATTGGTTCTACATCTATGTGCACCAAGCTTTCAATGAGTCATTCCTTAAGCAAAATTCCATGTGAGTAAATGTCTCTTTTCAATAGGACTTTAAACCTTCAAATCCTTTTCAATAGGGCTTTAAACCTTTAATTTCAATGCTTGCATATATATAGTATCAAAGCATAACCAAATTCATAATTTAACCAAAGTAGTACATCTAGGCAATTTATATGCTACCTAGCAAGCATACTTGAACTTTCAAATCAAATATATTAAATTAACACCAAATCATGCTTTAGTACATTCTAAGCATAATTTAAAGCATTTAAACAATTCTAGTTCCATGCCAAAAGCCATGTTGCACCGTGGAGCCCTAGTTCCATACATTAAAGTGTGGTCAAAATTCCAAAATTTCCCCTAAGTGTTACCTATCATGCTCAACATGTTCAAAAGGCATATACAAACACTTAGGCACTTTAAATAACCACCTAGCATGCATTTTCAACTAATGTGCACATGAATGACCAAAATACCCCTAATGGTCCATAAGTTGTCCAATGAGTTCAAATGAAACCCAATCCATCCATTAGCATTCCTACACATTAATTAATTAAAATATAGGATACTTGAACACACATTAGCAAACAAAGCATACATGTCACTACTTTTTCCAAAATACTATTCTTGAACAAAAGTTAAGCTTTTCATTTCAAGACACTAACGGATGACCCAAGACTTCCATAATTTATAATCATTAACACAATTACTATAAAAGTAATTTAGAACTTCTAGCTCTTACACAACACTAGAGTTATCATGCAATAAAGTGTACTTTAATTTCAAATTAAGAGTACAAGTGATCCAATGGTATACATGTCTCAATGGTAAACCTCCCTAATAATGCTAATAGGCATAATCCAAGGTCTAAACACATTTAGCATGCTCAAAACACAAAAGCCCCAAATTTTCATGAAATAAAGTAAACTTTAATTTACACATTTTGCAATTCATGTTAGAATCTCAACCTAACACTTCCTAAAGTCTTAAAACATTAGAAGAGGAAGTTAAATTCATCCCTACCTTAAATCCAAGAAGGATTGAAGAAACCCCCAAATTGAATTTTGAAATTCAATTTGAAACCCTAACTTTTCTTCAAATGCTTTAATGGAGAAATCAATGGAAAGGAATGGAAGTCTTCAAGTCCCAAAGCTTCCAATAATGTCACTAGCACCAACACTAACCACCACTAATAACCTTGGACCAAGCCTAGCCTTCAAGCACCTTTAATGGAGGAAGAAAGAGAGCAAAATAAGAGATGGAGAGGAAAAAGAAAGGGCTGGCAGAACTTATGGGGAAGAGAGGAAGACAATTTTGACTTTTATAACTCAAAACCTATAGATATACATCTATATCTCCCACCCCTTCTAGAAGCTTCTAGACTCCCCCAAGTAAAAAGTCTCTTTTACCCTCCATTTTACTCTAAAACTACCACAATGCCATTCTTTTTCAAAGAATTTTCGATGGTGCCATCCATAATACGAAATTACTAAAATACCCTTCACTTTAAAAGAAATGCCGAAATCGTCCCAAATCTTTTTGGAAAAGACTAACATATCCTCATGTCCCACCATCCCGTAGAACTATTCTTTAAGTTTGAAAATGCTCGGGATCAAACCAATACTTGAAATTGGAAACCCGAACATCCTAACATATCCTAAACATATAAATGAAATAATAAAAATAAAACATTTTAATAAAATAAAATAATAAAAATAATAATAAAACATTTAATTAAAAAAAAAATTCAGGATCTCACAGACAATTTTTGATGGGGCTTTTTGTACCAATGGGTAAAGGGGATCAAGAGGAGAAGAACGGTACAAAAATCAGGCTGAATGGAGGTCGGACGAAGCAGGAATCAGCGCCAAAAAATCCCCCAGCGCGCTGCCTGTGCACTGAGGAAGACAGCCCAGTCGGCGCGTGACCCCCACGCGCGCCGCCGGCGAGTGGGGGCTCGTCCGGCCGGCTCCGGCACCGACCAGTGGCCGAAAAAAAAATTTCGGGCCCCACTCGCGGGGGCCCACCTCTGGGTCCAATATGGGCCCATTCCGAATTGTTTTGATATTTATTTTGTATTTTTGAAAATTTTGGGAAAACTTGAAAATCTGGAAAAATCATTTTTTAAAACTAATTTTATAATTCTAAAAATTCCCAAAATTTTATGTCAACTTCCTGGGAGCTTAAGGGGCTTGGGGTTTAAATTTCATATCAAAATTATTTACCATTGTCTTTAAATTAATTTTTAAAGTGTCTAAAAATTGAATTTTTTAGCTTCTTTAATTTTAGAAAATAGTTAGAAATTTCCAAAAATTCCAAAAGTTTTACTGTAGCTCTCTAGAGGCTAAATACACTTGGGTTTAAATTTTCAACTCAAAATAATTTTTTCTTATTATTCAATTGATTTTTAAAGGGTTCAAAAGTTGGGTTTTTCACTTTCTGTAATTTTAGAAAATACTTTTATAACTCCAAAAGTTCTCAAATTTTTACTGTAACTTTTTGGAGGTTAAATAAACTTGTTTATAAATTTTCATCTTGAAATGAGCTTCTTTTGGTGTTAAGTTAATTTTTAAAGTGTCTAAAAGTAGGATTTTCACCTTTTTTTATTTTTAGAAAATATTTTAAAATTCCAAAAAATTCTGAAAAAATTTAGTTAACTTTATAGGATTAAAATGCACCTGGGTTTTAAATTTCATGTGAAGATGAGTCTCCCTTGTGATTGTGTTGGTTGTAAACATATGCTTCGAATTATGTTTTATTTTCTTTTTGCGAGAAAAATATTTTTTTAAATTTCCAAAAATTCTAGAAAATTTCAGAATGATTTAATAGGGTTCTCAGAAGTAGAATAGACCCAGAAACCTAGATAAAAGTTAGGTTTAGACTCCCTCGTAGAATTGAGTGCATTGGAGGTTGAATTGGAAAATTTCTTCTATAATGAATGTTTGGGTTATTTGATTTACTTGAATGTATTTTCCTTTAAGGATATAAATGCCCATCAAATACGTGATTATAGTTTACTTGTGAACGATTTGTCTTATGGTGATAATTTCATGTTGGATAATTTGAAATACTGGTTTGTACAAATTTAAATCATAATGCACCTTGTTTATTTTATGTTTCATACTGGAATGCATCTATATGCATTTTATTTTGGCATGTAAGGATTGCCCGGCGTGTCAGGATCACCCATACCTAATAAGGTATCTATGTATTTTATTTTGGCATGTAAGGATTGCCCAGCGTGTCAGGATTGCCCATACCTAATAAGGTATCTATACATTTTATTTGGCATGTCAGGATTGCCCGGCGTGTTAGGATCGCCCATACCTAATAAGGTATCTATACATTATATTTGCTTTGTCATGATTGTCGAGATTTAATAAAATGCATGCATATGTTTCTTTACTTTGAACTTAAAGAAGGTGTTCATTGTTGAATGATAAGGGTTCGTTGGGATAACGTATAAGATGATTTTGATTTCTGAAAACATGAACTAGGTAGGGAATGACCAGTATGTATATACCTATACCTATTAAGGTATCAAAGGATAAAATGGTGACATGTTGGGATTGCTTAAACTTGATAGTATTTCATGTTATGCTTATTTCTGTTGAACTTAAGAAATGTGTTCTCTTTTTCATAATAAGGGTTTGGGTGGAATATTAGAAATATTGACTGTTATTTTGGAAACATGAAACTGGATAAAAGAATAACTTGTATGTTAAATCTATGGATTTATTTTGTATCCCATATATTGAGGGTATGTATATTGGTTCTCTGATTGGGATGTAGTAGATAGGACTTGCTCGTGGGTTTAACCCACTTTGTTGATATTTCAGATTTCAGACAGGTTCCACCGCGAGGATAGAGTTTTAGGGTTTGGTTGTAGCAGATGTCTCATCTCATCAGTTACAGGGTAGGAACTTGTCTTCTTCAAGAGTCATACTATGACCTTTTGAGACTTTGATTACTGGTATTAATTTTAGAATTAAAAACTTTGGTTCATTCTAGTTAAGGGGTCCTTGAGTTACAAGACTTCCAAATTGTATTACCAGACATATACTTGTTTAGTTAACAGTTATTTTAATTCAGAGGAACTTTCTTTTCTGCTTTTAGAAAATTGTTCATTATATCTTTTGTATTCTATGCTTGTTGTTACCAGTTGTATGTATCTTCCAGGTTTTGTGTATGAGACTGGCCACCTCATGCGCGAAATTTTTTGGGGGGTATTTCAATTCGGGCTTAAACTAAGGGAGTTTCGGTAGTACAAATTTTGGGGCGTGATAGCTTAGTATCAGAGTATTAGGTTTGAATACTTAAGGATGAAGGATAAGGGTTAGATCATGTGCGGATTTGAAATGGTTAGAACCTTCAAGTTTGGAAACCTAGAAATGTGTGTACACATGACATAGTTGATTTGAAAACTTATGTGCATGAGATTATGCTTATGTGATAGCATGTTGGGTGCTTATGTGATAACATGTTATGTGTTTATATAATAACATGTGTTATATGTTATGTGTTAAATTCAGAATATGTTTATGTGTTAAATGTTATTCAAGAAGCATGACTAATGTTACATGTTTAAATGATAACATACCCATTAATAGTGTAATGATTTGGTTGTGATGAGAATGTAACATGAGGTAACTTATTGTTATTAACCTATATCTTGATTATATAAAGTTATGTCACCTAAAAGCCTAGGAGCGGCTGTTGGGGGTGAAGTCCTTGAGGGAAACCGCTTAGTTATTGATATAACTGCGACCTTCAGAGACTTTGTGAGGACTGCAATTACAGAAGTGCAACCAGTAGTGCAACCGAAAGAGAGTGAGAGTGAGAAGTGTAGTAACCCTTGTGGATGGATGTGAGTGGGCGGGTGCGAAGATAGACACTGGACTAAGCTACCACACTGACATGGTACAAAGTGCTCAATCCCACATCGCCTGGGTGTGGAAAAGAGGATGTGCTTCTATGTAGTATGTTCTCTTTAAATGGTATGAGGACTTTTGGGGTAAAATCCAAGAGCAAAACCGTGCGGGCTTGGGCCCAAAGTGGATAATATCATACCATGTGTTGGAGTGGGATATTACAGTTGGTATTAGAGCCTGAACCTAGCCGAAAGTGTGTCGACGAGGATGTCGGGCCTCGTAAGGGGGTAGATTGTAGTAACTCTTGTGGACGGGTGTGAGTGGGCAAGTGCGAAGATAGACACTGGGCTGAGCTACCACACTGACAGGGTACAAGGTACTCAATCCCACATCGTCTGGGTGTGGAAAAGGGGATGTACTTATATGTAGTATGTTCTCTTCAAATGTTATGAGGCATTTTGAGGTAAAATGCAAGAGCAAAACCATGCGGGCTTGGGCCCAAAGCGGACAGTATCATACCATGTGTTGGAGTGGGGTATTACAAGAAGTGTTTCAAATTCATCACTAGATTCAAAAAGTTGATGCCTCCTAGTTTTGATGGGAGCTCAGATCCATTCGTAAAGGATAAATTGTTGGAGTAAGTAGACAAGCACCTGAAGATGATATCTACTTTCGATGATGGTATGAAGGTGATACTTGCTAACTATTTGTTCTTAGGAGGTGCTGAATTATGGTGGAAGTCAGTGAGTGACCGACATATTGTGGAAACTATGGGGTGAGAAGAGTTTAAGACTCTTTTTCTTGACCACTACTTTTCAAGGCTAAAGAGGAGGGCATTATGGAAAGAATTTGATGAGCTCATTCATGATGGCATGACTGTAACTGAATATGATTACAAGTTCCTATTTCTCTCACGCTTTGCATCCAAAGTGGTGAGACACGAGGAAGAGAAAACGTGAAGGTTCGTCAATGGCCTCCATCATTCGGTTAAGCCATTTGTGTCTATTTTGGATTTGAGGGTGTATGCTGAGGTAGTAGAGAAAGCCTTGATGGCTGAGGCCGAGGCTAAGGATAGGGAGGAGAAAATAGAGGTTGGGAAGCAGAGTAGGGACATGGGTAATTTTTCCAAGGTTCAGGCAAAGAAGAAGTTCAAGAGTGGTCATTCGTAGTAAATGGGATTAATGAGACAACAGACGATACAATTTGTGTCTACGACTCCTATGCCATTGGGATCTTACTTGGAAGGGGTGAGATGTTTTCAGTACAAACAGTTAGGGCCAGTTAAGGTGGACTGTCTTATAAGTCATCCTAATACTAGGGCTTGTTTTAAGTGTAGGTTGAAAAGACACATGAGAAGGAATTGTCCTCAACTAGGTGGAAATGGGACTAGCGAGCTGAGTTCATAATAGAGGACAACATAGTCAGGGTTTAGGGCTTTACCCCCACCTCAACCAGCTATGACTACCCAGAGTGCACGACCAATGAGGGGGTCTACCCCCTGGTGTGTCTACTCAACAGTCTAGTTTCCAAGGTGAGGGATAACAGAAACCAAGGGCTCAAGGCAGGGTGTATGTTGTTACTCATACAGATGTTTCAGCTGGACCTTTAGTGGGTCGAGGTATGTATATTTTTGGTGTTTAGCTCATGGGCTAGTGTTTGAGTTGATTTAGATGTTTTAGATTATTACTGCATTATATGCATGGGTGTCGAAACTAGAGGTTAGTCAGGTGAGTGAGGCTATCAGTGTAGATATGCCAGTAGATATTAATATAGTCTTAAATAGAGTGTGTCTGAGGGATACTATAGAGACAGTCGAAAAGAAATTTTTATTTTTAATTTAATAGATGATTGACGCGTTGTATGTCAAAAAGAGATGTACATGAGTTATGTGAGACTCATACTAAGTTGTGTGGTAAGTGTTAGATATATATAATGGGATTGTGAAAGCGGTAGGGTAGACCCAAGGTACACTATTGGGTTCCATTAGGTGGATAGTCCATTAGACTGGGCAAATTTATGTGACTTGTTTGGTAAATGCACGGGTATTATGTGGCTTGTTTGACAAGTGCATAAAAAATGTGACTTGTTTTGTCAAGTGCACAGGATCTATATGGTTTCCTTTAGCAAATGGACAGAATTGTAGAATACACCCTAAATGAAATGTAAATTTTGTGGTTGATGTATGGACCATGATGGATTATGTGAGTATGAATGGGACTTGGAAACCTTAGGTGGAGTTTAGACCTTGAGATTGATTCGGAGAATGTGAAATACATTAAGTGTATTAGAATCTAGTGGTGTGAGTTAGGTGTCGTCAATATGATGCCTTTTGTGACGTGCATATGTGTATGGTGATGGTTTATAGGGGTACAAGTGGACAAGAAAGATGTGTTGTCGAGGTTGGGATAGTGGAAAAAAATGGTCTAGCCGGACATTTTTCTTTGATTAGCACTTCTTTTACAGTGTATCCGGTCTAAGTAGTTGTCGAGTTGAATTATTAGGTATGAGGGGTAAAAGAGGGATCATGGATGGCATGATTTCAGGGATGAAATCCTTTTAACTTGGGTAGGTTATAAAGACTGTGACCATTTTTGGTCGATTTTTTTTTTCATTTTCATTTATTATCATATAAGTGAATTGAATAATGATATTCATGTTTTAAACATGAAATACAAGTTTGGGGACCCTTATATAAGTCCGTAAAAGTTTTGAGAGTGTTTGAAAAAAGTTGAGTTTTTCGGGTCAGGCGAGCACAAGGCGCGGGTCCTGTGGGTTCAAAAAAATTAAAAGTGTTGGAATGATACCAAAATTTGAGAGCATTTTAAATAAAATATTTGATGTGCTACGGAATCAATTTCGGGTCCATAGGAGTTACTAAAGTGAAAACGAAGCCCGGGAAGGTTTGATGAGTGACTAGTGACATTTTTGTAAATGTGAGAGTTAGGTCTATAAATAACAAAGAGGAGAATACAACAAATCATTCTCTCATTCTTTATCAGTCATGAGAGAGTAATAGATATATATATATATATATATATATATATATATCATCTTCTTCCTTCTCCATTAAATTTGAGAGGCTTGGGACGAGAATTGGCAAGTGCCGAAGAAAAGAGAATTGGTCAACGTATCCAAGGCTTAAGTTTGATCCATTCAGAATCAAATTCGGAGAAAGTTGATTTCAGTGAGAAATTTGGGAGTTTTATTTGGAAGCTCTTCTAATTTGAGATAAGGATGCTTAACTTATGAAATTCGGGGTTTGTATGAGTATATTAGTTATCTATGACAACCAATTAGCTATGTGGGTATAATTAGATGTCTTTTAAGGTTAAAACATGCTAGATTATAAAAATTCAATGAATATTAAATATGAAATAATGTGATTACATGTCTATAATTGTTTTAAATGATTATAAAGCATGGTGAATGTGAAATTTGAGAGAATTATATGTGTTTCATGTGTATTATGAATGTGATACTTATATGTTCAATGAATTGTCTTAAATAACATGATTAGATGTAAAACATGTTTTTATTGTTGATATAAATGCTTTGGCATGAAAAGATGTGGACATGAGCATGAAAATAAGAATTGTTCATGCATTGTATATACATGGTGTGAGCACAAATGTAAAAAGGGTTGTGAAAAATAGGTACCCAAGAGTCAATATCCGGGTGGGTGATGTGAAAAGGTTTGTAAGAATTGGATTGTCAAGAATCGGGATTTGGGGTAAAATAGAAAGGTTGTGAAAAGTCGAATTGCCAAGAGTCAGGATCTAGGCCAACCATCGTTCGCATTGTAGGCGGTGAGCTAAGGTCAGAGCGATGGAATTCATGTGTGTGTAAGACACGGACAAGTGTGAGTGCACGACATGGTATATATACATTCACGACATGGTTGTTAGAATGATTACCTGTATATGAATTGTGCTTAACATAATAATATGTTTATGTGTTATGTGGTACTTACAAGACTTGCGGAATTATATTTTAGACATTCCTACTAAACGTGTGATTCCTCATCTCATAAGTATTAACTCTTTTCAAAAAACAACAAAAAGGTGATGGAGTCTCCCTAACCGTGAGTCAGCGTGGAGCGTAGCCAGTCTTCTTTTAAAGAATTTATTGCTTATCTTGAATACATGTCCGGGATGTGGACTATATGTATGTGTTAATTTTGTATATGGCTATTTTACATTTGAGAATATGTTGTAGCTATGTTTTGTGATTACATACTTTATATGTACAATTTTGAGCTTGGTGAATGCAAGACAATTTAAATGATGATTTATTATGTTTACATCCATCTATGTATGTATAAACATTGTGGGAATGATTGTGATGATGAGTTGGTGAATTAAGAGAATGCATGATAAGAATAGGGACCAAAGGATGAGAATGAACACTTAGTGTAGTAACCCTTGTGGACGGGTGTGAGTAGGAGGGTGCGAAGACAGATACTAGGCTGAGCTACCACACTGACAGGGTACAAGGTGCTAAATCCCACATCTCCTGGGTGTGGAAAAGGGGATGTGCTTATATGTAGTATGTTCTCTTCAAATGGTATGAGGCCTTTTGGGGTAAAACCTAAGAGCAAAACCGTGCGGGCTCAGGCCCAAAGCGGACAATATCATACCATGTGTTGGAGCGAGGTATTACAGTTGGTATTAGAGCCTGAACCCAGCCGAAAGTGTGCCGACGAGGACGTCGGGCCTCGTAGGGGGTGGATTGTAGTAACCCTTGTGGACGGGTGTGAGTGGGCGAGTGCGAAGACAGACACTGGGCTGAGCTACCACACTGATAGGGTACAGGGTGCTAAATCCCACATCGCCTGGGTGTAGAAAAGGGGATGTGCTTATATGTAGTATGTTCTTTTCAAATGATATGAGGCCTTTTGGGGTAAAACCCAAGAGCAAAATCGTGCGGGCTCAGGCCCAAAGCGGACAATATCATACCATGTGTTGGAGCAGGGTATTACACTTAGGAAATTCTGTAGGGCAATAGGTTCGAGTGGTTTTGAGTGATCGAAATCTCCATTTTGATTCATTGAAACTTCAGACATGTTTGGGTGATTAATTCCAGTAGGTTTTCAATGGTACTTTGAAACCACTTCGATCAAGCAAAATTTTGATTGATCAAAATCACCATTTCACACAATTGAAATATAAAGGTCTTGATTAATTGAGAGATGCACTTTGATCAATCGAAAATGCATAGACAGGGTGTTTCAATAGGTATGTATGGTGAGTATGTGGGGTCCTCTTGTGAGGTTTTGGTGAGGGACTAATGTATTGATAATCTAAAGACTACTACTGTATGTAATAATCTCAGTGGTCCGGGTAGAAATCAAGGGTGATAATGGTAGTTTGCCATGGTTGTTGAGGTCGTGGGATGACGATCGGGTGATCATGACACCTGACTCCCCGGAGTTCGAGCTTGAACCAGGGAAATTCTAGTGGTCCGAATGTTGGGGCGTGACAATGGTGATAGTAATGGTGGTGTGGTGGGAGGTGGTGGAGGGCAGTGGTGGTATAAGGCTGTAATAATGATGATGATAGTAGCGATGGTGGAAGGCGGCACCGATGGTGGTTATGACGATAGCAGTGGAGTAGCGATAGTGAAAACTTTAGGTCAGAGCTAATATATATATATATATATATATATATATATATATATATAGCTAAGATATATATATATTTTTTATCTTAAGTTATTTTATTTTAATTCTAGGTAAGAATGGAATGGGCATTTCTTAGGTCAATAAAGGAATGGGTGTTCTAGCTTTTTGATGGAATGGAAATTTCAAATGAATGACCATTCCACCTTTAATATTGCACACCAAACAAAAGAAAATAAATCAAAAGGTGGAATGATCATTCCATCCTACGTACCAAACGTGACATAAGATCAATAGAATTTGTTCTAAAATCCTTGATTTTGTTATTGTTATATTCAATATGTTTAGCAAAAAGTGGTCATCTTTCGCAACTTATGCTTCCTTTTATCATTATCTTAATTCCTCTGCCTTCATGTGTTATGCAAATAGAAGTACGTTGATAAATTGATTAACATTGTTCTTAGTTATATGTGTTGGAGTTTATGATGTCTATCCTTTCAAATTATGTGTCGTTTTGGTTTGTCTTTTGGTGCCTATGGACTTTGTCTGTGGTTTTATGTTGGACTACATTGTGAGTTTCTTTTCTTTTTGGTGGAATGAATTTGAACTAAGTTACCTACAAAGAAAATTAAATAGTGGATGCCATGTGTGAGCCCTAACCTGACCTTCCTGTTTTGCTTCATTCTTTCACTCTCTCCGTTTGATTTTCCTTTCTTGGTGTTGTATTTCTCTCTAATCTCATTCTGTGATGGCTGAAAATTGGTGTCGTGACATTGTCCCAGTTACCAATCCAAGCTAAAATATTGTCCCAGTTACTATACCAGATAAAGAAATTGTTACCAATGATATATAGGTTAACTACACCATGAGATTTGTAAGTAAGTCAATTGTTATATAACTAAAAACTATGAAATCGTTAATTGAAATTCTACATAGGGACAATTAGCACTTATCTTAACAAGTCAATGAGGTGCTAAATCCAAAATCCATTAAAGTGAAGGATTCTATAAGCATATCCATTCATCGATGGGGGTATTCAAGATAGATCTCGTTCTGGACGTTTTTGGGTGAGAAGAAGGGTTAACGGCAAGGGAAGTTGGCATCTTAAACCCACACGCCTACTATAGGTAATTGATGTTGTTTTAAAAGTGTAAAATAACTCACGAGTGTACGAATCTATTGAAGTATAGATCAGCAAGAACGAGGTTGAACCATTGGAATGCTTTGAGAACAAAAACTAATATAAATTTAAATTAATTTAAAACTAATCTAGTTTAAACAAACGATGGTTGATTTGAGAGAAATTAACTAACATGTAAACAAAATAACACTATTGAAATCAAAGAGATAAAATAACTAAGGTGTCGGATTCCACCACCATTAAATCTATAAAGCTTCTAATATTCATTTATTAATTCCCAAATTTAGAGTAGCAATCAAGAAATCAATCTATTGCTTACTCAAGATTTAACAATAAAGCACTATAAAAAAAATATCAAAAAAGTAGATTTTCCTTCGCTTTACTAGTATAAAATTTTAAGCATCTTATGAATCTAATTTAATGAAAAACATAAGATCAAAGATTATCACTTTTAAAAAATACAAACCCATGCTTAGATTAATTATAATACTTTTTAACTACCATATATACATGATATAGATGGTGAAAGACCTATAAAATAATTAATCAGAAGAAGCGAAAATCATAAGCACTAAATCATACACATGGGAATCAATTAATGAACAAAATAACTTCACTTCATTAATGGAGGTTTCCTCCCCAACCCTAGTTGAGGAGTTTAGTTACACATGGTAGAAGAACAAAATAATAAAAGATATAATGAAATAAAATAAATAAAACCCGAATTGTCTCTGGCTTCTCTACTTTGGCCTTCCCTTCTTTTCTCCCCCAAAATAGCCTCCAAATCGCCACTTTATACCCCAAGAGAATATATAAAGTTCTAATCCAATTAGGAGATAATTAGGATTTTCCCGCAACCCTAAACAGGTGATTTTTTCTATTGATGTTCGGCCCAAGATTTGACTCAGTAGAAGTCCGATTCACGGAATTTACGTGAAATACAAAGTTTTCGAATCGGATTTTGTTCAATTCACGCAAAAATGAAGTCAAATTGACGCTCAAAAATAAAACTTTAGGGTTATTTTTCAAAACGTGATTAAAACTGGATTATGCACAGAATTGGGCTTCAGGCCCATAATCTCCTTAAGCAGTTGTAATTCTCTTGGATCACTTCCTTGGGCTGATTTGAGTTAAGATATAGAATTGAATTGATCCATTTGATTTAGGTTTCATATAACCCTCTTAAATGTCTTCTTTAAAAGCCCAAAAAATCATTGTTTTAATTGAAATAATCATTAAGGCACTGAAAAGACATAACACACAAAAATAACGTAAAATCGTAAATAAACTATCACTAAGAGAATAAAATATGCAAATTAAGAGCCTAGAATGCCTAACATTAAATGTCGATCAGTAATGCTAAAATGGATTACAATGGCACATAGCTGCTTCGAATACTAAGAGATCTCATCCAATGGCTACGATCACCGATTAGGGCCCTTCTAGACCTATGAATTTCAGTCAACCCAATAATGAATAAATTACTATTTTTACTTTATAAGGTTAAATAATGACAAATTATTCATTAAAGGAAAGGGGGAAACAAACATTAAAGTTTGATTTTTTTTAACTTTCCAAAGTTAATGGCTAAAAATTAGTTAAACCTCAGACCAGTTTAGCAGATTTTGAATTTGAGGAATGACACAATTTCCTAGTGGTGTATTTCATTGAAAGAAAACTCCTTTTCCATATTTTTTCTTCAATTGCTCAAAAACTATGGGGGAAAATGAAGGCTAAAGAAAGTTATGGCCCAGACAAGGACCTTGGGAGGGGGGGTGAATAGGGTTTTTAGACAAACTTTGAAACTTTTGTGAAATGATGAGTTCTAATGAGAGAATGTTCTATTACTCAAGCACAAACTCGTGGTAGAGGTAATTGCACATTAAAACTTTTTGACGATTGTCAAGACTTCTCAAATGGTGTGTGAAATTAATGAGCCTACTCTTCTTTGGTCGAATAGGTAAAGCCAAGGCTGAGATAAGATCATGACTAGTTTGAGCCAAACTTATCAATTGCTTGTTTGGCTGGGTTAATGTAATACCTCGCTCCAACACATGGTATGATATTGTTCGCTTTGAGCCTGAGCCTGAGCCCGCACGGTTTTGCTCTTGGGTTTTACCCCAAAAGGCCTCATACCATTTGATAGGTGTTGAATGTGACGCATTCTAACCTCTTAACTTATATATTTTATTCTCTTAATGATAGATTATTTTGTGATTTTACTTTGTTTTAGTGTTTTCTGTATTTTCAGGGCCTTAATGATTATTTCAGTTAATACCAAGATTTTGGGTTTTTAAAGATGACATCCAAGATGGTTAGATGAAGCCTACACCAAGGAAATTCACTCAACCATTTAATTTAACTCAAATCAGCCCAAGGAAGAGGTCCAAGAGAATTATAGCTGCTTAAGAAGGTTTCGGGCCTGAAGCCCAAATCTGCGCATAATGCAGTCTTAATCTCGTTTTGGAAAACGGACCAGAAGTCTTATTTTCGAGCCTTAACTCGACATTATTTTCGCGTGGGGTTGAATGAAATTTGATTCTGCACACTTTTGTATTGCACAAAAATTCCGTAAATCGGACTTCTAGTGGGTCAAAAGTTGGGCCGAAGTCAGCAGGAAAAACCCACCTGATTAGTGCTGCGGGAAACCCTAATTTATTTCTAATTGGATTAGGACTTTGGTGTATTCTCTTGGGGAATAAAGTGAAGACTTGGAGGCTGAATAGAGGGGAGATTAGATAGAGAGAACAGAGCTTGGAGAGTCTGAGAGGGCTGAGAAGAGAACAGAAACATATTTGCAGAGCCATTGGAGAATAAAGTCATACGCGTAATTCAGAGAGATGATGTCTTCTTCCTCAACAGTTGAAGCTTCTTCTTCTACCATGAGCGGTTCGTTCATCCACTAGGGTTTTGATATAGCCCGAACAAAGCATCAATGGTTTGATTGTTTTAATTATTGGGGACCTTTATATATATGCATAGATTGTGTAATTCAGAGGATTCTTATTATAGAATTGAGCAATAAAAGTCTTGTAAATTCAATCTCAATGATTTCTTATCTTGTCTTAGATATTTAGTTGTTATTATTGAACTCAATCTCTCTTGTTTTCTGTGATCATGAGAAAGATTATTACACAATGGTAATCACTGAATATATTTTTAAGAGCTTTGATGGATTATACCTAGAGAAGATGAACCATACTACACCCTAGATTAGAGTAGTTAGGCAGATGGCCCATGCCAATCGAAGATAGTCCATGGCTTAGCGTTAATCATATGTTATCTTCTTGACGGATGAAGGTGAGCTTGTAGCCACCGACACCATTTATGTATGATGTAATTCCCCTATAGTTGATTCAATTGACCATTGATTATGGAGTTAGTGGTGAAGTCAAACACCCTAGGTTTCTCTCATATTATCTTCATTATCTTATTTATCTTTGTTTTATTTTATTTTACCTTTTTAATTAATTTAGTTTAAAAATCAGAATTATTTTCTTATAAATTTAATTAGAATTAATTCCGTATTCCAACTCATCAGACCATAATTCCTGAGGTATGATACCCCTTTCTATAGCCCTATTCTGCAAGGAATTCGTTCTATTAGGAAGTGTGGAAAATTTTAATTGATATACTTTTTGAGTTACACTCACACACGAATCACCATTTGAAGAGAACATACTACATATAAGAACATCTCCTTTTCCACACCCAGGCGATGTGGGATTGAGCACCCTGTACCCTGTCAGTGTGGTAGCTCAGCCCAGTGTCTGTCTTTGCACCCGCCCACTCACACCCGCCCACAAGGGTTACTACAATCCACCCCCTACGAGGCCCGACGTCCTCGTCGGCACACTTCCGGCTGGGTTCAGGCTCTGATACCAACTGTAATACCCCGCTCCAACACATGGTATGATATTGTCCGCTTTGGGCCTGAGCCCACACGGTTTTGCTCTTGGGTTTTACCCCAAAAGGCCTCATACCATTTGAAGAGAACATACTACATATAAGCACATCTCCTTTTCCACACCCAGGCGATGTGGGATTGAGTACCCTGTACCCTGTTAGTGTGGTAGCTCAGCCCAGTGTCTGTCTTTGCACATGCCCACTCACACCCGTCCACAAGGGTTACTACAGTTAATCAATCAATTAGAAGCATGTCACAACTAATTGGCTAGCTAATTGTTCTTCTTTAATCTAACAAACATATAAAAGAGTTTGAAGAAATTAAAGGGGCATAGAACACATTTTCATGACTGACAGTTAGCAATAGATGAATCATCAAATAAACATAACATGTTAAACGATGCATAATGATGTAAAAAGAAAATCCAGAGTAGAATGAGATAGGTGAAGGAAATGTAAACCAAGAAAACCATGATACAGGGATTTTTACATGGTTCAGTACCACTCTCGGTATCCTATTCCATGCCTTGAGAGAAATTTTCAAGGATTTCACTATTCTTCTGCTTAATAAAAACTATAGATATAATTCTTAAGCTTTACACATGAAGGCTATAAAGCAAGCCTTTTCTTCTACTCCATAAACCCTTTACAAAGAATTTTTCTACATGATGAATACAACAAAGAAACTTCTGCTCAAAGACAAATAAAAAAACCTCTATTAATGAGTCTAATAGCCTTCTTCTACTTTACACATAAAGGTTGTATAGTAAACCTTTACAAGAGATATTTGGTAACAATATAGATGTTGGTGTTAGTGTCTCTCATAGGCAGATTATGCCATTGCTACTCAAATTCTATAGTTATGAATGAAACAATTGATAAAAAATCTCAACTTGAAGTATAGTATGGGTGATAACACTAAGGCTAATTAGGTGAGACTAAGTAAGAGATATTCTACCACGTGGTTGGTATGCCTCACTCTTCTTGAGTGAGGATAAGGGTTAATCATTAAATCAGTAAGGGGTAGCGATGATTAGAAGTGGTTTAATCAAGAGATGTTTTGCCAAGAGGTTGGCAGAACATCCTTTGCTTTGGTAGGCAAAGAGCTCAATCATCATAGTTCAAGCTAGAGAAATTTTTCCACAAGGATAGCTAATCATCCTCTACTTTAGTAAGATAAGGGCTTAATCATCATGGTGAAAAAAGGTGATAGTAATAATGGACCATGGTTTAAGCTAGTGATGTTCTGCCATGAGGTTGGCAAGTCATTTTCAAAAATGTTACCGTTGCAAAACTAGAGAGGACGAGTTGGAAAATTTGATTGTTTTGAAAGAGGGGCAAAGAGCAAGACGTCTAATGCCATTAGAAGACTGCCTGGTCTTTGGTTTGAAAGTCAGAACATGCCTTACTTAAAAAAATTTAGAAAATTATTTGTAGACATCTTAGAGAGAAAGGTGGAAGTCTAGAGAAAAAAGATACTATTTTTCTTAAACGGATGAATGCAACTGTCATAAAAAAGTAAGGACTTCTTTTTCACGGTGTTAGCTTAAAATATAAGTTAGGTGGGTGGCATTAAAGATTGAGGTAGACTCAATTTAATACAATGTCACTTTATCAAGAAACATATAAGTAAAATGCTTTTGTGACTCTTTCAATCAAGACACATAAAGGTAAATTCAAATGTTTCTTTAGGTTTTTTGTCAGGATATAACTAAAAGACTAAAGTCTCTATTTCAAGGTAAAATTCTAAGGACCTATTCAAGACAAGGGAGAGCCTAATGGTTCTAAGTGTCTGTTTGGTCAAAGATTGAGCTTTAAATGAATTAACTTTACATAAAAACTAATGACTCACCTAAGACAAAAACTACCCAAGTCTTGAGCGTGGTTTCTTTAGTGTCTTTTTGAGTGATCAACCACATGCTTAGATGCTGAAGATGAGAGTCACTTAGAATGCTTTGATCTTGAACTTTGAATCTTCATCATATTTAAGTTCCTTAATCACGAGCTTGACCTTATGGATGCCTAAGTCTTAACTTCCTTGATCGTGACTATGAATATGCCTTAATTACATGCTTTAATTTTTTATCATGTAGATGCCTAAGTTGTGGCTACGAACATGGTAGTGAATAATCTAATTATTAAACTCATAGTCTTAACTAACATAAGCTCCTGAATCATGAGTCTCGGGTGACGAGGTCAAAGCTGGTGAACATAAACTTCATGGATCTACTAAATTCCACGGTGCTAATACATGAAAAACATATCATGGATGCATGAGGGTCAAGACCTAAAATGTAGCACACTAGATAGAATATTAAATTCTCACATTAATTAGTTGTCATCAAAACAACCAAATTGGTCTAGCGTTAAACCTTCTTGGCTCACAGAAGTTTTCTTCAAAGAATAAGGGTTCTTATTTTTTCATTTAAGTGTGAAAAAAAGTGTAATGATGTGTTGGAGAGGGCCCTTGGGTCTTCATTTATCGGCATCTCATATTAAGAATATTATGGCATAAAGATGGAGAAAGAAAAAATAAAAATAAAAATTCTTTTTTTGGCTAAATTGTACAATATTCCCCTTGAGTACTGGATAGATGAAGGGTTGAATTATCTTGTTAGTGCAGTAGGGGTTCCTGTCTATGTTGATTCTATGACATAATCTAATAAATGCATCAATTTTGTCGTATATTTGAAATTGATGTTTCTTAGGACATTATGGACGAGTTTGATCTATGGGCTAATGAAGATAAAATGCTCATTACAAAGTTTTTTGGTCATAATATATGCTCATGTTCCCTGGCATGCATAACTAAACAGGAAAAAGGCAAAACTGTTATCCATTCCACTTTTTCAACTGACTTTAGAAATCTTGAGGTAGCTAAGGAAAATGACTAAGGATAGAAAGTTGTTCAAAAGAATGGAAAATATATGGCCAACTCTCTTCTTCCCCATTATAGGGAAAATGGTGAATCTTTCCATTGTTGTGTAGACATCCAATTCCCTCATTCCCTATACGAGAGTGAAGATGAGGGCCCCTCTCCAAGTGGTGATGGAGATACCCATTGCATATGATCTTTTATTCTTATCGCCCATCCAATTTCAATCATTAATTAGTGCTAATGAGATGTTATCTTTAACCATGGCCACTCTAGACAAGAATCTTTTAAAAGCTAATATTATTAATATAGATGAGCTAAAAAAGGACAAAAAAATGAACAAGAAGAAGAACCAAAAAGGGTCAAACCCATCTCCCTCATGGGGATGAGGCTTAGTTGGGTTATCAACTTTCTCTTTTTTGTCTCCAATTTTTCTTTTTTGTATGTGATGTGGCTAAACTCGGATTAAATTGTAAGCTTAATTTTTGCCCTTTTTATCAAAATATAATTTAACCACTCGCAAGAGCACGAATCTTTGTAGATAAGGTTCTATATAGAGGGTATCGATCCCACGAGGACTAGTCAAAATTGTCTTAAAGGAAGATTAATTCTACTTTAATTCTAAAAATAGGTTTTTGGATTTTTGTTTATAATCTATTGCTTGAATGAAATGATAATAAAATTAAAGAGTTTGAGTTGGGAGAGAGAGCTAGGGGTGGTTTCCACCACTAGCCATTCACATGTTCATAAGTGTAGCAAGCATGGGATTCATAAATTAAATGTCTAACAATGTCATTAGGCTTGTGACCTCAATAACATATCAAAAGATCAATGTGTGTGCTAACCTATCATAATCCATCTTCAACAAGCATAGCTCTTCAACCTAACTAACTACCTAATTACCCTACTCTATAATTGAACACTACATGCATCCAAACTACCTTGTCTTGGCATGGTCTATACAAGCAAACATCACACATTCATTTAAACACCATTATCTAGCCATCATTTGCACTTCTTGTGGAATATGCAAATGTTGTGCATTCAAGTGACAAAATCTACTCTAAGACAAGAATAAATTCCAAATCAAATGAATATATAAAAGAAATGTATTTGTGTACATATTCACTAGGCTAAATAATCAACATTTAAATATAAATCCCCAAGTGCTACAAAAATGAACAAGTTTACATTGCTAGGTGTGTCAACCACACCCTAATGGAGGAGTTAGTTGGTCATGGCAGCCTTGCACCCTTCCATTGATGAAGAAAGTGAAGCTTCTTGGTCTGGTTCAGCTCCTCTTCTTCCTCTCCCGAAGGTCTCTCCTTGGATGGTCTGATGTATGTTGAGAGATGTGTGAGATATGAGAGATATGGCCCTTTTTGTGCTTTTTGGCTTCCTTTTCAACCTTGGGGCCCACCATATATATATATATATATATATATATCAATATATATATCCCTTGTATCAAGAAGGTCCCCAAAAGTCTTGTTCAAGTCAGACAATCCCCCTAAGTCGTGCAAAAAGGGGGATTTTGTTGCAAGTGGGAGAGCAGGTGAGCAAGTGGGCAAGTGGATTCTGCAGAATCTCGATTGATCGAGATTGGATCTCGATTGATCAAAATTTCGATCAATCGAAATGAGATCTCGATCAATCGAGATTTCGATTAATCGAGATCAACATCTCGATTGATCGAGATGCCTCTGGCTGCAATTCTGATTTTTCCTCTTCAGCTGCAAATGCTTCAAACTTTGCTCCATTTACTCTAATACCTGCAATACATCAAAAACACAAAAATACCATAAACATATCTCGGTAAACGCAAAAACGAAACTAACATAAGCAATAAAGAGGGTTCAAATGCATAGAATTGAACACTTATCAGTATGTTAGAATGTTAGGGGGTTGAACACCTCCAATAAGTAGAAAGAAGTCCATTTTTTTATTAGGAAATATAATATCTCCTTATTTCGCTTGGTTAAGACTAGGACTAGAAGTATCAACATTGAAATTTTTTTGAAAGGTATTGCTAAGGACCAAAAAAATTACAAAAACTGTAACTACTCAACCTTTTGTAGAATTTGGTTTATTTGGGACTTTTATAAAATAAAGGCTTCTATTATGGCTTCTGACTCATGTATTCGCATAATGGAATTTTTTAGTGAGCTTTATATTCATATCATAGTATCTTCTAGTGAGCTTGAGTTTGATCTTTCAATTTCTTATGTGTATGATGACAATTACCCTATTAGAAGAAAATGTCTTCGAATTAATGTCACTGTGTCTATGGTGTTGATCCTTTCCTAGTTGGTCATCGGGGACTTCAATGTGATATGGAACAAGAATGATAGACTATGAGGTCCCTCTAATTGGCATTGATTCTTGGATGACTTTGGGGAGTGCATGTTGGAATCAAAGCTTGTGGATCTTAGGTAAAGTGACAACAAATTCACATAGATTAATCGGTGATGCTTCTATCGTTAGAAAATTAGATCGTACTCTATGTAATGATGTTTGACTCAACAAATTTTCATATTCTGAAGTTGTAATCCTTTCTCATAGGGTATTTGACCACACTCATTTTACCATCAAGATCCTAATCCTCCCAAAAATAAAATAAAACTCCAATAGATTGCCCATCCTCAAAGAAGATGATTGAACCACTAACATTGGGGAGGTCAAAGAAGAAATTATTAGCTATTTCCAAAAGTTATTGTCTCCTGGTGTTGCCCATGTAATTGAGGATAATCAATTCCCTGATTTTAGCAACTATGTTAGTTACCGAGGAATTTATCGTCCTTTAAATTGATTTCTCTAAAGAGGATATTAACAAACTAGTATTCTCTATGAAAAATTGTAAGGTTCCAAGCCTTGATGGATTCCCCACCTCCTTCTTCAAAAGGGCGTGGAGCATCATTGGGGCTAAGGTAACCACTGCCATTAAATCTTTTTTTTTTGCTCTAGTTTCAAGTATCATTAGGGCTAAGGTAACCACTGCCATTAGATCATTTTTTACTATAGTTTCCTTCTTAAAGAGATTACAAGTACAATTTTAGCTCTTGTTCCCAAAATTGCTAATCCTTCTACTTTAAATGACTTTTACTAGATAGTTTGTTGCAACACTCTATATATGATTATTTCCAAACTAATATTTGAATGATGGGATAACTGCATCATTGGAAACTTTTATTTTGCTCCCTCTATTACTGTCTCTATGTTTATTATAAATGGTGGATGGAACTTTCCCCCTCTTAATTTTGATTCAATGGTTGAAATCACTAGAGAGATCTCTAGGTATGTTTTATTTGGTTCTAGACAAGCTTATCTGGCTTCCTAACAAGGGTAGTTTCACTATCCCTTCTGCTGCTGATACATTTAGAAATAGAAATGATAGACTCAATTGGACTAACTTATTGTAATTCCTTAGATATATACCTAGATGTTCTTTCATGCTTTGTATGGCTATTAAGTGTGGTTTTATGACTAAAGATATATTGTTGGCATATGAGCTTATCTCTAAAGTTAGTTGTATGTTCCGTAGAGAGCCATGTAAATCCATTAATCATCTGCATTTTCAGTACTACTTTAATGAAAACTTATGGTGTTATCTACAAGTCAAGTCTAATATCAAATGGCTAAATCAACCGTTTATTCATCTTACAAATTTTGTTGTTTCTAACCTAGGAGGGAAAGTTCTCTCTACCACTTTCAATAAGCTGTTCTTCTCCTCTATTATATATTGCATTTAGTAAAGGTGCACACAGTTTTGCTCGACCCAGTTCTAGGGAAAATCAAAACCAAACTAATCCTTACAATTATTAAAAAATTAGAACCGAAATCGAACCGTCGATACTATGGAACCGAATCGAACTATAAAAGACCAGTTTGGTTCGATTTTGAACCACAGTTCTAGTACTTTAGAAACCACCTAATTGACATGCAAATAAATCATATCAATTCACACAAATTTTAAGACTCAAATTATATTTATTTTCACTCCCATTGATGAAGTTTTAATCAATCACCAACCTCATCTTGAAAGATATCAACATGCTCTCGTTCCACATTTGTTATCATAGCTATATGAGGTAATATAGTCCTAGGAAGGAACCATCGTACTCATCAACCTACAAGTACTTTAAGACCCAAGAATCACAGTGCACGACTAATAAAACAAATATATATATGTATACATTTAATACAGACTCACTGTACAACTGATAAACCATTACCTTTTTAGTTAAGGTTAGGTAGTTAGTCTTATTTTTATATTATAATATGCTATTAAAGATCCAGTGAAAATTATACTAACATACTAAATCACAAAAGTTATATTAACATATAATGATATTAAAAACATATCCATCTAGAGTATCTTTAGCATGCATCACACTCATTGATATGAAACCCATTAACCTATGTCGTTGCTTTAGAGAAGCCGGTATGGAAACACCATGCCAGCTAGCTATGTTATATATGTTGGCTAGCAATGTCAACAAAAAATTTGACATAGCTAGCTCCAAAATGGGGCCACCTTAGTCGCACAGTATGGTGTTGGCTAGGGTAGCCACTTTTTTATTATTTTATTAATATATTAATTAAATGGTGATATGTACAAACTAATTAATTGAATAAAATATTGGTTTGCCCCAAACTTTGAAAGAAATATAATATTAAAACTAAAAAGCATGAAAAAGAGAAAAAAAAATATAAATAAGAGGGAGAGAAGTAGCAGAGAGAAAATACTGGCTAAAGGGTTGGCTATGCATAGCCAACCATTTAGCTAGCATTCATGGGCTGGCCCACCTTTGGCTAGCCCCATACCAGCAAAAGTACTGGCCACAAAGGTAATGGCTATTACACCAGATGCTCTTAATTTTTGTTTCAATCCATATATATATATTCTAAGATTTCATATTATCCTTACTTGATCTGGAACTAAATACCTTTATCGATTGTTTCATATCAATTTCCTCATTTATAGAACCTCATTTTATATTTTATTGAGGTATGCACAAGATATGCTCCATTAATATCCTAATTTCCTTATAATTAGGTAATGTCATATTAATTACATACCCCTACATTTCTAACTATGTATAGGAAAATCTTCCCCCGAGTCCATGAAATCTAAATGCCGATTTTCTTTTGAGAAAGACTATGTGAATTGCAATTGTGCTAGAATAATCTTAAGTATGTTTATCAACTCTTCATCAATGGTGCAGATGGTGTCTTATTAGTTTCTACATGGGCTATTTCGGTGAGAATGTTATTTGAGGGTAGAGTTCCCCCCCCCCCCCCAACTTTTGAGTTATCTAGAATTTATCAACAAGACATTTTTATACTACAATTCTTGCATTTTAGCAACAAAATTTTATTGTTAAATTGGTTCTCAATCTCATTCTCAAAATTTGTTTCACAACAAAATATATAGGAGTGTCCTGTGAAATTTCCAATAAAAGTATTAAAATATTTTTCCCACCTCTCGTGTACACATCATTATAAATTAATGCTAGTGGTATTGTTGCACCCACTCTGGGACATCCCATGGCACTAGCTAATCCTCACTAACTAACATGGAAAACTCGGCATGTATCGTGATGGAAGTGGTACATGCGGACATTGAATAGGGCCAAAAGATGTGTTCTTGGAGTCGCCACCTAATATTGAGTTTTGGTGTGCTTGGTCACTTGAAATATGAAATTTTAAGTAAAACCCACTTTGAATTAAATGACTTCCAACTGATCTCTAAAAATAGAATTGGTGGATTCGGGGGATTGGTTTAAGCATGGGGAAGGTGTTAAGCACCCCATAACATCTGTATCGAGTACAGTTACCTATTTTCACAATGTTTGTTATTCCATAGATAATTTTATTCTTGGGCTGAGTAAATAGACATCTAAAATATTTCTAGGATAGAAGAAGAGGAATAAAAAAATCTTAAGAAACTGTGGCCGAACTTAGGGATGCCCAGGCTGCCTACATAGTCTGTGGGAATCAAATCAAACATAGTTCAAAAGAACCATTGAAAAGCTATGTGTAGATAGATTGTATGAGTGGTAAATGTGACGCCGGACAGAATAGTGATTATTCTGTAGGCTAAGGGCAACAAAAAATAAACAGAAAGAAAGTACGAGAATTGCCCAAAAATCAGAGAAAAGTCTCTGGTATTCAATATTATTATTCAAAATCAAAAGTACCTTCGAATCAACCCACAAGCCGGGTTATATAGCTGAACTTCGTCAACATTACCAAAAATAGCAAAAACCTAATATTCTTGCCAAAATAAAATACGAAATAAAAGAAGAAAGTTGCCAGAATTCTGGCCCAAATCAAGCCCAGAATCTCTTCCTAATCAACAAAATAAATATTACCAAAAAAGGAAAGAAATAACTAAAATTAGGAATTTGGAGGGAAAAATAGTGGATTTTGGCCTTGAAAAAAGACACACCCAACTTTAGCTAGGTGCTCACGACGTGTGCGCCGAACCAAGCTTTCCGAATTGTGGTCATAAAGGCGATTCTGACACCTGTAGCCAAAGTTATGGCCAAAATACTGAAGCGCGTCCAAAAATACCCTAATTAGTGACAAGGTCACGGTTTCCTGCCATCTTTACGCTGATCTGCCAACTTAAGATATTTCAGTGCCATCAACGTGTCATCTGATAGCTCAGCATCATCTGACTCGGATGCTCCTACATCAAAATGTGTATGCGATGGATGAGATGGATGAGTAGTGTGATTAGAAATGGTGTGGATAGTGAGACCAAAGATGGTATAGGTAGTGGGTGGGGTGTGATTGAACCTAGGGTTTCCTAGGCTACTTACGTATCTTGGGTGCATCAAGATTTAGGTTGAACATAGTTTGGGTAAACCAAATAGAAGGGCAAGCTTAAGGACCTCGCATCCTCTTTTGAATATGAATGAGCCATGGATGGCTCAAGTGGCTTTAAGATTCCCATGATCATAATTAAACTGGAAAGAGATGTGAATGGATCGCATAGGTTTAAAGTCCCTGTGACTACACTTGAACTTGAAAGAATTGTGGATGGCTCGCAAGGGTTTAAGGTCCCTGTGACCGCACTTGAACTTGAAAGAGTCATGGATGACTCTGTGAATAAAGTGTCCTAAAGAGATGTGTCAGATTGAAAGGCTTCGAAAGGAGCATAACATGTAATTGAATGATAAAAAATAGTCATGTAATTAAGTAGCTTGTATATGATAGCATGTACTTGAAAGATTGAAAGTGAATATGTAACTAACATGTATTTGAAAGCTTGAAATTGAGCATATAACTAGCATGTAATTGAAAGCTTGAAAATAGACATGTATTGAAAGCTTGAGAGAAGTATGCATTGAAAGTTTGCAAAATTCATGAGTAGACTTAAAATTAAACTTGAAGGTAGACATGTATTGAAAGCTTGAAAATTGACATGTGAATAGCATTTGTTGGCCTTAAAAGTAGCATGTATTAAACTTGAAAGAAGTATGCATTGATCTCAAAAGTAAACATATATTGAACTTGAAAGTAAACATGTATTGAGCTTAAAAAGAGCATGCATCATGTATTGAAATCGAAAATGAACATAGATTGAACTTGAAAAGAGCATGGTTTGAACTTGAAAGTAAAAATGTATTGAACTTGAAAGGAGCATGCATTGAAACTTAAAAGTAAACATATATTGAACTTGAAAATAAACATGTTCTACATTTGAAAAGAGCATGATTTGAACATGTATTAAACTTTGAAAAGAGCATGCTTTGAACTTGAAAGTAAACATATATGCAAATTTGAAAAGAGGATAGTTTAAACTTGAAAGTAAACATGTATTGAGCTTGAAAATAAACACGGTTTGAATTTGAAAAAAGTATGGTCTAAACTTGAAAGTAAACATGTATTGAACTTTGAAAAGCGCGTGATTTGAACTT